>JAVMKO010000007.1:101615690-104435743 GCA_032164245.1 Sternotherus odoratus
TATTACTATAAATTGGATGCAAAACTGGCTGAAAGACTACTCAGAATAGTTATCGTACTTGGCTGTCAAAGTGGGAGGGGATATCTAGAGAGTCCTCTGGATATCAGTCCTGGAGCCAGTGGTATCTAACATTTTTAAGGCTGATTTGGATAACGGAGCAGAGATTATGCTTATAAAATGTGTGGATGACATCAAGCTGGGAAGCATTGCTAGCACTTTGAAGGACAGGATTAGAATTCAAAAAGACTTGGACAAATTGGTGCAAAAACCAACAAGATGAAACTTAGTAAAGACAAGCACAAAGTACTGCACCTAAGAAAGAAATCAACGGCACAACTGCAAAATGGGGAATAACTGGCTAGATGGAGAGTATAAGGGAATCCCAAATTGCATGAGAGTGAGCAATGGGATGCAGTTGTGAAAAAGGCTAATATCATTCTGGAGTGTATTAACAGGAGGGTTGTCTGTAAGACACGGGAAGTAATTGTCCTGCTCTACTTGGCACTGGTGAGGCAGTTGGCACTCGGCTGGAATTCCATGTCCAGTTCTTGGCTCCACACTTTAAGGAAAGAGATGGACAAATTGGAGAGAGTCCAGCTGAGAGCAACAAAAATGATGATGATAAAAGTTTTGAAACCCTGCTCTTTGAAGAAAGGTTTGAACAACAACAAAAAAAACCTGGACATGTTTGATCTTGAGAGAGAGAGACTGAGGGGGGAACCTGATAGTCTTTAAATGTGTTAAGGGCTATTATAAAGAAGTCTGGTGATTGTTCTCTGTGTGTGCTGAAGGTAGGACAAGGAATAATGGGCTTAATCTACAGCAAGGGAGATTTAGGTTAGATATTAGGGGGGAAACTTCCTAACTCTGAGGATCATTAAGCACTGAAATAAGTGTCCAGGGGAGGTTGTGTAATCCCCATCATTAGAAGTTTTTGAAGAACAGGTTAGATAAACATCTCTGAGGGATGATCTATTTATACTAGGTCTTGGTTCAGTACAGGGGGCTGGAGTACATGACCTCTTGAGGTTCCTTCCTGCCTCACATTTCTGCGATTCTGTTTATTTCCAGTTCTAAATTGTTGTGGGTTTTGTATCCCAATTATTAGGGGCTTAGTTGTTGTTGTTTTAATAGCGCAGTGTATTTTAAATGTTTTTTTTTAAAATGGCGGTCTTGAATAACAATTTAATGATTACAGCCGTTGCCATTCAGGATGGATTCCCCTCTTGGAGTGTAATGGGGATGTACCCAATAATATTTTATTAAAATTTTAAAATGTCCGTTAGAAAAAAAACTATGGAATTGAAAGGCAAAACCAGATCCTTTCCATAGTTTTTTGAAACCACCTTATAGAATTGTATAAAATTGATTCACATCTCAACTGAGTTTTGTTTGATAGCTCCAAAGAACTATAGAGAGATTATTTTTTTCCCCTATAAAATTCTAAAGGACTTTTCCAGCAGGGTAAGCGGTGACCCAGATGCTCAGCTGATGGCAACCTCAATGGCTGGTGATTTTTATTAGAGAGCTACTCCACTATATACTGTATGAGGACCTGGCCCATAATAGCTCATCATAATTGATACTAGCAATTTCCTGCTAGATTTGTCCATCCCACAGCGCCCTGCTTAGCTACCAGTTGGGTACTTCTCTGAACCCAGCTCTTTGAGGTTCGCCCCCCCCCCCGTCCCGTTAGCCATCATCCTCTTCCCCCATCACCCATCTGCTCTCCCATACAGTGACCGAAAACACCTAAGCTTGTGTGAAACAGCAGCAAGAGTGCAATGCTGCCACTCATAAAACTTCTTTCAAACCTGACAAAGGAAGCACTTAATTTCCCTGTCCAGAGTCACGTCCTTAAATTGATGTTGATGGTTTTGCTCATGGCCGGTGTGTATAAAAGCCCAAAGAGGTCCCCTAGAACCTCTCAAAGTCACTCTTTCCTTTGACATTTTAGCATATGGGCCTGATCCCCAGCCGTGTGCCAGTGAAGTCAGTGGAGCTGGGACAGTTTACACCAGCTGAGGAACAAGGTTTTTGAAGGGTCGCTGGGAATGATGGGACTCAGCTATTCTATGAACGAGCATCCTAATTCTTTTCTCCCTCTACCTTCTGATTTCCTCCTCCCTCCCCAAAAGCCAGTCTGTGGTCCCCACTGCTCCCTCCTCCTCCCCCAACCCCGTCAGAGTGTGAGTCTGCAAAAGTTTCGCAATAATTAGTGCCGACCTCTGGCTGCTCGCTTCTCGCTAGGAATCCTGGTTGTCAGCTCCACCTGTCAGAGGCCTGCGAGGAAATGAAGCATTTGGAGGCACAGAGACGTGGGAAGGAGGAGGAGAGATGTCCCCGCGCTACAAAGCACATTGCTATTAAAGTGTCAGTTTTTTGGTTTACTGTTGCAGTTTGTGTGAAGAGTTTATGGATCAGCAGATAACAGTAATTATCACACAGACTTTTCAGCTAAAGTCTAATCTAACCTTTTATAGTTTTGTACCACTAGGCCTTTTTGTGTGTGTGTAAAGCTAATCTGGTTACTGTCCTCTCCCCCACCATGGCCACTAAATCATCAAAGCGGATATCAGACATCTTCCTGCAAAAAAAGATGCATAGATTAATTGAGAGAGGGGGCGGGCAATGGGGTTTAACTTATCAGGGGAATTTATTATGGTAAAACCTAGGGATACATTAGCAGTGCTAGAAAGAAAAAGGGAGCTAGGATGAGTGGGAAGAGGCCATCAGCAGACCAGAAGCATGGGACCCATGCAGAAGAGTCTATAGAACTGTGTTTGCATACACTAGTCCCGATTAACCCTAACTTTCTCAGTCAGTGGAGCTCCTCTGGATTTGAGGGCAGAATATGGAGGCTGGCTCTAGAGTACTCTTTGAACCACAATAGAAAATTGGCAGGGGGGGGGGGGGGAATAGGTCATGTCATCATTAGAAGAAGTTAAAAAATGGATTTGTTTTTAAAGGAAAAAATATGCCTTTTTGACCAAAATGAAAATTTTTAAGCGACATTTTTCTTTTGGACAAAATATATGTTTTTCTATGAAAATAATAGGTTTTGTAAAACATGTGCTTTTGACTCAGTGGGGAAACAAAATGCACATTGTCATTACAGTGAAATCTCGATATAACGGACTAATTCGGGCGAGGGGGTGTCCGTTAAAGCCGAAAGTCCGTTATTTAATAATTTTTTTTAAATTATTAAATAACGGACTTTCGGCTGACAATGGACACCCCCCTCGCCCGAATTAGTCCGTTATATCGAGGTTTTACTTTTATCACGGCTGGGAGCCGTGAGCAGCCCGCCCGGCGCCAGCCAGCAGCCCGCCCAGGACCCCGGCTGCTGGGACCCGGGCGGGAGCCGTCAACCCGCCCACCCAGGTCCCGGCTGCGGGGAGCCGGGCGGGGGGGTTGACAGCTGGGGAGCCGGGCGGGCGGGCTGACAGCTCCCACCCGGCTCCCCGCTGTGGGGAGCCGGGCGGGAGCTGTCAACCCGCCCGCCCGGGACCCCGGCTGCTGGGACCCGGGCGGGAGCTGTCAACTCGCCCGCCCCGCTCCCCGAAGCGGGGAGCCGGGCGGGAGCTCTCAACCCCCCCACCTGGCTCCCCGCAGCGGGGAGCCGGGCGGGAGCTGTCAGCCCGCCCAGCTCCCTGCTGTGGGGAGCCGGGCGGCAGCTGTCAACTCGCCCGCCTGGCTCCCCGCAGCGGAGAGCCGGGCGGGAACTGTCAACCCTCCCCCCGCCACCCCCCCCCGCCCGGCTCCCCGCAGCGGAGAGCCGGGCGGGAACTGTCAGCCCGCCCACAACTGTCAACCCCCCCCGCCCGGCTCCCCGCTGCGGGGAGCCGGGGGGGGGGTTGACAGCTCCCGCTGGGCTCCCCGCTGCGGGGAGCCGGGCGGGAGCTGCCAACCCGGCTGCCCGGCTCCCCGCTGTGGGGAGCCGGGTGGTGGGGGGGTTGACAGCTCCCGCCGGGCTCCCCACTGCGGGGAGCTGGGCGGGAGCTGTCAACTCGCCCGCTGGGCTCCCCGCTGCAGGGAGCCGGGTGGGAGCTGTCAACCTCTGCGGGGAGTGACAGCTCCTGCCCGGCTCCCCGGGGCGGGAGCCGGCAGCCCCCGAATAACGGATTTTGGATGCATCGGAAATTTTGTCCGTTGCATCCGAAGTCCGTTAAATCGGGGTCCGTTAAATCGAGGGTTTACTGTATTTCTATTACCATAGAATTTAGTCTATTGCTAGGTGTTGAGCAAACACAGAAAGAAAAGAATCTTCCTGTACCAAAGTGTTTACAATCATTCTCATTTGATATTTTTTATCAGGGCAGGGGGAAGATGTACAGAATTTGAACCTATTATTTGTAATATGCTTACATATTTTTAGGCAATGTCTAATTCTTTTTTACAGATGGGAAACGGAGGCTGGGAGTTACTAAATGTTTTGTTCATGGGCACAAAAGAAGTCTGTGGCAAACCAGGGAATTGAACTTGTGGTTTCTGAATCTGAGAGAACCACCACAGCCCTAGAACCATCCTTCCTCTCAACCCTTAGACTATTGGAGGACTTTTCCCTATAGCTTATTTTCTAGTGCTTTATCCAGACCTCCCTTAAATGACTAAAACGTTGGGGCTTTTGACACTTCCCCATGCAATAATTTCAGCTGAATCAGCCTCATCATTAGGTACATTAGGGCCTAACACCTAGGTACCTCTGAACCTAAGCTCCAAAAGATTTGTGAGTCTTGAGGAGAATCTTGCTATCCCAAGATGCTTGGAGATGCTTTGAATCCCTTGTGCTGTGCGGACACCCCCACATGGATGCTGTCAAATCGCAGAGAGTTTCCACTGCCTCTTCCCAGGTGGTACATGAAAGAGCAGATCCTGCCACCGTCCAGTGTGTTGGGGTGGTTTAGGATACAGGAGCTCCTTGGTTTCCAAGGGCATATTAAAATTTGGTAGACCGCTGTGATGTGATGGAATTCAGGGAGCAAAGACAGGTCTGAGAAAAAGATGGGTTCCCTGGCATTAGAGCAAAATAGCCCCCCCTAACTGTCTCCCCCTCCACACACACCAAATTTAGTCTGAACCCAAACTGACCCTTGTTTGAAGTGCAAGCAGCATGTTTTCGTTGTTATTTCATTTCCCTTCTCACTTTGCTTCTGTGCTTCCTGGTTCCTGAAGCAGATGTACTAAAATACTGTGACAAATGTTCTTGTGGTGGTTTTTGGCCTCACGAGAAGCGGGCAGTGCTGATAAGTTCCCAGGAAGCCTTCCCCCCCCCCCCCGCCCATGAGAAATCCATCCTAACTTAGCACATCCAAAAGGTTTGATGACTCTAAGTACACAGCGTTCCCACAGTGCACCCATGTGCTGAATGTTGTAAGAACAGAACCTCTTCCTGGGGGTCCCATGATTTATATTTTTTTTGAGAGAGAGAGAGAGAGAAACTACAGCTTGAACTCCTTCCTAAGGTTGGTTGTTTCAAGAGTTCCTCCCGGCTGGACTACTGCTGTCCTTCACCTGAGTTCCCCTCTTCCTCCAGAGAGACATTTAACTCCTTGTTCGTATCTAAGGGCTGGCCTTCACTACCCGCTGGATCGATCTTTTGGTGATCGATTTCTCGCGTCTAGTGAAGACGTGAGAAATCGATCGATCGCGGCGCCCCCGTCGACTCCGGAACTCCAGCTTGCCAGGAGACGGAAGCTGGAGTCGACGGGGGAGTGCGCCGCCGACTGCCACCGCCGTGAGGACAGCAGGAAGTCGGCTGCAGATATGCAAACTTCAGCTACGTGATTCACGTAACTGAAGTTGCATATCTGCCGTCGATCCCCCCCGGTAGTGAGGACCAGCCCTTAGGGTACATCTACACTACCCGCCAGATGGGCGGGTAGTGATCGATCTATCGGGGATTGATTTATCGCATCTAGTTTAGATGTGAGAAATGGATCCCCAAGCGCTCTCCGCATCAACTCTGGAACTCCGCCTCGAGAGGTGGAAGCAGAGTCAATGGGGGAGCGGCAGCGGCCGACTTGCCGCCATGAGGGCGCCCAGGTAAGTTGAGTAAGATACGTTGACTTCAGCTACGCTATTCGCTAAGATGTCCCAGCTGATCTCTCTGATAGGGTGAGTCAGCCGCATACCTCTGCCACTTTTGGCAGCATCCTATAACCTGGACCCAGTTGGGATAATTCCAAACTTTAGGAGCTTTGTCTCTTGTGAGGTATCTGAGCACACATGCCATGGTCCTGAATAAGAGCTTTGTGGGAATTGGCGTTGTGTCTTTCCTGAAAATTCGGTGCATAACATCTAGCTCCTGCATTCACATTGAATCGTAATGTCCCTCTGTGATGTTATCAATACACGTGTTACATCCGGTGACTCTGGGTCATAGTCAATTTGGGTAACAGGAGAGCGGGGGAAACCAGTTTGGAACTGATCAGCTATTGTCCCCTGGTAGAGAGTTAATGAATTATGAATCATGAATTATGCCAAAAGAATTGAGAGACTGAGGGAGTCTAGTGTGACAGCAAAGGAGACTTTCTTAGCTAATGCTTTCCATCCACACCAGTCAGAAATAAATCTCTTCCCCATCCCCCTTCCCCGTCCCCAAATACGGGGACCGAGGTTGCTTAGAGGAGAAACCAAAGCCAAACGAAAGTGTTATTAAGACATCTGTGTGTCTAATGAAAAGTTACTAGGCAGGAGAGAGGCACAAATCATTATGAATCAATTTAACCCTGGCCAAAACGGTGCAGTGTAATTCATACTGGAGTTTGAGTAAAACAGTGGCATTTTAAATATAGTGGAGTGTCAGGGCTGTCTTCTGACGGGGCTGGCCTATGAGGCATTGCAATATTTCATCTGCCAGTCCAAAATGCATTTAAGGCAGAGGAACCACACAATGTATGGCTCCATATATTCAGATTTACTGTCGATGACTAGTGGTGGCAGCGGTGAGTTTTTTTTTTTTTCTCCTTCTGAAACGTTGCTTCTGTTAATGACGGAAGGAACGTCTCACGGGGTTTGTGTCACTGGTTTACCAGGAGATAGAATCCCAGTAGGGTTCAATGAGTCTTTCAGCCTTCTAAGTTAGGCATTCCATGTGGTTTACTCTGTGGGTGCTTTTGACCATGGCCTCAAATCCCAGAGAGGCAGGATGGTCCAATGGTTAGGGCATTAGTATACGACTGGGATGACCTGGGTTTAAGTCCTTGCTCTGCCACATACTTCCTGTGTGACCTTGGCCTCATCAGCCTCTCTGTGCCTCAGTTCCCCATCTGTACCATGGGGATAATAGCACCACCCTGCTTCACAGGGGCGTTGTGGGGATAACTGCAACAAAGGTGTGTGATGCTCAGATAATGGGGACAGATAAGCATCTCAAACAGCTTCTTTCTGGTACCCAAGGATACTGTAGATTCCCTCCCCTCAGCAATTTGCATAATGGTTCTGATTTGCCTTGCCTTAGCCAGATTTCCCTGCCCTCCATTATCCTAGAGGTGACTACACTCCAGTGGGTCTTTTGTATCTGTGCAGCCTTGGAGACTTAAAATACCACCTCCCCCTCCCCCAGTGAGGAAGAGTTCTATTGTTTGCAGGAACTCAGTGTCATTCAATGGAATTTACCTGGCAGGGCAGGAAACGCACAGGAAACATGAGGAATTTTATGGCGGCTGGGACTGCAGCGTCTATGGCATGCTGGGACGAAAAGCATGGTGGGTACAATTCATCCTTGTGCATAAAGCCAACATGAGGGTTGTGCACCACTCATGTTCCACTCCAACTCTATTTTAAGAGAACATTCAGTAGTGCAGAGGCAGGCCTTTGGCTGGCTCTCTGCACAGGGAAAAAAAAATCACCCTGTACGAATGCAAGGTGTTTCATGTGTGGATATAATATTTTATTTGACTCAGGACATGCTGCCTCTGCTGTAGCTGGTTCTTCAGAAGCTTGTGGTTGAGCAAAAGCCCCAGTGTTCTATCCGAAGGGACACAGACCCCAGCTCCGCCTAACCCAAAACCACAAACCAACATCAGCAGTGGCCTAAGGGAAAAGCCGCACCCACTTTACCCTGATGTTTGAGGTCTGGACCCACTGGCCCTGGAGCTCAGGGTAAACCAGGATTTAATACAGTCAGACAGCGATTTGGGCAGTCCCGGTCAACGGAAAAAGCCAAGTTGCTATTTTGTTTTGGTCTGAATCAGAGACATAGTAATGTTTCCAACCTCCCATTAACCTGGGGGATTTTTCTTATTATCTCCGCTTCGGAAATATTTTTATCCTGGGAAATATACTAGGTCTAAAATTATTTCTCTTCCTCACACTTTGAGAACGTGTTTTCATATTAAGCCCTTGCACCGCCTTTCTTTGGCCCCCATTTGTCTTCAGTGTTAAGCTAAGACCTTCCCAGTTACCCAAAAATATTCTTTTGTTTACATGTTTTCCCTAAAAGTACTTCCATCTTCTTTTCTCCTGAAACTGGAAGGAATTTGGTTAGCAAGGACATACGACTGCTTGCATTGCAAAGGCAACCCCATTGTCTTGTTTACTGAACTCCAATCCACCTATCCAGGGAGGACCTTGTTGCTACCAGTCTGTTTATTGCTGAATTTGGCAACGTAACCAAAGCCAACAGCTAGTTTGACTATGAACAAACGCCAATGAGAGAAAAATGGGCCTTTTGAGTTTGGTTGTAAATTAATTCTAGGCCTTGCTGTGGAAGTTGGAGCTGGGCCTTTGACATGTAGGGTAAAATTCACTCCTCTCTAGGGATTCCAGGGCATGGCCTATGCACCGCGTGAGGCCTGTAGAGGCAGTTGTGATGTCCAGCTCCTTTAAATGGTTGAGCACTCTGTCCTCAGTGTGCAGCTTCAATTCCCTTTGTTCCTGTTTGTTGCCAGAACAATGCCACCACAGCAAACAGCAGTGTTTAAATCGGTTGCCACCCTGTGTCTGTCCCCTTCACTTCTAGGTCCAAATACAACAGCCTGGCCTTGGGCCTCGCTGTGCAGAGGTGAAATTGCACCCACAGGGCATGCAAACTGTAACACGGTTTAGCTCTAGTAATACTTTGCACTTACACTTTACCTTTCATGCGTGGATTTGAAAGCCATTTGTAAGCACTGAGGCTGCATAAAGTACTTGTGGATGAGTAGTAGTATTTACAGCGGGGCGAGACTAAGCTACAGAGAGGTTAAGGTGGGTGCTTAAAGACAGATTTTAAAAATCATATTTAGACACCAAAACAAGTGGCCTCATATTTGACGTTTCAGACCTCCCCAAACGCAGGAGATTCATTTAGGGGCCTGACTTCAAACATTTAAGCCTGAATCTTTTAGCCTCAAGTAGCTTGACAAAGGTCACACTGTATTGAGCAGAGCCAGGAACAGAACCCAGGAGTCCTAAAACCCTGTCCAGATAACCACTTCCTCACATTAGCACATTCTGTCTCTTCCATTAATAGACCTATGCCTGACTGTATTGTCATGTTAAAAGGCATAGACATTAGCAGTTATTACTGAATTTGACTAAGAACAAAAGTTCACGGGGTTTATAAGGCCATTTTTCCATATTTGTTCCTATCAGCGTTTTACTTTGAGCGATAGGAGGGGTTTGGTTGATTTTTTTCCACTGTAGGTGTGAAATCGGTTTTGTGGTCATAGCAAAGCAGTGGGTTTATGGACTGCCAGGCCATTTTTGCCTGGGGGGAGTTGGAGATAGAGACGGAGCATTTTTCAACCATAGTGTGGCTGCTACATTCCAAGCCAGGGCTGAAGAGTGTTGACCAGGTGCAGTGTGATGGAGAAGCTTGAGGTGGGAACTGCCCCTGCTATTCCAGCCCAGTAGATAAGTGATGGATGACCAGAGGACTGTCAGACCTCACGTCTGTCAGGCTAGTGTTACATGGAGACTCAATTCACTCAACTAATGAAAAAAAGGAAAACACCTGCTTAATTACTCTCCAACCTGTACAGTAGACTCTCGATTATCCAGCATTGGGTTAACCAGAATGTGGATTAACCAGGATGTCAAAAAAATATATATGCGTAACTCACAGGGCCGGCTCTGGCTTTGTTGCTGCCCCAAGAACAAAAAGAGAAGAAAACCCCACCAGGGCGCAGGGCAGCCAGTGAACCAACACCCCCTCGCCCCGGCGCAGGGTGCCTGGTGAACCATCTCCCACCTTTCCATATTTCCTATGGATGGTGATTATCCAGGATTTTATTAACCAGGATTAATTTTTTTCCTATCATCCTGGATAATCGAGAGTCTACTGTATTTTGTAACAACAGCACCACAGTTAGTGTGGATTGTCAAGACTTCCTGATTGTCTTCACTGTGTTGCTTCAAGAGCCATCAAAGGTTACACTGATTTAATTACATTGATTAATCCAGTAAAGCATCTCTTGCAAAGAGGTGCATGCCCTCAAATTACCCCAATGCTGGCACGCTCATTTCTATGGAAGGGGCAGTGTCGGTTAGATGTTCCTGACTTCCTGGGGCTCTGTACTGTTCCAGAATAATCATATTTCCGAAAGGCAGGCACTCACCTGTAACTGTGCTCTCTGTCAGGTAGAGAGAACAGAGCGCTGCTTACAGAGCCCTCGAGAATGGAACAAAGAAAGTACAGGAAAGAGAGAAGGACTTATCGTGGGGTTCTGGAACATAGTCCTAGAATGAAAAGGGTGTCTTAGATCAACTAGTTGATCTTCTGACCAGTGCAGGACTATCACCTGCAGTATTCAGTGCTGTCAAATGCTTTGTCCAGAATATTCTTCAAATGACCTCTCCGATACTGACCACAGGGGCAAACACAGGGGTCTCTGGAGCACACTTCTTGATTCTGCCATTGTCTGTTTGAGGACTTGACCAAGTCATTGGAGCTAGGGAGGATGCTTGGTCTTATGGGTCACACACTGGGTTTTAGGACTCAGCAGATCTAGGGCTCTTCCACAGCCATCCTGTGTGTGATCTCGGCCAAATCATTTAATCTCTTTCTGCCTCAGTTTTCCCATCTGTAATGTGAGGATACTACCCCTCCTACTTGTCTTCCACCAAATAGCCTTGTCTTTTTGGACTGTAAGACCTTTGACTTCATTGGAGTAACACTGATTTACACCAGCAGAGATTTGGCCCCCAAAGGCTATCTGACTGTACTCCAAGGGGGGAGGGATAGCACAGTGGTTCAAACATTGGCATGCTAAACCCAGGGTTGTGAGTTCAGTCCTTGAGGGGGACATTTAGGGAGATGGGGTAAAAATCTGTTGGATGATTTAGTGGGGGATTGGTCCTGCTTTGAGCAGGGGGTTGAACTAGATACCTCCTGAGGTCCCTTCCAACCCCGATATTCTATGATTCTAAGCCTGGCGCCCAGTCCTATGAAATGGGCTGTGGCTCTCATTGACGTTATTGGGAAGTTGAGGGTGATTAAAATCGTCTGAGAACTGGCCCCTTGGGAGGCTGGCCTATCTCTGCTGAGGATAGCTAGCTGTTTTGCCTTAGCGCCATGCTGTGCCTGCCTCCTGTCTAAACAGACAGCAGAGTGTGTTGCTTATGAGATGAATTGAAAGAAGAGGAAGAGCAAAGGAATCTGCAGGAGGGAAATTTCGCTGCAGCTTAAAAAACGACATTTGAAATATAATGAAAGGTCTCTTTGGATTTCAAAAAAAGAGGCTGATGCGTTGTCTTGTTAACAGTTTGAGAGCGTCACTGAATATAGCGGAGGGAAGCTCTCCCCATCTTCTCTAGCGCAGACGTGGCTGTCGGAACCTTCTGAACTCCTGAATGGGGCTTTGATCCTCTCCAGCTTTGCCCCGATCCTGAGGGGTAAGCAAAGCAAGGCCGGGGAGAGAAGATTACCTGGCAGATCTCCGGTGACATGATGGATGTCCATTGCTGAGGCAGGGTTAATTGCCATGCTGACAGTGCTTCCCAAGCATCCTTCCTTTCTCCCTTAGCCCCCTTGCTGCCTGTGTTGTGTTGATCTAATTTGTTCAGCTGAGTGGCTAAACAAATAACTGCAAACCCACTGCTTAGTCAGACGTGTGGCAAAGGGGGAAGCTCACGGAAATTATATTTCCTTGGATGTCTGATGATGAACAGGTTGTGGAGGGAAAAACTGGGCAGGGAGCAAAAGAGGTGAGGTCAAAGAAAGGGAACTTTATCAATGGTAGCTGACTATTATTGTGTTCCCTGGCTGTAGCCCATGGTGAATTCTGTTATTCTCAATGGCGTGCGATACAATGTTATAGGGATTCCGCTGCAACTGACCCCAAAATGCACTGGCTGGAGGGGAAGAGTGAATTTCTACCCCCTGGCTTGGCATTTGTATTCACTTCTTACAGGCAGCTCGTGCAACGGGCAAACCCCTGAGCCTACATGGAGCCTTAGCGTAGTCAGATGCAGGGTTTGGCCTTGATTTTATCCCGTGGCCCAGTAATTCCACGCATTTTAGGCATCAGGCACCCAGTGACTCCCATCTCAGAGTTGTCATTGCTTGACTTCCAACTCAGTTTGCATAGGCCACCGACTATTCCTCAGATAGGAAGGCCCAGGTGTCACTATCGAGTTGGGCTGGGCTTGAATTTGGGAGATTTCAATGAAAGGCTCTGCTGCCTCTCGTTATTATTAAGCATTTGTGGTAGCTCCTATGACATGCCAGGTACTTCCCAGGCAGAATAGGAACTCCTGACCTTAAGATCCTCTAAGGAAGGAGATTCCACCACCTCCCTAGGTCACCCATTCCAGTGCTTCACCACCCTCCTAGTGAAAAAGTTGTTCCTAATATCCAATGTAATTTCACGAGCTGCTTGCTTGGCTTCAGTGGGTATGGAGGGATATAGCTCAGGTGGTATTTCAGTAGGCTGAGACGCTGTCTTCCTTTTCTCTTAACTCCATCCACTTCTTCAGTCCATAGCAGGTTTTCCCTTTCCATCCGACTCATCTCCTGACGTTTCTGGCACTCTGACAGAAAGATCCCCTCTGTAGGGCCAAAAACCCTTTACAGATCTCCTCCTCTCTCCCCCCCTTCCTCGCCCGGCTCACGGTGGCATACCGCCTTCTGCTGACCTGTGACTGGCGACGGAAACATCAACACACTCAGCTCAGAGCCCCGGGCTGTTTTTCTTACCGTTGCTTGAGAACACAGCCCCCACTGGCTCTGCCCTGAAGCTCTTCTACCAGGGAACTGAATTCTGGTTCCTCCTCCCTCCTCCTCCCTTGCCTTCTTATTTTATAATTATATTTATTGGAAATTGAATTCTAAAGGTTCAGTCCCTAAAGGCAGTGAGATGTAATTTCTGGTGGATATTAAAACTGTATAAAACTGCTCATATATCCCCCATGAAAAACAGCTGGTACTCAGAGGGAGACTGACTCTTACCTTCTTGCCAGTTATGCCAGAAAAATATCTACTCTGGTTTTTTTGACAAAATAAAATAGGAATTATATAATGCCCAAGTGACAGTTACTAGTGGGTTATAAACTGGAGGCAGGGCCAGCCCCTTTGCTGGTGTTATTTAGCATAGATCTATTGATTTCAGTGACACTCATATCAGTTTACACCAGTCGAGGATCTCTCCTGGAATGTCTTGAGTTCTTGCTGCTGTTTGTGTTGCTCTGAGATCCCAAAGATGATCAGGGCCCCTCTGTGCGAGGGTTACAATCTAAGGTCCAGATTCTGATCTGCAGAGAGGTGAAGAGACTTGCCCAAGGTCATATGGGGAGTCAGTGTCAGAGCTGGGGTTAGACCACAGCAGATCCTGATATCCCAAGTTCAATGTATAGCTCTGTATCAAAGCCCCCTGCCATGGGTGTTAAAAGCCTGGTTGGCCCCTATCTATAAACTTCAGCCGAACAGGTCCTCCAGATCTTGGCAGGGGATTGAGATTAGACTCCGCAGCTCTGATCCCACTGCAGCGTCATAACTTGTGTAATTGCTAGGCACTGCTAGTTAAAGAGCGGGTCTCACGTGCCCTGGTGTAACCCCATTCGCTTTAGCGGCGTTACATAAGGTTAAGCGAGAGGTGAGGGCCGGATGTGCAAGAGTTGTCACCCACCAGGCACTCCTGTCGTGACGCTTACGTCGGTCCCCCGGTGGGAACTGAGCCCCGACTGAAGGGCCTAAACAGGAATCTGGCGCTGTCTGCGTATGAGGCTGTGAGGGCGGCAGGGAGGGGGAAATTCCTAGGAATGGGATGTGCTGGGCTCCGAGCCCGATCGGTAATTTGTTAGCGGCTCTTTGGAAGTGTCCTGCGAGTGGAAATCGTCCTTTATTCTTTTTAATCGTGCCAGCAAATCTGCTGATCCGGAGAACAGACGCTGCACCGAGGAATTTTATCTCAAGCCCCTGGTGCGGAGGAAGAAACGGTCACGACTCTTTCCCAACCCCTACCCCCACCCTCCCACTCTGGGCTGATTCATTCCAGGAGGTGTTCTCTGAGTCGTTCATTTTCCTCTCCCCACTGCCCCTCTCCGCCGGACAGATGGCCCCTGCGTTCTCCGTGGGGCTGAGTCCTTAACTCTTGCATGGTGCTGTCGTGATGATAATTATTCCATCCAGCGCCGCCCTGGGGTCAGTAGGATCAGCCCGAAGAGGGGGAAACTGAAAGAGAGGGAAGAAGCCGCATACTCCAGTGAATCGGGGACTCAGGAGATCTAGGTTCTGGTCCCTACACTCCCAGCAATTTACTGTGGGACCCTTAACCTCTCTCCATCTCCCAGTCTGCCCTTTGTCTGCCCTGTCTCATTAGGCTGGACTGTCCTTTAGGAGCTACTGTCACAGCACAAGCCCTGATCTCGGATGTGGTGTGTGTGTGATGCTGCCTAAATAGTGACTCACACGGCAAGGACAGGGGAGTTCCTGCCCGCCCCGTCCTGTGCTCAGACCAGCTGCCAACACGTCTCTGTCTGGCCTGGGGGTGCAGGGCCCGGGGATGAGGTGAGTGTTTCAAGCTCCGTTTCCTTACCTGATTGTCCCGCTGCGGCTGCCGGATCATGGATCCCAGTTGCCTCTCTCTCATTCCATCCCTCCCTAGACAGGTGACTGTGGGTTTTTTTCTCTGTTTGAGGTAACGAGGCAGGCTGGCATTGTGGAGAAGGAATCCACTTCACACAGGGCTCAGGTGGCATGTCGCCCCCAACCCAGCATGACCTTAACCAGCAGCCTGTGGCATCCTACAGTTTTGAGGTCCTGATTTCCACCCCACATCCACCCTTTATCTTCAGGACTGGAGAGGGAGGGGACGGGTTGCATGATTCCTTTGCTCTCACCTCCACAGCTGAGCCGTGAGAAAGGCAGAGGAATCAGAAGTTCCCAGTGGGGTAGAGTACCTGGCCGAATTCTTATTTGCGCCCTACTTTGTCCTTACTCCTCACTCTCAGCAGCTCCTTTTCTCTCTTCCCTGGACCCACAAACATGACATGATCCCAGAGTAGGGAGCTGTGAGTGTGTGTGTCTGGGGAGGGGTGGGGAGTGGGGTTTGTTATCCTGCCCCACCCCCCAAATCAACATGCTGCTCTCTTCCCTTTGATTTTTTGAATCAAGTTAAGCAGTATATTAAATCCGATCCCGCGTTTCCAGGAGATCTGGTCGGGATGCAGAGCTTAGTGGGATAGAAAGAACTCTGTAGCCCCCTGATAGATAAGGTTTGATTACTTTTACTTCACCAAAGCTGGTCTGTTTATCTTGTAGTGCATGGGGGTTTCACGGGCTCCCTCTGGTGGCTAACGTAGCACATGAGTTGGAGGAGAGGAAAAGATAAAACACTTTGAAGGCTCTGTGTGATAGGGGTGCGTGAATAGGGTCTTGTGTATGTGTGTTGCACGTGTTTGTGTTTATTGGTGTCCATGGTGGTTTATCTTTTGTTTAGTCCTGGAAGCTTTGAGGTTGAAAGAACAGGAGGGTCCTGCCCTGCTCAAGGCGTTTCAGTATCGTGATTTTATTCCAGCCCTCATCCATGACTCCCAAGGTGTGGAACAAACAAGCAAAGTGTACAACACAGACACACACACACACACACACACACACACACAGAAATGCCCAGATATTTGCATTATTCCCACTCTCTGTGGGACCCGATGGTACAGCAAAGCTTTGCATTTGGGTTGCGGGGGAATTAGACTACCACTAAACGAACTTGCCCTGGTGAAAGCTGTTCTCCACTCACAACGTGTTGCTTGGGCGCTTTGCATTTCCCTGGGGAGGTTCCAAATAAAAGTTTCGCCCAGTTAGTTTCACTTGAAACTTGGTCTATATTTGGTTTTTTTCCAGAACGTGGACCATGCGTGGCCTAGTGGTGTGCTCTTGCCTTACAATGCCAAAGGTTCAAATCCCCAAGCAGCCCTGGTGGCACATGTGAAAATCATGGGACCTTTAGCCTTTGGTAGACAGGAAGTCAAACTAGATGATTTAATGGTACCTTCTGCCTCCAGATCTATTAATGTGACTCAAATCCACCCAGAGCCCCCTGTTTCAGGAGCAAGTAAAGGAAATCTGCACATTAATTGAGAAATGCCCAAGGTTTCACTTGGCCCCTGCAGCAGTAGAGACCTGAATTCATGGGCCTCTGAGCGTGTGTTTTGTGTCTGAATTTGGTGACAATTTGGCTTGCAATAGAGAGGGCAAATTGGACCTATCAAAAGGGAGACTGCCTGGAGGAAAACTGACCCCTGGATGTCAAATATGGGCAGACATTTTATGTCTCTATGTGTGATAATGAAACAACAAATCTAGGCAGCAGTTGCAGGAGGATGCGAAGGAAGGGGGATGCCCCATCGTGGTTCTCTTGCAAATCTATCCTGATCCTTGTCTGCGGTATCACAACAAGAATGATGGAAGGGCGTGGCCAATGGATCCGGGGGTGTGGTCTGCATATTACTGCATGGATGCAAATTAATCTACCCTCAGCAGACAGCAACAGTCCCAGCCAAACCATTGTCTGGTGCACTGCAATATATTTATATTGTGACCCTGTCCAATGGGGGCTTCCTTCTGGCCATTCATGGCCTGAATATCAGCCCATACAACTGCTTTTGTAGCAGTTACATGTGCCAATTTGGAGGAGATAAGAATTCCTCCTGCTAGCCAATTTCATCCCAGAAGCCTGGTACTATCCGTGGGTGTTGCTCTTCGTGTACTTTGATGTCAGAAGGGCAGAAGGATCGAGCCCTCACGTGTGTTGATAGTCTTTATTTATTTTCTTGCATGCTGAAGTTTGCTAGGTGCATCATAGAAGACCTAGGAAGACACAGCTATGGCTCAAAAAAGGTTACAATCTAACAGGCCCAAATCTGACATGGTTACACTTGAGTCTTGGTTACAGGTAGTCCCACTGGCATAGATCCCTCAGCTGGCATAAACAGCACAGCTGCATTGAAACTGATTGCGCTCTGCTGACGTGCACTAGCTGAGGATCCAGCCAATTTCATGGGAGACTCCTCATGTATTGCCTAATCCAATGCCTCTTATGTTAGTGGGAGTCTTTCCACAGACTTGAATGGGACGTGAGCCAAGCACTAGGTCAGGAACAACTCATCAAACATCGGGGATAGAAATATCTCGCTTGAAGTCAGGTCTCACCCAGTGTGACTGTGGGTAGGGGGATCAAGCCCTCCGTAAATAAGGATGCACTTTCATTCCCCTCTATGTCGCAGCAAGCTGTGCCACAAGGTGTCTTCGCCGGGAGAGAAACAGGTCAAGGACATAATCATGTGAAGGGCAGGGGAGGGAATCGGGCGTCAGCCTATGATCTCGAGACAGAGAAGTGCATTGCTGTTGAAGCCGGAGCGCACAATGAAAGTATCGGAGTCAGCTGGAATGCTGCTTGCAGCGGCTCCTGGTATCTGGGCACGTTGTGGATTCCTAATAGTCTACGCAGTGTGCTGTTTACCAACTACTGGGAGACCTCGCTCGCCAAAGAGGAGGATGGGGACAGGAGCAGGGGAGCAGACTCAGTGCCCTGCACCTAACAGCTGCATAACAATTGGCAGAATATATGGAAATGCCGAAATTGTACATGCAGATACTTTCCCTGGGAGCCGGCGTGGGGAGCGCACCCGAGCCATACAGAGCAGCTCCCCTCCCCGCCGCTAGCCCCACCGCAGACCTCGGCCAGTGAATTTTAAAGAACCAGCTGTGTTCGGAGAGGAAGACGTGAGGGGATTTTTCTTCCTTTCCTTTGCTTTTCCTTCCCTTTGAATGCAGCGAAAAGGCCGGCTCCGTAGTCAGAGTAGACACATTATAGCATAACATGTCTGTGGGGTAAGACTCCTTCATGTTCTGTTCTGTGCATTAGATCGAAGACAGACCTTCTGTCGATGCACGGGGTGGGGGGGTTAAGCAGGAATAGGGAACGCCCCTCCCTCATTCAGATTGCAAGAATTCTGGGCAAAATCCCAGTTGCTGTGACCAGGGACACGGGGCGACTACTGAGATGTTCCCCGGGGATGTGGGAAGGGATGCAGAGAAACGTAGGGTCGAGTTCAACTGTAAGCTGCTGGGCTTGAGGCAGGAATCAGCATGTCTGTGCCGTGCAGGTGATCAGAGTAGCTGATCGTACATGGTCCCTTCTAGTCTTAAAAATGGAAGAAGTACCGAACACCTGGACTCCTAGACGTTAGAAGTCGGGAATGTTCTTGCAGAACAGCAAGGGCACAATTTGGTTTCTCTGCAGAAGGCTGCTATGCACGTTCAGATTCTGATCACATGGTTTGCACCGCTCCAAGTGTCCCTTTCAATGTGGAGGTTCAAATGACCCCTCCCCCCAGTTCAGCTAAATAGATTTCCACCTGGTTTAGACATGCATTCATCAGTCAGGGCAATTTCACTAGAAAAATTCCCACCTCTTTCAGCAAGGCCCGGTGTTTCCAGTCTGCAACAAAATCCCCTGACTGGGTGCATCTGGCATTGACCCAGGTTTCATTGTGAACATGTCATCTGCCTCTGCCCATGGCGCCGAATTTTAAAAGGTATTTAGGTACCTAAAGATGAATGCCAATGGGAGTTAGGTGCCTAACTCGTTTAGGCGTGTTTGAAAATCCCACTTCACCCTTATCTGCATCTTTAGTCACCTTTGTAAATCAGGCCTTTAGTATCATCCCATCCATCTTCAGCCGAAACAGGATTTTTCCCCCTGCGGTCAGTTTTCCGGCCTAGGAATAAATGTCTCACATGATGGAGTTTGCCCATTAAAGGACTTGCTGTCTGGCTCAAACCAATAGTCCAGGAGGGGTGATCTCTTGCCTTTACATCAAACAGTACTGGATGTTAAGGAAGACCTTTAAAAAAATCCCATAATGCACCTTGGCAGGGAGAGAGAAAATGGTGGGGGAGAAAGGAAGGGAGGGACATTCAATAGAGCAGTTTGCAAAATGTTCAGGGAACAGGATTTTTTTGGACTGTCAAAAATGCTGTTTTGCTGAGAAGGAGTCTCTGGTCCAGGAGGTGGGGGTAGAGAGGAGGAGTGCTCACCCTGGAATAGCCAACAGCCTGCTAGGGAGGTTACAGTCCTAGGAGACAGGGACCCCAGGTTTGAGTTCAGGTCTGCCACTAAGAGCAAAGACTTCAACGGGTGTCTTCCACATTCCGGGTCTGTACCCTAAGCCCTGCACTACTGGCTCTGCCAGGGTGGGGGAAGCTCATGTCTGGTGTTTTCCACCCCGCTTTTGAGTGGTCTCATTTTCATTCCAGTGAGGAATGAAACCAAATTTCCAAATGTCTTCATTTTTTTTTGGCCAGCCCTCCACCGCGCTCTACCCCTGCATGGCTGCAAATGCAAGCGTGCTCCCCCCCTGCAGAATCGGTCTCATACCTGCACACCCGCGTGGAGACACGTTTGCGCTTCCATGCTGCCCATTCCTATAACAGCCTCCCCCCGCCCCACGCACGCTACAGAAAGCTGCCTCTGATACAGTCAGCGTAAGGTGACTTTTTCGTGCCATCTGGCTGTTCAGTGGCACCGATCCCTGGTCTGCCTACGTACGCATGTTCCCCCTTCTCTCCCAACGCTGGCAGCGAAAACAAAAGGGAAAGCTTCAAAAGCATCATGTCAGCTGCCTGTGTCAGTGTGGGTTGAAAGTACAGATCACAGCGAGCTCATCTCCCAGTAGGAAAAGGGGGACTTGCATTTCAATAAATTTACATACTACAGAAGAGTGCAGAATAGATTGCTTTGGGGAACGCTCTGCAGAGTTGACTGAGCCCTTGACTCTCACGGGGATGGTTTGATGCCACCTGCTCTAACCCTGTCATGCTTGCCACGTTGTCTTAATTTAAACCTGCGTCTATAGCTCGCTTCATGGTGGGGTGGTTTTCTCCTGGATTGAGTGAAATGTGCTGGATTTACAGAGCTAGTGAATGGAGAATTTAGTTTCTCACAGGACAAGCAGTGGGGGTGCTCGCTTCACCTGTGTTGCCAGGTAACATGCCTTGGTCCTGATTTAGAGGGAATCCATCTAGGAAGCGTGATGCTAATTCAGCCTCCCTGCCCTTTTCATGCTTGTCTTTTCTCCTGATCAGAGGCTGGGGAAATGTTCCCAACTAAAACCAGTTCCTGGGATAATATGGGGGTTACTGCAATTAATATTTTTTTGTGCGAGGCTGTCCGTTTTGATGCAATTGTCTGATTTTTCATTGGGAACATTTGAGACCAAACATTTTTGTCTGAAATTGATATTTTCACATTTTGAATGTTGACCTTTTGAAAGGGAACACTTTATTTTGATCAAACAAGGCTGGGCTGCAATTTTCTTTGCGGCATTTCACATGGAAATGGTTCTGAACTCTTCGCTCCATAGAAATGTTCAAAATTGCAGTGGTTGGCCCCATTTTAGAATGGTAACAGATGTAGGACTATCAGCATGGCCTGTGGGATGGAAGTTCAAGTTTCCAAATGGCCCAACTCCAGATGAAGTGATGGGTCCTCTAGCAACTTAAAAAGCTAGTGAAATAAAAGGGGTACCATCCAGTTGATTGTTTGCTATAACTTATGGGTGGATCTGTATCATTCCTAGCTGGTGGTTTTCTGCATCACAGTTTTAAAGGCAGTCTGAGATGAGGCCAAGGATTGATGGGGCACAGGACTGTCTCTCAACCGGTGGTAACTTCTCCATGATGCTGGTAAGGCAGTTTGGTGGGATGGAGAGGTATTCTGATGTTCTTCTCCTGCGGACAAAGAGGGGACTTTATTCCCTAGATCAGTCCTCCCGGTCCTTTATGATAGGAGTAAAAGAATGCTCCAGTGTTTAGGGCACTAACTCAAGATATAGAAGACCTGGCTCCAAATCCCTTTGCCACCACAGACGTTCTTTGTGGCTCTGGGCAAGGCACTTAGCCGCTCTATGTCTCAATTCCCCATCTAGAAAACGGGGATCAAAACACTTATAATGGGGGAATTGTCCAGGTAAAATACTTTTAAGATTGAGAGGTGCACACGTATTACAGCAATGGAGGCCACATCAGCACCTAAGATAGAGTAAAATGGAGATGGAGAAGGATCAGCTGAAATACTCCAGCAAACAAAAGTCGTGACCTGCTACTTGGGAATTTTTTGTCTGTGCTGCAGGCGCTACGTCCATGAAAGGCCAAAGGCTGGAGAGAGAGGCTCCAAACTGGGTCATTTTAGCACCTCCTGACAGAGGAACATTCATTTAATGGAGAGAGGGAATGGCAGAGCAGCGGTGATGTTAAGAAAGAAACATTGTAATCTATTACAGGGCCTGATCAATATGGCAAAGTCAATAATAGCTTTTGATTCTGGCATATTAGGCGCACTGTCAGATTCCCGTTTATTGGAAGTTTTTATAAATAAGTGAAGCATGGGACTGGAAGGGAAGGACCTGGGGAGTTGAAAATCCCAGGTGGGAAGGGTGCTTTCTTCCTACCGTCACATCTGGAGCACTACACTTTGCAGAGCTTTGCCAGGAGAAAAGGACCATTTTGTAGAGTTCCTGAAACGCAGATACATTGTATCTCCTGCTAGAACAATGTATGTGAGGCTCCGAGTCATGAAAGATGCAAGGATGGTTTTGTGCAGTTCGTTGCCAATTCTTGTGATTTTAGCAGAAGTCTGACAATATTAGGATTGTTTCCTTAAATCGTCACCTCCTGGAGTCAATGGATTCCATGTGAATCTGAGTTTTCTCCTTAGAAAAGGTACATTTGTAGCGCTTGTGTTTGTGCCAACAGTCTTACAAACGTAACTCGTGTGCAGCCTAAAGGTTCAGAAACCAACAGGCAAAGAAAAAGTACCAATTCTTTCTTTAAAAAACAAAAACAAAAACCTCATGTGCTGTTCATTACTGGGGCTTCCATCCTAGTGCCATTCTCCAGCAATAAATGAGCTAACAAACATCTTTGAAACACAGAAATGTCTATGTTCCTGGCCCATTAAACATTTGGGCTGATGAATGGAGAGAGAATCTTGCAATATATAACAGCGCCCCACAAAAAACAACATTTACACCCCAATATTAGAGATGATCTCCCACCAAAATCTTCCACTCCAGGCCTGATCCTGAATTATGATAGAATCATAGAATATCAGGGTTGGAAGGGACCTCAGGAGGTATCTAGTTCAACCCCCGGCTCAAAGCAGGACCAATCCCCAGCTAAATCCCCAGCTAAATCATCTGAATGAATCATAACCCAGATCCTCAGCTAGTGTAAACCCATGTAGCTCTATTGTAGCCAATACACCAGCTGAGAATCTGGTCCCTCGTTCCTTCCGTGAGCCAAACCAAGCTTCCCCAAACTTGAGGGTTCCAATTTGGATCTGAATCCAAAAAATCTTCCTGTGTTCTGGAGGGGATGTTTCAGCTCTATGTAGAGATTCAGTCCAGATTCAAATCTGAGCTGGGAAATAGGCTCTGAATTGGGGTTGTTTGGGTTGAATGCACCTCTACCTAATGTTAGAAGAAGAAAGTAAGTTGAAGTGTTTCAAATAGTTCCCGTGATATGGCGCTTCTGTTTGGTTTTGTAACTTGTGCATAGCCCTTCTTTCTCCCTCTGTCGCTCACCTTCTCCTGCACACACAATCAATGGCATTTTCAGGAACATTTTGGTTGTCGTTAGCCTCTGAGCATCTCATAACCAGGTCTCAGACTGTGGGAAGGGGTGGGAAAGCGAGAGTTCGGCCAGGGTAACTAACTCTCTCTCTAATGAGCCCCTTGCAAATTCTCCTTGCATACTTACAGACACCCCCGCAGTTACTTAAATGGGGCTTGTTGGTCACCGGGTCCAGAGGTCGCCCAAGAGAATGGGTTTGTTAAAAATAGGAACGAGAGTTCAAGACACGGGGTCAAGAGAGATTAATTGAAAAATCTTCTGCGGGCCCGACATCATCTGTGGAATCTGCAGCGCCCAGACACTTCCAGCTGCTCCTGGGTTCCTTGCGAATGTAAATGAATGGCTCTAAGTGTGACAGCGTGGTGGTTTCCAGGCTGGGTTTTCTTTTCCTTTGTCGTATTTTTAATACAGCCGAGTGGAGGGTGGTGAGGTGACAAGTGTTGAGTGTGTATGGGTGGGCGTCCATCCTACTCCCCGTTTTGCAGGTGGCTGTGAATGTAGAGCAGGATTACATGGTATCAAAGCACCATGCGACAGCTCACAGTCATGCAAAGTTGTAGCTGCTGATAGTTTTCCACAAGCCACAGTGAATATCGTTGCTGGGAATTCACCTTGGACACTTCTGTGCAAGCAAACAGCCATGGATTATCTTGAAAGTTCTCCTCCATATGGGCAATCAGAGTTCCAATAGGCCCTGAAGCATCTAACCAGGGCCAATTATTTGGTGGTGCCTAAAGGCAAATGAGATCAAGGCCCTGTTGCGCTTGGTGCTGTACAAATGCATACTGAGAGAGAGAGTCTGTCCCAAAGTTCTTACCATTTAAATAAACAAGACAGACAAAGGGAGTCTTATCTCTGCTGGACACATTTAACAGACAGATGAAGTGACTTGCCCAAGGAACTGAACTTAGATCTCTTGAGTTCTAGCCTAGCGCCCTAATGACAATCCATTCTCCTTCAGTCTGTGCTTGGCCGTGCCACTTTGTGAATGTTTAGCGGGGTGTATGTCATTTGGCTGCAGGCTCACCTCTGCTATTGGGGTGAACATGTAGGCAAACGTATCTACACCGGGGTCCCATACATGTATTCTCTCCCCTTTCTTCAGAACATGTATCTGGCAGGAGAGGAAGGTCCATAAAAACAGTGTAATTAATTCAAAGCTTCTATCAGTCCATGGCACAGAGCTGAGCCTTGTCCAGCCCATCCCACGGTCCCAGCATTCAGCCGCCTGCTCCAGCCCCAATCTCTTGGGCAGCTGCAGCAGGTCATTTATTTATTTTAAAAAATTATTAGGCGTTGAGGACCTACAATTGTTGCTGCCTGCACAGCTCTAAAAATAATATCAATCGGTACCCGGGGACCACTTTGATTTTGGCTGCATGAGGAAGTTTAGCAGCAAAAGAGAAAGGAGAGGCCGTGTCGACGCATAGATCTCTATAACTAGGATGCTGTGTCTGCAGCCTCCCAGAAAGTTTAGAAACCCATTAGAAAGTTTACTTCTCATTGTACCGCTCTGGCTGTTTCCTTGGTGTAAGCATCTCTGCCTTACTACAGCCCCTACCCAGCAATCTCTCTCTGGCTACTTAGTGTTGTGTTGTCACAAGTATCTTAGTTCAACTTACCTGGCTGTCCTCACGGCAATGAGTCGACCATGGCGGCTCCCCCGTCAACTTCATTTACTCCTCTTGCAGAGCTGGAGTTACGGAGTCGACGGGGAGCACGTTCGGGGATCAATTTATCACGTCTAGATGAGACGCGATAAATCGATCCCCGATACATCGAACACTACCCGCCGAGCCGGCGGGTAGTATAGACATAACCTTATATACCATCCATCCAGATGCCAGTGCCAGGAAGGAGGTTAAGTAGCGTCATCTCCATATTAGCATTGGGGAAATTGAAGCTCAGAGCGGTGACATGATTTTTCCAGGATTGCACAGCAGCGTAATAGCAGCGCTACAGACAAAATCGGGGTCCTCCCGACTCCCCGTCATGTGTCCCGTCTACAAGACAATGCTTTTCCGCCTTGACCTAGAGAGCGAGCCTTTGGCTCAGCTCCCCGGACAGGTTCCAAGAGTTGTCTAAGCAGGAAGTCACTCTTCTTGCATATCTTATCATGCCTCCTTGAACATCCCTCTTTGTCCTTTTCGATTCAAACGGAGAGACTGTAAATCTGTTTAAGTAACATGATAATGACCGACAGAATGGTTATGATGTCACTAAAATGAGCTATATATAACCAACCTAGTGTATTAGCAGGAGCAGGCAAGACAAGGAGATGGGTGAGGAGAAGGGGGGGGGGGGGGAGTGCTTTGAGTTAAATACAGATGTTTATTAACTACCAACTCTGAGGCAGTACTTAAGGGAAAACAGCTCCAGGGGCCACTGACTTGCTTGCAGCAATACCCTCCCCCCCCCCTTTTTTTTTTTTGCTGATGTATAAGAAGTTTAATTTTAATATTGAAGGGTGGTGGTTGTTTTTTTCCCCAGTCTAGGCACAAGGGGCCTAAGCTGTCTGATCGGTTTCACTGACATAGCACAATGGAGATGCTGCTCAGAGATATTAAAGCCCGGTATTATCAGCTCAGGAGTGTAATATCATTTTCATCTCCTCCTCAATAGATTGTCCCCGCAGTGACACGCTGACAAAGTTAAATGAATGGACGGACCCGGAGAGGCTCCCTGAAGGCCGGGCGAGGGGAATGAAATAAAGAAAGGAGCGAGAGCACCAATGTCAAACGCTAACGGGCCCGCGGGACGTTGTCGTCTCTCTCCTCATGGCCCTTCACAGGTGCCCCAGTAAGTCAGTAGGAGGTGGGTTTGTGGTTCTGGCCAGGCTAGGGCTAAACTGCCCTCAAACTGGCGGGACAGTGCTGTGAGCTGAGTGACTAGTGAGTGAAAAACATGGCACTACTAGGCCGCCTCCTGCTGTAAATTATCACGTCAACGTGTCCTTACGTGGTTGCCGGAAGAATGGCCCCGCAGAGCAGGAACATAATGACGCAAGCCGAGGAGTAGAGGATGGACTTGTTCAGGCACTGGACTGGAACTCAGGAGGCTTCAGTTCAGCTCCTGACTGGCATAGGAATCCCGCGTGGCCCTGGGTGAGACACGAAGGGTCTGTCCACACTGCAGTGGGAGGTGTGACTGCAGCCTGTGTGGACATACCCGAGCTGGCTTTGATCCAGCCAGCTTCAGTAACTATGGCAGGATCATGATGAATGCATGCCTGGGACCATGGCTATATGCTGGTGTAGCTAGTCCGTGCTGCCATGGTTTTGCTGCTATTATAATTGGAGCGAGCTCAATCAAAGCTGGCTTGGGTAGGTCTAACATGCTGTAGTCACACCCCTGGGTTTGGCCCTATAGCAAAAGTACTGTAAGTTGCAATGTTTTGCTCCGTTGCTGCTATATACTACTTTGACCTGTTTAAAAGACGGACTCTATAGGCAGCTGCTTTTTCTGAGCCTTTAGGTGGTCCTTTAAGACAAGCTTTACTTCCCTACTTGATTATTCATTGTGATCAATCTAACCCAGGGACGCTCATTTCAGAGTGTTCCCAGATTCTGCTCGTCAGCCCCTTTCACAAACACCGAGCACCTGCTGCCGCCCTTTTGAGAGGACCCATCCCCATTTCAGATCTCATCAATCCCAGCTGAACTAAACAGACCAGGCTCATTTTCCTTTTCCGTTGCATAGTCTAATCTGGGCGCCTGCTGCCCTCAGTTGGAGGAATCATCTGCCTGAAGATGGCAGGCTCATCGCTACTGCCTGAACCTGGCAGGCAGAACTCATTAAAGATGCATCTAACAAAACCCAGCCCCGGAGAGGTGCCGAGTGGTGTTTCATCCTTTGCAAACAGGTCTTGAACCTCATCAGCCAGTCAGGAAAACCAGCAGAGAAAGGACCCACTTAACTAATTAAGTCTTCATGAGCTGCTCTACAGGCTGCAAACAACAATCTGCTGTTCTTACAGTCCATCCCAAACAAAAAGCCAAACAAAGAAAAACCCTTGAACTCTTCCTTCCTGCACCCAGCTTCCTTAGAAACCCATATAATTCAAACCCATATAATTCCTGGGTATCTCAGCTGTAGAACCAATGCATATCTCAGACTGTGCCCAGGGCTCCAGGAGAAATAGGTCTCTCACTCTCACGGTTGATCTCATGCGATAGCTGCCACTGTGCTTCAGCCAGAGCAGTGACATCAACATACCCATCATCTTTGCTGCCTTGTGAGTGATGCCCTGGGAGAGTCTGTTGGGGAAAATCTCTTTGCCTCTGGGCGTGGGCATTGATCAAGTTCCCTCTTGAGCTCAGGGTGTTTGAGGCAGGATAGAAGCCAGCCTTTCAAATGCACGAGTCTCACCAAAATCATGCCAAGATGACCTATAAGCAGGTGCTCATAGACCTTAGTATATTTTTGGCTCAACTAATGTCTGCCCTTTCCTTGCCAGTGCACCCCCCAAATGCTTTGTGGAGTTAGATAATGTAGTTACTCTGCTAAGTCATACATAACAGCAAAGGGAGACAGAGATCAAGGTACACCGCTTGGGAGGAGGAGCAGATGCTTTTAGATGAGATTTGAAAAGTGTTGCAGCATCAATGTGGTACCGAAATAGCAAGAGGGTGTTTCTGGAGGCAGGCACCGAAGATAGAAAGGTTCTAATCCCAATACTGGCCAGAGTCTATTAAAGGAGCCATAAGGGCAAAGGGAGTAGAGCAGGGACAGTCTTTTTATGATGTGTGTATGGTCCCTAGCACGATGGGATTCTGTGCTGGGGACTGTACTATCACCTAGGAAAGTGGTGGATCTCCATCCTTAGATGTTTCTAAGGCCCATCTTGATGGCTGGGATGATTTAGTGGGGGATTGGTCCTGCTTTGAGCAGCGGATTGGACTAGATGGCCTCCTGAGGTCTCTTCCAACCCTAACGTTCTTCGATTCTATAACACAAATTAATTATAAGGAGCAGAAATCCATGAAGTTGGTTGAGCCCTGGGGTGGTCCTAAATAGAAAGGTGGTAATGCTGATCTTTAGCAAACCGCCAGGCAGCCAAGGTATGAGCTATGCCCAGGAGAAGTTATAGATGCAAGGTGGGTGAGGCAATTTCTTTTATTGGACCAACTTCTGTTGAGGAGAGAGTCACGCTGATGCAGAACTTTCCATTAGATCTGTGTATGCTCAAAAGCTTGTCTCGCTCACCAACAGAAGTTGGTCCAATAAAAGATATTACCTTATGCCTGTTGTCTCTAAGATCCTAGGGACCAACATGGCTACAACAACACTGCATACAGAAGAACCTAGTAGGAGAATAGTGTTCATTAGGTCTGAAAAGCAGTTTGAGCAACCCAGTGTTCAAATGGGACTGTACAGCAGGCTTCAGATATCTATCGATATAGACAGCCAGCAGCTATTTGTTAAGATTAGAGATTCAAAGGCCCAGACAGATCTCATGGACAGCATGAGGAATACGGAATCTTTTTTTCTGATAAATTCATACTTCTTCCCCTTCCAAATTACCCTGACATCACTTCATCACTTATTCAAAAGAAGGGATAGATTGAAGAAGCCGACGCGCCTTGTGATGTGTGTATGTTATACTCTGGATGGCATATTTTTCCATCTCCTACACTGTCTCGTTCTTGCCCCATCCCCTCCAAACATTAGTAAAACTGTGAAGGCTGTATAGAATTCAAAAGAGCTAATTTTTAGGTAGGATTTTTATGGTTTGGTTTTGTGTGGTTTAGTTTGGTTTTTGTGTTTTTAACCAACCCATAGAATTTGATAGAAAATTATTCTTCTGATATAAAATTCCATAGGAGAGAGAAAAATAAATAAACTTTGTAAACATGTTCTCCTTCTCTATTAAAGTTTGTTAATATTTTAAAAGTAATTTCTATAGAATCCCATTGGTCTCATCACAGTTAAACTCTGTAGGACTCTTCCAACTGGAAACCAGACAGATCCGGCATTTTAAACCCTTGAGCATATGGAGAGGTTCTTGCGATGAGAACTATTTTTGTTTCACTGATTCTTGTCCTAAAATAAGAGCATCTTTGTGATTCAGTTTGGTTTCCATTGTCTACTGCAGAATTAATGCAGACCTTGGAAGGGGGGGTAAGGGAGAAGTAGGGAGGTAAATGGGGATCTAATAGAATCATTGGCGGGTCCCAATCTCCAACAGCGCTCACCCTGCAATGTTTTGGCAGCAGCCGGCTTCTTTCAAACCACCCTAGAAGATTTTGTCAGGGACCCCCTCGTCCATTGGATACTTAGTGGAATAATAATGCTTAGCCTTTTGTAGCACTTGTTCAAAGCTCTTTGCAGGGATTAACTGATCCTGATGAATCAGAATACCCCTGGAATGTAGTTTAGTAACTACTAGTATCCCCATTTCGCAGATGAGGAAACTGAGACAGGAAAGCAAAATGACTTGTGCAAGACCTCACAGCAAGTGAGTGGCAGGGCTGGGGACACGTCCTGTTAATAGCTAATCCAGCGCAGTCTTCCAGGTCAGGGGTTCTCAACCTGGGATTTAGGAGGCCAACAGGTGTCAGTAAATTGCAACTCTACTGCTGTCCCCATATTGCTAAACCCTAAGGCATCCTGGCTGGATGGGAGGGGGTCGTCTTTATCTGTGAATGGTTGAGCACAGCTCCTCCAGACCTCGCTGTCCGTAAATAGCACAGAGGCAAACACGCCTGAAGGGATGGTGGTATTTGGAGGAGGTGCAAAACACGCGGTGTAGGAGGAGAATTGTGATGTGCAGAAAAGCGCTTGTTGAGAGGGTGAGTGGGTGGTATAGAACAGATGCTGATGTTTTGTTGATCATCTGATAGGGTTGATCTGGACCTCTCTGTCCTCGTTGTCTTCATTCTCATTCATACCAGGAAGCAGCAACCCCTCTTTCACCAAAGACATTTCCTGAGCTTGCTAATCTTCCATGAAAGCAAGTGGGGTCACCCGCCACCTTTTATCCTCCTCTCGACAAGGCTTGTCCTCTAGAGAGCCAAGAAGAAAGGCACTTTCTTGTTGTCATCTGTGCAATTATCAGCTTTGAACAAGATGGCAATTTGTTGTTGTTGTTGATTTCCTTTGTTATGCAAATGGGCCGGCTCATTCTCCGAGCGCTTTCTTTCCCCCTTGCGCAGCATAAAAAGGAATATTACACATTTAATTTCATGTTATCATTTGTTTCCCTTTGAGATTTCCTCCAGCCATTTTTCAGTCTCCTTCAGGCCAGTGGGAGCTAAGCAACGGTATTTTGAATTCTGACTTTGTCACTTCTATTTGCTTTTTATCATAAAGGGGTATTGTCAATAGGTCTTATGTGGCTCCTATAAAACCCATTTAGGAATTTAAACCCCCACTAAAACATAGAATTTATGTCTCCTTTTATGATTTACGAGTCTAGTTTCTTAAACTCTACTTTTAATAGTCTAGGCATTTATATTCAAGGCAATCAGCTAACATTCTGCATGAGCCTTCAAGTTGCTAGGGCAAAAGTAAAGAGAATAAAAAGAGTATAATGGAGAGACATGGACTCCAGCCACAAACTTCAGAATCGGGACTTCCTCACAGTTTTGTGGTGCTGTGCTTTCTCACTCGGTTATGGTCCATTTCTTATATTCTCTCTCTCTCTCTCTCTCTCTCTCTCTCCCTCACCCTCCTTTGCCCTCCCCCCACTTTGAAATTAAGTAGAGGTAGGAAATATTTATTGTCCACACCTCAAATGGCTCCCAAGGCACCCAGGAAGCTTAGCCCTTCTCTTTCCTTGTGAGGCCACAAAATTGAGTTGGAAATGGATCGCGAACAGGCTTTCTTATGATTTCTGCTCCTTTCTGCTTCCAGCCAACTCTTAAATGCAGTAGGACCAGTCTCTGTACTGACGTAATAAACAAAGAAAGAAAAGAAAAAGAGAAAAGGAAATCAAGGGGAAAAAATCAAATCACTTCGACACTCTGATAAAATAGAAAACCATAAAAGAGACAGACATTTTTCTGAACCTAGTGGGTTCAGACTCATACACATGTTGTGATGGAAGACGATCCAAAGGCGCTCAGCTTAATTCAGTTCCCTCCTTTATTATAGATCGAGGGCCAGATTCCACTCCCAGTTAACGCCAGTATACATCTGACGCAGTTTCACTGGGTCGGTAGAGTTATTCTGGATTTAAACTGGCATGACAGCAGAATCTGGCCCACTGCAGAAAAATCATGCACCTAAAGGATTCCAAAAAATCATTGCTCCCATGACCAAACTCCTCTGGTTTTGCATTGGCAACACACACAGAGGCAACCTGGTAGGTCGCGCGGGACAAATGGGACCCAAGAGTTGGGTATTTATTACAGAGAACTTTGGGGAGAGGGTCTCTCTAAAGCGCATGATTTTATACATGGGGATTCTGAAAGATCATGTATTGGTCTGGTGGGAGAGGGTGTTTTGGAAAATGGCCAATGAAGAAGACTCCAAAGACTTAAATCATAGTGCTGTCCATTGACGAGCCTATAGCATGTATGACTCAAGCTGTATTCACCCAGTGGATTTAGCAATGTGCTATTTTGAGGTGGCCAAAGTGAACTCCTTGGGCCATAGGCAGCCCACAAAAACAGTTATACATCCCTGCCTATGGACAGCTGCAGGACCTTCAGCTCTGTCATGGTCCTCATACAGGCCTTGTCACGGGAGTATAGATGAAAGCACAGAGCAGATTAAGGGACTTGCCCAGCATCATACATACAATTGGTGGCAGAGCTGGGAATTACATTTAGATCTGGTCCCGGGCCCTATCTGCTAAACCATCCTTCTGACCTTAACTGGCCATGTTGGCAACTTTCGCCTGCTCAAAGTGCCCATGCATATTCAAGTTGAAAGGACGCTGCAACGTGCTTCATTGCACAGGCTTGTGATAAGTTGCCCATGCAGCTGTCGTGGGTAGAGTCTAGGTGCCCTTGTGCTATTTACTTTTCATTGTACCATTCCCTGTGTCTGTTGTTCTTAGTGAGCAATACAATCTGTAGGGAAATGAATATATTGTTTTGTTTTGATCCTTTAATCCCTTTGTTTGCCCTGTGTGTCCTTTTAACTACGTGGTGGTGGTGGTTGTTTTTTTGACTGTCTTCTCTGGACAAAAGATACTGTGATGTGAAGGTTGACCGTGGTCTGTGCCTATAGATCCTTTTAGAATTAAACCTGTAATTCTAAAACGAGGGAGGCTTTGATGTGTCCTCAGTGCTAGGAGGCAGGGATGGGCACAAGCCAGAACTTAGCGTCTGAAGAACTTGCACTCGTGGGACGTTCAGAGCTGGCTGCAAACATTGCAGCTGCCCTCTATCTCTGTGTAATCCCCTGAATCAAAACTCCTCACCCCCTCTGCTATCCGCATCCCCCCAAAGCCAAGGGAAAGTTTGGCTCCAAAGTGGGCACTGTGGGGCTGTCTCTAGTAAAATCTATAGTGATCCTTAGTGGCAGGGAAGTGACATGAAAATCAGATCCACCTGAGCCCTGCAGTTGTGGAGGGCTTCTACCCTGTCAAGGGCAGACTTTTCGTGCGTCCCACCCCATCACATGTGCCCCCAGGAGATTTCACAATCTGAGCTTCAGCTGGCCGGAATAAACAAGCAATGTCACCTGAAGACCACCCCCAACTTGTCCCTAGTGTGAATCCATTGACTTCAGTGTCTCCACTCGATTGACTTCATTGCGGTTACACCAGGTACGGCTTTGGGTCAGTGTGTGCAAAGTGGGGCTAGGAATTCTAACCCTTCCTGCCTGTGCCTTAAAGAAGTCAAGTCGCTCTAGACCTCGGGTCCCACAGGATGGGGCCTGAGCTGGTTCTTTCTAGTACTTTTAATGAGGAAGCAGAGGTCAAGTCCCCAGGATTTTCCCCACCCTTCACTTTCAGCTCTGTGCACCGTACACACATGGCCAGGGCTGCTTGACAAACATAGATCACAACTGCCAGTGCGTGTACAGCAAAGAGGCTGTTCTTTGCCATATCCAGGGCTTCCCCGGTGAATCCCAACTTCGGATCTTGCAGGGTCACCGGGGACAAGGCATTCCCTTTTCTCCAGAGTCACTATCGGTTAGGCTCTGAGGCCTTCACCAGCTAGTTTTCCAAGAGCGACGGGTGCGGACCATCATTGTCTCTTGGAAGCTCCGATAAGAAGCAGCAGCTGCAGCTTACAGGGGAGGGGCAGCTTTCCTCTTACAACGTTCAGAATTATAAACCAAGCCGCATTTGAAATGCCACCGACTCACCTGGGGTAGCCAGGGATCAAAAGCAAATGAGCTGCTAATATCCATGTGGTATTTCCTGAGCAGGAAGCCATTTAGATCACATTAGTGGCTGATGTATTGAAAGTAATAAAAAAACAAAGTTGGATTTTCTTAGTTCTGTGAGACACACAAGTACAAGGTGGGCCAGAGATTTGCGTCCCAAGGAGGGAGAGCACAAGTGAGGTCTCAGACTGAAACGAGGTGAGATCTGTGTAAGATATGTACTTGAAGGTGCTGGCTGTTACTTTAGGTAGCTGCCTTCTGCTGACCCTCTACCTCCACAGGGTGGAAAATTGGAATTCCCTCTGAGAAGGAGCATCATGGGTGGAAGACGACACCCACTGGTCTCATAACTTTACAGAGCTCATCAGAGATTTCAGTAGCTCTTCCTGCCTGAGAAACCTCTCTTCTGGGGCAATTAAACACTGGCATGCACAAGTCCTCGTGATGGTGACTCCATTGGAAACCATGTTTGAGTCCTCGTGAATTGATTCTTTCACTGCAACTCCTTGAACTGTAGTCCGGAGAAATGGGAAGAGAGAGAGAGATGTATTGTTTTCCACTTACCTGGGGACAAATTGCCGAGAGCTATGGTCCTATGGTTAAGACATTGGGCTGGGACTCAGGAGACCTCTTCAATTCCTAAGTGGCCTTGGACCCGTTGCTCGGTTTCTCTGTGCCTCGGTTCCCCCTCTAGAAAACTGAGATCACGTTTTCTTTCTTCCATATATTTTTCTGTTTATATTTGAAGCCCTTCAGCGGAGGAGCTATCTCTTGCTATGTGTGCTATGGGTTCTTATCTTGGTTGGGAAATATGCAAATGCATATCATTAGTAACTGGTCAGTGTCCAGGGTCCCTTAGTGCTTTTATTGTTGAGTTGTTGGAGTGAAGTTTGAGGACATTGTGCCTCTGCTGTTTACATTGTTACAAAGTGTCACCATGTGGTAATGTTGCATCATAACCTGGTAACACGATATCATGTGACTGCAGTGGGCGGGTTCCGTCCAGCGTGAACCTGCCTTTTTAGGTGGAAACTATTTCCATTGTTTAATTCCACTCTCATAAGGATTGCAAAGACATGGCACCCGACTCAGTCCCCAATTAAAAATCCCAGTCGATCTCAACCACTAAAACCACGTGAAACAGATCCATCTTCACTCTGAGAAATGGCACTCAGCAAAGAGCTACCCTGGAACATGGAGCATCTCTGAAGAAGACCCCCTCTAATCGCATTGCTCGACAGAGCTCCTCAGCATTTTCTGGAGCCATTGCTTCCTTAAGGCCCGCGCTGCAATGGGAGGAGTGATTTCAGCACGTGCAGAAGTTGCAGAACTAGCTTTGGTCTAGCTAGGTCAAATAACAGCAGGGACGCCGTGGCAGCATGGGCTAGCTACTTGAGTATTAACCCAGGGTTCTGGGAGGCCTTGTACAGCCTGTGCTACTGTGGTTTCAGTGCTGTTGTTGTCGGAGCCAGCTAGATCGAAGTTAGCTCGAGTACGTCTACACATAGAATATCAGGGTTGGAAGGGACCTCGGGAGGTCATCTAGTTCAACCCTCTGCTCAAAGCAGGACCAACCCCAACTAAATCACATCTCTCACTGCAGTATCGATATATCCTTCGAAACATCTAAGCTGGGACAAATAGACACCAACTCCAATCCCCATGGTGGGTAATTCATTGTAAACCAGAGCTGAGCTTTCGTTCATTGATTTTCTCAGGGCAACTCCTTCCTGGCCATAAGCTGAGTGAGGAGCAAAGATGCAACAGTAAGGTTGGAACTTAGTAGTTCCTGTTCCTAGCCCCTGGCCAAGCATTGCATTTTGCTGATTCAAACACGGCTATTTTCAGGGTTTTATGAACAGACTCAAATTCACTTGTAATGAACCATGTGCTAATGCTCTAGTCTATTTTCCCCCCTTCTCTTCACATTAATTTCCAAAAAAGCATGTCTGATTTTGTAATGAGCTACACAACTGTCTCTCAATTAAACCAAATTTTACTGCTCCTCAGTTGAGGTTGAGTGGCGTGATGGCTTCATTTTAATGAAGGACCAGCACACTATAAAATCTGCAATAATTCTTCACCAGTTCCGTAAAACCCTGGTTCCCAAACTGCTATCTGTGAAGAAGTTGCTGCCACGCAGCTCTTACGGATGTTAATGGAGCTGCATAGACCTGTTGAAACAACACCAGTCTTGAGGTTTTAGAAGTTTGGGATTGCCAAACCAAGCAGGAGGGTCACCTTTTAATCACAAAATGCAACTCCGTCGTCATGCTAGGGGCTTATCTTTTGTCAGAGGCAGTATCTTCCTCATGTTATACCGTCATGTGCCCAGGCGAACGTCTATGAATATACAAGTAGCTGGCTGGCATAAACGGGAGATTGATTTCACTACATCACAGGTCTGCCATAAGTGTGGAAGTAGTGGAGGTCTGAAGAATCCTACATTGGAGTTACTTTGTTTAAGGAGATCTCTGAATGCAAAATCAAAACTGTATTTCTAACTTGTTTTGCGTTTCATCCACCTCTGTTAATGTTGCTTCAAGGCCTTCTCCTGTCCAACACCATTCAGTCCTTCTCTCTGTCTCTTCCCCAAACAGATCATTCCCTTTCCTGAATCTCTCTGTAGGTACAAGAGGCCTCTCCTCATAATTACATATCTCATAGCCTCATATCTCCATAGGTACAAGGGGTCCTCTCCTCATTTTATTCCCAATTGCACCGTGCTCCTTTCTGGCTCCATCAGGGGAATCCCACTATCTCATCCCTTCATAGGGCATATAATCATCCTGTCTGCTCTCCTCTATAACACAGGCCATAGAATTTTGCCCATGGATTCCTGCTGCTGGCCTAACTACACCCAGTCTCCATGGAGCCCTCTGTCAACCTAGCTGAGCAACAATGGCACCAAGGGATGTCAATTAAAGGCTCCTTTCTATCCTCCTCTTTCCAGAAAAATCTCTCCTGGTTCCCTTACACGTGAATTGGGTGACAAAAGTCACCCTCTTCAGTGCATCATGACACCCTGTGAACCTACCGGGGGAGGATCGAAACGTGATGTGGTGTTTGATCCTCTCCCAGTGCAACGTGGGTATTTTGTATCTTTGGGATCTTCGTGCCCATTGGCCAGGAGTGTTTCAGAGATGCCCTTGGCGGCTTATTTATGTTACATCTAGGGCAACCAGACAGCATATGTGAAAAATCGGGAGAGATGTGGTGGGTAGTAGAGGTATATATAAGAAAAAGACCCAACAATCAGGACTGTCCCTATAAAATCGGGACATCTGGTCACCCTAGTTACATCTCTGTTAACAAACCTTTCTCCTTCCTTTCCCTTCTCTTATTCTTGCGCCTTCTCTCTCTCTGTCTCCTAATATGAAGCAACCCTTGCTATGCTTTAAATCAGAGAAACTGACAGCAGACGTCACACATGCTGTCGTAAAATGCCATAAATCATGGTGAGGAGCCGTCCCGGGTCAAGCCGAGATGTTCTGGAATTGTGAAGTCGTCCCGAAGCACTTGCTGACCATTCCTCATCCATCACGTGGTGGCAGCGGTGGGAGTGCATGCAGCTGGCTGAATGTCACATGGCCGCCCTGGCTCCGAGTCTTAAATTCACTGGGGAAAAAAAAATCCTCCAGGAACTCGGGGAGAATAGAACAGCCTTGTGCTGGAAATGTAAATGTAAGCAAACACTGGCTGGAGCCCAGGGCTGGCCGATCGAAACCAAGGCCTGGGGCAAAGCGTGAGACTGTTGTGGAAGTATTAGGAACCGAGAAACCAGTGGGCTCAAGTGGACTCGGGGTTTATACGAGCAAATTGCCCCTGAGCTCGGATGGAGTCACAACCTCCTTCTCTCTAGGTGAAATGTAGGAGGCCAGTGAAACCCCCAAACTGGGGGGGGCGAGGGATGGTAAAACGTACAATCTGAGATGATGGTAGCGACCCACTGCCCCTTGAAGTGAACGGGGTTGACAGGGGTGTTAGTTGGTACAATGAGGTGGGGGGAGCATTCCTCTCTGCAACTGCGCTCAGTGAATTCCTGGCAGTGCTGCACGCTATGAAAGCTGGTGATGTCCATTCTTAGCTCACCTGCCAATGCATTTGAGGTCATTCAGGTTGTGCTAGCCCTTCAGTGTTGGGGTTCTCTCCAGACTGGGACACGACTAGGTCCTTCCGAGTGGAGGTATCTTCTATAAGAAACTCCTTCTCTCTGACACCCGCTGTGGCCATCTAGGCACCGTATAAGGCCTTTTTATTCATGCCAGTGCCTCTTTGGTCATTTGGCCTCCCTGAAGTCACTGGTTCTTCCTTTTAGAGAGAGTTTCCTCTGCCTGTGTTTTGTTGGAGCGGCTGGTCTTTTGCTTTAATTATTTTAATGTTGTGTGGTGTGTTTGTTGCTCAGAGATGGCCCCGTTAGAGAATGATCTATACAGTGCAGGGAGAGCATCTGCAGAGAAATTATTCATTGCACAAATGGATACGGGATTCCAAGCGCTGACCCAAGGGAGCTGGCAATGTGACAATTTTCACTTCCTTTATGACCATAAAGAAGGCATCAGCCTCTCTGTGCGGTAAAGGCTGGAGGAACCGTGACTTTCCGATGCCCTTCTTCTCTTGGCTAGTCAAATCACCGGTGGAAGATGATCTTCGAAACCGAAGCAGCAAAGTGGTTTATAAGCAAAACACACAATTTAAGGGGAAAATGAAAAAGTTGTAAAATCTTCCTAAGCCTTTCTTTGTGTCGTGCCTGGAGAGAGAAAAACTAGTGACAGAATCTTAAATAATTGGGGTGAACAAAGTATCTCAGAGTTTCTTAATTGCTTGGATTTGCACAGCTGGGCTGAAGATCTCGCCAGGGTTTCTGGGGAGATTTCTGGCATTTCAAACTTCTAGCCAGGCTGTATCAGTATTGTGGCACTTCTACTTCAGGATGGAGCCCAGGGAGTGTGAAGATGGCTGTGAAAACAAAACACAATGTGGTGCCCCAGGTTTGGCTGGGAAGTTTTGTCACCATAAGTGGTAGCATAGATGGGGCCTCAGAGTTAGAACAACAAGGAGTCCTTGTGGCACCATAGAGACTAACACATTTATTTGGGCATAAGCTTTCATGGGCTAGAATCCACCTCATCAATGCATGGAATGAAAAATACAGTAAGCAGATATACTATGGAGATATACCTACCTCCTAGATCTGGAAGGACCTTGAAAGGTCATCGAGTCCAGTCCCCTGCCTAAACTAGCGGCACCAAGTACTGTCCCCTGACAGATTTTTTGCCCCAGATCCCTAAATGCCCCCCTCAAGGATTGAACTCACAACCCTGGGTTTAGCAGGCCAATGCTCAAACCACTGAGCTATCCCTCTCCCCAAAAGGCAGGGATACACAGCAGGTGAAAAAATGGGAGTTACCAAGTGGGGGGTCAGTGCTAACGAGGCCAATGTAATTAGGGTTGGCCTGGCACATTCCCAACAGTTGACAAGAAGGGGTCAGTATCAACAGAGAGAAAATTACTTTTTGTCAAGACCCAGCCACTCCCAGTCTTGTTTGCAGGACTCATTTGATGGTGTCCAGTTTGCAAATTAATTCCAGTTCTACAGTTCCTTGACGTCTGATTTTGAAGGATTTTTGCTGAAGAATGTTAAGTCTGTTATTGAATGTCCAGGGAGATTGAAGTGCTCTCCTACTGGTTTTTGAATATTACAATTCTTGATGTCGGATTTGTGTCCATTTAGTCTTTTGTGTAGAGACTGTCCGGTTTATCCCCTGTACATGGCAGAGGGGCAGTGCTAGCACATGATGGCATATATCACATTGGTAGACGTGCAAGTGAATAAGTCTTTGATGGTGTGGCTGATGTGGTTAGGTCCTATGACGGCGTCCCTTGAATAGATATGTAGACATAGTTGGAAACGGGATTTCCTGCAGGGACTGGTTTCTAGGTTAGTGTTTCTGTGGTGTGTGGTGTGTAATTGCTGGCGAGTATTTGCTTCAGGTTGGGGGCCTGTCTGTAAGCAAGGACTAAGGTTAGAGTCCCTGTTGCCCTGCAGCTTGTGTAACCATGTACCCATATGCAAAGCAAGGTCTTTAAAATGCCTCCTCTCCTCTTTGCCAGTGTTTGATGCTCATCTTGCAAAGGGGCAAACAAGGAGGGGAAAAGCATTGGAGAATCATGCTCCCTGCTCATTAAGGGGCAAATCCTGGGGTCTTTATTCAGTCAGTACCCTGGCAAAATTCCTATTTACCTTATTGGCTGACTCATTAACTTCAGTAGGCATTTTCCAGAATACGGTCTGAATTATGAAGCTCAGGAAATGGCCCTAAAGTAACTCCCCCTCCCCCCAAAAAATAATTACAAACAAAACCCCTCAACTCTTAAAACAATCTCCTTTATGAGGTAAAAAGTCATAAGGTAGCCAAAAGCAGCCCCTTCCATCCTCATAATGCCTGAATGTTTTCTGACAGCTGACAAACTAAAAAAGACGGGGCTGTCAAAAGCAAAGAATGGGTCTCCTCCTTTTGGCTGGTGTCCCTCTGCTCGATTCAATTAGGATTGATCAAGTTGTGTCAAAGGTCCCTTCTTTGTTTCAGTGGTCACCAGGAGCTTTCATGATGACTAATGACAGGCAAGCCTTTAAAAGAAAGGGGAAAAATACTAAGGGCTATATAGGTTTGTTTTGGTTTTTCTCTTTTTCTCCTTATGTTCCCACCAGGTGCGTTAACTTTATAACTCGCCAAATGAAATTCATTCATCAGTATCACTTCAACTCTCTTTTTCTCCCAACCTCCACCACTCCATCTGGGAGCAAAACAGTTGCAAGCGGCAAAACCTTCCTTTCTTTTTCTGCAGACCGTCTGCAGATGGTAACACCTAGCTTCAGAGATAGGTGGGGAAGGGGAAATGGAGCCAGGACTGGCCTGGAGCAACATAGGATGCTCTTGGGGTCTTGCCTAGAGTTGACGTCTGATGGACAGGGTCAACATCTCCTTATGGTTCCAGACAAGATAGGGGCAACTCATCATCTGGCCTCTCTTCTGGCAAGTCATCGCCTCATGTAGATGAGTCTTGAAGATAAGCTTCATGTATAATGATAAGGTGTCTGGTATCCCTCTCCCTTCAAGACATAAGCCATCTGCTAATTATTGGGAGTTGGAAAGAAACTTTCCCTGGGAGTAGATTATCTCTGCTGCATAGTTTCTTACATCTTCCCCTAATGAAGCTCGTATTGGCTACTGGAGAGGATACAGGATTTGATGAACCACTTGCCTGATTCATTATGGCAATTTCTCTGTTTCTGTGTGTCCAATCGTGAGTTCCGGTCTGCTCTGGGTTGGGCAAAACTCCAGAGGTTCCTAAAGTCCGTTTGTATCAGCAGCCAAAAGCTGGGATCCGGACTGCACCCGAAGTACGCCTGGACATTATGGCATTCACAAAACGGGGCCAGGAATCTCTCTAGAGCAGTCTGTTCTCTGAGAACTCTGTCACCTGATTTTGTCCGGTCTGGGTGGGGACAAAAGCAGAACTTGAAACATTTGAGGTTTGAGATTGGTCAGAATGTGTGTTCTGAACTGTTGTTTGGTGGGAACTGGGGAATTATAATGATAGAATATAACGCTTAGCTCTGAATGCTTTTCATTAGTAGATCTCAAAGTGCCTTACAAATAGGGTCAGTATTATTATCTCCATTTTATAGATGGGGAAACTGAGTCATGGAACAGTTAAGTGATTTCCCAATGCTACCCAGCAGGCCAAGAACAGTCCTGGGAGTAGAACCCAGATTTCCTGAGTTCCAATCTAAGACTAGATCCACTAGGGATCACTGTTTCCTGCTGGAATTGCTAGACTGGAGCAAACCTAAAGGTCCATTTAATCCAATACCTGGTCTCCAACAGCCACCAGTGCCAGATGATTCCGAGGAAGGTGTAAGAGTCCTGCAGCAGGCAGATTTGGGGGCTTCTCGATTGTATTCATCTCATCATCCTAGAAGCAGAACAATAATTTCCACACTTTCACTCACCAATTAGTTACGTGCAGAGCTCAGGTGTCTGTCTAGTTCTAAACACATTTTCGGGAATTACAACCCCCCTTGAAAGTCAGTTATTTCCTTTAGGAGAGGAGGGTTTAAAGCAGCTTGAAAAGATTCTGTCAATCCCTAATATTTAAAAAGAGGGGGAAAGGGTCTGGGGGTTTGTTTGTTTGTTGTGGGGGAAGTTGGTTTATTTTTTTGCAAGATCTCAAAATACCGCCAGGTTCTCCCACCCCTAATTATTATTCTGACTGGGTCTCTCCTGCATGTATCTTTTGAATACTTGGCAATTTCTGCCTGACCGGGATGCCCGGTTTAAGAATGAACTGTCAGCTCTGGCACTCAAGAGAACGTCAATCACTGTGTGCTAGAGATGAACATGAACGAAAACCACAGATCTGAACACCCCTGAACTTTGAAGGGTTCAGAAGCGGGAACCGATATTTGTGTCTTGAGCCTTCTCTCGGCTATAAATGAGAAAATAAGCGAGCGAGGCCCTTGTTGCGGTTTATTTTTAAGCTGTGTGGCGATCATAACCGGAGCGTATGTGAAACTCAGCTGTTTCATTTCACCGGGGGTGACACCGCCTGGCTTTAGCTGTCAGTTTCAGGCTCAAATAAGCCGACAAAACTCCAAAGCAATACTTAGTCGAAACCGGCAAGTTACACCTGAGTTCACAGAGCTCTGTTTGTAAGCAGGAAGCAGATTTCCAAAGACACAGATTCCCAAATGGAGTCAATGGAAATTGGGCACCCAATGCTCATTTGTGTCTTTGAAAATTTTCCGTGCGATGCAAAAGTCCCTGAGTGGTGGGAACTTACAGCTGCAAGACATGCTATAATGAAATGAGGAAAAGTACACATGGTAGCATGTAGCAGAGTGAAGATTATAAAGCTATAGCATCTGGTTATGAAACACCACCACAATGCATTATTCAGAGCCATAACATTGAAGGATCTCAAAGCAGTTTAAATCCACCAGTGCATTAATCCTCACACGCGCCTTGATGCTGTGATTTATTATGAACATTTTACACATTAATAAACTGAGGCATAGCACTGCTAAGTGAGTTAGCCCAAGTCACAGAGAGAGCCAGGAATAGATCCCAGGGATTTTGATTCCCAGTCTGCAACCACTGTCTCTATGGTGATGGGCGCTACCTAATTACCTAAATTGATAGTTGCCTGCTCCCAAAAACCTCAGCCAAGATGAGGACTCCCTGATGCTAAGTGTTATATCTAAACATAGTAAGGGACAGACCTTATAATCTACATAGACCATAGACCACAGATCTTAAATTCAAATCACCACAAAGGGCACCTGAGGACTAGTACATTGGCCCAAAGGCCACATCACCGACACCTTTGTATATAACAATATAAAAGCCTCCCTGGCCCTGCCCCCACTCCACCCCTTCCATGAGGCCCCATCCCTGCCCCGTCTCTTCTCACCCCTTCCCCAACATCCACATCCCAACTTCATCCCATCTCTGCTCCTATTCCAGACCCTTCCCCAAATCCCTGTCACTGCCCTGCCTCTTCTCCACCTCCTCGTTTGAGTATGTGGGTCCCCGCTCCTCCCCCCTCCCTCCTGGAAAGCTGTAAGTGCTGGCAAACAACTGTTTGGCTGTGGGAAGTGCCTGAAGGCAGGCAGAGGAGCAGGGATGCGGCATGCACTGGGAGGACAGAGGAGACGGCAGGCGAGGGGAACTTGGCAGCCACGGGAAATAACTCCAGGAGGCCAGGGAGCTTGGTGGGTCGCAGCAAATAAGTCCATGGGCTGCATGTTTGAGACCCCTGATATAGACAAAGGAGGGGAGAACATACTGCGTCCAAAAGGACTCTTCAAACTATCAAAGAGACACATAACTAGAACCAGTTGCTGGAAACCTAAGCCAGACAAATTTCAATTAGAAATAAAGCACAGATTTTTAACAGTGACGATGATTAACAAATTGTTAAGGGGTGTGGTGGAGTCTCCAGCTCTGGATAGCTTGCAATCAAGGCTAGATGTCTTCCCGGAAGAAACACAAGTTGGTGGGCACCGTATAGGGGTGACTGGGTGAAATTCTAGGGCTTTGTGATACACAGGAGGTCAGACTGGAAGATGTAATGGTCCCCAAATGTATGAATCCATGAATGAATGAAGTAACTTGATGGGAGTAGGACCTTGCTCTTCTGCCTCTTGGTTCAGCATCCAACCTACACATCATCCCCCAGCATTTGTAATTTAAGATGATCTACTTTGTACTAAGAATGTGTTTAGGGCCATGTTCCTGTGAGTCTTTTATATGGCAATCGGGAGAGATTAATGTCCAGTTGTGGTGTGTACTGTCAAGCTACTCTGGAGCTTAGCTTTCCAGAAGAAGCTCTCTTGCTTTTATGGCAGCTAAGGCTTTGACTGGGCAAAATCTTTCTAAGTGCCTGGGATGTGCACTTTGAAAACCGTCAAATGTCACTATAATATACATCAGAAAACCGTGCAGATCTGTTAAGATTTCTAATCTTTGCTGGAGAAAATCAACTTTTCAGCCCCTACAGAGAAACTAATTCCTGTCTCCTCTCCTTTCAGAAAATCAGACTGCACAGTGGAAATGCTCCAAGTCTTTGCTATTTAATGGCAAATTGATTTGGAGCAGCGGCAGCACTAGTTCTGAAGTCATTAAGTGAGGCTCCATCATTCCCTCTTGCGCAGACAAGCTGTAAATAAATGGATGGAGCTGTCACTGCTGATGGGGGACACGTGGTTACCAATGAGACCCCTGCCCATTTCCTTCCCACCTTTCCTTCCGAAAACTAATATCCTCTGCTTTTCATCCAGTCAGTTGCTTTTAATCCAATAGGTGGAGGTTTGGAGGTGTACGTTTTAGTGGATCGAAAAGCCGGCAGGGGCAGGGAGAAAGAAGAATAGCACAAGACCATATCAAGCTTTTTATATGGATCGCCATAGTGGGCAGAGGAGAGCTCAAACATGGTGAGACTTTTAGCAGCCCCGGGCGTGAGAGACATGGAGGCTCGGCCTGAAAGAAAGAAAACAGAGAAGCATTGTTTGGGCACGTGATGCCCGTCGTGGCCTGGATTGTCTCAGCACCAGTGGTATTGATCCCTAGGTTCAGGTAGGCTTCAAAGGACCATGTCTCCCCCCACAGTGATATTCCATTCATTGGAAGCAGCTGAAGGGTTCTCTCTCACACCTTGAATCATGGCCCTGCTACCTCTGTAGGTACACTCTGACTAAGGCTTTACAGACAACCTTCCTGACAGATTTGTGCCGAGGTTTAGATGAATTCCTGCTGCTGGCGTGGGGGACGGCGGTGGGGTCATCTCGCTAGCTGCAGAGACCTTGTGAGTCTTCTGGGTCACCCAGCCCAATCCAGAGCATGCTGCTGGGGGCTGCTCTTTCTTTGTGATTTTCTAACGCCGTGCTTGGTGCAGAGCAATGCACATAATAAGATAACTCTTACCCTGGGAAGCTTGTAGTCTACCAGACGAATACTAGGACTCATTGGGAGACCCAGAGGAAAGTGCTGGCTTACGTGGCTCTTTGTTACCCAAAGTGAAACAAATTAGTCTACTTCAGCTGGGCATGTAAACAAAAGGTCAGTTGCTCTACTTGGCTGCCCAGGAGGGGTCCACAAGAACAGTGTGGAGCCCACTGACTGACCCCCTTGAAAGAGGGAACGGTTTCTTGTCTGTGGCCTTAACTCACAGGCAGTCTAGAATTTTCAGCCTTTTCTGGTGTTGTCCCTTGCAAATTTCTTATAGTCTCTTGCTTGAGAGAGAACTAGACAGGATGTCAGGGATACCATATATGCCAATTTTCTGTATGGCTCTTGCTGATAGCCTGACTTGGGATACTTTGGTGTATTTATCCCAGCAAGTGCTTTTCTTAAAATGCCCCCTTTGTACATTCTTGATTACGGTATGATCCTGTTAGAGTTGCAAATGCCTCCATTCCCTTCTTAGTCAATGCTGCTCTTGTCAAGGGGATGAAGTACTTTCTTCTTCAAGAAGATCAGATTATGATGGATGAAATATTGGGAATAATTAAATTAGCAGCGTAATGGCAGTGTAAACCTTAATTAGAAAAAACATTTCCATTGTAGTAAAGATGGCCATAAATTTTAGAAATCATACGTTTTTGTGGCCTTATCATTCTCGGCTTGTGGAATGTCTATCGCTCAGTGTCCATGCTTGTGTGTGTGGTTTTGTGGGTGAAAGAACATGTTTCCATTGCTAAGAGAACTAACAGGAAAAACTACTCCTCACCTAACCGACAGATTTGGTATGAGTCAATGACAGTGAAAGGATACAGAATTTATTCTGCCCTCGTTCACACTTATTTGATCCTATTAAAGTCAATATGGTTGTTTTGGTGTAATTGAGGGTGGACTGTTATACTACATACCCATCTTTCCTACAGCCCACCTGCATAATCTCCATTAGATTAAACCAGGTCTATGCACATCTGAAAACCAGTGAATAAAGCAGAGATGTGCAAATTTTGAAAGATTCAACCTGCATAAGCATTCACCTTCTTCAGTTCCTGATTTGAAATGGATCCAACCCCCTGGCTCTGAAAACCACGCCACAGGTCGTTGCATGAGGATTCCAGTATTTTCTGTCTTTGGCTGGATTGAAATTAAGTACATGGGTGAGTTTCCTGGTGGTGGGCTGAGGTTCCCACTGCCAGCTTCAGCTAAAATCAGGAAGTCACGACACGTATGGAAAAAAAATTGCAAAGAAACTTGACCTCAGGAAAATGAGTAGATGAAGGCTCGAGTCTGCTCTTGCTACATCTAAGTCATGTAATGATCCCCTAGAATAATACTCCTTAACTTTCAGTGGATATGATGGACTTTGTGCAGGGCCTTAGAAACATGCAGCGAGGTGTAGAGAAACCACATCAACTTTTTGGGGAACACTTGCACTGCTCAGCAGAAATCATTATAGGAATCCCTGGTGTTCACTGGGAATTTGGTAGGCCAGAGGTAGGCTGGCTTCTGTGGTCACAAAGAGTATGTCTACACTGCAATATAAGCCCAGAGTTCAAACTCAGGCTCACGTTCAACCCTCCTCCTGTCTACACACAAATCCACTAACCTAGACTTAGGGCCCCAGGACCTCTCAGGAGTGGAGGGTCCAAGCCTGAGTCAAGCCAGGACCCAGGGTTTAAGCCCTATTGCTTTGCAGTGTAGACACGGCCCCATTGGCCTCAAGCTCTGGGAGTGTGCCGAAAGTACTCCACAATTCCATGGGCCAACTTTCTTTGTCCTCTGGACAGTCATGTTGGGTGGACAATGAACTTTTCCCACACTACACCACAAATAAAAGGTTAGAGCAGCCACATTCTGGGAGGACATGAGGAAGTCTGGGATACGTATGGTTGGACGTGGGCCTGTATCATTCAGTGTGGAAGCTGAAGCCACTGGTTGGGAGCCAGGTTTCAACAATTCCTAACCTGGGGTTACAAATGAGTGCAGATGATCAAGCCCTAGGTTAACAAATGTGTATTTATACCTCCCTACTGTATGTTCCACTCCATGCATCTGATGAAGTGGGTTTTAGCCCATGAAAGCGTATGCCTAACTAAATCTGTTAGTCTCTAAAGTGCCACAAGGACTTCTCATTGTTTAAACCTGGGTCTGCTAACTCGAGTTCTGCCAATGCTGGGCTTACCCTGCAGCATGGACATCCCCAAAGTGGGCTTTTCCATATGACCCTGTACTCATGTTGCGGGCACTGAGGTTCCTTCTCGATCTCTGGCAGCAAGAGATCAGCCCTGAACTCTTCTGCAGCGGGGAAGGGCACCAACCCGACAGTCATTGAGGTGTGATGACAACCTTCGAAAAACTGTCCCATGAGGGACATTCCTCTTGGCTATGAACAATCAAGCCACAGGCCATTGAAATCTCAGGACATAGATACTTGTTCTGGAGGGCTCGGGTTTGTTTGGGTATTTTTTGCTTTTAACTCCTTGGAGGACAAGCCATGCAATAATGATGCTTTCCACCTGTCAGCCATCTGGGATCACAAAGTGCTAGTAAATACGCTAGACCTGCTGACGCTGCTATGGAATGAAGTAGTATCATCCATATTTTGCAGATGGGGAACAGAAGCAGAAGGAGGGTGCATGACCCAAGTAGATCCCACAGCCCCATGGTCAGCAGCAGATCCAAGGCTCCTGAGCCCCAGGACTGTGCTTTAGCTGCTAGACACTGCTCCTTCGTTAGGTATCATGGGATTACGTCCTACAGTGGGAAGAAGCAGGTGAATGGGAGCTGCCGCCCTTCCTTACAGGAGCTCAGAGGCGAGATGCTTGTTAATGTCATAGGGGGAGATCTCAGAAAAGATTCAGATTCTATGGCTGAAAAGGACCATCTCGTCTGACCTCCTGCATAGCACCAGCCAGAGAACTTCCCCCAAAAGACTCCCTGCCCCTTTTCGCCATCCCTGAGGTCTGCGTGATCATACGCTGGCATTGCTGGGGAGAAGTGTCGCTCGTTCCTCTTATTAGTGTTTATTATCATAACTGCTCATTGTATTGCCCATTATGCTAATGAATTAGAACAACAGCCCTAAATGTTTGTTGTTCTATAAAGCTCATTAGTCTCTGAGAAGGGCTCAGTGCAACATGAAGGGTGAGGATCTCAATTGCAGGAATATTACCAATTAAGTCCTATATGAACGTGCAATTAGACCGGATGGCATGCTTGATTTACATTGCTTTATGGCTAAGCAGGAGAAACAGCATTGCACTGGCTAAGGGCGACCCGATCTCCGCTCGCCCCACCCACCCCGGCCGGTGCGACCACTCCCAGGAGTGACTGGGCAGGCAGCTGGGAAATGGGCAACATTAGCTGCACTATGGTTCAGAGGCTTGAATTCTCCAACCACTGAGACTGACGCGGAGCTAGTGTGTGTCCAGGGTGTGGGGCATTTGAGCTGCTGCTATGAACTGCTGGGATGATTTAGTTGGGGTTGCTCCTGCTTTGAGCAGGGGGTTGGACTAGAACCTCCTGAGGTCCCGTCCAACTTGGATATTCTGTGATTCTATGATTCTAACTCGTGTCTTCCTCTCTGGGGTAGTCCTGGCCCCTCTCCCCCTTTGGCTCTCTTCCTTTGGCTCTGTGTGGTGCCTCTCCCCGGGGGCTGCAGGCATGGCAGGTCCACCCCCACATGCCTCGACCCACCATGACAGCTGGGAAACGAGCCCCGCCCAGTGATGGCTCAGTTTTACAGTCACATCTGCACCACCCTCCTTGTTTATTCACTGGAGGGAATCTCACTTCCTCTTCCCCATAACAGGGGCCTTGGTGGAGGGGAGGGGGAGTTCTCTCCTTTGCAGGAGGACAGACACTCTATAGCCATGAGCACACCCCGGCCTTTCAATTTAGAGTTGGAAGGGACCTCAGAAGATCCTCTAGTCCAACCCCCTGCTCAAAGCAGGACAACCCCCATTTTTTCCCCATATCCCTAAATGGCCACTTCAAGGATTGAACTCACAACCCTGGGTTTAGCAGGCCAATGTTCAAAACACTGAGCTATCCATCCCCCCGAGTATGCTGTCCTTCCCTGCTGCAGAAGAGTTCAGGGCTGATCTCTTGCTGCCAGAGATCAAGAAGGAATCTCGGTGCCCACAAAAGGAGGACAGGGTCATCTGAAAAAGCCCACTTTGGGGATGGCCACGCTGCAGTGTAGTAGGGTGAAAAGGGAGTATGGCCGAAAAGGACCATCTAGTCTGACCTCCTGCATGACACTGGCCAGAGAACTTTCCCCAAAAGACTCCCTGCCTCTTTTTGCCATCCCTGAGGTATGCGTGATCATACACTGTATGGCCTGGCATTGCTGGGGAGAAGTGTAGGCCATACTCCCTTTTGACCCTACTCCCATCCGCCTTTTTGTCCTGCTTTCCACATAGTGCAATGAGGGCACGAGTAGGGGGGGCCTTTAGACTCTGTCAGAATATAAAGAAATCAGAGACTATTGCAGTGTTAGCCATTGGATCAAAGAATGTGTTGCAGTATTTTAGGGCTTGGCTACACTTGCGTGTTATAGCGCAATAAAGCCGCCAGGAGCGCTCTAGCTTACTACCAGTCCGCACTGGCAAGGCACGTAGAGCGTTCTGACTCCGCGGCTGGAGCGCTCCTGGTACTCCACGTTCCCAAGAGGAATAATGTTTGTTAGGCTCTCGCTGGAGCACTGCAGCGCCAGTGTGGACACCTAATGCGCTCTGATTGGCCTCCAGAAGTGTCCCACAATGCCTCTTCTAGCCACTCTGTCATCACTTTTGAACTCTACTGTCCTGTCTTCAGGTGACCAACAGTCAGACCTGCCTGTTAAATTCCCTGGGAATTTTGAAAATCCCCTTCCTGTTTGCTCAGCCAGGCGTGAAATGCTCCCAGCGCATCTTTCCAGGTGACCATGCCTCCACGTGCCAAGCGATCCCCAGTGTGGAGCAATGGCGAAGTGCTGGACCTGATCAGTGTTTCGGGGGAGAGGAAACTGTGCAGTCCCAGCTGCGCTGCAGCCATAGGAATTACGATACCTAGACGCAGATATCAAGGGTCATGATGAACAAGGACCATGACCGGGACGCGGTGCAGTGTCGGGTTAAAGTATAGGAGCTGCAGAATGCCTACCGCAAAGCCCGTGTGCTGCCCCTGCGACCTGTAAATTCTACGAAGAGCTGGGCGCAATATTTGGTGCCGATCCCCTCTCCACTCCAGCGACCACCACGGACACTTCCGAGCACAGCAATGGGGGAGGAGGAGGAAGAAAGCGGGAGCGAGGGTGCCGAGGCAGGGGGAGACACCCTGAATACCTCAAGTCATATAGCCAGGAGCTCTTCTCGAGCCAGGAGGAAGGCAGCCAGTCGCGAGGTCCGGTGTTTGGGGAAGGATAAACAACAGAGGAAGTTCTTGGTAAGTGGCTTTCTTTTCAGGAAGGAAGTTTTTAGGTGCGGGCTCTTTGGGGAGGAGGGTAATGGCTGCATGCATGCCTAGATGTAGAATAGCACATTGATGTGCTCTATCCAATCGCGGTAATCGGCATCGGTGACCTCTTCAAAAGTCTCAGTCAGAGTGTGGGCAATGCGCCTGCACGTGGTTCTTGGTCCAATCAAGCTAACGTGTCCGCGTCACTCTGCCACGAGTGGCGGGGAACTATTGCTGCACACAGGCAAGCTGCGTATGGGCCAGGGCAGAAGCCGCATTGTAGTAGAAGACCCTCCCTTGCTTCCCCAGGCACCCTCAGCAGTGAGAGATCTTCCAGGATGAACCCCCGTGGAAAATGTTGGGATAGTGTTCAGGGTAGGTGCCCCTGCAACTGTGGGCTCTCCCCAAGGCACGGAAACCCAGAGAACAGTACAGCCATGAAACAATCAATCCCCCTGGACCCTGTGCTTACTCAGCATTTCTGGGGTGCCCATGGATTATGTGTGCTCACTTTGAGACAGGCAAATTACATTTTTGTGTGGACTGCCCTCCTTTAGTGCGGGGGAATCATTGCTCTGTCTGGTGTGCACAATGCTGCCTTTGTTAAGTGTTGCATTTTACCTGTATAGGTGCAACCTTGAGATCTCAGCCCTCAGTCTTATCACCGCCCGACAGACTGAGAAGACTCAGGAAGAGGCCGCGTAAAAGCAAAGAAGACATGCTGCACCAGGTGATGCAGTGGTCTGTGGAAGAGAATCGAAAGGAACAGAAGTGGAGGGAGAGCGAAAGGAGGATCCACCCGGAAAACGCGACGCACCGGCGGCAAAGCACGGAACGGCTGATCAGCATCATGGAGCACCAAGCGGACTTTATCCAGGCGCTCGTCGCCATGCAGATGGAGCACTACCACACTCTCCCCCGCCCTGCAGCCCTTATCCCAAAACTCTTTCCCTTGTGCCCCCATGTGCCCGCCAACCCACTTTCCCCAACATCCAGCTTCTTACCGCCCCCAGCTGCTTCCTACACCTGTAGCTTCACCACCCACCCACGAAAACTACAACCCTTCTCCACTGCACTCAACCCCCCTAAACATGCCTTATAGCCGTCCTGAAGTGCAGTACTCTGTGCACAGCACTCCAGACAGATTCCAGAGTGTGAAATCAGGACGTACTCGACTCTGTGAGTGAACCGATCCCCAGCCTGCCCCCTTTGCCCTTTTGATATTTGTTTTACTTTTTTTCCCCTAAGAAATTAATTTTCTTTCAATAAATTGAGTTTTTTACTTTGAAAACATAGTTTATTAGTGCATAAAGCAAAATATACCTTAGTCCAGGAAAGCAACAAGCACTGCAAGTCAGTCTACCAAATACAGCTACTACCCTTAACTCCCTTAACAGAGCACCAGAGGTGGCTTTCAGCCTCAAATTGCTCCCTCAAGGCATCCCTAATCCTTGCAGCCCCACATTGGGCCCCTCTAATAGCCCTGCTCTTTGGCTGTTCAAATTCAGCCTCCAGGTGTTGAACCTCCGAGGCCCATGCCTGAGTGAAGCTTTCACCCTGCCCTTCACAAATGTTATGGAGGATACATCACGCGGATATAATCGTAGGGATGCCGTCCTCAGCCAAATCCAGCTTCCCATAAAGAGAGCGCCAGCGGCCTTTCAAATGGCCAAAAGCACACTCCACAGCCATTCAGCCTGTAGTCAAACCATTCCTAGCTGCTGTCCGGTTTCCCTGTGTAAGGTTTCATGAGTCACAGCATTAAAGGCTAAGCAGGCTCTCCATGGATCACAATGGGCATTTTGACTTCCCCTACAGTGATCCTCTGGTCTGAGAAAAAAGGTCCCAGCTTGCAGAACAGGCCAGTGTTCCAAAAGATGACTGCATCATGCACCCTTCTGGGCCAGCCTGCATTAATGTCAATGAAACGCCCACGGCGATCCACAAGCGCTTGGAGAACCATGGAGAAATACCCCTTTCGGTTAACGTACTAGGAGGCTAGGTGGTCTGGTGCCAAAATAGGAATATGCATCCCATCTATTGCCTCTCCACAGTTAGGGAAACCCATTTGCTCAAAGCCAACCACAATGTCATGACGTTACCCAGAGTCATGGTTCTTCTAAGCAGGATGCGATTAATGGCCCTGCAAACTTGCATCGACTTGATTCCAACGGTCGACTTTTCCACTCCAAACTGGTTAGTGCCCGATCGGTAGCTGTCTGAAGTTGCCAGCTTCCAGATTGCAATAGCCACCTGCTTCTCTACCGGCAGGGCAGCTCTCAATCTCGTGTCCTTGCGCCGCAGAGTGGGGGCGAGTTCAGCACACAGTCCCACGAAAGTGGCTTTTCTCATCTGAAAGTTCTGCAGCCACTTGCATGATCCCACCACTCAGTGCTTGTTTCCTGAGCCCCAAAGGGGTGTTCCACGGTGGAGAGCATGTCCGTGGATGAGACAAGCAAGTTCGTGTCGTATGTGTTTTGCGACTCGATGTCATCGTTGGACTCCTCAGTGTCACTTTGGAACTTAAGGAGCAACTCGACTGCCAAACGAGACGTGTCAGCATGCTCCGCAGCAGTTCGGGCTCCATTCCCTCAGACCGAAAGGGAAGACAGCGCGCGCTGCACAGAAACCGTTGAAAGATGGCGCCAAACGTGGACGTAAACACAGGGATTGCTGGGATGCGAAGTGATGCATCACCGGGCATTGGGACCGGATCCAGAATGCCCCGCACCCCTCCCCACAAGCCACAGTGCCAGAATGGGAAGAGGTGCTCTGTGGGATAGCCGCCCATAACGCACCACTCCCAATGCCGCTTCAAGTGCTGTGAATTTGGCCAAGCCAGTGAGCTTGCAGCTGTCGGTGTGGAGTGCTTTCCCCTGTGCACTCTCCGAAGGCTGTTTTAACCCAAAGCGCTCTACATCTGTAAGTGTAGCCACAATAAGCTCTAAGCACCACCACTTGCAGAGTTTTTCTACAGTATTGGGAGCTACAACTGATAGAGGTTTTCATTACAAAGCGTTGTTAGATTTTGGACAGGAGAGTCAAATTCTTTCCCCTCTCTTTCTACTAACGGGGTGTGATCTATGTTACATGCTTGTTTTGGACTTTCTTCTCAGATTACCATTGTACAGCTGCCCCCACCTGGATTCCTTTTTCCAATGCAAAAGTGTTGACATCTCTGCTGAAATAACAAAAGCTCGGAAAGCTAGATGGAGAGAATAGTGGCTCCTGGAGAAACAAAGGCGGGAAATAGCTTGGAGACGAGGAAAAGGCTTTAAAAGCTCTGTCTGAGTAACAGGCACAGTATGAGGGTCCCGAATGAAAGGGAGAAGTGCGGGTAGTCAGACATCAGAAGAGGCCTCTTCTGTTTTGAAGAAAATATTCTTAAGAAAAGCTGTCTGGGAAGTGAGGGGGGAGGGGAACTCAGCATTCAGAGAAAAGAGGGAAGAATTGTAGAGAGGGAAACAGACACCTATGCAAGCAGGTTTTGTGTGTGTGTGTGTGTGTGTGTGTGTGTGTGTGTGTGTGTTAGAGTCCTTTCCAGCATGGCTCATGGGGGCATCCCTAAGTCTGGGACAGAGAAAGAGGGGGAAACACTGCTTGAGGTCAGGCAACAATGCAAAGTTTACCTGTATATGGTGCCAACAATATGTTTGTTGAGCCAACGGTTTGGCAAGAGACAGACTTTCTTTCTTTCTTTCTTTCTTTCTTTCTTTCTTTCTTTCTTTCTTTCTTTCTTTCTTTCTTTCTTTCTTTCTTTCTTTCTTTCTTTCTTTCTTTCTTTCTTTCTTTCTTTTTCTTTCTTGTCTGTCTCAGTGAAAGCTGCAGAATATTCAGTCCTAGAGGCTGATGCCCCCCGTCCATCAAACAGGTGTACCATGGACAGTAACCATGCCAAGTTTCCCATGCTGCCCTGGGCAATGTCTCAGTCCTGTCTTGGGTGGGGAGGAGGGGTCACATCTAGCACGGACAGTACAGTATATCGATCTGCTTCTGCGCGCCGATTCACTCCATCTCTGCTGTGACTCCCAACAAGGTTGCCAGTTACTTAGCACTATTGTGGGCGGTTGGGCATGCGGTCTGCTCTCCACTCGGAGCTGCAGTAGACCCACCAACTCATTCTGGATAGGCCACCTGAACTGCCCTAAGGTCTCTTCCCGTATTTACTGATCTAGGCTGCAGTTGAATCAGTGACGTATGCGTGAATGGCTCCGTAGGAAGTCCGAGGAATCTCAAGTTGAACATCAGGTGTTCCTGGCCCACTTTCCATGTTTCAGGCTGTTCTTTTCTCGTAGATCTCATAGAGTTAAGGCCACAAGGCACCCTTAAGTCATTTACTCTGACGTCTTGTATATCACAGGCCATTACGTTTCACCCAGTCACCCCTGAGGTGAGCCCAGTAATTTGGGTTAGGCCAAAGCATTTCAACCCTCAGGAGACTAAACCACAGGCAGAGAGTGGAGAAACAGAGGTGCAAGAAGAAATAGTGGACATCACAGGTCCCTCTAGGCTGTGTGTGTGTGTGTGTGCGCACGCACACACATCCTAAATCCTGCACACACGGTGAAATACCGTGCACCGAAATTTTCACAGAAATACAAAAATTTGCAGAGAAGCACTTTTTTGCGCACATGGCCTGTCAAAAATTAGAGGGAACATTGGTGGACGTGCCGCCTTCTTCCTCAGCACAAACACTGTATGTGGATGGAGGGGGAGGACTGGGTGGTTATTAGTGAATAGGCCTCTTCTGGGTTTTTTTTCTTGTGGATTAATTAAAAGGGACTCTCCCTTTGGGTGCCGCGGCTACTGGGTAGTCTGTGCTGCTAGCCCTGCATGCCCTGCTGTCTCTTGGTGGGATGAGAAGAGCAGGAGGGAATTCTAACGCAGGCTGTGGAGATGGGAATTGGCATTGCAGCGCGATGCGCGAACCCTGTTCTGATGGTTCATATTTGTCCGAGAATGCTGTTCCGCCACGTCTCGGCTTTAACCTTCAGTTTAAAAGACGGGGTGAGAGCGGGGGGGGGGGGGGGGAGAGAATAAAGATGTTTAATGGCTAATTTTGCTACAGCGATCTTCATAAGCATAAACTCTGTGGAGGTCACTTACTGTTCGGCAGGTTTTAAATCAAAGTTCTGTCGCCTGCACTTCTGCATGCGGATGAGGGGAGGAGGGAAGCATAACCACACGGCGCCCCCACGTGGATACTGCGGGAATCACAACGAGCTCTCCAAAAGTCAGGGAAATTGTCCTGTCCAAGACCACTAGGACTTTGGAATCAGTACGCTCTGACCCATGTTTCGAAAGTGGTCTGATTTCAACACTGGCTGCTCACCAGGAGACACCTGGGGCCAGTTTTATTTCCCCAAAGTGCTGAGTCACGTTGTCTTCATTCGGTGTTGGGCACCGCTCAGTGCTTTGGAAAATCCCAGGCCTGAGGTATGAAGGGTTCGGAATCAAGGACTGGGCTGTAGGCATCTCCAGCCCTTTCAGTGAGCCCGGTGCAGAGGCAGCCAAAATGCTGCTGCTGACATTCCAGGATGAGAGAGTCTGGTAGACCTGTCTGTGATCACTCGCAACTGGGCTTAAACCTGGTGGTATTAGAAAAGTTTGGTTAACTTGAGAGGGGAAAGGGGAAAGTTATTTTTCATTTTCACAAGTACATTTGGGTCTGATTTCTTGGTGATACTGGTGCAAAAAGGGGAGAGAAATTAGTAGACTAGACCATTAGTCGGCTTGCTGTATTTCCAGCTGTTCTGCAAATAGCGCAAAACAACCTGAAATCATGGGATTGTTATGATTCCATGTCTTGTGGGAGGTCTGCATCATTTGGGCTACAGAGGGACAAAAACCTGTTGGGACCAAGCAGGATTCAGATTTGGATCCTCTGAATCCATTTACACCATTCTGGTTCTTGGTATGAACCCAAACTGGAACGCTCCAACTCCTGGTTCTGAATCAGATGCATGAGACCTGCTGTTATCCTCAGATGCTGTCTCAAGATCAGAGGTTGTCTGGTTTTGCAAGTTTGACCCCCAGTATGTCATGAGAGAGCTTGAATAGTTTGGTGCAAATCCTTCCCCTCATTCAACCTGGAAACCAGTCCCTAAATCCCACCTTGAGCTTAATTCAGATCCCAATCTCGCCTCCGTGCCACATTTTTATTAAGGCTGCACCTCCGAACTTTGAGTGTGGATGTTAGTGGGGCCAAACAGCAAGATGGTGTCCCTCCTGTAATCGCAATTGAAGTGATTGGCTCATACATCAGGGGCAGAGAAGGAGAACAGTCAAAAAGTGGGTTAAGTGAGTTTGTTTAATTCAGCCTCAAGACAGCATACTAACACACAAGCTCATCATCCTAATGAGTTCTTGTTCAATTGAAAGTCTACAGGATAATTAACTCTGCTCTGGAGTGTTGGTGCATTTCCCTTTGCCTTCACTAGGCTTCCTGAGCATGCCCTGCATTTGGTACTTTAAGATGTTAAATGATGATTTAGTCAATTTAGTTAATAAGTTATGTGACAAAAAATCTCTTGCACACTCATGCTCACACACACAGTCTGTTGCACAATCTTATCTGCTTGAGACCAAGCTTTAAGTGAAACTTGCATCGACCATCAAGCTGGGCATCTTTTGAGGTTCTTGGTTCACAAGCTATTAGCCAAGGGGTCTGATTCAGACCACATCACTGGAGGACAGGGACATTATATTGTCAGCATCGCTAGTGCTGCTACTTTAAATCCCCCCATCTGCACACTACACTTTCAGCGAATCTGTTCTCTGTTTATTTTACTAACATGGTCCTTTCGTGTCCTACTCAATACTCCACCTGACCAACCTACTCTTTCCCTCCCATCTCTTCCAAAGAAAAAAGCAAATTCTGATCGAACCCGATTGGCAGCTCTGTGACAGATGGATGGACAGAAAGCTGGATCGGACCAAACTTGTTCGCACTTTAAGAATTGACAGCGCGACCAAAGTGGCGGAACGGGGAGAGGGAGATTGGCAAATGGAATAAATGGTCCCTGGAAAGTTTGCGATTAATCTTTGCACTGTCAAGTAATGACCTGATAATGCAGGAATTTAATGGGAATGACTTCTCCTAGTTCACAGGCATCCATTAGTGTGGAGTAAGGCAGGAGACAGTAATGGGCATTGTTCCTTTCTTTGCAAATTGGAAGCATGTTGTTTAAGGTGCACCATCTTCCTCCTTATTCTTTCCTCCCAAATGACAGGTTCACACCTCCCAGCTCTAACTGATCATTATAGACTCAAGTTCCCTTCTCCCAAAGCACTACCACATAAACCTGCTCTTATCTTTTGGACCTATTAAAAAATTCTCCTGTCCAACACTATCTATACAAAAAATAGGAACTCAGTCTTATCTGCTGTGTTCATCCTAAAAGAAAGGATGAATATTAAAGTGAAAAGCACACTCTTTTCTTTTGCCCTATTGCTGGTAATAAGCATGAAAGTTTTGGAGGTTTGATTTGGATCCTTCCCTGAACTCTCCAAAATCCATTGGATCTAGCATAGTTGAGCTGAAAAACTCATGCGAGGAGATTCTCATTAAATACTTCCTGCCTCCAGACCCTGAATTTCATAACAAAGGGAGGATAGTCTATTAATCCCATCAAGAAAACCTGATCTTATGATGTGTCTAGCCTGATTCCTGACCAAATGAATCCTGAGATACATCTGACTTTTGGGGAAATTTATTCAGAACCTCCCAAACATATAAGATTCTCCCCTTGCTACTCAAAGTGCAGTTACTTGCTATGTAGACCATGATGCATGTGAGCCGGTGCTGCCTCCCCCAAGTTAGAAATGTCATGAAAGAAGGAGAGGGAGAAGCTTTCTCTCTGCTAGTCTCAGGTAGCAGCATCTAAATGGCAGAGAGGGTGGAATTTGTAGGAATTTTAAAACCAGTGTTTGTCATTATAGCTGTGGGGTCAGGGACAGGGGCCACTTACACTTACCACAGTGGCTAATGATTAGGGGTGCCCAATTTGAATTGCCTGATTTTCAGAAAATGCTGAGCACCCACGTTCTGAAAAGAACCAGCCCCTTAACACGTCTCAGACTTGGCATCAGAAATCACTGGTCACTTTAAGGCTCAAGATTCTCTGCTTCTGACCTTTGCCAGGCCATGTAAATACTCTGTGTGTCAGTTTTCCCAGCCATAACATGGGGATAATGCCACAACAGGGTAATTATGAAGGGTAAGTAATATTCACCCAGGGTTTTGGAGACTTTGGGGGGCAAGGAGCTACACCAAATGCAAAGGCCGGGCATTGGAAAGAACTAGAAGGAAATAAGAATTTCTATCCCGTGGGAAGTTCCAGTATTTTGATAATCGTCCTGAATCGGTAACAAAAGCCTAAATACTTTTTTAAAATATTTGTAGAATGCAAAGTTCCAAAAAAATGTGATGTGGAAATATCAAAATATTTCATGTTGGGCCGATTCAGCATTGAGCTGCGCCTGCCTGTGCTGTCATGGTGCCTCCTGGGAGTTGTAGTTCAAGTGCCGCATACATCCAGATGAATGTTGAACTGATCAAAAATTAAACGTTTCCTTTCCCTTTTCCCAACAGAAAATTGAAAGTTTTCAGCCAACTTAATTTTTTCCCATTTGAAAATGTTTTGATTTTGCAGAAACGACATTTTCCACTGGGGGGAAGAAAGTCAGGAAATGTCTGATCCATTCTAGACAGATTCTTCACTCATTAGCAAATAGACTCTCCTCTCTCATCTTTTTAGGAATCTCTGTCATGCACATTCGTTCAGAGAGGCAGCCTTATTAGAATTGTCCAGTCTGTGAGATGTATCCATTCCCTGGGTGAAAATAAAGACAGAATTTGGAAGGCGGGTGTTGTGTATTACCACATCTGAGAACCAGGACTCTTGAGGTCTGCAGACAAGAGATGCACACAAAGTCCTCCCCGGGGCTTGCCTGGTGGTAGGAGCCATGCTGGGCTTGTCTCAGATTGAAAGACCTGATTTGCACACCTTGTGTTCAATGGTTTTGCATAAAGACCCTAAAGGGTCGGATGGCTCAGTGGTTAAATTCCAGTGCTGTGGCAAGTCCTTGTGCTTTTTGCTCTGTACGTCCCGTCTCTTGCTGAGGGGCTGACTGCAATGCATGGTGGGATGGAGAGGAAGAGGAGGAAGGAGATGTTTAGTGCAAAATCAGGAGTGAAGCGATGCATTGGCGGAGCAGCGCTGCGTGTTATAATCCCAGCCTGGTACAAACTGAAGCACCCCAGGACTGAATGACATTAGATGATGGAGTCACCTTCATGTCAGCAGGGAGGGGACTGACTGGAGAGGATGAGGGGGGGCTGGGAGAGGGTAGCTCAGCACTCAGTTACATCAGTGCAGCTGCCGCGCTGGGGGAGGGAGGCTACGGGGGGAGGAAGGAAGCTCATTATGACTGATAAATAGAGGGCTCCCGTCGTCAGCAATGTCATTGCGTTCACCTTTTTCACGGTCCCCTCTTTCCAGCTGTGTAATTAATTAATGGATGGGAAGTGCTTAGTTTCCAGTGATCTACAGGTTGACCTTGCACCTTCCTCAGCTCGTCTGCGATGGTTACCAACAGGCCAAGCTTGGAGAGTCCTGCCCCACTTTGCACCTCGGCACCCTGCCCTGGGGATGGAGAGAATAGGCCAGATTCTTCACTACCCTGAGCCTTGTGCAGGCCTTTGCACCCCCGCAGGGTGGTTGTAAGCTACCAGTCCGATTGACTGTATCACCCCGAGGTGCAAGTCAGTGGAAGAGTTGGCCCAGTGTGGGCAGAGAACAAAGTGAGGATGACTCTAAGGTTACTTCCTTGGGGGGAGTGATAGCTCAGTGGTTTGAGCAATGGCCTGCTAAACCCAGGGTTGTGAGTTAAATCCTTGAGGGGGCCATTTGGGAATATGGGGAAAAAATAGGGATTGGTCCTGCTTTGAGCAGGGGGTTGGACTAGATGATCTCCTGAGGTCCCTTCCAACTCTGAGGTTCTATGATGGATGAAACCTGCTTCCCGGATATTTTCTCCACTGCCACAGTGTAGTTTTCCCTGCAACTCATTCGCACCAGAGCAAAAGGGTGATCCAGAGGTGGAAGAATTGTCTCGTGGGTTAGGCATTAGCCTGGGACTCAGGACCTGGGTTTACTTCCCATCTCTATGACAGACTTACTCTGTGATCCTCGTTAACAGATTTTTTTCTCAGTGCCTCAGTTTCCCCACCTGTAAAATGGAGAAAAACAATATTTCTCTGCCTTCCACAATAAACTCATTGATGACATATACTGTTGGGATGGGGCTATATAAATACTTAGAGACAATGGTAGCTATTTAACAGACTTCCAGGTAGCCCTGGGGAGTGCAAGCCCCAAGCCAGGAGGTAGAGTCCTATGAGGGACTTTTCTTCAATCCCACTCCCTCCTGCTCCTGTTAATATGGCAGCAGGTCCAATGGGATCCCAGTCCAGCTGCAGGGCTCTACACTAGTCCCATGCAGGGCTCTGCTAGGAAGGGGTTAATGGCACCAGGCAGCTTTGCAAAATTCTCATCCACTCACCCTCGGTAATCAGTGAATAAAACATCATTCTTTTTTTTACAATCAACATAGGTGAAGGGCTGGGGATGCAAACATGCTGGCCTGGCTGGGAAATCTTAATGGGGATTTTGAAACCAGCTTAGGACATTGAGAAAAACAAGATGGAAACAGTTCTTTTGCTTCTGGTTCGCTGGCCTGAATCTGACACAAATTAGTAGAGACCAAAAATGCAGGTTGGCTGTTGAGCTTTTTTGAAAATCTGACTGTTAATGTCACAGGAGGAGCTGCTGGGACCTTTTGACCAACTAGCCACAATCTAGGTGCCCAAATGGAAGTGGAGTAATTTTGGAAAATCTGTTGTGGGGGGTGGTGAGCACGTGACGACCTGACCTTTGTTGTCTCCAGTCTTGTCCGTGAGGCTGCTAGAACAAGCTCTACATAAATAATGTTCCATCACCAGTTACTCCAAGGCCTCCAGATGCTGTAATAAAACCACAGAAGAAAACTAGGGCCCAGGCCTTCAACCACCCCTTCCTTGCCCGAGGGATCCTTATTCAACTGAGTAGCCCCATGGAAGATAACGGGATTACAGTACAAGTAAAGATGGCTTGAGGAAGTTGCAAGATTGAGCCCTTAAACAGGAAGTCAAATTTCAATCCAGGGTTCATTGCTAATGACTGGGGTAACTTCTCAAAAGGCCTCAGTTGCCATTTAGCCCCCTAAATAAAGGCCAGCTTTTCAAGAAGAAGAACAGCTGGCCTGGTTCCCTAAAGACTGCACCCTATGTTCTCAGTGGCGTACGCAGAACCTAAGGCCTGTGGAGAATCTAGCCCCTCGGGTGATTCTGACCACAGAAAGTACCAATTAGTCTAGAAAAGGAAAGCAACTGGCACTCCAAAGCCAGTTTTGGAGCGTGATTTCCTTCCAGTTCTGTCTTAGCTGCTTGCAGTTACGAAGCTCAGGTATCTTGAGGGAAAACATTTTCCAGACGGTCTCTCCCTCTTCCTCTTTCCATTCGGTCTCCTCCTGCGATTCTTCACAGCCCTGTCAGATTCGTTCAGATTCCTCCCCTCCAAATCTGCATTAGCATTTCAGATCAAACTTTGGGCCACCGTTGTGGCAGCCTTGAAAGGGATATGGCACACTGTTCCTTCCTCTCCTCTCCTCCTCTGGAGAGCAAAGGCAAACCAGAAGAAGGATATTAATGTGCAAATTAGCGCAACCTGACTGGCTCCAGATTGCTACTTAGAATTTGCATATTAATAAATGTTTTTTGTGACAGCATTTAGCAGATCAAGAAAGACAGAGATTAAAAACAGACAAGATTTTTAAGCTTTTCCCTTATATTTCTCTGTTCCCATTCCCACCCTCCCAAATCTATCCATATCTGCTTGTACCATATCTATATGGGCTCAGGCTGCATGTGTATAGGTCAGTGCATGTAAATCTGACAGATGTGCACTTTTGCCGAACCGCCCTGCATGAAGACAGACAAACAGCTCTGTGCTGGAAGGAGTTCAGTAGATTTGCTTTCGAGTGTGCGCATATGAGTGAGGGGTGTGGGTATGGATGTAAGTATAGGAACCGGACATTTCCCCCTCTTCTTTCAAATCTTTTCCAAGAGGCGCTTTTGTCCTGTTTAACTGAATAAACTGGGACTCTTGGAACTGTGATCTTGACAGATGTGCGCCTTTTCCAAGCTGCATTGGAAAAAGAAAGATAGTGTAAACCCCCAGGGCATTTGGGCTTAGCAGAGCCAGTGAAAAGGGTTATTTCCCAGTGTGCTGAATAATGCATTCCTCTGAATTCCTTAGTTCTCTCTTTCTGTCCTTTCCCTTTTCCTCCTTTTTCTTCAAAGGCTCAGCATATCAAATACAGAGGGCCTTCCCAGTCTCTCTGCCATCCCGGGAAAGTTGTGATCTAAACCTTTCCCAGGTGATGGACTTTCTAACGATCTCACATGCACGTGGTCAGCAAATAGGGAAAAAATCAGCTACATCAACAGGGCAACTCATACATAATTTCTGCATTAAGGATATATTCCCCTTCTCGGTTAATTACTTGTCACATCAGTCTTGGGGGAGAGCAGGCTGGCGGATCGCCAGACTCTTATTTCAGGAATCGCTGTCATGCACGTTCGTTTGGAAGGACTCAGCCCTAGGAGGTTTGTCTTCCCGATTAGCTTTCATGTATCGCTGATTTAAAAACAACAACCGCTAAGAAACAACTTGGAATTCTCTCCCATTCCTCCCAATGCAAACCAAGACAGCGCTCGCTGCCTCCTGCACATTGCAGGAGCTTTTATCTGGAGAGTCGGGTGTTTACCTGGTGCCACGACACAAAGTGCCTATGTTTCAGAGAGGTTGGGCACCCACAACGCCAGTGGAAGCCAAGGGGAGCAGTGAGTGCTCTCTGCACCACTGCAAATCCAGCTGCAGACGTCTCCACACACTAAGAAACCGAATAAAAATTTTAAATCCCCTTTGGAATTTGTTCCCCCATCCCACTGGTATCAGGGTGGTACAATCAGCCAGGATTGGTATCACCGTTTAGCACCAGAGAATGTCACTGAGCATCATTCTCAGGTACTCACGTTCTCTCCTCAGCCCCTCACTGGTGGCACCAGTGTGTGGGAGGGGGGAAGATTGGCCGAGATACATTATTCTCAGCTTATGCTCTAATACATCTGTTAGTCTATAAGGTGCCACAGGATTCTTTGTCGCACTCTCAGGAGAACAATCAGTTCAATGAGCCATAATAGGATGGAACAGTTTTCACCCCCAGGTCACTGTCAGGAATCAAGAACAAGCTGGACCTAACCGACAGAGTTTGGGTCTGGATCGCAATTGCTCCAAATCCTCCGGGGGGGGGGGGGGGGGGCTGCTAATGTGGAAATTTTGGTTCAACTTATTCTACCAATAGGGGGCGTCCCTGGGCTGACGTACTACAAAGTTCGGAGGACTTGCGGCCTACATTTTGTTGCCAACCCATCTCTAAGTGCCAATCCAAAGTTGCTCGGTGTCCCATGTGGAATAAATGTGGTGCCCTCGGTCTGGTTTCCAGGGAACAAGGCTCTGTGCAGCATCACAGCCAGCATTGTAACAGTGGGCACTAATCGATGATGTGTTTGACGGCGCCAGGCGTTGGTGAGACTCTATGTTGCCTATTTGCTCCGAAATGCCCGTTCCACCCTACGATTGGTCCATCGAGCCAGTGCTGAGACTGGCGCAGCCTATGGCGTACACATCCTGCCACTAAATGGCCGCCATTGGTCTCCAGGGCTGTCAGTCTGGCTTCATCTTTCACCGACACTAAATTCACCCAAAAGTCATTATTTAACAAGTGTTATGCAATTCTCCTGCTGGGGGAGTGGGAAAACCACCCCCCTACCCCACCCCTCAAGATTTCTCAACCAAAGAAACCTCTATGCATATATGACACGCTGCAGTTGGGGTGTGTGTCCTGCTTCCACCTAATTGTGGGGGATTTTATTAGGGGTTGGGCACTGACCCATTCACTAACCTGGATCCAGATTGTGCCCCCATAGATCTCCATGACGGGTGGAACCGTGTCCCCTGGCCCTAGAAACCTTATGGTGGTTCCACACGTGTGTAAGAAATGGGTGAGTCGTGAAACTGTCACGGTCACAAGCGTTCTCTCTCTCCAAGGTACTCACGTGTATTATCACACCATCAGTGTATTGAAAACTGTGTTAAAATGTGAAGCTATCCCTCTAGTCTGTACGGGGTTCCCTGGTGCTGTATTCAGGCGAGGGGCTCTGCAGTGAGGCATAAGCTCTGTGTCTTTCAGCAGGCTGTCTGCAAAGAGCAGCCTAGAGTAAGGTGGGATGAGTTGTGTTTCTCTGTGTTCCCTGCTTTGTGCTTCTCTTAGGGGCTGGGAGGTGGGTTGGTCTGACCTAGCGGTCGGAGCAGGAGCCGGCATCTGGGAAATGGAGCCGGGGGTCAGAACCAGAGTCAGAGGCTGGATGCCAGGGCCAAGGGGCAGGACCGGAGTTGGAGGCAGGGGTCAGGAACCAGGACAAGGCAGGGAAGCGGGAGTCAGGCAAAAAGGCAGGGTCTGATGTAATAGCCAGCAACTCGCCCACTTTTACGGACAACTTCCTGTGTCTCTTTCCAGCTGGACCAATCAATGGGACCAGATGCTCTTCCATGGTGGGCCTCTAGGGTTTCATAATCCACTTAGCTCACCCCATACTAGCAAGCTGCTAGACAACAGCTGGAACAGAACGGTAGCCTGCGGACAGGGGTTCAAGACCTGTGGATCCTCACAGTATCCCTCCTTTGGGGATTTTGTCTGTTAGGATTGTGAATTCTGATACATGAATTAGTTACATTGCAACCTTCCAGTCAGAGTGTTTTCGCCTGACTTCTCTGTGCGTATGCTGTGATCGTAATACTCACCATCTGTCGTGTGTTGATCCTCCCGACTCCCCTGGCATAGGGGGCTCCTAACCCCATTTGACAGATGGCGCACAGAGAGACTCACTGATCTGCCCAAGGTCACACAATGAATTGAACCGAGAACTTCCAGGTCTTCAGCTAACTTAGACCCTGCTTCCTTCAAGCAACCTGTAGGAAACCTGTACTAACATTAACAAGAGATTGAGGCTAGGTTTACACTACAGTTTATGACAGCCTAGCATATGTCACGCGCGGGGGTGGGGGTTTTTATGCTGATGGGAGGGCTCTCTCCCATCAGCATGCTCGGTCTTCACAACACGCGCTGCACCGTTGGACATATAGACATGGCCTGGGAGTGTAAACACCACCCATAGGGATGGTGCTACTTTCCCGGGGGTTCCTAGAAGAGAGAACCTCATTTTCTTATGGACACTGAGGGCGGGAGGGACAGAGGGGCGTTAGCTGGGTAAGCGTTAGCGTGGCGTGTCTTTTCTCTTCCTCCACTAACAAAACAGAGATTTAAAAGAAGCCCAGCGGAAGCACAAACACCACTGGGGCCATACATCAAAGAGTTTGCTGGCACCAGGAGGCAATGTTTGTGTCAGGATTATCTGACTCCCAGTCAAGCTGCAAACAAGCCTGATGTCTTCTGTCAATAGCGGCACGTGAGCTGAGAATCACAATTTCTTCTGAAAGAGGAGGGATGGCGAGGCTGAATTTGTAGACTCATCGAAGTTGGGAAACGGGACAGACTAAACCCATCGCAGTCTGGTGTCTATCCCCGGGGACCACTACAAGATTGTGCCCTAATGTCCATTTTCTAGTGTTTTGTTCAGTTTAAGTTTAATGTCCCAATTGAAGGAGCATCCGTAACGTTCCTTGAGAGGCTATTTACAGCCTGTTTCATCTCACTGTCATGAATCCCGTCTCCCCACCCCTGCTTTCCAAGCCTCCATTTTATCTTTCTTAAATTCATCCCATTACTCCCAGTTATATCCCCACCTTAGCCTCAATGATTCGGTAACAGCTCAGTTCTGAGCATCTTCTTGAGTGACAGCTTTTGATGTCAGTATGGGCGATGACAATGCTTCCATCCTGGGATATGAAGGCATTTTCTTCCACTTGAGAGGCAGATCTGTAGCATTATCCCCAAGCAGAGCAGTCAAATTGTTGCTTCCCACTTCTCAACTTCTTCCCTAATGCTTTAGTATCCCCAGATAATGCTGAAGTCACCTATGATGATAGCCTAGGGAGGTGGTGGAATCTCCATCATTGGGATTTTTAAGAGCAGGTTGGACAAACACCTGTCAAGAATGGTCTCTAGATAATACTTAGTCCTGCCACACATGCAGGGGACTGGACTAGATGACCTCTCAAGATCCCTTCCAATCCTATGATTCTGTAATAAGGCAAGATTTTCTGGCAGGGAAATGTTGGTTGGCCATGCAAACTGTTCACCTGGTGGTTTAAACAGAAACTCCCGCTATTTGAGTTCAACCAGTTTAAGTTCCATTGCACCAGGGTGTTTCACAGCAGTGTGTTTCACCAGTCTCTTGTCACATACAAGTGTTGTGCCGCCATAGATGTTACTTTCGATGTCTGCAACAATATGCCTGTGCTAGGTAGTGTTTGGTGCTGTTCTCTCTCCATGTGTCCACTGAAAGCATATGATGTCTTCTTTCATGCCAGATAGACCGTCCGTCATCTGCCGAAAATCCCTCCACACTAAAACTGACCATTTTTTGTGCCCTCTTTGGCTGAGCCCCTGAAAGGGGTTGTTTATGTCAACAACTGTGTCAGTCTTCTGTTGTGGTTTTGGTGTGTATTGCATGGCTAGTTACAATGGCAGATTAACCAGGGTCGTCCCAGGAATGAACCTGCCCCAACCCTGCTGTAGAACTGCAAGGACAAAGGTTCCTTCCGGTGTGCATGGTGGAGCAAAGGGTATAAACCCAACCTAGCCTCTGTCACCTGGGAAAATGCAGGCAGCTTCAGATGGGAAGTCACGGCAGTGATCCCAAGATCTCAGCATTGACCACTGTTGGAGGACAGGATATTGGGCTAGATGGACCTTTGGTCTGACCCAGTATGGCCAGTCTTATGTTCTTATGGGCAGTAGAAAGAACTAGAAGCGGCTAGAGGGAAGCCCAGTCTTGCATTGGGCTTATTTTTTGACGCTGATGTTCCCTGGCAAACTTTTGTCCACCCCCTGCGTTTATCCCTCAGCTGGAGGGGAGATGGAGTAGGCTACCATGGGACATGGTCATGTTTGCAATGCACCCCACTGAGGGATGTTCTGCCTGGATACACTGGAAGTATTCAAGCAACGGAAGTCCCTCACAGCAGGAGCTTGCGGTTTCTCTCTATGCAGCAGGGCCTGAGCTCTCTTATTTGTTGTCATGTCTTCTGAGTTGTCCTGCCTGCAGAAGGTTCTTGATGAAGAAGGGAAGCTCTCTGTAGTCACTAATTCATTTTTTTTCTTTCACTGTGATTTAATGCTTGGTTACAACGGGGGGTGAACGAGGAAGTCAGCAAGGACCAGCCATCGCTGCAGCAACTCTCCGAACCCGCCGGCACCTTCTTCCCCATTTTCCTCCCATCCCCACCCCCACCCAGTGTGCGTCTCTCTCTCGCCTCTCTCTAGTGTTCGTCAATAAATATTCAATTAATGTTTTCATATGATAAAGATCTATGGGGGCCAGATAAGCACATCCTCGCAGGATGAATGGTGCTGCTCAGTCTTGCAGCTAATTCTATGCAGATGCAGAAAGTCTGCGGGAAGTGACTTTACAAAATGGAGCATTCAGGGAGCCCTGTTTTATTTTTTAATGAAGATGAGACTTTAAAAGCCTCTATTTTCGACAATTAATGGTATGTACTATTCTTCTCAATTAGTTATGTTCCCTGAATGATAAATGTGCAGGAGGGATGGGGGGGAAAGTAGGTCTTTTCCTCTTTATTTATTCATTTTAGACCTGAGCGATGTGGTGAGCAGATTAAAGCCCTCTATTAAGTAGTAGGAGATCCATTTATTACCAAGAATGGTTCAGTGGATAGAGAGCGGGGGGAGGCGAGGGCGAGGTCTAGTCCCGACTGTGTCACTGATTTCTTGTGTGTCCTTTGGCAAGCCCCTTAATTCCCCACATCTCACTTTCCCCACCTACAGGATAAGGATACTTATTCACCTTCGAGAAATACGGATGAAACGTTCACATGGGTCCAAGTTCTCTGCTGGTATTCGTAGGCTCACCTGTCTTGAGTTAATGTGGTTTCACCATCTTGAATCAGCCCACTTAGAGGCAGCATTCACCATTCTCATGGACGGTGCAGCCAGCCAGGTGACTATCCGGCTAGAGAAAAGCAATGTATTTGTAAGTGTGCACATGGGGGTGGGGTGTGTTAAATTTAATGCCGCTTTGGTGTTGCCCCGAAGTGCACTCCAGGAGAAGAACTAACTTTCCCAGTAATGCTGAGCCAGCCTAAATCAGTGGGTACTTGACACTAAAGTTGGGTGAATATTTCTGAGCTGAAAACTTTTTATTTTTTTGCAAAATATGCACATTCAGTTCTGCCATAAACATTTTGCAAATTTGTGTCAAACTTAGCAAATTGGTTCAGTTGGATGCTCTGGGAATGGGACCATGTAAGCACTGGACAGTCAGAGAAGCCAGTAATCCAACCATGTATGGAAATTTGTGGGTGATGAGCCTCGGTTTTGCATCAGTTTCTTTGCCTTGGGAGATAATGCATTTATCTTCAGTGAGGGATTGGGGCCCTGTTATACAGACATAACATTTGTCTAAGGCTTCTCATTTCCCCCCACCTCTTCCCTTTGGGGCTCAATTCTACAAGGCCTAGAGCATTCCTGTGGGGAGGCAAAAATCCTTAACCCACACTGAGGGCAGAGGGAGTTGAGGGAAGTTGACATCTCTCCGCGGTGTTCAGCATCTTGGCCTCCAGTGGTTTTCCATGGGCTGGTCAAGAATTTGCTCACCAGTGTGTTCAGCTATTTAAAAGCAGGGGTTATCAAGCAGCATTGCCTAGTGATGTGTCACTTTCAGCAGCAATGGAAGGGAGATCTTCCAAAGTCAGGGGGTTAGGGGGAGGGGGTTTAGTTAAGCACCCAAAAATTCTGGGAGTTGTGCATTCTGTTTTACCTAACTCCGCTAATCTGGCCATGGGATCCTACAGCCTATCACCTTGGTATCTAAGTGCTGAGGCTGTAAAAGTCACAAGAATGGGCTTGTTTGGCTGGAAATATCAAAAGACCAGCCACCGCGATTAAAATCTGTTGGTGCTGCCGATCCCCACTGGGAAAAGGGAGGTTGGAGGGATGTTAAAGTGAAAAAAATAATGAAAGGGTGGGACGGGATTTAGATACAGAATATTTTGAACCTGGAAAAATATCAGCTTGGGTTTGAAGCCTGATGGGTTCGTATAGCTTCATAAGGTTAGTAAAGGCTGTTGGGATCATCTGGTCTGACTTTATGCATTATACAGGCCATCACATTTTATCCCATCATTCCTGCCTCACGCCAATAACTTGTGGTTGAAGTAGAGCATCTTGTTTTCTCCCAGCTGGTTGGCTGAGCCCTCATTTGCGATCTGAGGAATCCTGTAGCCAGAAGGAAGTGTGGGAACCTGCTGAGTACAGCAACCAGCCATAGTGTGGACACACAGAATCTTTTCTGTACATGGCAAAAGGTTTCTTTCAGCCCCTAATTTGCAGTGTCAGAGTAACCCATTATCAAGACGATTAAATTTAAAGAGACTGCAGTAAATGCTAGCATACAGAAGACATCAAGAATCATTAAAATGTAATTGGAAGCAAAGCTTAATGAGGTAAAAGGAAAAAAAATACCCAGCATCCTTTTAGATTCCTTTCCTCCCTTTCCCTACTCACTTTGAGTGAACAGCTACTGTATAACACAATAATAATACTCATCATTTGCAAGACAATTTGATTAGCTGTTCTTTGCAACAGCTAGAAGGCATGCCAAGACTCAGGGAAGTTTTGATGTGAGGGGTCAGCGGTAAAGGGAAACTGTGAATTCCCTGCCTTAACCCAGTCTGAATTTACCGTTGGAGGTGACCAGGTCTCCCTTTGTTCATCCAGAGTTGACAAATGGAACAAAATGAAAACAGCTTCCTTCAGCAGCTTTGCGCTGGTGGCGAGACTGTGCCAGGCTCGGAGGAGTAAATTTCCTCCGTTCCCCTCTCTTGAGAAACTCAAACCCAACGAGGAGGGCAAAACCCCCAAAGCTGGGAGGCCTGTAGGCTGGCAGAATCCGCTTGTATGTCAGGGGCAAGGAAGTAATAGCCTGGTCTCTGTTAGGAGTATAGTTGGTAAATGTAATGTTTACCGAATAGGTAATGGCTCAATATGCAGGTGGGCTGGCTTCCCAGATCCTTGACGGATGCTCACTGCCTCTTGGTTGATACTCCTCTGATGTGCGTTGCTGGCGCTCCTTGGAAAAGGAACTGTTCTGTTCATTTCTCCAGTAGGGAGTCTGATGAGACCAAGGTGGGTTTGGATCCAACTTCTGTTTTGCCTGAGTCACTGGACCTTGTTGGGGGGAGGCTCGGGGAAAATGTACGTCCCACTAAGTCTCAGCCCTCCTTGCTCTCAGCCACGTCCATCTGCACTCCTACATCTTTCAGGTGTGCAAAGTGATTCTAATTAAAGACCAGGGCAGAGGAGGCAAAAATTCATTACCAAAGCCTCAAACCCTGTCAAGGACACTTGGTCTTGCTGGAGACTCCATGCTCAGCCCAGCCCAATCTGTACCAACCTTGAGCAAAGGTGGGACAGATTCATGGTGCTGTTTCAAAACTAAGGTTAAAACTCTTGGGGCCTAGATCTGTATCTTCCCAGTGAGCAAACCAAGCCCCAGCTCAAAACACGCCTTGAATTTTGGCTTCAAAATCAAGATTGAATCCAAATGATCCCAAATTTCAGGTTATTCAGATTCACCCTCTTACATAGTCTTAAGCTGCAAAGGCAGAGCGAAACCTACTAACAGAATTTAAGGTCTGATCCATCCCCAGTGAAAACCATGCAAAGTTCATGGCTTTGACACAAAATGAAGTCAAATACAGCAGTTTTGACTGAGGCTAATTTTAGAGAGGAAATGTGATCCAGTAGTTAGGGCATTGGGCTGGGTCTGAAGAGAGCCGGGTTCTAATCTTGTCTTGGACTGTGACCGTTGATGATCATTCTGGGTAAAAATTACAAATTTAAGTGACTTAGGAGCCTAAATCCTATTCTCAAAAGTGATTCAGGCACACTGCAGCCCAAGTCTTATAGGAAGTCAATGAGGCTTAGGGCTCTTAAACATCTAAGACTGCAAAGAAACCCAGAGCTGTGAGTCTCAGGCCAAGTCTACACTGTAGAGGAGGGTCGACCTAAGCAAATAGCGTAGCTGAAGTTGATGTATCTCGTGTCGACTTACCTGGGCATCCTTACGGCAGCGAGTTGACTGCTGTCGCTCCCCTATGAACTCCACTTCCACCTCTCGTGGCGATGGAGTTCCAGAGTCAATGGAAAGTGCGCTTAGGGATTGATTTATCATGTCTACTCTAGACGCGATAAATCGATCCCCAATAGATCGATCACTACCCGCCAGATAGACGTGGCCTCAGAGCCAACGTCTACAGACTTGGGCTTGTGGTATGGGGCTGAAAATAGCAGTATGGGAGGGGCTCAAAGCCCAAGCAGGAACATCTACACTGCTGTTTTCAGCCCTCTAGCAAAAGTCCTAGTCTGTAGACCTGGGCTCCGAGACTCACTGTCACAGTTCTTTGTTTGCAGTCTAGCTATACCCCCTGTCACTTTTAAAAATTGGACTTGGGCACCGTTAAACATTTTACCCTTCGCCTCTCTGTGGCTCATTTTCCCCTGCCACTCCATGGCTGTCTTGTCCATTTAGATTTTAAACTCTGTGGTGCAGTCACTGTTTCTTACTATGTGTTTGTCCAGTGCCTAACACAACGGGGCCCTGATCTCGGTTGAGACCTTCTCTGCGTTCCCATAATACACATAATAATAGAAAATGAACCTGGGCCAAACATTTCCAAAGAACTGCTGTTCTCACGTATAATGCAGATGTGTCTGACCTGGAGAAATTCTGGGATACCCATTGATCTGTCCCCTTGAATAGTTTCTTTTCTCCATTTTTTTAATGGCAAGTGGAATCGGAGTTTCATTCGATATGGGAAATGAGTAGTGAAGTACAATCTGCAACAGCTGACCAGGTAGAAACCTCTTCAGGGTTGTTAGTTGGCCTCAGCGAGACCAAAGCAGGTTGATTTCACGAGGTAAAAAAGGATTACTGCTATACTGAGCAGAGAGCCAAGGATTTGAACAGGCTTGGAGGCTGAAATCTCCTCTCACCTTTAGAGTGGCTCTCATTGGCAAGGGGGCGAGCTCTCCTGTTCTGCGGATAGACACAAAATTCCAGACTCCACACCTGCTAAACCAGCAGCCTTTCCATTAAAGAGAGGAAACACCGATCAAGTTTATAGGGCCGTGGTATTTGGAATTTAGTATCCAATTTTCCAGATGCACCAAGAAAAAATGTCTCCCTTCTAAAACACCAGACGTAGGAAATCTAGAGAAGCGACTAAGAATAACCCTTTCCGATCTCTACCGGTCTTTGAGTTGCCTCTGCGCACTTTACTGACACAAGGAAGTTTTTACAGCCATTAGCTCTGCAGAGCTAGCATAGCAACAGGAGAGCGAGGTGGGTTCTTTTTAGCCTGCTACTTTAGCGACAACCTTGCCAGCTGCCCTGTTTTTGCGGGATCTTTCTTACTAGTGTAATGGAAGAGCCAGAAGAGAGAGAGAGCCTGGTTTGGGAGGGGGGAGGGATTGTGTTTGTTTGTTTTTCCAGATTCCAGGTTGAACTTGTGATCCCAACCCTTGATTCATAAACAACCGAGCCGCTTTGATATGAATCCTGTTGAGTGCAACCCCCCTTTCTCACTAGTCATGGGGCTAACATTCTGTGCCACCATTTTGAAGATGTAGGGTCTGTCACCTCTTTCAATACACCTTCTTAGGTATAACCAAAGTCAGCATCCGACTCTCTGTATGGTGCTAAGATTTTTAATGTCTCTGTTAGCTTCTGTACTGTGGGGCTTTTCTTTCCCCTGCCTGTTTTGATTATGGATCCTCGATCATCTCCAGCTTCATTGGGAAATTCTCCCTCTGCTGAAGTCAGATGTTGTTGTTTTTCTCCCTGATTTTTTCTTTAAAAAATGACTTTTGCGGGGAGGGGGGAGGGTTGTAAAGAAACATTTCCAGGTTTTCTGTTCTCTTGACAAAAGAATGAACATTATTGAGGAAAGCACAATCATTTAATTGAAACCACAATTTTCAACCGGGGGAAACATTTGGATGGAAAGGTTTTGGCCAAACCCTACGCAGCATAGAAACCAGCCCAGAATTTTGCCCTGTAGATATATACATTGGAACCCCATGAGGGCAAAGTGTCGGGAGGTAGATGTGTTACTCTGTATCCACAAAAATGATGAGGAGTCCGGTGGCACCTTAAAGACCAACAGATTTATTTGGGCATAAGCTTTTGTGGGCAAAGTCATTTTCCCCTTAGAACCCAGAATCAGGGTTTTGCTGCAACTGGACAATGCTTTGAAATGGTTTTTCTATGAGCACCAATTCCCTACAAGCAGCTTCCATTGCCTGTAAACAGGGTTTATGTTTAAAAGCCACCAGAGAAGCAGCGACTCTGATGAAGATACAGTCTCAGCCCTCAGAAGCTGGCAATCTAAACAGAAGTTGCATTGTCCCAGCTGGAGCGCCGGAAAGACCCTATGGAAGGATTTAGGGGAGAAGTGTGTGTGTTGGGGTGGGGTATGTGTGTGTGTGGGGGAGATAGCAGTTGGGTACCACAAAAAAGGGCAATAAAAACTCCGTATACACATTATCATAGAAATAGGTTTCCCTGCAGCTGCTCCACTCTAGGTATATTAACAGCTCTGGGATTCCACGGACCTATTGGACAAGAACAAGCGTATAGCTGGCAGAATGACCGCAATGGACTTTTTCATTAACAACAGTCTCACAAAGAAAGGGCTTGCTGAGGTGGAACAATTATAAAGCACGGGGCTGCAATAACAGGCACCTGAGATTCCCATTCGCTCTGTCTCCCTTTCTGTCTCTTTTTCTGCTCTCTTTTGTGGTGTGGGGGGGTGTTTTAATGCGAGGGCTCCCCGTGGGCCGGCGTTAAATCTTCCTCTGAATTAGCATTCCCGTTCCCCGGGGAGGGCAGCAGCAGTGATGACTAAGGGAAAGGGTGATAAATGTTAACAGAAACACTTTTGCGGAGTGCTGATGTTGTGTTTTTAAAACGCGCACCTGCACAAAAGGTGCAGCGTGAGGGAAATCGCTCCATCTTTATTGGAGACAAACGCACCCGGAGACACGGATCTTATAGGGATGACCCGGTGTAGCTGCACCGGGGAGTTGCATGGAACGTCACGGGGAAAGGAAATGAATGAGTTAGAGAGGAAGACCGGTCTGTGGTTAAGATACTCGACTGGCTTCAATTTCCATCTCTGCCACAGGTCTCCTGTCTGACCTTGGGCAAGTCACTTAGGCCCAGATATTGAAATCAGTGGGAGTGTGGCACCTAAATACCTTTAAAAATCTGGACCTCTGTCTCTCTGTGTCTCAGTTCTCCATCCCCACTGGGGATAAACATTTAGGGGCAGGGATTCTCTCTTCCTGCTCCCGTGTACAGTACCAGCACAATGGAACTTTGATCTCTATTGCAATACAACTGATCAGTACTAACAGTATAGCCCCATGTGGGTTTGTTACAGATTGCATTAGTCTGCACCCGCTGAGGTGTCAATTCTAATGCACAGCTGCATGCAGTGCACCAGGGGGTGTGTCTACACTGCACACTAAGCGCGGGTCTGTGGGACCAGGGCTTGTGGACTTGGCATTCCCATGGCTGTGTTTGAGCATCCACACTGCAAAGGAAACGGGTTTATAGTCACTCAGCCGGGTCTCTCCACCATCTTAACAGGTCCATGTTGTGAGGCTCAGCTGTTCTGACTTGGGTGTGCAGCTTGGTCTGTATTCATGCTGCAAAATGATGGCGCTTGGACCTGAGTCCAAGTGGACTGGGGCTCTGATCCATCCCCCAGCAGGGTCCTAGGACCCAGCTCCTGAGTGTTTGCTGTCCTGAGTCAGACTGACTTGTGGGTGATGGAAGTGGGGCTGGGGCTCAAACCTGAGTCAGACCCTGGGCGTAATGTTCAGTGTAGACATACCCTAAGCGGCCTGTGTGGCCCCTGCTGGTGTGCACTAAATGTTCCCTGGTGTGCACTAATGTAGCACTATTTCAAATGGCTGTTTGTCATCGGCTGTGTTGGCTCTGCCCAAAAGGCAGCTTGCTTCAGGCAGATCCCCTTGGCGTTGACCAGACAGCAAGTGTGAAAAATCGGGACCGGGGATGGAGGGTAATAAGTGCCTATGTAAGAAAAAACAAAATTGGGACGTTTCCTATAAAATCGGGACATCTGGTCACCCTCTTCCCGCCACTGAGAGGTAAACCTCTCGCTGTTGGCTCTGATGGCAAGAGAAGCCAGGTCACCTGACCCCTAACAGACCAAACTGGCATGGCCTCCTACCATACAATTCCAAAGAAGTTGCAACCCTCTGCAAACAGTGGTGCACTGAGCCAGCAAAGCGGCGGACTTCGTCCAGAGAGGAAGGGAGGGGCCGAGGGAGAGAGACCGAGTCAGAGGCAATGTTTAATTAGGATGCTAATTTCATGACATCATGCCTCTTGGCCTTTATTCCATTAATGAAGCTGAAAGTAGGCCACAAACTACAGGGATTTACTCTTCCCTGGTGGGACTGGGTTATATTTGTCTGTCTGCTTGCATGGAAAATGCAGCATCATTCCCAGTTGTTAAGTTATTCCATAAACATTCACCATCCACTCTCCTCTTCCTGTAGCCTCATTTATACTGCATGCTTAATGCCCTGTATAATTTGGCTTTCTTTGCATACTGATGTGGGGATAGAGAGGCATTTTTAAAGAGAGATGGGCAAAATGAGTTCAGAGAGAGCCACCCCTGAGTGTTTCCCTACGGGTTAAACTCACCATGGATCCCAGGTTACTGTGAGCTCCTTAAATAGAAGCATTGAAACAGGATAATGGGGAATTAATGTTAGTTTGATAGATTATATCTGCCCTGTGAGAGGAATACTGAGATTCTTTGAACTCAGTTCTTACTGGGACCAAATTTACATGAAAATAAATGGGAACTTGATCTGGGTAAGGACTGATTAATAATAGCTCTCATAGAACAAATTTCATCCATAGCTCTCAATGTGTTTTACAAAGGAGGTCAATAGCCTTGTCCTTGTTTGGCAGATGGGGAAACTGAGGCAGGGAGGGATGACGGGACATGCCCAACGTCACCTAACAGATCAGTGTGAGATGAATTAAAGTGAGGCCTCCTCCAGTGCTCTCACCACTAGGCAAGGCTGCTTCTGCACTACATTTGTCTCTTCACAGTGCGGGTGTGCTGAACTCCAGTGAGTGGGTCATCTGAGGCTGGCACTGAGTCTGGGATGCTAGGAGCTAAAAGCATGAATCTCTAATGCCTGAGCTAAAATGCCCAGCTGTGTGAACTCAAAGCCGCTAGCGGTCTCATAAATGTAGTCCGGCCATTAAACCAGGACATAAAGCCGCACCCTGTAAGCATGCAGGACATCTAGTCATTTAAAGCACAGCTCCTAACTCTTCTGTGGTGTATTCATAGATGTTAAGGTCAGGAAAATCACTAAGATAATCTAGTCTGATCTCTGGTTTGTGTTATGGAGGAGAATCTCCCCCAGTAATTTCTGTAGTGGAAGGAATTGTTGTTCATTAACAGTAGAGCTGAGCAAATAAAGTAATAAAAACGTATTTTATTATTATTATTTTGGTGATTTTTCTTCTGGCTTCTTTTAATAGACTTTTTTCAGTTCATTCTTTCTCCCGTGTTAATGACCTTTTCATGTTCACGTTCCATGAGCGTTTATGCCTTGAGGATTACTGGCAGGAATATTCACAGGCAGAAAATTTCACAGCCATGTTCCTGGCTGTTTGTGGAAACAGACTTTGAGATTCTCATCCAAAAATTGGTGCCACTCCCGCAACCCGAGTGCAGAAACAGTACCATGTGACTTAACGTGACCAGTCATCATTAAACCGTGGTGTCTGAATTTCAATATTCGCCGTCCGCTCATAGGGTAAAGAATTTGAAAATTGATCAATTAGATGTTGATGTTCTTCCACACCTGCACACACCTGCTAGTGCATGCAAAAGGTGGTGATACTCCTCACCTAACGCATGTTACACTTGTGCTCCAGAGATTCAACACACGGCCAGCTGGCTTCTTGATGCAATTCAAGACACTGGTTTAGCGCTCTCGATCTCTTTACGGGTTGTGTATTACTATTGTTTTGTGTATCTTAGAGCTGGCCCCTTTCTCTACAGACCTCGCTGTGATAGTTGGGCTCAGCTGGGACATTTGCGCAAGGTCGGTATGCAGGAGTCAGGGTAAGGGCTTCGACTCAGGAAATCACTGTGTCCTAAACTCGTGGCCGCCGAAACGCCACCGCCAGACGAAGCGGTGAAGCGGGTTTGGCCTCCAAAATGCCAATTACAGCTGCGGAGTGCAGCCCCAATTATAGATGGCAACTCTCCCCCCCCCCCCCCCAATGTTCGCCACCCCACGCGTGTGCTTGGGACGCTGGTGCTTGGAGCCGGCCCTGACTGTGTCCCTTTGGCCAGCAGAGGCCGTGTGTGCAAATCTAAGTGCTGACGAAGAACATATCTGTTTGGTCACACTTTTACCGGGGAGGTTGTCTGAGGGGCGTGGACAAGCATTCATTGACTTGGTGGGGAAGGGGGAGTTCTTCTGTTTGCAAGAGCTAATGCTAACCGATGGCTGGCATGACCAGCGAACGCTGTCTGCAGATTGAAACAAACTCCCAAACCTCTTGTGTTGGGCTGATTTGGGGGAAGCAGTGCTTCTAGCCTCGGTTCACAGCACAGGGGTTTCTCCTGCCCCCTTTCGCCTGTGGTCTCACGGGGTCTGTGCTCACGCTCTGTGGTCCTGAGAGCCCTGGCTACCAGCCTGCTCTAATAACTTCTCCTGTCCGAGAGGCACCCAGCCCCATCCTTGACAGTGCTCACCCCTCCTCAGAGGTGGGAACTAGGGCTGGGGGGGTTGGAGGGGCGGAACAACCCCAGATTTTGCACAGGGTCCTAGTCCTGTGCCCGGGGGCTCTGCTGCCGGCCCAGTGTCCTAGAATCATAGAATATCAGGGTTGGAAGGGACCTTAGGAGGTATCTAGTCCAACCCTCTGCTCAAAGCAGGACCAATCCCCCACTAAATCAGTCGTCCCGGTTGCCAGCGCTGGCCTCAGGCTCCCACTCTCCCCAGCTCTGGCCACAACCACCTTGCCCCTGTCCACGTCCCACCCCCATCCCGGAGCTTCTGGCCCCAGCTCTAGGGGGTGGTGAGGAGTGGGGGGGGGAGCATAGCTCAGCACCCCCACTCTGAAAGCTGTTCCAGCGCCACTGTCCCTGTTCTCTTACTGTGCATGGGGCACCCCATCCCTCGCTCACATCCATGCAGGAATGAGATTCTGCCACACCACCCTTCATTGGGCTGAGCCGTCAGGATCGAGACTCCCTCGCGGGCCCATCTGTCCAGCAGTGGGGCAAGCCAGCCCTCGGGTGGTGTTTTATAAATGTGTCCTCCAGTCACTGGGTCAGCAGCATAAAGACTTCGCTCGGAAACATGGGAGCCTGACAAGCCCTGAGCCGACGCCTCGACATCCCGAATCAGGTCTCTGAGAGAGGCTCCCCTCAGCCGCGCCCGCACATACTTTTCTAAGGGGGCTGTGCCCAGTGACTTCTAGGTCAGCGCTGATCTGTGGAAGTAAGGCTCAGTGGGGGATTGATGACCGAGCTCCTCTGACCTGAGGGAAATCGGCAGGAGGAGAGCACCAGACGTGGAGAGGGTGGCCCGGAAGGGGGGACACTGGCAGACGAGCGACATGAATATCGAACCCTCGTGAACCACCGAGTGTCGGGAAGTTCGGGAGCCTTTAAATTCTCCTCGCAGGCTGTTTCCAAGGCAAAGAAAACAGCTTTAATCTGCTAGAAGAATCCCGACGTGTGTTTGAAAGCATATGTTTGCGTTGGGAATCAAGCAGCCGGCTCGGCGGTGCTTAACTAGTAGGTCAAGGGGGCGGCCTGGGAATTCAGCTCTGCCGTCAGTGCGGAGAGTTTAGCTGCACAGACTTCTGCTGTCATGGCAGGAACCAGGAGTGGCCTTTGTGCCGGGGAAGGAGCTGGGAAAATGGGGGCTCTTAAAAAAAAAAAGCCCACAAAGCCGCTGGCCCTTCTCTGACTGTGGACTGGCTATCGGGAAGTGCTCTTCCCTTCACCCTTTGGAACTGGCTTCTTCGGTGGGGGAGGAAGGCCGGAGGACACTGGCTGGATTCAGGCTGAGTGCAGAGGTTTGGGATGGGAGCTGCCTTCCTTTGAAGCATTAGGGGCCTGATTGACCATCACTTTGTGCTGTCACACCAGTGTAAATGCTTCCATTCAGATTTGGTGGCATTTTAGATCCACTTTGCATTGGTAGAATCGACTACCCTAAGGGCTAGAGAAACAGGAATGAGGCCCTGCACCTTTGCCACTGCTTAAGGCAGGATCCATAAATTGGGTAACCCGACAGGATATTTTGTTATGGTGGAGCCTATGGTTTTGACGTGGGCCTGCTCCTGTGATGTGCTGAATACCCTCAGCTCACATTGACTTCAGTGGGAGTGTAGGGATGGGAAGGGATCCTGTGTGTTACGGTGACCATTTACCAGTTACTTCCTTTGAGACTGTCTGATTAAGAAAAAGCAAGAAATCAAGAAAGAACCAATGCAAGGCCTTGTCCACATGAGAAAGTCGCGCTGCTTTAAACCCAAGCTGTGAATTCAAACCGGTTTAGTTAAATGGACGGAAACCGCAGTGTGGATGTTCTTATTTCATTGGAGCCGCGGTTTATTTTGGGATAGTTTAGGGACAGGTTGAAGCTAAACCAAAATAAGCTGCTATTAAACGGAGCTGAACGTTTGCAAAGCGATTTGCCTATTTTTCACTACGTGGATTGAAAAACCAGTTTAAGTTCAACGCCATTTTGCCATGTAGCTGAGGCCAGATCCCAAGGAGAGAAATCGTAGTGTGTTCGTTACTCACTCCTTACCAGATATCTAGAACTGATGCTCAGAAATCCACCCCACACCCTGCGCTGACACACCTTACATTTAAAGGTGCAGTGCACAGGAAGCAGAATTGGAACATGCCCCGCACTTACATTGGGTGACACCTCCTGCATCGACCGCTTTCTGACTGCTGTTGGCAGAGCAAATGGTTAATTGTTCTTTATCTCATCTCTCTAACCATCACGCTGCACAAAACAAAGCCAAAGGGGATTACTGCTTTGCCGTACGCAGACGGGAAAAGAGCATCCAGCCCTCTGGACATTTCAGATCCAATCCGCCTCTGATACCCCATTCTTTCCTCTTCCCTCATGTTAAGGGATGCTGTAGAAACTCCAGTAGAATGAGGGCTCCCGGTTGGAGGGGGACTTTAGACTTTAGATCTCACCTTCGTCTCAGATTTTCTTGAGAATATAAGAGAGGGAGAGAATCATAGAATTTCTGGAGGCAGGAGAGCTCGAGTTAATCTGCTAAATCTCCTGAGGTTGGTTTTAAAGAGCCTAGGCCAAGTCCCACAATACCACGGGAAGCAGTTAGGTGACAACAAGGGGCAGAGGATAAATTCCAAACATCGAGTCATGTCTCCCAGTGAGCTTATGAATCAGTGTTGGGATTGGTTGTGTTTAGCCTTATGAAGGGTAGAGTGAGGCTTAATCTCTTCCTCCTTTTTACTGCAGCTGGTAATGGGGGAACAGGGGATGACTTGGTGAAATTAATGGCCAGTAAATCTAGAATGAATGAAAAGAGACATTACACCGTGTGCCAATCCCCTGTGGGATTCACAGCCACAGGAGGTATTAAGACAAAAACTGTGTCTGGATTATTAAAACAGGCTAGGTAATTTTATTACCATCAATAACATGTACAGTTCTGTAAAATGAGATGATGAAGCTAATTAAATCTCATGCTTCAGGGCACCAGCTGATTGCCTTCAAGGGTCAGGAAGACCATTCTTTTCCTTGTGCATAGCACTGTACTGTACTAAATGCTGTGTATAGGGGCTTCTCACCTTTCTCTGGAGCATCAGAGCACTGGCAGGCTACTAGATCTTGACGGAGCAATGGCCTAATGAGACAGAAGAGGAAGAAGCAGAACTCAAGCCTTCTGATAAGAGCTGGGTGAGAAATGGGTTTCCTATCCCCCCAAGAATTTTTCAGGTTTCAAAAACCTTTCCTATTCCAAATCAGGATGAACTGCTGAAAAGCTTTCACAAACCCAAAACTCTGCAATTCCTGTAGAATGGGTCGATTGAAACCTTTCATTCTGAAACATTTCTTTGTGATTTTGACCACTTATTGATAGATCAATATCAACTTTAATTTCAAAAAGAAAAGCCCCTTGGAACTGACAGAAGTTTTCATTTTGAAAATGTTGAAATGGGATGTTTTGAGCATTTTAACCCCCCCCCCCCCCCCCCCCGCTCCCTAATGATTTCCAAACTGGAAGTCAGGTGCAACTGACCCTTTCTTGGGAAAAGTTTCATTTTTGACCAATCAGCATTTTTGGACCAGAAAAGTTGTGTCGAGAAATTCCCAACCCAGCTCAATTTCTGCTGCACGGCGCTGCTCCGGATTTGGAAGACCAACTTTTCTTGAGCCTAATGCTGAGTAGTGGTCTGCTGCCTCTGGTTTAAAAGCCGAAACTGGCTGGAGAAGAGCTTGAGAGAAAAATCGGGATCGCTTTTTAAGTGAGTTTGGATTGATTGCCTTGACTCAGACTACGTAGCTTGTAGGCTACAGACGGAGCATCCTTAATGTTGTCACTGCCAGGGATGACACACCTATCTCTCTCTCCGCCTCAGATGTACTCTTGGTGATATTTCGTTCCTCATCCCCCACCTCGCGGGTGTCAGGAATCGGGGCCTGCTGCAGTCGGTCTCTGGACACCCAGGCGAGTGAAGCTGGAGTGTAGTCAGCTGCCTGATTGGAGGGAAGAGGCAACAGACCAGCTCTGAAGCCCCACAGCAGCAGTTTGACGGCTGCTCAAAACATTTGCCCGTGGTTGTGATTGCTCCTGTGCTTGGCTTGTTCCCGGCCTTGCTCCTATGTTGGCCTCACTCTGGGTAACCTGTCTCTGATCCTCACGCCAGTCCCTGGCTTCTGACTCCATACCTGGCCCTTGGCTCCAGTATCTGGCCTCTGTCCCTGGGTTCCGATTCCTGACTATTGACTCCTGCTCTAACCCCGGGGAATGACTGGCCACATCCTGGCCTGGTAACTTCTCCCTGTCCTGTGGTAGCCTGGCATCCGCACCACTAACGCCTCCATTTGAATTTGCCCTCGTTTTCCGCTCTCCCCCCAGAAGCGTGCCTGGTACAATGACGAGACAAATACATCCTCTCCCCTCTGGAATTTGTATCAAAAGCTGCCAAGGCCGTGGGGCCCTGTGTTTGATGTGGCAGAACAACCTGTCGTGTGCGCTTTGAAAGGGTTTCTAATATAGGCCCAACCTGGGGGTGACCTCTTCACCGGCGGGAGCCTTTTACTGCCCCTCTCTTTATTAATGTACACATGCAGAATGCACTTGCAATGCTCTATCTACCGGAATGCACGGGACATCACCAGCACTTTTTGTGACCCCACTGGGGGCCACAGAGATTTCTGTCTTGCAATTAGCTGCTATAACACTTTGGGGGGAAATATATAGTGGGCATGCAGCTTTTGGGGGGTGAGGTTCCCTTCCTTAATGAATCCCTACTTCTTTCCCCTTCCTCAGATTCTTCCCCACTCCCACTCCACCCTTTGCATGGCCCCATGCCCGTTTGGTTGGCTTCTCGGAGGAGGTCTGGCAATGCAGGGCTATATTGTAAATTCTCTCAGTGGGGTGGGACACGGCGTACTGAGAAAGGGGTCGGGGAGTGGGGGTGTTGCCTGTCAGTGTGTCACTTGTTCAGTCAGACAGTTCCATGGGGTGTTGCTTTATTCTTTTTATCCAACTCCCAGGCAAAGCTAGGCGTGTCCCTCCGGCTGAAGAGCTGATGAGCCGAGCCGCCATATTGAAGTTCTTGGTGCGTGCGTGTTCTTAAGGCGTGCGTTTGCCCAACGTGGCTGGATGTGTCATTCCCGCTCAGGGCTGGGAAAGGGCGAGAGGGACCCTTCTGCTGACCCCTTATGGTTCCCAACCTCAGGATACCAAAGCACCTCACAAACATCCCGAAATAGCTCCGCCCTGTGCCCCTTTAAAGAAGGGCAGAGGCAATGCGACTTGCCCAGATTTGTAGGAAATCTGTGGCAGACCCAGGAACCCCAAACCATGGTATGGTGCTGTAAGCACAAGGGCTCCAATAGACCAGGGAATATGCTTCGTTTAATAATGCCTAGCTCTTATATAGCTGGTTGCTTTGTCCATTAGTGCAATTTCCAAAGTGTGCTCACCAACAGCAGTTGGTTCAATAAAAGCTAGTACCTCATCCACCATGTAGCTTTGTATCTGTAGATCTCAAAGTGCTTCACAAAGGTGGACAGTATCATCATCCCTTTTTATAGATGGGGAAACTGAGGCACAAAGAGGGGATGTGACTTGCCCAAGGGTGCCCAGGAGCACAGTTCAGAATAGGCCCCTAGTCTCCTGAATCCCAGTCTAGTGCTCAATCCACGAGGCCACACTACCTCCACTTATTACATTGGCATCTTTGTCCATGAATGCAATTTCCCAACCCATCCAATCAGGGCTTTGTCAACTCCAGCAGGCAGGGGCAAAGATAAACACTGAGAGACTTGGCTGGCACCCCGGAATTTATTGGGGTTTTCTCTGAGAGCTGCCATGTAGAGAAGCAGTGATCCTGAGGCATGAGCTCAGGAAATGAGCTTCAGCCCATGTGGTGGTGTCATTCCTCGAAGTACCGCGCTCAGGCAGGGCTGGAGTGGCCGTTTGGAGAAGGGATCAAAGGAAGTAGGTGATGCACGTTCCTCCCACTGGTCAAGAGCTCATTCTGCCTTCAGGCTTCTGAGCAGCCTGGATCCAAATAGAACCAGGAGAGAGCCCCGCACCACGTGAGACTTCTGTCAATCTGCCACGTCAGCCAGCATCGTTGGCCTGATTTGATTTGATTTGATTCCGTGCTGATTTGTTCTGCATGCAGGCAGGTTACGTTTTTTTATAAACAGTCTGGGAAGGACTTTGAGTGTCATGTCAAGAACATAAGAGCTTAGCTCCCTAGTGGTGCGTACCAGGTGTTTGGTTGCTGAAAGGAGTAGGTGAATCATAGAATATCAAGGTTGGAAGGGACCTTAGGAGATCATCTAGTCCAACCCAATCCTACTGTCCATGACAGATATCTGCCCCAGAGCCATAAATGGCCCCCTCAAGGATGGAGTTCACAACCCTGGATTTAGCAGGCCAATGCTCAAACCACTGAGCTATCCCTCCCCCAGCCAACCTTGCTGCGGAAGAGAGCCGTCATGTGCCCATACAACCCAACCAACCTCATCCCTGGCTCATTTGGTGGCTGCCGAAGGACTGAATGGGCCAACTACCACCATGCTCCTAGAGGTGGTCCTTCTAGATTGCTGGGAGGAGGTATCGTGGAGAGAGCTTATGCCTCTCGTATAGCTGATAAGGGCGGGAATATTGGACTTAGGACGGTACCGCAGGAAAGAGAATCTGGAGTGACATGTGACTGTTTCTGCTGGCCACAGCGAGGAGTTTTATAGTGGAACCAAACCGAACTAGAGCAAGTCTGAAATCAAATCACTCGCCAGTTGGAAAATTGGAAATTTCTCAGGTGAAAAATGAATAGTACATTTCATCTACACTAAAGCCCCTTTATGCAGCTCTGGTGGTGAACCTAAATTACGTTTACATGCACCTTTATACTCCCAGAGCAGTGTAAATGGGGAGGAATGTATGGGGGGAAGGGAGCTGGTTTAGATACAGCACTCAAAGGGGAGCTAAAGCAGTAGAACTCATCACAATAGACAGACACTTTATAAACCTTGTGTAGACTGGGGATTTGCTCCGGTCAGTCATTGCAACCCTAGGTAGACCTATTTGCATTGGTGGTGCTCACTCCCATTTTCAGCTCCACCAATTCAAATTGCAGCTTTGCCTGTCTACATAAGGGATTTGCAGCTCTGGTGGTGGTCGTAAGGCAGGTACCCATGTCTAGACATATACCAGCAAGGGCTCCTTTTCTCTTCTTGGAAAACTATCGAGATGTTCTCTGGAAGATTAATACTTTCTTCTGCACCCGTCCTCCCCTCTTTACATTTTTATCTCTCTGGATGGCCCAGCCTTTCCCTCTTAACGCTGTGCTCGGTGGCGATATAAAATCCAGACAGAAGCACAGAAGGCAGCCGCCAGGTTAGAATTTAGGTTATGTCCTCTGAGTTCTTTCTCGAAATACTGCAGGCTTAATTTGGTGTTTGAGTGTCTCCCATATTTATAATAACACCCTCTATTAAACAACATGCCATTAGCAATAACTTCCAATGCGATTTACGTATTTATTATTTTTATTTTATACATATATAAACAGTGATTTTTTTTTGTCTCTGAATCAACCATGCTCGTATGAGTGTGTGTTTATTGTCCCCCTTTACGAGCAATTATAGGTAGACTAAGGTTTTTGCCTTTTTCAAGAGGGTGGCCTAAGGAAAGATGGTTAGGATGAAAATGGGTGCAATGCAGTAAACCTGGAATCAATGCAAGGAACCCAGAAGGTCTGCTATACCTTGCCTCATTAAGAACTCCATATCTGCTCACTGACTAACCTTGCAAATCAGTTCATGCTCAGTAAAGGAAATTGATTACTTTCCATTGCAATTAACATCTGGTCCTGGGTCAGATCATTAGGATAATTTGTTATAGAAAAAAACCAAAGGAGCTAGCTACAGGGTAATAAAGTTTCTTCTGGACCCAATTAAAGATGCATTCGCTGGCTTATTCTGCAGGACTTCAGCTATCTTTTGGGGATTCTTCGGGGTAAAAGAGAAGCTTAAGGTGTGGAAGTGTGTGCAGTGTAGATGCCACGTGAGTTGTTTACTCCTGACTGCAGGAAGTGATCATTCTCAGCTCAGTGTTCCTGGTGACTTTCTGGTGTGGTATATGGAATCTGTTTGGTGAGGAACGTGGTGATGAAGGGATGGTGGTGACAGGGTGAACCTCAGGGGGGCAACGTTCCGATATTTTGTTTGGATCCATTCACAGAAGGCACATGAAGAGAAGGGAGTTACTTCACAAGTGGAGAACTAGTGTTGACAAGACTAATTCAATCAGAGTGGATGTGGTCCACCCCAATAATTGAGGAGGAAGTGTCAGTACCAAGAGAGGAAAAATTGCTTTTGTAGTGAGCCAGCCACTCCCAGGCCCTATTCAAGCCCAAATTAACAGTGTTAAATATTCAAATGAATTTTAGTTCTGCAGTTTCTCTGTGAAGTCTGTTTTTGAAGTTTTTTTTCATTGCAGGATGGCTACTCTTAAATCTGTTATAGATTGTCCAGGAAATGTTCTCCTACTGGCTTTTGTAAGTTACCATTCCTGATGTCTGTTTTGTGTCCATTTATCCTTTTACATAGAGACTGTCCAGTGTGGCCAATATACATGGCATTGCTGGCACATGATGGCATTTTCATGCAAGGGATCAATATTAGAAATGCTGGGACAATGTGAAGGTCCCCATGGCACTCCCAGCTTGATCGGAATCTGAAAGCACTGCAAAACACTTCAGATATTTAACCCAGTTTTGCAGATTTAATAGTTTGGATCAACTTTGTAGAATGATCCAGGTTTCTGGGTGATCATTCAAACCTAAAGCCAGGACTTTTTGAGGTTTATTCATTGTGCTCTCTAATCTCTTTGCTTTGGCAACAAGACGGAAGAGCCCTACTGGGAATTTGCAGAGGACTTTGGGTTGGCTCTATGCCAGTGGTTCCCAAACTGGGGTTCGCAAAATGTTACAGGGGGTTCTCGGGGGAAAAAAATCCCCTAATGGTGGTCAGAGCTGTCCCTAGGGACTCCGGGCAGCACAGGGCCAGCAGCCCAGAGCCCCTGAACTTCCAAGAGCTAAGCAGATCAAAGCAAGAATCTCTATCACACTGAGGAGATTTAAACTTCAAGACTCCTTATCAGAAATGGAGAGGGAGGTGGATTTTTTTTTGCTGTTTTTAAAATTATACAGGAATCTAATCTTGTTTTCAAAATTATTATGAAGAAGAAGTTGAAGCTTTGTTGTAACATGCATTGTTTGCCTGGACTGCTCAAGACCTGAATGCTTGTGTAGGAGGAACTCCTTGAGTTGGCTTCTTAAATACCTTCATGCTGTTTCACATCTGATCCTCCTTGATGAAACAGAGCAGCCTTGTCTCATAACAGGGCTTATTCAAAGTGATACAAACTAGGAAAGTGATACCTTGGAAGAGTGTTGCCATTTTCATAATATAATAAAAAATACTGTAATGATAAATAATTAATATATAGTGTGTAATAAGCATGTCATACAAACACATTTTATATTTCTGAGGTCTCTGCTTTTACAATTTATACTCTGGTAAAGGAGAAAATCCCTGGAAATACTCATTTGTAAGAGGGGGTTCGTGAGACTTTACATTTTTGTCGAAGGGGATTCACAGGTTGTTAAAGTTTGAGAACCGCTGCTCTGTGCATAGGTGCGAATTTCACCCTCAACAAATTTGATTCATATGGCGGCAAATAATAAACACGCTGGTTCCAGTACTCCTTTGTCACATGTAGTTATGTCAATGAAGGCTGGAAACAATGCATTATTTTCTAGTAGGGGGCTAACCATCAGATAGTTCTGGATAACTTTGGATTCTTAGTAAAGGTGAACCTACCTCAACCTGGAAACCCGCTCACTTCAGAGAAGTTTGGATCTGGATCTATTTCTATTCCAGATCCGAAATCTGGAGGCAGCCGGAGGCAGTTTTTCAAGAGCCAACTTTGGATCTGAATAGTGCAGCTGGAGCACTTCTGTGTCCAGAACGAACATGACGCTGTAGATGGTTCTGAGATCAGGCCTCCCAGAACAAGGTCCTGCTTGTTCAATTTAAGGGTCTGCAGTATTTCTCATGAGGGTTGCCTACATGGAGTGGAATATTATATACCATAGCAGACACCGTGTCCTAAGCACTTTCCAAACAAGGAGTTGGGTCCGGACAGACGCAAGCAGACAGGCTGGAGGAAAGGGAAAGCAATAGGCCACTTATGTCAAAGTCAGCATAAGGAACTGTAAGCACAATGGCAGAAGTGTTAAGAGGGATTTAAATGTGGATAGGGTAGGGGGCTGGTGAATGAGAAAACAGTGGTTGTATCATGCCGAGGACGGGGTGCAGCATTGAAGAAGGCATAGAAGTAGCAGGGCCTTCAGAATAAATAGAAGTAACCCTATAGTGAATGCCTGTGGATCTCAGCCGTTCTCCTAACTCCCAGGCTGCTCGGAGAGAGTCCCTCTCCTTGCTGCATTCTGATGAAGGTAACTCCCTTCTCAACATGTGCCAATATCTATTTACGCCTGTATCTGTCAATTTCACTCCATGCATTTGAAGAAGTGGGCTTTTTACCCACAAACGTTTTAAAGAAAGGTCCATTGAATATGTTTTAAAAAAAACTATTTGGAAGTCATTCTTATCAAGGCCAGCAGCTGATTTGTACGATTGTTTCTAAGTCGGTAATTAATTAGCCTATTACTGGGAGTGGGAGGGGCGCCCTGTTTGTCCGGAAGTTAGAGCTGATACATAGTGGGTGGGTGGGTGAGGGTTATATCAGGACCCTGGCTCCACTCTTCGATCACTTTGCATGTTACCTAACCATGCATTATATCTGAACTTGAATCACAGCTCCCTGGTCTTTATATTTCCTAAGCCAGAGCTTGACACACGGAACTATGGGTAGGTCTCATTTATTACTGCTTAATTAAAGGCTCCGTGCACAAAGCGCTGCCTCTCACTTCACTTTAGCTAGCCAGCGTGATCATAATTGTACTGATGTCGGGGCCAGCTTTCTAAGGAGCTAATGGAAGCCACTGTGAGGAAGATTTCGGCTATTCTGCTGGGAAGTCTGCACAACAAAAGTCACATTCATAAGTTTAATTAAGAAATGGGATTTTTTTTTCCATTGGGCTGCATGGGAGGGTCTGTTTGTTTTCCTGGTAAAGTGCCAGTCCTAAGCGTTACAGGGTTGCAACAGGAGGATGCAGGGACAGGATATAATGAAGGGAGCATGGTGGCCTAGTGGAGTGAAAACAGGACAGCTAAATTCTGACTGCAGCATCTTCACAACTGATGATGATACAAGAGGCAGGTAATTAACAACGCATCTCGGGGGCATTTGCTGGGCTGAGCCCTTAGGAAAAAACGTTCTGCTAGACTTGAACACGTTTGACCAGGCGTTGTGGAGCAGGTGAGCGAATAAAATATCCACACCCCACGACGGCATTTTAGACTGAGCGGCCGGCCTGACAGCAAGTGCATTTTAAGGCAGCGTCCTGCCTTTCTGGGATGGGGTGAATTTGGCCTGAGGCAGAGGTGCACTGCTCAATCACCAGCTGAAACTCACCTCCTCTGCTTTGGTTTGTTGGCTTCCCCTGTCAGGAAAGAGGAGTGGTTTGCATCTGCGGCCAGGGGCGTGAGGAGCAGGTCGCGTTGTCAGGCCCACACTAGGCTAGCTGTAGTCCTGCTAGCTTGCTGAAGACAGAAGGGAGACTGTGGCAGGGCAGGTACTACTAGACCACCCTGGATACTTACTCGTAACTGGCACTGAAGCCCACGCTGCGGTATCCTTGCTTGTATTTTTAGCAAGCTAGGTAGAGTACAGCTAGTGGGGGTATGTCTACTTGAGCACCCGTTCACAGCCCTGGCGGCAGTGCGGACGGACTGAGACAGAGAGAACAGGGGTGATGCCACTACTCCAAATAAGTTTGAAATCGCTGAGGTGCAAATAATGTGGCTGATTATCCTCCAGGAAGAAGGGAGGATGAATAGTAAACAAAAGTTGCTTCCTATGTGGAAATACTGCCAAACGCTCCAGTGCCCTTTAGACACAGTTATTGCAGCTAGATGCTCTGAATGAGATCGGGGCCACTGTGCTAGGCACTGTACAAATTGCAGCGGGTACATCTATGCTGCAGCAGTATCGCCAGGGCAGCCTGAGAACATATGTAGGATTGCGGCCATGTTGCTATTTGTAGCATTTCCACCCAGCACAGGATTACACCTTCCAGCTGCAGTGTGGACATATCCTACCACAAGAGCTCACTATCTAACTAGACAAAGGGTGGGATGGGAATAGAAACGTGATACTTACAAACGTGTAGAAAAGTAACCCAGCAAGATAGACAGGAAGGTCTTTGAATTCAGTGTATGTTGCTATATGAGTTTCCCCCATCACCGGATGCTGGGACAGAAGATATTGTTCTCATTTATAATGGTGTAAACCCATTGTTTATGGTAGGGCAGAGAAGGCCAGTGATGCATCCTCCCGAAAGGACAGAGAACGAAGCTGTTCTGATCTCATTTTGAAGGGGTGCAGGGGATAGGAGATGCTGCTCAGACTAGGATGAGAGTCTGACTTCTGAAACCAAAAGCTCTCCTGTTGCTGCGGGAGAGACGAGGTTCTCTTCAGCTTCCACGTTGAAAGGGGCAGGAGCCCTAGTAACTTCCTAATAAAGAATATGAAAGAGCTTAAGAAAAAATGGAAAGAAGGAGAGATGCAAACTGAGTTAAATTGAATTACACGCGTGTCCTTGAAATTACATAGTTCTAACTTTGTGTGTAACCAAACTATGTCTACACTATGGAGTTGTCCTGGCATAGCTGCGTTGGCATTGCCACATAGTGTAGATACAGCTAACTTTGATGGAAGAGACACAGTAGCTAGACTGGTGGCAGTATTTTCTGTTGACCTAGCTGTCTCTACAACATGCGATAGATCGGCATAGCTAGAGTGCTCACGAGGTATGGGTTTTTCATATCCCTGAGTGCCACAGTTATGCTGCTATCACTTTAAGTGTAGGCCGTAGACTTCACTAGACCTGCTAAATCGACCCTCGGTGGATCGATCGCAGCAGCATTGATCCATGGTAAGTGGAGACAAGCCCTCAGGTGAAGTGACAATTTCCACTCACTCCCAGCATGTGAATGGGACTGATTCTGGCTGTATTTGTGTGTAGCTCAGATATTTCCACTTAGTCCAGAAGAGCTAATGATTTACACCAGGGGTCTCAAACTCAAATGACCACGAGGGCCGCATGAGGACTAGTGCACTGGCTCGAGGGCCGCACCACTGAAACACACACACCCCCTCGCTGCCCCGGCTGTGCCCCCACTCCACCCCTTCCATGAGGACTAGTGCACTGGCCCGAGGGCTGCACCACTGACACACCCCCCGCCCTTGCTGCCCCGGCTCCGCCCCCACTCCACCCCTTCCAAGAGGTCCCACCCCTGCCCCACCTCCTTCTCTGAGCACGCAGCTCCCCATTCCCTCCTGGAAAGCACTAGGCACCACCAACAGCTGTTTGGCAAACAAAGCAAGAGCAATCTAGGAAGTCCAGAGCTAGAAACACACGCGGCCCAGCCAGGCAGCAGAGAAGCCTCCACTTCTGGCCCCTCCGTCCTGCAAACTGCTATGGGGGGACCGGGGGGGGGTGCCAGGAAGCTTGGCGGGCCGCAGGGAAGGGCTTTGCGGGCCGCTTGTGGCCCCCGGGCCGCATGTTTGAGACCCCTGATTTACACTATTGCAACTGAGCTCAAAATGGCGTGTATGTTCCTTTAAGCCAGGCTCCGTCAGAAGTGACATCATCTACTGTGCCACATTTAAAGGGACACTGGCATCTTTCGCAAGCCCAAAATATGACTCCATTTTCTTCTTTGTCAAATCAATCCGACGCATTCTTTCTGTGGGTGTGTTTTGGTTCCAAGCAAATGACAGTGTTTTTTGTGGGGAAGCAAACAAACCACCAAACAGGGGAAGCCCGTCACATGTGAGCAACTCTAAATTAACAAAACAGGGGATGTAGCCCCTTTGTAGCCCTCACTGGTAAAGTGCTGCATGCGTCTCAGCGCTTGTGAACAACCCTACAAAAACAAAACCGTGCTTGCCATTTAGCACTCATAAGCAGCCAGCACTAATAAAGCAGAGCAGTTATTATAGTGCCTGTGAGCAACCCTGAAATAACACTCAAATATGTAAAGCCTAGGATGCAAGAGCAACCCTATAATAATAAATCACTTGGTGTCACCTGCATAAATGGCTGCACACTAAGAAAACCAAGGCATGCATTCGAGTCCCTATCACCAGCTCTACAGTCATGAACCAGCACGCACGTGATTCCCATAAAACTAGGATTGGAAGGGAGATCCTGGATCACTGAGTTCAGCCCACTGCTACTGCTGGCAACCTCATCATATAATCCTCTTCCTAAACCTATTCAGCTCCACCTTAACTCTACAATAACAAACTGGTGTGTGCAATCCAGAGCACCCTACCATAGCAAACCTGGGCTTGTGCACAATTGAAAGGGGAGGGGACATCCCCGAGGGGACCAGTTTTCATTTCCAGAGGGCTATGATAAGGTGTCACGTCGCAAATTCGGAAGCTTTTTTTAGCGTCAACCAAAACCACGCCGCGAAAATCAGAACCGCAGTAGGCAGCTTCCCAATGTTGACTGCCCAGGGAACATATTGACCGGCTCTCCTGATTCCATTTTAATCACAGCATTAAGCTTTAAGTGAGTCTGGCATATGTAAGCCGCACGCACATTGGCCAGCATTCTGTCTGTTTCATTTTCAGAAACTCGGGATAACTAACTTTATGATAGTGATGCTGAGTAGCCATTAATTCTCATTTCTTTCAGCTATTCCTCAACTCCAGCTTATGAGTTCTTCAATAAAAATCTCCCAAAGTTACCTTGGCGACTCATACGTTTGCCAAGCTGACAGATTTATGACAGTTACATATATAAATATTTATATGCTGCGGCAATGCAATTTTTAAGGGCAGATATACACACTTGCGCGGAGACACTTCAGCGGAGGCTCACGCACGCCCCTTCACGTGCTCACGCACAAATCAGTGTTCATCCACATGCGTGTGCGCTTACACACACTCTTGCACTTTAACATACACCTGCCGATTAACACACCCGCTCGCATATTACGCATTCACCGGCACCAGACCCACAGAGACTCTCACCCAAGCCAGAACACAGTAACACGTGCAATTTTAAGACTTGCACAGACTCTCAAATAAACCGGCCCAAACATCACCCCCCCACAAACATAGGCAGGCAGTTGGGCCAGAACACAGACACGCCCTGAAGGAAACACATACACACCTTAATAATCATGGTAACACATGCTGCCTTCCACAAAGAATCTCCAATAATCTAGCACATACAAGCAGACCTTTCTGTATACAATACACACACTCAGTCAAACGAGTCATTGCTTACATACGCACATTCTCATACAGTCTCAAGGAAGCAAGAATCACTCGCACACAGGCAAGGCAAGATTCAGTCACACCTCATACAGTCAGATACGGATTTTTATTAATAACACAGGCACACTTACGAACACACATCGACAAATTCTCACTCAAGACAAGAAAGTTCCCCCCCATGTCTGTCTGTCTGTCTGTCTGTCTGTGTCTCTCTCTCTCTCTCTCTCTCTCTCTCTCTCTCACACACACACACACACACACACACACACACACACACACACACACCCCTACTTCCCCTCTTTCGATTTTACTATTCCCCTTTTGTAGTATCAGCCCAGACTGATGACCAGTGCAAATACTTGGCCCATAAATTCTGGTGTTGAGTTCAGCTGTTTTGTTGTCTGGCAGAATAGATGGCAATGATACAAAGTCTGAAGGGAAGAGGGGGGGTCATTTATATGTAACGACAGGAGCAATTTATTGGAGGAACATGGATCTTTTATTTTCCCGAGGCCCAGGGCGTGCTTTCTCAGCAGTCATTAACCCAAACCACACTGGTTAGATACACGTACCACTAGCTCTCTTTCTCCTTGTTTTGTTTGAAAGTCTAAAAATAAAATCATTTGTTTGGCCTTAAAAATAGAACTGAGATAAAATCACCTTCTCCACCCCCGCTCCTGCTAGCAGATGCCTTCCCCCTCTGTATTGATGGGGAGGCTCGGTGTCTGTTTAGATTTTGTATGTGTGCGTTAATAAAACATCACAAGGAAGTTGTGGGAAAGAGACCAAAAACCTCCGCTCTGACAATAAAGTGTTTTTCCGTTCCATGCTTGCCACTTGAATTCACCGCGGCTCCTCCTGATCTTGCCGCGCGCTGGCTTGAACAGCATTCACAGAAGAAAGAAAGCAGCAACGAGGTCATAGGAGCATGTAAGGTGTATTTTTTTTCCCCAGTGGAAGGACCGATATGATGCAGGAATCCCATCCTACCTGTTGCCAGGCCAAATTGTTGCCACATCCCTAAATGATGCCTGATCATCCAGGAAGCTACATGCAATTGGAGTGTTGGAGTGAGAGGCAGGAAGTTCTGAGTTCTAATCCGAGCTTTGCCACAAACTCGAGGAGTGGTCGGGGTAAGTGACTTAGGGCGAAGTCTCCCTAGTGGCTTCTGATGTTAGGCGTCTCTGTTTGGAGGTGTTTGACTTGACATGTCAAGTGTTGGATTTTGGGAGGTGATGAGCGTCCCAAACTCCAAAGAGAAGTCCGTGGAAATCATAACTTCTGAACACTCAGATCCGGCATGGACTGAGTGGGGTAGCCGCAGCCACAGGTTCTCTTGTTGGCTTTAACTCAGTCTGTTTTCCCATCTATAAAATGGGAACACACTCCACATCTCCTTGTCAGAGGCCTTGTGAGGAGTCCATTAATGTGTGTGCAGCCCTGTGAAGATGGAAAGTGCTAAGCGGTGTTATTTATTTACTGTTGTTCTGAGTCATGATGGCTGGAGAATCCCTCAAGAACATCAAAACCAGTCCAGTTCTCTGGCTGGTCCTTGAATCTGAGTCAAATCTTCTTTAAGACGATAATATCTGGCTTATTATTTGCAACCTCACCTGCCTATGCATTTCTGGGCGATTAAAAGATCGGGAAGTACTGTGTAATCTGAGCTCTTGATGTATTTCTACCCTACTCTGTAGCGGGAAGTACCTTGGAATTCTTATGAGAGTTCTACCCCACTATTGCAAACTCAGCAGATTGAACAAGTGTCGGATCTAAACCTTTAAAGAGTTTGATGTTCACCCTTCACTTATTTTTGGTTGCTTGGGATCTGGTTCAAAGCCCTTTGAAGTCAATAGAAAGGATTCTGTTGACTTCAGCGAACGTTGGACCGCATCTTATTGTATACTACTGTCTAGCTATCTGATCGGTCTATCTATTTACAGAGAGTTGTAACACCATATCTCATCTTTTATTTTCCTTCTCCCTTTTCCATTAGAGAAGACCTGATTGATCACTCATCTTCTTTCCTGTTATCGCAATATTTTATAGCATATATTTACTCGAAAATATCACAAGAACCTTCAGTCATTTTAATTTTTTTCTCTCTGTTAAGAAGAAAGGGATCTCATAAAGAGAAAATTAAGCCTGTCTGGCATCTGAATTTCAAATTTTCGGGTCTATTCAGGTTTAGGTTTTTGTTTCAGGTCATTATGGATCGGGAGGCTAATTTTACCAAAGTTCTGGGAACAGGGTGGATCTAGGGATTTGATTTAAGCCCATCTCAAATAGAGAAATCTGTTGGACCCAGAGAATTTCTAGTAGCTGCAAGTCTGAGACTAAAGCTGGGTTTGGACATTATATTAAATGTGCCATTCTGTTAGGAATGGCCACATTCAACTTCTAGGAATTAAAAATGATGATGGGCCATCAATGTCCATCTGTGCTTGTTGAGCGTGAAGTTCAAGAAGTAAAATTAATTTGCCGAGTAAGCTTTCTTGCGCCTCTTTTCCTTTCTTCAAAATTGTGGGTCTTCAAATACACCAACAACCACGTTCAAAGAAACCATGTGAGTGAGTGTGTGTGAGTGTGTAGCCATTTTGAAGTAGGAACAGAAGTGAGTAGAATCCTTTAGGAATTTACTGCAGCTCAGTAATGGATTTTGCTTGTTTTCAGGCCTACTTTTAAAATGTCTTGTAAAAAAAAATCTCCCCAATGCATACTGTGTAGGAATTAATGTGGAGCTAGAGGAAAATTACTCTGCCTCTTATGCATTAAAAATTCCCAGTGACAGGCGGCTCAAAACATTGCAAAAATGTGTGCTCTCTCTCTCTCTAATATTTTAGCAGCTCAGTGTAATTCTTGATTATTGTGGCTTTTGATATATTGGAAAGGGGACCTTGAGTATGAGATAAGTGCTCCTAGTATAGCTGTAAGGTATGCAATCTAGAACACATAATATTATAGAACAGTCTGATGCATAGAAACCTCAGGCCAAAGCAGAGTTAGCACTGGGATGGGTTAAGCCAGCTTCAAGCCCTATAGCCGGTGGGTTATTACACAATTCCCTGGTGTAACAACTACATTGGGTTGCCAACTTTCTAATCACGGGAAAAACGAACACCCCTTGTGCTGCTTCTTCCTGGCTCACTCCACCCCCATCCCCACTGCTCACTCTCCCCCACTCTAATTTTCAGTGGGTTGGGGTAGGGGGGTGGGGTGAGGGCTCCAGCCAGGGGTGTGGACTCAGGGGTGGGGCTGGGGATGAGGGGCTCGGGGTACAGCATGGGGCTGGGGGTTTGGAGTGCAGGATGGGGCTCAGGGATCGATCAGGAGGTTGGGGTGTGGGATGAGGTATAGGATACAGCCTCTGGGAGGAATTTTGAGTGCAGGAGGGGGCTCCAACCTGGGGCAGCAGGGGGTGAGGGCTCTGGCTGGGGGTGCCAGCTCTGGGCTGAGAATGAGAGGTTTGGGGGGCAGAAGGGGGCTTAGAGATGAGGCATTGGGGTGCAGGATGCGTGTGGGCTCTTGTAGGCAGTTAGGGTGCAGGAGGGGGTTCTGACCTGGGCCAGTGGGTTGGGCTGCGGGAGACGATGAGGGTACTGGCTGGTCACCTCAGTGCTCTGTGCCTCAGTTTCCCCATCTGTAAAATGGGCACAATGATCCTTGTCTTCCTTGTAAAGTACTTTGCTATCTACTGATAACTTCCTTTCTTTGTCCCCTCCCAGGCTTGAGAGCACTAGACACTTTACACTAACCTTTACATTTACACACACATACTGGGGGAAAGCAAAATAGAATTCCCCCCCCCCCTTCCTTGCTTGTGCTCTCTCTGAGTTCTTCATGAAGCAGTAAGACACCTACTAGCAATGCAGTGATTGTGTTCGGAAAACACGGCGGCAGCTTTATGATGAAGCGGGAGATGATGATCGGGGTGGGATTATGACGAAGAGAAATGTAATTAACTTAAGCAAAGAAAAAATTAGGCTAACTACCAAGAGAAATGTCTTCCCCATACTGAGAACAGTTAGTCTGTGAATGTCCATGGCTTTTCTGAGGGCAGTGGTGAAACTGTATTGCTTGTGATATTTAGAACAAGATGGAGAAAATATGCTTTCAATGCTAGGTCCTGTACTTTCAAGTATACCACAATCTTGCACTGATATGAACCAGATAACCTAATTGGAATGGGCCAAATGAACAAAGCAGTTTGCTGCAGGAGTGCTAGTGCAAAACACGTGCAATCGTATTCATTTGCATACCCAGTCATTATAGTCGGGGCAAGGAATTGGTTACACAAATAGCTGACTGAGTATTTACCCTGCAGAGTTACCTGCTTTGTTAACTGCATGTGCAAATTAGTGGTGCAACAGTGTTTCCATTTTGTGTAACTGTGCCTATAAATTGCCGGGAAATCTGTCCCAAAAGATCTCTCCCATCTCTAGCTTAGATCATTCTATTTGCTGAGTAATAGATCACCCAGCATTGGACAATAAATCCAGCTTGGTTTTGAGAGGAAATATCAATTAAATGGGGAAATAACCTGCTGCTAAGGAGGGTTTTTTTTTGTTTTTCACGTAAATCTCCTTTTGTGTAGCCACCGGAGTGGAAAACCTGGAATTTGTTTAGGGTCTTTCTCAGGCTGTGTATGGTAATTAGTTCCTTCAGTCACATTCTTTCTTGCTGCTCAAGAGACAATATTCCTTATCGTTTTTATTATTATAATTTATTAGTAGTATTATGAAAAGATACACCTGAGTCAAATTCTACTGTCCATTCAAACCATGAAATTCCCATTGAATTCCATAGGATAAAGGTTTAGCTGTGGCCAGAATCTGCCTTTATGTGAATGCTTGAGCAGAAAAAAAGATGGTCAACAGGATCTCAAGACTAGCATCGTATCTGAGGGAAATAGCATAGTCCAACGATTAAACTCCAGGCTGAGGATTCAGAAGGTCGGTATTTCCAGTCCCAGCTCTGCCCATGATTTGCATGACAAAAATATATAGGTCTCACTTTACAAAGAAGATCGCATTATCCCCATTTTACAGATGGGGAAACTGAGGCACCACCAAGTGAAGTGACTTGCCCGAGATCACCCAGCATGTCAGTGGCAGAGCCGGGAACAGGATGCGGATCTCCTGAGTCCAGTGTTCATTCTGCTATGCCACTCTGCCTCCCTTAGGAAAGTTACTTGCCCTCTCAGCACCTCACCTGTAAAATCAGTCTAAGGATTTTTCCGTTGTAATTTGCATGGAGACCTACAGATTGAAAGGCCTTTCTATATGTCCACTATCACAGTCCCATTAGTTTATCCTTTCTGTTCACACAACACCCCACGCAACAAGGGCTCCGACTGAGTGCTAGAGCGATACAAAGAATGATTCAAGATTCTGCTGGAAGAAGATAGCGAGAGGGGGACTGTGCCTAAACCAAGATTGTGTGGTGGGAAGAGCGGGGAGAGAATCTTTTAAAGGTAGCAGCAACCCATCAAAGGTTTGATTCTAGTTTGCAAATGTACACCCTGCCTGCCAGATGCAATCAGCTCCATCCACTTTCCTTCCAGCCCATGGAAAACTGTCTGTACGAACAATCTCCAGTGTCCTTACCAGAACTTTACAGCTTTAAGGGAGAGAGTTTTTTTTTTTTTTTTGCTTTCTGAGGGCTCAGCTTTATCTCAGGGTGTGGGTTGGGTGGGTGGACCTGTCAGTATTGACAATACCTGATCCATTAGTGTGTCATCTTAGCTTTCCTTTGCCCTCCTATGGGGGATATTCCAGCCGCGAGGAACAGCTGACTGGTCCGGGCGCTCTCTTCCATTCAGCTGCCCCTGGCTTCAGAAAGGGAGTTGATTCTCATTTGGATGCCCAAACAGACACCAAGTGAGTGTTTTGTAGTTGCACCACTTAGATCTTCTCTGGCAAGCCCAGACACGAAGCTTTCAACACAGTGCCTTAGGGATCAGCCGGGAGGAGCTAATACGGTCTATTTTTGGACCCGTAATCCACATACTGGCCTTTCAGGTCAGGTGTCGGAGGCTTTGAGAGAGTCCCGAGAAAACTCCACTGAAACATTTTGTAAGGGTGATTCCGGACAGCTTGGTATGGTGCGCCTGATTCTGGCCTCATTACACCGGTGTACATCAAGGCGACTCCATTGACCTTTGTCAGTCCAGTTCTTGGTTACTCCGTTCCTGTACTTGGGACGGGGACGGGACGGGGGGGGAGGGGTCGGATTCCAGCCATTTTTGTGTTCCCCGTGTTCCGAGTCTGTGTCTTTTAGAGACGCCTCCAGTCAGCTGTAACTTGTGAACATAAGAACAGCCATATCCCGCCCAGTATCCTGTGTACCGACAGTGGCCAATGCCAGGTGCCCTGGAGCGAGGGAACCTAACAAGTAATCATAAGAATCATAGAATATCAGGGTTGGAAGGGACCTCTGGAGGTCATCTAGTCCAACCCCCTGCTCAAAGCTGGACTAACCCCAACTAAATCATCCCAGCCAGGGCTTTGTCAAGCCTGACCTTAAAAACCTCCAAGGAAGGAGATTTCATCACCTCCCTAGGTAACCCATTCCAGTGCTTCACCACCCTGCTAGTGAAAACGTTTTTTTCTAATATCCAACCTAAACCTCCCCCACTGCAACTTGAGACCATTACTCCTTGTTCGGTCATCTGCCACCACTGAGAACAGTCTAGATCCATCCTCTTTGGAACCGCCTTTCAGGTAGTTGAAAGCAGCTATCAAATCTCCCCTCAGGGTGGTAGGACACTGGAGCGGGACTCAGGAGAACTCCATTCAGTTCATAGCTCTGCCACTGGCCTCTTGTGTAACCTTGGACAAGTCACTTCCCCTCCCTGTGCCTCAGTTTCCTTGTCTGTTAAAGGGGGATGATGACATTAACCGCCTTCATAAAGCATTTTGTGATCTAGAATGGAAAGTGCTGTGGTAGTGTCACCCACACACCTCCTGGGTGGGGTGTTCTCTCCCCTCTAGTGGCAACGAGACACTTAAATGAGTCTGCTTTACAGCCTTTGCTGACAGCCTGTTGGCTTTTAGCTGATGCTGGAGAGGCTCATGCACTAAGCTCCGGAGGCCGCAGGTTCGATCCCGCCCGACGACGACTGGGGTCTGTCGGTGTCACGATAGCATTAACTCCTGCCTCCCAGGCCCACATCTTCGGGCCCAACCCTGTGAAATGAACCCTGGGTGAAAAAGAGAAAAGAAGCAGCCACCCAACCAAACCCAGGCAGCCTCCTAAGGTGCTTGACCGCCCAGGAACAACCAGTAAAGTGTGGAAAGCATCATTATGATTATAATTAGCCGTTGCCGGGGGAACGTGGAACAAGGAGATTAGATCTTGGCAGGAAAGTGACAGCTTTTCAGTTCCCCTTTAAGGAACTTTAGGTGCTTTGCCCTGCTTTCGGCTCCGAGGAAAGCTCCAGCGTTAACTTCCATATTCCATCTTGGTCTCACTTACTCCTGCATTAGTATGGGCTGCGGTAATAACCGTAATCAGTCTCAAAGGCCAAGTCATCAGACGACAGTTTTCCGGAGAGAGAGACCCGAGAAAGGAAGCGCCTTGATCTCCTGCTTAAGATAATGCCATACCTGGCAAACGCATCCCTTGATCACATCAAAGGGGTTCATTCGGGTAAAATTACAAAGGCATGCAAATGAGCCGGGGCCCCTTTGAAGTCAAGACAATTGGCGTCATCTTGCTGGTCATTTCTTATGGCGGTGACTCCATCTTTATTAATAATAAAGAGGGGCACTTGGATGGCTCCTTTCATCGTGAAAGTGGCTCTTAACTAGAAACGGATGCGTACAGCACCCCTATGAGGTCAGTCAGTAGTAGTATCCCTACTTTAAAGATGGGGAAACTGAGGAAGGGAAGTTAGGTAACTTGCTCCAGGCCACAGAGAAAGTCAATATCTGAGATGTAATTAAAAATATCAGTGCAGATCCTCCCCTGGTTTAAATGGTCAGAGTTGAACAACGGATATGTGCCCCTGGGAGTTCTTGGCTTCAAGTCCTGTGTTTTAACCACTAGGCCTATGTGCTCTTTAGTCTCCTCCACATTCCTTCCTGGAGGTGGGGAGGAGGATTGTAATGTAGTCTGTAACAGAGCAGGTTGGAACATTTTTTGTCAAAACACTTTTGTACCAGAAAATGCCATTTTGATGAAGCCGGAATTTTCCATGAAAGCAACTTGATTTCCACAACATTTGAGTTAAGGGGCAAAACAATGAAAAACGGTTTTAAAAAAAATGTGGAAACTTCCCATGTCAGCATTTTTGAAATGAAACGTTTTGATTTTTAATTTTGAAATTGATGTTATGTTAAAAATAAAAAGCTCAAAACCAAAACATTATTGATTAACCCCAAACAATGTCGTTCCCCCCGAGTTTTGCTTCTGTGACAAATTTCCAAGTTTTGGCTTTTTGTCCTGATTCAGGATAGGCTTTGCAAAAGGGTCCCAAATGCAGGAGAATTCTAGTATGGCTCTCTCCTGGAGTTCCCTGCTCTAGACACCTTCCCATGGAACCCAGTTGTCCTTCCTCCTAGTCCTTTCCTGCCCTAGCCACTAGACTCCACTCCTTTACAAAGCTACGAGTAGAACCCAGGAGTCCTATCAGGCCAACCTGCTCTAAACACTAAATAACACTTCCTTCCAGAATTAGCCATTAACTCTAGCAAACCCAGAGTCCCAGTTTCCCTGCCTAAGCGTGAAACTAAACTGCCTTCCTTCATCCTGACTCCCACTTCCCCCCCTTCTCTAAATGTGACCCCACACTAGGATAACCAGATATCCCGATTTTATCAATTTTTTGGTCTTTTTCTTATAAAGGCTCCTAATACCCCCCAGCCCCTGTCCCGATTTTTCACATTTGCTGTCTGGTCACCCTACCCCACACACATTCTAGTTTTCCCCTCTTACTGCCAGGTATAATTATATCCCTGGTGGAAGGTTGCTGAAGGAGATTACCAGTCCATAGGCTGGGCTCTAGCCATTGGTGCCCCCCACCAATGAAGTAGATTTGAATTTTCATGAGCACTGACTGGAACGTAGGTGGACAATCACACAGGACAATTAAGGAACGTCCAACAGAAAACAGCGCACATGCTGATGTAGGACATACTGGAAGATAGATGAACTTTACCATTTCATCTGAGCATTGTATGCTACAGTAAATATCAGAGGTAATGATATTGACTTTAAGGTTTTACGGCTCCAAATGTCACTTCTGCTCTATCTAGAACTCCTTTTGATTTGATTTACATTTCCCCCTCCATCCCCTCCTCTTACGCTGAGAGCTGCAGAAGGAGGCTGCTGGAAAGCGGGTCTGTCTGTCTCTCTCTCTGTCTCTGTCTGTCTCTCTCTCTTTCTCTCTCCGCTTTTATGTCACTGATCCCTCACCCAGGCTTCAGAACTAACTCACTGGCCCTTCATCTCCTGCTTTCATTCTGATTGTAAATAACCCGGCTCCAGGCTTGAGGTGGGTCAAAAGCACCAAGTAGCAGCAAAGAGAGGTTAGTTGCTAAAGGTTGCTCTGCAGAAAGGTCAAAAAAACATTAACAGCAATTTCAGGCGACCAACAACCACCCAAGGAATTGGAAAGGCTCATAAGCATAACATTTAAACTGTTCTTCCAAGCCCTTACTAATTAATCCACATGGTGACCCGATGGGATAAGCAATATGGTCCCTGTTTGGCTATATATGGGTCAGAATTGAACACGTTGGCTTGAATGTTCCTGCGTTATGATGCTGGCCCCTTCCTCTATAATAGGCTAAATTGAAACCCTGGATTTGAACAATCCCAGATCTTTAGAAAGTTTGTGCTAGGTCTATCATTTAGACTCGCACCGAATAGGAAATGGTTTCCCATCCCAGGTGAGTTTTTGAGATTTTTGACCTTTTCTCCCACCCCAGAATGGGATAGAAAGTGAAAACGTTGAAAATGTTCACCAACCAATAATCCAGTACATCAATAAGTAAAATAATAAACAAAGGGAAAAGGATCAGGCCAGTCAAAACATTTTGCTTTGATTCGGACCATTTTGAATTGTTTTCATGTTTTTGTTAGTATAAATTAGCAAAGTTTTCAAAACAAAAAAAGTCACTGCGAATCAAAAAGCAAAACTTTTCTTTTCATTGTGAATGGGTCAAAACGGGACATTGGCAATTTTGAAACTGTGTCTTCCCAAACGGTTGCGAAACAAGAGGGTTGACAAAACCAGTTTCATGCCAACAGTTTCGGTTTGGACAAATCAACATTTTCCGATTACAAATAAATGTTGTCAGCAAAATCCCAGACGGATCTAACTCAGACCCATCTCTACATCCAGGAAGGCTGCAGACCTGGATGTTTAAAATGTATCCTAGTCCCGATGAAAGGAGGCTTCTATTTTCCTTTCTTTATTGTAAGTGTTGCTGAATGGAAGTCACCCTCCAGAGCAGAAGGCATTTGAAAGGGCCTGTTCTTTATGGCAGAGAATTTAATTTACTAGCTCACGAGCAAACAAAGAATCAATGATAGAACCAGGTGTAGAAGTCTGGAGATTCCAGCTCTCAGGCCGTTAAAGGGGAGGGTAAGATAGGAGGACTCATTTAGCACAGAATCACAATGTTGAGAACAAAATTAATCAGTGAAACAAAGGAGGTTATATTAAAATATATTAAGAACAAAAATAACCCTGAAAATGGTAGTGGTTCATTGCTAGGTAAAAATGGTATATTATTATTAATAATAGAAAAAGCAGAAGGGTTTGATAAATATTTATGTTCTGTATTTGGGGGGGAAAACAGATGATGAAGTATCATAACACTCTTTCCATTCCACTAGTATCTCAGGAGGCGGTAAAACAACAGCTACTGAAGTTCATCATTTTAAAATTAGTAAGTCCAGATACCTTGCAAGAGTTTTAAAGGAGCTGGCTAAGGAGATACTGGACTGCTAATGTCGATTTTCAAGGAGTCTTGGACCACTAGGGAAGTTCTGGAATACTGGAAGTTAATGGTGTGCCACTATTTAAAAAGGGTAAATGGTATGAATTGTAGTCCGGTCAGCCTGACATCAATCTCAGCAAGATAATGGAGCAGCTGATTTGAATAATAAAGATTTAAAATAGAGTAATATAATTAATGCCGATCAATATGGCTTTATGGTGAACAGATGCTGTCAAACTAATTTGCTATATTTTTGATGAGATTACAAGTTTTGTTCTTAAAGGTAATCATGTTGATATAGAGTAGAACCCCGCAATACTGTACCCCGCGATAGCATAGGAGTTCCCTGTGCAATGCTCTAGCTGAGAGAGCTAATGTGGTGTATCTTTTGTAGACGTACAGGGGTCATCTTGCCTCGCTATATTTGGCTCTGTATATTGGCGACCACTGCTGGACTAGTGGTACCCAGAATTCAAGCAGGATGTTGAGAAATTGGAGGGGGTTCAGAGAAGAGAAACAAGAATGATTAAAGGATTAGAAAATCTGCCTTATTGTGAGAAACTCAAAGAGAACAATCTATTCATTTTAACAAAGAGATGACTAAGGGGTTACTTGATCACAGTCTATAAGTACCTAACAGAGGAACAGATATTAAATAATGAACTCTTCAGTCTAACAGGTATAGTGTGATCTCATGGCTGGAAGTTGAAGCTAGATCAATTCAGATGCAAATAAGTCATAATTTATTAATGGTGAGAGTAATTAACCATTGGACCAATTTACTGAGGTGGATTCTTCATCACTGAGCATTTTAAAATCAAGATTGGATCACACACACACACACACACACACACACACACACGATGCCCAGCCTTTGTCTGTGAAAATAGTCTGTAAAATTGTCTGTAAAATAGTTGCCTTAGGAACTGCTTAGGTTCTATTGAAAGAATAAAGAACTACCACTTGTTCCTCCTCTGGATTTGGACTCTGCTTCAACATAGAGTGACCTGGCAGGACGCAGCCTCTGCTGATCTATGCTGCCCCAAAGGGACAGAGGTGGGGGAATGTGTTTGAATTTACCCAGACATGCCCTCCTTTGTTGTGCTGTGCTGCATTTGACTCCGGTGGTCCATGCCAAATTCGATTGGAAAGGTCGGCCAGAGGAGGGAGGTCAGGTCACGGCAGAGACATTTACTGCCGCAGGTCATGAGGCAGGGAGCTTGTCCCAGGGAAAGGTCGGGCTTTCTGCGGTGACTTTACCCAAATTGTGCAAGGAGGAACAGAAATGCGACCCTAACCTCGTATAACAAATATACGGCCAGACCCTGGCATGCATGGTGCATTCGTGTGCTTGGTCCATCTGAACTGTGACTCCTTCCCTGATCTTTCCAGAGAGAGACAGGGCAGAGATAAATGCTCTTCCACTTCAGTGGAAATGCCATTGAATTTTGCTTCTCTGGTCAATGGTATAATTTCAATTCACAAAAATGCATAAACTGCAAAAGGCAATGGATGGTAATCCAATGGTGACCCAAACTCAACTGAGCATCTTTCGTCAGCTTGGACTTCTAATGGCCAATATTTCTTGCTGATGGATAGGTTGGAAATCTTTCTGTCTTTGGGTCTTCTATTGGTATCCGTCACCACAGCACTTGAACAAGTCCCACATTAAAACGCCTGTTGTAGAGCAAGCTGAAAAACTTTCAACAACCCTCCCCCCCGACCTGGGAAAATTTAATTTCATGGAAATCAAAACATTCAGTGGAAACATGTCGGTTTCAACAACATTTCCTTTGGGAAGTTTTCTCGGGTCTCATGTGGAATTGACAAGAAAGCTAGACAGACCCACTCACCACCGAACAGCCTGGCCTCACCCTGAGATGGAGTAGACTCAGATTCAGCTCCTTCCACGTCAGAGTGGAAATAAATTCCAACCCCTTGAAATCTTTCACAAAATGGAAATGTTGTTTTCCAGCAGCCCGTGTCTTTGGCTCTTCTCCAGCAATAAAAAGTTGTGCTTGGGGTGTTTTTGTTTCTATTGGGAGGGGACAACTGTTATTGCTATTATTTATTTGTATTGCAGTAGCACCCAGAGGCCACAATCAAGACTGTGGCCCCATTATGTCCACTGTGTTCCAGTCACTGTGTTATTAACCAAATGTCATCAAGCCAAAAAGTTTAGATTTGTTTCCAGTCTGAAGGTTTGGGGCTATTTTCCCATTCCCAATTAATCACAGAATTTGGTGCCATTCATTGGAAGGTTGGCCTTCTGGGATACTCCTGTAATCAGCTCCATCTATTCTGGTAGGTTAAAGAAAAGTTACTAGGTCACGTACCCTCTCTCTATCAACTTCGCACTATGACACCCGCTGTTACACTGGAAAGAAATCCAGGTGTCTGCCACAGATAGATCAAATAACCATTCAGGGCTAGCTGTGGGGAGGGAGGAAGAGTGTGTGTGTGTGTGTGTGGGAGAGAGAGAGAGAGAGTGTTATACAGAAGAAAGTAACTCAGCAACTTACTACCTCCATGAGTTCCTAACATGGACAAATACAAGGATAACTCAAGTTGCCAAACTACATTACAGATGACTAACTGGCCCGCATTTCGGATAAACTCCATAAACAGGAGCAATGACATAAAATTGAGAACAAGTCTTAGGCTAAATCGCAGGGGAAATTTCCTGTCCTTGGAGCAAATTTGACTCTGCAGCCATCTCCCAGGGAAAGTATCTGTTGCTTGACTCAGTTACTCTAGAACGACAGAGGACAAAAAGCGGACATATACTGGAACAAACCATTGTGCACTGGGAAAGGGATGGACTAGCTAAATTAGCAGGTATCTTCTGTCTCTTATTTTTGTGATTCTTTATGACTTGATTGACTTGATCTTACAAGGTGCTGTGAGATGCTTCGTACCATCACTGAACCAATGGCCAATATTTGGGTGTTCAGCATCACACAGTCTTAAATGACATAATTGCATAAGAAGCTACAGAGTGCTGCTAATGTAGGGTCTGATCATTAACATGGCATGTGTCTGTGTTGTGCTGGTGGTGAAGTGTGAATTGAACCCTGGCCTCTATTGAAGAAGCAGGTTTATGAACAAATTATTATTGTAGCGTGTAGAGACTCTGGTTCCGGATCAAGGGCCATTGTGCTGGGGCTGTAGTTTCTTTCCCCAAAAGCTAACAACCTCAGACGCCAGTCCTGCAAACACTCTGGTACTTACGGGGTGCTTATCACCAGAGTACCTCAGCAGCTCACAATCTTGAAATATATTTGTCCTCACCACACTCCTTTGCAGGGCAGTGCTATTGTTCTTTTTATGTGGGGAACTGACACACAGAGAGGCTAAGTGACTTGTATAACAACACACAGGAAGTCTCTGGTGGAGCAGAGAATTGGACCCCAGTTCCCCAAGTTCTACTTTAGTGTTTTGACCATGAGAACACCCTACCTTTGTTACTTCCCTCTCAACTGTATGGCCACGAGTAGTCCCAGCAATGTCCCACCGGGGCCTAAGTAATAAACCCTTTTCTATTGATCTTCTTAAATGGTTATTTTTTTTGAGGTAGAGACCTTGTTTTCATGCATGTTTGTATAGCCCCTAAGCACAGTGGAACCTCTATCCCGATTAGGGCTTCTGGGAGTCACCGGAATATAAATTATACTGTTCAAGGCCATCTCTACTTACTTGGGTTATCCCTGTGAATATAGACTGTTACTGATTAGATAGTTATTTATAACAAATATAGGTTTAACGTCTACCTTTCTTCAATCTTTGTTATAGGTGTATGTCTATCCTTAATCTATTGCACTGCAGGGGAGTTTGACACAGAACAATGGACTTGTTAGAATCTAAAATCATGGCTTGGTCTGGATTCTGCTCTCCTTATTTCCCTTTTCTCCTTCCTTCCCCGCATTGCACCCCAGCGTTAGGATGCTCTAAAGTGAGTATTAAAGTAGAGAACGTCTAACTGCAGGCATCAGCGTGGCTTCGATGCCGTGCTCTGAATGGAGGATTCACTGACACTTTGATTGTCTGTCCAAGCGCTTTCGGGGGAGAGGTTAAGATCAGGAACCTTCTTGAGCTAGTGTTTGCTATTGCTCGGAGATCTCCGATGAAAGACCCTAAAGATCAGTGTAGAGTTCTTATAATCTTATCATTTTATATTCAATGATTATCCTTTTAAAAATGTTATCTTCTCTTATTATGAAGGGTAACAATTCATTAAAATTCAACAGGAACATAGACCTATTTTATACTCTCTCTCACACACAGAGATATGAACGTTATGATGGGGTACATTGTAATTCTATAATCTGCCCTGAGTAAGGGACAGAATGTAACTGCACTGAACTAGGAGCAGATCAGGAGCACTGTTGTTTCCTTTTCTTAGCTCTCCCACTACTCTGTGGAGAGAATAAATTACTTTTCCCTTTACTACGTGCCCGGCTGGACACTTTGGCTCCTTTCCATTCCTCTTCACCCCTCCCTTATCCAGATACTTGCAACAAGGATATCAGGTGAGTAGCCCCTGCTCTCCCTTCCATGGCTCAAATCACAATCTCCACAAGAGAGTAAAAGGAAGCCTTCCTGACTAAGGACTGTGACAGCCTACTCCCTTGTGCATATGTGTGTATATGTGTACACACATACACACACATATGTTAATGACAATTTCATTCTGTGCCCTGCCAGCTGATGCATAGAGATCTATCTTCTCTTTGGTTCATGAGTTTGGAATAAAGGCACCGAGAGATCACAGGCTCCTTATCCCATTTCTGAGACTGACTCTGAAGGTTAAAAAGAAACGTATCAAAGGAACTGAAAGAAACACACACACAAAATGTTCCTCCAGCGCTAAAAGTCAAAGCTGAATTCGATATTCAGAACTTTTTTTTTTAACTGAAACCTCCAATAATTGCCTCACGTTTGTGGGAATGTAAATTACTCTTTTTTGGTCTCTATATGGGGAGCAAGGAGATGAATAGGAGTCTAAATTGGTTTTGCTTCCTGTTCCCTGTAGTGGATGCAGGATTAGTCCACTGTGCCTCTTTGCCCTTCCATTTCCTTGAAGACATGGAAAACCTTCATTTTGCCAGTAGTTAGTTACTCATTAAAATGAATCAAACAAGCCAGATTGTAGCAGGCATTTGGAAACCTGCTATCTGTCAAGAATTTTAAATTTAAAATTAACATTGAGTCCTCCTTTAAGACAAAAACCTTGACCTTAAGTTGCGTGGTGATTGGCAAGCACTCCCCATCCCCTGACTCGATTAACATTTAAATGCCATTTTGTGTGAATATGAGTGGTGCCTTTGGAACAAACAAATTACTAATGTCTTCCTGCAGGAATGGAGCATCAGAAGTGCCTTGTTAATTTGATGCCTAATTGAAAATCCTTCCCTTATCCTGGGAGGTCAAAAGGGGCTGTGGTGCGTGGGGGAGGGGGATTGGGAAGTGGTAACTCATGGCCCTTACAGGTGATATCACAATTAATCCAAGATTCCTTTGTTTTGTTTCAGGGTGAATGATACAGGAGTGAGTGGGAGGGAAAGGTATTTTTAAAGGGATGTGTGTGCCTAGGAAAGAAAAATGTTTAGGATTTGCACTTCTAGTGAACCTTCTATGAACCAAAGCTTGAGTAGCAATTTGCAGACATTAATTAAGCCTCACGGCATGCTGTAGAATAGATGCATACACTCCAGCTGGGTAAACTGAGGCACCGAGGCACTACGTAGATTTCACACTCACTCACCAGATCAGAGTCAGAGCCAGGAACAGAGCCTAGGAGTTCTCAGCCATCCAGGACCACGCGGAAAGCATTGTGGTCTCCAAGGAGAGCAGTGTATTTGTATCTGAATTTGGAAACAGTTAAGATTCAGATCAAAATCTGGATCCAAACTTTCCCCCTCGGCCCAGTCTTTAATTCTGAACCCTCCACCCAAATATGTCTATTTCATTTGGGCTGCTACTGGTGAAAGATCTGCGTGTGCTTAAATGCTTTGCCCTATCAGGGCCTTAATATACAGTAGACTCCCGATTATCCAGGATGGTAGGGAAAAAATAATTCTGGTTAATAAAATCCCGGATAATCACCATCCATAGGAAATATGGGGGGTGGAGGGTTGATTCACCAGCCATCCTGTGCCAGGGGAGGGGGTGTTGGTTCACTGGCTGCCCTGTGCCCTGGTAGGGGTTTTTTGTGTGTGTGATTGGGGCCGCAGCAAAGCCAGAGCCAGCCCTGCGAGTTGTGCATATTTTTTTTGACATCCTGGTTAATCCACCTCCTGGTTAATCCAATCCTGGATAATCGAGAGTCTACTGTACATAAATAAATATCAACATATATTAAATACAACAAATCCAGTTACTTTAGTGGAAATAATAATCCCCTAATCTCCATGATCATGATGAATCTGAACCCCAAATAGTGAAAAGATTGCATTCATTAGAAATGGCTGAACCTTCAAAATGTCTGTATGTTTGTTTGATACATGTCTGATGAGTTTAGAGGAGGGGGACTGCGTGCGACAGCAGGAAAATCAGACTCCGTGACTGAGGAGATTCCTTCCAGTCCTACGCTCTGTTTGGTTCCGAGAAGTGTCCACAATAACATTGGGAGTTTAGTGTGAAAGCTTTTATCCTGACTCCAAAGAGTTCGCAGTCTAAACTGACAAGACAGACAAGTGGTTAAGCCTCCAATTCTGCAAACATTTATGCGTGTGCTTTCAGTAAGTGTCTTTGGAGCCCATGCGAGATCCAAACACATGCATAGAGTTTGCAGGATCAGGCTCAAAGAGTTTGCCAAGGTTAAACAGAAATGGAACAGACCCCAGATTTCCGAAATCGTAATCAAGTGCCCCATCCTCTTCCAAAGCTGTTCTCCCCCCAACAGTGATGCGAATGCCCTTGTATCTTCTTTCCTAATGTGTTTCTTTAACATCCCCCCCATTTGGGGGAATACTACTCAGTTTTGAGTCGCTGGAGAAACCTTGAACTTCAAGGATGTTTGAAATCCCGAACCAGATCTGAGTTTTGCAGGCAAACCCATCTCTAATCTTTCCCTGCTTTGCGTCCCAGTGAGAGATCTTGGCGGGGGAGAGGATAAAAGAGAATGCTTTGCCAACCAAGGCATTTCTCAGCCAGCACTAATTGTGCAAATGGGGAGGAATTTGTAAGTTGCAAAGGTGCTGCTCAGCGAACAGCAGAATTTTCTGCTATATCTGATAAATAAATATGAATATGCTAATTACAAATGGGCTTCTTTCCTCCCCCCCAGGATAATGCCCACTGTCTCCTTCAAATCATGTCAATTTGACATTGCAAAATTTCAAGTTACACAGAGGAATCCTTATACACTGGACCCAGGACTTGTGTTCAGAGCAGGGTTGTTGATTTTTACTGTCTCGTTCATTCTGTGTATGGTTGTTTCTCAGTCACTTTACAAAGTTACAATATTCAGTTTCTGAGCAAAGGTTGATGAGACGTATTATAGTTTTGGCTACTCCATTGTCTCACCTCTTCCAAGTGGGATTCACAATAGCTATTCTCTCTGTCCCTTTCCTGCTGGGAATGGACAGTGGACGTTCCCCTCTCTTTGGCCTGGGCTACACGATGGGGGGGTCAACCTAAGATACGTAACTTCAGCTATGCTATCCGCGTAGCTGAAGTTGGCGTATCTTAGGGTGACTTACCTGGCCGTCCACACAACAGTGAGTTGACCGCTGCCGCTCCCCCATCGACTCCGCTTCCACCTTTTGTAGCAGTGGAGTTCCGGAGTCGACGGGGAGCGTGCTCGGGGATCGATTTATCATGTCTACAATAGACGTGATAAATCGATCCCCAATAAATCGATCACTGCCCGCCAATCCGACGGGTAGTATAGACGTACCCTTAGAAACACTGTCTGGCAGAGCACGCTTACGATCTGAGAGGGTGTAAAGGTTTCATCTGCATATGCTGAGCAGGTACACCTTGAGCACAATGTGCTGAATAAAGTATTCGTTTCTGAATATACTGTCAGTGAGCCCACCAGCAATTATATTACTCTTGTGATCTCAGCCTTGTTTTTTTTCCATCTAGAGGAGATGGATCAGTGGGCAGAGTGCAGGGGACATGGTCAAAGGTGCGTGATAGATGCAATTTATCACACCATTCTGCTGTTTATCATGTGGGGCTGCAATTTATCACATCACCACCATAAATCTATACACAAGCATCCCCATGCTTGGTGTAATAAGGACAGAAACCTGAAAAGCATGTTCATTTTAGTTCGGGTGTTTATGAGCTGGGAATACACACATAGCTCTTTCTGCCAAGTAACGTTGACTTAACCTTTTAAGCAAAATCCAAACATAACAAGATTCCTTTATTTCTAAGCTGGATGATCAGGAATAAGGATCATTTTGTGGGAGGCGGGGGACTCTTCATAAGTAAAAGTCCAATCCTGTAGCTAACTCGATATCCATGCATGGGAGTACTCCATAATCTCAACATCATGGAATTCAGAGCTGGAAAAGATGATCTAGTTCCTAAGCCTGCCAATACAAGATCATTCTCTGATGTATATTTTCCATTGTTTTGTCTGATCTAATATTCAAAGCAATAAAGTTTTCCCATTTCTTTTGGTAGGTACCGGCTGGTGTATTTTCCTTCTTAGGAAATTTTCCCCTGATATTAAGCCTACAATTTTCTTTGCTTATTTCCATATAACATGATCAGCATGTGGACATTTTCTACAAGAGCTGAGGGCAAATTGTACTCTACATAAAATTAGACTCCTGTATCATTCTCACCTAACTGTAATGCGGTCCTTTAGCACACCCATAGCTTCCATCAGCTTCTACCTTTGCGAAAAGTGGGGAGGAGGGGACACCATATCCCACTAATGTGAATGTGGAGTAACACTGTTGGCTTGGTTGGAGTTACTTCCGATCCACACCAAGGAAATGGGAACATATGGGCTCCATGCTGCGACACAGGAGGTCATACAGGAAAATATAATGCTAACTAGAAAAGTGTACATACTTTCCATGACATTTTGTTAAACTGCGTATATGTGTGTGTGTGTGTTGGATTGGATTTTTTTAAGTGTCATTTTTTATGGTTATGGACAAAAACTTAACATTTGCCAGTGACGTTATTCCGGGTTTAGTTTTTGCAAATAAATATATTGAAAATGTTGGGGGAGGGGGGGTTAAATCAAACAGAATGTCGGGTTTCAGTTTTTATCAGATAAAGGGAATTTTGAATGAAACAAAAAAATGGTTCATGTCGGGGGGAAGTCTGGTTTTTCTAAGGAAAACCAGTTTTGATGGAAAATTTTCAAACAGCTCTTGGAAAATGCAGGGCCTTACGAGATTCTGTCTAATTCCTTCAAAATAACATTGCTGGAACCTCTAGCTCATGCTTCTGTGTTTTTGAGGTTTATAATTCATGAAAACAGCACAAGGATGCCTGGTTGTCCAGGGACAGAGGACACATTTTGGGGCATGCTGCACGAAGGAGGGCAAAAGTCTGTGTGTGTTCATGTTGGGATCCAGGGACAGAGTGGGGTCAGGGAGGGATTTCAAAATGAATTTGCTTTTATTTAATCAGACACCCAGCATCCTTCATGGTGCTTCAAAAAATCTTTCAATACAAACCAAATAAAATGCACGATAAAATATGGACTCTCAACAAAAATTCAAATAACCATCCTGGTACAAGCCCATAAATAAAGATCCAGCTAGTGAGACACCCACAAAATACATTTTCAAAAGGCTTTTAAACTGATTAAGGGAGTCTACTTCATGTATATTGAAAATGTACTGATACATTTTCATACACAGTGCAGCCAGCCAGCCAAGGAAGAGTCGGTAAATGGTAGTCCAGACTATTAGTTTGCAAGAACTATAAAACAAGATCTTCTAACAGGTTGCTCCAAGAAATAAATTATTGTTAAATCTTAGAGGGAAGTTTTAGGTGGGGTTTGCCTGTTTATCTTTTTTTAATAAAACAAAGTGTTACAAGCCTCAAGCAATAGCTCATCCATCTATACAGCAAAAAAGCAATATTGTCATTTCAAACTTCTGCTGGGTGCCTCCCTTCAGCAGCCTAGCTTATTGCACAGAGATGGGAAGAGTCGGGTGTCTTCTACAAGCCGGGAAGAAAAAATATGGGATGATTTTCAGTAGGAACATTCCGGAGGGAAATCCCCGGCCTGTTTCACTGCTCACATGTAAGTTTGCCGTTTGAATTACTCCTGAATCTCAAGCAGTTTAGTTTGGGATCCGGAGAGCTGAAATCCCAAATCTGGCCATTTGCCCCACTGGGGTTTTCTTTGTCCTTCCCCATGATTGTAATAATAGATGGTAGTTTTACACGCAGTCAGGGGTAGGTTGATGCAGGGAGCAGACTGTGATATAGAGAATCATTGTTCTGTTTTGCTCTGAAAGGAGGAACACATTCCTTCCCCTTTTGTGGGGAGCAATTGACTCTCCCGCCTGCACACCTGGCCTGCTCCTCTAGCTGCTAGAGGAAGGGGCGGAGCCAGTACTTTACCTTTCTCTGCCTGCTCACTGTGGGAATTTGGGGAAAGGAGCCCTGCTCTCCCTGTTCTGCCGGTGGAGTTATAACCTGAGCAGGGGGCTAAGAGGAGCTGTATTCAGCCAAGTAAAGCCTTCGGCAGTCAAGCTCCAAGCAACCAGGCAGCAATGAGGACTTTAGATCTGGCGCTTGAATCCAGGGTTTCACTTCGGGCTCTCCCACCCAGGCCTGCAGATCTTTTGAAAATAAGGCACTCGGAGACCGTGCAATGAATAAAACCTGATATCTTTGCTATTTGTTTATGCTTAGGTTGTGCACAGCCCTGAATGAAGGGCAGGGCATAGCTTGGAGAGGCACAGCTCCGGCCTGTTGATCAAAAGGTGTATGTGAATATAGGGCTTGTCTACACTGCAATTGAATCCCCGGGGCTGGCCTGTGTCAGCTGATGCAGGCTCCGTCTGCGGGCTGTAAAACTGCAGTGTAGACACCTAGGCTCGGGCTGGGGGCAGGACTCCGGGACCCTGCAAGGAGGGAGGGGCTCAGAGCAGAGGCTCCAGCCAGACCCTGAATGTTTGCACGGCCATTTTTAGCCCTGCAACCCGAGCAGGAATCAGTTGATCCAGGCCAGCTGCAGTTTCTTTATCCCTGTGTAGACATACCCCCTCCTCACCCCCACCCCAAAGGTATCTGTTTGTTGGGTGTATGTTCCCCTGTGGGATGAGAAATTTCCCAAGTCGCTGCCTCATTTGGTCAAGGGAGACAGATATCCGTCTCGTTCTTTTTCCTCCGCGCCCTGCTCTCCCATTAGCCAATTCAATTATAGAAAATCAAATAACTTGCTAGAGCCGGCCAAATTCAATTACACAGGTACTTCTGGGCAGATTTTGGCAGTGAATAGTTTGCTGGCTTTACCCAGGCTTTTGTCCTTAATAGAATGCTCTCAGTTATTCAGTAGATCTTAGCAAAACAAAGCAAAACCACACACAGGTAATTAGAGAAGAACTGTGGTTCGGGCACCTGTTGGATATAAATTATTCAATACCCTCCCAGTGCCTTCCTACCAGTATGGAGAGGTACTAGAACGTGCTTTTAGGACTGCCCAGGAAATACGATCTCCAAAAGCTGGGATTTAGCATGTTAACATAATAAGACGAGCCGGACGGAAAAGCCATTTTTTTCCCAAGGAAAACAATGACTATGGGGTGAAATATCAGAGAAATATTACAATTGACAAGTGAAAACTTCCTATTCTAAAATGCCTCTGTGTTGCCTCATGGGTGTTGTAGTCCAGGAGCTGCACACTCTGTGCTCACTATGTTGTCTATGATGTATCATAGCTTCCCTTCCTGGTGAAGGGCAGTGGTGTATCATGGGAGTGGAAGTCCATCTGCAGAGCATACCCCGTAGAGGACAATGGGGCCATGATGCAACCAAACTACAATTCCCAGGGGGGGGGCACTTCATGGCATATCTGAAGTACCATATTTTTATTTTTGGTTGACAGACATTCCAAGTCAAAATTTCCAATGGAAAAACATGTTGACTCAGTGCCAGAGTTGGGAATGCCAAAGGGAACATGTTGACTCAGTGCCAGAGTTGGGAATGCCAAAGGGAACATGTTGACTCAGTGCCAGAGTTGGGAATGCCAAAGGATAGTTCTTATTTTTTCATCCCTTCCACCAGTCACTAAATACCCCATTGCATGGATTTGATACAGTGCAAAAGGCAAATGAAGAAGCAGTATGTGAACCAACATAACTGGAACCTCTCTGCGTTACAATATGCTGTCTAAATATTCCATCATATCCTTAAATCTATATATATAAAAGTCAAATGGTGTATGCGTGCGTGCGTGTATGTATGCGTGTATGTATGAACACTTACTCCTTCCACACCGTTTGAGCTAGAGATTTGAAATTTGGTACAGTTAGAGGTTTTGGGGTCTTAATCAGGGTAAGAGTTGAAAATTTTTCAAATCTCACCTCTGACGCCCCCCAGGGGTGAAATTATTTAAAGGCCAATCACATCAGCTGGGAAGCTGCTGTTCTCTGTGACATAGTTATAATGCCCCCTCCAACAGACACTGCAATCGCTCAGCTCTCTGCCCCACCCCCCTCCAACGTAACCCCGGAATCCCTCAGCTCTGTGCCCCCTCCCCACCTCCAACGGACCCAAGTTGGGTTTGGTCGGAGGGTAAGTGAGGTAGGGGTGTCGGGTTTGGTCGGGTGGTGAGGCGGGGGTGTCGGGTTTGGTTGGGGGGGTGAGGTGGGGGTGTCGGGTTTGGTCGGGGGGGTGAGGTGGGGGTGTCGGGTTTGGTCGGGAGGTAAGTGAGCCGGGGGTGTTGGGTTTGGTCTGGGGGGGGTGGGAAGGTGTCTGGGGGGTGAGGGGTGAGGTGTGGGGGTTGGGGTTGGTCAGGGGGTGTTGGGTTTGGTGGGGGGGTAAGGTGGGGGTGTTGGGTTTGGTTGGGGGTTGAGGAGGGGGGTCGGGGTTGGTCGAGGGGTAAGTGAGGTGTGGGTGTCGGGTTTGTTTGTGGTGGTAGGTAGGGGTGTCGGGTTTGGTTGGGGGGGGAAAGTGAGGTGGTGTGTCAGGTTTGGTCTACGGGGGGTGAGGTGTGGGTGTTGGTCAGGGGGTGTTAGGGTTGTTAGGGGGGAGACGTGGAGGTGTTGGGTTTGGGTGGGGGGTGAAAATGTGAGTCAGGGTTGGTCGAGGGGTAAGTGAGGTGGGGGTGTCGGGTTTGGTCGGGGGGGGTGAGGTGGTGGTGTCAGGTTTGCTCTCTGCCCCCTCCAACGGACCCCACACTCGCTCAGCTCTCTGCCCCCTCCCCACCTCCGACGGACCCGAGTTGGGTTTGGTCGGAGAGTAAGTGAGGTGGGGGTGTCGGGTTTGGTCGGGGGGTGAGGTGGGGGTGTCGGGTTTGGTTGGGGGGGTGAGGTGGGGGTGTCAGGTTTGCTCTCTGCCCCCTCCCCCCTCCAATGGACCCCGCACTCGCTCAGCTCTCTGCCCCCTCCCCACCTCCGACTGACCTGAGCAATGCCGGGTATTTTCGCTAGTCTCTTATAGATTTCAGGTGGAAATATTACTAGCATTGTGTGCTCTCTTAGTGCTGAGGTTTATCCATGACCTGGTACAACCTATCCAGTAAAACAAGAAAGTAGGTCTGCCTCGGAAATGAGCCAGAACTGAAATCTCTCCTTCCCCACTTGGATAATGTCTGTTCCTCAAACTCCTCATAAACCCCTAGACCATTCAAAGAAGACATAAAACTGATGTCCCAGCCACTCATCATTAAAGAATCTTTGGTACATAATACATCTAAGAAACAGGGAGTTAGCCGCGGTCCCCTGGACAATAACTAGAATGATTTGTGAAAATCCATTCTGATTTTGTGAGGATCCTGTTTTTCCTTGAAATATCTGGTGAGAGATGAGGAGTTTCCCGTCTCTTTTAGTCATTACATTCTGCCTACTAACAACGTGACACCTCCATCGACCTTAGTTTCAATTGCTTATAGTATTTGATTTCCCTTTTCCTAAACGTTTGTGTCATGGTGTTGTGTGCTGTTGGTCAGTCCCCATGTTCTGCCCCAGCTGTGGCTACGATTCAGTGTGAAAATGTTTTGAGCCTAACGTAACCTTATCTAGACCAAGAACTGAGCAGAATCAAAGGGCGGGGTGAGGGAAAGAATAGATTAGATCTATTTACTGGGTAACAAGAACATCCAGAGTTACAATCATTTTTTTTTTAAATCAAATCTTTTCAAGGGCTATAAGCTTTCCTACTTCAGCACATAGAGCAACCTCTAATGGGGTTTAAAAAGATGATGTCCTATGAAGATGTTATCCCTGAACTTCCTACTTGAAGGGTGTCTTGCAAATTCCAGTGAATGAGCTGGTAGGTAACTGGTCTAGACAGACTGCTGGTCGGATTCAGTATCCATCTATCTATCTGTCTAGCTAATGCATTTTTTCAAATGCTCCTCACATCCAGTGGCCGAATACATAAAGTCCTGGGAAAAGTGTCACTCCCATTTGAAAGGATCCTTCCGTCCTTTGGAATCGTCTCAAAGGAATAGTGCTATATTCCTATGACTGTCTAATATCCACTGTGCTGCCCTGCATAGCTTTGCCGTTTGTTAATGGACACCCCCTCTGCTCATTCAAAAACGTAACTGCCCTGCCAGGGCTGAGGCCTGCAGAGAATTATTCACTTCAGCATTACTCTTATATGTTGGGAGGGCATCCTAGCTCAGGGAAAGTTTGTCTAGAGATGATGCAAAGGTGGGAACAAACAGCAGCCTGTATTTCAGTGTTCGAAAGTCAAGACGAGCCGTCTGTGAACAAAGGAGACTCTGCAGACAGCAGTTGAATGATCATTCCTTGGACACAAGATATACAGGATAGCCCGTGACTCGTGCAGCCGTATATAAATCACGCTGCTTTTTTTTTCCCTCCCACCAGTCAACCAGTCAGTGTTTTAAAGAAGACTTTGTCATATTTAATAGTGCTGTCAACCTTGCAGTTTTGCTGGCCTGTTAATAAGAAGTCCCCAAATGACATGTTTAACCACTCTCCTCCTGGAGCTGAGCTAAGCACTACAGACCCAAAGCCCTACCATGGGCAAGGCAGAGGTTAGAATGAATGCTAATGGAAGGTTGAAATAATGGGCAAAAATCGTCCCCAGGCTAACTCCAGTGTCTCCTGCAAGGCTGTGGGAGAAGCATAAAAGTATCTAGACCTACTGTAGTGCAGTTCCAATGGGCTGCTTTGGGCCCAACGAGTCCTGAAATTGATTATGAGGCACACCGTGGGCCAAGGTAATTCCTTACTCTCTTGCCTCTCAGTACATATATGGCTCACGTCACCGTAGGAGGGAGTGGGCAGAGTTGACATTAATTATCCTTCCAGGGGCAGGACAGGGGGAGCTTTTGGAAGCCATGGCTTGCTTTTTTTGTATTCTTTCTCCAGATTATTCTGGGTTTCCCCCTTCCCCTGACAGTCCTAACCATCCCAACGCCACGATCTATATCCTAAGCAGCGCCAGGAGGGCCCGTTCTTTTCACAACCCTCAGGTTAGGTGAATTGGCCGTGATCTCCATAGATGCATCAAGTGGGGAAGAGGTGATATAGGTACACGCACATAGAGCCAAGGAGCCCCTGATCTCAATACTGTAATAAAAGAATGCAATCGTTGCCATTTAAAACCTTGTATTTACTGTCACTGCTTATTACAGAAACATTTACTAGGATCAAACATGGTAGTAGGCAACAAAGTCCAGTGATCATAGCAGTAGTAACGGTAAACATTTCTGGGAGCACCCCAAAAGCACAAACTGAGATTGGTGTCCCATGGTGCTACGCACTATACAGCCATCAAAAAAATCCCCTGCTCTCAAGAGTTGTCCATTTAAAGACACACACAAATGACGGGGTAGGGGAGAGGGTACGACACACAAGCAAATGAATATGGTGATGGATTGGCAGGCTAGGCTCTTTTGAAATCCCAGCCAAGCCACCGAGTTTAAAGCTAGGAGGGACTCCCAGATCATCCAGTCTGTGTTTCTGTGTATCACAGGCTGCCAGCACCCACACCCGAAACCCAGCCACCCAAAAGAGCTGAGGATATTACAGCCCTGACACTAGACTATATGGGCAGAGAAGAGGACAGCCCGAGATGCACCAATGCCCGAGGCCCCTGCAGTGACAGAAATGATCCAGTGACATATACCCAATTAAGTCTGGCAAGTGACCCCCCACACTGCAGAGGATAGTGAAATAAACCCCAAGGTCCCTGCCAACCTGATGGAGGGCAAGGGGGAATCCTTCCCCTCCCCACCTATGATGATCACTTAGACTCCAGCATGTGAGCAAGAACCAGCCAGCCAAGCGCCGGAGAGAAAGAGAATGTTCCATCCCATCTCTGAATCCTGGCCCTCCCCAGTCAGTGGTAAGATTTAAGGAGGGATTTGGAGGAGGAGAAGTTAGTGGCTGTCTGGATTTTATCACAGAGTGTTTCCCCTGTGAAAGGGGCAGAGTTGGGGAAGCATGGATCTGTTGCAACGAGAAGCTGGGCTGGGAATGGTGACCAAGTGAAGAGGAGGACTGAGGTTACTGTAGGTTACTAGGTTAGCCTTGTGGGGTGGGGCTCAGTTGCGAAGGAGCTGGAAGGTCTGGTTTCAATGGAGAGCAAAGGGGGGACGCTGGATTGGAGAGGTCTAAGAGCAGACCAGGAATTCCCATCGGTGGCTGTAGAGGGCGTACTCCAGGCCTTTGGAAAAGAAGAGACGAGAGATTGGGCACTGGCTTACCCGGGAGATAGGGTAAAGAGTGGGTTTCTTTGAACACACGGGACACCAAAGTACAGTAAAACCTCGATTTAACGGACTAATTCGGGCGAGGGGGTGTCCGTTAAATCAAAAAGTCCGTTATTTAATAAATAAAAAAACGAGCTGTCGGAGCAGCAGCCCGCCCGCCACAGGGTCGGGGCGGCAGCTCCGCAGCCCGCCTGCTGGTGGGACCCGGGCGGGAGCCAGGAGCCAGCCCGCCTGCTGCCGGGACCAGGGCGGCAGCCAGGAGCCAGCAGACGGCCGCCAGCGAAGGGAACCGGGGCCGCAGCAGGAAGGGGTCGCAGTCTGATATGGATCAGAAATTTTGTCCATTGCATCCAAAGTCCGTTAAATCGAGGTCCATTAAATCGAGGTTTTACTGTATGCCGATAAAGAATTTGATCCCTGCAACATGTTTGTCCGGGGAGGGGGAAATTGGCTCCCTTGATAGACTGTCTATGTTGTTGCAATCCATTGGCCCATATAAGCACAGAAACAGATCAGAGACGAGCAAAGCTAATATAGTAGTTCAGGCCCTCTCTTATAAAGGAAAGAGAGGAAATCTGTCTGTCAATCTATCCATCAGTCATACACGGGTGATCATCACAGATACACCATATTTTCTTGCCGTAGCAGCTCATCAAAACAGATGATTTGCATAGCTGGAATCCCCCTCCCATCTTGCGGGGAATGACCATAGTAGCAACAGATGACTGGACCTGATAGATATTAAGAAGCAGCAGCAAAGAATTGGAGTTATTTGCACCTCTGTGTATGTGTGTGTGTGTGAGAGAGAGAGAGAGATTTCTTCCAGCACCCTAGGCCATCTTGCAGAGAAATCTCTCTGCCCAGATGACCCAAAAGCAAACTCACAGCTGTTTGGGCTCAGGGTGGGGTTTTGTTTGTTTGCTTGGTTATTGGTTTTGTGTGTGTGTGTGTGTGTGTGTGCGCGCGTGTGGTGGGTTTTGTGTGTGTTTTTGCTTCATTTAAAATAGTTCACACTCTTGCAGCACCTTTTCCTTCTCCAAACTCCCTCTTCTGCTTCAGCCTTTTGATCCAGGTCAGTTCATCTCATGTGAAGAAGTGGGGTTATCAAGACTATTTTGAAATCAGCTCGTTTGGGGGATGACAGATCCCTACCTGACTGACTTATGGGAGTCCCCCATTGCTGGCTTGAATTTTTTATTCAGGCACTGAACTTGTTAATGTTTCATGCAGAGTGGCACGGTTTGCACCCCTGAAGTTTGGCTCGTCTGTCATATCAAAAGCGGTACGTGGCTCAAAAAGATGTGATGCACCTTGCAAGTGAAACTTGCCATCTGAGTCCAAAATAGATCTTCCCTCCCCAGAGTTTGAAGAAGAAGAAAGAATTGGTTTCCTCACTCTATAGTGACAACTGTCCACTGTATCAATAGGAAGTGTGAAAGAGCGTGATTTGGCCATATCTTTTGTTCATATAACTCAGAATGCCTGATCCAACATACACTGAATGCAATAGGAGCCTTTCTGTTGATTTCAGTGCGCATTTCGTCAAACCCCTAAGAATGCAGGATTTGTCATATTGGTTTAGACCATTTATCATCTCCCCCTGACATCCTCCTTTCAGTAGTGGCAAATAACAACAGAAGAGGAAATATCCCATAATGCAGCCAAGTATTTGCATAATGCTGCGTGGCAATGTGGTGGGGTGGAAATTCTGCCTGACCCACACAAGCAATTGCATTTCTGCCCAGGAGCATGAGATTTTGATTACCTTTATCACATCCCAGAGCGTGGGTTTTGCTGCAAAATATCTGCTCGGTTGTGTTGCGAAACGTTTAACTTAATATGCACGATGCACGATGTGTCTGCATTAGCGTCGCTACTGAAACCTTAACCTTTGCATTTCCTGGCATTTTGTGGCTTCGGATTTGCAACATTAACATTGCATTAACGTAGGGCTCCGCATTTAATATGGATATGCAGTCATTTGTAAATCAGTTTGCAAAGCACTTTGGGATCCTTCTGGCTGAAAGGCACTATATGAATGTCAGTCATTATTACTATCATTATTATCATTATAAGTTCATGAGGAGACAAACAGCTACATTAGAATAACATCAGGGGGTAAATTTTCAAAGCAGTGAACAGGGATTTAGCTGTGCACAGGGGTACATGAATGCACAGTAAATGGAGGTACATATGGCTCAGCCAGCATGCACCACTTTGGAAACAAATGCTTCAGGGTCTGATCCAGACCTATTAAAAAAAAAATCAGAGAGCAAGTTCAGAGTTAAGACTTCAGTCCTTAACATACACCTTTGTGTGGCTGAACAATGTGCTACAGCCTCTCTTATACGAATGACAGCCACCCATTGGCCAAACAGGATGAGTTAAGCATGGATGGACACCTTCAAGTTCTGACCTTCCCTGTATGGAGTTACCTTTTCGCTTTAATGATTACAATATAATGACACGCACTTTCTCTCGTTTAACAGTGCTAAAAGCAAAGAGATTTGCTAAAATCAGGTGCAGGCGCACACATTTAAAAACACAATTATAAAGTAATTGACTGAAAAAGTAAGTTATCATCCTTCGTAAGTTTCATGACTAAAATAGAAATGATTGTAAATGGCAAAGATTATCTACCTGTAGAAACTTGAACGGAGAGAGCTGGTTTTATAACATTTCACATCATACTCTTAATAGGCATATATTTAGTTGGTTGTGCATGCACAATATAGGAAAATAAACATCAAAATAGTGCTTGAATGTTTGGGCATGGCTTACAGTACATATGCACAGATACTTTTGTACTTTTGGCCAAAAAGATGTTATTACTTAGGGTAGGTCTTCACTACCCGCTGGGTCGGTGGGTAGCGATCGCTCTTTTAGCGATTGATTTCTCGCGTCTCATTAAGACACGAGAAACCGATCGCCCGTAGCGCCACCGTCGACTCCTGTAACTCCAATTTGTTGCAAGGCGCAAGCTGGAGTCGATGGGGGAGCGCGCCGCCGACCGCTGCTACCATGAGGACGGCAGGTAAGTCGGCTGAAGATACGCCGACTTCAGCTACGTTATTAACATAGCTGAAGTTGCGTATCTTCAGTCGATTCCCCCCCCCCCCAGTAAAGACCAGCCCTTAGTCATAATCTAGCAGTTTGCACATTGGACCTGGTAGTGGGAATTCCTGGGTGCTAATCCCAGTTCTTATGTGTCCTCTCTGACACGGAACAAGTTACAAAGACCCGGGCTTCTACATATGATCTAAAATTTTGGGGGCCGAGTTTAAGACCCCTTGGGCCTGATTTTCAGAATGGCTGAGCACCTGCAACTCCAAGTGAAGGGTAATGGGAACACTGCATGCTCCGCATCTCTGAGAAATCGGGTCCAAAGCATCTCAAATTGAACATTAAAAATTGAAGATCAGGACCAAAGTAGACAACCTATAATCAAAGGACCAAATGGGCTGGGCCAAAGAAACAAGGTCACTTTTGAAAATGTGGGCCTGAATAACCTATGTGTGTCTTGGTTTTTCCGTCTGTAAAACAGGTTAACAACAGCCCCTTGGTCACAAGGCTGGTGTGCAGAGAAATTAATTAATATTTGCATCATTGTTTTATATAAAGAAAAGCACTGTAGAAATGCAAAGCAGTTACTGAGGATGCTTTGACAGATACATGTTGATAGACAACTGTATGTGAAAATCCAGTTGCAAATCCTAAATGCACCAATTTAGCAATAACATACTTCTGTAGTAAGCTTTATGGATTAAGACACCAAAAGGGATTTGGATTTGGAATAGAACAAACCCCCTCCAAAATCCCTCCTGGCCATGTATTCCCATTATAATCCTGCTATCTTTACTGTATTTTCATGTTGAGCTTGAAAAACAACATTCATTTTCCTGTCTGTTTGAGGATCCCTCAGCTGCATTGTGCTTGATTATAATTCAGGCATTAATTGAGGAACAAGGGGATGAGTCTCCGTTTCTTGCAGTGGCTTTTCTACTGGGGACTTTCTGACGAGGGGATGACAATGGAATGCTCCCACTCATGTTGTCCCCGCTTTCTCATGGGGTGTCCTCCTTTAACAATCCCATGACGCATTAGGCTCCAGAGGCCCTGTCTCTGGTTTTCTCATCACTTACTCTGATTCACGCAGCCAACAGTCCCATTCCCAAGTAAATTATGGCAAGTGGGTAGGTGAGATGTCTCTGATGTGTTCCCCTTTCCATGCTTCCCCTTATTCCTGGGAGGTCTTCCCCAAGTCCATTAGTAAGCTCTCGCTCAATTGGATCTCTCACTTCTGCCACGATGACCCTAAACAAACTCAGTCAATTAATGTTGGCTTCAGAGATAGATGAGGTTAGATTTCAAGTCACAGAAGTTCCATCTCCCCTTTAAAAAATTTTTTTGCCTTATTTCTAGTCTGAGTTTGTCTCACTTGAGCCATGGGGTCTTGTCCTGCCTTTGCTTCCTGTACTAAACAGCCAACTGCTATCATAATTCTTCCCTCCATTGACTTCTCCGCTGTGATCAAATCATCTCTTAACCTTCTCTTGGACAAGATTCCTAAGTCTTTCTTGGTGAGACAGGCCTCAAAGTATTCTTGTAGCTCTCCACTATGGCTCTTACATCCTTTTCAGAGTCCTTGTTTCCTCGCCCTGTAAGTGTGGTCTGAAGTCTTTGTGCGTTTTGTTGTGGTTGGGTTTTGATTTCCTGGTCTCCGAGTGTCATTCTCCTCACTTCATTCAGGGGTGCAGCTGGGATGTGAAGGCCTTATAGAAGAAGAGGCATTTCAAGGAGAAAGAGGGTGGAGGCAGATTAAAGATATTCCAGGCATAGTTGGCTATGTGTGAGAAAGCCTGTATTTTGGGGCAAGGGGAAAGGAGGAGTGAGAAAGAAAAAAAAACCATAAGCAGTTGGCAGGAGCTAAATCAACTGGGGTTTTAAAGCCAAAGACAATGCCCTATTTTGTATCTAATATCAGTGGCAGTCCCAGGTTTAGTTATTTGTTTTATCAGCAACATTAACATTGGTGAAGATCAAGGCCTAGATCAGGGATGTCCAAGTCAAAGTGCTTTTAAGCAAATTATTTCCACCAGCCCATTCCCTCCCATAATCTGTAGCATGAACCGTTGGTGATGTCTGCAGCTCCATCAGCGGATGCCTCCTCTGGGGTTCTGTCTCTAATTTGGTCATCCTAACACACACCGCACTTGCACAGTAAGCAGGAATCCCAGGTCACTAGAACCATCCAGTGATTTGTGTCTCATGCATCTCTGAGACCGCCAGAAGGAAGAGGTTTCTTTTATCGGACTATTTGTTGAAAATCTCTCATATCTTTCTTTTTAAAGAAACCCCTCTATCACTGTGATTTGATCTGCTGTTTTCTTTGCCATCATGATGCCCAGGAGAGCCATGAATAAATAAATAAATAAGGCCCACTGTAAACACCCCGCCACTGCTACCGGTATCATGTTATGCAGCCAAATTAACCAGCCAGCGACCGTTGTTAGTGGCTCCATGATAGGAGGAGGGAAAGCTCTTCAGACGATGATTTTGCTGCTTAGAGGGAGCGTCCAAGCCTGCAGCCGTCAGGAGCCAATTTGCGAACATGGTGAGAATCACGCTTCAAAGCAGCCCAAAAACATGCCATGGAAATGTCGATAATGGACCTGATCCAAGCATGTTGAAGTCAATGGAAGGGCTCCCACTGACTTCTGTGGGCTTTGTATCTAGCCCGTAGTGAAGATTATTATATCCCCTACTATATCTAGACATATCTTCGTTTGCCTATTCTATATTGCTACATATTCCAGCCAGACATCCCCCCTCGATTTTGATCCCTATTAGAAATCAGAAGTCTTTCTCATTGGCTTCATTGGTTATGAAGCTTTGAACTTACCTGATTGATGGATTGGCTAACTGACAGCCCAGAAATGCCTTGTGGAGGTTTGAGCAGATATGAGGAAAAGTGATCGTTCTTCTCTGGACAGATGTGGTGAGACTAGAGCTAGAATACGGTGTGTAGCTATGGGGACATTTGGTGTCGGAAAAATGTTGAGGAGAGCGGGTGGAAAAATTAGACAAAACTTCTTTTTCAAAAAAATCCATCTCTTCACAATGAAACCCTTTCCATGAAACATCTCAGTCCTGATGAAGATTTCATTCGGAAATTTTCTCAGGTCCTGGATAAAATTTCTGGTCAAAGATAGGAAGCAGTTAGAGACATGTAGCCATGCAGTTAGGCTGCTCACATGGCATGTGCAAGACCCAAGTTTAATTCCCTGCGTGGTTCAGATCAGGGACCAGGATCTTAGTCTCCTACATCCCTGTAGAAAACCCTAAACACTTTCTTAGTGTAGTGTCTCTCTCTCGGTTTTGGAAGGGTTTTCAGTGTGCATTAAATCACAAACAAATTTAAAAACCTGAATGCTTTCATGGAACGGAATTATTGTTTTCTACCAGCCCTGGTATTGCAAAACTGGACAGAATTCACTGACGAGTAAGAAAAGGGACTTGTTTTAAAAAGATCAAAACAAAAAAAAATAGGCTTGCCTTTAATATACGGAAAACACCAGGAACCAGAGACTCTGATGGGGGTGGCAAGAGGGACTATTTAGGGAATGGCTCTATTTGGTGCATAAGTACAGCAGCAATGAGTGCTCTACGGAACCTTATAGAAATCCACAAGATGTATTTGCTTGTGGAATTGTCTCCCAAAAAGGAAAATGATGGAAACTCAATCTCTTGGGTCATTTATTAGTGCGCGTGTGGCATGAGGATGAAGAGTGTGTCCTAGTAGGGCTTCTCTGTCTCTGATTTTGATGAATTCTAGGATCTCCAGGAAAGGAGCGCAAACTCTCCCCCCAACACCTTTGCCTATAGAGACATGACACAGACAGCAGAATGCTCCTCTGCAAACCCTTTGTTCTGCTGGGCCGCCGTCGATGCTATTCTTTTTCCAAAAGCCAGAAGGCAGCGGGGGGTGGGGGGATAGCAAGTCTTTGGGCTTTGGTTTAATTCAGAGCACCTGCTGTCTTCCTGGGTGCCAGAATTGTATAGCCTTGTTGGGAGCCAAGATGTAATAGCCTTGTGTGTGATAAATAGCAGCACTAAACGTGCTACAGCAAAGCTTTTCTGTACTATAATAATTGTAGGTGCTGACTTGGTGCAATATATCTTCGCCGGCATGTAGTGATAGCATAAATAGCTGTTTTTAACTATGGGATCAGGACAAGCTAATGCAGTGATTGAGGGAACGTATCCAGCTAAATGTAGTCTGACTTTGACGTGCCTCCTTTCCAGCCCATCCTAACTCTGCTGTAGGCATGACTGATGAATCCCTACTCCATCACTGCCAGAATGTTGCAACTGGTAATGTGGGGGCAGATCAGTAATTGTCCTAGTTCTGCTGAAATCGAAAGGGTTATGACAGCTGACCCAAGCTGAAGATCGGCCACAACGTCATCAGGCAAGTCACCAAAGAAAGGGGAGCAGACAAGACTGAGAAATCAAATGGTTTGGAGGTTTGTTGACAGGCTACAAAGACACACATGTCTAGGTCATCAGTTCTGACTACATTGCCATTTGGTGTTTCTTCAGTGGCCCTTAGCAATGGTGATCACAGTCTGGTTCCTGTGAGATGTCTATACCACCGCAAAACTCCAGCACCGTTGGCCTTGTTGATAGTCTTTGCAGTGAAACTGCGGCTGAAGAGGCCACAGAATCTAAGGTACTCTCAACAACTGAGATTTGGAACAGGTCCCATATGAGTTGAGATTAAAGCAGTTAGGACTTTTCAGCTTGGAAAATAGGAGACTAAGGAGGATATGATAGAGGTCTATAAAATCATGACTTGTTCTCCTAATATAAGGACTAGGGGCCACCCAATGAAATTAATGGGTAGCAGATTTAAAACAAATAAAAGGACGTTCTTCTTCACACAGCGCACAGTCAACCTGTGGAACTCCTTGCCTGAGGAGATTCCGAAGGCTAGGACTATAACAGGGTTTAAAAGAGAACTGGATAATTTCATGGAGGTTAAGTCCATTAATGGCTATTAGCAGGATGAATAAGGAATGGTGTCCTTAGCCTCTGTTTGTCAGAGGGGGGTGATGGACGGCAGGAGGGAGATCATTACCTGTTAAGTTCACTCCCTCTGGGGCACCTGGCATTGGCCACTGTCAGTAGACAGGATACTGGGCTGGATGGGCCTTTGGTCTGACCCAGTACGGCCATTCTTATGTTAACTCTTTCCCTCTAGAGCTGTCCCCTTGGCCAGGTGTGACAGAGCCTCTGCTGTTCCTCTCAGTTTGAATACATCTGTCCTGAACAAATACAGACTGAGAAGGTGGCCTGGTAAGCTTGGTATTTTGGTCCATCTTGGTACCACCTTGATACTTCAGCTGAAGGCTGGTAGAGTAATTCCAGGTGGGAAATCAGTGAATTTAGGAGAGGGGTCAAGGGCGGAAGCTCCTTTCCCAACACTACTTTAGGGATTAAGGGGAAAATTCTCCTCTTCCAAAGCTGTTGATTTAAAATGGAGTCAGCTTGGTAGATGAGGGGATGGTTATTAATTATTTCTTTGACTGTTGCGCCTGCAGGCCCCAGCTGAAATTTGGCCCCTGTCCTGCTCGGCACTGTAGAAACACATGAACAGGCCCTGCCCTCCAAAAACTTCCAATCAAAATAGACAAAGGGCAGAAGGCAAAGAACCCACATCCCGGGACTCTAACATCAATGGCCTATCCGCTGAACCGCACAGGCTATTTAGAAAGGAGTCTATTTGTATATCAGTGTCTCTCTCTCTCAGCTGTCTCTCCTTGTGCTGAGAATACATTCTGCATCCCTTAACCATTTCCTAACCAGCAGGGGAAGACGTGGCTGTGGTTTCCCAAAAAAGAATTAGCAACCCGTTTGCAATCTAAGCACTAGAGTTTCTTTTTTATTTTCAAAAGATGCTTCGAGCTTGACATGCGTCAGCTCCTGACAACCCTGCCATAGAGACCCCCGCACTTCTGCATATTAACCATATCCGACGACGCATCAAGACACTGGATATATTTCACTTCAAGGGCTTAATGAACACAATTAAACACACGCACACTCACACTCCATGCTGACACCAAGGAAAAAGCCAGAGCTCAGCCTACATTAGGTCAGATTAGGGTGAGCACCAGGGGTCTTGGTTCTGTCATTGGGAAAATATTCAAATGCAAGTACAGGGAGATCAGAGGAGAAATTATATTCAGCTACGAATTTTAGTCCTGGAATTTTAAATGGCTCCCTGCCCTATGCTGGATTCTTACTGTCTGGGTGGGTATCCACTGGAATAAAACAGAAATCCCACTCCCACTTAGAATTGCAGGAAGATGGAGCCTGGGGAAATGTGGACTTCTGTGAGAGGCCCAAGTCCCTTCCTCTTTGTGACTTCATTTTCCCTTTGTGAATGGAATCAAGGCTCAGCATGTCCGAGGGCTGCCCGTGGCATGAAGGGGATAGGAAAAGGTATCAGTGAAACACACACAGCATAGAACTGACCTGTTCTGGAGGAGGCAAGAAAATTGTAGATGTGGGAGAAAAAATGGCAGATCTCACGAGTTCAACTTCATTGTGCTACGCCCTAGAAGTTCTGCAGATGATACAGTGTCTCTTTTTCCTTTGCCCAGATACAATCATCTCAAGGGTAAAATATGTCCTGCCAGTTTGTCAACTGTCCTATGGGAAACTTTCCAAGGAAAGGCTCTGATTCAGCACTTAAGTGCTTGTTGCCTCAGTGGGACTTAAGCGTCTGCTTAAGTGCTTTGCAGTGTAGGGACTGGATTATTTATATGCCTAAACGCTTTGCTGAACTGGGGCCAAATGCAACAGATAAATTTGGCATTTGTCCCGTTCCCACCCTCTTTGCTCCCCTCTTTGAGGAGAGAACTTCAAGGACTAACTGGGATGTTTAAAATAATATCACTACTTTTTTCTTAAAACAAAAAATAAGTAAATGAATTGCAAATAATTCTATTGGACTAGCAATAGGGTAAGGTTGCACAGTGCACAACCCAAAAAGGTGAGGAAATAGATACATTCCAGGTGCAAGGTTAGCGCGGCCATACTGCACAGCCTGTCTAGTATATGCTAACCACGTTGCAACATAAACAATAATATTTCAAGATGCATATTTAAGCCCAAATCCTATTGGGTTTAGTATGCAAAGAATCTTACTGATTGCAGCACAACTACTCACATTGGGAAAGTGAGCAGGATAAGGCCATTAGTTACATAAACCAGATTAGAAAATCTGCCCAACACGGTATTTTTGAAAATGGTCAACCTCCAGCATCTTGCCTGGTCAAAATCCAACCGCTTCAGTTATGTGTATTCACGGGTGCATTGGGTTTCAAATAGGCTTTACCTGTGCCTCAAGCCTAAGTTAATGTCACTGTAGAACTTGATTTTTCCATCATTTGTTTTTGGTTACGCTGTGCAACGAGACTGGATTTTCTTTCTAAATGAAATCCTTTGGTTCAAACACAAGTTAAGGACGTGATGTAGAAATTACCAGATCAGATTCTCATGCCTGTGCTACACAGAAGGTCAGACTAGAGTATCTAATGGTCCTTTCAGGATTGAAATCTATTACTCTATTGACTGCATTAAAATACAGTAGTTTGCATTTAAAATGTACATACATATATGAGGTAACAAAGTCCTGTGGCATCTTAAAGACTAACTATAAAGTTTTGAAGCATAAGCTTTCGTGGGCTAATACGCATCCGACGAAGTGGGTATTAGCCTACGAAAGCTTATGCTTCAAAACTTTATAGTTAGTCTTTAAGGTGCCACAGGACTTTGTTACCTCTGCTATTCCAGACTAACACGGCTACCTCTCTGATTCTATACATATATGAGTTTATGTATATTGCTATATATGTATGTGTGTGCATGTGTGACATATATATTTGTACAACTATTTTTATGTGTGTGTATATATTGTATATGGGTGTGTATATTACTGTTGGGAAAACAATTTCCAGAAAATAGATTGGTTTTTTGCTGTGAAATGCATTTTCCAGGGCTCTGGAACTATTTGAATTTGACCAATAGTTTCATTTGAAAACAATTATTTTTCCAAAAAGATTGAAATGTTTCTTTTCAAATTTTAATTTCAAAACAGCATTTCTTTTTCAAGTTTGGCCAAACTAAACAAAAAAAACCCCAACACACACAAATAGTTGAATCAAATAAAAATACAAACCTCAAAGATAAATTTGTTATGAGTTGACCTGAAATATTTTTGAACATTTGAAATGAAACTTTCTCAAGTTTTCACTTTGATGAACACTTTTAAAAAATGGTTTCAAATCAAACCAGATTTTACCCAGATCATTCAGTGCAGACTGAATAAATAAATCCATTGAATAAAAAAGTCCATTATTTGCTCAGCTGTAGCATGTGTATGTGTATATGTACACACCCACACACAAATGCATGTGTGTGTTTGATTACATATATAATGTATTATATTATATAATATAATTTACAAATGTCCCTTCTAAATTGAGAAATATACTGTAGCAGCACTGTATAAGCAGAATACATTGAGAGCAAGTGACCAAAATATGCTTCATTCAAACTGCCACATGCTTAAAATATTCCTACAGCATGATCAAATCTGTGAGTAAATGGCCTTTATTTACAGTGTCCCCACTTCATATACATGAGTTCAGTAGCTCTCGGCATGGGTCTGTTTTTCTCTTTTCCGCTCCCTTTCCAAGGCTAGCTAACTGCAGGTGTTCAGAAATCACAGATTTCTGTTTATTCACAAGCTCGAAAGACAATGTTGGAAAACAGAAGCTGTTTCTGGCTGTGGAGGGTCTCTCTGGTTGTTTGTGTTTTTGAATATTCCCCCTCCCCTCCCTTTTGTTGGCAGTGAAATCTCTAAACACACAGGCAAAAAAAATGCTGGAAATCAGCATTTGGGCCCTTTCTCTCTCTGAATTTCACATGCTGATGCAGTTCTGTGTTAGCCAAGAATAGCAGCAACAACAACATCAAAAGAAGAAGAGAAAAATGTTTAATGCAAATCACTTGCCAGTGATTTTTTTCCCCCCAACGCAAGAGCATTTACTCTATACTGTAATGCAGCTGGCTGTTGATCCCCCGTGGAGAACTCTGACTAAGGTACCATTTAGAAACAATTTGGTTGATCCATCATATGTATTTTGGGCAATTTTCCCCCCATTGTTTCTTTTTTACTAAGAAATTGTGATGGATGCATCTCTGATTCAGAGATGGACTGCGAGGGAGCATCACCTGCAGCTAAGCTGAAGCTTAGACCACCTGTGGAGATCCTGTTCCACCTTTGGGTGCCCATCCCAAACGTGGACAACCTGCGGTGGTTCTCAGCATCCAAAGCTTAGCCATCCTGGGGAAAATCTTGGCTCCATTCAGGCAAATGGCAAAAAATCTCACATGTCAATGGATCAGCATTTATTCCCCTGTATCTGGTTCTATCCCTCCACTGGATGGTTATTCCACACTTGGCCAGCCTGTGAAAATATCATCCATCTACCCATCAAGTCTGCATGGTGTCAGATTCAATTCAGTGCTGTGCCCAACTGTCCCTCTCTCCAATCCACCATTGACTGCTCACTATTGAAAGTGTCTAATTTCTCATATATCTTAAATGTCTTGTGATTCTATTGTAAGTCTCTTTCCCCACACTCATTGCTCACGTATTTATCTTCTGCACCTGATACACGGGCGCCTCTGCCTTAATTTTTTTTTCCTGGTGCTTAATGAAGCTGGTTCACAAAGAAGTCTGCAGCTCACGACTCCAAGCAGAAACCTGGGATTCTAAGGCAGAAGTAGCTGCCCAAAACTTATTTAGAAAAGATGGGGACAGGGTGTCTGATGCCACAAAAGAGGATCACAATGAGGGACAGGAAAGTCAGGATGGATGGGGCTGAAGCAATCAGATTTCATGTATGCTTAAATGCTTTTCCTGAATAGAATTTTGATTTGCGCTAGAGATGGGACTGGACCAGAATCCTTGAGCCAAATACCCTGGGTCTCTGGGAAAGTTCAGCTTCAAATCCATTGCTTTGTGCGGTCAGACACATGTCTGCCTTGCAGATCATGTTACAAGGCATGGTTCTCTGTTAGGACTATTCAAGGGAGGGACTCAGTGGTGGCAGATGGTAGAACGAGGAGCAATGGTCTCAAGTTGGAGTGAGGGAGATCTAAGTTGGATATTAGGAAAAACTATTTCCCTAGGAGGGTGGTGAAATACTGGAATGGGTTACCTAGGGAGATAGTGGAATCTCCTTCCTTAGAGGTTTTCAAGGTCTAGATTGACAAAACTCTGGCTATGATGATTTAGTTGGTGTTGGTCCTGCTTTGAGCAGGCTGTTGGACCTGATGAGGTCTCTTCCAATCCTAATATTCTATGACTCATTAACCCCATATGCAGATGTTGAAATGGAGGCACGGAGCGATGAAGTGGCTTCCCTACAGTGCTGTTAACACTGCAAATCTGATGTACCAGTTGCAAAGCAAGGGACGCAGCGCAGCTCAGTACGCTAACCACTCCACCACTCTGCCCCCCAGTTTGCATTCTCTCTGTACTGTGTCCCCAAACCCTTTAAGGAAATCGATAAAATGAGATAGCCAATCACAAATTAAATTCCAGCACGAAAGAATGGCTCCATCTCAAAATGGGTTTAACACTATTCTACAAGACGACAGGTGCTCTTTATTTGGGCAAAGTTTCACCTGTTGTATAAAGTTTCACCTTTTTACTATGAAACCTACACCTAGAGGGCCTTGTTATTGGGACGCTAACCTGTCACTTGGCAGCCAGAGACATTTCTCTGGTGACGTGTTTTCCCACGGTAGCAAAGAACGTTGCAGCGAAGCCGACTCAAGGTGAAGATCTAGAACAGGAAGATGTAGGGAAGTAAATCGGTATTGCCACTGATACGGGGAGGCAGCAATCTGTGTGTTACCTTTATATTGCTCTCCTTATACACCCCGGTAGCTATCCCAATTAGTCACAAGATCACCCTGCTGTACAGTCGTCCTGTCTGACCTTAGACAAGTCCCTGAATGTCTCCGCACTTCAGGTCCCCGCTCCCTTTAATTTTCAGAGACATCCGCGTTTTCTTTATCTATTTACACCTTCCACTTTCGGTGGAGATCCCCTCTGGCCTCTTAGCGGCTGGTCTTTGCTTGGCTAGGAGACATGCAAAGAAGATTCAGATGCTGTGCAAAGTGTTGGTGATTCAGTAGGAGGCGCTCTTCTAACTGAGCCAGTTTTCCATCTCAATACGGTACAAGGGGGGAGTGCTGTGTGGCTGCAGATTGTTTTAGATAAGACATGAAACCAGATGATGTTAACTCGAGCGGTCATAAAATATCCTATGACACTTTGGGCAACAGTAAGGGTAGCAACCCAGGGCCCTAGCAAACCCCTCAGATCATTGCATTCTGCTTATCTAAAGATCCCTTTACAAAGGAAATATAGTTAATTATATGTTTCTTGTGCAAGCAAAGTATGTGAATGGGAATCAGGAGGCTGATTCTAGTCCTGGCCTTGGCCTTGGCCTTGAACAAATCTCTTGCCTGTGTTAATCTTATCCCGAAAAAAGGCCCAGCAACACTTTCCTCCCTCATGGGGCTGTTAAATGCATTAGTGTGCATTAAATACTTTAAAATTCAATTGATGGGAGGTATCACAGGAGGTGACGGAATGATTGCCATCATCCTAAAAAGCAGTGTGTTTCTGACAAACAACATCAGCTGTTTTCCTCCTCAGAAGTAGCCGCATTTCATTGGTTGGCTCATAATCCTGTATCTGTACTCTCTAAAATACTTTGGCCTAATTCAAGAAGAAGCCAGACTGGACAAAGTATTCTGGAGAATATACTGTAGGGAATGATCCTGCATTGGACAATCTGGATGACCTGTACTGTTAGCTCCTGATCCTGTACTCACAGATAATTCCAGATGTTTCTCTGAAGCTGTGAAAAGGATGTGATTGTCATTCTCGCTGTGTCTGTTTTGGTGAGTGGAGAGAGATGCACAGAAAGGTCCGTGGATCTGATTCAAAGTCAGTTGGGAGTCTTTCCTCTGCAGGTCCACTAACTTCAACGGACTTTGGATCAGGCCTCATTGATGCGCCATTTATCCCTTAGATTTGCCCTTCTCCTCTTTCTCGTCCTAATTCATGATTGTACAAGATTTACCCTGGTTTTTTATTATTATTTTCTGTTAACTTATTGGTCAGCAATAACCCACATGATAAATTCCAGCCATAAAACACACCAAACTCCACAAACCCAATGGATCACCACTTGGGACAAATAAAAAAACAGAGAGCTGTTCCTTAGCAGTCCTTGAAAATAATTAGAAGCTGTGGCTAGTGTCTCCGTAGCAGTCCAGAGCTCTGGTCCCATCGCCTTTGGTTTTAGAATATCTGTGGTAAAAATAGATGCTTTGAAAAGCATGGGGTGGGGGATATGAGGGAATTGCATTTACTCAGGGTCATAAATGACATTTAGTGCCACAATGTAACCCTAATGAAAATATTCTAAGTACAATTGAAGTTGACTGGGCACCTACAAAATATCCTGCTTTTTCCTGTCCCAAATCACTCGGGTATGAGCAGCTGCCCGTTACGTTCCTGGGCTGCCTGCACTTTTTTAATGCGTTATCATTTTGGCGTAGTCCCTTTGACACTCTCCGTGGTAGATGTGAGTGGTTCCGTCCACACTGCAGTTGTGAGGCACGTGGCTGCACAAGGACGTGCTCAGGGTCCTCGGAGAGTGGGGTTGGCCAATGCGGCCTCCAGTGCTGCTGTAGCTTCGCTGCTCGTTACCCGAGCTAGATCGAAGCTAGCTTGAGCGTGTCTACCTGTGCTGTCTGCAGTCACACATCTCCAAGCCAGAACATCTAAGTGCCTGACTCCTCCAAAGCTGCAAGCAGCTAATTGCAGAAGGGTTAACGACTGGCCTGTGCGACTGGTCACCAGCGGAAACCGTGCAAGCATCCCATAATGAGGGAAAAGCAGAGCTACCCAAAGTGCTTTAGGTTAGGGGGGACGTGGAGAAGGAGCAGCCGTCTCTGAAAAGGGCAAAGTAAAGCAGAACTCATTCAGCTAGGTGTGTTTGATGCTATTCTTTGCCAACCTTTCCTTAATTACGTTTCTGTTCTACAATAGCAATTGAGTTAGACTCATAGACTTTAAGGTCAGAAGGCCAATGGGGGCCGCGGGAAGCGGCACAGACCGAGGGATGCGCTGTCCGCTGCTTCCCGCACCCCCCTTGGCCTGGGGCGGCGAACTGCAGCCAGTGGGAGCCGCGATCGGCTGAACCTGCAGAGACGGCAGGTAAACAAACCGGCCAGGTGCGGCAGGTAAACAAACCAGCCCAGCGAGCCAGGGGCTTTCCCTGAACAAGCTGTGGACCAGAGTTGAAAACCACTGTGATAGATGAATAGTCCACAGCAGTGTTTTGACTATCAATAGATACTCCCCTCTCTGTGTAAAGAGTAAGAAGCCCCTTTGCTCCTGGCTTTTTCTTTGGTTTCCAATAATTATTATTGTTTGGCATCCCTGTTGCTCACACACCAAGATCAGGGCCCATTGTACATACATCCAAAGGATGATAGTTTAAATCGATACGACAGAGGCAAAGTGGGAAGGGAAACAACTGAATTGATGTGCCCAAAGTCATGCAGCAGATGAGTGGCAGGACTGTGTGTAGAGCCCACACCTTCTAAATACCAGCCTGATGGCTGAGCTCCCAGATCACACTGGCTCCTGGTAAGTTAATAGCTCCTGCTTCCCATAAAGTAAAAGAACAGAGGATAAAACATGACTGAAAAGGAGGGCTTAGCTGTCCTTTGTAGGGTGGGCAGAGCATGTTCACCAAATCCCAGGGAACATCGACTTTAGTTTTGGGTAGCATCAAATTTTATTTCTGTGGGGGGAAAAAATAACTAAGCAGGTGATGAATTTCGCTTTCCCATGGAATCAAATGCCAGCACTTGTTGAGCTGCATCTTCATCGCTGCCTGGGGGGTATTTGATTTCATGAATCCGATTAAATTATTTGGCTCGGAGTATTTCTTTAATATTGCTTTATAAAATATATTTCTAGTGGCTTCAGTGGTGGAAGCGCTGGCTGTACTTTCTTTTAAAGCTTGCCTCTTGGGGCTGGGGGAAGAGCCCTTATTAAAGAGTTCAGTGTTAAAAGCCTATTGCTGGAGGAGAATTACTCTGAAACAACTGAAACATACATATACTTTTCATAATGATTATAGAGGCCTTTCAGGGGAAGAAAGGGTTGTAAGTAGAGCTGATCGGGAATTTCACACTGAACTATTTGTCAGTTGGAAAACGATGATGTATTGAAACCAAAACTTTTTGCTGGAACATAACTGCTTCCCATAAAGTAAAAGAACAGAGGACAGCTAAGCCCTCCTTTTCAGTCATGTTTTGTCCTCTGTTCTTTTACTTTATGGGAAGCAGTTATCATTGGGAAAGGCTTCCCGGGTCCAGTATGGATTTTCTGATCTTCGTTCCAGAACAGACAATAGCCCCGTGGGTTGGCACACATTTAGGTTGTGGGTGACTCAGGTTCGAGTCCCACTCTGTCTGATTAAGGCTAGCAAGCTAATACTTAGTTACCCATGTAAGAATTGCTAAGCTTGATAAGACCAATGGTCCAGCATCCTGTCTCTGACAGTGGTTGTTACCAGAGCTTCAGGGGGAGTGTCCAGGAACATAAGAATGGCCGTATTGGGTCAGACCAAAGGTCCATCCAGCCTAGAATCCTGTCTACTGACAGTGGACAATGCCAGGTGCCCCGGAATTAGTGAACCTAATGGTAAGGATCAAGTGATCTCTCTCCTGCCATCCATCACCCTCCTCTGACAAACAGGGGCTAGGGACATCATTCCTTACTCATCCTGGCTAATGGCCATTCATGGACTTAACCTCCATGAATTTATCCAGTTCTCTTAAAAACCCTGTTATAGTCCTAGCCTTCACAGCCTCCTCAGGCAAGGTAGTGGAGTGATCCATCCCTGTATTCTACTTCTGTCAGTCGGAGGTTTATGGTCACCCTGAGCATGAAGTTGCATCTCTGACCATCTTGGCTAATACCACTGGTGCATCTATCCTCCATGAACCTGTCTAGTTCTTTTTTTTAAAACCCAGTTTTTCCACAGCATCCCATGGTCATGAGTTTCACCAGGTTAATTGTGCATTGTGTGAAAAAGTACTTCCCCTTCTGTGTGTTCACCTATTACCCATCAAATTCATTGAGTAATCCCCTGGCTTTTGTGTCGTGGGAAGGAGCAAATAAAACTTCTTTATTCGCTGTTGCCTTATAGACCTCGATTATATTCTCCCTCTGTCATCTGTTTTTCAAGTTGAACAACCCTTATCTTTTTTGTCTCTCCTTATATGGAAGCCACTCCATAACCTTGGTCATCTTTGTTGCCCTTCTCTGAATCTTTTCAAGTTCCGCTGTATCCTTATAGAGATGGGGCGACCAGAACTGGACACCATATTCAAAGTATGGGTGCACCATTAAATTAAATAGCGGCATTCAGGCATTTTCTTGTCTTATTTTCTATTCCTTTTCCAATAGTTCTTAACATTTTCTTAGCCTTGTTGGCCACTGCTGCATATTGAGATGAAGTTCGCAGAGAACTAGCCATGGTGACTCCAACATCTGTGTCTTGAGTGCTAACAGCTCATTTAGAACCCCTCGTTATATTTATGGAGTTGGGATTGATTTTTCCAATGTGCTTTTCTTTGCATTTATCAGTGGTGAATTTCATTTGCCTTTTTTTGCCCAGTTCATCCAGATTTGTGGCTTTCCTGAAGTCAGCTTTGGACTTAACTATCTTGAATATTTTGATATCGTCTGCAAACTTTGCCACTTCACTATTCACCCTCTTTTCCAGTTCATTCATGAATATGTTGAACAGCACAGATCCCAGTGCAGATCCTTGGGGAACCTTGTTGTTTTCCAATCTCCATTGTGAAAACTAACTATTTCTTCCTACCCTTTGTTTCCTGTCTTTTAACCAGTTACTGATACATAAGAGAACAGCCCCACTTTATGACTGTTTAGTTTCCTTAAGAGCCTGTGGGGAGTGTTCGAACCACTGGTCTATTCTGGACGGATGGGTCTCTCTCATCATCTTCTTCCTTCCCCTTCCCACCATGAAAAACTTCAAAAGGTCCCGGTTTTATCCTGATGCAGAATGAGAAAATACTTGAAATCTAGATTTTTTTTCATTGAATGGGAAAACCATTTCCTGTCCAGCTGTCTAGCCATTAGTGATTTCATCAATAGCAAACCCTTACCTGCAGAGGTTTAGCACGTGATCATCTGATCATAGCCAATATCAGAGTGGGGCTGATTTAAATCCATCTTCTCTCCCATCCCAGAATGACAAATACCTAGAATTTGGTCTCAGTTGAAACTTTAGTATGTATATTATGGTAGTATCCAGAGGCCCAAGCTGAAATTAAAGCCTCATTGTGTAGACACATAGGAAGAGACAGCCCTTGCCCCATGGATCCTACAGTCTTAATAACAGGACAGAGAAAGGACATGAAGGGAAGCAGAAAAGCACAGAGAAATAAAGTGATTTACCATTGGTCACATGACACACGAGTGGCAAAACTGGACATAAAACCCAAGTCCCTTGGGTCATATGATCTCTCATTCAGGGCTCTCTGTTTTTAATATGAAATCAAAACTCTGTATTTATGTAGCTCCTGCAGTACTTATGAAGCTTGCCTGGAGGCCTTGAGTGTGGGGTATTCAGAATTGCCTAAGTGACTTAGGAGCACACATCTTATCAAAAGGCCCCAAGACTTGTGCTTCTAGATCACTCGGGCACTTCTGCAACCTCCACCAGTAACGCCTAATGGTGGCCACCAAAACAGGTGAAACATGAGCAGAGACTGTTCTGGCACCACACTAGGTCAAGACACAGCATTGTCCTTTTTGGATCTGTGGACCATGACCTGAAGCCCACCAGGCTCAAGGAAAAGGCAGCAATGGGCTATATATCAGCCCCCATGCCTCTTTCTGAAAAGCCAGGCCACACCCTCTAAAGCTACGTCTGCACTGCTCACAAGGGGTGTGATCCCCTTGCTTATGAACACATCGTGGTAGGTGATGAGAACTAGCATGAGTTTAAATAGTAGTGTAGCTGCAGCCAAGTACCAACCCGCCTGAACCCCAGGGGTGTGTAGCTGTGCCCCCACTGCTTCTTCCTCTGTTAGTATGGCTAAGCTGCTATTTGTACTTGTGCTAGCTCTCATTACAAGCAGGGAATCACACCCCCTACCTCGTGGTGTAGACATAACCTCTCAAAGGTCTGTCCATAATAATCCTGTCTTTGGGGGGAGAAAGAAAAAGACCCTGGTCTCTCAAACACATTTCATCCTTGGGCAGGAAGTGGTCCTTCTTCTGTGTGTGTGTGTAAAGCTCTTGCTTGCTTGTCAAGTCTTGCAGGTAATTCATAAACGGTGTCGCTTCTCCAGGAGTGATACATAATGTGTATAAATGTACACAATAATCGTTAGGAGCGACTCAGCCGTCTGCTGCCGGTTTGTAAGATAAATGACGTTAATCAACAGGATGCCTTCAGAACTTTTGGTGAATCATTTGTTATGCTAATTGGGCCACTTAAAGTAAACTGTCAATGAGCAGAAATCTTTGACAGTTTGGAGGAGATGATGGGCTAATTATTCAGCATATGTCAACACCTCTCCCCTTTCCCAATTTTGATAATATAATATTAATGAGGAGATAATGGTAATCGCCTGACCAGACCCCAAAATAGAGGGAAAGGTAGTGAAAGACAAATCCAGTTGTGGAGCTGAAGTTTCTCACTCTGACAGGTGCAACACCCCAGTTGAGAAGGTCGATCACACAGAGATCTTGCAAGAATTGTGTTGTATCCCCTAGGTTACCGGGACCTTTTTAATTAATACAAGAAAATCCAATATCTGCTCTCGGTTATAGAGATTGAGAGCGAGTCCACTGACTTCAGTCCAGGTACTCTGAATTCAAACTAGCAAAACTGAAATCAGAATTTGGCTCTGAGCTTTGGTATTAAAATACGGCTCAAATAGATTGATTGGATACACCCTCTGCCTGAAATGAAATACAACTCCTAGAGTTCCTAGATTGCATGAGGGGCAAGAGTATGGAAGGGGCTATGTTCTGAGGTTCTGGTCTGAAGCATAGAAAGGGTCTTTCTAGGATAGGACCTCTCTGCCTGTTTATTTAAGAAGCACAAGATTAGTTATATTACTTTATTGTAGTGTCACTCTTGCTCTTGAAACCCTTCCAGTAATGGAGAGACCATTTGCTCTTGGGAGTGTCCGGTGCAGCAGACTGCAAGGTTTTGGAGTGAAAGCCTTTTAGTCTTATGACATGCCATGAAATTACTGCTATTTATTTCCAGTTACACCTTTTACATAGTAGGCCTTACCGACGGAGCCCTGTAGAATCTAACGACTTATACTGCACCAGGATTTCCATGCAGAAATTGTCAGATTTGCAAATGTTCCCTATCTTGTTTCCAGGCTGGGCTCTTTGCCTTAGATTAAAGAAAACCATTCATTCCCTGCATAAACTGAATTGAACACTGAACTTTGATTGGGTTTGCAAAAGTCAGTATAGCTTTTTTTATTTTTTAAATTCAAGTTTTTCAATTTCAAGCACCTTTCTCCATCTCATGTCTTCAGTCAGTCCAAGAATTAGGGCTGGTCTTCACTAGGGGGGGAGATCGGCTGTAGATACGCAATTTCAGCTATGTTAATAACGTAGCTGAAATCGGCATATCTACAGCCGAATTACCTGCCGTCCTCACGGTGGCGGCAGGCAGCGGCGCGTTACCCCATCGACTCCAACTTGTGCCTTTTGGCAAGCTGGAGTTCTGGAGTCGACAGGGTGCCGCTGGCGATCGATCTATCATGTCTTGATGAGACACAATAAATTGATTGCCAAAAGATCAATCCCTCCCCAGTGTAGTGAAGACAAGCCCCTAGAAACACTCAGATAATGAGATTGTTCTTCACTTCCTGTCCTAAACTGTTTGGAACCAATCTTGCTCCCATTCATTTAAATAAGAGCAGTTTAATTTCACTCTGAAGCAGTTGCATTTTGATGGGGAATGAGAAATGATTCCAGTATTTTAGCATGTGTCAGTAGCAATCACTATTAGAGCGGTGGAATTCTAGTCTCCATCATAAAATCTCCCTTCTACGCTTACTCAAAACTTTCTCAAGTTTCCTTTTTACTGAACATTTCCATTCTTGGTGTCCTCCAGGAGGATCGAGCAAATTCAGGTCTGCCCCATTTGAACTATGCAAGTCCTGAGAAGAAACCAATACACTCGTCTCAATGTTACGTATTTGCTCTAAGGCGCCACCAGGACTCCTGGTTGTTTTTGCTGATACAGACGAACACCGCTACAGCTCTTAAACCTGTTGCTTTTAGGTTATGCACCGCAGTCGCCGGGTGTGATTTCAGCTTGGGTTGACATCTCCTGACTAGTTTTCATCTCGTGAGCTCGGGTACCGATAGCTGTGAAGCTGCAGCAGCTTGCGCTTTGGTGTGGGCGCGCGTCCAGAATAATTACCCAGAGTTCCCGGTGGACTTGTCCAGCCATGTTCTGAAGCCGCTGCTGCTGCTTCAGCTTTGCTGCTACTGGTCACTGCGGTGGCACTTCTTGCTGGCCTTTCCGGAATTAGATCAAGTCCTTCCAGAGGGCGCCCTCCTCCGGTGGTGTCTCGCTTGCCATCACTCCCTCTTTGCTGTCTCCACCACTCTGGGCCTGCATACCACACCATACCTGCAACGCTGCCCGGACCGTGGCATCCTCTTCTGGGCACAGCCCTCCAGCTGTGCCCTGCTCTGCTGTCTCCCCCACTTTCAGGGGAACCAGTAGTCTCTAGTCCAACCACTCACCTCAGTGGCCTGCTGCAGTCACCAATCTAGTCCTTTGCTCCAGGGGCAAACTGCAGTCTGTGTTGGCCACTTCCCGCAGGGCAAGTGGGGGCAGCCCTAGCACCTTATCTGCGCTTCCTCCAGGGCCTCAGTCTGGCAGCGGTCAGCCAGAAGCTCTGTCTGCTCTGCTATCCCGACTAGCACTGCTCTAGCTCTGGCGAGCCTAGGCAGCTAGTCGTCTCCCTAGCAGGCCAGGAAGACACAGCCCTCTGCTCTGTTGAGCAGCCTTTTATATATGGCCCCTGCTGGCCCTGATTGGCTGCTGCAACAAGCCACCTCCCGATTGGCTCGCTTAGTGAGCCCACTTCTAATTGGAGGATTCTGTGCAGGCTCCCTCTGGGCTGTTTTAAACCTTCCTCTCCCTGGTGAGGGGCAACTGCCCCACTACACTGAGCTGGCTAGATGAAAGCTAGCTCAGGTATGTCTGCAGGAACTTCCATCGCTCCCCAGGGGTGCAGTGTAGACAGACCTTTAGAGAACACTTGTGGAAGTGGTTCAGATTTTGTCACACACTTGCAAATCAGGCCAGTGTCACCAGAAGTTCCACTCAGGTTCCCTTTCCCGCTGGATTAGAGGGAGCCTGTGGCATGAATTTTGATTTTGGGTCAACACCAGGCACAGCTCTGCACTGGGGGAGGGTGTGTGTGTGTGGAGAAAATTCACATGCAATGAAAACAGAAATAAGAGTTTGCATCAATGCTTGTGAGCCAGCTAGTCCCTCCCCAAATTACCCCAGGTCTAGTTTCTACTGCACCCAGCTCATTGTCAGAAAACGAACCTATTATTAGGTTGCATGAGAAAGCCTTTGTCCTATGTCCCACCCAGCTGGGTTAGAGACAGCCGGATCTTCCTGTTGCAGCCAGTCTGGAAGCTCATCTTGTTGGGCCAGTAAACATGCAGGAACTGTAAATACAATCAGATAAAGAGTATGATTTGAAAACGGTGATTGAACAAAACACCTCCTTGTACACTGGCTGTCAGTTAGGAAGGGGACTGGGCAGGGGAGCTGAATATCGAGGGGGCCGTTGGATTTTCAAGCACAGGAAGCTGCAGCATGTAGTAATGTTACCAGAATCTCCGGACCAGCAAGGAGCCCATGAGCTCTGCCTTGAATTGTGACGGATCGCTCTCTCACCCCTCTCAGGAACACAGGCAGGAAACCCTTCTTTGCTTCAAACAGTGCTCTTTAATTCACAGTGAAGGGCCCCACCACCAATATATACAGCTTTGTACAGTCTTTCAGCCTACAGCTCTTGATAGCTCAGCTCTACAGCTTACAGCTTTACAGACTCTATATAGTCCAGCTCTTAACATGCAACTCTAAACAGTTCTAAACATACAGCTCTGACTAGCTCCAACCACACAGCTCTGAATAGCTCCAAACCACCACCACACTGGGCTTCCTTCCTGGGAGACTTTTATCCCCCAGAGGAGGTTACCAGGTGCAACCCATACAATTGATTGCCCTGCAAGCCAGGTTGCTGATTAGGCTTTCTGCACCGGGGGTTTGCAGAGGGCTTTTTTTCCCTCTTAAAGGGGCGGCAGGCTGGGTCAAGCCCACCCTGCCACAGTTACCAGAATCTCCAGACTAGCAAGCAGCCCATGAGCTCTGCCTTGAATAAAATCCCCTTTCGCTTCATCTCAGCCATTTGCTCCCTTACCTTGTGTCTTGGTATGAGATGACCTTCCCTGGGATCCAGGAGCACTCGACTTGGAGAGGGAGCTGCCTTTCTGAATTAAAAGGATAAGGAGGTTTTTAAGCTCAGGCTAGACAAAGCCCTGACTGGGATGATTTAGTTGGGGTTGGTCCTGCTTTGAGCAAGGGGTTGAATTAGTTACCTCCCGAGGTCCCGTCCAACCCTGATATTCTATGATACTAGCCATCAGGGTGGTATTCTGCAGTGGTGAAGGAGGAGGCAGCCAACTCTTTAAATTGGTTCAAAAAACTAAGTGGGCTTGGGGGAAGGACAATACGAAAAGGGATGGTTTAACACCCAGCGCTAATCCTCTTTGCTGTGTAACTCAGTTTCCGGTCTTTTATAGTCCATCATGGTAGAACCTGCTTCATAAATTCAATCTGTAGAGCTTCATGCATTTAGCTCTGGGGGTCCTCAGCTGAGTCTCTGATGGCAGTCAAAAAGGCAGCCCTCACATAAGTGGAGGTTTGGCTGGGTTTCAAATTGCTATAAACCTCAGGTGCTTAGGACAAGCTTCCTTTGTCCAGAGGAAGTCTGGACACCACTGATCAGTGGGTGTTACAGGTACCCCTTTGTGCCTGATTTATAGAAGATGCAAGTATGTCTTAGTCCCTGCTGGTTCTTTAGCTCCAGCTGTAGAAAAGCATAGATTTAGCTCAGTAATACTCAGTTCAATCCCTGGTGGATAGGCCAATATGGTAGCCATCACAAGAGTAATGTCAAAGTGTCCTGGGACTCTCAGGTCGTCTGTGAAATGGATGGTAGCTTAACAGCATGATGTAGTGTTGTCTCGTTAGATGATCTGACTTGGGAACCTGTGTCTGATCTGGAACAAGGAGAGATCCTAATCCAAACTTCTTGGAACTTCTGCAAAAAAAAGTTGTTTCACCACTGAGGCGGAACCAGTACATCCATACTCAAAACTGCTGGCCACAACTTTTATTTGTAAGCAGGCTCTTCGGTTGATTCGTGTTTGTCGGAGGAGAAATGAAAATGTCCGAGGTTGGGTTGTCTTGATGTTTTCATGCAGAGCAAAGATTTTAGAGTTAAACATTGGAGACAGAAGAGGTTGGAATGTCTTGTGTTGTGGGATATCGGTCTAGGGATATTTTCCCAGTACACTTTACCTGGATTCCCTCTAATATCCAGACTGATGACATATCAATTAGAGATGGGTTTGTTCATTCAACTTTGAGAGAGTTGGGAATCCAAATCCAGATTTCACCACTAACCCTTCCCTCTGTAACAGCCCAAATCAACACCCTCCCAAGCTTTTGGTGAGAGAACAAAGGACTTGAAATTCAGAGCTCAGTTTTGCAGCCCCTCCCAGTCTCTGTTTCCTGTTCTGGTTGCTAGCTACTGGGATGCCTTCCAAACATACTGTTTACCTTTGGGTAGTTTCTCTCTATCCAGATTAAAATTCCAAACAGTTTGCTTCATTCCCATAGACCGTAACCCCGAATGCGGCCTCGTAAACATTTTACACAGAATATAGATTCCTGGGATGATCTGAGTAACACATTGGAACCAGATTTATTTCTGAGGTGCTCACATGCCCACACAAACACATGTGAGTACTTGCACACCCACACATATGCACACACTCCTATTCCCGCAAACACTCCCCCATGAAATCACAAACACTGCCCTGTTCTCTCGCCCTCCATCTATGCAATGCGCATATCGAATAAACAATTACACACACACCTGTCATAAGGCAACTGAAATGCCAGCTGCCTTTGAAGTTTCCCGAAGAGCAGGCAAACGCGTCAACAGTGCTGGCCAAGATCACATCATTAATCATCTATTAGCCGACTTGTGTGCTCCTGTCACCTGTCACTTTGTAATGCATGCAAATCACTCTAAGAGTAACATTCCCAGCCTGACATTTCCAGGGCCAAAGCTGGGATCAACCCAGGCTTTGTGTTAGAGATGAAAGGGTAGCAAAGGAGCAAGCCCGGAGAATGTCAGTGAGCGACTGAGAAAATAAAGGAGGAAATTGTAAAATGACCAGTAAAAGTCCATGAGAGTTGTCTAGACTCTAGAGAATGATAGGGGTGCTTCATTGTTTTCAAGTCCTCTTATAACATTTGTTAAGGATTACAAGAATTAAGAATTACAAGAATTAATTAAGAATTAATTAATTAACATTTGTTAAATTGTATATTGTTATTTATTAGTTGTATTGCCATAGTGCCTAAAAGCTCCAGTCCCGGGCCAGCAGCCCGTTCTATTAGGTGCTGTACAAACACAGAACTAAAAGACTACCCCTGCCCAGAGAGTAAACAGTATAAGAAAAGAGACTAGAGATGGATAGGAGGACAGACTCCTGGAGGAGTACCAGGAGACAACAGTGGTCAGCATCAAAGCTCCAGTAGCACATCTGGACCATTCCATATATTCGGTTGGATTTTATAGGAATGTGTGTAGCCGCCAATCAAATCCTATAGAACCCTAATGATTTTTCCTCCCAGCTCTCATTCTATAGGACTTTGTCCAGGAGACAAAGAAATTGTAAGAAAACCAAACCCATGTACTGCTTGGTATTTCCCAGTCTGCAATGGAAACGATCCCTTTAGGGAAAACAAAGGAAGGAAGATTAGGCCAGGCTCACGTCTCCGTCCATCCATCGGTTTATGCCCATCACTGTATTATCGGAACATCTTCCTTGGACGTAAGGGTTACCTGGCAGGGTTCTAGTGGAATTTATACATCTTATGCGCACTTTCCTTCCCAGTTGTAGAGCGGCTGTGCATGCGGTATGTTGGGATAAGAAGTATGGTTTATGTTTTCTTCCACACCATCCTTTGTTCTTCTTCCTGCTTTTTCTCCTCTCACACTTCCTGTCCACTACTCCCCTCCCTTCCTTTGGGACCATGTGATTATGACCACATTTCAGTCCATACCTAGTAAAGTTGTTGAATCCATACATAAATCCAGTTGGAGTCAGAGGAATTTAGGCATGTGCCGGAAGATGAACCGGTGATTGCTGAAGGGGTAATTTGGTTCTGCTGGAAAGATTCACAACGGGGAGAGGGGTTACCCTCTGGATTACGCCCATAAAACCCTTTGTGGGGACTGTCTGTAAGTGAAGGTAGGATTTTACCTCAGTTATGCTGCAAGAGAGAAAATATTGAGGAATCAGGGCCTGCTACAGACAATCAGCGCAAGATTTCGATCCCTGGAAGTCCTTTCAATAGAAGGAGAGGGAAAGGGTAGAAATATCCTTTCAGAGTCTTCCCCCTCCCCTCCCCTGCTTATAATGCAGAGTTGAATCAGCTTTATGCCTTAATTCCTTTGCTGTCCGGGTGTCTGTGATGGGTTAGGTCTGGGTAGGGATTAACCCTGACAGTTCCCATCTCTGGATTTCAAATTAAGGCTGGGATATAAGAGGGGGAAGGGAGTCATTCCCGCCAGTCAATCCACAGGCTATTTATTTTTCAGAAGATTTTGATTATTATTTATTTATATAAACAAACTCTAGACCAAGGAGGCAATTAACCCCGCTTCCAATTTGGAAGCCCTCACAATATTATCTGTCTGGGAGAGCTGAGAAGCTGCACTCAGGCTACACGGAGAAGCAGATCATGTTTGTTTTAAATCTGAAGTTTTTCCCCCTTCAAGGGGGTCTGAACTTAGTCTTGGAGAGTAGTAAATGCTACCTTGGAGTGTAGAGGTGGCAAAGGAAAAAGTGTGTCCTTGTAGCCCGAGTCCTGCTGTCCTGAGCAACTAGAATTTAAAAAAGCATTAAGACATCCTGGATGGAAATTAAATCTTGTACTGGACAAGAAAGGAAGGGGGAGGGGAGGGCATGGAGAGGGAGAGAGAGAGATATGAAAAGAAGACCTGTACAAAAGGCCAGGACAAGGAAAAAAAGAGACAGAGAGGGGAAGGAGATGCCCTGGAAAAAGGGGTAAACAGTGAGGAGGCCAAATTTGCAGATGATAAAACATGGCTAAAGTTAGTTAAGCCCCAGGAAAGAGATCTTGGAGTCATTGTGGATAGTTCTGTGAAAACATCCACGCAATGTGCAGCAGCAGTCAGAAAAGCGAACAGAATGCCGGGAATAATTAAAAAAAAAGATAGATAATAAGATAGAAAATATCATGTAGCCCCCATATAAATCCATGGTAGGCCCACATCTTGAATACTGTGTGCAGATGTGGTCACCCCATCTCAAAAAAAAAGATATATTGGAATTGGAAAAGGTTCAGAAAAGGACAACAAAAATGATTAGGGGTATGGAATCGTTTCCGTATGAGAAGAGATTATTAAGACTCAGACTTTTCAACTTGGAATAGAGATGGCTAAGGGGAGATATGATTGAGGTCTATAACATCATGACTGGTATATTGAAAGTAGATAAGGAAGTGCTGTTCGCTACTTCTCAAAACACAAGAATTAGGGGTCACCAAATGAAATTAATAAGCAGCAGCTTTAAAACAAATGAGGAAGATGGACCCTTGGTCTGAACCATGTGAGCACTCAAATACCCATCAGTAGGACCATTCTTATATTCTTATGAAGAATGATAAGGGAAAATGGGAGGGCGCTAAAAGGAGAAAGAAAGGGAGGAATGATGAAAAAGAGAAGGAAGGAAAGATGAATAGATGTGCTCATTTTTCTAGAACAGGCCATTTCTAACAAAAAGATGTTGTTGTTCTTAAGTGAGTTCTACCACCAGCCAGCTTCTTATTTTCTGACAGGTAAATAAGACTAGCTAATTGGTCTCTGGTTTAAGAATGGGGTAGCGAGCAGAACCTGTGCCTTATGAATTGGGATCGTGTCCAATTTCTGGTCCTAGCAGATGTGATCTCATCAGGGTTCCACTGTAATGATAAATTGAAACATCTGAACGTTGCATTCCCAAGTCCTGGCGCCCAGTTTTGTGTGTGGAGAAAGAGGAGCTGATCAAGTTTCCTTCCGAAATGACAAATTGTAATTTCCAAAAATGTGATTTTGTCCATTTGCGAGTCTAACAAGCGCAGAAGCTTGGGGAGGAGAGGGTGAAGGCGGCGGGGGGGGGGGGGGTGTACCAAGGTCACGAGCGCCTGGAGGACTCAACTCTGGAAGTCGTGATCTCCTCCGTGGATAAAGTCTGAGCACACGTTGAGTCAGAAACACTTTAAATCAAGGTGACACTTACAAACACTTTATTAATAATTAATACGTGATTAATGAAAATTGCTTTTTAGCAGCAAAGTTGCTCTAAGGCACATTAGAGAATGTTTTAGGGAGACGTGGATAAATATTTGCATTCTCCTTTCTAAACGCTTCGTAATGGGCTCTCCACTTTCAGGTGCCTAAGCGTCATTTATCCCCCATGCAGGTGAGCCAGACATATCATCATTTATTTTCAGCATCCGTTTCTATCAATCACATATTAATTATTATTAGGAAAATATTTGCACGTGTAGCCCTCAATCTCGGGTCTTGGCTGAGTCCTGGGAAGGAAGAGAGGAAAAGAAAGAAAGAGATCTGGGCCTGCTTACTTCTTTTTGATCTTAAAACCAGGGGGCGGGAGGGGCACAGATTTTTAGCTGTTTTAAATGATCAGATCTCGCTTGGCTATACTGATTTACACCAGTTGAGGTTCTGGCCTGGACAGCTTAGCCCGTCTGTGAGTTTTGTCTTGTGGGGCAGGGCGGAGGATCTATAATAGCAACTTTCCATGGCTTTTCATTCTGTTATCTCTCTTGCACAGGGCTTCCACTACTCTAGTGAGAGGCTCACACTCATGAATGAATTGGATCTGCTTGTATCCACACTGCAGAGAGCAGAAACCGAGCACAGAGGGACTTAGGTGTCATTTCCGATGGCACTAACATACTAAAAAGAGCCGCGGAGCTGCAGCAGGACATCCGAGCCGCCCAAAGTATGACCCCATCTGAAATCCTAGCTACATACTCAGGGCAGCTAGCCTGTCCCATCCCAGGGGCACTTCTAGTTTTAGCACACAAGCTGGATCAGAGCTGGTGTGAGTATTTCAACTGAAGCTGGAAATTACACCCCCAGCTGCCGTGAAGATGTACCCTAAAATGACGTGTCTGTGACCAGGGTAGGAATCTGAAACTGGGTTTTATAAGACACGGGCCAGCACCCTAACCATGGAACTAGTCCATTTTGTGGCTGAGGGGTACGCTGAATTTCTCTGGTGGGTGGTGGGGGAAGAGATGGTTGCTATAAATTGTACCGGGAACAAAAGGTCATCGGATCAGCATGGTGCAAGGAAGCCTATGCCTATAGCAAGGGCAAGGTGGATGGTTATTATTGTAGGTTTCCCCAGTGCTAGATAATGATCCAATCGCTGGGTAACTTCAGTTTAGGGCCACAATTAAATGAGAGCACAATGCAAAATTTCAGCATTGCAGGAGAGCATCTTGAGCTGAGGTTTTCAAATCAGACTAAGGTATTTAGACCTGCATTCACCATTAAACCAAATGGAAGATGTAGGTCTAAATCCCCTGTCTTGAATGAACCCTCTCAATGTATTCATAACTATTTTATTTCACGTTGGGAGGGGAAGTCGACCATGCACTCCATCCACTTACCCAGGGAAGTTTCAAAGAAAAGAATAAGCATTTTCTAGACACCTGGCCAAGTGTCTGAATGTTGCGTGGAGCTCGGGGAAAATGGAACTGTGTGTGTCATGGAAATTCTGTGAGTTTCGGATTGAACTTGCCTCGACTGTCTTGAGGCCCATTTTGCATTCACTTTCCATGGCTATTGCGGTGAATGTGCTAGCCGGCAGGAGCTTTCACCGAAATTGTGAATGATTGTGCACTATCAACAGATGGGTGAATTTCTGAATTCCTAATCGTGAGCATTCACCCTGGAAACATGACTTTAGAGTTTACGCTCGTTCAGGCAGGGAACAGAAACAACTGTTCTATGTAGATGTGTGCTATGTAAGTGTCTCACCATCATGATTGAACATATCCCCTCAACATCCACCTCACCCCCCGGGAAGGAGGGAAATAGCTCCATTGCAAAGAGGAAGGACTGAGCGAGATTAGATGCCTTGACCAAGGTCACACATGGATTAGGTGGCTGAGCTGGAAATCGAACGCAGGTCTGATCCCCAGTCCATCTTTCCAACCAACTACTACTAAAATAGCACAAGTCCTGGGTGTGATCAACACTAGCCAATGCAACTTGAAGTTGGGACATAGGATCCTCTGTCATGATTGCATTGATTGTGACCGATCTGCAGGCCAGAAATCATTCCCATGCATTGCTCAGGGAATAATTTCAAATAATGAATACATCTGGGAGAACTAGAAGCTGCTTGAGGATGATTCATGAATAACATATGCATACGTTTAAAAGCAGCAAAATACTCCAATAAATTATTCTTTGAATGATTTCATAGACTCATAGAATCACAGAATATCAAGGTTAGAAGGGACCTCAGGAGGTATCTAGTCCAACCCCCTGCTCAAAGCAGGACCAATCCCCAACTAAGTCATCCTCCCCAACTAACTCATCCATTTATTCAGCTTGAATATCTACCAGCATCAAGGAAGGCAGTGAGTCTTAGTGGCTAGAGCACTGGACTAGGTCTCAGGATAACTCGGTTCTGTTCCCTAGTTCTGCCACTGGCTTGTGGGATGACATTGGGCAAGTCACTTGCCTCAGTCCCCTCCCCCCGTAAAATCACACCAATGACACTGATCTCCTTTGCAAGTCGTTTGAAATCTACGCAAAAAAAAGCACTGTACAAACAAACAGTCGTACAAATCTGGACCCATCCCCATGGCGCCTGTGCAGCGCTTGCGGCCGCTGTGTGATTCTGGGGTTTGTGTCCGTGTATGAATCATGGAGAGCAAGCACTGCTCAGGTGACAGTGGGCTGTTTTCGAGTGCCCTTACTGCTCAGCCGTGCCACCACTCTGAACACCGTGTGATCCTTCCTGTAGAGGGAGCATCACCTATTCCCTTCCTGAGTGACGTCCGCAAGGAACTGGGTCGGATTCGTAGCTGCTGCCTTGTCCAACACCATCTGACCACCGGGCACTGAACAGTTCTCAATGAGATGCCCTAGGGCAGGGATGTCATGTCTCCATGGGTATTATCACAAAGGAAACAGAGCCCTCTGTGATTGCAAATAGATTATGAAACGCACTGTCCCTTCACCTCTTCGGTATTTAGCTGTTTCTAAGTAAACAACTCATCTTTAAGGCTGTCTTTTTCCTTTCAAATGATCTCTGCCTATCTGTCTGTCTGTCTATCCATCCATCCATGCATCCCCATATACCCCCACTATCTATCCCCATACACCCTATCTATCTATCTATCTATCATCTATCTATCTATCTATCTATCTATCTATCTATCTATCTATCTATCTATCTATCTATCTATCTATCTATCTATCTATCTAATCATGTGGGACAGCTCTCAGTGAGCCATCTTAAATGAGACTATGTGAGAGCCACTCTGATACAGGGACAAGGGAAGGTGCTGTGATGCAGATCCGGGAGGGAGGTATTGTGCTGAGATGCAAGACCCCACGGGGAAGGCACAGTGGGGCCTAGAGGGAGTTTCTGTGGTGCAGAGCCAGAGGGAGGTGCTGTGGGACAGGTCAGCAGGGTGCCGTGGTACCGTAGGGAGCCTGGCTTAAGCCGAAATGTTCTCTAGCAAACTTCCGCTTATAGCAGGCTTTTAGAAGGCCCCATCGTAGGCTATTGATAATGGCAGCTCCTGTTATAATTAAACTCTTCCTTTAATGAGATACTAAATCCAGCCTACAAGGAAGGCTCAATGAGGATTTTTATCTGTGCCAGGAGACAATTCACCCCCATCTTCTCCTGTTTCCTGCCCCCTCCTGAAGCCTTGGTGTGAAGTGTCTTTTAGTAGCCTTCAGTGTCTTCACAAGGAGACTTAATCTGCAACTCCAATGATTAGTTTGTTTTATATTTAGCCTAGTGGAATAAGGGAGGGATGAGGAGGGACGGGAAGGGGGTCGTTTCTTGGGCTGGGGAGGATGTGCTATCCTGATCGTCACCAGAAAGGAGCTGATGGGCAGATGAGTGAATGATTTCAACCCTTTCGTGGACTTCCCTGTGAGGATCTTCAAGTGCTTTTCAGACCACAGGGCCTCCCTCTGTTCTGGCTTTGGAAAGCTTGTATTCTGCTGCAGGCAGTGCGGGGAGGGGGCAGCTCCCACGGAGGGGCCTCTGACAGATGGAGTCCCTCCGGGGACGCTGGAGGAGTGCACGCAGGATGGTGATCAGCAGGAGGTGCTCCCCCTTGTCCCAGCCTCATCCCCGCTCCACTCGCCCCTCAGGCACGAATAATCCCCAGAGGCTGGCGAACCAAGGACCACATTCCCAGCTGGTGTAAATCAGCATAGCTTAATTGGGGGGCTACTATTTAACACCAGCTAAGGATCTGGCCCAGAGAGCACCATGACAGACCGGGAGGCTGACAAATCTTGGATTCTCATCCCATTTGCATCAGTGACTCACCTTAGACGGCGTCTCAGATCCCCATGTGTGAAACCTGCCTCACCGGATTCCCAAGGGCCCGGTCAGTGCTTTGAAGAGGCAGGGCAGTGTATAGTGTGGTGAATAATTCTTACATGACAAGCCCTGTCAGGGAAATTAACTGTGGGTGAAAACATTTAAAAATCCCCCTTTTCAGAAGTGACCTGGGCACTTCGGAGTCTAAATCTCATTGCAAGTCAGTGAGACCCAAGCTCAGAAAAATCGGCTTTCCAATAGGTTACCAGGGAAACAATTTTTTTAGTATTAGGGAACATTTTCCAACAGCATCTTAGTGACTCCAGAGACAGGAACTCTACTCCAATAGACTGCAGGGTAATCACCCAAGGGAAAAGATAGAAGCCCTGTTGTTTTGAACTAGACTGAACAAGACTGGAGACATTATGCGGACGGGAACAAACCCAGGCAGGCTTAAGGGGGGAGAAATGTGTGACGAAATAGTGAGGTTTTGTCCTCAGTCTTTAGCTCCTTCTAACAGTGGGCTCGGACCTAAAGCCTGTACGGAGTGAAACATCATGAGGTCACGTGGGGTTGCCTGAGGGTTACTAGGAGAAGAATTAGATCCCTGTTCACAGGTGGGAAATCAGTGGGAGTTTTGCCTGAGCAAGGAGTTGCTCAGGACCACTTTAGAAGTGTTAATGAATCAAGACATCACAGTTTCTCCCACCTCTGGGAGGTGATCGTTGTTATTCTCGCTTTCCAGGATGAGACACTGAGGCTCAGAGAAAATAAGGTCCAAAACGTTTAAAATTATACCTGTAAATCCCAAATGAATCTCTCCACAAGGCCGAGTTTTGATGGTTTCTGAACATCTCCCCGTTGCTTTTGAAATGTTGGCCTGTGCAATCCCACAGGTATATTGGCTGAGGACCTAAATTTTCAAAAGTACTTAATCATTTTGGATGCCTCCATTTTTGGAGGCCCGTCTTGAGGCAATTTAGAGAACCCACATTTCAGAGAACGGGTGCTCAGCCCCTTTCTAAAAAAAAAATCAGGGGCCTTTTGGGTGCTTCATGTCGGGCACCCAAAATCACGTTCTTTTTTAACATTTAAACCCAGCATTGCTGACTCCCACAACTCAGACCTGTCCATTACGCCAAAACCCCTCATGACGATGCCCACTCTGGGGCTCTGGTTAAGCCTCCATGTCACCTCCAGCCCCCAAGAACGATCTTCATTGAACCATCCTAATTGTGTGGTACCATTTTCAAATTCAGGAGCCCCATGCTCCCCAAACATTTTCATCAGCGGACATGCTTGTCTGCATTTACACAGACACACACACACACACACACTCTGCCTCCTCGCATGGCTGAGTCTGTTCTCTGTCAAGTTCAAGCTGAATTGCAAGCTCCGGGGCATGGCTCCAACGTTTCGGTTCCTCAGCGAGGTGTTCCTTCTGGAGTGTTTGTACGAGCAGTGCATCATGGAAAGGGAAAGGGGGAGGGGGATGTCAGCAAAAGGCCCCGTGCTAATCTTCTCCTTCAAGATGGGGCCCTTTCGGAAACCTGTTTTAATATTCATGGTCTTTAGGTAAATAGTCTCTGAGTCTGGCTGTCAGTTTCTGCAAATGTGCCTGTCTCGCTGCGCTACTGCACATTTATCAGTGAGTAAACAGTGACAGGAGTAGGGGGATTAGGGAATTAAATTAGTGTGTAACCACTCTCCTTCTCAAGTTTTTGGCATGGCTTTATGTGTGTTTTGTTCCAAGAAGTTTAGGAAAAAAAATATCTCGCGCACTCACATGCAGACACACACACGCACTTGAAATCTCCGGGCTCCTTTTCTCTCCTTTCTTTCTCAGGATGTGATCTCGTCCAAATGAGATCATTACAATCAGAGTCAAGTAAGCAATAGATAAGGCTGGGAGAAACTTGCAGATGCCGACCCAGGTCTTCTGTTTCCCTCCTGGTCCTTTGAAGATTCTCCACTTGGGTTTCCCAACTGATCTGCACTGTTCCAGTGGGATGAGTTAGCATTTCCCTCTGTATGAGTTTCCCCTCCTCTCCTTCCACATCCCACCAGGTATAGATTCTGCCACCTGCCTAGCAATGATCAGGTTGCAAGCCAAATATGCAAGTGGCCCAGTAGTGCCGTTTTCTTATCATTTTTGTTTCCATACCCTGACACACGTTCACACACCCCATAGTCTCTCCCCCTTTCTTATTCAGAAGAAGGTGCCGTTTGAGCCAACTTCTGGAGAGAAACCCATGACAACTGTAAATCACACCAATTAGATCTGGATGCAGGTAGGTTCCATCTTGTCCATCTTTCATCATTCAACACCATGGATAGTGTGTGCATGCACCAGCCTTAGCCTTGGGGTTGTTCAGCACCATGGACAGAGCATTTGCCACTTGTCCTTCAAGAGGCTTTCACATGAGCATAAAATGGGGAAAGTGGAAAGAAAATTAACTCTTTCTTAGCTCTCCCATTGTATTTCTTAGCCTGTGATAAGCCAATCCACTGGCTTGTGTGCTACTACAGATCAATTAGCAGCACTTTTCTATCACTCCAGCCTATAGCGTTTGACTTGTATGTGCTACTGTTTTTTTTTCCAGTGCTCCATCTCAACCTCATTACCACCATCAGGTCCTGCAGAACGGTGCAAACCACTCACACCAACCTCTGTCACTCTCTCCAGGGTTCTCAGTGTCTCACGCTCCAACCTTATGGGATGACCCTACTGAGGATACTGCTCAAAACTGGGTCTAAAGTCCAAGTCAACAGGACTAGGTCCAGTAACAGTAATGACATAGGGTTGTGTTTTCAAAGTCTGTACTCCATATCTTTTCAGGAGCTGGAGTATTTTAAGGTCTCCTCCTGTGCATGGGTAGCAGATGGAGTTATTCAATTAACCCTCCCCTGACTGGTTGTTGGAATGGAGGCAGCAGAGGGCTCCATGTGGCCCCTGAACTTCCATGCAGGAGATGATGTGGTGGGAACTATGCCAGTTGCACCATCCAACCCAGAAGACATAGGAACCAGGGCAACTCTTAAGGATAATGGTGTAGGAGGATCCCCCATAACAAGTTGTGGGGAAGAGATATCTGGGGGGTATCAGGAATAGAGAGCATTTGTGAACTCCAAGTTCCAAGCTGGATAGTGTACTGTGAAACCAGACAAAACCCAGTGTTGACTGGTGCTGTTCAGCTCTGGTTTCCAGATGCTTGTGGGAGAAGAAGAGTACCATAAAACTGAAGATGCCACTTGATGCCCCTACAAATGCCCATTAAATTATATTTACATTTTAGGACCGAATGCATTTGGGATTTCCAGCAAAGGTTGAAAAGTGAAGCTACCACCCTGGAGCAATGGCTAGGGCTGAAAAAATAGCCCTGCTAAAGCTGCTGCTGACGATGTGGTGTCAAGTCCGAAAAAGCATTTGTTCTCTCAGCTCTGTGAGCCAGCGAGAGTGGAGATTTTGGGTGCATCTACACCCCAAATGAAGGCTACTTCTACACTTGGAGCCAAGGATGTGATTCCCTGATCGATCACACAGACATCCTCCCACTAGCTCCAATTGAACTAGCTCACTAAGCTTGGTGATGTCGCCATGGTAGCACAGGCAGAGAGGAGTAGTGGCCCAGCTAGGTACCTTGAGTACAAGCCTGAGCGGATGGTGTGGGTACATTCCCAGGTAGGCCAGCCCATGCCTCTCCTCTGTGCCACCTGTGTTACTGTTCCTAGCCCAATGGCCTGAGAAGAGCTGGCATGAACACATCTATGCAAGCTGGGAACCACACCCGCCCCCAGCCCCAACCGGAGGTGTAGCTTTGGGTGTAACGATAGCTCAGATGGGCATATTCGCGCTACCTAGAATCTAGCGAGTGAGGGTAATGGCAGTGAAAATGTGGTGGCACAGGCCTCAGCCTAGGCTAGCCACCCAAATTCAAGCCCGACAGGAACCTGGGTATATATTCAGGTTGCTGGCACATGCCTGGCTCCATTCTGCTGCATCTTCACTGCTATTGTTACCCACATGAGGCAGATTAAAGCTAGCATGCCCGCAATGTGAACATGCCTTCACACACAAGGCAGGTATACCTGAAACAACACTGGAGCTACACGGCATGGCAGGCTTAGCAGAGCGATTGGATTAGCAGTCCATGAGTTTCAGAGTAGCAGTCGTGTTCGTCTGTATCCGTGAAAAGAACAGGAGTACTTGTGGCACCTTAGAGACTAACAAATTTATTTCAGCATAAGCAGATAGCCTACGAAAGCTTATGCTGAAATAAATTTGTCAGTCGATGAGTTGTAACTCAAATTGCTGCATTCCCATTGTATTACTCGCTCCTCTATCAGCGGCATGTGAGCTTCAAACCCAACCACCCCTACAGCCTGAGACAACATGACCCAGTCAGCGCGAGCTTAAAGCACCATGTAATTTGAGCTAGAGATTTTTGCGTGTGGACGGGGGTCAGATTAGGAGCAACGGTCGAGTTATAGCTCCAATTAACGATGTACGGAAGGTAAATCCTTCATGTGGGTGCTTAGTGAGAAAAATCAGGGGGTTTGCATGCAGTGCATTGATAAGTTAGAAATAAAACAGTGTTATACAGCAGAATAACACACTGCTCAGAATTCTGGGGTTTGGGGAACCTTTTCTATTTTTTCCTCAAAAACCAGATGGAGTTTGCCAAGCTTTCTTTCCTGTAATTTAGCTCATTCTGAGGTTGCTGAAATTGAAAAATATGTTTCTCCAGCTAAAGAGGGAATTCTGTGTGCTGTATATGGATTGGCAGAAAACCCCTACCTCTTTGTATAATTTATAGACACCATGCTCTGGTAATTGGTAGGCTAGATAAGATTTGGATGGATGGATAGGTAAGTACTGTGGGTATTTTTTCATTAGGACTTTTCTCTCTTCACTCTGGCACCTTTCACAGTGTCTGTTTTTCACCCTGCCTCATTTTTCACCCTGTTGTTTTTGTGTGTCCCCCCGCCCCCGTTCCTTTGTTCACTGCCTCTCTGAATCAGAACATGAACTCAATAACATGAGAGTTGAAATGTTCAAGTCCGTGATGTTCTAGTGACTCTGAAATTAGGCAGAAGAATTTCCCCCACCATCTCAGCTCATGAATAGGTCTTGCAGATTTCATAGGATAACAAGCCATAAAGCTTTCTTCCCCCAGAATTGTCCTGACTCAGAATTTGTAGGAGACCGGGCTGCTTTCACCTGTGGTGTTCCTGTTACAGCATCGTCACTACAAAATAAAAACACAGAGTTACAATGCAAGGAGCACGTTATTTTACTGCAAGGCATAGTCTGACAAGTGGTCGTATAACAGCAATCGGAACCGAGACACCTGGAACCTAAGGTGCCGGGATACCGTGGTGATCACAGGGAGAACTAACAATAGGCAGATGGCTGGAGGGAGCCGGAATCCTTCTCACTGTATTAATTCCCATGACTGCTTGGGAAAAAAAATGTGCTCTCTCCCTGCTTTTCAGCTGAGATGTAACAGGCAGGGGCTGGAGTGAAGGGCTCCCCTGGATACAGGCTGGAGAGTGATTTCAGGCACAGCCCGCAGTAATGGAGGAGAGGTAAAGATCACTGCTCCACAAGCAGTCCCGGTTCTTTCCCTGCTTCCTCCAGGGGGTGGCGGGGAGGGGAAGGGTAATTCACTCCCGGTTTATTCCTGTAGCAGACGCTGCTACGCTCCCCTGCCCCCCCTCTGACGGCTCAGCAACTAAGGCCAGTGAGTTCAGAGTTGGAGCTGAGCCAAGACTCTCCACCCGCCTGCTGCAGAGAGGGAGTCGCGGGGCACTCACCCCTCCCTCACTCCATCCTGTGAGAGCCCAAGATCCAGGTAGCCCATGCAAAGATGTAGTGACAGGCTCTTCCTCCCTTGCCTGGGTGCCTACCCCAACCCACAGGCCAACCCTAAGTCCTCCACCCTCTTACAGAGCGTGGGCCCTGTCCTGCAACCCTCCCTCAGTCATCTGCTCTCCACTAGCCCCACCGGCTTCAGCCGCCCTACTGGAGCAAGTGAGGATTACTCCTGCAAGCAAGGACCGCGGGGTGAAGATCAGCGCCCTAAACACCGACTCGCGTCCCAGGGGGAATTGCCCCTCGTTCGCCTGGCACGGCACTTGCAGCCACGCAGCACAGTTGGCAGCTTCCTGTTTAAAATCATATTCATTTGAGAATTCCCAATGTCCTTCTCTGATCCCGGGCCGTGCGTGTGAGGACTGGATCGCCCGAGGGGTTGGGCGACAAGATGCGGCCTAGGTTGAACGTGAACAGAACGCGGGGACTGTTTCTGAAGCACTATTTGCCCAGATTAATGCAATTTCTGCAATAACAACCCCTGCGGTGCCTGTGTCCCAGCAAACATTTTCTTCGTTTCATTTTATTTTTCCATTTTGTTTCGTTCCCCGCCCCGTCTTCGAGCCCTGCGGGCTACAGACGAACATGGGGAATCTCTACCATCCCTCCTCACTGGAGTGGAACGGTGAGAATTGCATTTCTTTCATTCTCTTCCTGCTGTCCTGAAGGGAGGGGGTGGACCGTGGGTCTTCCTCGCTGAGCAGAGGGGTGGGGTGAATTTGAAGTTACAACCCCCAAAGTCTCTCCCTCCCCCATCCCCTCCATTCTCCTTTTCTCTTTAAATATTATTTTTAATCTCACTAGGACACAGTATGAGAATTTCATCCTAGGTATCAGCGTCAGGAGACTATAAGAATATCCCTGGTCAACCCCATCTCCTTATGGTGACAGGTTTCAGAGGGGTAGCCGTGTTAGTCTGTATCAGCAAAAACAACAAGGAGTCCTTGTGGCACTTTAGAGATTAACACATTTATTTGGGCATAATCTTTTGTGGGCTAGAACCCAGCTCCTTGCTTTTCTGTTGCTGTTTCCTTTCTTTTCCTTTCCTACAACATTTTTTAGTGTGAGAGAGGTTCTGGTTTTATTCTGGACTTCTGATCTTGTACAAGAAATCTATCCGTCCGTCCGTCCATCTAATCTAATCTAATCTAATCTCGCTATGTTCTTAGCTTCCCTCTCCCCCCCCCCCCCATGTCCATTTGGGTGCCTAGGCTCTGACTACATCATTTAAGAGCAGTCACTAGTGCTGTCCAAGAACAGGATATTTTCTCCATCTCCCCACCCTCTTCCCGGCATGGCTTCTTTAAGGAAGGGGATCATGTGGGTGGCCATTCCTTAGCCCCCTTTACCTTGCAAAGAGCTGTGCCTTTCCTTGTGCTCTGAAAGAGTGGAGCGTGGGAGACACAAGCTAGTTCTGGTCTCCTGTGGTAGGGAACAGGGAGAGATTATCGCTGTGAATTTACATCCCAGGACTGTGGCTGGATTTTCCCCCACCCTCCCTGCATTTAAATCTCTGGATTCCAGAAGGGACAGGCCTTTCTAAGGGCATGGCTTTATTTGGAGCTTGGGGTGGGCGCGGGGCTGATTATGTTTCATTCAAATAAGCATCACTTAGTGGAATTGTCCTCGCAAGTGCATTGCACTGTTGAGCGGTCCCTGTACTGCTGAATGCAAGACAGGCTGTCGCAGGCAGCAAAGCGTGGATTTCACTCCCGCCGCTAAGACGTAGATCAGAACAAGTAAACCCTGATCCGTGCGTCGTGCTATTCAGGCAGTCAGGGCGCTGACAATGTGGCAGTTAAGCAGTGTGGCAATTAGGAGGGCTTAATTTCTGCCCCATTAATTTCCGTCTCCCTGCCGTGAAGACGTTTACATAATAGCGCCAGGCTGTGAAGGGTTTGTTTTTTCAATCTGTATTGTTTCTAACAACGTAACCAGGTAAATGCCTTGATAGACTAGGCCACGTAGCCAAGACAGCATTACTAATTTGATTATGTTGCGGTGACATTATTAACCCACTCAACCATCCTTGGGATGCTCGGCTGCATCCTGAATGATATACTACATTTCCTTTCCCACACCTATCTCAGGATGTTCCATCTCGCTCATCTGTCACCCTCTAGTACTACAGTATTCCACAACAACCGCCTACACTGCTCTGCCCTCCTACCAGCTGGCTAAGTGTTCTTTCCATCTCTCTCTCTCGCTCTCTTTCTCTCTCTCTCATCAAGTCACACACCTCGCAATGGTACACTATATGTTCTTTGCTTTTTGAATCGCTCAAGGGAAGCATCATGCCCCAAACCCATTAAGCAATACCAAGCAATCATTTCTCTGTGACTGTGACACCCTACCTTTGCTGATTTTCCTCTTTCTGTTTCTCATCATGACATTATTATTACTTCTGTTTAGTTAGGTATGGTACTGTATTTATGGTACTGTATTTAGGTATGGTACTGTAGGTATAGTACTGTATTTAGGTATGGTACTGTATTTATGGTACTGTAGGTATGGTATTGTATTTAGATATGGTACTGTAGGTATGGTACTGTATTTATGGTACTGTAGGTATGGTATTGTATTTAGATACGGTACTGTAGATATGGTACTGTATTTATGGTACTGTAGGTATGGTATTGTATTTAGATAGGGTACTGTAGATATGGTACTGTATTTATGGTACTGTAGGTATGGTATTGTATTTAGATATGGTACTGTAGGTATGGTACTGTATTTATGGTACTGTAGGTATGGTATTGTATCTAGATATGGTACTGTAGGTATGGTACTGTATTTATGGTACTGTAGGTATGGTATTGTATTTAGATATGGTACTGTAGGTATGGTACTGTATTTATGGTACTGTAGGTATGGTATTGTATTTAGATAGGGTACTGTAGATATGGTACTGTATTTATGGTACTGTAGGTATGGTATTGTATTTAGATATGGTACTGTAGATATGGTACTGTAGGTATGGTACTGTAGGTATGGTATTGTATTTAGATATGGTACTGTAGGTATGGTACTGTATTTATGGTACTGTAGGTATGGTATTGTATCTAGATATGGTACTGTAGGTATGGTACTGTATTTATGGTACTGTAGGTATGGTATTGTATCTAGATATGGTACTGTAGGTATGGTACTGTATTTATGGTACTGTAGGTATGGTATTGTATTTAGATAGGGTACTGTAGGTATGGTACTGTATTTATGGTACTGTAGGTATGGTATTGTATTTAGATAGGGTACTGTAGATATGGTACTGTATTTATGGTACTGTAGGTATGGTATTGTATTTAGATAGGGTACTGTAGGTATGGTACTGTATTTATGGTACTGTAGGTATGGTATTGTATTTAGATATGGTACTGTAGATATGGTACTGTAGGTATGGTATTGTATTTAGATATGGTACTGTAGGTATGGTACTGTATTTATGGTACTGTAGGTATGGTATTGTATCTAGATATGGTACTGTAGGTATGGTACTGTATTTATGGTACTGTAGGTATGGTATTGTATCTAGATATGGTACTGTAGGTATGGTACTGTATTTATGGTACTGTAGGTATGGTATTGTATTTAGATAGGGTACTGTAGGTATGGTACTGTATTTATGGTACTGTAGGTATGGTATTGTATTTAGATAGGGTACTGTAGGTATGGTACTGTATTTATGGTACTGTAGGTATGGTATTGTATTTAGATAGGGTACTGTAGATATGGTACTGTATTTATGGTACTGTAGGTATGGTATTGTATTTAGATAGGGTACTGTAGGTATGGTACTGTATTTATGGTACTGTAGGTATGGTATTGTATTTAGATAGGGTACTGTAGGTATGGTACTGTATTTATGGTACTGTAGGTATGGTATTGTATCTAGATATGGTACTGTAGGTATGGTACTGTATTTATGGTACTGTAGGTATGGTATTGTATCTAGATATGGTACTGTAGGTATGGTACTGTATTTATGGTACTGTAGGTATGGTATTGTATTTAGATAGGGTACTGTAGGTATGGTACTGTATTTATGGTACTGTAGGTATGGTATTGTATTTAGATAGGGTACTGTAGGTATGGTACTGTATTTATGGTACTGTAGGTATGGTATTGTATTTAGATAGGGTACTGTAGATATGGTACTGTATTTATGGTACTGTAGGTATGGTATTGTATTTAGATAGGGTACTGTAGGTATGGTACTGTATTTATGGTACTGTAGGTATGGTATTGTATTTAGATAGGGTACTGTAGGTATGGTACTGTATTTATGGTACTGTAGGTATGGTATTGTATTTAGATATGGTACTGTAGGTATGGTACTGTATTTATGGTACTGTAGGTATGGTATTGTATTTAGATATGGTACTGTAGATATGGTACTGTATTTATGGTACTGTAGGTATGGTATTGTATTTAGATAGGGTACTGTAGATATGGTACTGTATTTATGGTACTGTAGGTATGGTATTGTATTTAGATAGGGTACTGTAGATATGGTACTGTATTTATGGTACTGTAGGTATGGTATTGTATTTAGATAGGGTACTGTAGGTATGGTACTGTATTTATGGTACTGTAGGTATGGTATTGTATTTAGATAGGGTACTGTAGGTATGGTACTGTATTTATGGTACTGTAGGTATGGTATTGTATTTAGATATGGTACTGTAGGTATGGTACTGTATTTATGGTACTGTAGGTATGGTATTGTATCTAGATATGGTTCTGAAGGTATGGTACTGTATTTATGGTACTGTAGGTATGGTACTGTAGGTATGGTACTGTATTTATGGTACTGTAGGTATGGTATTGTATTTAGATATGGTACTGTAGGTATGGTACTGTATTTATGGTACTGTAGGTATTGTACTGTATTTATGGTACTGTAGGTATTGTACTGTATTTAGGTATGGAACTGTTCTTTTTCCTAGTGGAGCCAGGCCCCATTGTGTGCTGGGTGCCGTAGAAACACAGAACAAAAAGATGGATCGTGACTCAAGGAGCTTGCAGTCGAAATGTAAGACAGTGGACAACACGCTGGGACGCTGGAACAATTAGTACACTGGGGGTGCTCAGAGCCTTTCAACCAACCTGCAAACCCTGTCTATGATGGAAACCTCTTCAAGCCAGGGGGAATGGTAGCACCGGGCCCAGACCCTCCTAATTCCAGAACCTATGACAACAGGGGAGACAGACGGGGTTACAAGCAATCAGTGAGACAATATTGCTCAGCACAAGAGTCTCAGTGGCCTAACCACAATCACGTTTTTATATGCAATGATTTTAAGAGTTCTCGGAGAAAGGCCGCCCTTTACTTGTAGGTGGGTTGAGCTCCAAGCACAGCGGGGGTGCGGATCCTGCACTGGGCCCTCTAGCTGCTGCCGCAACACAAAGAATACATAATAATATTAAAATGACCCAGCACTAGAAACTACCTGCTAGAGAGAAATCTTGCGTTGATTCCTGGGGGCACTGATGAAGTGACCCAATAGGTCTTTTCCATTTCAAAAACCTCTGATTCTCTGATTCCATTATACTAAGCTAATAATAATAATAAATAAAGATGGCTTCTCCCACACACACCTTACAATGACCACCCAGGAATAAGTAGCACATTAGCAGTTTGTCATGTCTTTGTTCAGTAGCAACCAACAAAGAGTGGCTCCGATGATGAGAAGAGAAAAGATGTTTCTGTTCAAGAGAGAGATGGTGAGGCGCCGCCTTTATTTCAGAGCGATCGGATTCTGAAGTGCACTTGCCTGTGTTTTGTCTCATTTGCAGGAATCTGAGGAATCAGTCTTGATTCATTCCCTGCACTAGTTTGTAACAATGCGAGGTGTTAAATAAAGAGGCCTGATTATACTGTTTACCAAAATGCACCGGCGTATGTCACATTTCAGTAGTGGCCTGGTGATGTTGGTGAGTGCAGCAGGCTCTTCAGAGCTTCAGGGAAAGTCAAGTAGGGGGTTGATTTTTCCTTATTTTTTCCCCCTTTCGGCCATTAGTTGCCATAACAACCAAATGCATTTTGTTGTTGTTGTTTTTCCTCACTGTCGCAGTGTCCCATGATTTTGCAAATAGAGCACTTTAAAAAAAACGTAGCCCGCCCCACAATCACGGCAACATGCGCATAAGCATACACACCATGGACACTTGGAAAAGACACACGCACTTTGACACCTACCTGCCCCCCCACCTTGTCACAGACATATGCACACAACTTGCCACAGAACAGATTGAAACACAGATGCACCCTGCCCCATAACAGACCCAGATACCACCCCACCACAGACACACACGGAATACACACATCTGCACTGACACACATGGCCAACCACAACACAGGGACACTTACATATTTGTGAGTCACCAAATAATACATTGTACACATTCCACCATGCCCCCTAAACAGCAGTACACATGACACACAGCTTTCCACTGACACAGTTTGTTTACTGGAAACCCCCACACACACACACACTTACACACAGTACTTGTTGCACATACCTGTATTATACACATGAACCATACACACCTGAAATTTACACAACCCTCACACACACACACACACACACAACTTACCACATGCAGGGCTTTAACTATCCCATGCATGTGTGTACATTACACACATCAGCCACACATCAGCCGACATGCAGCTGTACTACACACACGCAGGATAAGCAACACATACAACGAAGGAAAGAAGAAGAGGGGTGGACTTAAAGAAAACAAAGCTCAAGATGAAACAGTGTGTTCCCTCTTCAGTGTCCTGATGGGCCCTGAAATCTTGCAAATGTTAAATAATAGTTAACAGACCATCAACAGAGGGACAGTGGATGCACTAAAAGCTGCTCCAAAGTGCCGGTCCCCTTTGCTAGGGAGCACAATTCAGCTTCTAGGGTTCTCGCCTTCATTTCTGGGGAGTGAAAAATATTACAGCACAGGCTCTGAGTTTAATTGCTCTATAATGCCATCTTGTGGTTTTTTGACTCAGGAATTAAATCTTCCCCTGTTTGTCACATTACTCTCCAAATGAGGCAATTATCATGCAATCTGCACAAGAAAGAAACCAGAGAAGGAGTGAGGGGGGTATGGGAGGGGGGTGGAGTTTCTCCTTAGCTGCCATTGTTAAGCTCTGGGTAGGTGCTGCCAATAACATCCATTTACTGGGATTCACCAGCCGCAGCACAGAGCTTTTTAGAGCTGGACGGGAAACGGCTTCCCATCCCCTAAACAGATTGGGAAATTTGAAAAAGAAATTCCCATCCGGAATTGGGATGAAAAATCCAAATCTTGAGAATTTTCACAACCTGAAAATGCCCCCACCCCCAAAAATGGACTCGTTCTTGAAAAGTTTTGTTTTGTTTCAAAACAAAATATTTCAATGTTGATTTTTGTGCTGATTTATAATTAGCTTAAATGTCGAAAGTCGTTCTGAACCAGTAAACTGCAACTTTTCACTTTGAAAATGTCAACAAAAAAAAACCCCTCACCTGTTTTAACAGTTTAAAACCCCCTTTTCTCTTTTCCTACACTTTTTTGCGTCCAAAACCAGGTCACAATCAGCCCTTTCCCGTGATGTTTCGGTTTTGATGGCTGAGCATTGTCTGATGAAGAAAAAGTTTTGTTGAAAAGTTCCTGGCCAGTTCTAGTACCAACCTCATCAGACCCGCCAACAGAAATAGTAGGTCACCAGGAATCCAACCCCAGACAAATGTGGTGGTGGTGGGTTGTTTGTTGTATTTTATGACAGATCAGGCCCTGGAATATTATCTGTTTTGTGGCAGTGGATTAGCTCTCCTGTCAGATGAAAAAGGAGAGCAATTGTTTTCTATGAGTGAGTGATCGCCTGACACGCCAGGGTGTGAATTTACATACACCAGCTTGAAGTGTAGAAACATCCCATGTGGACACTGCTACAGCACAGTGAAAATGCAGCTTTACTACTACCTGAAAATGCACTACGCCTAGCCACGGCCCAGGGCTTTCACTGCGCTGTAGCAGTCTCACATGGACTGTTACTGCATACTAAGCGGGTGCGCTCTAGATTCCCACCCTGGCTGTGTAGACATGGCCTAAGGAATTAAAGAGGTAGCATCTGATTCGGGTTTCACTTACTGCTCTAAATCAGAAGCCGCACAGGTGAAGCGGATGTGATGTCACCTGTGGAACCCCGGCGTCAGTGAGAGGTGAACCAGGCTCCTTTGTTGTAGGGAGAGCATGCGAATAATGGATTGCGATCGTTTGTATTTCCCAGAGGTTCAGACTTAGATCCCCTGGATCCAAACCTGCCCCTCTCCTTTCTGCGGAGGAGGGTCAGCTCCAGAACTAGACGCACCCTCCATTCCTCAGTTCCCCGTTCCTGTTTAGAAGCGACTGAGATCTCACAAGAACAGCCTTTCTCATGAGATGTCAGCTGAGTCCTATGAGCACAGCTGAGCTGGTGAGATGTCTCCTGTCTGAGCTGGTGGGAATCTTGAAAGACACCGTTCAGGGCCCAAACCTTGTGAGAACAGTTTGGGAAGAATTCTCAGTCCTCATGGGCCCCGTGATACGGGAGGGCTGGGAGTGGTGGGAGAGTGGTGGAGGGGAAATATAGAAACCCTAGGCTAATTAAGGTGTGATTCCCTGTAAACTAGGGAGTATGGTAGGGTGACCAAGCAGCAAATGTGAAAAATCGGGATGGGGTGGGGGATAATAGGAGCCTATATAAGAAAAATTGGGACTGTCCCTATAAAATCAGGACATCTGGTCACGCTAACGTGTGGCTACAGGTTAATTGGAGCACCTGCAGTCAATTAAGGCCCTGTCAGGAACCTAATAAACCCCCCTGCTTCAGGCAGTCAGGGAGGAGGAGGAAGGAGAGAGGATTGGAGCTTGGAGGTGTGGCATGAGACTTGAAAGACCAGAGAACAGAAGTAAGGGAGACCCTGCCCCAGCAGGGGAGGGAGGCTCCCTCCCCCAGCATCTAAGGACTGAAGTGGGAAGAGGGGAAGAACCCACAGGAGTTAAGAGGCGCTGGGGCTCAGAGTGAGGAGCACACCCAGACCCCTCCCCCGCTTCCCTCCTTTCCCACCTTCCAGGGTCACAGCGGGGTTCTCGGCATCCCAAGAGCAGGGGCAAAGGGTGGCATCTTAGCCCCCGCCAAGAAAAGCACAGGCCCCACCATACTTACGTCGGCCATCTTGTCACCACCCTCAGAGCTAAACCCCAGGTAACCTGAGTCCATATTTCTAATTATTATTATTACTACTAATAATAAATGGTGGTAGCTTAAATAAAAATGATGCCTCAAGGGAGGGAATAACAAATATACTAACAGAGCCCAGTCTTGCAGTCCTTACTCAGGCCGGACTCCCATTAAAATCATGGGGGTACATCCTGCTCTCCGTTACACCAGCAGATGCTGAGAGACACGCTACTCACTTCCGTGGAGTGGCTCTGGGTGTACATCACTGGAGCAGTGAGCAGAGTTTATCCCAATCGACTTTTTCCGTCAGTAAAGGGCTGCAGGAATGGGCCCAGGTGTGATCAGCCAGTAGCCTAGGACCGACCCAAAGCATGTGGAAGACCCACTGCCCTCGGTTGGCTCTGGACCCTGCCTTTGTTCCACATATCAGCAAACGCTGTTGAAAGAAAGAAACGCCGCTGATTGCACTGGGAAGCAACAAAGCTTGCGCTTTGATGCTCCCAGCGAGGTTTCGGGTGTCGCCCCTCCCCTGCTGCAAGTTGAAGCAAGGTAGCTCCGGTCCCCGTGTACAGAAACACACCTCTTTGTTGTTGCTCTGCAGAAAGCAATGAAATATTTTGGAGGCATCTAATATGTCTCTAATGAGGACCATAGCTCATGTATCCACTTTGCATCATAATCAAGCATACCCAGCCACCGACCAATTTTTTAGAGCAGTTTTGTTTTCTCCATGGGTAGAAACCTGGCATGAGCAGCAAATTACCTGTGAATTACCTGCACGGTGGCCAAGAAGCCTATTTACCACCTGTACCTAAATTCCTTGCAGGGAATTTGGCACCTGTCCAGGGAGAACAAACAGCAAGGACAAAATCATTTATAGGGGCGTGCTAGTCAGAGCTGTCCTGCTTTCTTGTTTGCAGCTGGGAGATTATACGGTGGTGAAACCAAACACAGGCTGCGAAGCAATAGGGCGTGTTAAGAGCAGCGGCAGCAGAGGAAAGTTTTTAGTGCATGTCTCGTGTCGGTCTTGGCGTGGCATTTATTGGAAGCCTGTTCAAGCCCTTGAATGAAATGCAGAAGAAACCTCTCCAAAAGGAGAAAAAGAACCTTGAAGCTAAGGACAAGGGCAGAGGGGTAGGACAAAAAAATGATGCAGGTAATGGATGCTTCCACTAGCCAGGACCAGTAAGATTCTTAGACCTCTTAGTGTCAGGAAGGAAAGGCTGGGATGGGCAAAGCTCTACCTTTCATTGCACACTGTCATGTGCCAGCCACACAGCCATGCATGTCTAGACACGTGCATGCCCCTGAGAGATGCAAAACCCTGTTTCCTGGTCGACAGCCCAGACCTTTGTTCTACCATGAGCCGAATCCAAACTTCCTGAATTGAGATTGAGAGCAATGAATTGGTGAGTGGGTGTGCCTCTGGGCACTTGATGCCTGCTACTGGGTGGAGTGGCTACATTGTGTCATAGCCCCTCTATTGATTGTGGAGATGCTCCTCCTCCTGAAAAGTTAGGGACTTGTACTTCTAAAGCAAAGGGGTCTGAGCTCCATTCCTGCTGCCTCTGGGATGTTTCATGTGTATGACAGAGTAACAGCCACAAAGTCCGGCATGGCAACATGTTTCTTATGATACAATATTTCTTAATTCTTTTACTGGGTCTCTCCCCTTCTAGTCTCTTTTATACTACAATAGGATGCCCCTCCAAAGTCATTAATGACACAGCTGGTCATCTTCTATGAAACCCTGTACCCCGAAGTACAGCCCACAGATGCTAGTGTGGAATCTAAAAGAATAAGAGTGGGGTAAAGGGAGAATTAAGAGGATGGGGAAAGGGAGGTTTCCTGAGGGGGGGATGAAATGAGCTGGAGACCATGGTTCTCCCTCCGCCTTGCCCTTCTGTGGTCCTTTGCCCCTGGGCAAAGCGGGTATAGAAGGCAGGCATTGTAGGAGCTCTGCCCAGCGGGGAGTAACCTCATGAGGTGGAAAAACTGATCAGGGGAGCTGAGAAGCTGGAGAGGTCAAAGCCTACCTCCCGTGGAGCTGACACCGGCTGCAAAGGAGAAGGCTCTTGCATCAGTAGTGCTGAGAAGATGAGAAAGGATGGAGAGGAAGGTGATGCTGAGGGAGTGGGGAGGAAAATGGAGAAGGGAGGGACAAGATGCAGATGATTTAGTTGGCATTGGTCCTGCTCTGAGCAGGAGGTTGGGCTAGATGACCTCCTGAGGTCCCTTCCGACCCAGATCTTCTATGATGGTCCAGGGAGGGTTGCAAACAAGCCAGAGGGCTCTGCGCTGGATCCAGCAAAGAATAGGGAGCACAGCAGCTTCAGTAGGGTGACAAGAAGCAGGTGTGGGGCTAGGAGAAGGAGGTTGAGATTAAGAGGAAAAGCATGAAGGGCTGGTAATTGTCAGGAGCTGTCTAAGGAGACAACAAGCTTGTTGCATGCAGCAGAGGAGAGGTGGGATTGATTGAGCTGTGTTCAAAAGGGTGAAATCAATGCGAGTGAAAGAGGTGCATCTGTCCAAGCATCACCATCTGCCCACGGGGGCATGGGGAGAATGAGTTAAACACACCGAATATGGAGAAAGGAGAAGACTATATAGATTCAGTCTCCTGGGGTCGCTGTCCTGTGACCTCTCCTCCTGCTTCTCACCCTGTCCTAGGTCCAGAATTCACAGAGTATGGCACAAGAATGCTCTCACTCAGTCACCCAGGATGACAAGCTAGGGGGTTGTGCTGCTGAAGAAAGGGGGAAATCCATGACTCTAGATGTGCATGCGGTCATGCATGTATGGTACATGTGCTTGTCCTCAGAAAGTCCCAAGCCTTCTTAGGGCAGGTCTACACCATGGTGGGGATCCACGCTGTGAGCTCGATCGAACGGGAGTCGATTTATCGTGTCTAACCTAGATGCGATAAATCGATCCCCGAGCGCTTTCCCATCGACTCCGGTACGCCACTGCCGCGAGAGGGGCAGGCGGAGTCGACGGGGGAGCAGCAGCAGTAGACTCACCACCGTGAAGATGCCGTGGTAAGTCGATCTAGGTGTGTCGACTTCAGCTACGCTATTCACATAGCTGAAGTTGCGTATCTTACATCGATCCTCCCTCCCCCTCACAGTGTAGTCTAGTGCTTATAGACATACACTGCTGGCTAGGTCCTGCAGACAAATTCTCTGCTGTGCTCTCATCCCCCTCCCTGTCTCTTTATTCTTTCATTCGCTCCCTTTCTCAGATTTTGGTCTCTTCTTTTGCTTTCTCTTTCCTCTCTCTTCCTTTATTTCATCCTTTCTTCTTGTCCTTTTTTCTTTTGTTCTGCTTTCTTTCCTCCCCCTCCCTTAGTTTGTTTGTTCATTTTTCTTTTCTTTCGCTCATTCGTTCCTCTCTCGTCTCCTGTATTTGTTTAGAGCAAATTTTCAAATCTATAAACCCATTACAGCAAAGAGCCGGTGCTCCGAGCCTGCAGATGTGGCCGGTCCCAGAGTCCAATAACAGGACTTATTTGGAAAAAAAACATTATCAGTAATGTGGAAATGGGTTGGCTTGAGGGTAAAATTTATCATCATTACCCTAATATCATCTCATGCCTCAGCTGGAGCAGCAGCTAAAGAAGACACCAAGGCTTAATTCAGTCAGTGCGGGGAAAGAGAGACAGAGGATGGGAAGTATGATTTATGACGGAAATCAATGCAATCATAATACTTTATGCTTGTAAAATTGGGCTGTTCCAACAGCATTCGTGGATCGCGTAGATGACTTTCCGCCAAAAAAATGTGGCAAGATATGGGAAGGGGGGCTGCAGTGAGATTGGGCCCCAATTTGGGAGGTGGATGGGGGCACATTTCAGTTGCTGTGGCCTGCTGACCCTCAGATCGCTGCAACATGACGTCATGCCTGCCTTGAAGTCTGAATCTATAGGACAGTTTGGGAATGTTCTCCTGCCCCCTGCTGGACGATGGTGGAACAGTGGCGCAGGGAAGGAGGAGAGAAGATAGGAAAGCTAAAATTGGTTACAGTGAGAAGAGCAAGTTCCTGCAGGGAGCAATATTCCCAGTGGAGAGGTGAAAAAAAACCAATGGAAGTGGCTCTCTTCTAATTGACTTGGGTTTAAATGTGAAGTATCTCACTGCAGTTGGTGGAGTTATACCAGTTAAGATTCGAATCACCTCATCAGTCTACTTTAGTGATGGGCAAACATCGGAAGGCTAGGACATTTGGCTTCCAGTTCCTGAAAGCTGAGATGTTCTTCTAATGTACCTGGATCTCTGGGTCCTGCAAAATCAGGCTGCTTGCACTAGCAAAAGTGCAAAGTCCAAGCATGCATGATGCAAGACTCCATGCACAGACTGATTATTTAAGCCTTCATGCAAGAAGCATGCCTTGTCGAGGTCTCCCTCACATTTCTCATTCATGATCTTTGAAGCACACAAATGTGAATCTGGCACTTCTGCTGGTATGGATGGGAATGTCACCATAGTTCTTCCAATAGTTAGTGAAGCAGGGAGGGGAATTGGTGCATTCAGACCTAGAAGTGGCCCAAAAATTATCACAGAGGCTTTTTTTTAATGAAAAATGCCTTTTCAAGGTGAAAACATTTTCATCATGTTCCCTTTGAAATTATCTGATTTTCCCATGAAAAATCAAAATCTGAATACTGAAAATCGGCGGCGTCAAGTTTTGTCTTTTCATAAAAACAAAAAATCAGAGGATGTTTTGGGGAAGGAATCTTTTAAAATTTCCAGGGCAAAAGGGGCATTTTTCAACCAGCTCTGTTTAAACTTCAAAATAATTACAAAAACAATAGTTTGGTCCAGTTGGAGTTCTGGGCAACAATTTTGGGGGGGGAATAATGAGTGAGAACATAATCCATACAAAATCAGTTTGCTGAATTCAAACTTTGTAATGAAAATCACCTCCATTTTCTCATAGCCATATGTAGGGTTAGGCCTTTTTCTTTGAAAAGCCACATATTAAAAAATCCTTGATTGTGTCAATTGCCTTTAGCTCTTCCATGGCAGGGATAAGGCAGGATACCCATCTAAATTCTTCCTTTCCAATATGAAGACAGGACTGTCTTGCTATCTGGGTTCATATACAACATTCAACCGACACACCTTTGGATTTGAGCTCCAATCCCATGTGGATAAATGTGCTATAATACGTCCCTTGATTCATAGATTTTAATGCCAGTAGGGATCATTATGATCATCTAGTCTGATCTCCGGCATAAAACGGGCCAAAGAACCACACCTAGTAATTTCTGCATCAAACCTATAGAGACGTAAGAAGAAGAGAGCTCCCCAAGCATTTATAAAGTGGATACAAGAAGATGTCTCTCATCCCATTTGTAGACTGGATTTGAGGTGTGTGTTTTCAGTTGTCCTTGGACACCAGACACGTCACCACACAGATATACAAGCCCCACATACAAAGACACGTGCCTACAACCTCAGTCCTCCTGTCATGCACACTTGTGGGCAGTCACACACACACACACCTGCGCGCACACGCAAAAGTTACCAGAAGTTCTTTATCAGGGGGAAAAAAATCCTATTATATAACTTGACTAAAGCTAACTTTTTAAAATACAGTCCATAGCTGCCGCTCGGGAGCTCAGGGAGTAGGCCTCTGTGGATCTGAGAGTTAATCAGTAATGCATGGACAGGGGATGAAAACCTCTGCTCTTAAGGATCAACTCTCAGCCCTAATTTCTTAATTTAGCAAGAGAAATATTCCAGCCACCTACTCTGGCAGTTGAATGGCATTTCATTTACTGTCCTATAACTTTATATTGACTGAAAAGCGCTATAGTGCGGTTTACTTGCTCTATGGTACCTTTGGTGCAAGTCAGTTTGTCTCAGATTCAGCACGAACCACACGCTCGTAATCCAAGTGAGGGGTTTGAAGCAGCAGATTCTCTCTGCCGGTGGTCTTGAGAGCTCTCTCTTGTTGTTCAGACAGCTGGTGATTTGTGATATTATTTCTTATGTGTATTACTGTAGCATCCAGGACCCCATGGTCTAGGCACCATGTAAACACAGAACAAAAAGACAATTCCTTCCCCTTAGAGTTTACAATCTAAGTACAGTGAAACCTCCATTTAACGGACTAATTCGGGCGAGGGGGTGTCCGTTAAATGAAAAAGTCCATTATTTAATAATTTAAAAAAAACCCGAGCTGTCGGAGCAGCAGCCCGCCCTCCACAGGGGCGGGGCGGCAGCTCCGCAGCCTGCCTGCTGCCGGGACCAGGGTGGCAGCCGGGAGCCGTCAGCCAGCCCACCCGGTGCCAGCTGCTGGGACGCGGGCGGCAGCCGGGAGCCGTCACCCAGCCCGCCCGGGTCCTGGCTGCCGGGAGCCGTCAGCCAACCCGCCCGGTGCCGGCTGCTGGGACGTGGGCGGCAGCCGGGAGCCGTCACCCAGCCTGCCCGGGTCCTGGCTGCCGGGAGCCGTCATCCAGCCCGCCCGCTGGCGGGACTCAGGCGGGACCCGGCAGCCAGCAGCCAGCCCTCCCGCTCCCAGGAGCCGGGCGGGAGCCAGCAGCCAGCCCGCCTGCCAGCCAGACCTCCCACTGCCAGGACCCGGGCAGCAGCCGGTAGCAGGAAGCCAGACCGCCCGCCAGCCAGACCTCCCGCTGCCATGACCCGGGTGGCAGCCGGGAGCTGGCAGCCAGCCCGCGAAAAACGGATTTGGGATGCATCGGACTTGCTCATAAATTTTGTCCGTTGCATCCAAAGTCCGTTAAATCGGGGTCCGTTAAATCGGGGTTTTACTGTATAAGACACGACAACAGATGGATGCAGACAGGGGAGTACAAGGAAACAGTCCGATGGTATTGGTTAGTGCGATAGATGGGGAGGGTCTCTGCACGCCAACAGCTCAGTCATTGTCAAGTTGTGGGTTGTTGTTCTTTTTTTGTCAGCATCACGGCAAAGGAAAGTGTTGAGAAGGGTTTTGAAGATGGCTAATGAGGTAGCGTGGCTGATGTTTATGAGGAGCGCCTCCCGGTGGGAGGAGCTGCAGTCACAAAGTGGCACCAGCAGAAACACTTTGAATATGGCGAGTCTGGGAGACGGCATGGCCAGGAAGTTGGCACTGGGTTTCTGAGCCTTTCCCTTGTAGGTCACCAGTTTTCTTCCAAGAGGACAGACTCTAGTTCAACCAAACCATTGGGCATGTTGCAGGAATTACTGGGAAAGCTCTCTGGCCTGTATTGTGCAGACCAGATGATCATAATTGTCCCTTCTGCCTGAAATGGTGTGAATCCAGCCGGGTTGATAAGCCACTGCCATCCCATGGCTCTTTGTTCCCATACATCAGATTAACTAATTGTTTCAACCTGGCTCCTAGTTACCAAGTGTCCACACCACAAAATCGCCATCAGAGATGCCACCGATTGGTGATTCTTGTTGGCGTCTAGGCAAAAAGGTGAAGCCGAAGCACCCATGAAAGCCGAACTATTGTTCCATCGTTGGAGGTTAATGTTGAGATCTGCCAGCCAGGAGAAGTGTGGGGAGAAGTGTGTTGCATCTTCCGTTGATTAATAGAGGGCTTCGGTCTCCAATGCTATCAATCTAGCACCTTTCACTAATAAGAAAGTCATTACAACCGTACGCAATAAATCCAGGTTATTAATTGCTGGCTCCTATACAGCATGTGGCACAAACTCTGAGTTGGATTTTAAAATTTGTTTTCAAGTAACTGGGGCCTGTCTGATGTACGGAGTCTATGCCAACATAGTCCGCTAGTGTAGCTCCAGCATACACAGACAGGAGGATTTGTTCTGCCCTGCTTAGGAACGTATGAGCAATGTTAGCTTAACCAATGGAAGCTCTCTCTTCTTGGCGTACCTCGGTGACACCCTCAAGACAAGGTGGCCTCTGATTTGCAATCTCCCAGCGCCACCTTTGTACCCACAGGGACCAGTAAGGGAGCAGGCAGTGGCTGTCACATGGCCAAAGAGAGTGATGAGGGACAACCTTGTATTTTTTCCCCTTTTTTTAAAGCCTCGACGCTTAAGATGTTCTCTGCAGGCTACATTACGTGCCGGGTTTAAAGACAGTGCTCTTAATAAACACCGACAGACAATTGGGACAAGAACAGACGCAAGTTGTTTCAGGCGACTTCTGTCAAGCGAACGGTAATGCGGCAGGATGAGTGGCAATCCTCTCCATATTGTAGGAAGCAAGTCGCCCGCAGATGAAGTGCTCCAGGCATTGCAGTAGGTCCTTGATAGTCCAGAGCCAACGTGCAGAATGCATCATTATCAACAGCTTTCCTACCGGCCCATCCATCTTCAGCTGAGGGTTTGGTGGCAGTGGTGGCATGTGGTTGATTTTCATCCTGAAGACATCTAAATGAGCCCAACGCTGAGTGGTTCCTTCCCCAAGCCTGCATGCCTTTGTTCAGCCAATCAAATCGGACAGGCCTTTCATGTTGGAAGTGCTAAGAGTGCACCAATGGGAAGGCAACGTTCTGAGCCATTGGCATCCTCCATCCCATCAAGTGCAATCAAGTCAAGGCGCAGCGCAGACTTCAAAGGGCAGGAGATATTGTCCCCGTAGACAGCACGATTATTTATATCGGTGCAGCCGCTGAAACTGCCGGCTCGGATCAGAGCCCCTCTTCCCCAGCTGTTATTCTGACAAGCGGGGCTGCTGCTTGCTGTCCATTACTCATCTCCCCGCCCTGTTAGAGGGAATGGCTGTATGGCTGTGGTCTGGGACAGCTCTTCTGGGTCAAATCAGCCCTCCTCCCCTGCTGACCCCAGCCATTTTTTTACCAGTGCTCCCCAAATTCTGGCCTACACCCTCCCCTGCTCTGCCGGACACAGCTCTGCCAAAGTGCTTCAGTCCGGACCTGTAGCAGCCCTCTCTCTATTGCTTCCCCGGACCCTCTCCCGGCTCTGCCAAGAGTCTCTTGGGAGCTGTGAATGGCGCGCCTTCTCAGGCTTTTCCTCTCTCCAGCTGGTTCCCTGAGGAGAACGCAGCTGATTCAGTTCCTCAGAGGATCCAGTTTTTGATACATTCTGCAGCGCCCTCATAAATGTGGGGCAGTCGTAAGCTGTGGGGCAGTCCCCAGGTCTGATTATGAGTTTCAGGCATCCAGTCCACACCTCCCAAGGTCGTTTCTCCTCCCACCTCCAACCTGAACCCACGTCTCAGAAGGAAAGGAAGCCCATGTGGAGTCATCTCCCAAAGCAAACAAACCTCCAGCGAGAACAAAAGGATCCCCATGAAATCGCCAGCTTTTCCCCCCAACTCGTTCTCATTTCAGGCCTTGCAGGGACCTGCTTTAGCTTTGCCTGAGTTTCCCTTTGCTCTGTCAATGAAAACGCTGCATTAAACAGGAGTCTGAAATAGGCTTTCTCCTCCATGCTGTTTTTATGAAGTGTATAAAATAACTTAATCAGACACATACCGAGAATCACACACACACACCTGAGATGAAAGTGCCTCACGTTCATAAAGAAAGATATAGTGCTAGTGGCATTTCACACTGTGGTACCCTGGGACCATCACATGTCTTGATGAGACCAAGAGAGCTCAATAGACTTTCCAAACCTAATTAGTACTTAATGATCTGGAGAGACACGGATGTCCATCACCTCTGCTTCAGCCCCTCCGTTCTTCCTCAAATTCTTAATTAACCTTTAAGGATATGATGTGCTGATGAGTTTCCTAGGATATCTCATTGATTTCTTTCACACACACCCGCGTACACGCACACACATAAAAGAGTCTCTTGTAAAACTCACAGCCCCGGCGCGTTCCATGCAAAGGCCCTGCTGATCAATGTTTATTAATGAAGCGGTACCTCGAAAATTGTTAATTGATGGCCATGTACAGAATGCTGTCTGGAATTTAACCTTATTCATCATGTAAGTATGTTGGAAGCTAGAGCGTGATGTTAATTAATAGCTCAAGAACAAAGTTGGATCATTCCACTGTGGATTTGGGGGAGAAAAATCGTAGGAGCGAAGGCAAAAAAAAACCCCCAAAAGTGGTGATGAAATTAAAAAAGAGAGCAGAAAAGTAAGAGAAAATACAGCCCAAGTCAGTGTCGTTTTCAAGATGACTCACTTTGTGCTGATAATGAAATAAAAATTCGCTCGTGAGCTTATGTAATATTTTACTCTTGTGTCATATTTAATCAACTCTGAGTTTTAACAAGCCAAGAAGAGGGGGGGGGGGGCTTTTGCGAGGAATGGAGTGAAAACAGATTAATAAGTTTTGAAAAGTTAATAGCCAAGTTTTCAGATTAAAAAAAAATCAATGTTTGTAGCTGAATTCACCAGGGGGAAGATGACAAATGGAGAATGCCTTACTTAAAGTTCATTTAATAACAATCTAAATACGTGGCGGCAATGTAGTATGTGAGGCAGACAGCTGCATTTTCCCAAGGTTTCTTGCATTCTCTCTCTATTTTCAGTAGCTGTTTGTTCTAAGAGCTAGATCCTCAAACCTCTCTAGGTCATTTAATCCATTACCGTAGTACACCCAATTTCTAATGTAGTTATCCTCATAAGGTGAGGTAGGGCAGGGCCCTTTTCCCATTGTACAGATGGACAACTGAGGCACAGAACAGCTAAATGATGTGGCTCAAGGTGACGCAAGACAGATGGAGTGGAGCAGGGACTTGAACCTATTTCAAAATGGAAATATTTCAGGGTGGAATTTCCAAACTAGTGTTTCATGGGCATTGGAGTTTGGATGATTCATGCTCCCCTTGTCCTTAGTTCCCTTGACTTCCTGATTGGACTGCGTCTCCATGATGCGTCACAGTCTCCCTTTTTGGGGAAGGGAGATCATGCATCAGGGAAGACTCTGAACATGATGTAGCAGGGGAGATGTAGTACAGCTCATGAAGGAGAATGGAAAGTAAAGATCCAGAGCTTCACCTCCTTTGAGATCTTTGTGTCGTTGGAAAGGTAGTCTCTCTCACCAACAGAACTTGGTCCAGTGAAAAATATTACCCCATCCACATTGGCTCTCTAGCAGGTAGATGTAACAGACAGGCAGAAGGAGCACAAGTTACCAAGGGATTAGTCTGTACTGTCCCACCGTTCTGACTACACTAGTGTGAACTAGGAACCTGTTAGTTCATGCCCACAACATCATAATGGGCAATCACCCTGCTATTCACAACCACATATTTCTACATGCAGGGCAGTGTAGACATTTCCAATCAGACTGTTTTGAACAGTGTGATAAGCATCAGTCTTCCACCTCTCATTGGCAAGATAGGGGTATTTTGCACTTGATCACTGTTCCTAGCACCTGAAAATCCTGAAACGAAGCATGCTATGTACGTGAAATTTTAGGCCAGTAACGCGAAGTTGGAATTTACCTAGAACCGCTCCTACTCCTTGATAATGAGCTAGAAGATCTTTGATGACCCCATGTTGTAACGATTACAGCTGGGTGAATCAATGATGTTTCAGTTCACTGGCAATTGTGAAAAGTCAAAACAAAATGGTTTCAGGTTGAACTGAAAACACTTTTATGATTTTTTGAGCACATTGAAAAGAAAAAAAGTAACTTCAGGTCTATCAAGACATTTTGATTTTGACCATTTTAAAACTTTGTGATTTAAAAAATATATTAAAGGGACTTTTTGAAACAAAAGTCATTTTGACCAAAAAAGTCTGAATGTTTCATTTAAAAAAGGTCAAAGCAAAACATTTCGAATTGTTCAGAATCTTTTTACTCCCCGCCTCCCCCAGCTGACACAGTTTGGCAAAACTGACATGAATTCGTGAAACATTCAGTGTTGTGAATCGACATTTTTTGTGCAACAAAAATGTTAGGGCTGAAAAATTTCACCCACTCTAGTCTGGGGTATGATTTTCTATCTCATCCACAAGTCACAAATGTCTTGTCTGTGATCTGTAAATGACACACCACTCCAAATCCATCAAACCTGCCCCATTTGAAAAAAAACACCCTAAAATAAAATATGCATTATTAATAATGATTACCATATGATTTGCTGTTACAGTGCAGTATGTTTTGGAACAGACGGAAATCCAATTAGCTTATTTATTCCTTCAGCCGTTAGATGAAACATTCATTTCAGGGCCACTCTTTGCCTAGGCTGAATAGGTTGGAATAAAGAAATATTTTCATGGGACTTTGTGTTTGAGATGGTTTGTCACATAACTTTTTTTTTCCCTCCTCATGAAAGGACATTGCTGGCTGCTAAGCAACAGAGTAGCTGTGTTTTCTATCCAGGGACAACAGTCCTCATCAGACAGGCTTTCAGCTGAGAGTAATTCTATTAATTAGGGCTGCTGCAAACTTCCCCCCTTCAGCTTTCCCCTCCCCTTCTTTCTTCTGTTGCAGCTATTACTATTTTTAATTAATGTGCCAAAACGTTGGCTCCTAACTACAGCAGGGAGTGAGAAAGACAAAATAGTAGCAGTGGGGAAAGGGGAGGGGGTCACCCTCCAAATAAATGATTTGTTTGACTAACTCTTTGAGAGAGAGGCCAATTTGTCTATCGCTTTCCTTCAGGATAGTTGCTCCTAACCTGGGGAGGGAGCTAAGGGTGGTTTTTAATGGTGCCATGGCTGTGGAACTAGAAATAGACAGGCCCACTGAGAATCTTAGAGCGACATTCTGCTTGGAGGCAATTCTGTGGCTAATATCACAATGCTGTCTTTATTCCTCTTCTCCTCTTTTGGTTTATGGTTATAGAGCCTTACACTCTGAGTTCACCTCTGTTTCTGTTTATCTGTCTGTCTCATGCTGATCACCATGATGTTTCCCCTCAAAAATCCACATCTACTGATTTTGAAAGCACTTTTGTGGACTGCAGAATGGGTGAACATAGCAGAGGAGTGCCCAAGCAGTAAAGTTCAGATCCAGACTTCAATTTAAAAAAGGGGTATAAAGACGCCAGGTTCAAGACCCGCTCTGATTTCACAGTACTCTGTATCTAAACTGTGTTCTACCACTTTGTAACTTTAACTTTTCAGAACAATATTACAAGGTAGGTGAATTTAATGATCCCCAGTATGGAGATGGGGAAATTGAGGTACGGAGAGGCAGTACCGGAATTCCAAGTGGGAGCTGAGATTTGAAGGCAGCAGTCAAACCGGTTGACATTTGATTTTGTGGAAGCCTTTTTTGCAGAAAATTGGATTTTTAACCAAAATGAAAAATTATGCAGAACATTTTCTTGTTGGTCAAAAATTACAGGGTTTTTGATGAAATAACACATTTCCTATCAGTAAAAATTTCTTTTTTTCACTCACAAAAAAGAGTGTTTTTGTCAAAAATCCTTACATTTTTACCCCCCTCCCAAAATAATTTTAATTTTAAATTTAAAAATTATTTTATTTTGTCTTTTGGTGTTAGACTTTTGTTGAAAGATGTGAGAATTTTTAAAAAACCCAAATTATTGTCACTCAAATAGTAAAGGCCTATGCTTTTCCTAATGAAGGTAACAAGTTCTATCTAACCCTGCTAATGATCTATGACAGGACTAATTATACTTTCGTGAGAATTTTTTATCCTCCCTCTTTCAGCTCCATTATTCATCCACTTTTTGATTTTCACTCTCTTGGTTTTGCTCTAGCTTTTGCCTTATTTCCCCTCTGTGTGATTTGTTTTTCTACAGTCTCTTCGAAGTGTAACAGGAATACAATCGTGCCTGGTCAAACTTTCAAATCCATGGTGCTCAAGTAGATCTGCAATAACATCTAGAAGTGCCGTATACACACACACACACACCATTCCCTCAATGCAATATGGTTTTCCAGAATTAGCACCATTAACTACACAAAGCATACTTCTTTCTGGTGAGTTGGCAGTGGCTAGCCTGTTATCTTAGAGCTGAGGTAAATAAAGATTCAACAGGCCCTTATATAAGTCACACACACGCCTTCCTGTTATTGATGTGTGACTTAAAGTGCTGTCTAGCTGTGAAAAAGTCATGGTGATGATAAGATCACCTCTGCTTCAGTAATTCCTAGCTGGTTCATTAGTGTGCGTCCTTGGCTAGAATTCTATTTTTGGTTCTGGCTGGTTGAATCATATCCCCCACCTTCTAAGTCAGAGAAAGGGACAGAGGGGAACGACCATATATGACCACTTTCTCTTGGTGTCTTGTTTTTCATGGACAAACTCCCCGCTGCTGGATTTCGGGTTAATAAGTGGGCTGATTTTTATCAGATCCAGGCAGATGACAGGGGCGCAGAAAAACAAAGGAAGTTCATCAGAAGCAGCACGTTTTGTCATTTAGAATGAGACCCGACTAAGGAGAAGGGGAAGGTGGGTGGGAGGTGTAAGTCCGTAAACCAGATTGGTTGGCCGAGAGTTCTGCTTCCTGGTACCTGGCTTGCGTTGTAGGAAGGGATGGATGTGTGAAGAGGACGGAAGAGAGCAGAGCTACACCCCCCAAATACACTTAAAATAAGAAACTGGAGCTCAGAAAAGCTTCCTCTTTGTTCGTAAGTTAATTGCATGCTCCCATTTGTTACTGAGTGCCAGCAGTGTTCTCGGGGCTGGCCAAAATGCAGAGGAAGTTACCTGGCTGCATACATGGAGGATCTGGGGGAATGATGCTATCTTGTGCAGCTGACTTCACGCTGTCACTGATAGCTCTCCAGACACTGAGTCTGCCTCCGTTGGGGGGCAGGTATTTGAGACAGCCCCGATCTCATAAACATTTACCCACACATGAGTAGTTCACTTCAGTTCAATGTGCGTCAGGGGCTGCAGGGTTGGAGCCTCTGGCATATGTCTGCATTGCAAAAAATAAGGGTCCTTAGCTGGTGTTAGCTATCCCTCCTCGGCTAATTCGGCTTCAAATAGCTGTGAAGATGCTGCAGCTTGGCTTTACGCTCTGATTTGCCACTCGAGTTCAACGCCAACCACAGCCTGGGTGAGAGTTTTAGCTGGGTGGATGGATAGGACAGGTCATATCTTAGCCATGTTGACTTAGCCAGAAGGAAGCTGCAGGACTTTGACCTGGCCAGGCTGGTGAAGATCTAGCAAGAGGACCCAGGTTACAGGGAGCGGAGTGACAGGTAGAATTGTGGTACTGAGGAAGGAGGTGTAGTGGAGGGCTTGGGGCAGAGGGGAAGATTAAGAGCTCTGTTTTATCCACCGTGAGTTTGAGCTGATGAATAAACACACTTCCTGGTTCTGTCCAGAAACAGAAGTGCCATTATTTGAGGGGAAGGGGACCTCTTGTGAAGTCTGAAAGCCTACAATTAAAACCCCTAAATTTGCTGTTTTTTTCCCAATTTGCAATGGACTCAAAGGTGTAAGCTTAAAGTTCAACCCGAACTCCTCCAAAGTCAAAATGTAGTTGTAAGAGTCATAAAACTTTCATGGCCATAATTTTTTCCATCTCTATGCCATCTGGATGTGATAGGACTAAAGAACTGCCAATTATTAGCATTGAAAAATCTAATCGGTTCCCCAAAATCATAATATTGGTTTAAAACTCATGAGATCTGACAATATGATAGATTTGGGGAGTCTTTTTATTTGCCTTTTTATTTTTAAGCCTTTAGGAAGGGGGTCTTACTTTCTAACTTTTATCTGCACCTATGAGGGCTAAAAACCTATTCCTTTTTTTTTTTAAACTGAGATTTTCATCACATGACTCCAGAAGCTGACACTTTAAGAAACACCGAATAATGGGTTAGCGGTGCAGTTCTTCCCAGGACACCTCTCACCCTTTCTCTCTTCAGGGCAAAATTTGCAGTGAGACAAGTTAAGGCCAGTTTCTCACCTGGAATTGACTATGGGCTTGTGGGGAGTGGTCACTTTGGGTTTGTCTACAGGACTAAGCCTTTGCCAGTATATCAATGCTGGCAGGGCATCCCAGTGGAGATGCAGCATAAGCCAACAGAGGAGTTCCAGTGGCATAACTTCACCACCTTCCCAAATCACATTAGCAAAGTCACCATCTGCATCTTTGTGTCTACACTAGGGGTTTGGCCAACATAGATATGTCTGCTAGAGAGTCTGATTTTTTTTCACACTCCTAGCCAGCATAGCTATACCAGCAGAACTTTGCAGTGTAGACTTAAGGGCTTGTCTCCACTACGGGGGGGGATCGACTGCAGATATGCAACTTCAGCTACGTGAATCACATAGCTGAAGTTTGCGTATCTGCAGCCGACTTACCTCTCGTCCCCACAGCGGCGGCGGCGGCAGTCGGCGGCGCGCTCCCCCGTCGACTCCAGCTTTCGCCTCCCGGCAAGCTGGAGTTCCGCAGTCGATGGGGGAGCCGCGAGCGATCGATTTCTCGCGTCCTCATCAGATGCGAGAAATCGATCGCCAGAAGATCGATCCCACGCCACGCAAGTGAAGACCAGCCCTAAGCCTTTGTGCCTGAACTTTGTTGTTATTGTTTTTTCCCCAGCATGTACTTTGTGGAGTTGCTGTTAATCTTTCATAAGAGATTATATAAAACAGGCACTCAATGAACCAGATGACGTTTATTGGGAATATGATGACAATGTCTTTAAAGGCAATAAACTGAAGAAGCTCTGAACTGTTATTCCCAGCCTATAGTTGTAATAAGTGCTCTGTGCATTGAGGAAACATACCATGTAGTAATCAGCTTGCACGCTAATGCGAGTCTTAAGAAAAGTACGTTTAAAACCACAGCTGTTACTATTGTTCTTTTAAAGTCACTGTAATTTCCTTTTGTAAATCACTTCTGAGTTACACCGACAATGGCCAGAACTAGCCATCATAACCCTTTGTGTGCCACAGCTGGTGCATTGTGTTTGTAGGTTGGGATTTGTGTTATACACCGATGGAATGATTTATTAATGATTAATATCACTTCTATTAGGGCAGCACTTAGAGGCCCGAGCTAAAATCAGGGCTCTTTTTTGGTCGGGGCCTTAGGGAGAGATGATCCTGAAGAGCTTACAATTAGAGCTAGCCGGGAATCGTCCAGCGAAATATTGTTTCGATGGCAAATGTGGTTTCCACAAAATTGAAATTTTCTGCAGGAAAATTGTGATTTTGTCAACCAGTTTTGATTTGCCATTGGGAAGCCTGACACTAAAGAGTTTCGTTTCTGGTCAAGCCACCCCAAATTAAAACATTCAACAGTTGGTTGAAACGTTTGGTTTTCGAGTTAGTTCAACATTAATTGGTGTCTGCCGCATCTGCTGCATCTACCCCCATCCCTGGGTGGTGGTGGGGGTGGTGGGGTTTCTTTTCCTTCTTTGCCTCCTGTAATTAGTTTTATTCTGGGATATATGGCTTCTCCCCTCATCTGACATGGGGGCAGGCTGTTTTTGTTATCAGTCCAGAATTCAAATAGGGCTGAATTGAAATGCTGCCTCATGGGGAGTTCTACTTCACCCCGTTCTCTCTTATTGGCTGGGCTTCTTGGCTGAACTACATCTCCCATGTTACACGATAGCCTCCCCTCTGGTTGAACTATCATAGCACATCTTTGGAGTTGCAACACTGCAGTGCATCCTGGGATTTAGAATCTAGTCAGGTAGCCTGGTCTAGAGAGGAGAAAACATGAACTCAGTTTTCCCCTTCTGTAAAATGGGCCTATGTCATATGAACAATTACAACCCTCACCTGGGCGTTATTCATTGACTCTGAGGATCCTTAAACACGTGGATGCCGTCTCGGTGCAACATGTCATTATTACAACTGTCTTTGGCGGGACAAAACACATTCCCAGGGCCATTAATGAACGCCGAGTAAAGAACTTGTCTGACACTGGCCTTGTCTCTGCTGGGCAGCCACTGCTGACAGCCAGCACTTCCCCGTTTGTACAGGTGGGGAACTGAGAAACAGTCTGATCCCACTGAAGTCAATGGGAAATTGCCCTTAACTTCAGTGAGAGCAGAGGTCTAGATCCCCCAAAATATTTCAGTGACTAACTGCCATTGTAATTAATGGGAGTCAAGTGCCTGAATACTTTGAGGATCGAGGTCTCAGTGAAAAGCCAACCCTGGATAAAATATTAGCTATATCAATGGCCTGGTTTTCAGAGGAGGCATGGCTGCTCAGAACCTCTGAAAATAGGGCAAGTATACCCTGTTTCCCCAAAAGTAAGACATCCCCCGAAAATAAGACGTACTTCCAGTTTTGCCTCTCGCTGTAATATGATGTAATGTAATTTTGGGAGCAAAAATTAATATAAGACACTGTCTTATTTTCGGGGAAACACGGTATATATACACTTGCCCTATTTTCAGAGGGCAATATAATGCGATATAATGTCAAGAGTGTGTAAAATATATTGTATATAATAAAAGCTTTTTATTAAATACAGTATTTTGTTAACAAGAACTTGATCCTATAGCCCATTTCCCCCCAAGAATCTTAAAGCAGACCTGAGTGGGAAAAGGCTTTTTAGATTTCAAAAAAAAAAATCTTGTTTTGAATAAGGATGAAACCTCATAGTCTCAAAAAAATTTGCTAACCCAAAATCCCCAAAAGATTCAGATTGGGTCAAATGAAACATTTTGGTTTGATAACTTGACATTTTTTATTCATTGAATTTTACAATAAATTAACTTTCATTTCTAAATAAAAAGTTGTTTCAAACAAAAACTGTTACCCTTTCCATGTAGCAAATTTCCAAACAGGAGAATTGTGACAATTTCAAACCTTTTTTTTTTAAATGTTTGCAATGAGAAATTTGTTGAAACTGACCATTTCCAGAGAACAATTTTGTTTTCAATTAAACAGCATTTTCTGAGGAGAAAACACTTCATCAGAAAATTCCCAACCCACTCTATCTTTAAGCACTTTCCAGATATATATTAACAAAGTCTGACAGTTCCTATGAGGGAGATGAATATTATTTTTATTCCCATTTTACAGAGGGATAAAATGAGGGATAGCAAGGAAGTTCTCTGAGTAACCAGGTAATAAACCTAAGGATGAAACCCAGGAGCCCCGACTCTCAGTACACTACTCTAACCTTTAGCCCATACTTCCGCTCTATGACATAGAGAATTGTTGTATATTACTGGTGTGTTCTCCTTTGGACTCTTTTGATAAGCTTCCCAGTTGATGAGAAATGCTCCTTTTTACTTAGGGAAATAATGACAGTGGTGAGGATTGGTTGGGGGGGAGGTTTGGAGGCGAGTTAATTAATTTCAGGTTTTTTAATCTCTTTTCTTTTGTACAACACCATAAAACAAAAATTCTGTGTAAGCCACATGTACCTCCAGTAATCGAAAGAGAGGCAAGGATCTGACTAATAGATATTACGTTCCATTATATGGTCTTGAAGTCAATAAACATTAGGTTACCTTCATGCAGTGAAAAAAGACCAGATTTATTAAAAAATCTTATCTGGAGGGTTTGCATTTCAATAGGATGTGAATTTGCATATTTTAACAATAACCTCCCATCATTCTGTCTGATCTGTGCTCAGTTGGCCATACAGATCACTTTATCTTGAATAGATTATCACTGGTTTAATAAACCCTTCATAATATGCAGGTATAACAATGGTACTTCATTGGATAAAGGAGGTATTAAAGTTCTTTTTCTGGAAATAGGGGTGGCCCAGGTAGTGATTAACTTTATACCTTTGTACATTCTTGTGCTGAATACACGATTAAAGGCGAGCGTTCCCATTATTCACATTCAAAACCCACCAGTTCTTCAGAGCTCCTTTTAACTCCTTATTGCCCACAGTGGCTAGAGAGACCAGGAGGAATGCAGGGATTGATCAATCCAAATCTGACATAGCAGTAGCCAATAGCTGATGCTGTAGAAGGCGGCAACATCTCTATCCCCTCCTCTTGATCTCACTCATGTAGTCAATTGTGCAGCGCTACGCCATGGAGAGCAGATTGGAACCCTACTTGGTTCCCTGTGAAGGGTAATATCTAATGTTCTTCCCAGCAGAAGGTGGAAAGGTTTCCATGCAGATGACTCAATGGGTTTGTTGGTTACTGTTCCTGCAGATATTTAACCCCACGATTATATTTTTTTGTTCTCCCTCACTTTTGTTTCCTTAAGAGAGGTTCCATTTTCCAGTGACTGTAGATTATAAGAGATGAGATGAGCCATGCTTCCCCTAATGATAATCCCGCTAAGATACCATAACATCTCCATCTCTTTCTTCCTTTCTCTGTGTCCGTGCTTGCTTTTCCAAAGTTCCCTTCATGAGCTGATCACTCCTCAAAGACCAGCTGACCAATGTGCTGCCTGACATACAATAACCTGGTATTATTGACCATAAATGATTTAGTTAACCTCATGCCCACCATCTCAAGTGAATGTGCTGAATCTTGAATTCCCATTGTCAAGCATCAATCAGATGGGGAGTTGGTCATGATGCCCAGGTGAGGAGTTTTAGAGTCCGTCAAGGCAACATTTTTGTTGATGCCCAGGTAAGGTTCTTTTGGGGAACTAAGCAAACTAGTTGGAGTAAGTGGCCTGAAGCCTTACCCAACAACCTCTGTGAGCTCAAACCTTCTCTAAACTTCGGAAAACCTCTTCGAGTCATAAATTTTTAAGGCCACAGGGGACCATTGTGATCATCTAGTCTGGCATCCAATTTCACACAGGCCATAGAGCCAAGAATCCCGTCATGCAGTCCAATAAGCAGTAGTCCAACACAGAGTGTGTCATTTAGACAAAGATCAAAACTTGACCCCTTCGCCCGTGTTATTTTTCATGTCAGCTCAGCCAGCTCATCACTTCCTGGTTCCACTGACAAATAGCAATGCTGCCTTCACCTTTCTGGGAGCAGGAAATACTGGTCCCCATGCAAAAATGCCTGTTTCTACAATATAGCCAGCCTAAGGCCCCTATCCGCTGATTGGGTCTGCTAACACCGACACCCATTGATCCATGTGCAACCCGGCGACTGATTATTTCAGTGGAGTTCCGCACAGGGGCATCGGTCTGGGCTAGTGAGCCTGCCTGGTTCAGAGAAGTATCCACATGTGTAGCAGTTCAGCTGAGCCACACTTCTGATGAGCCCATCCACAAATCCAGGTGCCATGTGCCCCCATCCTTTGGCAGATGGACCCTTTGGGTCCCTCTTTCAACAGATCTGAACTTTGCAGCTTGGGCTCCATTGACTCGACAAATAGCGGCTCAGCCTCTCATTAGCCTGTATTTGTTTGCTCTTAACCAGACACAGCGCTAGGGTTAGATATGTCTGACAACTTTCTAACAGCGTTCAGTGCCTGCTCCTGCTGCCGCAGCGCTCGGTGGAGAGTTTTGACACAGAGTCCAATGGCTGCCTAACCTCAGGGATATCACAGGAAGGGTGCTTCTGAAATGTCCGAGCTTCCATCGGTGATGGGCCACGGGTGCCGAAGAAGGTGAAGTACCCATGGATGTGGCATTTATGCAACAGGGATTGGTGCCATGCAAGAAGGCAACCGGCCTCCCTCCAGTGCGCACTGAAGTCAGCAGCTGTCTTTGCGCTGCTCTCGGTGGATAGTAGATCAGGCCCATAGTTCCCGAGCCACCATCATGGTCCACATTCATTGCCAAAAGAGAAGGTGTTATTTCTTTGGTGTTCGGTTTCTTTTCCCCTTCAAGTGCCAGAGAGACACCCCAGACACAGGGTCATTGGAAAGGAACTTCTCTGGCTTTTCTCACTATCCTCGGTGATAATCTTTACAAAGTAGCTTCCTTTGTTCTGAGCAATTTAGGGGCATTGGGAGCAGGGCAGTGGCAGATGTGTATATGCAAACTTTAACTCGCTAGCTTGTGCTCCTCAATCCAGTCCATCATATCCAACTACATAAGAACATGAGAATGGCCATACTGGGTCAGACCAAAGATCCATCCAGCCCAGTATCCTGTCTATTGACAGTGGCCAATGTCAGGTGCCCTAGTGGGAGAGAACCTAACAGGTAAGGATCAAGTGATCTCTCTCCTGCCATCGATCAACCCCCCTCTGACAAACAGAGGCTAGGGACACCATTCCTTGCCCATCCTGGCTAATAGCCGTTAATGGACTTAACCTCCTAGGGACACCATTCCTTACCCATCCTGGCTAATAGCCGTTAATGGACTTAACCTCCTAGGGACACCATTCCTTACCCATCCTGGCTAATAGCCGTTAATGGACTTAACCTCCATGAATGTATACAGCTGTAGGTGACACACATTCCCAAAATGACTCCTCACTTAGTCCTTTCTTCCACCCTGTACAATGGACTATCAAACTGGCATTATCTCTGTCTAGATACCTTGGATTTATAGTGCTTCTAATAAATATAAATTCCCTCTTTGCACACACACCATTTAATCCAAACCTTCCTTGTTTAAGCAATCCGTTGTATTACATTACCAACCTATGAAACCATTAACTCCCTTAGAAGAATCAACTCTGTAGTCTTGAGCACCCGAGGGGTAATATTCCAACAGTATACATTATGCAGAGTATGTTACATTATAACAACACTCAGTGCCTATATCTCGCTTGACAACTTCAAAATCCTATACAAATGCTGTCTAACCACAACCCCTGTGAGGTGAGGATTAGTATCCCCAGTTTACAGCTGGGAAGACTGAAGCACAGAGGTGACTCTAGAGCCCAGATTTTAAAAAAAAAAAAAACACCCCACCATGGCCAGATTTTTTAAATACTTAAAATCCACTGTCAGCGCAGATTTTCAAAGGATTTTGGCTAAACTAGAACCAGATTTTCAGGGGTGCTCAGAACTGAGCAGCTCCCACCGTGAAGACTGAGCTGTTCTTAAAATCTGGCCACGTGTTTTGGTCCCTCCATGGGAACTAAGCTTACCGAATTCTCATAGAATCCGGTAACTGGTGCCTCCGGCTAGGTGGCCATAAATGGCTCTTTTTACAATCTGGGCCTAACCCTTCTACCTCAGTTTCCCTCATTGGTAGAATAGTGATACTCCCACCAGGCTTGCAGGGTTTACTATTTGAAAAGCCCTCTTACAAAAGCTAAGCATCATTGTTAAAAGTATTTTGGTAACAAGAAATAACTGCCTGGAATGCAATATTCCATTACCGAAACCTACGCTTATCCATCTCCATCAAATTAGTGTAACTATTAGCAACACTGAGCTCACTTCCTTTGTTGCCTTGGCAAATAAGCACCATGAACAACTATGGCAGTGACTACATAATATTAAAACAAGGAGAGAGGATGCATTTACTTTCATTCGCCTGCTTTTAGGCTCCTACTAAATTTTAGCATCAGTGAGTTGATTTCAAGTAGATTGGACCCAAGATTCTATGATTTAGGGGGAGTTGATTTCTGATCTCTTTCACCCCAGTAAATGTAGCTACCCCTAATCTACATTGGCATGTGCAGAAGCAGGCTCAGATTTTCCAAAGCACACAGTGTACTAAGCTGTTTTGAAAATCTCTCTCTATGTTTTGGGGACTCACTGGGATTGAGACAGACGCCAATTTAAAAGGGTGAGCTTTTGCATAGAGTTTCCTGTAAGGGATGTTTATCCTGCCAGCACCTCTTTCAAACCTCATGCTGTGTATTTTTCATCACTTTGCTGCTCTTTAGAACAATGCTTCTCTTCCGTGAGCTTCATTCACCCCTATGCTGGTTCAGACTCATTGACTTCAGCTGGAGTTACTTCTGGTTCACGTGAGAGGAGAATCAGACCCTGTGAGTTCAGACATGTACCATTAAAAGGTTAATGGCTGATACTTGCCTGAAAGTTTATTGCTGAACTTTTAGTGTCTCTAATCTTTGATCAGATGCTACGGCAAGATATACATATACATGCTGCCAATGAGTTTCCTCTTCTTGATGAGATCTCGCCCATTCGTTTACCCCAGCATTACTCTGAGGCATCACTGGAGATGAAAATGTTACACGAGCAAGCTAATGGTTTGAGCCAGTGACCTAGCGAAAAGCCAGTGGGAGTGAGGGAGAAAGGAGTAAATAACTTTGAGCGCTCAGCTGCGATGCTGGGGTGTCTGGCGGATTCCGGCCATTAGCAGACGTGGACAGGTGAACCTTTACACCAAATCAATCATCATATTTATTCTAATTGTGTCGTAATAGTCCCCCAGGAGCTCAGTTCAAATGAGCTTGACATTATTAAAATTTTAATGCCCAGTTTTCATAGCTGAATGAATATTTAAAGGGTATGTCCGGGGTTTAAGTTATGATGATGAAGAAATTAATGGAATGTCTTGTTTAATGCATTGCTACATGTTGATGCAAAAAAAAAAAAAAAGCAGTGTTCAGAAAAAAGAGAAAGACCGGCAATGTTTGGGTATAATTAGACAGAAGAGGGAAGCATCGGTGATGCATTCCTCTTGGGAGTAAGAGCTTGTTGGATGGCTCTCGGTGGAGTTCCTAGAGGAAATATTTCTCATTCGGGGGGTGGGGGAAGACATGGGGCGTGGCCACAGACCAGCAGCAGAGCCAGCCCTGCAAATGACAGCTCCGAAAAAAATCCCCACTTGCCCTGAAATATCGCCTTGCCTGTCCATTTGTTTGGCACCACAAAAGCGTTAGCCTGCAACTGTAAACCCTTTGCTGGCCGGGGCAGGATCAAAGAGCCTCCTTTGTTCCTCAACCAGGGTGTTTGTTTGCGCAGCTCAGCTTTGAAGGAGGGTATAATCTATCAGGGTACACATCACTGAAGTCATTCTGGTATTGTTCACTATCAAAACCTGGGCATTGATGTTGTACAGTGGTGCAAATGGGGAATAGCTCCTTGCCGATCAATGGGTCTGATCCTCAGCTGATGTAAATCGACATCACTCTATTGACTTTACTGGAGCTATGCCAGTCTCCCCTCGCTGAAGATTAGGCCTAGCATCGACGGAGATCAGAATCTATGCTCTTTTGCATCGGACTTTGCAGAGCTTTTTAAAACCTTCCCCCCTTACTCCCTCCCCAACTGAAGAAAGACGCGTTTGGGTTGCATTGGTAACATTCATATGACAAAGGCCCCTATCATTATATAAAACATTGCCTGGTAGGCGAGAGCGGGCCATTCTCTGGACAGGTGATGGGTTTAAACTGACAGCCTCAATGAGCCCTTCCATCCTGCAAGAGATGCGGAAATTCGAGTTCGTGCTCTGAGTCCTTCCGCTAAAGGGATACCGTCAAGATCGGCTATTGTAGAAGAATAAGATGTTCTTGTTTTACTGCTCACACCTTCACTAATCAGAGGCCGGATGCTGTGCTTTGCTAAGGGGTTTGTCTATGTGCAGTTCCACAGGTTTAATTTAAGGTGTGATTTGAAATCACAGAGTCATAGGCTGTGAGGTGGCTTATTTCAATTCCAGCCAGGCTTGCTTCAGTTTAGCTGAAGTCGGTTGTGCCTTGTGAACATGAGAAAGTTTCCCAGGTTTACGAAAGGTGTGGTTTTAAGTGTCGCTCTGTACTGGTACAGCTTGTATCTCCCTCCTCGAGGCTGTGGGTGGGAGTGATGGGAATGCTGTGTGCCCAGCCATGCCGTCTATGCCAGGAGGTGGCATACATCAGCCAAGGTTTCCTTTGTATCCTGGGAAGGGTCAGCCACTCACTCATGGTACCCCCTCTTCTCCCGAAAGAGGGTGGGAAGGCACAGGGGGAGCCCTAGGGTATGGCTCACAATGGAGCTGGTCTGGCATAAATGAGAGCACATCTTGCAAAGGGACAAGGACATAGAATAAGCCCCCAAGAGGATGTTCTCCAAGGAGAGAACAGAATTGTACCTACGGAGTCTGGCGCTGGGTGAAATTGACTAATTGAATTTACACTACTCTAATTGCAGGGCTGTTGGTTAAGCATGGTGCCCCATGCAAAATACAGGGGGCACGGGGTTTGCAAGTGGTTCTGACCTAGGTGGCCATGCACAGAAAGCCGCAAGCATGGCTGATGACGGCCAAAACCCCATTGAACTCATCTCTGACATCAAGGGGAGTTTTTGCCCACAGAAAATCTGCCGGGTCAGGCTGGAGCTACTGACCCGGTGGGGGATTCACCATTAGGTGCTGGCTTCAGAGGCCAAGAGAGAGCTTATGAAATAAAATGCGCTATTAGAAGGTGGCCAGGCCCCTGGTCATGGGTGCAAACTATGGATCTGAATAGAATAGCAAAGAACATAACTGCAGTTTAACCACAGCGCAGTCGGAATCCTAAAGCGAATGGGATTTTCTAATCTACCATTAATAGCCTGATCCTGCCATGCCTGACTCTGCCTGAGTAGCTACATCAGACTCCAAGGGACTGGTGGCGCAAGGGCCTGTTTCCAAGCTCAGACCCTAAGTCATCTAGGCCAGGTAACGGCACAGCGCCGGGAGCCTGTTTTACAGAATAGCTGATCCTCGGCTCTTTCAGAGGTGGATTTGCATATCAATGAGCGGCTCGTTGGGTGACCGGCTCTTGCGAAACAAAGCTGGCGGGGTCCCTCTCGCTCTGAAAAATCAGACGTTATTGTTCCGGGCCTGTGGCGATCCGTTCCTCGAACCGGGCTTAATCCTGCCAGGCACTGAGCGCCCCAGGGAGGAATGCTCATTGGCTTCATTTAGGAGCTGACGTGCTCCGCGGCTGAGCCCCCAGCAGCTTAACACTCCAACGAATAAATCGGAGCCCGTTTTGAACGGTAAAGACTTTATGTGGATATGAATCAGCAAGCGCTTCCAACCCACTTCTCGGTTAAGAAGTTTGGGATTCCAAGCCAAAGGTTTCTGTGCATGAACCCGCGCTGAACTTAAGGCCCCTCTAGGTTCATCTGTATACACGAGACAGGTGGGAAGATGAATCGATAGTTAGACGGATGGATTATAATGTGTTTTATATGATATATAGGAAATACTCTTGGAGTGCAGGGATGGCCAGTAGCAATCATTCTCGGAGGTAGGCGCCAGAGCAGTGAGTGATTTGTAAAGGTCAGACCCGTCAAGATATTTTTTTCATCTCTCATGCAAGCCCATTTCAGATCGTCTCCTCCATTTGCGGACCCGTCTCTGACGCACGTCTCAGCTGGGAGGGGGAGAATGGAATTAAGAGTCCGTGCTAGACAGATAAGGTTTGGGAGAGAATAATTTCAGAAACATTCTTCATGACCAGCTCTTCCCCCCGGGATGCTGCCGTGGTATATTCCAGAACTTTTTTTATCACGTTGCCTTTCACTGCTGTTTAATTAACCGGGGCAGCTCGAACTGTTCTACTTTGCAAACGAGTATCCGCACACTCGCCGTAAATTTGTTGTAAGGCTGCCGGTGCAGTCAGGCTACTTTCTTCCAATAAATAGGAGTTGTTATTTTTTTTTATTTAGTTGTAGCTAAAAGTTCAGAAAATTGAGGGCCGGATCCTTAGCTGGTGGTAATCGATGTAGCGCCAACGATTTCAATTTGCACCAGCTGACAATCTGATCCTAAATCTGGTTTCTGTAAAAGGGAAAAGGTTTGGCTTGAATCTGCCGGCACTGACAGCTGGTTCACACTACAGTAATTCCATTCATGTCAGTGGAGTTACTCCTGACTTCCTGGGGTAAGTCAGAATCAGGCCCAGAATTTTGCCATCTGATGTGAAATACAGGAAAATTGTGAGTTAATTTCCAGTCCTTTCCATCCTTGACATTAATGTAGTTTACATTTCCTTGGTGCCTTTGATCCTGAAAGATCACATCGTAGCTATGGGCCCAATGCTACAAACACTTATCCATGTGAGTAACATTACTCATGTGAGTAGCCTTCTACAAGTGCAACGTTGGGCCCTGAATCCCAAAATGCCATGCAGACTATGGGCTCGCTCGCTAATCCTCAGAGGTGCTGAGCACACTGGCCCAGATCCCAGGGCCGGTGACAGGAATTTTGGGGCCCAGTACGCAGATTGTGCGGGCCCCCCCCCCCGGTCTCCTGCCGCCCACGCCCCCCCCCCCCCGGCCAGTCGCCCGCCGCCCATGCTCTCCCCCCCCCCCCCCGGCCGGTCACCCGCGGGCCCTCCCCCGGCCGGTCTCCCGCCGCCCACGGGGCCCAACCCCCGCATGCGCTCTGGCTCCGTGGCCCAGCTGGGAGAAGCAAAGGGGGGTGGGGGGAGGCTGCTGGGTGCCGGGGGAGGGGGCTGATGAGCACTGCAGTGGCTGCCCAGAGCCGCGCCTTGCTCAAAGGCCCGGCAACAAGGGGGTACAGCTGCGTACCGGGCCTGCCCCGGATTTAAGGGCCCCACCCTTAAGTCCGGGGCCCAGTACAGCTGTACCCGTTGTACCCCCCTGTCGCCGGCCCTGCCAGATCCGGCAAAGCACTTAGGCACATGCTTAACTTTAAGCACATGAGTAGTCCCCTGGGCTTCATTCCTGTTGAAATTAAACCAGTCTAAACCTATCCAAGGTGTAGATTGGATATTAGGAAAAACTTTTTCACTAGGAGGGTGATGAAGCATTGGAATGGGTTACCTAGGGAGGTGGTGGAATCTCCATCCTTAGAGGTTTTTAAGGTCAGGCCCTGGCTGGGATGATTTAGTGGGGGGATTGGTCCTGCTTTAAGCAGGGGGTTGGACTAGATACCTCCAGAGGTCCCTTCCAACCCTGATATTCTATGATTCTATGACCCTTGGGGAGCTGCCATTTGCACACTAGTGAAATGAAGCCGACACCGAGGGGAGATGTAGTTGAACTGCCCCCAGCAGTATCATGCAACCATTTAGACCAGGAAGTGAAGGTGAATAATACATCCAGTGGAAACGGGGTAGTTACCCAAACATTGGAATTGGTATTGGGCTCTCAGTGAACACCCCAGTTCTCAGCAAAATGCCATCAGACCTTTAATAACCACAAGTGACCTCTTACATAGCAATTTTCTTCAGTAGATCTCAAAGTGCTTCACAGTCGTTATTCAATTTCTCCTTGCAATGCCCCTGCGAGATAAGGCTGTGTCGTTATCCCCATTTTGAAGATGGGGAACTGAGACCCACAGAGACAAAGTGACTTACCCGTGGTCACATAGAAAGTCTGTGGCAGAACATTGAATTCAACCTGGGCTTCGCTATTAGCAATGTAGGGCTGGTCTTCAATCAATCTTTTGGTGATAGATTTCTCGGTTCTTGTGAAGACGCGAGAAATCGATCGCCCGCAACACCCCCGTCGACTCCGGAACTCCAGCTTGCTGGGAGGCGCAAGCTGGAGTTGACGGGGGAGCGTGCCGCCATCTGCCTCCATCTGCCGCCGCCATGAGGACGGCAAGTAAATCGGCTGCAGATACGCAAACTTCAGCTACGTGATTCACGTAGCTGAAGTTGCATCTCTGCCATCGATCCCCCCCAGTAGTGAGGACCAGCCCAAACATACACCCATAAAGCCTCTGACAATACATTGTTTCCAATGGGGAGTGTCTTGTGCCTTGTTAACGACTGGGCAGAAGGCTACCTACTGAACCATCAACTCTACTTCATACAGCATTTGAATGCTCCAGGAAGTCTCTGGAAAAGGCAGGATCCAAAGCCCACTGGAGTCAATGGGAATCTTTCCCATCGATTTCAGCAAGCTGAGGGTCAGATCACAAGCACTGACCTGACTTGCCCCTCCTTTGCTGTGGGGTCTGGGCTAATTTGCTGTGTAACTTTCCGCCTAAATCTGTCGGTCTTGTACTCTCCTGATTAGTCTTTGCCATGACATTGTGCATTCACATAACTCCAAGTCTCCAGTCAATGGATACCTCAAGCTGCAAGTTCTCCAAATTGTTCACAAGTCAGAAGTGGTTGGTTGGTGAGGACAGAGCTAGCTTATTTGAGGTGATTATTCAGGCTTTGCTTGTACTTGAGCAGGGAAAGCTGCTAATTTCCATTTTGTGCATCTACTTCCGACATGGAAGTGATGACTTGTTCACAAGTATCAGGGGGTAGCAGTGTTAGTCTGTAGCCCCCAAAACTATGAGGAGACCGGTGGCATCTTAAAGACTAACAGATTTATTTGGGCATAAGCTTTCTGTGGGTAAAAAAACCCACTTCTTCAGATGCATGCAGTGAGAATTACAGACGCAGGCTTGTTACTTGTTCACAGGAAACTATAATTATTATTATACATTATTATAATCATCATCATCATCCTACCACCTTCTATATATAGCACTTTTCATCAGCAGAATCTCAAAGGCCTGCTCCATGGAGGTCAGTAGCATTATCTCCATTTTATATAGAGAGACACTGAGGCACAGAGCAGTAAGCAGTGACTTGCCCAGCAGACTAGTTGGAGAGCTGGGAGTTTCCTGAGCCCCAGGTTGGTACTCTGTCCAGTAGGCCACACTGCCTTCCTCTAAGCCTAATTGGATGTGGAGAATGAAGGCTTTTCCTCCTACAAGACTTAAAAGTGAAGCTTTGGGCAGAAAAGCGACTAGGTCGAAACGACCCCTTCTTACTCGGCCGATCCCCTCCCCAGGTGCCTTTAAAGCTCTAACTCATGTCTTTAAATCTTTGATTGATTTTTAAGGTCAAAAGGGACCCCCGAGATTGTGTGCTTCGATGTCCTGCACAATACAGGCCATAGGATTCCACTAGGGTGACCAGACAGCAAGTGTGAAAAAACAGGACGGGGGTTGGGGGTAATAGGAGCCAATGTAAGAGAAAGACCCAAAAATCGGGACTGTCCTTGTAAAATCAGGACATCTGGTCACCCTAGATTCCACCCAGAGATTTCTGCATTGAGTCCAGCAACTTGGCCCTATACTGCGAGTTATCAGCCTGGTTACAGCCCGGCGCGGGATGAAGGAGCAGGATTCCATTCTGTCTCGTGCATCATCAACATCGTTATTAATCAAATTCCAATAATCTTCTTGTCCTCCCCTTCCCCTCCTGGCGCTTGGCTCTTTGCGGCCTGTCTCAAATCAGTTCGCCAGCTGCTTGGGGGCAGGGTCTGCCTTTTTGCTTCTGCCCCACCTGGCACAAGGGGGCCTCCGTCCCGAATGGGGCATCTGGACACCATGGCAATGGAAATACGAATGAACGAGGCAGGGGAAGAAGAGGGTGGAAGGGACAGAGAGGGAAAGAGAAACGGGAGAGAGATGGAGTCAGTGAGAAATCAGCTGTCTCTCTTTTCCATCTTCCATTCCCAGGCGATCCTTCTACCTGCTCTAAATTAATTTCAAAGCCAGAGGGAGCGGAAAGGGGAGTGGGATGGGGGGAAAGAACCTTAAAAAAAAAATCACAATGCCAAGAAGCGTCTGTCCCCTGTCTAATTCCTGCGCTGGCCTGTAGCCGATGGTGCTGTGAAATATACAGCAGCAAGCTCTGACATTTCATTTCTGCAGAGAATTGAAAAAGGGCTTGCTGTAATTCATCGCTTCTTGTAACTCAAACCCTTTCTGACAGGAGTACCTGCACTGTCTTTTAACAGTGGCACCGCTGCTGCTGTAATTGGACATGAAAAATGATGTCGTGTTTGTACGTGCGGAGAAGATTCAGCTGGGGGCTGGGTGGGGCGAGTCGTGGGCGAAAGTGGGATGGCGGTTCTGGCTGGTATTTAAGGTGTCAGTATTAGCCATGCGGGGGATGGGAATGGCTGCGGGGGAGGGCATCTGCCCGGGGATCCAGGTATGCAGAAGTGTTAGCAGTGCCTGCAATCTCTTTGTTGGGACTGAAGCTTCAAGGTGCAAAGGATCATGGGAGACAGGAAGCTTTACTCAGAGTTGTACCCTGGGGGGTTGTTTGTACGAGCAAGGTAAAAAGCACTCGGCTGCCTGTTTATAGGTTTTCTTTATGAAAGGGCCCCTCCTGTAATGGATCCAGATCAAATGGGCATGGGAGTCAGAAAAAAGCAGCACCCACAGAAGTCCCAATTCAGATGGGGAAACTGAGGCACAGGACACTGACGTGACTTGCCTGAGGACACATCAGAGGCAGGGCTGGGAATACACCTCGGATCTCCTGCATGGAGAGAGAGTTGGGAATAAGGCCTGCGGTATGGAGGATTGCACTGTATGAGATGTGGCGGCCTGTAATATGCTGGCATCCAGGCGCAATGTTTCTGGATGCGGAAAGATGGCCCACTGGTTAGAGCGACTGCTTCAGGCCTAGGTTCCGTTCCCTTTCCTCCCACAGACTTCTTGTGTGACCTTTGCCAACTCATTTAGTCTCTGCACCTCAGGCCCCATCTACAACAAAGCCCTGTCATGACCGCTTTGCAGAGTGGGAGCCCAGAGCAGCCGGTGGGGTGGGACTAGCCGATCACTAGGGTCCCTTCCGGCCTTAAACTCGATGCATCTGTAAAAGGGGCATAAAAGCACTACCTCACAGGGATTTGGTGAGGGGAAGTACACTGAAGATTGTGAGCCACGCCGGTGCTGCTTCTTGGGGGGCCATATAAGTGCCCAAAACGGATTGTAAGAGGTCCCTCCTCGCCTTAAAATCAATGAATCCCATCAAAGGGAGCCATTCTGTCTTTGAAACATGTAGCTGAATGAGTGGGGGATAAATCCATGTGTTTACTAGTCTGTGGTGAGTTCACTGGTGAAATTAACTATTTCTTTCACAAGTTTGAGTTCAACAAGGATCATCTAGAAGAAAGAGCCACAAACATTGCTTTAAACTAAAGCCAGGGCAAAGGCAAATTGAACTAGTAGTACAAATAATTTCCATCCTAATTCTTGTGGTCCAGTGATTCTATAAATGCTGCTGCTCTGTGTGATTAGAACATAAGAATGAGTCAGACCAATGGTCCATATAGCCCAGTATCCTGTCTTCGAACAGTGGCTGGTGCCAGATGCTTCAGAGGGAATGATCTGAACTGGGCAATTTAGATCCATCCTCTGTCGTCTACCTTCCTCATTTTATGTAGTTCCTTTTTGAAGTTAAATGCTACGGTGGTGGATTTCTTTGGTTTTCCCCCTTCCCCTCCACAGTGGTGTTAAATGTATTTACATCCTGGTCACTAGTCCTGAGCTGCTCAGCTGTATCACCTCTTAGACCAGATCCCGTGCTCCACTTAGGACTAAATCAAGAATTGCCTCTCCCCTTATGTGTTCCATGACTAGCTGCTCCAAGGAGCAATCATTTATGGTGTCTAGAAATGTTCTCTCTGCATCCTGTCCTCGGGTGACGTATACCAGATCAATACGGGGATCCTTGAAATCTCCCATTGTTGTGTTTTCTGCCTTGGTGGCCTCTCTAATCTCCCCAAGCATGTCACAAATCCTGTTAACATCCTGGTCAGGTAGTTGGTAGGATATTCCTGCTACCGTACTCCGATTGGTCAAGCATGGAATTTCCATCCATTGAGATTCTATGGTACAGTCATTCATTTAACTCTATGCGTCCTTTCACATATAATGCCACTTCCCATCCCGTGCAACCTACTCTGTCATTCCTGTATATTGGGTACCGTAGTCGTATCATGTCCATTAAATAGCCTCATTCCACCCAGTTTATGTGATGCCTTTTGTATCAATATCCTCATTTCATGCCCGGCACTCTAGTTCATCCATCTTAATATGTAGACTTGTTTGCATATAAGCACTAGTACACTTTGTCAGTGTTCAGTTGCTTGCCTTTGTGTGTTATACCTAAATGGGACTTTTACATTTGATTGTTCCTCATTAGCTCCTATCGGTTTGTTAGCAACTTCTTTCCTTTAGTCAGTAAAGGTGACTGTTAATTGGATTAACAACATTACGCTTCTGTTTTCGCCTGTGTGGGAGGTTTCTTTTCCTTCTCAGCACCATGATCCCTCTGCCGTTCAGCACGGCAAATCCCGGTTGAAATCTCATGTTTGATTAGGAGACAAAATTCCCCTGCCACCTTTCGGGCATGGATCTGTTAGGAAGTGTGTTGGATTTCAAAGGATTTTTCCCTGGGAGGTGGGAGTTATCAAGGAACACAGTAGCAACTGCCCAGGAGGTTCTGGGGCAGATAGAGGGGGGTGAAACACAACTTGAATCACATCTGTATCTTTGAAGGGAAATGTGATGGGCTAGTGAGCAGTCCATGGAAAACTCATCTGGATGGCTTCTGGCAGTCCAATGGTTAACTACATGAATGTTGTACTGATGTCCTGCTGGCACTGAATGCCTCCATCCAATTTACACTGATTACCCAGGGGCATCATTCCATTAACTTCAGCGGAGTCACTCCCCACTCATGCTAGTATAAGTGGTTGGGAAAACAGTCCCATTTGGATCCTGTTGGATTCAGAGGCCAACTGGAGGTTCCCAGCTCAAGTCTTCCTCTGTCGTAGGCCAAGGAGAAATGTCTGATCTGATCAGCTACAAAGTTTGGAGAATCTCAGATCCAGGTATCTAGGCACAGAGCCTCTCCAGCTGTAACCCAGGGGCACTGGGATGTGAGCCTAGAGGGCCAAAGAGTTCCCCTGAAAAGCACCCCACACATTCCAGGCCCATGGTCTCCTCTACACATGGAGTGATGCCACCTGACCCCATGGACGATGTTCCAGGAGGACCCCACAGGGTGACCTGGGGGGATGGGAGTCAATGGACCCAGGCTGCAATCTCTGGATCCCCACCCCTCCCAGTGCCCGGGGGGAGACAGCACAAGTTATTAAAGCTGATTTAATATACTCTTCTCCTTCCATTCCATGGGCTCCCCTCCTTCAGAGTGCTCAGTGGACAATGGGCTCAATGTACCCCATGTGCTAACTGTGTGCGGACTCCAGGTTTCTAAAACTAAACTGGCTCTGCCTTATGACAGCTCATTGAGAGGTGCTGCAACTGCAGCTAGCATTCCAGCCATGTGCACACAGACTGACTTCCTAGGGCCTCCTCCAAACTCTTCCCTCCTGCAGCCTCCAAGTTCATTGCAGGTTGTGACAACACAGAGAGCCATGGAAGTATGTCTCCTGAAGTCACCATGCTCTCCAGGGGTCAACAGAGCCAACCAATAGGTTCAGAGACAAGGGGGCTCCATGAAGATGCCTCTTGCCACTGTCAGAGCCCCGTGAGCTACCTGGATTAGGATCTGGACCCTGGCTTCCTCCTCAGAAAAGCCTGTCTGCATCCCTCTCCACAAATAGACACTGCATAGGAAACTCCGAGAGGTGCATTTCTCCGAATTCCCTTTCCTCTGGGCAGGTTATTTCCCCATCAGGGAAGGGCCCCTCTGCCGTTATTCCCCCTCCTCTTCCCCTAAGCTGCCTTCCTGCTCCCAGACTTTCTCCACAAGAAGAAAGTTTTATGGATGGAGAGAGGAAACTCAATTATTTCCCTTTCAATGTGTCTCCCTATAATTGGTGTCTTTCATGTCAAGATGATCTCAATTTGTATTATGGGCTCCGCGCACACAGCACTTTCTCTTTGGTCTATAAAGAAATTGTCAAGTGCATAAATCATAGTGTACATTAAATTATACTAGCCTTTTACTTATTAATTTCCCCAGTTTTTTTCCCCTCCACTGGATGCGTCTTCCCTCCTTCTTTCTCACATCTGCCCACTGCCTCTTCTCACTCCCTCCCTTCCCCCCTTTCTCCACCTCTGCCCGATTGCCCATTTTCAGAAAGTGGTAACCAGTGGGGTCAGTTTCTGTCCCCATTGTCTGGGACTCTGGCTCTTTCTCTACACCCCTTGCAGGTGGTCACATCAGACCCTTCTCCCAGTTTTCACTCCAGCTGTCATGGCTCTCCAAGGGCCCACAGCTGAATTGACAGGTGCCTTTACATTGATTTCAGTGGGTTTGGGATCAGCCTCCACCGATGTTGTGTAATGCACTGTTCGACCGGGTCTTCCTCTAGTGGCTGGTCTCACAGACTCTAACAACTTACTCCCCTTAAAGCCAGTCTTGTACAGCTGAAGTAGCAGAGGCCTGTGATTTGGCCGTTGAAGATCCCGGGTTCAGTGCCAGCTAATATGTCAGTATACGTGGCCAAGGTTACTCTCAACTCCCAAACCAGAGAATGGTGAATGATAGAGGAAACCCCCAGGACCAAATTCTGTTCTACTTTTGCTGGTTCAAATCCCTTGACTTCACTGGCCTTGCATGGGCAGAAGAGTGGGCAGATATTGTCCTCTCGGGTCTAGATCCGCAAGACAGACCTCTCTTCTGTTGAATGTGAGCGTGATAATAACTGTAGTCTCTTTATGTCTAAGTACATTTCCCCCTCGAGACAACCATGCGGCAGGATCCTCTAGGCCCTCCATCATGTTAACCTACTTGTCAGCCACTTTGATAGCTTTTTAATACTAAATATGTTTGCAGAGCAATTAGAATAAATCTAGACAGTTATGAAATACTTTCCAAAAGCGGGGCGGCGGGGGGGGGGGGGCAACTTGGCTGTTCAGCCGAGGTGAACGAAAAATAACGGGGGTAGGAATCAGCCCCACTGGACTGCAGGGTAAAAGGAGACCAGGGCGGGTTAGAGGACAGGGCTATGGAGGTCCTAAATATACTCAAGTCACTGGTGGGTGGAGTGGCAAGAATGGGGAGCACTAGCCATATATGATACAAACAACAGAGCATGCTGTAGATCCCTCTGACAAGCTCGGGTGATTTAGCATGAACATGTTTGATGCCAGCCTTATCTCTCGCGCTCTCTGCCACCGTCCGTGCAAGAGAGGAAGTGGCAATGGTTGTTCTTTGTAACGGATCCTTTAGGGGGAATTCTGGCCCTTTCGGAAATCCTCCTTTGTTCTCCCCGGGAGCAAAAAGCTATCCCAGCAGGTACTTCTCTGGGCCTGACTGGGGACCCCTTCTGGCCAGGTGCAGGGTGTGCAGGACTCACCTTAACCCCGCCTCCCCACTCGGGCTTCCACCAGCACTGCACCCCGCCACCCCAGCCACATGGTTATTCGCCCCTGGTCGGGAAGTAAGGGAGCAAGGGTCCCTTGCTCCGTCTCCCCACCCCACCCCTAGTACTTCCTTCTCCGAACTGTTCTGCGTTCTTGTTGCCTGCTCTTACATAGCGTCTGCGTTCCGCGTGTGCAGAAAACCCTGCTGCTAAAAATCCAACCGCGCGAGGAGGGGATCTGTGGGCTCCGTTGTTAATGGTGCTTCTCTCTTTGTGTTTCCTTGCAGATGAACAGACCCATCCAGGTGAAGCCAGCGGACAGCGAAAGCCGAGGAGGTAGTTGACTATATTGCTCTCAGCCACTGCGCTACGTTTAATTGTTGTCTCTGGCTTCTCTCAGGCAAGGCGCTGATCAATTAGCAGCGTAATCACTGCCAAAGAAATTCCCTCTGCAGCAAAGATTCTCTTTATTAAATCTCCTTTCCTTCCTCCCACTTTCCTCATATTCAATTATTATTTGATTTTAAAAGGCAGGCAGGTGCCAGCGATTGCCTGGGAAACAAATAACTGCCTTGTTAAGAAATGAAGCATGAGGCTTATCAAAGTTTAACGGCATTGACAGCAACTTGTCTCTCGCAGACCCTGTGCCACCATCAGGCCAAACAGCAAAGACAGTTCAGTGGGGTTAGAACTTGGGGGGTGTTTTACTGTGTCTCCAGCGCTCCTGTTTCACTGTGGTGACTAAACGTGGATGGAAGCTTCTCTGCCTTTGGAGGAAGCAGACTGGCTCTTGGGTATTTCCTGCACCGGTACCAGTACAACCTGATGAACGTACCATCTTAACTAGACTCTCATCTCAGTGACACGGAGTTACTCTGGTTTGGGACACAAGTAACTGAGATCAAAATCTGCCCCTGCCTCCTAACCCCCATATTCATATGCCTAGAGAAATAGATGTTGAAGACCCTTATTTAGTGACCACTCAATGGAAAAGCCCGCATGGGTTGCCTCCATTAGGTGGTTTTTGAATAAAGTTGTGTTGGAAAGTTTGGAGATCCTTTCCTAAAACGGGAAGTGGCCTGTCAGATGTGGTCCCATCACAGATTTCATTGTATACAGGAGGGTTATGTAGGCCAAGGACTCTGTTATTCAGTATTATTTATTTATCAGATTCTATGGCATGGCTACATCTCTATGTTTCTATCTACATGGCGGTTTCTTCCTACTCCACTCAACTCTCTTCCTATGCCTTTGATTGAAATAAGAGGTTGGTATTGTCGATCACACTACCAATAAGGGTGTCAAGGATGGCTTGTATAGTGCACACTAGTGATTATAGAATCAGTATCAGTGTCTGAACAGGCCAGAGTTTTCTGTTAATAATCATCTGATTCTTCTCTGGGTAAAAACTCTTTGGGCTCTTTCTCATTAATGTGAGTTGCATCTTTCTACGGGCGACAGTTGAATTATCCAGCAACAGTTGTCTCAAGTGAGTGAAGCAAATCACATCAAAAGACCAGAAGTTATATTCTTTTTAGTCAAAAGATTGGGAGAGCCAGTGGTTTGATCAAATATAACCAGAGGATGAAATTCACCAGTGGCTGGATTCAATTGGAAGGCATAGATGAAGACCTGGCATTATCAAAGGGTGGAGCTGGTGGGTTGACCGAGATCCCATAAGGTTGGTTATTAGGTGTAATTGTGTAGGACAAGGGTCTCTGGCATAGCTTCTCTACTATGTAATCGGGGATCAATCTTGCTCTGTTGGAGCCTGCGGGGCTATTCATATGAACAAAGCAAGATTTGGGAATGGCATGTTCCAATGGTATCGATTAGGAATGATCCTATCACGTTTCCTTCATCCAGCAAAGGCAAATTTAAGTACCATGGCTCAGGTCCTGAGCTGGGCAGAACAATGGAATTCCATGGTTTCCAATGGAGACATGTCGATTTATGCCCCAGCTGACGATCTGGGCCCGTATCTCTGTCTGAATCAGCCCTTGTCAAATGATGGCCTCCTAGGTCAGCTGTCTCGCAGACAGCAGGGGCAGGTGCACATCCCGGCGGAGCCCGGGTGTGTGAAGGGGTGGTCTTTTGTCTGCTTAATTAAACACACCAAAAAATAATAATTAGGCCAGCCCGTTTGCTTAGTGCCTCCAAATCACCCCCTTTTATGCAGATTGCTAATAGCAGACATGTGCCCGGCTTTCTAGAATGAGTTTTAAGCCTCTCTTGCTAGCAGCTTCTTTCAGGAAGCTAAGTTTGAACTGCAAAGCACATTGGTGGCTGTTAAATCATCTTTACCCATCACACCAACAATAGCCTCCCCACTGGATTTTAGCTAATTATCTCCCCTCTCCCACCCACTATCCTTGTTTATTGCATCTTTCTGCCCGGGCCCAAGCGTTTGGCATTGAAATGAAAGCCGTGCTGTCCAAATTCCCCACTGAGAAGCCGCTTCTGGGCTAGTGAAGTTTGCAGGACAGCATGACTCAAGGGCAACTATGGGAAAAAAGAACAATTGGTACCCAGGGGAGGCATTGTATGAAAACTTACCCTCCTCGTGAGCCCACTGGTTAAAGCAGGTGCGGCAAGCGGAATGCTAAAGAGGAGTCCGTGTATCTGAGGAGTGTATCAAAAGACATCATTAGGGCTGCAAGAGAAAGGTCAGCTTCAACAACAAAGCAACTTAGGTTGTAGCTGTTATACACAGCAGGTGTGTCCTGGCTGAGGAGGAGAGGGACTGGCTCTAATGTACCGCAAAAGCCCCTGGCTTTCCCAAACTCCACCAGATACGTGACACTCCTTTTCCCCCTGCCTCTGGGGAAGTGTTCGGTTGCCCTGTCATAGCATTACAGGGAGAACCAAGTACTGTTTTACCAGGTCGTTGAAGGTAGGGTGTCCAGATGTCCTGATTTTATAGGGACAGTCCCGATTTGGGGGATTTTTCTTATATAGGCTCCTATTACCTGTCCACCCCCATTCCGATTTTTCAAATTTGCTGTCTGGTCACCCTGGTTTAGAGCTCCCAAACTTTAACAACCTGTGAACCCCTTTCTCTAAAACGTCAAGTCTCGTGAACCCCCTCCTAAAAATGAATATTTCTGGAGATTTTTCTCCCTTACCTGGGCATAAATGATAAAAGCAGTGATCTTAGAAATATAAAATTTGTTTTTATGACATGCTTATTACACACTATTAATTATTCTTTAGCATTGCAGTATTTTTATTACATTATGAAAACAGAAACAATCTTCCAAGAACTTACTTTTGTAGTTTGTATCACTGTTGATTAAGCCTGTTATAAGACAAGGCTCTTATCAGAGGTTCCAGTAGAAAAAAGGGATGTGGAGGCAAAGCCCCCACACTCCCCGGGTCGGGGGGGGCACCACTGGAAAAGGAGGGGGCATGGGAAAAAAAGGAGGAGAAACCTGTGGGGGGGTGCCCTGATGTGGGGGCCGCATGTGACCCTATCGCCCTCCCCCCCCCCCATCCTCTCCCACTGATGCCTCTGGCTCCTGTATTTCATCAAGGAGTATCAGATGTGAAACCAAATGAAGGTATTTAAGAAACCAACTCAAAGAGTTCCTCCTACACAAGGATTCAGGTGTTGAGCAGTCCAGGTAAACAATGCACGTTACAACAAAGCTTCAACTTTTTCTTAATAATTTAAAACAAGACTAGCTGCCTATTTCATTTTAAAAACAGCAAAAAATATCCACCTCCCTCTCCATTTCTTATCAGGAGTCTTGAAGGTTAAATCTCCTCAGTGGGATAGAGATGCTTGCTTTGATCTGCTTCACTCTTGGAAGTCCAGGGCTCTGGGCTGCTGGCCCCGTGCTGCCCGGGGTCCCTATAGACAGCTCTGTCTGCCATTAGGGAATTTTTCCCCAAGAACCCCCTGTAACATTTTGTGATCCCCGGGGTTCCTGAACCCCAGTGTGGAAACCACTGCCCTAGTTGAAGGAGATCCCTGTGAAATGAGGTCTTGTTCTCTGCAGTGATGGACACATGAGTTCAGATCAAATAAGAAGCCCCAGATTTTCCCCAAACCTTCACCCCAAAATTGAAACAGACCTGAGTCCAGAATCCAGAGGGGAAGAGTCTGGCTTGTGTTGTACTGCGTCGGTCTTGCAACCTCTGTGCCTTTTGTTTTGTTTTCCTTTATTTGGATGTGTTTAAAAACACTCCCATTAAACTATTTTGGTATTGGGAGATGACTGCACTTTTCAGTACTCTGTCACTTTCATTAGCCTAAGTGCCCATCAAATTAGCAATACATCATTTTTTAAAAATTATATTTTTCTTGGAGAAGCAACAGTTCAAATGAAAGGGGAAAACTGTCTGCAAATTTCACAAGAGTTTTAAGAAATTCCTGAAATTCAGAATTGAATTGAGCGTGGAATCCTTTCTGTAGAATTCTTAATGAGGGTTCAAATAACTTAATGAAAGGTTATCATTTTTATTACATTCTCTATCAGGTTCAGGTTTCATCCAGGGTAAAATCAATAGGTCTCTGTAGGAAATTAGTAGGGCTAGACATTATCCTAAAAACTTTAGCACTAAACCCTGGTTTCACAGAAGTCAATTGCAAAACTCACCTTTATAGCTCTGATGTCATGATTTCAACTCTATAGGAGAGATTGTAACAGGAGATCATCACTGTAGCTCCATAATTCTCCAGGGAAAGGATATAAATCCCTGCTAAGTTATGTTATTGTGAAAACATCCTTATTGAAGTATTAGTTTCTATTAATTTCTATAGGAATTTACTGTTAAGACGGGAGATTCTGGCTCTCAGCCCCATGTTCACCATAAAGAAAAGTGGCAAAGTTAACCAAAGTTTTCCAAATCTCAGGAAAGGTTTTAGGTTTGGTAAGTGAGTTGGGGCAAAACGTTTTGAACCAGGTCTTATTTTATCCTGGCCATTCCCGCATCTCTAGCACTGACTAGACACTTTGGCTGCAGCACTTGCTGTTAACTTGGAATAAACCCAGCCTCTGGATTCCCCTGACTTGTATTGGACAAAAGATTTTTAAACACAGAGCGCCCTTCTTCCCCTCCGGTTGCTCTGTTAGTGATGCTTAGATGGATTGTTCCCTCCCAGCACCATCAGAAAGGATCCATATAGGAAAACAAGCTAAGAGATAGATACACAATGTGATACACTGACCCAATGTTAATCTCTGAATGAAAAAGACCCTGCGAGTGGCGTCAGGAATTCTCCCGGGCCTTATGTAAGATTCACAGGCAATTGCTAGACTAAACAAAACAAAAAGCATGTTAAATAAAGTCCAAAGGTGGTTGAGAGTTGAAAGGTAGCAATCCCTGCAGAGAGGGATTAGAGGGTTTTGCAAGAGAGTCTCCACTGAATTCCATTACGGTGTTTTCTGCACGCAAGGCATGGCAGAAAAAACACCTCTCCCCTCTCTCTCTCGCTTTCCTGGGTGAAAGAGGCGATGGCCACTGCTGTAAAGCTTTGATTGTCATGAATTTCCGATGACTTGCATGATTTCATGATTTGGGGAGGCAAATGCCCCTCTAATCAGAATGGTTTCCCTGTAAACAGTTGCTGGAAAATAGAGGGGTAGGGGGTAGATTCCTTTCCATAAACTAGTTGTGAAGCAGCCTCGTTAGGAACTATTTAGTTTTCCTTATGCTTGGTTCTGATTCAGCCTAGTTCTTGGGTAAGATGGCTTTACAGCTACCCGTGGTTTGGTGTTCATTCAAGGTAAGCGGTACATTTTTGAGCATGCTGGTGGAATATCACTGCAACGTTAAAGAATAATTTGCACTTGTCCAGGCCTCACCCATGGAACTCAAAGCGCTTGGCAAACCTTATGGACCTGATTGCTCTGGGCCATGGGAAACTCAATGAAAAGGGGGATAAAGAGGAGGAAATCTCAGGGCAAATCTTCTGTTCTGTTGAGCGGGGCGGGTGCCTATTAGCATCTTCCCACTAGAGGTCCTTAAAGAGAAGCCACCTTGCAAGCTGGGGAGGGGGCTGTGGAAGCGTCACCCTTGCTCCATATCGCCAGTGGACCGAGAGGGGCAAGCCTTCCAATTCCGGCACCTGGCCCACTGACTCCTTTCCTAGACTGGCCACTCCTTCCTCTCACACCGATCCCCCGGCTCAGACAGAGCCATATGGGGGGAGAGAGGAAGCTCTGATGTGGAGGCCAGCGAATCCCCCTTTTCATGCATAGTGAAGGAGATCTGTGCTGAGCAGATCTCAAGGGCTTATGGGGGCCATTGTTAACTCTCATGACACCCCCAAGAGTCATCACAGTCCTTTTACACCTAAAGAAACTGAGGCACAGTGCGACTTGCCTATGGTCATCCAGCGAGTTCGGGCCTCCCTGTCTCTTGCTCTGACCACTAGACATGACTTTCATTGAGGACCAATATTACCATCAGCTTTGTACATGTATGAAGAACTAGTAATAGCTCCGGGGCTGGGAATCAGGACTCCTTGGTTCCATTCCTGTTTTTGCCACCCACTTGCTGTCTGGCCTTGGACACCTAACATCCCCCAACCTCAATTTGCTACATCAGCTTAAACAAAATCTCATTGACTCTCTTAGGCTCCCTGCTTTGAAAGATGATTTCCAGCTCTTTACCATCAGCATCTACTTTCCCCCGTATATCTCATCCTCCAGACATTTTCCCCAAACAAGACTTCCTTGCAGGAGGAAGCAAAAAAAGAAAAAGAAAAGTCCAAACCCAAACATCTACTCATTGCCTATTCGATATTAAACATGAACGCGGTGCTGAGTTGCTGTATCCCTGCATGACAGGGAGAAAACAAGACAAAGACAAGGCTGCTTCAAAATAACCTAATAGGCTGCTTAGAGAAATCCAGAGGGATGAAGGGAGGAGATAAAATAACGAGTCACCGGGGGGGAAGGAGCCTGATATTAGGCTCTGGGTGCGATTCCGTGGGCAGGAATCTGGTCTCTAGTGGGGGGCATGTGCCAAGCCCCAATTGCAGGGTGGGGACAGTGGGGACAGCACTCAAGGGAAGTGTGTCAGTGCTGGAGGGGTCACTCTGCAGAGAGTTTAAACCAAGGTCCCTGCCCTCAGTGTTTAGCAGCTCTCGATTGCCAGGACAGCACATAGTGTTTTTCAGTCCCATATGCTTCACAAAGAGGTACAGGGAGCAGGGCCGGTGACAGGGGGGTACTACGGGTACAGCTGTACCGGGCCCCCCGACTTTAGGGGGGCCCCGGTACACAGCTGTACCCGTTGTCATCCCCCTTGTCGCCGGGCCTGGAGAGCAGGGAAGGGGCGGGGAGGCGGCGCGGCTCTCCCCCGGACAAGCGAGCCTGGCCCCAGCAGGAGCTGTGAGCCCGGACGGCGGCAGCAGCGCTGTCCGGGGGAGGAGGGGGAGAAAGGGCGGCTCACGCAGCTCTTGCTGCCTGGGGGAGGGGAGGGGAGCGCCGGCTGGGCTGGGCTGGGCTGGGGGGGGGGGCAGCTGGGCTGGGGGGGGCAGCTGGGGGGGGGGCAGCTGGGCTGGGCAGCTGGGCTGGGGGGGCCCCCAAACTATCAAAGTAGGGGGCCCCAAAATTTCTGTCGCCAGCCCTGACAGGGAGGCTAAGTGACTTGCCCAAGTTCGCAGGTGTGAGGACATCTGGTGTAGACATACCCAAACTAGTTTGATTTAGTGAGATCAAAGCTTGCTCAATTAACAACAGCAGTGAAACTGCGACGGTGAGTGTCTATGTACCCACGACCCTGAGTGGACCAGACTAGCCCATGCTGCCATCCACACTGCCATGGTTTCACTGCTGTTGCTACTAGATCAGCATTAGCTGGGGTATGTCTACATATGCCGCAATCCCAATGTAGATATATCCAAAGGTAGAACCACGATTAGACCCTCGATTGCTTGATCAACGCACTAACAATGACTGAGCCTTCTGGATCCAAAACTCCTTGACAACGAAGGGAACCTTTCCTTTGATGTCATTGAGAGCTGGAGTCGACTCGCGTTGCTTGTGAGAAGTTAGAGATTCTGTGGTATTTTCCCTGTAGAGTTAGGATCACCCTGACCCAGCATCCCATTTTGCATTGAAATTGTTTCTAGTGACACATGGGGCTTTCTGTGGGACTTTGGTTAAGGTCACCGGGCAACAAACATCTCCCTTCTTGCTGTAGAAACCTAAGAGTAGGTCCACAAGCCTGGGAGGGAACTATTGCAAAACGCCCAGGACCGAGTTCTCAAAACCAGGCTAACCACAAGAGCAAACAGGTACCAGTGCATGCATGTTATTCAGCTGGCTCGGGATGCCTCTGGATGATTCTTTTCGGTGCCTCCGCAGTCGCCTCACTGCCAGTTAAAATGTCACAGATAGCAGGCCCTGAAAAGCATTATATGCAGAGCTCTTATATTTTGATGCATTGCTTGGATGATTGTAATGGTCAGTGCATTACATTCCACACTCACCTATCAAGCAGTGTCTCGGGACACAGCAATTTTGTTCCTATGGGTGCATTCTGTTACCACGGAAATTGATCAATAGATTCCTACCAATGGTAACAGGTTTCAGAGTGGTTGTCCTGTTAGTCTGTATCCGCAAAAACAACGAGGAGGCCTTGTGGCACCTTAGAGACTAACAAATGTATTTGGACATAAGCTTTCATGGGCTATATGTTTTACTCCATGCGTCTGTTGAAGTGGGTTTTAGCCCACGAACGCTTATTCCCAAATAAATTTGTTATTCTCCAAGGTGCCACAAGGACTCCGTGTTGTTTTTACCTGTGGTAACTGGATCAGACCCATAGCACCTAAGGAGTGCATTTTTAAACCAAATATTAAAGAAATAAAAGAATAAAAACATTTTTCGTGAATTTTAAGTAGCTTTATAAGAGGGCACATCGGGTATGTCTACATTGTCATTAGACACCTGCAGCTGGCCCATGTCAGCTGAGGGGCTCAGTCTAAGGGGTTGTTTAATTGCAGCGTAGACATTTGAAATTAACCTGCAGCCCAAACTCTGGAACTCTCCCACGTCACAGGGTCCTGGAGTCTCCGCTCCAGCCCAAGCCTAAACATCCAGACTGTAGTTAAAAAGCCCCTTAACCAGAGCCCTGCTGGCTCAAGTCAGTTGGCATGGGTCAGCCATGGGTTTTTAACTGCAGTGTAGACATACCCTCAGTCTGCATAAGAGAACTTACAGCGGCAGCACGGTCCAGTGTATCACATGCTCCAGAGACGAGGATCCGATTCCCGGCTCTGCCACTGACTTGCTGAGTGACCTTCAGTGAGTAACTTAACCACCCACCCTTTGACTTTCTTGTCTATTTAGATTAGCACTTTTGATGGGTAGGGATTGCTTCATACTTCATGGATGTATAGCTCCAAGCACCATGGGGTTGGCGGAAGCACGTAGGTGTTACCATAATACAAATATTATTGAAAATAATGTGCAGGGAACTAGACTTAGGGACTGTGGATGGTCAGATGTGGGACTACATTCATACAGTGACATTCGAGGTCTTTTTTACAATAGGACAATAGCAAACTACCGGGAGGAGGGAGGAACAAAGGTTCAAGTGAAAAAAATGTAACCTTAGACAATTCCACCTCTGTAAACTCAACTCGACACCATAGTTAATCTTTGGGACCCATTACAGTCCTGGTAACTTTATAATGTAAAGGTTGCTTGTCAATGAGTTGTTATACGGCATTAATAATGCATTTATAGACATGTTCCACAATTAATTTGCAAAGTATTTATGGCCCAGAACTGTTAGAATGCATTAGTATAATCACCCCGAGTGCATTGGCTTTATTGCAAGGGCTTTGCTCATCATTCTAATTGGCTTGTTATTACACAGAGATGTAATAACCCCTCTCTGCATAGTTGTTTATAGCACATCAATAGCAAATGCATTCCCTTTATTGGAAGTGATGTGTGTTTTATTAGAATATAGACAAATAAGTGCGATCCTTGTAGATGAATGAGGTTGCTAATGAATTGGCTCCCTGAACAGTTGAAAAAGCAAACCTGTTATTATATATTTTGTTGTCTGAGGTATAATTGTAGTTATGGTTACAGCAGTCTTCCTTTAAAAATGAAAGGGCACAATGGAAGTTTTTCTTTCCTTTTCAGTGCTGGAGAGAGGGTTTGTTTGGCTCTTGCTTGTAATTTACAAATAAACGATGGTTGAAATTTTCAAAGCAACTTCATAGGAACTGGGTCATTTAAGCAACTCTGAAACTCTCATCCTGTATATGTATGGCTACTGTTAATGTATTCTTTTATACCTGCACAAAAGATGATGAGCCACAGTGAGATCTAGAATCCAGGATCTCTCATCTAAAAAATACAACTTGTCACTTGAGCTGAAGGAGAATCTCTGTCAGCTTTAGTAGCATTGGGGCTTATAGCCTTTGTGGGTCACCAGCCACTAGGGGGTGATAGAACTACAAACAGTACAGCAGACCTGACATTCCCCTTAATAAGGGGCAGAAATGCAGAGAGACATCCTGTGTGACACTTTCCCATATACTGTCTCTTTCATTGCCATGGTATAAACCACAGCTGTAGAACTAGTAGAAAAATGCTATGCCTTTTCCATTAACAAAAATGAATTAAATGAAACATCAGCATTCCATCCAAAACTTCCGCAATATTTTTTGGTTCATTGGTGGAATGAAAATTGAAACATTCAGTTTTCTGTTTCTGAAAACTGAAAAAAAAAAATTCATGAGTAATTTTTAGTTCAATTATTTCATAAAAACCTGGAAAATGTTGACTTCTTTTTCAAAAAAGAAAATCTTCTGCCAGAACTTTTTATGCAGTAAAAATAAGGCATTTTTCATCCACAACACAACATGTTTTGGTAAATATAATTTTCACCAGTAGTATGAAGCATCATATTAAAGCTTTTGAAAACAAAGTTCAGGAAAGAGGAAGTTAAAAAAAATTAAAAGATGATCAAATGTTTTACTTTTGTGTATTGTTTATTTTAGAATAGCTATTTTAAAGTAAATCTTTAATTTATCTGAGAGTTAATTTATTTTTGTTCTGAGTACGAATATGGAACATGTAGCACTCTGCCTTCTACACATAAGCTGAATACATTCATTAAAACAAGAACCATTTGGAAACAGTAGCATATTTACCGAAAAAGTCAGTTTTTTGCTCTGAAGGATTTTTAGGTAATAAATGCCCCATATTTGCCCTCAGGGGCTATGTTCATACTCAACCTATTCACTAATCAATATGGATAGCATTGTTGAACTGTATGCAAAGCAAACTTTGTACACCATCTTGGAGAGCAAACAGGTTTGATGGTGGGCTGATTTCTTGTAGGTGGCACACACAGCAGATTTTGTGGAATAGCTCCTTGCATGCAAATCCAAAGGTGACAAAAGCAGTTCCATCATCTGGTTTGAGGTTTCTCTCCCATGTACAAATCATAGCTCAAAATGACAATCCATTTTGACTTTGGATCCATGTTTTTGAAAAGTACCCACCAAGTGAAGCATTAATTATGGGGCTCTAATTCCTTCCGGATGTTTTAGTGGCTACACGCGAAACACTCATGCTTCTCTCTCGCAGTTGATCTCACCAGGCCCCCATAACTGAATTATAGCCCCTGCTATTCATAGCTGCTTGGTTTTGATTCTATATGTAATCCATGTTTCTTCCTTGGCATGTATATGGCTTCCCTTAACTCATTAGGGAAACTGACCTTGTCTATGTACAGAGCCTTTGTCGATATAGCTTTGCCAGCAGAGCCCCCTAGTGGAGATGTGTGTAAGATGACAGTAGCAGTTCTGTTGCCATAGCTACACCACCTCCCCAACTGAGGTTAGCTAAGCTCTCTTCAGTAGGCCTAGTTGTGTCCACAATAGGGGTTCTGCTGGTATCCCTATATTGGCTAGGGTGTGTGATTTTTTTCCCCCACACACTTCTCCAACACAGCTATGCTAGCAAAATGTTGCAGTGCAGTTTACGCCTCAGATCCAGTGTCTTACTTGGCTAAGTAGCCTGCACTTTGTGCATGGTTTGGAAGCCCCATCCTGTTCCGGGCTAAGTAGGTTTGACAATTGTGTGAATTAAACAATGGACAATTTAACATGGACGGCATTAAAGAAGAGCCTGAACCCACATCCCAAGTCTGAAAGTAACATCCTGGCTTAGCACACACGGTTATGTCTCCCTCTAGTGACTTGCTCCCATGACTCTAAAAGCCTGATGCTCACACCTAATAAAGTTACTCTCTTAGTACTCAAGTACTATGGAGCATGTGCTTTGGACCCTGATTCAGTAAGGTGCTTACGCGTGGGCCTGACTTTAAGCCCATGCTTAAATTCTTACTTTAGTCAATGAGACCACTCACATTCTACAGTTAGCCGCGTGCCTAAGAAATTTGCAGAAGTGGGGCCTGGATGAGGAGAACTTGGGTCCTCTCCATGCTGACGACTTGTAGTGCCTGGTCACAAGTCTGTTAGATGGAAACCATGGAAACGTGCGTGCTTGAACCTGGACCATGCTGTGATTTCCATGCTTCTGTCTTCCAGTGCAGCTGAACCGTGGGAAGGACCCAGGATTGTTTTACTGAGCCTTAAATAACCATAACCTTGTGTCATCTGGCACTTTACAGAGATTCAAGCCTTCACAGCCGGTGGGGGCTGTGGATAGACCAGTTCTGAAATTCAGGCAGTTGTACCAGGTGCTCGGTTCTTCCTGCAGCCATTTGCTTGGGCGATAATCCTTCACTGTCCGGATACTCCACATTCTTTTTTAAAGTGTATTTTAATATGGTGCCGACACCAGGAAATATCTGAACAGGACTTGGTGCCCTCTGTTGTTTGCAAAGAGATTTGGACTCGAGCAATTTAAAATAAGACCATCTCAGTCCTGCAAGCTTAAAGCGGGCTAAACTGTCATTGATTTGAGTGGGGGTTTTACTGTGTGATGACTGAAGTCTTTCCCCTTCGCTACAAATGAGATACCTGTTCAGATCCTAGATTACAGGATCAGGATTTATAACAAGTTTTGAGACTCCCAAGATGCCATAGGGCAAAAATACTTTCCCCCCTATGGTCTGCACTGCTGATCTCAGTTGCTCTATAATCTGCAGAGTGTATGTGAGCTCTTTTGGGGGCAGATTTTTAGAATGTAGCCCTCCTAGCTCCTTGACAAATTGGATAGTGCTATGAGCCACAGGTGTTACTTTTACCCAAAGACAGTCTGGGCTTTACAGATCCCTAATGCACTGGGAATCATGAAACCAGGGTTCTTATTCCTGCTTCTGTCACAGGCCTGCTGGGTGCCTCTGGAAAAGGGACTTTTTTCTGTGCCTCAGTATCCCCACATGTAGAATGAAGATAATGATACTGATCTGTGTGAAGTGCTTTGAGATCTGCCGATGATCCACAGTTTTAAAAAGCAGGCAGGGAATAAATTAAGTTAGCCATAACAGTTAAGGGGTAATTTTACCCATTCTTACTGCCCATACAAATTCATTGAGTGCACTAGGTATCACTAGAGACATTGAGTTCTTGACACAAGGAATCACATGTTGTTTATAAGAAATGCTCAGTTGTGTTACTTACAAAGCACCTTGCATTATCCAAGCTGAAATAATAATAATAATCATCATATTTACTTTTCTTATCGATGCTTTTATTTAGTGAGGTGTCATTTTTGCATCCCATTCAGCTTGAGCAATGAAAGTAAACTGGTCAGTATTCCTTTAAAGTCACTTGTGATTTCTATTTTTTTTTTCCTGTTCCATGATTTTTAATGACACTTGGGTCATGTAAAATCACAGTAACTCCAGTGGGAGCTGCGGCTGGCATAGCTAGACTAGAATATAGCCCAGTTGAACTACTCAGATAAGTAAAGTTACTCACATGTATCAGCACTGAGCCCGTGGTGGTTGGGGAGGTTGTAGCGCTGAATACTTTTTGTAGGAATGCACGACGTACACAGATCCTCCTGCCCATGAAAATGTTGTCTGACTGGTAATTAATTCCCCAAATCTTTATTTTATCCATCTCATGAATCACTGAAGACTGGCCAGATGCATTGATTATATACCACAAACACTGAAGCTCGCAAGTAGCCATTCAATTAAGTTGAAATTATGCTGCCCCAATGGAAGACACATTTGATTTGTTTCTCCTGATGCTCATTAGTTTATTTTATTTTATTTTAAGTATGGATAACAAGGACAAGGGGTGGAAGACCAGCCCAGGAATCCCAGCCAGATGGAATGAAAATGATGTGATTTAAATAAGACCTCATTAGAGATGGGTCTAAACCAAGCTACTATCCCCACATCCTGCATCAGAATTATTGTTATATATTATTTGTATTGCACTAATGTCTAGCAGCCCTACTCATGGAGCAGAATCCTATTGTCCTAGGCACTGTACAGAACAAAAAGATGGTCCTTGCCCTAAAGAATTTACAATCTAAGTCTAAGAAAAGAAACAATAGGTGGAGACATACACGGGGGAACATGAGGAGATAGTGAGACATGAATGGTCAGTGGGAGAAGCAGTGGTCTCAACTCACCATCTACCTCAACTTTGTCAAGTTTTTGTAGGTGTCATGGCAAAGGAGGGTTTTAAGAAGGGTGGTGAAGGAGGCTAATGAGGTAGTGTGGTGGACTGGCATCAAGTATAAGAATTAGAGCAGCTTGGGTGAAGGCACAGACTATAAGAACACCTTAGAACTATCGAAGTTCAAATCCTGATCCAAAGTTGGTCATTTCCCCATGTCTGTTATGAGCTGAATTTATCCCTCTCCCCTGGAATATTTGGATCGAGCTCTTGAACTAAACTTGGGATCAAGGACCTATCTCTTGACTTTATAGGAAACCTGATTTTGATTAGGGAGGATGGAGAGACTGGTCTGGCTCAGGCAAGAACTGAGTGGGAACTTCTGCCACCACCAGACCGGAACAAAAATGTTTCTTGAAGTTCAAAGCAGTTCGGTTTCCTTCACATTTGTATTCACGTGGCTCTGTGCTTTCTGCTCTTGGCCAGGACTATAAGTGGAAGGGCCAGAACATTAACATTCTTTGTACTTCTGTCTGAACTGGAGGAACATGACATTTCTAAATTAATAACTTTTAAGGCCAGAAGGGATCTGTAGATCAGTGTTTCTCAACTGGTCCCTGAGATCTTCTTGACACAGGTTAGGAAGGCATCATGCTGCTTCCTGGTAATCAAAATGTTGAGGAACACTGTTGTAGGTCATCTTGTCAGACTTCCTGCATTACATAGTCAAATTTGCATTTGACTAAAGAAATCTAGCTAGAAAACTGCTCTTCTGAGGTTTCCTGGTCAACTAGCAGATCAAATAGTTTGAAATAAATTTGGATGAACTTCACCTGAAGTTTGGTTGCGTCTCTGAACCATATCTCAAAAGCTATTCCTCACATTCATCACACCTAGCACACACATTGTGATTAATCATGAGCCATTTTAATGATAAAGTCTGAATAACAATTAGAGCTGCTAGCATTTTTTTCCTCCAAATCTTTATTTTGGTCAGAATTTATCCAGCTTTTCATAAAACAAACACACACACACAAAGTCCAGGAAGTCAAAACAGAATATGTTTTCAGTGAAAACTGTGTTTCCAGTGTAAATATTCAGGTTTGGAGTTCACTGTCATTCAAAATGTTTGGTCTTTAGTTTTCAAAAACTGAACATTTTATCAAAAACGGTTCTCTAAAACCAACATTTTGTTTATTTTTGCTCATTTGATGAAAAACATTTTTGGGGGGAATTTTTTAGACGTTCCTATGAAAAATAATTGGTATTTTTCCACCTGTCCTAATAATAATCTTTGTCCTTCCCATCTGATGATCTTAAAGGGCTTTATAGACACTGGTGAATTAAATTCCACAATATCTTTATATGCTAGGGAAGGGAAGTATTATTCCCATTTTATAGATAGGAAAACTAAGGCACAGGCATATTAAGGGACTTCTCTATGGTTACAAAGGAAGTCTGTGGGCAGAGAAAAAATACAACCCAGATCTCTTGTCTCCCACTCGTGTGCCTTAAACATGAACCATTCTTTTGTCCCCTCCCACCCGCAGAATAGCACTGTTACAAGACACCACCAGGGTATTTAGAATTGATGAACAGACAATGTAGGGACAATTCTGTATTTGCCAAGCAAACCAGTAGGTCTTTTTGATCTCTAATTTCTATGATTCTTCTGACTCCAACCGAAGAAAGTGGTGGAAATGTGTGAAAAATAGATGACATGATACACCACTATAAATGATCTTGGCTTTATAGCACTGTAGCAGTTCAACACAGATCAAGAACAGGGCCAGGTAGCAGTAGGGGTGTCTAGTGTGGGCTGCCTTGTTAAAAACAAAACTGGACAAAGCACCAGAAAATGTAAGAGAATAATCCTGTTCTGGGATATGAGGACAGACAGAGGATGGTTTTTTCCATGTCTAATATCGGTGATTTTTATGAGTCTCCATTAATATAGCAACTCCACTGAACCCTGATCTTTCTCTCTCCATGCTTCAGTTTACACAGTTTCCTGCCTCTCAGGAGGTTCATTTACAGCCTTGGCTGAGACAGGTGTGTGGTCCCCATCACCTCCCACTGCAATTTCTGGCCAAGTTTAGCCTGGGCCCACCGAGGCCGAAAGGAACCATGGTGAAGAAATCCTGCATAGCCCTGATCTGTACCTGGCCGTCTAACGGGGAAAGGCTCCATTTCTCAGACATGAGTAACACACTGACCTTTAACAACATCACAAGCCTCCGCTCTCTTTAAAGCATTATATTTTTCCTTGGGGGAAAAAGCACGTCACTAAGGTTTGAAATCAGCAGTGGATCATAAGGCTGGCTGTGCTATTCAATTGCCCTGACTGATTTAGGATCCATTTATGTCCAGCTGTTTTTGTTTGTTTGTTTGTTTGTTTGTTTTTAAATCTCAAATCTAAAAAAAGAAGTGACCAGGCTGGCCGTGACATGTGATTAACAAATTGCACCTTTAGAAAGGAGTTAGCAGAAGGGCATTAGCTTTGCAACCTATTATTTATTAATTAAAGGCAGACACCTTATTTATACCAATGCTGATGACATTAATCCAGGCCCGTGCTTTGGGAGCGCATTATCATTCCCATCCCCTAATGTCATAATGATTTTGATTAAGCTGTTGCATGACCTGGTGCTATTCTTACCTTTCTACCTCACCTTCCTTTTGCTATGACTCACGAAGGAGGATGGCCTAGTGTTTTGGGAACTTACCGTGGACTTTAGAGACCTACGTTCCAGTCCTTGATGTACTGCAGACTTCCTGTCTGACTGTGTGAATTTCCCTATCTCGCAGGGGTGTTGTCAGGATAAGAACTCTGAGATGCTGTGGAGATGGGAGCCATCTTAGCTAAACAAGCTTGAGCTAGCAAATCTATCTTATCCCTGTCCACCTCTCTACTTTCTATACAGACAAGTTAGCCTCCCTAATTCATGGCAGTTAGCTCTGTCAGAGATGTACCCCAAATCCATTTCATCTGGGCCATGGAAACCCAGCTCGTGCTAAGAAACATGACAGGGAGCTCAAAAACCACGCCAAGATGCACTTCCTGATCTGTGGTCTAAATTGAACCCGATGCAACAAGTGTGGGTCACAAGCAATCAAGAGGAGAGAGGAGGGGCCAGAGAAATCGACAAAATTTAGCTGAGAACACAAGCCGTCAGTGCGAATGCGCCTTGCATTGGGACGTGTTGAGACACTGGTGAAGGACCATGTGGCACTACTGTCCGCACAATGATGCCTGGGGATTACTGCAATAGCAGGAGACTGGACTTGATGACCCAGCAGCTCCCTTCCAGTCCTTTATACTTAGGAAGTGTTCCCTGTACATTTGTACAGCACCTTGCACAATGGAGTTCTGGTGCTAGTTGGGGACTCTAGGTGCGATTGTAAGACACATAATAACAATAAGGGGGAAAGAAAGGGACAGAGAACGATATTACAGCCAAGTCCTTGTTGTCTTATCGAGTGACTCCAAAGGCATGGAGGCAGCTTGATGGAGCTATTAGAAGAGGGATGGATCTATTGAAAATGGATCCACAAAACTTGGATTTGTTTCTGAGCTGGGATTTTGGACACCCTACATTTCAGAGACCTTGGGATTTTGGTTCAGTGTTGTATAAAACAAGAACCTGCAAAGTCTCCCTAGAGCATGAAGTACTTATGGGCTGCTATTCGAATGTGACTGCCCCGTTGTCAGGTATGTTAGTTAGAAATTCCTGGAATAATGGAGATTACTTAGCTTAGATATTTGTTGCTCCGACCCAGGTCTAATTCTAAGGTATAATAGAAAAAGTGGCTGCTTTTTTTTCAAAGCCATTTCATCCTTCCCTTATCGTATTGTACTATAATTATATAAAGAACTTGAGATGGGACGCAGCTGCCAATTTATGATCCAGACCTGGCTGCAAAGTTTCCCCAAATTTGAGGATGTTTAGATCTGGGTTTTTCTTTCAGTCCGTTGAAAACTGGAAATGGAGGTCATGAGCAATTTCTCAGTATTCAGAGGCTATTCAGATCAAAAAAATTCTTTCCGGCCCATTCTCAAGTCAACACATTAGTTTCTGAACATTAAAAGAGAGACTCATTTTCCTTGGCATATTCTTCCCTGGATATGGAATGTTTTGATACTATGGTAACGCTGCGGTAAAAATATTGTATTGTGTTGTGTTAATGGATAGATACGCCACTCTAACTACCATTAGCATCAGTATCCCTTGATGAATGGAAAGGGGAATTCAGATGCCAAGGTGTGCACATTTCTGCTTCTTGGATGTTTGTTAGTGAAGGGCTTTTAGGAACAATTATGATTGAAAATCCATGGCTCTAGTTTGTAAATAAGAGAGAAATAAAATAGCTCACAGGCTTTGCTGTAATTAACTTTGTTCCCACTGTTTATTAGAGAATAGACAGGAGGCTAAAATGTACTGGCTCTGAATACAACCCACGTTGTGATAAGCTGGTCCTTCCAATTCGGTGGTGTGGCCTATTAGCCAATTGCATCCTGCAGATTTCTAAAAGAGTTCCCTTATCTATAGTGTACAGACACAACCCAAGGAGAGCTGGATTTTCCTCTGCATCCGAGCCGTAGTCATTGCAGCTGGGGGGAGTGTCAGCAAGCTAGTTATGGGTCCCTGATCCTGGCCCATGCAGGCACCAGCCTCAGTATGAGTTAGAGGAACATAAGAATGCCCATACTGGGTCAGACCAAAGGTCCATCCAGCCCAATATCCTGTCCTCTGACAGTGTCCCACGGCAGGTGCCCCAAAGGTTATCAGACAGGTTGTCATCAAGTGATCCATTCCCTGTTGCCCAATCCCAGCTTCTGGCAAATGGAGCCTAGGGACACCATTCCTGCCAATCCTGGCTAATAGCCATTGATGGACCTATCCTCCATGAATCTATCTTGCTCTCTTTTGAACCCCGTTATAGTTTTGGCTGTCACAACACCCTCTGGCAAGGAGTTCCAGAGGTTGACAGTGCGTTGCCTGAAAAAAATACTTTCTTGTCTTTGTTTTAAACCTGCTACCTATTCATTTCATTTGATGGCCTCTTGCTCTTGTATTATAAGAAGGAGTAAATTTATTTACTTTCCCTATACCACTAATAATTTTATCGATCTCCATCTATCATATTCCCCCTTAGTCTCCTCTTTTCCAAGCTGCAAAGTCCCAGTCCTATTAATCTCACCTCATACTAAAGCCATTCCATACCCCTAATCATTTTTGTTGCCCTTTTCTGAACCTTTTCCAATTCCAGTATATCTTTTTTTGAGATTGGACTTCTCCTAGGAACTGCTCTAACATATGTTAGGTTTGTGATCAGCAGGTGTAACTGAGTTGCCACACAAACTCATCCTGCCTCAGTAATGCCCTTTACTAGGGAGGAAGGTGTTTGCACAGGAGGCAGCTTTGTTGGCTTTATGACAGCGCATAATTCCCAATTGCTGAATGGCATTTTCTGGTGGCTAGTTGCAGTCAGACCATACCATAAGAACGGCCATACTGGGTCAGACCAAAGATCCATCTAGCCCAGTATCCTGTCTTCCAACAGTGGCCAATACCAGGTGCCCCAGAGGGAATGAACAGAACAAGTCATCATCAAGTGATCCATCCTCTATCGCCCCCTTCCCAGCTACTGGGAATGAGATTCTGGCCTGCCGACTACATGTGGATCCAAGCGTCATTGTATTAGACATTGTAGCCTGCAGTCTGCATGGGATGCAGATTTGTATTGAAGATGGAGTCTGCTGCAATTTGCCAGTTAAATGCTGTGTAAGGGACTCCTGCCAAGTTGGGCAAACTTTGGGCACCCTGACCAAAGCATATAGAAAACCACAGTTATGAGCGTGCTATACATGCCTAGATGGATTAGATTTGACCTGGGGTTCTCAAACCATGGAACACGGGTGGTGACCAGCAGAGAGCTGTGTGAACATCTGGTCATGGTTTGTCATCCTTCCATGACAAATAGCTAAAATACATTCAATATTCTCCTAAGGGTCACCTTCCCATGTCAACAAGTAGTATAATTACCCATGACCATGAATGGCAGGGGGAGGTGGTCTTCATGACCACGAATGGAAGGGGCACAGAGATTAGCTGGGAGTAGAACTCAAAACAATCTCTGCACATGAAACCATTGAGAGCTTAGGCCAAAGCCCATTAGAGTAAATGTGGAGCCTCCTGGTGACTTTAATGGGCACTGGATCAGGCCTCCTGAAGATTTGCTTTGGAGAAACACAAGGAAAGGGCCACTCAAATAGGCATCAGCTTGATGCAGATTTTCTTATAATCACTTTGCAGGGTGTCGAGCCAAATATTTTAAAAAGCCTGAGGCAGCGTCTACAATGGGAAACCATCGAAACAAACACAGAGGGATTCAAAACTGTTACAAAGGGAGCAAGCGGGAAGATTAATTCTAGACAGTCTTTCCGGGCACAAAGGCATGTGCCTTTGCAGGGCCAGATAAGATGTACAGACAATTAGCACGTTTTACTGTTGAATATATCCATTCATTTCACCGGGGACGCTGCTGCCTGCTAATTTATTTGGAACTGAGGAGAGAGCGGAGGCAGATTTACCCTCCAAAAGCATGGCCATTGTGTATGCAAACTGGGAGTCTTTTTGGCAACTTGGTGTTAACATGACTGAAGAATTAGCCCAGGGCTACCGAGGGTGGAGAGTGGATCTTATAAAAGGAATCCACCTTGCCCGTTCCTTTGAGAGTGATGCACTGCCCACCAGGAACTACTTGTTTCTTTTCAATTTTGAATTCATGATGATCTCCACAGCTAGAGACTCCCAGCTATGAATGTGCTTCAACTTAGCGGCAAACCCGACCTTCCGATCCCTTACCGGACCCCTGGCAAAGGGCAGAAGAGTGGTTGATTTCATACAATGATTTGGTCTGGTGTAAAATACAGAAAACCAGGGTCCTACCTCCCATCTCAGAAGGGACAAAGATATTTTAAATGGCCTGCAAAAGGAGAACAGTCCAACCCAACCTTTGTGTGTGGAAGGGGTGGGGGTATTTGGAATAAGCTGCATACTGCACCTTTTACTGCGCATTTCCAGGGCTGCCGTTAGGATAAACTATAACTGATAGGTTAGCTATGACACTGCCATATGGGAGATGATAATACCTAGCGCTTATCCAGCATATGTCATTAGTAGATCTCAAAGTGCCTTATAAAGGAGGATCACTCTCATTATCCCCCATTTTAGAGTTGGGGGAAATGAGGCACAAAAACTGTCAGAAGGCTAGTAGCAGAGTCAGGACTAGAACCCAGGTCTTCTGAGTCTCTGGACATCAATCTATCCACTAGGGAATGCTGCCTTTCTCTTCCAGTTCTGTCAGTTGTACTCCTTTCTCCGCTATCCCTAGGCTTGTGGTGCTAATAGGAACATGGCGAAGAGAGTGCATCCAGCCTCTCTTCATGCATTAAAATATGCCTCAGTAGCTGCTCCTCTGGATGAGTGGACGAGTGGGGAACAGTCCTTTGGATGAGTGGGGAACAGTCCCATCTAGCCCTGACCTCTCCTGACCTTGTCACTGTGGCAGAGGAACACTCCTCCGCTGCCTCTGCTAGGGAAAAGATCGCCTTATAATGTTGAACAGGCACCGGCCCCAATCCTGACTTCCACGGGGACTCTGTGCGACGAGACGCTGTCACCGCTAGCCAGTCGGTTACCGTCTCTCCTATATGCCACCGTGAAAATGCTGAGTAAAACATGGACAGCGGCCTGGTGGTCACAGAAGGCTCGGCATTCTCTCAGGCCAGCTCAGATCTCACAAACAAACGTTGGGTCGGGATATCGTCCTTTCAAAGCTCCTTCGGAGGCTTGGGTTTTCTGTTTTTACCTCCAGCACCAAATGGCCAGCAAGCCTCAGAGAACCGTGGGGTGCAAACACACGCTTGCTTGAGAGAAGTTGTTCAGGGCCTTGATGCCTCGGCCTTGCCCTTTAAAACGCAGGGCATGCTTAGGAAAAGCACTTCTCCTTCTAGGCCGTTGCTATCCTGGCCCTGGGCAGCGATGACATCAGCTCAGCAGGGCCAGTCTGTGGAGGGGAGATCTGGAAATCCTACAGCCTGGTGCTCTGCCTCGTGAGATCCCATTGGAATATTACACATGGTGCTAGGGGGTGTTGGGCCAGCAGAGGTGCTAACGAGCTAGTGCGTGAAGATCCAATGAGATCTCTTTGAGAAGAGATGGTTAATCCCGAGGTTTGGCTGGTTTCCTTCTGGTTTCTCATTGTTTTAACTGGATATTGGACTAACGTCTCCGCGGTTGTACATAGACTCATCTGCACTGGCTTCCCCAGCACTTCACCCAATAGGCAATTGATCCCACTTGTTTTCTTCTTCACTTCCTGTCCAGAACCAAGGGGCAGTGTCGCTGCGTACTGTTGAATAGCTGCTGCATTGCAATAGGGTGACCAGATGTCTCGATTGTATAGGGACAGTCCCAATTTTGGGATCTTTGTCTTATATAGGCTCCTATTACCCCCCACCCGTCCCAATTTTTCACACTTGCTGTCTGGTCACCCTACATCCCAAAGGCGGCTGCTTTTCAGCAGTGGGTGAAGAGATGCATCTATTGGAAAGTGAAAGTGATATCTATACCGTGCATAAAGTGCTTTCGGAGCCTTGAGTATGAAAGGTGCTACTAACTGTAACATATGACTCATCTTTATGTCATGTAAGCAGCAGCGCTTCACAGAGAATATAAAAAGTTGGCCTCCTTAATTACTATAGAAGCAGGTGCTAAGATGTCTTCATTCTATTCCCAGGATCCAGCATCTGCCATGAAACTTCATGCTCCAGCTGGCCTTTTGCCGTGGTAGTTCAGAGGCTTGTCATGTGGAATCAGAGCATGTGTGCCATTATTCTAAGAGCGTGGGCAGCGCATTCTGAAGTGGCTTTTAAAACATCCAAATACGCGGCTGTATCTCTAGGCACCAGAGGAATGGAGTTTCAGCTTTAATTCTGAAATCCCTCGGCTTTTCCGCACAAGAGTCAAACCCTGTGCGTAGGTGTCTACAGTGCAGGGTTTCGTATACGGCATGCAAGCGATGGGTGAAGCTTTCTGTCACAGCTCTTTGATAGAGAGCTGATATACCTTGGCTACAAACCTCAGTGAATCAGTGGAGGTTAAAAAAAAAACCCTATTCTTTCAAGGACGGCATGGAATGACAACTGGAATACGCCCACCAATTGGCACCAATGCTACTGCAGCCAGTATTTCAGAGTGGCTACTAGAAACCAAGGTCAAGTCAGTGTTATTGCTTTTCATGAATATCAGAAAATGATTTATTTATTTTTACTCTTTATTTCTTTTGGGTATTTTTTTTAAAATGTGTAAGGTTATAGTTTGGAATCTCACTATGATCTGTTCTGAATGCAAACTCAGTTTTATTCCTCTCATCATATAAAACCCTCATTGGGGAGGGGGGGGTAAGTGTGTGCATGTGTGTGTTCTCAACCTCCATACCTCTGTGACGTTGTCAAAAAAATCAATGACAATTTTTCCAGATTCCTATTTTCAAGATACTGGTTAATCCAAGAATCAGAGAGGTAGCTGTGTTAGTCTGGAATAGCAGAGGTAACAAAGAGTTGCATCTGACGAAGTGGGTATTAGCCCACGAAAGCTTATGCTTCAATACTTTAGTTAGTCTTTAAGGTGCCACAAGACTCTTTGTTACCTCTGGTTAATCCAACTTTTCTTTTCTTTTCTTTTCTTTCTACCATCATCTAGATGCTATAATATCAAGCAAGTGAAGGAACAGTCAGGTTTTGTTGTTCTCATTTAAATTAATGTAACTAACCCATAAGTTTTAAGAAGTCACTCTGGATTTACCCTAGGATAAATGAGAGCAGAATCCAGTATAGAGACTCCAGCCAGAGAAGTTTACTTCTGTAGACCTCTGGCCTGAAGCTGTAGGTAAGGAGCTTGGTACTTCCACCTGTTTGTGAACAAGAAAAAAATATAGAGAAGCTAGGGGAAGTGAAATGGCTATAAGTGAAATGGCTAGAGAGAGAGTTCATTTGCATAAGCTTTCTACCCAGAAATCCCCCCATGACTTTCTGGGGAGTCACCAGAACTGTACATGAACTCTGAATTGGTTAGGGTAGTGAAACTGAACTAAAAATGGAAGCAGGGAAATGGGTTTCCTCTGTTGCATCAAGAAACGTAGCTCTAGTGACAAAAACTCTGCTCAATGTTTAATATGCCATCAATCCCTCTCCACTGAAGATCTTGCAAACAGGCGATGAAAAAGTGAGTCTACAAAGAGAGATGACACAGAGATCCGTGTCTGGATCTCTCTACAGCAGTGGTCCCCAACCCCCGGTCCGCGGACCGGTACCGGTCCGTGGAGCATTCGGTACCGGGCCGCGGCCGCGTTCCCCTCCGGGCCGCCTTCCCCTTCGTGCCGCGTCCGCGTTCCCCTCCGGGCCGCGTTCCCCTTCGGGCCGCGGCCGCGTTTCCCTCTGGGCCGCCTTCGCTTCCGCATCCGGTGGCTTCCCGCATTCCCTTCCGGTGCGGTCCGGTCCGGCTTCCCGCGGCTTTTAGGCGGACATACAACAGTTCGGCGTGGCGAATTAAAGAAAATAAGCTGACCAATTTAATTCTGTGGGTTTTCGGCGGACATGCAACGGTCCGCCGCACCGAGTGAAAAATTAAATCACCCCCGGGCCGCAAGCATTGTCCAGTCCGCGTTGACCGGTCCGCGGCGATCAAAAGGTTGGGGTCCACTGCTCTACAGCACACAGAGACATGTAGTGATTTAATTATACAGTGTAAGTAAACATATAATTGCCAGGATATTGGCAAACCATCTGATAGAACCTTCACCAGAAGAACCAGGAAGAGGTTCCTATCCTCCAAATAGCAGTGGTTGTTCCAGTGTGTTAAGGGGGGAGTCAGGCCACAGGAGATGCATTAGTCAGTGAAATGGCTGCTTAGGAGAATTGATGGAACCCCAAGTGTTTGAGTCCTTTAAAAATTGGGAAATGCACTGGAAAATATAGTGGATAATTTTGCACTGGCTGCGAAGAGTGAGCGTATGGACTAGATGAACTAATGTGTCTTTTCTATCTCTAATTGCTTTGGTTCCATGAAAGAAAATGGGATAAGGCCAGTGCAGCAGAAGAGCTGGGAAACCTACTGACAGGGAGGGTTAACACTTGTCATTCTTAATCATACTGTTAGACTCCTCTGACACATGGGCTATAAAGGATACACACACAGACAGCTCGCGTGCGTCTATTTCTCCCCGTTGGCACAATCTCTTTATGACTTTTTGTGTTAATTAGCTCTCCTGCTCCACTCCTCAGCAGAGCTAAATCTGTGCTGATTGTCATCGAAGGAGCAGAGACAGGGGCTTGTGACTGGCCCCGGTGACTTTGCTGTTCTTCAAGACTCTGGCTTTCTAGGCAGCAGCCTTCTAGTTATCCTTGGGCAAATGGAGGCCGCTTTGCACCTGGGACAGAAGGATTCTCTCTTTGGGCCAGAGCTTGGAAGTACTGACTGCCATAGACACTGATTGAATAAGGGTCTCTGACTCTTTATGTTGAAGTATGAAAAATTGGCTCCATATTTATAATAATCCAAATAGGTAAATAAAATGAACAATATTTAAAAAGACAGGGCAGGGATTGGTTATTTCCCATGCTAGTCCAGCTCTTCAGGCCACTACGCGCAAGAGCAATGGGCCTAAACTAGACCTGTCAAGCAATTAAAAAAACGAATCGTGATTAATCACGCGATTAAAAAAATTAACCATGATTAATCACAGTGTTAAACAAAATAGAATATGATTTATTTAAATATTTTGGATGTTTTCTATATTTTCAAATATATTGATTTCAATTACAACACAGAATACAAATATTTGCACTGTAAAAACAAAAAACAAATGAAAAAGTATTTTTCAATTCACCTAATGGAAGTAATGTACTGCAATATCTTTATCATGAAAGTTGCACTTACAAATGTAGAATTATTAAAAAAAATAACTGCATTCAAAAATAAAACAACGAAAACTTTAGAGCCTTCAAGTCCACTCAGTCCTACTTCTTGGTCAGCTAATTGCTCAGACAAACAAGTTTGTTTATATTTTCAGACGATAATGCTGCCCGCTTGTTGTTTACAATGTCACCAGAAAGTGAGAATAGGTGTTCGAGCCAGCATCACAAGATATTTACATGCCAGATGCACTAAAGATTCACGTGTCCCTTCATGCTTCAACCACAATTCCAGAGGAGTTGCATCCATGCTGATGACGGGTTCTTCTCGATAACAATTCAAAGCAGTGTGGACCAATGCATGTTTATTTTCATCATCTGAGTCAGATGCCACCAGCAGAAGGTTGAATTTCTTTTTTGGTGGTTCGGGTTCTGTAGTTTCCTCATTGGAGTGTTGCTCTTTTAAGACTTCTAAAAGCATGCTCCATACCTCATCCTTCTCAGATTTTGGAAGGCATTTCAGATTCTTAAACCTGGGGTAGAGTGCTGTAGCTATCTTTACCTCTCACATTGGCACCTTCTTTGTATATTGTCAGATCTGCAGTGAAAGTGTTATTAAAATGAACAACATGCTGGGTCATCATCCAATACTGCTATAACATGAAATTTATGGCAGAATGAGGGTAAAACAGAGCAGGAAACATATAATTCTCCCCCAAGTAGTTCAGTCACAAATTTAATTAAAACATTGTTCTTTTAATGAATGTAATCCACATGGAAACATATCCTCTGGATGGTGGCTGAAGCATGAAGGGGCATACGAAAGTTTAGTATATCTGACACGTAGATACCTTGCAATACTGGCTACAAAAGTCTCATGTGAACTCCTGTTCTCACTGGTAACATTGGAAATAAGAAGTGTGTAGCATTATTTCCTGTAAATGTAAACAAATTTGTTTGTGTTAGCGATTGGCTGACCAAGTAGTAAGACTGAGTGGACTTGTAGGTCTAAAGTTTTGTATTGATTGTTTTTGAGTGCAGTTATGTCACAAAAATGTACATTTGTAAGTTGCACTTTCACAATAAATAGATTGCACTACAGTACTTGTATGAGGTGAATTGAAAAAAACCACTTCTTTTGTTTATCATTTTTACAGTGCAAATATTTGAAATAAAAAATACTATAAAGCGAGCAGTGACCACTTTGTATTCTGTGTTCTAACTGAAATCAATATATTTGAAAATGTAGAAAAACATCCAAAAATATTTAATAAATTTAAATTGGTATTCTGTTATTTAACAGTGTGATGAAAACTGTAATTAATCACAATTAACTTTTTTCATCACGATTAATTTTTTTGGAGTTAATCACATGAGTTAACTGCAATTAATCAACAGCCCTAGTTTAAACCATAGCAAAATTCAGGGTAACTATTCAGAATTTTTTTTGTTCTTGTTGTTTGAAGAATCTGGGCAACAGGACAAGCTCCCGTGGAAAAATGCAGAATCACTTTCTCGGACAATATCTATTCTGGACTGGACACCTATACATCATGGTGATCTAGACATATAGAAATTAATACCAACACAATGGAGCTGTGAGTCCTGGCCTTTTAACACCTTCCAAAGGAAAACGTTACGTTCCTAAGGAAGCCAAGTGTCAGTTTTCATTGAAAAAATTTAAAAATGTCCCTCCACCCCCATTTTTACCTTCTTTTCTAAATTTGTCATGAAATATACTTCCCTTTCCTCTGGAAAGCACTTCTGCAAATCTCTGCATCAAAGGAATTCACGTAGGGTCACAGTGGGCGGCTGTGGTGGAACAAGGAAGTGAACCTAAGTCCTTAGTCCAGTCCAGTTCTTACACACAAACCCATCCCTGCCCTTTAACAAGTCTATTTTTAAACCACAGGACTCAGTTTACCTTGCTTTAACTTTGCTTTTAAAAAAGAAAGCCGTAGTAATAATATAATGAATTAACAGCCACAATGAAACTATAAGCAGAGAGAAAAAAAAAAAAACGCCAGCAACGTCTCCCAAACCCAAACCAACCCTATTACAAGGAAATGGGACGCTCAGGCAAAGATTATTAAAAAATAATCCATTGTGTAATAATGACAAACATTTCACACCTCACATGGCAGAAGCAATAAATCCTATTGATTCCTCCAAGGCAATTTACAATTAAACACTGATTTGCAATAAATAAATAAATAAATAAATAAATAAAAGCGAAATTCATTGTGCCCCCTTACATCGGCGAATCAAAGCAATTGGAGTGGAATTGAGAATAATTACCAGATGTGTTGCTTAGTGCTCAAACCGGTGCCAGTTATTTACAACCGCCAATGATGTTCCTTATTTATTCCTCTGACCGGCCTAATGTCTGATGCCATTCGGTTTTCTGTGATTTAATCACCACCATCTGAAAAAAGAAGTCTCCCGTTTTTTGGAGGGAGAGTGTGGAAAGCAACGTTTTTTAAGCCCAAACTTAGCCGATAGCTCTAGAGTGACACGGTATTTTGGGGCCATGGTACAATATCAATACGAGCATTGCCTTCAGTTTATTGGCCTTTTACACATGTGTAATCGATTTGACGCTACTTTAACTCCCGGTCCAATGAATATATGTTTTCCCCTTTCCTCTGGTGCATCTCTTCTGTAGGAGATATTTCTGGATGGAAATTGGCCTGCCATCTTAAGCATTAAGAGGGTTTGACACTCTCCAGGGGGACCCAGAACAGTACTAAAGTTGCAGTGCATGTAGCCATGTACAAGCACAAAGAAGTGTTTCCAGGTGAAAGGCCCCATGGATGCTGATTTTTTTGGTTGGGTTGTTCTTTTCAGTCCCATTTGCAATCAGAGTGCTCTCTACTTTCACTGGAGAAAAGGACAAAGGGGGGAATATTACCAGAGGAGCTGGTTTTAAAAGTGGGATTGACATATTAGGATGTCTGACCCATTCCCTAGACTAGTATATTAAGATGAGTATTCTAGTGTTTAAATGTGCCACTTGATGGAACTTCCACTATTCCTTATTGCATGTGCTGGTAAAATCTCACGGTTGAGAAGTTTTTCCTCCTATCCATCCTAAGGGTATGTCTTCACTACCCGCCAGATCGGCGGGCAATGATCCATCTATTGGCGATCGATTTATCACGTCTCATGAAGACACGATAAGTCGATTGCCAAAGGCACTCCTGTTGACTCTGGAGACTCTGGAACTCCAGCTCGCCAAAAGGCATAAGCTGGAGTCGATGGGGGAGACCACTGCCGTGAGAACAAAGCAGGTAAGTCGGCCTAAGATGTGCCAACTTCAGCTACATTATTCACATAGCTGAAATTGCGTATCTTAGGTCGAACCATCCCCCTAGTATAGACCAAGCCTTAGGAACAGAAGAGGAGATATATTGATTTACGTCAGCTAGGGAGCTGGCCCATTAATTTTCCTCATCTTTCAGTGTCATCCAAATACTCCTAGCTGTGATCTCCTTGGACCACCCTAAGCAATTCCTCTCTCTCTTTGGTGTTGCTCCCTTCAAAGATTTATAGTCTATTCTTTTTACCATTCAGTGCTGATTACTATAGGACAGAAGGAAAAAGATCTTCATGTCACCATGTCCTGAGTGAAGATGCCCAGTGGGAAAGAGATGGAAGATCAGGAGAGTGGATGAGATGGGGGCACGGAACATGAAGCTTTTCAAGATGAAATTTGTGCATCCCTTCTTCCTGGAGGCTCGGTCTAAAGCAATGTATCCAAGCAGACAAATGGGCCAGCTCCCGCCTTCCCCCAGCAGGTATAAATTGGCATCGTTCTATTGACCTCAGTGGTGCCGTCACATTATATGGCAAAGCATCTGACCCAGCGCTAGGGAATGATGGTATCACGGCAGCCAGCGAACCTGCACATGCGTGGCATTCGGGATAGAAAGCAGAAATCCTGGTCCCTTGGATGTCAGTGAGTGATTTGCTGCTGCCTGCCATGGAGCTAGGATCTCACTTCAGGAACTTCAGCTACAGGAGCACAGAACTAAGGGAGACTCTTGGAGAGAGTTAGGGGTTACAAGCCAACTACTAGAGGGTGACATAGCAAAACATGCTTGAGCAGCTGGCGCATACTCCAGGACATGAGTGCACTGCGGTTGGAGTCTCAAGAGCTGAAGGCGCTCCAGGCCTCACCGGATCAGTGCCCTTTGCCAGGCTGTTACACACACATGAAGGGAGAGATACTGTGCAGTTGATGCTTGACAACAGTAGCACCGCTTTCAGCAAACACACAGCGTACAACTTCCTCGGGCCCAACTCACAACCATGTTCCTGCAACAAACTAAGCCGCTCAGCTCCTTCTCTCTCTTGAATCACCTGTTTCATTCATTCTGCTCTTTACGTATTAGGCCTTTTCTGACAGTAAACAGGCTGGCTGGCTGGTCACTCAGTTATAAAGGTATCCTGGGCATGGCAGAGTTTATTCAGAGCATAGTGTTTATTGCCTCCTAGAAGGCAACAGTTCTCAAGTTATCTGAATAGCTCTAGGAGTTATTCTCCATTTGTCCCAGACATTAAAAATCCCATACTTCTTGTCCTAAGTGTGTTAACCACAGTGTCTTGGCAAGCCCTAATTCCATTCACTGCATGCTCCCGCCTCAATTTACCCTTTGTGTTTTCAGTGGGAGAAAGCATTTATTTATTTCAAGTCCTCAATTAGTGTGTAGAAGGAATGCCGTGCATTGTTCAAAAGGTAGCCCTGCTCCACTCCAGAGATGGCTGCATTTCCGTGGTGGACAAGTGATACTTATCTCTCCAGCCCACAGTGCCATGCATTGGTACAATACTGAGTTGGAGGACAGTATTGGAATAGGAGAGGTGTTATTTTGCTGGTTAATTATTTGCACTTTCGGTCAAGCGACACAAACTATTTTTAGTTCCTCATCAAAACCAAAAACTGAAATGAATTGGACTGGAATGGAAAGGTGGTCTCTGGGTCAGTCTCCGGATTCTGTTTCACAAGATGCAATCTTCCTCGATTTCCAAAACCAATTTTCTCCCATCATCTTATAAGAGCGGAGGTCATCCTGTGAAATGTGATATCTCACCAGCATTTATAAAGGAATGGGGCCTTCCCCAGGAAAAGAGGGTTCATTAAATTATACAGCTGATCAGATTGCTGATGCTTTGATTGGCTGACAGCCAAAGCCAAGCAATCCAGGGGGAGGGCGTGAGGGCCACCACTGAAATAATACGCTATAACGTCTGGGGCTGAGATAGGGCATTTCAGTCGCAATGTGATCTGATGGTAACAGGAATCTGATATGTGGGATGGGAGGGTGCGCTATTTTCCCATCAGGGAGAACAGAAGAAAGGAAACATTCAGCAAGCTAGTCCTAAATTTCCTAATTTTTCCTAATGAAGTGGGGCACCACTTCATTATTAATCATCATCCACAGTATTATTTAATTATATACCTTTGCACTTGCATGACTCCTTCCTACCCCTGCATGATCCCAAAGCACTTTGAAAAATCATAGAATATACAATATCGGGGTTGGAAGGGACCTCTGGAGGTCATCTAGTCCAACCCCCTGCTCAAAGCAGGACCAATCCCCAACTAAGTCATCCCTGCCAGGGCTTTGTCAAGCCTGACCTTAAAAACCTCTAAGGAAGGAGATTCCACCACCTCCCTAGTAACACATTCTATGTGCTAGGCTATCTTCGCCTTTTACCGAATTGCAGACACTGATGAGGTGGAACACAGCAGCTGTGTGAAATATTTGCAAAAGAAAGTAAAGTCTGTTGAGTACTGTTGCAAACGCCAATTGCAGAGAAGGTCCACGACCTGGATCAAAAGGCAAGGGAACTGGGTTTTAGGGACAAGCAAAGACTTTCCTATGATTTCTAGGGAGAGATTTTAAAATGTGGGTTGGAGCCACGTCAAAGGTGGTGCTTACACTTGGTTTCACGTTCCGCTCCCCAATCAGGGAAAACTCGGTGACTTTGCTGCAAACAGGGCCGGTGACAGAAATTTGGGGGCCCCCTACTCTGAAAGTTTGGGGGCCCCCAGCCCAGCTGGCGCTCCCCCCCCCCCAGCTCACAGCGGCTGGGGGGGAAGCCAGCTGCCCCCCCCAGCCCAGCCAGCGCTCCCCCCCAGCTGACAGCGGCTGGCAGGAGCGAGAGCCCGGGAGCGGCGCGAGCCGCCCTTGCTGCTCTCCCGCCCCCCCCACTGCGCCGCTGCCACCGGCCGGGCTCACTGCTCCTGCCGGGGACACACGTGCTCATCCGGAGGAGAGCCGCACCTCCTCCCCGCCCCTTCCCCGCTCTCCAGACCCGGCGACAAGGGGGGATGAGTACGGGTACTGCTATGTACCGGGGCCCCCCTAAAGTCCGGGCCCGGTACAGCTCTACCCGTAGTACCCCCCTGTCGCCAGCCCTGGCTGCAAACATTTTGCTTTGGGACTGTGGGTTCACGAAATCCCAAGCTCTGTATGGGGGGGAGGATGGGGGAGTCGAAGATTGAACCTCTGCAGTCCATTAATGCCCAGTCCACTGGGAGCCAAACCTGCTGTTTCCCATAGCGTCAGGGCCAGATTCTGCAAACATTTAACGACGCGGATAACTGGACTAGTGCAAACAGCACCATTGGCTTCCATGGGGCTACCCGCGCGAGTAAAGTTAGGTACGTGCACAAGCCTGTGAGGCCTTTGCAGTAATTTGCTCATGGCACTGAGGGGAGCGCCGCGACAGATGCATCAGCACAAGGCTCATTAATAACACCGGCTGAAATGTGTACGTTGGGAAGCAGAGCGTCTGTGCAAGGTGAATGTAAGATTGCTGCCGGGGACTGCTTGTCGGAGACGGGCATTGAATAGAACCTTTCCCCCCCACACCGTATTAATGAACCTGACCGATGGTGGCAATGTGGCCCCTTGAGTATAGTTTGTAACAAACCAAAGTGTGGTCAAGCAATTGGTTATACGATTTCTCAGCAGCTTTCCCATGAGATTCCCGAGCCTGATCGAAAGCGGGAAGTTTCTAGGGCAACCTAGACTCAAGGGACTCCCATTCCAGTTCTGCAGACCCCAGAGGTTTGGCTATTTCAGACAAGCCGCCTAACGTTTGGCTGCTTATAGGAAGCAAACCCATGGCACTGCTTCCATTTTCCCTTCCGCCTGGGCTGTACGGGACAGTCGGCTTTGGCAAGTCGCTGGCTGAATGATCTTATGGCTCTTGTCCGTCTTTACCTACCACGACTTTCAGGTAGAATAACCTTACGAAACTAGCCAGTTTGAAGTTACTCACACATTTCAGAGAGGGGGTCTTGAGTCTCCTTTTCTTTAACCATCTCCATGGAGATACAGCCTCCTGGAAAGATGAGGGAAAGCCCTTCCCCCCCGGCTTACACACGCCCTGACATTTGATGCCCAGTTCACTCTGTGACAGCACACGGAGGCTGAAGGGCACTATTTCAACAGCCCAAACAAAGACTTTGTGAAGTGCAATTTATATCCCTTTGTTTTGCTGCTGCTAATCCATTTAAACCAGGGTCCTGAGCTTCCACTTTAGAAACGTCCTGGCGAGCGGAGCACAGCTACTGACTCACCTCCAGCAGGATAACAATAGCGGCCGTGCACATCCTGTTCTGCATCGTTTTTTTCCCTTGATGTTTTTCGTGGAACATGGCAGGCTGTGCTCTGTTTGTAACCCCCTGCAGAAGAGTTCAGACCGGACACCTGACCTTGCAAAGAGCACTGGGGTTTCCACCCAAAGAACTTAAATTCCTTCACAAACAGTGCACAGAGTCTTCCAAACTTGCACCCCTAAAGTTAGGCCCCAACATCCATATCTAGGCACTTCAGTCAATGCTGGAATTCCCAACGCACTTGCTGAGCAGGTGTTGCATCCCTCCCCTAGTGGCTGGTTTTCAGGGGATAACAGTCTCTTGCTGCTACCAGCCGGTGGAGTTACCCTTCTAGGGTCAAGGAGTAGAAGGCGGCGCTACAGGCCCAACATTCAAACCTAATGATGATTTGGTTGTTATCCACCCACAGATCCTGTTGACTTCAGCCTCTCTCTTGTTACTTTAAATGGGAGCAGTGGGTGTCAGCGTTTGAGTCAAGCCACTCACTCTGGTGCTTACATAAGCAAGCCCCTAAACAACCAAGTTTGAAAACTTTGGCTGAATGAATTAAACTTCATTAACCGTTGAATTCATCATTTACAGGTGAGAAACTGAGGCACAGAAAGACTAACTTGCCTAAGATGGCATTTGCGGCAATCCTATTGGGAATGAGAAGCAGTTGTATGGCCTTACCTCTATGAGTTATCCAGGACTCTCCCTAGCAGGCTTATTGGTCATGGCTAACTGTGCCAGAGATATCTCTCTGTGCTAGGTGAGCGGAGAACTCTAACCTCAGTCTCCGAATAGCCGAGCATAAACATGCAGTTCCAGATTGGATATGAGTTTGGAAATTTTATTCCTGCATCCACCCGGTTAAATAACTCATATCACACACCCGTCTCCTGCTCTTCTGTTTAGACTTCGGGCAGTTGCAAGAATACTGACTGTGGAAAACAAGAGTTAATCTGGAGAGACAGACAAGCACATACAAATAAAGTGCATTTGAGTTTAAAAAGAAAAAAGTTAGAATCATCCCATTGAACTATTGGCAAGGCCGTCACAAATATCTCCTTGTCTCACTGTAAATAAACAAGCTTAGTGCTGTTATTTTAGAATAAAAGGCCAGAATAGGTTTTGTATTGACTTTCCAATACCCACTCCAGAGCTGGAAGAAGGAAATTAAAGATAATAAAGTAAAAGTGCAAACCATAAAAACGGAGACAGCCGGCGCATGCTGGGGCAAAGGTCAGCATCGGAGATAAGAATTTGAGCCTGCCGGCGAATCCCAGTCTATATTTGGAATGATGACAACCTCAGGATGATACCACCTCAATCGGGGATGATTCAAAGCCCAGTGCTCCTGTCCTGTCCTCCCTGGGTGCACTTTACAGTTTGTAGCTGTTCAAAGGGATGTTGTGGACTTAGTTTAAGACCCACAGCCCGTGGGGTGTTCCTCGTCTCGTAAATTGGGCCTTTCCTGCCTTCTCCAAGTGTCCACCTCAGGCAGAGGTATAGCTAGCAGTGTGAGTTCTGTGCAGTGCCCACGTATCTCTCCATATCATGGGACCTGGCCTGGTCCCAAACTCTCTTTGTTTCTCTTCTCAGAGAGTCCATTCATCTGTTACAATCAATCGGCTTGCCTCTCAGGACTGGTCTGTCTGGCTCTTCCCCATGCATTAGCAAGCCACCCAGCTGTATTTATACACCCGTTCCAAAAGCACTTCCTCCAGCATCTTCTAAACCCCTCTCAGGCACTTTCCTGGGGCCTTTTGTTTCCTTCTAGTGACTTCACTAGAAAGTCCTACTAGTTCCTTCCAAGCTTATCCCACACCGAGGAAAGGAAGCTGCTAATATCCTTGTCCCATTTCTCAGCCTGCTTTGCCTCTTAACTCCCAGGAAAGCTTCTGAACAGCAAATCCCAGCATGCCTTGGTGTAGCAACAAGGTAATGCCAGGCAGTAGGTCTGGAGTCAGGGACCAGCACCCCTTCTGCACACCTATTATGGTTCCTAAAACACTAGGTGTAACTAGGTTAGACGGCCCTAGGAATAGACCGGTGAAGAGCCAGACCTGCCAGCATCGTTATTTATTGAGCATGTTCCACATGCTTGTTCAACTGTGGGGTTCTGTCCCATCGGGTGGCACTAAGACCACTTAGAGATTAGTGAGTTTGCTCGACAGCCTTAGCTCCCGGGTAGGTGGCTTTTGGCTCATGCAGTAGAGGCTCATGCGTTTAGTTTCAGAGGTCACCGGTTCGATGACAACTGGGCTCTGTTGGTATTACACTTGGTGCTGAACTAAATACAGGAGAAAATACGATCCATGCCCCAAGGGGCTAAACAGTTGAAACAGGCAGGCCCCCCACCACTCAGATGCACTGAGAGAGTCTCATTTAGAGCATCTTTTTATTAACAAGGCTGTGTTGAGTCGGTGCGGCGGGGTTCTCATTGAGTAGGACTAGAAAACAAGGTGGGTATCTGGCCCACAGGAAGCGGGAGAGATTTCCAGGTGGAGGGCGCACATGCGACAACAGACAAGAAGATGAGATTAGGAAACAAAGGAAGTAGCAAGGGGTGGAGGGGAGTCCCAAAGACAGAATGAAGGGCGCGAGGGGATGCAGTGGTAGGAGAGGAGAGCAGAGTTGTAGGCCGGGGGCAGCATTGTGGAGAACCTTTAAAGTACAGATGAGACGCTTCAGCTCGATGTGGAAGGTGAGAGGAAGCCAATGGAGGGATTTGTACAGCAGAGGAGGAAGATGAAGGTAGCTGGAACCCACAGCACCAGCATTGTGAGAACTGATGCACCGAGGAATTAAAAGCCACGTCATGATGTACACGACACGGGCCTGCCTGTGTCCGTGCCGCTAGACGTGGACCAAGGGACTAGTCTTTGCTGCGGCTGACCAACCTGCATCAGTTTGAATCAGATGAAAGTATCCTCTAGACTCAGGGTAGTTCAGACTTCCAGTTCTCCCTCGTCCAGCTCCATCAGCTGTCAACCGCGCTGACTCATCCCAGCCGGAATGCTCTGCTCATGCAGTTGGAAGGTGGACTAGTCCGTGCATGGTTGGAAACATGCAAAGTAGTCATGCAATCGCTTCATTTTAACCAGCGGGGTTATTGTGGTCAAATAACATTTGAACAAGTTGCTTAGCCTTTTCTTTGTGGGTTCCTTGGGTGGGAGGGTGTTAGATATGTCAAAACAAAGAACAATTCAGAAGCCCATAGGGGAGCTGGATTGGTGCCCACAGACTGACGTGACGCCGAATACGTCTTGCTCACACGGAGGAACCCGTCTCTCCAATGCGCAGGAAAAGAGAGGGAACGGAGTCTGGATGGAAAGGCTCCAAGTGCCTGGTATGATAACACAGGCACAGTGGTGAGTAACACAAAGAATAGGTCCCCCCTATTCTCGGATTACCTGCACTAGGTATAACTCCCCACCCCACTTGTCCAAACGCATGGCGGGTACCTCATATTGAAACGCTGTGAATCAGATGCCTGGAGAGATTGTGGGTTAGAGCATCTTTAAAAATAAATAGTGATGAGTCAGTACTGAGTAGGGACAGAAAAGAAGGTGGGGACCTGGTCCACTAGGATCAGGAGAGCCTTCCAGAGCAGGGAACATCATGGCCATTGTTCCAAGCAGGTACCCGAGGGCACAATGTGGCTTAGCATCTCTGAAAAGCCACCGCTCACCAGTGCTGTAGCACTTCAATAGTCGGTCAAAATAAGTTGCCTCGGTGTATGTGCAAAATGATGAATAGATTATAAGGCTGGAAGGAACCGCTGTGACCATCTAGTCTGAGCTCGTGAAGTATACGTCTATACTCGCTCAAGGTAACTCTTTGACCTTCTATTTTCAAAGGCACCTCTGAGACTTAGGCACACCGCTCCTATTGAAAGTACGTGGGATTTGGGCAGCTCATTCCCTTAAACTCCTTTCATAACCCCCGGCTCCATGTATCTGTATTGTTGGTAGACGGGACAAAAATGCCCTGACCTTGAGATTGCCTATGAAGTAATATAAGCCCATTATCCCTGCTGCACTGGGCTAAAAGTGCTTTATCATATCAACAAAGGATTATCTGAGGACAGTAATAATAATAATAATTAATAATAAACCAAAAGGCGGGGGATTGGAACCATTCACAGCAGGTCATTTTTCCTAGGCTGAAATCACACGCCAGGGTACTTGAAAGAGTATTGATTTGACTCTTTTAGTTTACACTTAAAGCTTAATGAGCTGCTTGGTTCTAGCCTGCCTTTTATACTCAGCCCCCATCATGCATATTTACTACCAGTTTGCAACTCCAAGAAATTTTGTCCCAGGTCCTGTGACTGGAATGTTATTAGATATCCCAGTAGGAAGCAAGGGTGGTTGTTTGGGTTTTTTTTTTTCCCCTCTCTCTTTATCCAGGTTGTCAGACCTGGTCTTATTCCCTCCACCAAATGCGGATCTTTGCAATTAAGGTCAGTGAAATTCCTCTAAAAGAGACTTTGTTTTGTTTTTATTTGATTAAAGGTAAAACATAACTTAGCATGGTGTTTTCCATGCTCACGTGTAACACACACTCACTATTCGAAATGTTTGGCATTAATGTTTGTGCTCTCGTGTCACTAGAGGCTGTAAATGAGTTTGGAGACCCATTATGCTAGGTGCTGCATTTATGCATAGTCAGAGACAGCTCCTGTGCTGAAGAGTCTTTAATCTGAATAGACGAGGCAAGAGTGAAAACAAAAGCAGAGAGCTGTGAAGTGACTTGCCCAGGGGTATAACGTAAATCAGTGGCAGAGTCAGTAAAAGAATCCTCAGTCTCCATCTAGTGCACTAGTCCCTAGACCACACTGCCTCCCTTATTTTACCCAGCCTCATGGACTAGCTTTCTTATGCATCAGTTCCCAGCCACTGGCAAAGTGTGCACCAATACTTGTTCTTCAAGCTTTTATGGCCGATACCTGGAGTATGATACCTTTTATGGCCGATACCTGGAGTATGATACCTACTCATAACCCAACCCATTCCATGCATTTTTAGTTTGTATAACATCTGTTATATAAACTGAATCCCCCAAATCCTAGGGTTAAACTAGAAAAGGTAAGATCTGAAAACAGATGGAGATTGGACCATGTGGAGAGCTCAGATAGGCCGTGCATCTGGAGCTGGTTCCAAACTGTCCCAGAGTTCAGGATCTGGGATTCACAGACATAGGCGGGGGCTCTGAACTCAGCTGGGAATGCAGAATCTGGGTTTGGATCCAGGTGTTTGGTCTGGAGCCAGTGCCTAGTGAAGAGATGTTGCAGAGCAGAGCTGTTCCAGATGGCAGGAGATGCAGAGAAAAAACATAAAAAGGGGGGGTTGAGAGAAAGAGAGGAGGCTGGCATTGAATAAGTGGGAAACGGCTGGCAGACGAATGGGGAGAGATGGGGTGCAAATGTGAGACATACTGGAGGAAGCCCATGGCTGTGAAAACAGACGTGTCATTTGAAGTGAAGGCAAGATGGCTCTAAAACTGGTGGCCGCCCACCGTTTTTGAAGATTCTACTCCACTGAGTCCAGCTCACCCAAAAGATTCCATGATTGGCCTGGGGAACTGCCGATTGCTAGAGGTACGGGTGGTTCTGTTGGTGGCATTCATCTGGGGAGAAGAGAGAAGTTATATAGCGGGTGGGCTCAGGATTCTTACCTGGAGGATTCCTAACCCATTCTGCGTGCTCAGTGTCAGAAAATTCCCCAGTCATTGAGATGGTCTCCCTAGGCCATTGGCAGTCTGTAGCATAACTTGGGTTAAGGACTAGCAGAGGAGAGAAGGGGCAAGGAGCGCATGCCAGTGGAATTCAATAATATAGGCATCTAGTATTGGGAGAGTCCAGGAGTTAAGCAGGAGAGATTATCTTGGACTTCTTACTCCACTGTGCACCAGCGTTCACTGGCAACCAGTTGTTGCCCTCTGCTGGACTCTTTACAATTTTTCCACATCCTTCTTGTAGTAGCTCTGACAGTCTGGGCTCCTGTTGGCACCAGATCCCTGAATGCTTTTGAAGTTTCCCTGATCTTCTCTGATTCTATGATACTCGTACCTGCCTCTGTAGCTCATTAGCTCCTAGCCGTAAGAGTCTCACTTAGGGGAGATACTGCAGAGGAAACAGGTCTCTGTGGCAGAGAGGAGCTCAGGGGTAGGGTAACAGACAGAGCTAAGGGGGCAGCGCACAACAGGGGCAGCATAAGGGAAGCCCCAGGATAGGGTTTTGCAAGTGCAAGGAGAGGACTTCAGTACCCCAAAGCGGCAGCCAAACTATCCAGACTCATTCGGATTGTTCGTGATCCCGCAAACTTTGTGACTTGGCCAGAGGCTGAGCTCCAGAAGCCAGCGGCAGTCATCCAGCAGAAGGCACTGAAGCCAAAGGTACCAGCAATGTTAGGCCCGGTGACAAGGGGACACTCCAGGGGGGAATGTGCCCTGCCACCGTGGCTCTTGAAAACGAAACACACAACTTCAGGCAGGGCCCCGGCACTGCGGCGCACTGGAATCCTTCCAAAGAAGCCAGCCAGCGTGAACGCTAACATACCAGCTTGCCAAGAGGAGTAACCCAGGAGAGCGAACAGAAGGAGTGCTCTGCGGAACGAAGAGAAAGGAGAAGGGGGAAGCAAAATCCACGAGGGAAGACCCTAGTATGTCCCCAGCTTGGGAGAATGGGTTTAGCAGCCTCCCATAGAAGATTGTACTTGGTGCACCACGGTGCTGATGTTCAAAATCACCGCTCCGGAGCCTCCTCGTGCCAGTCCTTGTGACTGCGTTTTCAATCAGCAAATATCAGGTCGTCTCTTTCGCTCTCTGCATTTGGCTTAAATGAAACTCAGAGAGAGCAGGGCTCCGGACCTTTGAAACGGCTCATCTCTAATGCCCCTACTGCTATTAACGGATCAATTCCCACCCCCCATCCTCCCCCCCCCCCCCCAGTAATTCCCACCCACCTTCCTTTTCTTTAATACATCCACTAAGTCAATCAGTTTCAAATTATTGGTCCCAGAGACAGATGTTTGGTGAGTCATTTAGCTGCACGAAGTTCTTCAGACAGTTTGCTTTTCCACCTCCTGTTTGGTTAAAGGATCTTTTGAGGCTTATTTTTCCTTTTCAAAATGTCTTTAACTGCCGAGCGCTCACTCCCACTGGGCAGACTAATGATGTTGGACACAATATGTGTGAACATGTCTTTAGAGCCGATCTCCCGTCGGCAACATTCTTGCCTATAAAATCATTGTTTATTTAGTCCTTAGGCCCAGGGACCATCTGCAGTCCCCTTGGCTCCTGTTGTTTTTAAAGTCCTATTAAGTTTCTCCCCTTCTCCTCAGAGCATTATTTTATTTCTAAACAGCCACGGACAACTTCCTGTCAACGCAGCTTCTGCTAGGCAAATTAGAGATGACAGTTTCATTCTTTTGACTGTGGCAGGCTTGCTGCCGATGTTATTTAATGTGAAAACAACTGTTATTTATATTTAAAATAAAATAAAAAGAAGAACTGGGAGGATAGCCCAGGGACCTTACGTCAAGAAGCCCACGCGCCTTGAAAGCACGAAGAGTTGGAAGGACCTGCTTGATGGTCATGACAGAAGACAATCAATGAGCGGTGATGCTGTGTCGTTCCCAATTTGTCTTCCTCTGACAGGGGCTGGAAATTTGAAGAGGGGGTGCTTTTTTTTCCCCCATCCCTTATTCTGCTGAATAAGCATGTCTCGAATTCAGAGCACGACAGCAAGGCGGGAAAGAGAACGTGCTGTGGTTTACGCCAGCATAAATATGGAGCGAATCTGTTTATTCCCGCGGAGTCGCTCTGAATTGACACTGGTATAGCTGAGGTCGAAATGCGGTCCTGCGAGGCGAAGCAGCCAGAACGCCGGCTTAGCTGGCCTCCATGAAATTCCCTGGCACAACAGGAAGCTCCTGGTGGCATAGAGGTGACAGAAGGGCTCACGAGCACCCTGCAACTCCACCCCAGAGGAGAATGCCACTGTCCCCGAGTGGTTTGTTTTTATTCTGAGAGATGGTCCCCGCTCCCCGGTCTTCTGGAAAGCATTCGGGCCTGGGTTAACGAGCGACGGTCATGAGTGTCGGGGCTGGAGGGGCTTACCTGAAACCATGTGCAAGGGAATATTGTCACCACTGGGGCCGCGCTCCACTTCCAAGGAGAGACAATAGAGGAACAAGAGACGCCAAGACTCCGGAGACCTGGATTTTCTTCTCAGCTCTGCCACTTACCTTCTATGTGACTCCGAGCATTGCCCCTCTGTGTGCACGCCTGTCCCCTCCTACCCTGTGGCGGCTTTGTCTATTTAGTTTGTAAACTGGGACTCTCTCTCAACTCTGGGTGCATGTAGCGCCTAGGAAAACAGGGTCCTGGACTCAGCTGGGGCCTTTAGATGCTATTGTACCAAATAGTCATTATTACGATGACAACCTGCGCAGAGTGAAATAAACCCCTTGAGCCCCCATCAGATATTGACAAGGGGTCTTAAAATATTTCTTGGAGGCCGAAATATATGGTCCAATATCAGCAATACAGAATTTCACAGAAAGCTTTCTTCTGGATGCCACAATATGCAGGAAAGAATTTGGTGACCCCCTCCCCCAATCAATATCCAAACTTTTCACATTTCTGCGTGAGCGTCTATAGCAGCTCTGGACACAGGGAAGGACTGTGAGGATAGAAAGGGAATTGGTAGAGGAAGGGTGGCTAATAGGGCTGGGAAGTAATTTCAGTTCACTGGCAGTTTCGAAAAGTAAAACAAAAACATTGTTTGGGGTCAGACTGAAAATGAACATTTTGAATTTTTTAGTGAGTCCGAAAGTTGAAAAAATGGTTTTGGTTGGAGAGGTGCATTTCATTTTGACAAAATCCAAACACTTTGGTTTGATTTCAAACATTTCAAATTGTTTGGGGATCTTTTTTTAAATATAAAAATTAAACGCAACTTTGAAACAAAAAGTCATTTCAAACCGACAATTGAGCTATTTTCAGTCTTTCAGGGTTTTTTTCCACCCCGTAACATTAGCAATTTGGCAAAATCAACACAAATTTGCAAACTGTTTCTCTGGCGTCGAATTGGCATTTTTCAATAAACAACTTTTTGGATGAAAAATTTCACCCAGCACTAGTGGTTAAGGCTGAGGATTGGGAATCAGAAAATCTGGATTCTAGGCTTGGCTCTTTGACACAGGGCCTGAACAGAGTAGAAGAGGCAACCTCTATGACCTTAGGCATACCCTCTCTTTGCCTCTGTTTTCCCACCTGTAAACTGGGCATAACAACACTTCCCTAACCCACAGAGGGGGGTACAGTGGATAGGGTGCTAGTCTAGGACATTGGTGACCTAGAGGTTACTTCCTCTGCTCTCCCGTCAGCACCCCGTGGAACCTTGGTCAACCTCATTGTGCCTCAGTTCCCTATCTGTAAAATGGGGATAATTAGTGCTACCTCACAGAGGCAACGATAAATTCACTAAAAATTGTGAGGTAGTCTGCTAATATGCTATCAGGGGACAAGTATGTATCTAAGAGAGAGCAGTGTTACGTTTTTTAAGTAGTGGATGCTGCACTTGCTGCACTCCTGTGGGACATTGCACTGCAAAGCGGTGGCGTGCTGATGGGATCAGTGAAGTGAGACTGTTCCACTAGGCTGCCGACTGGTTGGCGTTCCCTCGAACAAGCTTCCCTGTCTGTGAAAAATGCCTCCCTGCACCACAACCGGTTGTTTCTTTTATACAGAGTATGGGGGGGGGGGGGGGAGGGGGAAATTACTTTCAGCCTGCACAATTGAACCGAGACAGTATTTGGATGTGACTGCAATTAAAACAGAAGGTCTCGTAGATGCAGGAAAGAAATTCCAGCTCACGTAGTCCATGGAGAACGCAGCATTTTGTATCCACCGAGGCAGGCACACATTATAAATACATCTGTAGCTACTGGGATAGGTGTGAAAATGTAATTAACTAAAAACCTGTGGAGTTTAAATGGACTTTTAGTTGTTTCTTTTTTTTTTCCCCCAACGCCCCTCTCCCTCCCTATTAAGTTAAGTTTAGACTTGTGGTTCTTCCAACTCCCACTGGCGCAGTGTAATTTAGCAAAGGTTGTTCCAGTAGAATTTGAAATTAATAATTTCAAATAGGCAAATCAATGGTATTTAAAAGCTCCCTCTTGTGTGTTTGCACAATCTGCACAGGTATAAAAGCTAATCACATCTTGCTAGGGAAGAACATTTCTCATCGGTTTTAAGTAGAGTTTGGCAGATTTGGGGGCGGGGGGGTTTCATTTGAAGTATGTGTGTGTGTGTGATTTAATATTTCTCATTCATTTAGGGCCCATGAAAAGTAACGATCTGTTTAACCAGAGGGAGGGATCGGCAACATTCTCAAAAGGTCACATGCTTATGCGGAACTATGACAACACCCTTGATTAGGGTAGAGGGGCCTGGAAAGAAATGCGGTCAACTGAGGGTGAAAAGGGGCGTGGTAAATAACAAGGATCTAAAGGAGAGTCCCGGGGGATAGGGGGGCGGAGGGAGTGAAGGGAAAGGAACTAGGCAGGCTGTTGGATAGGGTGATGTTCTCTATTTATGAACCAAGCAGGTTTGATGTACGGGAGCAGTGTAGGTTTCCTCCATACTGTCCTTGCCCACCATTCCCCACCCATGACCCACCTCTACGAGCTCAGGGAGCTGTTCAGTCTTGGTGGCTTATCTGCTGCTAATGACAGAGATGAGATGGCTGCACATGCTGGATCGCTGGCCATTGGAAATGACCGGAGAGCATCCCCTCCTTTCCAGCATGCTGCTGGACTCCCTTCGGAAAATAATGGCTTTGGGTTTCTAGCCACATTTGGTCCCATTCCTGCAAACACCTGCCCTGATGGGTAACTTTGTGCATATGAGAAGCCCCATTGAAATCAGTGAGGATTGCGGATGTGTATAAAGTTACCAGCTGGCATAGTTACCCCATGGCTGGGCTGCATCGAACAAACTTACTTAGGGCTACAAGACTCCATATACCCTGACCAATTCCTCCAACCATCCTATGTAAACCGATATGCATTGATAAAATAAAAGGCCCAGATCCTTAGCTGGTGTAAATCGACATACGACCCTTGACTTCAGGGGAGCTCTGCCAGTTTAGCAGAGGATCTGGCCCCAAATCCCAAAGTGTGTGGTGTCATCAACTCTTTGTTTCATTTTATTTTTAAACTAAGCAAAATGGGAAATTGCTGTTTGGGATTTCTGCAAAAGACACAATCCTTGCACCTTTCAATTGGCCCTCATTTTGGATCTGATCCTGCTCCCACTGAAATCTTGACTTCTGTGAGTCTAAGTTTGGACTCTTCTAGATCCATAATAAATTCCATTCCACAGAGGCCTCGGTTTTATCTCACTTGAAATCGCTGAAAAGTACAGTAGACCCGATTTACGGTGACTTTGGCTGAAAGTTACTTCTGTGCTTCATCATGTGAATATTTTAGTTCCACTTTTCATCCTCCATCCAGCAGAGCACATTGAAGTCAACGTGACTATTCATGTGCTTGAAACTGTGGTTAAAGTGCTTTGCTGGATTGGCGCCATACGAGAGCCACTGACATTGGTTTGGTCCTCAGTGGAACCTCTGTTTATAGTATTGATGTGTCCTTTTTTCTGTGGAAAGGAATGATTGCCACTACAGAGGGGGTCCGGTTATTCTGACAGCAGGAATATGGGGGTAATTAAAAATGTTAGTCCTGCTAGAAAAGTGGGGACTCCTCTACCTTTCTCACTTCTTTGCAATATTCTTTTTCTGGCATCCCTCAATTTGGATCACATATCCCCTCTTTTGGAGCTGTAATGGGATTCTTGATCACCGAGACAAAGTATATTCATCATCTTTTGCTTTGATTTCTTGCAAGCAGTTCCATAGGCTGAGTCTGATGTCTAGGACAGAGCATAGGAATTGCCAAACTAGAACAGTCATAGTGGTGGATGCAGTCCATTCTCCTGATATTGTCCAGGACTAGATGTTTCAAGAAGATGGAAGAAACCTGCAGAGGGGTAACTTGCTCATATGCGGAGTTTCTTCCTAGGCCCCTTAGGCCTGGTCTACATTGGGCGGGCGACGGGGGGGAAGGTTGACCTAAGATACTTAACTTCAGCTATGCAAATAGCGTAGCTAAAGTCAGCATATCTTAGGTTGACTTACCTGGTCGTTCACACGGCAGCTACCGCTCCCCTGTTGACTCCGCTTCCGCCTCTCACAGAGGTGAAGTACTGGCGGGTAGTGTTGACGTACCCTTAGTTAGTGGCTGGCTTCTATTGTGTGGCTTGAGGGTTTATATCCCTTATACATTTATAACTGTGGATCCATATACGTTTGTAATCATTTCCTAAATCCTGCTAAACTCTTGGCCTCAATTTCTTGTGTCAGTGAGTTCCAAAACTGGATTGTGCAGCTGGTAAAAAAAAAGTCAAAAACTACAGGGCACCATGTATTCGCTAGATGAGTATTTCCCCCCCTGTGCTTCTGCATTACAAAATCCTGTTCAGACAGCCCTGCCTTGTCTGTAGAAGAAAGGGCAGCTGTTTGTGCTGTAATACTCTTTCAAAAAAGTTCCAAGAAGGAAAAAGTCTCTGACATTTGTATTCTCCTTGCAGCATCTCTTAATAATTTAATTCCCATTAGAAGTGCCTGTGTTGTAGGGGGAAAAGATTTATAGAGAGATTTCACTCCAGGTTGGGGTTTTGTCTTTCTGTGTTTTCTTGGCATTTATCATGCATGTTTTAATTTGGATCGGAGTCTTTCTACCATCTGGTCATTATGGCAAAGAAATATTAATTTTCTCTGAGTGACATGGGCTTCATTCATCATGGAGCTAGCTGATTCCCCCTCCATTTTTTTCCCTTTACTTGAAATGAAGTCTAAAGTTACTTAGCACGCAGTGTATCGTGGTTCAGTGAAGTTTCCAAAGTAGCATCCAGTACTTGTGCACTGCGAAAATACTCGCCCCCATCTTTTCACTAGCTCTGGGTGGGCAGATCCCTGTGCCCGCACAGAGCTGCTCTTGCTGCACCAGTTGCAGCATTGGGAACAGAAGCAAACAGAAAGGGCTAGAGACCATCTAATGATCAAATTCACCTTCCAGTGTGTAGCCACGAAATGCTGCCAAAGGCCAAATGAAACCCAGAGGATCGAGCCAAATGCTGTTCTCAGCTGCACCTGTGGAAGCCAACAGGGGAACAGAAGTTGGCCCAGAGAACTGTATGAAAATCCCCTGCAGCTGCTGTTTGTTGCACAAAGGAACCATATTACAAGCACCCCTTTGTTGAAGTTAGTGGGAGTTCTTCATTCAGGGTCAAGGCAGGACTTTTGGGGAAAATTAGATGGCGTTCTCCGACCACTTTAGCCCAGTCCCCTCCTCTACGTAACAAAGAGTCCTGTGGCACCTTAAAGACTAACTAAAGTATTGAAACATAAGCTTTTGTGAGCTAATACCCACTTCATCGGATGCAGCTCACGAAAGCTTGTGCTTCAATACTTTAGTTAGTCTTTAAGGTGCCACAGGACTCTTTGTTACCTCTGCTATTCCAGACTAACACGGCTACCTCTCTGATTCTTCTCTACATAAGAGCCTTTGTTTTGTGCATGCTATTACCCAGAGAGAGTTGAGGATGGGGGTGCGGCTCAGAACTACCCTTAGGACCATGGGATGTGTGCAGCTGTGCAGGAATAGATCCTGCGTACCCCTCATCAATAAATTGCTTTCAGCTGCTCTCTTCTCCCAAGGTGATTAATCCAAATCCTGGGACAAAGTTGGTTCTGCTTCACAGTTCTATGGACTGATCTGTTTGGCAGGATTATGCCCTCTGTTTGCAGGCAATCCTTGTGGCACCCGATTCTTGTGGAAAGGGGGAAAAGATTCCGTGGTCTGTCAATGCAATGAATGTTGGATGCAGACCGAGGGCCAGATTCAGAAGTCCTGCATACGATGGTACAAGTTAGACCAGTCGTTCTCAAGCAGGGGTATGCAGGGGTTTTCCAGGAGGTACATCAACTCATCTAGATATTTGCCTAGTTTTACAACAGCCTACATAAAAGACACGAGTGAAGTCAGTAGAAGCTAAAATTTCATTCCGACAATGACTTGTTGATACTACTCTGTATGTTAGACGCTGTAATGTAAGTACAATATTTATATTCCAATGGACTTATTTTATAATTATATGGTAAAAATGAGAGTCAGCATTTTTCCAGTAATAGTTTGCTGGGCCACTTTTGTATTTTTACGTGTGATTTTGTGAGCAAGTCGTTTTTAATGGAGGTGAAACTTGGGAGTATGCAGGACAAACTGGATCCATGAAAGGGGTACAGTAGTCTGGAAAGACTGAGAGCCACTGAGTTAGAAGACCACCAGCCTAGACCCTCTTCCATTCATGCAAACTCCCTTGACCTCCTTACACCCTTATTCTTGATATATCAGGGAGGCTAAGTGTGAGTTTCTCCCACTTTGACTCACTTATCTATCAGCAGAGAAATAGCAAGTAGATCTGTTGGAAGCCAAGTGAAAGCAAGGGAACAGGGCTTGACCTCCAGTACTGTATATCACCTCTGCATTTGGTTCTTGACCTTGTGCTTGTTAGTTGGGGTTAGCAGAAGGTGGAGAGCGGTAGACTTTGCCTTCACCAGCAGGGGTCACTGTGACCCTGGCAATGTGCTTATACCATGTGGTGCCCTCCGCTCCATCATGTGCAACCTGGGGCGTATTGAGCAAACAGAGAGGATGACATAACAACTCGGTTCATTTCTGAGCTTCAGTTCCAGTGCCTTTTTTGAAGTCAGAAAGCCCATTCTTCTTCCAGCACGGTCAACGATTTGGAAGAGATAGAGTAAGAGAGAGAATATGTGTCTCTTTGCTGCAGGGAATTCTGAGCACTCCTGGTGGCGAGCATGCTCAAAATATAGAAGCAGCTTAAGGGATTCATTGTCGGTCAAAAATTACCTCCACTCCAATTCCTCCTCACAAACCCTGGAGCTGGAGTTTCCTCTCATTCCCATTGGTTCTACCCCAGTGTAATTTAATTGACGTCAGTAGAGCTGCTCTCGATTTACAGTAATGTAACAACCAGAACCAGGGCCCTGGGTTTTTTGACATCCAGGCATCGGAAGAGCATCGGCATCGTCCAGTGCAGCAGTTGACAGAGAGAAGAGGGTGGGCAGTAAAAATAGAGGCAGCCCCAGATGTTGCCAGTGTGCTGAGGAAAGGCGGCCTTTCCTCTTTAGTGATAGCACCACGTTGTGTTTCTGGAAATCATTTTGTGACAGTGTCTGCCTGAAGAACATCTGCTCCCTCCAATCCGGACCTATTACTGGATAAATGATCAATACCTGGCAGCAGCCCATTATTAATGGCTGGCGTTTTAGATTCTCCAGTTTAATAATACTGAAGCTAGTGGCTAGCATTCCTCCCAGGTAGCTATGTATTTGTCCCTTCTATTCTTTTTTAATATTAGTATTCTTTTCTGTTTTCTCTTCCAATTTGAGTATCATCACATGATTTTTGCCACGTCTCCAGAAAAAAAAACCCATTAGTATCCTATAAATCAAAAAGAAAAATTACATCCTCCAACTTAAAAGACTCCCCTGAGTGTTTTGCTATTATTACCTGTGCAAGGTTGCACACGTGGTTTCAGAAACATCTTCTTCCATCAGGAATCATCAGGTAGCAAGACTGCTCACTTCCATGCAGGAGACAAGTTTTATTAGCTTCCTTTTCAGCATATACCCTCATAGTTAATGATGCAGCACACCTTTGAGGTGTCTTAATGTAGGCCGTTTATCAAAAACTGCAAGTGCATATAAATAGGACCGTGTTCTTTCAATATGATAAATCCCAGCCAGCACTGGGATGTTCTACATCTCTCTCTTAAGTATAGTAGCTTCCTCTAATTGCACAGTTTGATTTTCATAGCAAGTTCTGACAAATGCCCTTCCGCTACAGATCCCCTCCCTTATGCCTATGCGCACACATATGCACAAGAGAAAAGTTACTGCTAATTATGTCCTTGTTCATTCTCCAGTTCAGCAGTCCATCGGTATTCAGCAAAGCTTGTGAGCATCTTCCAAAGTCCCATTGAATTCAATAGAACGTAAGCAGATGCTTAAAGTTAAGCATATGCTTTAAATGTTTTCCTGAATTTGCGCCTATGGACTCGATTAAAGTAAGAGGCAAAACACACATTAGCGTGTATGGTGTAGAATAAGACCCCTTGAGCCTTTATTCCACCAGGGTACCACTTACGTGTAGAGAAGATCAGGAATTTTTCAATGAAACATTTTTCTCCCCAAAATGCCAATTGGGCCAAGCCAAACCTGTTTATGAATCAGCAACAGGTTAGAGGAAACACCTCAGTTGAAAAGTTGTTCTTAAGTAATAGTTCTGAGAGTGTCAAAATGGCCCATTTCAACAGAGTTGAACCAGAAAGCTTCCAATGTTTCAGTCAAAATGAAATTTAAGTAAATTTACCCTAAAAAGAAAGAAAGTGGAGAGGGGAGGTCAAAATCAAAATGAAACATTTTGGAATGATCAGAATGAAACTTTATGATTGACCCAAATCAAAATATATTTTTTTTAATTTTCAGCTTCTGAAAGTAGGAGATTTTGGTTTTTTTATTTGAGATGGGAAAAATTGTTACGGGATGGAAAAAGGTTTCCCACCCAGCCCTGCTTCTGTATCAAGTCCTTTGATTTGAATGGGACCGCTCAGCTCCGTGAGTGTATTTCAAGCAGAGTAGGGGTAGTTAGTTGCATTGTGCCCTTAAGTCTGGATTGGAGGCAACAGAAAGACCCTCTGATCAAAGTGGGCTTTCAATCAGGCCCTAAGGACATGCAAAGTTTGCTTGTTCCACAGGAAAAAGAAATCGTGTCAGGAAATATGGTAACTAACCCCACTGGATTCCCAGTGTCACTCATGTGATTTGTTAAGAACTGGAAAGATGCTTGGTGCTGAATGAAATACACAATAGGGCTATCTAAGGCCTTGATCCTGCAATCAGACCCATGCAGACAGTCCCTTGTGTCTGCCCAGGCCCAGGATAGTCAGTGTAGGCGGGGGCTGCACTATTGTGGGGTTCCATGCATGTGGAGGGAATTGCAGGACTGGCACCTTAGCGCTGACCATCTAAGCAACATAGATACAGAGGACACAGGACACCCTGGAAAGCCAAGAGGAGAGAGTTGTGACAGGTTACCCGCCCCCTTCCCGGGGTGCCACCTGATGTACTGGGGTACCGCTGAGCCTACCTGTTCTCCCAGCCTGGACTCTCTTACATTCTCCTGCTGATCCAGGCCCTCAAACCTCCTCCAGCGTGCGCGCACACACACATACACACACACACACACAGCTGCAGAAAGATACAGACACTGAAATCAGCTCTGCACGGGAAAGCTTATTGCCCAGCACTCAAATGTAACCCACCCCCTCCAGGGTGTAAACACAACATTGTATTGTCCTTCTGCACAGGGAGCTATAGTACGTAAGGCTCCTGAAATTTGCCTGCTCCCTCAATGCGGAGGAAGATCTGCATGGCTTCCCCCCACCCCTAGTTATGAAGTCCACAAACTGGTTTTTAGAGAAAACCAAACCACATTTATTAACTATAAGAAATTGATTTGAAGTGATTATAAGGGATAGCCAACCGAACAAAGCAGATCACCCCGCAAATAAACCAAAATGCAACATAAGCTTAAGATACTAAAAAACTGGTTACAAGTAGTAGTTTCTCATCCTAAATGTTGGTTTAGGGTTTAGGCAGATTGCAGAGGCTCTCAAAGGCAAGCTGCACTTGCTTGCAGCTTAAAACTGCAGGTATTTCTTTTACAGGCCAGACACCTTTTCCAGCTCAGTCCTTCTCCTTCCCATCCCCCACCTTTGTCTTTGTTTCTTAGAGGTCATCTGCAGTCATCCTGGTTGGGATTCATTGAAGAATGAACCCTGATTATGTCACTCCCCTGCCTTAAATAGGTTTGACACATGGCGGGAATCCTTTGTTTTCTAGGGTGATTCCCCCACCCCACCCCCATCAGTGGAAAAATACTGGTATTCTGTCATGGAGTCCAGTACCTGGTGACTTGAGCACATGAATATGCAGTGTCAAAGCAGTCCTGAGTCAGAAACCATTTGTAGCATCCCAAGAAAGCTTCTCAGGAAGGTGGGAAATTAGCATCTTCAAAGACCTATTGTTCTCCCTAGCAGTCCATGGAAATGTTCCCAGCTAGCCAGCCCAGCTGATTACATTCCATCTGGTGGGCATTCGCCAGGTGCAAACACTTTTTAGCACAGATGTATAGTCAATATTCTTAACTTTGGATACAAAAACGTTACATGCATACAAATAGGATAATCACATTCAGTAAATCATAACCTTTCCAATGATACCCCATGTGACCTATCTTGCATAAAATACATTATGATTATGACACAATCATATCATAATATTACCATGGAAAATATTGGAAGCAGTGTCACAGAGGTCACCAGTATTATATCTGTATATCTACATACGCAGGCACACCAATGCTGCTTATAGGATCCAGACCCTATACACACGACACAGCACCTCTGAAATATAAGGTCCCAACTGTCTCATCCCAAAATCTGAACCACTCAGAAAGCAGATTCCCTTTGGACAAATGTCAGTCACTTCTCCACCTCCATTTCCCCATCTGCAAAACCCTTGTCTCGCACCGGGGAGGGGGGAGCTGCGAACACAAATTAGTTAATTATGTAAAGTGCTTTGAAGATGAAAAGTGACACCTTAATGCCAAGTATTCAGAAATAAAATATACACCATACCAGATTTTATTGAGAAAGAAAAAACACAATTATAGAATTCAAATCACACTAGATGGGAAAACATTAAAAAGTGGGAAAAACATAAAAAAAGATGTTAAAAAACTGGTTTTGTTTTAAGTAATTCAAAAATTCAGAGGAAATGCTTCCATCAGTGCAAGACTGCATTGGACCAAATTGGTGAAAGAAAAGGGGAAACCCGCACCTTTCCCTCTTCCTCTCAGTGTATTTTAGTGTCCTAACTCTACACGGTGCATACTGTGATTGAAGACAACGGAAGTACTCACATACTTAAAGTGAAACCGGGTGTTTGTGTGGCTGAACAGGGATTGAGTTAAGCATGTGCTTAAAGTTGAGCATGCACCAAGGCTGGGATTTCCAAAAAAGCCTAAGAGAGAGATAGATGCCAATCTCCCATTGGACTTCAATGAGAACAGGATGCTTAATTCATCAGAGTTTTCGTTTGAAAATTCTTGGCTAAATGCTTTGTAGAATCATGGCTAATATGATGAAAGAAAAGCACAAGAATGGAGTCACCAGTTATACCTAGAAAAGTTTTGACTCAATTTAGTTCAGGGCTGCACTGATTTGTAGGACAATTTTGTTAAGTCCTTGATGAATCTCTTAGGACCTGATCCAAAGTTGAACGACATCTATGGAAAGGCTGACATGGTTCTGTCTCAAGTCCTTACCAAATTGCAGTGCATTAAAAATATCATAACCAAAAGATTCCTGAAGTGGTCTGTGAAACAACCAATGAATTCTGAGCTCTGCTGTAGGAATTCATCCCTTCATTAAAAAAAAATGTATACAGAATGTTCAAGTGATTTCAAAACTGAAATTAACAGGAATTCTGAAAAATTCCCCAAGCTGTACATGGGTATGATTTTTTTGCAGGGGAGAGGGTATTGTCTGTGTGCTATTTATTTCATGCTAAATTTAACACATCTTGAAAATGAAGCAATTTGTTAGAATACACATCTTTCTTTTCTTTCTTTTCTTTCTTTTCTTTCTTTTTTCTTTCTTTCTTTCTTTCTTTCTTTCACCAGAGTGGGAGGCTTTAGTGTAAAAATGGCTCTTAGGAATATCACACTTAGTTTTATTTATGGTAAATTTATAATAAGGATGTTCTTTGTCACTGTCTAAGAGATTTATTTATTGTATCTCACTTTTGAAACTGCTGATATTGATTGTTTCAAGAGGTTGCCTTAAAGGAAGAGGGGGAAAAAACCCAAGCAAACCAAGAATGAAAAGAAATGACCATGCTGTTATCAATTACTTCATAATGAGATGTGAGTGGAGAATTTTAAACATTATTCCTAGCAATCCTGTGGAATAAACAATATATTTACTGGAAATTATACTCCGGTGATGAATGGGATGGTTTAAAATATAGTCTGCACTAATGGGGAGTCTCTGTAAATGGCTAAAGCACACTTCCAAACCGCTTTATTTTTAATGAAAACAGAATTTGCTGTTTATGCCATAGATTGAAATGAATGAATCACCTTTGCGAGTATGAATTGAGAAAAATCCCAAACCCTCCAAAAATATTTCAAGCATAACATTATTTGTTGTCATTTTGTCCCATTCCTTCCCACACAATCCCCTTTTCAGTCTCTGGCTTTTGATGGCCCTGATCTTTCCTCAGTTTGGATTCAGTGGAAATGATTCTGACGCTAACTTTCCCTTTATTCATTCACCCACCCACAGCCCCACTCACACACACACACATTCTCCACCCCCAACACACACCCTCCTGTAGAATAGGGAATTGAACATTACTCACCGCAGTTTCTAGCAATGACAGACAGTAATTTACCATTTTATTGTGATTCAGTGCCTTGGACAGAGGCACACATTGCCTGTCATGCTGTGTTCATCACCGACTGTTGGAACAAGCCTTGCTGTCAAATAGTAGAGCCCATATAATGAGGACACCTAGGTATAACATAAAAGATTCACAGGCAAAGGACTTCTTTTGTAGGGCTTAAAACCTCGATAGCAGTCTGAGATAGTTAGAGAATGAAAAACTTTAGAAGTGATACAGTCAGATATTTTTGTCTTACATCCATGTTGTGTACCAGTAATAGTATCAATAGAACACTATGTAAACTTTTGTATAGAACAGACCAAGTGATCTATTTGCATTCTCTAGTTGTGTTGCGGAGAAAAGCTAAAAATGGTGTTGGGATGACAGGGGAGAGGAAACCTTCTACCTATCAGCAACGCAGTTGGATCATCTCTAATGAGATTTCGGATTATTTTCATTTGTCTTCATTTCTAGCCAGCTTGGCTCTGCAGGGCATTGTTACATAAGGAGAAAGCTAGAGGGGGGCAAGCGGGTTATTTCATGCCCGCCGTGCCACAAACAGCTGTTGTGGGGAAGAAAATTGACACCTGAGTTCAGATTAATCTTCCCATTAGACTTAATTGGAAATAATGGATCTAGTCCTGAACTGGTGTAAACAGACATAGAACTATTATCTTCAATGGTGCTAAACCAATTTATATCTATTGGCCCACTACATATATTGTATTCACATATTTCAACTTCAGATCTATCTATCTATCTATCTATCAGTATCTAAGCATATCTACTTTCTCTTCTATGTTAGGGTTCTTTTAAGTTATCTATCTATCTAATCTATCTATCTAATCTATCAGTATCTAAGCGTATCTACTTTCTCTTCAATGTTAGGGTTCTTTTAGGTATGTAGCCTGCACTCAGGAAAGGTCTGAAGACTAAACACAAGGAAAGATTTGAGAGCATACATGAAAAAACTCATCTAATCTGCCGACACTGGCCAATCCTCTCACATTTGTTCATGGAATTCAGACAGTAGCGCTGCTATGAAGTTGCTGGGATCTGCTAGAGCATTTTGGCTGTTGGGATGTAAATGTAGATGCAAAGCTTTACTTGGCTTCAAATTCCTGATCCATTGCTGCCATACAATCTAGATTTCAAAGGGTAGTAGGGCTTACCCAGACTGATTGCAACCATCAACACAGTTCACTCTGTTAGGGCTTATCAGCATGGAATTGCAGACTGGAATGGTATAACTCCGTGAGTGTGTGTGTGTGTGTGCTCATGCATGCATATAGGTCATACTCTTGCTTGCAGGGGGAGATAGATATAAATGACCTAACCGGTCTTTTCCATCTCAAATTTCCACAGTAAAAACACATATATAATAAATGTCTCTAGGCTCTATGAATAAACCATTGCACAGTTTCCCCTGACCAAACAATGTGGAAAACCCGTGGTGGATGCTACATATAACCTTTCCCAAACCTTTTTGTTTCTCACCAGAAATCAGAGCATTTACACAATATCTTGTAAAAAAACAGAGAGGTAGCCGTGTTAGTCTGGAATAGCAGAGGTAACAAAGGGAAACTGCAGAGCTACAATTCATTTGCAAATTCAACACAAACAATCTCGGATTGAACAAAGACCTACAATGGCTTGCTAATTACAGAAATAGTTTCTCCTCTCTCCATGTTCACACCCCCCATTCAAATGCTAGAAGAATAACCCACCCTCCCTGATCGGAGATAACAAGCTGGTTCAGCCTAATTGGACTAACCTTTTTACCTCCCACCTGGTTCTTGCCTATTTTTCTATACCTGCCTCTGGACACTTCCACTGCTTGCATCCAATGAAGTGGGTATTAGCCCATGAAAGCTTATGCTTCAAAACTTTATAGTTAGTCTTTAAGGTGCCACAGGACTTTGTTACCTCTTGTAAAAAACAGTGCTTTTAGTGCCTGCCATTTCAGCACCATGGACAGCAGAACTGCATAAGTTACTGCGAGTATTTCTGAATGGACGTTATACCACATGCTTTTATGCTTCCTGATTTGCACAATAATGTAAGTATGCACAAGATCATCCATTTATTATATCAACATTTATACAATCTTAGTCATAGTTCTATAGAAATCTGTCTCCCAACAGTTTGGCGTCTCATTTGCTGGCAAGGTTATGTTTCCTGTTAAGAGGAGTTGGAAACACAAGCCAGTTATTGATAAATTGAGGGAGTTGAATGTTCTAATAAATATGATTGAAATGGATTTGGAAGCTGAGGAGCTCTTGAACTTTTGTATTGTCACTGTCACATATAAATTTGAATATTAGTGAAGCTAAACAGATTGATTGAGTTAGTGTGAAGACGTTAGTGTGAGATACAAATGCAACCCTTTGGTCACTCTTATTACTCATTCATTTACCTTACTAGAAACTGTAACTACCTGATGGTTGGCATTTAAGATACACAGGTAACAGTTAGCAATATTTTGCTTTACTTGAATCTATTAAACAGTCATTTGTTAATTTCCCTCCCTATCTTTTCCATACATAAGAAAGAAAGAAAATATGTGAAATTGAACAATGGTGCTCACTGAGGGGTTTGAAGACATTGAAATTTGAAATATAGACTTAAAGGTCAATGTCGACAGTAATTATGTTATAATGGTGAAGCTCTTTGAAAATGCAAAACACAAGATTAATATGTTACCAGATGGAAAGTGGCAGAAGCCTCCATCTTTGTGTGTCTGTGTGTCTGTGTGTGTATGTGCACGCGCGTGCACCATAGTTGGTAAGTGAAACTTAAGAGCAGCCATCATTATATCAGAACAGTTTGCACAAGAATAGGGCAATCTGCTATCCTTTACCCACATACAGAACTTCTGCGGATATCAATGAGTATGTGCATTAAGGATGCTCTAGTATAGGATAGGGATTCAAGGTTGTTATTTTTTATTATGATTACTTTGAATGACAGAACTCTTAGAGGCTTCACTGAAGATCATGTATTGGTACTGTAGAGACACAAAGTAAGGCCAGTGGGACTACTCATGCTTAAAAATAAACGAATGCTTTCGTTCGTTGCCAGATCAGACCCATGCAGACAAGACAAAGGGAAGAGTATTGGCCCCATTTTACAGATGAGAACAGACGTGCAGTGAGATTAAATTACTTGCTCAAGGTCACATGGGGAGTCTGTGGAAGACTGGGAAACTGATTATGATTTTTTTTTGATTCTCAATCCAGAGCCTTAACCACAAGATCATCCTTTATCTAATGGTTTTATTTCCAGCTCAGCCAATGTCTCATGGGGCCCTTAAAATGTAATTTAACCTTTCGGTGCCTCAGTTTGCCCGTTCATAAAACTGAAGATAATACCATTGCTCTGCTACCTCAGGCGCGTGTTTTGAGGCTGAATTAATGTTTTCAAAGCACCTTTTGAGCTCTGGATAAAAACCATTAGGTAAATGTGAAGCATTCTGAGAACTGACTCCAAATGATTGGCTGCAGTAATCTTTCTTCTCATATGAAAGCCAAGGTGTGACATAAACCCACCACCACCCAAATGAGATTAATTAGAAAATGTAAGTGGGGATTTTCAGCATCACCTATTGACGATAGGCGCTATCATCCGGTCAAAGTTCTTAACGCCTTTATGTTTCTTTCTGTAAGATTCTGTAAGATATCCATTATAGTTAGATATCTGTAAGATACCCCTGGCCACAAGGCCCAATACAAAGTACAATAATAAACCAAAACATGATGTATATTAAGAAAATATCATCACTTCCCATACTGTCCCATCAATATTGTACTTATACAATTAATTAAATGTCTGCAACTGAAATCATTTATAATAGAGCTGCAAGAACTCAATAGACTATTAGTGAAGTCAGCTTGTTTCATTCCAGAAGGATTAGACAAAGACTTATTACCTTATGAAAGTCTTAAACAGTTGCTGGCTTAGAAATGTTTCTTGCCAGGATGACTGTACAGTGCTAATGAACATGTTATACCGTATAGATTATGAGAGGAAGTACAGTTTGTCTCCACTCTTTTCTGACATATTTCCCATACAAATTAGAATAAAAGCTCTTACTTGAATCCTAATGAAATAATAATACACAACTTCGCAATGATCTCCCAAAACCTCGCATTTGACAAATTCTAGCTACTTGTCCCAGTGGGTTTTCAGCTGAATTTAGTGATGATGAAAGCTGCTGGATTGTCAGCCAATGATCTGGAGTCTCAGCTGACATAAACCAGTGTCACTCCATTGACTTCAATGGGCCGTTTCCACTGACAATTTGGCCCCATCTCTGTTAATATCCATAGAACAGGTCACTGAAAGCTTTCCCCTGACTCCTCCAACTACATGCCTCAACCCCAAACTGGAGAGATCCCTGCATTGGGGCTGGCAAATATCCATTTCCATGGGCTTGGCCTCTAAACTATTATAGCAACAAGGGTGAAAGCTGTTGCCAATGACCTCAGTAATGTGGACACCATTTTCACTGAGAGCCTGGCTAAGACCACCGGCACATCCCACACGAGCTACCAAACAGACACCAGGTAGTGACAACTTTTCATCACTGCTAACTTCAGTTGTTCAAAGACACCATTTATTGTTTCTTTCTCTCTTTGAAAGCCTTCTGGGAGCATTCCTTCCTCTTGATTTCCTCTCCTTTCATACCTTTCTCAAGGCCATATATATATCAGGGTGATTATTCTTTATCCAACAGATTGAAGGAAGCTTCCTTCAGAACCCATCAGCTTTGCTGCTAAATTAGCCAGAAGGGTCTCATCAGAACAAGGTGAGCCTTTTAGCTATTGCTACTGCTAGTAGCTAAGGAATCAGCCCTCCATTTTCACCAGGTCCCATTATTTTGTTGTGGTTTTAATAAGCATCATAGCAGGGCATTGCCTCTCTACCATCTCCTGTTCACATTCAAAGGATCTCCCTGTGTTGTGTATTAAGGGTTTGCAGCCACAGGGTAAGCCTAAAGTTGGGTCATATGTTTTGTTATGATGTTCCCACTACTTCAATTTTGTCTACAAAGGGCAAATGGTAAATCATCTTCTTGAGAGTTAATGGAGCATTTCTGCGGAAAGGCTGGGGAAAGAGTGAGAGAGTTTTAAAAGCGTCTTCTTATCTTAGCCAGTTGAAATTCTCCTTCCACGCCCTTCCCTGGCATTCTTCAGTGTCTTCCTTTATTCCTCCAGCTCCATCCATATTTTATTTTCTTGGATCACTTGTGCTTTTGCTAATGCAATTTCAGATCCAGACTTCTGATTATTACAATGTTTTACACTTCTTTTCATACACCCATGAGCTCTTTACAGACACTAAATAAATAAGCCTCACAGCACCCATGTGGTTTTAGGTCATCTGAGGCACAGGATGGTCTAGCGGTTGCATGTCAACTCAGTGCCAGGCATAGAACCCAGGAGTCCTGACTTTCAGTTCCCTGTGCTAAACCTTTGACTCCACTGAATCACCTGCCCAATGAAAGGGCACTGAAGTAGAGTGTTTATGTAGTCTAATCTCTTCTAATTTAATCTAACACTAGTCACCCATAGCTTCTCCCAGGTTAATACACTGGCTTAGTGACCTTCCAGGTAGGCTTCATGGAGTCTTCTACGCTTTAGCTTTCCCTGTTTTTAGGAATGGCTGTTTGGTGGACATGGAGGATGGAAGTGGATTGCAGATGTCATTCTGACAATGGTGGAAAAGGGCTCTTCCATTTCACTTTCAATCACCCCGTGTCCAGACACTGGTTCAATGGGTAAAATCTGGGATGACCTCAGGCTGGTGGTGAATAACAGAGCTCAGCAATCTTTTCTTTGCCACACTTTGAGGTTATAGACCCAGAGGGGGACCTGTGCCCAGGGGATGATCAGCATTTGTCATTCTCTGCCCATGGGTTCCAGCAGAACCTCTTTCACCTAAATTAAAGAAACGGGTAGAGAATTACTGTGCTTGGGAATCATTCCTGTCTAGAGCGGTGTGTGAGATAAGCGGCATAATCATGCTGATTCTCACTCACAATGTTGAACTGCTTTCCAAATCAGCATCAGCAAGCAATTCCTCCCCCCCCCCCCATGGACTCTGGGTTTCTTAAACCTTCCTTTGACACTATGAACAGGGCTAATGTATTGGGATTAGGTGCATATATGCCACATCCCTATCTATTTTAGGTATTTACTTGAGCCATGATACCATGGTATCTGCATATCTCACAACCTAAAATGTGTTTATCCTCAGGAAGTGCTATCACTACCCGGACTGGCGGGTAGCGTAGAGTGACCAGATGTCCTGATTTTATAAGGACGGTCCTGATTTTGGGATCTTTTTCTGATATAGGCTCCTATTACCTCCCACCTCCATCCCGATTTTTCATACTTGCTGTCTGGTCACCCTAGGGTAGCGATGGATCTATTGGGGGGTCGATTTATCATGTCTAGTGTAGATGCGGTAAATTGATCCCCGAGTGCTCTCCCGTCAACTCCAGTTCTCCACCGCTGCGAGTGGCGCAGGCGGAGTCGACGGGGGACTGGCAGCAGTCGACTCACCACGGTGAAGACACCACAGTAAGTCGATCTAAATACATCGACTTCAGCTACGCTATTCCCATAGCTGAAGTTGCATATCTTAGACCTATCCCCCCCTCCCCTCCATCCAGAGTAGACCAGGGCAAGGATATGTCTACACATCACTCTAAGCCCAGGGTCTAACTCCGGTTTTAGCTGAAGCCCCACATCTGTCCACACACAAATCAGTTTGCTGAAGGTCAGCAAAGACTCAAGACCTGGGGCCTAGGACCCTTCTAGTGGGTTAGGTCCTGCCTGAGTCCTGCTGAGGCTTGGGTCCAAGCCCTGTCCTTTGGCAGTGTGGACACATCAGGCGGCAGACCCCAGGCAGAATGCCTGCATAGCTCACTATGGACACGTTAGCGCAGCTGCGAGACCTGGGTCTAGCAAATGTAAACGCAGGCTGACAATGCAGCATGAGTCCGATCAGTGGAAACCCTGATCTCACAAACCCGAGTCTGACTGACCTTGGCTTACTCTGCAGTAAGACACGGCCTATGTGACTTGTCCAAGGAAGTCTGTGGCAGAGAAAGGGTTAAACGCAGGTTTCTCGCATCACAGGACCATCGTTCATGGTGGATCTCTCGGGATTGCAGGGGGACATTAATTAATGCATCTCAGTCTGCTCCCCCCCCCCCATTTCTTTCTATATGATCCATTTGCCTCCAGTGTCTGTCCTTTCCCCTTCAGCTCCTCAGCTAATTAATAAGTGTATCATCCTCTCCTATGGCCGCTAAGTTCATTCAAACTGTCAGTAGATTATTTTTCTGGCTTGGTTAAAGGTCTCCTCTTCCAAACAATAAAAGATAAATAAAATCAACCCAGACAAGGTTATTTCACATCACTCATTTCCAACACCCTTTTGAAAGCCCTAAGATGCTTGATCATGTTTTTCTCTCTCCCCTCACTCACCGTTAACAAAAATAAAATACATTTTCGAATCAAGATAAAGCCATCAAAGAACTAACTAAACATGATTAGAAGGGACCTCTCCTTAATGGGAAAAAAATCATGATTTAGACCTGGCTGCTTTCCAAATATCCCTGTGCAATCAACCAGAGAAACACATTTTAGAAAACAGAATTGTAAAAGTAACTTTGAAGAATTGGTTGCCATAGAAACAGATCTGTAAATACTTAACTGCAAACATTAAGTGACACAGTGATATTCCAGAACCCAGAATGCCTTAAAAGGATGTTAAATTTCACCCGGCTCTTTAAATAATCAACTCGGCTGTGCTTTGATTTTTTTTTTTCTTTTTTTGCCTTCTTTTCACACCATTCAGTACAATCACCTACCTGTTCTCAGGCGCATGTGATAATAGAAATGCCAGAACTGTTTTATAAGAGAGAGACCTCATCTTTTATAGCATAGGGAAGCACCGAGTGTGGGCTAAATGCAACCTGTGAAGTCTGAAAATATAACCCGGAGTCATCCTCTCTCTCTGTAGCTGCAGGATCAGGAGAAAGTTTGATTGACAGTGGCTTTTCATTGCCAGTAACACCCAAACCACCAGCAATTTCTTGCCATCTAGCATGGATGAATCAGGTTCGAGGAAATAACAGGGTGTAATGGGGTGCAGCAGGCATTTGCTGGTCCCTATCAGAGGCCCCCCCTGCCTGGGAACACCCCGTCCTATGAAGCTGTCCTTTCAAAAGAGAAGAGCAGTGAGCTCAGACCCAAGCAAGTGCTGCCAGAATCAACTGCTCTTCTTTTCCACCACAGCTTCATATGGTGGGGTGCACCAAGGCAGCATATCCTCCACTAGGGGGCAGCAAATGCCTGCTGCCTCCAATCACATAGGGTAATGGGCCATATGAAATTAACCCATTATTCGCATTCATATAGTCCCAATCCTAATACTCTCACTCTATGTTAACTGGGTCCTTGCCCAGCCCAATAATGATGGAGCAAGGCCCAATGCAAGAATTTGGGCCATACACATTGCATGCATCTCCTCAGGCTTCCAAATGTCAGGGCATTTGGGTACCTCTATTATTAGGCCCCGTTCTGACGTCCTTCTTCAGGCACAGCTGTTACGGAGTGGATGTGGGGTGATATATCATCTAGGCAGCATATAGCACCCTTATCCAGAGAGCTGCACTGGCCTTTGATAAAATGGGTATTAGCCCCAAAGGCCTAAATCGGGCAGGACCTGGTTACCCCAAAGATACTTCTCTCCCCATGTGGCATGGCCACATCTGCGACCAGTGAAGGTGTTTGAGATGGTGTCTCCACTGGATACAAGTGTGCTGCCCACTGGACCTTATCTGGGAGGAGTCCTCACTTCTGGAATTCTCACCCATCCCTGCACTGCCAAGAGTCCAGACTTGCTAACCTTCTGGGCACACTGCAAACACCCATATTTTCTCCCAGGCATGAAGGGAGGCTGGCATAGCCGTTGGCAGAGAGGTGGGAGTGTGAAGGCTGGTTTAGATGATGCGGTGATCATGCATGTCATCAGGAATAGCTGTGGTTAAATATCTAATCCCCAAAGCACCCCAAAATAGTAGGGACCATAGAACTGCCTTCATCATTTTCCTCGCCTTGAATCCTACTGATGTGGATTCTGCCACTGATGGAAATCATGATGTACCTGGGCTGTTTGGAGGTTGTTACTTCATTTGAAGGCGCCTTTGCAGAAGGACGGGTGGTCTTGAATGGTGTCTGGATGCTCTTGTGCAAGGGGAAGCAAATGGAGGAGGGGATGGTCATTCCATTGGAACCTCTGCTGTGAACCAATGCTCCTATTTGCGCCCCAAATCCCTGCTGCTGCACAACAACTTGCTAGCGTGTGCAAACATGGGCTTAGCTGCGGTTCTAGGGAGACCTTTGATAACCTGCTTGTTTTCATCGTACTGGTGGGTTTTGTGGTTTTCTCGTCCTTGTGGGCTGGCTGTGTTATCCCACTGAAAGCTGAGCAGTATTATCCTTTAAGCTGATTTTTCTGCCCAGCTTAGGAAGAGAAGGGAAGAGGGGCGAAATGTACTACAGGCCAGGGAGGCAAAAGGGAAGAGAAGGGTAAAAGGAGAAATAGAATAAGAGGACCCCTGATCTCTAGAGCTATCATCTGTGACTTAAACATTCTATTCTGCAAAAGTCCAGCCAGGTGCAAGAAATTCTATTCTCTCTCCCTCTAGTTTGGGGTTACTGGATTAAACAGAAAAAAACATAGATAGAGGGATAAACTGAACCTTAGATAAGTTAGGGATCAATTTTTTTTAAGAGGCACGTTTATCTGGGATGGCTGAAAAGTTCTAAGCATCAGCGCTCCTTCTCCCAATCTCTCTCTCTCTCTCTCTCTCTCTCTCTCTCTCTCTCTCACACACACACACACACACACACACACACACACACACACACAGCATGGGAACTGTTGTATGACTGGGCACCCTTTGACAGAATTCTATCTGGTCTGACAGAATGCATTCTTTATCCCCTTTGAGTGGATTGAGAAATATACAAGTATCTAGTGAGAGTAAGGAGGGGGAAATCACCCTCACTTGCACACAAACATGTTACCCTTTTATTATTGTGGCAGACAGAGCAAGTGTAGGGGCTATGGGCTGAGGAGGTAGATATCATTTACGAAATCGAGTGTTGTCATCCTCGGGATGGTGGTGATGTGTGTGTGGTAGGGGTTGGCGTGGGGTGTCAGTTCACTTTATCAAAGTCCGGGCTCTCGCCTTGTCACTCGGCACTTGCCGTGAATCTAAAAAGAGGCTGGCCTTAATAACTTCACACAAGTACTGCATTGCCAGTGACTTTAGAGAGGGGTGACAGCAAGCACGGAATTATAATGAGTTGCTGCAAATGCCGCCTTCACACAAATTACAGCGATTTTCCTCTGAGCCCGTGCGCCTTGCAACACTTGTGGTGTTTCAGTTCAGGAGCAGAGGGGATGAAAGAAAAAGCCACTCTGCTCTGGCTCTGCATCCTTCCCCCTTTTTTGACAGTCAGAGAACTGATTTTCCTAGGGGGAACAATATACATTTAACCGGGAATGTATCTGGCTTCTCTGCAACTTGGGAGAGAGAGAGAGAAAGAAAGAGGTGGAGAGAGAGAAAGAAACAATTTCTTTTTATTTTTTTGGCCAACATATATCTACCCATTTCCCTCCCCAGGTAGAATCTAGACCCCATTGTTTGCTTTCAGGGTTACTTTTAAATTTAGTGAAGCTTTGTTGTCCATGGGGGTCTCTCAGGAGACACTAACCAAAACGTCTTCCAAAGTATATGTGATTGGGCAGGACCCCCACAAGTCCTATATAAATGCAGTCTAGATGAAGTGTGGTTGCCCTCCATAGACTATTTGTGGCACAAGGACAGGGTTGATCCACTTGTATGCTTTCAGGTTACTGTTTAATTCAATCCATGAGCCATTTAAGTTCTTAGCTCAAGGAGGAGTTCATATCTCAAGCCAAGTGCAAGCAAATGGGTTGGTCATGTGATGATGTTCATATACGAGCAAATCACTAGTGGTCCCAATAGCTTCATGGCACATTGCCCGTGTGTAATCCTCATAGTGATGCCCCTGGGTAAGAAGAGGAAGTGCCATAACTTCTATCAACTACATTGAACATCCTCTGTGGATACTTTCTCATAAAAAGAACTTCCCACCCATGAGGTGAGATTAATCTGGTGGTCTTGTTTGAGCTGGCCTAGTCCACAGATTGCAGCTGGATCCACCTGACAATTCTTGCTTCTTAGACATATAGTATTTCAAAAAATAGGATAGGAATAATAAATAGTGCCAGTGTATTGAGATCAGCACAGTGTGGAAGAGAACTAGGGATGTAACCTGAAGTTCTATGAAGCAAGCTTTTGCTGTTCACCATGGGCTTGATACAAAGTCTCCTGAAGTAAATGAGAAGACTCCCTTTGACTTTAGTGGCTTTTGGATCAATCCCCATGTCATAAGTGTAAAGTGCTGGAGAGTAATACTCTGCCTATATAGAGTTAATGTTGTCTGAGACAAGTGACGTAAGATCTCCATGCCATGAGGGAGGGAGGAGTTTTGAGTCAGTTTTTCGTTTTGGTTGGCCATGCGGCAGGGGCCAGGGTCCGTGAGCATCTCTAGCTGTGGAGATGACTCAGCGTTTCTTCTTATATTTCTACTTAGCTAAATGTAATGTGGCAAAGCTCCAAGCCTGTACTTGTGGGTCCTGCGTTTCTTGGCGGATTTCACTAGCCTCAGTGGCTAATTGTGGAAGGCAGGGGGGGGGGAGCCCGGGCCCGCCCTCTTCTCCGGGCTCCAGCCCAGGGACCCTAATAATCTCAGTTGAGATGGCTGACCTTTTAACCACCAAGCACAATACAATTCCCCTGGGCTTCTTCCCCACAACAGTTCCTGCTTCTTTACTCTCCACTTCACCCTTACCTCAGGGCCTCCTTCCAAACTGCTCTCTGCTTCAATGCCTCCAAACTCCTCTCTGCTCCAATGTCTCCAAACTCCTCTCTGCTCCAAACACCCACCCTGTCTGCCTGAGGCAGGGGTTTTTATTAAGGCCTTACTTGACAGCAGGTGCTCCTAATTAACCTGCTGCCTGCTAGAACCTTCTTAATTGACCCCAGGTGTCTTGATTGGCCTGGAGTAGGCTTTGTTTGGCTATAGGGGGAACAGAGACCTGCACATCCTGAGACTGATGTACCTGCCTTCCAGCACTCTCCTATATCCTTCAGGTCTGACTCTGTCACATATCCCCCTCCCCTGCTCAACGCCAAGGGGTTGGGCAACTTGGGTCGACATACAGTGCACTCGTGATAAGCCATCTGCATTGCCATGATGACTTCCGGCCCTGTGTTGTATGCGGAACTGGAAAGGTTGGAGGGATAAAAACCATCTAGTCACTCTGGCATTTTTCTCCTTATTCCGCTGCATCCACTGAAGAGGGGCATGGTCAGTCACGAGGGTAAATTTTCTTCCTAGCAGGTAGTATCTCAATGTTTCCATGGCCCATTTAACAGCAAGGCATTCCCTCTCAACCACCGCATACTTCTGTTCTCTTGGGAGGAGTTTTCTACTGAGATATAGGATTGGATGTTCTTCTTCCCTGACCATCTGGGACAGGACAGCCCCCAGTCCTACTTCGGATGCATCTGTCTGCAAGATAAACTCCTTAGAGAAGTCTGGGGCTATAAGTACGGGGTCACTGCAAAGGGCTGTCCTCAGATCTGTAAATGCTCTCTCTGCTGTATCTGTCCATCGTATCATTTCAGGTCCCCGAGCTTTTATGAGCTCAGTCAGGGCACTCGCCCTAGTGGCAAAATGGGGAATAAAGCGTCGATAATAGCCTACCACGCCTAGGAACGCACGGACTTGCTTCTTTCGGACTGGCCGGGGCCAGTTTTGAATTGCCTCTAGCTTATTAGTTTGGGGCTTCACTATGCCCCTTCCTACAATGTATCCCAGGTATCTAGCCTCTGCTAGCCCTATGGCACATTTAGCGGGATTAGCAGTGAGGCCAGCTCGCCTTAAGGTGCGCAGTACTGCTTCCACTTTCTCCAAGTGGGTTCCCCAGTCTGGCGTATGGATGATGACATCATCTAGGTATGCGGCTGCGTAACTAGTATGATGGCGCAACAGTTTATCCATGAGACGCTGGAATGTGGCCGGTGCCCCATGTAGCCCGAACGGGAGGACAGTGTACTGAAATAGCCCATCTGGGGTGGAGAACGCTGTCTTCTCTTTGGCCTCCTTAGTCAGGGGAACTTGCCAATAACCTTTTGTCAGATCCAGTGTAGTTAAGAATCGGGCACTACCCAGTCGGTCAACCAGTTCATCGATGCGTGGTATGGGGTACGCATCGAATTGGGATATTTCATTCAGTCGGCGAAAGTCATTACAGAATCTCACAGTTCCATCAGGTTTAGGGACCAGAACAATTGGGCTGGACCACTGACTGTGAGATTCTTCAATAACCCCTAATTCTAACATTTTCTTTACTTCAGCCTTGATTTCCCCTCTTTTGGCCTCTGGTATTCGGTAGGGTCTCAATGTTACCTTGGCTCCTGGGATCGTGCGGATATGGTGATAGGCTTCATTTGTTCGCCCCGGTTTTATAGAGAACACATCTCGGTTGCGACTGATCATGTCGGCTGCCTCCCTCTTTTGGATCGGCGTCAGGTCTGGAGATATCTTTACTTGCTCGTGTGAATCATCCTCCTGGGGAAGGGTCTCCTGGGTGACCAAGCATGCCTCTCGATCGTGCCAAGGTTTTAGAAGATTCACATGATAAATTTGCTCTGGCTTCCGACGGCCGGGCTGCCGTACCTTATAGTTCACCTCCCCCACAGCTTCGATAACTTCGTAGGGTCCCTGCCAATGAGCCAATAGTTTACTTTCTGCTGTGGGTACCAGAACCATCACCCGATCTCCTGGCTGGAACCGTCGAAGCTTTGCTCGGTGGTTATAATGGGTTCGTTGGGTCTCTTGTGCCTTCTCTAAGTGTTCCCGTACGATGGGCGTAACTTGGGCTATCCGATCTCGCATCTGCAGTACATGCTCGACTATATTCCTTCCAGGATTTGGCTCTTCTTCCCAAGCTTCTCTGGCTATATCCAGTATGCCCCGGGGATGGCGCCCGTACAGTAGTTCAAACGGGGAGAAACCCGTTGAGGCTTGTGGAACCTCCCGGATGGCGAACATGAGGTAAGGCAACAGGGTATCCCAATCTTTCCCGTCCTGACTGACCACTTTTCTAATCATGGCCTTGAGGGTCCTATTGAACCTCTCCACAAGGCCATCTGTTTGTGGGTGGTATACGGAGGTCCGTAGGGCTTTTACCTGGAGCAATGAACAAAGATCTTTCATCAATTTGGACACAAAAGGTGTCCCTTGGTCAGTCAATATCTCCTTGGGTAGCCCAACTCGGGCAAAAATCTGTAGTAGCTCCTTAGCTATTATCTTGGAGGTTGTATTGCGTAGGGGGACGGCTTCCGGGTACCGGGTTGCATAGTCCAGTACAACAAGCACATGCTGGTGTCCCCGAGCTGTCTTCTCAAGGGGTCCAACCAGATCCATAGCTATACGTTCAAAAGGTACCTCTATTATTGGAAGAGGTATCAACGGCGCCCGCAAGTGCGGACGAGGACTATGTAACTGACACTCTGGACAAGAGATGCAATATCGCCGAACATCTTCGTGCACTCCTGGCCAGAAGAACCTCCGCAGGATCCGTGCCTGGGTTTTCTCGACCCCTAGGTGTCCTCCAAATAGGTGACTGTGGGCAAGGCTCAATATGGCCTTTTGATGTTTTCTTGGCACCAGAAGTTGATGGATCTCCTGCTCCTGTATTTGCACCACACGGTACAAAAGATCTTTCTTTACTATAAAGTAAGGTCCTGTACCCCGGACTTTCCCCTCCACGGGTGTCCCATCTATCTCGGCTACCTCCTTTCGGGCGTTATCGTATCTAGGGTCCTCTGCTTGGTCCCGCCCGAAAGATTCTCTCCCAGAACTAACGTGCCCAAATTCCCAGGGCCTGGCTTCTGCTTCTCCCAGTGGCTCACTGCCATCCTGACGTGGGGTGGCCTCTGGCTCGCTTTCCGGGGTGGAAGTTTCTCTGCTGGCTGCTCGGGTCCGTCGGCCGACTAAAGCAGTCTTCTGATCCTGGGTCAGGATCCGGGTTCCTAAGGCCTTTGCGGCCCTCCTCTCTTTTTTCGTCCTCCGGGTCCTTTGGGGGGCTGGGAACAGATCCTCAGAAAATTCCGTGTACATCGGGGGTTGACATTCTCCTGGTGGTAAATTGCTATCCTCAGGGTCCCCGCTTTCCTCCAGCCTCGCTGGGGGAAGTAAATTATCAAACCCTGGATAGTCCCTCCCAATAACTACAGGATATGGGAGGTTAGGGACTACCCCCACCGTTACCTCAATGGGGTTTCCCTGAACTGCTATCTCTACCGGAATAGTGGGGTAATAACTTACAGCCCCATGTACACAAGTCACTGCTATGCGTTTGGCTTGTAACAGCTGCCTTCTTTGTATCAGCTTGCCCGATACAAGGGTAATAGCACTCCCAGAGTCCACAAGTGCTGTAGTTTCCATCCCATTTATCTTCACCGGTCTGGTGTAGTTATGTGGGGCTAATGTAACCCCTACGAGGTGGAGAAGGGAGCACGGAACCTCACAATCCCCGAAGTTACATTGCCTAGGTTTCCTCCTGCTGGGACACTGTGCTGCTATATGTCCCCACTCCCCACATGCATAGCATCTATAGTCATTTCTACTAGTTTCCCTATCATGGGAATTAGGGAATTTGAACCCCGGCTTCCTCCCCCTCTGACTGGTCCCTTCCTTCTGGGGTCCCCCAGGGTTTTCAGCCCTCCCTTTCTTCCACCTAGGACCTCCTGGGGTACTGGGTGCCCAAACTTCCAGCGTTGGGTTTGGGTGCCTGTTCCAGAAGGGGCCTCGTTTAGGTAGTCGGGTCAATTCCCTGGCTGTCATCCGTCTTTCTACCAGCGTGATCATCTCATCGTAAGCGGATGGATCATTCTGGCCTACCCATTTACGGAGATCTGGTGGTAGACCCCGCATATAATGATCGATGACCAGGGTCTCCAACATCTCATTCGGGTTGCATGCCTCGGGCTGTAACCACTTCCGTGCCAGGTGTATGAGATCAAATAGTTGGGACCTCGGGGGTTTGGTCTCCTGATATTTCCACTCATGGAACCTCTGGGCCCGTACCGCTGCTGTTACCCCTAATCGTGCTAGGATTTCTGCCTTCAGCCGGAGATAGTCAGTGGCATCTGTGGCAGGCAAGTCAAAGTAGGCTTTCTGGGCCTCTCCGCACAAAAAGGGGGCGAGAATGCTGGCCCACTGCTCCTGGGGCCATGCCTCCCGCTGAGCAGTCCTCTCAAACGAGAGAAGATATGCCTCAATGTCATCTTCTGCTGTCATCTTTGGCAGACAAACAGAGGCCCCTAGGGTTTGCATCCCATTAGACCCTCGGGGCTGGGTGGTGAGGATCTTTAGCTGATCCATTACCTCACGCAAGAGGGCACGATCTTGGGTCGCCTGATTCATTATTAATTGATTTGTTTCCTGCTGAACCCGGGTAGTCTCCTGCTGGGCTGCCGTGGCTTGTACCAGAGCCCTTATCACCTCCTCCATTGTGGCACAAAGCAGACAACCACCAAAGAGAATTCAAAACCCCAGGGCACTTTTTTTTTTCCTTTTTCTTTTTAAAGCCTTTCTTCCGCCACGCTGCGTATGAACATCCCACCTCTGACACCAGTTGTGGCAAAGCTCCAAGCCTGTACTTGTGGGTCCTGCGTTTCTTGGCGGATTTCACTAGCCTCAGTGGCTAATTGTGGAAGGCAGGGGGGGGGGAGCCCGGGCCCGCCCTCTTCTCCGGGCTCCAGCCCAGGGACCCTAATAATCTCAGTTGAGATGGCTGACCTTTTAACCACCAAGCACAATACAATTCCCCTGGGCTTCTTCCCCACAACAGTTCCTGCTTCTTTACTCTCCACTTCACCCTTACCTCAGGGCCTCCTTCCAAACTGCTCTCTGCTTCAATGCCTCCAAACTCCTCTCTGCTCCAATGTCTCCAAACTCCTCTCTGCTCCAAACACCCACCCTGTCTGCCTGAGGCAGGGGTTTTTATTAAGGCCTTACTTGACAGCAGGTGCTCCTAATTAACCTGCTGCCTGCTAGAACCTTCTTAATTGACCCCAGGTGTCTTGATTGGCCTGGAGTAGGCTTTGTTTGGCTATAGGGGGAACAGAGACCTGCACATCCTGAGACTGATGTACCTGCCTTCCAGCACTCTCCTATATCCTTCAGGTCTGACTCTGTCACAGTAAGTAAAAAACTCTGATTTGGCATTAAGCCTGTACCTATCTGAGGTATCACTGCCCATTTCAGATATGAAGTAAAGAATTCTAAATTGTAAGCTGTTTTGTGTCTCTGTTCTATAATCTTTTTCTTTATTAAATCTTGTTAGTTATAAAACGTGTGGTTTACTTCCCTTAAGGCTTCCTTTGCTTCCAGGTTGGGGAGAGAGGGGGAAAGAAGAGGGGGGTAGGTAAGAATCAGCTCAGGTTATAAGATGAGGAATGATGCCTGACTCTTCAACTAGAAGAGAGGAGGGGAGGAGGTGAATAGCCTCCAGGTGTCTGGCTCTGGCTCTCGGGGAGGGAGACAGGGTTAGGGGAAGTCTGCCTTTGCCTTCAGCCGGGAGGGGTGAAGGGGGAGGGGAAGCAGCCTTCAGGTGTCTGACTTTGGCTCCCAGGGAGGGGGACAAAGTTAGGGTAAAGGGGAAGTCCGGGCGCCCCTCCAAGGTTTTGGAAGTACACCCGGATGGTGGCAGCTGTGGAACCCCCAGAACCCCACTGGTAAAAAGGGGGGAAGTCTAGGGGTGTAGGACTTAATTTGGCTGGGAAACAGCTTAGTTGAGTGGTTTGGCTAGTGAAGAGTCCCAGTCTTTGTACTCGACAGCATAGAGATTGGGGTACCCACTCTTACACCCCATATGAGCAAAGAGGGCCATCTAGTGGTTGTCCCATGAGTCATGGGGTCAGGAGCTCTAATACTAGTCTCTGATACTGACTTGTTGTGTGACTGAGAGTGAGTAGCTCAACATAACTGTTCCTCAGTTTGACCATCTGTAAAATGGAGACAATCTTACACACCTGCCTTAAATAGTCTATTCCACATTGGTGCTTTAAAATCTAATCAATGTTAGGTCTCTTGCTGTTTGCTCAGTGAGCCACTCATCTGTCAGGATCAACCTAAGGAGTTGGTAACACAAGGCAGAATGACTTCAGTTGTAATGGAGTTGTTCTTAAATGAGAGGAAGAATGCTTGTGTAGTTTAGGGACCCATTAAATCACGAGATCCGAGTTGTCTTCCTGTTGGTGCCACAGGTATGACTGTAGGTAAATCTCTCTGCTTTAGCTTCCTATATGGAAACGAGGATAGTACGTCCCTACTTCTGAGGGGGGTTCAGAGGTGAAAATGACTGATGTTTAGAAGGTGATCTGAGATGTAAAGCACAATAGACGTGCAAGGTGCTATTCAAGTGGAGGACTGCTCAGAAAAGGAAGGAAGAACAGTACCTTCTTACTCAACACCGTCTGATCCCTCTGCATCTTGGTTATCACAGCTGATTATTTACTGGTGGGAAAAGGTTGTTAGCCCTGTTAGCCCTGCAGAGTCAATGCAGCTAAATGGGCCCAGCCACACTTCCAATCCAGTCAGTTACAAAATATGAATTGCAAGTAGTTTCAGGTACTTTGCCTCCCCTTGAGTCTCTCTGCTGACTGTTGTTGTCCAACAAGCACATTTTCATAATCTTTTAATGCTTTTTCTCCCCTGTCGCCATCTGAAAGACCACCTGCTCTCAAATGCAGAATGAGCAGCATGGCTTTTGTGACTGACAGAAGTATGGTTGTTCAATTGGATGGTTTCCCTTTAAGAACAATTCTTTCTATTCTTCTGAGTGCAACATCAACTCAATAATCAGGAAAGGTCCCAAAACAGCACCTTTATTATTACTGATGATGTAAAAGGCAGCAGGAGACCAGTTTAGCTGTCAGATCAGAGGTGGGTTTTGCAGGGTCGGTGGTTAGAAAAATCAACTTTTAATTTGCAAATGGAGGAAATTGTTCACAGACATCATTGACTGACTGTAACTAGGAAGCCCACAATTTCACTGAGACAGAGGCTCTGGTTAGTTGCTCTGGTTAGTTAGACTGGGTTAATTAAATCACTGTGAACCCCTACCCAGACACTTTTATGTCCATGTGAATGGCTTAGTTCCATTTAGTTTAAACCTGTTCCTAAATAACATAAGCTAAACAGAAATCAGAGCATCTACAAGGCCCTTTGCTTTGGTTTGACTCAATTCATTTTTAATAGAGCTGAGCTACAATACAAATTTTGAGCCAATATTTCAACATTTTTTTATCAAAATGAGAAGAAAAAGTCAAAATATGGAAACTTTTCATAGAAAGAAAAAGTTCCCAAAAATGTCGATTCGGGAACATTTAAAACATTTCATTTTGACATTTTCCATTGAGTCAAAATGTTTAAACATTCCCAATCAAACCATTTAATTCAAGTCAGTTTGACATTGAACAGAAACAGTCTTATTATAGAATCATAAAATTATAGACTGGAAGGGACCTCAAGAGGTCATCTAGTCCAGTCCCCTGAACTCATGGCAGGACTAAGTATTATCTAGAGCATCTCTGACACGTGTTTGTCTAACCGGCTCTTAAACATCTCCAATGATGGAGATTCCGCAGCCTCCCTAGGCGATTTATTCCAGTGCTTAACCACCCTGACGGGAAGTTTTTCCTAATGTCCAACCTATCACGGTGCTTCAGACGTACTTCGGCAGGGAGCCCAGCCTACAGAAAAGAATGTGGGCATGATGTAGCTGAACTGTAACTCCCATGAGAAATGGAAGATAACAATGACTTTTTTGTGGGAAAATGCCATTTTCATTGAAAATTTTAATTTTTGATGAAATTTTGAAGCACAAAGATTTGCCCCAAAGTGTCCATTTTTTAAATATATTCAGACTTTTCAAACTGTAGGAAACATTTAAAGGGGAAAACAAGTTGAAGTGAAATGGGGTCCTTCACCCCCAAAAAAGACTATTTTTGAAATGAAAACCAAGTATGTTGTGCAAAATTTTGGAGAAAATGAAACTTTTGCGACAAGTATGGGCCTTTTTTCAGCCAACTCTAGGACTGTGCTTCCTTTCAAAAGCCACTCTCTGTTTTGTCCAGCCTGTAATAGACTAGGAGCGGTGCCTGGCAGGGAGCATGATTTATTTAGTGCTACTGAATTTATTATTATTATTAATTAAATGCAGATATAATTAGTAATGCAATCCTCAGGCTGGAGTGAATTCAATGACTAACCGCTCTGGTTACTTGGGTTAGAATTTCTGTATAAATCTTGTAAAGAACTCATTTAGGATTCTTAATTAGCTTTTGGGGTGAGGCGGGAAAAAGGAAGACAGGAAGGAAGGAGACTAGACCACTTCACTCCGCAGGAGTCAAGTGAGCAGGATCAAGTGCAGATGAGAACAGAGATGACTCCGCTTTCCCAAAATTGTCCCTTCGCAATTGCCTATGTAAATTGCACACAATCCGCTGGCCTTGAAATGCCACCCCTGAACTTCATTTCACATTTCACTTCAGGAAAAGCAGAGAGGCTAAACTTTATGACAGGGGAGTCCTTGAATCCCTCGCAGAAGAGGAACCCCAGCTGTTTAGCTTAGCAGGGCCTGATTTCTTGAGCATGAAGGACCTTTCCCCATCCTTTCTTTCTCCCTTCCTCCCCGTTCATTTTCCTTGGCTGAACCAGGGTTCAGGTGATGCCCTGGTGGAGAAGGGACAATCGTTCCAAGCCGGTAGTCATACCTTGTGGATGGGGGTACCTAGTTCCTGGTTTCTGTGACAGGTTGGCTCCACCTAGACTTCAATGCAAACCCTAGCAGCCATGTGGGGGAGTTGGCTGAGAGGGGCAGGAGAAAAAAGCGTGTGTCTAAGCAGCATCCCTGATAGGTGTGAGTGTGTCTCCTATACACCCCCAGTTCCTGCCCCATCCCCAGTACCCCATTAGAAGTGGGCGAACATGCTCTGTGGCAGTTAGATGGTGCTGGGTGAAAGCTACCCAGAGCTAAGCCCTGGTCAGGCTTGGCTTTGAGAGGCAAAGGCACCTGTGGGTGATGGGGACTTGGTAGCTACCAAAATGTCCACCCTCGTGCCGCAGGGCAAGGCCAAGAAGTAGTGAAAGCCAAGTTCTTTGATTCTGTGTGAATTTGACAGGGCTGCTGCTACCCCCCCAGTACAGCAGAGCCCGTACTTGAAGTCACCCATGTGAATTCCAGGATTTTCCTTCTCGGGGAGCAAAAAGGAAGGAAACAAGAAAGACTTTGGTGACATCTAACCTCCCGCTCCCTAAAGAGCAGAAGGAGAGAGTTGTCAGATGCAAGGAGGTCAAGGACCCTCAGACTGTTCCCACCCTCCCCTTGGAGAATGTCTCACTCCAGCTTGTGTTCTATACAGAACAAAGAGACCCTGCTGTAAAGAAAACCCATTAAATTCTCGCCTTAGTGGATTTATAACACCTTGATTGACCAGCACTGGTAATAGCATCTGGTCCATATTGACATCATTATTAGCTAGCAGCAAAGGAACCATGCTTCAAGGCATATACTGTTCATTCCTGGGGCCAATAGGGAATTTCTAGCTGCATTTATACATAGCTTTGTGCAACTGGTCAGATTATAGGGATAGGGTGTTGTCCAGGCAGGATATCAGACATACGGGGACCAATGACATCTGATCTGATACTGCAAATCCTATTCTCTTCTTTTACTCCTGACATCCCTTCCCTGCAATAGACTGGGGCACTGAAACCTAAAACCTATCTCTGGGATAAAATGCCTTGTCCATTTAATTTTAATATCTTTTCTCCTTGGCTGGACTGTATCTCCCCCTTTTAGAGGGCCGGACAGACGGGGTCAGATTGCGATTGCAGTTGGTTGCGAATCCAGGCTCAGTCATGGAATTCCTTCTGATTTTACACCAGTCGGTGACAGTAGATTCTGGCCCAATAAGTCTTTTTCATCTTTAGTATATTACTGTGAGCCCTATTTGTAGCATGCTGTGAGATACGCTTAGTGGACTGCAGCTGGTTGGTTTTTGGTTTTTCTCTCCTGCGCTCCTATAGACAATGCAAAGGAGTTGATTATTAACGGGAGGGTCTTTGATGTCAAAGATAAACCACCATAACTAAGGTGCTGGAATCCAGTTACGCTTACCCATTTTGGTTTGTAGTTTGTTATTGTATTGGTTCCAATGTCTCATATCCCGAAGCACAGTGCTCAGGTAGCTTTAGAACAGGCTAGCTTTAAAAAAAAAATGCTCCCTCCATTAGCCCCTCCCTTGCATGAATGTGTCTCAGATTGGAAGTGGCAGATGGCAGTGAAATGAATGGATTTGACATTGAAGTAGTCTGTCTTTTTTTCCAAGAGGAGCTCAGGGAATGCAAAGTCCCACTGATGATATTCGAGTCTGGCCTGCAGAGATCCTCTTGCAACTGGACTTGATGCATTTTGGCTCCGATTGAGCGGAGGATGGACTTGGGCAGAGCACGGATCTGGAGGTCATGGGAGATCACATACTAACTATGAATCAACAGTGTAACACTGTTGCAAAAAAAAAAAAGCATTCATTCCGGGGTGTATTAGCAGAGCACTGTAAGCAAGATGGGAGAATCATAGAATCCAAAGAGGATGGAGCTCAGCCCTTCTCAGTGGCGGCAGATGACAGAACAAGGAGCAATGGTCTCAAGTTGCAGTAGGGGAGGTTTCAGTTGGATATTAGGAAATGCTGTTTCACTAGGAGGGTGGTGAAGCACTGGAATGGGTTACCTAGGCAGGTGTTGGAATCTCCTTCCTTAGAGGTTTTTAAGACCCAGCTTGACAAAGCCCTCGTTGGGATGTTTAAGTTGGGGTTGGTCCTGATTTGAGCAAGGGGGTGGTCTAGATGACATCCTGAGGTCTCTTCTAACCCTAATCTTCTATGATTCTATGATTCTAAAAATCATGAGATTTTTTAAAAAGAATACATTTGGATTTCATTGTCTTTGCATCTTGGTTTTTGAGCCATTGGGGTGCAGTCAGTTTACACTGTCAATATTATCTCTGCACACCACAGATCACCAACTTTTGTTTTTCTTCTTTAACTGAAAGCTAAAATTCTCACCCATAATGGCAGTGCTCCACGAGATGGCATAACTCCCAAATATCCAGAGACTCATGGTTAGGTCATCAGGGTTACAACACCATCAGTATCTATTGTTTTGTTGGCTTCTTTGAAACAAACAGGTAGATTTTAAAAAAAATAAAGTCAGAGTAGGTACAAAAATCAGCCAATCACTGCAAAAGGGAAAATTAGAGAGAACTGGTGAACAGTGCCACAGATCACGTGGGAACAAGAAGTAGTCTGGTCTGCACAAGTAGTCATGGAAGATTTGTGGTAGGACATGTAGTAAGATGCGGCCCTGAAACATAAACTCTTGTATCAGAGGCCTAGCATGTGGCCTGAAGCCTGAACCAAAGTAAGCCAAGGTATTGCTAAGCAAAGCTGGGCTGTGAGCCAGAGGTATGCCCGGCTTGCGAAAATTGGCAAGAAGAGGGCTGCTAAAGGCACGTGTTGGGTACACATGCCAAGAGAAAGGCAGTAATGAACCAAGGGTCTGTACCGCATGCTAGCCCTCTGATACAAGAGTTTATGTTTCAGAGCCTCATCTTACTACAGGACATTTGACCCAATGATTGGTTTTGGCACCCCAGTTGCTCACAGAGGTCAGGTCTGGCAGCATAAAGGCTTCTGGAGGTCAACTCTGGGGTCAGGAATAGTCACCAAGAGATGAGCGTGACTTCACGTCGCCCTGCGCAACATGTAAAAGTTATTGTTGGCATTCTAAGTAGCATGAAAAGCAGCAGCAGCTGAATGAACCCTGTGCTCTTCCCAAAGAGAAGGACTTTTTCATTTACAAGAGCCAAAAGGACGGTAAGGGAGAAAAGCCAAAGCCTGTAGGACGCTGAAGCAAAAAAACATCCTAAAGGGCCCCATGGCTTAAAAAAGACCTTTTGAATGATCAATTCCCTGACGTTGTTCATTGATTTTTTCCCCCTGGTTCTCCCTTATCTTTCCTTCCCTGTTGATATCTCTTTAATTGATTCCTGATTACAGATTACACCAGTTACAAACTCTTATTTGTTGAACAATGGAGCAGGCGTCTTCCCTGCCACCCCAGGAAATGCATGCTGATCTTGGTAATTTAAGAGGGTTCCAAATGAACAAGCCGTCGAGAGCTTAAGATGATACTGGTGATAATTATTTTAAAAAAAGAAAAAGGACTCTACACATGTATTCTCCCAGAAACTACCTTGTTTACATTCCCCTTCCTTTACAGTCCTATAAACCCTGTATCCTGTAAGAATTACAAGACAGTTGAAGTTGCAACTGAGTTCAGAATGTGCTTTTTTGGACTCATTATCAACTCCACTTCTGTTTGCACTGCTTAGCACATAAATGATGTAAATTAAACTAACTGCATAAATTATTCAATTTTTTTTCTTATCTCCAATAGACACCACAGAAAATTCTGTACTAGCCAGGTGATGCCTCACTGCCAGTGCAAGTCTGGTCAGAGAGGAGCTCCAAATATATCCCAGAAATCTGTAGAACATTTCCCCATTAAATACCAAATGTTCTTCCTTTGGATGCCTACGATTCTGTTCTCATAGGTAGGGAAATCAGGAGAACCTCCACTAAAGTTGATGGAGTTATAATGGTGTAAGTGAGATCATACACAGGAGGATTAACTTACAAAGAACAAGGTATCTGGATAGTAAGTGAATTCACACAGTGTAGTTTGCAGGATAAAAGGGATGGGAAGAAGGTTATCGTGGACCTAATGGAGAGAGAGGTCACAGTTCAGGTGATTTAAACCAGACGATGCAAACAGCCTGGCCAATTCTTTCAATTTTATGGAAAGTCTTGCAATAGTTGATGGGGTTTTTTTCAGATAGCCCCAGCTCCTGGAATCATGTGAATATGTGAGAACATTCTTTTCTTTTCTTTTTTTTTAAAGTAAGTTTCCAGGCCTCATGTTTGTAGTGAAAAGCTAGAAAACATCAACCCATAAATCTCAAACACCAATAGGCAAATCAAACAACCCCAAAGTTATTGTTTTTAAAAAAAATGATGATTTTTAAGCCATTCCTTTGATTTTGGGGTGAGGGCTGACGCCTCTTTTTTGATGTTGTGGGTTTGGAAATAACATGAGATGGTGCAAGATATGTTGTTATAATCAGTAAGAATGGATGGTGTATCCTGTTTTCTTCCTAGACCACTGGCAGGTGTTTGTGTGTGTGTGTATTTGTGAGTGTTGGATAAAGCTATACTTCCACTGGCTTTCACACTGGCCTGTATTGGACAGATAAACATAGTCACCCTGGTGGTATTGTATTTACTTCTTCCTTATTTACTTTGTTTCTTTTATTTCACTTTAGGGGACCAGGCTGAAATTGACATTTTTTCCCTTCACAAGCCGCCTCCTCTCTCAATGCTGGGTCTCTGGGCGCTCAGTTAAGCCAGACAGTGGAATGGACTGGCTGTAAATAGAGTGTTGATAAATTGGGTAGATAACACTGCCTTGGTCTGGCTTACCCCAGTGCACAAAGTAATCAAAAGGCTCTTCCGCCTCTGAAAGGTCATCGTATTGACAAGGGGAGCGATCATGAGGATGTGTCTTTTGCAAGATGCCTGTCACCAAACACCACTTCCCTGGGAGGTCTGAAGTGAATGTTCTGGAGACATCACATTCATGCCTCCTACTCCCTTCCCCAGCCCCCTCGGGTGTCTTGATTTAACTGCTGCTAAGGCCTGTCCAAGCTGGTGAGACTCCCTGGCATAAGAGAAGCCTGAGTAACCGCTCTCTGACCTGATAAAAAGCCTCCTGAGCCGCTTGAGTTGAAACTGAAATCAGCCCAGCCTGTAGGTATTTTTCTGGGTCGAACTGAGAATCAAGGCAGAAAGGTGCTGAGTTCCGAGTCCTCCTTTTGGACCCTGTTCAGTGAATCCTGAATGAACTGCTTCCTCATTCTGCTCGGCTAGGAGGCTGTTGTGGGAATCAAGAGAAGGCATGGGACGTGGAGGGCCTGACTTCTTTAGACCTCAGAGACAGGGCGAGAAGTCTAATAGGGATATGGTGGATAACCCCAAGAATGCTTCAATGTACATGTTCATTGTGTACCGGACATTGGGGCACAAACACATCCTGTGCATCCCCGTTCACTTCAGGCATCACCTTGGAGGTGACAATGTGTTACTGGAACTTCAAAACGTAGAAGACTATTATAACTTGCTTCTGCCATGCAGAAGTTATGGCAGAAACCAACGGCAGAGGGATTCACCTAAACGAGTAATTATAGAGGCCTCCACGTTCCAGAATCTCCTGCCCCACTGCCTCTTCTAAGCAAGTAAAGAGGACACATGATATCTTGCCAAGCCAGTGAAGGGTGGGACACGGGAGAGCTGGGGTGGGGGAGGTTTGGAAGTTTCCCAAAATTAAAGGCTGATTTTATAATCCATCAGGCCTTGACTAGACTTGAATGTCCATTCTTGTTGTGACACTTGTTAATTGATTGCCGGTTGCCACGTCCTACACCGAGACTGACAATTCAAGTTTAGACAAGGCCTAAATTAAAATGTGGGTGTGACTTCTCTCTGCTAAATTAAGTGGCATGTCATGGTTTGGAATTGGAGGGGTAGCATGGGACTGAACAGAAAGCAAAGACATGAACTAACCTTACGGTGATGCCACCATTGCTGCTTGGTTAGCAGCAACCTCTCCCACAAAGAGGTTAAAGGGGTGTGACCGATCTGTCTGTCTGCTCATCTGCTTTAAGTATGAGGCCCACAAGTTATAGAATATGAGAACAAGGAGCATGTCTAGCACTCCAGTTAAGTAATGCCCTTATTGCATGCCTTGGCAATACCGCAGAAGTCTAAAATGCTGATGCTTTTGATGGGGTACCAATTGATTTTCGCGATCTCTGAGTTGCTGAGTTGATTAGCTGTAATGCTAGTTTCATAGCTGTTAGCAGCAGCGCTGTTGGCCAGTTCCCAGCAAAACAGTAAAGCTCTCCGATGATTTCTTGATAAATCAAGGTGGGATTCTGGGAACGTTACTACTTCACATTAAGGACTAGCATGTGTTGGAGCATCCGTTCAGCGCCTCGCATCGTTTTCTGTAGCTCCAAATTTGAACTGACACCGATTTGGAAACCTCATCTAGCTGGGAATTGCAGGGAACCTGCCTGAAATGAAATGGTTTGTATTTAAGGGGGAAATGGGATACCTTGGGGTGATGAGAATGTGCTGGCTGTGGGGAGCTCCAAGTGAACACAAAATTGCCTTAGGTGGAGGTGATCTATGCTGAAAGGTGGTGTCACAAGCCCAGGTCTGCAGCCTTTGCCTTGGCCAGTGCCCCACAGAGTCTCTAACGACAAACTCGTTATGTGGCAAGATTTATGCTCCTTACAAGATGCTGATCCCCATCCAGTTCTGACTTGGATCAGCCAGCTTTTGCCATCTGGTTAGAATCTCTCTCCGTGCCCATGACAGATCCTTTCCTGAACTCTGCAGGGCCCCATGGTGACGGAGCCTGGCGTTGCCGGCAGACATTTCATAACAGCTAGCTATGAGAGAAAGCAACCAGGGTGCTATTTGCTCTGTGCGCTGAAGTGAGGCGAGAATCCAGGTCAGTCAAGGCCTCTAGGCACTACTGTAATATGAAGAATGGCTTGGCACATCCCCTCAGCAGCTTCCCCAACCACGAAAGAACAGCTGCCTTCTCTCAGGAGAGCCTCAGTTTGGGTTGCAGTGGAAACACCACTTGCCCGCCTCCTGGAGTAAGAATCCCCCCACACGCCTCATCGGTGACCTAGCCCATGAGTTCTCCATAAGTACGATTATTTCACTTAAGCTTTCCAGGAGTCACTGAGCTCTAAATGACTATGGAAGGAAGGTAATAGGGCCCTCAGCACCTGACCCTCACCTCAGCCTTGTCCAGGGGGCAGGAACTGGGTAATGCATTCAGCTCCTGTTGCAAAGCTAGCCGGGGTTATAACCATGATTTTCATAATTGGGTTTTAACATACATAGAAACCACCCAGCAGCGATAATAGCTTTGCACTAGAAGTGCCTTAAGATGGAGGAGAACTGCTCCTCTGAAGTGTTAAGAATCCCAGCACATTTATCTTAATAACTTTTATTACAGCCTGCCAGTTTAAACCTAATGACTAATTTATTGTATAAAATACCAGCAATATATTTTTTGATTTTGCTAATTAATTATCTCAGACAAAGGTGATATTTATAAAACTGCCCAGAAATGGTATGTGCATTCAAATTGCCTTGCAGCAGGAGATGAAATTATTACTAATATGGGATCAAATTATTACTGTATTGACTTAGTTACTTTATTACTTTGTAATGGATTTCTTCATTATTTTCCCCAGGATTGGAGCATTCGTGATTGCATTAAAGCCTGTTAATCTATGCAAATATCATTAAGAGCTACTAATAACCACGGCAACTTTCCTCAGTTTCAGGGAATGTACTAAGTACTTTCTACGCGCATTGTTATGTTCCGTTAATGTGATGAGATTAGCTGAGCATCTGAATCTTTGGGACAGAGAGTAGGTCCGAATGCCTTATGAGGGTGTTGTCCTTTGAAGGTTGGTTAATTAGGGAGGAAGGGTGGTCAGATGCTGGTATGGGATGCGGCAGATTGGGGCTCAATTCATGGCTTTCCCTGTGTGACCTGGGACAAGCAAAATTTTCAAAAGTGGGCACTGATTTTGAATGGCCAAGTTCCCCATTCCAGAGACACTGAGAAATCACAGTCATGAATACTCAACAGAACAAGCCCAGAGCATCTGTGTAATAAAACCTCCCTCCTTCACAGAGGGCTTTGTGGGGATACACACTTTGGAGATGCTTGTAAATTATAACAGTAGGGCCATAGAGACAATGAAGGGGGGGGGGAGACCTCTATGGTTAAATTATTATCATCTTTACCCAAAACACAGACTCAAGTCTGAAACTTTGTTGAGGTTTATATATATATAGAGAGAGAGGTATATTACTTTTTTTAGAAAACATCATTCTTAGCACTTTTTGATTTGGCCAGGAACAAAAAGAGAAGCATTAAAATGCCACAGAAAAGGTTAGAATCATAGAAAATTAGGGTTGGAAGAGACCTCAGGAGGTCATCTAGTCCAATCCCCTGCTCAAAGCGGGACCAACACAAACTAAATCATCCCAGTCTCAGGAGAATTTCAGGGCTGAACAAAAAATCACCAGAAAGAGTCAGAATTCTTACTAAGGCCAGATCGGAGGAGAGCAATTGATCTATTGGGAATTGATTTATCGCGTCTAGTCTAGACGCGATGAATTGATCCCCGAGCATGCGGCCCGTTGACTCCAGAACTCCACCGCCACAAGAGGTGGAAGTGGAGTCGATGGGGGAGCGGCAGCGGTCAACTCACTGCAATGAGGATGCTGAGGTAAGTCAACCTAAGAGATGTCGACGTCAGGTACGCTATTTGCGTAGCTGAAATTGGGTATCTAAACTCAACCCCCTCACCCCCACCCCAGTGTAGACTTGGCCTAAGAAAACCTATTCTCATCAGATCTCCAGAGCAAGCTGAAGAACAAAGGATCTTTGCTTGAGATTCAAGATAAAAACCCGTCCAGTTTTTTTCTGTTTCAAATTCAGAGGAGGCTGGCAGCACATGAAATCAATGATATCTGATGGTCATTTGCTCAGTAACCTGCATTTTTATAAGAAACAGGATAGTGTTGGAAGATGGACCATGATCTGCCCTAGCATGGCGGCTCTTATGTTCTTATATGAAATTGCGTGATGGGCTTCCCTTTGTCCAATTTCCAGAGAAATGTTTGTACCCCCAAAAACCAGCTTTCTTGACACCTTCAGTAGCAGGCTAGGAACTGAATGAGTATGAAGACTCAGGGTTTAGAGACACTAATGAGGACAGTGAATGAGAGAAGTTTGAATTAATACTAGCAATGCTGTACACATTGGCTGGGTATAGGACTCCAATTTCTATCTGCCAAATTTTACCAACACTAAATCCCCTAAGATGAATAGATAGCTAGAGGGGTGGGTAGAGAGACAAAAATAGCATCTATCTATCTATCTATCTATCTATCTATCTATCTATCTATCTATCTATCTATCTATCTATCTATCTATTTTTCTCCATACTCCTCTCTCTCTCTCTCTCTCTCCCCCCATAGCTCTACCTATCTATCTATCTATCTACACGCAATCCAGAATGCACATTTTAGCTATCAAAGCTGTCTGATCATTGCTACATTATTGCTCTTTGTCGCTGCAATGTGACATGCTCCCAAAGGGCCACCATGTTATTTCTGAGTGACACCTGCCGCCTTATATTCAAATTGACCTTAAAAAAATTGATTAGGTCCAATTATGAGAACAACTGAACTCTGGGTGCCCTTGTTTGCTCTGTCGGCATGCACACCAAAGCCGAGAGGTAGGCAGGCTTTGAAAATGCTAAAGGCTTCAGTTTTTGACGGAAAGCCGTGTTCTGAACTATAAACAGTCGCGGCAGGGTTGAGGTGGTGACGAGCAATTCCACAGCTTCGGGGGGTTACTGAAACTTTCATTGTAATTTTTTTTTTTTTGTTAGCAATGAATATATCTTTCCAAAGTCTGTATAAAAACCAGCTGGTGTGAAATTCAGAGCATCAGAACAAGCCAGCACCGGCAATGGAGTTGGATTAGCCATTTGCACCTCTGTAAATGGATTAACAAAATGTGATTGTTTGGTGTTTGGCTGTCAATCTGCATTTGGCTCCGAGAGGGTAATTTTAACTCGCGACGTGTTAAAAAGTAATTCCATAGATTGCGGCAGTCTGGGACCCTGTGAAACTTTCCGATTTTGCTGATGAGCTGACCTTGTTTTGTTATAAAAAACACTCCCTCAACAGTGCTTTGGAAGCAAAAGCATCGTTGTAAAAGAGGGTCCTTCTAATAGCCGGTAGAGGAGAAACCTGTCTTTGGAAGATGAATGGCTATCATTCAGGATGACAAACAAACGGGGAAGATGTTGACAATAAATTACAATAGTGGGTCCAAGTTGTACCATAGCACTGAGGAGCTCTGACCCAGGACCCCGGTGTGTTAGGGGCCTTGAACAAAACAATGGCTTATGATAATGCTGATCTCCAGAGTTTCTATCCAGTGGTGAAAGTAAAATTTGTCTCTTACCAGTACGGGTAGCAGCTTTGCCCCCCCCCCCAAAGGGGCGGGGCCTCAGGCGGAAGGGGTGGGTCTGTGGATTAGCGTCCCCCTGCCAGCCCGTCCTCCCACACCGCCCAGGGCTGGGTAGCTACTGCTCCTTTTGCCCCCCCCCCCCCAGCAGCCTGGGGGGCTGGGGGGAGGGGCAGGGATGTTAAAGTGCTGCCGCAGCAGCATTTTAAGCAGGTCCTTTTGCTGCAGGAGTCCCTGCCCCTTTTGCCCCCCCCCCCCAGCCTCCCTCCCCCACCGTCGAGGGCGCTGCCAGTAGGGACCTGGCAGGGCCGCCGATCCGGGGGCGCAAAAAGAGCAGTGACATTAAAGTGGTAGGGGCCAGTACAGTCGGCCATTTTTACCAGTACGCCGTACCAACCCGTACCCCCTTACTTTCACCCCTGTTTATATCTCTGTTGTTAGCCTCCAAGCACATTACAAAATATCAACTCATTAATCCTTTGCATTTATAGGGGCTCTGTTATCCAAAGATCTCAAAGCACTTTGCACGGACAATTAATTATGCACCCCTCCCATCTTATTCTTCCATTTTACAAAGGGGGGGAATTGGGAGGGGTGCATAATTAATTGTGTGGGAAAGTGCTTTGAGGTCCTAGGATGGCAGCGCTCCTATAAATGCAAAGTATTGTTCAATTGAGGTTAAGCGGTTCCGTTTCCTTCACCGCAGACTTCCTGTGTGACCGGGGGTGTGTCACTTAACCTTTCTGTGCTTCAGTTTCCCCATCTGTATAATGGGGTAACAGCACTGCCCTGCCTCACTGTCATATTGGAAGGATAAATTGTGAAGCACTTTCATAACCGTGGGTGAAAAGTGTGGTATAAGAGCTAGGTATTGTTGTTATTATTAAGGGGCATATTCATGATATCACGGTGCGTCAGCTGCAGACCCAGGAGGAGAAAAAAAATCCAGGACTCCCACCTCCCTGTGTCTTGATCTGTTTACCTATCGTATAGTTGTCCATAGCACCCATCACTGTTGTATCTAGGTGCTCTGCACAGCTTTTACTGCTGTGAGGGAAAGACGGTTCGATCGGTAGGTGCAACCATTTCTTTGCTGTATGTCAGGGGTGACCAGACTCTGGCTCATGTGCCACAAGTAAAGTGAGGCTCATGGAACCCCGCAGTGCCCCCCACTTTCCACCTACCCGACTGGGGGAGAGCTCGGGGCCTCTGCCTTGCAGCGGGGGAGTGGGGTAGGAGTTTCAGCCCTGCAGGGCGCGTCTGCCAGGGCTTGGGGTTTCAGCAGGCGTTGGGATGAATCCCCAAGCCTCAGCAGGCACCTCCTACGGGGCTGAAGCCCCAAACCGCGGCAGGCGTGCCCCGGCTCTCAAACGTCTGAAGATTGTCCTATGCAGCTCCCAGGGTCAGTAAGTTTGGCCGCCCCTGCTATATGTTTTGCAAGCCAGGGCTCCAATCCTGCCATCAGATTGGTTAGTGCTGGCCCCTGCACTCTTTGACTTCAACAGGGCTTCCCATGCGCCTGGGGGGATGGCGGGATGAGATCCAGAGACGAGCTTTGCAAGCCAGAAGTCTTTGCCCACCATCCGTCTCCCGATCCATATTGACTGCAAAGCCCCACCGCCTGCTGCTTCAAAGGAGAGTTGATTGTGCTCCTGCAGTTTGTTCAGTGTAGGGTCTCAAGTATCAGCTTGGGGTAGTAAACAGGGAACATGGATATTCCTGTCTTTAAAAGCATGGGTCCCTCAGAGCCCCATGCTCCCAGTGTCCCCAGCCTCTGTTTGCCAGAGGCTAGGTGTGGACACCAAGACATGGATCACTGGATAATTGCCCTGTTCTCTGAAGCCCCTGGCACTGGCCACTGTTGGCAGACAGGATACTGGGCTAGATGGACCCTGGGTCTGACCCAGTAGGGCCGTGTTCTTAAAACAGTGAACTGGCGCCCGTCCTCCATTGCCATTGAAAAGTGCACGTGACATAAAGAACAAACACGTTTCAATGATCTGCACGGAAATCGCCTGATTTGGGGCCATCTCAGCCCCTTTGCCAACAGGGGCAGGGGGGATAGAAGCTGCATATGGTAGCATCTCCATCGTCCCCAGGCATTACAATAATGGAGAATGGGGAGACGCACAGGTCTGAAGCAGAGCTCCCCCACAGGTACATTTCTTCTGTGGAGGGAGCGCTCCCTCCTCTTCCAATCTCCTTCCTCCAGTTATCCCGCTTCATCTGACTCCGGGGACACCAGACCATAAGATCATGTGTGAAGAATGCAGCTGGTCTGTCTAGCCCCATGGGGTTGTAGCTCAGGGCTTGGCTAAGGCCTTCCACGCTTGGGCCTGGGGGAAAACATTTAACCCCAAATGAGGGGGCACCCAGGGCTTCTAGTAAAGTGTGACGGCTTGGCGCCAGGTGGCATTTTAGCCTGATGGTCCTGCCCTTGTGCCATGTTTACATCTCAGCTGTGATTTTAAACCAGTTTAGTTAATCTGCTGCAAAATGCTGCAGAGACTCTCCCACCAGTTTAAACCCATCTTAATTTACTTTACCTGCAGTCGATTTGGAGTAGGTTCAAACTAAGCCAAAGTAAGTGTCCACACTGGGGTTTGCACAGGTCCACTAACCCGATTTAACAGAACTAGTTACATTAAACTGCGTGCAAGTCAGTGCATAGACGAGGCCTGATTTTCTAATGCTGATACCTGTGCAGTCATCTCAATTCCAAGCATCGAGAGTGGGCCACAGCCTCAACTGGTATAAATCGGCGTATCTCCATTTGAAGTCAGGGGAGCTACACTAATTTACACCACCTGAGGACTTGGCAGAGTTGTGCTCTGGTGATGATCTGCTTTGCCTAGCTTTGCTGAATCCCTTGCCTGGAATGTACACATGGCTTAACTTCATGCCAGACTTCTTTGCATTGCGTGAATACTAATTGCACTTCTAGGCAGACAGATATATTAAAATTAATACATAATATATAAAAAAATGCAGCGATAGTTGAACTGACCCAAAATAACCTCTCTCCTTCTGTCTTGAGCACTGGAGTTTTAGCATAAATCTCTTTTACTGCAGTGGCTTATGGTGTGCCACAAGCAAATGCAAAGAGCAATTAAACATTTAACATGATTGTAAGGAAAAGAGAAAAGCTGCATCAAGGAAAAAGAAACCCAGCCCACAGGATCTAACGACAGACCAAGGGAAATGGTGTTAGGGATGGATCAGTTCAGTTCAAGAGCTTTGTTTGCCCAGGATCTGGTAAAACATTTGAAAAGCAAGATATTCACTTTGCTGAGCTTCTTAACAGGATTTTCAAACAATCCTAATGTCATGAAGCCGCCGGGTGGATGCCGCTGCTGCTTCTGGAGCCCAAACAATGTGAGTTTCACACTTCCTGTGTGCTCCTTACTGTAGAGGGTTACCTGGAGACATTTGAAATCCGTCTCGGAAAGAATTTGCACTTTCATAGGCTCCGGTTACCCCTTAAGAAAAAAAAATCTTTAGTCCATAGCTAGTCTTTAATGAATTTCTTTTTCTTTCTCTCTGTTTGCTTTCTTTCCTTCCTGAGACATGATTTTGCTTCCATTTAAAATAAATAAATAACCAAACCCATGGGTGATTTCAATGAGCACAAATGTTTATATTAAAAAAATGTGGACGTATTTCTTTCTTTCTTTCTTTCTTTCTTTCTTTCTTTCTTTCTTTCTTTCACCAGATTTAAACGGATTGAAGAGCATCCACATGGGGCTTTGCATAGGTTTAATTATATTATTATTATTTAGTTTATTATCATAATACATAGGAGCTCTCCGCATAGACCAGAACTTGTTTTTGCCGGGCATGTATAAGCACAGAACAAAAAGACTGACAGGAAAAAAAAAGAAGGAACAAAAAGTCTTTGCCCCAAAGAATTTCCAGTCTAAGGGCTGGTCTTCACTACCCGCTGGATCAGCAGGTAGCGATTGATCTATTAGTGATCGATTTCTCGCATCTGGCGAAGACGTGAGAAATCGATCGCTTGCGGCGCCCCCGTCCACTCCGGAACTCCAGCTTGCCGGGAGGCACAAACTGGAGTCGACAGGGGAACGCGCCACCGACTGCCGCCGCAGTGAGGATGGCAGGTAAGTCAGCTGCAGATACGCAAACTTCAGCTATGTGATTCATGTAGCTGAAGCTGCGTATCTGCCATCGATCCCCCCCGGTAGTGAAGACCAGACCTAAGTATGTGACAGGAGCTTACAGGTAGGTAGAGACAGACAAGGGAGGACAAGGAAAAAATGGGGTGATATTGGTCAGCCGTGACTGGCAGTAGTCACATTGATTCTAACCCACAACTTCAGCTTAACTGGTGCATCTTTTGTGCGCAGACAGATCCCGAAGTAGAATGGTGACATCGCACGAGTGCAAGTTGAGTGACTGAGTGGGTTAGGGGTTCTGAGACAGGTGGCCCCAAATTCCTTGTGACTTAGGAATACCTATTGACTTCACCGGCTAACAAGCAATTTTAAAATTCCCATCCTGAGCAACGTACAGTCTACACAGACAAAGGATGGGAGGAAAAATGACAGATCAGCAGGTCCAATAAGAGAACGCAGATTTTCTGAGCTCCAGTTCAGCCCCCTATCCCGAGGCTACCCTGCGTCCACTACAGTACAACAGAGCAAAAACTAGACAGAGTCCCGTTTTCTTTCAAAATTCCATCACAGGCTACCTTTAAGGACCCAGGTCTCTAATGTTTGCTCAATCTTATTTAGACAGAACTCTGCTGAAATCAATGGGGAATTTGTCCATATAAGAACCATTGGTGTTCATAACAACAGAACCCATACATGCCTATGGCACAATTAGTCTCTCAATTTGCCTGCTAGTGTTTATTCTTAGTCTGCAATATCAGACACAAAGTTGCATTTTTTCTGCTAGAGTGTGCCACTAGTACAATAAGGGTCTAATATATTAATGAATAAGGATCTGTAATATGCTAATATTTCTGCATCACATTAATATTCTATTAGACTAATGCATTATTATGCTAATACGGTCTATTAAAAATGCAAAATATAATTATGCTCTCTGTATGGATCTTGTACTGAAATCCCATGCTTGCCCTAGCTCACATTTATTTGTGTGTGTGCACAGATTACTGATACTTTCCACACTATGGACCAAACCCAGACCTGGCTCATGACGACACAACCCCATTGTCCATGTGAAATGGGTTAAATGAGCCCAGTGGATAAGTGCCCCATCTCTTAAAGTCTTAGGGCCCAGAGCTATTCCACTTAGGACCAGACCCTGCACTTTCTTGTGTGCAAAAAGAGTTTTGCGATTGACTTAGATGGGCACAAAGTCAACAGCCAAACTTCCATTGACCAAAGTCAATACAGCATTGGCCCCGTAGCTTTAACGCTAATTGAGCCCCCTGCTGGGAGGATGAGGCTTGAATTGAACATGTGGCTAGAACCACCCTCTCTTAGATGTGGAAGGTTGTAGCCAGTAGCCCCTTGCGCCAGCCCTACTGCCCCTTGTCAATGGATAAACAGAGCTTCAGCCTCTGGGGTTGTGAGTCCATGTCTTTGACAAGCAGTTAAAATAAAAAATGTAAAGATGGGGAGGGGGAGTCCAAGAGAATTTCAACCCCACACATATGGCCCAGGGATGAAGTTCAGTGCCACTTAACCTTCTTGGATCAGACCCTCAGCAGGGGTAAATTGATTTCAGTGGCGCTGATCAGAGTCTCGGCCCCTTGAGATCCTGCAAGAAGAGGCGTGCCCTCCTCTCCCATTGATGTCAGGAGGAGTGGAGGGCACTGAGCCCCTCGCTGCATTGAGCCCTCACAGAATCCTGAGAGGTCGTTCGCAAAGTGCCTCCCGCCCTTACGAACACCCCTGTGAGCTCCTGAATAATGGAGTCTGAATGAGAGGTCTCCTGGAGTTCTTTACATTGCAGCTAAATGAGCACTTGATTGCTTTTAGATGGGCCAATTAAGAATGAAAAGGGAAAGTGAACAGCATGGTTTAAAAAAAAATAGGCTGGTCTGCTAAGTTTATGAAGCAGGAGCTCAAAATGAATATTGAATATTCCACTTTTGACTCTCAGAAAGGTTTGAAGGTGGGAGGCCTAGAGGCTGTTTCGTGCGATAGCCATCATCCTGACTTTGTGCCTTGGTCTTGTTTCTGTTTATTGTGGTCGTAGGATACCAGTTGTTTGGCTGGTAGGGCACTGTACTTAACAAGAGACTCCGTTTGTGAGATGACATGGAATTTGTGCTCAAAAAGTCTCCACTGATGGTGATTATGCCCGATGTTTTATCAAAGGAGCTAGTTACTCATGTGGCTTTGGGGGCTTGCTTCATATTCGAAGAGCAAAGAAGACAGAGCTGCACAAAACTTCCATTAATGAAACCAGGGATGGGGTGAAACTTGCCTTATTTCTGTTTTCATTATAAAACTGGAACTTGGGCCTTGCTTACTAAGGTTTGTGAATCAGATGCCCCTCGGAAAGTTTCAGGCAACCCTGGTGAAATGTACTGTTTTTTCTGAATGGGTGGCTGGCTGTCCCACAGAAAAGATAAAGAAACGTTAGTACCAGTACCTACAGGAGCGCTCCTTGAACTGAAGGAGTAGAAGCCTGGGTTTGGAGAACTGACGAACAAGAGTCCCAGATCACCAGTTCCCCAGAGGGTGGGTTATGACTGATATACTTTTCCCAGAAATGAGCCCACTTTTGAATGCTCCAACACCCTAGATTTTCCAATAGCATGTGGCTTTCAAACAGCCCTTTGCCAAAGTCGGTTTGTGTTTAAAATAAAAAATCCATAGCCTTGTAGTCTAAAGTTTCCTATAGAATCTGTGGACTGAACCTCAGATGGTGTAAATCAGATTAGCACCATTGAAGTTCAGTGGAGCTAGGTGAATTTACATTAGTTGGGGATCTAGCCCAAAATCTGTATTAAAAAGGACAGAAAGCTTTCCCTGGGCTGGCTTGCTTTTGGAAAGATAACGCTTTTCACAGCAGTGCTGTTAACCAGTAAGTTGTTTTGCTTATGTAACGGCACTGTTAGCAAAGCAGAGCCTAGATAAGATGAGGAAGCTAATGCAAAGGGAAAGGTTCAGGGTGCTGAAGTGAGCAATCTCCCCATAACACTACACTGTGCTGTTATTGAACAAGTCCATGCAAATAAAGGGCTTGCCAGGGAAATCTCTCCTCGGGTTTCTGTAGAGAGTCTCAGATTCCATTTGCGTGGAATGAAGGTTTGAAAAATAAAGATGAGGCTGGTTTTATGCAAACTACTACCCACCCAGTCAATTCTGCAATAAACTCTTTTGATGGGCAAGAAAAATATGCCCTTGTTTTATTCAACATCATCAGAGTAAGAGTGAGGTGAGCAGATTTGGTGCCTGGGCTGGTAAAAGAATATGATTTTATAATGCTTGGTTAGACCCTTCTTGCTTTCCACTTGAGCCACCTAAAGGTGGTGTATGCTTTTTGCTAGTACGTGTGGGAAAAGTTTAGCTAGCTCAGATTAACTCCTTCCAAGCTCCTGCATTTGTGGCATTGTATGTACAGTGCCCAGGGCTCCTTTGGTGAACTAGGCAGATGAAACAGAACCAGTAATGATGCTGTCGATCACAAATGATTATTATTTCTCACAGGAGCTCCGCTCCATTCAGTATAATGGAGTCAGGGGCTCCTGTCTTGCTAGCCTATGATTTGCAGTGGCATGCTGCTGCTTCTCTTTTGCTACCCTGTGCTATAGCATGACATACTTTGTGTCCTTGCCTGCTATTCTGGGTTCCGACATGACATTCCATGCGCCCTCTCATGCCATGGTCTTACAGAGCGTGATGGGGGACGCACAAAGCGACCCCTACCTGCCTCGGTGTTTGTCTCTGAATATGTCACTGCTATTTCCCATCTAGTTAAGTGGGGATTTTATGTTGTTGGGATTTGCTGTAAGAGGTTGTCTCTCTTCAGAAGTGCCTGTGCTAGAATGAAGGAGACACACCCATCAATGGAAATGCTTGGGTCACGTTATGACATTTTGTCTTAATGTCTGAGGTAAGCGAGTCTGATTTCCCTGGCAGGGACCATCCACAGTGTAGTATGCTGCAAGCACTGTGATCAGGAGAAGTCTGGCTTTCAGGCAGATCCCCGTTGTTATTATTATTATTGATCTATTCATTTATTCATCTATCTTTGTTTGGCTTGTTGCATGCCAATGATGGGCTTAACGCCACGAGAAAGGCACAAGGGGAAGACAGTCAGTGGCTCAAAGAATTTAAAGCCCAATCCAAAAGCTCTCGTGAAACATACTGTGCTCCCTGTGGCCGTCTGAGTTTGCTGCTGCATCCCCCTTTCAACCGAGGGTGCAGAAAGACATAACCTCCGTGCGATGGAGAAAGGTAGATTTGTAATTACAGGGCATCTTGGGAAAGCTTCACAGACCACAATTCCCTCCCTGTAACGCTCTGTCTTTTCATGGAGAAGCACTTTTCATCTTTCTCTCGCTTGTTCTTTCTTCCCCCTCAGTCCACGTGCAGGGACATATGAAAAAACCAGGCAAAGAGGGATGCACAGATCTCTTCGGGCAAACAAAGAACTGGAGGTTAATTAAAAACAAAAGGCAGCATCGCAAACTGCTGTCCTCACACACACACCTACCCCTTTTGCCCAACAGGTTCATTTCTGAGTGAAACTAGCCAGGGCCAGCAGGGAGCAAAAGGCTTTGGAGGAGAAAGTGTTTTGCAGTGGATGGATGGATGGATGGATGGATGGATGGATGGATGGATGGATAGATGGAAGGAAGGAAGGAAGGAAGGAAGGAAGGAAGGTAGGTGACAAATCTGAGGTATTGTCACAAATTGAAGTATCAGTAGAGGAGGTTCTGGAACTCATTGATAAACTTAACTGTAACAAGTCACCGGGACCAGATGGCATTCACCCAAGAGTTCTGAAAGAACTCAAATGTGAAATTGCGGCACTATTAACGAGGGTTTGTAACCTATCCTTTAAATCGGCTACTGTGCCCAGTGACTGGAAGATAGCTAATGTAACGCCAATATTTAAAAAGGGCTCTAGAGGTGATCCTGGCAATTACAGACCAGTCAGTCTAACGTCCGTATCGGGAAAATTAGTTGAAACAATAGTAAAGAATAAAATTGTCAGACACATAGAAGAGCATAAATTGTTGGGCAAAAGTCAACATGGTTTCTGCAAAGGGAAATCGTGTCTTACTAATCTATTAGAGTTCTTTGAAGGGTTCAGCAAACATGTGGACAAGGGGGATCCGGTGGACATAGTGTACTTAGATTTCCAGAAAGCCTTTGACAAGGTCCCTCACCAAAGGCTCTTACGTAAATTAAGCTGCCATGGGATAAGAGGGAAGATCCTCTCATGGATTGAAAACTGGTTAAAAGACAGGGAACAAAGGGTAGGGATAAATGGAACTTTTTCAGAATGGAGAGGGGTAACTAGTGGTGTTCCCCAAGGGTCAGTCCTGGGGCCGATCCTATTCAACTTATTTATAAATGATTTGGAGGAAGGGGTAAACAGTGATGTGGCAAAGTTTGCAGATGATACTAAACTGCTCAAAGTAGTAAGGACCAAAGCAGACTGTGAAGAACTTCAAAAAGATCTCACTAAACTAAGTGATTGGGCAACAAAATGGCAAATGAAATTTAATGTGGATAAATGTAAAGTAATGCACATTGGAAAAAATAACCCCAACTATACATACAATATGATGGGGGCTAATTTAGCGACAACCAATCAGGAAAAAGACCTGGGAGTCATTGTGGATAGTTCTCTGAAGGCATCCACGCAGTGTGCAGCGGCAGTCAAAAAAGCAAACAGGATGTTAGGAATCATTAAAAAAGGGATAGAGAATAAGTCTGAGAATATCTTATTGCCCTTATACAAATCCATGGTGCGCCCACATCTTGAATACTGCGTACAAATGTGGTCTCCTCATCTCAAAAAGGATATACTGGCACTAGAAAAGGTTCAGAGAAGGGCAACTAAAATGATTAGGGGTTTGGAACGGGTCCCATATGAAGAGAGATTAAGGAGGCTAGGACTTTTTAGCTTGGAAAAGAGGAGACTAAGGGGGGATATGATAGAGGTATATAAAATTATGAGTGGAGTGGAGGAAGTGAATAAGGAAAAGTTATTTACTTGTTCCCAAAATAGAAGAACTAGGGGCCATTCAATGAAATTGGCGTGCAGCAGGTTTAAAACAAATAAAAGGAAGTTCTTCTTCACACAGCGCACAGTCAACCTGTGGAACTCCTTACCTGAGGAGGCTGTGAAGGCTAGGACTATAACAGGGTTTAAAAGAGAGCTGGATAAATTCATGGAGGCTAAGTCCATTAATGGCTATTAGCCGGGATGGGTAATGAATGGTGTCCCTAGCCTCTGTCTGTCAGAGGGGGGTGATGGATGGCAGGAGAGAGATCGCTCGATCATACCTGTTAGGTTCACTCACTCCGGGGCACCTGGCACTGGCCACTGTCGGTAGACAGGATGCTGGGCTAGATGGACCTTTGGTCTGACCCAGTATGGCCGTTCTTATGTTCTTATGTTCTTATGTTCTTATGTTCTTATGTTCTAAGGAAGGAAGGAAGGAAGGAAGGAAGGAAGGAAGGAAGGAAGGAAGGAAGGCCTTTGGTGTAGCAGTGTAAGAAGCCTGTTGCTCCCTAATTAGTTTTTATTCATCTTTGATTTGATGGGAATGAGGGGAAAGGTTTGTGTTCCTGTGGCTTGGATGGCACTCACAGTGGAGACAGCAATATGGCACAGACCAGGGATTGCTGGGCACAGTTCCTTCTTGTCGTCATCTTCCTTTCTCCATCACACGCTGTCGCTCTTCCTTTCTTTCCTGCTGTCTAAACTGGTCGCCACCATCTTTCTCATTCTGTTCTTTCTTTTCTTTCATTCATTTGCTGATCTTTGCTCTTTTCTGTCTCTTTCTCACTTTCCATCTCCTTCCATTTCTTTTCTTCCCTCATTTACACACTTTCTCTTTTTGTCTATCCCTCCTGCCTTTACCCATTGCCTTCCTTCAGCACTTTCTCTCTTCCATCCTCTGCAGATCGCTCTGCCATGAGAGAAGCTGACCCAAGCCATATCTTTCCGGTGAGGGACCAGTTGGCACCATCAGTATTGTGGGGCGGGGGGGGAGACTCAAACCCTCTGACAACCTTGCCAAGGTTCATCCCAGAGTGCAATGGGGCTCTGGAGTGATGCTGGCCACCAGGACATGTACAAGAAGCACTTTTAAACAGGGAGAAAGATTAGAGGCAAAAAATGATCACTGGGAAATCAGAGTCTCAGCAAGAGGAGTATACCATCCCGCTCAGCTGGCCTTTATCTCTTGGTCCCAGTCCATCTGATATCCCACCGACCAAGGGAATGATCACCGGGTGGCTATGGGGGAGTGTGGGCTTTTCTGCAGCCAGGCAGTGGTGGAGAAATTGTTCCATCTTGGAAGCAGTATTTATCAGTGCTTCAAACCCCCCTACCATTCCCGCCCCAGGTTGGGACAAGTGTCTCTCCACTGAGTTTCTTATTACAAACCCAGGTCAAGCCCAAAGCTCCTTAGAGCCAGCGTCTCCATTCTGGGTAGCTGAAGTTAAATGCCTCTGCTCAGATCCCCCATACACCCCTCACCCACTCACCCATTAGAGGAGTTAACTTCTAATGAAATATTTTGCGCATCCCTACTGCTGCATTACCTCCCACCAGCCAGGCCGTGACAGGCTGCATCAGTCAATAACGATGCAATATTAAAGGGTAATGATACAGCCACGCGGAGTAATGAGAGAAAGCAATTTCTCTCACTATTTAGCCATTTGCCGATCGATCGGATTTGAAGCTGTCAAGTCGAAAACACGGGGAGTGGGTCAAGACCGAGCGGGGACGATGCTCATCCCTGGAATGCTGTGTTCCGCTCGACTGGCTGACAAAAATGGTATAAGCAAACACACTGAGTTAAATACCACTCAGCGTCTGAAGACAGATGAGGGCAGATGGAAAAAGTTGGAGGGAGGACTGTGGGGATGGGGAAAAATCTGGGGTAATGGGCCAGTAGGTAGGAGAAGAAGGAAATAAGGCACGGTGCTGACTTTCTGAGTTCCCAGGGGTGTTTGACCCCTGGTCTGCCCCAGGCCCTGCCCCCACTCCACCCCTTCCCCCAAGCCTCCGTCCCCACTCCCACTCTGCCTCCCCCCCGCCCCAGCGCCTCCTGCACACCACTGAACAGCTCATCACTGGTTGGTGGAAGGCGCTGGGAGGGATAGGGACGAGCTGATGGGCGGGGCGCACCAGCAGGTAGGTGGTGTTGAGGAGGGAGTTGATTGGCAGAGCTGCTGGCAGGTGTGAGCACCCAGGTTTTTTTTGTGGGTGCTCCAGCCCCAGAGCACCCACGGCGTTGGCACCTATGAAATAAGGTAGATTTCGCTCCAGTCCACCAACACGGAACAGCAGAGGAAAAACACTGTGTGATTTCTTTCTGTTGTAAGGCCACTCCTCCCGGTGCATCTAAAGCCCTTCTCTGTGGATCTCAAAGCACTTTGCCAACATTCATTAATTCTCAAAAGTCACCCCATGGCATAGACAAGCACTGACTGTCCAGATTTTACAGAGAGAGAAATGGAGGCACAGAGCAAACGTAAGTGACTTGCTCAGGATCAAATGGCAGTTTCAGGAACAGAATCCTAACCAAGAGACTGTGTTGTCTTCTTTGAAAATGGAGACAAACCTGAGACCGACAAAAGGAATTCCTGGAGAGTAGAGCTGGTTGAAAAGTGACACGCTTTTTTGTCTTTTGGTGGGAAAAAATAGTCCCTTTTTGCTTTGAAAATTTCCATTCGTACAAACAGAACAGCGCTGTGACTGGAAGCAGCAATTTTCACCTTCCGAATGTGAACACGTCACCATTTGGGAAGCAGCGTGGCCTAGGAGACCTAAATTCCGTCGCTGGCTCTGCTGTTGGGTGACCTTGGGCAAGTTGTGTCGCTGCTCTGTGCCTCAGTTTCCCCATCTGTAAAATGGGGATGTTGAGCCTTCCTTTGTAAAATGCTGTGAGACCTACTGATGGCAAGAGCTATATAACAGCTGGCACTTATTCTTATTGGAGGTGTTTAGATGTGGGGAAATGGGGTCAATCCATCATAAAAGAATGATGTCCCTGGCCATATGTGTATCTGGCGGATTATTATCTTGTTATTTTTTTACATCTGTTTGTTAAGCATGGACTGCCTGCCCAGCCGGTATATAAGAACACACAGCCAAGTACAGTCTCTCCCCAAGACACTTGCAGCGGAAATGATCTGGCTTTGGATTTTGAACCTGCCCGGAATTTGGATCTGGGGGTTTGATTCCAGCCCATCTCAGGCTGAAAGAGATCCCCCAAGATGGAAAAAGGTTTGAAATGGAAATATAGAGGTAAAGGACGTCCAAAGGGCAAGGGGGAGCAGGAATGACGATTGCGGAAGGCACAGAGCACCACTGCTAAATAGAATGACTGGCACTTGACAGGGGGTGAGCCGGCAAGAGGGTTAGTGGGATGCTGGAGATCAGGAGCAGATGAGTGGTCCAGGAGGAAGTAGAGTGGCAACAGGGGAGTGAGCATGGGGAGAAGGAAGGGAAAACGCCTGTTTGTTTTTATTTTATTTTCTCTGAGCTGATTAGAGGAGTAATCCAGGGACTGCAGAGTGTAAATCCTGCACAAGTGGCAGAGATTATTGCAGCTGGAAGGTTTCTGTTGTATTTTAACCTCTCGGCTTCACTTCAGCTCCAGAAGGGGAGAGGGAAACCTGCCCGGGAAGGACCTTCCCAAAGCCTTTGAGGTCAATGGGACTCTGTCCACTGATTTCAATGAGTTATGGATCAGGCCCTAATTGTGCGGCCTCTGCAGAGGCAGATGGCACGACCGTCTGGCCTCTCTGGAATGGGGGGAAGGGACAGTCACTTACTCTGACCTCCCATCACAGGAGATGTTAGGACACCTCCTTAACAAACCAATCCCCTAGCCCTGCCATCATGCCATTGCCAGTGATGTGGGAGCATTCCTGTATGTCACCTCAATCCAGGCCCAGTGGAAAGACTCCTCTTGCTTTTGGCAGGAGTTGGACGGGGCCCTTATGGGAATGCATGACCTGTTGAAGTCGATCCTCCACACAGGCAAGACCAGCTCTTCAGGGGATTGGTCCTGTTTTGAGCAGGGGGTTGGACTAGATACCTCCTGAGTTCCCTTCCAACCCTGATATTCTATGATTCTATGACCATGCCTCAATCACCTTGGGTATCTCTTCACTGCAGAGTTAGCCTGGGTGTTGCCCCTAACCACTTTGCTGTCCACACACAAAAACCTCTAGCTGGCCTGGCTGGGGGTACAGGTGAGAGCCCCAGATTTCTTTTCCCTCAGGCTGGTGCCCATCTATTTTGCAATGAGGACACAGGCTAAAGGGAAACCATGAATGGTTCAGCTGAGTGCAGCATAAAGAACCATGGGATGTGCCCTCCCAACTGCCAGCAAAACACACACAGGACTGCAGCACCAGTGAGGACACAGTAAACTCAGGTAGTCAAACCTGGGCTAGGCTAACCTGTGTGCCAATTACCTGAACTAACTCTTCATTAAGATGGACCTCTGGAGACGAGATTATTTTATTGCTCTCTCTTTGGGGGTTACATCGCAAAACCATCTTAGTGCAAAATGGTCACCTAGTGCGTGGTGTTTCATTCTAGAAGAACACACCACCAGCACATACGTCATCCACTTTGGCTACCTGTTGGTTTCTGGGAGGAGTTTTCAAGTGTTGGTTTTAACTCCGAGGCCTGGGCTACACTAGCAAGGGGGTTTGAACTAAGATACGCAACTTCAGCTACGCTATTCACATAGCTGAAGTCAAAGTATCTTAGTTTGACTTACCTGGCTGTCCCCACAGCAGCAGGTCAACCGTGGCCACTCCCCCTCCGATTCTGCTTACTCCTCCCGCCGAGATGGAGTATAGCCGTCGATTCGGGGATTGATTTGTCGCGTCTAGATGAGACATGATAAATCGATCCCTGATACATCGAACGCTACCCTCCGATGTGGCGGGTAGTGTAGCCGTACCCCTACAGTCATAAGTGTTTTAAACCTATAAAAGTTTACCTCAAAGACTACCTCTCTCTAAGTCTGAAGGCCCCTGAGCCAGAGTAGATTGTTTAAATGGGAAGGGTCTGCTCACCTAGCATTTTTCAAAAGGACCTGTGAGTTGGTCCACTGAAGTCTGGATTTTTTACCCTTTCAGGCAAGCGGTAAAGGCTGACTATCCTCTTGGGTAATGGGGGAGGGTTACATGAGGGCGAGAGGAAGTTTGCCTGTGAAGTTGTGATGGGTTCTACTCCCAACTGGCATTTTTAATTTTAGTTCAAATACCCCCTCTGCAGTGGCAGAAAAACAGACATGCCGGTGTTGTACTAACCTAGGCCAAGAAGACCAGAAAGGGAAACGGATCTGGATAGTAAAAGTCTGTGCAGGATCCACCCCAATTGGAACCTGAGCCCTCTTTGGCTGTCTTGTAGTACAAGTCATCATCATCATCAGTGAAAGAGGAAGGTTGGCTGTGTGGTTAAAGCATTGGACTATGACTCCAAAGATCAGTATCAAGTCTCAGAAATCTCTACCCGAGAGCTCTTGCCTGACTTTGGACAGACCATTTAGGAGCAGATCCTGAGCTGGTGGAAATTGTCCAACTCCACTCAACTCAACAGTGCTAATACAATTCACACCCGCTGAGGATCTGCCTCCTAAACTCTCCAAGCCTCAGTGTCCCACCTGTAAAATGGAAGAAATAATGCTTGATTGTGAACTCTTTGGGGCAGGGACTGTCTCTTACTCTATGTAAAGTAGCTGGCACCCTGGTCATAGGTATGATCAGTATGATGGTATATCCAGGTACCACCATTATATGGATCATGGGGCAGAAACTATCCAGGATGATTTCATTCTCCAGCCTGAGCGAGATGCAAAATGGAACAAAGAGCCCCAAAACGATATTTAAATTGCTTTTATTTCTTAATCACTGGAGGGGTTATTAGCAACACAGGCAAGCAAACTTTAAAATATAGTATTTTGGGCTCCTTCTCAGACGTTCCTGTATGTCTCAGGCATTTGAGCCTCGCCAATATATCTTAGGCTGAAGCAAAGCATTCCGCCAAGTAACACACTAAATAGGACAAATTCTGCTCTTTTTTATTTTTATTTATTTATTTTGCTCTGGGCAGACTTTTTAGTCCTGTAAATGGATTTCCTTTACCTGCTAATGGTGCCTGTAATCATTTCCTCTTCCCCCGCTCCCCACTTTGCTGTTTTTCTCAATACATTGGGAGCTTCCTTTCTATTTTTTTCCAGCCCTAGATTGTCTCCTTGAGAGCTAAGGACAAACTGGCAATAATTTATGTTATAGCGCGATATGAAAAAAATACATTACACTATAAATTATAATATGAAGGGTGAAATGCCAGGAAATATGCCAAATGCTGGTGGAAATCCCATTAGACAACATAGTTCTATTGCAAAAGCAGTCCCCACAGAAATCGTTGGAGGCTTGCATAAAGCCGTTGGTTGGGGGTGGGGGGGGATACAATGTAACAGATAAAATGTATAATCAGTCAACTAGAGATATGAAATTTTTACAAATGCCTAAAAAGAAAGGTGACTTCCATTTAGAGCTACAGCAATTTCAGTTTTGGTCACTTGGGATATTGTAATGCCGGCTCCAACTTGAACAGGGAAAAAAAAGTCTGCAATGTAAAGAGGGGGGAGACAAATGTTGCACGTGGTATTGGATGGCTTCTGGGATTTCATCCTGATGGGAGATTCCATTCCCGCCTGGGTGGCTGCTCTGCATGACCCAACCCATTGCATCAGGGCCTAAAGCAAAGGCATGCTTGGTGGATCCTACATGAGACCAGGGACCCGGGGGATGGGAAGCATTGCACAGGAAAATGCCACAAACTGGTTCAAAATATGTCCCAGCTTGGCTGAAGATCTTGGTATGTGTGGAGCCAAAAATTTGGCTTCAATCATTTTAGAAACAAGAGCGCAATGGGAAGCGTGGGTCCACATCAGAACTGCGTGGGTGGGGTTGATCTGCTATATCATCATCAGTTAATCTAATTGATCGTTAATCTAATTCACTTGTATAAAAGTCAGCGCCTCTGGCCACTTGTCTGTCCTCCTTTCTGAACTTCTTGTGTTATGTCTATACTCCAGATAGGAAAGTGCCTCCCAGCCTGGCTAGGCAGATGCATGCTATCTCCACTCGAGCTAGTGCACTGAAAATACCAGTGTGGACGGTATGAAACAGGTGGCAGTTTGGACTAGCTGGAAGCAAGCCCAGCTGACCCCTCGGTCTGAGCTCCGGTGGCTAGTGTGAGCTACCACGGGTGCTGCTCCTGTTGTAAAATCCACACCACTATTTTTAGCACGCTACCTTAAGTCTGTGTATCCAGGATGTGCGCTCCAGCTGCGGTGTAGACATATGTCTGGATGCATCCAGGGCATTATAGGTGCTACCATAAGCTAATAATAAGTCATAGGAATAAAGTAGCAACCACAATGTGCATGGAGAATGCCAAACATAAAAGAACCATGAATTCTCCTCCCACAAGCACACAGTCTGAAAACAAACAAAACAATAAACCAAAAGAGAAGAGGTAGACGTTTTGCTAAACAATTGACAGATGTCAGACATGTAAATTCTACTCAAGCTCACCCCTCACGTGTAACTCAGTGAGAACTCTTCTCTTTGATACCACAACTGAGATGAAACCAGTACCGATCTTCACCTTCACCCAAAACTTTGCCCCAGTCCAGTCTAAGTTTACTGAGGAGGTAGGACCAGTTCTGGATATTGCTGTTATTTTATTTATTCGTATTATGTTAAATTATACAACAGAATGGATCCTGTGTAAGAGAGACCATTCTCCTGATGGACTCAGAATGAGACCACGTCTATTTTTCCCTTAAATAAATAATTGTGTGTGTGTGTATGTATAATTTTTTGCTACAAAAAAAAAATCCCCAAGAACCCAATCAATGGGGAGAAAAGCAGCTTTGAGCACCTTATTGAGCTGACCTACAGAAAAAGCTATGCAGCTTCAAGCCCAAACAAGTTCCCTATAAGATGTGAAATGCAATGGAAAAATCATTTAGAGAGAACAACAGAGAAGCTGATTTTGCTCTAGTTTTACAGGCTGGTTCAATAAAGGTGCCTGAACTCTCCTTTCTATGTAATTCTAAAGATGGGTCATTTAATTAATATATATATCTGGAGGAATAAAAACAGAACAAACTTAAAACAAAGATCATATTTCATGCGTTCCTGATCTATCTATCTATCTATCTATCTATCTATCTATCTATCTATCTATCTATCTATCTATCTATCCCCATACATCCCTTTATCTATCTAATCTATCTATCTACCCCCATACACCCTCTATCTATCTATTTATCCTTCCTTCCTTTCTTACACATATTTGCTTTCTTATTCTCTCCTTCTAGTGATGTAGGTAATGAATAAACAATGGAAAAAAATATGGAATAATAGAGAAAAGAGACAGGAGAAAAGAGGCACTGCTTACTCTCTCTCCCTTTCTGTTTTTCTTTTTTTTTTTTTTCCTCTTCTTTTTCCTCCTGGAGCTCCTGTTATTCCCATACAGTATATGTTTCTAACTTGGTCCTCATGATTTTATGGGATGGTCATGCACGGTACAAAAGCATCCGTGCACACATCATATGCTCTTCTCCATCAGTGTATCTAGGGGTATATCATCACTACAGGACTAGGTCGATTTCCCTTAATTCGATTTTCTAAACTCGATTTTAGAAAATCGAATCAGTGTGTCCCCACCAGGACAGCAGGTCGACAGTGGTCGACACTGACTGTCCTAGAACTTTTGCAGGGGTCGACATAGCCCGCATTGCACTTTGGGTAGGTAGCCCACAGTGCAATGCGTGCCGGACCCCCCCCCCCAGCAGCCCCGCGGACCCCCCCCAAGCAGATCCGCGAAACCCCCTCCCCCCGCCCGAGCAGCCCCGCGCCGGACCCCCCGCCCGCCCAAGCAGCCCCGCGGACCCCCCCACCCGCCTGAACAGCCCCCCCTCCGGACACTCCCCCCACCCGCCCGAGCGGGGGGGGAGCTGGCGCGGGGCTGCTTGGGCGAGCGGGTCAGCTGCCTGGTCAATTTCAGGTGAAATTGACCAGGCAGCTGACCCGCTCGCCCAAGCAGCCCGTGGCCGGACCCCCGCCCGCCCGGGGAGGGGGGGGAGCCGGCGCGGGGCTGCTTGGGCGAGTGGGGGGGGCCGCGGGGCTGCTCCGAGGTCGGAGGCTTAACTTCAGATGCCTCTTCACTTACTCACAGTAGACATAGAGAAGTCGATTTTAGCCTTACTTCTCTCATCAGGCAGGAGTTACAAATTCGATTTTGAGGGCCCTTTAAATCGACTTTAAGGGCATGTATGTGAAGACAGGTACACGTTTAATTCGACCTAACGTCGTTAAGGTCGAATTAAAGTGGTAGTGAAGACATGCCCTAGATGATATCCAGGACACATTCCAAGGTCCAAGGATTTATACTGGCCTCGCTGTATTTTATGCATCTCTGTTTCTTACCCATGGGTCAACTGATGACAGAGCCTGGAAGAGGGAGGGGAAGTCACAGGACCAAGGACCTGCTTTCACCATGGTTTTATATCACTGCAATTCCGCTGACTTCACTGGACTTACTCCTGATTTACACTAGTGTCAGAGCAGAATCAACCTCTTGGGGTATGTCTACATGGTAAGCGGAAGTGGGATTGTAGCTTGAGTAGACGTGTGCATTCATCTAGCTAGTGCAGCAAGAAACCACAGTGAAGATGCAGCTAAATGGACTCCCTTGAGGGCTAGTAATACAAGTTTTCCAGACAGGCTTGTACAGCTTGCACTGAAGCCTGTGCCACCAGGACTTCACTGCTATTTTTATCCACACTAGCTAAATTAAAGCTAGCACAGCTATGCCTACATGAACTCTAGTCCCACCTCCAACTGCAGTGTAGTCGCTCGGTTTCCCCACTGTACAATTAAAAGTCTGGATAGCAGTTTGAGATGCTCAGGTGGAAGGCACCACAAAAGTGCAAAGTATCATTTTCATACAAACCAGAGGAAGATACTGTAAGTATTGGTACACAATAAATAGGATAAGTAGAACACAAGGGCACAGATTGCAAGATGTATGGCAGAAGGCCTGAATCTTCTGGGTGTTGGCACAACAGTGGAGCCTTAGATTATGGATGGTTCCTCTGAGTTCTTTTCTACAATAGAAAGGCATGAATACTTTCTTCTTCTTATATGGCACCTCCATTACTAGAGGTTTGCAATCATAGTAGCTCATTCTGTACGATCCTCTGCTAACCATGCCTTTTGATCCGCCACTGAATCTCTTAAAATGTGCCTTGCACATCCAATCTTTCTTTTCATATGATTTCTGACTAGTATTTGCTAAGTTCCAGTCACCTCCAGTACTTCTTTGTTGGTCATGTGGTCTATCCGTAGTATTTGGAGAATTCGTCTATACTTTCTTTGAGAGGAATTAGGGGTAAAATATTGGCCTGAGGTCTATTCCCAGCTCTGCCAGATGCTGGGACTGGATGACAGGGGAATGGATCCCTTACTATTTTCCAGTTCTGTTCACTCCCTCTGAAGCATCTCCCATTGGCCACTGTCATAAAAACAAGATACTGGGTTAGATGGACCATTGGTCTGACCCAGTGCGGTTGTTCTTATGTTCACTGAGCGACCTTGGGTTGCTTTGGGCCTGGTTTTCAAGAGTACATTAGGGGCTGAGTTCTTCTGAAAAATCTTCCCGTGGGGGATGAGGACTTGAAAATCTGGTCCTTGATCTCTTAGTGCCTCAGTTTCTCATCCATATAATGGGTGAATAACATTTCCTGTCCCTGGGTGGTCAATTTACATTAAAAGTTGTTAGTGGGAGGTTTGTCTCTTACTTATGGCTCGATACAATACCTAGTATAATGGGACCCTGATTTTAACTGGTGCTTCTAGCGGCTAATGTAATGCACATAATAATAACAATACACTGTAGTGTATTGGGATAGGGTAACATCACTTTTAAATAGTTTGTGAATCCTCTAGTCACAGTCACTGTGTTCTGTGAGTCAGAAGCCAACAGAAACCCGTGAGAGCAGCAATATATATGTAGCTAGGCATGGTGTGATTGTATATTTTTAATAACATGGTTATCTGGGACCCAGCTCTGCCCCGGTAGTTGTTGTTTTTTTTAATTTGGTGTGTAAAGAGCAAAAGGCACCACATAAGAGGGTATTTTCATTTGCTCTTCCTAAAAATGAATTTCAGGGCAGGAATTTCACTGGCAGGGAAAAGAAGGGTTAATAGGAAACTTTTCAGTGTGCGAGAGCGCAGAATAAGCTTTCATTCTCCCTGTAGCGGAGCAGGGGAGAAAAGCTTTCTTTCCCCTCAAATACAGCCTGGCTCAGAGAAACGGGAAGAATATATCTACTTTTTTTTTTTCATGTTTTTCCAAATATCACTCCTGCTTGTCATAATATTTATAAAAACCCTCTTGCTATCGCAAGCTGCACAGCCTTTGGCTTGGGCTCCTGCTTATGCAAAACAGGGTCATAAACATGTCACTGTGTATTTGATAAATCCATCTTCCTCTTGTCATTGTCACCGAGAAGCTGAGATGACAGGAGATTACGCCGTCAAATCGCCGTGGAAACGCCTGCAGAGTTTATGAATTTTCATAGGCTATAAGTCCTCTGTAATGGAAAGTGGCACCCAGGAAAAAAAAAAAAAAGCTTACTCTATTTTTAAAGACCTGTGTGTGTGTGTGTGTGTATGTACACATGTGCCACAGGCATACAGTGGCTCTATTGTCTTCAGTGAAATTAGACCAGTTTACACCAGCTGAGGATCTGGACTTAAATGTGTGTGTGTAAATATATATATAGGCCCAACTCTCATTTATACTAAGGCCTTTTATACCATTCTAACAGTATAAAGGGCCCATTCAATGAGTGTAAATGCCTTTTTAGTGTACATGTATTGATCTAACACGCATTTCCTCCACATTCTCCGTATACAATTTTGAACTGCTCGTAAGTTAGTTAAATCAACCCTCTCCTCTGCTCCTTTGTTTTTTGGCTACCAAAGGCACTAGCTAGGCCTCAGTGAGAAATACATCCATGCCAAGTTTCAAAGGGCAGTTCTGTAGTATATTGAACACTGTGTTACAACTGTGGCCTGTCCCTTTAAATGTCAGGAACTTTTCCTGGTCCTGCTTGCAGACTAGAGGGCTAGGGCAAATGTGTTATCTGGGCCAAGCAGCCATCAGTCAGTAGACAGACAGCCTATTGTATGGTGGGATGAGTTGTGCTTCTCTCTGTCTTAGAGAGCAGCCTGCTTTCTCTCTTACTGTTTTGGGGGTTTTCCATTATCGTTCTGAATTCTAAGGGTAGATTTACATTATGGCAGGGATCAACGCTGTGAGATCAATCTATCAGGGGTCAATTTAGCAAGTCTAGTCTAGAGTGATAAATCGATCCCCGAGTACTCTCCCATCAAATCCTGCACTCTACCACTATGAGAGGCGCAGGCAGAGTCAACGGGGGAGCGGCAACATTGACTCATCGCTGTGAAGACACCGCGGAAAGTCGATCTAGGTATGTCAACTTCAGCTACGCTATTCTCATAGTTGAAGTTGTGTATCTGAAATCGATCTCTCCCCATCCCCTCCCCCCCCCCCCCCCCCCGACAGCAGTGTAGACCAGGGCAATGAAATAAAGTTGTGTTAGTTGGAACCTTCCAACAAGAGTATTTATGTATTCATCGAACTTCTTTGCGTAAATGTAGTGAACATAACACGTTGTTTTCTCTGTATCCATGTCTAAAAATAATGGTTAGCAGTTTTCAAATGGGAACATGCACCTTACTCAAGATCCTGAATACTGCATGTTCTCTTCATTTAAATTGATGAGAGTCAACAGTGATCAGCAGTGAAGCTGGTCAGGAATTTTTCAATTAAACATTTTTTTCTGAAAAATGCCTATTTGCCCCAAACAAAGCTTTGAGTGGGAAAGTCTATGTTTCAACAAATTTTCAACGTGGATTCCTTCCCCTCTTACTCCCCCCTCCACACACAAAAATGGCCGAATATTTTGTTTCAGCATTTTTAAATGAAAATTTCTGGTGTATTCCAGTTCAAAATGACTTTTTGTTTTGAAACTTCAATTATATTTTAAAAGTAAACTGGTTGAAATCAAAATGAAATGTTTCAAATTTTTTGGAAAAAAATGTTTCAATTGATTCAAGCCTCAAAAAAAAAATCAGATTTTTGTTTTACAAAAATGTTTGTCTCCATTTGGGGCAGGAACATTTTCTGAACTCTCAGCAGAAATTTGCAATATGGGAAAACTGTTTCTCACCCAGCTCTACTCAGTACTTCACTGAAATACTCAGGACCTTGCAGGATCGAGCTCCAAGCATGGAAAATAATTATGCAAAACATGACTGTTCAGAATGTTTTGTAAGTATTAGACTGAGGGTTAGAATGGAAACTGTTCTAAGTCTTAACAGAGCTATTAGGCTACAAATATACATGAATGTAATATTTACAAATACCTATGTGATTTAGAAGTACAACTTTGACTTCCAGTGAGAGCTGTGCTCCTAAGTCACTATGGCTTATCTACACATAAAAGTTGTGTTGCCTTTCCTGGCATAGTTAAAGCAGTACAACCTCGAGTTGTAACAGTATAAATGTGCTTAATATGCTATTGCTTATTCCCATAAGGGATGGGAAATAAGTTGTACTAGTATAAGGAACCTTGTTACCCATATAACAATATTGGTACATGATATATGTGGCGCCTATATAAGTATATTGTTAAAAATATACACTCCTAATCAACGTAGTTATCCTGGTATAAGAAAAGTGTAGACCGTACTGTATGCATTTTTAAATATCCTATGTGTGTATACACATACACCTTAAAAAGGGAGCTTAAAGTGAAAGTTAGAAGTCCACCGTAACTATAGCAGCTAGTATGGTTCTTACACTGTTCTGTAAGTGTGTGTATGTGTTTGAATATTTAAGCAATGCTGTGTTCAACGAGATGTAGCGAATCCACCCTGAACACACCCGATCCTGTCTGATCTCAGACGCTAAGCAGGGTCGGGACTGGCTAGTACTTGGATGGGAGACCTCCTAGGAATACCAGGTGCTGTAGGCTTAACATGGGCGTGGGGCTAGCAACTCCACCCCGTAGGGAACCAACTTGCTACTGAAATGCCAACAACAGAGATGGAGTGGTTGGTGACCCATACCCTGCCTGGGGGGTGATGGGCAGAGAGAGAGAGTGTTCAAAGAAACCAGACGTCAATGCAGTGTTTAACCAAATGATCTCATGAGGGGATCAGTTTTAAGCCCCCAGTCAGTTTTTATGGCTGTCTCCCCTCCCCTCAAACCACAGCCAGGTTATTACTTCTCTCCTCTGCTTTTGTTCTTTCCCCCATATTTAATTTGAAGCCAGCTCCCTGTTATCGAACTGAAAGTGAAGCTGGCTGTAATTATGTGAGTCTTCAGCCACCCAGCTATCAAACCCAACTCTCAGGGTATGTCTACACTGCAATAAAAGCCCCACAGCACAGCCACGGCTGGTCCGGGGCAGCTGAGTTGGCTAGCGGGTCTCAGGCTGCGGAGCTAAAAAAGGCAGTGTAGACAATCAGGTTTGGGCTGGAACCCCGGTTCTGAAACCCCCGCGAGGGGAGGCTCTCAAAACCCAGGCCCCAGCCTGAGCCCAAACATCCATGCTGCTATTTGTAACCCTGCAGCTCAAGGCCTGTGAAGCTGAGTCAGCTGACCCAGGCCCTCAGACTCAGAGCCATGGGTTATTTACTGCAGTGTGGACACCTTCTCAGGGACGCTATCAGGCTGTCGCAAACAGGCAGTGAATACAGAGACTTACCCAGTTCAGACCAGTTTGCCAGCTCCTGAACTCTAGTGCTCCAGTTCAGTTTACACGTAGAATTATAGCCAGGGACCGTGCTAGATGGGCCAGAGATTATATTACCATTAGTTGGGCACCTATGTCTCTAGGACGAATTTAGTACTTATCTGCCTGGATTCCATAGATCGAACTCGGGGTGGCTAGCCCACACCACCATTTACAGCCATATAGCCCTTGTCTTTGAGCATAGAAGGAATTTTCGGAGAGTTTACAAGGAAATCCATTAATTATTGTGAGGTAAAATTAATTTAAAAGGGTCGTTTAAGAAATGTTGCGTCTGTGCTCGTCTTTCCTTTGTTCCAAATGATCGGACATAACAGAGTAATACAGACATCCAACTTTCCGTGTAGTTAACACTAATTTCATTCCTGTGCATAGGCTACACTTGAAGAAGTTAGGATATAATTAAGCTAAATGATTAACAATTGTTATAGCTAATCGCCATGATTCTTATATAAGCTACAAACAGGAGGTCAACAGCTCATTTAATTCTTCAGTAGGGTTGTGGTGACCTCAGAGGTAACTCATCAAAGCATAACCTTTCCTCTAAAGCTAATTTGCATGTGACAATTCTAATGACTGTAATACCTTGAAGTAAGAGGTGAACTGGATATGTTTCAAGAGTTCTCATTGGTAGATTACCTGCTCCAAAATCACTATTCTTTAAACATTGCCAGGCTGCCTGTTAGTTTGGACATCAGTTCCCATGGTGCTGCTGCTTCAGATCCCCTGTGAACTGAGGAAGCATTACCAGAAAACTAAGACAAGAGCATCTTAAAGCACAGAAACACTGGAGTTCGTGGACTGGACTCTCCCCACCCTTCACACTGGTCTCACTATTGTAGCTGTCCAAATCAGTCAATCCATTTCAAATGGAGGACCAGTTTTTCCAGGACAGGTCAGTTCTTTGCACTGCTCCGATAAAGAAAAGTGATTGTAAACCTAGCCTACTGGGGTGCTGTACTCTAGCTGCTTTGTGGTCATCTGGTGTACAGGTGAATTTGTCCTGAAAAGGCGAAATCATTGGCAAAACTCACCTGGGCTTCAGGAGATCCAGGATTTCACCCTGCATAGCTTCAAAACATTAGAAATGTTGTACGTTAGCATTCACTTTAAGTTTCTTGATAGGTGTTAATGAGCAAACATTTTACTTTAAAAAAACAAACAAACAAGGAAATCCCAAGACAAAACCAAATTTGTTAAAGAGGGTAAAACCATTACCGGAATGTTGGGAGTATTCCAAACCCAAACTTTTCATATCCAGGACTAGATCACAAGTGTTCCCTTCTGATCCTGGAATTTGTGAATCTATGAAATTCAAAGTTATGGTTACTCTTAAAAAGAAATCCAAACATGTTAAGTCATAGAAATTCTTAGTTAAGGTGCCCAAACAAACTTTAAATCTGCCTTGTAACTCAACCAACTTTTAATTTTGCCTCATGCTGTCACCATGAGGGGCAAAGAGATGTGGAAAAAGAAAATAAATATTTTTTAATCTACTCTGGGATTACAAACATTCCACATAGTGTAATTATATGGTTATTGCACATTGACATTATAGAAAATTAATATTGTTTGATCCCTTTAATATGCATGTCCAGTTGGGATAGTTATAACATCCTGTAATGATTTTAAACTTTACTACTGATACATATTCTCACCTAGCTCCATTTTAAAGCTCTCTGTGTATACTATTCTTCGTTGCATGCTGTGAATTGTTAGGCCGTTGCTGATATCCACCTGTGAGGTACCTGCATCTCAGTGGTGAGGCAGTAATGTCATGTATATATAGAATCCAACTCTCTCACTTCTGAAATGCGGCTATCTCTGGGGTGAAAAACAGTTTTTTAACACCACACAGCAAGGAAGAATAGCTTCCCCCAACTGAAACAGATTCCCAGTTATCTGGGCCAGGGAAAGGGGGAAGCAAACGCCATGAATTATAGATGGCAACCTGTCTATTTTATCATTACACATACACAGCCAGAGTAGATTCATGCCCATTGTCCCTCCCATTGTGACATCCACCTCATTGTACATTCATTTCCATTGTGCCTCTCCCTTCATATATTTTACATGTCTCAACTGTATATTCAGGCTCTGGTTTTGGGAGATCCATCCGGGGGCCCAGTTGTTCCACAAACAGATCTAATAGCAGTAGTGTGCGCAGATGTGCATGATGGGTAATAGCAGAGCAGATTGAGCTATATCGTCCCGGGAGTTCATATATTTTTATACACTCATAGGGTAGACATCATCCTGCTATGATAATGAGGCTAAATCAAGCATCTCGGGAATGCAATAAGAGGGATTACAGTACTGTTCCTTAACTCGTTTTCAGTACACTTTTTTCTTTCTTTTAACCAGGCTAATCAGTGACACCATCTACCTTGCACTAAATTCCCAAACTTGTGCCTTCCATTCCCCCTTCCCCCCATGCCGCTCTCCCTCCTTCCCAAGACACACATCCACAGAGATAAAACTGAGGAGTGCGTTAAGCATCAAGGAAAGTTAAGGACGTGCATTTCAGGAGCAACATTCACATTCATAGCAACTGAGGTTTAAAAATGGCAAGGTTAATCATTTTTTCTCCCAAAGCCGTGTCACGTTATCAAGTGAAATAAAACTGACAAAGAATGTCAGATGCGAGCAGAAGGCTTTCTTGTTTGCTGCTTTACTATTAACCTTCTCCTTTCTTTTTCCTCCGGTGCTAGAAAATGAGTGTCAAATTCTGCCCTCAGATGCATCCAGGGGGCTGACAACCATTTCAACAGAAGCTGTGCATACTTATCTGGGGAAAGAATTTGGCTTTTTATGTTTGTTTCACACTTTGAACCTGAAAGAAGAAGGTAACACTAGTTTTCTCCCTTCAATCTTCATCCATTTAATAACACTATGGCAGTATTATATAGGAACATAGGAACGGCCATACTGGGTCAGACCAAGCATCCATCCAGCCCAGTATGCTGTCTTCTGACAGTGGCCAGTGCCAGGTGCCCCAGAGGGAATGAACAGTAATCATCAAGTGACTCATCCCCTGTCTCTCATTCCCAGCTTCGGTAGGAATTCTTCAAGTGTTCAAAAACCAGGAGTCAGGCTGCGTAGGTTCATAAGACTGGCTTAAAATTCATGAGGCATTTTTAAAGAATACATTTGGAATTCTTTTTTATTTGCCTTCTGTTTTTCTAAACTCTCCCTACCACCAGCAGGCTTCACATTTTCAAATTTTCTCTGCAATTGCGAGGGCTAGCAACTTACTTGAAAAAAAACAAGAAACTCAGATTCTCACATAATCACATGACTCTGGGAGCTGGGGCTTTAAGAAAAAACACTGAATATTATGAGACATGGTCTAAGAGAGTTGGCCAATGGACAATCAGCAGCATACTTCCTGATGTCTGAATTAATATTACATTCATGGAGCGTCTTACACCTGGAAGATTCCCATAGTGTGTTGAGACTATATAGAAAGGGATACATTTCCCAACTCTGAAATGCAACCTCCCCGAGAGAGAAGCCAGCAGCAATTTTAATGACTGACAACACACTGGACAACAGTCTCTAATCAACTGGTGTAGATCAGTGTAGCTGCACTGAACATCCTAGAACAATACTGATCTACACTAGCTGAAGATCTAGTCCAGGGATTGGATATCATTACTGTGTCTCAGGGGTCTCAAACTCAAATGACCATGAGGGCCGCATGAGGACTAGTGCACTGGCCCGAGGGCCGCACCACTGACACACACCCTGCCCTCGCTGCCCCGGCTCCGCCCCCACTCCACCCCTTCCAAGAGGTCCCACCCCTGCCCCACCTCCTCCTCTGAGCACGCAGCTCCCCATTCCCTCCTGGAAAGCGCTAGGCACCACCAACAGCTGTTTGGCAAACAAAGTAAGAGCAATCTAGGAAGTCCAGAGCTAGAAATATGCGCGGCCCAGCCAGGCATCAGAGAAGCCTCCACTTCTGGCCCCTCCGTCCTGCAAACTGCTATGGGGGGACCGGGGGGAGGGGGGGTGCCAGGAAGCTTGGCGGGCCGCAGGGAAGGGCTTTGCGGGCCGCATGTGGCCCCCGGGCCGCATGTTTGAGACCCCTGCTGTGTCTTTTTTAAACTAAATTCATATCAAGGTAACCTGAATTCCTGCATCTTTAATACTAATAGAGATGAAAAACTAGAACATAAGGCAAAATCATAATAATATTGATTGTCGTCACATGCGTGTTGTGAAGCTTCATCCTGTCATATCTGTAATGCATTGGGAGGCGCTTTGTTATTATACCAGTGCAAGGCTGAAAAGAATCCTCAGCTCACACAAAGGGCCAAGAAAACTGTCTTGATCTAGATTAGACATTGGTTCAGGGTTCAGGATTGAAGCCGAACCTGGATTTAAGGAAAGGGTTTCATGGCAGGGTTTGGCATCACTGAAATCTCAAACTGGAACTACAGTAGAAGGCCTTTGGGTCATTTTTGTTTCTCTGATTCATATATTTTAGACCCCATTTTAGGCTCTGGGTGCTTTGTTCTACCATTGGCCCGAACTATAAGGGTGTGTATGGCTCAGGGTATGTGAATGCAAATTCCCTTCCACCTCCCTCACCCCAAAATGAAGAAGTCGTTTGTTTCACTAGCAATAAGTGAAGGGGCAGGCCAGCCAGACTTGTAGGAAAGAGATCTTTATTAAGGTGAGGGGCCAATGTTAGATGGTAACTCACTACATGGAATAAGACAGACCCCTGGCTTGTGTACCTGAGTCCCCGGCGCTACACAAAACTAACCCCCTCCTTAAAGCTGACCCTCTTTCCCCAGTTCGACTCATCACACTGCACGGCTCAGATTTGCAGTTTCAGACTGGCACCTGATCTGGCTCACTATGGTCAGCATGAGTCTGTCTCACCCACCTCTAGGTATTTAGACTTCTGGTATCTGCTGGCTGTGGATTTCCATTTGGTCTGATGCGGCAAAGATTGATGTGCATTCTATACAGCTTCACTACTTTCCCCTGACTGCTAATGCCTCAGCTGCAGCACGGCGGCATGGGGATGAATTAAAGCGCCCGTTACGCTAACTTGTTTTTCTTTTTGTAAGATCATCCGACTTCATTTACTAAATCAGAAGTGACAGGCAGGGATTGCATCGTGGGTTGATTCACTCGCTCCCTTCCTTTCGGAATGTTTGGTTGAGCTGAGCGTTGACCAGATCTCCTACCCCTCTGATCCCAAACCCTCCAAGCAAATAGCGGGGCCCTTTTCAAACACTCCGTGGAAATGGCAGAGCTCAAAAGAGAAATGATGTATTATAGCGACCGGACAGGCTGACTGGGTTTGAGATGGGAGAGGGGGGCGGAAGGAATGAGGTGTGAGAATGCAGGATACTTGCAGTGTTGCTAAAGAGTTCGTTGGCAGGATAATCATGGAGGGCAGATAGATCCCTTACCCACCCCGAAGTGCCAGTGGCTATAGACCTTCTGGGTACAGTAACTGGCACGCAATGGAATCTGACCCCCAAAGACACACTTTGCTCATTACACTCTCTAAAGTGCCCCCAGGGCCAATGTCACAAAATGGGGAAGCAATGAAGGCCCCATCAGGTTACGTCCTCACCACCACCCCAGGAGTCCTACTCTGCGGGGAAGCCCAGACATTATGGGATGACATTATGATGATGGGAAATGATTTGAGTTATACTGTGGGTGGGTGGAGTTGAATATTAAGACCAGAGCTGGTCCCCAATATCCAAATTCAGATACAGATTTTGAAACCCAGCAGGGGCACAGGAGCTGGGTTTCGGTTCACACTTTGGGAGAGGGCGGAGCTGACCCTGGCCTGGGGTCTGTGTTCTGAAAGGTAGGCTCAATCTCTAACCAAGCCCACCAAGTGTGGACAGCATCTGGATCTGAAGATCAGGCCATTTCTCATCCCTGGTGAAAGGATGTTATAAAGAGAGCAATTAGTGGGCCTTTGGTCTTAGAAGACAGAACAGGTGGTGATGGGCAGGGATACATGTAAATTCAGAATCAGAGAAAACTTTGTCAATGTAAAAGCAATCCAAGCAATGGAATAAAATGCCCAGAGAAGTGATAGAATCGCAGTCAGTCGAGGTGTTCAAAGCTGGCCAAGGGACCAATTTATCAGACAAGGTTTGAGGATAATAACATAAATTATGCCACTGCATACAGGAAGGGCTACAGGCTACATGCTCTACTAGCAAATCCATCTTACCCGATAAGCCTCCAACTTTGCCTAATCCCCTCCCAGACACAAGTCTCCCTGCCTCCTTGTGCATCTGTCCATATCCAAAAAACTCTGGATTTACTACAAGGGGAAAAAAATGGAACCCAAGTGCCATTAATAGGATCTATGGCAGCGTTCTGTAATACATCAGTCCTACTTATAACATAATAGCCATATAATTCATACAAGACTCCAGCTCATGTGAAGCATGGAGGTCTACATTACGCAGGGGAGGAATAAGCAATACAGTCACATATCCTGTAGCGGGATAAGATTACAACACAAGCAGCAAGCTTGTCATGCCTTAACTGATAAAGGAAAGTGCGGGGGGAGGGGGGGTGTGAGGTAGTATATTTTATTGGACCAACTTCTGATGGGGAAAGAGACAAGCTGTCGAGCGCCACAGAGCTCTTCTTTATGGAAGTACAAGGCACAGAAAGAGTTCAGTATGCATGTTTTATTAAAGATGGGCCATATTCTTTATGGGAGATCTTCAGAGATTCTGTAAAAGTGAGTGTGTGTGTGTGTGTGTGTGTGTAATTGGCAATCATTGTTGCCCCCGAATATGGTCCCATCAATTGAAGGGAGAGGTGAATGGAGACAGATTATTGGCTGGTATAAATGGGCATAGTTCTACTGCAGTCATTGGAGTTCTGCTATGGAGTTGAAAGCCACATTCCATAAAAAACCCGCTAAGTATAATTAACAGTTACAATTTTTCAGCATCTTTCTTGAAGTGGGAACACCAATATTGACCCAGTAATTCCAGAAGCAATTGCACCATTGCCCAATACAGAGGTTGTATAACTTCCCTAGTCCTGCTCACCTAAACTCTGAAGGCTGGAGATCTCATGAGCAGGTTGCCTCTTGAGTTTTCCGGTAACCCCTGCTTCCAAGTTCAATAGAGTAACTGGGTTATACAGGAGGTCAGACCAGATGAACTAACGGTCTCTACTGAACTTGGAATGTATGAAATGCCCTGAGCCATTTCCCCCTAGGTTTAGGCATCTTTCACTCTGGTCCAAGGCTGGAACCAAGAACCACAGAAGTGTGCAAAAAAAATAATTGTTTAAACAAAGGATCTGAACAGTTGGAAAGGTTTAGTTCTAGCTTTCACTGAATACTCAAAGGTGTGCAAGGACCATGGCATGGATTCAAGTCTATAACCATGTTGGGTACCTCTGGATGTTCAGAGCGTGTCTACGTGTCTATGGCTCCATTATATGCAGAGTGGTAGTTGCCATGGGTACTCTTGGTTCTACTGGAGGGGTTGCAAACGCTTTGGAGGACAGGATTAGAATTCAAAATGATCTTGACAAAGTGGAGAAATGGTCTGAAATAAATAGGATGAAATTAAATAAGGACAAATGCAAAGTAACTACACTTAGGAAGCAACTATCAATTACACAGTATGCACATACAAAATGGGAAATGGCTGCCTAGGGAGGAGTAGTGCAGAAAAAGGATCTGGAGGTGGGGGTGGATCACAAAATAAATATGAATCAACAGTGTACTAGTGTTGCAGAAAGAGTGATCATTATGGGATGTATTAACAGGAGTGTTGTAAGCCAGGTCTTGTCTTCACTACCAGGATAAGTCGACCTAAATTACACTACTCCAGCTACGTGAATAACAATGCAGCTTTGGTCAACTTCTCCCAGTGTCTTCACTGTGCTACGTCAACAGGAGATGCTCTCTGGTTGACTTACCTTGCTCTTCTCGGGAAGCTGGAGTACCGGAGTCGACCGGAGATCTCTCTGCTGTCTTCACTACACCTACTAAATGGACAGCCGCTGCATTGATTGGAGCAGCAGTGATCTCCTGGTAGTGAGGACAAGCCCTAAGACATTAGAAGTAATTCTTCCACTCTGCTTAGCACTGATAAGGCCTCAAATGGAGTGCTGTGTCCAGTTCTGGCCACTACGCTTTGGGAAAGATGTGGAGAAATTGAAGAAAGTCCAGAGAGGAGCACCAAAAATGATTAAAGTTCTAGAAAACACGACCTACTAGGAAATATTGAAACAATTGGGTTTGCTTAGTCTGAAGAAGAGAAGACTGAGGGTGGACATAACAGTCTTCAAGTACATAAAAGATTTCTGTAACGAGGAGGGTGATAAATTGTTCTCCTTATCCACTGTGGACAGGACAAGAAGAAATGAGCTTAACTTGCAGCAAGGGAGATTTAGTTTAGACATTAGGAAAAGCTTCCTAACTGTAAAGACTGGAACAAATAACCTGGGGAGGTTGTGGAATCTCCACTCATCAAGGATGACCTAGATAATACGTAGTCCTACCTCTGTGTAGGGGACTGAATTAGATGACTTATCAAGGTCCCTGCCAGTTCTACATTTCTAAGATTTCTATGACCCTTTCGCGTGTACAGTGTGTGCATGCATGTGCAGAGGAGTTGATGAGTCCACTGAAGAATCACTCTCTGCCGCCAGGAATGCGCGTGAAGAAATAATCAGTTACTCTTATTATTGTATATGGCCAACCTGAAACATGCAGGGGGGAAATATCCCTAGAGGTTGCGGAGAGAAAAGAAGGAGAAACCCCCCCCAGGATGCATACTGTTCAATTACACTGTAAGAGATGGGGAGCGGGAGAAGAAGGGGGGGTCATGGTTATCAGGGGATAATTGCACCCATAGGGAAATTAAGAGGTACAAGGAGCCGCAGATCTCCTCTGCTATCCCAGGAGAGCGATTAATTGGTGATAACTACACCCCTGGAGTTGCCTTATTGCCATTATGAAGTCCTTAGGTTTTTTTATTTATAAATGAAATATTTAAGTGCCTGACTTTGATCGCCAGGATCTGCTAGTTAGTGCCGGCTTCAGCCAGGAGGTGCTGGGATTAAAGATTAATCAAAGGCAGAGGATTAGCCCACCCCTTTGGAATGCGGCGTGGCCAATCATGGAGCCGCTCATGAGACGCAGGTATGTCACTCTTTGCTTAGCTTGCATGGGTTGTCTTGTGGATTTAGTCTCACTCTGTTGCCCTGCCGCTTGCCTATGCACCTGGATGGGTGACCTGCCCAGGTGTAAGAGCATGATCCAGGTATGAAACAAACTGCTGGAGTGGAGGGAAACTGCGCACTGCCTTTAACTGACGTTAGCATGCAGGCGTTGGTGCAGTGTTACCCAGTGATTGAGTGGTTGGAGGTATAGACTGTACTTAATATTTGTGTATTTCGAACCCAACACAAGCTCTTATAAATGCAAGGAAAGGTTATCTATGTCAAAACATGCACAGGATTATTTTAGGGCCTGATCCAGTTCACCCTTCGAAATGTTTAGGATCAGACCCTTCGCAAACAACCTCTTGACTCCTTGCAGCTGCAGGACTACCCCACACTCAATACCAGGCTGGTCCTTGATGAGATGCTCATTTTCTTTCTCTTGTTAAAGGGAGCTGGTCCAAAAGACTACAAGTTGCAATAGCTGAGGGTAGGTTGAGAGCTATTGGTTAGTGCCATGATTTTTAGTCAGGACTCCTGGGTTCTATTCCCCATTCAGATGCCGACTTGATGGGCCACCTCTGCAAATCCCTTGCACCCAGTTTTTCAAAGGTAGTTAGGCATGTAAAGATGGAGATAGGTGCTTGGTGGGATTTTCAGATCTGCACCTGTAAGTGCCTAAATACCTTTGAAAATCATGTCCTTAACCTCTCTTTGCCCATCTCTAAAATGGGAACGATAACTATCCCCAAGCGCACAGGGTGGGAGTTTGAGGCTTAGGCCAAGATTTCCAAAAGTGACTCGTGATTTGGGGTCCCAGGTTTGAGACGCTGTAAAGGAGCCTGCTTCTCTGAAGGGGTGACCTCGTCACTTCAAGAGAACTGAGTTCTTCCTGGCACCCCGAGTGGGGCATATGAAATCACTTGCCACTTTTGAGCATCTCGGCCCGTCATTTCCGTGCCAATTGCAAAAGTATTCTGAGATGCCCAGAAGGAAGGTCCTATAAGAAAACAAATAATCATTATTGGCCACTCCCCTGCAACAATCCACAGCCCCCTGCAAACCAGTCAGCTCGCCGTTGGGCTTAATGGGAACTGTCAAGAGATACAACAAACAACGCTGGGAAAGGAGCTGCTTTGGAAACATACAAGTTCATTCCAATAAGCTCTCTATCTATCTCCTGCCTGAATTTCCCTCCCTGTACCTCTGATGCTCACCTTGGAAGGTAGTTAAATACATTCGCTCCTTGCCCAACTATATATGTGTGGGGAGCTTTGTTTGGGTTTTGTTTAATCACAAATATATTTTTTCTCTTTCCCAACGCCAAAAGAAAATAATCAGTGGAGGCTCAGAAAGATGTGAAATCTTATGGTGTCTGGTTAGATAAGGTTTCCTCCTCTGTCTCTGTCTCCCTTACTCCCTTTCTCCTATGATACAGTTAAGAAGCCTAATACCCTCTTTTCCCTGCCAGATACCATCATGCAATTGGAAATACTATTGTTTTCTTTAGGCAGATGGTGATTCTGGTCCTTTAATCCTCTCTCTAAACTCATTAGAAAACCTGGCCTCAGATCAAGCCTTAAAAAGAAAAAATGCACAGAGAGAGAGACTGAGCGAGAGAGATGGATACCAAGGTGATGAGGCTGGTATAAGATCCTGAATAGGAACTCAATTATTCTCTATTTGTTTTTGTGACTGGTGATTTTTCACTCTGAGGTCTGCATCTCTTCCCACTGCGAGGCAGCTCTCACTGGCCTTTGTTTAAATACATACCTGTGGGGAGGAGGGAAGTGTGCATGTAAGCAAAGGCCGCTCTACTGGTTTCACAGGCTGCCTGGCCTGTGATAACAGCCCAGTATGGGACTGGCTGGAGTCAAAGCCTGTGCTCCTAGCCCCTGGCTTTGCTGTAAGGGCTGCACTGCAGGTTTCTCTCGGAGCAGGGCGGTTCCAAGTGGGATGAATTGCAGGAGGGTGATGGGAGGCACTGCCTCAGCATTTATCCCAGCTCCCCATGCTTGGCAGCACGGCAAAAAGGAGCCATAGAGCCTCAGGCCAGTACAGGGACAGTCTTCGTATGTCTCAGAGCTGTCGTCATGACTCCATGCCACCTCCTGATGTAGGGGGCTTGTCCGGTGCATGGCCAGGCCTGATTCGTCTGGTGCTGTGCTCTGGCTGTTCTTGACGGCTGGAGCAGCCCTTCAGGGCCAGAGGGAGCCAGACTCAAGTCCTTGGGGTCCTGAGGTAACTGTGATCAGTGTCAGGGACAAATCAGTCCCCAAATAGCCCCAGAATAGGAGAGAGATAAGATGCCTGGATGTGCCCAAGAGGCAGGTACTATAACAGTGGAGCACTCCCAACCCTGGCTATAGCCTGCGAGTCATGGTTGGCAATTACATTGCAATTCTCAGATGGGGCATCCTTTGCTCTGGAGCAAGGGGGGCAGTTGTACCCCCACTGAAGACCTTGGTCTCCCCCCTAAACCCCCCACAGAATTTTCATAGGTCTAATTCCCCTAGTTCCCATCCCCAACCTGACTTTTCAGGATAGAATATAATCACATCCTATATTCTATATGGTGACACAACTTTGCCCCCCTTGTCCTCAGACCTGACAGCTTGTGAGGCTTCAGTATGTCAAGAATTTAGGGGCTCTGAGTCCCCCAAACCCTCTTTTTAGGGAAGTGGTGTCTCAGAGAGAACCATCTGCTCTGTAGTCAGTATTTATCCAGCTCCACCGTACTCCTTGTTCACAGCCTGATCCAGTAAGGCACTGAGCGCCCTCACTTCCCATCAGTGCCAGAGGGAGTTGAGGATTTGCCACTCACTCTAGGAGCTTACCCACTGGGAGTCTTGCCTGAGCAAGCTCTATAGCATTGGTTGGTAGTGGACCGTCATCTTGTGCAATTGAGTCGAATACTGTGACTGGACTTTTTAAATGGACTGTATAATTTTATGACTGTGGCAAATAATTGGGAATGAATAATTCATCCAACAGGTTTTGATTCTTTTTATGCTTGCTGAATATCCATGAGCAAATCCTGATTTCCTCTGGTTTATTTATTATTTGAATTTATTTGATACATTTTCCCCTCACTCCTTCATATTTTTCCCACTCCATTGATTGATCGAAGACAGTTCTGTGAGAAAGTTCAATAGCCAGCATCAAAATCACTAGTAATAGCAATATATCAGAGAGGGATGGGCCAGTATTTAGAGTACTAGCCTAGCCCTTGGAAGACCTGGGTTCAAGTCCCTGCTATGCCAACAATGTCCTGTGCCATCTTGGACAAGTCACTTAGCGGCTCTGTGCCTCAGTTCCCCTTCTATAAAATGGGAATAACTATCCTGCCTCCCAGGGTATTGTGAGGATGAATGCAATAAAGATTATGAGCTGTGCCGATGCTGTAGTAATGGGGGGCATATAAGTTCTAGTTATTATGGTACAGTACAGAGCCGTTTACGCACAGATGTTGGGAGTCAAGCTGTCACAAGCGCGTGTTAACGAACCGCGGGTTAAGAGGACCATGCTGAAATATTTTAAGATATCTATATATACAGTACATGTATAATTATCTAGGATTACATACATATTCATAGCGTCCCAAATACCGCAGGATTTTAATTTGGCGGGAAACGCGTTCGCGGCCGATTCATCGGCTGATTGGCTTTCTCCAAAAATCCATACCTGTGCTATGCCATGACACTTTTAAAACGACTTATAAACCCCTTGCTGTCTTGGAATTATTCATCCCCCATTAAATTTCCAAATTTTGTCACTTGGGCTTGAAGAATTGGCCCACTTAGTGGCCTTCCTTTCAGCCTTTCTAGCGTGACTGACTAAGCATTCGTGATACAATATCAGCGATCAAAAGGAAGAGGAGATGGCAGCAGGCCTACAACACGTTTCCGCTCCGCACTTCCTGTTGATTTCTGTGTCAGTGAGTTACTGAGCAAAACTGCAGCGCTACATAGCAAGTTCCTGTACCGCATGTTAATGAGTCTTGCGTGTTAAATAGGTAGCACTGGGAGGCATGGCGCTACTGCGCGTTAAGCGGATCTGCATGTAAACGGGTCTGTACTGTAGTTTGTAGAAGCACCAATCAGGACCCCATTGTGTTGGTAGCTGTCTAGACAGGTGATAAAGAAGACAGGTCTTTCCCCAGAGAGTGTACGCAAACAGGATGACACAATGAACAAAGTTTATGAGGAAAATGGAACCTTGTGTCCTCACTTCTCTTGCCAGTGCCAGACAGCAGTGATTTGCAGGCATCAAAGCAGAGGTAGGTTTTAATTCAGGCTCTGTTGCATAAGTAGGCTATCTGCAGAGGTCAGGGCGGATTTTAATTCCCTGGTGTGCAGCACTATCAAATTGGCTAGGTAGTTTCCACTGTCATAGCCAGGATAGCTTACTTGATGGACCAAAGGTCTGAGCCACTGCAGTAAATCCTCTCTTCCTTCACCGACACATTTGGCTTTGCATCTTTATGAAGGGCAGATTTATGAACAGATGGTCTTAAAATTCTACCTGCCATCCTAGGGGAAGTTCTGCTTTGTATGCTGGGTGCCATTGAATAACACTGAGTTCCTGCCAAAAGACATTTTTTTTTCCTGCAGTGTAACCGAATGGTAAGAAGGGTGGTATTTTCAATAAAGCTGTGCGTGGCCTAACTCTATACTGACTGAAGTCAATGGGAGCATTAACTATTCACTCCAAGGGGAGCAGACTTAGGTCAGTGTGGGAAAATCCTGTTCCCAAGGCTGTAAGGTCTTCCTTATCTGAATCCTGCTAGAAAGGAACGATTCTAAAGCTACAGAGCATCCAACCTGAATGGAAGAGAGATTACTAAGGATTTTACTATTGTGTGTAGGAGGAAGAGGGTATTTTGGAGAAGTAAAACAAGGGGGTGAAAACACCAATCATACTATTCTTCCTTCTCTGCCCTGCAGTATGTGGGGGTTGGGAGGAACCTGGAAATATCCAGCCTTTGGTCAGTCTTCAGAATTTTCTTATAAAACCAATGAGCTGAGCTCAGTGAAGTCAAACTTAATGTGTTTTATGGACTCTTCCATCATTTTTCTGGATATCTGCTCCATTTTCCTTTAAGACCTCAGTATTCTAGGATAACGCCGATTCCCTGTCTCACCCGCCTCCCCTAATTATGTAAGATCTTTCTTGTTATCCTAGCCATATGTATTTTTACCCATAATGCTTACTGCTATATTCAGCCACCCAATCGACCTCCAGTCAGAGAAGGTTCTTTTCTTCCAGCCTGTTGTATTTATTTACAAGGCTGCCTTGCTTCAGAAAAAAGTGTTTGCAGAACTCAGTACTGTTCAAATTACTTTCAAAAAGGTAATTTTTGTAGATTCCTGTATCCAAAAAGTCACCATCAGGTGCATGGTCTTGCTCACTGTCTCAGGAAGATATGGACACAACCAAACCCAACCTGTGCAAACTCACAGGGAATAAATTGTGGTAATAAAAAAGAGATTTTCAGAGGCAAATATTTGATGATTCAATGATATCCTCTAGGGAATCATTCTGCTTTGGAAGAGGGATGAACTAGATGACCTAATAATAGAGCTGGCCAGGAATTTTAAGACAATGTATTTTCATGAGAAAATGCTGATTTGTTAAAAACAAAACCGTTTGCAACAAAGTGTTGATTTTGATGAATCTCCCAATTAGAATTTTTTTTTGACAAAAATGTTTTGAAATTGTCAAAACTTCCCATTTTGACATTTTCAAAATGAGCATTTCCATTTTCTTGTTCAAACAACTTTTTGTTTTACGTTTTAGGTAGATTATTCTAAATAACAATAACAAGCGTTAACAAATTACAAAGATCAAAATCAAAGAAAACTCATTTGAAATGATCAAAACTGAACTTTTTGGTTGACCCAATCCAAAAGGTTTTTGTTTGATCGGTTTGTGGAAATTTATGAGATTTCAACTTGTCCTGATTTGAGACAGAAATCTTTTTCAAAGCCATTTCCCTCCTAGCAGTATCTTTTTCACCCATACTGTCTATGGATCTATTTCAAAGTTCCCCATAAGCCCCCACAGCAGGGTCAGATCACTGGTATTTAGAATACTTCCTATGATCTGCCCCTTTGATGGATGTTCTGCTTTTCCAGGTGATAAAAGTTTTCATTGAAAACAAAATCCTTTTGACTGCATCAGAATTAGCAGTTTCATTGAAAAAAAAATATTTGCTGAAAAATGTCTTTTCAAGTACATTTAGCTGTTTTCTGCTAGCAATTTTTACATTAAAATAGTGGACTTTTATTGCAGAACATGAGTGAAAATCACAAAGAGTGTATATGGGAATTGTGCTGAGGTAACTGCAACAGGTAATATGAAGCTGGACCACTATAGGGCCAAACCCCTTTGCTCTTGCTTGACTTATGATCCTGGAGGCTTTTATGTGGAATATGGAGAACAACATAGGAAACATCTACCCGCTTCCCTCACTCAAAGACCAATCTTTCCCCTCCTCCAGTCTGTGCTGAGTCTGTGAACAGAACTTCCAATGAGTCCTGATTTATTCTCTCTTACTACTGAGGAACTATCTTTGTCACTTGAGAGTCATCAGTATTAGATACACCATCCAAAACACAAGAAACACAGCATCCCATAATAATAACCCCCTTTGACTATTCCTATAATCATGCAGAAAAAGTGGCCACCTTTCTTGGAGTTTGGGATTATGGTGGTCTATTTAACCAGAAGTAAATTCCTAAATTACAAAAAAACCTTCTCCTTTGAGTTGCTCGGATCTGTCAAATGTTGGGTTTTATGGGTGAAAAGTGTGTGTGTGTGTGTGTGTGTGTGTGTGTGTGTATACACAAGTGCGCACGCACATTTTTTTTAAGAAAAGGAAGAAGCAGCATAACATTGGCCATGCTCCAAATCATGTTGAACATGCCACCTGGAAGAAACAGAGACATCTGGAAAATCATTCCACAATCTCTGAGGAAATTAGAGGAGAAATACAGGATGATTGGAAAACCAGCCCTTTGTGGAACTCTTTCTTTATCAGCCAATTTCACTTTAAATTTGTTTTTTGGTGTTTTTTTTTTTCCTAAGGAGCATATGTTCAGGACTTTAATAAGAACTCTTTGGGTCAGAGGGTTGGTTTATTTATTTTCTTTGTAACGGGAAAGAGTTTTGAAAAGTTTTGAAGGAAATGAGAGAATGCCAGGCATAAAAAAAAAATCTGAAGAAATACCAGAAAGAAAGAAAGAAAGAAAGAAAGAAAGAAAGAAAGAAAGAAAGAAAGAAAGAAAGAAAGAAAGAAAGAAAGAAAGAAAGAAAGAGAACTACAGGATATTTCTTCTGATTTTTTTTCTCATGTGACATTCTCTCATTCATATGAAAGTCATAGACCATATTGTTCTCTCATACTACATAGTGATACAGGGCAATGAGGCCCTCTCCACTGAATAAGACTAACCTGTACGGCAGCAGTTCTGGGCACAGAAGAAGGGCTGCTTGGCTGATAGTCCGCACTACAAGCCAGTGAGCAGGGACAAGATAGGGTGTAGGCAGAGATGTGCTAGGTAGGAGCCTGCCAGTAGAACCATGGCTCCACTTCTCTTGCAAAGGGCTGACTGGCTCAGGGCTGTGTGGGGCCAGTGGGAAAGACGACCTCTGGAGGAAGTGGGCTTTGACCGGATATTATGCAATGCCTCAGACTCAAGGCTGTTCTGTTCTGTTCGGGCTCTTATGCTGTGCTCATCACCACTGCATCTGAGCTCCTAAAGCCTCAATCTAGTCCTCTATCATCGCTTTCAGGAAAGGAAAGCAAGATCGAGATACTTACCTGATAGGCCCTGATCCTTCTGTCAGGCCAGCACAAACCAGGAATAACTCCCCTAGACTCAGTGGGGTAACAGTGAGCACAGGGCCGGCCCCGGAGTTTCATCCCAATTCAGTGCTCCTTGATGTTTTGTTTTCTTAGTTGAGGGACTGGGGGCAGCAGTGTGGGTGGCAGTGATGGGGAGATGGATATTATCCGTAGTTCGTAAACATCTTGAGCCTTTGGACGCTTTTCAGCAGATGCTGTTCTGGCAAAGTATTTCTGAGCCAGCCACCTGCATATGTTTTCATTGTTTATTAGAGTAAGCTCCAAAGATGAGAAGATACAGGTGGAAGCTTAAAGCCCCCCTTCCCACCCGCCTCCCCTTGAGTGTTTTAATCCTAATCTGTATCAACAAAGATGAGTCGCTTCTTTAACGCACACCCAAGATGATATTGAGGCCCGCGGAGGAGAAACGATGAGCTTGGATCCCATAATCAATCGCTGAGACATTCATTAGCGCCAGCACAGACCTTATGTGCAGAAGGAGCAGTCCCCACGGCCCTGCCTCATTCCGACGAGCTTCACAAACAGCCGTTCTCTTCCATTACACGGGGCTCTTTGCCTTGCCTAGGAACAGACCATTATAAGCCTCTGTCTCAAGGAACTAAAAACCCAGGGGCTCAGAGTCTGAAAATTTCTCTTCACTGCTGACTGCCTTTCTCCCATCGTCTTTCAGATGAGACCTAAACAGACATCCTGACCACCATGTGGTCATTAAAGATCCCATGGCCATTTTCATGTTGGCGTAGCTTCAACTTCCTGCCATTGGCTTGTAACAGGGGTGAAAGTACCTTAAAAGTCTTACTGGTACGGGGGGGCTGGCTCCAGGCCCCTGGAAGGGACAGGGATGAGGGTCAGCCTCCCCTGGGCATCCCTTCAGCACTGCCTGCCCATACCACCCGGGGCTCCAGCAGAAATTTGAAAGGGCCCAGGGCTCCAGCCGCTGCTGTGGTAGTGGCAGAAGCAGCCGGGAGTCCTAGGCCCTTTTAAATCACCAGGCCCCAGGGTAGCTTCCCCTTTTCCTCCCAGTCAGCCCTGGGGGTGCGGCAAAAGAGGCAGCAATGTTAAAGCGCTGCCGTGGCCACAGCAGCACTTAAGCATCAGCTCTGTACAGGCCCGTCCCGGCAGCCACTTCTTACCGATACACCATACCAGCCCACTTTCACCTCTGGGCTGTAATCAAGTCACCCCTTACCCATCTCTTTGCTAAGCTAAATAGATTGAACTCCGTAAGTCTATCACGATAATGTACGTTTTCTAATCCTTTAAGCATTCTCATGTCTCTTCTCTGAACCCACTCCAGTTTCTTAATACCCCTCTTGAACTGTGGACACCAAAACTGGACACAGTATTTCAGCAGAGATCACACCAGTGCCAAATATAGATGTAAAATAACCTCTCTACTCCTATTGGAGATTCCTCTGTTTATGCATCCCGGGATTGCGTTAACTCTTTCGGACATGGCATCCATTATTCTTAGGAATCTCTTCAACACTACATTCTACAAAATACCATCAGGGTGCCTTCACCACCCCACCGTTTTTCAGGGGGGTATCTTTTGCCTACATTAAGCATAGAGGTGTAATCCGAGATGCACTTGTATTTGTTTCTGTGCAACTCCTTTCTTTAAAGTATCTTGAAGCTCTATATAAAGTCTGGAGGTCAGACAGGTGGTGACAAGGTGGGAAAATATGCCAATCGCTATATGCTGAAATATTCGCCTATATACCACCTTGAACATTGGAAGCTGTTTTACTGAACTAGGGAATAATGATTGGGACAATAGGGCTGAGTCCTTTTGAAAATTGCCGTGAGACATTTTATCTTCCAGCTGGAGAGCCTACAGAGACAAGCCGAAGGATACTGGCTTGCCTTTAGTCTGGGCCCATTTAACATAATTCTGGCCACCAAGGTACTCATTCCTTTTGATAAAGCTCTTTCCTTCTATTCCTCTTCCTGGACCTTGCCATCCAGCTCCCCTTGAAGTCATGTGAAAGCATCTGTTGTCTCTTTTGTTTAATTTGTAAATACGCTCCCAGAGGGCTGGGAAAGCACATGTAAGACTGAGAGTCTATCACGGTGTCGGTCATCAGAACCTAAGTCATAAACGCCTGCCCGTGCCCTTTGGGAAAGGCACTTCATCCTCAGAGAAATGTGCCCACTGTACATCAGCTGGCCGGTGACATTTCTCCAGATGTGGAGAGTGTGTGTGTGTTTCCTGCGATGCCCATGCCAGTCCAGACACAGTGGGTCCAGTGCATCTTCACATAGCTTGAAAGCAGTCAGGACAGTTACCGCAGGGACAAATTTGACTCAGTACATTTTACATGAGATAGGCATCTCATGTGTATCTAATCTATTTGCTCAGTAGTGGAGGGTCTTTGCAGATGAATAACACATGCAATTAATAGTATTGGGCCAGATCCTGAGTTAGTGCTTGCTTTTTTTACTCAGTTCTTGCGGACGCAAAATTCTCACTCATTTAAAAGGCAGTTTGGCCCAAGTAAGAGCTGAGTAAAGGCCTCACAATTTGACCCATTATTGTTAATTATCATTATTTTTTATTATACAGCCAGATCCTGAGAAGCTAAGGACCCTCAAAATCCCATTGACTTCAGCAGCAATTGCAGATCCTCAGCACCTTTCAGGATTTAGCCTACAACTTGTCTCTCGCTGCTGAAGATATGACTCAGCCAGCCAGCCAGCAACTGTGTAACTTGTGACTCAACTTCTCTGCTCTTTGCGTGCCTTCAAGCTTGACCCAAAAACCCCATGTCTTCAGCTGGCAGTGCACAGACACTGAAACTATGGGAGCACATTATGGGGCGTATTATATTGCGTGCATCACCAACCTCCAGCAGAATTTCAGATCCAGGGTCTTGGTAGCCTAAGAGACATATAGAACAGAGTTAGGTTTTCAACTCTCAGGGCAGATCTACACAACCCAGCGGATCGGCAGGTAGTGATCGATCTATCGAGGGTCGATTTATCGCGTCTAGGCTAGACGCGATAAATCGATCCCCAAACGCTCTCCTGTTGACTCTGGTACTCCACCGCCGTGAGAGGCTCAGGCAGAGTTGACGGGGGAGCAGCAGCAGTCGATTCAGGGCCGTGAAGACGCCGCGGTAAGTCGACCTAAATACATCGACTTCAGCTACGCTATCCTTGTAACTGAAGTTGTGTATCTTAGGTCGATCTCCCCTCCCCCAGTGCAGACCAGGGCTTAGGCTGAGTGTGAGGCATAAGAAGTTAGAAAACAAGTGTAAAATGACTCTTTGGAAGTCATCAATAGGAAATAAATGTAGAACCTTTTCCGGCTATAGCTTTATTCAGAACACTTAGCACTGATAAGTCTTTGCACACAATGAGTTCATCCCAGCTACGTTTTTATGTCAATCGAGTTGTGGGGATAAATGTGGTCCCTTTGCTAATTAACCCTCGTGCTTCCATTTTGGGTCAGATATTATATTATTAGTCCTATTTTGCGGACGGGGAAGCTGAGACGAAGAGATGTGAGGCAAGGTCAGACAGCAGCCCTGTGGCAGAGCTTGTCTTCAAGCTCTGGAGTTCTGTCCCCAAACTCAGTCCATTAGGCCCCCCCCTTGCCTCCGACTTTCATTGCCCATCTCTCCCTCAACGTACGTCACCTGCCAATCTCCCTGTGCCAATGTAAACTGGGGCATCACTACTGACTTCAGAGGCTCTATGCTGAACTACACCCACTGAAGGTTGTGGCAGGAAACTTCCATGTCCTCTCACAACAGCAACACATGTAAATTGTGCCATGATAATCGGCCCTTCTATAAATGCACTGATAGACCGAGATAAAGATTCCATTATGTCCTACTTCTCTAAATGGGCTGAGTGACCTAACAGAGGTTAATGCTTATTCCCTGTTTAACAACACTGTAGAATGATCCAGGAAGCATCAAACGCCCCTGATTCTTCTTGACAGTAATTTTTGGACCCCTCTGAATTCTTCCAACTGGCTTTGTGCATGGCTATTTACACTTTACTTCTACCCTGTCTCCCCAACTCCCCCTCCCCGCCCCTAGCCCCTGCCTCTGCCTTGCCAAGAATTTCCCTCCCTGCCCCCCCTTCCCGCTGTTATTATTTGTGAAGCATGAAGAGAGTGATGACAAGCGAGGGATGTCATTAAACCATGCCGAGAGGAGATGTCATCTTCCATGCGAACATCTTCCTGACACTCCACTTTCAAGCGATTTCAGAAACTGCACTCAGATGATTTCAGGTTGGGTAGACCTGTCAGTTCTGATGGGGCCCAGGCGTGTGCCTGGGTGCGGGAGACAGCCCCGTTGCTCTTCATCTGGCTGCTACATGCATACACACACACGCACGCACACACACACACTCACTCACAACCACACCTGATTATTTCCATGCCAGCCCAAGACAGATATCCTTGAAACGGCGGCGTTGGGAGACTCAAACTTTAGCTGGGAGTGAAAGCTTTAACATTTAGAGGTTTCTTATGTAATGCAAATTAACCAGAGAAGTGGAAGGCATCCCAAATGCCACTCAATGCATTTATAAAAAGATAAGGTGAATGTGTCCTACGCTACCATAGCAATTCATTACCGAGTGTCAAGTTAGAGCCTGGAAGCTTGATTGGTTGATGAAATCACATGACCCAAGTGTTATCTTGCAAGAACACATGAAATTATTAAGTCTGAGTGGTCAGGATATATAAATATACTGACAATTTCTACTAATAAAAGTCTAGGATTTCTATGTTTCCCTTTATAATGAAAGCATTTTTATCTAATTTATAATTCAAGAGATTTTGACACTTAATATATTTATATTATTTACTCTAATATCTATTTGAAGTGCTTTGTTTATGTATTATTCATTTGATCTTTGTTTTCGGTCTCCATTGTTAACCTCCAATGCAATTTTAATAGCCTCCAGGTCAGAGATCAGGGAAGCAGGCACTTTGATGCTGTGTTAATTCACTGACAAAAAGGACGTGAAGTTTGGCTGAATAAGGAAGCTTCTAAAAACACAATTTCAAATCAGCCCCCCAGGACTGAGCTGCATAAGAGTTGGGGTATGCAAAATTTTAATGTAGACAAAAAAAACCCAACGCTTGCTTTGTGTTAGTAGTGAGCTGGATGTTCAGGCATAATCCCCTAACGCTTTTGAACGACATTGGAGAAGAAAATGTACTGATATGGATAGCATACAATTAGGGCCTAAGCCAGCATCCACTGAGATCCGTGGAAAGATTCCCAGTGACTTCAGTGGGCATAGGGTAAGGTAGTTAGGGCACCTTCCATTTGAGAATCTCAACAGGACTACTTCCAGGAGTAAAGGTAAGGAGTGCATAGATGCTGTAGGATCATGGACTTGAGAAGTATATGGCACTACAATGGGTGTTTTCTTCCAGGCTTATCTGGCACATTGAGCAACACAGGACAACCAGGACTTCATGCAAGTTTTATGTAACACATGGCTTTTTTCCCCACACTGGGGTAGGCTTATACTTGAGATGACACTGTCTATGATACGTGTGTCTGTTTGGTGGCATAAAACTTTCCCCAGGAAAATCCCTGGCAGTTTCTGTGATTATTCTCTGCCCAGAAGTAAATTGTTTTCAGAAATTTGAAGTGTATCTATTGAGTTGTGTTGGAGTTTCTCATTGAGCTCAAATTGTGGATTCCTGTGTTTTTCCCTTTGCTGTATATGTGCAGCCAAGTCTCTGACCAGAGATTCATTACCTACCTGAAACAGAAATTGGAATGTAGGAAATCCATGGTACCGCTATTCTAGTATCCTGTCTTTGAGACTAGTCAGTTCCAGATCCTTCAGAGATCCATCAATAACTTTGAAACAACATGTCTCTGGGAGGGGAAGTATCTTAGTGACCCTATTGGAAAAGTCTGGCTCAAAAATAAGAATTATATTCAAGCTAAGTTGCTTAAACATCCAGAGATGTTGCTTAAATATCCATAATGGGCTGCCAGCTGGCTTACCTTACAACAGAGACCCACAAAGAGTAGCTGAAGTTTGGCTTCATTGACTTCTGGAGTTATGGTCTTCTTAACAGATGGACAAAGCTCAAAAGGCTTAGGGAATAGAGGGTGCAGAAACAATCTACTTATATTCAGGCACCCTCAGCCTATAGAATCTGAATTCAAACCTGGATAACAAAGCCCATCCTGGGTTCAGAATTCAAATCCTGTTCAGATAATCATACAGAGGTTTAGAAGTGAAATCCTGGCCCTATTCAACTCAACAGGAGTTTTTCCATTGACTTTGTTGACAGCTGAATTTCTCAAAGATGTATAGTTAAACTATGAGAAGTCTTTCAAATTGGGATGAAAACAATGTGAGAAATAGCTTCCTCGCTAGATTTATGATTCTTCCTGTCCCATTAGGAAAAACATGGAAAGATTTTCTCGTGCAACAGTGGTCACCATCCCACAGTCATCTTTTGTCTGCAGTGGTATCTGAAATTACCATGCTTTCCTGCCACCTACAGGAGGAGACTGTTCTCTACTGAAAAATTTCATATTAATGGAATCTGATGTATCTCTGCTATTTTAGTTCAAGTGACCTCCTGAAATTTCAGAATCTCAAGAAAATATCTGCCTCTGAAAATGGGTGGCGAGCAGAACTGGTCATAAAATGGTGGTGGAGGGTGCGAAATATCAACAATTTTGGAGTAAAACAGATATTTACCTCAAAAAAAAAACACATATTGTCAAAAACCTAATGTTCCATTAGAAAAATATAAAAATTCACTTGGCCCTAGGAGGGGAGGTTGGATTATTTTAACTGGTTTAGTCAACCCTCTAGTTGTGGCCAGTCAAAATTTCCATTAAGAGGAGCGAGACACATTCTTCTGCAAGATGAAAGGAAAAAGGAAAATCGGCAAGTTTTTGAGGCACTGACTGAATGGGTATCTTCTCCCCTTCCCCCTGTATCTGCCCCTTGCCCAGGTGCTGTGAAGGTCTCCTGCTGAGTTGGAAGGGAGATGGGGGAGGGGGAAGGAGAAAGAGAAAGAAAAAGAACATTCCGCTTGATTAGCCTGTTAGCGCTGGTTGGATGTGACAACTCTTTGAATATGGATGAAGCCTACAAGAGGGATGATCTGCCAGCAGTAGTTGTTACCAAGGAAGTAAGTGATACTGGAGGTTAAAGGTCACCTGCCTTGCAGGCTAATGAAGGAATTCTAGGAGACAGAGCATTTCCATCTGATTAATACAGGGCTGTAATTCATGCTGTTCCCACCCCCACATCTTAAACATTCTCCTTTTCAAAATCAGACTGAGGCTATGGTTGTTATTGCAAGTGGGATGTGAAAGAGAATGTCCTAGGAAGAGATTCTCCGTTCCTTGGTATTGTTTTGCCCAGTAACTTGTGCCGTTTTCACCCTCCCGCACAGAGTCCGAAAGAGAAACAGCGCAACATTCTTCACTCCCTGCAGACACTCTTCCAGTTGTGCTGTTTGCTTAAGGTCAACTCTGATTTTCAGTGTGTCAGGTAAATAAATGGTGGTTAGAATGGGTTGCTCAAACAGGCACATATAAGGATATGTCTGCGGAGGGGGGTAGCAGGAAATGCTTTATCCTTACAGGTAAAGATGGGTGGGGGAATGCAAAGAAAACCCAAGAATTCTCAGGACCCGCTCTGTAGACAGGGACCACTAGGAGCATGCCATCTGGAAGGCAGGTTCTATGTTGAGCATGGTGTAGTGTGTTTGCTGTTGAACAACTCATAGAAGTGCAGGATTGGAAGGGCCCTCGGTAGGTCATCTAGTCCAGTCCCCTACACACGTGGTTGCCCTTTAGGACTCCATCCAGCTCCCATTGATGTCAATGAAGGCAAGAATGGGTCTCTAATTGGCAGTATGGGCAGAGGCTAGAAAGCAGAACCAGACTGGTGGCCAGACACTAGCGTGGAATGGTACAGGTGACATTATACCCCGTCCAGTAGGCAATATCAGTCCCACCCGTGAAGACAGACAAAACTCCCACTGAAGTTGGTGCATACAGCAAAATCAGGTCTGGAGCACAGGCAAGTGACTGCACATTAGGGAATCTAAGAGCTGAACGGGTGACCCAATGGGTCCAGGACAGCAGGACTTCCAGCTGAGCCAAAAGGGACTCAGACTGTCTCAGTTGGAAATCAGTCTTTGCAAGCGTTGATGTAAATCAGTGTCATTCCATTGACTCAATGGACTGACTCGTGGTTCTATGTGAGGATCAGGTCCACATATTTTACAGGAGGGCAAAAGGCTTTGACTGACTTCAGTGCAGTAAGCATGAGTATTTACCCAGCATTTCTGAATGTGATACAGATGCAGTCAATGAGGGGCCACGAAGGGTGGAATTTGGTGAATGAGCCTGATGCTGCATGGATTTCATGGCAGGCTCAGGCTTAATATATTTCAACTGGAGATGCGGATAAAGTGTTTCCCCCTGTACTGAAACAGAAAGATGCTGGAACTTTGCCATTGTTGAGCTATTGCTCAGAATTTTTGCTAGATAATCATTTGAAATGGCACAATTGAGAAAAGTTGCATACACTGAACACAGTAGTCCCAGGGTGTAACAACTGTACATGGATAGTTAAGGGGTTGTAGTGATGTGATACATCTATCCTAGGGTGTTGTGAATAAAAGAGTTCTTTCCCGGCACCCTCTGAAAGGGGAAGAAAGATGCCTAAAATTCCTTATCCTAGCCCAAGTTGACTGAAAAGAGCTCTGTACTTTTCTGCTGAAGCTGGCTATAATTTAATCTCCTTGTATAACATTTTATTGGGCCCTCACTTTCAAAGATACTGTAGCAGAATTTATTAACCGAATTTTCACTCCACTGGCATGAAGACTTTACTCACCACCTGATAAAGGCAAAAGCTGGAATAGGCTTAGAGACTAGCTTTTTTAATTGATTTGATCTTTTGTATTATTTTTTTTACCCCTTTTCAGCGCATGTGCGTATGTAAGTATGCATGTGGATGTGTATGCCTCAATTATTCTAATTTATCACTGTATTTCAAGGGCCTGATTATTTAAAAAAATTAGGTGTACAATTGTGTGTGGAAAAATTGTGCTCACAATTGCACATCTGCTTGGAGGTAACATGATTCTGTGGGCATAGTAGGTATTTGCCTATTTAAATGACCACCTATGTACAGTCGAGGTCCTCTGCTTGCAGAAATTACATGTGCAATGAATGCACTGCTGTGCACCTACAGGTGCTAATTTCCTGTGTAGTGTTCTTTGAGGAGAGAACTTTACAAAATAATTGGTATTATTAATACCAAAACCAAATCCAAATCCCTAGATCTCAAACCCCCCAAATTCTGGGACATTCCAGGACACTGGGATTCTGGCATGAAGTCCTGAAACCATTGTTTTGTATTTGTGTATGTGCATAATATGTAGACACAGACACAGGAGTATATTCTGCCACCTTTCTCACACTGAGTAGTACCTTGCCCTGTGAATGGTTCTACTGAAATCAATGGGACTGCTTGATAACTAAAGTACTCAGTAGATGAGGATGGGTAGCAGCATATGGCCCGTGGACTTTCAAAAGTGTTCAGCACCTACAGCTCCCACTGAAGTCAATGAAAATTATGGACGCTTGGCACCTTTTAAAACTAGGCATGTAGATTGATCAGGCATGTAGGTAGAGAATAGATAGACATGCACAGGGTGAAGAACACTATGGACAGTTCTATTTCTCAGTTTCTTTCCACGTACAAGCCTACGATTTGTCATAACAGATGGGACGAATGATCCATCTATATTCTTGCCTGCGGTGCCTAAGAGGAATGAGATAACCCACCCTTATAGCACCTGGACAACTGTGCAGTGATGAAGCTGGGTGGGGAGGAATTTCATCTCAGACCTGGCAGTGGTTCCCATCATGTCCTGACGGGAAGAACACCGGGGCAAGGCCCTCGGCCGGGGCAAATTATTGCTGTTCCATTGAAGTCCATGTGGTAATGCTGATTTACACCAGCCGAGGAGTCGTCTCTCATCTAGTTGTTAGGGAGCATCGACTGCAGGACATCACTGGTCTGTAATGCAGAAGGAGGCCCTGCTCCTCACCCCGGCACATCCAGAGCAAACTTGTTTGTCTTGATATCTAAAGCCTCCTTGGGAACCCTTTGATCTCCTGGCAGTTGTGGAGGGAGGCAGGGCCATGGCGAGTCAGTTCTCCTGGATTAGGCAGAGGGGTGAATACTTTACATTTGGATATCTCGGCTGTTGCCTCTGACTCCTACACTGGCTCTTTCTTTGGAAGACCAGCTGGCCATTCAGTGGCTCAATTCCATGGCTCCATAGCGCTTTTGAACGGAGGCACTTCCGCACAGCACATTTCATTCCCCGAGATGCTCCTGAGGCCCGGGGTCAGGGATTTGCATCTGTAAAAAGGACAGCGAGAAGGAGACAGCCCGGCTAAGCTTTCGGAGCTCTCACCGGTGCTGTATTTGTTGACCCTCACCTGCGTAGCAATGCAGCCCGAGATAAAACAAAAGCGCTTGCCTCTTGACAACCTGTCCCCTCCTCCTTGCTCCCCTTATTCGAGACGGGAAATCAAAGCTGTGCTCTCCTACTGTTCGCGATACAAATCCTAGATTAGATAACCACAGCCAAAAAATATTTAACAGCACTAGGGCTGGGGAAGGATCAGCATCTGTTTTAATTAAAAATCTACTTCCATTGATTTTTTTTAAAGGAACACGGTTGAAAGAAAATGAAGAAAATCCCCCCCCCCCCCGCCCCAGTTCATTGCATGGCATGGGGGGGGGGACTCTTAGTTCCAAATAAGCCTTTGATCATCTGATTGCTGTCTAGGAAAATAAAATAATTGACTAGGTTTTGTCTTTTTGGGAGTTGGGAGGGGGCTGGACGTCTGGGCAACAAAGCACAATAGAAACGTCAGATAAACGCGGAGAGGGCGAGTGAGAGGAGAAAATAAATACAAAATCACAGCTGGTGAAGAAAACAGACTATCAGTGCTCATAGGCTGTAAGGACCAAGCGCACCGGCCCAAGCCAGGGGAAAAAATAGCATACAAGCTGCTCCCAGCTGTATACTGAATTCCTCTCCGAACATGTGTAACATCAATGCTATTAGCCAGGATGGGTAAGGAATGGTGTTCCTAGCCTCTGTTTGTCACAGGTGGATGGCAGGAGAAAGATCACTTGATCATTACCTGTTAGGTTCACTCCCTCTGGGGCACCTGGCATTGGCCACTGTCAGTAGACAGGATACTGGGTTGGATGGACCTTTGGTCTGACCCAGTACGGCCGTTCTTATGTGTTTTGACAATTACAAGCATTTTACCCTATTAAAATTGTGCTAAAGCACACCCACATGTTTGTGAACCAGTATTCACAGGAGTGTGCACTTCTTCTCTCCTCCTCGAGTGATATAATAATATACAGCGCGGTACAGAAAGAGGATGGTCCAGTGGACTCAAGTCCCTCCTCTGCCACAGGCTTCCTATGTGACCATAGAAATGACTTGGATTCTTGGTGCCTCAGTTCTCCACCTGTAAAATGGGGATAACAGAACTGCCCTCTTCACAGGGGCATTGTGGGGTTCTCAGGTACTCTGATAACGGGGCCCAGATAAGTGGCTATGAATGATAACGTGCGCTGGGTATTCAGCCGGTATCATTCACTGTACATTGGTTGACTTAAACGGCGATATGCTGATTCTCACCCACTGAGCACCTGGCTCTCTAGAGGGTAAGTAATTAAACTTTGAGATGCCCTGAGAAGTATTGCAGATGATGACACTAAGGCAAAGAAAATCACTTCGCCAGGCCATAGAGAACTAGGTCAGAATGTAGCCCAGGGCCCAAGTCAGAAAAGCGTTTAACCATGAACATGTGCTTAAGACCCATTGATATTGATGGGACTTACACAAGTGCTGGCATACTTTGCTAAGTAAAGACGGACTTAAGCATGTAGTTCAGGGCTTTCCTGAATGAGAGCCTTAGAGATGAAGTGTTCACGTGGTTCAATCCACCATATCATGTTTCCTCTGTCGCCCACTATTCCATGAGAGAAACACATCTATCGCCTCAGTTTCACCTTATGCATCTCAGTGCAGGGTAATTTAGCAGCAGCCAGGAAAGGTCAGGAAATGTGTCTCTCAAATGATACTTTATTGAAAACTCTCCCTGACTATGATTAAGTCCAGTTAAAGTCAGGTAACAGGGAGCCAAAGCCTTTAATCTTTGCTCAAGCACAACTCCCATTGATCTTGACAGCGGTTTTGCCTGAGGTTTTGCCTGAGGTTCTGAAGAGGAAAAGACATCTCATCACCAGCAAAACCAGGGACAAATCATCCCAATGTTGTGCCTTTCAAGAAAAAGGGTTTTCATTCTCTCCTACAAATTATTTTTTTTTAATTAAAAAAGGTCATTTTTTGCAATGAAAAAGCAGCCAAACTCCATCGAATAAATTAATGAAAATTCACAGTATTTGAATAGGGATCAGAACCTCAGGTGTGCAGTGTCCTAAGTCACCATGAAGTTTGATGTTATCCACTACAGCTGGTTGAAAATCATCGGAATTGCTTGAAAATGTTTTACTTTCTTTTTTGAAATTTAGAAAATGCCAACATTTGTGAAATGTCAGTAGCTCTTGGGTAAACTTTCCAAAAGTGCTTAAGTGACTTAAGCCCCTATGCCCCACTTTCAGAAGTCACTGTGATGCTTAGAAACCTAAATCCAGTGGGTCTGAGGCTCCTAAATCACTCAGGTCCTTTTGAAAGCTGTATCTTTAATGCTTCACTCTTTACACCTCTTCCCTTCTATATAATTTCCTTCTTAATAAGGCCGCTCCCCTTTCTGGATAGCCATGTGAAGGAAATGCCTTCAGTTCCCATATATATGCCCAGAATCCTTCTCACCAGTTACACAGCGCTTTGGAAGAGATGATGCAACTGATCTGGGGGTAGACCTGAGATCCAGAAGTAGTTGCTGCACCTGGCTGGGCAGAAACAGGGACCATTTTGTTAAAGTGGGGGGCAGATGTTGAGAAACTTGGCCACAGAGAGCACCTCCCTCTGCTGTGATGTGTACAAATCACTCCTGTCTGGCATTGGTTAGGCCAAGGATGAACTCTTCCTTCTGCTTTTCTGCCAAATTTTGTTCATTTTATTGTCGTTTTGCGCTCCTAATCCACTCCCATTGGACTTGTCTGTTTCATCCATCCAGTCATGTGCATTGTGAGTTCTCTGGGGCAGTGACTGTCTATACGGTGCCCAGCACAATGGGGTCCTGATCCTGGGTTCGTATCTGCTACTGCCATAGAAATAATAATACTAATATCAGGGTCTAATCCAAAGCTCATTGAAGTCAGTTGCATCTCTTTCATTGACTCCGTTGGGCTTTGGAACAGGCTTTCAGTGAACAACAGCTGCATCTGTGATGTCCACAGAAGTCTTAAGTCTGTTCTTAGATGTGATGTCATAGATGGAGCCCCTCCCACCCGCCCGAGAAGTTGTATTTGCTGGTGAACGGAGCAGCATTTTGTCCTAGCTCATATTTGAAAAATTCTTCTAAAGGCATTTTTTTAAAAGATACATTTACCCAAAGCCAAAGCTGGTAGCTGGGGAGAGATTCAGGGGGCGGCTTGTTTAAAGAAGCAATTTGGACATAAGCATTGATAAAAGATGACTGTATACCTTCAGTGCGGGAAACAACAGTATTTATGTGTTACATTTATTTCCTACTACTGATGAATGGATGGATGGGCGGATGGATGGGCGGATGGATGGATGCTATCAGTTTGAATCTGCTTAGGTCAATAGTAACCAGTGGCTATTTAGCGGCCTCTATCAAATGTGTTGGTGAGCATAGTCCATTTCCTATTGGCTATGTGTCAACATCATGAATACCCACCAACCATGAAGCTAACAGTCTGCACTCAAAGAGACTGAATTTACCTGCCACGCCCATCCCATGTGGTACATTGACAAAGGGTAGCATTGAGGATTCGTATGTTGCTGTTCCCAGTGCCATATCTGTTCTGTGGGTTAGTAGAGGGCTTTGGTCTTCAGGATTGTCAATCTAGGGGTTTTCCAGAGCCCCAGTCTCTGAAGGGGCACAAAGATATATGATAGGGATGAAGCAGTGAGGGGGAAAAATATATCTTCATTTGTGAGACATTAAAACCTTTGGTTTCCCCATTCAGAATCCCCAGCAACACCTCCTGAACATTTTGTGACTCACAGCCAGAATTTTGCCATTGAAATAATTTATTCTCTCACTCCCACTATGGGAGCTTCTTATTAACTAGCAACACGAAAGCAGCCAAAATTTAGTTTAGGAACCAGAGCGAGGAAATCCGTCCTTTGTGATGCTGCCTCTCTATTAGTTCATCACCTCCCCTTTGCAGCCGACTAGCACATGCATGTGCGAGCGCACGTGTGTGCCATCTGTGTTAATACATATGTATGTATATTTTTACATATCAGTTCTATAGGGCTCAGCAACATCAAAAGGAACCTGGATAATCAGAGCAGAAGATAGAAAAGATCAAACAGAATATCTTTTAAACAGATCTGAGAAGCTTAATTTTCATCCAATGTTACTGCAGGAGCTTTTCCTCCCCCCCCTTAACTTCCATGAGTTTCTTTGATCTGTTTTGATGTCTTTTTCAGCTCCTCTTTCAAAAATAATTTGTTTCAAACCTTTTTTCCCCTTTCCTTTCCCCCAAAGTCATGAAGGCTTCTACGGGTAAGAAACTAGTTGTATGCAATACCTCCTCCCTCTCCTCCCAATACCTCCATGCTCCCTGTTCAGCTGAGAACCTTTGACTTCAGGGGAGATGGATGAAATATAAAGGGCACCGAATGCAATGATATTGCCTTCATATCCAGAATGTTCCTCCTCCACACTGTTGAGTCCCCTTTGGCTTTTGTATGCGGCATCGTCTGAGGTAACTGTTCTTCAGTCAGCCATTAGCTGTTTGTTTCACAAATAGACACAGGGCTGGTTTGATTTTAAACCGTAGTCGTCTTTTCTCACTGATCACGAGGTGGGGGTAGGCGTCAGGAGATCTGGGTTCTAATCATGATTCTGCTGTTGCCTCACCGAGTTCCCTGCCCTCTCTGTGTCTCCATTTCTCCCTTTTTACATCTGGTAAATTGACACTGACTTGGGGGACAGTCAGAGGGCCCCCAGAAGACTCTGTGCACTGTTTGCACCATGCTCCCAGTCCTGAGGCCTTCATGTACCTTCTGTGCTGCAGGAAGGAAGGGCTCTTCTTTTTACAGGAAATCAGTGTTACTCAAGGAAAGTCAGCCTCTAGAGCAGGAAATGTCTGGCCACAGTTGTGAAGGTTCCAGCCCTTGTATACCCCAAGTTAAGGTTCTAAGTAGGGTTACGTTGTTGGCGGGGTCTTGTGTATCAGGACTGAACTGCAGCTATCATGGAAATGGATTTTCGTCACACGTTTCTGGCATTTGTTACTCCTGGGAAACAGCCTGTCTGAAAGCATCTCAACCCTTCCCTCTGGCCCTTCTGGGGTTTGAAGAGGGTTCAGGATTGTGGGCGGAATGGCCACCCTCTGTAGTCCCATCACCCCAACCCCTCACTCTTCTACCCCTGCCTTAGTCCATCCATGACACTTGGTTAGAGGGGGGAGAGTGAACACCTTTCCCATCAAAACCAGTTTTAAAGAGACAGAGCTTTAAATGGCAACAGGTAGGATTCCACTGGGAAGCGCCAAAACCTGTAAATCGCCCCCCATCCCCATTCTCTCCTCCCATGTCTCCCAGTTGTGTACTGTGATAGTACTGCTTTTATTATTATCATTGTAAATGGCAGGAGGCTTGCAAGAGCCTTGTGGCCTGCGAAAAACAGTTCTGCAGCACCGCAAGGCACATCCTCTGCGGTTTACAGCAGCTGCAAGAGAAAGCTAAACAAAATCGATTGGGCAAAACCGGGTTGGATTTATGTGGTGGTTTGTTAGAGAGGATGACAGTCAGCTGGGGACTGGGTAGAGGATGCCAGAATCATTTTCCTCTGGACCTCGAGTGGGCTGCAGGCATGGTCCGATGGACAGCAAGGCTCTTGTTTCATCCATTAAGCTCCCTCCACACTCCTCCATCTTCCCCACTCCAGACCAGTATCCCCTTAGCAATTTTAGCTATGGCCCTGTGTTCCCAATTAATATGATTTCAGCCTCCCTGAGTATTCTCGGAGCTGAGATAAAACGGGGGAAGTGTAAATACCGTACACACGCAGAGGACTCACAAGAGTGGCTACTCTTTGACTCCACGGTTCTAGTAGCGAGTCGGTGAGTTTGTAGGTAATAAAGAGGAGAAAAACAGAACTATTAAAGCACAGGTTTTTTCACAAAACTGAAACAGCCTTGCAGATTGCCAATCTATTTTCAGTCATTCCAACGCCAACCAAAACACTACTAATAATAATTGCAGTTCTCGGGCTTTTCAAGTAATTTTTTATCCCGCGGCCTCCTATGAAGTACAAAGCCATCTCACGCCTGTCAGCCCAGCTGGGCTGGGCTCAGTCCGAGACACGGGGTGCCGGAAATTTAATCCTGAATTTCCCAAATCTAATCGAAACGGCACAAGCCATGATTAATAATTCACCACTTTATTACTGATCCGAAGCCTCGGACTATCACAGCGCCTGAATAATTGATTCGCCAAGAGGGGCGATATATCTTTTCCTAAAGTGGGGAAAGTTTGACCAGAGAGTTGCCGAGTAAAGCTGTCTAAATGCTTTTAAATAGTTTCAGCCTACGTCTCTGGCATTCCGTCTGTTTCTGAGGACAATCCAGGAAGAGAGAGCCAGCAAAGTTTTATACCCACTCACGCAGCACGTGTGGAATAAGGATAGAAACATACTAGAAAATCAGAGAGGTAGCCATGTTAGTCTGGAATTGCAGAAGTGACAAAGAGTTCTGTGGCACCTTAAAGACTAACTAAAGTATTGAAGCATAAGCTTTCGTGGGCTAATACCCAGAGATTAAAAGCTGGTTCAGCCTGGTTGGACTAACCTTGTTATCTCTAACTTGGTCCTTGCCTCTTATTTATTCCTGCCTCTGTATACTTCCACTGCATGCATCCGACGAAGTGGATATTAGCCCACGAAAGCTTATGCTTTAATACTTTAGTTAGTCTTTAAGGTGCCACAGGACTCTTTGTCATACCTAGAGAAAATTCTCCTCGGTGTGTCATTTCACCTCTCTGTGCTTCACTTCCTCTATCTGTAAAACAGGAGATCATGAGATCTACCATTGTAAAGCACCTTCAGACCTCTGAATGAAAAGCACTAAAGAAGTGCCAAGAACTATAAATATTATCATCATCTAACTGTAGGGATGGATTTATGATAGCCCCACACAAGTATATTTTTGAAACACCAATGGAATCTTAGCCATGTAATTTTAATGGAAACCATGACACTAATAACACAAGCAATGCTTTGAAAATTATGCAGGAGGGCTAACATTTATTTAACCCTTTAACTTCTGCCAAATGTGCAAGGTGGAGACCAGCAACCAGCACAGTTCCTGTATAGTTTTGAAAAGTTTCCTGGGGCATGGAGACAATTTCTGCAGATTTTAAGCATCCAGCACCTGGGATCTGGCAGGGGAAAATCCACACCTTTGAGGCTACCCAGAAGCCATGCTTTGTCTCTAATATCCAGTTTATGTAAATATGATGGACTGTACCTAGAAGATAGCAGCAAAGCAGTGAAGGGGTTAACATAATTGGAGCGGTTTTGTTTATTTATTTATTTTCCTTTGGGTGGTTAAATAGAAAGCAAGCCTTACTGCCTTATTACTATCATTGTGCTGAGATATTACATTAAAGGAGTTCGGGGTTTCAAATTGAATGTCAAATATAATATCGCACTGGAAGCTTGAAGTGTGCAGCTGAGCTGCTCAGTTCCGGAGGGTTCAGGCAGTTAATGTGACTATCCAATAGCATGCAAACCAGGTGATCTCCAGTTTAGCCCACTGAGTTTTCTTCAGATGCGTGATGAAACTTACACAGGGGGAAAGAGAAGAACTGATGGCTGTCAGGCGGCGGAGGACTTAGAAAAAGGGAGTGCAGTGTAACAAATTGATTATAGAGAAATTGATTGGAGCAGTCTATTCCTTAAGCTTTAGCATCCAGTCATAACTAATCAATCCTTTATCACTTCAGACTGGAGAAGGCATTGCTGTGGGGTAGTGGGAGAGAGGAGAATATATTTCACTTTCTTTGGTGGAAAAGTTCTTGGTTGGAAAAGAGACGTGGGAGTTGCCTTTGGAGAGATAAGACTTGATCACAATTTACCTTGAATTCTTCCTTATTTTCCTCTTCCGGGCTGATTTCCCCCCTCAGTAAACACCTGATAGAGTATCTCAGATCAAAGGGATGGTCCCTGACTCAGTTACTCCCAAAGGATGCTGCAGGGTAGGACCAAATCCTAGTGTGATTTTCACTTTGGAAGAGCCTGTGAGCTATTCAGAGAGCAACCTCCAGATGAGACCAGCTGGGTCCAGGGTCAGGAGTTGTTATAGCGTGGTGCTCAAGAGTCAACCCTTCATTCTTCTGATTTCTCCAAGGTTCTGAGCAGGTGAAAATGAGGTGATATTCAGCTCCCATAACTCCATTGACTTCCGCTGAGTTGTGCCCATTTTTGTCAAAGTTGAATTTGTGCTTAGTTCTCCAGCACGACACAAACACAATCATGCCTCACGTGGCAGGAAAGGATTGTCAACTTGACCCATGATGCTGTTCACCACAAACCCTGCTCTCCGGTTGCCCTTGAATTGTAGATCACAAGCTCAGAACATGTCTGCTCCTCTTGTGGCCAAAGGGGTGAAAAAGGAGTACCTTTAGCTTAAGTGATAAATCTTCTACTGGCTTACCAAGAGGTCCCCAGTCCAAATCTCAGCTGAGGCTAATGTGTGGAAGACATAGGTGTGGAAGCCACCAAGTGGGGTTGAGGTCTAAAGAGATTTCCCATGTCTGGCTGCCGACTGGCAAACAGAACATCACAGATCTCTTCCAATTCACCAGCTCACTCATGGGACACCTCCTCCCTAAGGCCACAAATTCAGCAGATCATTTGAGTGCATACGGAGGTACAGCAATGCAATTAAGCATGTTCTTAAGTCACGTGCATTTAAGTGCTTCACATATGGGTGTTGACTGCTGAATGAGGCCCTCGCTAGGACAAATGACAGTGGAATCACTCAGAGAATCCTGGAATTCAAGGTGTTTTCCTGCGTAAGGAAGTCAGCAGTGTATCCAAGGCAGGTTGATACAAAATACAACCCAGCAGTATAATTAAACGATTTCCAATTGGCAGCTCATTGGGCGCGACGGGGATGCAGTGAAACAGCTCCAGAAATACAATGTCTTTTGTTCTTCTACCTTAACCAGTTCAATGAAGGAAGGTAGCAACTTTAGTTGATGCCATGTTTGCTTACTGTGTTGCATGTTATGCTGGAAAATGAATTAAAAACAAAAAACCAACCCAGTAGGGTTAAGTTTGCATTTTATAGCCCCGTTGGGAAATAACATGGCAGGAGCAGCTCACTCATCTACAGACGCATTACATTTCGTGACAAACTATGGCGTATTCAGAACATCCATCAATCATGGAGATAATTTTCCAACTCATCAATTATGCAAATTAAACCACAAAAACTATGTTCAAATCACGGTAAGGGCCTGATATAAACCCAGGAAAGCGAGGCAACTCAGAGTTCATTTTGAAATCTCACCCTCCCTCCCTTCGCCATGGTTTGCAATGGTATTGCAGTAGATATGGAATGTATGGGCCACCGTGACCAATCTATGTTCACATTCCAGCACCCACACTGGTCTTCAGCAAAATCACACACAAAGCGAACTACATGCACAGCAGGATGGGGAACACAACTGAAGATGTTTTGCTCCAAAACCTCCACCAACTGAAAGTCTCCATTAATATAATTGCAAACATTTTGGCCGGTGCATAGCAGAAGGCAGAGTCCAACTTATACAAAGGTCAGCTAATACTTCTAGCTCTCTCTGAGTACATCTTCACTACCCGCTGGATCGGCAGATAGCAATCGATCTTTTGGGGATCGATTTATCGCGTCTCGTTAAGATGCGATAAATCGATTGTCAGCAGCTCCACCATCGACTCCGGAACTCCAGCTTGCCGTGAGGCACAAGCTGGAGTCGATGGGGGAGCGCGCTGCCAACCGCCGCCACCATGAGGATGGCAGGTATGTCGGCTGAAGATACGCCGACTTCATCTTTGTTATTCGCGTAGCTGAAGTTGCGTATCTTCGGTTGATCCCTCCCCCCCCCCACTGTAGATCAGCCCTAAATATAATGACCAATGGAGATGCTCATTCTTTCAGAAAGTCCTCTACAATAGCTGGACACAATGGTGTGACTTAAATAGTTCAGAATGCAGAGGTCAAGTTGACAGGAAGGTCTATGGGCAAGATGAGGGTTGGAATTTCAGGATTTTGGATCGCGTTTGCTATCAAAGCCATTGGCTTCTAACCATTCATATTTGGCCATGGTAAAACCCATTCAAGATATAATCCACTTTGCTTCAGATTATAAAACAACCACTAATTGAAGTGGTTAGCAAGAAACTTCTCCATATGCAGTTTATTACATAAGTATCCGTGTCAGGTTTCTTGCACTTTCCTCTGAAATATCTGGTCTGTCCACTTTTAGAGAAAGGATATAGGACTAGCAGGAGCAAGGGTCTGATCCAATATGGCAATTCTTATTTTCATATACAATTTTGTGCAGTGATACTTGAGTACTCTGATATTTTCAGGAATTTGCCAATTTGATCACTGGCAGAATGCAGTCATTTCATCCAGCAAGTACAGTTTTTTTACAGCAAGGATTAGCAAAATAAAATTGGCAGAGGCTGAAGTTTCACAGAAATTATTGACAGAAAGAAAGAAATATTTTCCATTAGCCAATGGAACAGGTCGCTTTTCACTTGAGATACAGGATTTCAAGAGAACAATTTTCCCTTTGCTAAAATCTATCTATCTATCTATTGCAACCATCATTGTAGAATTTAGGTGCCAAGTAACAGGAAGAATAGAGATATATACACACACCACAAAACTAACTTTCATCTGATTTACTACCAGTGGCACTGTTTCTCTACTCCTTTGATCACAAATGGGTTGATTGTTCTTCCTGTCAGTTTGGTGGTCAAGACTCAAAGTCTGGTACATGACCACGTGGCTGTTGAGTGTCAGAGAAGAACCATAGGGCATTGAAACATGTCAATGAAGGAGTATTCTGGTAGGGTGACCAGACAGCAATTGTGAAAAATCGGGATGGGGGTGGGGAGTAATGGGAGCCTATATAAGAAAAAGACCCCAAAATTGGGACTGTCCCTATAAAATCGGGACATCTGGTCATTCTATATCCTGCAGATAATTGCCCAGTGGATTATGTATTGCAATCGCTATCACAGTAGCTGCATCACAGTGCGGTCACAACAAACCCCTGCGAATAAAGGAAAATTAATTGTATAAATGAGTCTGAGTACATTAACTCAATGTGAGGATGGCAAGCCACAAGATAGCCAATGTAACATACTAGTGAAAGTGGCAGGACTTATATAATCAGTGTATCATGCTAATAAAGGTAACAAAAGCCATTTATTCCATACAATAACTGAACATCATATGGAAATATAGGAAGTTCGAACCACATCCTACTTGCCTTAGTCATGCCACTTCACTAAGACTGCTTCTGCCAGGCAAGCAAGGCTGGACCCAAAATAGATGGATTCTTCTACATACTAACATATAAGATACATTATATAGAGCTTTAAAAACAGAATCGATCTATCCTGCATCAGTCTACTAGAGTTGATCAAATAATATGAATCAAGCCCACAAGGCAATGGTTTTGGTACATGAATCACTTGCCAAGCAATCCTGTTAACCAGGAATGCATCCGGTGTCTGTGACACACACAAAAAATTAAATAGGAAAGGAAGTTGGTTGTTGCATAAGTATCCCAGAACTACTGTAGCACCAGTGAAGTTTAGCTCGTAGGCCATAAAAGGGACATTTACAGCCTTTCCATTCTCTTTCCACCGCTTGGTACTTTCAACTGCTTGTTTTAATTAGGCAAAAGCTTTATTTTGGCTGTTTCCAGGCTGTGAAAATCCTGCCTGGAGTTCATTTAATGCAAGAGGCAGAATTGTTTCCATGGGACACATTGATTAAAACGCATTAGTTCCCCCTTCCTTCCCTTTTCTCATACACATTCCTCCCGTTTAAAAGTGATATTCCTCTTAATGATGTCCCCCCCCATAGATTCATAGATTTTAAGGTCAGAAGATATCGTTTGGATCACCTAGTCTCACCTGCTGAGGGACACAGGCCATAGACTCTCACCCAGTGAGTGCTGTGTCGGGCCTAATTCCCTAGTGTAGCTAGAGTGTATCTTTTCTAAAGTTATCCAAACAGCTCCCCTAGGCAGCAAAAGGGACCAGGTTACACCCTGGCTTTAAGTCCAATGATGTCACTGGGTTGACAGCTTTGTGGAATTTGCAAAAATGGTCTTAGCAGGTTTGGCAGAGGAACAGAAAAGCCCAGTCAATGAAGATGTGATTAATGCACCTGACTTTGGATTCAGAGGTAGATGGGTTCCATCTTCTAGCTGTATAGGGCATTTTTAATATTAACACCCTCACTGAGATTAACATCTTTCAGCCCGTTGCATCTGCCAGGTACCAATGATGCAGCCGTACAAGCTGAAATCCTGATGGGTAGATATAATATACTAAAGGATCAAGGCTAGTTTTTCTTTCTCTTCTTTCCAATATTAGATAAATAATTCCCCATCAAAAAGCCCAACGTGCTTCACTGATGGCAGCCAAAGACACGGCTTAACATGCCTGAATGATGTCCGAAGGGATGTAGGAGAACAGAGGGAATAAAGCTGTAGTCTTTCACAGACTCTCAGCTTCCCTGCTTTTCTAGATTCCCATAAATCTGCTTGTCTCTGTCTTGGTTTATTTAGAGATTATTGCCCTGATGACGGGTGCAGCTTGCCAGACCCAACCGCGTTAAATCCCCCCCCGCGGTTCTGCTCCGCTGTCACTCTTTTTGCTTGGCTTTATAGTACTCAGTACAACAGCAGCAGATATGGCTGGAGAGTGCAGGGTTTTTTAATCAATTTATGGCCCTGATGCTAGGATCTAAAATTCAGAGTATGCGGACATAATCTACAGAAATGTAATTTGTCGAAAGTTCATTTCTAAGCCCTCTTGCAAGGCACACAAGGAAGAGATGAAGCATCTGGTAACAAGGCCTGTAAGAGGCTCAGATTAAAAGGAAAAGATGTAGTTCTTATTTTGTTCTGGTTTCGTTTTGAAGGTTGATTTGTGCGCCGCTCCTTACACTGGGGTCAGTTGTAAGCACTTGAATATAAAAGTGGTAGTGGTTTCAAGTTTAACATCTCCCTCCAAGAAGCAACAGGCCATAGAACTGTTAAGTGATGATTCATCTATATATTGGTGTGGTGAGGCCATATTTAGAAGACTGTATTCTTGTCTGAGCATCTAAAAAAGATGGAAGCAACTCAGAGAAAAGCAGCAAAAGTAATCAAAGAGAAAGGGCAGGAAGGATGCAAAGATTAAGTATTTATCACTTGAGCAAACAATGACTAATGCAGGCTCATGATAACTGTCCAAGTATTTCAAGGGTATATAAATCGAAGGTGTAATATTGTTAAGGTGGGCCAACCAGACTATAATAAGGAGACATCAGAAAGCAAAGGAAACTTTAAGATAAGTATCAGTAAAGGTGAGATCTATTTGATGATAGTAGAATGATCCTTCCAATGATGTGGCAGAAACCCCATTTATTGTGTTGTCTGATTTAAATTGGACTGGAAAAAAAAAAGACCTAACTAATTTCCTGTAAGGACAATCTTGCATTGCAGTTTCTGGTGGGACTAGTCATTCTAATGGGTTTTAGGAATGGATGAAGAGGTGGACAGCAGGAATGATAACAGTGGTTTAGTTTGGATTTCATTACGTGCTCTGTTTTGTGTGACACCAACAGCATGGATTTAGTGACGATGTGATTTTTATTTAAGCATTGCATAACAATGCCCTGGTGGAGGAGGCAGCCTGCCATTGTCTTTTCTGTCCCCTGAGGTCCAAAACCCCACCTTGCAAAATGGAAGATAAATCATAGAATCATAGAAGATAAGGGTTGGAAGAGACCTCAGGAAGTCATCTGGTCCAGTCCCCTGCTCAAAGCAGGACCAATCCCCAACTAAATCATCCCAGCCAGGGTTTTGTCAAGCCTGACCTTAAGAACCTCTAAGGATGGAGATTCCACCCCCTCCCAGGGAACCCATTCTAGTGCTTCACCACCCTCCTATTGAAATAGTTTTTTCCTAATATCCAACTAGACCTCCACCATTACAACTTGAGACCATTACTCCTTGTTCTGTCATCTGCCACCACTCAGAACAGCTGATCTCCATCCTTTTTGGAACCCCTTTCAGGTAGTTGAAGGCTGCTATCAAATCCCCCCTCACTCTTCTCTTCTGCAGACTAAACAAGCCCAGTTCCCTCAGCCTCTCCTCCTAAATCATGTGCCCCAGCCCCCTGATCATTTTCATTGCCCTCCTCTGGACTCGCTCCAATTTGTCCATATCCCTTCTGTAGTGGGGGGACCAAAACTGGATGCAATACTCCAGGTGTGGCCTCACCAGTGCTGAATAGAGGGGAATAATCACGTCCCTCGATCTGTTGGCAATGCTCCTACTAATGCAGCCCGATATGCCGTTGGTCTTCTTGGCAACAAGGGCACACGGTTGGCTTCTCGTCCACTGTAATCCCCAGGTCCTTGGGTCTCTGCAGCCTCAGTGTGGCTCCTAACAATACCAGCTGCTTCACATGTTCTGCGCTCTTATGAAATCACAGCTGGTCTGAGCAAAGGCTGCTAGCATGGCTGGGCCATCACTTGCCGTGGAACAAATCAGTGTTTCTGAGCAGCGTTAAGGAAAAAAGAAAAGACACGTGGCAGTGATGAAGCAATAACGATAATTCACTTCCCCTAACACCCTTCGCGCAAGGATCTCAAAGCACTTTGCAAATGTCAAAGCACAGTCTGTCCTATACATGCGGCACATGTGATGGGCTTTGATAATATATGCTGCCTGGACTTGTCTTGTGTATTGCTTACCAGGGATCCAATTGTTATTATTATTGCAGTTGGCTCCCCATGGTCCTAAGTTCTGTACCCCCAAGACAAGAGTCCCTGATCTAAAGTCTTGCAAATAATCTATATGGCGAGAGGCAACAAGTGACAAGAAGCACAAAGTTGCGAGATGATTCTGATCAGCATGAGAAGCAGCATGCAAAATGTGCTCTAGTCAGACACAAGGTATTACACTCAGTGGAGGAATAACTAGGTGAAATGTACTGGCCCGTGATATAGAGGAAGTCAGACTAGATGATCTAATGGTCCCTTCTGGCCTTAAACTTTATGAATCTATGAAAAGCAGCAGTCACATCGTATTAGCTGCCTAACCACTAGAGTGAGTGACTGGGTGAGTGTGTATGTGTGTGTATTTGACTCATTTCTCTCCTTAGTGGATGGTGTTTGCATTCTTTGAAGCCGTCGCTGGATATTGTATCAATCCATATTATGTAGACATCACTGAGCGAGGCATAACAAGAAGCAATGGCTTCAATCTTAAAAAAAGAAACATTTAGGTTAGACATTAGTTTAAAAAACCCATCTTAATGGCGAGGCCAATTAGGCATCGGAGTGATTTGTTTAAGGGGGTGGTTGAGGTACTGTCGCGAGAGATGTTTTTGAAGGACATTTTTAAAAGTACTTATGGAAGAAGTATAAAAGAAAACCCCGCTCGCCACCCAGGTATTTTATAGATACACACGTACGCATAATACATATACATGCACTCTAGGATTATGTATAGCCCTACAGATGTTTTTGGTCTCCTGTTGTCTGGCCATTTCACAGATTTTGTATGCTGCATGAAAATGTATGTGAATGTACTTTGCATTGAGTATGTAAATACTGCATTGTGTAAGCCTTGTTTGACATGAGTCATTGGTCATGGGTGAGGCCCTTTTTCTTGGGAGACAGGGTGAAGGGGGTAAATGGATCAGCAGGCTGGAGATAGAAGGTCTGTACTAGCTCAGCTAAGGGGGAACACCCAAGGAATCACTGACAATGGACAAGATAACAATGGGTAAGAGAACCTAGAATGTAAGATGAGGTAACAAGTAAGTCATGGATGGGCAGTAGGTGCTTCCCTGGGATTGGTTCCTACAAAGTGACAAAGGCAATCCCAAAATGTGTGATGCAATGCATAGTAAATGCAGCATAAAATGTAAATGTCTATAAAAGAAGAGGTTTGCTGTGTGACTTTGGGTGTGTGGTACACCTTATACCCCTCCCCTATGCTCGAGTCTGATCAACTCAGCATGCGTGACAAGCTTGGACTTGAACTGAGTTCTTGGAGAACCAAGCGGAAGAGGTCTCAGGGGAACCCCAACACATTCTTAGTGATACAATTGTACAGCCCCATCCTCCAACCCTTGTTCACTTGAATACTCTTTACTCACGCAGCAGTCTCTGTAAAATTAATAGTGAGGAAGAACTACTTGGGTGAGTGTATTGAAAGCCGAGATCATTACATTTCATTTCCTAGGGAAACTCTTTGCTGTACTCAATTCTGAGCAAGTTCTTCTTCTGACATAGTTTCAAACAAATACGGCTTCACCATTCATCAGCGTCTGGTAGGCCGTTGCTAACCGAAGGTTTTTCTACCCCACCGTTGGAAGATATGATTACAGCGTGGGCTAGCAAATCCTCTCTAGCTTTAATCTAGCTAGCGCAGCTGACAAGATGACACAGATCCCAGCACGGGCTAAAAGAAATCAAATACATACCCAGAGTTCCAACTGGGCCTGTACAGCCTGTGCGGAAACCTGTCGCCATGTCTTCACTGCTATTTTTATCACGCCTCCAATTGCAGTGCAGTCCTGCAAGATGCTGAGCTCTCTAGTCCCTGATCAATCAAAGCTTTAAGCCCACGCTTAACTTTGAACATGAGTTCTCCCATTGACTTCAAAACGAAAGTAACCTTTAGTTTTATCAGGCCCTAATTCGTTACTCAACATGTGGCTCAACGAAGATGTCAAGTCTAATTGTATCCCAAATCTTTTGGCTTCCGGAATTTCCCCATTTGCTCCACACATCTCAGTCCAGGACGGAAGATATTTTTCATGTCAGAATTGCTATTGTTGGAGCCATCATTAAACCTCAGGCATTGTTACCTCTGGAGGTGTTGGCTAAGCCCAAAATAGATTGATATGTGCATGGTTCAGTATTTGGCTCTTATTCCTATTACAAGATGGTTGGAGGAAGGGGAGAGATGGGCCAAAGTTACAGAGGTTGGGCATGGATGTGAATTGCTTTTTGTCTTGCCCATCTTTAATGGACGGGTTGGAAAGGTATCAGGGTATTCATTGTGAAAGCAGGCAGGATTTTCAACAGCATTTGGCAATGCTGGCCAAACACTGCTCCCATTGACGTTACCAGGAGTTTTACCATTGACTTCAAAGAGATCAGAGTCAGGCTTTTGAAAATCCCACTCAGCAATAGCATTGAAGGGACCGATCGCAGAGAAGATGGCCACAGAGACAGACATTGGCCTGTCTACCATTGCCCTCCCAAGCAAAATCAACCTCCTTCCGTGGACACGAGATGGAGGATGCAGATGCTAATCCCATTCTGAGTCCTATTTCCCAACAAGTCAGGCCCAGAATGGAAGGGGAGTATGAGGCAAGAAGCTGACAAGCTGTTTCACTTTGACTTTCTTGGAATGGGGGAAATAAAGAAGCCAAAAATATCTAGATGATGGCCACTGACGCTCAGCTTTCTGCTCGCTCTCTCTCGCTCTCTCTCTTTATTCTTTTTGGAATAAAAAATTGATTCACGCAAAAATAGCTGCCACTGGATGAGAGAAAAAACTTATCTACTTTTCTACTTTTGCAAATGGGAGAGAGAGTGGAATGAGGAGGATCTGAATCTCCTTCCCCTGCTGCCAGGAACACCCGGGGGGACATTTTAAGGCCTGCGCTTTTCCTTTCCGTACATTTCTGATCAGTGAATTTAGAGTTAGTGGAAGGTGTTGGACTGACAGTCCCGGAGACAGGAGACCTCTACTGAGGCACAGCGTGGGCAGAGGCAGTGGAAGCTCCCCCATGCTTCTGCCTGTCATCCTAACTTTGGCAATCTCCTCTGGATAGGTAAAGATAGCAGGGCTGTTTTCTGGCCTTTCAGCCCTTGGCCTCTACATTGAGAATGTCCATTATGGTGATGGGTCTTTTGGGACTGTGGATTCATCTGAGAGCTGAATGTTTCTCGCACAGCCCCACTGACTGAAGTCAGTGAGGTAGCATATGTTTGTCATTAGTCCATTATTCCCGTTCCCTCTACTACAAGCTCCCTGTGCACTGTCAGGGGAGGTCAGAGTAGACCCACGTTGTTCTCTGTGCTCTCCGGCATGGAGGTAGCTGGCAGGGTTTGGCTCTGCCTTGTACAGCTGTCACCTGCCTAATTAACTAGGTGACATTATGGAAAATGCATTTTTAAATAGCACAAAATTGGCTCTTGAAAAGAGCTTCGCTCCATGGAACATTTCAGCTGCGCCGGTGTAAATCCAGGGGAACACTGCTGAGCTCAGTGGGGTTCCTCTGCATTTCCACTGGTGCACCTAAGCTCAGAATGTGGCCCCGAGGTGAAATAAGAGAAGCTGTGGATGGGGTTTTAGTGTCTTCATAGCCTCACTTATGAGCTTAGATACTATGGTGATGGGCACCATAGATAGAAATGTGTAGGACAGATGGGTAGATTTCACTCTGTCTCTTGTACTCCATCTGTAAAACCTGGAGGAAGAAAATATTGCTCTTCCTTGCCGGGATGTTGTGAGGATAATGTAATTAATGTTTGTGAGACACTCACATGCTGTATTGACAGAGCCAACCAATTGTAGAGATCAATACCGTGGACAAAGATGACCTTTGATTAGGTTATGTTTAAGCTGCAACTCGGAGGTGTGATTACAGTACGCGTAGACAGATTCAAGCTGGCTTTGATCTAGCTAGATTCAAACTGGCTTGAGTAACAATAGTGGTGTAACAATATGGCAACATGGTAGGCTGCCCAGGCTAGCCACAGCTGTCCAGGATATATCCAAGCAGCTGTTAGCTCATTTATGTCTACATATGCTGCAATCACTTCTCCCATTTACAGTGTAGACATACCAATAGTGTTCTTGTAATGGTTAGGACCTGATATGATGTTTGCGTCGAGATGTGACATTACAGTCTCAAGCTACTGAAACCTACCTCTCAGGTCCAAGAGACTATGGCTTAGAAGACACTGACCTTGTTTAGATCACACATTCAGGCTCGACTCTTGTTTTTCTTTTTCCTCCTCTCCCATATTCAGATGACAAAATCAAGCTAAGAAAACATCACAAAACTCCCCAAAGCTTTGCAATGCCTTCAACAGTTCACCTCCGATTAAATGCATCTTTCTAGCAGTCTTGTTTATCATTGGAAATTGCCCCACAGTTAAATAAACTGAAATTACTCCTCCTCCTCTTCTCCTGCCTGGCTCTGTAGACCATAGAGGTCCTTAGCTGCTTTCACAATATGTACTGTGGCAGACCCAGGGCAGACAGCTGCCAGTAAGGCCTGCAATTAGAAGGCTGTCCACAAGGGAATCAGGTCCAGCTGAGCAGGGCTGCCACAGTCAGAAGCAGGGCCAGCTGAGGCCAATTAAGGAGGCTGTCAGAGCCCTTGAAAAGAGACTCCTCCACAGAGAGGCTTGTGGGAGTTTGAGGAGGGAGTTCTGGTGACAGTAACAGAGGAGCGAGTTGGTGGAAGCAGAGAGTGTGAGGAGCGAGTTGGAGGAGGCAGGGACGGAGAGGCTGCTGGCAAGCAGGAGAAAAGAACTAAGGGTCCCTACCAGAGGGGGACCTAGCTTTCCTAGCCTGCAGGAGCCTGTCCCTGAGAGGGAGAGAAAGGGAGCGAGCTGCTAAGGAGCAGCAGAAAAAATCGAATCTGGTACGGTCTGGCCAGGGCGCGAGTGCTGTGACAGCGACCCAAAGGACTTGACCCAGGGGAGCAGGGGAGCCACCTTGTCACAGTACCTACCTCTTTCTGACAGAGGTTCATCATAGACTTCCTGCAGTTCCTTATTAGATCTTCTTCTCTACACATCTTTCTGCTTCACTGGCCGCAAAATTCATCTCGGCACTTTTTTTGAAGGTGTTTTTCTGTCTTCTTTTCATTCCAGCGCTTCCCAAAGAGGTTTACAAAGCCGATTCCCAGGTTTTATTCTGTTCTTATTCAGGTAAAACTCTGACTGACTGCAAAGGGATTTTTACCTGAGTTAGGTCTTCTTCAAAATGTATGTATCTACAGAATTTACTTCATCCCATACTCAGAGGTGGTTTCTTCTGGGTTGAAATGCATCAGCAGTTTAAGTGAGCATGGCAATGCTACACATCAGGTGAAGGACCTGATATAATGTCCGCTGAAGTCAATGGAGATATTCCCATTGACTTTACTAGGCAATTGATTAATCCCTCGGACAGTAATTGAAAAACATTGAAGTGGGCAAATCTTTCGAACCAAACTAATGACATTCTCTATGTTATGTTAGCTGACAATCCACCAACCCTGAAGACCAACCAGAAGGCCCTTGGTCATTCAGCCATCCATCTGCTTCCTTATGGGCTTACTCTTTCACACTGGAGTTCTCTCTTGAGTAGGGATGGTAGAAAACTTTCAAAATTTTGCTGAAATTTTTCATCAGCATTTTGAATTTTAAAGAAAAAAATGTTGACGATATTGATGAGGAAGTGGTCACAAAACCCACTTTTTTGACCAGCTATGTGCTTGGGATGAGAAAAAAAGCAGGCCCAAAAGAGTTAAACTTTATCCTCCCGTCTTTCCATCCCACACAGCCAATTCAAGTCCCTTTCTATAACAGCAGGGAGCATACAAGCACTTAGTGGGGGAAACAAATTTGATTGTTGCAAACCAGCATCAGACATAAGAAGAAGCTGCAAGAAAAAAAGGGGAGGGGTTAATTAATTAATTAATCCTGTTTCCTGCTTCCTTTTAGTGCTCTTTCTTTTTTTCCAAATAATATCTTTTTAAAACACTAGTACAATGAGTTTCCTCTGCCGCCAGTGCTGATGGAAACAATGGCTTGACCCTCATGTGCAAATCAGCTCCTTTTGGAAGGGAAAGGGGATTTTTAAAAGGATATCTCCCTGCACACTGTGTTCCCATGAATCTCCTGGGATGGTTGCTTAATTAACATGTCTCTCTGTCTTCAAGAGTCCATGACAATTCAGAAGATACTGTACTGAATAGTGTGTATATAATATACACATCCACAGAGAGTGAGAGAGGGGATGTGACGGGATGGATAGATAGACAAGATTAAGTTAAATTCTTCTTTCTGTTCTTTTCTTTACTATTCTAACTCATTCCAGTTGCAGACAAAAAAACTACCCTACACCTTGTGCAGGTGTTGGCAGGGGGCTCTTTTCTGGCCCCAAATCATATCTTTCTGTTGGGCCCAATAAGAGATGTCACTGTCCCGGGCTTCTTCTCAAGGGCCAATATGGCTACAAGTGTTTCCTGCTGTCGCACTGCCTCAAACCGTCACCCTGCTCAGCTCGGAAATGCAAATCATTCCAAACCCAAGAGCTGACTTGTCACTCTCCTGAAATACTGGGGAGCAACACGGACATCTGCATCCTTGCCTGCTGCGGCCTGTGCTACCGTTTGCCGAGCGGGGGCAGAATGGGGAATATAGATCTTGTTTATAGTCCTCCTCCCCACCATTTTTTTTCATCCTGCAGCTTTAGCGCGTCTGTAGAATCTCTGAACTCTGTGGTTATGGGTCACCTCAAGCAAACTTCAAACAAAGCACACTTCATCACATGCTTTCACTGAACTAGACACAGGCCCGAGCTGCAAAGTTGGGCTGCAGAGTTCACCTCTTCTACAGTTCAGGGGAGGTGACATCCAGGATTTTGGCACTGTCCAATGTGGAGAGAGGAACCAACCATGAAATTCAGATTTGGATTCACAGTTAGGTCATTGTTGGAGCCAATAAAGGATCCAAAATGCACAGAAAGAGAGAATCCCATGCTAACAACGTGTCTAGCTGTGTCCTCCTCCTTTAGGCTTTGTTCTTGCTGCTAGAGAAGTGTAACAGGTTGGCAAGCTCTCATTAAAGCAGGGTTGAGATTGCCCCAATACTCCCCATTCAGCTCATTTTTCTTTACCCTGCGCTTGTATATGGAATATTCCACAGCTCTGATGGACAGTGATGGACAGGTGAGAACTATAGTACAAATGGAGGAATCAGGACTAAATTCCTTAGAAACAACTATAAGTGATGACTGGTAAGATGTCCCAGAGCCATCAGGTATTTACCACCGATGGGAAATCAGACTCGAAGGACCAGTGGTTTGCTCTCATAGAGTGTGCATGACATTCCAAAGACATTTCCCATTGTGTTGACAGGAAATGATCTCTGTGTGAAATGGAATATTGGGGCCAGGACTCCTAGCCAGCCTTAGGAATGGCAGATAACCAGTATTTCAAAAGCTATAGGGTATATTTCTTGCCAAAATTCGATTTTGAAATCAAGACAGCCTCAGGTCTAATTTTAGGTCTATGATGTGTATGAACGGGCCAGATCCTGGCTTTTCCAGGGCACAGTTTGACAACCCCGGAGCTGGTCAGATCTCATCAGCTTAAGCAATGGCACGTCAGGCCAGGCCTGGAATGGGAGAGTTGCAGGGAAAAGCCAAGTTGCTGCAGAAACCAGTGCTGGTGATTCATTAGTCACCTCTGCGGTGCTCAGCCAGCTCTCCGGTGTGATGTTAGGAGGCGCCATGCAGCTGGAGATGTTGTGTCTCCAATGAGAAGTAAAACAGAAGTCCTGACTCTGTGTGTGCATTTAAAAAATAGCGCCACAGTTCCGCATCCATCGCTTGTTTCTTTACTGTACTGCCTATAATCCAATTTGGGCCATTATGTTCTGCCAACCCAAGTCCCAGTTGGATGCAGTATTCTTCTTCACTTGCTGTCCAACCTGAGATACAGTGATCCTGTGCACTACCAACACTGCTGGTCTTGTTATACCCCAGAGGCAGCTGCACTTCAGAACATATCATAAGAACGGCCATACTGGGTCAGTCCAGTGGTCCATCTTGTCCAGTGGCCTGTCTTCTGATGGTGGCCAGTGCCAGGTGTTTCAGAGGGAATGAACAGAACCAGGTAATTATCGAGTGCTCAGGAATTCCTCAGTATATAATTTGTACAAACAGTGAGTAAAGGCTGTAAAGGTCTATGGGCACAATACCAATGTATATTCATCCTGATTAATGACCACTCCCAGTGGAACATTAACCTGGAATACTTTGCGTTCATACAACTAAAACTTGACCAGTCCTCTGCTTACAGACAAGGCCCTGTGTGTAGTAGAACCATTCCAGTTCTGTTGCATAGGGTCCCTACATCAGCTGTGTGCTAGGCAACTCTGTTGCAAGGGGGTTCCCTGCACCTCCCCATGGGGTTTGTGAGAAAGAACCAGCGATGTGCCATGGAAGGTTCAAGCGATCTTTATTGACACCGACACCAGGGCCATTTACCCGCCGTAGATCAAGGAGACACAACGGCACCACTGCAGCCTCGCGACCTGCTGCTCTGCAAGCTAATCCAGTGTGGGGAGAGTGTGTGTCTTTGTCTCCCTGAAGTGGCTGGTCCACAGAGATTTTATGAGGGCCTGGTGCTGTAGGGGACGTTCTGTTTGTAATATAGGTCCCCAGTTCAGACACTCTTATTGTCCCAAGCATGGGGTAGGTTGTCCAAGCAAGCCTGGATTTGTACCTTCCCTGCTTCTGCAGAAACCCGTGTTCATTGCAGACATTGCAGTTCATTGGAAAGGGCTCTCCAATCCAGCATTCTGAGACACTACCAAACAGTTACTTTAAATTGCAAAGCTCTTCCTCCCAAGCACCAAGCCACTGATGGGAAGATCTCGATGTTTATTCATCAGAATCACTGTAGATATTTCCTTCAGAGGCAGACTCAGAACTTTAAGCAAAAACCATCCATCACGACTGGAGAGAGTGCGGGGGAAGCTCTTCACCTTCATGGATCCGCCCCTCCCCCTCCATCTCACCTTATTCACGTTTAAATGGATAGAAATTCATCTTTCTCTCCGAAGAGCCGGATGGCTGCAAAGCTCTTGGTGCTTAACCAAGCCGCTCATGTTGGGAGCATTTTTCAGGCTCTCTGTCTCTCCCAGCCCCCAGGGGCCCCCGCTGACATCTCTTCTCATTTTTATGTTTGACACCTCAAAAAACAGCCTAAACGAATGGGCCCTATTTGTAAAAGAAAAGCAACTTTTCTCCCCGCCAAAACCTACTTCTCGCCAGGAGAGAAATGAATCCCTCGCAAAACTTTCTTTCCCACCACTTTCTGTGGGAGGGAGGGATGGCAGCTACCGTATTAGTATGTAGGGGAGTTTACCCGATATATAGATAAATGGGCGTGGATCGATACGGGGGTGTGCACGCCTCGTATTATGTTTAATTGCGCTTCCCTTTGCAGACTGCAAAGGAAGGGATGTGACTTGGAAAAGTGGTCAGCTTTGAAGTGACACCGTGTGATATGCGTATTGCAGACACGTTGTGTATGTGTGTGTGTGACTGCCTCCTACTGGAGGTGTCAAGTGCATGTCATGGGATGTAGTCTGCTAACAGTCAGTGGAGAGTCTGAGCAGGAGCATGGGGCAGAGTTGTATACAAGTGAGGTGTCTCCCTAAGTCCAGCTTAGATCAAATATAGCTACAGATCTTTCCTATTAAAAAAGAAATCCTCCGTTCCCAGGTTGGACCTGTCGGCAGCAGTGATCTGGGTTGCAGTGTTGTGCTGCACTGCTACCCTGGAGAGTCTTGAAGTACCCTCATCTCAAGCACACACACACACCGTTTGCCCTTTGCACCTCCGTCATTCTCTAGCTGGCTGCTTTGCAGACGGACATCAATGGGTGAGAAAAGGGCGCCATATCCATGGTCAGTGCATCAAAGGAGAAACCAGCCCATGGCAGTGGTAATGTCTAGCAATACTAAAGGAAAGAAAGACAGTCAGTTGGACAGTATGATGGCAGCACATAAATCATTTGCCCCACCTCTCCCGAATGCACAATTACAAAGGTCACCACTGCAAAGCAAGCAGCTGCCATGCGGTACCTCAAACGTGGCAAATACATGGAAACATTGGGGAATCTCAGCTCCCACCATTAAACATGGAGGACTTAATGGTGCACTTTGTGGAATCTTACAAATTTCTCTGAGGCATTAATTCCTGCTGCAAACATAAGAATACTGTACTCGACGGGCCATTGTGCTGCTGATATTCTAGCTTCATATACAAAACAAATCTTTGAGGCTTGTGTCTTACTACTTATCTGTGCTAATATGACATGAATCCACTTAACACTAGAGAACAAAATCCCAAATTCCCAAGCCCTCTGGATTCGGAGGGTGCTCAGATCCTAAATGTGTTTCCAGATCTGAAGTTTGGGAACAGTGCATTTCTTTATAATGGGCTAAACAAAAAACCTAGACCCAAACACACTCCACATTTTGGGGGGAGGGAGGCATTCAAAATCTGGATTTGCATACGGTTTTAAATGTTATGGCTGCCCCTCCCCCTTTACTTAACTCTTCGATGAGTATGGAACATAGTTGGGACAATGCAGAAAGCTAAGTGAGCGAGGTGAGTGTTTCACCATGGCTCTCATATATTTTAGAACTGAATGTGATGGACAGAACCGCAGCTGGTATAAATCAGCATTCTTTGGGGTGACAATCATTTGTACCAGCTAAGGCTTTGTCTGTGAATCTCCCTTTAACTGCTTGGCAATTTAATAATCGGACCTGGGCCTAGCTTGCATTGGCAGTACTAATCCATACACCTTCATGTGGGCCTTTTTACATCAAAGAGAGGTGCACACAAATAGCCCTGTGGAATGCCCAAACCATACTCTGTAAATGCTGTAAACTGAGTGCAAATGTCTTTCTTAAGTCCAGGAGGAAGTGCAAGAAAATCCTATTTGCTGACGTGCAAAAGGCTTTGTAAGCCAGAGCCCTCAGCCTGAAATCGCTTGATTTGTGGATCCTTGCGATTAAGTTGAACTGAATGACATGCAAAGCTGGCAATTGAGATAAAGAATAACTCCAGGCCAGGGAACGGAGGCAGCTAAGATCTGAAAACAAAGGCGGCTAATCTCGCGCTCATCATCTTTGAACAGCTAATGCTAACCTACAGGTAGGACTTAGCTGATGCCTTCCGATTGTGATTGCTGGACTCCATGTTGTCTTTAGTCTCTGTGGCTGGCAGGCTGCCCCTCGTCCTGCATTCCCCTCCTCATTCCATTTCTGTCCCCTTAGGCTTAGAGAGAGTGTTTTTGCCTATCAGGAATTGCTTAAATAGGCAGAGAATTCCTTCTGAACCATGGAGAGTTTCCTGGTGGATCCCGCTCCAGAGAGCTGTCTCGTCATGTCTCTGAGTCCCGACTCTTCACTCTGCCCTGGGTTGAATCCAGGAGGGCTTTTGGAAAACTCGCATTGCATTTTGGCTGCAAAATGTCTAGCATAGCCTGCCTAGTGTCTAGAGATGGCTGTGCCCAAAGGAAAGGCCCCATCACAGTTGGGCCGACACATCAGCCTTGTTCACCTCTCTAGCACAGGATTGTGCTTGTGGCTAAGTTGCTAGACTGGGAGTCCAGAGAAGTGGATTTAACTCCTGATTCTGCTTGGGTGGTCTTGGGTGAGCTGCTTAATCTCTTTGTTCACTTCCCCACCTGGAGGGTGGGAATAATAATACTTCCTTTCTCCCACCATTTATCTTTCGTGTCTATTTAGACTGCAAGCTAGTCAGGACAGGGGGCTGTCTTTGGATAGCCCTTAGTGCAATGGCCTCTGAATTCGGTGCAAGGTCCCCTCTCACCCGCCATCAGCTTGGGTCAGATTGTCCCCTACAGACCCAAGAGCTTTGTCCAGATTCCTATATCGTACATTCAGAAGCACCCACTTTGCTAGGCAAGTGGGCAATGCTGGCTTATCCCCATGAGTCACGCCGGAAGTGGTGTCCGTGGGCGGAGTTCCCTCTGCTCAGGTTACATTAAATTTCAGGCTACTGGCCAAGGCCTGCAGTGTTTTAAAGCAAAGCATCAGAACTGGCCAGGTTCCAAAGGACTGGAGAAGCATGTGGAGGTAAGGAAGGAGGAGTCAGGCCTTCTGGGTGGAGCTATCTCAGCCTGCCTTGCTGCCTCCCCAGTCAGAAAGACCCACCTCCTCAACCCGCATCTTCCAGCTGCGACCCTTTGCCTGGCACCAGGAATAAACAGGGGAGGGCGTCTCTGAGCCGTCTCAGTTGCCAAGGCTGGCAGAACCAGTATGGAGCCCAGAGAGCCCATGCTAAAAGGCTGGTAGGACAATGTGGAGAGTCCACCCAAAGAACTGGGCCCCACCGCGACCTCTCCAGGGGGCTGTGTGAGGAAGCGGAGACGGGGAAGTTAAGCACATCTAAGAATTAAGAGCTGGAATCTCTGCAATATTTCCACTGTTGCCTGTCCTCAGCTGACCCATCGGAAACAGCTGGTAATCATTTAGTTGGGGATTAGGTCCTGTTTAAGCAGAGGGTTGGACTAGATACCTCCTGAGGTCCCTTCCAACCCTGAGATTCTATGATCAGCCTATCTCCTGAGCATCGGGGATATCAGGCTTTCAATAGAACCCTTGAGTGTCAAACGACTTCCATTGCGTCTTGCCAACCTCATACTGGAGCATCCCAGTAGGAAAACATGGGAAGCTCAAGACCCCATTTCTAGTCATCAACTGAGAACGCAAGGCAGTTTTGGGGCTGAACCATGACCACAGGAGGGGTGGCCTCTGGCTGGCATATCCTTTCTCCCTCAGTACGGACATTAAGGTCTGTGGGGTGTGGGTAGAGGTGGCATGTGCCTTTGCAGAGAGTCCATCCCTGGTAAGGCGGCGTGTGAACTGTGCTGCATTTAAATGGCATATGAAGAGTCAGAAACATTCCGATGTTGCAGGTTAAAAACGATTCCAGGATGGCTAGTTTGGCATGTTAAGGATCAGTGGGAGATTTCTCTGGGGATATGGAGCAATTGAAAAGATCGACTTCCTCTCTATAGACAAGTTTTAATAAGGCTGACAATAAAATGTGCTCTCTCTCTCTCTCCCTCACACCCTTTACGGCAGTGGATATCCAAAGCGCCCCCCTGTAGTTTCAATAATTCAAACTTCAGCTTTATTCAGCCCAATCTGCCTGAAATTCACCTGCAAAAGTTCACGAGGCTAAATGGAATTCAGAACAAACTCCTCTTGTTTCCAAACTCATGCATAATGCAGCAAGGGAACTTTGTTCAAAAGCAGCAGAAGCTCGCTGTTAAATTCACGATGAGGTTCGGAAAGGGAAGAGCAACAGCCAGGGGGAAACTGACCATGCAGCAAAAAGAAACTGGGGTAGGAGGGAAAAGAACACAGACACCAAGGTTTACTTTTTATTTATTATTATTATTCTCCCTCTTTGGGTGGCAGTATTAGAAGCCCCAGTCATGATCAGGACCCTATTGTGGTAAGTATTGTGCTAACTCAGACTGAAAGACCATCCATACCCCCCAAGAGCTGACAGTCTAAATCAGGGTTGGCAAACTACAGCCCATGGGCTGCTTCTGACCCATCAGACATTTTTATCTGGCCCTCAAGCTCCCGCAGGGGTCAGGGGCTTGCCCTGCTCCAGTGCTCCTGTCAAGGCTGAATCCCAACTCTGTCACTCCGAGTGCAGAAGGTGGGGGCCCGCACGGATTTTTAAAAATTAATACTGGCCACTGCAGGCTTGTATTAAATTCCCAACGTTACAGATTCTCTCTGGCTCCCCAGCCCCCAACTCACAATTCCCTTAATGAGCACCATCTTCTGCCCCTAGGCTGCGGCCTTCCCATGGGGTAGTGCAGTCAGTCCTCTCCTGGTCTCCTACGGCTCACCCTTGAGAGCCTGAAAACCACCCAGGGGCCGCACCTGTCCCAGCTAGGGTGTCTTCACCCGTGGCGGGGCCTGGCATGACCATATTGGTGTCTCTGCTGACATGGTCCCCTAGGAGTCCCCGGTACTGCCCCTGTAGAGCCCCCCCACACCACACCCCATGAGTCTCCCCTCCCTAACATCCCTTATAGAGTCCCTATGCTACACCCCATAGAGTCTCACCCCCCACTGGACATTCATGGCCTGCCATATAATTTCCATACCCAGATGCAGCCATCAGGCCCAAAAATTTGCCCACCCCGGTCTAAATCAGATGGGGACAGAGGCATGGGGAGGGGAAGTGACATGCTAAAACTCATAGTCAGTCTAGAGAGAATCAAAATTGGTGCCACCCGTCTTCTTGCAGCCCTCTCAGCAAACATTTCACACCAGCAACGTAACCTCACTCACTCCCTTCAACACAGCTCTCTCCAACACAGCTACAGGACTGCAAACTCCATCCGTCCATATCTGGTCCACATTCTGCAGTCCCACTGTAACTCAAGCAGAATACCAACCGGATTCACTGGGAATTTGGCCTGAGAAAGGACCAGGTGAGGACTGTGGAATTTGTCCCTCTGGAATCGGCAAATCCCAAAGACATTCATAATCTAAATTATTATGGCCAGATCTTGCCCAGTCACCTTCCTCCCCACAATGGTCCCTTTGCACCACTCCACCACATTGCCACAAATGGAGGGTGTTGGCAGAAAATGACAACTACCTTAGTACTTCTATAGTGGGAACAGTGAGTGCACTTAGGGTCCGATCCAAATTACAGCAGGAGACTCTCCTGTGTTTTCATGCTCCCATTGAAGTCAGTGGGATCTTTCTACTGACTTTGGGGGGTATTGGGTCAGACTCATAGAGTTTAGAACATGCATGACAGGATGCTACCATTGTATGCAACAATACATCAGCAGCCTCCATATAATATCCATCACACTTTACAGCCCGATGTATAGCTATACACATCCTCACTTATCTACTGGCCTATTTGTCTTAGGAGTCAGACACTAGCAAACACCTAGGTTGTTATTGATTCACTACTGAACATGTTGAATTGCTAAACCTATTCGTGAATTCCACTACTGATCTGAGATCTCAACCAGCTTTTCTTTCTTTCTTTCTTTCTTTGTTTCTTTGTTTCTTTCTTTGTTTCTTTGTTTCTTTGTTTCTTTCTTTCTTTCTTTCTTTCTTTCTTTCTTTCTTTCTTTCTTTGGTGTTATTTTTTTTTAAGCATTTGATTTCATCTTTCAGTTTCCTGGAACAAGAGTAGCTCAAAGCATTGAATGCCCATTTCTAAAAGATAACTGCTTAGAGAGAAATGGTATCTTTTATTCGAAGGATCCCAAAGAACCTTATTACATGGGTACATATTTTGTAAAAAGAAAAGAAACCTACATAAAAAGAAAGGTAAGGTTCTTTGGGGTAGGCAGTGTGTCATTGTAGTCTTGGCCAAGGGTCTCAAACACTAATCACATTTGCAAGTTTGGTAGGTAGGTCGGGGTTGGTAAATGAGAGAACTGGTTTAGCAATATAAGGCGGCTGACCAGCGAAGGCAAACATGGCAGAGTTTGTTTTAATGTAAACTTGTGAGAACCAAGAATGCTCCATTTCTTTCTCTCTCTCTTTCTCTCTCTCTTTTCTGCAACATTTGCTGCATTACAGTTAATGGAATTTATGAAAACGACTTGTAATTCTCCAAAACTGCCGCGTGTGGTCATTTTAGCTGGCGCAATGTGAATTATGCAATAACCCATTGCCTTAATTAAAACAAATTGCGTTTACTGTATCAGCCTGCACTATAAATCACTCCCCAGGGCCTCTCTTCCAGGTTTCTACGAGGCCTGTTCTTGAGAAATGTTGACAGCAGCCTCCATTACCACAAACATGGTTGAGCATTTTTTAAAATCTCCTTCCCCGCTTTACAGTCTTTGAGCTCCCTGCCCTGATGTAAAAACAAATCCCTTCCGAGGGGTAACAGCAACACAGCATGAAATAGATACAATGCACCATTCCCCTTTACTCTCCTTTTCCTTCTACACGCATATCTGTAGGGCGTCGCAATGGGGAGACGAAGTTTATTAATTGCAGTCATGATAACAATAAAAGGACAAACAGAAATCTGCGGACTAATTGCTTCAACCCACGTTAGGAGGTACCAGGGATTCCTCACATCAGACACCATAATTAGAGTGGACAACAAGACAACCAGATTATTAGTCCTTTGTGTAGATCCTGTTTAATAAAGAGAATGACCACGGGGTATTTATATTCACTGGAGCTCAGAGCAGCTTAAAAGGAAGCGTTAAATACCCTATATCATACGACAGGATGGAGTAAGCTGGCATCTAATTTAGAACCTAATCCAAAACCCACTGAAGTTAGTGGAAAGACTTTCTGTACTTCACTGGGATTTGGAAAAGGCCTTTATGACCCCAGTTCAGCAAACACCCCTATTCAGCAAAAAAATTAAATTCCATGGCTTTAAGATTAAAATGTATACCTCTCTACTGTATGTTCCACTCCATGCATCTGACGAAGTGGGTTTTAGCCCACGAAATCTTATGCCCAAATAAATTGGTGAGTCTCTAATGTGCCACAAGGACTCCTCATTGGTTTTGCACATTCTTAGGTAACTTGTTGAACAGGGCTATAGTTAAGTACAGGGCCGGCCCAAGTAGGGTTTCCAATTTTGGTTGGACATATTCCTGGAGGTTGCATCATAGGATGTAATCTTTAATTAAAGATTAATCTGTAATTCCGGGAGACTCCAGGGCAATCCTGGAGAGTTGCCAACCCTAGGTCCATGCCCTCCTAGCCTCCCACCGGCGCACAGCTGGACTGAGGTCCTTCTTCCCCCAAGGCTGGCCCCAGCTCCCTCACCATCCTGCCATGTGTGGGGCTGGTCTTCCAAACCCTCCTGTTGCCCACCCATGACCTCCCATTCCTCCTGTGTTGCCCTCTTCCCCCCCACCATGCCTGGGGCTGGTTCTCCAAATCCCCCATTGCCCATCCATTCACAGGGCTAGTCGTCCAAGGCCTCCTGCCCATGAGTGGGATTGGTCATCTGAGCCCCCTGCCTGGGCGTGGGGCCACCCAAGTGTAGGGCTGGCGTTGCCACTCGTTCCTCCCCCAGCATGTTCCTCTGTGCCCCCCAGGGGTCCCGTCCAATTTTTTGACAAAACTAGGCATTTATCCCATTTGCTCTTGACAGCTGATCATCAGAGCTGTTGACAAATGTCCAATTTTGTCAAAAAAGTCAGGACAGCTGGGAGAGGGTCTAACAAAAGGGACTATCCCACCCAAAACGGGACGTATGGTCACCCTAACCTTGCCGAACCATGATCCCCAGCATGTAGGTTTAGGGCTTCATCCTTGTCTCATTTATGTGGTTGTATATCAGGACTTTACTGAATGGAGCAGAATTCCATCGGGTCAAACTAAAAGTTTGTCTGTGTGGAGGTCTAATGCCCAGCAAGACGGGCTGGGAATCTAGCAGACCAGATGATTGTGCACTAACTGGCTAGGTAGACCCTCCTTCCGCACTCTGAAAAGTCTGCAGTGCACTTTGGTGTATTGGCTTTTCAGCCAGTTAACTGCAGTACAGAACTTTTAGTGTCTGCATAGCCAGTAAGCGCGCAGCAATCTAAATTGCACTGGTTTACCACACGTTAGCGCTCCATGCAAACAAGTCCTTAGGATGGGCTAAACCAAATCCTTTTAGAAGTTTCAAGATCTTTAGCAGGATCCTCTTAACCCTAGCTGTTATTTTGAATGCTGAATGTTTTACAAAAGTTTCTGAGCCAAGGTGATCATTTTGTGTCTTCAAGGATTTGGCAACTCAGTCACTTACTTGCAAGTGACTGAAATCTTGTCATCCATAACCTAAGTAGCAGCATCACTGAACATAGGGTGACCAGACAGCAAGTGTGAAAAATCGGGATGAGGGGGGCGTAATAGGAGCCTGTATAAGAAAAAGACCCCCAAATCACAACTGTCCCTATCAAATCAGCCCTTAGCACCTGATTGAAAGTCCACTGAAGCTAACGGAAAGAGATCCAATCGATGGGCTTTGAATGAAGCTCATAGAGTCTCCCCTAAACTGAATAAATCTGCATGTTTATTTTCCTCTTGATAGGTACAAAATCGTAAACCAGACAGGCTTTTCTGCAGGCATGATAATGCCCGCTCACTTGTTGTGAAGATTAACTGGCTTAACTACTGAGATGATAAACATGTCAATATGTGTTTTCTTTGCTTAAAAATTAAATGAAGAAGTGATTGGAAATGTCATCATTTCAGCTATTCCCGCAGTCAATCAGCCAGAATAAACTGGCTGATTATTAGTATTGAATACATTATTTGAAAGCAGACAAGCTGAAAAATTCTCCAACATGTTTATAACATTTCAAAAAAAAATCTGTATTACTTTTGCCTACATATTTGACTATTCTTGTGTTGTACGTGACTACTTAGTTTATTTCAGGGGTCTCAAACACGCGGCCCGCGGGCCACATGCGGCCCTCAGGACTCTTTTGTGTGGCCCGCCAAGCTGTGCGGGCAGACTCCGGCTGCCGGGGCTACACGCTTCCCCCCTCACCCTGAACCACGCTGGGTAGGCAACACTCCCGGGCCCGGGGCTGCGTGCTCCCCACCTCCTCCAGTGCCGCGCCGGCAGCACTCTGGGGGCTGGGGCTGCATGCTGCCCCTGGACCCACGCTAGGGGATCCGCGTGAGTCTCTCCCAGGGATGGGGGGGGGGGCGAGACTTGTGTCCCGCCCCGCAGCTGTGCTGGGAAGAGGCGCCGTTTGCAGGCTGGATAAGGAGGCCGGGGCGGTGCATGGTCAGTGACTCCGGGTTAACGGGTCGCGAGGAGGGGGGCGCTTGGCAACCCCCCCCCCCCCCGGCCGGGGTTTCAATGCCCCGCGCCGGGCAGCGCCCCGCAAGCACGCTTTGCATGAGCTGGAGGGGGCGAGGGGCGCGTGCCTGGGCTTCCATGCGCCACTGAAGAGAAAGTCCCTGATATCCGGGAATCCCTCCAACCACCCCCCCCCCCGACCCGTGCGCGTGCCAGGGTCCGGCCCAGCCCCCGGCGCTGCGAGTGGGACCGGGAGTCGCAGACCAGCCCGGGAGTCCTGCGTGCGTGAGACGCTCCCTGCCCGGCCCACTGTCCCCCTCCTCTGCGCTGTCCCCCTCCTCTGCGCGCTGTCCCCCTCCTCTGGAGCCACACGGAGCAGCTAGGAGCCTCATGGTAAGGGGGCCCAGGACGGGGGAGGGGGAGTTTAGATAAGGGGCGGGTGCAGTCAGGGGACAGGAAGCAGGGTGGGTTGGATAGGGGGTGGGGTTGTAGGGTGATGGTTAGGGAGCGGGAGGGTGGATAGGGGGCAGGGCAGTCAGGGAATAGGGAGCAGGAGATTGGGTAGGGGGTGAGGTCCTGGAAGGTGGTCGGGGGTGAGGGATCTCTGGAAGGGGCACTCAGGGGACAAGGTCAGGGGAGTTGGATGGGTCAGGGATTCTGAGGGGGCAGTCAGGGGGCCTGATAATTTTCCAAACCCGATGTGGCCCTCGGCCCAAAACGTTTGCCCACCCCTGCGCTAGAAGACATAAGGCAGCTCCCCCACCCGCCCTTGGGTCCTTTGCATAGGTCCGCTCCTATGTCCCTTTCTTCCCCTCTGAGAGCCTTTTTCAGCCTCCCCCGCCCCCTCCCGCTTGATACTGGGTAGAAACCTGTTTGCATTCCCCACACCCCGCACTCCTCCTGCACTCCCTGCCCTGAGCCACCTGCTGCCGCACCCCTCACCCCTCTTGCACCCCACACACCAACTCCCTGCCCCCTGCCACATCCTGCACACCTCCTGCACTCCCTGCTGGCAGGAAGAGGACAGCGTTGGGGAAGGGGTTGGAAAGGGGTGGGAAGAGGCGGGGCAAGGATGGGGCGTCATGGTAGGGGTGGAGTGGGGGCGGGGCGGGAACAGCGAGGGGGCGTGTCAATGATGCAGCCCTCGGGCTAATGCACTTGTCCTTATGTGGCCCTCGTGGTCATTTGAGTTTGAGACCCCTGGTTTATTTCATACAAGATAGATAGATAGATAGATAGATAGATAGATAGATGCAGTATTACAGATGGAATGTTAAATACAGAAAAGTCAGGAAATTTAAAGTAACAGAGCCAACAGAAAGTGTGACGTGTTTGCACATTCATATTTAGAATATTTTCCATCTCTGACTAATCTGATCTCATTGTGCATGGCCACTCTATTGGTTCCCATCATATCTAACTTTTTCATTTCTCAACCAATTTGTATCATATTTAGCATGCTTATCTCAATGAGGCCTGTAAGCATGCTAAGCATGCGGTTTTCAATCCAAACAATGTTTGAATGATCTGAGCATGAAAATAAGCAGCGGACTCTCTTTTTAATGGCAAAACACCAGTGGTTTTTCAAACTCAGATAACTCAAAAATGGCCAAAGAGATTATCTTCCAACTTTCCAGATGAATTCATTTTTGGACTGTGAATACAAAAGCGTGAGAAAATTTCAGCCCCCAAAGGTAATTTTGGGGGAAAGTGATAAACCACTGAAAATAGCAGCATATAATGAAAGTGTCATCTCACCCATAAAAGGTACCTCAATGCACTGAACAGCCGTCGTAAAACATGATTGAAGGGGGGTTTAGAGATATTCCTAATGGCTTCAACATAAGGAGGGTGGCTATAAAAGATGAGAGGATGCATGGCTAAAACTGCCCACTGCAAATCTTTGAAGAGCGTCTAACTATCCAGGCGTACAGGAAATGCGTGATTGCTACTGAGACTGCTCATGCAAATCTAACTCTTCAGGATTTTACTTCCTTTGAACATAGTGCAAGTTTTTGGTTTTTTTCCAGGTTTGAAAAGCTTTGTGACCAAAGCACATGGGGAGGAGATATTAGCTAGTAGTCAGAATAGGAGACTTGATTTCTGGGAGCCAGGACCTCCGGGGACTATCCCTGACTCTGAAGGATGATGTGGTCTACTGGTTAGAACAGGGGACCAGGAGTCAGGCCTCCTAGATTCTATTCCTGGCTCTGCAGCTGACTTTCTGGGTTACTGTAGGCAAAACTCTTTACATATCAATCTAAAATAGGCATAAGTAATGCTATACCCCACTTAGCCTAATATTGTGACTTAATTAACCTTTGTGAAATACTCCGAGAACCTCGGAAAGACATTGCATAATTTTAAGGGAACAGTGGCTGCTGCACAGAATGACTTGCATCTATTGTACAATGTCTACCCCTTCTGACATGTGCAGTGAGAGGAATGGGAGTCATTTGAATCAGGGCCAGTCAAGAAGCTTTCCTTGAGCATGTTTAGTTGGCACTAGAGAGGCTAAGTTCTGATCTGGAGCTACCTTTTGAATGTCTTACAGTTCAGAGGATGTTCCAGCCATGTGATAATGGGAGAGTATCACAGCGCACGTGGCTTTCTTCTACCCTCTCCAAGGAGCTTTATTAAAATAAGAATAATAATATGGAAAACAGTCTGATTCCTAAAGCTACTCTCTGTGCGTCACTGTAGAACTTCTCCCTAGAACCTTTCTCAGCTGCTCCTCCTGACTGGCTGCCTTCTATAGATTTAAAGAAACAGTACATACATCCCTGTTTTGGGCTTGCAAACCCCTCCCAAAGTTCCCAGTTGGTTAAATCTGGGAGTTTGGCTTGCTTCAGCGCTATCTAACAGTAGTCTGAGAAACACCCTACTTCCTGAGAGAACCGATCCTGTCCTGTGTTCAGGAGCATGCACTCAATCTCAAACATTCAAAACTCACGAGCCAGGCCTCAAAAAATCATGTTTGTTTGTGTTTTAACAATGGATTTGGGGGAGGAGGGGCATCTGTTTTCTGCTTTCAGAGCCTTTAGGGAATCTTTGGGTCGTGTTTACAACTTTTTTCCAGAAACCACTAGGGCTAGAAACCTACATTTCTTATTACTGAGAGCTGAGATTCTTGTGTGATCCTATGACTCCAGGAGCTGGGGCTTTGAAGAAACATCAAGACATTTGATAAAACCTGGGACCTGACAACACGACGTGTTTCATGCATGCATCCCATCAAATGCTCTACCCAGCTATACTGCTCATACTAATCAATGAATTCCACATTTGCCCCTGTATTGCCCATACCCATACCACCACTGCCTCCTCCTCAGCTTCTTGCTAAAACGACATGAGGTGCCTAACTCCAGGAGTGGGTTTTCACAGCCAAGACTCGCCCGCAGATCTAGGTGCCTCCCTGCAGCCTGGACATCGGTTCCAGTCTTTGTGAGGGGGCAGGGCGTAGCACACACCGCGGTGGTCAGCACGTCCCATTGGCTGGCTTAGGCAACTCCCTGTCTGGCGTGCAGGCTTTGTGAATCACAGTGGTTTTCTAGGTGCCGAAAGGTTAGGTGTTCCAACACTCAGTGTCACAATGCCCAACTCCTTTTGTGCATCCGAGCCTAGACAGATAAGTAGCGGAGGAGATGAATAGGAAATATGTGGCAGACTTTTATTTCACACCCTCTCTTCCTTGCTTACCATCAGCATCCCCAAGGGGATTTCTGCTTGGCTAGTGCTCCAGCCTCTGAACTCAGTCCGCTCTCAGAGACTGTCCTGTTGCCCTCCTGACTTAGCCCAAGTTCGCAAGCAGCTCTCCTGAGGGTGCAGGCGGGAGGCTACTGAGCGCACAGAATTCCACGCCAAGAAATGCGTGGTGCTAACCACCGGAGAGACTGGAGTTGTGGATTTTCTGATCACAGCTCAACGGAAGGCCAGTCCTTCCCAAAAATGAAGGTGAGGAAATCAGGCTGACTCATTTGCTTGACCGCTCCCACAATTTCTGATTCTTGAGCTCGCCCCCCACGGCTGCCGCCCTTTCCTCCCGCGCTCTCCTTCCTGGGATATGATGATGTCACTGTAGTGGGGCGGCTGCCCCACTTCTGGGTAAACAGAGTAGTGGCTGGGAGCGAGCAAGCTCCCAGGCTGACTGGAAAGGCAGCCCAGCAGAGGGCTGCAATAGAAAGCAGCTGGGGCGGAGCAGCCACAGCTGGGGCTGGGTCAATTAGGGCCCCGCTGGCCTTGATAAAAGGGCTCAGAGTTTGGTGGATGGAGACAGTCTCCTCTGGCTGTAGAGGCCGACAGACCTGGCTGCTGGGAGCTTGAGGCAGTACCTAGAGTGGAGCAGGGCTGGGCAAGTCAAGAGGAGCTGGGGGAGCTCCAGCCTGGAAACCCCCAGGCTGCAGGGCCTAGGGGACGGCCCAACAAGGGTACTGGGGTTGCAGGGGGCAGCCCGTGGCTCTAGAGGCAGCAGGCCAACCCCCCTTGCCGGTGATGAGTAGCAATTATACTGCAGTCCGCCCCAGTGAATGGGGGGTAAGTGGTGACTGGCAGTTGCCTAGACTGAGGCAAGCTGGGAATAGGGGGTGGGGGTTCCCTGGGGAGGAGAGACCCTGAGACTGTGGGGGTACTGCAGGGGTGCAACACCCCAGATAAGAGGGCACCAAGGTCCAGGGAGGGACACAGGACCAGTGGCAAGCGGGACATCGGCCTGCAGAGGGCGCTCCAGAGGCTGGATGAGCTAATTCCCTGGATGACCAGTGGGAGGCGCTGCAGGGGTGAGTCGCCACTTTGCTACAATCACTAATAGGCAGATGCTGTATAAGGTATGTTTCCCAGATTGGATTCAGTGCAGGGGGAGAGTTCTTCTTTTCTGGCTGAAAAGAAAGTCTTGAATAAAGTAGAAATGGTTCTTTAGACACAGGGAGAGTTAAGCTACTGTTAGAGCAGAGGACATGGGTTCTGGAATCCTGTTCCCACTGATCTTGAGCATATGATAATAAAAATTAATTGCTGGCTTCTATATAATACTTCTTTACTGGTAGAATACCTGCCTAAGATGGATGTTGGCAGAACTGCTGACTCTTTATCAAGTGGAGCAACTTTACCAAGGGTTGTGGTGCATTCTCCATAACTGGCAGATATGCTGTACTTAGCAAATGTATAACTTAACACAGGTGCTGTAATTGAAACATAAATTATTTTGGGGAAGTCCTATGGCCTGTTATAGATTAGATTATCACAGTGGTCCCTTCTGGCCTTGGAATTTGTGAGTCATTGGTTTGAGCAGTAAATGAAACACACTTGCTAGGGGCAAAAGAGTCAATGTGAAAGATCGGGGGGGGGGGGGGAAAGAATCTGGTTTGATTTGAACCAGAAACAAGTGTTTAAGTTGAATTGAAAAACACAGAAAAATTAATAATTCCTAATTGACCTAAGTGGATTGGTGGCCAAAGCATGAAGGGGCATACGAATGTTTAGCATATCTGGCACGTAAATACATTGCAAAAGTGCCATGCAAATGCCTGTTCTGACTTTCAGGTGATACTGTAAATAAGAAGCTGGCAGCATTATCGCCCATCAATGTAAACAAATTTGTTTGTTTAAGCGATTAGCTGAATAAGAAGTAGGACTGAGTGGACTTGTAGGCTCTAAAGTTTTATAGTACTTTGTTTTTGAGTGCAGTTATGTAACAAAACAGATCTACATTTGTAAATTGCACTTTCACAATAAGAAGATTGCATTACAGTACTTGCATGAGGTGAATTGAAAAATACTATTTATCATTTTTACAGTGCAAAGACTTGTCATAAAAATAATAATATAAAGTGAACACTGTGCGCTTTGTATTCTGTGTTATAACTTAAATCAATATATTTGAAAATGTAGAAAAACATCCAAAAATATTGACTAAGTTTCAATTGGTATTCTGTCTTTTACCAGTGTGATTAAAACCACGATGAATCGCAATTAATTTTTTTGAGTTAACTGCGATTACTCAACAGCCCTAATTTAAACCTTTTCCAGGTGCCCTGTTAGAGGATTCAGGCGCTCAGAGTCAACTGAGTGTCACCAATTCTAGTCTTCCAAATAGACTTTACATCATAATCCCCAAATACCTCTCACTCCGGCTGCTTTTATCACGGATTTGAATTTTTTCTCACTACTTCCTCTGCCTGTTCCTCTGCCTGTCTCCATCTCAGCAGTTATGCCTCCACCTCACTGTAGTAGAATCTCTTGGGTCTAATTTTCCACACCAGCCCATCTCTATTAGGACACTCAATGCCATTATGCAGCAAGCAACACTTTCTAACAATGACCTATTGATTATATGCTTCATTAACAATGATGAAATCCCTATGAGAGGTTTATTATTCGTGTATCGTATTTTATTATTTCATTTTATCATTAATAATTACCTCTATGCTTCATTTCGGTATCACTCACTTTCTTGAAAGGAATGACAGGTCTCGTTCCAAAGGTTCATGAACAATGTCAGCAAAGAGGTTCCTTTCAGCTTGAAGATAAAATAGTAGTCCAGCGTCATAAAACCATCATTGTAAAATGTGGGGAAAGTTGCTGTTCATTCTATAAATACTCTGCTTCTCCGAACACTTACCGTGTAACTTTACTCAAGTGTATGAACATAAGAAAGGCCATATTGGGTCAGACCAAAGGTCCATCCAGCCCAGCATCCTGTCTACCAACGGTGGCCAATGCCAGGTGCCCTGGAGTGAGTGAACCTAACAGGTAATGATCAAGTGATCTCTCTCCTGCCATCCATCATCCCTCTCTGACAAACAGAGGCTAAGGACACCATCCTGACTAGTAGACAAGTTGTACCATTGGGGTTAACAGTGAGTAGTGTTATACATATACTTAAGCGTTTCCAGGATCAGGGCCTAAATCAAGGACTCATGTTTTTCCTAAGCCTCTGCCCTTCAAGTATCTGCACAAACAAGAGCATCCAGATACCAACTGAACATGAGCTCCTGATATGACACTGTAGCCAAAAGAGCTAAAGCCATATGCATAAAGAGGAGACTCTCGAGTAGAAGTAAAGAGGTTATTTTACCTCTTTATTTGTCATTGGTGCAACCACTGCTGGAATACTGCCTACCAAAAGGATGGTGATAAATTGGAGAGGGTTCAGAGAAGAGCCACGATAATGAATAAAGGATTAGAAAGCCTGCTTTACAGTAATAGACTCAAAGAGCTCCGTCTATTGAGCTAAACAGAGAGATGGTAACTGATTTTTTTCAAATGGATAAATATATACCTAAAAAATTCCTTTTTTAGGTATATATTTATCATGAGCTTCAAAGTACTGAAGAGGATTTAACTTAGAAAACAATGTAGAATCATCTGTCTTGGATGATTGAGGCACAAGAAAGCCTGCATTCTTGGCAGGTGCTTAGACCAAATACCCTTTGTGGTCCTTCCTAACCTTATGATTCTACGATTCTAAAGTTAAGAGGTGACTTGATTACAGTCTATAAATATCTATATAGGGAACTATATTTAAGAATGGGCTCTTCAGTTTAGCAGAGAAAGGTATGACATGATCCAGTTGCTGGAAGTTGAAACTAGACAAATTTGGGCTGGAAACACGGTGTAAATTTTTAATGATGAGAGTAATTAACCACTGGAACAATTTACCAAGGGTCGTTCTGGGTTCTCCATCACTGACAATTTTTAAACCAAGATTGGATTTTCAAAAAAAAATTTTTTTTTGAAAGGTCTGTTCTGGGAATTAGTTTGGGGAAGCTCTATGGTTTGTGTTATGCAGGAGGTTGGACCAGATGATCACAAATGATCCCTTCTGGCCTTAGAATCTATGAATCTGTGAGCCATGGAAGATTCAACTCTCTTGTATACTATTTGTTGAGATCCCTTTACTACATCTTACTGGGAATAAAACAAATCTAACTACATGGGAAAGACTTAACTAGGTTTCAGTGAATATTGTATCAGGCCTTCGGTGATAATCCTGGTTTTTCTGGTTGAGAAAAGGCTTTAGACAGCACTGGCTTGTGTGTAGAGGGCAGGCGTGAGTTATGTTGATGAGAATTTAGGCCTAGATCCACAAACGTTTAAGCTGCTAGCTTCTGTTTAGGCTGCTAGCTTCTATTGATTTCAATGGATCAGAGCCTTAGTGCTAGTGACAAGTGTCAGATTGGTACGCATGGGACAGAGAACAGGGCCAAGCCATCCCTTCTCTGCTGCTCTGGTGGGATACAGGGTGAGAGCTGCTCAAAGTATCTCCAGTGTAAATGACTGTGGGATTACATTTGTATTCCAGTTAAAGTGAATCTCTGCATGCCAGGAAAACAAAAGACTTAGCTGGTCCCATGCACATACTGTATGAAGTAGGGCCTGAAGCCTACAACTCCTTCTGCAAATGGAGGTTACAAGGAAAGTGAAGTATGGGACAGAGCCTTGTACACAGAGAGGGTGTCAATCGTGAGGCCCTTGGTCACCTACTCCATTCCACACAAGAGCACAGGGTGAAGGAGCGGTGTGATACAAGCAGAGCAGGGGATTCCCTGACGACATGAGCTAAGTGTGTTACATCAGTGGTTCTCAGCCAGAGGTACACATACCCTGGGGATATGCAGAGGTCTTCCCGGGTGTACATCAACTCATCTAGCTATATACCTAGTTGTACAACAGGCTACATAAGAAGCACTAGCTAAGTCTGTACACACTAAAATTTCATACAATGACCTGTTTACACTTCTCTATATACTATATGCTGAAATGTAAATACAACATTATATTCCAGTTGATTTATTTTGTAACTATATGGTAAAAATGAGAAAGTAAGTAATTTATGAGTGATAGTATGCTAGGACACTGCTGTATTTTCATGTCTGATTTTGTAAGCAAGTTGTTTTTAATTGAGGTGAAACTTGAAGGTACGCAAGACAAATCAGACTGGACGGGTTGAGAGTCACTGTTCTACATCAAGCATCCGTTTTCTTTATACCCCGTGTCCGCTCTCCACTCTGCTTGGGACTAGTCCAAAGCCTAATCAAGTCGATGGGAGTCATTCTATTGACTTCACTCGCCTGTGATCAAGACCACTGTGTTTATACATGGAACTCAACACACTACCATGCTGAAGGATCAATGCTTGATCCTACCATGCTGAAGGATCATGTGTGTGTATAGAGCAGTGGTTCTCAAACTGCGGCCCGTGGGCCACTTGCAGACCAGTCAGTACACACATGCGGCTCACGTGACATCCTGAGGACCATATAGGTAGTATATATATTGTGTAGCTGCAGCCGACATGACACGCAGAGAGCTGCATATGCAGCCCACAATGGTAAATAGGTTGAGAACCACTGGTAAAGAGAGAGAGAGAAAGAGAATGTGCAAATGTCTGGGTATGTATAGATTGGTGGATGGATATATAATTTATACAGTACCATAAATACAAATACCAACCTCTTTTTTCTGTTTCCCCCCTCCGCCCCCATGTACCCTAAGTATGAATAATGCAAAGACAAAGTGAGCTGCATTTTTATGGACACGGTTGATATCAGCAGTTAGGAATAATGGTTGTCTAATTGTAGTGCTTTATTGTGTGCTGTGTCAAAGCGTGGGCGAGTAATTGCAATCATCAAAACCCTTTCAGAGTGTGTGCAAGACCCTGACCCTTGATCACCTGCCATCAAAGCTATCTTATCCACCACACACAAGCATTTTCTGGGCAGAGGAACTAGCTGAATGTTTTTTCAAGGTTGGGTCGGGGGGGGGGGGGAGGGATTATTTTTTAGAGATGTGTGCACAGTCGTTTTCCTGAGAGCTAATTTAGATGCCAGACATAAAAAAAAAATATACAAAATAATATGGTAACCAGCAACTGAAGAAAAATATATAATTGATTCTCATGGGCTGCTGAGTGTTACAATTTGAATGTCTTTCCATTAAAATCCTTGTAAGAGACCCGGGAAGGAAGAAAGAAAAACTAGAGTGGGGTAGAAATCAGGTTTTTTTGAACTGCTACTGTTGAGATGAAGGAGAAGATCGTTTCAGACTGTGAGCAGGATTGATAATCCTATTTCTATTTTTATATATTAATATAAGCATCTTGACTCACTGAGTGCTTGCGAATAATAAAAAGTGACTCTTAGCTCAGGTGTTTTGAGCAGGGTTCACCGAGGAATCAAGGATATGCCTAAGAAAATAGTGGCTTTGTTTCTTGTATTGCCCTGAATTCTCAGTCTAACAGTGTCTGAGTGGACCTGTGTTTTCCAAGCATCAGTTTACACTCCGTCCATCCTGTTAATGCCAGTATAGTGGTATATAGATGTAGAGTGCTACGTAAGTGCTAACTGTATGGATCTGTCTATAAGAGAGGGAGAACTGGTGGTGATGTGGTAGGCAAGCTCAGAGAGGACCTGCGCAACTCACTCCTGGCTGTACCTTTCGGGAGTAATGCAACCATCTCTACCTAGCAATACAGTCTAGTTATACAGAGCATTATCTCTGTTGCCTGTGGAGGCAGATTGGAGGGTGAGTGGATGTGTAGTTAGACAGGCCCGAGCTGAGTCTTTGGGTCCTGATTTAAACTCTCGCAAAGCCTCGGTTTGGGTTTTTGTTTAGGTCAGTTTCTATCACATGCTACTGTAGAAGAATATGGTGGCATTAAAGACCCACAAGCAGACCACACCACCCCAGATTCAACGTCTGCCTTTCTTCTGCATTTCCTTAAAGAAATGCCGGATGTTCACGGCTGGCAGATACAGGTGGGCCAGGACATATGTGTCTTCAGATTTTTGTAATGAGGAGCTCTGTTAGACTGTGTAATTAGTCTCTCGGGGGAAGTGGTAGAAGCCCTATTGTGGTTGAAATCAAGCAAAAAGAAATTTAAGCTGGGATATTGGGAATAATGTCCTAATGGCGAAATCTATCAGACTGAGGAAGAGTATCCCAAGGGAAGTGGCAGTAACTCCATTATTTGAATTACTTAAAATGAGAATGGACAAAACACTTATGAATGCTCAATAGGAAGCAATCCTAGCTTGGCAGGGAGAGGACTGCATCACCTAATAGGTCTTTCCCATCTCTGGTCTCTATGATTTACCTGGACACTTCTCTTCTATACCCCAGCCCTCTTCCCACCATGAATCCGACTCATTTTCTATCTTTGCGCATTCAAAAGGAGACCATAGACGCATTTTACGAAGGCCTCAGCTTAATGCCATAGAGAGATGCCATCACAGGGAAAGGGCTGCAAAATGCAAATCCATAGCCAGTCCAGATTTCCTGAGGGAAACAGCACAGCCAGTGAGGGTGTCAGCGAGCCAGACATCTGTGGGGTAGTGGACTGAGCATGAGCCAGGAGATCAGGAGCCTCGGAGCCAGGAGAAGCCAGAGGATCAGGAGCCTCGGATCCCCTCCAGGAGGAGCCAGGAGATCAGGGTCTTAGTCTTGATTCTGCCATGAATTAGTTGTGCAACCGTGGCCAAGTCACTTAGGACCCTGCTGCCCCTGAAGGCAGCGGCAGGACTCCCATTGACTTCAACAGAAACCGAAGAGATCCTTGGTTCTCCCCTGTGTAAAACATGGGGAATGATGCCCGGCTGGCCTCTCTGACGAGATTGGTTGCTACAAAGAGTGGACTGGCCCAACTAGAATATACCTGCCCCCTGCCAGGGTTGGAATGTGCCAACTGTTTTCTTTGGATGAGCAGCTCTAGGTTTGTAATCCCGTCACTCGCCATCTTCCCAAAATGCCCCGTCTGCGTGTATCCAGCATGCTGCCAAAAGACGTGCGTCTTCACTATTTTCCCTACCCTACCCGCATGGGCCTTAGTCACAGACTAGAACCTCAATGTGCCGGGCGCTGTACAAACACAAGAAAAAGCCCCCACCACAAAGTGCTCACTCTCTCTATAGAAGACCAGAGACCCCAGATGGCTGCAGACAGATGGGGGAGCGCAAGGGAACAATGAGCCAGTATCGGTCAGCACAATCAGTGGTCCCAGTGCACCATCAGCCAAAGTGTTGCCCTGTTGTATGCCAGCAGCATGCCAAAGGAGAGTTTTTTGAAGGAGGCTAAGACTTGTGGATGTTTGACGGGACACTCTTCACAAGGGCAAGGGAGCCACAGGGGAGAAAGCACAAGTGAGTGTGTCTGTACATTTAACACACGGGTGCTCGGAGCTGGCACCATGCACTGGTCAGAGGTGGGCGTTGACGCTGGCAGTGGGGATAGTCTGTGAAGGGCCTTTCTGAGCTCCTGTCTGGACACTGAACCACGACAGTGTGTTATAAAACCATGCTGTTACCAGCAGGGACATCCCCAGGTAGGGAAGGTCTCCCCTTGGCTGCTTGCTTCCCTCTCCATCCCATCGGATGTGACCCGGCCTATTGAAAACTCAACCCCTCCGAGCTCCCTGAAACAGCAGCAGCTGGAAGGGAAATAACAGTAAAATTCTATGGCTGTAATAAAACACATTAGCCATCTGAACACTCATTTCAATCAAATAATGCAGCCCATTCATATTTAAACAGGAAATATTGTTTAATGTTTATGGTAATGATCAAATCAAATTTTAAAAATTAAACATGAAATTAAACATTAAAGCGAGGGTCCGTCATTTGGCACGTGGGCCGCCAATGCCAACCCGCCGCTCCAGGCTGCGGGAGCCAACACCGGTAATGATTGGGGGCGGGCAGCTTAGCAAGTCTGACCTCTTTGTCGTCCATCAGTGCAGCGTGTGTAGGGATCTTCAGGACAGGGAGATGGGGGGAGAGGGGGAAGGACTTTTGGTATGGCAAAAACTGAGCAGACAGAACAGCCAAGGCAGTGGGTCAACAGTTATCCAGAGCCATAGTGATTCCTCTGAGCCAACTTCCCCAATATGTACCTACACTCCTGGGCAGAGGTGAGGGAAAGGAGCGATGAAGCCCTGGGATGTGTGATGTATGGAGGGAGGGCAATCCAAAATATTTCTGAGGTGGAAGATGCATTAAAATTTAGGATCTCTTCTCTCTCGATGAAAGGCAGAGGTGCATGTCTTAAGTCCTCAAAATACAGGGACTTTCCCACTTCTCGGAAAGTCAAAGCGGTGGGAAACTCTCTCTTTCATAATGTTTGAGGCCAGACGGGACAATCATATCGTCTAGCCACCACAGGCAATTAAATTTCACTCAGATTACTCCAACGTTGAGCCCAAAGACTTAGTTCAATTAAAGCATTTTAGTCCTCAGGAAAGCCAACTGTTTTGTGTCACAGGCAGGCAACAGGAGACTGAAATGCTACCAATCCCCGAGTCCCTTGTGATGGCAGGGAATTGGTTAGGTAGATATGCCCAGATGATCCCAGCAGGCGACCCATGCCCTATGCTGCAAAGGAAGGCAAAAAATCTCCAAGGTCCCTACCAATCTGACTGTGGGGCGGGAGGGATACTGTCATGAGCTTAAATCTGGAGATCAGTTAGACCCTGCGCACATGAGCCAAACACATCAGCCAAGCTACTGAGAAAGAGGATTCTTTGTACTACTTCAAAGCACCAATCCACCCCAGCCGGTATCCTGTTTCCAGGCCTGGCTGAGCGCTGATGCTCTGGGGGAGGTGAATCCCTCCCCAAGCCCTGAATCACCATTATTCATCAGGGAAAAAAATACTTCCTGACTCTTGCAGGAAACTGGTGTATTTCTTTTAGCTATGTTGACCTCAATGAAGTTATGCTAATTTACACCATTAGTGGATTTGGCCCAATGGCTTTCCAGGTACTTAAACCCTGGGGATGTTCACCCAATCATTGTTTACAAGAGAGATGAGCTGGAGCTACAACCTGTGAGTTGGTAGCTGACCTTCCCCAGAGTTATGAGATGCTTGGGTCCAGGATTCTGGTTTGCATCCATCTCTAGTTTGTTAGAGATTAAGTAAAGACTAATGTCCACCTCATATTGCAGGTGGAAGCTATGGGGAAGCTATGAAATCACCTACGTTGGCATTTGTTAAAGACACGAGGACTCGCCCCCCGATGCTTGCCCTAGGTTCCACCATCTGGCATGATCACAAGCACCCGGAGCCTGGGGTTTATACCAGGCTAAATTCTGATCTCACGTCAGTGTGAACCAGACTCGGAGGACTTCCTCCTTTTTTCACTTACACCAATGTAAATCTGGAGTGACTCCATTGACACCAGGCTTGGCTGTCCTTCCATTGCACCTAAGCAACTGCACTTGAAGCCAGTGGAGTTCCTCCAGGTTCACACTGTTATATGTATTAAAAGAGGACACTAAACTGGGTGAAGTGGTAGAAACACTGGAGGGTAGGGATAGGATACGGGGGGACCTAGACAAATTGGAGGATTGGGCCCAGAGAAATCTGATGAGGTTCAACAAGGACGAGTGCAGAATCCTGCACTTAGGAAGGAAGAATCCCATGCACTGCTACAGACTAGGAACTGAATGGCTGGGGTGCAGTTCTGCAGAAAAGGACCTAGGGATTACAGTGGACAAGAAGCTGGATATGAGTCAACAGTGTGCCCTTGTTGCCAAGAAGGCTAATGGCATTTTGGGCTGTATAAGTAGGGGCATTTCCAGCAGATGAAGGGATGTGATCATTCACTTTATTCGGCATTGGTGAGGCCTCATCTGGAGTACTGTGTCCAGTTTTTGGCCCCACAGTACAAGAAGGATGTGGATAAACTGGAAAGAGTCCAGTGGAGGACAACAAAAATGAGTAGGGGGCTGGAGCACATGACTTACAAGGAGAGGCTGAAGGAACTAGGATTGTTAAGTCTGTAGAAGAGACGAATGAGGGGGGATTTGATAGCTGCTTTCAACTATCTGAAAGAGGGTTCCAAAGAGGATGGATTTAGGCTGTTATCAGTGGTAGCAGAACAAGGAGTAATGGTCTCAAGTTGCAGTGGGGGAGGTTTAGGTTGGATATTGGGGAAAACCTTTTCCCTAGGAGGGTGGTGAAGCACTGGAATGGGTTACCTAGGGAGGTGATGGAATCTCCTTCCTTGGGAGTTTTTAAGGTCAGGGTTGACAAAGCCCTGGCTGGGATGATTTAGTTGGGGTTGGTTCTGCTTTAAGCAGCGGGTTGGACTAGATACCTCCTGAGGTCCCTTCCAACCCAGACATTCTATGATACTATGATATGTAATGTTGGAACCAGGCCCAGGTTTGCACCAGCATAAAATGAGAATTTAGCTTACCCCTGATTATGCGTATCTCCACTTTTAGGACCTCATCACTGGGCAACATTGCTCATCTCCCAGAGGCATGTACAAATTCACCAGTACTTGTAGGCTGCTCAAATAGTTTGATCTTTCCAGGGATCATATTGCTGGTGGAAATGAATTTAAAATTAGCTTCAGCACTCCAGCAAATGACATTTTGATTTAAAAAACTCTCCCTGAAAAGTGGAATCAATTCTTTCCTCTGTTATTGCCTGCCTACCTGCGCTTATGGTTGAAGCCTCACACACGGAAATGCTTTATTTTCTTTTTCTTTTTTCTGTGTTTTTCTTTTCCCAACAAGACAGTATAAATTAGCTGGGAGACTACAGCAAAATGGTGAGATTTATCTTAACCTGTGACTACCGCGCTCATCCTTGTACCATGCACTTTAAATTGGATTGGGATCCTGTAAGAGGCTGTCAAGGATTTCGTTTGTTCTGCTTGACATACAGATGTACAATTGGTAAAACTGCATCTTATCTTGGTAATTGTCTACAGTGCTAAGTCTGTACCTAGTTATTGACTTCAAAAGTCAGGTTTCATCTGTGCTACTCCTTGATCCCACATCATCCCACCAACCCCAGCTCTATAGCAGGCATCTTTCTCTTTGCTAAACCATCTCCCCCCTGCTTAAATTTTTAACTTGTGCTTGGATATTTTTAATCAAATCCATTTAGTTTATTACACATTTACTTATTTATTCTGTTGGGCGCTTAACTGGTGTGAGTTGGGCGTGAGTGTTTAAACTGGTTTCCTTGCGGCTGCTGCTGTTAAATTTAGGATTTGGTTTGTCTGGAAGATCTGTCTCGGGCACTAGAACAGCCTACCATTGTCTGATATTTGCTAGAAAATAAATGAAATGGGCTTTTCTTTTAATTTGATTTTGGGGGCAAAAATATATAAATACATGGCCAGGATATTAATCTACTTTAAAAGGTGGCTGTATAAAATACACAAAGAATGAAATTCCTATCTATGTACTTATCTTATCTAGCTATCCTCAGTAGCTCAGTATCTTTTAATGCATGTATAGGCTAACAATGGTGAACCTCCATTTTTTTCACTCAGATGCTTATCTGAAGTCTTCGCAGTCTTTGATATTCAAACATGGGCTGTGAGTAAAACTGGTCAGAAAATGGCATTTTTTTTCCCACCGAAAATGTAGAAGAAAACAAACAAATACATTTTCAGAAGAAAAGTTTGTTGGGTTTTGGTCAAGAAAGTCAAACTTTTCAAACAGAAAGGCAGATACTATCCATGAACTATTTAGCTTAATCTAAAACCCAATTTTCTGATGAAAATCAGTTTTGAAAAAATAATTTGGACCAGCTACAGCTGAGTCTCCTGAGAAGAGGGGATTTCTGGGACTTCCTTCTCTTCCGGTATTTCTTTTCAGATAGATTGGGAACACCACAAGAACCAACTTATTCAAAGTATTGCTGCCTCTCTATTCCTTCTTCCCACTGGAAATGGGGCAAGCAAAGACCCATGAATGTGAAAAATAATGAAAAACATTTCAAGAATCTTGAAAAAAGCTTTCATGTGCATTCATGTCGAGTCTTGGGAAGAAGTTTGCAGCATTTATCTTCTTCCTTATTTGAAGTGGATTGGGTGTCTTGGGGACAAAACTTAAAGTGTCTGACAGAATACAGTGGCTGTAGGGATCTGTTGTGGGCCCAGTCCTGCTCCTACTGAACCCACCAGCAAAACTCCTTTTGGAATTTAATGGAGGCAGAATTGTACTCTTTATGTCCTTCAGAAACAGCAGAGAGAGATACTTAGCCATCAGACTGGTGTCTCAATAGAGCAATGCAGAACCTAGTCTTTTGCAAATGAAGACATTGGCAAACCTACCATTGAGTTCAATGAAATCAGGATATGATAAAAATTAAGAAATTACTTGTATATGTAGCATCAGAGAGGTAGCCGTGTTAGTCTGGAATAGCATAGGTAACAAAGAGTCCTGAGGCACCTTAAAGACTAACTAAAGTATTAAAGCATAAACTTTCGTGGGCTAATACCCACTTCGTCGGATGCAAGCAGTGGAAGTGTCCTACCCCTGGACACTTCCACTGCTTGCATCTGGTGAAGTGGGTATTAGCCCATGAAAGCTTATGCTTCAATACTTTAGTCTTTAAGGTGCCACAGGACTCTTTGTTACTTGTATATGTATTTGTCATAAAGACAAGAAAAGTCATTTCACCTCTGGGGACATATTATAAGTTGCGCTGACAGTGTTGAAAAGAACCTCTGGGATTGGATCCATTGTCAACTAATGAAAAGTTAAGATTACACTTAAAGTAGGGGCTTGATATGATATATCCATTATTCATGCCCAGAACGATTGGACACCATGGACCAAGGCATTGGCTGGAATGGCGAGGATGGATCCATAATTCCATTCAAAATGCTGAAAGATATGGCTAAGACACCAGCCCTATTTTAGCAAAAAAGTCCAGTGGTGTCTTTGATGGCTATAAATGGTCAACCTCTCTGATTTTGTCTCATCCAAAACAGAGCACCTCTGAAACACATACTATAGGGAGTCTGTGTGCTTCCTTTGTTATATTTGTTCTAATCTGTCTCTAGGAAAGTGAGGCTGTCTTTTATGGGTTAAACCGATCTTTTCCCATGGTCAGATTTCAGATTATCAGCGTTTGCCCTCAAATTAAATGCTGCCAAAGTGGTTGGAAGGATCTGCACAGCTACAGTACCAAATGCCTGGTACATAAAGGTGGTAATTGGAATCTGATGCAGGTCTGGGGTTGTCTGTTAGAACAAGAGTTGTGTTCGGGTGTCAAGTTTGCCCCTGTGCTTTTTCTCAGAGGCAGTCTTATGTCGGGGCTTTCTGGGAAATACAATCTGGCTTTCGTTGTTTGCAATTTATTATTTTTTTATTTTTGCATTATTATTTTTGTATTCTTTGCGGGGGCCCGTAACAATGTGGCCAGCAACACAGATCCGCACTGTAGTGCTGTTTTCCCTTTGCAAGTGAATCCATGCAAATACCGCAAATCCACCTCCGGGCATGGGCAGCTTTCTAAGGAAGAAATGGCAGGGAAGGAACCTCATTATGCTGCAGACGGTGCTGCTGGAGATCTCTCACTTGACTTTTGAGGATTTCTGTTTCCCTTCACTTGGCTTCTCTCCCCTCTCCCCCCCACCTCCCCCCAGTTTAGAGATATGTACAGAAAGATAACTGAGCAAAAAGAGCATGTGCCGCATGCAGGGACCCTGAATGGCAGCCTAGAGGCCGGAGTCAATACCTCAGAGGGATAGAGTACAGGAGGGAGCTAAGGGACACATTCTGCTTTCAGATGTTCATGCACAGCTGTTATTGGCTTCAGTCGGGATCTCCCTGAAGGTGCCTCTGAGAGCTGAATTTGAAAATGTCTGTATTTGAAAAGTACCATCTCTGGAACAACAGCGGTCTTGGAGTTACATGACTTCAAGGGAGCTGGGTGGGTATAACCCAAAGCTGGATCTGGCCCCTCAGGGCCTGTCATAGTCTCTCTGTGTCTGTCCCTCGATTCCATTATCTTTGAGTTTGTCTAGTGGAATTCATGTGCACCACTGTCCTTCCTGTTCTCAGCCAAGAGAGGAACCAGAGGTACCACATATTTTCTCATACGGCCTGAGACAAAGCCCACTGAAGACAATGAATTAGGCCACAGTGTTTCCAGCATGTCCTGTTGGGGATACCTTGTGAATCTCCCTAGACAGCCTGAACTTGTGGGCCTCAGTGCCAAATTTTCAGATCCAGCAGGACTAACCATAGAGACTAGGTCAGGTTTCCCAATTGAAGTCTACCTAGGCCAAGTTACTGACAAAACTGGGGGTCTTAGTCAGTATCCTTCTCAGTTAAAATACCCTGGTGAACCTCAGAGGAGAAAACCAAATAGGAGGGAAGGAAAGAAGATGTATTAAATACAAATGAAAAATTCAGGACATACTGTTAAAGAATTATCTGACACTCATGTACAGTACACAGATACCATGCTGAAGTGCTTGGTATAAGTACTAGAATAAAACAAAATAGAAACTGGAATCATCTTAGTAGTTCATTTAAATAAAAACAACTTCAAATTGCCAGTGTCCTTTTAAAGCTTTAGATCAGGGGTTGGCAACCTTTCAGAAGTGGTGTGCTGAGTCTTCATTTATCCACTCTCATTTAAGGTTTCACATGCCAGTAATACATTTTAATGTTTGTAGAAGGTCTCTTTCTATAAGTCTTTAATATATATCTAAACTATTGTTGTGTGTAAAGTAAATAAAGTTTTTAAAATGTTTAAGAAGCTTCATTTAAAATTAAATTAAAATGTAGAGTCCCCTGGACCCAGGTAGTGAGAGTGCCACTGAAAATCAGCTTGCGTGCCGCCTTTGGCACCCGTGCCATAGGTTGCCTACCCCTGCTTTAGATACTATAGTGATATGTAGGCACTCTAGAAAACACTGAGAGAGACAGAGAGAGAGATGTTTGTAAAATGCCTTGAGATTGTCAGATGAAAGGTACCACCATATAAACGTGATGCTTTATTATTCCATGGGGGGCAGGGAGGGACAGGCATTCCTCATGGAACTCTCAGCTCTGATACCATAAGTTACTCTACTGTGCATAAACATTTCCTCTGAATATTGCCCATGTTTGTCACATGTCAGTCCCTATTGTTCATTGCCATTTCCATGTTGGCAAGTTGACTTTTACTGAGGTAAGAGTAGGCTAAAGATTTCAGATTTAATACCGGAGGCAGCCTCCCCGTCACTCCAGACTCAGCTTTCTCAATTTCATCCCGCGCTGACATTATATCAAACTGTGTTTCTACCCAATGGGGACAGCCTCCGATTATTTACAAAATGCAACACAGACGTCAGATTAAATGAAGACGGAAGAGGTGCAGGCAGTGTGATTGCTGTCTGCACCTTTCCAAGAACTGCTTATTAAGGAAACACTCCTTTGAAGCAGTAACCTTAGTCATAAGAATTAGATACTAGTGATATGATCTCACCTGACAACTAACAACATCTATTGATCAGTTTCCTCCAGTAGTAACAATGTTATTACTAATTAACAATGAATAACAATAATAGTGTGCACGTATATCATGTCATCTATTCAAGGAATTTAAAATCCTTTATAAAAAATCATTAGTTAGGCCTCAAAATGCCTCATTGTGCAGCTTACTTTTAGATGTGACTAAGGGACTGTTGTCTGGGCGATTAGACCAGGGGACTGGTGGTCAGGACAGCTGGTTTCTCATCCCACCACTGACACTGATGCACTGTGTGAATGTAGGGAAATGTTTTCACTGCTCTGTGACTTATGCTTCCCAACTGTAAAATGGGCATAATGATACTTGCACTTAGAGGTGATTTCGGAATTTTTTTGGCAAAAGAGTTTTTCCTCAGAAAGAGCTGTTTCACTGTAATGCTTTGGGAATTCCTACTGATTTTGATTCATTTTCCCACAAAAGAAAAAAACTTACTGAAATTGGGGAGAAATGGAATTTCCATTGCATGGAAAATTTTGAAAATATTGGGTTTTGTTCTGAGTCACAACTGAAACGCTGAACTTTCCCGAGAAATGGAAATGTTGCATTTCAACCAGTGCTATGAACAGTACCCATCTCATAGAGTGGTGAGGCATAATTAACCTGTATATATATTTGCAAAGTGTTTGGAGCTTATCAGGTGGCAGCTTCTGTATACGTGCAAAGTATTATTACTAGACAGTATGCTGGTGTTGAAAACTCCAGAGCTGCAGAATTATCTAGAATGTCACCATGTTTAGAATCATTCAGCCCTTGAGTTAGGTATGTTCTTTGTAGGCTAACTGCAGAATGCAACATTAACAGTAGAATAATTCACCATTAATATTTCATTCTGATTAGCTTTGCCTTATTTTTCTCCTCATCCATTATCTGCAAGCAGACTGGAGTGTTCACAAATGTATTAATGTTCAGATGTTTATTATTTGATGCGTGTTGGGGGTGGGGGACAATTATTTTTTTAACCTCTATAGAGTGTATCATGCATAAAAGACTGTAGTTACCTGCTATTGGCTACTCAAGCTGTGTTGGCGCTCAGTGATCAATTAGTTAAGACACAAACTATTTTATTTGTATCCTGACTGAGTGAACATGCAAGCAAGCACTTCCAGCCAGAAGGCATATACAGGCAAATGTAGGCCTGATCCTGCAAGTGATTACACATGTGCTTTAGCTTTAGGCATTGTGAGTAGTTCCATTGAAGTCAACAGTGTAAATCAGCTAAAGATTGCTGCCATGAATGCAACCATGAAATTCCCTTGCTGTGAACATCCATGACAGTAAAACACCATCACATGAATGTTTGCCAGTAGCAAACATCACATGAATGTTTGCCGGTAGCGAACCTAAACAGACTGTGATATGATAACAATACCCAGTTTTGTATAGCACATTGCATCTGTAGATCTCAAAGTGCATTACAAAGCAGGTTAGTAGTATTGTCATTGTCCCCATTTTACAATTGGGAAAACTGAGGCACAGAGACAACATAATTTGTCCGTGGTCAGGAGCCAAAAATAGAACCCATATCTACTGAGACCTAACGGTGTACAGTCCTCTAGGCAACATTTCTTTCTAAATCCTTGAAGTATTCAACCAAGTATCTATACGTCATTTTTTTACCTAAATACCCACCTTGTTTAAGAGGCTGGATTCCATTCTAGTGAGCGGGGGTTGGACTAGATGACCTCCTGAGGTCTCACCAAAGTGATATTCTATGATTCTATGACTCTTCTTGCCCTGGCAGAAGTAATCCTGCACTGAAGCAGCAAATTGTTCATTTTGGGGCTAAATCCAATTTCATGAAGAAGATGAATATTGACCTTTTTGAAATCAGACAGGCTCAGGAGTTCTCACTGTGTCCAGTTGCACCAACGTGGCTCCTGCAAGCCAATATTAACTAATCTAGTCTAGCAATGGGAGCTTCACAGTATCGGTCCTAGCTTCAAAGAATCACAGGAGTTAGAGACAGCAGCCCATCCGCTCCATCTCCCCGGTGATGTAGGGTTGTTCTTTAATGTACATTGTCTAGTGTAGTCATGTCTAATGCTAAAAGTATCAAACAATGGGTCTCCCACCTCTTCCTTTCTGGGACAATTCCATAGTGTAACACCTCTCGCAGTCAGGAAATCTTTCAGCCTTTGTCCTTTATTCAGTTCATCCCATTATGGGTAATTGTAGACTCCTGACCCACACCAGTCAATTCCTCCCCCTCCTTAGTGCTTGTACCAGTCGGGTAGCTGCAGAGGGTTACCGCATTCCTACCTGGATGCCGCTTTATGGCGGTGCTTGTTCCTTGTAGCTCTTCCCAATCACTTCATACTGCTTTTATTATACATATATTTGTGCACACACATGTACATGACATATATATATATGTATAATATAGGTTTAAAATTAGCAGCCGTGTTAGTCTGTATCCATAAATAAAATGAGGAATTCTTTGGCACCTTAAAGACTAACCAATTTATTTCAGCATAAGCTTTCATGGGCTATAAATGCATCTTACTTCTGTTCCATTCTATGCATCCGATGAAGTGGGCTATAGCCCACGAAAGCTTATGCTGACATAAACTGGTTAGTCTCTAAGGTGCCACAAGTATTCCTCGTTTTATTTATGTATAATATAGACATCTACATGCATTCCATGCTTTCATACATAGTGTGTGAGTTTCTGCATGTACACCTACACAGAGGCCCATAAACTCTATTGACTTTCAATGGAATTTCATCAGTGTACACACATATATACAGAGAGTGTGAGAGAGAGAATTTACACTGGGGACTAGGTGGAAAGAATTCTCTTGGTTCTCTCTGGACATCTGATGGTCCTTAAGGCAGTTGTCATCATGCATTAATTTGCCTCAGCTCATTCTTTTTGTCTTAAATGCCATATTACAAAATGTTACGCGGCCTCCTGTCTCTTGGCATACCCACATTTCACCTGGGCGTGTAGGGAAGCATGCCATGATCCGTCCTGACAGACGTCAACAAGCATCTCATCAGGGGCTCAGCTGTGTCACCCCCAATGATATTGCATGGCAAGAGCACTTCTTGTCGACATTACACTCTTTCCTGCCCTCAGGGGGGATAGGCGGGGCTATGCTAATTAGTTCCAACCCTCCAAGATCTGTGGGAGAAATCGCCATCATGCTATACAATGTGCCAGATCTGTCAAATCTAAAACGGAACGCAGCAACGTACTTAATTCCTTCCAGTACATTTATGGGATGGCAGAAGCCTTAGGATGGGTCTTCCTCAGGCTGCACCTTAGACCAGCTGGGATAGATTTGTAACCCTGCAGTGAGTGGCAAATTTGAGCTTATTTCTAATGAGAGCATTTTCAATAGGATTGCTGTTTGGGATTCTTTTGGGGGCTATGCAGCTGTGTTCTTAGTGGAGGCATCAGAGTGTTCCGGATATGATGGTGTAGTCTGTTTGAGTGCATCTGGACTGTACAGCAGTCCTGCAGGTGCATAATACCTACATACCCCTGGAGAACTCAGCAGCTCTGCAGGTGAATTCTCCTTGGATGCACACAGAATACTCAGCAGTTCTGCAGACTAGGGCTGTCAACCGATTAAAGAAATTGATTCTGATTAATCACACTTGTTAATAATAGAATACCATTTATTTAAATATTTTGGATGTTTTCTACATTTTTAAATATATCAATTTCAATTACTACAAAGACTACAAAGTGGACAGTGCTCACTTTATACTTATTTTTCATTACAAGTATATGCACTGTAAAAAACCCAAAAGAAATAGTATTTTTCAATTCACCTCATATAAGTACTGTAGTGCGATCTCTTTACCATGACCGTTGAACTTACAAACGTAGAATTATGTACAAAAAATACCCGCATTCAAAAAAAATGTAAAATTTTACAGCCTGTAAGTCCACTCCGTCCTACTTCTTGTTCAGCCAATCGCTCAGAAAAGAAGTTTGTTTATATTTGGAGGAGATAATGCTGTCCGCTTCTTGTTTTCAATGTCACCTGAAATGGAGAATAGACGTTCTCAGGGCACTGTTGTGGCTGGCGTTGCAAGATATATACAGTAGACTCTCAATTATCCAGGATCGGGTTAATCAGAATGTGGATTAACCAGGGTGTCAAAAAAAATACAGGTAACTCGCAGGGCCGGCTCTGGCTTTGTTGCTGCCCCAAGCACACACACACACAAAACCCACCAAGGCACAGGGCAGCCAGTGAACCAACACCCCCACCCCCTGGCGCAGAGTGGCTGGTGAACCAAACCCCCCATCCCCATATTTCCCATGGATGGTGATTATCCAGGATTTTATTAACCAGAATTAATTTTTCCCTATCATCCTGAATAATCGAGAGTCTACTGTACATGCCAGATGCACTAAAAATGCATATGTCTCTTCATGCTTCAACCACCATTCCAGGGGACGTGTCCATGCTGATGATGGGTTCTGCTCGATAACAATTGAAAGTCATGCAGACCGATCCATATTCATTTTTATCATCTGAGTCAGATGCCACCAGCAGAACACTGATTTATAATTATTTTTTTGGGTGGCTCAGGTACTGTGGTTTCCACATCGGAGTGTTGCTATTTTGTTTTCTGAAAGCATGCTCCACCTCGAGTTCCTCTCAGATTTTGGAAGGTACTTCAGATTCTTAAACCTTGGGTCGAGTGCTGTAGCTATCTTTAGATGTCTCACATTGGTACCGTCTTTGTGTTTTGTCAAATCTGCAGTGAAACTCTTCTTAAAATGAACATGTCCTAGATCATCATCTGAGACTCCTGTAATATTAAATATATGGCAGAATGTGGGTAAAACAGAGCAGGGGACATACAATTCTCCCCCAAGGAGTTCAGCCACAAATTTAATTAATGCTTTTTTTTTAATGAGCATCTTCAGCATGGAAGCATGTCCTTTGGAATGGTGGCCAAAGCATAAAGGGGCATATGAATGTTTAGAATATCTGGCATGTAAATACCTTGAAATGCCAGCTACAAAAGTGCCATGTAAATGCCTTTTCTCACTTTCTGGTGCCATTGTAAATAAAAAGAGGGCAGCATTATCTTCCGTAACTGTAAAACAAACTTGTTTATCTTAGTGACTGGTTGCACAAGAAGTAGGACTGAGTGGACTTATAGGCTCTGCAGGTTTACGTTGTTTTATTTTTGAGTGTAGTCATGTAACAAAAAAAATCTTCACAACAAAGAGATTGTATTATGGTACTTATATGAAGTGAATTGAAAAATACTCTTTCTTTTATTTATCATTTTACAGTGCAAATATTTATAATCAAAAATAATATACACTTTGATTTCAATTATAACACAGAATATAATCGATGTGAAAATGTAGGAGAAACATATTTAATACATTTCAATTGGCAATTTATTGTTTAACAGATCGATTAATTTTTTCATTGTGATTAAAAAAAATTTGAGTTAGTCGCATGAGTTAATGGCAATGAATTGACAGCCCTACTGCAGACATGGTCTATCTAGGTGCCCCGGGTATGCTTACGTGAACCATGAGGTTCAGAAAGGAAATGAAAACTCAAATCTTTTAAACATTTACGATATTTTTCATTGGTGGATTTCACGGATGATATGAAATTCCCCGCATTGTCATCAGCACACCAAATATAGGTGGAAGAACTCGCTCTTTTTTAGGACTTGCTGTTAGTCATCAAAATGGAAGCGATGTTTAAAAGTTCACATTGCAAATCAAAGAGCAATTAGAGAACCCAGGTTGTCTGAAATCATTAACACACCTATGAAGAATCAGTTCAAGATGTCCCACCCATACCGACAATCCCAGTTTTCTAAGTAGCTTTGGGATATACTACTGTGAATTAGGCATGAGTGAACTGTCAGACCTGTCGGGATAAATTCAGAGTTGATATGAACCTTCACCTGAAACTCAAACGGAACCTTTCCTGAGGTTTGAAAGATTTCTAATGGCATTTCCTTTCCAATAGCCACTTTCCATTTACTCATGTATCTGCACTTCCTGCTCCCAGCCAGCAGTATATTGTGTAAGAGGCTCTTCACATAAGGAAAAATCATGTGGTAGCAGGATTTCCACCTCTGCTTTGCATACTTTGCTAGTTATGTGTAATTTGACTTCACTCTGAATTGCTTATCTGAACCTGAATCTCCATCTCTCCATTACTATCATTACAATATGGTGCCAAGACCGTATTCTAGGTGCTGTCTGGTCTCATCTAAACCTTAGGAGAGAGGAACTGTACGAGCCTGTTCCACTCTACGTTTCTCTGGTATATACAGCCCAAAATCACTCTGGCGCACTGGAAAAGCCGGAGTGAAAACAGCAGACCAGGTCTCATCCGCCATCTCCAGCAATCATTCATTTCTTTCTTTCTACTTTTGTGCCAGTTCTTTGGCTGCTCCGGTGAATTAGCATGAAACACTTTGTTTGTCTCCCCTTGACTCTCGGAGAAGTGCAGCTTGGGAGATCCTCCAGCTCACCTGGCGCATTTCCCTTTCCCTGGCTTGACTAGCCCCTTGATCAAAACACTTTGCAGTGGGGTAATGCAATGAGGTCCCTTTTCAAACCATGTGTGTTCCATTGGACTGTGGGGAAACCTCCCAAGAAAAGTGGTGGTGACTCCATTACCTGAGACAGTGAAGACTCAACCGGATGAAACACTGGAGCAGAGGGATTGCCGGACCGAATCAGACCCATGCTCCATCTAATCCAGTTACCTGTCTCTAACAGTAGCCAGCACCAAATGCTTTGGAGGAAGGTGCAAGGAATCCAGCAGCAGGCAACGATGGAATAACCTGTCCATAAAGAAATCTCCTTGCTAGCCTCCATTAATTACAGACTGACTTTTGTCCTGATTCAACAGGATTTTAAAATCAGATCATGTAGGAAGCCATCCCGGGTCCAGGAGGAGGACTGGTTTAGATTTATCAGGTTTTTGTGTTCCTATGTTCCATGAGTCTACTGGAGCAAATGGGGTGGATTTTTCTGATATGATTAACTAAAGGGACCAGAGTAAATAGTGCCGGATTCCCTTTGAGCCACCTGGATTTACACACACACAATCAAGAGCCTCAGTGCTGGGAGAGAGAAGAGCTGTCAGGGCTATGTCATGGTGAAGGCAACCCATCAGCTGGAGGGGGAGCTTCCCTGGGACTAGGCTTGTGAATCAGACACATGACTGACAGGGGTTAAAAGCTTCCTGCTTGCTTTCCCGCATTGCCTCCTGCGTGGTACAGAGATCCCTGTCCCTCACGCGGAAGGTGTTCTGAGGCTTCAAAGCATTTTCATGGAAACACTGCCCTGACCACCCTGGGCTATCGTGGCCTTTGGCAGTAGTGTCCAGAGGAGCCTTAGTCCCCATGTCCTCGGCGGATCAGACTGCTCATAAAGCAGGTTCAGTCCTAAAGGATCATCTGCTAAAAATACCAGAAATCCCCATTATTTAACGGCACAATGTCGAGAGGTGTCAGATGGAGCCCGGGGCCTCTGCTAAGCTCCAGAACACCTACCCCAGCCCTGACTATGGGGTGGAAGAGAGCTCAATCCTCTTGACCCATCCCATCTTTGGCTTCTCAGCTGAGGCTTCTAACAAGGTGGCCCCTCTGTGCTGACTTGGGGGGTGGCTTCTGCGGTGGGCACACCTCTCCACTTGGAACTGGACTGAAACCTCTAACTCTTTTCCAGGAGGCCACACTGCCATAATAGTAACAAGAGGGTTGGATTTTCAAAGAAGCCAAAGGGAATTAGGGGCACAAAGTCCCACTGAAAGTTACTTGTGTTCCTAAGTCACTTAGGCACCTTTGAAAATGTCACCCTTAATTAATAATAAAGGCTGAGCGGGCTTTTTAAAGGGGGCTAAGAGAGTTAGATGACCAACTTCTATTGAAACGGAGCACATCATTCCCTTATGGTTCCTGTGGAAATTGTAAGCAATAACTACAGTTTTGTTCACTGCAGGCCTGGTTGGATTTTAATCCGTTTGGTATCCAGATGGGATAAAAACTTGTTCCATTCAACCTGACCCTGCATATCCCCAGGGGTAGAACAAGGATTTGCCAGACTGGATCAGGCCCGTTGTCCAGTATCCTGCATACAAATGGCCAGCATCAGCTGCTTCAGAGCAACGTGCAAGAAACCTCACCGAGGGCAGAGGTGGAATAACCTGCCCTCTGGAAGGTCTTGTTGGTGCCCTGATCCACAGACAAAGTGCTCAGCGATCACAGTGCTGAGCACGGTATAAATGCCACGATGGGAGATCAGCCCCATTGTCGGTCCCCTGAGCTTTCGATTTTCCCAGCTTCATTATTTAAATGTCTCTATGTCTGGAAATAATTGCTCCGTAGAAACGGCACTGAAACAGCTTTGTTTCTCCGAGCACACGGCCTGATTCCCTTTAGCGGAGACGCCGTAAATTAACGGCCGCATGGGCTAGCGACCAAATCCAGTTGTGAGCCTCCCGTCTAACTGCTCCATTAACGATTGCCATTTCCGAGGCGGGGGTGGCCTGGCTTAGCTTTGTCGCTCCGTCTCCGGTAACGGCGGGCTGAGCTTCGCCAGCTAATGATGCATTTGCCTGGGGAATACAGGTGCGGCTCACTAGCGCGTGGCCTAATGTTGAGTCTGACCCATTGAGTGTGATTAAATGGGTTTCACTTGGCTACAGCACAACATTAGGAACATTTTCACACTTTGCAAGGCAAAACATTCAATTAAGGAAGCAGAAACAGGAGATGAATAAACATTATATTTCCATGTTTTATTGGATTGACTCATTCAATTGGTTCCCTCTAATACATAAGATCCAGCCAGACTCAACAGGTCCTAGCGCTGATTTTCTTTTATTACTGTAGAGCTGGGTAGTTGTGGGTGGTTTGTTTGTTTTTTTAACCTTTCCATTTATTTAAAATGCTCTGGATTTCGGATTCAATTTCTCCGCTTCCTATTTATGATTGTTTCCTGGAAATAGGAACTTCAAGTACGGTGATAAATGGATTGAAAGGTTGTCTCGTTTCGCGGGCGCATCTGCTGCTGTGCCCTTTGCAGCAAGGCGCTTTTGTAATCCTAAACTACTGGATTTCCGTAGATATTCATCAGCCTAAAGAGCTGGGACACAGAGGAGGACATAACAGATTACAGAGATTCCAAATGTGGGGTCACCAATGGGGCAGTTTAGGGGTGCTACCACCAGGTACAGCTAGGAGTAATGAGCTGTTATAACGACATGGGGAAATTAGGCTGAATATCAGAAAGTTCTTCCTGGCTGTGAGATCTGTTGAATTAGAGAATGCTCCCCTTAAGGATTTGTAGAAGGGACCACTGTGACCATCTAGCCTGACTTCCTGTAGAACACAGACCAGAGAAGTTTCCTGAATTAATTCCCATTAGAACTAGACCAGATCTTTTGGAGAAGCATCCGGTCTTGATTCAACAAAGTCCAGTGATGGAGAATCCACCCCAACCCTTGATAAATGGTTCCAATGGTTATTTACTCTCACTGTTTAAAATGTGCCCCTTATTTTCCTCTCTGAATTTGTCTAGCTTCACCTTCCATTCATTGATTCTAGTAGACTTTTCGGTGCTAGATTGAAGAGCCCACAACAGCAGAATATCCCCAAATTACTGGGGATATTTAATACTCACATGGACAGTGCACTGTAGGGAACAATCCTGCACTGGCATGGAAATGGACTAGATAAATCACAGCTAAAAGATCTTTCCTGTATCTAATCTCTATGGTTCCCTACTCCAGATGGAGGTTCCATCCTGTGACATGCAGACCTCCCTTGTGAACTCAGCAGGACGGCCATTCTTATCTTCTTGTGATCATGGCAACTCTGGAGTGACACTAACCTGGCCCTGAGAATGAAAGTTGGAATGGGAGTTTCACTGCTCAGGGTTCTGGGGAGACAGCTGTGGGCAGGCTCTAGCCCGGAACCTCACTTCCACCACTCCTACGACCCAAGCGGAGGGAGGGAAATACATATATCCCCGTCTGCCCATTCCATTTAAATCTAGACCCCGGAAGAAGTCAACGAACTGGAATTTATGAGGTGTCAAAGCCTAAAAAATTCCTTGTGACGCTGTGTTTTCGGTTGTTGCAGTCTGTCTTGCAAAGCGATTCTGTTAGGGAGCCTTGCAGCGAGCGGCACAATAGCAGAGGGCAGCGGGGGCTTTCGGACTGTCTTTCTTCTCCTCCTCTCTCCCCACTCCTCTCTATCATTCCATCTTCCCTACCCCAAGTGGCCGTGGGCAGGAAAACCAGCCTCACTCAGAGGTATCGGTCCCACAAGCTGCTTAGCATTTTTCAGAGGCAGTCGGCACTTTGCAGGATCGGGTTGTGTCAGGATGGACGGATGATGTGAACGACCTTGAACTCCACTAAACTGTGTTAAATATCCAGGAAAGGGGGGGGGGGAGTCGCTCCATGTCATGTTCAATATTTTGGTTGGTTCATGCTACCCATGCTGGACACTTGCTCCTGTGGCAACGTACTTTATTGATGGCACTGTTTCGATCCATGGGACATCTATTCCACGAGGTTCAGCATTGGGTCCTAGCCGATGACCCTTTGTCCCCTTGCTCTGCTGCAAAGCGAATCAGAGCCTCCGATGGCTCCTTGGGCCTTCACGAAAAGAAGCAGGGGCTTTCCTATTTCTGATCATTCCTCTTCTTTGCTAAACTCTCCTACCAGTTTGCTCTGCAGACAGCAGCTCCAGGTTCCCAGGGGATGAAATTAACCAGCATTACGATCTCAGATCTGGCTCTGACTTAGGGTGCTGCGTTTTGGGCAGGACTGGTCTTAGAATCATGGAATATCAGGGTTGGAAGGGACCTCAGGAGATCTAGTCCAACCCCCTGCTCAAAAGCAGGACCAATTCTATTTTTGTTCGATATCCCTAAATGGCCCCCTCAAGGATTGAACTCACAACCCTGGGCCAATGCTCAAACCACTGAGCTATCCCTCCCTTACCATGAGGTGAACTGAGGCAGCTGCCTCAGGTACCAGACTCTTTGGGGGGGGGGGTGCCACTTGAACCCAGATTGTAGAAAATGGTGTCTGCTGCTCTTGCAGATGTATTCTCTCTGCTCTGGTTGCACAGAAATGGGGGAGTGCTGGGCTGGAGGAAGGCGGGCACAAGAGACCTTTCAAAGTTTTGCCCCAAGCGAGGGGGAATGGGGGCGTCATTTGAGCTCCGCACCTCAGGTGCAAAAATGTTGTGGGCCGGCCCTGGATGGGAGCGGGTGGCATTTTGATGGTGAATCTTCAGGAGAGCCTGTCGGACCCCACCCAGTGCCTCCCTGCCTGCCACGGGTCCCTGGCCTGCTGAGGAGCACTGTCGGGGCTGTTCTCCGGTGTCGCTTAACGAGGGCTAATCATGCTGCCACCAAGTCAAGCTTGAACTGAAACTATTTCGGCTCCCGCAATCCAACTCCAAGTTCACGCCGAGTCCAACTCGTTTTCTAATCACTTGGGGGGAGGGGGAGTTGTCTAAAAACAAATGTCATTTAGCCCTTTATTTCCCAAACTTTATTTTCCTTACACGCACAATTGCTCTGTAATTTTGGTGGCTGTTGGGTGGGGCGGGGGGGTTATTTCTTCCTAGTCTTGATTTCTTTCTCACAGCCCATAAACCTGTTTACTATCTATTCCCTGCACCACCTACTTTGCACTGCAGCCAGGTAGTCCCAGCCTGGCACAGAATACACGCACAGGCAGATATATCCCCCTCACATACAAATCGCAGACTAGGCTGAACCCTGAGCCCCAGACCCTCCCCCCCCCTTATATGTTTCTACTGGCCACCCCTGCATTTCATGCAATCAGCGGAGGCCAGTTGCAGACGGACCAAAACCCACCACATTCTCCAGACGTTTTCCGTATGGCTCACATCACGGAATAGCAGGCGAAACCCTGTTCCCGTGGGAACGCCAGAGCCACCGATTTTCCATGATCCGAGTGCGTCCCCGAAAGTGTCAAATAAGTAGCTGAAATGCTGGTTGTTTGGCTGCAGCCTGTAATAAGAGTAATTCTTAGGTTGACACTCAAGGGATGTTTACAGCTAGGATGGCATCTAGCACAGGTATAAATAGCAGTGTAGACGGTGAGGGGTGGCTTAGACGCGTACATTAGAGTGACCCCATGCCTGAACCCCAGAGTATATACCCTGCATGGCTCTCTCTGCCCCCACCCAGTGCCCCGCAGGCCTACTTTGCTATTTTTTAGTAGCATGGTATCCTGCTGCCTCCCCATTGCAAGAGCCTTTCCCCACTCCTGGAGCCTTTCACTGTGGCATGCAGTTTTATGCCCGGCAGTGACAAGTGTGGATGTTGTGAAGCTTCACTGGTTAATGTCTGAGAAGCACCCTTGAATGAAAGATGCTCTAGAAGGCAGAGTAGTAGCATAGTTTTGCTGTATAGTCTACTAGTGATTGAGGGAAACGATACCAATTTACACCCGTTGAGGGTTGGCCCGTTGCCTGCTAGCTCCGTTTCATGATTTCAACATTTCTAGAGTGAATCATTTGTCATAGTAAAAGTCAGATACCAGCATGTTCCCATGGGATGGGGGGCAAGCGGGTTAACATGGGAGATCTCCCCCCTACATGCACCCCTGCTTGTAACAAGGGCAAGATGAGATGTCTACATGCAGGCCACGTGGAGAAAATCAGCTGAGAATAGGAGAGCGAAATTCCTCCCTAACACACACACTCCCATCCTGCTGCCACAATGGTAGCTGCTGCTCATGCAGTTGATAACAGGAGATTTGTTCTGCAGGTTCCCTGAGACCCAACTGTCAAATTAAATGTGGGCTTTGAGGATGTGAGCCGAGGTCAGCACATCCCTTCCCCATCCGAACATTTGCCCTGCTCTCCTCCTCCTGAGGCTGTAAGATGCTGAGCTCTCGCCTACTGCTCTCTATCCTTCCGGTCAGGGGTCCCTCTCCCTGCGATTGCCGCAAGGAAACACAACCTAATTCCCTGCTCCTGGCTCTTCTTTTCTCCTACCCATGTCAGCAGTCAGGCACATTGTACAAAACCGGAGTGTATGAACCACACTAGAGGGCGCTGTCCTGATGGAGCATCGTTTATTCAGATTCCAAGACCAGAAGGGACCAATGTGATCATCTAATCCAACCTCGCATATAACACTGGCCTGAGAACTTCCCCCAATTATTCCTTGTGCGGGTCTTTCCTGTGCTCCCCTGGATCTTAGGCTCACCAGGGGATTAATGGAGACCTTTGACAATTAAAATCTATCCCACTCCATAGAGCTGGTCAGAAAAGGGATTGTTCGTCCCACCAAGGAATTGTGAGACTTTGACATTTTTCACCAAACAAACATTTTAAAAAGTAGTTTCATGTCAATTGAACTGTTTTGTTTAGATTTTAACTTTTAATGTCAAATAAAGTAACCTGGGGAAAAGAAGTCATTTGCAAAGCAAAACTTCAAAGCTTTTTTCTTCCAAAAAACGTGAAACCAGGACATGTTGACATTGTCGGGATTGTTGTTTGTTTTCAGCTTTTGCTCCCTACACAAAATTGCATCAAAACCGCTACACTGCAGCAAAAAAAAAAAAAAAAAAAAAAAGGCAGTTTTGCCAAAACAGCATTTTCTGACAGAAAATTGTTTCGACCAACATTTTCTGACCTGCTCTGCCATTTAGCCGTTAATGAACGACATGCCTATCTATAGAGGCCTAATTTTTTATAGTGCTCTCTTGTAACAGCTCTTCTTTCTCCCTCACAAAACCAGCCTGTGAAAATCTGCACCCTCGGCTATTAGGAACAGCAGCACCCAGGCTAAGCTGTGTTGGCAACGAGAGGCCTGTTTATGAACTCTTCTTTACTGCCAGAATAGCACCCCGCTCATCTTCACCTTTCTTAAAGGTTAACCTCATTTCCCTCTATTAGTTGGTTTTAGCGAATGCCATTTGGCGCGGCAGTTAGAGAGCTCTGTCAGCGGCTGGAAATGACAGTGGCATTTAAAGCTGGATGGGGAGGGGAGAAGAAGGAATCATCTTTACTAAAATGGTTGCGGGGTGGGAGGGATGCTAAGTAGCATCAAAGAAATGTCACCTTTCCTAGCAAAATAAAAATAGTACAGTCCACGGAGTGGGGACGGTCTGCCCTGATTTTAGGATCCCCTCCAGTGCTGGACAGGTGTGGAATGGGGATAGCAGGCCCTGAGACATTGGTCTGATCCAAAACCCACTGGAGTATGTTTGTGTTTCCACTGACTCCAGCTGGCTTTGGATGAGAGCTCCATGTGTGATTTCACTCGGGGAGGATTCCCTTGTGTCTGTGTGTGTGATTTCCACACATAGAATATAACAGGGTTCAAAAAAGAGCTAGATAAGCTCCTGGAGGATAGATCCATCGATGGCTATTAGCCAGGATGGGCAGGGATGGTGTCCCTAGCCTCTGTTTGCCAGGAGCTGGGAACGGGTGACAAGGGATGGATCATTTGATGATGACCTGTTCTGTTCATGCTGTCTGGGGCACAAAGTTGGTCTGATGACAGATATTACCTCATCCACTTTGTCTCCCTGTTATATGGCTACAGCACTGCAAACGTCCAGCAGAAAATATACTTTCATCAAAATCTAAACATGTTTGTGGGAATGTGAGGGATTTCCATGAAACTTTTGCCAGAAAAAAAATTCAAAATAAATAATTTTGACTTTCTCATTTTGTTATGAAAATGTCAAAAATATTTTGTTTTCATAAGGTAAAACTGTTTAGTGTCAACTTTATTGTCCCAGTTCATTTAGTTCTGACTTTAATATACTAAAATATGGATTTTAAGCATAATGTTAGGGTTAGTAGTTTACATTATATGACCATGTTTCTAGGTTAACAAAAATAAATGTTTTGGCCTCATTGAAACAAAGTGTGTTGACACTCTTGAAATGCAATGATTTGACATTATTAAAGCAAAACATTCTGGAAGTTTCCAAATCGAAATCTTTTAGAATTTCTATTCCACATTAAATGTTGTCAATTTGATGTTTTGTTCCCATTCAGAGTGAAAACAAATTTAGAAAGGTTGGAATTTTCCACGGAACAGAAATTCTGTTTTCTGACTAACTGTAGGGATTTGATTGCACCAGTGTAACTGAGGGCAACAAAAGAAAGGCAAGCAGGGTGAAGAATGAACAGTAGACAGATAGTTTGATTATATAGCAAGCAAACCAATCCAGTGTTAGAAAGGAGGTTAGCAGCCTAAGTCTCTCCTCATTTACAAATATACAATTGCAATGGATTTTCAAGAGCTGAGCGGACGAATGGTTGAGACATTGGACCAGCTCTCTGGATTCCATTCCCAGCTTTGCCACTAACCTGCTGTGTTACAAAGTCTTTTAATCTCCCTTTGTGTCAGCTCCCCATCTATAAAATGGGGGTGAAAATAAAATTTCTTTGGTGTGTCTTGTTTCTACTTACAGTATAAGCTCTTTGGAGCAGCATCTGTCTCTCTCTCTATGGGCTTGTCTACAGTACTACGTGGGGTCGATCTAAGGGCTCGTCTTCACTACCACGGTCCGGGATCGATCTTCTGGCGATCGATTTATCGTGTCTCGTTAAAACGCAATAAATCGATCGCCCGCAGCTTCCCCGTCGACTCCAGAAGTCCAGCTTGCCGGGAGGCGCAAGCTGGAGTCGACGGGGGAGCGCGCTGCCGACTGCCGCCGCCATGGGGACGGGCGGTAAGTCGGCGGCAGATACGCAAGCTTCAGCTACGTGAATCACGTAGCTGAAGTTGCATATCTGCCGTCGACTCCTCCTCCCCCCGCTAGTGAGGACAAGCCCATGATACACAACTTCAGCTACGTGAATAGCGCTCAATGGTTGATTTATCACGTTTATACTAGATCAGTGCCTGCCGATCCTGCGGGTAGTGTAGACAAGCCCTTTGCGTATTACAGAGCCCAACATAATGGAGGCCTGATCTCAGTTGGTCCATCTAGGTGCTACCCGGATACAAATAATGCTGATAACTTTAGTAGGCGTTGCACTTCTGTTTGTGAAATCAGCCATTTTATACAGGAAAGATGTTGTTTAAAATGATGAGACGTGCTGCTGTGTTTGTTTTGTTTTCTTCTTTCCCTTCTTCTCCTTCTTTGTTTGTAGATGTAGCGAGAGAGAGGAAGCCGGTGAGTTTATAAAAGCAGGGGAGAAAGGAGTCGAGGCATTTTCTGGAGCTTTTTAATGACATTCTGTATAATTTGAATGCGGGGAGGGGGGAGAAAAAGGGAATTAGCAAAAAAACTGGCAAAAGAAAAGTGGAATGTGGAGAGAAGCGTGTGGATGAATTTTAATGCAATCAGAAAGCTGTAATAATGGTAATAAAGGAATATATTCAGACGTCAAGAGAGGGAGAAGGGAACAGGACCCGCGACGCCAGAATTTAAATTAGACATAGGCGTATAATTCTCTTTTTTTCTCTCCCCTTTCTTCAAATGAAGGAAATGGAATTTTTAAGCACGGCGAAAGAGGGATTAACAATTGGCAGGTTTTCAGCCCTTTGTCTTTTGGCGAATCCCATTTAATCACCGTCTTTAATATTAAGGAGGCTGCAGCCAGGCAGGGCTGTCTCAGGCTTGGGGGAAAAGGGATGATATACAGAGGAAAAGAGAGATAACACTTAGGTTCAGGCGATTGTGAGGAAGTGTTTCAATTACCTCCACTGAAGTCTTTAAAAACTGAAGTTTAATTTGATCTGAAATGCCGTCACAGCTCCTGCAAGAGAAAATATGTCCTCCCCCCCTTCCGTGTCTGTGCTGTTGCAGAAATTCAATTCTACTCTATTGTGAAGCAATGGATTAATATCCTGGCTCTTTAGGCTTCTGGAGAGGTTTCAAACCCTACAGGTTACCAGAGAGATAAATTTAGGGATTGAAACTTATTTTCTTGACCTACCAGTCTTCACACCACTGACCCTGCAAAGTTTGTCAAGAATCTTGTAAGATTCGCACTGAACAAGCGTGAAAACTGAACTGCCCTGCAGGCTCAGTCCATACAATGTGCTACATCAGTGCAAAAGGGTGTAAGAATTAAGATAAATTCATCGCTTCCAGGTTCTATATCAGAATTGGATCACAGGAGCAGAACTCAGTGTTTGAGCTCTCTCTCCAAATAACACTTAGGTGTACTGATGCAGTCCAGAGGAAACTGGACCCGATATTAATTTGAAGTATCATTTCCTAGTTAAAGCTGTGATGGCTTCATCCCTCTGATTGGGGAATCTGATCTGTTAGATTTTGGATTGGGGACCAGATTCTGATATATAAAAATACCGAACCCACAACTTTTTAAGAGAGTCATAAAAAGTTCAGTAGTGAGAAAAAATACATACTTGCACACACCACTTCTACAGCGTTCACACCTCTTTTTGTGTTTGCTTCCCATAAATACTCCAGTGAACTAGTTTACCAGCCGGGATGGTCATGCAATAGTGAATTGTAGGCAAATGGTGCTAACTATTCAAGAAACGAAACTGGTTGTAGCAACCCGAAACCTGATTCGAAGTGTGAGGATGGGAAGAAAAACAGGCCACATGATCTGCACATTGAATCAAAAATCAGATCAGATTTTGAATACTCACCAAAAAGCCATTCACAGAAACTTACTAGCCAAGAATTTCAGATAATGAATAAACTGGGGAGAATCCTGATCTGTTTGTGGACAATTCAGAAAAGGAGAAACTCTTTTCTACTCTAGAGGAATTGAAATTCATCTTAGAAAATATTTGTTGTGAACTAGTTTTCCCAGCTCTATACTGAACACCTGGACGGCCATAAAGAAACAGGGTCATTTAAGACCTAAGGGTGGAATTGCACCTTTTTACTGCTGTGGCAGGGTGCTGGCCAGGAGTGACTGAGCCAGCCCTGCTGCCCCTTTAAGAGCAGGAAAGCCTCTGCAAGCCTCCCTGCAAGGGAAGGCTAATCAGCCACCTGGGCTGCAGAGGGTTCAAGCTCAAGTTGTTACACCTGGAAGCCTCCAGGTGGATATAAAGCCTGGGAGGAAGGAAGCCAGGGGGAGGTGGAAGGAAGGGAGTGAGAGAGAGAGAAGGAGACTGAGGAGACAGGAGGGAGGAGTATTGAGACTCTGGATCCCTGTGAGCCAGGAAGGGGGTTGCCTTCCTGAGCAGTGAACTGTCTCCCTGAGCAGAGTCTGTTAAAGCTGTACCTAGCTGGTGGGGGTTTACACTGTAAATAAAAGGACACTGGTTAAGTCACAAAGGACCCTCCTGCCTGTTTTGGAGTGGGTGACAAGCGGATCCCCTACGCTGCCCTAAAACAGTGGTTCAACTAGCCACAACTGCTGGTATTTGCCTTGACGTTATAACTAGACCTGGGCAAAAATTCATTGGAAAAATAGTTTATTTGCTAAAAGAAAGGCAGTTTTGACCTGAAACTATTTGTGAATTTGACACAGTTTCAGCCGTTCACAAAATGGCCAGAGGGGGAAGTGCCGGGGTGCCTTTTCGCTTCTTCCCTTCCCGCCCAATAATCTTTAATCAAGTTCTTAGGGAACTCAACAGGGATATGGGAAACTAAGTTCAAATTCTCACTCCAGATCAGATGTAAACTGGACTTTTTTGATTCAGTAAAAATGCCCCCAAACATTCAGATACAGTTTAACTTGAACTAATTTTTTTCTCCGATTTTTTAGGACTGCCACCAAACTGAGAAGTCAGTTATTCCCCCAGCTCTGTTCATTACTTTAGGACAGGGGAGGTGATACTCCTATTAAAAGGGTATTTCAGTGATTGCAGGAGTGGTGAAGCCTGAAAGCTCTGGAGGTCAAAGATGTCCGTTGATCCCTAAAAATGGCAGAGTGTAGCCTGCTCTCCACGTTTTGCCTGGTGAGAGCACTTCTCAGAGTGAGAGCGGAACTCTTTCTCCATTGCCCATACAGTTTGTGTCCCTCTCTTCTGACACTTCCAAGAAAGGCACCATTTAAAGTCAGCAGTGGTGGAGTTGCTTTGGGATACAGACATCTGCCTAATAGGAGGTGAACTGAAACTACCTCTTGTTTCGCCTAGGCCAGACTTGTGATAATCACTGAGATGATCTAGTGGGGGCCATGGTGGTTTAAACTTACTGTAGGCAAGGAAAGGGTTATTGACATTAAAGCGGCTAATTATATCACCAATCCCAGGCATGCAATTAAAATAGCACTGGGATGTACTAGGGAAGGGTCATGTTGATATGATCCAAGTGCTGAAAGAAATGACAGCCGCAATCCCAAAGCAGAGCAGGATCGCTGGAGAGATCGTCGGCTGCGTTTATTACAAGCGGGTGGGTGGAGGCTGATTTCAAGAGGCTGTCTCTGCTGAAGGTTGTTCAGAGATGAGAAGCTGCACCTCTGACATAAACTGCCCAGCGGATGACAAGGAATAAACAAACGGCTGTTACTAGAGGACAGACTGGAACTTCTCCCCGCCCCCCGCAAGCCCTGAAGGTCCCCAGACTTAAATCCTCCCAGTTCCAAAATCCCTTGCTACGGTTGGACTGAAGTGACTACAAAGCTAGAAAAGGTCCTGTTTTGCAGTTTGGCTTGAACTCATGACTTTGCCTGGAGGAACCCACTGAGTTTTGGCTTAGGGCCTGATCCATCGTCCATTGCAGTCACTGGGTGTTTGTCCATCATCTGCGCTGGGCGGTGCCTTTAGCACCGGATTGTGACACCCTTACTCATACTGAGCAGTGCCGTACTCCAGAGTAGCCCCACTGACATCAGCAGGGAGTGAAGGGGAGCTGCTGTTATTAGTCAATACGGGTGAGGGCATCAGAGCCTGTCCTGAGCTATCCAGGCCTTGGCCTCCAGGCGAGATCATGGGATGCACTGTGTTTGCGGCTGTCCTTGCGTACCACTGGTAGGCTGCGGGTTATGAAGGAGGCAGAATCACAACCCCACAAGGACCTTTCCCCAAGTGTCACTCTGAAGTCTGTGCATGGTCCCAGCCCTCCTTCTTCAACAAGGCTTTACATGAGGAGCCAGACTCAGCTCTGCTATCCATCCTTTGACTCCACTGGGGTAGCGCACGGCATGGAGACCTTTAATAACAGCGCGTAGCTCTGAACTTCTCAGCTTCTGAGGGCTTTGTCGGTGCTGGCGTTGTTGCTCCATAGACGCCCATGCTCTTTACAAAAGAGAGGGGGCTCTTTGCCCCAAGGAGCAAGGACATGGATAGGTCCTCTGCACATCCTCCACCATATTCATTTGACAATGGGGAGAGGGAGGCTGTCTTTTTGATTCCATTGCTTGTAGGGCGCTTAGCAGAATGGGGCCCTGATCCTTGATGGGGTCCCTCTGTGGGACTGTAAGAGTAATGGAAAATAGCTCACCGCAAGACCATCCCTCCTCCTTAATAAGAATAATGAAGCACGCTGCGGTTACGTGACTTTGCTTGATACAACATAGCAAGTCTGTGGCAAAACTCCGGATAGAACCCTGACTCCCAGACCTGAAAGAAGAGTAGGCTGGTCTTCATTACCGGCGGGGGATCGACGGCAGATACGCAACTTCAGCTACATGAATCACGTAGCTGAAGTTTGCGTATCTGCAGCCAACTTACCTGCCGTCCTCACGGCGGCAGCAGTTGGCGGCGCGCTCCCCCATTGACTCCACAAACTGGAGTTACAGGAGTCGACGGGGGTGCTGCAGGCGATCAATTTCTCGTGTCTTCACCAGATGCGAGAAATCGATCGCTAACAGATTGATCGCTACCCACCGATCCGGTGGCTAGTGAAGACCAGCCCTTAGGCTCAGGTGAAGCTGAGGGGCATTTCATCTATTACTGCTTTCCTTTGCCAGCTCCGACGATGATTACTCTATAGCAGCGGTGTTCAATAGAAATTCCATGCTAGCCACACTTGTGGTTTTGAATTTTTCTTATTCGCCACGTTATAAAAAAGGATTAAAAAACATACTACAAACGACATCTCAAATTATTTTTATTAATATCAAAAATAAGTAGGTATTACCAAAAAAAATTAATAGGTACAACTAACACAAAATTCCTTCAGGGTGACACTTGGCATTCTTTTTCTTGATCTGTACTTGGATTTTATAAAATTTACTGCAGAAAAAGTGTCTTCAATACACCAGCCCATTGCTCATGCATTAACGTCAATTCAATAACCTATTCACCACATGTGACTAGTGGTGACTGTATTGGACCCCGCTGCTTTATAGAAACTCTGACTTTGTACAGCTTGGCCAGGATCCCTCTAAAATTCAGGACTCAGGGTGCAATTGTATCGTTAAACGAAAAAACCTTGCAAAAGGAGTTTTTCAAGGGGGTGGCATGCTTGGACGAAGATGGATCTACCCTTCCCTCCATGGGAGGATTAAATCCCATCCCTAGGCTGACGCTCATTTGCATTTGTCCCCATGACCCAGCGGTTTGGATCTGCTGAGATTTTCTCTAGCCCAGGTGTCTCTGAAGCTTCTGTCTCCAGCACCAGGAGACTGGCGTATATGCAGTCATATCTCCTAGCATCTGGGATATAAAGAATCTGTTAAATAGAACAAGAAGGGGAGAAGGGGGAGACACCTAAGGAAGGCGCTGCAGCGGAGATGCGATTAGGGGGTTGCGATGAGCAGGTGAACTCAGCAAACATTTTAAAGCCTGCAGCAGAATGAGTCCTTGAGGATGTGGTGTCAGAAGGGGGCTAGGCGGGAGGAGGGGAGATTTTGTTCTTGTTGTTTTGAACGAAGTTGTTGGGGGTGACTGGGGTTTTCTGTCCTAATTTTCGCAACCGCTCCATTTTCCAAGGTTCATGTGTTTTTCAGCAAGGTACCACGGAGAAGTTAATTAGCTAATTTACAATTAGCTACAACCGAATCCGTAATTGCTTCCCCGGTGGAAAGGGGCATAATCATCAGCACGCAGCCGTGGGACTGCTGTGAAAATGGCAGTAGGAGCACGCGGCTCGGACTACAGGAAATGCCCTGCTCTCGGCCTCCTGAGCTGCCTGATTAGCAAATGTGAGGAGGGGGAGAGTTGCGGGGGGGCTCCTGGACGGAGACCCAGGCTGAGGGAGATCGCTTGAGCCAGCAAATTCAGATTCGGACCTGCGGCTGGTTCCAAACTTTCCCAAAGTTCAGCCGCTCAGATCTGGAGTTCCCTCCCTAGACACTCCCTCTGCTCTGAAAGCTAACACAGCTTAAGGGCCATTTTTGCTTTCTGTGGTGCAACGCAGAGGTTCCCAAACTGGCGTGTGGGTCACTCGTGATCTGTGGGGAACTTTGCAGCCAGCTCCTTGTCCCCCCCACCCCTCCGCCCTTCTTTCCAGCTGCTGCCATTGTCCCGTAGCTGCTCGCTGCAGAGAAGAACCTGGAGGTCTGTACAAAGAGGAGAAACCGGCCCTTGGGGGATGTGTTTGCTGAGGGGAGCAAAACAGGAGCTTCCCTAATAGGCAGGCAGGTAGGAGTGGAAGTGGACCGAGGGGCTGGGCAGCATTATCCAGGCGAGTCCAAGAGAAGAGAAACAAGGACTGGACCCTGCACGCCGAACCCCGTCACCTTTCCAAAGTGACTCCCTAAACAAACACTTGCAGCCCCTCTCCCTGGCTGTAGGGGAGCAGGCCTGGGGCTCGCTCACTCTACAGGGGGCCTTCTGACACTGCACCTCTCCACTGCAGGTTTTCCCTCTCCCCAGAGTTCAGGCCCCCCAGGGTTTGGCAAGGTTCAGCTTTAATCTGTCTTGCATTGGCCAGCACCATGGGTGGTGAGTAAAGTGCCTTTCCAGGCCCCACTGAATGCAGCAGAACCTCTCCTCGCTGCAGGGTGCATAGCCTGCTGGAGTGGGCAGCAGATCGCTGGGGAGATCCACATCTGTATTGTATCTGCCCATAGAAGATACACACATCTGTGATGTACCTGCCTATAGGATGTACGCACATCTGTATTGTACCTGCTATAGCACACACACACATCTGTATTGTACCTGCCCATAGAAGATACACACATCTGTATAGTGCTTGCCTGTGGAATACACACACATCTGTATTGTGCCTGCTATAGCGCGCACACACATCTGTATTGTACCTGCCTATAGAATACACACACACCCACACCCCATATTGTGCCTGCTATAGCATGCACACACATCTGTATTGTAAAGATACACACATCTGTATTGTACCTACCCATAGAATACACACACACACACACACAATCTACCTACTTATATCACATGCCATGGTGATGAGCTTGTTACACAGATACATGAACTCATAGCTTTTAAGGCCAGAAGACTTGGTTGTGAGCATCTCTGTCTTCCTATATGACACAGGCCCCAGAAGACAGTTAGATCTATCTCTGTATTAAGGAGGTATCGGTTGCAACTTCACAGATAATAAGGTTGGAGTCAGTTTTTCTGCTAAAGCGGGGATTTGACCTTTTTGTGTAGTATGAAGAATGCAGAGAAAGAGAGAGAGAGATCTAGCTACACATATATGTGTGTGTGTGAGAGACCCTGATTTTTCCCCTAGGCCCTTCACAATCTCTGCAAGTATCAGACCCATCCTTTGCCCTGCAGAGGGTCAGGCGTCCTGCATCTCATTGTCCCTTCTATCTCTTGAATTAGCACTTCCCCTCACTCGACACTCGGTGTACAACATTCTATTATGGCACCTTTCTTGTCTGCCGTCTCCTTCCCTAGGCCCGTCTGACACCTCTGCCTTCTGCTTATCATGGAAACATAACATTTAAATACAAATAGAACAGGGAATAATTTAACCCCTATTCACACCAAGGGAGGTGCCAGGCCTTCATATAAACACAGCCCGGGAGTTTTCTAGACACCGTATATTTAGCTAGCAAGATACATTTCTTTGCCCATGTGCCCTGTAGCCAGTGCCACTGACTCAAACAAGCCCTAGCAAGGCTGGCAGAGGAGCCTGCAGGTGGGCAGAGGTGTTATTAAGGGTACGTCTTCTATATTCTTTTTTTGGTTCATTTCTCCAGCTTTTGATGTCCCAGCAGAGATCGGAGTACGGTGCACGGTTGCTGGAATGGATGGGAAATGTAGGCTGCATATGGTTACTCTACGGAGAGGAAGGGTGGCCTTGTGGTTAATTGATATTTTAATGTATTTGTCATGTTTATTACTGTAATGCCTAGGGACCAACCAAGATTGTACAACACAGCACCCTAGACAGTCCCTTCCCACAAAGGCTTACAAGCTAAATAGGCAAGGCAGACGCCGAATAGGGAAAAGGACCAATCAACACGGCAGCTGCAATTGGTTGAACAGAGCAATCAACGTGGTGGCTGAAAATGACCTATTAGGGAAGAGTGTTAGATAGAAGGGGATCAGCTAAAGAGAAAGACAAAGGGAAGGGAAAGGGTTAAGGGTGACATAACAGGCAAAAAGATGGAGGGAGGAATGTCTGAGAGTCGCCGTACAATGAGACTGAGGTAATGAGACGGCAAGACTGAGAGCAGGAAAAGGAGGCTGGAGCAAACAGCCAATCAGCACAGAGCGGAGAAATCACAGTCCATAGTGTAGAAAATATTACCAGTGTCCATCAGTGCCGGCTTTATTCCTGTTGAGGGTGCCTAAGAAGGAAAGGAACCAGCTTGACTCTCAGATTCCAAGTTCGGGGGGGGGGGGGGGTTTGGCAATTTTTACACATAAGCCGAGCTTCATTGATCTGAAATCACTGAGACATAATAACCATGGGGCTCAGTGGAGCTGTTTGTAGGGAGTCACTTTTCAGAGCATAACCCCCATCCCTTTCTCCAGCTCTGTCAATCGGGATGACCATATCTACCTTCTTCAAAGGGATGTTCTGAGAGTGATTGCAAAGTGCTTTGAATGTGACAAGTGCAGAGTTTGGGGCATTGAGACCCACAGTCTTGAATGGTCCATTCCAGAAACAGATGCTAGCATGGAATTCAAATCCAAGTTTGGAAACTCACTCTCTCTCTCACACACACACACACACACACACACACACACAAAACGTTCCGGAATGGTTTGATCCAGGGGACTGGTCCAAGTCCATGCCTAGTCTTGAACGTTGGATGGCTCTCCCTTTCCATTGAACTTCCACTGGGCAGACAGTGTCTTTCCCTTTGCAGCAGCAAACTCAGCATGATCTGTAGCATTGGACGGGAACCGAGTACAGTGAACTCCCCTAAGAGGATGCTCCGGAAGCGTCACCAGTAGAGAGAGTATATAGCGTGCATTCATCCCCATGCACAACACACTGCGTCCAATGCAGTCCCTCTCCATTTTGTTGTGGTGTCCTAATGGCCTTCCTCGTGCTCTCTTAGACACATTTGATGGAGTCGGGCCGAGTTACCGGGGCGCACGGCGTGTCCGCTTAGCAAAGCATCTGGGGGCACTGGCGATGTGAAAGGTTCCGTGTAAGCTCATTAGTGGATTACAGGGCTGTAATTTCAGTCGCATGCAAATGAATCCAGGTGCAAATCGAGATCGGGAACCCACTGAATGTTCCCAGCTGCTGCCATGCCCCTCCGTGCTTCCCATTCAGTGCACGGGATACATTATTATAACATCGCAACGAGCTTTCTTGCAGGTCTGGAACGCAAAGAGCAAACATGATGGTTGGTTAAAAGCCTGCCTGGGAGCCGGTGGCTGTTAAAGCGACTCATTTCACCAGCCGGTTGTGTGAACATAGAGGAGTCAGAGACAGCAGTTGCCATAAATCACTGTTATAAAAAACACGAGGCAAAGTTTTTCAAAAGTGATTTGCAATGCCCATATTGGTGTCATCTTAAAGGGGCCTGATTTTCAGCGGGGCGGGTGCTCGGCCCTTTCTGAAACTCAGGCCATTTTAAGGTGGGTCAGCTCGGCCCCCAAAGTCATAAGCCACTTTTGAAAATCTTGGCCCTAAAGCCCTGGGTGAGTGAGTAGAGGATCTCAGGCCAATGGCTGGTGGTCATGTGGCCCCCTGGTGGACATGTCACAAAACTGGCGGTGACGGGCACCTTTGGCTCCCAGTCTTCAGTGAGCCGCATATGACTGACTGTCAGGGAAAAGGGCGTAAAACCAGGAAATCAATCATTTGCACAGCACACCTTGATGTATGCTTTGCATGAACTAACCTTGGCAAGGCATGTCTCCAGCCAGGCCCACACTAGGAACTTTTGCTGATATTATAACCTCGGTTAGGGGTGAGAATTTTATCTGATACATCAATACCAGCAAAAGCCCTAGAGCAGACACAGTTATACCAGCATAAAAGTGCTTCTCCTGGGAGCCAGTATTTTTGGCCAGTATTAGCTATGTCAACACCGGGACGGTTTACTTGTATCCCCATACCTGTGTACTCATACCGGTAAGCTTTTTTCTAGTGGAGTCTTGGCCTCCGTTATGCTCAAAGACCTCTCTTTCCCCTGCACCTCGCCTCCATCTGGGGCAGCCAACCCTCCTGCTCCAAACCAGTTTTCTTCACACACCTACACACACAGTAGGGTTTTGGACTTACTGCTTTCTCTAAGGCTTTGCCTAGCGAAGGCCTAAAAAGATGCTTTATTGAGGACATGACTAGTTTTAATAGCTACCTTTCAAAGGTTTAACACCCCATCACAGAGATTCCATTGTACAGAGCAATTTGCCCATGGAGTAAAGTGGTTTCTGATGGGCCATATATACTGTATCTCGAAGATGAGGGTTTCATCTGGCTGTGGGGGAGACTTTTCTACGGTTGAGGCTTTCCCTTTCTCCCTGTGCCCACCTAATGGTTAGGAAATATTCCTTCATTGGCATTTCCATGCAGCCCCTCACAGAGATGTGACCACAGGGGATGCTGGAAGCACTTCAGACTCAGACAGCTAAAGAGAACCTTTGTAATATTTAATCCCTTCCTTGCCATTGGAGGATTCAATGACTCGATTACTTGAAAAAGAGTCGAGACAAAGCACTGAAAAATGTACAGTGGGGAAGACAGAGACTGCCCTACAGGTCTTCTTAGCGCCTATTTCCGTGGTTCACAGTAGATCTGGTTAAGACAGTCATCAAAAGTACGACTTTCCTTATGCATGCCCCTAGAAAACAAGCCTTTGAGCAGTCCATTACTTTAGCTGCTTCAGTTGAGATGGGGAAAAAAGAAGGGGCAGGGATAAGCCAATGTGCTGTGATCCTACTATGTCATCTAAAAACAATGTAAAGCCTGGTCATCTTCCTCCTCTAGCCATCTGGGCATTTTCTATACGCAGAGTCCTCTTAGTTCATCAGGATCACCCTAATAGGATAAGGGTAGGGTTCTAATCCACTGCCTGAAAAATTCCTCTTCGCTCAGTTTCTAAGGCAATTTGCTAATTTACAGATGACCCGTGGGTATGTGAACATTGATCAAACCAGTTTAAGCAGAGCAGCTTGCCTAAATCACCACTTTCTGAATGGGTAAAGCTGGTGCAAATCACTCATGCTGTCAGCCAGAAAAGGGTTTTTGCAAACGGGCATTCTGGTTAGGTTCAGGTTATTAACTTTTTTTTAAAAAAAAAGTCAACGTATTTATTTATTTACTCTCATGCATTTATTCAAATTGGTTGCATCTGTTCGGTAAACTGCTTCGAGGAAAAAAAACCATCTTGGTTCCCACACATTTACATAGTCTTTAATGAAGGATGAGTTACACATTTATGAAGCAAGTGTAAATGGCCTATTTACATACACAATGTGAATCATGTACACTTCTTTTTTCCCCTTCCTGCAGTGGTATCGTATAGTGCTGCCAGTCACAACGCTATGAATAGAAATCCATTCGAACAGTGGATCAAGTGCCCACTGAAGCCCATGAGAGTGTTTCTGTTGACTTTGGTGGCCATTGGATTGGGCCCTGTTTTGGGGTTTGTTCCTTTAAACTGCCAGGTCTATGTTAGGAGCTGTTTACCGATATAAATATAATGGTATAGTATAATGACAAAATGCTTCTCGTGGGGACGCAGCTTATACTGACAAAGCTGTGTTTTTACTGGTGTTGTTTATTCCAGACATATACCTTACCCACGCTAAACAAGCTATACCCATAAAAGTGCAGTTTTTCAGATATGACTGCGTCTACATTAGGGGTTTATGCAGGCACAGCTGTGTTGATCAGGGATCATACCTTGTCACACCCCTGATTGACATTCCTGTAGTGTAAACATTGCCTTACCATAAGCCCAAAGATAAATACAATGCTTGCCATTAAAACAAGACCTTCCTACAGAGCACAGTGGTATCAGACATGCTAGCGGGTCTCCCATTAGTAGAAATAGAATATACCTGTCCTATCTCAGATACTTGTATTAGTACATTGTGGCTTTTAATGGTGACCACTTCAAGTTTCGGAAAGTTTGGGCAAAATCCATTCAATTGGCTTCAATCAGCTGACCTTCAAAAATAGTTATATTTTTCTGCGTGTATAGGTAGAGATCTGTGTGTGTACATCAATGTGTTTAACGTGTAACATGTATGTGAACGTTTATATATATTTATATAAGACCAAACTATTCATTTATGAGCCAGGGCTTCCATTCCATTTAATTACCTCCCTCACTGCTTTAAATCAAAGACCAATTCAAAACAGAACCACTTCTGTTAAACTTAATTATTTTCTCCTGAAGCTTATAGGGTAAAGTGGTGGCAACTAAAAAGGGCACTTCCTAATTGAAGATTGGTTCTAAATGCCATCCTTGTATGCATTCCCTTTGAATGGCAGTCTGCAAAAATACCAGTGTTTTATTTCTGGGACTCGTCTGCAAAGACTGAGCAGAGAGAACAGCCTCACAAGCCTTGGGGCATTAATTTTCAGAGGTGGCGAATTCGTTTTAGGTGCCTCATTTTCCCAGTGCTCAACGTGACCTTCAGCACGTTCTGAAAACCAGGCCCCTTTAAGGCGTTTCCAGCGTGGCCTCCAAAATCCGTAGCCACTTCTGAAAATGTTTGCCTTGGGGGGCGTTCTCCCTCCCCCCTCTTTCTTGTGCATGTTGTGTGGCATCGCCTTGGCTTTCGCACTCCTCCTGAAATATGGTAAGCATCTCTTTATTTTGTTCCAGAAGACAGAAAACTCTTTGTGGGCATGCTCAACAAGCAGCAGTCAGAAGATGACGTGCGCAGGCTATTCGAGGCGTTCGGGAACATCGAGGAGTGCACGATCCTCCGGGGACCCGACGGCAACAGCAAAGGCAAGACGGCTCGGGATGCATGGTGCATGGCCGCAACCTCTGTACAACAGTATCCACTAGACTAGGGTGACTCGGTGGCTAGATGAAGGTCGCCCCCATGGATTGATGAGGACCAAACTTTCAAATTAAGGTCCCTCAGGAGTGGGCCAAATTCTTTCTGCTGTAAATGGGCCACGGTCCATTGAAGTCCATGTATGCCAGCTGAGTTTGGCCCGGTCTCTGCACAATGGGCCAGTTAGATGCACAAAGTACATGCTCACAAATGATTATGTGCACACCCGTCTTTGCCTTCATACCAGCTTGCATGCATCACTACCCCCCTTATAAGTGCATGTTTTGTGGGCACCACCATTTTATTTTTGAAAATGTGCCTGCCCATATCCTGTAAAATTTGCTCCCACGATCTGTCCTGAGGCAATCCAGAAGTTTTCCATTGTCTGCATTTGAGTACCTTCAGGTGAAACATGCTCATTCATTCTCTTAACAGAACCAAGTGTTCCACTTGCCATCTTCAGTCGCTAGCTCTTCCCAAGTCTCAGGTGATTTTATTATGTGTATTGCAGGCCCCAATCCATATTGGGACCCCATTATTCTGGGTGATGTACAAACAATAAGAGACAGAAAGGCCTCTCTAAGTTCATGCAGCGGCCTAACAGCAGAGTCAAGATTGGAACCCAGGGCCCCTTTCTCTTCTCTCTCACCTCCAACACAAAAGTTCCTCTTTGTTATCATGGGTAATTCTCACTGTGGCCACTCTAGGTTATCAATACTCCCGCCAAGACTACAGGAATAGTGGTTTAGGGTTTGCTGCTGCACCCAATGGAGTCAATGAGAGTCTGACCATTTCCACTGGGAGCATAAGCAAAAGTAACGAAACACCAAAAGGAAGGCAGTTCTTGGCGCATCTTCAGTAGAGCTGGTCAAAACATTTCCATTATTTTTTACGAAAAACATGTTTTAAAAATGGTCCTTTCCCCTACATTTCCAAAGACATCAAAACCTGAAAAGATGTCAATTTTCACAAGAGAGGTTTGGTCAAAATGTAAAATTTGGGGGTGTCACTGGGTGGCTGGACCTTTAATGGGAAATGGGTCTTAGACTCACCTTCGAGATGATTAACTTCTCTCCCCCAGTGGGGAATATAAAGATGGGTCATGTGACTCCATCAGGCTTCTTGGATAAATAAGGCAAAGGTCTGGGAGAGGGAACGAGAAAGGTCAACAAAGGTCTGGAGAAGGTTGCTGAGGGCTGCAGAGAGCAGCAAGTCTCCTGAAGAAGACCCTGAGATAGCCAGGACCAGGAGTGCAGCAAAAGGTGTGCACCTGCTAGTCTCGGAGCCAGAGAGAGTTGGGGAAGGCTGAGAGTCAAAAGAGCAGAGCAGCCAATGGGGTTTGTCTGTTAGTCTCTCTGAATGATAGAGAAGACAACTCAGGGTGAGGTTTGGGTCCTCTCCTTGGGAAAGGAAGGACTCCAGGGAGGAAAGCCTGTAAGTGGCTGCTTGGAGAGCAGAGAAGGACTCCAGCTAGAAATAGTTGGGATTGGCTGCTTCATGAAGAGCAGAGCTGTGAATGAACTGTTGTGTTGTGTCGTTGGTCGATGGACTTTATTGTGGGATTTTGAGATGTGTTTCAACTTGTTCGTTATTCAGCCAGCCCCAAGCAGGGGAGTTATTAGCCAGGGGAGAGTCTTTGTGGATTAGTTCCAGGAACCTTGGAGGGGAACTGAGGCAGAGCCGTCCTTGGCCACAAAGAGACAATCTGGAGATAGTGACTCGGTTACGGGGTGGGGGGGGGAATAAAATTTCAAAACCCAAAATATTTTACCCAAAAAATTGGGTGTAGGGTCCTTTTTTGTGCCCCTCACCCCTGAGAAAAGCCAGATAATTTTGACCAAAATAAAAATTGTTTATGATCAAAAAGCCAAATGTTTCAACTCGCTGTAATATGCAGACCAGTGTTGCAAGTTCCAATAAGCATGCTGACTTCTCAGTATGGAGACGAACTTCTGAACTTGTTTTCTTATTTGATTTTTGGACATTTAAAAATAGATCTTACTCCACCATTAGCAGAGTCTAAACTCAGTGTCCAAGGAGACAGAACGATGCAACTGAACCGAGAACCGAGATTTCTCAACTCCCCTTACTGTGATTTTCCTAACTGGAAATGGTAGAAGCCCCTCACTTAAAGCTGGCCTGGGCAAAGTGGTGACGAATGTATAGAACGAAGGAAATGATCTTGCATTTTTCCCCAGAAGAACGGACTGTATAATCACAGGGACCTAGCTTTGCCAATAAGGCATAATGGGTGTGCACAATGCAAAGACCCACAACAAATGTAAACAAATAGGAATCTGCACATGGAAGAGAGGTAAATGCACAGAAAAAGGCCATTTTGCTTGTGCATATACCCAATAGCTTGCACAAACTGCAGGGTAACAAATGCACATATGTTTCTGAGGTTACGTCTATACTACCCGCCAGATCGGCGGATAGTGTTCGATGTATTGGGGATCGAGTTATCGCATCTCATCTAGACGTGATAAATCGATCCCCGAACACTCTTCCCATGAACTCCGGAACTCCATCTCCGCAAGAGGAGACAGCGGAGTCAACAGGGGGCAGCCGCGGTCAACTCACCACCACGAGGACGGCCAGGTAAGTCAACCTAAGATACTTCGACTTCAGCTACGCTATTGGCATGGCTGAAGTTGTGTATGTTAGGTCGACCCCACCCCACCCCAGTGTAGACCAGCCCTGAGTGTGCAGCCATTGCGACCTGATTTAAACAGTGTGCCTTGTTGGTATTTTCCATCCCCAAATTAAAAGCTCTTATGTCTGGTTTCACAGGCAAATACTCAGAATGTTGATCTCATTGGATTGACTAGCCAGTTGTTGGCCCTTTTGAGACAGTACTTACCACCTGGGCGCGTAGAACTGGGGAAGTTGTGTCCTTGAAGTGTGGCATATCACAGCTTTTTCTCCAGCATCAGCATTTGAACAAGAATTCTCCGTCTAATATCAGGGTCATTCTTCCAGCCATTTCCTAGAAAAAGTATCTTCCATTAAACAGGAAGCCCTCCTCACTTGACAGTGAAATGCATCCATTAAATATTGATCGGCATGTAATATTTCATCAAATGTGCTGGCGTGTGTGAAGACGACACCAGCCCCGCTGTTGCAGTTCATATGTCACCAGATATTTTGACATGTGACAACGTCGACGGGCATATTTCTGCAACACGAAGACGGAGGTTCCTAACCACAGTGACATATTTGAGAAAGGCACCGATATGGCTATAAAGTCACTCTCGGCTGGCAAAGATTCTTCATCTTCAGACAGGCCTCAGCTTGTCACGGTCGTAGGAAACAGCCAGGGGGAAAGGAGTGTGCCGCCAGTATACGCTCTGCTCTGAGGGTGAATGTCTGGGAAAGGCCAACACCAAGAGCAGAAATTGGAAGCTAACACTGTGCAGGGAGGTAGGAATCGTGGCAGATTGGGGGGGGGGGGGTGTTATTCCTCACCAAAGGATCTCAGCTTTCTCCCAGCTATGATCCCCTCCAAGTGACTTACTTTTTAAGGATCTGATTCAATGCACATTGAAATGAATGGGATTCTATCCACTGATCTGAATGGCTGTTGAATCTGGCTCTTATTCCGTAGGGCTCACTTTTCAGCTTTTTCTCAGCCCCATGTGATATCTCCCCCTCCCCATTACTCATGGTGGAAGTATTAGCCTAGTGGTAGCTAGAGAAGAACACGCGCACACACACACACGCACAAATGCCAACCTGTGTCTTTTTTCCATCCCTTCTGCAGACCCATGGTGAGCTGGACAGGTTTGCATATAAATTACAGCTTCATCTCATGAAAGGCTGGGGGGTAAGAACATAACAGCTGCCATAATGAGTCAGTCTCTAGGGGTTAGAGAAAGTTCAGTCCATCCATGGGTTGTGGAGGTTTGTCCATTAGAATTAACCTGAGACCCACCAATTTACTACTCAGAGTTCACCACACGGCAGTCAGAAGGCCAAGAGCCCTCAGCATTTTAGGCTCCCGTTTAGAAGCCCATCCCTAACCAGGAATGCACTTAAATACCTGGAGCCAGATTTCTAAAGGTTTTTAGGGGCCTAACCCACAAAGCACGGAACACGAATACAGCTGAAATACTTTCCTGTTTGCTCAGACAGTGGAAGCCTGTGATTGTAGAGTGGAAGGTTCCTCCTAAGTTCTTTGGATGAACTCTAAGCAGCCGTGTGATGTGGTATGGCTAATGTCTGCAAAGTTAATTACACACTGTGATCACTGGTGACAAATATCCAAAGAATACCAAATAGCAGAACTGGCTGGAAATTTTCACAAGTCTAAAATAGATTGGCTTGAAATACTGTGAAATTCTCCATGTCGAAATTTTTGTTTCCATTTTCTGACCCGCTGTAGTTAACAATCTGTATGTGGGCGAACTTTTTAGGGTGAGTTAGTTGAGGAACTTGGGGATGAAATGGAACAAAGGAAATTTCTTTTGGGATTCAGGAAAACACTTCCTGGCGATAAGGTCAATGAGGAAAGTCCTCTGAAGAAAGTACTAGAAAGCCCACTGGTGGGGCTATTGAAATCTGGGATAGATGGAGTCTACAAGAATATACAGTAGGGCATATAGTAGTTTCCTGTGATAACAGGGGACCGGACTCAGTCATAGAATCATAGAATATCAGGGTTTGAAGGGACCTCAAGAGGTCATCTAGTCCAACCCCCTGCTTAAAGCAGGACCAATCCCCAACTAAATCATCCCAGCCAGGGCTTTGTCAAGCCTGACCTTAAAAACCTCTAAGGAAGGAGATTCCATCACCTCCCTAGGGAACCCATTCCAGTCCTATATCTCTGCATCTTGACACTCTTGTGATGCAGGGAAGTGCTGTCACCCGCATTTTACAGATGAGGAACGGAGGCAGAGAAAAGCTAAGTGACATGCCCAAGGTCAAACAAGGACTCTGGGCAGAGCAGAGAATTGAACTCAGGTCTCCCAAGAATGACAGTGCTTTTCTTCAGTGCACAGTTTGTTTTGCTGATGGATGAGAAATTCATGTTTATTGTCTATTGCTTTAGTAAACAGAGTTGGTTAGTTTAGGTGAAGAAAGCTGAAAAATCACTCAGTCACTGATGCCTGGGGATGCCAAAGGAAAAGGCAGAGAAGTACTGACCATCCCATTTATCAGTCATTATGGGTGGTGGACGAAAACAGCTGATTGAAATTTTCTGAATTCAATTTTTCATCGAAGTTTTGACCCAAACAGAAAACTGCAGAGTCCTTTTTCACAAAAACATTTGTGGACAAATTCAGCCCTGTTACATGACCTGCTCTAGTGCCCGTTGAAAAATTTCAAATCTCAATGAAAAATGGCATCAAAGTTTTGAATTTCAATAGGGAAAAAATGGAACTTATTTCCCCCATTTTGGCGGGGGGAGAGGAGGGAGAGGAATATATATTTGTCAACTAACTGTATTATATAAAGTGGGGACAAAAAGCCAGCAGGACTGGAAGGGGCTAGACGTAGCTACTCTGGAGGGGCTCCCCCCCTGCCGATCTTGTAAGGTTAACCACTCCATTAACTGGGAAAACCAGCTGGGATAAGGGAAAGCAGGAAATTCAAGTGCCCCTCTGCACTCACCCAAAGCTGTCAAGCATAAAAGATAACCACAAAGGAATCAAGCCTCGGTAATAATAAAGGCAATAATCACTGAGATCTGTCAGCAGCTAGTTCCAAGGAGGACACAGCCCCAGAGAGTTATTCTCTCCTGCTTTCTCTCTCTCTCTTTTTTTACAACCTGAACTTGAGTGGCAGCTCCATATTGCTAACCAGTTTAATTATTAGCGCCAGTGAGCTGAAGTCTCAGCCTTGCTTTTCAAAAAGCTATTCGGGATCAATACTGAGCCTTGACAGAGTTAATATTACCAGGTTCCATTTGCTGGTGCTATTTACGGAAGCTGTGGGGCTCCTTATTAACACACACACACAGAGCAGTCAGCCAACAGGGAAGCGAAGGGGAGCTGTCTTATCTTGTGAGACAGCTAGATGTGGGGAAGAGCTAGCAGGAACTCCAGGTAAGATGCTACTCCACCTGCCAGATTCATCTCCCTGGAAGAACTAGTTATTTCAGGACACAATCATTCTCGCGGTGTTTTCTTCTTAATCTAAGGCCTTGTCTTGAGTAGGATTTCGGCCATGTCTTCCCCTAGGGAAAAGAGGTAGACAAGGCAGCTGTAGTTTTAACACGTGTTAAGGGGCCCGGTAATCAAGAGAGCTGGGGCTTCATCTCAACCCACTCAGCACAGGCCAGAGATTATACTGTCCTGATCACACTAGACTTTTGGTTAGCACATGTGAGCTTAACCGTGCCAAGCTGCCTTGTAGCCTAGAGCCCAGACAAAGCCTCCCAGCAGAATGTCAAACTGCATGGTGAACTCTTAATGTGCAGTGGCAGGGACCACGTGGATAGTTCTGTGCAGTGAGCTAGTGTGCTAGAGATTTGCATCCCAGCTGGCCGCATGCTAAGGCCTACAGGATGCAATTATGTCGGATTTAGCCGCGTTATGTCAAATTAAAACTAAATCCGTCCACAAAACCAACCCCATTTTATCGACTTAAAGGGTTCTTAAAATCAATTTCTGTCCTCCTCCCCAGCAAGGGGAATAACAGTAAAATCGACCTCACTGGTTCGAATTTGGAGTACGGTGGATACAATTTGATGGGATTGGCCTCCGGGAGTTATCCCAGAATGCTCCATTGTGACCGCTGTGGACAGCACTTTCAACTCAAATGCACTAGCCAGGTACCCAGGGAAAGCCCTTGAACTTTTGAAGTTCATTTCCTGTAGTCCCAGAATCACAAAAGAGCTCCAGCATGGACTGAATGGGAGGTACTGGATCTGATCACAGTGTGGGGAGAGGAATCTGTGCAGGCAGAACTCCGTTCAAAAAAATGGAATGTCAGTGAGTAGCGGAGACTGCGGGGACTGTGAGATAGCTACCCACAGTGCACCTCTCCAAGTGTCGATGCTAGCCACGGTACTGTGGACACACTCTGCCGACTTAATGCGCTTAGTGGGGGGACACATAATCGACTGTATAAAATCTCCTCCCAAAAATCGACTTCTATACATTCAATATAATTTCATACTGTAGATGTACCCTAAGTAACAGACAAGCCCTAAGTGTGGAAGGATGACCTTGTAATTAAAGCATTTTGGCTCAGACTCAGGAGATCTGGCTTCAGTTTATCACTGGGTTTTTGTGTGACCTTGAGCGTAACCCTTAATTATTCTGGCCCCCAGGGTCCCATCTGTAAACGATATTTGTAAATGCAGTTGATGATACTTCCGTTCTCCCACTTTTTGCTTGTCTTCTCTATTTAGAGTCCTTTCGGGGGAGGGACTGAATCTTCCTAGGTGTTAGTATGGTATCTAGTAGTCATCTCATTGGCCCTGATCTTCCCTGGACTCTCTAGGCGCTAAGGGAAGACAAATAATCAATACTTTGGACCTTTTTCTCCGTTTCATTTTTATGCATTTAACCAGCTTATTTATTTTGATGTTGTCATAAGTGTGGAGTGTTGTCTTGTCTGTGTGGGGTTAATGTTACCTGAGAGGGCAGTGTCGTCAGAGGAGTCTGGCTAGACACAGAGAGACCAGGAAGTGGAGTTCAGTTCGATCTGGGATTTGGATTGACTCAGAACCCCTTGTCCAGCTATGGACCCTCAACCTTGTCCTTTCCCTGTATGTCTTCATAACTAGCTAAAACAGTAAGTAAGATTGTATCCTGCATAATAACCTTGCATTCGATCTTGGTGTCCCTATCTGTGTAGTTAGCGGGGGAGTTGGTTTATGCAAGAAGATTGAGGTTAGAAAATTCAATACCTGTGTAGTGTCTTAATTATATGCTTGTTCTTTTCTTTATTAAACTTTTTATATCTATAAGAATTGTCTGGTAATTCTAGTAAGGTGATCTGAGCCTTGAATCTGGGAATCTCACAGGGAGTGAGACCAGAGTGCTATAGCTACCTTGCCTTGGGCTATCAAGGAAAGTAAAGCAGCATGAGGGTCCCTTTTTCTCAGGGGGAGAAACAGGGGGCTTGGGGGAGTCTGGGTACCCCCTCTCCAGGGCCTTGGAGATTTACTCGGATGATGGCAGCTTGGGTAACCCCATTTCCCTACTGGTAAAGTGTGGGGGTTTGGGGGTGTGAAGACTTAACTTAGGCTGAGAAGCAGCTTGTAGTTATTTGGTCTGGCATAGAAGAGTCCCTCCTCTGTACCCCAGAGCACAGAGAAAGGGGAAGGACACTCTTACAGATGTTATGTTTTTAAACACCATCACATATAATTGCAATGTTGCAGGTTTTTGCACACTGCATATTTCACCCCGTTTGGCAAAGAGTACACAATATTTCTCCCCAAAATTCCTGCATGTTGTTCCATTTCTTCCCCACTAGCATATCAGGGTGAGCTGTCCCAGCAGAGACTTCCAGTGGTGATACCCATGGGCTGTGCTGCTGCTGTCTCCCATCTGACAATGCCTAGAGTTTACCTTTGGCTGTTCTTCTCTTCTCTTCTCTTCTCTTTTCTCTTCTCTTCCATGCAGTTCCTCATACTGTTTAGACACTAGCAACCAGATCCTCAGCTGGATTAAATCAGTGTAGCACCTTCTGAGTAGCTGGCCCTATGTTTTCAAGTGTTGAATGGCTTTGGGCGCCTCTCTTTGAGGGACTTGCAGAGATCTCAACACCTTTGACGGGGACCTTGATTTTTTCAGGAAGTGATCAACTAAAAATCAGGCACCTTTTAAGACATTTGGGCACCTGAATTTGCAGGCAGCAAATGTCAAGAGCACCTTCAGTGCCTAACTCTTACTTATTTCAGTGGGAGGTAGGTGTATAGGCGCTTTTTGAATACTCCATTAGGCAGCTATCTGCATGTTAGGTGCCTAAATGCCGTTGGTCCTTTGTCCAGAGCAAGACTTTCTGTGAACCTCAAAACCCAGCAGGGAATGACAGCGACAGAAGGGTTATGTCGACACCCTATGGGTTGAATGGGGTAAATTCCATCTCCTCCAACCCTTGCATGGCTCCCATTGATCGAGGCTTTGTGCAGAGAGGGTGGATTTCACTCCAAGAGACAAAGGAACACAGCAGCCAAAATTCTGGGCTACTGGACCTGGAAAGCTTTTGTATACTCCCTAATCATCCTCTTTTTAGAGGCAGAAAGTGCAAAAGAATCTCTGCAAATACTTAAACACCTCGATTCTGGATGATCTCCGATTAGTGAAAAGGAAGGCGAAGTATCTCAGGAGTCCAGGAAGGCTGGTCTGTGATTATGTGATAATTGATCCTTATTGTTTCCAGCTGAAGTTTATCTATCTCACTTTCTCATGATTGTCTCCTCTGAACCCCTTATAAATTGGGGCTTACTCCTGGGTAAAGTTATGCTATGGTGCTCCTCATGCTAGTACCTGAAGTGCCTACATACAAATTCACCACTCAGTCCCCAAATCTGGCTGGAAGAGGCTAAGAGAAATGACCTCTGAATGCCTAAATGTAACCCCCAGAGCTGGGTGCATTGTGTGTCCTCACTGTGGCTGACGCACAGAGGAGGTGACTTTGTGGCAGCCCGTAGCTCCAAGGCATGGCTCTCCAGATCAGGTTGTCATGACACTTGCTATTTACAAGCTGGCATTGGCCAAGGTGGTGGCCATCCCATAAACACAATTCCTGGTCTCACCTCTCGTGGCAAAAGTTATCACAACAAGCTCTGTGTGGGCAGAGAGGAGCACCTGTGGACTGTAAAGGGTGATGCCGTCTGTGGCACTCTACGAGTAGTGAATCATCTATGTAGACAGGAGAGCCATGTGGGATTTCAATAGAGTAAACCCCTTTCACGTGGCTGGCCGTGGTTGCCCCTGTTAGACGCCTGCTGCTTTCGGAGCTCTGTTTCTAAAACCCCTTCTCTTTCCTCTCCCTCCTCTTGCAGGGTGTGCATTCGTGAAATACTCCTCGCACGCGGAGGCCCAAGCCGCCATCAACGCCTTGCACGGCAGCCAGACAATGCCGGTGAGTAGCAGGCTAATGGAGGGGAACGCTTTATGAGTCTATTCTGCCCATGCTGCCCAGAGGCCTGATAAAGGGATGAGGGGAGGAAGGGCTGATGATTTATTGGTGCTTTCTGAATCTTCTTCCAGGGAAAATGGACAGCCACTGAGGCGTGTGGGGCCTCGGGTGTGTTTAGCTGCTCAATTAAAAGGCCAGGGTGGCATTGATATTGTTTCGCATACATGCGAGCTCAAGAGGCGCAGTGCCCCATGACTGGTAATGATAGAGTTTTGATTGTCTGCAAAGGTATACGGTCACTAATGTTGTACCATCTGAGCCAGGTTTATCCCTGGGGTAACACCACTGATTGTCCAGGGATGAATCAGGCTTGTTGCCAGCATCTAAATGCTTTTTCTTTGCCAAGGAATAACGGTCTGTGTGGGAACAATGAGGAACCTTTCTGGTGTTCAGCAGAGAAAAGCACCCAGATATGTTGGAAGCAAAATGTAGAGCCAAGCAGTGCTTTGATTTGCACTTCCGTGCAAACCACAAAAAAGTGCAAAATGAGGTTCTTATCCTCTCTACAGCTTAGAATTAAAAGAGCTGTGGAGATATTTAGAGTCTTCCTGGCCATCAACTTTAGATCCCTCCATTTGAACAAACTCCCAATAGGGTTGAGGTTCTAGCCTGATATTTGGGGAAAACATGGAAGGCTTATATTGCTCGCTCTCTCAACTCTCGTTCACTCACACACTCATCTACCTTAGACAGAGGAAAACACACAATTTAGTAACCTTAGCTTGATGATTATTGGTTTGTGACTTTTATTACTAATTACTAGTAGGATAAATACTACGAGGATAAACAAGTACAATAAAACCTCCATTTAACGGACTAATTCGGGCGAGGGGGTGGCCGTTAAATCAAAAAGTCCGTTATTTAATAAAAAAATAAACAAGCTGTTGGAGCAGCAGCCCGCCCGCCACAGGGTCGGGGCGGCAGCTCCGCAGCCTGCCCACTGCTGGGACCCGGGCGGGAGCCGTCAGCCAGCCCGCCCGGGTCCCGGCTGCTGGGACCCCGGCAGCAGCCAGGAGCCATCAGCCAGCCCGCCCGGGTCCCAGCAGCCGGGAGCCGTCAGCCAGCCCACCCGGGTCCTGGCTGCCGGGAGCTGTCAGCCAGCCCGCCCGGGTCCCGGCTGCCGGGAGCCGTCAGCCAGCCCGCCCGGGTCCCGGCTGCTGGGACCCGGGCGGGAGCCAGCAGACAGCTGCCAGAGAAGGGGACTAGGGCCGCAGCAGGGAGGGGTCGCGTTCTGATATTTATCAGAAATTTTGTCCGTTGCATCCGAAGTCCGTTAAATCGAGGTTTTACTGTATATTGACAAATTGGAAAGGGTTCAGGAAAGAGCGACAAGAATGAGTTGAGGTCTAGACAACCTGCCTTAGAATGAGACTCTTAGGGCTGGTCCTCACAACCGGGGGGGATCGACAGCAGATATGCAACTTCAGCTACGTGAATCACGTAGCTGAAGTTTGCGTATCTGCCGCCAACTTACCTGGCGTCCTCACAGCGGTGGCAATCTCCGGCGCGCTCCCCCTGTCAACTCCAGCTTGCGCCTCCCGGCAAGCTGGAGTTCCTGAGTCAACGGGGGAGCCGCGGGCGATCGATTTCTCACGTCTTCACAAGACGTGAGAAATCGATCGCCAAAAGATCGATGGCTACCCGCTGATCCGGCGGGTAGTGAAGACCAGCCCTATAAAAGTATGGTTTGTTTTCTTCATCCAAGAGAATGTTAAGAGGTGGCTGTATCATGGTCTACTAGGATCTACAAGGAGAGAAGATTTTAGATAGTAAAGAGCTCTTTCATATAGTAGACAAAGGCAGAACAAGTCCCGATATCTGGAGGCTGAAGCTCGACAACTTCACAAAAGAAATAAAGTGCCCAGTTTTAACGCTGAGGGTAATTAATCATTGGGACAACTTGCCCAGGGTTGTGGTGGATTCTCCATCGTTTGAAGTCTTTAAATCAAGACGGGGGGGAGGGATAGCTCAGTGGTTTGAGCATTGGCCTGCTAAACCCAGGGTTGTGAGTTCAATCCTTGAGGGAGCCATTTAGGGATCTGGGGCAAAAAATCTGTCAGGGGACAGTACTCGATCCTGCTAGTGTAGGCAGGGGACTGGACTCGATGACCTTCAAGGTCTTTCCAGTTCTAGGAGATTGGTATATCTCCATTTATCTCTTAAGATCGGCCATCTCTTTCTAAAACACCTGCCGTAGCTCAACCAGAAGTTATGGGCTTGATGAAAGAACCGCTGGATGAAATTCTCTGCCTCTGTTATGCAGAAGGTCAGACTAGTTGATCATAATGGCCCCTTCTGACCTTAAAATCTATGAATCCCTCAAGGTAGCGCTCCCAGACCCCAGTCAGGGCTCAGGGTCTCCCTGGGCTCGGAACTGTACAGACATGTAGCAAAGAGGCAGTCCCCAAGGGACTTACAATCTTTGTTAGAGGCGAGATGCAAGAGGTGGGGGCTGGGGAAGAGGAGGAGGGTGAAGTAAGGGTAATATGAACATGTTGTCTTTTAGACGAGCTATGCACAAAATATTGCTAACCACCAGTCCAGCTGTTATCCTACCGTCTTCCTTTTTCCTCACCATCCCTCACCACTCAAATTTGTCTCTTGTGCATTAGGGGTCAGAATTTGCACTGAATTTCTCCTCTGCCACCCCAGTGAAATCAGCTGAGTTTCTCAGGTTGAAGGTCGGTGCAGAATTTGGACCGTTGCCTCAACCATTTTTCCTGCTCACTTATATCAGATGATTATTACCATTTTTGTTAACTACTTGTGTCTGAAATATCCTTGAATAACCAAACCTGTGGCTACCTAGAAGGCATCATAACTTTAGCTTTATTCTGTATAGTGTCTTGCATCCACAAGGACTCCAGAATCCTTTATAAATCCCACAAGCAACCCCACAGTTCCACAGGACCAAGCCCACAAGAAACCTCAGCACCCATCCATTTCACTGGAGCTGAAGGACACTCAACATCTCTCAGGATTTGGCCATAGAGAGAGAGAATACAGACACCTCAGGGGGAGAACCTGGCAGCTGTTTTAACAGCACATAGCAATACACTGAAAAATGGGACAGGAAGTGGAGAAGTATACTGCAGTCTCTTGAAAGGGGAGGGAAAATGAGCATTTATTATTTGTGTGGCATCATTGGAGGGCAAGGATAATGTGTTTGTCAGGCAAATGCAAACCTCAGGGGTTCAATCCTGGCCCCACTGAGGCTCATGGGGGTTTTGCCATTGATTTCAGTGGAAGTAGGATTTCTCTCCACTAAGCTTAGTCGGAATGAGAATGGTAACACAATGAGAAAGGAACACGGACCATGGGGGAAGGTGAACAAAGAGCAAAGGGTCAGCAGAAAGCACTCATGGGAGAACGTTATGGATCAAAGACCAGATCCCCAGCTGGTGTTAATGAGCATAGCTAGATCCCTTAGAGACAGCTCATCTGTTTTCTTGCTATGTCCTGTTTTTCCTCTGAACCTTTCCTTTGAGATAGGAAGCAAGGAACAAGACATTTCCAAATGACCTTCTTTTTATAGCCCCGTGAACCTTTGACCTGTAACCCCAGAAAAGGCTTCTCTTCCCTGCTGCTTGTGCAGGTGCCATGCCGTTTCCCTCCTCCTCTGATCAATTTAGCTTCTCTGGTTGGCTTACTCACTTTGTTTACCTTAGATATAAACATACTCCGGCCTCACCTTCTCAGTCTGCGGTGGAGACAGTTCCTAAGTTTCTACGGCAGACTTGTGTGTCCACAGCCTCCAAAACTTATGTTAGGAACATATTCCCACACATCTAAATAGCTCTTTATACACAGCCTGTATATACACCATGCAATGATATCCAAGACCATTGTGTTGCGAGTTTTTATATGATACCTTATAGGACACTATTTGGCTAGATTCTCTGACAACAGTCTCTTGAGTATGCCCTTTGCCAGTTGGCATAAAGGGACGCTTAGGGTCACATTAGTCTCTTTGTCTTTTAGAACCAGTTCAGGAAGGTACTTAAATGTATGTCTAAATCAAAGTCAATGGACCTACTCACCTGCTGGAAGTTTATGATGTACCTCAGTGAATCGGGTCCCGGATCTATGGCCCTGTACTTTGGAAGGAGGGGAACAGCCATTCTCTATTTCCTCGCACTTCCTCCCCTTCCCATCACCAATAGCCGAGGCCAGATTGTCCAACCACAATGCCAAACTCAAAGCTGTCCCCGTGGTTCAGCCAGTTTAGATGGCTCTTACCTCGTCCTTGTGTACGACCAATGGGGCATCCATCATCATTCTTGTCAGGACTCGAGTTGTTCATTCTTGCTGCAGGCGCCTGTTTCTCCACAGCTGCCAGGATTATTGCTCCGCTGTGACTTCCTGTTCACACAACATATGCTGCCAACTAGTTTCAAAAGGCAACTTTCTTTTGTGGAAGTTTTTTTTAACCCTTTCCTTGGGTACAAGCAGGGCTGCACACCCTCTACCTCTGCAAGAGTTTCTTTTCTTCCTTAGAGAGACCAGCAACAGTGCAGGCAATGGTGGTACAAAAACGCCGTTCTTTGTGTCCAAAGCAGCCGATTCAGGGAATTACGGTCCATAAGGCCTTTGCTTCTGTATGGGCCAACAGTTTCATCCACCGCTGTTGACTGATGGTGTTTTTACGGCCTCTTTTACCATAGTATTTAAGCCCCTCACAATCTTTTGCTGACTTTATTTTACTGATTCTAAATCCTTTCATTCTATATGAGGCCAACAGTTTCATCCACATTTCTCTGTCTGTGGTTCTTAAATGGCCCCCTTTAGCCCATGGCTTCTGTCACTCTGTCCTTTCCTGGTTCTCCTCCAAACTCTCTGCTTGCTCCCTCAGCATGCCTTCAGAGGAGGCTCTTCATCCCACTCCCTCCAGCTTTCTGTGAGGTTTCCACAGGGCTCAGCCTTTGGCCCCCCTCTCTTTTTCTTCTATACCTTCTCTCTCAACAAATTCAGCTGCCTGCTCCAGATGGACTACTCAGTGATCCACCTCTCTACACCAGACGGGTCTCCTGTTGTCTGACCTCACACGGCAGCCTGCCTCTCTCGCCCGTCCTTGTAGATGTCTGGTGTCAGCTGAAGCTGAACATGGCTAAAACAGAGCTCTTGAATTTTCCCTCTGGATCGGGGCTCCTCGGTCCTATGGTAATAAATCATTATTCAGAATTAAGTGTAGACCTACTATAGGTCTCTCAAATCCAGTACTGGTGACCCCTTCCACATAGCAAGCCTCTGAGTGCCACCTCCCCTTATAAATTAAAAACATTTTTTATATATTTAACACCGTTATAAATGCTGGAGGCAAAGCAGGGTTTGGGGTGAAGGCTGACAGCTCGCGACCCCCCATGTAATAACCTCATGACCCCCTGGGGGGTCGTGACTCACCAGTTTGAGAACCCCTGCTCAAGGCCTATGTGATTGATCTAATCAATGGATCATCCTCTGTCCCATCTTGTTAGTGCCTTCTTGTTCCCTTCTTCAGTTTCCTTTGAAAATCTGCCAGAGATACCCAGTGCAAAATTAGAATTTATTTGGGAGTGAGCAGACTCTCTAGCCAGTCCTAGTTAAAGATCTATGGATGGAGAGCTGTGATCTGGAGAGAGGGTTGTGATCTTCAGAGGTGCTGACCAATCCCATCTCCCCTGGATTTCAGTGGGAGTTTTGCCTGATCAAGGTAATTGAAGACTTTGGCCTATCATTATAGTCTGCTCTAATAATGGAATAAACACCAAAGGTGCAGGGGATTGACATGCTTAAGCACCCAAATGCTCAGTTGTTCTCAGGGATGCAAGGTCAAACTGGAAATATTCCTGCGGGAGGATTTCATGATTGATTACCAAGGCTTTTTTCCCCAATCAAGCCACCCTCTTAGTATTCCGGCACTACTTCATCAGGTGCCAAATCCCTTCACTGACCACCCTGGATACTGGACCTGTCCCCTAGTCCCAGCAGGAATCCAGAAGTGCACACACGAAGCAGAAATAAAACATATTTCCCTCAAATGGGCGATTTGAATTCTTTAAACTTCTGCAAAAGTTAAGGGTTGTGTTTGGTGGCCCAGATACACGCTCATCTCCTTGTAGATGGACTTGATGACTTTTTCATGGATCTTCTCCAGCATCTCAGAGAAGTGAAGGGAAGATGTCGCTGCCCATTAAACTCTTCACAGCACTTCCTCCTTCTCTCAGGCCCCAGATGCTGTGAGGAGGGGGTGGTATGGAAGTGTTTCTACAATGCAAACTAGAGATACATGTTGCCCTACTCCTGTTTGCCAGCCTAGTTCATAAGTATGTTTCCTCCCTAGAGCATGGCTCTTCTAAGTACTTACATGGACTCTGTCACCTCTAATGTCTCACAGACATGCATGGTAAGGTAGGGAAGTATTCTGATTCCCATGTTATGAGCAATGAGCTGCGGTACAGAGAGCAAGTGACATGCCCAAGGTCACAGAGTTAGTTTGTGGCAGAGCCAAAAATTGAACTAGGGTCTCTTGTGTGATGCCCAATAGCTTAAACAGAAAATATCCGTGCCAAACAGAAGGAGGAGGCCTTGTCTCTCTGTCCTCATGGCCAGAACTTCATCATCTTGCCTTTGTCAGCCTCTTCCTCTCCAACACTCGTGCCAAGCCTCTCACCTCCATTCAACACACCACGGAGATGATCATCTTCCTGGCTTGTCACTCTGACCCTATCACCCACCTCGCTGAGTGCCACCCGCTGCCTCCACCTCATCTTATTCAAGCCGTTTGTTATTACCTTGAAGGTCCTACATAAACTCTTCCACTCTCTACTTACCTGCTCACAGCTCTCATCACATCGCCCCCCCCCCCCATTCCCTATGCTTTAACAATTCTTCTGTGCCCCCTCCCTCTTTGTGAATAGTCATAGACCATACGGCCAGAAGGGGCCATCTTGATCATCTCGCCAGATCTCCTGTGTAGCACAGGCCTTCACCAACTGTTGATTAAACTAGAACATAGGATGATTTAGTTGGAGTTGGTCCTGCTTTGAGCAGGGGGCTGGACTAGACGACCTCCTGAGGTCTCTTCCAACCCTAATCTTATAGAATCATAGAATATCAAGGTTGGAAGGGACCTCAGGAGATCATCTAGTCCAACCCCCTGCTCAAAGCAGGACCAATCCCTATATTTTCCCCATATCCCTAAATGGCTCCCTCAAGGATTGAACTCACAACGTTGGGTTTAGCAGGCCAATGCTCAAAACACTGAGCTCTCCCTCCCCCCGTCTTTTATGATTCTATGATATCCTTTTATCTGTATGTGGAGGGCCCTCCCCAAATTACTCGGTAAAGTCACTACTGCAGTTGGCTGACAATTTTCCATCAACGTTTCTTTGACAGAAAATTGGTTTTTACTATATTATTAAAATCGTCATGTCTAGGCGCACCGGTCACAGCCCCATTGTGTTAGGTGCTGTACAAAGACAGAATAAAAAGACAGTCCCAACCCCAATAAGCTTACAAGGAAAGAAGAAATTGGCTTTTCAGCTACACTTTGAGGAAAGTGTCTCCATAGACGTATTCAACTTTTCCTGGCAAAGCTGACAATAGGATTGTTTTCATCTTGAAAACTTTTTGGGGGGTGGTTTTGACAGAGGCAATTTTTTTCTGCCAAAAATAAAAGCCATTTTCAACCAGCTGTCAGCACCCTGTATTTTTCCAGATCTTTCCTCAGTATCCCCTCTCTCCCATGAAGGCAATGGGAAATTGCTAGTTACTTCTAACTAGCTTGATAGCCAGTGGAGAGTTCTTCTATGGACTTTATGTACTTGAGTTTTTTAGAAAAGTCTTGATTCAACCCCATCAGCCATGTGTCCCATTGCTCTCTACCCCAGCCATGACCCTGAAAATTTGGAGGTCTTCCTGGCTTTTACTGTATTTAATAGCCCAGCATAGCAGCTGTTTTTCTGCCTGTACTCCACATGGAAATTCTTTCTTCACGCTGGAACAGATTTAGTAGTTCCCTCACTGGACGGGTGAAAACTCTGGATCGGATCGCATAGGTCACTGGACTGGAGTTACTAAAATATTTATTAGTGTAACAAATTCATGCTGCACCTGGGGCCATCCCGGTTGTCATGCTCCTGCAGTCAGCAGCCACCTGGCCCTTCATAGTGAACATGGCAATTAAACGCCGCTCCCCACTCACAAGCACAGGTCCCTAGCATGTAAACTAATGGAGACGCTGCATTACGTGTTGGAGCTGATGACACACAGCTGAATGGTTCTGCATCCAACCAGTAGAGGGCAGTGATACAAAAAATACCAACCTGTAACCTACAGTATTATTACTATTGGGTATTTTAGTATACATTCCTATAGTGCCGCTTACCTGTATAGTAAGAACATAAGACATAAGAAGATAAGAATGGCCGTACTGGGTCAGACCAAAGGTCCATCCAGCCCAGTATCCTGTCTACCGACAGTGGCCAATGCCAGGTGCCCCGGAGTGAGTGAACCTAACAGGTAATGATCAAGTGATCTCCCTCCTGCCGTCCATCACCCCCCTCTGACAAACAGAGGCTAGGGACACCATGCCTTACACCAGTGCTTTACAAGCACAGGCTGAGACAGTTCTGTTACCCTGTAGTGCAGGGGCGAGGGGAACAGACAACTGTTGTCATTCCACCATTGCATAGCAGAGGAACATTCAGCCAAGTCCGAGATGGGGATCAATGCAGAGAAAGACAAGAGGAGAGGTGGAGGGAAAGTGGGAGGAGATGGGGAAGAGAGGAAACAAGCCGCTGTGGTCCTGATGAAGTTGTGTCTTGCGCAGCTCACATGCACAGTGGTGGGAAGCTACTTTTATTGTGCCAAAGTGCTGGGTAGGCAGAGGCTCCCCAGGAGGAGGGGCGTGGTGGCTGCGGTGAGGAGGGGCCCACAATGCCATCCATCAGCTGAGGTATTTTTAACAATTATTTTGATATAAACAGCTCTGAACTTGAGACGCTCCATGTAAATGGGAAGCAGTGGGGCTTGTAATTAGGTTTGTGTACACTTTCATAAATTGCTGGGAAACATCAAAGCCGTGATCGAAGGCTGTGGTGCACTTTATTTCCTTCTTCTGTTCTTCTGTTAATTGAACGGTTGATGTGTGGATAGGAAGTGCTGGCTTCATGGAGTACTATTTACAGACCCGCTGACAGCTGCACTGTGAAAATTAACAGGAACAGAGCAGCCTCTGTCACAGCTTTTCCCATAAGGGACTTACTTCAAATTGGATCATTTTTTTCATAAGAGAAACTTTCCTTGTCTCTCCCCCTGCCCCAGACACTCCACTTCTCCATCCCAGACACTCCACTTCTCCCTCCCAGACACTCCACTTCTCATGGCGGGGAGCGGCAGATCCCTGGTTTTTAATTTTTTTAAAGGCAGTTGTGTCGTTTTCTGCAAAGCTGGGGAGCATATGACCCAAACCCAAGTCCTGTCGTAGTCCGTTCATGCCAGGAAGTCCATGGGAAGTTAACGGAACTCCTCACTCGAGTAAGTTTGGCAGGTGTGGGTCCCAAGTGCCAAGTCCTCCAGGGATGTGGCCTGCTCATTAAGTTATCAAGAGATGTTGACGTCAGCGGGAGCAGGGCTGGCTTCACCCTAGCGGTTTCCTTCTCCACAACTAGGCGCCGATGGTTTCTACAGACTCTTGGGTATTGGGGTAGCCCCAGGAGACCTCAGCTAAGCTGCTGCCACTTTGTTCTGGGCACTGAGTAGACACCGTAAAAGAGAGTAGGTGAGATAAACAGGGGGGAGGGAGGAGGGCAGTGACAACGGCATGGTTTGACTTAGAGGAGCATTGACTTAGAGGAGCACCGTTCACAGATGTAATAAGCCAGTCGATAGAAATGGTCACAGCAAGCTGCGCACCCCAGCCCCAGCAGAGAAGAGTTAACTCCAGGACGCTTGAGTCTCTAAAATATTAAGGTTAACAACAGCGTGAGGGTGATTAGAGAGAAACGACGACATTAACAAGAGTCAAGTTTAACGGCGCCCTTCCACCCCCCTGGCCTTGCTGTGCTTGTGTTCATGTGTCATCTCTCTGGATTGCAAGCTCTTCAGGGCTGGCATCTTGTCTTTACCCCTCTCAGTAAAGGACGGATGAGTAAATCATCAAGTGACTCAAGAGAACCATCTGCACTTCATATTATTTGTGGAATGCCAACCGTGGCTTGTCACGGTGCCATGCACATGCTGTCCCAAAGAGCTTGGGGGAGGTGTGTCAGAACTCAGCATCAGAGCACTTCCTTTCGAGGTCCCTTGCTGCCTCGTGGAATCCACAGCTCTGAGTGAGGCACCTAAGAATGGTTGCTGCAAAAGCCAGCATGCTGAGTCGGGAGCCACCTAAACTAGCCAGTGGCAGATGTTGAAGACAGGGGTGTGCCTAAGCCCCACCTCTCTCCAGGAATTAGGCACCTAGCTCCAGTTGGGATTCTCAGCCAGGAACTGCAGGTAGGCACCTAAGCCATTTCTTGCCAGAAAGGTGGCCGCAGCACCTAACGCCAAACAAAAAGGGAGCGAGAAGGAGGTGGGCCTCTGCCTTGTAACCTTTAGTCCAGTGGTTCGGGTACTTACCCAGAATGAAGAAGATTCTGGTTCAATTCTGAGGAGGGAAGGGATTTGAACCTGGGTTTCCCATCTCTCCGTAGTTGACTTAGCTGCTAGACTATTGGCTGTTTAGAAGGAGTTGGCCTCTCTCAATTTCCTGAGAACTCTTTCCCAACTAAAGTTTTGTCGAACCTGATATGTCCCCACAAGAAGTTTCAATTCTGAAGAATCAGCATTTTCCGGCAATAACATTTCGTCGACTAATCCCGTCCAGACGCATGTGTTGCCCAGAGTCTGTGTGCTACCACAGTCACCACAACCTAAAACTTAGGAGTCAGTTTTACCTCAGTCACCAGGTCCTTGAATTCAAGGGATAGACCTTCACAGTTTGGCCCACCCCACTTCTGCCACCACCACCACTTGTTTCGCTTCCTTTAGCCAGAGGTTCCGGTAGCACCCCGGCAATAATATCCCTGAGGTCCTACACTAAAATAAAATAAAATCCCAGGGCAATGTTCCCTCCCTTCCCCATTGTTTCATAAATGAACTAATAAATCAGATGTTTCTAGGCCCCGGAATAGAATGCCAGGCAGCCCGGCTGCCTGACAGGGGTATGAATCATACCGGCGCCGAAGATGGCCTTTTGGGGCCTAAGCACTCAACTGAGCTGCATTTCCTCTCTAGTCACATCTCCGTAGCACGGCAGGCATCTGGCAGGACAGCTAAGAGGCCCAGGGGAGTTGATAGGCTTCAGTTGCAGTCTTTCTCTCTCTTTCTTCCCTTCAAACTGTTCTGCGCTGCAGAATTCATTACCTCCAAATGGGCTAAGAGGGATAAGCGGTAGTGAGCCTCACATCTTTGCTTTAGACAAAAGGAGCTAATTGGCACTATAATGTCCTTTTATGTCTCCAAAGGGAGAAAGGAACTAAATCAACAACAGGAGGAGGTTGCTGGGGGGGTGAGGGGAGAAGAAAGGCGCAGCGGTGGAACGTTGTAGAGGTCTCAATGGCATCAGAACCATCCCCCGCAGGGTATTCCATGCTCAACACCTTTCTCTTTGGGATGAAATTAAAACCTAGGAGGTTTCCTTTCCTGAGGGATCACAGCTGTTTATAAACCTATGGTCCTGGAGACTTAAAACATTCCCTCTCTTACCAGGGGATTTCTAGCCCAACAGAGGGAATTCCATTGGATAGCACAGAGATCCTGTATTAAGCACACACTCTTCCTGTAGAAGAGGAGGAATTACAGTCCCAGGACTGGATCTTTATCACTTTGATGGTTTACTTTTCCTTCCTTTCACCTCTTTCTCACTAGGGTCCTGCTCCAAAGCCCAGTGAAGTCAGTGGCAACTTTCCATGGGCTTCTGATCAGGTTTGAATCACTCTGGATGCTTCCAGCTATTTCCCTTGAATCCCTGTCTTCCAGCCAGCTCTCCTTTAAAGCACAATATCTTCACTGGATGGAATGAAGACGTTCCCATAAGTCTCTTCGGGAATGAACAAACCCCTTTCCTGTAGCCTACACAGATAATCCTCAGGAATGTGCGTGTGCTTACCCATTCCAGAATGCCTTTGGTTGTAGGGGACTTGATTGGTTTTGGCCAAAGTGGTCAAATTATGATGAACATCGTTTTTAAAGGTTAAGATCACAATATCAACTTTCAGATGAGACATTAAGCGGAGACCCTTGCAATTTGAGGTTGTGAAGGATGCCGTAGTATTTTTGGCAAAACAAGATTTATTAACCCAGGTGTCCCAGCCAAATTCCAATGGGTAATTACATTTTGGGTTCCTAAAATCCCTTGGAGGTTTCAATCAGATATGATATTCAGCTTCATTTCCTGCCCTAAACTCTTTCATGGTGGCGTGGTACACTGTTCAACAGCTGCCATGTTTCACTGATAGATTCATAGATTCCAAGGCCAGAAGGCACCATTGTGAGCATTTAGTCTGACCACCTGACATCCCAGGCTAGAGACCCACCCCCAAAATAATCCCTAGAGCAGATCTTTTAGAAAAACATCCCATCTTGATTTAAAAATTGTCAGCGATGGAGAGTCCACCACTACCTTGGGTAAATTGCTCCAATGGTTAATTCCTCTCCCCATTAAAAATGTACACCTCATTCCCATTTGTTTCAGTCCAAATGAAAGCAGCTCCTCAACTAGTATAAATCAGTATCGCTCCATTGAAGCAAATGGAGCTACGTTGATTTTACACCCAGCTGAGGGCATAGCACCATAGGGCCATCATCTATTGTGCCTCAGTTTCCTCATACGTGACATGGAAATGATAATGCAAAGGTGACATGAGATTAATTAACAGAGTGATGGCTGTCCATAGTTTTGTGATCCTCAGAAGGAAAGTGCTGTGGAAGTGCAAAGACTTATTATTATTTAGGCGACTGTAGTGAACTGTGCTAATACAGAATGGATACAGTATAGAAGTGATTTGTAACGTGCTTTAATTGGCAGGATATTTATAACTAAATCATGTTATTGCAGTATTCCTTATCCTGCGCAATATTCCAATTTTAAAACAAGTTATTTAAAAATTGTGTAGCTCCCTACTTTGCTGGCCCATCTTTAACTTTTATTTCTCTTTAAAATCATTCTGGTCTAGTCTAGTGAAGTTCTTGACCCAAACCATCACTTTGATACCTGAGGAGAAGTGTTATCCAATAGGTAGGAGGCTGGAGTGACCTACAGTCTATTCCTGGCTGAGCCATTGACCTGCTGTTTAAGTTTAGACAATTCACCTCTCCTGTCAGTGACTATGTCCCCTCCCATTTTTTATCCATCTTGCCTGTTTAGATTGTAGGTCAGGGACTGTCTCTTATTATGTGTCTGTATGGTGCCTAGTGCACAGGGTCCTGATCTTCACTGGATCTCCCATAATATAGATAATTAAGCTGCTTGAAACATTTTGTTCAAAAAAAATGTCCGTGAAAAATGGCTTTTTCACACTATGAGGATTATTTTCAGACAATATCAATTTTCCAAAAAAAAACCCAGATTTTCATTGAAAAACGAAAACCTTAAAAACAAAAACAAAAATCCGCCAAAAAGAATGTGTGGAATTTATTATAAATAGATTGAGCCACAAAGTCCAGATCCAGATTTTCCCAAAGGGTTGAGTTATTTGGACTCAGGATTTTGATACATACCTCTAATATCTGAGGTATGTATCTAGTTATTCCTAGTTACAACCAGGTACAGTTTCTCCACTAGTTAATACTTCAGTTACCCTGTAGGAAGTAATACTTTACCTCAGAGTGATACCAACTCACAAGTGTGTGGAGGAGTAAGACCTAAATCAAGCATCTACTCCAAATAAATTACAACTCAGGAGACCTGTGGATGGAAGTACCTGCAGCTACTATCTCTGCTTAGACATTCCCTTACCAAGGGAGTAGCATTATCAAAGGCCTCTGTCACTCTACTCCTGGATGAATGTCTCCTGTTTCCTTCCGTCTCTGTCACCCACGGCTCGAGCGTGTCTAAACTGGCTTTCAGGACTCTAAAGTTAAATTGCTCCTTGTGGCTGCCTTCCCACTCATCTTTCAGATGAGACATGAAAATGAAGCCCTGAATATGAAAGAAATATGGCATATTTCACAAGAGCAGGGTAGTTCGTCCTGATGTCCTGGCCTAATTCCAACTTGTGTAATTACATTCTACCTATCTAATATTCCCTATCCTCTGCAAAGTCCAGTTGGATACACTGTTCTTTTTCACTTCCCGTCCTAAACTTCAGGGATACCCAAGTTTCTTTACAAACTGGGGCCAAATCCTCAGCTGATGTAATACAGCATCTTCAACTTCAGTGGAGCTACACAGATTTACATCAGCCGATGTAGCCCTGTTTTCAGTCTTCGCAACCAGCTTCTCCCATTGATTCTCAGTGACTAACTTCAGGCATGCTGGTTTGGAAATATTGCCTTTCCTGACTTGCCCCAGAGCACCTCTCCAAATCAGTTTCACAGCTGGGAATAGAACTGCAGGTCAAGATTTTCAAACGTGGGCACATTAAATCCACATTGTGACATCTAAATAAGTAGCCTGATTTTCAAAAACACCCCGCAGTTTCCATTGACGTAGGTGCCTCGATATGGACACAGGGTTGAGATTTCAAAAGAACCGTAGTCGAACTTGGGCACCTAAATCTCTTGGACACATTTACTTCCCAGACTCATAGCCTAACTTTAAGCAGCCCAAAACTTTTGACTCCCCAGCCCTTGATCTATCCAGTAAATTGACCCCTTTCAAACCAGATACAGACCACAATTCAGCAACGCACTGTCACCCGTGCTGAACTCCTGGGGGCTGCTCAGATAATTAAAATTAAGCCTGTGCTGAAATGCTTTGCTGAGTCAGGGCTGTAATTCATGCATTTATAAAAAACATTGTAAATATTACTAGGGCAAGTTGCCGCACTGAGCCCAGAGGTCCTTACGCTTATAGGCCCTACTAAATATATAATACAGCATTGCACTTTGCAGTGACATCATTTCTCAAGACTTTTTCATTGAAAATTGTGCTAGAAGACATAGGTCTACCTGGGGTACCACAGTATTATTTAGCCTTCTGTAAAGTTTATGCTTAATTTGTGTAGACACTCCATTTGGAAGGCCATAACTAATGGGAAACACTCCAGACATCCAGGGGAAAGATTTGTTTTCGTGCCCTTTTAATGAAATATCAATGGATGGATATTTTATTTTTAGTTGAATATGAAATTTCACAAGCGACTTGTCAAGCACCCATTTTCAAATATGACTTTATTTCACACGTCAAGACAGGCTGGGAAATTAGTTTTTTCCCACAGAGGACTCTGATTAGGGATTACAAAGTGAGTGTAGTGGAGGGGGATTTTTCCCTCCATTTTTTTTCCCCTCACAGCACCAGACTGCAGAATGTCTGCCTGTGCTGACTAAGGGGAGCAATATATTACCGGCTGCACCAGGGGAACAAACAAGGATAGGCACGTTAAATAGACTTGCCAGCCTAGGAGGGAATGGGAAATAATATCTCCCTCTTAAATAGTGCTTCTCAGCAGTAGATCTCATAGTACTTAATCAAGGAGGCCAGGAGGAAAAGAGAAGAGCTCCAATTTTAGCCCACCTGTTGCAAAGGAAATATATGACTTCCGTGAGCTCTGGATCAGGCCTGCATGGGGTCCTTCGTGGTCCAACATTCTCCTCTCTGAACAGCACTAGTGATTCTATAATAATGCTTTGGGTGAAGTAGTCAGACCAAGAGATGGGGTATTAGGCAGGCGGGCAGGGCAAGATTTTCATCGTGGCCCTTCTGGCTTTAAAAGCGATGAATCCATGAGGTGGAGAAATAAATAAGCCACTGTATGCAGCATGGATCTCAAAGCACTTTTCACAGATTAGTAATTTAAGCCTCATAACGCCCTGTGGGCTCAGGAAGTCCTGAGGGCGCCCAATCCCAGGGAGTCCAATGACAGCCTGTCTATAGATAACAGTAGTCAGGGGGCAATTCTATTATCCTTATTTTGCAGAAGGCTAAGGCCAGATTCTCAGCCGGTAGCTGACCAGTTTACACTAATTCAGGTTTTACCTGACTTGGGAAGTGATATATATTTTACGTGAACACCCTACCGAATTCCCCACCCATGTCCATTGGGAGTCTGGCCCATTTAATCATAGACTCATCGAATCACTTGATGAGTACCTATTCTATTCATTCCCTCTTGGGCACCTGACACTGGCCACTATCAGAAGACAGGACACTGGGATAGATGGACCTTCTAACCCAGTAGGGCCGTTCGTATGTTCTTAAGATTAGGGTTGGAAGAGACCTCGGGAGGTATCTAGTCCAACCCCCTGCTCAGAGCAGGACCAACCCCAACTAAATCAATGACCTTTAATGGAATGATCTTCATGATCCCACGTGATGAATTAGTAGCAGATACTGGGGCTGAAGTGTGGTCTTATGCTTAGTGTATGGGCCTGTTATTTAGAATAGCTGGGTTCAATTCCTGACTCTGCCACATGTAAACTGTAGGTCGTCCAATTATTCTAGGCCTCAGTTCCTTAGCTTTAAAATGGAGATAACAACAGTGACTCTCTGGGTATGTCTACATTACCTGCCAGATCGGCGGGTAGCGATCGCTCTATCGGGAGTTGATTTATCGCGTCTAGTCTAGATGCGATAAATCGATCCCCAGGCACACTCCCATCAACTCCTGTACTCCACCGCCACAAGAAGCACAAGTGGAGTCAACAGGGGAGCAGCAGCAGTCAACTCACCACCGTGAAGACTCTGCAGTAAGTGGATCTAAGTACATCGACTTCAGCTACGTTATTACTGTAGCTGACATTGCCTATCTTAGTTCAATTCCCCTCCCTCCTCCCCCCCACAAGTGTAGACCAGGCCTCTGTCTTGTTGGGGTTTTTTTTAATGTAAACTCTGAAGGGCATGAACTGTCTCTTGCTGGTGTACATGGAGCGCCTACCTCGCTGGGGTGCTGAGATCATTTGAGGCTTCTAAGCACTACTTGTAATACTGCTACTAAGAATGTAACCCAGGAATCCAGACTTCCAGGCCTTTGCTCTAACCACTTGTCCAGTGCCCTCCCTTTCACACAGTAGCCACCTATTCCTTACTACACCGTAGGATCCGTGTGGAAAATTCCTATTGGCATTCATTTTGTTTTTTCTGAGGATTAAAGGCAAAATCTAGCTCTGGTGGAGGAAAACATCTGCCAGCTCACCATCTGTTGCCGCCAAGGTCTTACCTGCCTTTGGCAAACATTAGATGTTTCAGACGAAGGCCTCATCTGAAATCAATTCACAATGGCGCTTGGTTCTCAGAATTAACAGAATTCGAAATGTCTGAATAAACAGAGGTAGATGCCAAGTGATTCTGTGTTGCAAATGAAGCAACAATCATGGAGGATAAGTCTCCTTTACATTGCATGGTGTTTTTTGCTGATGATCCTTGGATTAAAGCCCTGTTTGACTCCCCCACTATGTTTGTTCAGTGCTACATGTGAAGAGTTGCACCTAGGGAGCCATTTACAGTGCACAGCGATCAATTTGATCGGCCCTAAAAAACCAACTGCGCTGCATATTGGTGAGCGCCATCTACTGGCACTTCGTCTACAGTATATATTTGCATCTATTCTATATATATTTGCATATATACAGACCTCTCTGTTTTACAGAGCAATCTTGTAACATACTTCTTCTGTTTGGCTGCGGCCAGTAGACTTCCTTCTTCCTCCTCCCTCGAAATTTGGATAACACTTACTATACCAAATCCCCCCCATTCGTAGATTGGCATGGTTCTACTTTGTTTTGTTGTTGTTGTTGTTTTATGGTAGTTCATAAAGGGGCAAGCCAAGATCAGGATCCAGTTGCACTAGACTGTCCAAAACCACAGTGAGACAAGCCCAAAGCCTGAACAGACAAGGCAAACAAAGGACGGGAGATGGGGGGAAAGATGTCTGGGTAGGTGAAGATTTAATCCTGCCTCCTGCTTCCTCACAGTTTAGTCTACTTCCTCCACTAGACCACTCTGCGTCTTTGACACACGTCCCAGGAGATCACAATAATTCCCTTTATTCAGCTTCAAAATCTTGTGTCCTTTAAACTGTATTCCTCCTTGGCTAACCCAGCTCTGCCATGTTAGGCTTCAGAGCTGCCCAAAGCCTCTCTCCGGCACGGCTGCAAATAGGTTCAGATCATTAGATCCAGGTTACCAAACAGCCTCTTGGATCAGGGTTAATTAAATGAGTGTTGAAATCTAATTAAGGACTGGTCTGGGCGATAATTAGCAGGAAATGTATGCATTAAAATATTCATTTGTCGATGAGCTGCAATTAAGAATGTGATTTGGGGAAGGATCAATAGCTACATCATGTGATTAAAAAAAATGAGAAGTTGCCCAGCCTTGAGCAGAAACCCTGGTGAATGTGGATTTGCTTCTGCTTTGCTCTCTTAATAACTCCTGGATCCCACTCTACATCCTTGAATAGGGCATTCATCTCTCCCTCCCTTTGTTTTGCTAAGCCATTTGTTTCACTCCCTTGTTCTTCACCACATTGTTCAAGCGGGTTATAGATTTATTAGCGAGCAGGAGAGAGAGAGAGAATGACAGGTCAAAAAGAAAGATTCCTCGCCAATGAAAATCGCTTCCTGTGCTGCTAATCCAGGGGAACATTGCTCATTGTGTGGCCTCAGACTGTTTCTTTATCAAGTTAATTCCTGGGCTTTTTATTCCTTATGAGGATCTGCAGAAGGGGCTGTATATGCATATGCCGGGGCTCTTCCTGGCAGCTCTATTATTGTGATGATGATTTATTTATTTGTATATTTTTGTCATGCCTAAGACTCATAGACCAGGACTCTGTTGTGCTAGGCATTGTATGTGTGTTCAAGTATTTTATTAAGATATTCCGAACTAGCAGCAAAGCAACTCTGCCTTCAGTGCAGTGGATAGCATTCCCCAGTTTCGGGGAGCGGGAATGAAAGCCAGTTAATCATACTCCCCCTGTCTCCACAAGGGTGCCTCTATACAGGAACAATTAGTGCCCATGTTGCAGCAACAGTGCCACCGTTCTGGTGCTAAATTGGGGCCACAGCGTTGCTCCCGCTAGAGTGGGTCAGACATTTTTGGTCAGAATGGTTTTCTGTAGCTAAATCCTGATTTGACTAAACTGACCTTTCTATGGGAATGGGTCCGTTTAGATGGAAACCAGGCCGGTTGCCCATGGAGACCGGCCTGGTTTCCTGACAGCTCACGGTAGGTAACACTTACCTGCCTTCCCAAGCTCCCAGGCTGACTGCAGGCTGTCCAGGCTGCCAAACGTCCTAACTACCAGGGCAGCTGGCTCCCCGGCTGCCTGACTCCCGAGAAGAATTCTGCTTTGGTTCTCTCATAACTAGATTTTTTAAAATCTTTCCCTCCCACAAAACATCCCAAGCCAGGATGAATATTTCTTCAAACATTCAAAGTTTTCCATGGGAGGGAAATGGGACCCGCCATCCTGGTCTAGCTCCCACCGATGCATCTGCACCAGTGCTGAGTTGCTAGTGTAGACAGGGGCCCACGCAGGTTGACATTGCTGCTTCCATGGGTATAGCTGTTGCTGGATTCATCGTTCAAAGGGTCAAGGTCAGTTAAAGCCAGGTTCTTGTGCCAGTGAGTCTCAGACCCGTGAGTGAGTGAGAGGGAGCTAATTTGTCCCATTTCACAGCTGATTGCTACCTACCAGTCACCTGTTAGAGTGATCTGGGTTTCCTCTTTTCGATAGAAGATCAAGGCTTTAGGAGTGAGGAGAAAACCTGGTTCCATCACAGGAGCAAGTGGAAGAAAGTCTGGCTGCATGATTCGTTTGAGCTTGTAGGCATTAATAAGGCATATTCATTACCAGTTGTAGTTATGACTCAGATATTACATGTGATTACCAGAAAATCCCATATGTTAACCCCACTGTAATTCTGTTACAACATGTATGAAAAATATCAACGTGCCTACCATGTACTCTCTCCTCAGTGGGAAATAAGCCCAACCGGCTGAGATTTTCCAAAGGGCTCAGAGTTGGCTTCTCTGTGCTCCTCCTGAAAACTTCCACTGGTGTCAGCAGGAGCAGAAAGAGAGAGCAACTCTGAGTGTTTTGGAAAATCCCTCCCCAACAACCATCAAGTCAGTGTCTCCAGAATTTGAACCCACTCAGGTTCAAAGAGTTTACCCATCCCTAATTATTACATTTCCACCAGTGTCAGAGCATGTTGTCTGTGTACACAAAAGGCTTGTCACCTTGTTTTCCTTGCTGAGAAATTCCATTGCTCCAAAGGAGTGGAGCTTTCCTAACTGCAGCTAAGAAACTCTGCATTCACAGCAGGGCTCCTCTTCCCCTGACCTCTTCTGAGGTCACCTCTCAACTTCCTGCAGTTCTCGAGATGGCAGAGGAAACTCTGATCCACTTTTCACCCCCTTTCCCTTCCCTGACTTAGCTCCATCTCACGGAGATGCTGCAGAAGGCTTACACATTTGCAGTGTGGGGTGCTAAGTTCTGGAACCAAAGCTGACCAGTGTCTGCTCACCAGACACCAACGTAAAAATAGCGTCGGCCGAGCAACTGTGGGAGGCAGGGGTCCCCCGGGCAGGATCTGGCAGGGACAGAACTAACCCATTGCACTGTCCAAAAAATAAATCAGGCCAAACATACTGCAGAAGTTACTAGCTTGCAGTGCAGTGGCACCAGCTCTCAGTTTAAACCCCTAACAGACCAACTAGGTGGAAAAGAACAAGGCCCTCCTCTTTGCAGAGGGAATTTAAAGCAAAGCAAAGAAAGGAGGAGCTCAGAGAGGAATGAGAGTTGGCCAGAGGCCCCACTCCCCCCACCCACATGGTGCAGACTCCTTTTCCTCTTTGCTGCTGCTCTCCCCAGCCTGCCGCAGGCTGAGATCAGGGTGGAACTTAAAGCTCATGGGAGGATGCCCGGGGCTGTCTTCAAAACCCGCTGGCGCCGAATCTCAGCCAGTCTCTGTTCCATGTGCAGATGCAGATTGCTCCCACTGGGCACTAATGGGAAAATACCCCGGTTGGGTTCTCTCTTTTTGTTTCCCTACCTCCAGGGGGCCTCCTCGAGCCTGGTGGTGAAGTTTGCAGACACGGACAAGGAGCGTACAATGAGGCGCATGCAGCAAATGGCAGGACAGATGGGCATGTTCAACCCCATGGCTATCCAGTTTGGAGCGTACGGCGCCTACGCACAGGCAGTAAGTAGAGGCACTGTTCTTGGCATGTTACAGAGAATTGCATTGTCAGACACCAGCCAGTCAATGGCACAGCACGCGGGGAGGATGGGAAAGGAGGACTGTGTGATTCCTGCATTAAACCAGCGCTGCAGAGATAGGTCAGAGACAAGTCAGGGCCACTGAGCCACAGTTTGCTGTAGGCTGGGATATTTCCCGGCTGCCGCAGAAGGCAAAACAGCTGCTTCCAGTTATGACCAAACCATACCCACGCCTCCAGCCACCACTAAGCTACATTTGGTGGGTCCAGCCCATAGCCACCAAAGCTAGACACCACTAAGGGTCAAGGATTTGGATAAAATGGGACCCGAATCCAATCCCACCCCAGTTCTTAGTTTTGTGTCACCCCAGATCGGTTTCTGGAAATGGAGACCATCCCTGGTTTAGCCCTCTGGCCTCCCCTGGCTCTAACCCCTACGCTGCATCAGATTGGTCAGTGAGATAGCTCTCAAATGTACTCAGCCAGGCCCATACTTTCAACAGTGTCTTCTAATTATTGTGGGAACCCCCAGATGCAGGCACTCAAAATCGGGGGTCAGTGTAGAAAATGGCAGCCTTAGTCTTTGCATCTTCAGATTGGTCAAAAGATGCCGGGTAACACACCCATGCACACACGCACACTCACACACGGTCCCTGCCCCCAAGGCACTTAAATCTGGGTGAGACAGAGGCAAAACCATTGAGACACAGCTACCCAGGACCACAGGAGCTGCCCTGCTGAATTGGACTCACGGTCCCTCTGGTCCAGTATCACATCGCTGAGAGTGGCTGCTACCAGATGCTTCCGAGGAAGGTGCAAGAACCCTGCGGTAGGCAGGGGTAAAAGTGACTGGTGATTCCGGGTGCCTTGACATTGGGTGACTTAACAGCACAGATCCCACTAGCCACATCGCTAGCCCTCAGTGCCATTGCATGTGAACACCTCTCAGTCTTTAATGGCTTTGATCCTTACATTCAGGCGACTCTTTCCAGTTTCTAGATGGGAACTTGAGGCAGACAGAGATCAGGGACTTGACTGTTGCTGAGTCAGCAGTTGAAAGCAGGTGTACTTGAATACTACCCCAGTAACCCATTCACTAGACCATGCTTTCTACCTTATCAGCTTCCTCTAGCATGTTGGCATTCAACTAGAGTATCCCCTGTCCCCCGTCTTGACTCCCCATCTTCCCTCTTTTTTGACGAAGGCCTAAGAAGCTTCCATCCTCTCCTAAGTGTGCGCAGCATAACGGAATGCCCTGCAGAATCACGCCCCAATGTATCTCAAATCATCTGGTCCTTCGGGGAACTCCCTCCCCTTCCTTGTGTTGCTCCCTCCCCAGCATGTATGGAGCTATGAGTTTGTGAGGACCCATCCTATCATGTATTTCTGTACTAGATATGGACTGTCTACAAAGCTTTCTTATACACGCTATGATCATCCTAAGATCCTTTAATGCTCTTCCTGGTATGGCTAAGTTTAGCTTTTTAAATAAAGATTTTTACACAGTGCCACCCTGTGGCAGAACACTATAATACAGTTTAGCATTCCATCGCGTCTCCCCCTTTTAAGTTCTACTTTCCTGCCATTTACAAAATGTATAAGATCATGCTCTCATTGAAGTTCAGTATGTATCAGTCTATTAAGTGTCTCCGAATTATACTGGTTTTCTAATTACATATAAAAACTTGGTCATCTGGCTGTCCATTAGTTGCAACGAGTAGATGTAGTCAGTTTGGAATCCTTGAGTCTTCTTCTTGGTCTGCATGTCAAGAATCAGAGAGGTAGCCGTGTTAGTCTGGAATAGCAGAGGTAACAAAGAGTCCTGTGGCACCTTAAAGACTAACTATAAAGTTTTGAAGCATAGGCTTTTGTGGGCTAATACCCACTTCGTCGGCATCAGCCCATGAAAGCGTATGCTTCCAAACTTTATAGTTAGTCTTTAAGGTGCCACAGGACTCTTGGTCTGCATGTGACATCTGTAGAGTTTGCTCTGTTGATCCTCCTTTCTGATGAATGAAGTGTTGATGGTTACTGCTGAATTCTCCATTGTCGGTCTCAGTCACATATGATCTGGGTCCTGAATTCCTTTTCTTAAGGACAGCTGGAGTTCTCCATTCTTTTTCTCCAACCATTTTGACATGTAGACAGTCAACAGATTTTAGACCCAACAGTTCTCTGAGTGATGCCTGTTGTAAAAGTTTCATAAGCTCTTTTATCCTCTTTTTTTATTTGGCTGCATTCTAAACATCTGGCCACTTTGGAGATAGATTCTGTTCCAAAGTTGTGATAGCAGTTGTGAGTTGTCTTCCCATCAAGAGTTGTTTAGAAGTATATTCATTAGCTTGTATTGGTGCTGATCTGTAATTGACAAGAGCAAAGAATGGATCTTCCTGCTGTAGGATTTTCTTGGCTGTTGGTACAGCTCTCTCAGCCTCTTCATTACCTTGTGGGTTATGTGGGCTGCTAGGAATATGATCCAAATCATGGTTCATTCAGAATGACTTAAATTCTTCTGCAGTAAATTGTGGTCTGTTGTCTGTCATGAGTTGGTCTGAAATATTGAAATGAGCAACACGTTATGTCTTCCAAGTACATTATTTCTGTATACCTGGGAAAACAGGCCATTGTGACCAAGTAATGATGTCCTCTGAATTTGCATAAAACTGCAGCTTGTCTCTTCCGAAGTCTGTCTGCTGGAGATGTTGTTACTAAAGTTACTTTGTGTTGTGTTGGTCTGTTATTTCTGCAGTCTTCACGTGCAGATATTTACTCTTTATGTCCCTGCTGATGCCCGACCATCGTGCTGACTGGTTGGCCCATTCACAGCATTTATTAAGCCCTTAATCTCCTCCATGGAAGAGATTGAGAATTTCTCTTCTCATTTCATTTGGATTTATGATGCAGTTACCTTTAATCATGAGTCCATCTGAATTGCTTAATTTTCCGTGCACCACAAAATAGTGTCTTGTCACTTCTTTAGTGGCTATTAGATACTTGGGCCAGTCACCCCCTTATGTAACTTACAAATTCCTGAAGGTTTCTTTTTGTAGCTGGTGTCTCTGTTCTGACACTGGGCTGTATGTGTCCACAGCATACACATGTGCCTTCATGTCATGTTCAAGCTCCCAGGTAATTGAGTGTGACGTTGAGCTCCATGATATAGTGCTTACTACTACCCTGTTTCCCCGAAAGTAAGACATACCCCGAAAATAAGACGTACTTCCAGTTTTGCCTCTCGCTGTAATATAATGTAATGTAATTTTGGGAGCAAAAATTAATATAAGACACTGTCTTATTTTCGGGGAAACACGGTACTACATTTTTCCCTGGAACGTGTTTAGTAATTGGACTAGTCGCTATAACGTTAACAATAGATATTGGCAGCTCAGCATTGCTTGATCCAGGTCTTTTCCATTGATGAGGGTTACAAGCCGTTTATGGCCTATGACCAGTGTAAATGAATCCAGTCCACCCGGATAGCGGTAAAAATTCTCACATGCCCATACATTTGCCAGAACCCCTTTTCATGGTGGGTGTGTCATTTTTTTCTGCTTCAGTGAGTGGGCGAGAGCAAAATGCAGCTGGCTTCCACTCGGAGCCATGTTGTTGCAACAATCCATCACCCAGGCTACAGCTGCTTGCTGCATGCTGACCACTGGAGGTTTGTTCCCATCGTAGTATTTCGGAACTGGAGCTGTTGAGGTCAATTCCTCTACCTTTCTGAAGGCAATGTCTTGATTTGGCCTCCATAGCCAAGATGTTTTGGATATTAACAGTTCCTTCAGTGGTTTTGTCACTGTGGAAAAGTCTTGTAGGTATCAACCAAGATAATTTACCTTCCCCCACATATGTCTCTGTTCTTGTACATTAGTTGGTACATTCAATTCTCAATTTGCTTGTACTTTCTCAGAGGTAGGACTAGATTCTCTCTTTGTTTATTGTCTCTCCCAAAAAATCAAGTAGGTGGAAAATGCTTTTCCTTGTGTCGCTTCAATCCAGAATGATTGATTAGACTTAGGACTTCATTGAGGGTTTTCTTGTACTCTTCCATTGAAGATCCATATATTAGATTTTCGTCCATGAAAACTACAACTCCATCTGTGTTTGTTAACAATACTGCTATCCTTCTTTGGAAAATGTCAGGTGCATTAGCAATCTCAAAAGGTAATCTTCAAAAGCAAAACCTCCCCAGGGGTGTGATAAATGTAGTCAGTTTAGTACTTTCTTTGACTAAAGGAATTTGCCAGAATCCACTTGAGGCATCCAGCTTGGAGAATATTGTACTTCCTTTCACTTTGGGAAGGAAATCCTCTAGGATGGGAGGATATATTTTTCCCTCATGAGTGTTTCATTAAGTCTTTTAAGATCCACACAGAATCCTATTTTCCCATTTTTCTTTTTCATGGGTATCACCGAGGCACACCATGCTGGTGTTGTTGAGATTTTCTCAATTGTGCCAATCCCATTACATTTCCCTAAACTTGGTTTTCACTTTGTGAAGTAATGGGATAAGAATCCTGCAAGGTGTGTGTATGTGGTACGGTTCAGCATTGTCTCCTCAGGTGCTTTGTACTGGATCTCCTTTCAAAAGTCCTATGTCACCAAATATTCCATTGAGTTCTTCCACTTTTCTCACCAGACCAGGATCAGATCCTTTGATCACAGGCACACTGAATGCAAAGCTTTCATCTTTGTGAGTTGTTTCTGGGCTGAACTGGCTCTTGCGGTTCAGAATCCCTCCAGGGATAGTCAGAGCTGGAACAGGTGACTTCTGCACTGGCGAAATTGAGATGACTGTGATGTCAGCTTCTGTGTCAGTTTGAAAGTCAATCGTCTTGCCATGCATAGTCAGTTTCACTCTCCAGGCGGGCTCTATGGCATGATAAGTGATAGATCCCAGAAAAAAAAAGGGTCTTGATTGTCTGTTATATGAGTTAAGTCCCTGACTGGTTTGGTGCAGCAAACAGCTGCAAAGTGTCCATATTCCATGCATTAGTTATGCTGCGTGCCTCCGGCTGAACATATATCATCTCTTGGGAGAGGACTTTTTCCACACCTTGAACATGTAGCCTGGAATTTGTCCCTCTTAGCCTGAGAGTTCTCTCTCCTTGCCTCGGGGGTTTTATGATAATGACTTTTACCATTCAAGTGTCTGTTTACAGTTTCTAAGCTGGAGTCAGGTTTTTCAAGTTTGTCAAGTTGCTCTGGGTGTTGCTGTCTCTCTAGTTCAGACTGCTTTGCTCTCCGTATACTATGGCTAGGGTTAAATCTCTCTTCAGTTGTATCTGCTGTGAAAGGGCTTATCTGGGTTATTTGGGTTTTATCTGTTGACCCCATAAGCAGTCTGTCGCTGATATTTTTATGTTTTGCATTCCCCCAAATCACAGTTTTCAGCTAATATATGCAGTATTCTTATAAAATATTCTACTTTTATCCCTGGTTATTGAATTCTACGGTGGAGACATGCTCTTTCCTAAGCTACATTTCTCCAAGGTATAAGGTATGCATCAAACATAGCCAGGACCCTTTCATAGTCATCTTTATTCCCGTCTACAGTAAAGTCAACAGATTTAAAGCTGTGCTCTGCTTGCTTCCCCATCGCATAAATTAAAGAAGATACATGGATATCCCCAGTTTCTTTGTGCAACTTGGTAGCGATGTGAAATCTTGCAAAGTACTTTTTTCCAGTCTGTCCACGCTGAAGCTTTAGCTAAGCTGAAATTCTCTGAGGCATTGGAGAATGGCATGTTGATGAGATCCTGCAGCCTTTGTTGCCTTGTCCCTTCTGTCTGCAACCTTTGTTACTTTCTTCCTTCTGCTCCTGTTCTTAGGCCAGGTCAACACCCCTGAATGACACAGTTAGACCAGTCTAACCCCCAGATGTAGACAGCGCTATGTCTTTGGGCTGGTCGTCACTACCTGCCGGATTGGCGGGTAGCGATCGATCTGTTAGCGATCGATTTCTTGTATCTGGTGAAAACGCAAGAAATCAATCGCCCGCGGCGCCCCCGTCGACTCCAGAACCCCAGCTTGCTGGGAGGTGCAAACTGGAGTCGACGGGGGGAGCGCGCTGCCGACTGCTGCCGCCGTGAGGACGGCAGGTAAGCCGGCTACAAATACGCAAACGCAAATACGCAAATAAGCAAGCTCATCGGGGGTTTTTTCCCAGCCTCCTGTTTGTTTTATTCCCTAGTTGTCAGGGGAGGAGCCCTCAGCCACCCTTCCCGACTCCTTTCCCCACATGATGAATGAAACATCCTTCCCCCAGCCTGGATGCTGCCAGTTTGAGAGGTGCCATTGCGCTACACCGACCCTTTAGCCCAGTGGTTCTCAACCAGGGGTACGTGTACCCCGTGGGGTATGCAGAGGTCTTCCAGGGGCGTACCTCAGTTCATCTAGATATTTGACTAGTTTTACACCAGGCTACATAAAAAGCACTAGTGAAGTCGGGACAAACTAAAATTTCATATAATGACTTGTTTATACTGCTCTACATACTGAAATGTAAGTACAATATTTATATTCCAAGCGATTTATTTTATAGTTGCATGGTAAAATGAGAAAGTCAGCCATTTGTCAGTAACAGTGTGCTTTGACACATAAGCAAGTCATTTGGAAGTGAGGTGAAACTTGGGGGTACGCAAGACAAATCAGACTCCTGAACGGGACACAGTCATCTGGAAAGGCTATGAACCACTGCGCTAGAGACTAAATCCTTCTGGAACCGTACTGACTGCAGCGGTAGTAGAGTCTATATTTATACCAGGATCAGTGTAACTGATGAGTTCCATGGTCATGGAATTGCACTAAATTTGCCCTGCCATAGCTGTAAAGGTACTGCCTGCGGTGACCACTGAATCCCTCCGGATTTACACCGATGTAACTGACAGCAGATTCAGGCCCTTTACTTTTAACGGTGAAAGTTCCCACAAATCGGGTTTCCCCGGCAGTGAGCAAAGGAAAGCAGGGTTGGGAGATGCTGGAGTGAGGATTTAATCTGAAGAAAGAGGGAGAATCATTACTGAGCCTGGTCTTGCTTCCAGTGACACCAAGAGGTGTTTTCCCATCTCCTTCGGTGGAAGTAGGATTTGGTTCCACCATCTTTTGCTGCTGAATATGTTACTGTGGGGGGCGGGGGGCGTTAAGTTTTAGAACTCAAGCCCTCTGATATGACAGGCTGGTGACACCAATTACTCTGGAGACTTCCGAGCTGTCTAAGTGACGGGATCACATTTCTGTGTGGCGTCTGCATATCCACTCCGGGCTCGGAGCCTGTCTCTCCATCAGCTCAGCTATCTGTGCCTCTTCCTATCTGTTTCATCTCCGAATCGCACACAAAAGAAGGAGTGATGTGCTCAGCTTTGCGGTGTCCCGTCGGTCCCAGTTAATCCACATCCGATATGCCAGCTCTTAGATACCAGGGTGATTGGCACCTTATAAATACCAGAGAGTGATGGAGAGAGCGATAGAGATAAAAAGGGGGAGGGGGGCATTTTCTTTGGACGTGAAGATGCAACGTACATTTAAGAGCTCAGCCTGCTGCCTGGATGTAAGGCCCAGCTAAAGGAAGAAGAAGTTTGGCCTAAAGTGTCCAGGACTCAGGAGACAGGGGTTCATTTTCCAGCTCTGCCACCAGCTCCCTGTGTGACCTTCGGCACATCACTTAATCTCTCTCTATTCCCCATTGCCCCCATCTACAAAATGGCAATAATTTTTATTCAAACCCGAAAGGCCCTTGGGGTAGGGACAGCACGGGGCCGCCATCTTGGTTGGAGCCTCTAGAGGCTACCATTAAACAGACAATACTAATGGCTCAATGGCTACTACCCAGCTAGAGCATGACCTACAGCAGGGACGCGACACTGAGTTTGTACTCACAGCCTTGCCTCCTAGCTATTCCATTGCAGGTCTGTTTAGGCCTGTGTGTGCACCAGGTGGCCAGATCAATTGATACACCGGTCCTACACCTCTACCCTGCCTCCTGGCCGCCCATCCCCTTGCTGACCAGAGGGAAGGCAGAGAAACAGGGCCAATCCCTCAGTCCCACCTTTTCCCACCGGCAGTGTCTAACCCCCATAGCGAACCCAGGCCGCCTTATGCACAGTTGAAGTCAATGGAAGATTTTCCACTGGCTTCCAGGGAGCTGGAATAAGCCCCAAAGGAGAGTCATCTGAAGGGCCAGAGGAAGTGGGACCCATCACTGAGCCAACATGCTCCCTTCCTGTGCCCTCTGGGCTGGGATGTGAAGGTTCAAGCTCTTGTCTACACCTGACCTTTGCATCTCAAGCGCATGACAGTGGATCTGGTCCGAATGACGCAGACGTCGTCGCTTTCACTCAAGAGGCAAGAAGTTGTATCAGCCCCTCTTTGCTCTCAATATCATGAGAGCCAAGTTTCACAGCTGGATACTTCCCTACTCCAGAGACCTACTGGGTGTTTGTCTCCCCGCTGAATCTTCTCCCCCCATTTAACACCCCCCACAAATTAATGGGAAATTCTTTAGTTTATGGAATACATCCAGAAGCATTCATAATAAGCAGCATCTAAGTCATGGGTGATAAAAATCAGCACAGAATATTAAACTCAGGTCCAAGTAAGCCACAGTAACTAAGTTTATGTTGCTACTATTTTTCTTCATGAAGAGGCAACTAAATCCTTAGTGATCCCCTTATATTGTGGCCGCCCACCGGGCAGAACAGAAATCATTTGAGGGTAAACCAGAGAAGGTAGGAAAATACAGACAAGAAAAACAAGCGGAAAGGAAGGAGCCCTTGGGAAAGTAACAGGAATAAATTATTTAAATTTTTTAAATGATTTAAAATGAGATAGAATCATAGAATATTAGGCTTGGAAGGGACCTCTGCAGGTCATCTAGTCCAACCCCCTGCTCAAAGCAGGACCAATCCCCAACTAAATCATCCCAGCCAGGGCTTTGTCAAGCCTGACCTTAAAAACCTCTAAGGAAGATGATTCTACCACCTCCCTAGGTAACCCATTCCAGTGCTTCAAGAATGGCTGGGGTTTTTTTTACTGGCATACTAGTATCATAGAATCATAGACTATTAGGGTTGGACGGGACCTCTGGAGGTCATCTAGTCCAACCCCCTGCTTAAAGCAGGACCGATCCCCAACTAGATCCAAGCCATCGATCAGGTTTGCCTAAAAATGACATGTGAGTGGTAGCCCAGGTGTCCTGGCTAAATTCCAGATGGGGGTAGGAGCTAGATTCTGCAGCACAAAGCATGGGACGACCGGCTAAGGAAGGGGCTGGGGGTTAGGAGGGGCACTTTGCTGTTTGGCCTTGGGTGAGTCATTTACTGTCCGTGAATCACAGGTCCCTTTGCAATGGCCATTAAAACGGCAATTATTGAATCACAACAAATCTCCGGTCCCCCAGGATTGCAGGGATCTCGCCAGGCTGCGGGCAGTGCAGTGTTAGGGCAGAAGCACAGCTGGAGTTTCTATCCCTTTGTTCTAGAAGCTCAGGCCCTGCCCAGTTAAGGGGGTCAGATCCATGACATGAACTAGGTGAATAACGAGGAGGAAATGATTCTACCAACAGTCGATTTTGTGGAATTATTCACTCACTATCCTGCTAGCTCTATGGAATAGGGGGGGAACCTGTCAGATATAAATTTTAAATCACAAAAATGGGTTGAATTATTTGATGAATTTTATTTGCCCAGAGTTGCCCATGTCACACCGTTCTGCTGTTCTGATCCCCTCCAGCAGGGGGAGCCCATCTGTAGGCATAAACACTAGCTAGATCCCGCTATGACTGCTTCCCTGGCTCTCCCATAGGGGGTGCTGTGTGGATTAATTAGCGAAGTGTGTGTGTGTGTGTGTGTAGCGCTTGGGAGGTGGAACGCGCTAGCTGGTATTATTGTTAGCAAAAGAAGAAGAAGACAAAGCAAGCAAAATGTCAGGTTGTACGAAGACTGGGATAGATACCAATCTGTTTATTTCATGATCCCGTGCTATGTTCTCCTATAGCACCCTTCCCTCAGTCAATTCCCACTGGCCAGGAAGGACTTTTTGTGTGACCTTGGGCCAGCCATTCAACCGCTCTGTGTCTCGGTTCCCTACCTGGAAAACAGGAATAGTGTACTTCCTTTCTCTCACTCTTTGCCTGTTTTGTCTCTTTTGTAAGCTCTCTGGATCAGGCACTCTCTCTCCCCATGGGTCTATGCAGTGCTTAGCATAATAAAGCCCTGATCTCAGTTCTGGCCTGTACATGTTTACGGAGTACAGTAGCGAGCGGTTCTGGACACGCTCTAACAGAACACTGGCGGACTGTTAGTAGAATATATTACAAAACCCAGCTGCCATCTGCAAAATACATCTTTTAACTCAGACACATGGCAACCCATTTTCGCCAGAACACCTGAAAGATGTATCGGCGACCAAGGAATGTCTCGCTGTCCTATTTCAGGTGTCTCCCATTTACCACTGTTGAGCTAGGGGAGTTCAAAATAAGTTCTGAGCCATTATTGCATAGAATCATAGGACTGTAAGGGACCTCGAGAGGTCATCTAGTCAGTCCCCTGCACTCCTGGCAGGACTAAGTATTATCGACCAACCCTGACAGGTGTTTGTCCAACCTGCTCTTAAAAATCCCCAATGATGGCGATTCCACAACCTCCCTCGGCTATTTATGCCAGTGCTTAACCATCTGACAGGAAGCTTTTGCTAAGGTCCAACCAAAAACTCCTTTGCTGCAATTTAAGCCCATTGCTTCTTGTTCTATACTCAGAGGTTCAGAAGAACAATTTTTCTCCCTCCTCCTTGTAACAGCCTTTTACTGGAAAACTGTTATCATGTCCCCTCTCTGTCTTCTCTTCTCCAGACTAAACAAACCCAATTTTTTCAATCTTCCCTTAGAGGGAAGAGTGTATGTATATTCCATATCATGGAAGAGTGTATTATTGTTGCTCCTTTCACTCTTGAAAATGGCTGAACCATCCTGGTATATGCAGTGTTCTGGTAGCTGTGTCGGTCCCAGGATATTAGAGCTATTGGGAGCTATGGCTCATCAAATAGCAGATAGCTCAGCAGATGTTCTCCATGGGCATACACCACCGTGGAACCATCCACCGGTCGCCATAACCGCAGGCTTTGAATACTGACAATGACAGGGCTGGGAGAGAAGGGGATGGTCTATCAAATAAGGATGGGATAAAGCTCCTTAATTGCTCAGGCAGAGATCATCCCAAGGAAGGAACAATAGAAAAAAAGAGATGCCTCCTTTGGCCAAGAATGGAAAAAGCTCCCTCATACCTTAGGCCTCTTTTAAATGAAAGGAAGATGGATGGGACGTTTCTCTTCAGGAGGTGGCTAGGAAGGAGTGGGAAGACTTATCTGAATGCCCCAGGCAACCCTCCAGGGATTTTATAAGGCAGACTGATGACCCTTGCAGGACTTGCTCTACTTCCATAAATCTCCCTTGACTCACCGTAGGGGAGGGGAGATGGGTCTATTCCGTTTGCTTGTTTCAAGGTTACCGAGTTCCCTTTCCCGTGGCATAGTTCTACTCTTGCAGTGCTGTGGCTTTCTAAGAAAGCCTCCATTGCCATGGGATCAGAGATGCTCCGACAGATTTTCCGACAGAAAAACACAGATTCATCGAATTCAAAATGTTTCCCAATGTCAGCCCATCTTCTGACAGAACAGGGACTTGGTTTCCTGCCAGCTCGCTTGCCCAGCTCCTTGGAATGCCTCAGAGTCAGGACCCTGGAGTTTCCAGGATCCGCGGCTCTGGGGCAGCCAGCCAGACAGATTGCCCCAGAATTGGAGACCCCAGAGTTTCTAGGCTCTCCAAGATGGAGCCAGAAGCTGCCAATGAGCCGGTTGCCTTGGAGTTTGGGATCAAGGGTAGACTTTCATTTAGACATTTTTTAAATGAAACCATGGGATTGTTTCAAAACAGGTTTTTGCCAGAATTTTCCATCCAGAGGAAATTTAAACATTTTCACTTTTTCTTCTGACATGGCACTTTTTTTCCCCCAAATTTTTTTCTCAAGGAAGCGAAATTCCCGCTGTCCACATGCTCTAATCTGAGCATATTACGATCTTCAGTCCATTTCTCCTCATAGCCACCCCTCTGAGGTAGGGCAATGTCATGATCTCCATCGTACAGGTGAGGAACTGAGACACAGAGAGATTTGGGCCTAGTCTTCACTTACAGATTAGACCGACCTAGCTACTTCACTCTCAGGGCTGTGAAAAATTTCACAGCCAGAACGCTGCAGTCAGGGCTACCCATGTGGCCGCCGCTAGGTTAACAGAAGAATTCTTTTGTTGACCTAGGTGCTGCTTCTCGGAGAGGTGGATTACCTACCTCAACGGAAACACCCCTTCCATCAATATTGGCCATGTCTGCACAGCTGCAGAGCCAAAGATCAACCCCTGTAGGATAGCCATGCCCTAAGTGACTTGCTCAGGGTCACATAGGCAGTCTGTGGCAGAGGCCTTCTGAGTGCTAGAGTAGTGCTCTAACCCTCGGACCATCCTTCCTCTCTGAGTGGAAGTTAAATGTAACCTACCTTCTTCCCAACCCACTCCACTTCCACTACCAGCAGTACAGTCTACACTGCCATTCCACTGAAATCAGTGGGACTTTAGACTATCCGCAGTGCACTCAACCGTAATCAGCAGGTTAGGAGCAGCCTCCGTTTTTGCATGAACGCAGCAGGGAAAGTGCCATTTGTGTCTCTGGACAGATGTAACAGAGCTGGACTAATGACAGTAGGTTGCAAAACTCTGCATGCCTCAACCTGGGGCTGTATCATGCCACCACTTCATGTGCACTTCGCACTGCATACTTGTTGACAGACCAAGAGCCTGTCCCAGGTGTGATTCGGCAGATAGTTTTGAACACCCGCTATGTTTGAAATAATTGCAAACAGCTCCCAGACATGTCATGAGCAGGACAAGAGGTTACACCATCCAGTCAGTTAAATGCTACACACAGTTTGCTGGGCTCTAGTATCTAGGGTGACCAGACGTCCCAATTTTATAGGGACAATCCTGATAGTTGGGGGTTTTTTTATATAGGTGCCAATTACTCCCCACCCCCGTCCCGATTTTTCACATTTGCTATCTGGTCACCCTACTAGTATCTAACGTGAGGCATGCATAATAGGGATTGTCTTTGGAACAGCATGACTAGTAATTGAATTATGGCATCAGCGAGTTATCCCAGCCAAGATCAGGGTCCCATTGTGTATAGTAAGAGATAGTCCTTGGCCTGAAAGTCGTACAGTCTAGATGATACGACAAAGGAAGAATTATCATCCCCATTTTACAGATGGGGAACTGATGCCCAAAAGCATTAAATGACTTAACCAAGGTTATCCGTGGTGTCTGTGGCAGAGTTCCAGGGCAGCGAGCAGCTGCAAAGTCACAGTCTTAATCACTGTTATGAGCAAATGTTATGATATCCCCATCATAGGTCACAAGTAGCATCTGAACCAGAAACCTTCAGCACCAAAACACAAAGCTGTAGCACTTGAGCAGAAGAATTAGCTCCAGTAGCTGAAACTAGTCGTAGGCTGTTAGCCTCTCTGCCGACGAACCACCATAAACACTTTACAAGCCGGTCACAAAAGTTTTTCCATCTCTTTGGAGGAATCAGAGGAAAATCTAACACAGTCAGCCAAAGCCAGCCAAAGCTCAGTTCCCTCCCAGCCCTTGAAGCACTCCTCACCTCTGAGAAATACTAATTTGATCAGCAGTATTAAGCAGAGCCTGGACCTCAGCCATCACTTACATAACCAGCCATGGAGCACGCTCTGTCCTCAGCCAGCCAGAATATCCGCACAGGAAATGAGCTATGGGTCAGTAGACACCCAAAGGTAGAGTCAATCCCTGTTTAAAGATGGATGCATTCCCTCTCCCTTCCTCGCTTTATTGGCGTACTTAATAAAATCACCTGCTCGGTGCCTGATCTGGAGAATAAATCCAATTGATGCCTACTAACAAATTTGCTCCTTAAAGGGGGCCGGCATTGTGCTGTAATATAAAAAGCTCATCTAATCACTCCATCAGTAATTACAAAGAAGAGTAAATCACTAATTAAAATGTGAAAGTGTCTTACGCGGTAGATAATACGGAGGGGTAATTAACAATCAAAAGGGAAGCCTCCACCTTGGCACTGAGATGCTGTATGTTACGATGCAAGAAATAATAATATTCAGGTCTTATACAGCACATTTAATTCATAGATTTCAGGCAATTTTACCAAGGAAGGCAAATAGTATTATCCCCATTTTACAGCAGGGGAAACTAAGGCACCAAGAATTGAAATGGCTTGCCCGGGTCACACAGCAGATCAGTAGCAGAGCTGGGACTGTCTAGTTCCTAGGTCACTGTTTGAATGCCTTGGGAGGATGCTTTCAACATTGTAAAGTGATTGCAATTTTTTTTTGTAATGTATGTGGTTAATTTAGCAGCGACTTAACTGTTAAATTGACCAGTGAACAACAATAAACCTTCCCTTGCAATGGCTTTGAAAGTGTCCTTTCTTTCTACTGCTGAGATGCATGGCCGACATGCTAACGACATCATCAGGCTGTCATGTTCTGATGGAGAAGGCAACAAAATATGCGATTGAGTCAGAGCGAGTGATGCAGCAAGAGACATTTCTTAATGCAAGAAGTGCTGGTTTTGTACTGCCCAGCTCCTTGTGTTTTCATTTACACCTGTGAAGAGAGACAGTAAAATGCCACCCAATCAAAATTCTCCTCTTACTCGCCTGAACGGTAGCATTTGACATGCATTTTTGCACTCCTGCTGCATAAGAGCTCATGATTCGCACAAGTGGAGAACCAGCTCATTGTGAGAATGACTAGACCTGGTTGGGACCTGGAATTTCCATCCCGGGAGAAAGTCTGACATTTTGGGGGCAAAAATCATTCTGAATCAGGATAAAAAGGTAAAATTTTCCACGAAATGACAAATTAAAAAAAAAAAAACTGATTTGGGACCATTAAAGCATTTCATTTTGTTTACACTCCTATATATTACGAAAATATTAAATAAAGTTCCTTGGGTAGCATTAGCTACAATGCACATCATAGAATATTAAATTAATAATTCGCCATAGCATAGAAGTCTAAACAAAATGAATCAATACGAAAAAGCCAAAACAAAACATTTAGACACCGTCAAAACTAAATATTTTGACTTTGGCCTAGCAAAAAATCATCTAAATTGACGTGTTCCCATGATATGTTTCAATTTCAGTTAGACTGAATTTTTCAGTGAAAAACTGTCATCACAAAATTATTGATCAGCTTGAATGATGTCGAGTCTTACCACTAGAGAGGGAGAAAGAAAGAGAGAGAGAGAGAGAGAGAGAGAGAGAGAGAGAGAGAGAGAGAGATATGTCCTATGACGTCACTTAGTCACTGCAGGTTTCCTTTAAAATGACTCACCCATGGTCACCGAGTGGTGGAGTGGAGACTGGAGCACTGGACTCCTCATCCTGTGTTTTTCCTAGGACAGCGCTTCTCAGACTGTGGGTCGGGATCCCAAATTAGTTCGTGACCCCACTGCGGGGGCTCAGGCTTTGGCGTCAGTCCAGGGTGGCGGGGCTCAGGTTACAGGCCCCATGCCTGGGGAGGAAGCCCTTCGGCTTCAACGGCCGGGCTCGGGTGAGCTCACGCTTCAGCTCCCCCTCCTGGGGGGTCGTGTCGTAATTTTTGTGGTCAGAAGGGGGCTCGCTGTGCAGTGAAGTTTGAGATCCCCTGTCCTAGGACATACACGTATTCACTTCCCTGCCTTAAGACCTAACAGGGTCTTTCCGCACCTAACAGGGTGTTTCCGATCCAGAGCCCACTGATACTGATTGGAGACCTGCAAATTGGGCTGTCTGGTAGGTTGCCAGCGGCCTTTTCTGGCTTTGGACACAACAAAGTCTAGCACAGCACCACATTGGCAAGAGAAGCCAGCCCCCTTCGACCAAGAAAGAGCAAGGCTCCACGGTTAACCCTGGCCTTATGGTTAGCACGATCACTGCCCCGGTCGAGCTGGCAGCGTGGAAGAGCCCGAGTGACCAGTCTGGGACCGCAGCCTCTCCCTTCGGGAGTCGCCCTGCCAGTGAATGCGTGATATTTTTTCCCGGTTCTCTTTGTTCCAGCTGATGCAGCAGCAGGCGGCTATCATGGCATCCGTGGCGCAAGGGGGCTACCTGAATCCCATGGCGGCCTTCGCCGCAGCCCAGATGCAGCAGATGGCGGCGCTGAACATGAATGGCCTTGCTGCTGCTCCCATGACGCCAACCTCAGGTAAGGAGCCCGCAGGGCAGCAAGGAGAGCGGGGGGGGGATGACACAGAGGGGCGCCCAGAGGGACGCCGGAAAGCACAGAGAGGCATTCTACGTGGAAAGGCCTGATTTGCAGGGAGTCACCCCGCTCAGGTCAACCTAAATCTGAGGGAAGTGAGGGGGAGCCCGCTCGAGACTGGGTGGCAGAACTCCCAGATCCGGAGTCGTGGTCAATTCTGAACGTGGCCAAGGTTTTGTGCACACTCCCATGTGGCTTTCCAGTCTAGAGAGAGACCGGAGCCATGGGGTTCGGTTCTGGAGCTGAAGCAATCCAGGGAGAGAGAGAGATTCCAAGATCTTTTTCCTGATTAGTTGTAGCTAAATTAGCCCCCATCATATGGTATGTATAGTTGGGATTGTTTATGACAATGTGCATTACTTTACATTTATCCACATTAAATTTCCATTTGCCATTTTGTTGCCCAGTCCCTTAGTTTTGTGAGATCTTTTTGAAGTTCTTCACAGTCTGCTTTGGTCTTAACTATCTTGAGTGTCATCTGCAAACTTTGCCACCTCACTGTTGGCCCCTTTCTCCAGGATAAATTGAATTTTTAGATAAATTGAATAGGATTGGGTTAGCAGTAAGGAACTGGGGACATCCTGTAGGGATCTTCAGAGATTTTCATATAATTTGAAAAGCCACTTTCAAATGTAAACTTTTGATTATCTGTAGTTATAACAGGACTAGCCAGAGGCACCTTAGCTTATTAGATGCTCTGGTTTATGGGGGCATCATCCTTGGATGGCATTTATGCTGCCAGCTCTGTCCTACTGGCCTAGTGAACCCACAGCAATCACGGTCTTCGGTGCATAAGGCCCAGCTTGTTCCCTGAGTGCTCCAGCTCTTATTGGCAAAAATGCCTCACTGTTTTCAAAGCTACCGGCACCCTTCAGCTTCCACTGACTTCAGTGGAAACTGCAGGTGCAGTTTGAAATCCAGGAGGAAGCACATTATCAGTTTAATGTTCTCCAAGGTTTTCCTGATGAGGTCAGTGATGGGGGCAGGTAGAAGGAGGTAGGATGATGAATGCAGTGTTGTCTGGTGTCCTGCGTCTGGCCTGCCCTGTTTTATTCATGGCCGAAGTACACAGAACACTCCTCAAGAGAGGGAATCTTGGCCTGTGAATTGAGGTGGCCCAAGAGGTCTGAGAGCTTTCTTCCATTTCCAGCAACTCAGACACCAGGAGTTCCCTGTAAACCGTTATACCAATTCGCCCAGTGTCATCGTCAAGGCACCAAGCAACGCAGCACTGCCCTGGAAGCACTGTGCAAAGGATTCTGGGCTAGCACCCCATTCCGAAGGAAGGGCTAATTGTCCCAGGAAAGGCTGGGAAGCCCTACCACGATCAATGAGAGTCTCACTGTGTGAATGCAAAGGAAAGCAGTAAAGCTGGAGCAGCCGGTGGGCAAGCTACGGTTTAGAATGACGTGAGGTGACAAGGCCTGAACCCAGCCTTGGGTTAGGTCACAGGGCAAACCGGCTCTGCACCTGGGCCAGTTTTGGCCTGCCTCTCCCAGTGGAGCAAAGTCCCCTAATGAGGAGTCAAGTGACCCGGGGCCAGGCCAGCCTGCCGGGGGATAAAAATGGGGGAGAGAAGCAAGGCAGCTGGAGGCTGATGGTGGTGGGCAAGTCTGTGCACCCTTCCTGGCTGGAGCAGGAAGAGGCATGGTATTCAGGAGCTAAGCTAAGGTGTGGTGACTTGGAAGAAATGTGGTGGCAGGAAGAAGATGAGATACCCCGGAAGGGTGGACCTTTGGGTCTTAGCGGAGAGCAAAGCCCCCTTAGCATTTGTCTGCCAAACTCCCTGGCTCACGAAAGCCCTAACATCTCTTTGCAGCTGCGTCTGGAGACAATGCCAGTGGTTATTGATTCAGTCCAGGGCCTTCTTTACCTATGTCTCCCCTCTTGCTTCTCTTTGTTATAGAAAAAAAATCTCATTCCAAGCTGGCTTACGGAAAGCCAAGGAAACGCTTGACTTGGAAATCTTACCCCAGACATTTCAAAATGTGTGTTTACACAACAGTAAATATATAAACAACGCTTCGATGGAGCTACTGCAAAACCAAATAGAAAAGTGGCTTAATTATATCTGCACCCTTTAAACCCACGGCTGACAAGATTATCATATTTGCATTAGCGAGATTTGTTTTGTGTTGGTGGGAGCAGGAAGAGCGTCAAACAGCAAACGCCTGGAATTCAAATGCTCCCAGGGCCTGCAAAGCACTGAATCCAGCCAGTGTGGGGGTTGGTGGCCCTGACACAAAAGAACACAAGCTCTTTTGCATATAAATGAGGCTTGACAATGAATGAGTTCTGCAACTTAGTTGTGTAAATACCAGTGTAACAGCCAAATGTTTTGACTGCCATGATATACAGCGGATGAAATGTATCCCTGCACCGCATCTGTGCAAGCATCTGTAATCCTGTATACCCTTGGGAAGACATTTTCAACTCTAGGGCCTTGTCCGCTATGGTGTTACTCCAGTTTCACACTGAAGGTGTACCTCCATTCATGAAAACCTTATATAGCCCGGCATAGAATCATAGACATGTATGGCTGAAAGGGACCTCAAAAGGTCATCAACTCCAGCCCCTTGTGCTGAGGGAAGACCAAGTAACCTAGACCATCCCATGAAAATATCCATTCATGCATAGCCAATTAATATTCATTGATGAAAAGTCTACCTTGGGAATATCCCCACCCAGTAATACATCCTTGCGTAACAGGCACAAAACTTGCTAGGAAGAAATGTAGGGGATGAATTTCACATCCAAGCCTGCACACCAAGAGGTACTAAAGACCAAACCTGCATTATCAATGTGGCTGTCGTTATTAGAAGAATGGGAATTCTGCTTCAGGGAGGTTTTTGAAATTATGCCATTTATTTTCTTTCTGATTTGAAACAACTCCTCCCATCCCACCCGCAAATTTTGAAGCAGAAACCTGGAAAAAATGGTTTTGAAAAATTAAGTTTTCATCTTGATAAATTCTAAGCAAACTTCTACCAGGTGGGCTAACAGAGAGCTGGCTCTCCAAGCTATACACAGCCCAGGGAACTGTTGTATCAATTTAGATGGAATAAATTGGCCCAGAGATTTGAAGGTGTTAACATGACTCTGAAGCTGTCCAATATTACATAATTTTAAATAACATGTGGAGTTTGGTACAACAGAGATCTCAGCCTGCTTAGTACTATGGCAAGTACACCATTACACATCCTTTTAACTTTTTCTTAAAGATACAGAAAGGAAGAGGAAACAGTTAATGTGTTTGAAATATAAAGAATTAAGTAAGGTGTTCTTTTTAACATCATCCCTTGTTCCCTTTCTCTTTATCCGGAGAGAGTCTATAAAGGCAAATCTCTTGTTTGACAATCTGTTAGATATTTGCAGTGTTGTTGTAGCCGTGTTGGTCCCAGGATATTAGAGAGACAAGGTGGATGAGGTAATATCTTTTATTGGACCAACTTCCATTGGTGAAAGAGAGAAGCTTTCAAGCTTCACGGAGACCTGCAGAAAAGCCCAGTGTGAGGTCGAAAGCTTGTCTCTTTCATCAACAGAAGTTGGTCCAGTAAAAGATAGCACCTCCCCCACCTCGTCTGTCTCGTCTCTTAGGAGATAAGGACCCGTCCTTTCTGCAAAAAGAGAAAAAGTTAGTTGAGATGGACTGGAGCTACGTTGTAGCTGCCGCTGTTCAATCCCGTTTCCGAGAAGACACAGCAAGACAAACACACACGAAAGGAGAAAGAAGAGACCAGCAAAGATAGAAAATGCACCTTCTGTCTCTGGTGTTGACTTTCATTTGCAACCTCACTGCTGGGAAACGCAGGCACACCAGACACACCACATGGTCTTGCATTAACTTCCTCTTTCTGCTGACAGGCTTACAGCAGTGTTGCAAAATCTAGTCTTGACCAGGTAAACCAGATTCTTATTAGAGAGAGAGAGCAAAAGGAGGCTAGGAAAGAGAAGTAATAAGATGAAGAAGGAAAACGGCACACAGGAAGTGGCGATGAGAAAGTCTCACATGCCAGATGGTGTTCAGGATTTAGCTGGAGCCGGTGGAGGCGGTGATGCCGTCTGGGTCCCTCTCTCTGGCCTGATCTGGTCAGGTCCATTTTCAGGTTCAGGATGAAGAAGGACTGTGGTCCAGGAGATGGTGGGGATGGAAGCCAGAACATTTCCGACCAGCTCCAATTATCATCATTTATTATCTGCATTGCGGTAGCACTTAGAGTTCCCAGCTGAGCTCAAGGTCCCATTGTGTTAGGTGCTGTGCAGACACATAGTCCCGCCCCCACACAGGCTGCTGTCTGAATAGACAAGACAGACGAAGGTTGGGAGGGAAAACATAGACGTACGTCTATCCATCTACTGCCCTATGTGCCCCTCCATCTTGTTTTCTGTCAATGGTACTGCTAATGTGGATACCGTGACCCACACATCTCCTGGGTGTGATGCTTGATCTTTCAGGTGGAACCAAGACCGCCTAGGAAGAGATTAATGAGTCTGCTACTGCCTTAGCTAATAGGAATGTGGCTTTTAGCTCATGCAGTAGAGGCTCATGTATTTAACACCAGTGGTCCTAGGTTCAATTCCCCCCAGCGCCAAATGGGTTTTGTCAGTGTTACACTAGCATGGTAGTTAACTAGACAGGAGTGCTCCATCTTGATCCTAGTGACCTTGAACTTGCAAGCCACACCTCATCACCCTGCTGTACTGATTTTTCCATTTATTCACCCCTCCCCCCAACCTTTCTACTGTTTGTTCTATGTGAGTCTCACATCGTCTGTATAATTGCAACAAAACATTTCCAAATATAGGACCAAATCCTCAGCTAGTGTAAAGCGCACTCGCTTCAGCGGCGGTACACTGACTTACTCCAGCTTGGGATCCGGCCCCACTGGGATTATGCCAAGGAAAATTAAAGAATTGAGGGGAAATAACCTCAAAAAAATCCACACTGCAATTTTAAGTAACGAAATCACATTTCCTATGCAAATGGAGGCGAGATCAGGAAAAGCGACTGAAATGCTAACTAGTCTCTGTGACATTCGGACTGATGATGTGTGCAAAGAGTATTGCCCTTGGACCTCAAGATGTCACCTCTTGTTCCCTGGCCCCGCGTACGGCATAGAGGGAATTTCTTCAGGCCGCAACATCTGAAGCAAAGGGGAAGCAGCAACGTGTCTTTTCTGGGCAGCAGGAAGGCACTGAAATAGCATCCACTATGATATGGAGAAAGCAGAGTGTCTGCATAACCTTTGGGTGTTCTAGAGTTCACTTCATTTCCCATCTCAGTGCCTTGGGGGAAAAAAACCAACGCCCATAGAAAGTCGCTATACACCCAGAGTTCAGTCTCTACAGATTTTCAGCAAGGATTGCATGGGATCAATCTCCCCACATTCAAGTCCCCAAAGGAACTAAAGAAATGAAGTTAATTAAATCACTTTATAAAATTGTATGCTAAAGAAACAAATAATAATCTAATTTTTTCAGCATGACATGGCTATTTTATGACCCGTGGATATTGCCTTCCCAGGGATACATAAACATAAATAAAGGAAACAAATTAAAATCTGAACAGTTCAATCCCCACAGAAGCACAGGGAGAAGAAACGGGGAGCTCCCAAAAGCTTAGGTTTTGTTGTCTCAGTTAGAGTCTTTGATCGCCAAATCTATGCAGTCAGCTGAGTCTAAAGCATCTGCCCTCCACTGGCTTGGAGGATTCCTCATTTGGAATCCATGCAGCCTCTTCCCCTGCTGAAATCACTGCTAGCCATCCAGCTAACTGACTAGCCAACCGCTCTTGCCCCTGGCAAATATTTTGAAAATACCTGCCACCTGCACAAACTGATCCATTCTAAAAGCAAAAAGAAAATTGCTCTTCAGAAAGTTTTTGAATGAGCCACCTCTGGCAGGGATGCGAGACAGGGTGCCCCTGTCAGACACAGGCAGCCAATCCCAACTTTCACTTCACTCTGATGGTGGAATTGTATGTAAGGTCTCCCGAAAACATGCAAAGTATCTGTCAGAGTATCGCTGCTGGGTGGATGGTTATCACTTAGCTAGGTACTGCTATTGGAGATCAGCTTCCCAGAGGCAAGGTTCTCTGGTGATTACGGCACTGGATTGCAGCTCTGGAGAGCTGAGTGCTGTTCCTCTCTCTGCTGCATGACCATGGGCAAGTCATGTTGTCTCTCTGTGCCTCAGTTTCCCCGCTCACCCTTTGTCTATTTATTTTCTAAAATCTCCAGGTCTTCTTACTATGTGTCTAAGCAGTGACTAGCACCATTGGCCCCTGGTCTCAGATGAGACCTCTAAGTGTTGCCTTAACAAAATATCATGATAATATATTCAGACGTGATGTGTGAGGCAGAGGGAACTAAACTCAATGACACTCTGTTAGCTTGATTTATTCCTACCTACTGCTGTGTAGGAATGTCTACACTGGTGAAAATTACATGTGGCACATGACATAAAGCCTCTTACATGCCATTAGAGTCAACGGCCTAATTCAAATATAATATATTTAATAAAAATACATTCTCTGGTTCACAAGGAATTAGTTTGGGGATGTTCTATGGTATGTGTTATACTGGAGGTCAGACATGATAATCTAATAGTCCCTTCTGGCCTTGGAACCTATACAAAGGGAGGAACTTATACAAAGGGAGGAACCTATACAGAGGGAGGGCTGAATGACACATTACGTGGGTATGCAGTACAGCAGTAGCTGTGTCGGCCCCAGAATATTAGACAGACAAAGTGGGTGAGGTGATATATTTTATTGGACCAACTTCTGTTGGTGAGCGAGACAAGCTTTCAAGTCATACCGAGGTCTTCTTCACCCACCTGGTCACATTAAGTGGGTGTGAGTCTTGCTAAATCTGGAAGGCACCTGCTGGAGTAATTTACATGTTCGGGGACTCCCCCTGGACTTCCTTAGGTCCTGTCTCCATTAGCAAAACTTAATCTGGTGCAAATACACTGATATCAAGAAGAGATGAAAAACCTGCCGCTTATTCTGTTAAATTACAAGATTAAATTTAACAGTGTTGACTTTGTTTTACATAGGTGCCCCATACTCACATTGGCTCATCACTGGGACACCTATTTCTCTAATGTAAGCAACATGCTAGACTCACCCCAGAATTTAGACGTTGCTCTGTCTGCCTTTCTCAGTGGAGCCAGGACTGCATGGCAGGGCTCGGTGAACCTGCACCAATGAAATGCTGTCCTGGTGGGGGTAGTTGTTATAATGCTACAACCTGTAGCTGTTCTTTTCTCCTTCTTGGACCAGCCATCTACTCAGCGTATTCTGAAAGCGGGGAGCCTGCTAGTTCAGAGGCAGGTCATGTGATAGGCCAGTCCTTGGAGTCAATCAGATCAGAAGGCTGACAGCTCCAAGACTATGACATGCGATGCTCTAGGAAGGTGGGACTGGGAGTTCTCCTCTGAGGCCAAACAACGGTTTGAAAACAAAGGCCTTGAGGGTGTGCCAGTAAATTAGGCCAGACCTCAGCATCATTGGAACTAGGCCAGTGGAGGGTCTAGTCTAAAGGCTGTGATCACGGGAAGAAAGGCCCACTCCTGGGGTTAAGCAAGCTCGGGCAACCCTTTCTCATGTTAAGCACTCCCCAACGGGAGCGACTGTTGCACCATCTTGCCCATGATGGTGCAAACTCTCCATCGCATTGTGCAATGGTTTTGATCTTTATTCATTCTCCTATCTATAGCTGTCCCTCTGGTGTTCATCACCGTAGTATCCGGGTTTGTTGTGTGTGGTCACCACCTGGGGAATTCCTCATCCTAAGGCTGTTTTTTTTCCCCTGTTTACTTCCTTCCTGTAGGTGGGAGCACACCTCCTGGCATCACTGCACCGGCTGTGCCTAGCATCCCATCCCCAATCGGGGTGAATGGCTTCACTGGCCTCCCACCGCAGGCTAATGGGCAGCCCGCCGCAGAAGCTGTGTTCGCTAATGGCATCCACCCTTACCCAGGTAAGCCAAAGCCTCCCGATTCGCAGAGCAGGTTGGTTTCCGTCCTATTGAGACGGGTCCAGTCCTTTCTCACTGAGCGACAATATCCTGCTCCAGTGTGTTTCTCTCCGCCATAGGAGCTAAGGACACTAAGGTCAGGAGATCTTACCTGGTATGCCGGCCCCATGCGCATCCACCCTGCACATATGTGTGGCCAGGTCAAGCTGAGACCACCACGGTTCTTCCAGATGTACCAAAAGGGGGCTTGTGCCTGGCTGACCGTCAGGGCCGGTGACAGAAATTTGGGGGCCCCCTACTCTGATCGTTTGGGCCCCCCCCAGCCCAGCTGGCACTTCCCCCCAGCCCAGCCGGCACTCCCTCCCCAGCTGACAGCGGCTGGCGGCAGCGCGGGGTCCTGCGGGAGCGCGAGCCACCCTTGCTGCTCCCCCCCCCCCCCCCGCGCGCGCACTTTCTCCCCCGGACTGCGCCGCTGCCGCCGGCCGGGCTCACTGCTCCTGCCGGGGACACGCGCGCTCGTCCGGAGGAGAGCCACGCCGCCTCCCTGCCCCTTCCCCGCTCTCCAGGCCCGGCGACAAGGGGGGACGACAATGGGTACAGCTGTGTACCGGGCCCCCCCTAAAATCCGGGGCCCGGTACAGCTGTACCCATAGTACCCCCCTGTCGCTGGCCCTGCTGACCGTGCAGGAGCTGTGCTGAGCCTGGCTCAGCTAAAGGTCATCAGCTACATCGCTTACTGCCCACATGTCCGGATCTCCTCCCTGAAGTCAGTTATGGGCAAAAGAGTGACTGTGGAAGGAGGACACCGTGGGAGTCTGTCTTGACGGGATGGGATGGGATTGGCACTCCACTAGCCTGCCCTGTCTCGTGCTGTCGCAGTGGCCTACACAAGGCCTTCCACTTGGTGGATCAGTGCTGTTCACTCACCCACTAGCCGGATCTCGGTTCAGCTCACTTAACAGCCCTGGAGACTGAAATCCTTCATGTATCCACAGAACAGGTCCAGCTTCACAGATATGACTCAGTCCTGCACTGGAGATACTGCCTCTAGGGTAGAGGGATTGGACCAGTTTCCATAGAGGTTCAACATATGGCCTATTTGCTGTGGCTGACACAAAGGGCGCTAGTTGTCAGCTGGTGGTTTTTTTCGGGTTTTGGCAATCAGCAGTGAATGGGAGATATTAAGTGAAATTATATATATATTATATTATAGAGAGAGAGAGCTGATTAGGTACAACCAGGCCAAACATCTCACATAGCCCACCTGTGCACTTAGATTTCTCTGGCGTGCGGTTACCTCACCATAACCATCCACCCCTCTTTGAGCTGCATATTTCATGGGAAGATGTTTCTTGCCGTTTTATACACAATTAAAGAAATGATTTAAATAAATGTTACTAATTAACACTAACCACCAGCTGGTGATGGGATGTTTTTACCCTGGAGCGCACGGCGATTCCTCTAGCCTGTTAGAAAGTTGAGCACCGAGTCAGTACTTTAGTCAATGAGCTTGCCTCTTGCGACACGAAAAGCACTCCTTCCATTTCACCCATTCGCTTGGACGAGGTGAGCTTAGCCTCACGGGGAACTTTACTGATGTGCTGGAGGGAGGGGAAGTCTTGGGTGATAGAAGCAGAACTGAGCAGATAATCAGTTATTCCAGTTTGGTGACCGAACCGAAAAATCCAAAAACATGTTTTTATTTGGGGTCAAATGAAAACATTTGGGACTTTGTTTTGTTTTTCTTTTTTCTGTTTTTTCGATCACACACCCACCCTTTTTGTTGTTGTTTTTTTACTTTCTTCAATCCAGCTAAATTTCAAAACGAAATGTCATTTTGAGGTAGTTTGGTCAGGTGATCTAGCTGTCTCACTGCTCATTTTAGCTAGTCTGTGTATTCATGTTGTCCCGTCCCTGTCGTGTTTGGAGCAGTGGAAACCTTTCGATACGCACGTGCATGAAAGCTATCTGCCTCCAGAACTCATTCCGAACTCCAGTCTCAGCCCCAAGGCCCAGTTGCCAGCATCTGGCCAATTTGGGGTAAGTTTGGGGGCTTATTCAAACCCTCAAACTGAAGCTCAAGGTATGTGAATCCAGGCAAAGGGAATGTTTGCACAAACACCTAAGATCTGAGCCAACCCATGCCGCTCACTTTTAGCTTCAAGTCCAGACTGCAAAGGGAAACTGCAGAGCTGCAATTCATTTGTAAATTTAACACAAACAATCTAGGTCTGAACAAAGACCTACAATGGCTTGCTAATTACAAAAATATCTTCTCCTCTCTCCATGTTCACACCCCTCATTCAACTGCTAGAAGAATAACCCACCCTCCCTGATTGGAGATAACAAGCTGGTTCAGCCTAATTGGACTAACCTTGTTACCTCCTACCTGGTTCTTGCCTACTTTTCTATACCTGCCTCTGGACACTTCCACTGCTTGCATCCGACGAAGTGGGTATTAGCCCACAAAAGCTTATGCTTCAAAACTTTATAGTTAGTCTTTAAGGTGCCACAGGACTTTGTTACCTCTGCTATTCCAGACTAACACGGCTACCTCTCTGATTCTTGACATTACTTTTAGTTATGATTCCTGATAGTACTGAGTGAAATTCACCTTCGTTTAACTTCAATAATTTGACTAATGAGTTGATTAGGCCTAATGAGTTATTAATACTAAGGGGTCCAATCTTACCACCATTGCCCATGCTAGTCCAACTGAACTAACAAGGACGATTTTCAAGATCTGGCCCTTGTGATCAACCCTGGAAGAACTGCTTCATGACGTGTTTTTATTAATATTGGTTTTTTTCCCCGATAGCCCTGGCAGGACAAGAAATCCTTTCAAATCAGAATCTTTACTGCTTGCCTAGCCCAGGCCTCTGGTTACTTAGAGAAATAGATTTCTAATTTATTTTACCTGGGAAAACCCAGGGCTTATGTGAAGGGAAAATAGTTTTCTGGAACTCAACCAGGTTTTACGAAATCCGAAGCTTAAAGCTAGATCTGGTCAAGAATTTTTTGACAAAGCATTTTGCGTCAGTAAATGCCCATTTGTCAAAACCGAAACATTTAACGGAAACATATCAGTGTCCATGAAACTTTCATTGGGAAGGATTTCTCAGCTCCAACGGATGGAATTTCTGGTCAGATCAGGAGACAGAAAGCAAATGAGAGAGAGTTTCTTACTAAAATATTTCTAAAGGTCTGAGTTTCATTCCAATGGGGAAAGAAATCACATTCCAAAACCTGCACCTTTTTCACCAAACTGACTTCTTGTTTTCCCACCAGCCCTGTTTAAAAAATGAAAATATTTTCGGCTAGAGTTATTGCAGAAGCCCAAATCACTCCCAGGCTGGACAATCCCAGCTAATGAGGAGCAACATTATCAAACAATATAATTTGGAAAAACTTTGAACACTGTCTGTACTCTGTGGACCTCTTTGCTATGGAAAATTTAGTGTATTACCAATCAGCTCTGCTTTCATTGAAGTCAATCAGATGTTTCTCCAGAGATCTCACTGGGTCAAATCCCAGCCTACTGTTTCAGTGCTTCTTGTCCCCACTTGAGATGGGCCCAGAGAACAAGCCTGGATCCAAACATTCCCAAAATAGCACTGATGTATTTTATTGTGTGTATCGATTCCAACTTCTTCTCTGTACCTGTCTCGGGCTCTGTGCAAATTCCAGTCATTGCCACGAGGTATTATTGAGGCCAAGAGCTTAGCAGGACTCAAAAGAGGATTAGACACTTATATGGATAATGAGAACATCCACGGTTATATTACACCGGATGAAAACGTATGAAGGACACACACCCTCATACTTTATGATAGAAGCCAACTGCTTAGGCTGAGGAAGAAACTTTGAGTGTTCCGCAGCTTATTCTATCATTGCACCCATGAAGAGATAACTTGCACCCGCCTCTGAAATATCTCATATTGGCACTGCCTTATATTCCTGTGGTTCTAGATGCAATAATTGTAATTAAATTTTAAATCAGAGTGTGTAACCACATCTTCACCCATCAATTGCATAGGAAAAAAAATGCAGATATCCCATAACATATATGTTCACAGCCCCAAACCACATCTCCTCAGCCAGCTTTCGCCAGCCTCTCATTTACAGTCTGTCTGGCACAAAAATGTCCAGGAACATTTATTATTATTTATTTATTTAGCGCTTTGTAACCCAATCCGGCGCTCAGTTACTCTTCTGTAAAGGCTGAACAGGTCCACTGTGGTTTTATACCATTGTAACGTTTGACAGAATTTGACCCACTGCATTCCTTGCGTGAAAATAGCAAAACAGAGAACAGTTGCTATCTTTAGATACATATAGTCCGGAGCAGGGGTGGGCAAACTATGGCCTGCGGGCCACATCCGGCCTGCAAGTTAATTTTGCCCGGCCCCTGAGCTCCCGGCAGAGTAAGGGTTCCAGAGGGCTGCCATCAGGGGACAGAAAACGGGGGGGTTGGATGGGGCAGGAGTCCCGGGAGGCCGTCAGGCGGTGTGAAGAGGGGGGGCTTGGGTAGGGGGCAGGAGCCGAGCCACCTCTAGCTGTTTGGGGAGGCCCAGCCTCCCCTAACTGGCCCTCCATACAATTTCAGAAACCCAATGTGGCCCTCAGGCCAAAAACTTTGCCCGCCCCGGGCTAGCCTCTGGGCGCTACCACAGTATATGTATATTTAAATAAATAATAACATATCAGGAGACTTGGGCGCTGTCTTTGGCTTTGCTATTGACCAGCTGTGTGACCCTGGATAAGACACTTCAACTGTCCACGCCTCTGTTTCCCCTGTGTCTGTTTAGCGTGGAAGCCCTTTGGGGCTCGCAGTGTGTTTGTTCTGAGGTGCAGCACATAGGCTTTGCCATAAGACAAACAGCGAGTAAAGATAAGAATTCCCAGAGGTAAGTTATATTCATTTAGAGCAGGTGGGGCCCCTTACCCCTTCGTTTTTCTACTCTGAACATACATGAACATACTCTGAATGTGAATAAGGACAGGGATTCTCAGCCCTGCAGGAGAGAAGCCAAAAGAACAGGTCCCCTGGGTCTTGTGAGGAGTTTCTCAGTGTGGAGGGTCTGGAGGATGGGATAGCGAGCCTTTGACAGCACAACACCCTGCCCCCGTAAGGCGAAAGGAGAACAGAAAGCACAGGATCAGTCGCAGTTTTCTGCCGGATCAGCACATCCTTTCTGTTATTGCAGTTATTGTTGTGTCTGAATACCTAATTAATTACAACCGTAAACGCTGGCTTCTTTAATCACAGCATCAGCTGTCCTAATCAATCTTAATAATATGGAATCCGTACTATGGCACCCATGAATTTTAATCTACATAAATTTCTTAAGACCTCTCGCAAGCGTGTTGTACGAAATGATATAATTACGGATATAGATTAGGGCTGTAGAGAGTGATTTAAATTGGATTTAAGGAGAAGGTGACTAGAGTCCTCCCACTCATTTATTTATTTATTTATTTAGATCCTGACCTTGCAGAGGGTTTTCTTTTGGTCATCCTTTTATTTCCTTCTGAACTGAAAAGCCGGGTAACAGCGTGGCCCTGCTTTTCTGACCCTACCCCCATACTCAGCCCCAAATACACACTTTCGGTATCCACCCCTCTAGAACCCTATGAGAGGTTACCCTGTCTCAGCACCACTCGCTGATTTATTGGACACGATTCTACAAGGCTGTACAAAAAGGTCCCAAAGCCGTAGACTGGGGCAATAGCACCTCGTCACGTAGATAAGGGAGGCTAGTGCAAAGAAGAAAAACAGATGGAATGAAATGAATTCCTGGTGCTTGGCTGCTGTGGACCATTCTGAGGCAGAGAATGGCAAGATCAGAGAACGTTGCCCTAGATCATTCGACAGAGGTGAACTCACTGGCTCTGGTAGAGCGACCCGAGGGTGCTCAACGTCAGCCATACAGCTGGGGGGAGATATTTTTTCCTGACAAATAGTAAATTCATTGAAAAATGAATGTTTCAGGGCAACAAAACTATTCATCAGTTTGGGTCGAATTCAGCAAAAAGTTTTGGACAGAACCAGAACAGGGTTTTGGTTTTTTAAGTCAAAGTGATTCATTTTAGCCCTCTTGAAATGAAATGTTTGGAAACGGCGTTTCATATAGATATGTAGCTCGTTTATAACAACCCCCACCCCCCCCCAAAAAAAGTGTGGAAAAAGCCCCCAGAATCCCAAAATGAAAAGAAGGGAGGGACGTCATTTGGGGTGAAACAAAATGTTTCATTCCACTCAAAACATTTTTTTTCATGGGGGGGGGGGAGCAAAAACCTCATTTTCATTTTGAACTAAACCAAAAAATTTTTTCCAGATATTTCAGTTCAGTCCCTGAACTAAAATATCAGGTCTTTGCTGAGATCTGTGCCGCACCTCTCAAGAGCAAAGACCTCACTTAAATCAAACTGAACGGAGTTCTGCAGTAACATTGGCTTGGCGGCCTGAATGCTACATGTGTTTAAACCTGAGCTGGGACAGTGAAACTGCAACACTCTGGATTCATTGGACCGCCGGGCCCACTCCAAATCCCACTGAAGAAAATGGAGAGACTCCTATTGACTTCAATGGGACCCGGATCAGACCTTGATCTTCATCATCTCGTCTACACCAGTGTAACTCTGTTGACTTCAGTTCAGCTCCTACTGATTTTCAAGAGAGCAGAATCCAGCCCTTTTTGTATGTTGTCAGTTTCACCTTTTGTTTAGCCAGACACTGGCTAACTTGCAGCTGTTGTGTTTGAGTTACTGATGCCCCGGGAGGAATGGGATATTTTCAAAGCCCTATTTTCACTTAATTTCTTTTCAAGAAAATGTATTAGATTCCGTAACTGTCCTCCCCATATGTTCCTAGGGCAGGTAAATATTGGGCCTAAAAGCAGCCGGGTGTCCCTTTGAAAGGCAGATAAACGTTACAGTGGAATGAAAGCTTCCTGGCGTTTATTTTAAAGTGCTGGGATTTTGTGCTGACTTTGGGAAGTCATCCTTGGAGGGTTTTTTTGGCATTGGGCAGAGGATTCAGAAAGTGACATTAATGGATCTACTTTCTTTGAAGGACTTGGGAGTCGTTTCTTGACTTCTGCCTAATGAATAAGTGCTGCCTTCGTTAAATTTATATTTATGGTCGTAAAGTAGGTCATTGGCTTGCTTTATGTCTCCAGGTTTATGGAAGGTTATCTGCTATGGTCACCTTGTGTCAGCTTGACCAGGGTCATCTTGCAAAGTGATGATTGTATCTGAGCGGGACTTTCCCCATAGAGATATGGAAATGATCAAATTAATATCGAAGCAATCTCCTTCCCTCAGCCTCCTGTCCAGGGATAAGACTCTTGCCCTGAGCTGCCAGCAAAAGTTACTACTAACATCTGTTTGCACAGTGCACCTTTCTCTTGCATTTACTGGACCAGATCCTCAGCCACCGTACATCAGCGTAGCTCAAGAGGCTGCAGCAGAACTACAGTGACCTCCGCCAGCAACCTGGCCTTTTGAGATCAGCTGGAAACAGTAGCCTCTCTCCTTTTCTGACACCATCTTCCAGATCCTCAGCGTGTACGTGACACCAGCTTAGTCGCCTTGCACATCGGCAGAATAGGTGTAAGAGCTATGCGAATTTGACAGCAAGGGAGTTTGATTGCAAGGGTGTCTAACTTCACACGTCCGTGTGCAGCATCTCTGAATTTGGCCTATCATTTTCCAGTCCAAGGCCCGGCACCATGCTAACTTTAGCTTAAGTTTGGTTTTTAAAGGAGAAGATAGCACTACCGAGAAGAGAAGTGGGTCTATACGGAAAGGGAAGGAGAAATGCCATGAATTAACAGAGCTGTTCCATTACCACAGCTCATGTTCCATGCCCTGGAATGGCCCCTGTAAAATGTGGATTGTGTGTTAATGGGCGTGTATGTGGTAAGTGATAAAACAAAGCCCTGCCCACACTTCTATGTTAGGACCCAGAGACAGGGCTGGCGACAGAAATTTGGGGGCCCCCTACTTTGATAGTTTGGGGGCCCCCCCAGCTCAGCCCCCCCCCCCAGCCCAGCCGACAGCAGCTGGGACCCCCCCCCCCAGCCCAGCCCAGCCCAGCCGGTGCTCCCCTCCCCCCAGCCCAGCCGACATCGGATGGGGGCCCCCCCAGCCCAGTCGGGCCCCCCCCAGCCCAGCCGACAGCAGCTTCCCCCCCCCCCCCCAGTCCAGCCCAGCCCAGCCGGCGCTCCCCCCCACTCCCCTGGGCAGCGAGAGTTGCATGAGCCGCCCTTTCTCCCCCCTCCCCCTCCTCCCCCGGACAGCGCTGCTGCCGCCGGCCGGGCTCACAGCTCCTGCTGGGGCCAGGCTCGCTTGTCCGGGGGAGAGCCGCGCCGCGTCCCCGCCTCTTCTCCGCTCTCCAGGCCCGGCGACAAGGGGGGACGACAACAGGTACAGCTGTGTACCGGGGCCCCCCTAAAGTCGGGGGGCCCAGTACAGCTGTACCCGTAGTACCCCCCTGTCGCCGGCCCTGCCCAGAGAATTAATTCAGACATCCTCTTCACTTTGAATTTTAACTAGAGATATGAGCCCCGGCCAAAACCCAGGATCCAAACACAACCAAACTCTGGGAGAGTTTGGATCTGGATCTCAACCGCATGGTTCGGGCCCATCTTAACTCCTAACTCCTGTTTCATTTCACTTATAGGTAAATTGAGGTACAAGCTGGCTACAGCACAAGCTGGCTCTGTCTCCCTCTAGTGCCTAGTCTGTGCTGAGAGCTTTAAGAAGCTACTACAGCTTTTGAGCTAAGGAAGCTGGATCCTTTAGCAAAAGCGGTGGAAGCTTCCAGACCCACCTCCACAGATTAGGATTCAGCCAGGGGTATCTTTACATGACCGATCTTCAGCCTCATCATCTTTTCCAAGGGGTCTGGCCAAGGAATGAGATATAGAATTAAGCTGCTGTTATGCCCCTAGCTGCTGGAGTGTTGCCTTCCTGCAGGTCTCTTTGCTAGTGTGGAGATAAAGGGCATCGCCTCTCTCCATGACCCCACTCCCTGCCAGGCGGGTCTGGATAGAATGGCTGGGGCTAAGCTTATGCCCAGATGCCAGCAGTAAGGCGAAAGCATTAGAATCTTGTATCTTCCTTACCTGTCAGTAACGTTCCAGGGGCCTCGTCCAACACCTACTGAAATCGCTAGGGACCCTTCCCATGGGCCAGGGGGAATTCTCCATGTGATCCACGGAGAGATCAGTGTCAAATGAGAATCCCACAGCTTCACGGTTAGATAATGCCCATGCTGACAAGTCTCCTAAAGGCGGAGGAAAATTACGAGCTCCAAAAGCTTTGTGTGGGAGGGATCAGAGCTGCATTTAGGAGCCTGTTGTTCCAAACCCTTTAAATAAAACATGTTGCCGTTTTTAAAATATTTAATCTTAAAAGGTTAAAAATAACTTCACATTAAGTTTCCTAAAATGATTTCCTTGGCCCTGATTATGAGATTGTGGCGTGTAGGCTGGGTGGGCTTCCCCTGGATGCTGGAGACAGACCAAGAGGCCTAGGACTCAGGAAGCCTGCTTCTCTTCCTAGCTCTGCCGCCGAGCCGTTGTGTGGGAGTGGACAAAGTCTGATTGTCCAAGAGAAGGATGAGATTCTGTAGGGGCTGGCGGCATTTGTCATCTCCGGCCATCGTGAGCCTCGCTGTGCCTTCGTATGTTGATAAAAGGAGACTCCAGATTAGAGCTGGGGGGAGAAAGATAATTCCATACAGCTGAGGATTTAGATAGCTCGAAATCTGGTTTTGTTCCGACTAGGAACGGAAACGGCAGATCTCAAAATTCTCTGTGAAAGGGGATGAAGATGTAAGGTCTCTGGCTGCCCTGGATCCACAAAACCTGGAACCTCTGGGGTCCCCAGCCCAGGGAATCCTGCATAGGCGGGCTGCCTTGGCACCATGGATCATGGTCACCTATGCCCCCCAGCAGCCCACAGGACAATGCGGCAGGTTGTATCAGAGCTTTGCCTGGTGTCTGAAGGAAAGTTGTCAGAACCAAACCATCTCTGCAGAATGTTTCTGTTTTGATTCATTGGCAAATTCTGTCCAAAAACTGGAATGTGTCCTGCTAGCTGTACTCCAGCTATTTACCCTGCACACAGAAGGAGAGAGGGTGTCGTAACTGGCCCCTTGAGATCTTCTGGTGGTCACAAGGCTTTGTTATTATGGGGAGGTTTCACCTAGCACTCCAGGCATGGACTAAACTATATCTGGAAGGGGAGATGAATGTTATGATAGCACAGTACTTACCCACTTTGCGCATAGACAAACTCTAGCATGTATAAATTAAGGGTACTTCTACACTGCACCATTAGCCTGGGTGATTGAAACCTGCAGCTGAGCACTCAGGTTAAGTTAGCCGGGGTGTGAGCGTCCCCACAGCTAAGCATAGCCCCACACCTCCGTACTCGCCCGAGGCGTATCTGGGGCATAGCCCTTGGCCCTTTATGCTGAAACACTCTAGGATTCTTTCCCAGGCAATTCTGTCAATTACAGGAGAACTTGTGTGTTCCCTCAGGGGGAATTGTGGGAAGGTAGTACAGGACAATCAGCACTCGCGTGATCTTGCCTATGTCCTCGCTGCCAAGTGGGATGGTTCCAGCCGCTTAACCCTACGTTCAGCCGTGTAGCTGAGCGTGGGTTCAAAGCACAAAGTAGCATGTTCTTGAAGGTTGTGTGTGGATGGTGGGAGGGTTGGGCAAAAACATGTGCAGAAGCATAGTCTAAGACAGGGGTCAGCAACCTTTCGGAAGTGGTGTGCCGAGTCTTCATTAATTTACTCTAATTTAAGGTTTCGTGAGCCAGTAATACCTTTTAACCTTTTTTACAAGGTCTCTTTCTGTAAGTCTATAATATATAATTAAACTGTTGTATATAAAGTAAATAAGGTTTTAAAAATATTTAAGACATGTCATTTAAAATTAAATTAAAATGCAGAGCCTCCCTGAGACCGGTGGTCGGGACCCGAGCCGTGTGAGTGCCACTGAAAATCATGCCATAGGTTGCCTACCCCGGTCTAAGTCTTCAGTGCACTGTATGCATTGACTGTGATGTAAGCCCAGGATTTGAACTCAGCCTCAAGCCTAACCCCCATTCTGTCTACACATAAATCGTGCTAACCTCGGGTTCAGACCCAGGGTCCCAAGGACCCCACGGCCCTGAGTCTGAGTCAAGCTGAGACCCAGGGTTCCAGCAGTATTGCTTTGCAGTGTAGACACAGCCTCACTGGACTTGTGCTCTGGGAGTCCACCAAAAAAATCCCACGGGCCGACTTTCTTCGTCCTCTGGACAGTCAAGTTTGGTGGGCAGTCAAGGAGTTTTCCTACACTGCACCATAAACAAAGGGCTAGAACAGCCACATTTTGGGAGGGCATGAGGAAGTCCGCTATGTGGATGGCTGGAGTTGGGCCGACGTAATGCAATGTAGACGCTAGAGCCCCAGTTGGGAGCCAGGGTTCAGCAATGTCTAAGACGGGGTTACAAATGAGTAGAGATGCTCAAGCCCTAGGTTATCAAACCTGGGTCCACTAACTCAAGCTCTGCTAACCCTGGCTTTACATCTCAGTGTAGACCCATCCTAGAGACTTGTCCTCAGTCAGTCGGTGGCAAAGCTGGTTCCCGTAAATCTTGACACCAGTCCCTGCTCTAAACCTTCACCCACAGGACCCATTCTTGCCGCCCAACCTGTCAAAGAGATCCTTCAAACTCACTCTGAGAGCTGGCCAGAGTTGGTTTCTGCCCTCCAAGATATGTGCAACTTGCTTCTGCCCTTGTCCCAAGCCCTGGTGAAACGAGTCAGCTAGAAAGACCTCCATTAGGGTTAATATTGTTCTTTGACGCTTCATCTCAAATCAGATGGGAAGGGCCACACATGGGACAGCTCAGAGCTCTCTGGAAATTCAGTCGGCCGTTAAGAGCCAGCCCGTACTCCTCCCTCTCACACATTCAGTGTCTCTCCTTAGTCTTACCAAGGGCAACCAGACTTTCTTGCGAGACCTCCACCTCCACTAAGCCCTTGCCTCCAGCCACACCTCCATTCACAGAGAAAGGAGACAGGGGAGGGAGGAAGTAGCTGCTCCCTAAGGGATTGTCTTAAAAGTACAAAGCCTGGAGGGGGCCACATAAATGTAAAACGGTGCAGCACCAATAAATACAAATTAAACTCGTAACGAGAAGTGAAATATTAGGGCCAAGGTGACATTTGGACTGGAGGTTCAGTCAAGCTTTGCTTTAAATATTTTATGGCTGCAGATAAAGAAAGAGCTTATCCAACATTTTTTTTTTCATCAACCAGAGGGGAAAGGGAGAAAAAAATAATACCTACCAACTCCGGCTGTACTTGAACTAAACTTCAAAGTTTCTCAAAAAACAAACATTTTTAGGAGAGCACGCGGGAGGTTTGTGTGGGAAGAAAATGCACTTTGAAGCCAGGCAGGGGACTAAGTGGCTTACACAGAGATTGGCTGCTTCCTCTCCTAAAACTGTTGGCCAGCCTTGCTATCCCCTTTGAAACAGCTGCCGTATTTGGCCACAGAGGTGGCTGCATTTCCGTAGCGGGTTAAGCAAACTGTTGTGAAGGGCATTGAGAGGCTTCAGAGATCAAATGAGTTTTTGTTTCTCTCCCCTCCCCATCTGTCCGTCCGTGGCCACCACTTGTCTGTTATTCTACACTAAGATTTTAAGCTGGTTGGTGCAAGGACTGTCTTTTTGTGCTGTGTTTGTACAGCACCTGGCGCAGTGAGGCCCTAAGGTGCCACAGTAACACAAATAAACAGTAGTAACAATAAGTTGGATAAATGGGATCATTAGTGAAGGGCACACCCAAAGTTGGGTCTAGCTCTAAAATTGTCTCCCACATTTGGGATAGGTTCAGGGTTATCTCTAGTGCTTATTATGAGGGAAATGATGACCTGTCCTCCAAATCTAGGCTCTTCCTTTCATTTCACACTTTTCGTTTCCCATATACAGCTCCTAACCCTGACACGCCCATTGTATGTAAGAAAAAGTAGAGACTCATCAAGTCCTTGGCTCTTGCGTCTGTGCACAACACCCCCTGGCATCTGTCTTGTGACCCTTATGGTTGAGTAACATTAAAGCTAGAGGACACAAATGAAGGAGAGGCCTGGTTCCGAAAAGGTTCTCTTCCTTTCTTAGCTTTTTCTTTTCTGATTGTACATCTCTGCACTTCCGGGAGAGGAATGAGAGGCGTTCTAGAGGGAAATAAGGAAAGTTTTGTCTCTTGAGGATCAGGGCAGGGCTGGGAGCGGGGCTGAGCCCAAGAATGATTGATGTGTGCAGCATTGCTGCTAGCTAGAGAAATCGCGTCTACCTGCGCGTGCCTGCAGTCATGTTTTGCCAGGCAGCGCAAGGTAGAAGTCCCACAATCCCACAAGATGGCTTCTCTCTGGATAGCAGACCTCTCTGGAGAAACACCGCTCCATCCCGCTTTCAGGACCACAAACTATTCAGCTCTGTTTCATTTCAGTCCTCCGTCCCGTCCAAGGACTGACAAAACCCTTCTACTTTCATGGGCAGGTGAAATGAACGTGGTGTTAATTTGTTGTGTGGGATGCACAGGCCGCACCTGTTCTGTGGGTTTCTCTCTCCAGGTTCGTCTGTCCCGCACCCAAAACACTTGAGCGGAGAGAAAGCCAGTGTGAACGTCATATTTTAACGCCTTTATTCCCTCTCTCTCTTCTGTCTCCACAGCACAGAGCCCCACTGCAGCAGACCCCTTGCAACAAGCCTATGCTGGAGTGCAGCAGTACGCAGGTCGTTAGTATTAACACTTTCTCCTAATAAACCTTTCACTCCCCCAAAGCCTTTAACCTCTGAACGTGCCTGAGGGGGTGGGTGCAGGGAGCCTTTCCCAGGGGTAGCACCAGGTCGGGGCAGAGGGGTCTGAGATTGCATTCCTCCCACAACAAAACATACGGGCCCAGCTTCGCCTGTCTGGCCCAATCCATCTCCCCTCGAACGGCCAGGAAAGACGTCCGGTGACTTCAGTGGGAGCCGGATCATTGGTGTGGTGGAATCATTGCGGATTTACACCGCTGTTCGTGAGAGGAAAATCAGGCTCCTCAGCGTCCCGCTTTCTGTGGTCACTGTGCAAATGGCTCCCTTGTGTCACAGCCGGAGGAGGCTGCCCATAGCAGAGCCCCAGACGACCTCTCCCCCGCTGAGAAATTTGGTTTACATTTCCCAGCAGCGTCCCAACAAGGCCAGTCTCTGCTCCCCGTCACCCCAGGGTCAATGCGGAGTCGCTCCTTTGAAACTGATGGACTGACATCGGCCGGGATGACTGGGCGCAGAGCCTGTTCAACATCCCCTCATGAGGTGACCCAGGCTAACACCATGAGGAAGCCACAACCCCAAAGTCATTATTTCCTGTGGTAACTAGGGCGCTGCGGGCTCCCGCTGAGGCATGGCTATTATCTCATGTCAGGGCTGTATCTGGGAACTTAATTTAATTCTCCATGTAAAGCCTCATTTGTGGGTGTTTTAGTTATTGTCATTTATTGCTCATGAAGTTTGATGGATAGGCGGCAGCTCGACCCTTTGAGCTGTTAATTAACCCCTCTGCACACACGTATACCCTTTCCCCCTCTCTCTGGGACAGCCCTTAGACTGTTTCTGAGAGCCAGGCATGTAATCTGCCGCATAATACCAAATGGCTCCCCTTGTCCTGTCAGGGGGGGAGCTGAGCGTGACAAAATTGTGCCTTGGCTAGGCCCTGCTTCCACTCTGTGGAGCAGGAGGGGAGTAGGTATGAGCTAGTCTTCTGTCTGGGTGTGTAAGCGGATCCAAGTAAGTGTGCGAGAGACTATCTGAGGAGACGGAGGTGGGGGTGAGTGAGTAGCGGCATGAGAGTCAGCGTGCTGGGCTAGTGAATGTGTGAAAAAGGGGTGGAGAGTGTGTGTGTGTGTGTGAGTCAATGCGTGAGTCCCTTTCTTTGTAGGATGAGTGTTTTAGTGGCCCCGATCCTGCCCCCCTTTATCCCCTTAGAATGCCAAGGGGAGTTTTGGGAACGCAGCGTCAGCCAGTCCATCAGGCTTAGCCAGATGGGCCCCCATCACCATGGCAGCGTAATGTGCAAAAGGGCAAAATGAGGCCCCCCCAAAACCTGAGTGATGGTTGTGCTGTGTGAGGTCAGTCTGGGCTCCCAGCCGCAGGGACCTCTTTGTGTCTGAACCTTCCCCTGGCTGAGCTGCTCTCATCTGCTCAGGTGATAAACCCCCTCCTGCCATCGCTTTCCCGGTGTTAGGAAGCCCACAGCCCCAGATACTCGCCCCACACCTTCCCCACAAGTGTCTGAACCAACCCCTTCCCTTTTGGTGGCTGGAATCTACTAACCAGATGGCAGGAAGAGCTAGAAGTGATGAGATAACATGGCAGACAATATAGGGCACATTCTTCAAAGTCCCATGGTTAGTCTGCCTCCCCACTGCTAGGAATTCAGCAAATCGATATGATAACTTCAGGCTCCTTCTCCAGCCACCCCTCGTGGGCCAGTCTAAATCAGCTCATCCTCCACCCATCCGTTCTCTCTCGCGTGCAGAGCACATAATGGCGGAGGAACAGGAGGGGGGCATGCATGTTGTTTGGGCAAATGGGATTGGCAGTCCCCCATCCCGGACCTGAAACTCAAAGCAAAACGTAGGGAGAGCAAAGCAGAACCTCCCGGGGGGAGACGTCAGCCACCGGAACCCGCTTCTGTGGGAGATGGGTCATATCAGGGGGGCAGGCCAGGCAGAGAGAAACTGAGGCTGACTCCTCTTAAGAATCCCAACCTGGCTTCACTGCTGATGTCTAGAAGCTCTCCCTTCTCCCCAGCCTAGCGTCCTCCTGCTGGCTCTCCAGCCATCCAACCGTAGGAAATCCTCCGCTCCATGGCACTGAAATTCACTTCCTGCCGGTTAAAATGGTGTTTTGGTTAATGTCAGTAATGACTGGTTCCTTCAGGCTTCAAGAATGAAATGGAATCCATCCTTGGTGCTTCTTAATCTACATCCCCTTCTGCAGTGCCCCAATGCGGGGCAATTTCTTCCTTCCGATCTGCCCCATAAACACACACACGTGCGCACACAGCTCCGGATGGAGTCAGCAGGCTCAGTGTAGGTCAGAATTCAGAGGCATCTTCATGTGTAGCTTGTCCCACTGTCCATGGGTTAAGGGTGTCAAGCGTGGGCTGTGCCGCAGGACTATCCCTTCCATGGGATCCCACAGGGGACACCTCAAGGTTAGCCTGTTTGTGCTTTAGCTTCTCCATCTGGAAAACGAGAGGACATATAATAGCTACCAATGCTTGAGTCAGGATGAATTAGCTCACGTTTGTAATGTGCGTTAGGACCATCGCATTAAAGGTGCTGCAGAAGTGCCTCGTTTTCTTGCAAGCTCTTCAGGGCAGGATGTTTCGACACTCACTGTTGTAGATCCAGAAATTCCCCAGTCCACTCCCGAATCAAACAAGGGGCCAGGTCTTTAACTGGGGGAGTTCCATGGATCTTTATAGGGTTCCCCCTGTTTATACAATCTGAGGATCTGGCCTGAGCTGTTGCCGTTGATTAAGTCCAAGTGACTGTCAGTGCCCAAAACAAAGGTCTCCTAGACCTGCCAAAGCCTGATATTTTAACCTGCACTGTGATATCCCTGCCATTTGGGTACATGCTTCGCCCCCATGTGGCTATTGCAGCCAAAACAAATGGGCGGAGCATAAATACAGCTTGGAGTGGTTATTGGGATGAAAGGTTTTGACTCCCCATTGCTGAAATCTTTCGATCTTTCTTCTCTCCCCTTCTTTCTCCTATAGCTGCTTATCCTGCTGCTTATGGCCAGATTAGCCAAGCGTTTCCACAGCCGCCTCCCATGATCCCACAGCAACAGAGAGAAGGTAAGTCAACAGACCGTTCTCTGTTCCATACCTAGCAAGTCACCCCGATTGCATTGCATTCCCCCAACTCCTCAGTTACATAGAGCCCAGGAAAATTCTCACCACGTTGGACCCTCTCCTCATCCACCCTCCATCTGCCATGTAACATCATCAGGCGTTTCAGATAACCTATGGAAACGTTCACACTTGTGGGGTACGTGCTTGGGTCCTCTCTGGACTGCAGCCACTAGAGGGCAGCATAATTCAGAAGGTTTGAGTATGTTGGGTACAGTAGAGACCAGCTGGTCGAAAAAAGCGTTCCTTGAAAAGTCCCGTTTCGTCCAAATCAAAACGTCCCATGGGAATGTGCCAGTTCTGACAAACTATTTCAATGGGAAAAATTTGTAAAGTTTCATTTCAATAGTTTCAAAACATTTGGTATCAATGATGCTGTTCTTCATTCCGCATCAACGTGCATACTACATCCAAATGTAAATTTTAACCTTTCTTTTATATATTACATTTAACATTGTCTGTAACATACACCGTTGAATATTGTAACGGAATACGAAAGTCGGAACAAAACGAATCAAAATGACAGTATCAAAACGAAACATTCTGATGGTCCAAAATGTAAGTTCTTTGGAATATTCATTTCATGAGAACATTGGAAATGGATGCATTTTGAGGGAGCATTGCAATCAGGCAGGCTGAGCTATATGCAATTTCCACTTCTGCATGCCCTACAAGTGGAATTCGTATGAGAAGAGAAGGTTTCCATACTGAAGAAAATATTGGCATATAATATGGAATCCATTCATCTTCCACCTATGTCCTCTTGCTTTCCCTTTTGCCTGGATCATGGATATTTCTGCTCAAAGGGCACTGGTGGTCATAACAGGGACTGTATGTAAATGTCAGCCTCTTGACTCCCTGAGGGGACTGATTCACCTCTCACTTACATGGAGGTCAGTTAAGAACAGGTTCTTCCAAGTCCGTGGAGTTGCACCAGTGTGAGATCAGAATCACCCCCTCTGTGTCTTTGAGTCACATCGGCTCATTTAGAGTTTAGTACAGCCGAGCCAGGGCAGCTATGGAAGAGTGAACTTGATTCTGTCCTGCTTTGTAAAATATCATTAGTACTGCCAGGAAAGAACTAGTCATTCAACTGACTTGCAACGCCACTGAATTCAATGGGAAAGACTGGGATGTAAAGGGCTCAGTTAGTATTCATAGAATCATATAAATATAGGGCTGGAAGGGACTTCAGGAGGTCATCTAGTCCAGCCCCCTTTGCTGAGACCATCGGTATTTGTAATTCTTTGAACAGGTATTTGTCTAACTTGTTCTTAAAAACCTCCAGTGACAGGAAAGCCTCCCTTGGAAGCCTATTCCAGAGCTTAACTATACTTACCATTCAAAAGTTTTCTCAATGTTTCACCTAAATCTCGCTTGCTGCAGATTAAGCCCATAACTTCTTGCCCTGCCTTCTGTGGACACAGAGAACAATTAATCACCATCCTCTTTATAACAGCCCTTAACAGATTTGAAGAGTGTTATCCGATTGCCCCCCTCCGTCTGCTTTTCTCAAGACTAAACACACCCAGGTTTTTTAACTTTTCCTCATAGATCAGGTTTTCTAAACATTTTATTCTTTTTGTTTCCCTCTTCTGGATTCTCTCCAATTTATCTACATCTTTCCTAAGGTATGGTGCCCAGAGCTAGACACAGCACTCCAGCTGAGACCTCACCAGTGCTGAGTGGAGCCGGACAATTACCTCCCATGCCTTACGCAGGACGCTCCTGTTAATATACCCAGGATGCACCAGCATCCCATTGTTGGCTCATATGCAATTTGTAATCTACTGTCTCCCCCAAGCCCTTTTCAGCAATGCTACTGCCTACTCAGTTGTTCCCCATTTTGCATCTGTGCACTTGCTTTTTCCTTCCTAAGTGTAATACTTTGCACTTATGTTTACTGAATTTCATCTTGTTGATTTCAGACTAATCATCTAATTTGCCGAGGTAATTATAAATTCTAATCCTGTCCTCCAAAGTAGTTGCAACCCATCCCATCTTGGTGTCATCTGCAAATTTTACAAGCTTACTCTTCAAGCCATTATCCAAGTCATTAATGAAAATATTGGCTAGTACCAGGTCCAGGAGGGACCCCTCTGGGATTCTACCAGATACACACCCTTCCCAATACGACAGTGAGCCATTGACTCTGTGGCCCTAAACCCTCAGTGCAGCTATGCAGGTCTCCGGGTAGACATCAGCCCAGTGGTCTTCTCTCCACACTGGCTCCCCACAAATACAAAGTCCAAATCAAGCTCTTTGTCCTGATATTCAAAGCCCTCCATGAGAGTGGCCGTAACTAATGGAGCGATCTCCTCTCTCTCTCCATGGCCCTGATTTCCCATGACAACTACTTGCCCTAGAAACCATGAAACTCTTGACTAATAAGAAGGAAACTCATGATTATGGGACACAGAACTTTCCTAGCTGCTGAGCCTAGATGATGGAACTCATTGCCACAAGAGATGAGAAAGACCATGGGCTTAACAGCATTCAGAAATAAACACACAACTCATTTCTTTGATTTAGCTTTCTCTCAGTACATTCCTCTCTCTCTCTCTCTCTCTCTCTCTCTCTCTCACACACACACACACACACACACACACACACACACACACACCACTATTCAGTTTTACTCCTGCAGATAAAGCAAAGGAGAGAGAGGCTGTTTTGTTATCTCTATAACAACAAGGGGGCGGTTAAACTACTGCTTGTGATAGAAGACGTATAGATGAATTGGTGGATAGACAGACAGGCGGATAAAAAATGGCTTGTCACCTCAATTCTGATTGCCACATCATTATTGCTGGTGATAGTATAACAAGCCAAATGATCCCAGCTGAGTTGTTTTCAGTTTGCAGGGCTGGCAATTAGAAAAGACTTGAGAACTGAGCCAGTTGGATCTGATTCACTGAGAATCAATGGGTGCAGGGGACTGGACTAGAAGACCTCTTAAGATCCCTTCCAGTCCTGTGATTCTATGTGGAACTCCACAGTGTCACAGTCACGGTTCACAACACGGCTGCACTTTAAGCAGGGGCTTTGCTTCCTTCCATCTTCCTCTTTTGTTCTTAATCCCACAGTAGAATCAGACAATGCTGATTTCAGCATATAAAGGTTATAACTTTGTTTCTTCACTATGGGTCCAACTTTCAAACCTGGGGAAGGCTAAAGTTCAGGACCTCATTCCCTGTTTCAACCAACTATTTCTAAGTCTTCATAGGTTTTGCTAGGTACATCTTAGGTCAGGTTAAAACAGGATAGTTTTATGTACAATATATGTTCATGTACAATATATCTAAGACTTCAGAAAATGCATCTATCTCTCCTAGGAGGTCTCACCCACCCAAGAGGGCTGTCTTCATCTCATGCTTTGGCAACATTTGTATATTCCTGAGAAAATAGAGCTCAAAAAATCCAGTTCAATTTAAACCAAAATAATTTTTTTAAATATTTTCATCAAATCAAATAAAAAACCACATATAGATATTTCAAGTGGGGTGAAACTTTTCAAGTTGAATTGAAATTAGTTTTTGGTTTTTTAGATTTTTTAATTTCTTTCAAGTTGACATTTTTGATTGACTCCAAATGAATTTTTTTTGTAATTTTGATTCAGCTATTTGGGGTGGTTTTCCCTGTTTTTGGGGTGTGCATGGGCTTTTTAAAATTGGCCATATTTGAAACCAAAATGATGTTTTGAAACAAAATATTAAAACAAAATGTTTCAAAACAAAAAAAATCAAAACTATTGGTCAAATTTGACCCAGTTTCAAGCCTTGAAAAATGAAAAATGTATTTTTCAACAAAAATGTAATTGATTTTTTTTTTTTTGGCCCATCTCCACAATAAAGTCCCATAGAACCGAACCGAATTGCATCTCTCTTTCCTGGAGACTGAACAGCAGTCTCTAGAGAAGGGAGGGGATAACCCTGAAGAAGGTATAGATGTAGTGTAAATCTTTGTATGAATTAGGGTGGCCACTCAGGTTCAAAAGTAATTTAGCTAAGCAGATGACCGGGTGCCTAATTAGCTAATTACCCCAGTGCACTGGCATCCCCCCCTAAGGAATAAACTGTGCAGCAACCTCGCAACCTCTAGGAAATGCAAAGTATCAGCTGTTCCTTTCTGACAGTCCTTTTAGCAAATTAGTGGGGAAAATTGTGCTTAGCAAATATTCATTAGGGCTTCATTTTCCATTAATCCAAAAGGAAATGTGGAGAGACTGTGACTTCAATCACGCTGAGGCCCAGGAATTTTAATGAGCTTTAAATGGGCATCTGTCAGACTCCTGACTTCACCGTACTTATCCTGCCAGCCAGGGAAATGAGTAATGGCCAATAAAAGGTGGGAGCGCCCAGGCACGCTCCCCTCCCTAACAGGAAAGGCAAAGTTGTAATTTGCTGTGTTATGACACTATAATTATGCCCTGATGAAGAAAGTGAGAGCATTAAAACCCTTTTCTTTCCCCACTTCGTACCGAACTCCCGCAATAAATGAGAGAAGCCCGACTTTGCTGGTGAGATAGGTGCATAGCGGTGGTAAAGGGAGACACGAGGATCTTCCCGCTCCTCCTTTGTGTCTTTCTCACCATCAGGATGAGGAGCAAAGCTGGGTGCTAGGCGAGCATCCCCAAAATCATGCAAAGGAATTGTCCCTCCCATACACGGGTTAGCAAAACTGAGCTACCATTGGGGTTAAGGTTGAAAGTATAACTGGGTTCAAATAAGAACTAGATAAGTTCATGGAAGAGAAGTCCATCAATGGCTTTAGCCAAGATGGTCAGGGATGCAACCCCAGGCTCTTGCTGTCCTTATACTTCTGATTGCAAGAAGCTGGGACTGGACAACAGGAGATGGATCACTAAGTTATTGTCCTGTTATGGTCATTCCCTCTGAAGCACCTGGCATTCGCCACTGTCAGAAGACAGAACACAGGGCTAGATGGACAATTGGTCTGACCCGATATGGCCGTTCTTATGTTCTTAAGCCTAGAACAGGGCAGAAACCAGAAATTCCATTCCACGGAGGAGTTTGGGATTGCGACATTGTCTTTGTTCCAAATCAGGACGAAAACGGAACATTTCAAAACGCTCCACAAAAGAAAATACCAAAAACATTTGATCTGAGATCGACTGAAACTTTCCATTTTGACAAAACTGAAATGTCTTGATCAATCCAAAATGAAATTTTCTGTTTCATTTCCCTTTTGATATTTTTAAATTCTATAATATAAATTGCAATGCGTTACATAACTTGAAATGAAAAGTCATTTGGAAAGGAAAAATCAAAATGTTTCATTCCAAAAATGTTAAAAATGGGAAATTTCAACACAGCACCCCTCCCCTTTTTTTCCTGAAACAAAATTTCAGCAAAATCTCTGTGATTTTGCAAAGCATTTTCATTTAGATGGATCTGTATTTTCCAATGGAAAACTGCTCTATTGACATTTTCCCAACCAGCTCTAGGTTTGAGCGTACTGCATGTTGCAAAAGGCTGCCGGGTTTCTCGCTCCAGCAACTATTGCAGCCCCAGGAAGAGAACGGCAGGTCCCTGCCTGGAACCAACATGTGATTTTCTGTATTGAGAGGGATTGTTGCGGGTTGTTACTCTTCAGTGCGGGCTTCTGAGTTTCAGCACTGGCCAAGTTCTGTCTGAGTTAGGACAGAGAGGCAGGTGCCTGAATGTAGAATTCCATGTGCTTGTGTCTTTGTTCCCACTCATCATCATTGATCGCCTCAATAGCTGTTTGAGAAAGATGGCTGACCGTCTGCCTGAAAACACCAGGGAGGGAGGGGGACTATTCAGAGAGGGCCAAAGAGATGGATGCAGGGAGGGGGGTAGAATGAAGATTAATGAGAATGAACGAAGCAAAGAAAAATTCTGAACGGAATACCAGGAAATGCTTCTTTCTTTCCATCTCCATACCTACCACTCTATCTAGCTACCTAGCTGTCGGTTCTATGCTAATGCCATGGTTGTAGTATTTGATCACCTGGCAGGTTGCTTAGAGTGGCCCAGCAAGGTCCCTGTGAGGTCTCCTGGTCTCCTCCCATTTAAAATATAGACTGTACAGAAGTACTGCTAGAGAAGATGCTGTTATGGAGCAGTCCACCCCAGCAGAGGGGAGCTGAGAGGAAAGAGAGGTGTGTCCAGTCCAGGTGCGCTTGATTCAAATCTCCTCCCTTCTTCTCTTCCCCATCTCACCTGCAGGACCAGAGGGCTGTAACCTGTTTATCTACCATCTGCCCCAGGAGTTTGGGGATGCTGAGCTGATGCAGATGTTCCTGCCTTTCGGTAATGTCATCTCCTCGAAAGTGTTTGTGGATCGGGCGACAAACCAAAGTAAATGCTTTGGTGGGTAAAGATAACAAAACAATTAGATTCATCCAGGAAAGGGCTTTCTCTGAACACTTTGCCTTTCGAACTGCTTTCTCTTTGCTTACGTTTTTTGATTTCTCGATTTACTGCTGTCGATACTTTTTTCTCCCCTTCCCCTCCCCTTGATCGTCTCATGCTCAGAACTGTGTGCACGGCTCAGAGACAAAGGGTCGGGAGGTTGCTAGCAGGGGGGCGCTCCGGCTGCTGGCGACAGGGGAGAAAAACCCCAGGCACTGGGGGGAAAAAAACAAGTGTTTGGAGAGAAGTTGGTGGAGTCGGGGGATGGGTTTGTGGCAGTGGGGTTGGTCAGGGGAGAAAGTACAGTGCCTAGGGGACGAAAAACCAGCACTGAGGGAAAGAAAGGCTCTTTGGGCCAGATCTCCAGCTGGTATAATGCATTAGACTTCAGGGAGCCATGCTAATTTCTCTCCACTAAAGATCTGACCGTCTGAGTGTAAGCCACTCAGAAGAGAGGTCTGCTTCAGGGCCCTGCCAGCCAGCAGACATGTGCTATCTGTGTTTGAATTCTCTGCAGGATCGCCCCTCCCCATCTCAAATTCTTATCATGCTGCTGTAAATGTCACACTCCAGGGCTGTGGTGGGGCTGAGAGGGACCCTGTCCATGTTCATCTGTGGACCTCTCCTCATCAGTTCCCCTCCCTCCAAACCGCAGTTCCCAGGGGTGGTGGGTGTTTTTTCTCTCTGATGTCCCTGCTCTCACCACTGAGACCTGCCATGTGATTCCGTGCTGTCTCGCTGTTCAGAGGTGCAAGGGGGCAAGCTATTTTTTTAATTGCCCCAACTCAGAGGATTCTCTGCCTGCTGCTGGTCTGGAGCCAGCTTCTGGGGGATTCCTCCTCATGTCCGACTTTTATTTCCTTTTGGTTTTGACCCTGCTGTCAATCTTCACACCATGCCACCCTTACCTGTTCCCTCCCTTGTTTCCTCCGCCTTTCCCCCTCAGATAACTCTTCCAACTTCTCTTGGCCGGTTTCCCACTGGAAATCAGCACCATGCGGAGAGCAGTCAGCCGGCTTGGACTGACTAGCCACCAGGGGTTCTTGGCCCCACCATCCGCTGGTCTATACAGTTCTTCCAGTCCATCCAGAGAGCATCTGAATGCGACCTTGGACAGACCACCGAGTGCCTCATAATGGGCGGGAACACAGTGTTCATCTCAGCCAGCAATTGTCAGCTTCACACCCTTCTGCTCTCATGAACTCTTGGGCCCTGAGTGTGGAGGGGCCCAGTATGAAGATTCGTCTTGGGGGATTTCAAAAAAGCATTACACTTGTGGTTCAGTCCCAGCTCCTTCTTGTTTTATAGCCCCAGTGGTGTCCTGCCCAAATGGGAGGACCAGCCTACTTCAAGGGGTCAAAGATATTAATGCTCTGATGGTATCCATAGCCTGGGACAGTCAAGATGGAGCTTCTGGCAGTGAAATGGCTGTCTCCACGCTCTTCTTTATAGAAAAATAATGGACCTGGTTCTCCTCCTAGTGACAGAAGTGTAAAGCAGAGGGAACTCAGTTGATGTTAACGGAGTGGCAGTGAGTGGAGTAAGTGAGATGGGAATCAGGCCCCATCATGTGGGAGGATCATCTGGGGGCTAGAGGGCTGGGTTCTGATTTCATTCTGTTCTCTTCTCATCTCTAACCTGTTTTGGCCCTGTGAATTAGTCAGTATTTCTGTAACACAAGGATAGTCACACACACACACTTAGCTCATGTGCTGGTATTCGCTGATGTATATACAGTGCTTGGAGATCCCTGGATGAAAGAGATGAGAGCTGCAATGTAATAGGAGGAGAATGCAAATATTTGTTTACGGTATGTTACAGAGAGGATGAAACCTAAAACCACAACCCGCTTAGCAGTCTACTGGTGCAAATAACCACCAAAATACTTGTGGGTAACGAGGTTTTCCCAACCTCTGAGTCAAAAGGTTCCACTCAGACGTTTAGTCCCCAAGTCTAGCAAAAAACAGGGAGAGAAGCTTGGTAACTTAATTTAGACTCTTAGGACCCTATTCTCAGCTCCAGACAATGCTGGGGCCCTTGGCATAAATCAGTATATCCTCTCTGAATTAAGTTTGGCTGCCTAAATAGCCAAGGGGGGCATTCTAGTAGTCAGAGATAGCCAAAACCTAGTGGGATTTTGACCATTCCCTAGTCCTTTCCCCTAAGCCCCAGAACTGGGGGTATGGCAGCGACATACAGCAGTTACAGTTGGTCTGTATCATTTTCAGTCCCCCCTGCATATTGGGAATTCCCAGCTTGACAAATCTGCCAGTTTTACAGCAACGCAAAAGTACCGAGAATTCGGTCCTCAGTCTAGTTGCTGCTTTCAGAGGACTGAGAGCTGGACCACACTTTTTGATTCAATGGTTTTTTTTCAAACACAGCATTACTTTTCCTACAGGAAATGTCCAATTTTGACTATATTTGATGAAAAAGTTCTTGGCTTTCGGACAGAACATTTCACTTTTCAGATGCCGAAACCAAAAGCAAAACAAATCAACGTGTGCATTTTGTCTCGTTTGTTTTCTCCAACTAAAGCCCCAAAACTTTGGTTGAAAAACAAAATGCATCTAAGTGTTGCCATGGGAACAAAACCCAGTTCCCAAACAGCTCTGCTTAGTGCTTACTTGCTGGGAGCTGGCCCTTTTGCCATTTTTATATCAGGTGAGTAAACAGCAAGTCACAAAGCCTTGTTTTCTTTAACTCTCCCTCTTATGGACCTTGGGGGAGGAAAGACACCTTGCCGGGGTCTCCTGAAGCCATCTGCAGTGATGGAGAAAATGTCCATGGCTACACGAGAGACAGTGAATTAGGCCCACAGCATCAGACTGTTGGTCCTCACCTTTTGGGACTGAAAGTTTTGAATTCCCCCCCTTGTTGCCTAGAGCAACTGAAGGCAGTTGTCTTATCTGATTTGTCCAGTAATGACAGTGCCGGGTGTGCAGGGTATTTTCATGTATGTCATAAAGAACAGGGCATTGGTTGCCACCCTTTCTGCTGATCTTCTGGCCTAGCACCCAAATGAGAGAGAGAGAGAGCAAGAGAGCAAGAAAACAAGGTGCTGTCTGTATAGTCATGCTCAGAAAAGAGCAGGTCATGGTCTTGCGGCTTAGCACATTCACCATTCAGAAATGGCCTCTAAATTTAGGGGCACATTTAGGTAATGAGGGATATAGGAAACAACAGCAACTATGGTTGGGCTGAGCAGCCTCCACCCCTGCTGCAGGCTTCATGCAGCCAAGTGTTTTTGGTTTGGGTTTTTGGTTCTTCTTGCACACCCCGCTCTGGAGGCCAGAGGTCACCGTGCTAATGAGAGGAATAGGTTTACCTTAAAGTTATACGCGCTTACAGGGCATTTTCATTACAGGCCAACCACATGAAAAGCTCAACAGCCACATCCCAGATCCTCCTGTGCCGTAGCCATAGGACATGCTCTATGGACAGTTTACTTGGAAAGCTAGTAGTGAAAATGGGCTTTATGTAATCTACCCTGATCCTTTCAATAGCATGTGAACACAATGTGTGGGAACAGAGCAACAAAATAAACCTGAATAGGATGAAAGAGGCAATGTGGAGAACCATGCCTGGAGCTAATTGTCAGCTCACTAACATCTGTGAGGTGGGTAGTGATAAAGAGGTGTGTATAGCTGGGAATGTTACTGAGAAGGTAAATCAGGCTCTAAATGGAAAGGGTTTTCTTTGATTGCCTTTGTTGCTGTAAGGATGGGGAAGCATCTTAATCTTTTGTGGGAGCCAGTGGTCTGCAGGTGTGGAAAACTGCAGTATGGAGAGTGCTGGTCAGAAACAGTTGTGAGTTACCTTGGTGCATGGTTGGTGATAAATACCTAGTACAACCCACACTGTCCTTGCAAGATGGAGAATTTGCTTCCGCTTATAGTGTTGCCAAACCTGGTGATTTATTTGTGAGTTTCAGAATATTGAGTGCTTTTCTTAAAGTTCCAGCTCCTGGAGGCATGTGATTAGGAATGTGTTTGTCCTCAGAGTAGCAGAGAAAAGCTTGAAAACATGACCACAGCAGGCATAATAAAAAAGAATTCATACGTTATTTTTAAAAGTCTCATGATTTTAATCCAGTCTCTTGATTTTTGAATGTTTGGGGTTGGCAGTGCTCTTGGTCTCTGATTTGCAGTTTGTTGGTACGCAGATATGGGACTAATGAGTATTTAGATTCGATCATTAGAAATGGTTGAAAAATGACAATTATTTTGCACAGATTTTTTTTTGTTTTTTATACTTCCTGAGAATTTTTTTTTCATAAAACAAAAAAAAAACATTTTTGGTTTTCATAAACTGTTTCCAGTGAAGGAAGGAAGGAAGGAAGGAAGGAAGGAAGGAAGGAAGGAAGGAAGGAAGGATCGATCTTGTTTAGATTAAATACAATTTTAGTTTTCAGTAAACATCTTTGATTTTTTTAATGCTGAAAACTGATTTTTTAGGATTTTTTTACTTAAAATCAAACTTAAAAATTAAAATTTCAATTTAATTTGCATGCTGATATGTTGATTTATCTCCATATCTCAGCAATGCCCACTACAGGTCCTGGTTTTTTACCTTGTGTTTTTACAAGCTGTCGCATGGCTGTATAGAGGGTTTAACTTTATGGTTCAGGAAACTATGCCTAGCACTCGTTTCTCCCATAGTATCCACTTGTATTACATTGCAGCACCTTTGTGCTCTTTACCACGCAAAAACATACCTGCTCAAGTCTCAGCTGTGTTTTTCCAGCAGGACTCTAGAGTTCTGCATGGGATCATTAGATCATTCATCCATCCCTTTTTTCCAGGCCCTCCATACTTCTTATGGGGCAATAGAGAAGACGAGACCTTTCCCTGCGAATGAGGAGGTTCTTATATCTCCACTTATAATAAAAATATGATTCTGTTGGGACTAGATCAAAGAAATAATAATAAATACTCAGTGCTTATAGGATGAGAATGTCATTCCTCGGTCTGGTCCAAAAAAATGAAGTTGAGACCAGTGGGTTTTTTTTTTAAATTGTGAATGAAAAAATGTCCTGTTTTAACCCGTTTCCAGAATGGTTAAATTGATCAAAAAATCAACATGTGGATGACATTTTTTATGAAAAGTTTCCCCAAAATTCAACCATTTCTTTTCATGTCTCAGCCAGCTCTAGTTATCGTTGCTGTAAGATCATGCAGGATTTTTCACAAGGTTTGGCACAGAAGAGGCAAATCTGTCATCCTCTCTCTGAGTGTTATATGTGTGTTGCACTATAAAGATGCCCAGTGATGCGCAGGATGTAAATGAACTGAACAAAAAGCAGACATCCTGACCCGAGTAGCTTAGAACTTTGCAGAGCACAGCACAGCAGGAGGGATATAAGGTTGGAGTGGATCCCCGTGATGGCTGAAATGCTGCAGGCAACATTTGAGTCTGCGGGAGCTTCTTTATATTCAAGGGCAATTGGTGAAAATTAGTTGAGAGGCTGATCAGAGTGTCAGATGTGGGCTGGCAGAAGGGACAATGTTGGAAATAGGGAGAGGAGTGAGAAGGGAATAGTGAGATGCAGGGAACATTTTTATCAAACAAGTGAAATGCCTCTTAGCAGATCAGAGGTGAGTCGGGATTTGTTTGGCCCACTGGATCTTCGTCTAAAAGCTGTGCTTTCATTCAAAGAAGAATCCGTTCCGGGAAGTCCTACGGCATGTGTTAGCAAAGGTCAGACTAGATGATCACAGTGGACCCTTATGCTCTATGAATAAGAAACACTAGCCAGCAGTTTACATGCTTTTCATAGATTCACAGAAGCTAGAGGCTGACACGCCCTTAGGTTGCCTCACCTGTCACCCAGGGTACCAGTGCTCAGTGTACATTCTTTAGTACTTAGGCCTGAATGCACAAAAGGAGTTAGGTGCCTACGTCCTTGTTTTAGGCACCTAAATCCCAGTTTCAGGACCATGGCGGAGCACAAAACTCCCACTTAACTCCTGTGGGTTCCTAAACTCAATTACCATCTAAGTTTTTGCAGTAAAAGTTCCCTGGGCACTTATGTTTCTGCTTCTGAGCCATGCACACAGCAGCATCTCTGTTGATATCCAGGGGACTAACGCCCACCTAAGAGCAATTCACAAACCAGGGGGAAAGAGACATTCAGCTGCCTACCAGGTCAGACCCCTCAGGTGAGGTCATACAGAACAGCTGGGGCGAATTACAGGGGAAGGAGGAGGACTTCCCTTATACAAACTTTCCTTATAAAGTTTGCAGATGATACCAGGCAGGGAGGGGTTGCAAGCGCTTTCGAGAACAGGATTAGGACTCAGAATGATCTTGACAACCTGGAGCAATGGTCTGAAATAAAAAGGAGGAAATTCAATTAGGACAAATGCAAAGCACTCCACTTAGGAAGGAACAATCAGTTGCACCAATACAAAATGGGAAATGACTGCCTAGGCAGGAGGACTGCAGAAAAGGAGCAGGGGGTCATAGTGGATCACAAAGGAAATGACTCAACAGTCTGACACGGTTTCCTGGGAGGTATTAACAGGAGTGTTGTAAGCAAGACACAAGAAGTAATTCTTCCGCTCTACTCAGCATCTCATAAAGTCTCATCTGGAGTATTGTGTCCACTTCTGGGCACCACACTTTGGAAAAGATGTGGACACATTGAAGTCCAGAGAGCAGCAAAAATTATTAAAGATCTAAATTTAAAAAAATGGGGTTTGGGTTTTTTTTAGTCTGAAGAAGAGAAGACTGAGGAGGCCATGATAACAGTCTTCAAGTATGTAAAAAGTTGTTATAAAGAGGAGTGTGATAAATTGTTCTCCTTATCCATTGAGCACAGAAAAGACATAATGGGCTTAAATTGCAGCAAGGGAGATTTAGGTTAGACATGAGGAAAAACTTCCTAACTGTCAGGGTAGTTAAGCACTGGAACAAATTACCTAGGGGAGGTTGTCGAATCTCCGTCATTGGAGGTTTTAAAGATCAGGTTAGACAAACATCTGTCAAGAATGATCTAGAACATACTTTGTCCTGCCTCAGAGCAGGGAACTGGATGACCTACTGAGGTCACTTCCATTCCTACATTTCTATAACATTTAGCCTCGTGGTTAGTTTACTTACTTAGGTTGTGAAAGACCCCCTGGTTCATATCCCCCCTCCACCTAAGCAGGAAGAAGGGATTTGAACTGCTATAGTTCAGGTGAGTGCCTAGCCCTGGCCTATTAGTATTCTGATGGGGGGAGGGCCTCTCTCAGTCTCTCCTGATGAAGTTCTTCCATTGTGAATAAATAGAGTAAATGAAGTGGGGAACGAAGGATGCTGGGTCCCTTTTGTCAAAAGTGCACTCAAGTCTCATTGAAAGTCAATGAAATGCAGGCTCCAGGGTCCTAAATTTCTTTTGAGAATGGGCCTAAGTGACTTAGGTGCATTTGAAAATTTTACCGGATATCTGCAGCATCTCTAGATAGGGAAAACTCCTTTCGTTTCTCATTTTAAGGCATGTTTTCCATGTCATGAATCATCCTTGTAGCTTTTCTTTGAACTCCTTCCCTGAAACTATGGGAGCTTGTAGCGGGGTGACCACCCGCTCCCTGCCTGGAAGGGCTGGAGTAGCCCAGGGAAGGGGTGTGGCCAGGAGCCAGCAAACTCCCAGGCCTGAGTAGGGAGTAGGCTCAGCTAGGTGGCCACGCCCCAAACACTAGCAGGCCTGATAAAAAGGCTGGGAGGCAGGGACAGGGAGTCAGTCTCCTCTGGCTCCAGAGGAAGACAGGCCTAGCTGCGGGGAGCCTGAGTGAGTATCCAGGGTGGTGCAGGGCTGGGGCTAGGCACTGGGAGCTGGGGAAGCCCTAGCCTAGTAGCCCCAGACTGTCGGGCCTAGAGGAGGGCCCTGCCCAGGCGTACTGGGGTTGCAGGGGGCAGCCCATGGCTAGTAATAGAAGCAGCAGGCCAACCCCCCTTGCCGGTGATGAGAGGCCATGATACTGCAGTCTGCCCCAGTGAGCGGGGGCAAGTGGTGACTGGCAGTGGCCAAGTCTGAGGCAAGGTGGGGATAGTGGGTGGAGGGTTCCCCGGGGAGGGGAGACCCTTAGACTTGAGGGGGTTCTGCAGGGGTGCAGCACCCTCAGCTAGGGGGCACCGGGGTCCGGGAGGGACACGGGGCCGGAGTAGGAGCGGGACATCGGCCGGCAGAGGGCGCTCCGGAGGCTGGGAAGCTGATTCCCCAGACGACCAGCAGGAGGCGCCGCCGGGGTGAGTGTCCGTTCGCTTACAGAGCTGAGGAGAGGATGGGATTGCAGATGGCACTCCAATTTCCAGAGCAGGAGAGGAGGATGAAGAGCCATCAATGGAAATATGGAAGGGCCAAGTCAGCAAGGTGGGAGACAGACCAGGAGCACACAGGCTCATGGACGCCAAAAGAGGAGAGAAAGAAAAGGAGATGCCAGGCTATGTTGAAAGTACCTGAGAAAACAAGGAGAGTAAGAACAGAGATGTGCTGCTTTGCTGTATCTAGGAAAATCTCATCTGTCATTGGTGACCGGTGAGGACAGTTTTGGAGGAGTGGAGGTGGGGCACGCCAGATTGGAATGGATTAAGGAAAGAGCCAGAGGAGAAGGGAGTCAAGAGCATTCTGGAAGCCTTGGGAAAAGAGGGAAGGTAGCAAGACGATAATCAGTCAAGAGACACTAGAGCAGGCTTGTGAGCAGATGGAAAGTAGCCAGCAGAAAGAGATCAGTTAAAGATAAAGAAGAGAAAGGGAGCTAAAGGTGAGTCCAAGAGGCCCTGGAGCACAGGGGATAGTTGGAGGGGTGCTAAGTGCTAGTATCATATTATTTAAGAGCATGTTAGACAGTCACCTGCCTTAGTCCTGCCATGAGTGCAGGGGACTGGAGTAGATGACCTCTTGAGGTCCCTTCCAGTCCTATGGTTCTATGATTGGGTCATTCTATTTACAACATGTTATCGCAGTGTTGTGGGGTGGAACCAGGGCTGAAACAGCGGGGGGGGGGGGGGGGATGCAGGGAACAGCTGAGATGTGTTGGCAAAGTTTCAGGGCGGGAACTGAAGGGGCCAGAACCGAAATAGCGGTGAGTTCAGCATCTCAAGATGGGGGGTGCGCTCGCAGAACTAGGTGGGGCCCGAGAACGGGGGGCATTGTAGGTCAGGACTGATGCATGAGCTCCATGAGACCTTGGACTGGAACAACTTGGGCAGAGCTACGTGGAAAGCTCTTGCTCAGCACCTGTTCACGCTCTGCCTCCACCCCAGCTCGCACCTGTTCACGCTCTGCCTCCACCCCGGCTCTCTGTTTAAGCAGAATCCAGCTCTGCCTGCACAGCCCGACAAAGGAAATTGAGAGCTGGCATAAGCAGTGTGGTCTAAGGCAGTGGTCCCCAACCCCCGGTCCGCGGACCGGTACCGGTCCGTGGAGCAATTTGTACCGGTCCGCGGCCGCATTCTCTTCCGGCCGCAAACAATGAGGGCCCGCGTTCACCGGTCCGCGCGGCTAAAAAGGTTGGAGACCACTGGTCTAAGGGAAGGGCAACGTCTCATCCCCCTCTTCTCCCTCCCCCTCCCCCATGGACAAGTCACTTCACCTCTCCTCAGGTCCTCCACACGTGAAACGACACCCTCCTCCCCCCAATACGCGAGGCTGTTACTGGAAAGCACTTGGGAAGCTGAGTGCTACTTGACTGCCCAGTATTATTAGCAAGATTCTTATTAAGCTTATCAGACTTTACCTTTAACTTGCTTTCAGATTTCACTGGTGAAGTCCCGTCCCACCCCCTCATCCCTTCTCTCTTTAGCCCAAACCTCCCAGGGTCAGGAGATGGGGATTTTGCTGCACAGGTGATCCAAGTTCAGGTCCTGATCAGATTCCCAGGCCAACAGGGAATCCTATGGGCAGAGACACAGTGAGGGTGAGGGCCCAGGGACCCCAACCGACCCCTGCTTTGCCACAGACTGATGCCACTACAAATTCACGGTCCTGATCTCTCTGGTGGGAGAAGTGGGGAGGGAGAGAGGTCGCAGACCCAGCTCCTCACATCCCAAAACCCCGGGCCACCATCTCCTCATGGTGTCTCCTCCACCTCCTCCGCTTCTGGGCCCCCTCTGGAAGGAGCAATGGCAGCTCAGCAAGGACACATGTGGCAAGGTGAAGGAGGAGACGCCTCTCAGAATATCACACATGCACAAAGCAGGATCCTAAGCCAACAGGGAAATGGGGGATGCAGCGCATGCTGTGACCTCAGCTACTTGGCTGGTCACTTGGGCTCCCCTCTGTAGGAAAATTCCGGTTGTGCCCCTGCCTGTGGGATTACATTTTGAAGCACCCACTCCTCTGGAGAACGATGGAGTTTGAACCTCCTAAGACAGGGTTTCTCAAACTGGGGGTCGCGACCCCCTGGGGGGTCGCCAGCTCCTGCCGCCGCAGCTTGCAGCGGCGGGGACGGGGGGCCCGGGTGCAACCGGATGCCCGGCCGCAGTGGGGCCGGGGGGCCGGGGCAGCCGGTTGCACCTGGGCCCCCCGTCCCCGGCGGGGACCGGGGGGGGGTCGAGCCGCAGCCGCCCGCCCACCCGCAGCGGGGGGGTGGGGGTCGCGCTGCAGCCAGCCACCGGACCGGAGGGGTTGCGGCGCACCGACGGTGCAGGAAAAGGGGTCGCGGTCTCAATAAGTTTGAGAACCGCTGTCCTAAGACATTTCAGGCCTGATTTTCACCCACTGCTCCAGCTGACATTAGCGTGTGTTGGATGCGACAAGCAGATCAGCTTCTCAGCATATCAAGTCAGATCCCCAAAATCAAGCCCCTTAGAATGACAGGCCACGTCTGAAAATGTAGGCCGGGGAGTCAGCAGAGCAAGGTGCCCCTCATGTGACGCCCTGGCCAGATGGAAGAATGTCATGGATGCTCAGAGCAAGGGTGACCGTGAGACCTGTTTTAGGGAAGGCCGTGAACAAGGTGAGGCAGGAACAGAATGCTCTGAGGGGGGCTCCGGGGCCTGCCAAAGGGGACCGAAGGGAATGGAAGGATTTGGATGTCAGAGCACGAAATGCAGGCACCAGCCGCTTTGAAGGGAAAGATCTTGCACGTCTGAGGTGAGGAGGATTTTTTTGTCACCCACTCAGAATTTGAATTCAGGTTCCATCCCAGAGCACTAGGCTGTGGTGTACTTTGAACGCCCTCCAGTTGCTAGGGAGTGGACTGTGTGAATAAGAGAGGTGTACGGAAAACATATTGTCCCCCACGGACTTCCCCAGCCATTGCAGTTGGTCAGGGGAGGTTTCGAAGGGAGGGGTGGTTAAGGAGAGCAGCAGTAGAAGTGTTAGGGCTGTGAGCCACTATTCATTTACAAACTATAATTAATGTGATGTTTAGATTAATTTCTGATGCACTCTCAAAGGTGCACTGAAAGCATTTTTCCTTTATTATAATGTTGATTGCTTATTGGGGAGATAAATCTAACTGTCAGTTATGCACTGACTTACCAAAACTTTCAGACCAAGCAAGCATGGATGCAAAAGGAACAGCTGTTTGCAGCTCCCCAGTTAAAGGGACAGCTCTACTTTTCCCCAATAACTCCTAATAAGGAAAATCTAGACACTTTAAGCAGGGACTTTTTCTTTCTTGTGTAGTTTAAGAATTTCTTAAAAGAGAAATACACAATCTATTTCTCATTGTTTCAAGCTCTGTCTAGACAGACAAAGGATAGACACCTTAAGATATGCATAAAATCCATATACAAAATAACTGTAGGTGCCATTGATATATTTGTGTACACGCAGCTACATACACATATATATATATATATATATATATATACACACACACACACACCTTTAACATGTTTTCACTTAATATGTAATTGCACTAGGGTAGTGGTTCTCAACCAGGGGTATGTGTACCCGTCGGGGTATACAGAGGTCTTCAAGGGTGTCACAGGGTCCGGGCCGCCCTGTGGTCTCTGCATTCTCAATAACAGGTCTTCACACCAGTCTTCCGCGTTTAACCCCAGTGTCCTTTATTTATAGTACAAGTGCGTGGCTCCCAAGTGGTAAACAGTGCTCCCCAATCCCCAGACAGTTACCTCACTGCCTTGTTTCACAGGCCCTCGAGGCACCTCCTACCCAATCAGGAGACAAGGCTACTACCTCCTCTCCACTGCCTGGCCTTCCCCACTACTAACCATGAGTAAGGGCTTTTTATAGTTGGGCCAGCTTCCTACCCCAGCTGCACCCAATCAGTCCTGGCTAAGCCTGCGAGCCTCGGCTCATTAGGACTCCCAGCTGGGCTCCCCTGCCGGCCACTACCAGCTCTACCCCCCTGCCTCCTGCCGGAAGCAGGGGTTTAAACTATAGAGGCAGGGCATTTCAGGGGGGTTTACTCCTGCCCTGCCACAGAGGGGAATATCAGTTCATCAAGATATTTGCTTAGTTTTCCAACAGACTACATAAAAAGGAGTAGCAAAGTCAGGACAAACTAAAATTTCATACAGACTGTGACTTGTTTATACTGCTCTGTATACTATACACTGAAGTGTAAGTGCAATTATTCCAGTTGTTTTATAATTATATGGTAAAAAGGAGAAAGTCAGCAATTTTTCAGTAGCAGTGTGCTGTGATACTTCTGTATTTTTATATTTAATTTTTCTAATCAAGTAGGTTTTAAGTGAGGTGAAACTTGGGGGTACGCAGGACAAATCAGACTCCTGAAAGGCCAGTAGTCTGGATCCATTGAGAGCCACTGCACCAGGGGACTCATTGCCACATGGTAACTTTGGAGCCACAAGAATTCAGGGAGAGTCAAAAGGGGATTGGCCATTTATGTATACAACAAAAATTCCAGCGTTAGAACAGCTAATGTTGAAAAGAGGTTTTTCCACAGCACCCCTGTTTCATTCCATGCAGAGGAGGGTCAGTGCTCAGTTAATGAACAGCTATTCAACACTTGGTTTTATCCTCGTTGTTCACTGTGCAGCCCTTGGCCTCATTAACTGCCCACTATTCAAACCCTGCTCAGAAGACAAAAATCTTCATTTCCTTGTGGGCTTTTCTGTCACTACAGGACTTGATTGCTTCATGAATATTAATTAATGTATCTCCACAACCCCTCTGTGACGTGAGGGGATGTCCTCCTCTTTTTACACATGAGGAAGTGAGGCACAGGGACATTAAGGTCAAAAATATCCACCAATTTTGAATGCCCAATTTCGGGTGCCTAGAGCCTCATTTTTCAGAGTCCTTAGCATGAGATAGCACTTCATGTGCTCAAAGCAGAGCTCCCATTGACTTCAGTTGCAGTTGTGAATGCTCAGCACATCTGTAAATTGGTCCCCAGGTTGGGCACCCAGGAAATGAGGAACTAAATGATTAGTGATCACCTGTGAAAAGTTTAGTTTAAGTGACTTACCCAGAATCACACAGGAACTCTGCCAGAGGCCAAGATGGATTCCAATTCTCCAAGATGACTAGCCTTGAGACCTTCTTTTTTCTTCCTGCAGTCCCCTGCCTCATTCACTACACATCTTCCAACATCTTACAGACTGGAGTCTCCTTCACTACGCAATCCTAATTCATTCACAGAGCTGGTCCTTTGTGTGCCCTGAATGAATCAAAAATAATATGTGTAATTAAATATCGTATCATAGTGCATAAAAACAAGGAAACCAAAACTTAACTCTGGCATTCCCTGAATTTGGAGTGCTTGACTTTGCAACTTTACTGTTCTTTTAATGTGGAGGGAGAGGGGTGATTTCCTAGGTTTTTAAAAAAACAAACCGAATGAAACCAGAAACTCCATCATGTGGCATCCAATTGACGCCGGTGGCAGGGCTGACTAGATCTGGAGGCCCCCTGCTGGAGGCCTCGTGGGCCTGCCTCACCCTGCTCCAGAATAGAGCAGCGAGAAGTCCCAAGAAGTCCCGAGAAGTCCCAAGCACTAGAGTGGCTGCAGAGGAGTGGCCAATCAGTGGGGCTGCTGGAGTGACCAATAAGGAGGCAGAAGGGCCAGGTTAAAATCAAGCAGCAGAGCAGAGACTTCAGTTACAGTGTAGAGAGCTCAACAAGGGAGGTCTGGGTGCCTGGCTGGCTAGACGAACAGCAGGACCAGGGACAACTCACTACAGAGAGCTCAGAGGACAGAACCAAGCCCAAGGAAGGCTGCCAAAGACCAGATGCCTGGCTGTCTGCATAAAGGAGCAGCAGGACCATGAAAGGTCGGTGCAGGCAGGCTGAGCTCAGGGGACTGAGTACAGAGCCTGGCCAGACCAGATGAGGGTCCTGCTGGTCTGGTTACAGACTGAGCCCAGGGAGGGCTGCTGAAAAGGACACCAGCTGATGGTACCAAGATAGGCACCAGCTGGGAGGCTGAAGAAGGCAGGGCCTCTGGGAAGAAGCCTAAGAGCTACAGCCCCGTTCTGGGGCCATGATAAGAACTTGGGATGGTCTACCCTGGAAGGGAGGACAGTGTATATGGCTGGGCCGGAGTGCTGAGTCACTGAAGACCCACCAAGAGAACCATTGGCCGGGTGGGGGCACTCCATTGAAAGAACTAAATCCAAAAGCAGGCTCATACCCAGCCAACCAAATGGGGCTGTCCCGTGAAAAGGCTGTGATTGCAGGCATATTGGTCAGAGAAAGGGGGAGGCCAGGGAGAGATGGGTGGCAACCCTATTACAACACCCACTTGGTTCATCAGCAGGGTTGGAACCTTTAGATCCTCCACATAGATCTCTGCTACATGGGCTAACGGAGTCACTATAGGTTCTCTTCCTCTATGTAAACCAGCACTAGAGGGGTTAGAGACACACACTTTGCCAATGGGTATCATGGATATTTGCTGATAACAGAGGAATGGTTGGACAAGTGGTCAGCATTAGCAGCTGTGAGGGAATGGATCATGCCCAGTGAGATGGAATCTTTGGAGATTTCAGCTGCTAAATTCTACAGCAAAGGCTTGACCAAATATGGGGAGATTTTCACAGGGACAACACAAGGCATATCCCTGACACAAAATCCCCCCCTACCAACAAATGTCAAGTCCCTGCTCCAAGTTATGGGACCACTAGAGATTCTTAAAGAAAATGGGTGACAGAATTTTTTAAAACTTGCAAAACAAAGTATTTTGCTCCAGCCTTGTTCTCAGAACGTGAGCGTTTTAGCGGAAGTCTGTTCCCTCACAATTGTGACTGGTGGGTATAGCCTTGGGTTAAAGGCATTATTGCCCACTGACTAATATTTCTCCATATACAGTTAGGGCTAGATCTTTAACCAGTGTAAATTGGCCTGGCACTACTGAATACAATACAATTATTGTCTTGTATCAGCTAAGGATCTGGTCCTTAGAAGCTTAGCCCAGGTGTGTTTATCATTACAAAAAGAGAGAAGATAGAGAACCCTGTTTCTATTACCTACTCACCAGTCAATAGCTGCCACTACTGACTAGCTCTGAGGCAGTAGGACTAATCTAGATTTTGGTCCAGTGTTCCTGATTTGACTAATCAGATATGGGTGTATTTACATAGTGATAATTAGTCATGTTGTGGATGAAGTTCCCTAGAACCCCATATCCTATTCTGCCATCCAGGTCCAGAGAGTGTTAGGGGACTTCCGATGCCTCTTATGGAATCCCCTGCAAGGTCATCTCCGTCCCATCCCCTTGGAGCAGAATCTCTATGCTATGCTGTCAATAGAAACAGTACCTTCCTCAGGTACGGAGTCTCAACATTTTGAGCAAAGGGAGCATCCTGTTTGCCTAGTGGAGTTTCCGCTGTCCTTGGCTCTTGGTGTAAGAAAACATTTATGTTTAAAAGGCACAACATTTGAACATATTCCCAGTCTGTCACCGATGACCTGACCCAAAGCCCACTGCAAGGAATAGATGCCCATTGACTGCCCTGGGCTTTTGGGCAGGTCCTGGGAGCACACGCACCACTGGTACTCAGGCGTTTTCACACAGGAGACATTTGTGGACACCCCATGATTGTCTGATCCATGTATGTGTATCTGCGGCTATGTTATAACATCAGAGAAGTTAAGCTTCAGTTGACGTTTACTGTGGAAGAAGTAAACAGATCATCTTTCTGTCCATTGCAGCTCTCTGAGAGTAGAGGGGGTGTTGATCAGCGCTAAAAGGATGGACTCTAACTACAGCAGGTTGGATCAGGGATCGGTGTGGATTATTTGGGGACTTTTCCATTTGGGGGTTCTATTTGTTCCCCTCTTCCCAACTTTCCCATTGGTACTAAATGAAGTTCAGTGCCAATAGAGACCCTCTTGATCCCAAAACCAAGATCATTTTTAATTTTTTAATGGTTCATTGCATGTTACAGGATTTTTTCCCTCATCAATTACACTGTTAGCATTAATTGCTGTGCTTCACACGGTGACCTACATGTAGAATTATTTATTGGGCTGGAAAGTTTCACTGAAAGCTATTAATCAATATTTCTGGCTTCTGAACAGAAACTTTTAGACCACCTCCCCCCCTCCTCCCCCCCCCCAGCAGTTTCAAGTCTTTTAATCCATTTATTAAGAGATGCCCCAACCCGGCAGTAATGAAGCACAAGGCGATAGGATAACAGTGGGGAGCTTTCAGATAGCCTGTGGTCAGCATCTAGTGTAGCAGTATGACAAGAATGTGTTTATTTTTCACTGGCTTTTTAATGCCCACAAAGCATTCAAGAGTCTCTCTGGAGCATTAAGGAGCCAGTGAAAACTAAACACCGTGTTTTAACCTAGGTCTCACTGCATCCTTAGTTCATGTTTTCTTGCTATTGTTTATTTATTTATTCATCAGGAAGCAATGCCCCACCCTTTGGTATCTTATTGCACGTTTGGGTGCACCATTACTGTGATTTTGTGCATTGGGTCCAGTACTGGCCATTGCCAGAGACAATCTAGATGGCTTGTTGATCTGTTTGGACATGGAAATGATGATGATCTTATTTAGCCTTTTCTCCCATTATCCAGAAATCCAGCACCACTGGTGAGAAACTAACAGTGGCACAGAGGAAGATGAAGCTAGAAGTTTGATCAGGAGGATGAAGACAGGTGGTGGGAGTTAGAGCAGCTATGGGCATCCTATATAATAAAAGGCCAGAGGATGTTTGTCCGAAGCCGTCATGCACAGTAGAGACGGCCCGGACAAAGAGCCTGCTGGGAGTTGTAGTTCAGCGGCACAAAATGGTCGCCGCGCATGCGCCGCCGCGAGCCGTAGAGATGACCCGGACAAACAGCATTAAGCACTTTGGCCCATGTACACGGGCTGTTACACTAGTCTTGGTAATATTGCGCTACTCCTACAAAGCAAACTCAGCCCTTATGCATGTGTTTACATCTCATTCACATTAAAGTTAGCCTTGTGCCAAAATGCTTTGCTGAATAAGGGTGGATTTACGCACATGTTGAACGGTTTCTTTGAACCACAGCCTGAAGCACTAGCCACAGCTTGTGAAAAGACCCGCAGAAGAGCCATGCTTTCAGATGGCAAGTCAAACTCCCTCTGTTGAACTTAGTATAGACTGATATGAGTATAGACTTGCTCATATCAGTCAACAGCAACGACCAACCTCCTCTCTTGTGAGGATTCTTGATTGGTGAATTTTCGCAGAGAAGGGCACTAGACATCATTTATCTTGGGCATGCTGAACCATGGGATGCTCCATATTCAATGCAAACATACATATTAGTCAGGGATAGGGGGGAAGTTTGTTAATCTGAACACCACTGCTAGGATGAGACCTCTTTGTTATAATCATCCATATCCACTTTCTAGTTCTTCTGTTTCGTAGTATATTTGAGATGATCCTGACCAAGAACCCTGTATCCAAACTTCACGGCTGAGGGCTTGCTCTGTAATCTGAACATGCCCAAATTTAATGAAAGTTCAGGCTCTGATCCAGTGTTGCATCCCAACATCTAGACTTGTACATGAGTCTGAATGGTCTTCTCCTACTTGCCAAGCTGTCAGTTCCAAAATAGCAGAGTTTGTCCTAAAAGAGAAGAATAAGATGCCGTAGGAGGAAAAAATCCTCCTTGCTTGTACCATCAAAAGTCAGATCATCTGCCACAAGCAGGGTTCTCTAACTTCTTTCTAACAGGACCACTTCTTAGAGTGAGAGTGTCTGGTGGACCTCTACCCTGCACGGACCACTTCCCCTCCATTTTGTGATCACACTGTGTCTATGTGGCAATTGCATACATAGGAAAGTGACCTTAGGAAAATGTTCATCCAATTTTAGTCACCCCCGGCGCATTAAGCATTTTGACCTTTTGAAGAAAGTGAATCACACGGTCTCCTTTTACTCTTCATTCAGCCTCCCCTTCCTATCTGTCTCAGCTGAAGCAAGACGAAGAACCATTTTCATGCCGGCTCCCTCAGTGGTCCACAGCCCACACTTTAGGACTTTCTGTTCTGAGGCACTGACATCGGTGACACCAGAAATACTACACCAACTTCTGCCACATCAATAGGCAAGACCTATTATGCCTAGATACCTCCCCCGTCGTCCAGTCCCAGCATCTGGCAGTCAGAAGTTTAAGGACACCCCACGCATGGGTTTTGTTCCTCACCATCTTGGCCAATAGACCTATCCTCCAGGAACGTATCTAGTTCTTTTGTTATCCCTGTTTACACTTTTGGCCTTCCCATGACAATGAGTTCCGTAGGTTGACTGTGTTGTGTAAGGAAGTACTTCCTTGTGTTTGTTTTAATTACTGCCTGTTAATTTAATTGGGTTCCTCCTGGTTCTTGTGTTATGTGAAAGGGTAAATAATGCTTCCCTATTCACTTTCTCCACACCATTCGTGACTTTATAGACTTCTTTCATATGCCCTGTTAGCATACAGGCTTGTTTGTCAGCCTGAGATAGAAGTTTGAGTTTGACTTTTTGATACTTTCATATCTTATGCTAATGCATGTGAATAACAATGAACAAAGACACTGTGTGTTGTGTTTCCCACAACCAGATGGGGCTTTTCATACAATGGGAAGACATAAGGGATAGAGCAGTTACTGGGTATGGTGGGAGTGTAATATATGAGCGCACACTTGAAGACTGCCTCAACTCCTTATCTCAAAGCAAGTCACACAAGGGGGGATCTGAGGGGGGAAGTAAAGCACTAAAAAGCCAGTGAAATGCCTGCCCCTGCCCAGAGAACAACCTCACTCCTTACCCCTCCTATGGGGTACAAAAGGGGTGGGATTAAGACCCTGACTCACCACCCTTCAGAACGGAACCTGACCATAAGTTATAAGGGGTGTGACTAGGGACGTGCATTGGAGGTATATTTGGGCCAGTTAAGGAGGAGGATTGGGAGTGGGAAGGGGAACGGGAGAATGGGGGACTGGAAATAGGGGAATGAGGAACGGGGACACAGCCAAGACTCTGCCCATTGGAGCTAGAAACAGAACACTGGGAAGCGGGAGCTCCATCAGGGTGCAGAGTTAGGGCGCTCTACTGGTGTGTAGAACTGTAGTTGGGAGAAGGGAGGGGAAAACTCTATCGGAGTAGACAAGCCCGGCTTGCGTGAAGGGCTTTGGAATATGTTTGCTTGGAACTAAACTCCAGTAAACATCGCATTGCCTGCACTTCGGACTTCTGGTCTTTCGCTCTCTGTCTGCATGACAAGAACCAGGGGTGAGGGTGAAGGGAAAGCCCCCTAACATGCCCCATTAATTGTCTCTTTACTATAGGCTGCATTGACTTTCTATAGGACTATTTTTTATCAGAATGTCATGCGGAATTAATGCTTTACAGACGTCTCGTGGATTGTGTCAATACGGTTGCTTCCAACCAGACTTGAGATCTCATGGGATAAAAATTGAGTTTGTTTGACATGACTTATTTTCCATAACTGTGTTGACTGGGATTAATAATGCTACTATCTTTTCATTCTTTACTGACGGCATTCCATATCAGCCTTTCCATGATATCACCCCACATCGGTGTCCAACTAACCAGCCTATAGTTTCCTACGTTATTCTGTTATTCTTTTTAAATCTTGGCACAATATTAGCTTTCTCTCCATCCTCTGTAACTTCCCCGGTGTAGCAAGATTTGTTAAAAATCAAAGTTAATGGTTCAGATGACTCCTCGGCCACTTCTTTTAATACTCTTGAATGAAAGTTATCTGGTCCTGCAGATTTAAACATGTTTAACTTTAGTCATTACTTTACATCCACCCTAGTAACCGATGGAATAGAGATGTATTTTATTATCACTTTAAGGTATGAATACATCATCCTGCTTCTTTCCAAATGCAGAGCAGAAATATTTCTTATCTATATATCTACTGCACCAAGAGATGGTAAAACACCAGCACAAGGTTAAATATTCCAAAAGTCATCCAACTCCATTAGACACTGGAAAATAGCCGAAATGATGTCCTTGGTTTTCAGACGTACTCCATTACTGCAGATTTCAGTAGCATAAATCACATTACAATACAATACCTTCAAATACACATGTACATTAGAGAGCTACTTTCATACACATTGTATCCTGAAATTCTTTACGGTGCTAAAAAAAATTGCAAGACAGCAACTAGTGTATGGTTTAAGGAACATGGCCAGTTAAAGACCTTGCAGAATAATTAAATGAAAACCTTCATTCGTTGATAAGCCTAATAAACGGGGGCAGGAAGAAATGAAGAGGCGTTTGCAGGGGTGTAAATAGAAGGGATGAGAAATGAAAGGGGCTGAGGTAATGAGGAGGTGGAGAGGAGCAGGCTTTGACACTGACACAAGAAGCTGTTGTCACCCACAGAAAATTCTTCCCACTTCGGTGCCTCCCACTTTGGTGGCTTTTAGCAATCAAAATAAGGCACGTTCGGAGGCAGACCAAGGGCAAAGCGATGCACTTTCTCCCCAGTAGGTGGGCCAGCAGCCAAACGATTGCATGTTATTATTCTTCATTATTATTTACTCTGTTTCTAAAGAGCTGTCAGCACGTCAGGAGCAGTGTATCTTCACTCAGGTCACACTGTTCCCTAAGAAGGGTTTTCTGATGCAGGACACAGGGAACTCCCGGAGTTTGTACCGCAGGGAGAGGCCACCTGATGATTCTCTGGGCAGGAAAGGATTGGTGTGCTCTTCCCCTGGGGAACGGGAAGGGTTTATCCCCCTAAGCCCATGGATCTCCTGAAATCCAGGTGGACTTGCAGAGATGCAGCAGAAGGCCAGTGATGGAAGGCTGGTCCAGTGGTTGGCGTGTTATCCTGGTTCATTTCCTTGCTTTGCCACCGACTTCCTGTGCCTGGGCAACAAGTTCTATGGGCCCAGGGCCTGGCTCCAGCAGTGTCTGAGGTTGGGTCTCTCCCTCCGCCCTCCCCCAGGAGCTCCCCCTTCCGCACATCCCCCCAGGGCTCTCACCCATCACCAGCACTGCAGCTTCCTGCCTGCTCGCCCCACGTGGCTTCCGACCCCTCCCTGCAGCCCATAGGGGGTGGAGGGGTGAGGGGGTGTTTGTATGTACATGTGCTGCTCCCACCCCAAGCTCCCCTGCAGCCAACAGGAAGCTGCGGGTGGGTATCTGGGGGTAGCATTTCACGGAGACCCCCGGCTCACCCTGACTAGGAGCCCCAAGTATGCACTATACCCCCCACCTCCTCTCAGAGCCTGCACCCCCACCCCTTTCCCACACACACTGTCCCCAAACTCCCTCCCAGAGCCTGCACCCCTCGCTGCCTTCCCACACACCCTCTCCTGCCCCCAAACTACTCAGAGCCTGCACCTCAGCCCTCCGCATTCCTTCCCAGAGCCTGCCCCCCCCACACCTTGCCCCAGTCCAGAGCCTGCACCCAGGCCCCCTTCCCCCACCCAAAATCCCTCCCAGAGCCCCACCTCTCACCTCTTCTGCACCCAAACCCTGCACCCCTCCTGCACCCCAGTTCCCTGTCTCAGCTCAGGGTCTGTACCCCAGGCCTCCTTCCCACCACCCAAACTCCCTCCCAGAGCCTTAGGCAGGTGGGGGATGGGGAGCTGGTACTAGTTAATGCTGGCAGGGTCAGCATGACATTGGTCACTGTGTTTTTTATAAGTGAGCGCCTAATTTTCATTACTGCCGCAGCGCGGACAAATCAGGCAGCTGCGCGTGTAAATGGGCAGTTATGTGTCCAATAGGCCACCTGCGTGTGCAACATACACAAACCATGCATTCGGTGATGTTAATTGCATGTGCAAATAAAGCACCCAATTGCATGCATGTTTTTGCCTGCGGTTTTAAACGTCATTGTGCAGCTAGCTCAATCCACCCTCCACCTGGGTCAGGGGAAGGTTTGCAATAGCCAGTAGCCACACATAGTCCTTAACCCGCTCTCATTTTTCACATCTAGCTTCCTTGAACCCTGACCTGTTATTGTCTCAGGAGCAAATCTAGATCCATGGATTGGTAGCTTATATAGATATATTCCTGAATGCTATTATTCTTAATTAATTATCAAGAAATAACATTCAGCTATACCTTTGGAATGGTACGCGATAGACCCTAAATAAATACCCAGGCCTAATTTTTCAAAAGTGACTAGTGATTTTTATTGCCTCATTTTGCTGCATGCCCAGTGGCCTGGTTTTCAATGGCTCCGCATCTTTGTGAAAATCAGGTGTCTGAAGTTGAGCCCCCCAAATCACGCGCCACTTCTGAAAACTCAGACCCCTGCAAAGAGGTTACAGGCTGGACAGTTGTAGAACATGAACACAACCAATGAAAGGGAGAAAGGAAGGAAGACGCGAAAGGGAACAACCGCAACAATCACAACAATCAATTATGTGATTATCGGGGGTGGGGGGAGGAGGTGTTTCTAAACAAAAGTACTTGTCTGGGTTGTAGTAGTCATTCTGTGTTGATGAAATATACAACAGTCGGACCTCATGATTCAGCGGAGTGAGTTGAAGCTGCAAGGTCTCTGAGTGTGGGTCTCCTGTGAATGTTCCATTACGTGTTCATCTGCTCAGTGGCAGAGAGAGGAGTCGTTTGATCCTCTAGGGTGGATGTAGAACTCTATTGGGACAGTCCTGTGGTAGCTCTATGCGTTTAGTCATCCCGATGGTGCTATCCATTTAGCACGGACGGAAGGAATTTAGCATGGGCCCCCTCCAACAAACCATTGTATTTTGTGGACTGCAGTTACCCAATCATTTTCTATTGCCTGACCACAGAGCTTTGAGATGATTGGTTATGGGCTGCATGGTCAGGGGACCTGGGTTGTGTTCCTGGTTCTGTCATTGGCCTGCTGTATGCTGTTGGGCAAGTGACGTTGCCTCCGTGTGCCTCAGTTTCACACTTAGTTTGTCTTGTCTATTTAGACTGTAAGCCCTTTGGGGTCAGGGCCCATTTCTTATTACAGGTATGTACAGCATCCTGCAGAGTGAGGCCCTGTCTCAGCTGGGGTATCTAGGTGCTACTGTGAAAAATAACAAAAATTATAAATTCAGCCTCCTTATCCAATCCCAAACCATCCTCAACTACCAGAGTTGCTTCCCACTTCCATTGAGGCTGTTACCTTCTCCCCTGTGAATCGACCATATCAATAGGGAGAGGCAAGGGGAACAAAAAAGGATGAAGGATTCCAGTTCCCATTTGCTTTTGACAGCCTACAATAAATTAACAGCCATTGTTTTCTGGCATGGCTGTCAGACATGTGTGTGGGATGAATTATCTATGTATTGGCCATTACTTCAACCCAAATAGCTTTTGGCTTTAGCAGGACTCAGACAGTTCAAGTTAGCCACTGATGTCACATGAGAAAAGTCAGAACATATTCAACAGGGGACTAGAGTGGTAGAAGAAAAGCCACCAAGTTTAGTCTGAAGCTGCGGGCCATCCCATGACGAAACAGGGACACTCCTTGGGAAAGAAGGAACATGGAGGTGGAGAAGAGGAGGGTTACATTTACCAAGTGCAGCCATATGCTTTCAGTCTAAACCCACTTTAATTGGAGGCTAAAGGCCACTAGATCTGGCTCTACACACAAGGAGAGTTCTTAAAAATTGCTTGGTTGTGATACATGGAAAACAAAGGGATGGAAATCGAATTGGGGTCGCTATTTTGTTTTTATAGTGACTCATTCCTGGTTTGTTTTTAAAGCACTTTTAACCATGAGATAAACAATTTCTTAGACACAAAATGTTCTTCGGACGGAGGACAGCTAAGGGCTACTGCTTTCCAGCCCCCATCCCAACAGTACATTGTGACTAAGCTTACCTCCAGAGGCCATCCCAGCACCAAGAAATTAAGGACAACAGAATATTTCCCGAGCCACCCAGACATTGATTAGATTCTTGGCAGTGCCCAGCTCAGTGGTAGGATGTGCAGAACTTGTGTCTGCTGATGGAAGATGCTTCCAGTGCTGGAAGGAAAAAAGGACAATCACTGGTCATTGGTTTATCAGTATGACAAACCCAGGAATAACAGAAAATGAAGATGGAAAAGGCCTGCTAAGAAATTCAATCCATTCCTCAGCCAGTGTAGCACCGGCCCTTGCAGTACGTTTCCTTCACAACTTTGGTTCTCATTTTAAGGTCCTGTTTCTCTTGATTGGAAATATCAAGGTAACACAATCGTGCTCCAGAAATCAGTTTAGTTCCTGCCTACAGAGTGCGAGAAAGTGAAGGTCTTAAGGGAATGGCCATCCCTGGAGCGATAGGCTTTCAAAGAACAGCAGAAACCTCCCGGAAGTTATCCACACTGAAGGCTCTGCTGAGAGAGTGAATATGGTCTGTAGTTTTCTTTCCAACTCAGCTCATTGGAGCAAATTTAGTAACAAGAGTACCAAGCCTAGAAGACAGAAGTCCTCTCTTAGCCACTCAACAGATACCACCTGAACAATGACAATTGTAAGCGTCACTCCCCCCGCCCCACCCAATGTCACCTGGACAATGTTACAGCTGCGTCCTGGAAGGTTCATCTGTAGGCATGGGTTTGGTCATGCTCCATATCCATTCCGTCCTCAGCAGCTCTGTTGAGATCTCTAGCAATGGGACCGGTTTGGGTTCGGGCCTATCTCTAATAGCAACTGAGTGATGTCTCGTTGTTTGCACGGCAACATACATGTTGGACTTGATCCTGCCCTGTGCAGTCACCAAGCCTGGTGCTGAGTGGGAAGCCCAGAGGATCGTGTGCTGAAGAGAGCCTGCTGCGATGGCCGCCATGGTATTCCAGCCTAGCAGAAGGAGTGAAAGCTAGAAGTGGCTATAGGTAGGCAAGAGGCTCATTTGCAGGTTGATGATTGTGCCTGAGGCTGTATCTCCTCACGCCATCCCTTCTCCTTGTGCTCTGCCACTAAGGGAGTGGGTACACAAGACTTTGAGACTTACCATGCAACCACTGAGGACTGGGCTGACTGCTTAGCCTAACTCATGCCCACACATGGCTACCATTTGCTTTTGTGCGTGTTAGCCCCTCACAAGGTGCAGGATCACGGCTGAAATGTTTTGAGGAGCAAAGCAACCTTCAAGGACGCCTCTGAAGTAGACATGTGATGTGCTCTTCCCCTTTCTGCCCACTCCCCATCTGGGGTGGTTTAAATGGATGGGCCGTCAGGGAGAAACCTCGTTAGTGCCCTGCAGTGAAGCAACCCATCCAAGACCATGATTCTGTGGTGAGAAAGGCATGCCGCGCTCTCAGAGCGCCTACGAGTCCCGGCTTTCTGCAGCCAGGGGCAGAAATGGGGGCTGGGGAAAATCCAGCTCCCTGTTATTCTGTCCTTGTTGCCACCCACTGTTCATGTCACAGTCAGGGAGGGAGAGGTGGGTCAGGAGAAGCCATAGACTCTGTAGTGACAACTTTTTGCAAGTGCAGTGCAGAACAGGGAGGCATGGATCAGTGTTCGCGTCACACTCCCCGTCAGTACCCAGCCTGGGCCAGGGAAGCTAATGACCCAACCAGTGGACCACATTTGGTGATGAATCCTGGTCACGTGCCACTTGAGGCATGTTGCACATACGCGAAGAAGTGCAGACCTGGGGAGATTCAACACCGCGAGCTGCGGTCCTTGCAAATTTCTTGATCCTTTACTACCTTGGTAAATCATTTATTAGGGCATCTTTTTTTACATAGTCCCCGAAAAAACATAAAATAGATTTATCATAAAATCCTGTCCTCCTACCAACCCTCTACAGCCTCATACATCTATTTCTCTGTTTATTAATTAACTGATGCACAGAAACTGCTTTAAGCTTTTTAACCTCTCCCTCTCTTGCTTTGTCCTTCAAGCGTGGAGACCACAATGCTGGGGAAGATGTTAAAAATAGGGGGTGTTACCAAAATGGGCGGTGCATTAAAGTTGGGCTTTAAAGTCAATAGCAGCAGACCCCGGAATTGAAGATGCTCCGTGAAATGTTTAAGGCGTATTTTTGGGCCAAATTCTCCTCTGAGTGACGCCAGTTTAAAACTGGAATAGATTTGCTGAAGTTGGTGGAGTGACTCTGATTTCACCCTTGAATAGCGGAGAGCAAAATGTTGCTCATTGTCATTATCCTGCTTGCAAAGTCTCCTTAGAAGAAAAACAGCGTGATGTGGAAGTTATCTAATCCGCTAGCAGGCAGCTGACCTGAAAAGAGAAAATGGTTTGACACTGTAGTCACTGCTGTCTATCAATCAATTACCCAACACTAGCATTTCAGCTTACAGGTTGAACCAGCGCATCTCTGCTTTTTGGAGTCCCGGTAACTGCCTTACCAGCCTGCAAAGCATCCCCCAGATATAATATACACTCAGCTCTACACACCCTGTATCAGAGTCTCCCAAACACATTAGACCACTCACGGCCAAAACTATCAACTTCAGACTGGAGACATTGGCTCTCTGATCCTGGGAAATGCCACACCAGTTGCTGGCTAGCAGAGCATTTTTCATGCCGTGTCCTGAAGTACCAATGGAAATTTGGGACATCTGATGAAAGAACGCTGAAAATAGGACATCCTAGAGAACCTAAGTCTGGCACAGGGTACATACCCAATACCAAAGAACATCCAGGTCCCTCTCCCGGCTGGTTTTCCCTCTGCTCTCTGTGCAACATGGTGGGTGAACACATTGTCTATCATCTTTGGAAGTGCTACCGGTTTTAGTTTGGTGTTCCATGTGTTGTTGCACAGAAGCTATGGCTTAGTACAAGCTATGGCTTAGTCTCACCATCATAAGTCTTTGACCTTGCCCAGACTAGAGAAACAGTCCATGGAGTAACTACCTCAGGGTTGTTACCCCCGTGTAAAGCCTTAGCCTAGGTGTACTGGTCCAAAACCAATCCCACTGCCTCTGCAGAAAAACAGCCCAATAGAGCATGTTGCTGACGTACAGCTGTAGTTGCTTGTCTTTGAAAATTTAAGTTCCCACCTGGGGCACCACCTCCAGGAGTGCCCAACCCGGACATCCACTAACTAGCACCCCTGTCACATTGTGATGTACATGCTGGAAAGATGGGTCCTAGGCTATGGAAAGATGGCTTTTGCAAGGGAGACAGCTGAGAGGCTGGAACCCCAAATGCAGAGGTAGGCCAACACATGACTGTTGGTAGCTATCCAGCTGAAACCATCCCATCTCTGAATGTGGCACGTTCCTCTCATGTCTGGAGTAAGAGCATTGAGAGTCTAGAAGAAAGTTGGGGGGAGGGGACCGGTTCTTATTAAGAGCTGTATTCAAAAGCATGGACCAGGTGAATAGCAATTTCAACTTAGGGATCTAGGGACATACACCCACGGGAGCTCCCATGGCCTGCTCCAGTTCCACTGAAGTCCATGAGAGCTTTGCTAGCTCCTTCACTGGCAGCAGGATCAGGGCCCTATTGAGTGACAAAGTCAGTCAACCAATCAAACGCAACCTTAGATCATCACACTATCAGACCTCTTATTGGCTGATCCATGAGCCCAGGGGCAGAATAACATCCAAGATCTGATTGACTCTTTCATGAGTTTCACCTACCATTGCACTCCGGTTTTCTGTCAAGAAGCATGAGATGTAGCATGAGGGACAAGAAAAGGGCTTTGCTCCCTTCTTCACCACTGCAATACCAGAACCTCCTTATCTGTGTGGTGCTCCAAGGGCAACTCCACAAAGAACCGATTACTGACTTCAGTACAGGGGGAAGGGAGCACAGGTTAGTTCCAGGTGCTGACGCAGCCCTGCCACTCGAAGATGTGACTACCACACTCCCTTAGGATATCGTCCCACCTTGATGTAACCCTTCATTTCATTCGTCTCATGGCCTCTCACAGAGCTGCATTAACAGCCAAAGGCAGAGAGGGCGGTTTTAACACTGCTGGCTGTGTTTGTGGGGCTGTGTGTGAGTCACGAACGAAATCAGTCCTGTAGCGTGTGAGACTTGCTGATAGCCAGGGATTAGATCCGAGATGAGACACTGATGAGCGTATGGAAGTGCAGGGCTGCAAACCATGGACCATTCCATTCAGGGCAGGCATACATCTGTCAGCAAGGGCTCACCGTTAGCTTTTGGTGGGGTCTAAGACTACCTCTTTGCCTCCCCCTGTTTATCAGCAAACCCTGGATTCTGGGGCATGGTTTGTGCTGCCAGAGCCTTGTCGGGCGATGACCACAGAGGGCTAAAAGGTTTTGGTCTGAAGCACAGGCTGTTGCTCCACAGCGTCCATGCACAGACCCGAGGGAGACGGTCGTCACCTGAGGATGCTCACTGCTGGAGCATGAGGGGCATTTCTTGCATGTCGTGGGGGGCCTCATGATTCTCCGGACACCACGGTCACCAGCTAAATATGCACCCAGAAGGGAGGGCAGAAGTCCCAGCAGCCTTCCGAAGCACGGGTTTCTTTGCTGGATTTAAAGTAGGACCCCAAGTAGGAGCTAATCCCATTAGCCTCCGTGTCATTATAATGGCCTCCAGCCATTGGGGGCGAAGCCACGATGACCAGCTCCGCTTTCCCCCGTTAAAAAATAATAAATAAGACTCAGTTCAAAGTATGCAAACTAAGCCAGCTGCTCCAGCTCACCATGGGCTTGTGCTAGCTGCATCTCCTCTTGGACTCTGGCCCAACGTGCTGGGAACGGACCTGCCCTCAATCGTCTGGTCCCACAGGGGTCCCCTTAGAATTACCCCATTCACCTGTCCAGTCACTAAGGGTGATCCCGTCCCAGTGAGCTCTACATGCCTGCTTGCAAAGCGTAGTGCTGTCTAGATGCCATGGAAAGTAACCCACGCTATGCATGTGACCCCCGTTAGGTAAGTGGGGGTGTTTGCCTCCCTCAAAGGTGCGAATAAGAGTCCGCTACCAGTCAATGGAGCCACTCCTTCACTTCAGGTGGTAACTGTTCAAGCTTTCCGTGCTGATGGCTGAGCCAGCTCGGGTTGGCATGTGACGGTCATTGGGATTCCCCCATATTTACTTTGCCATTATAAGCAAGTCGCTACTGCTCTATCAAGTGCCCTCATTCATAGCTGCAGCGGGGAGAGGAGAAGGCACTGCGGAGGAGATAAAAGGGAAACATCAAGGCTGGTAGAAACAGATTTACCCCAGCCTTGGAAGAGAGGGAGAGACACAGAACGAGTGCCCTGAAAACCAGTCATGACCAGGGCCAACTCGCAGTGGGGGGCCGGCCTGGCCGCGGAGCTGGGGGTGCAAACACTCAGGACCCTGGACGCTGTGTGGTGTTAATGTCTGGAACTGCTTTCGGATCCGACATTGTGATCTGTAACAACCCACCCCATTGGCAACCATCTTCCCCTCACCCTCCCTCCCGCCCACCTCCCCAAGCCTTTCCTCGCTCCCCACCCCCACCCCATGTTCATTCTAAGTGGTCTTGCATGTAGAGCTGCAGCCCCCTTCAGTTGGTTAAACCCCCCGCCTTGCCTCATGTTTTGACAGGGTTTGTGAGTTTTGACAACCCCGCCAGTGCCCAGGCCGCCATCCAGGCTATGAATGGTTTCCAGATTGGCATGAAGAGGCTGAAGGTGCAGCTGAAGAGGCCGAAGGATGCTAACCGCCCCTACTGAAGAGTTGTGGGAACTGCTGGATACACATGACTAGCACAGGTAACTGCACGGGGGAGGGGACGTCACCTGTTGTCGTACAAAGTCTGTGTTGCGGACCCTAAAGATTAGTTCTGCGATTCTCTGGCTTCTATCTTTGCCACTAGCTCTCTGGCTAGAGCCACACCACTGCCCACACACACATGCATACAAAACAGAAACTGGTTGTGTGTGCACTTTGGTAGAAAGAGAGGCAGAAAAAGGCTAAATGTGGGACAAGCCAATTTCCTCCTCCCGGTGGCATCATGTGACTGCGATGAGTCTTCCTGACCACTAGGGACGATAGCAGCTGTTCCGGTCACCTTCTCAGCCATAGAAAGGATTCTGAGGCCGAAGACGACCTGTAATTAAGAGGTGGGAATCAGACTGCAGTTTAATTCCAGGCAGTTGGACCAGTCCGGCGTATATAGCAGTAGCGCTATGTTATAAACATTACAAAGCATTTTTCATATGGTATAGTCCATATCCAGTTTCATCTCAGCATGACAAACTCTTGTAAATAGGGCTCCTTGACACTTAAATATCCCCTAATATCTTCCTTGATAAACTAGAGAAGTGGATAAAGGAATTCATGCTCATGTCCTCACTCAGCTTCTGTTAATTCCTTACTCAGATAATACTCCCACTGAAGCTAACAGGAGCTTTGCTGGAGTGAGGACTTGGTGAAAAATGGAATAATGACCATAGGATTAGCCTCCTGGACAGTACATTGTTTGCTGTTGAGAGGCAGCAAACTTGATACTTGAAGGGAATTTCTAAGGACATACAACAGTGTCAAAAATATCAGCACGACTCACTTGTTTTGGTGGAATTTAAGCCTGTCCCTGCAGCAAAATGGAGTCTAGGCTTTGGATAAAATTTTGGAAAGATCCTAAGTGTCCCATTTTCAGAAGTCACACAAGGTATGTCTACACTGCATTGTGAACACGGATCTACGGGATCCAGGCTCGTGGACTGTCCTCTTCCAAGACTGCACATGGTCATCCACATTGCATGATAAACTCGGATTTACAACTGCTGGACCCAGGTTTCACAGCCATGTTAACACCTCCACACTGGCCCAGGTCAGCTGATCTGGGCTCCTGAGGATTGGGCAGTGGGGCTAAAAATTGCTGTGTAGACATTCGGGCTCACGGTGGAGACCAAGCTCTGGGAGCCTGTGAGAGTGGCGGGGGTGGGGGGGTCCCAGAACTCGGGATCCAGCCTTAGCCCAGATGTCTGCCAGCAATTTTAAACCTCACCGCCCAACCCCCAGGACCCCAAATCAGCTGATGCAAGTCAACCGTGGCCATACTGTAGGTCTCTTATCCCTGTATCACCATATCCCAGTGTGCAGTGTAGCTATAGCCTTAGGTGCTTAGAATTTTCAGCGGGACTTAGGCTTCTAAGACCAAGATCCTCAATAGTATTTAGGCACCTAATTCCCATTGGTTTATTTTTAGTGGGAGTTAGGCACCTAAATACTGGAGGATCTGGGCCTTATGTGGTTTTTGAAAATGGGATTTAGGATCTTAAGTCACTTAGGCACTTTTGAAAATGTATTCATTTCTGTCCCTGCAACAGCTGGTTCTTGTCTCCGAGGCAAAGTGAGGGCATTACTAAACTAATAGTGTCCTACCGGTTAGCTACCGATGGTGAAACGCATGCTGATGGGTGGTGCAGATGCAGCCAGATTGGTGCTGCATTGGTAGAACATTGGGTATTTCTGATGGCGCCTGCATAGCATGGTGGCATAGAGACATCACTGACGATCGTTCAGTTCCTATCTTCAAAGGCCAGAGGCATCCCTTTCCAAAAGGGGCATGACATGGTGCATTGCTTGGCAAGTGACCGTGTGTCAGCACCTGGTAAGGTAGAAACTATTGTCCTCAGTCTGGTGAGTGAATATTGCTCTTCTTCCTGATGGCCATCCATAACTCCACTCAGCTCTTCTCCTACTGGTCCCAAAATGTTATACACTGGCTGGTTTGCCCGGTAAATAGTTCCTAGGAAAATAAATATGGATGAGTGGTTCATTATGGAGATGGGGTAGCCAGCCATTCCATAGTTAAAGCTATCTGCAAGTAGAAGGCCAGTATCAGAGATGTACCTGAACTGCAAAGATCAGTTCTGGATTTCCAACCTTTGGGGGTTTGGGGATCTAAGATTTTGATTCAGGCCATCACAGAATTAGGGATCAACCATCAATTGCCCAGATTTGACTGTCCCCAGCCTTCCAGCCTGTTCTAGTCCCAGTTTCCCATCTTTAATGAATATGCAGAATATCCTGAAAATGCCCCATTTTAGTCTTCATGGCAAAACTCTGTTCCCTCAAGAATCAGTACACTAGAGCCAAGACATGAAGTGGATTAAGAAACTCCCTCTCCATAAATGCATTCGTTGAACATGTTAATTTCACACAGGTCATTTGACTGTCCCAGGGTGATAGAAAGAAAGGTGCCGTCTCAGCAATCAAGTATCTCCTTTGTATATCATTATACAAAGATTATTGCTGAAGTAGTCTTCCACCCTTTTTAAAATACCTTTTCTTTTCCTTGCTTATGACAAGGCCTCTTGGAAGCTTGAAACTGAAATACATTTCCATATCCAAATGCTTTTTTGCTTCATCATCCTGTTTACACGCTGGCTTCTTATTGCAGGTGCCGGGGCATGCACACTAGTTTCGTAATGCAGTACTCCGGGGCACCTAAGGGATTTTCAGTTGCATCTAAGCGATTTAGGAGGACAAGTTCCACTGGTTAGAATTGTAGGGTAGCTCTGAGTGCCGCGTTCTGCACACTTGTTTGTTGTTATAGGGGCTGTAAACACTGGTTTGTTATTGTAGGGTGGTTCTGAAGCACTGGGCTGCACATACTGGTTTGTCGCGAAAAGGCTAGTCACGAGGGCTGAGCTGCATACACTCACTTATTATAAGAGGGCTGCTCCTGGGAAGGGCAAGTGATTTTTATTAACAAATTATACAAAAATTTATTGTCTGGTCATGAGAGACAAGCTGGAGTCAGAAATCTACTTGTCCTTCAGAGCTTATTTTCTCCTTGGCTTCTGTGAAGCAGAAGCACCCGTTCTGCACAGAGTATTCTAATTGTGGAGTACCTCAGCCTCCCCTGCAGTCCAGGTTTTAACTGGGCTTCTCTCAGGTTTTTCAGTAAAACTGGGTCAGGTGTTACTATCCAATCTGCCCCACCCTCTGCCTACAGTGCCTGTAACTATGGGGTGGCGGGGTGCCCAGCACAGTAGAGTCCTGATCCTGATTGGACGCCTCCCAGATAAACAAACAATCATTATTTCCCAATTGCCTCATTCCTGGGTGTGAATGTTGACAGAACTGAGGACCAGCTCCCTTGTAGCAGGAGAAGTTTGCGCCAGCAAAAAGTACACTTGCAATTTTGCACCTAACGGAAAGAAAATCAGGCGCAGATGTGAGTGACTTGCGCCTTTGTCTGCCTCGTATGCAGCGGTGGTTGAATTGTAGGTGGGCCCAGGTACAAAGGAAGGCTGCTTTTCTGAAAATGGGACCCCTTGTGATCACTGAAGAAGGGCATCTTGGGGAGAGGTAGGAATGAAATGAAGTTTGGGAAGCTAGAACAGGGAAGATATTCCATGACCTGGAGGTGTCATGGAGAAAGGTGAGTTCAGAGACATTCAGAGCCTGTTTTAGGCCCATCTCTGCTACAGAGGGAATAAGAGGTACCATCAGTTAAGCATACTCATCGGAGGTTAATCAGAACATAGCAGTGTTACAACAAGATTCCTAAAGACATCCATGATGGGACCCAAAAGGCAGAGAGGCAAAGATAGATAGATACTGCAAAGTTGTGAGGTAACCAACACACTGAACTGACATAACATTATAGAGTAGCCTGGGTAACGGGTTTTTTCAGACTCAGTTCATTGAGATACTTAATTTTACACCTTGCTTTAAGCACACAAGTCAGCTCATTGACTTCAGTGCAGCTACACGTGCTTAAAATTAGGCATATGCTTAAGAACCTTTCCAAACTGGTGCCTTTCCGGGGGAAATATTTGTTTTATTGGACTCCTTTACAAAATTAGGAGGTTGCCAGCAGAAATGTGAACTAAATCCAGCCTGTTAGGCTAACTCAAGAATATTTTCTTTTCTCCCTCTCCTCCAAATAAAAAATCCTCTCCTCAGTCAAATAAGTTTCATTCTGGATTCATGTTTTATCTGCTCTTCCTTTTATGACCCAATTTGGTTCAGGCCACATTGATTTAAAGTCCTTTGTTTTCCTCACAAATGCTCTAAAGTTCCTGTCAAACACTTAAAAAAAATTGCTGTGATGTGGCAGATAAGATCACAAGCTGCAGTGAGGAAAACCCAGAAGGATTCATAGGGCAGAACACTTCCAAAATGGCTGCCTTCTGTTCTCTCGTTTCTTTCTAATTACAAGAGATTGCACCAAAAGGGGGGAAAGAAAGCGAAAGAAATAAAAGAGGCTCATTTGAGGCCAAAATCAATATATTCTATTACAAATCTCCCCTTAGGAATGGGAGGCTGAGGTAACTTTATGTGTCTGTCAGATAGTAAATGTATGAAATAATGAAAAAACTAAGTAGTGGAATCTGCTACTCACATGGGTGCCCGTTTTTAGGAGCACTGGTGTACGTAGATTACCGCAAAGTTGTAGGTTCAAATTACAGTACCCAAGGGACAAGTGTGTGAGCAAGAACATAACTCTGCATAGCCCCTGCTGGCACATTGCTAATAGTGAGAGCAACATCTGCTCCATATTATCCAGCCATGGACATGTGGACACAGACTAGCCCCACCTCCCGTAGCCCTAGCCGTCATAATAAGGAGAAATAGTAACAGTTCAACACTGCCTAGAGGCCTGAACCTCAAGGTTGCCATCTCTCATAATTATATCACAAATCTCACAATATTTGGTGTTAGGTAAAGCCCCAGTTCCGGGAGTCCCGTGATTGTGTGAGAATCTCTGTTTGGGGGATGGGGGATTGTTCATTTGTTTGCTTGTTTGCGTTTGTTTGTTGGGGGAGGGGTGTATTTTTTTAAAGTACATTTCTAGCCTTCATAGTTGCAGAGAAAAGCTAGGAAACTTGAGTAGAGTGTACCCTTGAGGCTTAGAAACCCAAAGGCAAAGAAAAAGTACCCAAAATGTGTCATTTAAAAAAAAAATATTAGGCCTTTTAAGGCCTGAGTTGCGATTTTTAATCACTGGAAGTTGGCAAGACAGGAAACCCCCAGCTGAGATCAGGGCCCAGTTGTGCTAGGCTCTGTACAAATACATAGTAAGAGACCGTTCCTGCCCCTAAGAGCGTACAGTCTAAATAGACAAGAGAGACAAAAGGGTGGTGAGAAAGGAAATCTTTATATCCCCCATATTATACCCATCACACTACAAGGTGAGCCCATCAGACCGGCCTTGTCTCACTTCTATGGACAGCGCCTGTGAGACAACTTCTATGTCTTACTTAATTCACAGGCAGTTTTTAAAGTTCAGCATCTCCCTCTTGTTAAGAAGGTTTTTTACTGTCCAAAGGACGGTTCTTATGGCACCAAGCTTTGGGTTTTTTGTAAGTCTCCCTCATTCATACAACCCTTGTGCAGCAGCCCTGTCTGGTCACCCGTGGTGATACACAGCTCTATGTAAAGAGCTAACACACAGCTTGAGTCATAAATAAGGCCAGTGTTGATTAATTGGTGCATGGGACTCATGCTGGCCCTATGCGCCGGGGTGAATTTCACCCTAACTCAGCAAAGTAGTTACCCAGAGCAGCACATATGACCGGAGAACCTGCCCACTACCACTGCGTAGCTTCATTGTGGAGATTTAATCATCAGCAAATATTGACCATCTTGTAGCCGCCTCTGCTGGGGATATTATTAATGCCTGAGATGAAGAGGGTTTGATTAGAGTGGGCCAGCCAGGAGTAAAGCAGTGAAATTGAGCAACGGTAAATGTAGATGGAGTAGCAAGAAAAAATGTACAAATGCTGATACCTTGTTGGCTGTGGAGTAGTCTACAGAGGGAATTGAAGAAAAACCCCATCTGCAAACCACTGACGAATGCACTGTTGGGATCATTCTGCCCTGTCTGACGTACCAGTGGAAATGCAGATGGCTGTGGAGGTTCAGACTCGCAAATTGTTGTTGATGTCTGGTTTGAGGCTTGTGGTCAGAGCTAGGCAGAAAAGGGGGGCAGGCTGTAAAAAATTTCAACTTTTTGTCAGAAAACCAACCCCCCTCCCTAAAAAAATATTTCAGTGTCCAGACAAAACTGTTCGGTTTCGGGTTTTCACTTCTCCAATGAAAAACAAACAGGTCAAGGAAAGCAGACGCTATCTGTGGAAATGTTGGTTTAGTCAAAAACCCAGTTTTTCTATTGGAAAAAAAAGTTTTGATGGAAAATTTTGGACCAGGTCTGTTTGTGATTTCAGATGACTTCAATGTAAAAAGATGGTTATAAAGAGGAGAGTGATAAATTGTTCTCCTTAACCACTGAGGACAGGACAAGAACCAATGGGCTAAAATTGCAACAAGGGAGATTTACTTAGACATTAGGAAAACTTGCCTAAAGAGGTTGTGGAATCTCAGTCACTGGAGGTTTTTAAGAGCAGGTTAGACAAACACTTGTCGGGGATGGTCTAGATAATATTAAATCTTGCCTCAGTCCCGGGGATGGGATCAGATGACCTCTCAACTTTCCTTCCAGTCCTACAATTCTGATTCCATGAAACTGCAGTTTTGACTGAATTTTTGTCTGTCCAATCTACCTTTAAATGTCCCAAGAGTTGAGGCTTGTACCACTTCCTTTAAGAGATTATTCCACGCTCTCATTGATCTTACTGTTGTTAGGATGTTAATCGTGATAATCCACCTAAACGTCCATTAGTACAATCTAATCCCATTACTTGTAGTTATACCTCCTAGGCCCATAAAAACCAATCCCTTTCTCTCCTGTACAGACTGTTATCTTATCCATGCCTTAGTCATCATTTAAGGCTTGCCTAATTTACAGAAATTTGCATTGGTGTGACTATGTTGATGCAATAACTCCAGTCTTAATGCAGTTGAGCAAAGCAGTGCTTATTTCAGTGACGCTTCATTCGAAAAGGCCGAACATTGGGCATTGGAAAAACCTTAGATCTGCCAAAACGTTTCCAGGAATTCCTTCCTTTTTAGAATTCCCATGATGACTGAGATTAAACATTCCCTCCCAGTGCATTTACAAGCCAAGCTTTTTGTTAACACAGGAGAGCCTGAAAACAAAATTGACTAGAAGGGACTAATTCTCTCTGTTTTAATCATCTAAGGTGCTAGTAAAACTGGTAAAGAAATGTGTTTTCTTTTTTGGCCTATCATTTTTTAACCCGACTGTCCTTTCAAATTACTAATCACTTTATTATTTCAAAAGACTAATTTCTGTTTTGCGGGCTGCAAATTCAATACCAATCTTATACTAAGATTGGCACACAATATAATGCACTGATGCAAAACTACAATAATTAATTGCTGCATTCACTCAAAAATTACAATCAGTAATTACAGCGTCAAGGCTAAATTCCATTCAGCAATATTTGGAACTGGTTCGTCATAAAAACAGGGCAGCTGTGTTTGCAACTAAATGAGCCCAGGTAGGTTGCTAAAGCAGCCACATCATTGGTTTTGGGAGTGCTACAATAACATAAAGCAATACAACAAACATTTTATTTTATTTTATAGAGAGTGCCTCATTAAAACCTCAAGAATCAGAGAGGTAGCCGTGTTAGTCTGGAATAGCAGAGGTAACAAAGTCCTGTGGCACCTTAAAGACTAACTATAAAGTTTTGAAGCATAAGCTTTCGTGGGCTAATATCCACTTCGTCAGATGCAAGCAGTGGAAGTGTTGCATCCGACGAAGTGGGTATTAGCCCACGAAAGCTTATGCTTCAAAACTTTATAGTTAGTCTTTAAGGTGCCACAGGACTTTGTTACCTCATTAAAACCTGTGTCCTTCAATGTGTCCCTATTAGATAATACGGTTATTTCAGGGGTAAACAATAGATATGAAAGCAGCTTGCCAGTTATCACCCTCTTGCAATCCAGTTGGCACTGCTACCCTGAAATAACCTCTCCAAGGATCATTAGTGCATTTTACAACTGGTCACCCCTTCTGAAGTGGGTAACCCCAAGTGAAATTGGGCCAGGGTCTTACTATAGAGATGAATACCTCTTAACAAACTTTCAAGAACGGCCACAAAACCCTAATGGGGGTGGCTATCCAAGGGTGTTTAGTCACAGACAAGTGACTGAGGAAGTTTTTTCCAAATTCTCATATGGGCCAAAACGTGTAACGTTGCCCCTGATTGGAGGGATTGTCTACATGAAATGAACCTAGATCTAAACATGAGCTTCTACCGCCTCAGATCAGATCCATTAGCTTGAAGGCAATGTGGTAGGGAGTTACAGAAGTCTGCAGAAGAGAAGAATGAGAGGAGATTTGATAGCTGCTTTCAACTACCTGAAAGAGGGTTCCAAAGAGGATGGATCTAGACTGTTCTCAGTGGTAGCAGATGACAGAACAAGGATTAACGGCAAGTTGCAGAGGGGGAGATTTAGGTTGGATATTAGGAAAAACTTTTTCGCTAGGAGGGTGGTGAAGCACTGGAATGGGTTCCCTAGGGAGGTGGGGGAATCTCTTCCTTAGAGGGTTTTAAGGACAGGCTTGACAAAGCCCTGGCTGGGATGATTTAGTTGGTGTTGGTCCTGTTTTGAGCAGGGGATTGGACTAGATACCTCCTGAGGTCCCTTTTAACCCTGATATTCTATGATTCTATTATTCTAAGGCAGAAGCAAATTTCTATATGGTCCAGACACTAAAGGGCATAAGCATGAAAAGGGAGGGGTCAATTTATGAATTTGCCAGGGTGCCCGTTAGATTTTAAAGCTGAAATCTAACAAACTAGGCTTGCCAGTCTATAACAGAATCTAATAGGATAACCTCTTTTTATTGAGTCCGGGAAGCATTTGCTTACTAGTCTTACGCTGTCTCCTTTCCAGGCCAGCTTTCAACCTGAACAGTAGTGCTCAAATCAAGACACTTGCTTATTCTTAACCAACCAACAATTCATTAATTCACCAGAACCACATTAATATAGACACAACCAGAGGTTTATACATAAGCAAATTATGAGAGATTCTTGCTTCAGTGATTAACAATACCCTCCATTAGCCATGTTCATTCCTATAATGGGGTAGGAGACTACCCAAACTTGGCTGATTCCTTTTGACAAAGTGTCTTACATGATGTGAAACATTTTCTTGTCTTTACTGATGGATCCTATTTTGGGACTGACAGAGGTGAATAGCTTTTCTAATATTTTTATTTTAAGGGCCAGAAGGAATAATTAGTTATTCATCATTCAAGGCAAATCTGTTTCATATCTATTCCTTACAAGAGGAGCAGAGACTCGCTCAGCTAGTGTGTGAGAGTTAATAGGATAGGGAGGGAGAAATCTAAAGGTACAGGCAAGGGAGAAGAAAGATGCTCTCAGCTGAAATTGGAAATGAGATGGAAATCAATGTGGTGGGGAGATACAGAAGCTGCAGAAGAGAAGACTCTTGCACCAACTGTAGCAAGATTATGTGGCCGGAGAACAAGCCAGTGCTAGACAAAGAGAGGGCAGAAAGAGAATTAGAGAGATTAGACGCATGAGGAAGGTGCTGCAAATCCGGGAAGGGTTTTCAAAACAAGCAAGACTGCTTTTCACAGGATTCTGAAATGAATGGAGACCCTCCCCCCCCCCCCCAGGCATTGCTCAAGATTGGGAGGCCTTGTGGTGACACTTCTTTGGATATCTGGGAAGGCAGCACTCTGGTAACACTACAGTTAGAGGCAGAAAAGACCTAGCCGATCCTCCCGCCACAAGCTGATGCAGAATTATTCCTTACAATACATTTGCTAACGTTAGAGGAGAAAGGCATGGATGGGAAAGACAGAGACAGTGCAGCCAAGATAGGGCACTTTCTCAGAAGCAGAATTGCAGACCCAGAAGAGGAATGAGGAGAATTCAGAGTCAAGGATAATATGGATGGGAAAGGAGAACAGAGGGTCTAAACAAAGGAAGGTGAGCTAGAAAAGAGGTTGTTGTTCTTGTGAATGCTCCTCTTCTCCAGTAGTAACTTCCAGGGCCGGCTCCAGACACCAGCATAGGAAGCACATACCTGGGGCGGCACTCTGTTAGGAGCGGCATTCCGGCCAATCTTAGGGTGGCGCTCCTCCGGCTGCCCTTTTTGGGGGGCTTGGGGCGGCAAAAAAGTTAGAGCCGACCCTGGTAACTTCTGTCCTTGAAGTGTTTAGCTGAAGGCAAAGTATGTGTGATGTTCTGTCCCTTTAAATGTTTGAGCACCTTCCCCTATTCAGTGCAAAGCCTCACTTTCCTGTTAATTTCACTTTTGCTACCAGAACACTTAACTCACCAGAGCAGATAGCCGTGTTTCCATCCACTCCCTCTGCATCCGTCTGTCTATCTCCCTCCTTCTCTGCTGGCTCCAGAGAGAGAACATTTGGCAATGCGGCATTTCTGTTCTATGCAGGAACAGAGCTTCCCCTGCAAGAAGAAGAAGAAAAAGTAAGCAAATAATACTTTAATAAAAGAGGACAGAAGTTCACCGAGAGGCACGGGGTGGCAGACTGCTGTTTTTGCTGCCGGGACAGCGTGAGTCAGCTAGCTAGAGAGGGAGAAATAGGCAAATAGTTGCTAGTGCTGAAAAAATTAGGTATTAAGGAAAGGAGGGTAACAAACTCCATGAAACTCTACTCTGGGAACTAGTAAGAATCTTACTAAGGTGATTCAGCGAAGTCTCCATCAGTGTGAGGACTTTCAACTGATGCCCTTAAATAAATAGGCAAATAAAGACAGACTAAAGGAATAGGCTGCTGCTCAGAGCTTGTGCAAAGGAAGCCAGCAGCCATATTGCCTGACCATGTGCAAGCATGTAGGCAGAGAAATAGTTTAGCCTCCACTGCGGGTCTATAGCCAACAGAGGCAGCCAAGTACAAAGGCCAAAGGAGTGTGGCAAACACACAGCCAGCGGAAAGTGATCAACTGCAGGTGGTGCATAGATTTATTTTTTTTTAAGAATTCCCAGTGGAAAAGGAATCCAGGAGGCATGAAGTCCAACAGTAGAACAGAGGGACGGTGCTTTTCTGTAGGCAACATTGATGAGTTCAACAAAACCCATGAATCGTGGGTGGGCTACCTCGAATGTTTTGAGCAATTTGTAACTTGCAGCACCATTCCAAATGGACAACCATTTTCAGCCTTCCTGACCATGGTGGGTTGAAAGGCATACGGACTTCCGCATGACCTGTTGTCTCCATCTGTGTCTGGAACTGCCACATCACTGCAATTACTGTAGCAATGCAGGAACATTTTTCTCCTAACCCATCAGTGATAGCAGAATGATGTTGGTTTCATCAGGGACATGGAGAGTCAATAGCACAGTTTGTTGCCTCTTTAAGGAAGTTGTTGGGGCATTGTCAGTTCAGACAAACATGAAATGAAGTCCTGAGTGGCCAATTAGTCAATGGATTACGCAATGATCAGGTCCAGAAGAAATTACTGACTGTGTCAGCGCTTACATTCAAGAAGACGGTTGAAGTGGCAGTTGCAATGGAGACCAGAGAAAAGGATTCTCTGGAATTTAGTGTGAACTGAGAAGTTTACCTCCTACATCAATGAGACAGAAGACCATGGAAATGGAAGGAATTTCCATGTGGCTGTTGTGTGCAAACTACGCACTCTGAGGAGAACTGCTGGGCACTTTAGGTTATTTGAAGACAGTGCCAGAAGAAAGGACATATCACTATGACCTGTCACACAGTTCAGCGACCAGCAACACAGAATAACCATGTATCCAAGTAGACACTGGCAATGACTGAACCTAAGAAAGCATCAAAATCAGGAATTCATAATGTGGGAAAATACAAGCACTCTAGTGACACTGATCAAGTCCTAACACTACACAGGTTATCAGAAGCTGGAGTCAGAAGTGGCAGCTACGTTACACCCATGATGGAAGAATTTCCTACAAGCATGAAGCTTGATATTGGAGCTGCTGGTTTGCTGCTCTCTGCATTTGCCTGTTACTAGGCTTTGTCAGACGTTCCCGTAGAAGGAATCATCACGGTTTTGAAGACTTATACCAGAGAAAAGTTAGTCCCAAAGGGGATACTGCAAGTGAAAGTTCAACAAGATGGACAGTCATTTGTTTTACCTTTACATATGATGGATGGGAAATATCCACCATTATTTGGCAGATAATGAAAAGCTCAAGGTGAATTGGACTGAGATCAAGGTGATCACAAAAACACCGCCAAGTCTTCAAGAAATACTGTACAGGCGCGCCAGAGTTTTTGAAAAAGGACATCAATAGATGAGCAATATGTCAGCAAAACTCAGTGTTCTCTGACAGCCAGCCAAAGTCTTGCAAGCCTTGTGCTCTGAAGCCTCTGGTGGAAGCTGCTTTGGACTTCTTAGTGAACATTGGAGTCTTGTCACTGGGTTCACACAGTGAGTGGGCTATACCTATCATATCAGGGATCGAAAAGGATGGGTCATTCCAAAATTGTGGAGATTTCAAAGTGACATTGAATCCAGTTTGATGTGCAGATCAGTATCCACTACTCATACTGAAGATTTGTTTGCTATTCTTAACCATGGACAGTGTTTCAGTAAATTGGATTTCCTCAATTCATATCTACAAATGGAGCCCGATTCAGCATCTCACAAATATCTCACCATCACCAGACGAAAAGGTGTATTTTATTACAACTGGTTGCCTTTTAGTATCGGATCGGCACCTGCCATGTTCCAGAAAGTCATGGGTGAGATTCTGAAGGGACTGAATGGAGTTCAGTGCTATTTGGATGGCATCCTTCTTAAAGGGAATGATCAAGAGGATCATTTTCAAAATTTGTATCCTGTCTTGCAGCATTTGGAAGACCATAGACTGAGAGTACGTCAGACAAAAGTGACATTTTTCAAATCTTTAGTTGAATACGTTGGACATGTAATGGATGCCAGGGGTTTAAGGAAATCACCAGAGAAAGAGGAAGCCGTTCTTTAAGTGCCATCACCAGATGCATTCATTCTTAGGCCTACTTAACTACTACAGTGATTTTCTGCCTAATCTGGTGACTGTATTGGCACCTTTACATGAACTCCTACAAGCAAATAAAAAATGGAAATGGACTGAAGAGCAGGGCCGGATTTCCAATTAGGCACATGCCCTACGGGCGCCTAAAAGTTAAAAATGGGTTAAAAGTTTTCATTTTACAGAAAACACAAAGGGCAGCTATAGACGGGCGGTAGGCGGGGGCACTAAAGTTGCTGTGCCTAGGTGTGAATCCAGTTGCTAAAGTCGCTGTTTAAGCCCTGTTGAAGTGAGTGAGCATACAGTTAAGGAAGACAAGACACTTGACATCAGCCAAAGTTCTTACATATGTTGATGCTTCTCTACCATTGGAATTGGCTTGCAGTGCTTCACCATATGGAGTGGGTGTGATTCTTTCCCACATTTTACTAATGCCATGGAGAAATCAATGGCCTTTACATCATGAACATTCACTATTCCAGAGAAGAACTATGCACAAATAGAGCAAGAAGCTGGTTAAGCATTAGCTGCAGAATTTGGACATTGCATACCTATCTGTGTGGTAGACATTTTAACTTGCGGATGTAGCATAAGCCGTTACTTTCAGTTTTTGAACCAAAACATGGAATTCCATCATTAGCTCCTGCTCGTATGGAACAATGGACACTGCTATTTTCAGCTCATTCCCATACTCTTCAGTTCCATAAAAGGATTCAACATGGGAAGTCCTGTCCCTTTTAAAAGGTTGAGCCCCTCCCTAGTGCAAAGCCTCACTTTCATGTTAGTGTTGCAGCCAGAACAATAAATCCACCACAGCAGACAGCTGTATGTCGATCAGTTCCCTCTGAATCTGTCTGTCTATCGCCTTCTCTGCTGGTTCTAGAAATATAACAGTATCTCCATCACAGACATGCTTTTTCTCAGCTGAAGTGTGATATTGACAATACATGCCAAGGTGAGGGGATTGTGCGCTGGTCCTAAAGGAAAGTGAGTTAGCAGGGGCAGTAATGCAAACAACCTGAAACTCATAATAAAGTCAAAGTTTAAAGGATTCCAGGTCCACTCGTGACATGCATTTTGCACATTTTGGCAGGCTGAAAATGGCCAGATCCTATTATGGCTGTCAGGAAGTTCTTCAGAGTTACTGCAGAATCATTCAGTGAAACAGTATATGGTGGTTGCTAGGAGAGCCCTGCGGGGGACTATTTTTTTCATTCTGTCCCAATCCCACCTGCTCCGGCATCGTTTCTTGTATTTTTATCCCTCTCCTATCTGCAAAAATCAGAGTTCCCACAAGACAGACAGATTCCTCCATGCTACTAAAAAAATACCAGAGTCGGTTAATATATCATATAAATAAACAGAATTCAGACACAATTTTACCACAAATCCTGCTTAAATCATGTAAAAAATGTTTTAGCTCCTGTTATAATAGACATTAAATCTCTTTCTATCCCTTGCTTACATTTAAGTATTAAAAATAGTTGCTTTACATAGCTGACATTCTATTTATGACAAACTGGTGAGAGATTTCATGTTTTCCTGCAAATTACCGCGGTCTGGATTTTTTTGCCCTCCAATCCTACCTGCAACAATGTAATTTTTACCCAGGCCTGTTATTATGGCATTGGGTCCTGCCGGACTTATGGGTCACAGTCCTGCTGCAGGACTGTAGTTGCTAGTGCTGAAAAAATTAGGTATTAAGGAAAGGAGGGTAACAAACTCCATGAAACTCTACTCTGGGAACTAGTAAGAATCTTACTAAGGTGATTCAGCGAAGTCTCCATCAGTGTGAGGACTTTCAACTGATGCCCTTATGGTTTTGGAAGCCACATACAATCAGCTGCACTGGAACACTGTGTCTCGGTCACACAGTGGTTTCCAGTGGTATATCAAATGCAATAATTGCAATTGGAATTATTCATGAGGATGGTAACTTTGGCGGGATACAAGTGAATATCAAACCTCGAGGCTGTGAAGAGTTTGATTCAGCTGTAGCACAGAAATGAAGGCTTCAGGTGTGAACAAGGCCTCCCGGATATCTTTCCTCCTGCCCCGTGTCTACAGTAGGGGAATAGGTATCTTTTATTTCAAGTGGTTCTGTTCTTCCATTCAGCTGAGCTTCACCCAACCCTCCTGGAAGATTGGATCGAACCATAAACAAGAGGGGGGGGGGGGGAACTGGAATGGCAGCCGTTACGTAGTTCCCAACTGAGCAGCACAACGATAAGAGCAGAGTGCTCATTCCCTGAAAAGTTAATAGCCATTTAGATAATGGGGGCCGTCCTCTCAGCTGGAGTGAATTGGCAGCTCCACTAAGTCAATGGCGGGTGACGTCAATGGAGCTACACCAGCGGAGGCCCAATTTGGCCCAATTATCATTTCAAGTCTAAATTGCACCAGAGGGTACTTTAGTTATTTGAGTTCCCTGAGATGTAACGTCAGGGTTCTGGCCATTCTATGGGCTTGCCAAAATGTCTCTGCGTTGACATTTTACATCCTAATGGATTCTTGCGATGAAGTGAAATACACTTTAACAGAGCTGAGATACCCATTTCTGAAGTGTGAGCTCTGTTCTTGGCCATCCCTGGAGCTGCTCCAGTAGATGTGGTTAGACACTCAGGTGGCGATGGCTGGAAATCAGGTTCCCTGTTCATTGCTGCAGGGGTTTTTTCTCCTATTGCTGATAGAGGACCAAGCCTATAAAATTAGAGAGGGTCCCCACCAGAACCCCACCACACAAATGGCACAAACTTGCCACAGGGCCTGGCAAAGCTGTGGTGGACATTTACACCTACCCTGTGTTTTTTTTCCCCAGCAATGAAAAACAAATTATATTTGAATCACTCATTTTAAAAAGAAACAAAACAACCTTCGCCCATGGTAAGTTCAGGCCCAGAATTTTTCAAGGCTGTCCTACGCTGATTAAAATCACGACAGCAATAATGTGATCGGTGTTGTGAGCTTTAAGGCCTGATCCAAAACCCAGTTAAGCCAACAGACATCATGCCATTGATCTCAGTGAGCTTTGGATCAGGTCATCAGATGATGGCTGTAGAATTCTGTAAAGGCTGGATCTCCCCCAAAAGAAAGAGCCTAGAATATTCCTGATTTTTTTAGCACTGTCAGACAGAGTGGGCCAGGTTGTTTTGTAGCCCAAGAAAACCCTGGGCTGTAAGTCAGCTAAAATTTAACTCAGGTTGCTGGATAAAAATAATAATTCTCCATCTCCGAAGAAGCCCTCCACTCATGTTTAAACTTTGCATTTCATGGTTATCTCTAAAATACAGTAAATATGTGCTTTTCATGCTCTTTGGTTTCTCCTCTGTGCATCCTCCTCGCATGTCACATGTTGCTGTTTCATAGCAGACTGTATGTTGGGGTGGGAAGAAGCGGGGGAGGGGGAGAAAGCTTTTTTCCCCCTTTTTCTTCAAATGTTTTGGAAGTTGGCTTTTGGGGAGTAAATTCTTGAAATCTCTGTAACATTCCAAACAGGGGACTACACTCTTAAAACATGGGACAACTGTTTGGTTTTATGTTAATCAGGATGTTCTTTACTATAGGAGTTGCTAAACCAGATAGACCAATGGTTCATGTAGTCCAGTGGCCGTTTTCAACAGTCGCCAGTAGAAGCCCTGGTCTACACTGGAGGGGGAGTGTTTGACCTAAGATACGCAACATCAGCTACGAGAATAGCGTAGCTGAAGTCGGCGTATCTTAGGTCAACTTAATTTGTGGCCTCACAGTGCAGGGTCACTCCCCGATCGACTCCGCTTCCACCTCTCATCTTGGTGGATTACAGGAGTCGAAGGCAGAGCAATCAGGGATCGATTTATCGCGTCTACACTAGATGCGATAAATCGATCCCTGATAGATCGATCACTACCTGCTGATACGGCGGGGGGGGGGGGAGAAGTGAAGACGTACCCCAAGATAGAGGAAAGGGCACCACACGCTGCAATGGGCAGTTTCCTCCTAACCTCAGTGGCAGATTGTTCCTATTCTATGATGGGGGTTGCCTGCGACAGCAGGGAACTAGCCGCTATGACCAAGAGGTCCCTTCCAGTTCTGTGGTCAAATCTATGGATTTTAATTTCTTTGGGTTTGCCTTTAGAGCCTTTGTAATTGAGCAGCCTCGTGATCTTATTTTTAATTTCCCCTTTTGGGGACACCACGCTTGCATGAGGTACCTTGCCCCCCCCTCAAGACTGCTCCACTTAATTACATTGTGGTCATAGGCGCTCCATTGTGGTGACTTCTTGAACCAACTGTGAGAACTAAACTGAGGCGACTCGCTCCTCCCGTGTGCTCTAGAATTAGCTGGTCTGAATAACAACCATTGAAGGTGTCAGTGTATGTTGTGTCAGATCACCAGTGCGTATAAATCAGCCCTTAATGGAGCTATGCGGATCTACACGAGCTGATGACCTGGCCTGGCTTTTCCTGTTGCATCAGTTGACCAGTTTATATGCAGGTAGTTGATGTCACACATGGTTATGCGTTAGTGTGCTTTATTGCCTGTCTGATCTCTGTCGACGGGCATGATACATCCTTCGGTGGATTGGAGGCGGGTAGCGTAAACCCACTGCCTTGTTTGTTTTTTATAAATTGGGCCTTGTGTTTAAGATGAGATTAGGTAGATAGGTAGATCCCTGAACATAACACATTATTCTAAAGTTTAAAATGTTCTTAAGCACTAAAATCCTGAAACAGCGGCTGGGAGCATCTCCCTGGGGAAGGTTTCAGATGGATTTTATATCTGTTTCTTTTTATTAAAATAGTACCGTGTGCCTTTACAGCATGTCCCTTTACAGTGTCCCTTTGCCCGCCCCAATTCATTTGCCTGGGAGTTGGGGAAGAAGTAAGGCCACGCACCAGCTAAGCTGGCCTGGTCTTCTCTGGGGTCAATGTGAAGGAGAATGGGAGGGGGGATCTCTTTTGATTGCTTTGTTACACATTAGAATAAGAGCAATTTGCAGTGACAAAGGAGACGACTAATCTGGTTGACTGTGTGTCTGTTAAACCCATGAAAGGCAGTGATGATGCATGTCCCTCTGCCGAACCCCGGGGTGAGCCAGGCTTTTACTCTCCATCTACACAATCAGGAACAAAATGAGTTGTGCGCCTTTATTATTATTTTTACCTGGGGTAGCGAAAGGAAGCAATAGCAACACCATGATGCCATCTCGAACGCGGGCAACAAAACTGCTGCTGAACGAGCACCAACTGAGTCTGGCCACGACCGGAGGCGAGCCATCCGTGTGTGTTTGTGTTGTGGTCCACAGAGTGGCAGGGATCCCTTCCCTATCCGAAAAATCCAATTGACCCAAAACGATTCATATTAGCGAGCCCATCTGTCTGAGGCCAGAGCAGAACCCCGGTGTTAGTTTAATAAATGACGTTCATTAAACGCAGCTGAAAATGTAATCGGCAGAGACTGATGGGGTGAACGGAGCAAAGAATGAGCCAAAGGAGTGAGCAATTATCAGATGTCATTTGTTCTCCTGGTACAGCGGGACCGGGGCTTGTTTGCTGAGATCTTAATTTCATTTTAGCGGAGGCGGAATCCATCAGAGAGGCCCACGCTGCTGCTCCCACGGCGTTTCTCAGGCCCCAGTAGAGAACAAGGCATTTTTTTGTTTCCTAATTTCAGAGAGACGCCCTCCATTAGGCTGGACCGGAGAGGGCTGTTCGAAGATGCCGAGTTAACCCAGGTTTTAGCCCAGACCCCCTCCCATCCACACACACAAACCTGTGACCTGAGTTTAGAGGTGCCTCAAACCCCTGGCTCGTTTATCAGGCTGGAGATACGGGTTACAACCCAGGCTCTGCTTTCACTGGGGCCACCCCGAACTCCCATACTTATCCAACCCCCATTGTTGCCCATCCACTAACTGCCCCCCCAGAACCTCTGCCCCATCCAACTGCCCCCTGTCCCCTGACCGCCCCCCAGGACTCCCTGCCCCTTATCCAACCCCCAGCCCTGGTCCCCTTACCATGCTGCTCAGAGCAGCACGTCAGGAAGCCGCGCCGCCTGACCAGAGCCAGGCCTGCTGCCGCTCTGCCCCACAGGAGTACGCAGCCCCACCCACCGGAGCGCTGCCTGTGCAGCGTCGTGGCTGCGGGGGGGGGGGGAGGGACAGCAAGGGTGCGGGGGTAGCGTTAGGGTGACCAGACAGCAAATGTGAAAAGTCAGGATGGGGGCGGAGGGGGAATAGAAGCCTATATAAGAAAAAGATCCAGAAATCGGGACTGTCCCTATAAAATCGGGACATCTGGTCACCCTAGGTAGCCTCCCTGGCTGGGAGTTCAGGGGCCAGGCAGGATGGTTCATCCAGCCCACGGGATGTAGTTTTCTCACCCCTGGTCTAAACTCTGAGCAGGGCAATGGCTAATCCAGCCCACAATGCGCGCCATCCAGGAGGCATCAGAAGTTCTTTATCCTCTCAGCACCTTGCCCCTCCCTCCTTACCTCGCCAGGATACCTGTGCACAGCAGGAGTCTGATGCTGCAAATCCTTCACCTCATCGCAGCTGGGGGGCAAGTTTTCAGCCCTTTTCTGGGCCGTAAAGACCCGTTTCTCGAAGCAAGTGGAGGGATGGAGGCAGCGGAAGTTGTCGGGCCGGCTCTGAAGGAGGGCGGTACATAATGCACCACAGAGGGACGCCACAGGCACCATGAGCCACTTCTCATCCCACTGTTACTATCTGTCCCCAGTACTATCACTTGTCCATCCCAAAACCTAGGGTGCCAGGGAGCAAACTGTCCTACTGCTTCTGCTGGAAATATGCCTAATACCTAATTGCCAACTTGGCAAGTCATTTAACATTCTTGCCCATAATCCTTTCTTTGGCAAAACCCGAGGTCACGCTCTTAGCGGAGACCCACGCCTCACACAGTCCTGGCCCGCTGGAGGCGAGCTTTGCAGGAGGATTGAGGGGTCAGACTTGAGCACGCCCATAGCTATCTGAATGGTCTTCACTGTGTTCCAGAGCAGAGCAGAGGAGGCTTGTATCTGGGGAAGGGGGAGCCAATAACTGCCTTCCTGTAGGTCTAGTAATGGAGTCAGTACAACAGCAGGGAGACTCTTTGTTCTGCAGCTTGTCCCTATAAGAGTAGCAGGAGAGCCCTCCCGAGTTCCCTGTCCGTTCCGTGAGCTACGCAGTTCCTGTCTGAGTGTAGACAAGATCCATCGTGGTTACAAAGAAGTATAGCTGTATCTCTGTACACTTACTTCAAGTTCATCCTCAGTAGCCGCTAAGCTCACAGACCCATGGGGTAATTTCACTCTCTGGGAACTCCACGAGACATGAGAAAGACCCAACCACCAGCCTTGGGAAAACACAGAGTCTGCGGCTCATGGGATGAGTATTGAGGTGGGCCCAGATCCTCGTTAGGTGCCTAACGCCCACTGAAATCAATGGGTATTAGGGCCCTATCTGGCTTTACGACTCTAGTTTTCCTGGGCCTCAAAATAGGAGCACCGCCATGCCTCACAGGGGGGTTGTGAGGGCAAAGACAGCCAAGATCATGAGGCTTTCAGATACAATGGTCATTGGGGCAAATGCCGTAAGTACCATAGATAGATCAGTAAACTTATTCATATAGGTAAGAGTGTTTGGCATCAGGCCCTACTTGGATAGAGCCATGGGATGGAAGGTCCTCCAGAAGTATGAAGGGTTCTTCTTCCATTCTTCTCAAGACCACGTTGGAGTTACAGCCTCCTGGGTGACCGATTGCATTTCAGACACCTCACCGAGTGGGGCTTTGGGGTTTTATTTTCTTGTGTTTTTAACCCCAAAATGAATACCATTTAAAATGAACCAGGCTGCGGATGCTCATGGAGCCATCTCAGGCTTTCATCAGTTTGAAATAGTTGGGCCTCTGATTTTCACCTTACTGCGCGTAGCTGGAGGAGCATTCGAGTCTGAGAGCAATTAAAACGAAGCAGGACATGCTTTTAGTTAATTGCACGGTGCCCCTTGGAGGATAAATTGAAGCTGCAGGCAAAACAATAAAATATCAGATGTGGTAATGGGGTGATGCAAGCAGGAGTATATTCCTGGCTCTGGGGTGGTTTGGGGGGGCTGCTCAGCTGACCAAACCCTGGACAGCTCAGGTTTGGGTGCTCGGCAAATCCCCATGCCCTGGGAAAGGGTCCATTGTGTCCCACAGAGAAGTGAGTCGGTGTGGACTGCACTGGGCTGAGGGTTAGGACAGGTAACTAGGCATTACGGGTTCCATTCCTGGCCCCGACCCTGGTCGAACTTGGCAAAGTCACTCAGATGACAGGCCGTGAGAGTCGTGGCTGAGTGAAGAGTCAAGTGTCATCTCCAAAGAAGGGAAGAGGATGGGCCCCATACCTGCTCCCCTTGAAGTCCACGAAGTCCCTTTCCTCTGTGCTCGACCCTACCATCCCTCAGCCCCAGCGCAGAGGCCCTGCAAAGCCCCGAGTCTGCAAGGACACCCTAAGCACAAGGCCTTTGTACGTGGATATGGCATAGGAGAGGCGCAAGATCAGGAGCAGCTCTGTAGGTTTAGGGCAGGAGCCACCAACAAAGCTGCAGCTCCTCTTCAGTGTGGACTTGTACATCCAACACCGTGCATAGCCCCACTGGCACACCCTTGTCACGTCCACCTGTCCCTTCCACTACCTCAGCAGTGTGAGACACAGTGAGCCCCCCCCCCGCCCCCCGCAGGCCTGGAGGATGGGGGTCCCCTCGTGGAAATCACTTCCCCTCTCACGCCCGGCAAGCTGCTTTGGTCCATTGTGTAACTGAACGAGAGCCAGAGTGCCCCAGCTGTCCCCGGCCCACACCTGTGGCCATGCATCCCTCGCCGGGTTCCGAGTGCCTGGAAATCCTCGGCGTGGTAAAGCTGCGGCACAGCCTCACTGCCTCTCCCTTAGCAACGACACTAGAACATGAAAGCGTCAGGAGGCGCCGTGTCCGGGTGAATTCGTGTCACTCCGGAACAAACAAAGCGGGAGCAGGGGCAGCGGCACCCAGACAGCTTCCCAATTAGAGCTGATTTTCAAGCACGTGCAGCTTTTTAAGCTTAAAATGTTGTCAGGGTGCTTGGGAGCTAATGAACTCCCCGATGCCGCCTTGATCGAAGGCCCCAGACGGAATAAAAAACCCTTATTAGCTTTGCCAGTTCATCTCCTGCCTAGCACTCAGCAGACGTGACGGGAGGTGTTGCCCTGGGCCCAAACTCAGGACCCTTTCTTCCCGTCCCTGCCAGGCTACCCGGGGGGATGTTCAAGATCCTTGGTCCTTTAGGAGCCGTCCCAGCCCACAGGACTAAGGCTGGGTGAGGCCAGCTGCTGAGTGCTGATTAGTGGCTAGACTTGCCGGCGGAGTAACAGCCGCTCAGGCCATTCACCTTGGCAGTCCATGCAGCGGCTGCCCTTCCCTTTGCCTGTACGGGCACTAATGATAGGCTGACCCTGATCCCTACAGTCGTGATCGTCTCTCTGTGGGCCACGCGTAAGTAGCATCTGTGGGGCACTGGGAACAACCGTGAGTGAGGCCACATGGGGTTACATGCACTCCCGTGCAGACCGACTGACGTTGCGTGAGATGGGGAATGCTGGCTGTGGGACGGGACATTACTCCCACTGTTGGGTCATCCCACAGGGGCAGGATTGGGGTACATGGCACCCCTAAGCTCATGCTGCCTCATCTGGAAGGCAGGAGTGGAAGTGCCCACACGTGGCATGACACTCACGCATTGACAGGCCTGCATGGAACTCAGCTGAGGTCTCCCAGGGCCGGCCTTCACCAGCCTGCCCTGGCTCTGGGTTCAGAAGGCCTCTCTCCTCCCCCTACTAGTGCCAGGTTCAGGCCACACCTCTCCATAGCCCTTCTTCCAAATGCCTCCACACACCAATAAACCACCTGACCATGACTCCCTCCAGAACAACAAAACAGCCGACCATAACACCCTCCCACACCAACAAACCAGCCAACCATGACACCCTCCCACACCAACAAACCATAACACCCTCCCACACCAACAAACCAACTAACCATGACACCCTCCCACACCAACAAACCAACTAACCATAACACCCTCCCACACCAACAAAACAGCCAACCATGACCCCCTCCCACACCAACAAAACAGCCAACCATGACACCCTCCCACACCAACAAAACAGCAAACCATGACTCCCTCCCACACCAACAAACCAACTAACCATGACACCCTTCCACACCAACAAAAGAGCCAACCATGACTCCCTCCCACACCAACAAGACAGCCATCCATGACTCCCTTCCACACCAAGACAGCCAACCATGACACCCTCCCACACCAACAAATCAGCCAACCGTGACACCCTCCCACACCAACAAAACAGCCAACCATGACACCCTCCCACACCAACAAACCAACTAACCATGACACCCGCCCACACCAACAAATCAGCCAACCATGATTCCCTCCCACACCAACAAAGCAGTTGACCAAGGATGGTTATTGTCATTTTTTTTGCCCAACTGTAAATGTAACGTAATTAACTTTAAAAAAAATCCCATAACATCCCCACAAAGGTTATAGGGTTACTTGAGATCTGTGGATGAAAGACATTATAGATATTAGTATTATTATTATTAGCATCAGCTTTAATTTATCAATGGGGAAACTGAGGCAGAGAGGTCAGCTGTCTTGCCCAAGGAGGCAGAGCACTGGCATTAGAACAGAGGGCTGGGTTTTCATCACTTGACTTAGATCTAGCAGTAGCTTTCATGTGCAGCTGTATCTGTGTAATTGTCTCTCTATGAAACTGGCCAGGAAACAAAGTTTCAGTGCCACACAATTTTCCAGTTTTGGGGACATTGTTTTCAGCCACGATGAACCTGTTTGCAGCTCTGGAATCCCTCAACAGGTTGTTTTGAAAACATTCAAAACGGGTGTTTCAAAGCAAAATCTACCCCTGACATAGCCAGGCTGGGAGCTGGGACTCTCACACTTCCCCAACTCCTAGGCTGGGTTGTTTCCTGGGCTGGCCCAATCCCAAGGCAGCTCGCTTCTCAGTGTGCCCACTTCCTAGACCTCAGGGTGCCAAAGCACCCGCTCCCCAGGAGTCAGACGGCCTGGGAGCCAGCTGGCCTGGAAGCCCTGAGGGCCCTGACATCAAAGCAATCTGCGTGGAGAGCGGCCCTGGCGCCGCGAAGCCTGGGATCTCCAGCAGCCTCTCCAACATGGACGCCTGCCGCCCACGTTCCCTGTGACGTTCGTCAAAATCAGCAAATTCCAACGACAACAAGGTTTCATTGGAATTTTTCTGACCATTCTCATATTCATATATAGAGAGAGTAGACTGTAGCCATATGGGGGAGTGTAGCAATAGGCCAGGAGAGTGCGAGATCCTGGGGTGTAATAAGACAACTAGTGACTGCCCCCAGGAGCAACAGCTATAAAGAACTGTCACTCAGGCGAAAATGGAATTCTTCCCCTGCCCCTGTTTGAACCTGCAACATGCCAGCTGAGGTGGTTGGTTTTCTTCCCCTTCAGGACAATATTTTATAGCTACAGCCGCACAGGCAGTCTATATTACGTTTAACGTGTGTAGCGTGTATGTCTCTCTCTCTCATGCACAGAGAGACCTCATTTCCAAAGCTACGGGATTGCATTGCAGTCTTGGGGTCCTGTATGGCGGTGTGGGGCTGCGTAGCTGGGTGTGTGAGGTTTGGCTGTGTGTGGACAGGATGGTACGGTGTGGTATAAAAGCTTGGGGTGGGCCCAGTGCTAATAAAGAGCAGTAGCATGGTGCTGGCCAGGGGCGGTTGTCTGTTTGGTAGCGGAGATGCCAGCCTCTTGTGAGTCAGTTCGGGACCCCTTGTAGCGGGGACAGCGCAAAAAGAAGCAGGGGGAGAGGTTTGTCTGCGGCAATGACCAACAGGGAGACGGCTGGTCTCTCCAACTGGCCTCTCCGTCCGAGCAAAAGCAAGAGGTGGGAAGACAGGAGCAGGCAAGAAAGGAAGGGCAGTGTTATGAAAGACCCTGGAAGCACAAAGCAATGACATGAGAGGTGCTGGGGAGGACCAGCACAACCCTTTAGCTGCCATCCTTCCCCTGCGCAGGGAGTGACACAAAACATGAAGTGCACAGCGAAAAGCCTCTTCTCCCTTAGATGGTAAATGCGGTGGGGGCAAGGACCATGTCTGTCTCTCTGTTTGTACAGCGCCTAGCGGAATAGGGCCCCCATCTGGGTCGTAAATATTCAATAGTGACAAGAATGATTCTCCTCCATTGACGTCAGTGGGAGTTTTGCCCTGGATGCCGATGGGAGCAAGTCATAAACCTGGATTTAACAGCAGTCTCTAGGGGGTGGCGTAGGCCTAAGAGTGGGCCTGGCGGAGGGGCTCGGGTTCTACAGCCAGTCTGGTGCGAATGTGCACAGGCAAGAAAGCCACGTGCATTGTGTGGCGGGAAATGCTGGGAAGTGTCTGACCATTCCAGAGAGTAAGCACTGCGGAGTGGTTTTGTGTTATACCGGGTTGACAGGAATCAGACAGGGCGGGGAAGAGAGGGGGATGTTCAGACACAAGCAAATTCCTCGATCCGCTTTAAGAGCCTGCAGTCTTTGCTCAAGCAAAACTCCCATTGAGTTGAACATCACACCCACGCTGACTCCCCCTCACCCTCAGGAACAACGATGCAGCTTCAGCACCTCCTTCGCGGGCTGCATGTTGAGCCCCGTTGCATGCTGGGACAGGCCTTGGGGCATTGTGTGTGGGCTGCGTGAGGACTCAGCCCAGGTGAAATTCTCCCAGCACAGAGGGCATGCACCATTGCAGGGGGAAACCGGACTTCTTTAACCCCGGCGCTGCTGCAGAAACACCCCTTCAGATGTCAAACCTACCCTAGCCATCACCTCTCTCTGGGCAGGGACCTGCCTTCCACGACAGTGCCCATCCAGCTTGTCCAAAGCCAAGTATATTTATTCAAGGGTACCAAGGAACCATGGAAAACAATAATGGGGTCTAAATGCTCCTTGCTCCCTCATACCAGAAAGCCACCCATCATTCGTATGGGAACCCTGATAGGATCTAATCCTTCCCACCCTCCTGTGGAATTGGGTCCCCCCAGGATCAAAGATAAGGACTATTTGTTGTATCAAAAGGAAGCTCTGGTAACTCCTTCATGGAGTAGACCTCAACCCCCTACCACCACAATGCTGCACAGCACATTCCTACATATAATACAACGTGGTCTCCAAAGATACCGCCTGTGGTTGGAATAGCTGTCATGCCGTCTTGTGCGGGGCGTGAATTTCACCTCATAGTGTGGCCATGGGCAATAAAGGCCAGACAGTGGCCACCCTCGAAAGTTTTCCAGCGGTGCCTTTCATGTGGTGTGTCTGCTCCGGCAGCAGAGTCCAGGCAATACCCGGGGGAAACTGCCGTAACAAAGAGAGCTGGAAGGGTTTTTAGGGTCACCTCTGTAATCACGCACATTCCAGCTGCATCTCAGGGCCCTGCTTAAAGATATCCTCCGTAACTAGGGACTCAAAGGGCGATGAGAATATTGCCAAAGGACTGCCGTAAAAGACTTCACAGTCTTGGCTGGCTTGAGATAACGGGCCGAATTGGCCATAGTCTGTTACGTGGAGGCACGCGCTGGCTCAGCGGTCTAGCTCTCAGAGCTGCTTTGCACCATCACTCCTTGTAGCCAGTCTCCAAGGACGCCCTCTCGCTTTGTACCTACGTCTCACGTCCCAGAGGCCCCATTTCCAGCTCTGGCTGATCCCTGTCTTCATATCCCTAGTATCTTTATTCATGAATGGGCTGGCTTATCTCTTAGCCAGGCCCAACGCTTTTATCTGCTCCCGGAGAAGTGAACTGCTTATTAAATAGATTTGGTTGATTTTTTATTTGAATGCATTTGTTTGTTTTTTTCAGTGAGTTTTAATCATTTCTATATGTATAGGTGTGTGTATACATATGTGTATAGATATATATATGTATACATATATATATTTGTTGTCACATTCACAATGGCTGACATTGTCGTCTAAAAGGCAAAGGTACTGTGCTTGCCCTTCCAAAGTTGACACACAGTTGCTTCCTATTCCATGCATTAGGGGAATTTGCAGTGTTGTTGTAGAGCCCAGGTTCTTCGAGAGATAACGTGGGAGAGGTAGTAGCTTTTATTGCCTCAAGTTCTGTTGGTGAACGAGGCAAGCTTTGGAGCATACACAGAGCTTGTCTTCAGGTCTGGCACCCCAATTTTTTTCCCAGACCCGAAGAAGGGCCCTGTGTAAGCTCGAAAGCATGGCTCTTTCCCCCAAAGAAACTGGGCCAATAAAAGATATTACCTCGCCCACCAGGTCTCACTGTGTATTAGGGGAAACGTCTCAGCTAACATGGCTGGACTAGCGTATCACCCTGCAGCGTAGCCCTGCCAAGAGGGCAGGCCTATCCCAGGAGCAGACCAGGAATGGAACTGCTACTCAGAGGCCCAGACCAGCCCCCACTGCTGCAGGTGGGAAGTGCGTTGTGTCAGCCTTTCCCCTCTGCTCCTGCTTCGCTACACTGTCCAGCATGTTTGGTGGGTGACAGGAGATGTAAGCCTCAGTTTGGAACGCCTGCTTCCTGACCCTGCAGTACCTGCTCCCCCCTCCTGGTGTGACTCACGACACAGGTGCAAGCCCTTAGGGTGAGGTTTATCATAGCGCTACCCTCTCTTGCTGTAGCAGACACGGAGCTGAACCAAAATCCTGTCTGGGTGCATCCATTCACCTCCGTACCAGGCATCATTCAAACACAAGTTCAGATTCAAATGTTCAGCGTACAAGATCCAGGGGGCTGGGCCTGCCGATGGTAGTGACCCGGGCGGGGTAAATCCAGTGTAACAGCAGCCATCGATGCAGTTACTCTAGATTTACCCCGCTGTACAAGAGAGCAGAGTCTGGCTGCTGGAGCCAAACCTAGCGTTCAGAGCCTGGGTTTTGTTCAGGGCCATCTCTATGCTGGAGAACGTCACCTTTTCCCCTTGCCAGCACACACAGCTCGGCTTTGAACAGCAGGAAGAATCCTCTTTGGCCTGCTTGCACGACTTCAGAACTAGAGTCTAAGACAACGTCCTTGTGACAAACCAATGTGCAGTGAAATGTCAATGATGTGCAGTGACTTTTCGGGACGAGGCCTGCTGGGGAGAAATCAACCCGCCTGTGGGATAGGAAGCAAACACCTGAAGTACAGCTGTTGGCGGAGCCCCCTACTTTATGTTTCATTGTGTGCAGTGACTTTTAGGGCCTTGATCCTTGCGGTGCTCATTCAGGCAAAACTCCCCGAGCAAGGTAAAGGCAGCTTTGCCTGGGAAGGACTGCAGGGTCAGGAGGATATGGGCAGTGCAGGTGGAGGGTTTTTTTTAGGCCATATCAAAACAACAATGGAGTCGATTCACACCGGCTGTGCTGCTGTTCTGAGCTTCTCATCATCCGACCCCTTAAAGGGACAGACGCTAGTTACCTTTCCTCAATAACCAACGCAGTCCCTCTTCTTTTACTCCACCACCACTTTAGCTTTTCGGATGCAAACAGGGCAGCTGAGAACCCGATCCAGAGCCCACTGAAGTCAACAAAAGGCTCCAACGGGCTTTGAATCAACCCGTTGCTGAAGAGCAACTTCTCAGGAGTTTGGGGGGCGGGGTGACACGGGGGGAGGAGGAGGGGGAAGAGGGTTTGAACAAAACCACTGCGGTTGGCAGCAAATGTATTTTCCAGACACAAACCGATCTCATCCATTCAATGCATGCTCTCCTCAGCAGCTACTGCATAATGTTTTGTTACTGTTCACTGTTGTTCATGTGTCCACATAAACTGTGTGTAATATGTCTTTGTCCCCCGCTAGGCCTCCTCCGTTATTGTTTTTTTCCTCTTTCTTTCGTCTCATTTTCCTTCTTTCATTTTTAGCGTTTAATTGCAAGTATTTTCACTAGAGCTTTTTGATCCTATTTTTTTCCTTATTACTCTTATGATTTTTATATATATCTTCTTCCCCCACCTTTCCCTTTTTCCACACTATATATAAATCTATATATATATATATAAAAAAAATCTTTTCTTCTTTTGTCATTCAATCAAATTCCAACAAAACCAACCAAGAGCCAGTCAAATCCACCACAGTCTCGAGCTGAGCTAGGAAAAAAGTTCACGTAATGACATGAAAGTGGAGAATACAGTCCCCCAGTCCGTAAGTTCAAATCAACTCGAAGTTGAAAGTGTGACATGATGGCGTCATGTAACAAGCTAAGAATTGGTTGCATGACATGCCGTCAAGTTTCGTGCAGGTGCTGTGGTTGAAGCATTTTTCTTGGATGTTGTATCAGTTGATGATTGGCCAGTCATGATCACATGTGCCTTTTTTGACTTTGTGCTGCCACGATTTTTTGCTGTGCTCATTTGCGTTTCGTTTGGTGCTTGCAGTGGTTTCTTTATTTGTCGTTTAATTTCTCGTCAGCGTTTTATGCTTCTTTAGATGTCACCTAGAAGGAAAAAAAAAAGATGGATTCCTAATTCTTTAGAAAATGGGATTGTTATAACTGTACAAATATTTTTAAAAAAAAAACGAAAAAAGAAAATGCGTGGTTGATTTTTTTGCACTTGAAAAATATTGTGGTTTTATTTATTTTTTCCGGAGAATTGGGGGCCTTTTTCAATTGACACTTTTTTTCCCTTAGGATATTTCAAATCACTGTCCAAAATTTTTTTAAAAGTAATAATAGTAACAGTAGTTTAAAAACTATAGCTATCCAAACAAAAAGCAACCTAGAGAAAAACCTCTTGTGTGCCTTTTCAAGAATTCCTAATTCTAAGGTTCCACATTGCAGCCACTCCTGATAAATTAATTGTTTAGGGTAAGGGAGGGATTGTTTTGAGGGGGAAAAAATAATCCTGATCAAAAAAGCAAAATGCATCTTTTTGTTTACAACTGAAAAAGGGTCCTTGACGAGTGTTTTTTTATTTTTTTATTCTATTATTCTTATTATTTTTGGTGTTGTAATTGTTTAGATTGCTGTGTACGGTTTGCTGTTTGTTGAACCAACAGTGTGAAAAACCTGCCAGCATGGATTGATATTCCGCATGACACTTTTCCACCAGAGTGGACCTTTTGCAGTTTCTAAGTTTCTTGATGTAATAAATCACCGAGTGTATAAGAAGAACCTGCTTGCCAGAAAGAGATAAGAGCTAATCCGTAATGATTAAGCATCCTACTTAAATGTCAAGTCTAGTCGGATCATGATTAAATTTTTTTAAATAACTTTTTTATTTAAGAAATGTTAGCTTTACTGTTTGTTTTTTTTTTCAAAAAGTTCATTCCAACTAATTTTTTTTCTTTTACCTCCCATGAATTGCCTGTTCGGTGTTACTTTCTGACATTCACAAAGGAATATACATTAATCATGGCTTAATCGCCACGGAAAGTCCATATATCGTCATATACAGCACATGGTTAAAATGTAGAGCAATTTTTCCTATAGGCTTCACAAGCTAGAAAGTTCAACCAAGCAAGATTGTGATCTGGCTTTTTCTTTTAAGTGCCACTTTACAACATATATATCTGTACACATATATAGATGTGAGTATATATATTTATATGGATATATATCACTATTATTACAAATGCAGATGGAACAATTGTATTTTTCTTTATCATGATCTTGACTGCCTTGCTCACTTTGGGTCTGAGCTAATTCCCAGTGAAGTCCATGAGAATCTTTCCATTGACTTTAGTGGGAGCACACCTCAAAAACAAACTCCAAAGCAAGAGCTCGGTCCTGTTTCCATTGAATCTGAGAACAAAACACATTTGCTTTCAATGGGAGCAGGATTAGGCCCAAAAGAACAGGCTTTTTATTTTTATTTTTAAGGCCTTTTTTTGTTTGTTTACTTTGCCTTTTTAGTTTAATTTGCAATGATCTTCTTCATTTTTTTAGGGCAGCAGCTGAATGGGCCACATTTAGAAAAATATATATATATATATTTTAAAAAAACAGGAACTGTTGGATTACACCTTTGACATATCAGCAAATATCAATCAAGCTGAAGACTTCAGACTTATTCTCTCTTTGATTGTTTAGACTGTAACATTTCTTCAAGAAAAGTATCACGTCTGCTGACTTCGAAGGACACGGGCTGGAAACAAACAATTAATAAATAAATCAGAACAGGAATAAGATCAACCAGGATTTCTGAAGAGACATTGATATCACCGCAGCAGCTTTCTCCAAACAGGAAATGCAAACCTGGATACGGACAAAGGAGTGCCTGTTTGCCACCAAGGATGCGGCTACCATGTTGACCCCATGGTAACGGTCACTGAGCATCTTAATCTGTCATTCCTTAGCTATATAGGGACCAAAGGACAAAACTTTTTATCGCAGACTTGTAGCTGTATGTAAAATATGGAAGTTCTTTGCTTTTCTCTGAGCTGTTCCTAAAACAGTTTTTGAGAGCAATTATATGAAATATGTAAAAATTAAAAAAAAATGCTTAAATGCTTTTAAAATGGCAAGATAATAGTTCTTTGATACTTTGGGAGGTTCTTTGGTTATACATTAATTAGAGTCTATGAAACTTTCATATGGTTTTCTGTATAATACGTAAGGATCGCGCTGCTCAAAGCAGGTAAAATGACGTCTGTGAAAAGCAAAAAAAAAAGAAGTAAAGTAAATAAATAAAAAGGCATAGCAAAGAGAAAAGAAAGATGGTTGATAGTAAAAAACAAAAACAAAAAAGGTTTGTAAATGCTTCTAACTCTCCCCGTTTAAAATCCTAATAGTTGTACAGAATTTAAAAAAAGAAAAAAACTTTAAAATACCTATATAATAGAAAAAAAATTAGACAACAAAAAGCAAAAAAAAATACTACATAGAAGTTAGCATTAATGCTAAAAACAAAGATGTTGTAGAATTGTAATTTTTGTAGAGGTTAGACTGAGCATAAATTCCTACTCTGCCAATTGCTGTTGGATGCTGTTATTTATCGAGGAGAAAAAGAAGAGAAATGGCTATTTTGGCAGCTTTTTTAACTGCAAGCATTCCAGCTATTAACAAAAATAAACAAACAAAACTCGATTCTTGTAGACAATGCAAATGGGGGGGGAAAAACAGCTGTCTTTTTATCAGATGTAGTTCTAACTTGAACAACAAACCACAGCTATACGCTTCATGTCTTCATGATCTGCTGTCCGCAAATTCCCATCATCCTATGCTTCAGTAGCTTCCATATTTGCTCTAGAAACCTTCAGGGCAAGGGGTTAGCCTAGAACCTTAATCTTAAAAAAGAAAAAATAATATAAAAAAATAAAAATAAAAAATAACATTAAAAAAAAACAATCTCTTTGAAGAATTTCTGAAACTGTTTACAAGGAATTTTGAAAAACAGGGGGATGTTTAAAAAAAAAGATGCTGGCTCTGTTTTTCTGTAAATAAATTTGCATATTTTGTAGGACTTTTAATTGTAATGATAGAGAAAAAACAAGGAAAACTATTTAATGAAAGCACGATATTTATCTTTGGTAAATGACTTTAGAGCAGTTAAAAAATAAGACATTGCTTTAAAAAACGGAATCAGAAAAAAAACAATGAATTATTTAAGAACACATATATTTTAAAGTATATCATATTTATTATAATTTATTTCCACTCTATTCAGATTTGATTTGCATCATTCTCACTCGTTTTAGTGGAACTAAGAAGAGTGTGATGATTAGTTCGGATTCTTCATTTAAATCTGAGTTGGTTTTAATTGGTTTTTGAGTTGGTTTTTGTTTGTTTTATAAATAATGTTATTGTTATCTTGGCCTTTTTTTTTTAACACCGTAGTGGGTCTGATCTTACTGCCCTTACTCTGGCAAAACTCCCATTGGGTGACAGCGGGAGTTTCTCCTGAGTAAGGACAGCAGAAACGAGCCCATAGCCAGGACGTACAGATCTGTAACGCAGCTGCAGTTCCATACAACTGCTCTTTCACTCTCAATTCCCTAAAACTCCTTGTAATCTTCTGTAATTATTGAATGACGCTTTCCAGCTTAGCCCTAAATAAAGCACAGTTTAAAAAAAGAAAGCCCTGATCTTTATTTCTTGGTGGCTCTCCTTAATGTGTTTGCTTTGAGAACAAAATGAATCTATTTCGACTTTTTCATTAATAGACATTGTTTGAGTATCAGAACAAATCCCTTTGTTATATAAAACACATCTCATTGGATTGAATTAATGACATGGTTTCATTTAATGTCTGCTTGATATTCCACTGTGGTTTACCTTAAACCTGGTAGGTTAGAACATCAATTAATGGTACATACAAATTAGAGGCATTGCAGATCCTATTTGAAGCCTGTTGTTTGATTCACACTGACGGTTTTTTCATGCTGATGAGTACAAAGCTCAGGACTTTGCTCCTTTTGCTGCCTTGGGATAACGGTGCGAAACTTGCCAGGCTCTGGGAGTGAGGCTCCGTTTTCCTCAGAGCGGCCCTCACGTCTCTGCTGTTGAATGATGTTGAATGCTAGTTGCAGACCAGTTGGTCTGAGCACAGGGCCAAGACGTGGGGAATCTGCGTTCTTTTCCTGGCTCTCCCAGCGGCCTGTGGGCTTGGAGACACCACACCCCCGATGGCTCCCTTTATAAATGGGATTCCTGCTCCTTACCCAGGCTTTGTGCTCTCTGGAGGCAATGAGAATGGGTACGTGGAAAGTGTTGTTTTTCACCACTAATAGCTCTTGACGGGGGCAGTTGTTTACAGGGAAGAAACCCATGACACTGGAGGGAGATGAGAGAGAGATTCAGGGATGTGGGAAGCGCTCGGTGTTTTCTTCTCGGATGAAGATGACTGTACAGCGCATTAGAACACAGACACACGCTCCGTCTCTGCCTCCCGGTGCAGAGGACATGCTACGGCAGACTGGGCAGGGGTAATGAGCTAGGAAGCCGTTCACCACCCAGATCATGGGCATGGGTGGGACATGGTCTCTGGTGAGAAGGTGGCTGCATTATCAGTGCAACCGGCAGGCTTGACAGACAGCAAGAAGATCCCAGCCTGGGCAGGATGGTGCTGAACAAAGTGCTAGTCTGACTCAGCCTCCTCTGCAGGGCAGCACAGAAGGCGGTATAAGTCCTTATGTGATGGGCCCCCAAAGCCAAGGCTCTGCAAGTGAGGCTGTAACAATTCATATCCTCTGTGGCTGAGCTCCGAGAGGGGCCTGTAAGACACACTCACCAGTAGGGGGCACTCCCGGAAGGGCCCCTGGGCAATCAGTTTCTTCTCCCTCTTCCCGCGTAAAGGCCTGCACCCGGGTGTCTTCACTGCTGCACAGCTGGGAGGACGGAGATGGTAAATGGAAGCAGGGTCCTATTCATAATCAGCTGCTGACCGCCTCGCCTTCAGACAGTGACAGTCTGAGGAGGAAAGGGGGAAATCACACAGACGCTGAAAAATGCTGGTAACAAACCTGGGGAAACTTTAGTTCAGCTGGTGAGACCTGGAAGAACAAAGGTGGCACTACAGAGCGTTGCCTCTCTTCCATCCTATTGTCCCTGGTGATCTTTTCAGGGCTATGGATCGCCTCTGCCCCCCCCAGTCCCACCTCTCTGACTGCCCAGTCTCCTATTCCCTTTTACCCACAGACCCCCCGCCCCTCGAGTCACTTGGACCCCCTTGGGGGCTGCATGTTATGTGATGTAATCCGGGTCCATCCAGGTCAGTCAGTCTCTTTATCCCAGGAGCGTCTAACCCAGGGCTGGACAAACTACAGCCTACGAGCCGGATCCGGCGCACCAGCCCTTTTAACCCTCAAGCTCCTGCTGGGAAGCAGGGTCTGGGGCTTGCCCTGCTCCCGCACTCCAACCGGGAAGTAGGGTCAGGGCCGTTCCACACAGCTCTCAGGAGCAGCGACATGCTTCCCATCCCACTCCTACCCCTGGGGCAGCCAAGGGGCTCCACTCTGCATGCTGCCCCCACCCCTAGCGCCACCCCCCGCAGCTTGAGAACCGCAACCAATGGGAGCTGCAGGGCAGTGCCTGCAGACAGGGCAGCAATGCAGAGTCACCTGGCCGCACCTCCGCATAGGAGCCGGCGCAGGGACATGCCGCTGCTTCCGGGAGCCACTTGAGGTAAGCACCACCCGGAACCTGCACCCCCGAGCCTCTCCCCGCACCCTAACCACCTGCCCCAGCCCTGATCCCCCTCCCAACCCTCAGAACCTCCTGATCCCAGAGCAGAGCACCCTCCTGCACCCATCCCCAGCCCCACCCCAGAGCCCGGACCCCCAGCCAGAGCCACCCCCAAACACCCCACTCCCACCTCCTCCCACACCCTGAACCCTTCATTTCTGGCCCCTCCCCAGAGCCCGCACCCCCACCAGACCCCTCTCCCCCCTGCCACACCCCAACCTAAATTTTGTGAGCATTCATGGCCCGTCATACAATGTCTATTCCCAAATGTGGCCCTCAGGCCAAAACGTTTGCCCACCTCTGGTCTAACCCACAAGAATTGGCCTTTGTGACAAAGTGAGTAAATTTATTGTCATTTGGGCATGAAACCTACATCTGATTCCTGTGTCCAGTCTGAAGCACACCGCAACGAGCAGGAGGACGATTGATCACTGCTAGAGATGGAGCCATTGGGCTATGGACAAGAGCCATGAAGCGATACCAATACCACTCACTTCCATGGCCCAGACAAACTGAAAGATACTTGACAGAGATGTAGCTGAGACAAAGACTATGTTAATGGAATCAGGTCTAGAACTATCACAAAGGATGGGCTTCTTTGGGGGGGAATGGAGTACGAATGGGGGGGAAGGGAAATGGGGGGAAGAGAGTAAGGCCAGCAGCAAGACAGGCTGTTAACTGACCCGGAGAGACCTTTCCATTTTTGCAAGGCAGGTGAGTTGGTTACAAGTCCTGCACTTCAGAACACGGCCCATCTAAGATAGCACGGATGGAAGCCCCAACGTCGATACATGTTTTTCGGGTTAATCGCTTTTTCCCTCTATGCTTTCTAAATCTACTGACTAAAACTGGTTGTCAAACAATAACTGTGCGTTGCTTAGAGACTCGACACGGTCGCCCGTCTCCAGGACGAGGTTACCTTGCAGGCGCCATCAGAAAGGGTATGTAAGTGGAAAGGAGTCTGTGCACTTAAGGCAGCATAATCTGGTCTCGGACCAAGAGCCAGAGAATCGCCTGGGTCTCAATGCAGTGAAGGGTGCGTGGCAAGAGGTCCCAGCCCCTGCTTGGATCTGAGAGACCGAAAGAAAAGACAGAGGCACAGTTTGCCTGTAAGGGTGTCACGCACGTCAAACATTCAAATTAGTAAAGCCACAGAGACCATACAACTAGCCTAGAGGGTCCAAACTTGTGTTCTGCAGAGAGCTGGCTGGCCACATGGTGCTCACTCCTTCTCCTTATCTGCAGCTGCGCAATCACACTGAAAGAAGCTAAGAATGCCGTAAAAACGCATGCCAAGTGTTACTCGTCCAAGTAAGCAATTGCTAGAGTTGCTATCTGCCTGCAAATGAAAGGGGAAGTGACCCCGGCTAGGGAGGTGTCCGTGAGGTGATTGTATCTTAAGGTCTGCTACAAACAAACCTAAGGTCTTGTACCTCACACTGTGGGACTGCATCATCTCGCCGGAGCTCTGTAGGCAGGCAGAGCGTAATTCCCCCTCCCCCACAGTTGGAATTTAGTAAGGAGGGAAAAAATTCCCTCAGGATGTTTAATAACCATTGCAACTCCTGACGGCACACGCTGGCTACATACTGGGTCAGAGGGAAGAACGTCACCTAGTCATCCCTCATTTCTAGCATCACTGCCTGTCCCACCTGAAGCCTATCAGACATCACCCAACCCTGCTCAGCACGAGCTATGACAAGCTCACAGACGAAGGTGCTATTGTGCCGGTAGCTTTGGCACTGCACTGCTTTTCTGGCCATCCTTGCTAACAGCAACTCCGAATCCAGGTTACCCTTTTCATAGCGTCTTCCTATTATCGGCCATCCTTTAGCATTTGCAAACTAGAAAACAAATTCAGCGGACAGGGACCAAAACAAGAAAGCATGAGCGTAAAGTAGATGACACCACTCCAGTGAACCACCGAACACGCTCCTGGGTGTGAAAGGATTGCCAGAAAGCACCTTGTATCTAGTTCCACCGAATGGCTCTTAAAGTAAAGGTCACCCATCTCCAGTTATAACAAAGGGATACTACAGGAAGCCAATGAGCATGGTAGCATTAGTGGAGTATCTGATCATAAAGTGTTACACTTAACAACAAGCTACGGTGATTTTTATCCAAATCAAGACCTTGGGAGCCAGCAACATCTGAAGAGTAAAACTGTTACTCTGTCACCCCACTGCCAGCATAGATGGTCACTATGAGCCAAACTCAGCCCCAGTCTAACTCCCTTGGTAATCACGACACGATTGCCTCTATTGGCCAAAAAGTCAAAGGGAACTGCTGGGTGCCGAGTAGAGCTCTGCAAATAATGGATTTTTCAGCGTTCTGGCCGGTTTCAAAAATTGGTGGGGCTCGGGGTGGGGAAGGGAATCACTTCAAATCAAATCCAAACCTTTTTAAAAAAAAATTCATCAAAACAAATTATCTGAGGGTCACACAAAATGTTTTGCTTCAATTTAGACCATTTTAAAAACCTTGGGGGTTTTTTAAAATAAAATTAAAGGACATTTTGAAACAAAAAAAGTAATTTTGAATAGAAAAATTGAAAAATTTCATTCAGAAAATGTGAAAATGAAGTTAGAATTTTTTGATTTTTTTTTAGTTTTTTATTCTTTTTTATTTATTTAAACAATTCAGCAAAGTGAGACAAATTCACAAAAATGTTTTGGTGTTGCCAAATTTGCACTTTTCACCCAAAAATAGTTCATATGATGCATTTCTGGCGCTGCACACTTCTGAAAATCATGGTAAATAGGAATTTAAAAGACTAACAAGTAGTTTTTCATCCTGTTTCATACTGATAGTGTTCAGAATTAATCTGCGTCACCCAGAAGGTCGCCTTGTTCTGTATTCTTTCCTGTGAAAGCCAAGCAATGTGCAGGATTATATCGTTCATGGAGAAGAATCCCAGAGACTCAGAGGAGGTCAAGTTTTGGAATCACCTGTCCGTATTGGATTGCATTTGAGGAAATGGTATTGGGACACAGAGCTTTTCCCCATGAGGTCACCATTTTGCTTCTAACCCAAGATGGTAGTGATGAAGTCATCTGATGTGCATTTAGGTAAACTGCTGTACATGAAATCGTTTGATGGTCTCATTAAGTTCCTCGTGCACAGGGATCCCTATAACAAATTGATGAGCCCAGTTGACCCCTTTATTGATACTGTCAACAGAGACACTGAGGAATGAGTGAAACCAATAGACAGCTTCCCAACTCCCAGAGATAATCCATCAGGGCTGGATTATATTGGTTTGGGAATATAAGGCAAGTGTACATGGCCCCCACTGGGCCGATTAGCTGGCTATATAGAAGACCGTAGATTCATTGAAACTAGACTGGAGGGCTCTCAAACTGGCCACTTTCGTGGTACGACACTGCACTCTACAAAAGGCAATTATGGATCATGATTGATAAGGCAAAATTTGACTAAAAGACAGATGCCCAGTGGTTGGTATGTGTCAATAGAATTCCTACTGATGAGAACGGAAGTGATTCCAAACAAGGGCTTCAAGAACATTATGTGTGACTAAATTGTACAGTGCCTCAGAGTAATTGATGTGCAGACCAAGTAAGTGTGAAGATGGAATGGATAGCTAGATGTGCAAAACAGGCAACCAAGCTCATAAAGGACCTCAATTGCCTGTTGCACGGTTACTCAATTTACATGGTAATTACAAGTGCAAATTAAGTGTGCGCCTGCACATCTAAAGTTTTTCAATCGCTGGTTCGTAGTAAGTATCTTTCTTAACAATTAAAGGTGGGATTTTTAAGAGAGCTCCACATTGTTCTAACTCTGAACCCAAGAAGTCAATGGGAGTTTTACAATGGTCTTCAGTGGGAACAAGTGAAGCTCTAACTCACAAACTCAGCACTCCCATAATTTTCCTTCCTCCAGAAAGGTCCTTTAAATCCTGGAAACAGACATATCAGTGCATCAAGGAAGGCAGAACACATGACCATCCTTTACCGAAGAACACCATGCATGGTATGACATGTTGTAATAGACAATCAGCCATGGTCTATCATTCTTCTGTGTGAAATCCCCTTCAACCTCTCACTTTATCAGACATACTGTTAGTTCCTCCTTCGGCAATAAGATCGACTGAAGTCTCCACATTTTTCTTCCAACAGTTACATTATTTACGAGCCTAGAAAATAATCCCGCTTTGTCTTCTAGCCCTAGTTTTGCATATATACATGTATTTTTCCAGGATGATCCCTGTGAATTCTTCAGCTCAAATGTGCATTCGCTAGAAAAACATTTCAGGGTGTGTTTTTTTCCCCTCTCCTCTTTATCTATTCATTTGAATATGTTGTAAACTTGATTAATGTTGCCTCCTAATCTCTTTTTTCTAGAGAGAACACCTGGAGCTCCTTTAACCCACCTCAGCTACAGGGAAAAAAACCCCTAAGTTTCAGTTTCATGCCTTCTTCACTCTTACCCTCCCCTCTCCCCATCTGTTGCTCTCTTCTCTAAGAGAAAGGACACACCTGTGCAATATTTATGCTGAGGGGCTAGCCAAAGATGTCAATGCCTTCTATACCGCTTTGATTTTCTTATGCACCCCGGTAATCTACTTCCTTCCCATCCTCTATATGATGGTAATAGTGGGGTAGATTTATGATGGCAATTCTTCTGGTTCTTTTCACAATACGTTTTTTCAGTCTCCCTCCCTTCTCACCTACAGTTCTGCCAACACGCATCATTTATTTAACAACATTGACTAGCCACATTAAATCCTCTTTCTTCCATTCCTTATTTTGGTCAAGCCATTTTTTCCCATACCTGGGGGAATATGTGAAGGTAAATAAAGTCTAAGCCAATGTTCCTGGAATCTCTTCTCGTGCCTCCATCCAAATCCTTCCATGAGGCATCAATCATCTTTGAACGAGAAGATTCTTCGCGTTGCAATTACACTAATCGCTCCATAATTTCACTGTCATTAACTGCAATTGAGTTTCTTTCTCTGCAGATGCTGGAACTGGAGAGTTACCAAACCACATACCATCTTGAGAAAAGCGTGTGTTCTAGTGCTGAGTTTCTGGGTTCTGCCCCCACCTGTATCTTGGGTCGCTTCAACATCCCCATCTATAAAATGAGGAAAATGATGCTTCCCTACCTCACGTGAGGCTTTGAGGCTTAGGGGAGAGGTTTTTCTAAGGCTCAAAAGGAATTAGGTTTCCAACTCCCACCCCCTTGTGCCTTTCAAATAGGTGACCAGACTGCAAATGTGAAAAATTGGGATGGGGGCGGGGGGTAATAGGAGCCTATATAAGAAAAAGACCCCAAAATCGGGAGTGTCCCTATAAAATCAGGACATCTGGTCACCCTACTTTCCAATCTTGCCCCGGATCGTTTTAAGAACCTTAAGTGAAAGATGCTAATGAATGTGCAAAATACCTTATTGGTTACTACATCAAATCTGTGGATGACACTTCATTGCACCCCATGGCTACACAGAGCTTCAAAGTGACAGCAGGTGTAGAACCCAGATCTTCCTGCTCCAAAAGCAAAGCCCCCCCGTTCCTTGACCTACAGGAAAAACAGCACTTAGCAGTGCAGGTACTGCAACACACACGCGAGCGGTTCAGAGTCAATCCAGCAGAGGGAAGCTTTGCACCTGCATTTAGTGCCCTCGTTCAGCAATCCTCACCCACACGTGTCTGGTCAGGCCGATGGCACATGGGGTCCCAGTGCTAACGTTCACTGTTAAGATAAGCAGGAAGACTCTAGTCTAACAGTCACAACGCCCTGAATTGTAAGTGCTAATGCGCATCAGAACCTCTGGCGGCAAGGCGACAAGCAGCACTGTGGGGTTAACCTGCACACGTCAGTACAACATCCCAGGCAAGGCCTGAGAAAGGAAAACTTGACGGACAATCAGAGCCTTATTGAAGAGCCTGGATGAAAATAGACCTAAGCACCAATCTGACCCACCTTCAGGAGATGACCCGTGACCTACTTCCCCAGGCGACTGCATTCCCCTCAACTCCACTTGGGCTACGTCTACACTAGGAGCTGTTCCCAGCTCCCGTGCACACGCTCGCTGTAGCTTCTACTGAGCGAGTGCACTAAAAACAGTGGTGTAACCACAGTCGCTTGGGCAGCAGTGAGCAGGGGCCTGGGCTGGCCACCTTGTGTATAACCTCACCTGTTCCCCCCCCGGGTATGAAGATGGCAGAACTAACGTGTGTCACTGCTCACACGGCTGCGGGTACACTACTATTTTTAGCATGCCAGCTCAATGGGAGCTAGCACAAATATGTCTACGCCAGCTGGGACGTTGCATCCTTAGCTCCAAGGGTAGATGGAGTCTTGGAGTCTCACCCTTCTGATTAGAAGCATGGGTAAGAGAGCAAGCGCAAGAGAACAAAGAGCTCTCTTCCCATTAAGGGCTGATCCACACTGGTATAAATGAGAGGGGGCGACTCGCCAGGCCGGCCCTATCCCTTTGGCATTTGCTCTCCTTCTTGGTCCAAAATCACCTGCGTCTGACGACACTCCGGGGCCCCTGCAAAGCCGGGTCTTTTTCCCAAGCATTTGAAACTCTGGCAGTGGGGAGACATCGTAAAGGTGGGGAACGGTTTCAGATGGCGAGGGGGCTTTCAGTGCTCTCTCAAATTGCTGCATCAGGATGTGATTTTGAAGTATGTCAAAGGCACCTCGGGCTCTTTTCCGCGTGGGTACGTAGCTAGAAATAAAATAAAATGAACAATGAGCATGAGGCCACGTGCCCGGCTACAATGGTGAGGAGCATGTCATCAATCTGTGCAATAATAATCATTAATAAAGAAGTCGCTGGCACTATAAGGTTGGAGGAGCCTGTGACTTCTCCCAGGGTAGTTTCCGTGGAACATCAATGTGTGTCAAGCACAAACCAGTGTGGATTGTGTGTCCATGCATTGGGGGGGAGGCATAATTTAAAGGTAGCCGAAATGACACCTGATGTTCTGAAAGAAATACTGTAAAAGTAAAAAGTCTTAGCACTTTGCTTGCTGATTACGACAATACGTACGCCGATATTTATGCTGATGGCCATTTCTCTCTCCAACTTCGCTTCCTGAGAACACTAACATTTCCCCTCTGCGTGCTATTTGACTCAGCACATGCCGACAGAGGTTGAATAAGATGGTCCCTGCACACTCTGTTACAAAGTACTGACACTTACTAAATTATGCTGTTAAATACTGTAGTACAGCTATAAAATATATTGAAGGGCCATGGAAAGCTGCCAGCCCTTTTCTGAGAAAGACAGAGCACTTTTTGGAACCTTGCCTGTGGCCCGTAATTTTCACTTCCTCCCGCTGTGGTGCGAAGCGACAAGAAAGGACTTGTAAAGTCAAAATTAAAGAGTGGGGCTAAGGTTAAGTTGCTGGTTTCAGGATGGTAAAGTCCGGCCTACTTGAGCGACTCAGAAGGCGCTGAGATCCCACCATCCAACACACTATTATTATTATTATTTATTGGAGCTCATTAAAAAAGTAGAATTTCTGGCTCCTGGGAAATTCCCATATTACCATTTGTTTTTATCCAAAATTAGGACAAAAACGTTTCATGGGACCAAAATTTCCAAACAAGTTCAACTGGGAAATGTCAAAAATTTTCATGCCCCACAGTACCTCAGGCCAACGGAAGACTGCAATGCATCATGGTAGCTGTCATCCAGCCAAGGAGCCTGGTGCATAAGGGAGAAGGGAGGCGTGAGATACCCAAACTACAACTCCCAGGAGGCCCTGCAGCAGCACAGATGGAGACAAATTGAAGTCAAAAGACCTGAAACAAAATGTTTCAATTCAGGGCAACCTGACCTGAAATAAAATATTTTTATTTCAATTTGCCCATGGAAAATCAAATTTGGGGGGCAAAGTTGACATTTTTCCTCTGGAAAACATTTAGACAGAAAATTCCCAACCAGCTCCGGTATTTCTTACTTGTGTTGTGGTAACTTCTAGAAGTCCAAGATCATGGATCAGTACCTTAGTGTGCCGGGCGCTGTACAAAGATAAAACAAAAAGCTTGTCCCTGCTCCAATGAGCTCACAATCTAGACATGAGACAAGAGACAACAGGTGGCTACACACAGGAGTAGGAGAAGGAAACGATGAGACAGTCTCAATCAACACGATAGTGGTCTCAGCTTTCGAGAGGGGAATGGGCTCTGCAGAGGACTCCACGTAGGAGTCTAGGGTGACCAGATGCCCCGATTTTATAGGGACAGTCCCGATATTTGAGGCTTTTTCTTACATAGGCTTCTATTACCCACCACCCTCTGTCCTGATTTGTCACACTTGTTATCTGGTCACCCTATGGGAGTCGGGCAAGTCACTCAGTCTCTCATTCCCCCCAGCTCCCCCCCAGCAAAGAGGGTGGATAAGACCCCCTTGGCCCCACACTTTATCGGTCTGTAAAGAAAACATTAAGTCTTTAAGCAGGGGCTGGCTCTCATTATGGGCCGGTCTGCACAAGGCACTGACATAGCTACGTCTCTCGGGAGGTGAGGGGGAGGAGAGCGGGGAATCCATTTCCCCGAGAGACGTACTTCTACCTCCGTAACTCCCGGTGTAGACAAGATGAATTCTTCCGTCAACCTCGCTCCCCCTCTCTGTGAAGAACCTACGCCAATGGGAGAACCCCGCTTGTTGGCGTAGCTAGTGTCTTCACTGAAGGGACAGAGGTTCAATGACAACAAGCCAGAAAAGCAAGGGCTCGTGTCTACCCTCATGGATGCCTGGGTGATGCCCACTGAGGCCAATGGCAATTGTCCCTGTTTAATTGGGGGGCAGAGCCGGGCAGAAGAAGGGTGTTGTGGAACGGGGCCCTTCTGATTCTAAAACAGACACCGGCTTCACTTTTACTTTTCCCTAGGGTTTGACCAGCTTTTGCCCTCCCCCCCCACCCATGGTTATATCCTTCCCCGTGCAGGAGGCATGGAGGAGCAGAAAGGAGGAGGCAGCCTGACCCATAGCATGATTTTTATTCTTTAAGAGCTTCTGGCTCTCAAGCTCAGTCTCCAAGCTCCTTCCCTCCCCTGCCCATGAATCTCCCTGCCAGAGCTCCCTGCAAACTGGATTTTTTTGGATCGTACATCTCTGCACCTCACACTCCCCAACTCCAATGATTTCCTTTTATAATGAATCTTTTCAGCTCCCCCTTCCCAGCTTCCAAAAATATATAGAACTATGTCATCATGAGCGCCCAACAAAAATCATTTTCTGAGCATCAATCCATTGCTCTGACCCAGTATGGCCATTCTTATGTTCTTATGACACACAAGGACCTTATAGCAAAAAGAGAACTCCAGAGTTAGGACAACCGGGTGCATAAGATTTGAAAGAATTAAACGCTAAAAGATGCAGACAGCAGTTTTTCAGGGTCCTTAACCTTGATGAATAAATGAATAAAATCCCTTTAAAAATTGCAGTGTTTCTTTCAAGTGATTTCCAGCATGTTAATGATCAAGAGAAGCAGAGAAAATTACCGGGAAAGGAGATGACTTTTCTCAGTATCACTCTCACCATGGAGACTGCCAGACAGACCTGAGCTGTAAGCACATAATATGCAAAGCAACATATGATGGAGTAAGGGGAAATCAGGGGCTTTTTACCAGCCCATGGTACATTTTGAACACAGGCAAATTGACAGCACAACACTGGAACATTACCAAAGTAGAGCTTTTGCTGCAGAGCCGGAGCCTTCTAATTTCCTGTGTCTAGATACTTATAGAGAGCGCATCACCCAGAATCCTGGCTACCTCTCAACCATTGACGGAATTATCCCTGTGAGACAGGGGCGTTATCCCCATTTTACAGATGGGGAACTGAGACCCGGAGGGATTAAGGGTAACATTTCAAAAATGTCTATGTGATTTAGGAGCTTTTTAACTTTCAGTAAGACTTAGACCTTGTCTACACGACACAGTTTTGTCAACAGAAGTTAGCTTTCATCGTCAAAACAGTGGATATGTACCCACTGAAACGATCCTCTTGCCGATGTAATTCCACTGCTATGCTGACAAAATAAAATCACCTCGACGAGAGACGTACAGCTTTTCAGCATCAGTGTAGACATTGTGTTTGTTTATGTCGCCCTAACTGGCCTCCAGGAGGTGTCCCACAATACCTATCATGACCACTCTGGTCAGCAGTTTGAACTCCATTGCTCTGCAGGTACAGAGGTATGCGCTGTGGTTAGATGTTTGGCTGCCTGTGTGTGTTCCCTCTGTATACTGCCCCAGCCCCGCACAGACAGTCTGCACAGACACAGGGCCAGCGGACAGCGGGACACTAGCCTGCAGAGGGTGCTCCATTCTGGAAAGAGCTAATTCCCAGATGGCCAGCAGGAGACGCCACAGGGGTGAGTCGTCACCCCGCTACACGCTTCCATCACCTCTTTCAACCATATAGCTCAGATATCCCATAGTCTTCCCAAAAATATCACCTGAAGCTAACGAGACTTGTGCCTAACCATCACCCTTACTTTTATGCTGTGCTCCTCTTGTCTTGTCTACTTAATCAGTGAGCTCTCTGTGACCGGGACAGTCTATTTCTACATGTTCATACAGTGCACAGCATAATGAGTCCCAGTTCTGATTGGATCTGCTAGCTGCTACCTGAACATAACAACCACAGGAAGAAAGCCGGCTTATACATCTGGTACTAGACTTGTCAGAGACAGGGCACTGGGCTGGTTGGACCACAGATTTGAAAATCGTAGGTTCTCAACCAATCCCCCCCCCCCCAAAAAAAAGTGGTGTAGACAGAGACTATCAGCATCACAAGACAGTTTCTCGAGCACCAGCCTAATTATACGTTCCTTACAGACAACTGATATCTTCTCTCATCTTCCTTGGAGGAAAACATGGACAATCTCAGCCAACAGTGGACCCAGAGGCCCTTCATCAGCCAGGAAAGACATGGATCAAATTCCCCCATCATAACCTCAGTGACAGACAGTGGCTGGGGCTGAAGGAGAAATGACAATGCAGCGGTGGTTCTCTTGAGACACCGTTCTGTCACCATAGAAGCAGACAGCTCCCTCTCAAAGAGTTTATCTGCAAAGTAACACAAACATTCCTCCCAGCAGGAGACCTCGGACGAGATGTGCCTGAAAAAATTAAAAAGCAGATTCCCTCAAACGCTTCCAAATCTTTTTCTTCCTCTATCATCCCCCTTTACCATCTTCCTTTTTATTTATGCCTCCACTAGACACACATATCACCATAAAGCATGTTGTCATATGGCAGAGTTGTTCTTTGAATCCACTCCTTGCTTGTGTCCCGCTCTGACGAGAAGTGGAACCACTCCTGTGAGCTGATGAGCAACCTGAGTTCCCATCATGTTAGCGCCTCACATTGGGTGAAATTCACCCCTCTACAGAGGGCCTACCCAAGACCTACGTCCAATGTTGAGGTTTTATGTGATACTTAAGGTCCTCTACACAGGGGGAACGTCACCCAGAATAAAGTCCTTATCTTTGATAGTCTCATGCAGAAAGGGTCAAATTGACCTATTGCCAGAGTTAAGGAGTCTCACCTGATTCTATCTCCTCCTCTGCTCTACCAGTTCAGGACTCTCACTCTTCTCAATCCTTCTTTTCCTCCATTGGTGGTTGAACACCTGCCTGCCCATCTCCCTCACACTGATTTTCCTACCTCCTTTTGTAAGGCACATCTCAGAACTAAAGGAACTCAACCCCCCCTCATCTGAGCGTCCTAAATTGTGTGTGTAGGAAGTTTTCTAAATGCAAACACTGCTCTGTAACGGTACCCCACGGTACCCTATCCCACAGACCTCACTCCTGACTTGTGCCTGTTGCTTAATGGACTGAAACAATAACCTCGAGATCTTTAGGCTGCATTCAAACTCCAGAACCAGAGCCAGATTTTAAAGTAAGGCTAATCTCTACTCCAAACACACCTCTTCCACGCTGTCTACAAGTCAGGAATTCAACCCATTCCCCAGGACATCCTTTACTACTCCCAGTTTTCACAGCTGCTTTTTCCTCTTCCTCCGATTCTCACCCCAGCACCCAAAGACCTTCTTCTTGCTGTGTTCCCACTGTTTTAATCCCTGATGGACCGGAACCAGGCATGCCCTGGATTTTAATATCCCCAAACTTTGGGCCAGTTCCTGGCTGGATCCAAAGGCCATGTCTCCAACCCTGTCACTTGCTGCATGTTGGGAAAATGGTGCACCATCAAATGTAACTGTCTTGCGCCATAATTAGTAAAGAAATATTGGCTGGGAAGATGAGGAAAAATGCACAAAGGGTGCATGGCTGGATGTTTAAGAGTAATGTATATTCATTCCTCTCCTCCCCGCAAGAAGAGCGTGTGAAGGGCTGCACATGTGTGGAAGAGGACGGGGGTAGGGGAGGTGAAAGGGGAGTTGGAATCATGATGTTTGAAGGTGAAAAGAGTCTTTATATCTGGATTAGTGGAGTCCTGGGGCCTTCAAAAATAGTTAAAATTCCCTTTTTTTTTTGAGTAATGGAGAAGTAGTTTGCATTGATCTTAAGAATTTGCTTATAGTTTTCCCTCGAGTTCAATGTACTGGGGAGTGCAAAGCTGACACAGCTCAAAAGTTTTATGAACCTCAGGTAACAGCGTGAAAGGAAATTTTAATAAATATTACATTTATTTAAATTTAATTTTTTTCCTTGTTAATAATAAAAGCCACCCTTGGTCTTCTGGGCTTTTCTCATATGCCTGCTTAATACAGCAGCTGAATTGTGAAATTATTTATATTTTAACTTCGTTTTCAGTAAATCGTCAATCATCCACCTTTCAAGAGCATTAAATTCAGAGACGAATGACAGGGAAGAAGGAGATTGGGAAATAAATATTGACTTTTAGGGGTTTTTTTTAAACAGCGGATAAGAAATAGCAGCTGTTGCGGGTGAGGAAAAAAAGAAAGTAGTTTGTACCTATAGATTTCTTGCCACCGCAGATCAGCCCTCCTGCTTCTGTTTTATCAGTGGGAAGCCACGTCCAAAGTTCAGGGGTATCAGTATTACAGGAGAACTCAGTTCCTGGAGGCAACAGCCCACAACCTCAAAGATATTTATTCACCAATGGGAGTTAGGTGCCTAAATCTCTCTGAGGATCAAGGCCTTAATGGTTAACAGGGGTGACTGGGTAAAATTCTCTGCCCTGTGACATGCAGGAGGTCAGAGTAGATCATCTCCTGGTCCTTTCATGTCTTATAACCTAGGAGTTTAGCCCCTTCTATTTAGAGGTGCGTGTTGTGGACCTCGCCACTTAAAACACCCCGTAGTACTGCAGGCAATAGTTGGTTCCCTGTGCCAAATCCAGGGAAAGCAGGGCTGGCACAGACAGGAAACCCAACACATTAGGTTTCCCCAATGACATCCCCAAAGGATAGGTTGAGAGACGACTCATGCCCCAGTGTCTCCTTTCCCAGGACAGGGCAGCCTTCATCGGTTGGCAGTCTCACTAGGTCTTTCTTCAAACACCCTCTCCTTCCTGAACTAGCCACGGCCTGGTCTCACTCACCAGAACCAGCAAGCATAGACAGTCGTGTGCAAATCAAACAAACAGCCCCCAGAGTGTCTATAAGACAACCGGGGTGGGCATGGGGGCCTCGTGTGCAAGGGATGGCACATACAACACCAGCCTGAAGCAGCAGCTGCCTGCCAGTGTGATAGACTCCTAGATTCATAGACTTTAAGGTCAGAAGGAACCACTATGATCATCTAGTCTGACCTCCTGCACAACGCAGGCCATAGAACCTCCCCCACCCAGGCCCGTAGGAAACCCCTAACCTATGTCTGAGCCACTGAAGTCCTCTGAGAACAGATTGCTTATCGGGGGATGGAAAGTATTTTGGGTTCCTTCGGGACACTACAAGTTATTAATGTCCAGCAGTGTGGATGGGTTGGGTCCCATTGGGCAAGGCACGTTCCCATGTCAGATGCATGAAGATATTCCCCCAGGGCTCATGACTCATAGACTTTACGGTTAGACAGGACCATTATGATCATCTAGTGTGACCTCCTGCACAACGCAGGCCCCAGTCTCACCCACCCAGTCTATGGACTGGTCTTTATCCTTTCAACGGATCCCCAGTCATGCAGTTTGCAGGAAATCTGCGCTTGTTACTGAGAGACCCCAGAACTTCCCCTGGTGTGCAGATGAGGAAATGGAGAAGCAAAGCAGTTCCATGGCTTCACCTGAGTCCCACAAGTCAGCTGAAGAGCCATGACTTCCCAGTTGCCCCATGGTTTCTCCACGAGGCCATGTTGCATCCCCCTGGACAATCTGGTAATTCTTCCCAGCAGTGTTCTTTAATGAAGTTTGGGACGGAGTCACGGGAGACCTGAGGCTCCCATTATGTAGCATTGCCTCTGGGATCGCCATCTGAATTCAGCATGCCAACGGGCCTTCGTCTCGTACGTCCTCCACTCACCTGTTGGGAGCAGCAGTGTTGGCGTGCCAGCCCACACGGCAGCATGAGCATTTGTAAGGTTAAGGTAGGCCCAGTTCTTGGCAGCAGACTCTCAAACCTCTTGCCCCTCCGCGCCTCTACTCTCAAGTGCATGGGGTCAAGGTGGGATGGGATGGGCAGGAGCGGAGAATGGGTATGTTGGAGGAGACCCAGGTTTACCACACGGGCTTTCCTCAGCCCGCAAAGAAGGCACTTGCCTGTTTGGACTCTGCCACCATGAGCCGGGAGCGACCCAGCGGAGGTAATGCAGGTGCATCCCATTAACACACAGTCAGGTTCCTCAATGTTCACCTTGCCACTCCACGCTCCCGCTTCAGTGCATTTCCCTCCACACCTGCTCTGCAGTCTCCTCCCAATCCACCCACAGGATCATTACAAGGGGGGCTGTGATGGGGAGAGAGGCTGACGCACTTCAACAGCAGGAGAGAAAAATCTTTCAAGGTAGCTGGTTTACAGCAAAAGTGGAAGTCTTGGAAGCAAACTAAAATGATCTCTCGGGGAAGGGAGGGAATTTTATCTTGTCTTTGCTGCCAGAACTAATTTCCTGATGTCTAACCCCCTTGTGATATGCATGGGAGCATATTAATGAGCTTTCAGGAGGTAGGGCCTTTATCCCACTCATTGCGGCTAGCTGGGATCCTAGCCATAGTATTCCTATCACTGGGTTATCGTGATTTCAATTAGTGGCTAGTTCACAAGGTGTCCCTCACTTCTGATCCCCTAAAATCTTCCCAGTCCTCAGCAGCTCTCCTTCACACCACAAAAGGTCGAGCCTTGGGTCACAGGTTGCACTCCAACCACCGGGCTCTGAGGCCAGGTTTCAAGTTCAACATTACAGCTCGTGAGCAGCCCGCCAGGAACAGGGGGAGGAGAGGACTTCACGGGGGAGCTGGAGAAAATGGCGACGCTAGAGACGGAAGCCCTCTCTCCTCAGAACAGATACCAGCTTAGACAGTCTCCGGGCATGCTCCCTCATAGCAACCTGCTAACATAGCCCCATCACTGACGTGGAGACACCCATAACTAGAGGGTCCTAGTCTCCCTAGTCAATGGGGTTTGTCACATTAAGGCAAGGGGAGTTTGAATTAAATACATTGTTTTATTCTTTACATCCATCTAAAAGCAACAAAGCAGACCCCTGCTCCTAGCTGTAACGGGCAGAGCTATGTTCTGCCCATTATTCACAGAGCCTTGCACGAGATGGTTGAACCTTTGAACTATGCAGCTTCCTCCCACACAGTACTGGCTGCTCCACACAGTTCGAATCGTTGGCTTTTGGGCTGAGACCCAAAGCTGCCGCCGCGTTTTCTGTGATGCAGACACCTCCCCATCCTGGAAAGTAGGCGGAGACCCACCAAGCTCATTTCGTACAGTCCGCTAGAGACAATTTCAGACAAGTGATTGGGTTTGAGATAATGTTGATTTACAGAACAGTTAAGATCCCCTCCACTGCAGGAATTACTAGGGGAAATTCTCTGCCCTGTGTTACGCAGGTCAGACTGGATCATCAGACTTGACCCTTCTGATCTGTACATTCAGATTTGGAGGATACTGGACAGTTTGGGGTTTGGATAAACATTCATGAATGTCCATAAATCACCACCACCAATTCACTGATCTCACATTTAAGGGGTGACTTGATCGCTATCTGTAAGTACCTAGCTGCGGGACAGAAATTTGACAATAGAGGACTGCTCAATCTAGCAGACAAAAGTCTAACGAGATCCAATGGCTGGAAGTTGAAGCTAGACCAATTCAAATTAGAACCCAAGTGCTAATGTTTAACAGTGAGGGTAAGTAACAATTGGAACAACTGACCCAGGGGTGTAATGAATTGTGCATCGCTGGAAATTTTCAAATCCCGATTCGACATGTTTCTAAAAGCTCAGCGCTAGTTCAACCAGGAATTAATTCTCAGAAGTCCTAGGGCCTGTGTTAGATAAGCAGTCAGACCAGATGATCACAATAGTCCCTTTAGGCTTTATAATCCATGAATCTCCCTATCTAACCTGTGAGTCCCTGGCCCGCAGTTCAGATACATGCAAACTATGGCTCCCTCTGAAAGTAGGGCAGGTGAAGTTAAGAGAGGAGAAGACGGACGACATTAAAAGCAACTCACAAGCCAATTAAGCCAAAAACAAGCCCGAGCTGTGCGTTTTTCTCACGTGTTTGGCATGTCTGAGGGGGCTGGAATTTTCCCAGTACTGATCTTTGGGATGTACTCTTGAGTCCTGGGCTATGCTGGGGGGTGGGGGGGGGGAGGAGTGACCTAATATATGCAACTTCAACTATGCGAATCTGATGGCTAGTTTCTTTGCTCCCTGTATCAGACAACAGCAAACGTAACAGATAGTGGCTGAAACTCCTGAAGCGCCTAAAAAGATCCAGAGAAGCCTCCATATTTATACGCTTCTGCCTCTCCCCCCCGCAATGGTAAAATGATGGGTTATTACATCCAGATGGACCACATGGCAGAATCGTGTCTCTATTCAGTGCACGCTGGGAAAATCCAGGCAACCGTTCCATGGCAGGAGAGCAAAGGGCAGGCAGAGCACTACATAGGGTTACGCACACTGGGAGAGCCCATCACACACCAGACTTCATTCCCTCCCTTCTCGGAGAACAGGTCCCTTTTTAACTATTTGTAGCCCTTTGCTCCATTAGTTCCCAGAACAAATGTGTGGCCTCCATGTGGAGTCTGGAAGTAGGCCAACATCCTGTAACCGCCCTCAAGTGTTTGTAGAGAGGTTCTCTGCTGCTACCCTGCTCATTTTTCCAGTAGCTCCCTATTAAGCCAGATCGATACATTCATATGGGAAAGGCTAAGAACCCAATGTACAGGACCTGTGCCTCCCTGACCAGTCACATACAGTATTCAGAACCTTATTCCATATCACTCGTCCCAGAATTTACAGCACTGTGGCCCCCACACTGGGGAAGTGAAGAAGGCAGACAATTGGAGGGCTGTCCTGAGAGCCCCCACCCAGAGCCTTGTAACACCTCCGTGGAATTCCTTGTGTGAGTAAGAGTTCCGGGTCGTCTGTCTAGGAAAACAGTCACGCGGGGGCTTTGAGAAATACAACCCTGCCCTGCCTTTTATGTGCCCGAAATTAGCACAGTGCCAAAGAAGCTCCTCCTTGATGTATAAGTTCCTTGAGTCTTGGAAGGGAAAAGACACTTGTGGGGGGGGGGGGGGAGGAGGTCTTTTTTCCCCCTTAATATATATATATCTGAGCTCTGCTTCAAAGGCTGCCTGATTTGCTTTGAATAATATAAAACTGCAAAGGGGAAAAAAGAGAATATTAAACTCAGGACTGCAAATGATCTGAACCCAGCCTGAGCTGAGGCAACAGACCCACTTACATTTTTTCATAAAATAACCACAATGATCCTTTTCCCCCCCCCCCCCCCTGAACATGGGCAAAAAGGAGGCCACGCAGAGTGCTTGGAAAATGCAAACACAGCCAACATTAACTGAAAGACTCAGGATGTATTGCACGGAGGTTATTTTCCCAGTCTTTATGTCTAGTTTTCCTTGCCGCTGAACTCTCACCTGTTCCTGAAACCACTCGCGGGCAGTTGACCTATTTGCCCTGTGGATTCCCCTTTGCCCCTCCCAGACTACATATAATGTCACCGGGTAACGATTTCATAGGCTCCCACACTGAACAAACCCAGGGGAAAGGGGGGAAAGACAAGGAACCCGAAGCTGAGAATTGCCGAAACAAACAGATGGAAAGAAAAGAAGAAAACAGTATTTTCTTCTTGGTTCCCTTGAGGAAATGAGTGTGAAGCAGGAAGAAGCTGATTGCTGTCAGAGCCTGGCAGAGCTAAGATAGCCAGCTGCAATCCCCAGGCACAGAATGTGATAATAGCCAACAAGCTAAAATCATTAACAGTAATGATCGCTCCGGTAAGGACCCCGATGTCGAGGAGGAAAAACCAATCGCGGGAAAGGAACAATTGCCGTGTGCAGTTAGTTTTTCCGCACCTGTTTTCCATAACCCTCTGATCCTAATAAACACTCCCATTCTCAGCGCCTGTCCCTCACTTCTCAGGGCTGTGGCTTCGGTGATCATTTGTTGTTCCTTTTTGGGGTGGCGACAACGCTTGTGAAATGATGACAATGGACTGGCTCCGCCTTGAGCCAAGGGGAGAGAGGACACCGGTTTCTAATGATCTCTGTGGGGGCTGCTATACTCAGTTCACCCTAATATCAGAGCCCAGGGTTCCTAGCTCTCCACCCACGCACACTTTTTGGCAGTGGAGACGAGGCAGGACTTGGTAATAATGACAAAAAATGGGAATTCTTTGCAGATGCTGCTGGATATCGACTAGTCTAAAGATTTCCACAGCCTGCGATGTCTAGTCACGGGGTGCTGGTTACACCCTGGGCTCTCACCTGGGGGTCCGTGAGCATCCTGTATTGCTGAATGGAAAAGGGAGAGAATCACTACCTTGCACACATCCCTCCCTTCCCCCGTCTTTGAGCACTCCCCCAGTGCTATTCCTATTCACCTGCTGGGCTCTGCCAATAATTGGGGTGTTACAATGGAGCCCCGTGAAACTTCACTTCTCTCAACACCCAGGGTGAGCAACATTTGCCATGTCGGAGTTAAATTTCCCATTCTCGTTGCCGAGATGGTAAGGGGACGGGGACAGGGGTAGATTTTGTGCCCATGCTGGTATCTCTGCCTGGCAATTCTGCAAGACACAGAACTGAGGGTTATGGGCTTTGTGCTGAATGGGGATTGTCCTTCAACTAAAGTGGCAGGAGTTTTTATTTTGGGAAGAGGAGGGCTGGGTCTGTCTCCTCTGCCGTGAAATTCCTTCCATTTGTTACAACATTGTACATTTAAATAACATCACACCTCCCAAATTACACGTAGACAAAGCACTTCACCCAGCACCAGAATGCAACCATTTCTGGGGTGGAGCACACAGTGCCTAGCAATACTGCCCAGCAGGTTAGGGGAGGAAATGAAGGAGCCTGCTGAAATGACAGGGGATATTTAGCGACACCGAATGTAATCGCTGGAGCCGAAATCTATCCACGACACGACTCTCCTGTGCTCACAAAAAGGGTCATGGGATCTTTAAGGATTGTGAGCACTACAGTACATCTCAACAAGCATCTCAACCATGCTGCCCCTTACGCATGGACAAACTCCCCGATCAAATCCAAACAGCCTCCTTCGAGTCTTTCCTTAAGACTCACCTCTGTCATGATGCCACCAGTACTCAACCTACTGATAATGGACAGACATGCGAAAAGCTGTGGCTATTCCTCTTCTCTACCTCCAATAAAAAACACCACCACCCCCATCTGTCACGTTACTGAAATTATCTGGGATCAGATAGATCATTGGTGCAACCAAGGTCCTGTCGGGGCACCAAATCTTATGTAAAGGAGGTCATATAAGGTATCTAAGACCAGGTTCTGCTTTGCTGATTATAATTATGCAATCTGTATGTGTGTATCATTTCTGTAGTTAAAGTTATGAACATTGGCTCTATAAAGTATTGAAGCATAAGCTTTCGTGGGCTATTACCTACTTCGTCGGATGCAAGCCTTGCATCTGACGAAGTGGGTATTAGCCGACGAAAGCTTATGCTTAAATACTTTATAGTTAGTCTTTAAGGTGCCACAGGACTCTGTTACCTCTGCTATTCCAGACTAACACGGCTACCTCTCTGATTATTGGCTCTATAGTGTCTGTATTTCAATACGGCTAAACTACCCTGAACATGCCCGATCCCATCTGATCTCAGAAGCTAAGCAGGGTCAGGACTAGCTAGTACTTGGATGGGAGACCTCCTGGGAATACCAGGTGCTGTAGGCTTAACACCTGGCAGTAGGTATAAAATGCCTCCAACGACAGATGGAACGACGCATCGGTTGGAGTATACCCCGGTCATATCACTGGTTGTGTCCAGTCTAAGCGGACCCTGCCATAGTGCGGGAATAACGCTAGGAAAAACAGTGTCTGTATTTCAAACTTATGCTGTGCTTTTGGGCAAAATCCCAGACAAGTTGGGGCTAGCGCCGCCTGGTCTCCTTCACCGTCACACCATCCCTACAGTTCAATTCGGTGGCTTGTCTGTTGTATCCCATTCCCCTTTGTCTGCTTTTGTCTGTTCCGGGAAGAGAGCGTCTCTCCGTACAGCATCCCGCCGGGGGCTTTTGTGTGCTACCAGATTATCAATATGCAGTTATAACAAACAAAAGCTGGCTTACCCGCTGCCCCGCCGAGCCAACGAGGCAGCGTGCGCCGCAGAGCTGAAGTTGATACGGAAGTGATGATCCAAGACAGGTCACCTCTTGGATGGAGACAGTAGCTGTTCAGCCAGCCTTGGCCATGGCTGGGAGTTGTTGCTGCCTGGGATGCTCTCCAACTCCATTTCTGTCAGAGGATTGTCTGCATGAATGGGTGAAGTCGGCTTGTTCCTGGTACACTGGACTGGGGCCCGAAGATACTGGGAGATTGGAGTTGCCAGCACGGAACAGCGCCTGGGAGGAATGTGTCCCTGTGAATGCACTAGTGATGCTCCAGGAATGAAAGTCATTGCACTTCCCTTTAGCACACCCCACCTGAGGCCCCCACAGGGCATTACAAAGGAGGGCAAGCGTTGTTATGGCCATTTTATGGCTGGGGAAACTGAGGCATTGAATGGTGAAGTGACTTGACCGAGGCCACATAATGATTCAAAACATACCCCGGTTGCTTCATTCCCAGTCCAGCTGGGCCACACTGCCCCTTACTCAGAGAATATATTCCTCCTGCTTCCAGTTCTAGCATGCAGGCATCCCTCTTCTCCCACTACAGAGTCCCAAGTTGTATTTCTGAAGGGATTCCTGCTTAGAAAACATCTGGCATTGGGCAAGGCAACCATTGCCCTGGACGTGCAATTTACACAATCATCCTTCCTACAGGGCTTCGGACAGAGTGTGTAGCCCAGAATTACCCCCTCTCTGGGTAACTTAACAAAGAACAAAACATCAAATTCAGCCTATGCTTTCCTTGTTCCTAGAGCATCCATGGAGAACCGACTCTCCCAGACCCTACCTCCTGCTTCTGTCCTGGTTGATGTTTTCCTACGCAGTGTCCTGGCCCCTGTCTCACTGTCACCCAGGGGTGGCAATAGCAGACCGAGACAGAGTTGATGCAGCATGTTACAGAGATCACACACACTGCGCTTTCTCATGAAGACTTTACTTTTGTTCTTTCTTTCTTTGGTTGTTTCCTTTCATGGACAAGCCTAACGGAGCGCCAGGGGACAAGTGGCCCCTGAGACAACCAAGACTTAATCATGCAAGAAATCAGCATCTAGAACAGCTCATGGCGGTGGCAAGGGAAGAGCCGGTTCCCTCCTTGCGTCATTCTCTAGTGGGCACTGAAATTTGAACAGGGTCAAAAATGCCAAATCGACAGAAACTGGAACCCAACTCAGCATGCCTCAGGGTCGCTCAGTCTTGGTTTCTGAAGCCCCCATGGTCTTGAGCTGCGGGGACAGTCAGGGCCTTCCACCCCAGCCCATCTTCCCTCTCAGTTGCTCCAAGCAACTCCGCCTGGTGTTAGCCTGGCCCCCATTCCAGGGCGTACGGAGGGGCAACTCGAGAATGACCATGAAATAACTCGCCAGATGCCGGGGGAGGGGGCGGGGGCAGCGCAACCGGATTAGCCATTAAGAAAACAACCACAAACGTTAAAATCCATCACGGCCTGGGCTGGGTGCTCAATAATGCAGGAAGAGAGAGACCTGGAAAGAGGAGAGGCCGGGGGGAAGTGCACTGAAGAAAGCCACGTGTGGACCATGGACCCCAGGGCTGGGCTGTTAAAGAAGCCTCTGCCCATGGCTGGGATATCCTGGATAATGGCGTCACCGGACTAGGCTGCACAGTAAAAGCTGCCTCTCTCCTCACAGTCAGCACACGATGCATAGAGCTAGAGACTGGGCACACAGACCAACGCGGGTCTTAGAATCATAGGATATCAGGGTTGGAAGGGATCTCAGGAGGTATCTAGTCCAACCCCCTGCTCAAAGCAGGACCAACACCAACTGAATCATCCCAGCCAGGGCTCTGTCAAGCCGGACCTTGTGGCTAGGCCACTAGCCTGGGACTTGGGACACTTCTGCATTCAACTCCCTGCTCTGCCAAAGACTTCCCATGGGACCTTGGGGAAGTCACTTAGCCTCTCCAGGCCTCAGTTTCCCCCACTCATAAAATGGCACTGCCTTAAGAGGATGACTCCACTGAGATTGTGATGCACTCAGATGCTTTGGTAATTGAGGGCCCCATGCATACTTAAGATAGATAGAAAGGAGGGTCTCTCTGTGACAACAAGAGGGCTTTGGATCTATGCCCCCCATCGAGCAGTTCAGATTGTATCCAGTAGAAAGCTTCAAGCACAGATTGTTGCCACTCCGTCTAAACAGAACGGACGCCGCAAGCACGGCACCTCTCTCTACACACATGGAGGCGGCGGCAGTAATAGCTCTTTCGAACAGTTTGTCTCGCAAAAACACATTGCTGTTTCATGTCAGTTCTTGCCGCTCCGGCAGGCGCTCTGGCTGGCATTCAGAACAGAGCAGTGATGGGTAGCACTTGGCGCTTTTTCCACCAGCAAACGTTGCCACTGCTAAGCTGATTTGTATAGAGGTACTAGAAATCGCACACACACACACCCGCCATTGGTGGTGGACTCGGGAAGCACGTCATTCACCTGGGCGGCTAAGTAGCGGTTGTTTTTGAAGGACATCAGGGCTCAGCAAAGCATGGAGTGAAGCCACCCGAATGCGTCTCAATGCAGCCGGAGTTTGTACACAGGGTGCCCCTTCTTCCGCGATTAATTTTTGGCTTTGCTGCATGATGCGATGGTTTAATTTTCCAGCTCAAGGAACTCAAAGCTGTTCTTCTGGAGGATGGTTGGCTTAGTCCCCTCCACACTCTAGCCAAGGCCAGAATAAGTGAAATCACAGGCTTTGCTTGCAAAGCCTGCTGCTGTTAAGACCTTGCTCCAGCTAGTCCACAGGCCGTGACGCTGCAGAAGGTGCCATTCTGAAGTCACCCTTTCTCTGCCGCAGTGTTCTGGTCTACACGAACTCTTTGGGGTCAGTGACTGCGGGAGGGAAAGGACAGTTAGACAGCAAGAGCTGGGTGAGCGGTCTGAATGCAGGCTTGGGAGCTTGGAAATCCTAAATCAGAGGCAGTGTGGGCTAGTGGGTAGGTCCCTGGATTGGACTCAGGAAACCTGGTGCTATTCCCAGTTCTGAAACTGACCTGTTCTATGACCTTGGTCAAGACACTTAGTCTCTCTGTGCCTCAGTTCTCCATCTGTAGGGCAGGGATAGTAGTAGTACTGTTGCCCCACCCTCTCTCTTGTTTATGCAGATAATACACTCTTCACGGCCGGGAAAGTCTCCTACTGCGTGCATAAACAGCACCCGACCCGTTGAAGCCTTGAGCCTGGTTGGACTTGCCCCTGGAAAGGGGTTTGCTTGTCTTTTCTCTCACAGACAAACTGTGTCTGACTTGGCCGAAGGACTGAGGCAGTGAACGCCCATGACAAACAGGTAGAGAGAGAGTGTGAACGCGCTTGGCCGGGGGCGCTCATGGTGCATATCCCCAAATCACATATTTTTTTAAAAAAAATGTTAACCAAGCTGTAACCGTGCGGCGTCTCATCCTGCTGACACTGTGGCCAACTCTCACAGTGGTGCCATGGGTCTCGTGACAACTGGTGTTTTGCTTTTGAGTAAATCAGGGCTCAGATTCAAGAAAAGATGGACTGAAATCAAGTGAAACTCAGCAGATTTGGCTGAGTTTTATATTAAAGTCAGACCCACAGGAGGACAAGTACAAAACTGGATTTTATTTCTAGGCCACAATTACATAATCTGGGTCAGAGAGACAAAGTTCAATAACCCTGTTGCCTGGCAGGGGTCAGGGTCATGATATCTGGAATCACAGTTGGTCTTGAACAGAACATATTTATTAAAGTAAACAACATCTACAAACCAATAGGCTGCCACACAGCTCCAGCTCTGGCTTGGTCTTCCTTTGTTTACCAGGGACCACACCCTGTCTTGAAGAGAGGGCACAGAGTCTTCTAGTGGCTAAAGAGTCGACTGTAAGTAAGGATGTTGGAACAAACCCATATCTTCTCACTCCAGCTGCTCCTGTTATAAGTTTCACTTCTGAGTTTTTGGGGTTAGTTCAGAAAATTTGAAACTCAAAGACTGCATGTAAGGAGGAGGACGGGGGAGGGCAGGCTCATGTGAACAAATGAAGTGAGGATGACCAAAAAAATTGGGGGTTTTGGCACAGATTTCTGGAAAATCACATCTGACTTTTTCCCAGTTCTTTTCCTCTTCACATCTCTCAAATACCTGGATGCCTCCGGCACAGAAACTTCAGCCATTTCCGGAACGAGGCTTTTCAGAACACGGCTTATCAGGATTTATCTGCCCAACATTTCTGTGCAGGGGAATTAAACACACACACACACACACAGACCTGGACTTTAAGCCTTAGCTGTATATAATCACTGGGCTGTGGGTCATGTGTAATCCCGTTATGTAGAAATTGTCTACTGGTACGGATGGCATCATAACACCACGCTGATAGAGGCAAGACTGTTTACATTTATCTCTGCCAGCTTTTGGCAGCATTAAAAGCAGCCCAGAGTACAACCTATTTATCATTCACCTGTAAACACACAGGGAATGCTAACCCCCACCCACCACTATCTCGGCAGTTATTCACTGATACGGTGTAAATTCCTTCCAACCCTTTCACCGCCACTTGTAGCTGTTGTCCTTTGTGAATCTATACTAGTTTGTTTTCATATGCTGCATGTCCCACAGCTATGAATTCATATCTAGGCCCTTCTCACATAACTATGCATGCAGCACCCAAGGGAAAGTTTTATACCAATCGGCAAAGGAAGATCCACCCATCAAGGGAGAGGGGTTGACCAAAGATACGCTTCAGCTATGTGAATAACGTAGCTGAAGTTGGCGCATCTTCGGCCAACATACCTGTCATCCTCACAGCGGCAGTGGTCGGCGGCGCGCTCCCCCATCGACTCCAGCTTGCGCCTCTAGGCGAGCTGGAGATCCGGAGTCGACGGAAGCGCCGTTGATGATTGATTTATCGCGTCTTGACGAGACGCGATAAATCAATTGCCAAAAGATCGATTGCTACCCACTGTAGTGAAGACATACCTTATCCCACGCTTCTTGTCCCCGATCGCCCCCTCCCGAGACCCCCCACCCTAACTGCCCCCCCCAGGACCCAAGGCCCCCCCCCCCCGTCTCCTCTTCTTCTTGCCTTGTATGACCCTTGCTAAGCATAATTCATTTTGTGCTTTAGCCTTTCTGATGTCCCTACGCACTGGTGCTGGTCTTTTGTATTCCTCCTTAGCAACGTGTTCCCTTTTTGTAGGATTCCTCTTCGATTTTCAGGTCCTTGAAGAGCTCCTGATGCAACCATATTGGTCTCTTGCTATTCTTCCTATCTTTCCTCCACCTCAGGATAGTTTGCCAGGGCCAGCGACAGGGGGGTACTACGGGTACAGCTGTACTGGGCCCCCCCGACTTTAGGGGGGGCCTGGTACACAGCTGTACCCGTTGTCACCGGACCTGGAGAGCGGTGAAGGGGCGGGGAGGCGGCGCGGCTCTCCCCCAGACAAGCGAGCCTGGCTCCAGCAGGAGCTGTGAGCCCGGCCGGCGGCAGCAGTGCTGTCGGGGGGGGGGGGGGGGGGAAGAAAGGGCGGCTCACGGAGCTCTCGCTGCCCGGGGGAGGGGGGGGGGAGCGCCGGCTGGGCTGGGCTGGGGGGGGGGCCAGCCACTGTCGGCTGGGCTGGGGGGCCCCCATCCGCTGTTGGCTGGGCTGGGGGGAGGGGAGCACCGGCTGGGCTGGGGGGGGGGGCGGCTGAGCTGGGGGGGCCCCCATCCGCTGTCGGCTGGGCTGGGGGGGGGCCCCGGCTGGGCTGGGGGGCCCCCCAAACTATCAAAGTAGGGGGCCCCCAAATTTCTGTCGCCAGCCCTGTAGTTTGCTGAGGTATCTTTACTGTTCTGTCTCTGAGAAACTGCCAGCTCTCCTTAACACCTTTTCCCCTTTGATTTTCATTGGAGGGGACTTCACCTACCAGTCCTCGGAATTTGATATTCATTGTCCTTATAAACGCTCTAGTTCAAAAAGGAATTAGTTCAGGGAAGCCCTACGGCCTGTGTTAGGCAGGAAGTCAGACTAGATGATCACAGTGGTCCCTTCAAGCTTTATAATCTATGGATCAGTGCTGATACTAAATGAAGTCATCCAAACCCCTGCAAGGGAGATAAATTAGATCCTTGTGTCACAGAGGGGATAAATTAACAGAAAATGTAAACGATGCACCGCATACCAAAGAGGAAGTGGGGTGAGAAACCAGGAGTTCCCGGTGCTTGCTCTTGTAGATCTAGTCACTGCACCAATGATGGGGTACCTTTGTTTTCTATTAAATACATGAGTACGGTTCTAAGCAATCTGCTTTGTTCAGACACGTCTTCACGTACCTGTTGCAAACACCATAGCTGCTTGTTGCATTTCCATCACCCCAGAGTTATGGGCACCCCTTAGGTAAGAGGACATGATTTGAAGTCTGCCAGGTGTTTTATTGTCTTACTTCCATGACAGTGGCCTGTGAACTAGAGAGTGGTGGGTTTACAGGGTGGAGGTTTCATGCAGGATCAGAGATCAACAGCCAAGACTAATCTATCCTGGCAATGAGGACAATCTGCGATGGATTCAAACCTCACAGCATCTGTGTGAGGCAGGGAAGTATTAGCTCCATTTTACAGATGAAGAATGGAGGCACAGAGAGAAGTAGTGACTTGCCCAAGGTCATGCTGTCAAGCACTGGGGCATAGGCAGGCTAACCTAGTGGTTGGAGCCAGGAACAAGAACTGGGAGTCAGGACCCAAGGTCAGAACCAGCGTCAGAAGCTGGGCAAGGGCACAGGGCCGGAGCAGACTGGAGCCGGACAGCAGCAAGGCGAGGAACGAGGTAGGTAACAGAAGAGATCACAGCTACGGGCACAGGTGTTGAGTGACCTGCTGCTGTTGATGAGTTTAAATGAAGACCCGGTGACTCCTTGCAGTCAGATGGGCAGGCCAGCCAATCAGACAAATCTACCACAGCCCAGCTGGGCTCGTTAACCAGCCTAAGGCGGGGCCAGCTGAGGGAAAGCAAGTCCATCGTTTCTGACACAAAGAGGGGGTCTGGGACTGAGCCACAAATAGAATCCAGGTCTCCTAGGTCCCAGGCCAGAGATGTAGCTACTAGGCCACGCTTCCCACCCAAAAGCTAAACTTGAACTAAGTAATTGGTTTTTATTTTCTTGTTTAAGCCTCATTTCCTCCCTCTTTGGTCACCTGGGAGGGAGGCTTCCCATTAGCTAAACCCCTCTCCAAGGTTGGTTAACATGTCACATCCCCAAGCGGTGTTATTCCTAAGTACCGTAAATCTCTCACTATTCTTCTCCGACTTGATAAAGCGAGCAGTGTCATTTTGAAAGGAAATACATAACCGTATATTAAAGAAATCATGGATCTCCTCATTCACGTTTAAAACAAATTTATTACAATGTAAGAAACCCTGAATAGCCTGAATTTATTATAATGATTTAAGGCTGCTAGCACTTGAGTTAAAAATGCCTCTCGATAAATAACTTTCCCTTGAAAACACAGCAAATTAATATAGTTTACCATTTTCAAAGGTGTATAAATCCAAGAGGCTTAAATCAATACGGCACCGGATAAGATGACTGCACCTCAGCCAGAACCGCACATCAAAGCTCAGCAGCATTGCAAAGAGGAGTAAAAAATGGACAGCTCTGTTCCCCACCTCTCTCTTCCTTCAGCCACCCAAGGCTATGTCTGTTCTGTGAAAGTCAGACTAACGTGAAATGGATGAAAAGCAACCGTGGCCTTTGCACACAGGTATAATTAAAACAGAGTGGCTACTTTGCCATCTGACACAGGAAAAAGGGATCCGATATTTCTCTGCCCTCTCTCTTTAACCCACACAAACACTCTTCCATCGGCGGCGGTTTATTTTCAACTGCAATGCATTTCGTGTCGAGTGGGAACCAAGCTGGCTCCAACTTTGCCATAGCGTCCCGATGCTCAGAGGTCTGCTCTCCCCTCCGAACGCATCGGGGAAGAGGTTTTTTTTAGCTGCAGCCAAGTTTTAAAAAAAAGTTCTTATGAGATGAATATTTTAGACATTTAGGACACAAGTGACACGTCAATTTCTCTCTCTTTCCATGGTTCATTTTAACCCAGTGCTCAGCAAAAAGCAGACATGCCCATGGAATATTTGGTATTTAACAGATCGGGATTTTAAGTGATCCAGGAAAAATTGTGTATATATAAAAATCATCATATATATATATATATATATATATATATATTATATATATGCGCACACATGTATATAGTGTAATATACAGAAACACAGAAAGAAAGGCTATGACAGTGTAAGAGAGAGAGAGAGACGTGATGTTAAAACCAGATTACCTTCAATTATAACACAGCAGAAACCTCACTTGCGGGGGGCAGGACCTGCATCTCTCAGTGTTTGACCAGTTCCTGGCGTGTGCACACAGCCCTCTGGGTTTTCGCTTCCTCTGGGTTCACTGATGCTGACCCCTGCCCAGTTTCAGGGCCTGAGAAAACGTTGCCATGAACTCTGAGAGGTGCCGCAGCTGTCACAGTATTTCGCATGTCCTCCGTGTCCTGCTCACGTTACAGAGTTGGAGTCTGCGGGAAGAGGAGAGAAGATCCAGGTACGGAGCAAAGGGCTAGTGTATTTTCATAATGCTATTCATTGCTCCCCGCTGTCTTCTCTCAGCCTTCTTTGGGAAGTGTTCACTCTTTATTGTGTGTATTGCAGTGGGGCCCATCGTCACGTCTAGACTCCTGAACTGTGTCAAGCTACTACTGGAAGTTGAACACGGAGAGGAAGAACGGTCCTGTGGCGGAAGCACACAGGTTTGGGAGTAAGAGAACTGGGTTTTCTTCCTGGCTTTGCCACCAATGTCCTAGGTCACCTTGGTCAAGTCACTTAGTCTCTGGAACCTCCAGTGGTGAGCAATCCATTTGTAATTATAAGAATTCCCACAGTCTCTCTCTTCCGGCAGGACAGGAGGGATTTCAAGGCTGGCGGACTGTAGATGTGAAAAGCATTGCCATTACTGTACGTCTGGGAGCCAAGAGTACGTGAGCTACAGGGGGTCAGGAGGAAAGAGAAATTATTTCTTACACCAGTCCAGGCAGTGGCATCAATGGGACTGGTGTTTGAGCCAGCGCAGAGCTTGGGCCAAGAACCACCCACCCAGCTCACCAGCCAGAAGAGGGCAGGACAGTCACCTGATCAGACTGTGTACTGCGAAAAGCCACCCGTTTGGCTCAGGTCACAGCGCGTGGAATGGCATGACCGCTGCCCAGCCAAAGAGGCTCCTCCCCCATCTGCGTGGCCACACCCCAACCAAAGGCGCTCTTGTACCATGCAGGGCCCACGTGGAATCTATAAGGGACTGGCTCCCTGCACTTGCCAACCGGTGCCCTGCTCCCAGGAAGGATCTGAGTACAAAAAAAGGTTTGGGGTTTTTTTTTTGTTGTTATTTTACTGTCAAAGTGTCAATATTTTTCCGAACACACATTGTTTTAAAAAGGCAGTGTCAGTGCTGCCGGAGTCCACCCACCTGAACTGTTTAACGTGAGGATTTAGTGCTGTTAAAGAACGCCGGATTGACAGCCCAGGCAAGGTCGTGGGCTCCTCCTCGCAGAGTCAGAAACGTTCGTAGAAACGGAGGCGGCTGTTCGGTCACTGAGTGCGTCTCCCCACCCCCACCTTTGAATTGTCTCTTCCCCAGGCTATGAATATCTAACTCTTCTCATCTTGTTTCCTCATTATGGCAATTCCTGCAGCCTCTGATCATTTTTATTGCTCTTCACTGACATCCCTCCAATCCGTCAATAACTGTCTGGTAACGAGGTCCCCAGACTGAAGGCACAGGCGGCACTGGATTCAGAGACGGAGAGAGCCAGTAACGAGCTGTTCCAGGATATTGTTGCCTCTGCAGAAGCAGGCCAGAATTTTCCTGGCCAGTTTTTGCTGCTATACGGCACCACAAACTCATGTTTAGCTTCCTGTCCCCTCATTTGACATTTCTGTTTCCTGAGTCTTTTCTTCCCATTATATATTTGCCTTTTAGGCTATTTTTCTTTCAGTGATCTAGAAGTTGGGGGGAAACCCCAAGGGGTCCAATAGGGCCACTGATAAGGGGGTGGATCCCAATGGCTTCCTGGCCACGTTCCCATAGCAGATCCTGTTGTGGAGTCACGATTGTATAAGGAGAGGGTCTACATGGGGCCTGGCAGGTCCTGCTCCAAGATGGCAAAATAAAATCGTGCCTCCACGTCTGACAAAGAGGATTCCCCTTCCTCTGAGCACGGAGAGGCTGCTGCAGACGGTGCCAGGACCAGTGCCAACAACCTGGCAACAGGCGGAGAGTCACCATCATTGAAGTCTTCCCCTTGGACCGTACTGATGGGCTGACTGTCCGGGACGGAGGCAACTGGTGCATTACTACATGTTGCATGGCTGGCGTTCATCAGTTCTGAGCGATCTGTCTCCTGCACCACCAGAGATACCAGCACCGAGGGGCAGAGCAAATTCCTTGCCACTGTGAATGCCTCCGAGGTAGTCGGCACCAATTTCGCAGCTGTCGGTTGCCGTGCCCTCTCCGGCACTGGAGCCAACTGTGCCAACTTAGGCCCTGATTTGGAGGAGTGCTTGGATTTCAGATGCACCATATTCAACTCTCTCACCCCTCTTTCCCGGCTTCGCGAGCGGAGGTCCTCCCCCAGTCAGAGCTCTTTGGAAGAGGTGTAACACTTACTAACCAGAACTATTAAACTACAACTATAGAAGATGAGCTAGGGGAAAACTGTTCTGGCAACGAACAGGGGTTCCAACCGCCGCCGGGGGATAGTAAGAAGGAAATGGGGGGGGGAGGGATGGAGTTGGCTCTGCCCTTTATACCGGCACTCATAAGCGGGCAGGAGCAGTGGGAGTCCAGCCCCCCAACACATACTGACTATGCACTAGGCACACAGACACCCATGTGCTGTCTCCACCCTCCGCCCTGTCTTTTTAGACAATACGCTCTGTGGGGTAGGGACTGTCTCATTATCTGCATGCTCAGCCACCAGAACTGAACATCGGGCCACCATCTCAGGTGGAAGCTGTAGGAGCGATGTCATAAATGATAAACACACCAAGTGCTTCTGCCAACCAGGTGTTTTTGCTCAATTCTAGTAGAGCAAATTCTAACTTGGCTTTCACCAGCCAGCTGTATTCTGCTTGGGACATCACCATTTTCAGTACGGACTCCACAGTGACAAGTTAACAGACAACACTGCTGCTGATGCATAAGGCAGAATAGAATCCAGGCCATTCCCCCATGGCTAAGAGAAATCATCATCAAAGCTTTATTGGCACCGTGAGTGGATAGGACGTAAAACCCCCACCGGGAGCAGCTATGTGGATGGAGACATTTTCCTGAGCAGAGCCACCTTGTTAGAGCGGATTTCCACGCTTCTGCTGGCTTAAATCACCTCGTTAACCGTTCAGTGTTGTCTTTGTGGTGTGCCGTTATGTAAATTTCTAAATCACACACTAATGAGCGCACAAACAATTTCATAAATTCCGTAATGGGACCAAAATGAAGTTTATAACTAGCCTGGCTCCGCTCACTTCCTCAGACTGCTAATTAAAAGCTAAATATGGAGGTTGTATTTTAGACAGGTGGCACTACAAAGCTTTTCGATTCCTAGCCATGGCTCTGACACTTTCCTTTCAGACGGTAGTATCGCGAATGTCTTGGAGCCCTCTTCCTTATCACTACTGATAACTCCACCCGGTCTGTCTCACAAAATTAGCACATCTTTTGTGCCTGGTATCGCCTTTATCCACAGCCAGATTCTTGCCCCCGAGTCTTCCATACAGTCTAAAATACAGCACTGCCTCTCCCCCTCTCTATAAAACACAGCCCAGTCTTGAAGCTCAACTACTTCAACCTCCTCGTAGTCTGGACTCTCTCCACCCTGTGTCCCCTCCCTCTAATTCATCAAAAACACCACAGAGCAGTGAAGGTCAGATCACAACCTCCTTCCCTCCCTCTGGGATTTCTAAGGCATCCGTCACCTTGGTCTAAAAGAACCAAACCCCCTTACTTGCTTGTTCTTAACTTCCTCATTAAGTTCTAACTCCTCACCCTCGTTGTCAGGGCTGGCATGACTCCTCCCTCCCCTGCCTATACTTCTCTATGATCCTTCCCTGGGCTCCTCTGTCTTCTCCCCTAATAACTCCCACAGGTTCCTTCTCCTGCCCTTGAGTTCTCACCTTCGTTCCTGCTGTCCTAGACACAGGGAATGGGTTTCCTTCTTCTTATCCCTTCCACCCATTTCCTTCTTAAAAAACAGTGGGGCAGGGTAGACTTCTGGATCCTAGCAATCTGAAAAGGTCTCTGCTCTTCTGAGGCCCAAACCCTTGCTCTGAACAGTGTATTTCTCCTAATTCCCTTAAGCTCTCTGGGGTAAAGACCCTAGCTGCCAAATGGTTGTGTGTGCGCCATGGCTAGGGAACAAGCAGGGGTTAGTGCTGGCCATGGGCTGAAGGAACCAGGAACCAATTACCTGGAATCAGGCCATATTGGAATGGCAGGAGATTAGAACTCAGAGACAAAATGGGGGGGGGGGGGGGACATTGCCCAGAGCAGTTTGGACGGGTGAACAGCTCTGTCCCCTCAGTTCTGGCACTTGGGTGCCTTCTACACTGCTTTGCTGTGAGAGCAACCACGCCTGGTCTGCTCACATACAACCTCCAGCATGTCAATTACTCCCAGCTGTCCTGTCCGAGTGCTATGGCCAGCCACTCTTGGATTACACAGCAGTGTAATCACAAAATTCCCAGTCCCAGAAATGTGCATCTTGTCTTGCCCAGCCCACTGCTGGACAACACAATCTCATCTGAAGCGTCATTTTAGGAACAGAAAATGATTTGCACAAATCCTGTTATCTCAAACGGAGCTTCCCAAACACAAGCACAACGCTTTAGATAAAACAATCACACACATTTATTAACTACAGATAGATGTTAAGTGATTACAAGTCAGGAGTGGTAAAAGTCAGAATTGATTACAAATAAATAAAAAGTAAAACATAATTAATACCTAACTTAACAAGCTAAGTGATTTCAAAGCACAAGTCTCTCCCCCAACATTTTAGCAGTCTGACTGGCTGAATTCCTGTCTGCCAGGATCCCTTCCCAGTCCAATGATGCTGCCTTTGTCCTTCAGATGTTGTTGATGTCATGAGTAGAAATGAAGGGGGAGATCTTTTGGGGGCATCTGTTTCCCTTTCCTATAGTTCTCCTTTTTCTTTAAAAATCACCTCCAGAAGTTCAGAAGGTCCAGGGGGACAGGAACCTCCAGCTGTTTCTTTGCCAAAATGTAGATTTCTCGCTCACACCCTTTTTCCTGCTGAAGAATGGCCACTTAACCAGGTGATGGTTCATTTGATTTTCCTGACAGCTGGCTGAGGCAACAATTTCCCCTTTGTCTTTGAGGAACTGGTTTGCGCCAACTTTTCTAAATGTGGAACATGTCTCAGTAATGTTATACAAAAGAATCTTATAACAATGTTGCCACACGCATTTTACCAGGACAATAATGATCAGCAAATTATGAGTTTTCAAATGATATCTCACGACATACTTTGTACAAAATTTATCATAGTTTTGTAAAAGGAGTAAACACAGGAGTACAGACTGTCATACAGGGATCAAGAATTAGTTACCAAAAGTCAGGCCACGTCAGGATACCAGGAGGTCAGGCTTGGATGATGGAACCAGAGGAGAGGAAACCGTTACCAGGGCTCAGGTCGAGTGAAGATGCCAGGAGGTCAGGATTAGAAGGAACCTGAGCAGTGGTCCCTGGCAGGGTGAAAGCCCCGTTCTACAGACAACTTCCTGTTTCCTCCTCTGGCTTAAAGAGGGGCTATGCCCCAGTAATGAGCCTTGGAGTGCTCCCAGAGTACAGGGATAGGGGTTGTGCTCCAAATTGGCTTCATGAACCTCAGTCCCAGCTGGTGCCTGTGAGCTACTGGCTGCAAGATAGGAGTGTGATGGTTCCCAGGACCACCATGGACCTGGATTCAAGATCCATTGGGCCTAACAGTGTGCTGCAAACTGAGAGGTTAAGGTTGATATCTACCATAGGGGGGGTCCAAGGGAATTAGGCACCTAATTCCCATAGATTATTTTGCAAATCCCAGCCTACAGAACCCTTTACTCCATTCCCACTCCTCCAACCCCCTTAAACTGCCTGTATCAAACAATGAATTCTATGTTGTGCTATGCCTGGAAATACCAGCACTGTGACAGCACACATCTGGACTTGCGCTAGGGCAGCCTATTGTGCTGCTTTCCAGACAGCTGTCCCCTGCTAGAGTACGTTTTGGGGGCTGTTGACTTTGAATCACTCAATGACCAGCCCGTGCCAAGGGGACAATGGCCTCTCTCCCAGGAGCCCACAAGAAGGGGTGACCATGACGGGTGGGGCTGGAGCTTCTCAGTCTGTGCTCATGGCACAGAGACAGGGGCCTGCCTTGAAGAGCGAGATTTGGCTCAGTCTGTGCTCATGGCACAGAGACGGGGGCCTGCCTTGAAGAGCGAGATTTGGCTCTTTTCAGGGGCCTGACCATTGCCGCATGTAAAAAGGACACGGAGGATGAGCCCTGCCCAGCCTGACATGATGGGAAACTACAGGCTCAGAAGAAGGGGGGAGCTTGACCCCAGGGGACGGGGCACCTCAGGACTATGAGTTAAGTGACCACAGTTAGGAAAATCCCTTTGCTGAGCCTGCGTTTCTTGCTCTCCTGCCACATTGTCCCCAAAGGAGTTAAATAGGAGCCCCGGGGACCCACTGCGTAGGCGGAGCTTGAGGGGAGGGTATATAAACATCTGTGAGGCTGTGAGGGTGTCAGGCACTGTTTTCAGGTCTAAGTCTGCTAGATGGTGAAATCCCACATGCCAAGGAAGAGCTCAGGCAAGAGGTCTGAGCCCAGCAGTGTTCCCTGGAGTCTCAAAGCTAGAAATGGTGACTAGACTTTACCCAGACCCATAGCGGGCCAATTTCATGCCACTCCAAATAATTCCCTCTCCGTCCTTGATATTCACACCCTTCTGTTAACTACAGCCATACCTCTCTTTCCGGGTGTTTTCTCTCCTGCAGCAACTCACGTTTGAGAGGAGTGCCCCGTAAACATCTGTAAATTAACTTATCCTCCTTCTTCAAAGCCCTCCTTTCAACTCTACTTTTCCATAGTGCCCACCGAAAACTTGACAACGGTTAGGCTGTTGAGGTGCTGAGACCACCGTCTGTCATGCAGACCAATATTGTCTCATTGTTCCCTTGCGTTCCCCCATTGGTCGCCTGTATCCACTTGTTGTCTCATCCTATACATAGATTGTGAGCTCTTTGGGACAGCATCTGTCTTCTTGTTCTGTTTGTACTGCACAATGGGGTCCTGGCCTGGGCCTCCTAGGCACTATGGTGATACAAATTAATAAGAATTAGTTGGATGCTGTTGAATAGAGAAGAAAGAATACAGCAGTATACTTGGCTTCTGTTACCTCAAGCAAAGGAAATGTCTATTTATGGCCCATGATCCATAGCTAGCCTCACCAGAAGGGATGGCATTGCTGTCCAAGTATCAGGTGTGAAATACCTAGATCCCCACCAGCACCATGGGTTCGAAAGATGGGAGCTACAGCTTTGCCACTCCTCCTTCTGAAGAGGACATGTTGAGCTCCATGCAGTAAATCATGTGCGACTTCTTCAAGATAAGACCTTAAAACGTATCTCATCCGTGTGGATATTAAAAACTTCATGGCGCTTTCCACAAGATCACGGGATTGCCCTGGTATTCGTAGCCAATATTTCCCCTCCTGTCACTGTTGTACAGAGCCAATTATTGCAGAGTTGCTGATCTACACCCCAGAAGTGGTTGTATTTCAGTGCTGCTGTGTATGCTTCGCTTGTCAAGCTTGTCAGGATGCTATGGGAATTATCTACTCCCAGATGTATTTCTAAAAGCTCCCAGCACTATTATCTTGGTGCGTTTTCATAGCTTATTTAAGTCTCCCCAGATTTAGGTCAATACCCTCTTCCCATCCGATATCACTGTCTTTGGTGGGGATGCTAGCTCCTACTAGATGTGGGATGGAGCAGAGGACAGTCAGTCAGGAGCCACATGCTAGAGGGGATCCAACAGAGTCAGGAAAAAGCCTACATAGTCTTGCATTGCAACCTGCAAGGATCAGGCTCTAACAGATCAGGAAGTGACGTCCATAGCTAAGAGCTATCTATTGAAAACATAACAGTCAAACAGCTTGTGTTCATCCCTGAGGACTGTAAAGCAGTGTCCTCAGAAGTTAGTACATTATAAGGGAAGAGGGCGTGCCAAGATAGCTAAATCATACACCATTTAGGGTTGTGTAAATACTGACCAACATCTGGAGGGTGTCTTGTAAGTGGATAGGGAATTAGATTGTAGGTCAGATTTCAGAGTGGGAGCCGTGTTAGTCTAGATCCACAAAAAGAACAAGGAGTTTTTGTGGCACCTTAGAGGCTAACAAATTTATTTGGGCAGAAGCTTTTGTGGGTTAAAACCCACTTCATCAAAAAGTTTTTTTTCTCCTGTTAATAATAGCCCATGTAGCGAGGCGGTGTGGTGCCCCACCGCCCCGCTAGGGGACGAACCTCCCCAGTTACCAAAGTGGGTGGAGCTAGAGCCGGAGCCCCGCCCCCCAGAGGTCACCCCGGCGACCCGGAAGGATAAAAGCCCCCAGCCAGAGCTCACTCGCAAGGCAGACTCCGGAGGAGCCAGACGCTCCAGGTGGAGCTCCCGACCGGGGAGCCACTGCTGCTCAGCCTGAGCCGGCGGCCTGGCTGAGTCTGCCCTGCGGCCGCTACCCCGAGGGGGACTGGCCAAATCTGCGGAGCGGCCGCTACCCGGAGGAGCCGCCCAGCCTACCCCGGGCCGTCTACTCCGAGGAGCCGCCCAACTTACCCCAAGCCTTCTACCCAGAGACCGAGCCGGATTTACCACCTGCCGGGTACCCCGAGGAATTCCCGGACCTGCCCCCAGACAGCAACTCTGAGGAGCCCATGGAAATGGGGTGTTCCACCAGGTACCATTGGAGGGGGAGTCTGGAAGCAGCCCGGGGGAGGATGTAGAGCCCATGTCAGTGTGTTGCGGTCAGGATCCCCACTGAATGCAACGGGCTTTTCTCCGCTGCTAGGGCCCCGGGCTGGGGCACAGTGGAGTGGGTGGGCCTGCGCTCCCCCTGCCACCCTTATCTGTGGGTGGCAGTCACCCCCTCTACCAGACACCTGGACTATAGACTCCTGTTGCTCAGCCCTGCCTGAGGGTCTGAGCCCTGACTCTGTTCGCTGCCCCGCCCTGACTCAGGGCCAGGGCTTCTAGACTCCGGTCGTTCAGCCTGGCCTGAAGGCCTGAGCCTTGACTCTGTTTGTTGTTTGCAGCCTGCCCTGCTCAGGGCCTGGGCGTCTGGAACTGCACCCTGGGTATTCCCCAACCCGGCGGAAGATAGGAGCGAGGCGGTGTGGTGCCCCACCGCCCCGCTAGGGGACGAGCCCGTGTGTCGTCCCCCCTACAGCCACCTTAATTGATTAGTCTCATTAGCGTTGGTATGACAACCTCTGTCTTTTCATGTTCTCTGTAATATACATATATATATCTTCCTACTGTATTTTCTACTCCATGCATCTGATGAAATGGGTTTTAGCCCATGAACGCTTATGCCCAAATACATTTGTTAGCCTCTAAGGTGCCACAAGTATTCCTCGTTCTTTTTACTGTAGGTCAACGTATTCTGTGCGATGTGCTCTCATGGGTCCTTCCTACTTAGAAGGCTGACCAAGGTCTGCAGTAGCTGCGCTTCCTGGGCAGCCCAAGGTAGAGCGTACAGCCTTCTTTCCTTGAAGTGACAAAGGCATGGACTTGCCTTTGCATCATAGAGAACAGGAAGCAACCAATAGGCCAGCTGAAGACATTTCTGGCCACTGGTCCTCTCTGGGAATGTAGAAGCAGACATGAGCCCAGCAGGACCCAGAAAACGATGGACAACTGACAATCCAGGAACAAAGCTCTTTGACTGAGAGCATTTTCACTGCCCCCTGCCAGTTGGCATCACCTCCACCTTCCTTAGAACACAACTGGCTACGCACGTCGTGTCTCGCCTCTACCGGCTGGCCCACATGTCAGATAAATCTTATGCTACTATCAGCTAATGGAGTTCTTCTTTGGCTCTAGTTTCTGAGGCCTGTGCATTTGGAGATGAAGGTCCCAAATTCAATCCCATGACAGAGGCTGTTCTGCTTGGGTAAGCTTAAACCAGCTATTTTATCGGTACCTAACCTCACTACATACTAGGACAGCAGGAGGACAATGGCATTAGGGCTTGCTGAGGAGAGATAGAGCTCGGTGTCATCAGCATACTGCTGCCGTTTCAGTCCATAGCCTCCCACCGTCTCTCCCAGGGATGTCACAAACACGTTGAAGAGGGCGATCCGATTGGTCCCCGTGAGACAATACCAAAAGCTGTTGGGGAAGAACTGTGCGGGCACTTTGTCCTTTTCTGGGATCTCTGAAAGAAAAAGTGAACCAAGCTCCCCTACTGCGACTTGCCCTGACCGTTCGGTCCCAAGATAAGCGAGCAGCACCTCATCATCAATGGTGTTGAAGGTGACCAAAATACCTAACACTGGAGACAGGGGTAGGCGTGTTAATCTGGATCTGCAAAAGCGACAAAGAGTCTTGTAGCATTTTATAGACTAACAGATTTTAGGGATCATGAGCTTTTGTGGGCTAAGACCCACTTCATCAGATGAATGTTGTGGAAATCTCGAGAGGCAGGCATAAATATACAGGCAAGCAAGTACTCTTTGTCACTTTAACACTAGAGAGTCCTGTCTCTCTCTAAGGGTCTATTGCTGTACCCAGGCTGGACAAAACAAAGGAAAAGCCAATGCAATAAATGAAGCTCTGAAAGAAAATGAAAAAAAAAAAAAGCAGATAATTTATTAAATTAAAACCTCACACACATATAAATATATGCTTGGGTCTAAGACGGGATTCACCAAGTAGAGCCAGAGAGGCTAGGAAGTAGAAAGAAAGTGTGATTATTTACAGATCCTCTGCTCACAGAGTGTGCAAGAGCATTGACCACACAAACACAGCAGGTGTCGGAAATACAAGCCATTCAGGTAGAAACCCAAAGTCAAGGCATGGCGAGTAACTTTAGTAGATGATGTGTTACCCCACAAGCTTCCTGTAAGACACACTTATGTGATGCTGAAGCACATTATCTGGGAGACTCTGGACAAAATCTAGGGCTGGAATATCTCCCCAGTGGGGGCTAATATAGGAGTTTCATGTTTGCATTTCCTCTGCTATTTTAGCAGATGGAAAATAATTCCCCTCCCCACCCCAACTACTGATTTTTGTCCTTCTCTATTTGACAACAATTGATTTTCTTCTAAGGCCATAAATGTTTTAATAACTTTAACTTTGTAGTGCCTTGTGGCAAAATATATTTGCTTGCATTGACTGCTAACCACTATTCTTAGTCAACTGCTGCTAACTACAGCAATACAGTCAACTGGAGAAGGTTTGTTTTTATAGGATCTACCAAATTCGTAGCCTCTCCTGGTTCACGGTTACTGGATAATTAGAATCTGGAGGTCTTTCCCAACAAGATCATTTTAAACCTCTTCGTGCCAGAATTCTTTGCTATAACATGCAAAACATTCTTCATATATAGCTCCTACAGATGAAGAGGAGATTATGTTTGAGGCCCAAAACCTTGACAATGTCCATTTAAAATACAATTATTACCAAAATACTGATTCAAGACAAAAACACCATCAGAGTTAAAATAATTAACGGACAATAAGGATCATTAAAAATCGGAGCGTGGCTAAATATTGGCACCCAGGAAGCCGTAGAGAGCACAGTGCTCCCGTGCAGTATCCCGGAATGTGTATGCAAAGGCACCTTTCAAATGGTATTTTTGCTGTTTTCAAATCTGTTAGTGTTTGTTAAAAAAGGCCATTACAGCCACAGGCAATCTGGAGAAGAACAGAAATGGAAGGTGTTCGGCCTAGACCCAGGCCAGAAACTGAAGGCTCGCAGTTGGTCTAGAGAAAGCATTTCTTTTACAAAAGCCAAATCTTTAAAACAAAACCCAAACCCATGTTCTATTGTCTATTCCCTCCTTGTTTTCCCCAAATACCAGCTGCCTCTCCTGAATTTTTCCCTTTCTTTCTAAGGCCAAAGCAAACAATGATCCCCAGTGCCCAAGGAGCAGAAACGTGAAGGGTGATGGAGAGAGACTCCCCCAGCCAATCCAGTGTGGGACCTTAGGACAGAATTCTCTAGACAAAGCTTGTCCCCCAGTGGATTAAAGGAGCAGATACACGTCATGGCAGGATACTGATAGAAACCGTAATTCTCCATAGGAAGGGCTGGAGAGAAACAGATGTCTATGGGGGCTCACCAGTGCAAGAAAACACTCTTATCTCTTCTGTCCTTGTTCTTTTCCAAACAGTTTTTAAAATTCAGCTGTGATGTACGAAAAGGACAATTTGTAAATAACATTAGATCAGAAAAAATGGTCTGGAATAATGTAGGCTGTGGCATTTCCCTCTCCATCGCCCTGTTCAGTTCCTCACAACAGGCGCCCTGTGCCGCTGTTGGCCTCCACAAAATTTCCTCTGCCCCACCATGCTGTAAAAGCGACCTGCTGCCATCCAGCCGAAGTAGTTTAACAGCTGGAGCTCCCCAAGTGACCGGATGCCCGACCCATAATTCCCAGAAAGGCCTTTAAAAATAATCAGTTACAAGGTTTCAACTCCTCAGATCTTGGTCTCAATCAATACCTGTTCCGCACACTGTACGGTGTGCATGTGTGAGCTCCACTGAGGGACAGGACAGCACTGGGGTTTTGTGCATGCACAAGTGCATGGGAGGCAGACATCAGCAGTGCATCAGGGACAAGTCCAGGGACTCACCACCGTCTGGAGCAGGAGCCTGGCAGGCCAGTCACAAAGGACTGAAAAAGCAGTACTGGTCCATACACCAGTGGCTGGAAACAAATAGCGTAGAACGTGCCCGTACCGTTGTGATTCTGACTTTCTCTAGCTGCACTTTTATTGTGCGAAAGGATATTTCCGCTTCAAATTTCCAGGAACTCATGCCAGTGGCTACAATGTTACAATAAAATATGAATGCTGCATTGTGCAGAAAATGGCCATTCATCCTGTAATCTGCAGTCATTTGTACCAATTCTGCACACTTCTTTAAATAACCAAGTGCATGAAGTAGATGGAAGGGCGTTTAAATAAACTGAAATAGATAGAGCATTAATAATTAAAGCTGGCAGGGAAACGTGCATTACATGAGCTGCTAGTAGAAATAATTAGGGATTTGTCTTATTTACAATGGACCCTGGAAACGGTATCAAAATAGTGTAAGTTAGTGAAAATGCCTTAAGACGGTTCTTACTCTATAACTACTATATATCTCATTTTGGAGAGCACATCAAATACGGTTTGGAGCTGTACATTGCCTGGTTGTAGGAGATATTTAAGGGGTTGGCGATAGGGTTCCCAGCATATACACTACGTCAAAGAGCACTGATTTAAGGAAGACTATTTTCAAACAGATGCACCATGCATTAACCCTGCAACATCCATTAATGGTGTTAGACGTTATCCTGCTGAGTAGAGGCTCCCTAAAATATCAGCACAATAAATATCCGAATGCTGAAGGCAATGGTAGATCACAGAATCATTGGAAATAATATTCAAGTGCTTGTACCTTTGTAACATTGTTAGGGTTTAAACAGGCTGCTTTTTAATTAGAAATAATCTAATTGAAATGCAGTGGTTCTTGTGTGTTCGGCAGCTCTTGCAAACTGCTTTATAGCTAAACAAAAATCGATAATGAAATATACTTCTCATATGAGGGCTGGCTAAACTATGGCTTCCATCGACTCCAAAACGTTGTGGATTTAATTATATTTTAGAATAATTGCTTGGCACATGAAAATTTGACTAACACCTTCTGATTGGACTGTCCAAAAAGAAAAAAAAAATGTTATTCTTTCAGCATGATTACTAACTTCTAAGTGAAAGAGGAAGCTACTGTACAAACTCCTTGGGGAGGAGGGAGACAATCATTTGTCAATCAAATCATTTAAAAGTGATACTGCGATTAACAAATCCAGAGCAGAAACGGGAACACGGTCCTAAAACTCCTACAGAAGAGTTGCAGAGGAACGAGCCCCGTCAAATGAAGAAAATATCCTCCAGGATCCGGCTCTCCTCAAGCTCCTCCACTTCACTTCGGGTGCCACGAGGGTCTTGGTACCACGCAGGTTTTCTGGGGCTCCCACTCCGAGGGGCATGGGGTTTCTTCTGATCGTAAGATTCTCTGTAGCGGCGTCCTGGGGCAGCAACTGGACTCATTGCTTCAACCAACTCAATAAGCGAGGCCTCGTACCTGGAGGAAAACACCGGGAAAATGCAGTCCTATTAAACACCATAGCATCAAACACAATTTGGAATGAACATTTCTAACTCCGTCATCCTGACTAGCCCGAAACCTGGGCAATGCTGCCCATCGTGACAGAAGGGATCACAGCGTTGCAACTGCTGCTCAGGTGAGCTCCAATGTGGAGGCAGTGAAGGAGAGGCAATGCTTTAGTGGGCACTTTCTTTCGCGAGTACTTTCTTTTAATGTCAGTCTCGCCAGGTTTCCTAGTGAATTGGACGGCGTCTCATTTACAGCTCAGAGATTCAGGACAGAACAGCTCACAGGCATGATAGTTCAACAAGTGACTCATAAACATGCTGCACTTGCCTGAATAGGCTCTGCCCTTGATTTAGGTTCCCAGGGATTTGAAAACAGCAGGCACCTCTATTCTTCGTGCTACAAAACCCACGTGCTTCTTATAAATCTCTATGCAATATATGGAATCTATGTGTAACTCAAGGAATATAATTCAGACAAAGCAACACAAAATCAACAGCTCAAGCATCAAGAGAGAAGGCAAAGATGCTAAACATTACTCAAGCTGTCCTTTCAGTGTTCAGTACAGATGCAGAAGAGGTTTACAAGCCTACACGTGCAGTAGCATACACAGAATACTGGCAATTACTCAAGACAATTTAGACAGAGCCTTCCTATTAATATTTACACAGGATCAGACCTGATCTACATGCCAGTGCAGGACTGATCATTACAATATATTTTCTGCTCTTATCAGGTGTCCAGTTTTAAAGGTTTCAAGCAATACAGCTTCCACCACTTCCCATGGGAGGCCATTCCCCAATTTAGGAAGTTTGCCTGATTTCCTGCCGAAGCATCCCTCTCCCTCAGTACCATTTAGTTATGCTTCCCTGCTCCAGCCTAAGTAGTACCTTCCCTCCACCTCCAGTGTTCAAATAATAGTGCATACAATTACTAATCATTTACACACGGAGAGACTTCCCTATGCAGGCACTCATAGACCCAGTGTAGTTCATACTTGTGGAATTTTCCACAGAATTCATCCCTGAATTCACCTGAGCTGAATCTTGATTCCTGCTAAATTACATCTCTCGTCATTAGTGTGTGGGGAAATCACTTAAAATATAACTCTAGCATAATCAAACGATGCCTTCCTGAGGGTGCAGCCAGTCTGAAACCACAGTGCTGTAAGGTGCGAACTGTCTCTGTCCTCAATGGAGTGTCAACTCTAAAAACTAAGGGAGAGATTTTCTGTCAGTGCTGAGTATCCACTGATCCTTTTACCAGAAATAGCCCCGACATGCTTGTGCTCACTTGTCTTCCATGCCACACCAGTGGTCAGAGCCTCCAGCTGCCCACCGCCATCTACAATGTGCACAAAAGGCCACCTGCATGCTGAAGACTGAAAATGTGAGAAGAGAGCCTACAATACATGAAATGTCATATCCAAACAAACACAGCTACCATGGCACTGGGCTGCATTATTCATCCCTGTATTTCATCCCACATCAACATCCACTTTCAAATTGAAATGAAGCTACTGCAAGCTCTTCCAGGCTGCTCCAGAAACCCAGGGGCCTTGCTGCAGAATTTTTAGTCCCTCTAGCACAGGGGTGGGCAAACTATGGCCCGCCTGCCACATGTGGCCCGCCAGCCAGTTTTATGCGGCCCGCAAGCTCAGGCCTGGGGTGCTCCCAACCAAGGGGCCAGGCCGAGCGCGGCAAGCCGCGGGGCCCCTCACCCAGCTGAGCAGGTAAGCAAGTTGGGGGGGGAGGGCTTAGGTGGTGGGGTCCTGGGGCTTGGTGGTTAGAGTGGGGGGTCCTCACGAGGGGGCAGTCAGGGAACAGAGAGCAGGGGGGCTAAATGGGGGTGGGGTCCTGGGCAGGCAGTTAGAGTGGGGGGGTTCCCAGTGGGGGCGATCGGGGGGCAAGAGGGGGTTGGATGGGTCAGGGTTTCTGAAGGTCGCAGTCAGGGGGCCGGAAGAGGGTGGGGGTCAGATAGGGGGCGGGGCCAGGCTGTTTGGGGAGGCACAGCCTTCCCTACCCGGCCCTCCGCACAATTGTGAACCTCAGTGTGGCTCTCAGGTCAAAAAGTTTGCCCACCCCTGCTCTAGCAACATACCACATGGGGAATTTTACAGATGGGACACTGAGGCACAGATAAGTGACCTGCCCATGTTCATCAAATAAAGTAGTAGCATGTCAGGGGTCTCCTGACTGGGTCTCCCTGCTCTAAACCACAAGACTATGCTGTCTAACCTCAGTTACTTCTCAGCCAAGCTGTAACTGTGCACATGGTACACAAAGCGACTATCCGAGCTAACCGTTACCCAATTCCCCTCAGAGCGGTATCTGGATTAGCAAAGAGCTTGTTTCACTCAAGGAATTAATTGGAGTAACCATGGATAATTATGGATTCTAATGACAACCACTATAGTTCTTTCAACCTTCTGTTGTACTGATAAGTCAATTCTTTCAGCTCCTCCAAGCATTGTTATTGTTCCCTCCAATTGCTGTCCACTCTCACTCCTAGGTCAATCTGGCTCACCACTACTGCATTGCAACTCCATTACTGCATTATTCCCTCTAACTGAGATTATAGGTCTTTTCCCCTAGATGTACTAGCTTGCATTTTTTGTGAATTTCCTGCCTGCGTCTGCAGCCTTCCCAGGTCCCTTTGTAATCTGTCTGTTCAAGCCAGCCAACAGAGCCTCAGATAAGCAGTTCAAATTAAATAAACAAGACAGACTTCTATTGAACTCGACCACAGGAGTGGCCAACCCGGCTCTACGATGACATCTCCCGGCCAAGACTTGCCAAAGTTAATGATGATTTTGGGTGTCCAACTTGAGAGGCTTTAAAGGGGGCTTGATTTTCTGTCAGTGCTATCAGCCCTCTGAAAATTGAGCCCCTCTAAGGCACCCCAAGGTGAACACCCAAAGTCCCATCTTAAAACCTGGTCCCACAACTTTACAGAGATGAGCTTTTCACATGTGGAATCCTTGGGTCAGACACACACATATACATTCCGTGCACCAAAAAAGAAACTCAGCTCTCACACACACTGGTTTCATTAGCCACGCCTAAAACTCGCTACTAGATTCATCTAGCCTAACATACAAATGCTTATCTCCCTGCCTGCGGCTCGATCATAAAATTTCAATTTCTCCAGCAGCCACATTCAATCACAGATTAGGTGGGGGGATGGGGAGAGACGGTATAAACCAGCAAGTGTGTTTGCAATGAACGCTCACGCAGCTTCCAGTGCTCAGCAGCACCTTGGAGCTAATTTCTTCTGCAAGTTTATCTAACTTTTACAGCATTTCTGCTATCGGGAAGGCTAAATGATTTGGCAGATTACAAGAGCAGCAAATAGCAAAGATTATTTCAAAGACCAGGCATTGTACATCAGTCTATTTGACACCACAGTTATATATGCAATAAAGTGAACAAACTCTTCTAACGGAGCATTATCTGATAAAGCGAACGCTCCTTGCAGGTATTTAGTGTTTAATCCCATGAAAATAGTTTGCTCTGATTTGTCTAGGTGACATCAGACAGCATCTGGCTGGAGGCAACAGAGTTGATCCAGCATAGCTTGAACCTCACAAAGGCAATTTTCTCAACATTTATTGGCATCCAAATATTTAAAGAGACACCGCCAACATGTTCAGACCCTGAAATATACCTTCTTCTAAAGAAAGTATGTGTCTCACTGGTACACACTGTTTAAAACAATAAAAATTGGGTTCATTATTATTCACAGGGCACTGCAGACTTTCATGACACTACTGTAAGGTGGGTGCACAGTTGTTGGAAATGTGTACTTAGACAGTAATTCCCAGTGGTTCACAATCCAGCTGGAAGGGCATATTGAGTGGGGTCCTGAACGGATGTGTTCTGGGTCTGATTCTATTCAATATCTTCATATGTGATTTGGAAATGGCCTAGAGAGTACACTTATAAAGTCTGCAAATGATACCAAATGGGAGGGGTTGCAAGTGCTTTGGAGGACAGGATTAGAATTCAAAATGATCTGAAATAAATAGAAAACGAAGGTGCCACAAGTATTCCTTGTTTTCTTTACGGATACAGACTAACACGGCTGCTAATCTTAAACCTGAGATAAATAAGAGGAAATTCAGTAAGGACAAATGCAAAGTATTATACCTGGGAAGGAGAAATCAATTGTACATGTACAAAATGGGAAATGGCTGCCTAGGAAGGACTACTGCAGAAAAAGATCAGGGGGGTTATAAGTGGATTGCAAACTAAATATGAGTCAACAATATAACTTGCAAAACAAGCGAACATCACTCTGGAGTGTATTAGCAAGAATGTTATAAGCAAGACACGAGAAGGAATTCTTCCATTCAGCACCTGATAAAACCTTAGCTGGAGTATTGTATCCAGTTCTGGGCACCACGCTTCAGGAAAGATGTGGACAAACTGGAGAAAGTCCAGAGGAGAACAACAAAAATGATTAAAGGTCTAGAAAAAATGAGCTAGGAGGACAGACTGAAAAAATTGGGTTTGGTTAGTCTGGAGAAGAGAAGGCTGATGAGGGTTATGATAACAGTCTTCAAGTACATAAAAGGAGGGAGAAAAATTCTTCTCCTTAACCACTGAGGACAGGACAAGAAGCAATGGGCTTAAATTGCAGCAAGAAAGATGTAGATTAGACATGAGGAAAAACTTCGTAACTGTAAAGGTAATTAAGCTCTGGAACAAGTTGCCCAGGAAGATTGTGTAATCTCCATCACTGGAGGTTTTTAAGAGCCCGTTAGATAAACACCTGTCAGGGATGGTCTAGATCAGTGGTGTACAATACGTTTGCCACTAGCCACATGTGGCGCATAGGCTATTGAATTGTGGCTAATGCATGTGGCTTTTTTATAATGTGGCTAATACGAAAAATTCAAAACCACAAGTGTGGCTAGCATCGAATTTCTGTTGGACACCGCTGGTCTAATACTTAGTCCTGCCTTAGTGCAGGGGACTGGATCAGATGACCTGTTGTGGTCCACTCCAGTTCTACATTTCTATGATTCCATGATGTCAACAGCTGCAAGATGGAGTGTTCAAAACTCAGGAAATTTCAGCCATTCAAGTCCCTCCTGCAGTCTTCACTTGCCAAAGCTGCACATCCTTATGGAGCAAATTCATAGAAAAGAGTAGTTGTACAGTTTCCATTTAACGGGGGGGGAGGGCGGGGGGGGGGGGGGAGAATATCACACATGCAGCATGAAAGGGACACAGTGCCTTAGTAGCCTTAACCTGAATTACCCGACTTTTGGGTGTTTGACTGAGCAACCAAAGTGCCGCATCAGTGTTAGTTTTTTGCGCCGAGTTTTCTACAGAGTAGCTCCCCACCCCCAGAAAGAAAGAAAATTTTGGGGCAGAGGGAGGAGTCAGACTTGCAAACCTTCTCATGGCCCTTTTAAAGTTAGCATGATCTCAGCTACTTATCTGCCACCATCACCTTCTTTTGGAAACCCTGACTGTGTGTTATGGAGTCATGCTGTAGAACAGTCTCCATTCTCAGCCTAATTTTGACACTTCCCCATGGACATTCCCCTCCCCCCCCCCACCTCTGTCAGCCTAAACATGTGTGCATTTCATCATGCTAGAGGAAAATTTGCTGAGAAAGTGTTAGATTGATCAGATCAGTAACATAAGGACCATGGGTCTTGGAAAAAATAGGGCTTTTCACTTTTGGAAAGTGAGTCTAGTGTTTCCCTTGTCTGTTCATAACTAGCTGCTCAGAATAAAAACTTTCAAATTGTTTATTCTGACTGACAACTACTGCCCAGACCTAGTTTTATTTTTTATTGTCCTAAATCTTTTGTTATTCGTGGCCTGGTTTTCAGGGAATTGAGAGTCAGTGGGAGTTGCAAGTGCTCAACACTCCTGGAAACCAGGCCATAATTTCTTCTCAACAAATCTCTTAACCGTTGGACACCTAAGATTATAATAAACTCCATGAACACTATGCAGGAGAGAGAGCACACAGGACTGGCGTACAAGGCTCTAAGCAGCAGGAGGAAAAGAGAGGATGTGACCTACGAAAGAGTCCAGCTGTAGGTGAACTCTGATGTAGATATTATCGGGGTCTGTGCTATAGAGTTGATAATGGACACTCCACCTCCTGCACAGTTTATCAGCTCTGCACATTAAAGACAAAGGGTAAAACTTCAAAAGCCACCTAAACAACTAAGGCACCCGAGTCACGTAGATACTTTTGGAAATGTTACCCAACACTTTTTCTTCAGTTGTTGGTTTTAATTAAATATTAAGGATCTGGGGGAGTTTATAACCACCAAGGGTGGAGGAGTTTCTGAGCCCATCACTGAGGTGATAACACACAATACATGAATATGATTCTTAACATTGTAAAATGTTCACATTTTAAATGAAAGAAGAAATACTCCAAAAAATAAAATAGCGTCTGACAATGTCAAAAGGGAAATACAACCACTCCATCACCTCTGCTCCCCTCAGTCAACACCTCTCCCTCCTTACTGGTCAGCTAGACTTTCATACCCAGAACACTGGGAGAGTGTTTTATTTTGCTTTGTGCTTCAAAAGAAACAATCTGGGATTCGCACAGCTGAAATGCACTCAACTGTGATTGCTGGTCTGGGAACAATAGGTTTGCACATTCACAGTACAGAGTCTGAGAAATCACTACATAGTGATTATACAAACCTTTGTATTCCCACGAATAAAAGCTGCTGTCCAATCAGAGTTCAGGGAATTACACACTATGGAGTTACTGAGAAACAGCATGGTTATGCAAAATTGACACCCAGAACCAATATGAATGCAGGAAACTTTGTACTGGAGGAGAGGAAAAAGCTCCAGTAGTTATGGAGCTGTAACTATACTGTATCCTTCCACTCAGACTCGCTGAAACATTACATACTTTTAGATTATGGAATATGACATTGCATTTTGAATGTGCAACTGTCACCCATGGCCAGTAAAATATGTAGTATTTCATGTACACAGTACAATATATAAAGTACACATTCAGCTGTATTATGTTTTTGTATTGCACTGTACAGTTTAACTAATAAAAACATTTGCTCCTGTCTACAGAAAACAGCACAATCCCAAACAAATTTGATATTTGCTGGAGTCAGTAAAAATTCCTCTACTCGGCAAAATAACTAGATTTATTAGTCACAAACACTCTGGCAGTGCGATATATGTATATTTCCTTAAACAAGCAGTGTCACATATTATTTGATCATCATGTTCAGAGATATCTTTTCATTTCCAGTCCCTGAAAATTTATTCTTTGACCATAAATGTCTAGAAAACACACAGCGCCTTTTCTACAGGGTGATGACATTTCAACAAAGCACACCAGCAATAGGGCATCAGAGATTAGTAGCTGTACAGGTTTACTTTTATTTAAGTGCAGGTATCCAATGATATAAAAACTTTATTTTCATATTGCTGTTTGAATTCTCCACATAAATCTTCAAGTGATTTTCTAATGTTACAAGAGTTGCCTTTGGATTAGAGTAGATTTTGAAAGTTGGAGGCACAATATACTTCTACTTAGAAGTACAAAGCACTATCCATCTCCAAGCACTTTACAAACATTAACTACAGCTACTAATACTCCGGGAAGGTGAAGGGCCCATTTCACAGAAAGGGAAATTAAAGTTTAAACACGTTACCTACAAATGCTTAAGGTTATACAGCAAACATCAGTTCCCAAAGCCTCACAGAAATAATTTAACATAGGAGGGCTGTGGCGGGGTGACCACCCGCCCCCTACTGGAAGGGTCTGGAAAGAGCCCAGAAGAGCCCAGGAAGGGGTTAGGGCCAGGAGCTAGCAGGCTTCCAGGCTTGACAGTCCTTGGACTAAAAGGCCAAGGCAGTGAAAAGATGATTGTAGGCAAAGGAAAAATGCTGATTTCTATGGAACTTCTTCAGTGACTGCAAATCTTTTACTTCTGGATAGTGAGAGACACTCTGCGGACTCTCCATTCATTGCAGGAGTCGGGAAGATGAAACACTCGACAATGCAATATTTATTTAACCTGACATCAGCTTTGGTAGTATAGGGTGCTGGTACCCACTGTATATCTTCTGAATACATGTCAGTGTATTTTAGCTCTCGAGGTAAATGATCAGGCTGCAGAATATTTCCTATGTAATTAAAAAAAGATCTGAGCCTTTTATTTAAAATACATCACACAATTTATTTGCATAGTGTCCGTAGTGAGAGCCTCCCAGAGTGCTGTAAAACCAATACCTACATAATAGAAAGCTTACAACATCAGATACGTTTCATGATACTCTCTAAGGCAGTCCTCATACAAATCACAAGCTCAAGAAGGAAAAGACCTGTTAGAACATCTAGACATCTCCCTGCCCATGGAGAATGGGTCCCGACAGTATGCTTCCTAGAATTTGCCCGGAGCAGTGGGGTTCTCACTATTTTACTTAGGAGGCCATTCCAGAGCCAATTAATATCACCCTATCATTACCGTTATTATTTACGTAACTGTTAGTAGAGCACCGAGAGGCCACAATCAGGTTTGGGGACTCACTGTACAAACATTTGTAAGCGTTTACAGTCCAGTTAGACAAGTCAGACAAAGGGGGGAGGGAACGGATGTGTCACGGAAGCAGATTGATCAGAACGGTGTGGGGTAAACACTATGTTAGTTCCATGAGTTTTTTCTTTTGAATTTGCAGGAGGGGAAAGGTGTTTTTCTGTGCGTTAGTGTGTGTACACACATTGTGTGCATGCACACAGTCAGGGAGTTTTTCCTTATAGGCGGCTTAAGTCGAACCACAAGTTTTCCCTTTCTTAACTTCACCCCATTACTCATAGATACAGATCCTTGTGCAATACTTAGAAATTCATCTCCTTCTCTAAGTGTTACACCCTTCAAATATTTGAATACTATGTTCTCCCCACCAACCTAAGTCATCACTTATCCAAGCTAGACATATTTTAATCTTTTCTCATAAATCAATCCCTCAAGCCTAGTGATCATTTTGTATTGATCTGAGCTGCCTCTAATTTGTCAATATCTTTCTGGTAACATGGCACCCAGAACTGAACACAATGTTCCCCAGGTATGGTCACACCAGAGCTGTTATTGAGGACAATCTTCTCTCTGCTGTATGATGAAAGGTCTTTACAAAATTGCCCAAAATTGCACTGGTCTTTTTTGTAGCCACCACCTCACTCTGCAAAACTCTGTCTAATTTGTACGTATTGATACAGCTGAGCATAATCTAGCATTGTATACCACAAAAACGTGACACGCAACGCCGATAGACACACTAGCTCATTCAGTGGGGTCACGGGCAATAACAATCCCATCAGAGACAATAGTTCTTTGCAGGATCAGGCATGGAGTAGGGAGGGAAGAAACAGACTTTTATAACAGTGTCATGCCCTTGGCTAACCCACCCCAAAGGGTTTGCCCCCTTAAATAGGAGTGTTGAAGAGACCTGGATCCTGAAACTGGCTGAGTGGTGTTGGTATGTTCCTAGCACACTGCAGACAAACAGTATCAGTGCAATAAAGGACAAAGGGCTCAACACTGTCCCAAAGACCTCTGCCCGGAGTCCGGGGTGATTAATCAGTCTCATTTTTCTTGGTGCTCCGCATCAGTTCATCTAAGGAAGCATCCACCTGGCTGTCATTACTGAAAGTGTTTGCTACCACTTCCCCTTGTGTAATAAATAGTCCATTGTCATTTTCACTTAACCACGAAAGAGCACTGCCTCTCCTCCCCATCGCCCTTCATGTCCTCCCCTCTCTCTGTTTTTCTTCTTCCTTACTCCTACGACTCAACTCCTCCCATCTCCTGCTCAGCCCAGCCTTCATTCCAAACCATAAAAACAAACCAGAAAAAAAAGGGTGGGATGTCCATGGAATTTGGCAACCATCTCAGTGACCTTTCTGCTTGAGTTGTCCTTTCCCCCATATGTTTTGTCTTGTCTATTTGGCTGCCAGTTCTGCCTGGTACAAACTATATGTGTGTTTGCACAGTGCCTAGCAGAAGGAGACCCTGATCTTGACAGTAATAATAATAATCCATACTTCATAGAGTCCTTAGCAAGTTGTCTGAAGAGTAGTAAACAACACCCCAGCACATTGTTTTCATACTGGGCTTCACCATTCACTGTTCCAAATGAGACTAAACCACGATTGTCTTTTCTACATCTCATCTATTCCTTCATCCCCTATTCATCTCTGATTTTCCAATCCCTGCCACCCTTACAGACTCATTCTCACCAATCTTTTGCTTTTACAACCTCATTCCCACCTGTCAATCTCTCTCTCACTAAGCCATTAAGAAATATATTTTTAAGAGAAGAAATAAATGTTTAGAAAAAATAAGAACTGAGCGGACAGAGCAGGTGCAGAAGCCCCAGTGTTCACAGATGATTTTTCACAGGTTACCCTTCTCCATTCCCCTGTCCTGTCCTTTGTTTTTGGCTTCTCTTTTCATGGGCCCTCTCTCTCGAGTACCAATCTTTTTGGGGCTGAGCGCAGTCTTTTACTTGTCTGAACAGTGCCAACAACTTTATGGATGATAAATAAAAATCTCAGCGTCACATTTTAAAAGATTTCAGGTTACAAAGCGTTGGCGAACATTTTCCAAATGGGCACGCTTAATGGGCACTTAAATAAGAAAAGCCTGATTTTCAGAGGTGCTGGGCACAGGCGGTACCACTGACTTCAATCACCATTTATACGGATTAACATGCTGCCTTACTTCACAAGTTGAGTCCAAACTCTTAGCCAGCCATAGAAATAATAAATCAGCTTTTTGCTTCAACAGGTACAGTAATCGGAAGATCTGTACAGTCTTGGGTCAAGCACTAATAATGGTTTTAGGATCCCAAAGTTTCCTACCTTGTCCTTTAGTCACTGAACTGTGAGCCTTCACTGAATGTCTAACTATTGTGGGCAAGAAATGCTATTAGCTGGGCGAGATTTACAGAAATGCTAGATCTGGATGCAGATCTTAAATAGACATAGGGTGATGTCGGACCACACTGAAGTCAATGGGAGCTTTGACACTGACTTCAGTGGAGCCAGAATTCCCCCATTATGTCTTAATTTTCTGTGTTAGGGTGAATAAGTACTGCAGCCTTTCTACCTTTGTATACACAATTGAAAATGAAGCTTCATCTTAATATTTCCTTTGTCGTCTTGTCCCCCCCTCCCCCCACCCCGTCTCCGCACAAAATATTTTATATATAGTCTAATGCAACAACTAAACTAACAGCAACTCCTACCAGTGCTTTATACTATTCTTCCTCTTGCTGAACAGTTTAATTTCTTCTGCTGTGACTTGGGAGTGTTTTATAGTGGAATCAGGCCGTCAAATCCTTCTGTTCCCTTAATTATCTCTGCCCTGTCAGCTACATCACTGAAAAACAAGTTACGATTAAACAATTCAGATACCCATAAACACTAGGCTGCAATGATAGAATGTCCTGTGTTGCTGGCTTTGTGGGAAGAGCGGTTTCAGTGAGGTTTAAAAAAATTTAAATCAGCCCAGCGCTTTTAAATGTCTGAAAATCTAAAGGTATCTTCACTATTCTTCAATATCTTAATCATTCTGTGGAATCATGCTCTGGTATAATGGCCATTTTAAGTGAAAGGTTTGCTGCTCTGCAGTTGCTACTTCCTATTAATTGTGAATTAAAGCATAATTTAATATGGCTGTATGCCAGCGTGACAAGTAAAATTTTCAGACACTAACTCCAGTTGAATAGGGGGAAAAGCACTTAAAGATGCCTTTAAGTAATAGAAAGTCACTCACCAAGCTGTACTTTAAAACTAATAGCAGAGCTTCAAGTTGACAAACTGACATGGATTAGGAAGAGAAACAAAAAGAAAAGTGCTTGCCGTCTAAATCTTACAGGGCAAAAGTGATGCTTGGTTATCATTCTGTTTATCAGCATGCACTTTGGAGAGTTCGGGGCAGGTCTGGATACACATTCATTCCATTTTATGCTGTGCATTACTGAAAACACATTCGGCATAAATAATTCATAAATGCTTTGTCTGAAATTTAAGATTCCAAAATGCCACATGGTTTTCAACTTTATGGCTGCGTGGGTCTTTAGAACAGAAATAGACAATGGGTGGATGAACTTGGCAACCCTGATTCGAACCCATCACTCAGAATTACCCACTGGAGGCAAGAGTGAACATCTTCTGGCTTCAGATCCATGGAACAGCGTGACCTTGGAGATAGCCACACACAGTCACGCTGGTTGGAAACATCATACTTACGTTAGCAGTCAGCTGTCATGGAACAGGACAAGAACGGGCAGAGGAATGGGAAGAGTGCTCACTTGGATGCTGGAAAGACCTTGATATAAAAAGTATGTACTCCAAAAACGAATGCTCTGGTATTTTCAGATAATGGGCTGGGTACACCTCAGATGGAATTTGGAGCAGGAGAGGAGACTCAAACAGAAGACATGGTGAGGAACCAACAAGATTGAAACAATACACTAGAAGTTTGAGGAATTACTGTAGGGAGTGTAGTGGTAAGCAAAGAGTACCAAGAATGCTCCTATCCTGCTTTTTGATGAACCCTTTTTCTGATCACACAGTACATCACATGTGTCGTTCACCCCGGCATTTCTCACTATTTTTCACCAGTGTCACATCATTGTTGTTACTGGAGTTAGATGAGTGTGAAACTGGAGCAATGCAGGGGAGTATAAGGCCCCGTGTACACAGTCTATGGTAGATGGCCCAATCCTGCATGGAGCAGAGTGCCTTCAACTTCCACTGAAGCGATGGTGCTCTGCACTTTGCTGGATAAGGCCCTTAGGTTGTATGTTCCTTGTGATGCTATGTCTCACTGGTGTTGGATCTGATATGTGCTTCAGGCTCAGTCACACGTTTTAAAAAAGAATTCATTTGCCCAGCAAAACTCAGTTCAGACAGCAGTTGCTTTTCAGTAAGATCCCAACCCCCACTCTTCTACTCACCTTCCAGTGGGCCGAGAGGGGCACAAGGACTTCCACGTGATTTATCAACAGAAACCATTTGTGTTTAATTGGCTGGATTGGAACAGAGAATTTTCCAACTTGCCAGCTCTTTACTTGATCTCAGTGCCTCCAGCAGTTTTCCCTTAGAGCAAGTGTCTGAACTTAGGTAATGCGCACTGGAGACCACGTGGCCTGGAGCTGTGGCACTGAACACAAAACCCCTAGAGCAGCAGCATTCTGGTACACAAGATCTGACAGCCTCCCGGAGGTGTACTCTATTATATAGGACTCTGGACTAAAGGCAGTTCTATTCCTCTCCATTTGGGCTGCAGCTGTCTGGGGTAATTCTTAAATTAACTGCGATTTCATACATCAAAGAGAAGGATGTACAGGATTCAGCAGGCACTATTGAGGTATAATAGCAGCCATAGAAATCAACCAGGTATCACCCACACGGTGTAAGTCAGCGCATTAAAAAGCAGTCAAAGGGGGAGTCACATGGTGCGCATGAGAACTCACTATAGGGCAAAACAGGTCAGCAGACTTGACATGGCATTGAAAGGCACCCTTAGAACAAGCGGAGAGCAAAGCCTAGAGAGTAGGGTACTTGGGCAGTAGACATTACAGTCTAAGAACCTATTTCAAAAACTGTACACAGGTGGTAGGTGTCGCACTGAGATAAATTACCTGCTTTTTGCAGCTGAACAGATGGGTATGGAAGAGAGGTTTTAGTCTGTTAATTGCCAGCAATAACCAGCAAAGGTGTTCTTGGGCTCCTCAGGATAACTTTTCTAAAACCATCCACCTGTTGATACCCTGCGCATCTGTTATGAACGATCCCGTATCACGGATACGCTACAAAAAAATTAAGCAAGAGTCTGAATGGCTCAGGAGACTGGTATTAAGCAGCTCACTTCCAGGTTGCTTACTTGAATCCAGCCCAGGCTGGAAGTGATCAAAAGTCGCTCCCAGCTACTGTGTGATGGGTTATTAAAATGAAATGGTGAGACTCAGTAGACGTGTTATCACCACAAAAACCACCACAACTGACAACCTTATTGGTAGCAACAGCAAAGAGGTCAAACACTGAATGAATAATTAACAGATGTTATTCTAGCACCAATTTCCATTCAATTTTATAGAGAAAACTCAAAGGAAACAGATCTTTTAACTTTTAAAAAACCCTCAAAAACCGATACAAAATGAATGCGACCCAGGGACTTACCCTTCTATGCAACAACATGAAAAGAGTGCACACAAGACAGTGAAGTCTGCAGGGCGTGAAATTAAAAATTTCACACAGATACAATGAAGTAATGATACAATGTTACAACCTTGGCACAAAAATCTTCTGGTTTGAGGAAAGTCAGTGTCATGTGATGTTACGGTTTGTGCCCCAGAAGAAATGGTTTGCTGCTGAAAAGTCCATATAACAAAGCAAAGAGATGAAGCAAGGGAATGTTTGGACAGATAAAAGGGAGGGCTAAATATTCTACCCATTTAGGCATTTCTTCAGTACTCATCACTGTCATATTTAATTGTCATGTTATTCTGAAGAAATGGCACACTACGGTCTCACATCTGGAGATCTAGGAGGTAAGATACGATTGGGGAACAAGTAAAAGAAGATTTGGTCCTAAGGGTCTTGAGGATTTGGGTCTCTCTCATCAGACCAGCCTGCTAGTTTGACTCTGATCCTTCAAGTCTACCAAAATTGGTGTGGGAGTGTAGTCTTCAAGTTGCAAGGGTATGCATGAGAATAAGGAAACACCCAACAATTCCAAGGCATCAAGCAAGAGTTGAGATGCAAGGCACTTGGGGTGATGCTTAGCCATCCTTGCATGGACCGCTTCACTAGCCACAGGTCAGAAAGAAATGAATGCTGGAACACTGAGGATAGCCTAGTTTCCTTAAGTGAGACAGTGCCCCCTGTTGGAACAAACCACTCAGTATCTTGAGCTCTCAGGGAGTTCCCAATAGATCCATGTGAAGGCATATGGGTTCAAGAGTGGCTCTGGAGCAACACTGAATTATCAATGTGCACAATGTAGAAAGCATTTTATTTCCAAGAGTGAGAAAAAATGTTTCCAAAGTCACAAATTGTAAAGCTGCTCATAAGTTATGTTTCAGACATATCTGATAGATTGACAGGCGCGCAAACACCCTACAAAATACATTCATGGCTCTGAATTGTAAGGAATAAAATTGGCATTCAGCACTACCACTCCGCTGAAAACAGTATCTCTCGATCACAGGCACAGGAAGTTACACGCACAAGTTCTACTGGCAATGTGAGTTGTGTGCAGAACTCACCCTTCTGGAAATGCACCTGGAAAAGTCAGCCCAATGGTGCAAAGGTCATTTCTGACATGGCATGTTTCACCCTACTGATCCGAGACAGAACACATGGGGAAACGTAAAGAAGAATATGACTTACTTTTGCCATTTCCACACTTAATAAAATCTTAAAGTCTTCAGCTTATTACATTTTTTTTAAATGTACTCATTTCATTCCAGTAATTTCATTAGGTTACAGTTCTACATCTTTATTAAAAAATAATCAAAATTGAAATGTTTCAATAAACTCAATTTTGGTTTTAAGTAGTAAAAGATGATTCAATGCAGATTAAGCAAAAATGAAAGTTCAAAGCATAATAGTATTAGAATCTTGGAGAACCTTTTCTGGAAGATTCCCTAAAAACACAGGAAATATTGTGAGTGACTTTGGAATTTTGCTTTTCAACGTATTGATTAAAAAAAATCTATTCAATACATATATATTTTAGGAGACTGCTCTCACTAACCATTTTAGACATGTTTACATTAATATTAAGTCCTTTTAAAATGTATGAATAGTAAGAGCCACTGGAGAAAGAAAAACATAAGCTACTACGCTAGTTAAAAAACACAAAGGTATTCGGTGTCAGACAGAAACAATCACACATAGAAGCTATATTGAGTAAATTGCTTTATTTTCCTTTATATTTGTGCTTCCAAGTCATCATATTGTTTCCAGAGCAGTCAAAGTAAAAACAGTAGTTTTACTTTTTCTTTGTGACCTTCAGTAACAATGTACCAACTGATCAGAATCATAAAATACATCTGAATTATTATTATATAAACCTCCGAACTGACAAGGATAGAGATGCTTGTATGTTACACTGAGTAATCTAAGTTCCAGAAATAATGAGATAAACCAGTGTCTGCGATTAAATGTGGAATGTGTGATATCGGGGGGGAGGAAGGGACATTTTGTTTTGCTTAAGAAGCTCAACTGAATACTGATGAGATAACTTGAGAACCTCAGTCACAGTGTGTGACAAAAACAAATTTACCCAAGAGTGTATGTTTTTGAACAGGACCATCTGATTTAGGAAGAGAAACAGAATCAGTCACATCCTGTGGTGGAAATTGATGGATTCAGCTTAAACAAAGAATAACCACAAGTTGACATAACAAATCTCTTTGCCACAGCTGGAGGTGGGGTTTAAGGGGACTGTGCTCTCATCTATTCCTAAAGTTCCCTTCAAATTTGTACTAAGCATTGAAAGACATGTTGTATGATTCAATGCAAGGAACATTGGAAGCCTCTAATACAAAGATTTAACTACCTTAAACAGTTCTCCAGATTTTCAGCATGCTATGCAATGTAACGGTGTCATGAATAGCAGATGTCTGAGTGTGCAGAGATGTATTCTTAATATCTATTTCATTATATTTTTCTTGAAAAGTTGGAGCCTGATTCTCTTGTCATTTAGCCCTAGTGTAACTTCATTCTCTTCAGTGATGTTATTCCCGATACACCCACCATCGTCAGCATACAAAGCTTTAGATTCTGATTTTTTCACATCAGAGACCTCTATCTTAAGAACATTAAGAGATGAATGCATATTTCCCCAAATATTCTCCATCCTATTAAGAACCATAGACAAAGACTGAGGATACACTAACTAAAGGAAGTACAATCAGACTGAGAAACTAAAAAAAAAAAAGACACCCCCACCCAAAAAGCCCCTCTTTGTTTCAAAGTTATGCAGATGGACAATTTCTTCTGGTTTAGACACTATCATATTTCCTACAATCACTATTACCCTCTGGAAATTCTTCATAAAGGGAGGATTTTGCCCTCAACACCTGGCCTGGATTATTCAAGTAACTAAAATCACCCACTTTTATTCATTCATGCTTCAAGGCATCTGTAGTTGCCCAGCCAAATATATATATATATAAAAGACCTAATATAACATACGGCTACCTATGAAAAAGGAAAGTTTAATGCTCTATCTTACTTGCTAAGGTAACAGGAATATCCCCCTCATAAGAGCAATCAAATGACAAGGGACTACTGTGGCCAAACAGAAGCACATACTAACCTCATCCTTACTAAAACAAACAAAACAAATGCCCACTCCAGAAAAATCTCCACTACAGTAGAACCTCAGAGTTACAAACACCAGAGTTATGAACTGACCAATCAATCACATGCCTCATTTGGAACCGGAAATAAGTGATCGGGCAGCAGCAGAGACAAAAATAAATAAAAAGCAAGTACAGTACAATACTGCATTAAACATACTACTAAAAAAATTAAATAAAGGGAAAACAGCATTTATCTTCTGTATAGTAAAATTTTCAAGGCTGTATTAAGTTAATGCTTAGTTGTAAACTTTTGAAAAATCAAAGTTTTGTTCAGAGTTACAAATAACCTCTATTTGCAAGGGGCTCGTAACTGAGGTTCTCCTGCACGTAACTCCACCCCTTATTAATGCATAGTTTTGCCCCAGTCTTGATGTCACAACTGGGTGGGGAGGGAGAGAGGGAACCACAATGGGCAGCACCTCTGTGTGCTCCCCGCATCAGCTACCATCCGCCATCAGTATATTTCTATAATCAGACCTCAAATCTCCTCTGCAGCTTTGTGGGTCCCAGCTAATTAGAACACCTGGTGGTAGAGAAGGGACCAGTGGCCATCTCAAGCAACAGTGGAAACATCACCTTCACCTCAAACTCTGTCGTTCCCACCCACCGATGGTATCACTCTCAGGGGCAACTCTCACCCCTCTCTCAGACCTCCTTTGCTAACATCATCAAGTATATTCCGGTAGGCCTGGACATAATCAGGCCCTCTTGTGATAGGTGCTATACACACCCCTCCCCTCTCTCCAAAGACCTCACTATCTAAGAATCTATTACAGTGGTCCCCAACCCCCGGGCCGCGGACCGGTAACGGTTCGTGGATCAAGTGGTACCGGGCCGCACAAGAAATCATTTTTTAAGGGCTTCCCGAGCAGCCCTTTCCGCGGGCGGCCGCCTTCCCTTCAGCAGCGCCGCCCTCACGCAGCGCCGCCCTCACGCCGCGCCTTTCCGCAGCGCCACCTTCCCTTCAGCAGCGGCCGCCCTCACGCCGGGGCACTCAGGGAGAGGAGGAAGAGCCTCGTGGCTTTAAGCCCTGCAAGCCGGGCTGGAGCACTGAGGAGTTCAACCCCCCACCCCACCCCGGGCCGCAGTAAAATTGTCAAGCGTTGACCGGTCCGCGGTGATAAAAAGGTTGGGGACCACTGATCTATTAGAACCCAGTGATTTGTAACAGGAAAGATTACTTCTGCCTCTTTTAAATCACTCCTGTGGTCATGCTGCATTTAGACCAGCCCTGCCTTCCGACTTAACATTTTGTAATTAAAATATCATAAAGGAAGTCAAAATACAAATAGATCGGCTTAGTTGTGGTGCCTCTATTCAAAAGCGAGAGAAACTACGTATGGTAATGTGTAATTTACTGTCTGGCTGATACGTGGTTTGGGGATTTCAAGACATAAGAACAGAGCAAAATGGTTCACCACTAGGTCAGCAATCTTCCCTCCCGCCGACTTCCCTTGTGAAAGACATTGCTATCCAGGGCAAATTACTTTTATTATGAAGTTGGAGCCCTTCTACTGTAAGGATAACAGGAGAAGTGAGTCCAGACTGGAACAGGCAGAGGACACACGCTCATCCCCTATCAGCTGCAGGCCCCAAGTGCCCTTGCAATCCGGCTAAATGGGGGAGGAAGAGTAGGATCTCTCAGGAGCTCAGCCAGACTGTGGGGGCAGAATCTCCTCCCCCTGGTCGGGGCATCTTTCACAGACCTTGGAACACAAGTGATATTTAGCTTGAGCTCCTCCTGTACAATCTTTCACTGCTGGCCCTCTACATGTAGGATGACAGAATGCAATTGAAAAAAGCACAGAGGATTCACCAAGAAATAATGGAGAAGTGGCCACAGTGCTAGGAGGAGAATCAGGAGAGGACATTGTCATAGCCAAAGAAGGATGAGGTGTAGTGAAAGAGGGTAGGATTGACAATGTCAGAGGTAGCAGAGACTTCGAGGAGGGTGGAGTAGCGGCCTTAAAATATGTCCACAAAGAGACTGCGAGAAACCTAGATGAGAGCAGTTTCAGTGGAGTGAAGCGGGTGAGGATCCAGAATGCCATTGGAGGAGAGGAACTTGAGCCAGAAAAGGCAGTGAAGGAAAGAAGAAAGATGGCACGTTACTGGAGAGGCAGCTGTTGCTTAGGAATGGGGTTTTTTGATGTTGTGGGAGAGCAGAGGACAGGGAGTACATCTCCTTGAATCACTGTTCTAAGTCTCTAGTGGTTTGGTTACACACACAAATGGGAACTAGACTGAAACCACTAAACTGATTTTCACCTTTGCCCTAACCTGGGATTTGGAGCGAGTAGGAAAGGCCAGTGCAAGAAGCATACAGTGCATATGAATGGTGTCATTTTAAGAAGACCGAAAGGGTTAAGTCAGCTTTGTAATATGATTTGTACTCTACTTTCCTTTGTTTATTATTACTTTCAAACTATAATCAACTTATTGTCACACCACTGAGTGATGGAAACCTTGCCAGCCACTTCAAAAATTGACAAGGTTTCTGTTGCATGGAACAATCCCAAAAGACATTTCCCCTCATTTTAATATAAAATCCTGTCAGATCCACACAGCTGAATAGGGGGATAATGTTTAAGGAATATGAAGCTGTAACAGTCCTCCCCCAGCTAGTCAAATTTGGAATAAAAGACTATCAAAAAAACTTGAAGATCCAATGCTAGATTAATGCAAATATCTGCCTGTTTGCCCGTGTACTTTTTGATTAAACTGGCATACATCAAGTACAATTAGAAAGGTTATTTATAACTAAGAAATACATAATTCTGCATTTTGATGAGGGTGACAATTACAGCCGACAGTTACTAATTAACATTAATCCTTTTTTGCTCTGGCAGTCAGAATTTCCTGGTGTGATTTTCGTTGTCTGCAATGGACACAACAAAACTGCCATCGCCAAGCAGTTGTCAGTAGCCTTTGGTGCAAGCAAGTGTTCTCTGTACTCATAACAAAAATAATCAAGTCCCCATTTATGTTTGAAATGAGATAACCTCAGGTATATGTACAGAATACCATTTCACAATTCAGCTGGTGACTACAGCATCAAATATAATTAAGCATGGCGTTTTCATGGTTAAACCCAATTCCAGGGTCTCCCAGGAGTATGTTTCCTAGGATGAAAGCTGTTTTCAGCCCCAGGTTACAAACCTCCCAGTATTTAACTTGTTTTCTTATTCCAATTTTAGGTTCTCATCTACGTTTATCTGGCCAGGGGAGTTTAAAGATTTTAGCCACACTAATAAACACTGCACATGTGGACTGGTCTTTCACCTGTCTCCATCATTTTCAGAAGCAGCATGGCAGTGCAAATACTGAAGATGCAACTGATTATCCGTATCAGTTTACTACAGCAGCATATAAAAGATTGTGCAAAAATTAGTTCATTTTTTTCCTTTAACTACTAAACCAGGAACATTTTGGTTTTGAAAACAAATCTGACTTTCCAATTCCAACTTTCCAAAATGGCTTGGTCCCTTTGGCTAATTTTTTTTAAATGAACACCTCCATAGTGTCCCCCAACATAATCTTATACCATAAAAACTGTTGACCTACTCAGATTTTTCCATCTCTAGGATTCAATAAAAGACAAAAACAGATTTTGCATGCATGCATTATCAAGAGGCAAATTATCAGCATTACAATCTCAGCCATTGCCTTTTCAGGCAAATGCAACAGAAAATTCACTTATGGCCGCTTTTGCAACTGCTTTGAAACAGAAGTAGAGACGTGATCCAAATCTAGTCCAAGTCAGAATCTGCGTTAGAACATAGTTCACCCACTCCATGAGACCCCAGAATAAAGAGTGTCCAGGTGCTTACCATTTGGGTCGACTGGGTTGGGATCAATGTGGATACAACTAAATGAGATGGCAGAAAAGAAGCACTGCAAGCTCTAAGTAAAGTAAACCATAATGTACTACAAAGTGTTGTAATTTTCACATTTATTTTGTAAGCATGAAATAGATGGGTTATTTCTACATACAGAGGTGCCCAACTAAAATCAAGATAAGTGATATTAATGTCCTATGGCCAGTATTATTGAACCTCAAAAGCAATAAACTATGAGTCGATAAATATTACATTTGCAACATAGTTAACATTCTTCTACTGTCTCTGGCACTTATTACACATTGTAACCGCAAGTCTACAATACATTATTCATATTTGGGGTGTCACTGAGTGATGGATTGCTGTAAGGGAGGCTGTCCTTTAAATAAATCAACAAATAAAAATGCAAATGTTAACATTTTCAGCCACAACTTTTTCCATCTTGAATGGGGAATGAAAATTTCACATTATATCGACAGCCAGCAGAGAGAACAATTAACAGCCTACACTGTGAATAAGAGAGATTAATTTGCCAATGTCTGGTTTTATCACTCGCATATGCAACTATATTGGACTTTTCGTGCTGTTAGCTCTCTTCGGGGAACAGAGGAAACTTGTCTCCTATCATGTTCGCCACCTCATTCACCGCCCCTCTCCACACACCCTCTTAATTCCTTAAAATGTTTATAAATTGGGCATGGAGTGGAAGATGTCTTTTTCTTCGTATCAGACACAATTCAAGAGTCAAAGGAGAAAAAACATTTCCTTTCCCTCAGAAGTTTTTGCTTCTACAAGATCTCTATAGAAGGAAGAACTTAGTACTAGGGTGACCAGATGTTTTGATTTTATACGGACAGTCCCGACATTTGGGATTTTTTTTCCCTATAGGCTCCCATTACCCCCCACCCCCATCCCAACTTTGCACACTTGCTATCTGGTCACCCTACTTAGCTCCCGAGTAACATTTTAAGAGCAGAAACACATTTAGATATCCATGGCACTTGCATCTCAAAAGCAGCTAGTGTATATACAAAGTTAATGCTTTTTCACATCAGTGTTTTATTTATAAGTATTGAGTGTAATGGATTGTCTGTACAGCATGCCAATGTGAACTGTTAAATATACTCTGTGCATTGCATTTGACATAAAATATTAATTTGCTGCAATGTCCCTGAATAGTCATCTTCCTCATGTGAGATGTGTTGGGCAATTGGGTAAGTAATTCTGTTTTTAAAATCCCCCCAAACACAAATTAACTAAATGTAATCTGTTGGTAAAATTCCACAAGGCCGTTGTAGTCTAACTGATTATAGTATAGATGGGGTGTTATTTAATACTAGCAAAAATACCCGGCGTTGCTCGGGTCCATCAGAGGTGGGGAGGGGGCAAAGAGCTGAGCGAGTGCGGGGTCCGTTGGAGGGGGCAGAGAGCAAACCTGACACCCCCACCTCACCCCCCCGACCAAACCCGACACCCTCACCTCACTTATCCCTTGACCAACCCTGACTCACATTTTCACCCCAACACCCCGTCACCCCCTACCAACCCCAACACCCCCTAACCAACACCCACACCTCACCCCCCGTAGACCAAACCTGACACACCCACCTCACTTTCCCCCCCAACCAAACCAGACACCCCTACCTACCACCACAAACAAACCCGACACCCACACCTCACTTACCCCTCGACCAACCCTGACCCCTCTCCTCGCCCCCCCAACCAACCCCAACACCCCTACCTTACCCCCCCACCAAACCCAACACCCCTTGACCAACCCCAACACCCCCACCTCACCTGCCCCACCCCGACACTTTCCCACCCCCCCAGACCAAACCCAACACCCCCAGCTCACTTACCCCCGACCAAACCCAACACCCCCACCTCACCCCCCGACCAAACCCGACACCCCTACCTCACTTACCCTCCAACCAAACCCCACTCGGGTCCGTCGGAGGTGGGGAGGGGGCAGAGAGCTGAGCGAATGCAGGTTCTGTTGGAGGGGGTATTATGACATCATAACTATGTCACCGAGAACAGCAGCTGCCCAGCTGATGTGATTGGCCTTTAAATAATTTCACCCCTGGGGGGCGTCAGAGGTGAGATTTGAAAAATTTTCGACTCTTACCCTGATTAGGACCCTAAGGCCTATAACTGTACCACATTTCAAGTCTCTAGCTCAAACGGTGTGGAAGGAGTAAGGGAACGTACATACACGCACGCACGCACACACGCATACACCATTTGACTTTTATATATATAGATACATGTTGCAGGAACTTTTAGACACTGAAAAAAAGGGATTTAAAAGGAACTCAACTCCAAAAACATACATTTGGTTAGCATTAAAGGTTTGGTTTAACAGTGAAATTCCTTGCTAATCTTAAACATGAAAGTGATCAGGGAAAGTGTGGGCTTCTTACTGAATGGGGGAGGCAACCTAGTGACAGAGGATGTGGAAAAAGCTAATGTACTCAATGCTTTTTGTGCCTCTGTCTTCACAAACAAGGTCAGCTCCCAGACTACTGCACTGGGCAGCACAGCATGGGGAGGAGGTGACCAGCCCTCTGTGGAGAAAGAAGTGGTTCAGGACTACTTAGAGAAGCTGGATGAGGCATGGGGCCGGATGCGCTGCATCTGAGAGTGCTAAAGGAGTCGGCGGATGTGATTGCGGAGCCATTGGCCATTATCTTTGAAAACTCTTGGCAATCAGTGGAGTCCTGGATGACAGGAAAAAGGCTAATGTAGTGCCCATCTTTAAAAAAGGGAAGGAGGAGGATCCGGGGACCTACGGGCCAATTAGCCTCACCTCAGTTCCTGGAAAAATCAGTCCTTCAAGGAATCTATTCTGAAGCACTTTGAGGAGAGGAAAGTGATCAGGAACAGTCAGCACGGACTCACCGGGGCAAGTCATGTCTGAACAACCTAATTGCCTTCTGTGATGAAATAACTGGCTTTGCAGATGGGGGAAAGCAGTGGATGTTCCTTGACTGTAGCAAAGCTTTTGATACGGTCTTCCACAGCATTCTTGCCAGCAAGTTAAAATAGCATGGGCTGGATGAATGGACTATAAGGTGAATAGAAACCTGCTAGATCATCAGGCTCAACGGGTAGTGATCAATGGCTCCATGTCTAGTTGGCAGCCGGTATCAAGTGGAGTGCCCCAAGGGTTGGTCCTGGGTCCGGTTTTGTTCAATATCTTCATTAATGATCTAAAGGATGGTGTGGATTTCACCCTCAGCAAGTTTGCAGATGACACTAAACTGGGAGGAGTGGTAGATACGCTGGAGAGTAGAGATAGGATACAGAGGGCCCTAAACAAATTAGAGGACTGGGCCAAAAGAAATCTGATGAGGTTCAACAAGGACAAGAGCAGAGTCCTGCACTTAGGAAGGAAGAATCCCATGCACTGCTACAGACTGCTACAGGAGTAATGGTCTCAAGTTGCAGTGTGGGTGGTTTAGGTTGGATATTAGGAAAAACTTTTTCACTGGGAGGGTGGTGAAGCACTGGAATGGGTCACTCAGGGAGGTGGTGGAATCTCCATCCTCAGAGGTTTTTAAGGTCAGGCTTGAAAAAGACCTGGCTGGGACGATTGAGTTGGGGGATTGGTCCTCCTTTGAGCCAGGGGCTGGACTAGATGACCTCCTGAGGTCCCTTCCAACCCTGATATTCTATGAATATGCACAAGCTATGTAATTATACTAGTTTCTGACTGTTGGCGTAACAAACAACAAAACTTTGTAGTGTAGACAACACCTTAGTGGGAAATGTAAAATTAGGATTGTGATTGTAAGAGTGTGCTGCCCAGTCTCTATGCTCTTGAGTACAGAGAAAAGGACTCTTTATTGCCAGACCACTAACTTTAACTGCTCCCCAGCTTAAGTTAATTCTCTACACCCCCAGACTCCCACACTTTATCAGCTGGGAACTTGGGGATCCACGGCTGCCACCATCTGAGTAAATCTCCAAGGCCCTGGATTGGGGTACTCAGACTCCCCCCCTTACCCCTATCTGGTTCCCCTCCCCCCTCACCCTTCTCGTCTGAAGAGAGAGACAGACTTCGTTCCTCAGCTCATACCCTGAGCTGGTCTGTTTACCTACTCCTCTCCCTCCTCTCTTCCCAGTTTGGAAGCAGAGAAAACCTTAAGGGAAATAAACCAAATGCTTTTTATAACTAACAAGATTTAATAAAGAAAAGAGATTAGAACATAGGCTACAGTACAACTTACAATTTAGAGTTCCCTAATTCCCCCTCTGAAAAGGATAGAGACACCCCAAGTAGGTACAAAACTTAGAAAAATCAACATTACTTACAGTCAGCTAATTAGAAGTAAAAGAAGAAAAGTAGAGTCATTCTCAAAAGCCAGAAATGCTCCGGGACCCTTGCCAAGCTACATGGCAAGCCAAACTCGAACTGAAAAACTCCCTCCCTCCCTCATGGCAGGGAAGCTCTTACGTCACTTGTTCTCAGGTAACATTAAACCTCTCCAGCACTTTACACTTATGACAGTGATATGAAGTTTAATAAAGGTCATAGCCTCTATTTCAAGGCTTTCTTCTCTACTGACATTTCCTTGCAGGTCACAGCCAAAAATACTGCCTTGCCTCTGGAAAACAAGAAGTGTGTGAGGGGAGTGAACAGATTCTGCAGTCACCCTTGGACACCTGAGAGGATGATACTCTACAGCAGGTAGCGAAATTATGCTCTTAGGACAGGAACAGGGTTCACTCTTCTTCCAATAAGGCCACTAGCCCCTTGTTAGAGTCTGCCCAACCCGAACCTTGTTTATGGGTTTGCAATGAAAGCCGAGCCTGCATCAACCAGGGTTTAAAAACTTCAGGATATGCCATGGAAAAGCTTCCCATACCTGCTGTGAATCAAACCTTGAGACATTTGCACCGATATAGACACCTGACTTGTAAGTAGTTTAAATTTAACACACCATGCTGTGCCATGGCAGGCCTGCATGTGAGCTACTTTCCGATGTCAATACCTCAGAGACCAAAACAGGGTCCATCTAATACCCCTTAAAAGTAGCTTATTAATGTTCATTCTGGAAGACAAATCTTGGGCATCTAGAATTAAGGCCACTAAACATCTCAGAACACAACACCTCTATTTCTAACACCTGCAGCCAGTTTTATTCCATCCTCTTTGCCCCAGGGATGATTCATTCACAGTGAAGGCAGGAGATAGTACCACTCGGTCTTTCTCGGGGGGGGGGGGTGTGTAGATTTAACACCCAATGACAGCTCCACCAGAACACCGCCGAGAGGCTATAGAACCAGCACATCTTGTAGTCACTCTAGTCATGGCTACTTATTCAACCAGCATCCTTCACTTTCTGAAGCTGTGCTAGCACCCTTGTGTCCACCATGGCAGGGAGGTTGCAGACACTTTGTTCCTGGCAGATTTTCTACTGTTGCTGCCCTATGCCAGGATTTATGCTAGCTAGGGCTGGCATAAACCTGAACTGAATCTAGCCCCTAAAAGTTTAAATAGTGAAAAGTAATTAGATTACATCTACTGCAGATTAATTAAATATGTTCTTAGGATTAGGCTTTGTACAGCAAGTTTCAGTCCCAAGAAAACTGTTGTAGTTAAACTTAATCTCCCAAATTGTGGATTATAAAAAACATGCTGACAGATCCTTAACTTTAGTGGCACAAAAGAGCTATAATTCTCAATATTGATTAATTTAGTGAGTTAAACTTGCAGTTTGAGCTTGTAATCATTCTGTGATAAATTTAGACTATGCATGCAGATTTTTTTGATGAAGAATAAGAGCAGCTTTAGGCCTCCACAGAAACACTTGTCCATTTACCATTTTCAATTAGAGTAGCCCATGAATGAGAAAAAGCACAACAGGGCTGTTTAACCTGGTCAATTACACACACACACACACACACACACACACACACACACACACACACACACACACACACACACAGACTAAAGGAAAGATCATACAGAATTCTGGAATTTGTTGGATTTTTTTGTTCACTAATATGACGATTGACTAATCAGATTTATTTGACTGATCACTTCCTGTGACAATTTTTAATGTTATATTTTAATGATTATTTTATGCTCTCCTGTGGTGAGTATGGACCTTGTGTTTTTTTTCCAGTCAGATTCCTTTTTCTGTATGACTTGATTTCTAATTATCTTATACCTTTTCCTCATTGCTTGTAGGCTAGTTTCAGCCTTGTTTCTAAATTGTCACTAGAAAATACCCAACAGTATCTCACAAAAACTCATCGTTAGACAATGTTGGCTTCTGAAGATAATGCTTTATTGCCATTTTGTGTTTAAACATGTAGTAGTAGTAGTGTTTCTATCTATCTAGGTTTTATATCCTTTCAGAAAAAAATATTGTTTATGTTCCTGAAGAAATACAAATTTGTAATATTAATAATAGTTTTTCACTTATTATATGTCACAAGTTTCCTCAGAAGATAGAAATGAATTGCCAGCCTCTGCCAAGAATGTAGGGATGATATAGAACTTGTCCATTGGGTTAAAAAAATTATGAAACCCTGATTCAACTGCCAAGTCCTTCAGTTTCTTCAAGTAATTTTTGACTCTTCTTGTGAACTGTGTCCTACATTTTAGTCATCTGTTTCACAGAGCAATCAAACTAGCATCCTAGAACATTGTATATTCCCATATTACCACACACTGACTCAACTAATTTAACTAAAGATTCTGTTGACACAAAGTGTATGGGCGTATTTTTTTTACAATACTCACGACTAGAATTGTAATCCCCCCAAAAGGCAACGTTGTTTTTCAGTCCAATAAAGGGATGGGGGGCGGGGGGGGGGGGGGGAATTCTGCTTTCTTCTTCGGAATAAGAGAGATCATGCTGCTCTCCCAAAGCCTTTATAGCTGATGCATAATATAATCAGGAATTGCTGACTTAATATGATTTTGTAGCTTGTCATTAAACACAAAATAACATTTGTACAAAACATTTAAAAAGAAATGTCATTTGATAAAATATGGGAAAAAATATGAGGGGGATGGGGGATTAAAATCTTCAAGTGGATTTAAAACCTAACCAGGGTTAATGCCATGCCTTTAAACTATTTAGAAATGTATTTAATGTGTCAGGACTTGGAACTTAAAATACTTTCCGTTCAAAATCTAAGTAAAATTAAAATGTTAGAACTTGGCATATTCCTGCTTTTCTTATTCTAACAAGCAATTTAAGGCTTACTATAAATGTCAAAGGACATAGCAGTTTTTAGTTTATATTATCCAGCTTGGGTTAACATGAAATATCACAGAAACACAGCCACTTCCCTGCATCTTGGGGAATATGATGGTTGCCTTTGCAGAATCTTAAATCAGAGATTACCCAGCATCTTACCGTGATGTGTCATGCTGGATTGGTGATGTGGCTGTGGTTACAAGCTCTTTTCTGCTGCCTGTCAGTACAGGAGATGTAGCTGCATCCTTTCTAGATCCTGACGCTGTCCCTGTGGAAAGGAGAAGAGGCAATCAAGCTGGGTATTAGAGGCTGGAAAGTTTTGGACAGCTCCTTCACTGTTTACATTATTACATAACAGAAGGCCCAAAAGTTGTGCCACTCTTCAGGGTACTGTATATCCAGTGATACAGCAGCCAAAGGATTTGTTCCTGGTTGACAGGTGCTGTGCATAGAATACATTTTCAGGATCATGCTGAATGATATTTTCAAAATATGCTATCCATTGCAGTATGTACATTACTACGTTTCCAAAGTTTGACAGACTTGCATGTCCATCATGGCTTGGAATGTCCACCCTACCAATTTTAGTTTAAAGCTGCAGCTCTCATCAGCTTCCAAAAGACACTACATTTTCCTTGTCTTCTCTTTAAGTATCACCATAAGAATATATGAATCCAAAACCCCCAAACTCTTGGCCTGTTGAGTTCCTTTTAAATCACTTTTATTTCAATGTCTAAAAGTGTCTTCCCATGATATCCTTAGTCTATCTCATCATTTCTTGTCATGGGGGTTCCAGCTCAATGCCTGTCTCTCCTTCATGTATGTCCTAGCCATCTCTACTTTCATTCCATAATTTCCTGTCCTAGCCCTTTCTGTTTCATCCTCCTCCAGAGTTCTTTGTGATTTCTTCTGACTAGCTGATATTAAGGATTTGTCTAAGGTAGCTATTTATGCAAACTTGGCGTTTAGATAGTAAGGTCTTAATAAGCCTCCAAGTTTCAGCACCGTATAGTACGACTGACTTTACAATGGTGTTAAATATTCAAAGTTTAGTTTGGAGGGCAAAATTTCTATTTCTCTACCTTGGCTTTAGAGCTACAGAGACATGTCTGGCTATCACTATACTGGCTTTAACGTCTACAGCTATTCCCCCAAGATATGTCAACTATCAAACCAGATTTATAAGCATTTTTATTTGAATACGTCATTGCTTTAATAAGAGGTACTTTTGGTTTTAATTCTTTTACCTGATTTTTCTCTTTTATTATTTGTTGGCATACTATCCAGTGCTCCAGTGCATCCATAACAGTTACTTCTCATCCTGGGCTCCTTGGTTTACCAAATTAGTAGATATTGTTAATAATTTTTTGTTCAATCCTTAACGCACATTATTTCAAAATTCCCACTGATTCACACTGCCATCAAAGAATTAGCTGTGACATGTCTGGCAATCTTCTCCCTGGGATCAGTCACTGGTTGTATTTTTTCAGCCAATAATTTTAATGTTATTTTTCTTAACAGGTAATTTCTGGGTGAATTTTCAGGCTTTATGTAATGTGCACTGGATAACCCCTTTATGGGTCCTTGACCCATCTCTTTTTCTAACAGCATAATAAATTGTGGTATTAGTTGGTGCCCTTCTGGCTGCCTGTCCAAGCATTTTTCGCTCGATCTACTGCCTGTCTAATCTCTTCGGTGGGAGCTGCCCTGATTAACCTGTAAGTTTTACTTATATATAAATTTTCTGTTCCTCCTAACACTGCCAACTGGACTAGCCCTGTAGCTAAATATTTTATATTTACTGGGCCTAATGACTTTACCATCAACAGTAAGTCTGATGAACTCGCAGGAATGATTTATGTTTGCTCTGACTGTATTTTCTGGGCTGTACTCTTAATGGTTGATCTTCGTTCTATTACTGCTACAGACTTTTCTGGCCAGTTTCTTCTTCTTATTTTTTTCTTAACTTAGTATAAAGTCCATCCTGAGGTTGGTCAAATTCCCTTTTCTCTTGGGTCAGGGAGTGGGCAGCAGACTGTCACTCGCTGTGGAATGCCTCGAGGCCGACCTATGCCCCTGCAATGGTTGGGAAAATCCCCAGGGGTTCCAGAGTTGCCGAGGACAGGCCACTGGCCCTGGGGCCAAGCTCCACTGGAGGCCCAGTGGGGAATACCAGGGTCCCTGATGGGCGGCTGTTGCCGGCAGGCAGGATCTCCTCCATGCTGTCGAAGCCCAAGGAGGGGAATACGCGTCTAGGGACCGGGACAGTGACAAGGCCAGCTGTATATCCAGATTCCGTCAGCTGTGGCCCTGAACCTCTATTGAGGATCAGTACGAGGGCGATGGCTCGGTGCCGCAATCCTGGTGACCGCCGGCAGCGTTCGGGGGATCGGCGATGGTAGGCCAGCGATTGACGCTTTAAGCTTAGCGAGCGATGCTGCTCCGTCGAGCGGGAGTGGGAATGTGAGTGAGTAGACCGACGTGTTGGAGACCATCGAAGCGCTCGCTCTGAACTGCATTGACGATCCGGCGGCTGGAGCTCTGGAGACTGGTGTCTCAGCCCTCTGGGGCGGTGCCATGAGCAAAGAGAGGCTCACACACTCCTAGCACTGGGGCTCGGTGCCGCACCTCTGCGGGTCGGTGCCAGCCCACTGGCTATCATTGCCTCAAGCCCGAAGAATGCTGCCTGGAGTCCAGGGATTGACGCTGGGAACTCTGGCAGGCAAGCCGACTCGCGTCCGGCGGCTGGCGGCACTGCTCAGGTGAGCGCTGATGGGGCACCCCCTGCAGCAAGGAGTGGTGCTGCACTGATGGGGACCATTGAAAGGGTCCTAAGGCAGGTTTATCGCTACCAGAGACAGAATGTCCTTCGTGGCCTGAATGGCCTCCGGCGTGGATGGTACTACAAGGTGCTGAGAGCCTCTGTTGCTCTCTGGGGTGGTGGGAAGGAGTTGATGCTGGTCTGAGGCTGGTGCCGCAGGCGCGCTCCGCACTGAGGCTGCAGTGCTAGGAAGTCTGAAGCCCTTACAGATGTGACACTTGTTGCTAATGTGGGTTTACCCTAAGCACTTCAAACAGCTTCTATGGGGATCAGTGACTGGCATGGGTTTCTTGCAACAGGCACAAAGTTTGAAGCCAAGAGACCAGGGCACGTCCCGTCCCTATGTCCTGCTTGGGACTAACGAACTAACACTAAATCTACACTAAGGGAACTATAAAACTAACAAATTTCTAATAACTATATATAGAAAGTTCACAAGTAGGCACAGCTGAGAGGAGTAAGCTTTCCGAGGCAAAGGGACATTCCAGCCCCACTACTGGCGGTAAGAAGAAACGGAGGGTGGGGGGAGCGGGCAGCACCCTTTATACCACGGCATATGCGCACCACTACAGAGGGCGCCAGAGCTAATCCCCTATGGATATCACTGAGGGAAAAACATCCTGCACCCACGCATGTGGTGAGCAGACATGCCTACAATGGAATGGACATGAGCAAGCACTTGAAGAAGAACCTGAATAAATGAATATAAATGTGAGCTAGAAGAACAATATAAATATACTGGGAGAAAAGTCACAGAGGTCTATTGAGGTAAAAGGCTCTCTAGAAAGAAGGTAGGCCCCTTAATAAATGAGGAGAGATTGAAATGATGATTCCCAAATGGCTGTGCTACTGAACATTTTAAAATCCATTCCAGTAGGTAAAATAAAGAAAAGACTTTGAAAATTAGAAACTAATGAAAACCTTGTTAATATACAATACTTGTTAATAAATGGCTGATAAAGAGAGGTCTTAGGAAAAATTAAAACATACAAGTCCATGGGTCTGAAGTACATACAGTCCAGGGCAAAAGGGAATTCCCTAATGAACTTTTGAAACTATGGGTAATTATTTACGAAGAGCCAAGGAGAACTGAGGTGGTCCTGAAAGACAGCACTTTAATTACAATTGCGGGTTTGTAAATACCTCAAGGATGGAGAAACAATAGAGAGGCAATAGTTATGGGAAGGAAATATTCAACTTGGAAAAATGAAAGCTCAGACATATGGGAAGGGGGCAGAATAATAAAAAAACAGATAGTCAGTGGAATGAAGGTATGTAGACCTCAGGAACAATAGCAGGCAGCAAACTAGACATAAGCTTGCAAGCTAATATACAGCCTAAAGCAGGGGTTCTCAAACTGTGGGTCACGATCCCTCGGGGGGTCGCCAGCCGCCTCCTGAGGGGTTGCGAGCTGCTTGCGCCGCCGCTGCGATCACTTCCGCATCAGGCAGCTATTTTCAGTGGACATGCCGAGCGCTCCCGAAAGCGCTCGGTATGTCTGCTGAAAATAGCCGCCGAATGAGGAGTTAAGTTATTCGGCGGCTTGTCGGCGGACATATATGGGTCCGCTGCGCCGAGGGAGAGAGGAAAAAGGGGTCGCGGTTCTCAATAGTTTGAGAACCCCTGGCCTAAAGAACCAATATGATCCAGGGCCATAGAAGTTATAGCCGCCCTTTAAATGAAACTGGTGTAACTGTACATAGAATACTATATCCAATTTTGGTTAACTAAAGTATCAGAATGATATTAGCAAATGGTTAAGGGCCTGGAAGGACTCATTTATGAAGAAAGATTAATCTAAGTAAATATATTCAGCTTGATTAAATAACAACTAACATAGGGTGAATATGGTAGTCCACAAGATGTTGGATGTGGAAATGCTTAGAAGGAAGAGAAAATCCTCAAGGTGATCCAAGAAATAACAGAATGAAAATGAACAATGGGAAATTTAGGCAGATAATCAGGAACTAAATCCCTAAGAATGGGATCATACTAATATTCATAATAGTTCACATTTATATAACACTTTATATCTTCAAAGTGCTTTGCAAATATTAACTAATTAATTTATTAGCTTTCCCTTAGGTAAAATGAAACTTTCAACTCCCGAATCCCTAAAATGCTAAGTTTGAAAAACCACTGGAAAACACACAGTAGGGAACAATTTGCCCCTGGCTGAAAGTATGAACTAGATGCCCTACATGGGCTTTTTCATCTCTAGTTTTTACTATTCTTATACAGAAGGGAAATGGCTGTGCATGCCATACAATATTACATGAAAGCCTTGGTCCTGCTTTGAGCAGGGGGTTGGACGAGATATCCTCCTGAGGTCCCTTCGAACCCTGATATTCTATGAAAGCCAGATTCACTATATTAATATACCACCACTGTTTCCTTTCTCTAAACACAGAGATATCTATACACCTAGAAAAAAGGCAAAAAGGGAGACTTAAAAATGATTAGATAAGTGAAGTGGCCAACCTAACAGAGGAGAACATAATGGACAGCTTTGTTTTCTGGCCTAAAGGCAAGAATATTCAGAACAATGATTTTTGCAGTCCAGTGCCTCTTAACTAGACAAGCTGTTGGATTTTAGTATATAATGACATAGCTGCTCGTGACACCAACGTACACTATTTACTGTTGCAAAGACACAAAATTGGAGGATTGCCTTGTCTGTTTGAAGTCAAGGAATATTCTTGCTGCTAGAGCTAAAAAAGTTCTGTTAAAAGGCACACAAACACGTATTGTATCGAAATACTGAAGGAAAAATTAAGACGTGTCAACAGAAATCACTGTATATAAGAAAAAATTAGCAAGAAAGTAATGTACAAGCATAGCCAGTTCACTCAGTAGCACAAATGTAGCTTTTCCCAAGAGTTATAGAAGGACCTAAGACTCAGTGATGCAACCAAGTAAATTCAGACATGCTCTCCATCCTAAACGCATTGCAGGGAGACGCGAGGTAATTTAGAAAGGTTACTCTCCACGTTAGCTGAGGCCTCCAAACTCAATACAGTTTACAATGTTAATGGTAATGAGAGTTTAAGGTCTTTCTGATATGGTCTTGCACAAGCTCGATGTTTAGACAGGAAACAATCTGAATACACCCTGGTTTTGCCATTGATGGGAAAAAGAGAAGAAGCCTTTTCAACAGGCACCAAATGAAGCAGATTGGTTGGGGTCACTACTTTACTCGTTTTAGTCTCACTCAAAAGCCTGAGGAATTTAAAAATGAAAAGAGTAGTTATCAGTGGTCCAGTCAAGCTGGAAGGACCTATTAAGTGGGGTCCTGCAGGAATCAGTTCTGGGTCCGGTTATGTTCAGTATCTTCATCAACAGTTGAGATAATGCCATAGAGAGTACACTTATAAAGTTTGCAGACAATACCAAGCTGGGAAGGGTTGCAAGAGCTTTGGAGGATAGCACTAAAATTCAAAATGATCTGGACAAACTGGAGAAATGGTCTGAAGTAAATAGGAGGAAAATTAACAAGGACAAATGCAAAGTACTCCACTTAGGAAGGAACAATCAGTTGCACACACACAAAATGGGAAATGACTGCCTAGGAAAAGGGATCTGGGAGTCATAGTGGATCTCAAGTTAAATATGAGTCAACAATGTAACACTGTTGCAAAAAAAGCGATCATTCTGGGATGTATTGGCAGAAGTGTTATAAGCAAGACACAAGAAGCAATTCTTCCGCTCTACTCCACGCTGATTAGGCTTCAGCTGGAGTATTGTGTCCAGTTCTGGGCCCCACATTTCAGGAAAGATGTGGACAAATTGGAGATTTTGTCCCACAAATACTGTTTTACATCATTACTGCACATATGCAGGAAGTGTTCCTGAGTAACCAGATCACACATTCCTTCAAAGCTTGTAATGCCTTTTGCCTTCACCCACTCATCTACTAGATTTCTCATTTCATTTGCATAAGCCACATTACTCAGTCCAGATCCCCTTTTAAGACTCCTGAATTTAACCCTGTAGGTTTCAGGTGTAACCTGAAACTGTTTCAAAACCAGGTCCTTAAATTTACCATAGTTTGAAGCATCCTCAATAGGCATCTTATTGAATGTGTCCAGAGCTCTGCCAGTCAATTTGGCTATCAAAGTGGTCATTTTTTGATCTTCAGGGATTGCATGGAGAGTGCACAGTCTCTCAAAGGTGATGAAATATTCTGCAATATCGCTGGACTCATCATACTGTGGGCATAATCGCTCCCATTTGTGGATTTTTGGGGGAAGTGGGGCCAGCAGCTGGAGGAGTTTGTCTCCTCAGCTCCAACATAGCCAGTTCATGCTTCTGTGCCTCAATCTGGGCTTCCATAGCCCTTTTATGGGCAGCTTCCTCTCTTTCCATCAGCCTTTGATGTTCTTTTTCTTTCTCATCTGCTTGCAGTCTCGCCAGCTCAAGTTTAGCAGCTGCTTCGCTGCTTTCTTGTATTGGGCTGCACATTTTCCTGCTTTCTTGTACTCGGCTGCACCCCCTCTGCCGTTCACTGAAACTGGGCTGCACTCAGCTTGGAGCTTCTTACTTAGACACTTTTGCAGTGTCCAGTGTTCAGCCTTTCTGGGCAAATTGCAGTTCTAGCTTTTACTGATCTTCACTCTTAGTTATTTGCTTCCTTTTCTGTCCCTATTTCCCTTACCCGAAATAAGCAAAAAGAAAACAACAAACCAGTAACCACTTTGTCTGTTCTCCAGCCACCACACTTAAAACTCACTTAAAATCACTACCAGTATCTCAAAGCAATCAGCTGTTCACAGACACTGCTCGACTACGCCACTGTGACGGGTTGGGATCACAGAAACCCCCCTAGAAGCTGCCACACGATGTACCAAGGCTACTCCTGCCTCAGTTTTCCTGCCCAAATGGTTAAGGACCTCAGTACCCTGCCAGGTGTGAGCCACGTCCTCCAACAGCTATGGGCTTGCCTGGAAACAGGCAGAAGTATTCTTGCCTCTGGCACTCAGATGCTCAACTCCCAATGGGGTCAAACCCTGAATAAATGTGTTTTACCCTGTATAAAGCTTATACAGGGCAAACTCATAGATTGTTCACCCTCTATAACAATGATAGAGAGATATGCACAGCTGTTTGCCCCCTCCCCCCAGGTACCAACATGTACTTCAGGTTAATTAATAAGTAAAAAGTGATTTTAATAGACAGGAAATAGGATTTAAGTGGTTCCAAGTAGTAACAGACAGGACAAAGTGAATTACCAAATAAAATAAAATAGAAAACGCAGATCTAACACTGATACAATAAAAAGCCTCACTCTCAGTGAATTCCTTCTTTCAGGCTAAACTCCATTAGCCTGGGTCCAGCTATCACTCGCACACCCCCTGCAGTCACAGTCCTCTGTTCCAGTTTCTTCCAGGTATCCTTGGGGGGTGGAAGGCTGTTCTTTGAGCCAGCTGAGAACAAAATGGAGAGGTCTCTCCTGGGTTTATATAGACTTCCTCCTGTGGGTGGAGAGCCCCTCCTCCTTCTTATGCAGAGTCCACATGGACTCTTAGAGCACATGGTCCAGTTGCAGGTTTGAACCAGACTCCGCTCATTACCAGCCAGGCCACATTCCTGAGGAAGCTCAGGTGTGGACGGGCATCAACAAAGTTCACTGTTAGCTTGATTGGTCTTGACTGAGAATAATTCTCTCTCAGAGAGCTGCTCAGCTGCTTTCCAAAGTCTACTTACAACCAACCAAGTACATAGCCAATATTCATAACTTTGAATACAAAGCAGACACATACATTCAAATAGGATGAACAGATCCAGTGGATCATTACCTTCACATAGATATACTACATGGCATATATAGCAAAACCATATCCCATTAATGTCATACATATATGTATAGGCACCCCCCCATAAAGCCTTATGGGGTACACCGTCACACGAGACACAAGAAGCAATTCTTCCCCTCTACTCCACGCTGATTAGGCTTCAGCTGGAGTAGTGTGTCCAGTTCTGGGCCCCACATTTCAGGAAAGATGTGGACAAATTGGAGAAAGTCCAGAGAAGAGCAACAAAAATTATCAAAGGTCTAGAAAACATGACCTATGAGGGAGGATTGAAAAAAATTGATTTGTTTAGTCTGGAGAAGAAAAGACTGAGGGGGGTCCTCATAAGAGTTTTCGAGTACATAAAAGACTGTTACAAGGAAGAAGAAATAAACTGTTCTCCTTAATCTCTGAGAATAGGATAAGAAGCAATGGGCTTAAATTGCAGCAAGGTGCTTTAAGTTGGATATTAGGAAAATCTTCCTGTCAGGGTGGTTAAGCACTGGAATAAATTGTCTAGGGAGGCTGTAGAATCTCCATTATTGGAGAGTTTTAAGAGCAGGTTAGACAAACACCTTTCAGTGATGGTCTAGAGTGCAGGAGACTGGGTTAGATGACCTCTAGGAGTCCCTTTCAGTCCTACAATTCTAAGATTCTAAGACTAAGACTAGGGTCACGTCTACACTACTGATTAAGTTGATCTAATTTATGTCACTCAGGAGTGTGAAAAAGACATCCCCCTGAGCAACACAAGTTACAGCGACCTAAGCGCTGTCCACACCAGCACTGTGTCAGGTGGATATGCTCTCCAGCCAACATAGGATGATGTGCAGGGTCTCCAGATATATTCTGTGGACCCAGGTATGAAGGGCACATGCATGGGGATTATTACTACTAATTATTTGTATTACAACAGAGCCCAGAAACCCAGCCAGGATTGAAATTCCACTGTGCTAGTGATGTGCTAGAGAGATGGTTCCTGTACCAAAGAATTGATGGTCCACACAGACACAATGTGGGAGTAAATTAGTACAAGTTTTAAAACTTACCAGTTAAAAAACTGCCACATCAATGTGGTTCTGTGTCCACTAACCAAGCCTGGACATTGGTGGCCAATAACACCCCCCCCACACACACACACACACACATGAAGTTCTAAGCACAATCAAATCTCATGCCTCAGGATGTAATCTGATTGTTTTCCTTCCCTATCCCCAGAGAGCACTGTTCAGCTGACTAAGTGCACTGCGGAGTTTGCCTTCCATTCAGCATAAGGTATGGGCCATGGTCAACCAAAGATTCCAGACCTTGATGGATTGAAGGTCTGAGGCTGCACGGCAAATCCCATATTCCAATAGGGGACTATGTCTGGAAGAAATATCTATATCCTTGGTTTTATTTTTAAGAACATAAGAATGGCCGTACTGGGTCAGACCAAAGGTCCATCCAGCCCAGTACTACTTCTAATGACAGTGGCCAATACCAGATGCCCCGGAGCGAGTGATTAAAGGTGAGTGATTTTGCTTAGAAATATGTTATCTGTCCCTAATGACAGACTAAAATCTGAAGCAAAGGAAGTAAGTGTGTGCCACTTGACCCATTCAATTACAGCTGGCGTGAACTAGTGGTGGTAAGGATGGAGGGAGATAGGAAGCAGGGAACTAAGACAGAGACAATAACCTTGCAGATTCCATAAACGATGTAACTAGAAAATGGAGCTTAAGTGCGTGTATATTAAAGGAGTCCAAACATGTAACAGAGGGATGCGAATTATAAAGGTACTAAAAACAGGAGACTTCAACTTCAGTGATTAGTGCTAGGTAATTTGCCTTGTGATAAACAAGCTATCCAACTCAGTAAATAAACCCAAGATTGTTCTACAGCTTGAAAGCTCTCTTCTTAACTTTTTCTGGTGCCACAAACACCAAAGCAGTAAGTCAAACTTTGCCATGCACCTCAATTTCCTAGGTGCCATAAGATATTTGCTCAAAAGGAGGGTGTGGGGCAGATAACTTCTTCAACTGCCAGGCCAGCAAAGACAGCATGTAATTTTACTAACTGAAGCAGAATGAGAGGGAGGTGGGGAGATGTCAGGATTTTTTTGAGGCATGTGGATAGGAAGATAATTCCTGGGAATACCCTTATCCAAGGGGCAAAAAAATCCTCCAAATAATGTAATGTGAAAATTCTCAATTTCACCACTTCGGTACTTCTAGAACAAAAGAAAAAGAAAGAATGATGGTTAAAAATAAATAAAAAGGAAAACCATCAGTGAAAATTGCTCCTGAAACTTTGCAGAATTGTTACGGCTTTCTCTTGCTTAAATTGATTGGTGTAGCGCTGTTATAAAATGACTATTAGGATTCATTGTGCACAACAGAAAGTGCTGAAATGTCAGCCGACTATACAGCAAAAGTAATGGGTCCTGAACCCCGGTTAGTCAAAAATGATTTTGTTTCAAATTAGAAATTGATTTTTTTGGACACAGGCCCTTTACAGGCTTCCAACTTTTGTAGCTGTGCCTTGGAAGAGATTAACCTCAGCCACTGTTTGGGTCTAGTCTGATGATACCCTTTCAAAAGTTTCTTCACAGGGTCTGCTTTTTAATGTTGATACGGTCTTAACCAATAATACAAGCTATTTGTTCCTTTGAGAACTGCACCACATTTTTTCTCATTTTGCCTTTTTTTTATTTTATTTTTATGCTGACACAAACCACAAACTGGTTGACAAGTTCAAAAAAAAGAAAAAGAAAAAAAAAAGCCATAATTGAACGAAAGATTGTGTTAGGCTCTACAGCAAAACTGCCAAACTGCTTCTATTATTTCCCCCTCCCTTCCCAAGAAAGACAGCTTTCTCTACATCATAGGTGGAGATGGTAAGCTCAAAGCAGGATAGATTCTAGTTGCAAAGACATCCTTGTGTGGCAAACTATCAGGCTGTGATAGTGGTAGCCATTACTCGGGGAGGAAAAGAATGTGATTACATCACCAAAAACAAACCCCATCAAGCTTATTCTCTGTTTGCTGGGAAAGCAAAAAAATGCTGAAGTAATTCTTTCTGGGAATAAAGGACTGGGGTTTTTTGTCCCACGTTAGGGAGCCCAACAAAATCACTTGCTGTTTGCTGGGCTTTCTACATCTTTCTGTTATATTTATCATAGCTGTGTTTTGGTTGTTTAAAGCAACTTACAATCCTCTCACTCTTCCTTGGGATCTAACTGAACCACACATGAATACATGCCTATAATTACAAAATGCCATACATAAACTCACATTACAAGACAGAATATGCTTCATCTTACCTCTTCTAGGCCTGCTGGTTTCCTTCTTTCCGTGCATCCATAGGGCTCCTTCTTCCGTTCTCCTCCCCAAGCTGCTCCCTCCACTGCTCACTGGTGTTTTGGATGTTTTGCCTAGCGTTGGTGTTTTGGGGAGGTAATCTTCATACGTAGACACTGTACAGCTGGAAGGGTGAAAGGTCATGAGCTGTTAACCTGTTGCACACTGTCGCGGAACGGTTTGTGACGTCGCCTTGAAGCAGCAATGTTCTAGTTGTGCTGTGGCTTTATTTCCTCTAGCATTTTAATGCCCGAGCATGATGGGTAGGGATCAAAATGTCAGCAAGTTCCTTTAAATGGGAGACTCCAGGGAATTCCCAGGCTCTCAACAAAACAAAACAATTCAGAACATGCACTTCAGTGACATTTTCATTGTAATTTAAGACTGCATCCGCATTTTTTTAGACTATTTTAGAGTGTGTAAATGCACATATCAAATCTCATGTAAGTTTGAGTCAATCTCCCTGCTTATAACTAAATGGATTCTTTACAGGTTTCTATGAGAGAGACAATATTGGTGAGGCAATATCTTTTATTGGACCAACATCTGCTAGTGAAAGAGACACGTTTTCAAACTTACGCACAGCTATTAAGTGTTAGAATATGTGATTTTCTCTGCAGCCATGTGGGCTGGAAACATACTCTTTTTAACAAAAACTGAGATTCACATGTAATCACTTGACTCCAGAACCTAGGGCTTTAAGGAAAATACCAAATATCCTGAGACTTATGATCAAATTGCAAGTGTTCTATGCCATAATCTATATCATCATCAATGATATAGATAATGGCATAGAGAGTACACATAGATAATGGCATAGAGAGTACACTTAAAAAGTGGGAGGGGTTGCATGTGCCTTGGAGGATAAGATTATAATTCAAAATGAACGGGACAAACTGGAGAAATAGTCTGAAGTAAATAGGATGAATTCAATAAGGACAAATGCAAAGTACTCCACTTAGGAAGGAATAGTCAGTTGCACACATACAAAATGGGAAATGACTGCCTAGGAAGGAGTATTGCAGAAAGAGATCTGGGGGTCATAGTGAACCACAAGCTAAGTATGAGCCAACAGTGTAACACTGTTCCAAAAAAAGCAAACATCATTCTGGGATGTATTGGCAGGAGTTTGTAAGCAAGACACAAAAAGTAATTCTTCCGCTCTACACCGTGCTGATTAGGCCTCAACTGCGTATTGTGTCCAGTTCTGGGAGCCATATTTCAGGAAAGAGGTGGACAAATTAGAGAAAGTCCAGAGAAGAGCAACAAAAACGATTAGAGGTCTAGAAAACACAACCTATGAGAGAAGATTGAAAAAAAAATAGGTTTGTTTAGTCTGGAGAAGTGAAGACTGAGAGGGGACCTGATAACAGTTTTCAAATACATTAACAGTTGTGCAAGAAGGGAGAACAATTGTTCTTCTTAACCTCTGAGGCTAGAACGAGAAGCAATGGGCTTAAATTGCAGCAAGGGAGGTTTAGGTTGGACTTTAGGAAAAACTTTCTGTCAGGGTGGTTAAACACTGGAATAAATTGCCCCGGGAGGTTGTGTAATCTCTATCATTGGAGATTTTTAAGAGCAGGTTAGACAAACACCTGTCAGGGATGGTCTAGATTATACTTAAATTCTGCCATGAGTGCAGGGGACTGGAGGTCCCTTCCAGTCCTATGATTCTGTGAAGCAAACCACATGTCAGGGGAACAGTCCAGGAACAGGAGGGAAGCTGGGGTCAGGAAGAAATGGTGCAGAGTGTTTGAAGCAGAAGGTGCAGGTGTCTTGATAAAGTCTGGGCTCTCGGCAACAGAAGGGATGAAGCATGGAGAGTAGGGGATGAAAAGTCTATGGAGGTTGTTGAGCAATGGCTGAGAGAAGACAGTTCTGACTGGAACAGCCAGTGACTGAGAGCTCCAGGAACCTCACTAACTCTGCAGGGCTGAGGTGCATGGGGTGGAGCTGGAGAAACAGAAATGCATGATTTGAGCTAGGGAGGAAAAGGTGGCATTGGGCTTCATGGAGCAAGTATTACTGCAGTCGCCACAGAAACATGCAATTGTGAATGGAATCATGGGAAAGGACATGTCCAGGAGATCACTTCTTGATTATTAAGAGGTGGTACATACTGCAGAAGTGTATCAGAACCTCTGCCATACGACCGATGTGTGGGCAAATATGCTTTGAACAGATACTATAAGAAATGTAACCACCTCTGCATCATTCCCCTTGGTGAAATTCTTATGCATGTTTTCATCTTTTGCATTGTCTATTGCAGGTCCTTTCTTGATAGTCCCCTGAAGAATCAATTCTCCTCTGTCACTCAATCACTTCCAACTTTTGCCTTCAGTGAAAAGCCTACTGCCTGTGATGAGGATGCCCACAAGGTGTAGCTGATTAGGCCTGTGATTGACATACACAACTCATCTTATCCCCTCATACCTCTGCAGTGCTCGCAGATGTAAAAATCAGGAAAATCTTATTATTAAGTCAATAGAATACACACACAGAGAAGATCTGTCGAGTATATGAGTGCCATTTTACACAGGCACTCCAAAGAATGTACACTTCAATAGTTTGGGATACAGTTTCTATGAAATATGCTATGCAAAATGAATTTGAACAATATTTGCATGTAGAAGATTATGCTACTGACTATAGTGTACATTGGGAAAAAGGTGGATCTCAGATGTTTCCATCAGAAAATGATATCTAAATTAAAAGTTTCAAAATCAATGCGCTATGCCAGTCATTGTTTAATAGAGCCCTCTGTGTCTGTTGGAAAATTAGTTCTACTCCTGTATTATTAATGCAGAACATTATGTAATGGTTCATAACCTATAATAACTAGCTGAAGTGTTGGTTAAAACTTCTCTGAATAACCTCCATTTACTTTAGGGCTTCTAACTACATGACCGCTAATAATATTGCACAGTGGCTATTAAAATATATGGCAGACTAAATTAGTATCTTATTCGAATTACATGGAATCAATCTACTAACTCCTGCAATATACAGTGTAGAAAGGGGTGGATTAGAACCCTAACTACTGATGAAAGGGCCTAAAGACTCACTGGTCAAAAAGGTCTTTACAAAAATATAGGATTATAGAGATATATTTTCCCCTTGTGCTTCTGCCTGATTAAGAGCATTTAAAGATATTTAAGGTAGCAGCCATTATTTGGATGTTTTCTGGGTTTTTAAAATACATTTAATTAGAACCTACAAATCTTTTCTGAAGACAGTTACCCTTGCGTTATAAATGACTGGGAGAAGGTTACTTTGCTGGTACAGTGTGATACTCTTTACATGGTGAGGTTATACCTAGAATACTGAGTTGGGGTTTGTACCAGAGGGAATTCAGAGAGGAGAAACAAAAAGGATTAGGAGGTTGAAAAGGTTAATTCAAAGAAACAATAAAACACTTATATAATAGCATGGTTAAACAATGAATTAGGGTTTATTCCTTCAGTCTTTAAAGGAATTCCTTTAGTCTTTAAAGTTTTGCTTGAGTAAGGACTGCAGAATCAGACCCTAAAAAGGGACACACAGAACATCTATTTGAAAGGATGTAACCACCAAGGAGGAAGGGGAATATTGGTACAAGAGAATATTAATAAGGATCAAGATACTGAAATGAAACACACAGGATGTTAGGAAAAACTAACCTGTGACAGAATTCCATGAGGCCGTGGAATATTCTGCCAAAGGTAGTGATGGAAGTCCCTTACCTTAGGAAATTTCAAACTGGAAAATATACTAATGGGAACAGTCCTGCATTGGCAAGGAGTCTGACTAACTGACCTAATGGGTCCTTATCTATTTCCCATTTATATGATACATCAATACATTAAAGTGTAGCTTGATTAATATGACTTTGTACAGGACATGGTCATCTTCAATGAGCTTTATCATTACTACCTGAAACAGGACCACTGAAGTATGGCAAAAGAGGTTAACGCACTTATTAACCTACAGAGTAATGCTGGAGTAACCAACAAATTTTACCAAAAAAGGAAGAGGCTCTTTCTCTCTTTTCTTGTCTCCTAGCTTATGAATGCCTAAACTCTTCAAGAATAATAGGAACATGACCTGAACTTTCTTCCATTTCGTCTATGCCTCATATCGCGATATCCCCACCGAGCTTGAATGGCAAATTTTAAATGTCATTCAGGACCCACTGAATACTGCTAGTATTTGCATTCCTTAAAAAAAAAAAAAACATTAACCTTTTGTTTTATTGAATTAAAATGCCACGGAATTGCTGATGTAGCCTTCAGAGACCAAAATACTTTTACAAAGAAGAATAGCTGTCATTTATTAGACACAAAGAACAATTACTTGATAGGATGCTTTCTGACAAAAAGCAGATTGGTATTCTCATCATAGAAAAGGCATTGTAAAAAAAAAAAAACCCAGCACAGACCTCTGAGACTTGAATAATTTAAAGCTGCATTTGGTGCAATTTAAATTTTTCTTTAGGGAGGCAAAGTTAAATACCTTTAATTTGTTCTAATTATTTCAAATTTGCAAGTTAATTATGGCTGATCATTAAATAACAAAAAGGACTATCGTCTCCGTAGAGTTTTACCTCCTACCCTCTGCATTACTTAAGCTAGATTTTAGTATGCATGAATTAACTTTCTAAATAATCACACGGTTTGACTAAATGGCTCAGTAAAATGAGCTCTGATCCTCAGAATAAGCATTAATGGACATTAGAAAGGCTATTGGGACCCATGTTACTTACATTATAAGTATTTTTAATGGGGTCTTATTTACTAATTTTTATGTACTGTTCAAGTTAGGGCACTATATAGATACATTATTCTGCTTTTAATAGAGGAAAGTCCCTTCTTCAAGACACTAAAATAAATGTTCATTTAGAGCCAACTAAATTCATTTTTAAATAAATACAGGGACCCTATGATAGAATTTAACTTGCTTTAGCTTCTCATGCTGATGAATCAAAGCAAAGGGTAGCTTTGCTCTCCAAATGGAATTTTACACATCTGTTGATGTGCTAAATTACTCAAGCAGCAAAGAAGCTCTAGTCCTAGCAACAGAGTAGCACTAACTATAAGCCTTCTGGATGTAAGCAGGCTGACTCTGTTTCCTGTTTCATAGCCAGTGTTCAATTGACTGGTTCCCAGCCATCGATTTTGGAGTCTCACCTCCTACTGAACTCTGATCTATACACACATTTTCCTCTGCAGATCAGTGACAGCCGGAGAACACAAGACTACATCAGGATCAGTAACAAACCTACAATTCATGCCTCCAATATCTATGTTCAACAGATGGCTACCTTAATGTTCCCCTGTTGAGTGCAGGGCTTGGGAGTAACGTAACAGATTGCATTGGTGGGTTTGTTCCAAAAGCAAACTTTGGAGTACTGTTATTTTTCCACTCTGCAATTTCTATATAAAAAACCAACAACAACTTTAATGGTGCAAAGGTGCAATTTGCTGCAGTTACAGTCTGGCCAAAAATGTGTAACATTTCATGGTGGAAGACTGGCCATCAGCACGAACAATACATATTTGACGTTGGAATCCCCTTAACCATTAAGGAAACTTAGCGATTCCCAGGTGGATACACCGTAGACCCTGGAGTGCGATGCCTAAATACCTTTAAAACTTTACCCTTATGTGACTTGCAGAAGTCTGTGGTGAATCAGACAATTGAATCCAGGTCTCAAGCCTTAGACTAGTGTTCCAACCTCTGAGCCATCTGGCCTCTCACGGGCTGTTGGGTCACCCCCATTCTCTCTGTCCAGAAGCAGCAAAAGCGTAGGCAGTAGAGGCTGAGAGGGAGATGGGGGTAAATACTTCCAGCCATGAAACCAGAGCAGTTCTGTGCTGAAGAGCTACAAATTTTGTAAGTGGTTATTCTGTAAATTAATAGAAATCTAAAATAAAAATAGCATCATATCGTCTAAAAAGTAAGTTTTTGTCAGAAAAAAAATCATTCTAGGTATCAGTCAGAAGCGCCGGTTTCTAATTTTCCCATGGGGTGCTCAACTCTCACTCAGCCCCAAGCCTTGCCCCCAATCCACCCCTTCCCCTAAAGCACCAACCCCATCCTGCCTCTCCCTGCCCTCCCCCTAGTGTGCCCCATCCCCACTCCTCACCCTCCCTCCCAGCACCTCCTGCATGGTGCAGAACAGCTGATCTGAGAGGGGAGGGAGGGGGAAGAGTTGATCAGCTGGGGCTGCAGGCGGGCAGGATTGAGGGTTGGGAGAGGAGCTTGGCTGCCGGTGGGTACTAAGCACCCACAGAGTTGGTGTCTTTGATATCAGTTTCCTTATAACCCGGATTTCAACATTCACATTATGGTGCTTTGAAGAAAGGTGCATCTTCATCTTTGCCCTATCTGGATTTTCACTATACCAAGAATTTACAATTAAAAGGTTCGGCTGTATCAGGTACCCAGGATCAAATGTCCACTCCATTTCACATTTCTGTTGAACTCATTGTCCTAACCATATTTTTATTTTAATCACCTTTCCTTCTGGAAGAGGAGTGCTCCAGGCAACATTCTGATGAGATGCTAAACATCCTCCCATATCACATTCTACCAGTGTATTGTAGTTTAAACCAATGTTTCTCCAGACACTTCTTCACTTGGACCAACTCCACTCCAAATTCCTCCAATGTTTGGTTCTCAGAGAATTTCATTCTATCAATGGGAGCTAAGGGCACTTAGGCAATGTCGTTAAGTCGTAATGAACCATGTAAGATTGTATTAGATCATATAAACCATGGAGGAAATTCTGGCCCTGTTGAATTTAATCAGAGTTTTACCAGTGACTTAAATGGGGCCAAAAATTCACACCACATAACTAATTAAATGTAAGAAAGCTAAATGGATCTTAAAGTTAGGCAGTCATGTCTTCCCTCCAAAGCTGGGAGTGTCCTGATTTGCTGTTAGTTATATTTTGACTCCCTCTCAACCTAACTGGCTGCCCTAGGAAACAATTAAATGATCTCTGATAATTTCTCTCCTTTTCTGCTGCCAGAGAGTGAATCCAAAAGAAAATTCCAACACAAAGCTTTTTATACAGTCATGTAGAAATGACCACAGAAGGCAGGCTGGCAAAGCTTTGGCAGGACAAAATGCTGCAATTGTGTGTTTGGCCTTTTTTATAGAGCAGAGTAGAGCAGCTGTCGTTCTAGCAAGCAGCGCTGTCAGCCTTCACAAAAGAAAGTCATGTAAATGTCAAGTCACAGGTATAAAAACAATCCTTCGATACAGCCTCTGCATATCTGAAAAGCCTGCCCAGCTCTCACCAGTAAAAGCACCATAAGGGATGATGCAAAAGCCTGTTTAGGACAAGGTTTTTGAACTAAATCCAAAGTTCTTGATCAAACAGTGTAACTCTTGTGGATAGGATGAAAACCATACATCTGCACACCATTTTGGTGCCTTATCCAAGAATCACTTTCAAGTGGCTCTGAGGCAGCCTCATCCACTACACACCCCTCAGAATGGCATATGCAAACTATTACCTAACCAAACATCCAGGGTTGTATTCCAATCTTGACGAAGGTCTCAAAAACCATACATCCCCTTATCACCTTGGTCCAAACAGAACAAAGGGCTTTGCTATAGCGCAGCTACCACTGCAAACCAAGTTGGTAAAATCATGTTCAAAACTTAGTGAGCCTTTTCAGAAGTGCAAGTACCCACCAGCATGGTGCAAAATCCCTTCTGTTTTCATGCATTTTATAAAACAGTAAGTATATACAACCCAACTCCTCCAGAAGAGTGTTAAAACGGGTTCACAGTTGTTGACAGCAGTACCTCTCGGCAAATGAATAGCTATGTTGAAACCACCTTTTCTGCCAGTGGGTCACATGACAGAACCACCATTCACTGAAGATAAATGTGAATGTAACAGAAAGGAATGGACAATAAGATTGAAAAATAAGATCTCATAGGTCCTGCTTTGAGCAGGGGGTTGGACTAGATGATCTCCTGAGGTCTCTTCCAACCCTGATATTCTATGATTCTAATCCTTCAAGACAGACATTTTTTAAGAGATTCATAATTAAAACAATGGATACTTAGGATTTTTACTGTCATAGACAGGTACTGCAGGGTGTGGAATGTGCAAAAAAACCAACTAGGAGTGAATCCTATAGTACCTCTAGGTGAAACCAGGAGTTAATACTTAACATTTATATTATGTTCTGGCACAGATCCACAGCATAGGTGCGAAACCCCCATAGACAAAGTGGAACCTCACAGACATTAAGCTTCCACTTGCAACAATTTTTTTAAAATGGCATAGTAAGTTATTACCCCCATTTGAAGATGGTGAAACCAAGGAACAGAGAAATTAAACGTCCAAGGTCACAAACTGAGTCAGATGGCCAGGCCTCGTGACTCCCAAGTCCCATGCTCTAGTCTAGCCTTCAAAAATAGTCATGAAATTTACCCTCCAAGGCCAAAAATACAAAACAAAACAAAAAAACCCATCACCTGCTTTCATTGTGATGGTGATTATTATAATGAAAAATGTGAAAACTTTAGTGACCCATTAAAACCCCCTCATATACCTGGATAAGTAAAATTTTGCAGATTATTTTAACTATTAGATTATGTTACCTTGCAAAGAGTCACTTTTGATGAAGGAGTTTTTAGCAAAGATTTAAGAAATTAAAAACGGGCAGCTTCATTTGCCTTGAATCTACTAAAACCACTCAATTCACCATGGTTCTCATCTGAAAAATTAAGTCATTTATGTAGGTGTCTAAATATGAATTTAGACGCATTACTTTAGACACCCAAGTTTGAAAGTTTTAACCAGTGTTTCATCAAAATCTTCCTATGGATTTCCTTTTAGCACATGGACTTATTGTGAATACAATGTCACAGAATACTGGGTCAGCTCAGACGCTTAAGGGAAACACTTAACATGTGCCTCCTGTTCTTTATGGTAAGATCCTAAGAGAAACCAAAAATCCTACACCTTGCAGAACTGTCACGAAAGATGCTACAAATATCTGTTTACTCAGTGCAACTATGACTAGGATGCTAAGAAAATTTAAACTTATTTTATCTGACAATCTAAAAGAGATGACTGAATTTCAGGTAGTAGAACAGGGGTGGGCAACCTATGGCACGGGTGCCAAAGCTGGCATGCGAGCGGATTTTCAGGGGCACTCCCACTGCCCGGGTTCTGGCTACCAATCTGGGGGGCTCTCTGTTTTAATTTAATTTTAAATGAAGCTTCTTACACATTTTAAAAACCTTATTTATTTTACGTACAACAATAGTTTTGTTCTATATTATAGACTTATAGAAAGAGACCTTCTACAAACATTAAAATGTATTATTGGCATGCGGAACCTTAAATTAGAGTGAACAAAACCAAGGACAAACTCCAAGTAAAGGGATGAGGAGAGGCGGGACAAGAAACAGGAAGGATCTAGATCAATGCTAAGTACCACCATGCAATGACCCTCTATTGACTGCAGGTTCCAATGCCAAAAGACTCTTGGAGACAGCCTCCAGCGGATTTTATATGCATATGGGATACAGTAAGAGGAGGTATGGAGGAAAAAAAGTGATAAACACAAAAAGGAGATGTTGATGCTCATGTTATTGATGGAGTGATGAGAAATAAGGGGATACAACAATACAATATTAGCTGCAAGCCAGGGTAGATTTGCACAACACCTATAGGCAAGCAGCTGCAAACAGAGGGTTTCAAAGAGAGGAATAACATGATCTAATTGCACAGCAAGGAAATTAGTCTTAGCAACTGTATTATAAATGGAGGTGAATTAAATGGATATAAGGAAGGCCAGGGAGGATTTCACACAGTCAAGGTGCTTAATTTTTAAAGTATGTTGTGGAGGAGAAAGCAGCAGCACGGGGCAACAGCCTAGGTGTATGAGGAGAAGGATAGGGGGAAAGTGTCAAGGTGGTACCGGGTTGTGTGGGGTGTGTTTGTGTGGCAAGTAGGGTCACATGTCTCTCCCTAGATGCCAGGGTGTGTGTGTGTGCACATTCAGCAGGGAAAGCAGGGAAGCTCAGTGGTGAAAGGAGCAGGGACTGTCACTAGCCCCAGCCGTTCCATGCAGCTGTGTCTCCTGTCTAGGGGTCTATGGTACAGCTCCACCGGAGGACAGGGCTGGGGGCGGGGCTGGTATAACCGTTCTGCTCCTTTCGCCGCTGCGGTTCCCGGAGCAGCAGGCGAACCGAGTCCCCCCCAGGCAACATGGGATGGGGAGGGGATGGGAAGAGCATGGGGGCCCTGGGCTGGGGGGGGTGTCACATGCCCCCTTTTAGCTCGTGCCCCTCTTCGTGTCCCTCCCAGGAGTCACCCAACAAGTCTGAGTGACAGGGAGGATCATGGTATTGTCAATACCAGAAGCAAAGAGAGTTTCAGATATAAAAGGAAAGAGCGTGTTTTTTGCCAGATTAGGGTTGATCAGACAGCAAGATAACCAGAGAAGCAAAGAGTAAAAAAGTTACTGCATAATGATGACAGCTGAATCTGTGGAGGCAGATGTAGTCATCCAGGGATATCTGGGCAACTCAAAAAATGCCTAAATCCTCTCTTTGTGAGAAGAAACTGGTTCAAAAGTAGTTCCAAGAAATGGTATAAAATAATGCTGCCAAAAAAAAACAACCCTCGTAGAAATATTCTCTCCATAAAAATCTAAAGATCATTCTGTTTCTAAAATTAGGGCAACCACTAAATGAAAGTTAACCTGAACAATAACTTTAGCTAAACTTCAGATCAATGCATTAATATAATAAGATGAAGACTATGAAAAGGCCATTGATAATAGAATTCACGAAGTTAGGAATGCCATGCTTAGCTGCCTTATAACGTATAATTAACGATCCTATAAAGTACGAACTCGTCGGCCATCCGCAAAACCGTTCTTTACATTGGGTAGGGCAAGCAAGCTGCTGCTTCTACAGCTCCTGCCCTTTGAGCAGCTGAAAAGCCTTTTCCCCCTGTTCCATCACCATGACGGGCTGAGCTTTGAACCACTACCCAAATCAGAATGCTGTATAACAGCTGGCAACCCAATACACATCTCTCATGACAGGCTGGTTATCGGTGAAATGTTAAAGAAAAAGTCATTACCTCTTTCCTATTGCTTCTAATACCCTACATTCCTCTAGATTATTTATAATCCCACTAAACCCATCCTCTGTTTATAGTCTTTTAACACAATAGAAAAATATAAACTATCTGGAGAGCTGTCTTGTTTTGTACCACTCCCAGCCATTTGGTACAACAAAGGAAGTTCTCTCTCTCTCTATCAAACCACCTGATCCCTCATGAAGCCCTGATGCTCAGATTCAAGGTTAAAGGATTAAGGCCTGAAGCACTGACTACCAGAGGAAAGAAAGCCAAATATCAAAAGAAACACAAAAATCAATCCTCTGCACCACAGGGGCAGTGTGAAGAACAAGTCAGCTGGGCTGAATCTAAAATTTTCTCTGTGTGGCTCTCAAAAATTAGCACTGTTATAAACGTAATGGGCAGTTTTGCAAAGACAAAGCACCCCTGGAAAACAACAGAGCTCAATTCAAAATATCGTTACACTCTGGAAAGTTTTATGTTACCATAATTTTAGTTGCAAATGCATAAAGTTCACTTCAGAGAGAGGGAGAGAGGGAGAGAGAGCGAGTCACATGATGTTATCCTTTCTATGAAGTTTGTATATCTACAAGTGACAATGTAATATTTAGCATAGTTTGCTTTTTGCTTCAATTCTCTGCATGCTGAAACGCAGCCAAGGTCACAGGAGGGAGGAAAAAAGTGGGTTTAGCTTGGTGCAGCTGTGATCATGGCCAGAAATAGCAGGGTATGGAGGATTTCTTGCTTTGATTTTGTAATACCAATGGCTTTTGTTCTTAGTACTGCCCCATCAGTTCAGGTTTTAAATGGCTTGATAGTTGCAAGGCTAGGTTCCAAATACAGCGAATTCAAAAGTACCTTCCAGACGTTTTTTGTTTTAATATGATCTGGCTCAATTTTTCCCACTGAAAACTGTCTGGGACACAAGGAAATATACCTTAAAATATTAGTTAAGAATACCATTTTAAAAAATAAATAGAAGATACATAGTTACATATCAAAAAGGCATTCTATATTAAAACTCATCAAGCCAGACTTCAAAAGAGGGTTGTAATTCATGGAGTGACCTATTAGCTTCTAATGTGCCCACTGCAAGTGTTCTGAAAAATATCTTTCCCTCTTCCCCATTGTCAGCACGGGAAAGAACACCCAGAAAGCACGGTGAACAAACTTACAAGAGCCAGAGGGAAAACGAGAGATTTTGTCACATCACAAGCCAAATTCCCAGAACATTTTCAATTTCAATATATGAAGCCACACCAGGAGATTTACCATGCACTATCATTACACATTAACAGATCCAGGCCTTCGTAAAATTCACAAGTGGCTGTTTTTTTCTGTATAAAAATTACCAGTGACATCCAGTGACCCCTGATCCCACCCTCTTTCCAAAAGTGTTCGCTCATTACAAATGTATTTTGCTTTTTGAAGACTTCAGCTGTAAACCCAGGTTAGCTCCATCTTTCCACTAAGACTGACTAAGCTGCCTCCTACCTACATCCTATGGGCATGCCCACCCATAGGCTTCCTGTTCAGGCTAATTTGAACTGCTGAATGTGGTATACATCATCCTAAGTACAGATCAGGTACACTTCAGATAAGAGCAGGATAGAAAACTGCTGTAATTCAAAGTAAACCTGAAAATGTGATTATCAAAGAAACTAGTGCAAGTGGAAATGAAACTTTAGACTCCCTAGACACCTTTCGTAACTGGTGTTCTTCGAGATGTGTTGCTCGTGTCTAATCCACAGTAGGTGTGCATGGTCGGTGGCCTGGAGTCAAATATCCCTTTCTCTTTTTGTCCGGGGCTTGAACAACTTGCAGATCTTGCAACAACTGATGATATGGGCCTCACCCAAACAGTGTAAGCAGTCTGTGTGCAGGTCACTCCTCGGCATAGATTGCCTGCAAGTGTTGCACGACTTAAAACCCGGGGCTCGGGGCATGCTCTGTCCCGGGCACTCTAACTCAACTAACTTGAAAAACGAAGTCACGACAGGTACTAGAAGAAACGCTAGGGACGACCTGCAGCAATGCTGGTGCTGCGAAGTTCCAATGCACCTTCACTGGCGGCAAGAAGGAACTGAGGGTAGGGGAGTGTGCAGCATCCCTTATAGCGTGCCAGGGTGGTGCTACTTCAGGGGTCACGGAGGGCCGCTGCCCCCCAAGGGTGCTGCTAGGGGAAAAAATTCTGGCACTGGTGCAAATGGTGAGCATACACACCTACTGTGGAATACACATGAGCAATCACTCGAAGAAGAACGAACATTGGTGGCTGATAAAAAAAAAAAAAAGACTTTCACAAAAATCTTGAAATAAACTTTTGGTCACCAACTGATGGGCAGAATGATTTCTGTAGAAGAAAAGTTGCTATTCTTTAAACCTGTAGGGGTATATCTACACTGCAAAAGAAAACATTTGCAACAGCAAGTCTCGTAGCCCAGCTTTATAGACTCAGGCTTGCGCTACAGCGCTAAACATAGACATTCCTGGTCAGGCTCTGAAACCTGGTGAAGGGGATGGGTCTCAGAGCCTGAGCAGGAACATCTACACTGCTATTTTCAGTGCCATAGCCTGATCCCGAGTCTGCAGACCTGGGCTCTGAGGCTCGCTGATGCTGGGAGGGTGAAGGGCGGTGAGTTATTTTGCAGTTCAGCTGTACCCTGGCCTAGGTGGCCGCAATGAAGTAAAAATGTGCAGAAAATTCAGTATATAGTCTCCTATTATGTAACAAAGGACTAGGGCAGATATCTGCTGGGGAAATGCTGGGGTTCTAGTTATTACTCAGCGATGTGTCTCTGCCGCTAATTCAGCATTTGCACTTCTTGCAGATGCATCAAGTACATTTTTAATGACCAACTAAGTTCTCTCTGAGTTTCCCAGCTGAATATGCTACCAACTTCTGTGTAAAATAATCTGCCACCGAGAGAGAACCTGCCTGGGTGTTAAAATGGACACTAACAAATGGGCAAGCAGTTTCCAGCTACCCAAAGTAAAAAAAAAGATTCTATGAGCCATTTGCAAGCACAGTTGATTTCTGTCTGTTTTAATGCTGTCAATCTGCCCGTTTTAAAAATATTCAAGAGGAGAAGGGAAAAAATCCTAGCCAGCTGCATTCACTCAATGCATAAAGTTGCCTAAGTGGCACATCGGGGTATTAAATGCACCGCTAGAGACAGGGAACAACTCATAAATGAATTGGAATTTGGTGGTCTTAGTCAAACACTGCACATTCTGGCACGATTGGCAGTGTCTTCTCTAGAGACTCCAGACTGGAATAGTAGGAAGTGATGCATGTCATGATGGAGGGGAATTGACAGATGGCCCCAGGTGTGAAATAACAGGGGTGCTGCCATTTGCTACTGAGAGGCACTGGCAAAGCTATAGGTAGAGGAGTCCTAGAGGACTGGAAGAGCTGGGGTACTGCAGGTTAGGACAGAAGTGTATTTGCATAATTGTGAGGTTTGATTTTATTTTTACACAAAGAGTGGGAAATAAATCACACGTCTGGAACAGCGGGAAGGGCTGCCAGTCATTCTTTTGCATTTATATTTAATTGTCTCGAATATCTGGACACGTCAGTATAGCTAGCACAAGACACAATAATTCAAACAATCCTCAAAAAACAGTCAATAATATGTATTTAACAAGGAGAAAAGATAACTGTCACCTTTTATCATAAAATAATTAAAAAGTTATACCGTAAACATAAAATCTTCTAAAAGACCCTTCATAGTGTTACCTCCTGGAAATATCACCATAACAATGAACATTTCAGTTGAGGGAAAGTGCTATTAAATTCTGTGTTTGATCTTTCCAGCTAACTAAAAATATAAGAGGGGAACACACACAAGGGTGAGATAGATCCACGCACACAAATGAGAAAAATGTTTGATGAAATAAGTGGTTGCAAATTACATCTGGAACATCTCTAGTAGTGGAGGAAAAAAATCCTGTAACAGGTTCTGTCCATTCTATATAACAAATGTATTTGATACTAATTTTCTCAAAGGTTCCTATATGAAACATGTTCAGGGGAAGTGGAGGTAGGCTGACAGAGTTGCGTGAGGTACGAGAAATGGATTAGCACAGGGTGCTATAGGTAAGAAAGGAACAAGGTGCATTGATAGAGATGCCAAAGAGACGAAGTAATACAGCAGCAAGGAACACTATATGTTAGAATTTAAGCACGCAGAAGAGTTAAAAGGAGAGGTACTTGCACGGCATCGCACTGAACTATACCTGGCTCTAGTCTGAGCTATTAGACAGTCCTCATTTCCACAGTGGACTATATTCAGAAGTAAGCGTAAAACAAAGGGGAAAGTAGTGGATTGTTTTAAAATTCCACTCTTCCAATGCAGTTATCAGGAGTATGCATTAAAGCAGGTGCCATGTGAATTGATCCTCCTGAATAAGCAGGGAACGGGTACTTGAGCATGTACCAGGCATCAGCACCTGAGAGATGGGAAATGTATTTAAAAAAGTTGTTTTAAGCTAATCAAATACAGTAGGTTATGCTTTTATTTTGGAATATTTTAAAGCCTCTTGCACCCTGGGGCTGACTTGAAAAGAAATTCTGCAAACTTGCCTCTAATTTTAGAAGTTACACATCTCTTGCTGAAGATCTGTCCTGGACTCACCCACGTGCACACCAAGTTAGTGAAAACTATCCCCAATAAAGCCCTGCTTCCATGGGTGTGCCTGAGAGAACTAGAGATCCTGCAACTACAGATTCTTCGGCTGCCTGGAGATGGCCAATATGTGCATCAGGAAAAGAGCATTCTCCCCAAAGGAGTCCCACCTTCCGTTTACACCTGACAGTGAAGTGACAAATTCAGCATCACAAATTCGCATCAGGATGATCCAAGCAGGCAGAGATGGGCAACATTTGTTGAAAGGCTTTGATAATTAGTTAAACTGCAAAAGGGAGAGGAAATGAAACACACACATCCATTCGAAAGTTTGGTATATTTAAAGTGCTCCCCAGAGTCAAAGTTTCCCCTTCCACAAACAGGCAGATTGCCATGAATAGCTCAGACAGAAATCAAACTGCTCTGTATTTGCTCTTGAAATCTCTTCTTCAAGTAGGTAAAAAATTATGCCCTACAGCAGATGACAAGATGCCTTTAAAGTACATACCTCATTTCTGACTACAATTACCTTTCGCTAGCTTGGCACAGCTGCATGCTCCTATTTGCTTTTGTTTTTCCATTAAGGGCTCGTCCATTATTTGTACCCATCCTATGAATGCCAATGATGCAGACTCCCTTGCCTACAATTCTCTCCACAGATAATAGAGAATAAATTGCAATTAGATTTTGGTAATTGTGGATAATTAACTCAAAATGAGCAGTTAATTATAAAAATCTATGTTTTTCAGTTCTTGATTGTATTATTTATTTTACATGAAAATTCCAATGTTTCGCTCGAGCAAGTTTCATATTTTAAATACTTTGGGCAATTTTTTTTTTTAAATACCAAGAGAATTTTAAACTGAGCTTTGCTTATTTGAAAATTAAAATTACATTTTTGGGGGTCCCCTTGAGAAGCTCATCTAAACTGGAAGGTAAACATGGTTGGTTTTCCATCATGATTCTTAATAATATTTTCTACAGCAAAAAGCCTTTGGCATTTCAGTACAACTGCCAGATTGCTCAAAAAAGAAGAGTTCCTGTCTCCCATTCCAGCCACACTCACCTGCACCCTTTTCTGAGACTGGAAAAAAAAAATCACTTCTATACTCAAATGCATAAAGGAGACAAATGGACTTGTCGTCTTAGCCTCTTCCAGCCTTACATTAGATTAAATTATTTAGGGAGCATTCATCTGGTAACCTTTGCAAAACTGAAGACTGAGTACAGGAAACAAACTTTCAGATGACTTGCTGCCAAACTTTGGAACCAGCTGGCGTTGTGACCTGGAACTGCAGAAATGTATATTAACTTTGAAAAATTACTGGGGGGTGGAGGGGGAGGGGGAGAGGGAAAGGAAAAGGGGGAGAGGGAGAGGGGAAAAACCCTTATGAAATCTGGAACTAATTCTGTAAACAACACAGTTTTTCTTCATTTCCCCCCCTATATTAAGTAGATTTTTTCAGGTTTTGGCAATCTATTGCAAAAAGACCTGTAGATGTTTTAGGTTACATTTCTCCTCAACAGAGTGCAATGCTATAATATATTTAACTAGATCTTTTTAATAGATATTAACTCATTAATATTTAACTAGATTTAACTAGATCTATTTTCTGAATCTCCTTTGCTACAGTGATCATGGAATCATATGGTTTTGTAACAAAGGGAAAAAAATAAATGCGTCTCACTTTTAGGACTCTCCTCATCTGTCCTGGTAACCTAAGTTTAAAATACAATAGATTCCACTGCCTATTAACACAAAGGTGACTGGATAATCAGTAACTCACATAGGGAAAAAGAACAAACTAGAGAGTCTGTGGGGAAAATATCTCACTCCACTGTTGTATTAATTTAGATAGAATACAGTACATGAGTCAAAATAGTTGAAGGTATTGACATGACCTTGTCACTGTCCAACATTAAATAGTGGTAAACAAGGTTCAGGGTTTGGTACACACAGACTTCAGGTTGCTTAGTACCATGGCAAACACATTATTAAACATCCTTTATAACTTTTTATTAAAGATGCAGAAAGAAGGAAAAACAGTTAAAGCATGTGAAATGCAAGGTATTAAGTAAGGCTTTCATTTTAACAACATCCTCATTCCATTTAGCAGGAGAGGGTCTTTAGAAGGAAAAAAACCCTTGCCTGATTGTCTCTTAGAGGTCATTAAATATGGGAATAACTGTCCTTTTGGGTAAATGAAGTAGTTAGTTGGATACAATGGAACTATTGTTGTTGCTGTTGTTGTTCAAGTCCAATCCTATTTCCTAGAAGGCATAACAAGACAAAGAAAGGGGAAAGAAAAGAACAGCAAAGATAGAAAATATAGCAACTGTCTCTGGTATTGAATGTCACTTGCAACCTTACTGCTGGAAAAACACAAGCATAGCCTAGGGTCTTATTAACCACTCCAAGACCTGGCAAACTTGTACCAGCGTTGGGCTGTTTAGAGCATTCTTTTTAGCAGCCTCTTTCTGGTCACAGAGCTACAGCGGTGTTAGAAAATATACAGTCTTGAGCAGACTCAGAAAATGAAGAGAGGGGGATATGAAAAAGAAGAAATAAAATGGGGACGGAAAAGGACATGCTGCGAGGGAGTGTTTGTGACAACGTTTCACACCCCAAATGGTGTTCAGCATGTAATTAAAGCCAGTGGATGTCATCTGGGTCTCTCTCCTTCTGGCCTGGTCAGAACATTTCTCTCGATTAGGATGGAGAAGGTCCAGGATCCCAAGAGACAGTGGGGGTGGCAGCCATGATGGTGAAGTTTGCTCCTTCCTGCTCTTTCACTCAGCCAACACTGCAGGAGGCAATTCTCCCCACAAAGTCGTCTTCTTAGAAGGACCTCAAAAGAGAGTGAGGGATGGAATAGCCCATCCCCTCATTATTTTGTCCACCAATTATGTCTAATTGCCAACACACCAATTTTGGTTCATTGATTTACAGTCTTACAGTATCCTTATTTACACAGTCCTTGAATTATATCAGTGGGCTTTTTTGTTTGGATTAATTCAGCCTCTCTCTTTTTTCACCTTTTCCAATCAACATTTATTACAGTTTAATGCGACATTTTATGAACTTTCACTCACTTCTCGCTGTTGAGCTCACAATAAGGGTAAATTTATATGCCCAATTATTCCTCTCCCATCCCATCCCCAACCAAGAGTGAAGAAAAGAAAATACAGAAGGAAATTAATACCAGTCACCAAAACAAAAAACACCTAAGCCAAGGTTGGTAAGCAGATTTCTCACTAGAAAGTCCTGCCGGGGCGGGGGGAGAGGGGGGATTGGAACCCCAGAAGGCACACCTGTGATTTCTGAGCCCGCAGCAGGTGCTGCCTTTCTGGGTGCACACATTTACTTGGGTTCTGCTGCTTGCTGTTCATGATTTGCTGGGATGAAAAGAGTATTCATCGGGTCAGAGACTGCAGGGTTGGCTTGGGATGAGCCAACACAGCGCTAAGCCTGTGTCTACCCTTATTATTCTACAACGTCCAGTCACTGTGTGGAGGTAGGAGGAGAGGACTGACTGTTAGGAAGACACTTCTGACACCTGGAGTTCTTGTCTAGCTATTTGTTTAGCATCCTAAACAATGAAAAGGGTTTTCTTTGGCACTGAGAGGCCTGTATACTTTTTTATTCTCTTCTTCCTGCTTTGCTGAGAAGAGGTCATACCCAAAGCCTTTGACCAACGCCTCAGGGCCAAAAGACATGCAATGCCAAACTGACTAACCTCTGGCAGGAGACTGCACTGTCAGTCAGGGCAGAGACCTGAAAGGGGAATTGTATCCAGGAAGCAAAAGAGATTTTCCTGCTCAGAAGGGGAATGAGGAAAGACCAGGTGATCCAGAAGTGCCCTTAAGATTGAGATTGACCACATGTGCATTTGTAGACTTCCTCCAGTCACTGGGAAACGTCACAGCTATCTACCATGCACTCAGAGGCTCACAACTGACTTCAGAAAACATGAAAGTTACCATGACTTCACTGGAAATTTTGCATGATTAAGGACTGCTGGATCAGATAAGTATTAATTATATGAATTCCAGTGGTGTTTAGAGGCCCCAATTGAGATCAAGGTCCCATTGTGCAAGGTACTGTACAAATACCTAGTGAGACAGTCCTTGGCCTGAACAGCTTACAATCTAAAAAGACAAGACAACAAAGGATAGTATTATTGCTATTATAAAGCTGAGGAGTAAGGCACAGAGACTAAGGGCACATCTTCACTGCATTAAAACACTCCTGGATGGCCTGTGTCAGCTGGCTTGGGCTGCAGGGCCATAAAATCACAGTGTTGACACACGTGCTCTCGGACCCCTTGATGGAGGAGGGTTCCAGAGTCTGGGCTCCAGCCTACACTGCACTTTTATAGCCCTGAAGCATGAGCCAAGGTCACATACAAAGTCTGTAACAGAGCAGAGAACTAAAGCCAGCTCTCCCGAGTCTCTGTCAGGTGCTTTAACCACAAGACCATCCTTTCTTTTTGTTATGAATACATCTGCTAGAGACCAATCTAGAGTATTTCATAGGATCGTTCCTCATTAGCAGCATTTAAGCCACATCGAATAGAAGTACAGACCAAAAATATGCACGTGGCAACCAATAACATCTTTTTGAGAAGGAAGAAAATACACCAAGACTTAGAAGTACTTGCCAACAGTTAAAAGAAAATGAGAGAGATTACCTTAGCCCCATGCCGGTGCCATTCATCATGAGGGTTGGTCCACCTGGCGCTTCAGCAGTGACCACTTCTGAATCAAAAACGTGGCCCTTAAATCTGGAAATACGGAATTGGTTAGCTTTACATCCTGGAGAAGCTACTGAACTTGCAGCCACCTCCATCCCCAACACACACAAAAGGTGAACTCTGATCAGAGAACTTTATACAGAGTAGCTTTCACAAAACCTCTCCATTTTCTCTCTTGCACCCCTCAGTTTTGGGGAAACAGCTACCACCTGCTGCCTTTGTTTCTGAGGGTTGTGACTGACAAAAATTCTTTAATTCTACTGATTTCAAAGCACATGCTCTCTTGAGAAATATGAAAAAAAACTACGAGGAATATTCATGCTTTGCCACACTAAGGGATGCCCTAGCACCTGGCAAGAGCTCAAAGGCAGCATGAAAGCTACATAAAATATAGGAGATCGCAGCTGTTCTCCATCTTTAATATGGTGATGTAGTCCCAGGCAACTGAAGGTCCCAACAGATGATGTTCCTTCTTTATCTGAGTATCCTCTCCTCTGTTTGAATCAAGATAGAAAATAGCATGCAGGTAAGTTTCCCTTTCTATTGTTCTAAAGATCCAATTTATGGTTCTCATGGATAGTAACAGAAAGGACCTTAAATCTGTCACTGAGCCAGGACTGAAGATGGCCCATTCTGCACCTCAAGCCAGTGTAATTCTGGGCTGCCCTGATGTGTAACTAAACATACCTAGAGGAGTCTGTAGTGGGGAAGTCACCCCGCTCCGATTTAGAAGGGGTTTAAAAAAAAAAAAAAACATCCCTGGGAAAGGGCTGCCCCAGGGAGTCAATCACAAGCAGGCTTGAGGCAGCCAATCAGGGCCCAACTGGGCCAGTATAAGAACAGCTCCTGGAGAAAAGGAAGTTAGTCTTGCTCCAGCAGTGGAGCAAGAAGCTGCTTGGTAGAGACAGGGGTACCTTGGACAGAGCAGTACCAGGAAAGGGCAGACTGAGCTGGGAAGCCTGGCGACCTCCCAGGCTGAGGCCTTGTGGCAAAGGTCTGAGGAGGTTCTAGGGCTGCAGGGAGGCAGCCAGGACAAGAAAAGGCAGCAGGTCCAGCCCCTTGGCCAGTGATGAGTGGCCATTACAGATGGCAGTTTGCCCCTGAGAGAAGGAGCTAGATGACAACTGGCAGTAGCCACTGAAGCAAGGTGGATATAGGGGGTTGGGGTTCTTCTGCTGGGGGCAGCACTCCAAGGTAAGAGGCACCGGGGTCCGGGAAGGACACGAGGCCAGGGGTGGTGGAGACATCAGGGGCAGGTAACAGAGGGCGAGACACTGGCCCAAAGAGGGCGCTCTGCAGCTGGATGAGTTAATTCCTGGATGGACCAGCAGGAGGCGCCGTGCTGGTCATTTCCCTCACCATTGAAATGCAGTCACCTCTGGTGTGAAAAGTGACAGCCATTATACAAGCAGAGCACAGGGGATTGAAGAACACTGTGCCCATTTGAAACTGCAGGAGGGAATTTAGAGAGAGAGAATGCAATTGTTAGAATTTGGCCATGAAAAAAAGGCTAACTCCTGCCCTTGCAAAAAGAGCCACTAACTAGTACAAGTGGTCAGGACCTTTTTTCCTTCTCATTTAAATTATTACACCTCTAGCACCTCAGAATTGGCCTAATCCAGCACAATTCTACCCCTTGAGAGAGAGGGACAGTCAAATAAATTAGCATTAGCTGGTTTTGTTTATCTGTCTTTTACTATCCTCATGATGGTAAAAGATGAGTGGACAGGTTAAGTTCCTTCCTTGGTGAGTCTTCCTGACAATCTAGCAAGGTGTATTTGAATGATTAAATAAACAAATCTTTGTAATCTGTAAACCTTAGAAGCAATTCCATGGCCAGCAAGTAGACCAAAGAGAATCACAAAGCTAAAACAGGAAAGGTGACATTTGAGAAGGATAGCTGTAAATATTAGGCATGTGCAGATATTTGATGTAGATAATTCAATTATATTTAACTCTAAAGACATTGCAAGAGAACCTCTTACATTCAGCCTGCTACAGTGTAGGTGCCTTATTTGAAGATGAGACGGCAAACGTACAAGCATCTGCACCTCTGGGAAGAGATAATGGAAGATATTTTCAAGACTCAGACTATTCATTTATGAACCCTCCTCTGTACTTTTTTCTGGGGACTACAGCTTTGCAGAACTTGAAACCTTCTCAGAAGAAACTGGTTTAAATAGGTGCAATTATAGTAACAAGAATGACATCATTACAGAGATATTCAAGAGTCCTTTTGTTGGGCAGCCAATGCCTCTCAGAAGACTCTGAAAACATTCATTTTAAAAGCTACTCTGCCTGTGTGTCCTTTATATTCTACTTTTTATTAGTGGGACATATGCATAGAAATAGGATATTTGAAGATTAAATGGTAAGATTTCAGAATGGACAGAAATAAATAATGGTGTCTCCCAGGCGTCTGTACGGGGCCTAGTCCTGTTCAAAATATTCATAAATGATCTGGGAAAAGGGGTAAAAAGTGAATTGGCAAAATCTGCAGATGATACAGAACTACTCAAGATAGTTAAGTCCAAAGCAGACTGAGAAGAGTTATAAAGGGATCTCACAAAACTGGGTGACTAGGCAACAAAATGGCAGATTAAACTCAATGTTGATAAATGAAAAGTCATGCACACTGGAAAATATAATTCCAACCATACATATAAAATGATAGGGTATAAATTAGTTGTTACCACTCACGAAAGAGATCTTGGAGTCATTGAAGAGTTCTCTGAAAACATCCACTCAGAGTGCAGCTGCAGTCAAAAAAGCTAACAGCATGTTGGGAATAATTAGGGAAGGGATAGATAATAAGATAGAAAATATCATATTGCCTCCATATAAATCCATGGTAATGCCCACATCTTGAATACTGCATGCATATCTGGTTGCCTCATTTCAAAAAAGATATATTAGAATTGGAAAAGGTACAGAAAAGGCAATACAAATGATTTGGGATATGGATCATCTTCCATATGAGGAGAGATTAATAAGCCTGGGACTTTTCAGCTTGGAAAACAGGTGCAAAGGGGAGATATAGAGGACTATAAAATCATGACTAGCGTGGAGAAAGTAAGTGTTATTTACTCTAATAACACAAGAACTAGGGGTGACCAAATGAAATTAATAGGCAGCAGGTTTAAAACAAAACAAAAGGAAGTATTTCTTCACACAATGCCCAGTGAACCTATGGAACTCTTTGCAAGAGGACATTGTGAAAGCCAAGACTATAAGAGGGTTGAAAAAAGAACTAGCTGAGGTAATGGAGGATAGCTAATGGCTGTTAGCCAACATGGGCAGGATGCAAAACCATGCTCTGACGTGTCCCTATCCTCTGTTTGCCAGAAGCTATAAATGGGTGACAAGGGACGGATCACTTGATGATTCCCTGCTCTGTTCATTTCCTCTGAAGCACATGCACTAACCACTGCTGGAAGACAAGATACCTGGCTAGATGGGCTATTGGTCTGACCCTGTATGGCTTTTCTTATGTTTTTAAGAATACATCTGTTCCTACTTACTTCTCACCTGAAGTTATAATCCTTTGTGACCTCAGTCATTTCCAGCTGTGAGGAGATGTTTACCCCACACTTGCCTGGAAAGCGTTAATGCAAATAGGGAAGGGGGCTAATTAACCCAAAAGGCCACAGCTGAGGGGAATCAGGTGGTCAAGTAAACCCAAGACTGAGTGAGGGAGCTCCACTGAGGAGAAATGATTTGGGCTGGGACTATAAAGACAGGAAATAGAGGGGGCTACTGGGAGAGCCTGCAGTCACTCCCTGTGAGAAGGGAGGTGTGTTTGGGCTGGCAAACCCAGAGGAGGGGGAAGTCAAGAAGGTAGGACAGGGCCTAAGGAAAGGCACTAAAGACTAGAAGTAAATAGGCCTTGACTGCTGTCCAGAGAGTCCCTGAGCCAGAACCCGGAGCAGAGGGTGGACCTGGGTTCCCCTGCCGACCATTAAGGGAGTGGCACTATGAGGAAGACTGCCTCGGTCCACTTGAGAGGAAAGACTTCCGATCCTGGAAGGGGAAAACTGTCTGGTGACTTGGCTGGAGGACTAAGTCTCATGGAGCGTGAGAGAGGGCCGCAAACCAAGACAGAGAGGTGGAGAGACAGCACACAAAGATGGGAGGGGAGGCGACCTCACGAGCAATTCCCCAGAATGACCAGGAGGTGGTGCCATCCAAGCGGTGAGTAGAGCACCGGGTCACACCAATGCACAGACAACTGTGACTGTCTCCCATCAAACAGGCATGTGAAAACTAACTAAATAATTTTTGGATTGCATATTACATACAAAAGCAACAGAGAAAGTTACTTGGCAGAGTACAGTTTATACAGGCAAAAAACTCCTTCAGCTGTAATATTCCCTTTTAAAACTTGAAAAGCAGCTGTGGGGTTGGAGGGAAAAGAGAGAATACATGCACGGGATAAGGTCATGTAATTCAGAATCTTGTGGGATCTCCTTGTCAGTGACACTTTTAAAAATAATATCTACATCAAAGCTCTCAAATCCTCTTGCTGTTTCCTTTACAAGACTGCTAAACTCCATCCATTCCTCCCTCTCCCTTCCACTAAAATACTTGTATTCAACTGAATTATCTCTTTTCTTTCTAGGGCAACTTTCTCTTCTGTGGTTTCAATACATCTCCTCTATCCTCTCCTCGCTGCCAGTCTATATGAAATGTTGCTGCTAAATCTGTCTTCCCCTCCCATCACTCTGTCAAACCCTTACACAAATATCTTCCAGAGGAAGCTCTCACCTTCTACATCAAGTGAAAGCATCTCATTTTCAACTCAAGACACTGCACAATTCTGAGCCGCCTACACCCCGTTCTTATTTCCTGCACCCCACTAATCCTTCCACTGCTTAAGCACCTGCCATGCTTCATCCCAACAACCTCTCTTGTATCTTCTTTCCACTTATTTTCGTGCCTTTTTCCATGGGGCCCCTAACTCTCCAGGGCCTCACTTCTTTAGCTCCCATAAAACAACTCCCTTGTTTAAGTCTCTCTTTAAACCCACTTTTTTCAGGTACCCTTACATCAAATACCACCCAGACTTCAAGACTGCATTGTCAGTTGGGATTTTGTGTGTCTGTATTGTCCGAATCTGATTTACATCATAGTCCCTTGAGGAAAGAACCACATTTTCCCTTATGTCTCTACAGCTGAGTAAAGCATCAGCACTCAAATCTATACACACCACTTTCAGTCCTTTTTACTCCTCTTCCTGCTTCCTTTGTCTTACCTAGCACTTTAACCTTACTGCTCATTCTGTCTCTCTCTCCCACTCATGGTTTTGGCACCTTCTATAATGCTGTTCCTACACCTTGAACTCCTTGTTCTAGTCCACTAACGTACACTCTCCTCTTTACAATCCCTCCTCAAAGATAATTTCTTCCATCAATTTTCCGATTTTATTCTAAACTAACAGTCCTCACAGTCTTCTTTACCTTAACTGTTGTCCCATGTCTAGTCTCATGGCTCTAGGATTGTCTAGTTTAAATTCCAAGTGCTTCAGGGCACAGAGCATGTCTTACTCTTTGTTTCTCAATGCTCCGTGTAAATGTTTGGTGCCACAGAAATTCCTTATTCACTAACAATTATCCCCTATCTATAAACCTCAAACTCACCTATTGTAATCCAGCCTGGATTGGTGTAGCTGTTGCTGCTTCAGAAGTAGTTTTGTTTCCTGTTTTGCAAGCAAATGCTGGAGACGTTCCTTTTCAACTTCCAGCTCCATTTTCTGCAGCAGAAGTTGCTGTCTTCTTTCCTCAGACAGCCTTTTACTACGCTCTGTTTCTTTTGATCCAGAGTCCACACTGGCATTCATCCCAGAAACTCGAGAAAGCCTAGAGTAATCACAGGTTTCATGAAGCGGCCCAGAATGTCTTTTGGATACATGGCTGACCTTTTGGCTATCCTGAATGTTCTCCAAGCTTCCTGGCTGCCTACACGTCCAATGACTCATTTGGTGAGGACAAGTGTTCGGAAATTCACTCATTCTCTGGCCCACATCAGGAGCCATTTGTGTGTGGTACGGGCCCCTTTCCTTTGCTGACAGCATCGTATTGTTACATTTTCTATGCAAGCCATTTTCCATGGGACATTCATTCAGAACCTCTTGTTGGTTGGAGTGGGTTGTGGTCCCATGAGCTTGATTATTTCTACAGTGCGGAGGTTCTGAAAACAGGGCTGGACTTTCAGGCTGTGATGCTTTATTGTTCTTGTATAATGTTTGTGGTCTAGTTATACTTAGATAAGAACCATCCAGTTCCAAAGGTGGTAGCTGGCATGGACTCTTCTTGTTGGACACCTACAATAAGAGAAACAAGCTATCATCTTTCAAAATTTAACACAGAATGTAAATTGTATTGTTCATTAGCAAAATTTGCTTCCCATCATCAGTTCACAGAGTAAAGTTGTCATACCAGTACTGTGAGATTTGATGCATTGTGCTGATGGACATCTAGCAAGACTCATATAATGTTTATCAAAAGGCAGAGATAAGCCTGCTATCAAATCTACATTTCAATCAGTCGACACAAGTACAATAAATATGAAACTACTGTCTGCAGGATCCTCAGAATAAACAAGTAGCTTCAGAGTACCAAGTAGTTGTGAGTATCTAGGGTTACATAAAATCAACTTGAAGAGTGGCAAAAAACATTAAATGTTAATGTATGAAAATGTTTAATTTTGAATGCCGAGCCAAAAAATCCATTCAGCCACTATAAATACTCTTTGATTGGCCATTACACAGCAGGAGATTTGATGTAAAACATTTCACCTTGCACTGAATGGGATATTACTTACTGCCGGAAATTTGATGAGAGTTTTTGAAATGTCTTTACAGAAACACAGATAAAAACCGACCACTTTCCGTAAAATATGGTTCTACTTCAAAAGCTGTCATTTAAATAAAAAAACATGTTTAAATTCAGCTATAAATGTAAGTGATTTTTCAATTAAGTTGGGCAAGTGATTATACTCTGATAAAACTCTGCAGAAAGAAAGCAGTTGTAATTCACATTTGTCATCCCTATGAAAAGTGAACTCGTAGTGGGTGTGTTATACTCATGGTTATTATGTATGGGACATCAAAATCCTGCTTATATTCTGGAGTATCCTTGCACTGCGGTTTGTCTCAGCAGTTAAGCATTTGTGTTGCTATGCACATAAGAACAGCAGTGAATCATTCACTCCTAGCTCCTTTCCTAGATGTGTGCGTTAATTTCAGTAACATATTGCATTTAAACTCTGTTTCGGCCCTCAGGCTCTTTGTCAAAGATTTAATTGTGTTTAATTGCAGAAGCCAGGTTTGTTAAAGATAAACAAACCACTTTAGCAGCAGCAGCAAGCAAGCTGAATTTTGGTGGTCACTGATGGACAGAAAATTACAATTTGTATTCCGGTAGCACACACAATGGATTAGCTGCTGTCCATATGCACTGGAAGACCATCTCTTCCCCCAGAGAGTTTAGATTTAAGAATGGAAGCAACATACAAAGGGTTGGAGAGGAATCTAATCCAACTATGTACAGTTTTTGTATGCATTATTTACATTCTTTATATAAACCAACATATCAACTCGATTTGACTTCATTTTGAGTTTCTTGCAGGCCTCAAAGAAAAGAAAATAATGAAGATTATTCCCTAAATACTGATATTTGATTATTTTCAGTTTTGTTTTTACAACAATGTACTCTTCACCAGATGATTGAAAGCCGCACATGCCATGTTTTGCCCCATGAAACCCAATGAGTTGGAGGCATCTGCATTAGTGTCAACACTAAATGTGCAAGGGAAGTCTGATGCTAGGAATGGGTGAAAAGTGCAGGACATTAAAATATTTCAGAAGTCAGAGGAGCAGGCAGGGCGACCTACCAGAATTTCAGCATGCTGCCAGAAGGCAATCAGAGCTTTTTGTTGTTATTTGTTTGGTGCCATCGCTGTGCATGATGATTTTACTGACAAATAAAAACACACTCCCATGCCCCAAGGACTTTATAATCTAAATTAGACACCACATGAAGAGATTTCTGGCAACAAATAAAAGATGGGGTACAAGATGTTAAGGGAGATAAGAGAAGAGACCATAAAACAATCCTGTAGCTACATGTTACACATCTGCTCCCAGAGAAATTCCACGCAATTGTGGCATAGCAGAAAAGCCCCCCTCCCTGCCCTCTCCAGATTCCCTTTGCTTCCTTGCAGAAAATGGGGAAGCAAAGAGAAGCTACACCAGTACTGACTCACCCCCTCCCCGGCAGCTGGATACGTCAGACACATCAGTTTGGGCAGCTGGGGGAAGGGGGGTAAATCACTGGTGTGGCAGGGGTTGGGGAGGCCCTGGCAACCCAGGAATGTTAGTCCCAGCTGGTGGGGGGAGAGGGAGATCTGACACAACCCTCTTCCCCCTTCATCTGGGGTTGTGTCAGATCCCAGAAACTTCCCCTGACTGCAGGAAGCTCTACACACGATATTTTCAAATTTAAAACGTGTGTGTGTGTGTGTGTGTGTGTGTGTGTGTGTGAGAGTGTGTGTGTGTGAGAGAGAGAGAGAGAGAGAGAGAGAGAGAGAGAGAGAGAGAGAGAGAGAGAGAGAGAGAGAGAGAGAGAGACTGACTTGGGGGGAGGGGGATTCAGCTCAGTGAGTGGAGCTGTTGGCTGTGGGGAGGTCTGGTTGCACAGAAGTTGGGCAGACAGGGGGAGCAGCTCCCTGTACAGTGACCCCTCTCCCCACCCACACACCGAGAATCCCCACACACACACACCGATCCCTCTTCACATCAGTAGTCCCCTGCACTCAGAAGCCCCCACACCTCCATCCTGCTGAGCTCACCCTCTGTATCAGGAGCTCCACACATCCAGTCCCCCCCCCCCCCCCACCAGACTGAGCTCCAACCAGCTGCACCCTGACCCCCCACTCCACCAAGCCGCCCTCCCTACTGAGCCCTAACCATTTTCACCATGACTCCCCTGCAGAGTCCCATTCCCCCTGCACCCAGAATCCCACACCAAGGCCCTGTGCATCCAGATTCCACACTGGACCCAGAATACCCCCACCAAACTGCCTGCACCCAGATGGTGCCACACAGAACCTTGCATCCGACGAAGTGGGTATTAGCCCACAAAAGCTTATGTTCCAATCCTTTAGTTAGTCTTTAAGGTGCCACAGGACTCTTGTTAACACAGAACCTTGGTACTCTTGAGGGAGTACAAAAAATTTACTCTTTTTGTACTCTTTTTTTTTTTTTTGTACTCTTGAGGGAGTACAAAAAACTACACCCAAAAACTTAACTGAAAATTCTGCAAAGTTCTGTGTATTTTAATTGTCAAATATAACACAAACAACAATAGAATCGCGCCATTTTCAATTATTTTGGTAATTTATTTCAAAATATTTGTCAGCAAATCATTTAAAATTATATGATTATTTTACTATTTGGACAAATAAAAGATGCAGAATTTTGGAGAATTTTAAAATATTGTGTGTAGAATATTTAATTTTTTGGTGCAGAATTCTCTCAGGAGTAACATCGTATCCAACCCTCCTTAAGTCTTTAAGTCAAGTGGAAAATGAAAAAAAATAGGAGGGATCCCTAAAATTAAAATCCCAAAGAGTTCCTAATTTTACCAGTTTGTTTTATTAACTAAAGGGACCAAAGTTTGTTAAGAAATCTCAGCACATGAACAGGGATGGTATAAAATAATTGCCAGGAGCAGATTTAAGGATAAAGGCCCACACTGCAAATTAACTTCGTGACTGAGACTCGATTAAAAGTCCCTCAAGGCCCTAAAAGGGAGGTCCCAGTTAGCATTTGTTGACCTTGGTCACCATTAAATCTGCCCTGATGGTCTCAGAAATGGCACTGACATTTAAATACTTCATAACAAGCCAGAGAAACTTTAACGTTATTTCACAGTTACAGTACGCTTGCGGGGAGGATATGGGGGCATTCTCATTAATATCACGGAATGCAAGTAGTGTTTTTTAATTTCTCTAGAGCAGGGGTGGGGAACCTTTTTTCCGCCAAGGGCCATTTTGACAGTTATAATGTAATCCGCGGGCCGCTTCCCCCCCCCCCCCCCCGAAGCCCAGGCTGGCAACAGAAGCTGAGACCCCAGCTGGCAAGGGGCCAGCAGGGGAAACCCCAAAGCAGTGGCAGGCGGAGTGCTTAGCCCTGCACTGCTTTGGGGTTTCCCCCTCTGGCCCCTTGCCAGCCAGGGTCCTGCCGCCTGCCTGACCCGCCCAGCCCAGCTTCCCCACCCCCAAACCTCCCCCCTCCACTGACCCGCCCAGCCCGGTCCTTCCCCCCCCCCCCCCCCCCGTCGGCTCCCCGCAGCACCTCGTTTCGCCGTTGGGCTGAGGGTGGCCGCGCGGCACTTCCAGGCCCCAGTGCGGAGCCGCCCCCGGCCGGCAGGAGCACAGACCCGCCCCCGCGCGTCCCTGGCCGGCGGCTCCCCGAGGCGCTTCCGGCCTTTTTGCTGAGCGCGGAGCCGCCCCAGGCTGCCAGGCGGGGGGCGGCTCCGTGTTTGGCGAAGGGGCCGGGAAGCACCTGGGGGAGCCGCTCCCGCCTGGCGGCCCGCGCATGTCCCTGGCCGGCGGCTCCCCCAGGCACTTGCCGGCCCCAGCGCGGAGCCGCCCTCGCCTGCCAGTTGGAGCACAAAGCCGCCCCCGCACGTCCCTGACCGGCGGCTCCCCGAGGCGAGGGGGCGGCTCCGCGTTCGGAGAAGGGGCCGGGAAGCGCCTGGGGGAGCCGCCGGCCAGGGACGCGCGCAGGCCGGACAGAAGGCTTTGGCGGTCCGTATAAGGCCCGCGGGCTGGAGGTTCCCCACCCCTGCTCTAGAGGACGGAGGTTGCAGTATTAGGTGGAAATCTCGGTTCCAGTTTCACATGGCTTTAAAAGCCACTCAAAGTCAATCTTGGAAGATAAATTAACTGATTTTGGGAGGGATGGGCAGGGGAAATCAAGCAACAACTTGACAAGTTATGTTATTTTCTGTTAATACATAAACTGAAAACTATAGCAGAAGGGCACCAACCGTTTAAGAACTAGAGTGACATCCACACCTGAGTTGGATTATGAGGCCAGGGTACGCTATGAACAATCTGTGATGGGTAGGGCGGCAAAGGGAACGAGAAAGAGAATTCTAAGCCACTCACTACTGCATTGTGAACAGAAGGAATTAGGCACTTTTATAAGATGAGTTTAATACAGATATTGCCTGCGGAACACATGGGAGCCACGATGGGCTGTGATGGAACAGATGTGCGTCTCCATTTCAGGAGCTCTCCCATTCTTTCTGTATGTTATTTAAAGACATACCTCCCCTTAGCTGAAATGTAAACAAGCAAAAGAGAAATTGCTGCTTGTGATATATGGAGTTAACATGATCTGATCCAACGTTAAACTGCCACACAGAAATAAATATACACTAAAATCAGTTCAAATAATTTTGTAAGAGCTAGAAAGGAAAACGTGCAAAAGCACTATGAATTTATTAGAGCACTCCCTGTAATTTCTGCTGAGGGAGTCAGAATAAAGTATAAACAAATACTGAGCTCTATACCATCTTTCACATACACACACGCGCATACATACACAAATGGGTTGCATCTCACTCAGTCTGCAGTTTCTACAAAATTCTCTTAAAAACAAGCTGTGGATGGGCTCTCCAGTAGCAATATACACACTGATAGAGTGGGCTTAGTGTTATTTACGTAATGCTGTAACTGTGGCAATGTATAGTAGGGGAGCATGTGAAACAAGCCACAAAACCAGATCTTACAGCCCCTATGTAGACCAAATCCCCATCAACTTCAAAGGGAGCTTTTTTCCTATGTAAAAACAGTATATTTTCCACAAAGTCACTATTTTAGCAGTCTTATGATTGAAGAACAAACTAGTACCATCTATATATGTACACAGATGAAATCGTGGACCCACTGAAGTCAATGGCAAAACTCCCATCAACTTCAATTTCACCTAGAGTGCCGGTCTTTAATTACATTAATCAATACAGTACATTAGAAGACAAAGAAAAGAGGCACGGTGTCATATGGTCATTACACACCGTATCCTAAGCATGACTCCATAGTTGGGTTTTTAGAAGTTTTCTGCAATAGATAGAGGAGACTATTAATTGGGTAGAGTATGCAGAAAGATGAAATGGAAAGGTGACTCATCCTGTGTAATAACTGTAGTTCTTGGAGATGTGTGTCCCTATGGGTGCTCCACTTCAGGTGTGCGCGCGCCCTAGGCACCTTCAATCAGAGATTTTCACTGGCCGTGTCCGTTCAGCCTTCAAATTATGCCCTACACATCCTTGTGCCTTGCACGGAGGCTATGCAGGACTGTGCGGGTGAACTGCCCTCAGTTTCTTCTCTATCACGAAGTCCAGCTAAAGAAACTCTGAAGCAGATGGGCAAGAGAGTAGGTAGTTGAGTACTCGTAGTGACCCACATCTCCAAGAACTACTGCACAAGGTGAATAACCTTTCCTTCTTCAAGGAGTGTCCTACGGGCACTCAATGTCAGGTGACTTCTGAGCAGTATCCCCAGGAGGAGGTTGCTTCGATATAGTCTAGCACAGAAGATAGAGCTGCTCACTGCCGTCTCAGATTTAGGGGCACAGACCAAGGAAGGGTGTTCGGAGAAAGTATGTGTTGAAGACCACACAGCAGTCCTTCAGATTTCAGGAACTACAGTGTCCTTAAGTAAGGCCACAGAACTTGACTGTGACCGCACAGAGATTGCCAACACCCCGCTTCCTGCTAGGATTCTGGCTATCTCACAGCAAGCGATAACACAGCTCGAAATCCCCCTTGGTTGTCTCTGGGTAGAAATAGCAGACCCTTATCTCTGTCTGCAATGAAAACAAATAATCTAGGAGATTTCCAGAACAGTTTCATCCTGTCATCTTAAGTATGGAAGGAAGCTTCCCATCCCGAGTTGCGTGGTTTGGGGGGAAATAAACCAGCTAACTGTATGGTCTGGTTTAGATAAAACTTGAATGATACCTGTGACATTCCCTAGGGTACAATCTGGATTGTTAAACAGCTGTCTCCCTTTAATTCTCTAGCCTCGGGTGCCTTTCACACTGCTGTGCTGTCAGAACATCCACTCCTGGCCTGTTCAAACAACCTTCAGTGACTTTTGGAGATATGAAGGTCCTGTATTACACACTAGCATAAGTGCCTGGTGTTGCTCGGGTCAGTCGGAGGTGGGGAGGGGGCAGACAGCTGACACCCCCTGACCAACCCCAACACCCACACCTCACCCACCCCGACACCTTCTCACCCCCCCTGACCAACCCCAACACCCCCCGGCTCACTTACCCCCCGACCAAACCCGACAACCCCACCTGACCCCCCCAAGCAAACCCAACACCCCCACCTCACCCCCCGACTAAACCCGACACCCCCACCTCACCCCCTGAGCAAACCCGACACCCCCACCTCACCCCCCGACCGAACAGTGTATTTAATAATCTGTGTGCTACACAGTGCACCGTGAGCCGGGGGGGGGGGGGGTCGGGTTTGGTCTGGGGGGGTGGGAAGGTGTCGGGGGGGGTGAGAGGTGAGGGGTGGGTGTTGGGGTTGGTCAGGGGGTGTTGCGGTTGGTGGGGGGGTGAGGTGGGGGTGTTGGGTTTGCTTGGGGGGGTGAGGGGGGGTGTCGGGTTTGGTCGGGGGGTAAGTGAGCCGGGGGGTAAGTGAGCCGGGGGGTAAGTGAGCCGGGGGGTGTCTGGTTTGGTCTGGGGGTGTTGCGATTGGTGGGGGGGTGAGGTGGGGGTGTCAGGTTTGGTCTGGGGGGGTGGGAAGTTGTTGGGGTGGGTGAGGGGTGAGGTGTGGGTGTTGGGGTTGGTCAGGGGGTGTCAGGTTTGCTTGGGGGGGTGAGGTGGGGGTGTCGGGTTTGCTTGGGGGGGTGAGGTGGGGGTGTCGGGTTCTGTCGGGGGGTAAGTGAGCCAGGGGGTGTCGGGTTCTGTCGGGGGGTAAGTGAGCCGGGGGGTGTCGGGTTTGGTCTGGGGGGTGGCAGGTGTCGGGGGGGGTGAGGGGTGAGGTGTGGGTGTTGGGGTTGGTCAGGGGGTGTTGCGGTTGGTGGGGGGGTGAGGTGGGGGTGTCGGGTTCGGTCGGGGGTAAGTGAGCCAGGGGGTGTCGGGTTTGGTCTGGGGGGGTGGGAAGGTGTCGGGGTGGGTGAGGGATGAGGTGTGGGTGTTGGGGTTGGTCAGGGGGTGTTGGGGTTGGTGGGGGGGTGAGGTGGCGGTGTCGGGTTTGGTCGGGGGGGTAAGTGAGCCGGGGGGGGGTGTCGGGTTTGGTCTGGGCACCCACCCCAACACCTTCCCCCCCCAGACCAAACCCAACACCCACACCTCACCCCTCACCCACCCCAACACCTTCCCACCCCCCCAGACCAACCCCGACACCCCCCGGCTCACTTACCCCCTGACCAAACCCGACCCCCCCACCTCACCCCCCCAAGCAAACCCAACACCCCCACCTCACCCCCTGACCGAACCAGACACCCCCACCTCACTTACTGTCCCACCAAACCCAACTCAGATCCGTCGCAGGCGGGGAGGGGGCCCAGAGCAGAGGCATTCCGGGGACCTTCGCAGGTGGGGGGGGGGCACAGAGCTGATGGAGTCCGGGGTTCCGTTGGGAGGTGGGAGGGGCAGAGAACTGAGGGATCTCCCGGGTTCCGTTGGGAGGGGGGAGGGGCAGTGAGCTGAGTGATCTCCGGGGTTCCGTTGGGAGGGGGGAGGGGCAGTGAGCTGAGTGATCTCTGGGGTTCCGTTGGGAGGGGGGAGGGGCAGAGAACTGAGGGATCTCCGGGGTTCCGTTGGGAGGGGGGAGGGGCAGAGAACTGAGGGATCTCCGGGGTTCTGTTGGAGGAGGGAGGGGTAAGCTGAGCGAGTGAGGTGTCTGTTGGAGGGGGGTATTATGACATCATCACCACCTAACCGCCCAGCTGATGTGATTGGCCCTGAAAGACTTTCACCCCTGGGGGGCGTCAGAGGTGAGATCCGAAAATTTTTCGACCCTTACCAGCATCTAGACCCCAAGACCCCTCACTGTACCAAATTTCAAGTCTCTGGCTGAAACGGTGCGGGAGGAGTTCGCTGTCATACATACATACATACATACACACACCACTTGACTTTTATATAGATAGATTTTTCCCAGCATCTCTGAGTGGCAGGGTCCATAGAGGGTGGCAGGGTCCATACGGGGTAAGCAGCCAGGGAATATGACAATTGCGGGGGGGAGAGGAGGGTATGGAGGCAGGGTCCATACAGGGGATGGGTGGCACCCAGGGTTGCTCTCACCACTTACAATGTCTTTTCCTGGATTCCTCTCTCTCTCTCTGGCCCTCACAGAAAGGATTCCTAAAAGGGTGTTTAGGAGAGGCTGAGTGGAAGTCCCCTTCACCCTCCTCCTCAAAGAGCAGTAGAGAAGCCCCAGATGATAATGGTGGTGAATTGGGTGGTACCAGTGATAAGTGAAAGTCCGGAGACTGAACTATTCTCAGTACCGAGGGACTCTTGGTGTCAATGATCAACTATGGTTCCTCCGCTATAGTTAAGTCCTTTGAGCACTGGATGACATGTCGGTACTAATGTGATAACTTATCTGGAAGTAGATGGTACTGAGATGGAGTAGAATGCTCCGAGGAGGATGCCAGACGTAGATGTTTCGATTTATGTGGCACCAGTGGCAGAGGTGCATCTGATGGGACCTGTCTGGAGGAATGTCCCTTATTGCCATCCCGGTCATGCTTGCTCCATCCTGAGGCTCACTCAAAGCTATTTGCTCGCTCTTGGAGGAGCTTCTTGGTTTTCTCTTGGAGGAGCTTCTGGCCCTGACAGAGTAACCTGCAGCCTCCACCATACTGGATCTAGAAGTCGAAGATTTTGAAAGCGTTGACTTAGTGGGAGACTAAGGTCTCATTGGAGCAGACTCCTTATGAGGTGAGTCAGAGACCCTCTTCCTGGGTCTTTTAGAAGACTACGAAGCCTTCGCTTTCTTGGGGAAGTGTTGGGCAAGGAACAAAAAGGCAATAGATCTGCCCAGCAGTCGGTGTACTCTGATGCACGGCAAAGGGAGTGCTCCATCATCAGACGCCTCAACTCGATCTCTCGGTTCTCTCTGAACCTAGATTTCAGGGCTAAATAAAAGTTACACTCGGGGGATGTGCAACTCTCCTAGGCAACAGACCTGTGGCAAGTGAAGCAATGTTTGAAGCCTGGAGATCCAGGAATGCTCTTCTGAGGAAGGCAAGTCGGAAGGGGAAGGGGCAGGGGCGAAGTGGCATTCCTATGACTAAAAACTAAACTAACAACTTATTAAAATAAACTAACACTAAGAAAAAGATTCTAATAGGACAAAGCATATGCACACCTGAAGTGGAGCACCCACAGAGATATCACTTGAAGATGAAGAGAACCTTCCAGACAGTCAAAACGAGTGCCAATACACAGGATGGTATCTTGAAGAGTGCCACTGGCACATACTAACTACTGACATAAATGAATACACTTTATGATACAGATTCTGAAACTGGAATGAAATTAACAAGTACATTGTTGAAGTGAGAGCCAGATGAGAATCCAGCTCAAACTCTACTCTGTCAGCTGTGCCAGCCTTGCAGTGCTAGCAGTGATGACAAGTAATAAACACTTATTTTTGTCACTAAAACAGAAATTATTCTAAACACGCCCCAGAAAACAGGTGTGGGGAAAAGAAACTGGCGCCATTTTAACATAGTCTCTTTTTTAACTACAGACAGTTTAATTACTGCATAAAGTCTTGTAAAGAAACTATTCTCTGAACTCGTTAAGAATTTCCCTAGAAGAATGTACAAAATGAAAGTTTTGAAATAAATGAGTAAGATCTACTGAAGTCCAACTTTACCTTTTCTTTTCTTTTTATTGCACAATCTTTTATTAAAATCTCCATTACAAAAAGTCTAAGATGAATCATTATAAAGTGCTTTGATCATATGATGATTGTCTGCATTAATACCCATGATAGATAAGGGAGATAACTTAAAAGGTTAGTTGCCTATTTTCCTAGCTGGAGATAAGGTGCTGTGTTCCTCATGAATGATGTATGATTACAATTGCTATATTCAAGTGCATAATACAAATGGTCCATATTCAAAGAAATGATGTGTGGATGCCAGGAAGGCTACATTTTTCATGTGCAATCCTATTGAACTCAGTGGGATTGCACAGGTGGGACTGAGACACAAATTGGCCACAAAGGTAGAGCTATGGATAGGCAATGACATATGACTGCAAAAGAACACCTATGATGGTTTGTGGAACCCACATATGTATGAATTCTAATTTGATTTCTTGAACTTTGTATATATATGCCTTATGGCTATCTTTTGCTGCAATCTTGCATCATACTGCTTGTGGTAAAAGTGGCACGGATACCTGGGTGTCTGCCTCTGAAGGAGATGGTCATTAAAGACCATCACCAATGGAATGGGACTTGCCTTAGTAGAACGATGTTAGGTAAAACCGGTTTTCCAAGTCTGGACTCCAGGTGGATGGTAACCGAACAACAGAGCACCTGATGGAAGACCTTGATTAACTGGGCGGTGGAAGGGATGGGGACTTGAGGTTGATCAGGAAGATCCATAGTAATGGGAACTGGAAGTTATGAAAGACTGAGGGCTGATCAGAGAGAATCCTTCCCTCAACAACCAGAACAGGCAGAGAAAACTTAACTGGAGGAATATGGTCCAGCAGAGGAGACCTGGGAACCCCAGACGACACCAACCAAGACTCCAAAAAACTCACAAGTGGTGAGAACTCTGAAGGAGAGAACTTTGTTTAGCTGTTTCATTATTTTACAATGATCTATGCATATCTTGTGCTGTCTAACATAAAGAGTGATTGGTATAGAAATTCTTCGGAAAAAAGTCTGTTTTATTGGCTTCAACTATCCCATGTCCCTGAAAGGTTAAACTATAAACCAGAGTATCCATGCGGATGGAGGTTGTGTCTAAGTTACGGAGGAGTCTTTGGAGCTTCCGCACTGGTCTTGTGGCCTAGGTCAGCTGGACTGCGGGGTTTCACTTATGAAAAGGGGTTCCACACAGACTATGCCCGATGGTCAGGAAAAAACCCACGACTGGAGTCTATACAGTCCAGACAGAAGGGAGTTTAAAAGAACATGGATCTAGGTCTGTAGATCCACGCAGGGCCCCTGGGTGCCGGCTGTAAAATTACCCTCCAGGTGGGAGTGGTGGAGATCCCAGGCTGGGCACTGTGGACATGACAGCAGCTGTGACTTTGATTTGTGCCAAGGACCATCCCACTCCCTCCCGCTCAGCATGGTCCTCAGTCCTCTGGGCAGGGGCCAGGGCCCTGAGTCTCTCTGATGCTGAGTCTGGGGAGGAGCAGCGGGCCGGCCCATGGGGCAACTCACGTTCACAATGCAGGCCCCGTTGTGTTTAATGACAGCAGCCTGGTGAGTGCCCAGCAAGGGGGAGCTCAACTAGGTCTGTGACTATTTCAGGTGGGGTGACCAGACAGCAAGTGTGAAAAATTGGGTCAGGGTGTGGGAGATAATAGGAGGCTATAGAAGAAAAAGACTCAAAACTCAGGACTGTCCCTATAAAATCAGGGCATCAGGTCACCCTAATTTAAGTGATTACAAAAATATGCTGCAATTAACTTTTTTCATTCTCTTTGCTAGCAGTGTCTGTACTGCAAAGTCAGATGCACAAGAAACCTGGACTCTCAATGGCATTTGAGCCTTTGTTGACAGGCTCCTTTGGCATGCAGCATTATTCACAACAAACATACTGCCCTCTCTCTAGATTTGCAAGTACTACATGCAACTAGTCTCAAAAATGACATTGTTCTAGATGAGCCAACTGTCCTTAAGCTCGCTATTAACGCAGTCATCACTAATACAGTGCTCCAAGGAAAAAATAATACAAAACCAGGATTGGGAGCTAACAATCCCTTTAAATTCAGTCTCTGAAGATATTGTGAGTAGAGTGACTATTAAGCCACAATGCTAGCAATACAGGGCAATGTGATGTCTGACCATTAAAATTAAGCAAACATGTTTGCTTTGCAAAACAGAGCCACACAGAACTTGCTTGCCTAATGGAAAATATGCCACCACACTAATCTTGACAGCACCAGGTCGAACTATTAACATTCAACGTGCTGCCGACATTATAAAAACAGAAAATCACAATCTTCTGACTTCAATTTTTTACTCCTGCCCTTTATTTTACTGAGGAATCAGTAGTTCAAGACCTAGATAAATATTTCAAAAACTATACTATTTGTGAGCAGAGCAGGTCACTACCATTTCCCAGTGCATTTGGAGTTCATGTGAAATAAGGGCAGAAGAATGATGAGCTGCATTTTTAACACAGGCATACACAGAATAGTTGTCTGGCGATAAAGAATGCGTAATGCAACATCTGCACTATATGCTTTGCCAAAGCCCCATCCCAAATAAATGTAGTGCATTTTCCCTAGTGCAATTAACTCTCATACTCTGGCAGGTTTTGCTAGAAGATCATCAAGGTAGATTAACTTCCAGCATATGAACTAAATACTTACAGGTGTTATATCATCAGTTATTACTTACAAACTTCTGCATTTAACAAGACATCCAGGCAAATGAATGATCTAATTTATGAATTATTTATAAGAATTTCACAGCATGCTCCTGGCGTCATCCATGGCCTTTTCCAGGTCATATGACACCAATTAGAGCTGAATTTTAAATTATTCAATAACCTGAACTCTCTTGTCATTTAACATATAGATATCAATGCAGTAAACAAGTTAAGTCTAATGGGCCCTGGAGGTTTGCGTTCCTCCGCCCATCAGCAGCAGGGGCTTTGTGCTACTGCCGGAATAGAAAATAATAGAATGCAGCAGTCAAAAACATTTGCAAGGTTTTAATAAGTTATTTTGGCTCCCTTAGGGATTTTAGCATAATTTACAAGCACTGAATCTAAAACATATTAAAGTCCTTAGCAATGTGCTTTTAAACAAAATTAGGACAGACCAAAAAAAGTGGGTCCGTGACACTGACAATACAGAATAGGCCCCTAATCTGAACTGTAGTAGAACAGATAGTAGGCTGGATATGCTATTCACCACCTAGTACCTTTCCCCTCACTTACCTGATATTCAAAACTAGCCCCAGAAGCAACCTATCTTTAAAGGTAAGACTATAGGGAGAATGGGAAGAGTTCATATGATAACCATGAGGAAAGACGTATATTTCACACTCCTCAGTCACTGACTGACTGGAAGATCAGCCATTGCTCCATGCATGGGCTTCCTTTTGCACCTGTTCAAAGACTGCATGTTAATTGCACTGCAAGGATGTAGATGCTCCCTGAGGTTCAATGAGATAGCAGGAAGGACAGGGGGAGTGGGAAAGTCTTGTTTGTCCAGTTGAAAATGAATCATAATCTCAATGGTTGTAGTTATTTAAATGAATGCCAGAATACAGAGTAATGATGGCTGTAACAGGAGGAGGTAAAGTAAATCTCTGGTTACTCCAAGGGAAACAGACCAATGTATCTCACCTCTGTTCCATGGTGTTCCTAGCTCCAAACCCAGCTCTAATTTCCCTCTTGGCCTCTGTTCATGAGTTATTCAATGGCACATGAGGCTGCGGTGGGTGGGTTGGTATCTACCAGTATAGGGAAAAAAGAGCTGGAAAATCTCATAGAATATGTCCAAATAGTGAATCGAAGTAGTTGTAAGACATTTTGCTTTGGCCACCTTCCTAGACCTGATTTCATCAACGTTCAAATCCTACACATTAGGCTCAGTAGCATGGGCAGCAAAATGAACTTTTCAGCAGATGGTAATGGTGTTAAATATGTGCAAATCTACTCCTGCAAGAGCCCTTTTTTCATATTATTTTAAAAAAATTTAAAAAAAAACCACACATTTTTCCCTGGAATTGCAGATCTAGCATATTATGGGCTCCAGGCCTTCTTACCTACTACCAGGCTCTTCAGAATTCAGTCATAATTTGGTCCAAAGCTGTGCTCTCTGACCAAAACACGAGACAATAGAGCAGAGGCACTATGACCTCTCTAAATAGCCATTGTTACTGTGATTAAATAGTCACCAAACACCTATGGGAATATGAGCAGACAGAAGTTGATGTGTGAAGGTTACTACCGCACTTGTCATTAAAATATCAGCATTTGCCAACACATACACATCTCAGTGATATCTGACATGAGTTTTCCCCAATGCAGAATTTTAAATGGCAACCACTCTAGATTCAGAAAACTCACCCCACCAAAAATTCCAACTTGCTCCAAAAGGCAGGTGTCCCCTGCAGATTCCCTTGGATTTGGATACATGCTACAGATCGAGGGAGCCGTGAAAATAATCATAGAATCAGAAGCTACTGAAGTCTTAACCAGCAACACCTGCACACACAGAAGGATTTTGTTTTAGAGAACCAGGTAAAAGCAGCAAGCTATTTACACCAGAGAGAAATTCCACAAAGACAAAGCTGGAGAGAATCCCCCAGTTTAAAGAAAAAAAGAAGTAGGAAAGCTGTGCCCAAGTGAGTGCATTCTAGCAGGAAATGTCTTTGCCATAGAGCCAATCAGCATTTAGATTCTGTTAATGATCCAGTGCCTGGGAAATAATTCATAAAAAGTAAACAGCAATTTTCATGTGGCTGCCCTTTTGATCTTACATTGTAGGGAGTACCCTGAGGCTAGCTTTCGGCACCCCTGTGGCTCCATCTGATTGACCTCTATTCTGCCCCTCAAGTAGCGATTATGCCGAAGAATAACAACAAGAATTGCACGGAGGCAGACATTTCAGTTAGACAGGCTGACTCGTGTCAGTGTCAAATAGTTTCATGCAAGAAAAAGTAAAGCTTTTCAAGTGCACTTTTTATTTTGCAAAGACACTAAAATATTTTGGAATGAAGATGGGATCAAGACTAACTCATCTGAACTTGATTGCTAGGCACTAAATTAGCTAGGCAAAGGATAGTGTATGGGGGGAAGAACCATGCACAGCCCAGATCTCTGAGTATGGGCTAAGCAAAGGAAAAGTGATAAAGCTCTTGCAACCAGTTACACTGGAAACATGGTACTTGGCCTCCTTGTGGACTTTAAAGAAATGGTTACTGTGGTTCTTTGATACAGGAACTTAAAGTTTAAGATTAGCAGCCGTGTTAGTCTGTATCCGTAAATAAAATGAGGAAGACTTTGTAGCACCTTAGAGACTAACCAGTTTATTTCAGCATAAGCTTTCGTGGGCTATAGCCCACTTCATCGGATGCATAGAATGGAACAGAAGTAAGATGCATTTATACACACAGAAAGAAAGGGAAAAGAAGTTGTACATTAGCATACCAATTCTAAGAGGCTGTTATATTTAGATGGGCCATTATCAGTAGAAGAAAAAAATACCCTTTGAAATGGATTTCTGTCAGGCAGGATTTAACACCTATTGAAGGTAAATTAACAAGGGAAACAGCAAACAATTAGTATAACGAGAGAACCATTTGCAAGTTCTGTTAAGCCCTTGGTTTATGATGTCCAATTTGAAAATTAATTCCAGTTCCTCAGTTTCTTGTTGGAGTCTGTTTTGGAAGTTTTAGTCTTCCTCACTTAAAGTGGTCCCGGTTAACGCTGTTTTGTTGTTACGTTGCTGATCAATTAGGGAACATGTTTGTTTAAAATTGTGCAGTGCTCCCTTCTAATGTGCTGTTTGGAAGCTGCCTGCTTTGTTCACTGTTTGCAGGAAGAGCAGCCCCTTGTAGCTGCCTGGTGGGTGGTTGGAACCAGGATAGACCTGCAGCCCCCCTATCAGCTCCCCCCTGCCATGTGCTGTTCCTGCCCTCTGCCTTGGAGCTGCTCCCCGAGACTCCTGCTTACTGTGTGGGGAGGGAGGAGAGAAAAAGGGGGGCTGTCAGGGTGTCCCCCTCTCCACTGCTTCTGCACCCTACTTACCTCATCTTCCATACAGCAGGCAGCAGCTGCAGCTCAACTTGCTGATTTAATTAACAAGGCAATGTACTTAAAGGGGAAATGCCAGTCTCTGCCCTCCCTCCTTTCCTGCTCCTTGTCAACTAGAGGTGGTCAAAATACAGCCTGTGGGACCATCCTGTCTGGCTCCACAGCCGGGGAGGCTACTCCCAGTCCCTTCCCCGGGGCCACGCCGAGTGGGCAGCGCTCGCTCCGGGGGCAGGGCTGCGCACTCCTTCCTCCCCCAGACCCATGCCGCATGGGCAGCACTCTGGGGGCCGGGGCTGCATGCTCCCTCCCTTGGAACCACGCCCAGCAGCTATTGTAGGGGGGGGGGGGTGCTCTGGGGTGGTGGTCGGGGGTGGGGCTCTGGAGGAGGCAGTCAGGGAGCAGGGTGGGTTGGATTGGGAGTGGGGTTCTGGGGTGATGGTTAGGGGTGGGGTCCTGGGAGGTGGCTAGGGGGTCTCTGGAAGGGGGCAGTCAGGAGACAAGGTCGGGGGGGTTGGATGCATTGGAGATTCTGAGGGGACAGTCAGGGGGCGGTAAGTGGGAGGGAGCCAGATTGGTGGTGGAGCCTTCCCTACCCGGCCTGACAAATAATTTTGCAAACCCAATGTGGCCCTCGGGCCAAAAAGTTGCCCCCCCCTTGTTGTAGACTGTGAGAGTTTAACCCTTTAGGGCTCAGCCAATTGTTACTGCTAAATGAACTACAGCATTCTCTGGGAAATATCCCACTCTCTGACTTCTCCACTTCAACCAAGCTTCACAATCATCATCACTGTGTACCAGTATTAAATTGTTTAAAACTTATACTGTGTGTGGGGGGAGAGAGAGAGAGAGAGATAAAATATAGTCTTTTGTCTGGTGAAAAACATTTCCCTGGAACCTAACCCCCTCGTTCACATTAATTCTTATGGGGAAATTGGATCCACTTAACATTGTTTCGCTTAGTATGGGCTTTGCCTAAGCACAGCATGTGGGGATCATTATTGGGGATTGCTCCCCCGTATGATGAACAATATTTAAACCCCGGTGAGGGCATCACCAGGGAATTGCTTAAACTACAGCTAACTAACCCTAAATCAAACACACACTATATGAGGGGTACTGAATAACTATATACAACTAGAAAAAATGACTAAGAAAGAGAGAGGTTGTGAGGTCAGGAACCCACACAGAGCTCTGACTCCAGCCATGGGTGTTAAGAAGGACCTGAGGGGCACTGAAGCAGCGATGACTCATAGGCGGGGAGAGGCTATGAGCACGAGGCGCAAGCATGGTCTCCTACGGGTGCTTCTAGGCACAATTCTCTGCACACACACCTCAGCATAATGTACAGCTGCATGTACTCAAAAAGGAAGTATATATGTTGTATTCCAGGAAAATGCTAATGGTTTTAACGCTCCAAAGTCTAAGTGATCAGGAGCTTCTTCCTAAGATAAGAAGGGAGAAGGTAAAGGAGTGCCTGGAATCCAAAGCTGAACACTCCTGATGTGATACACTACTGAAGACACAATGCCAACTAAAAAACCCCAGTACTGTAATGTCAGAAGCACAGGGAACATTTGCATACACTAGAAACTCCAAACAGTACAAGTGTATGTGTAGATAAGAGGCGGTGAAGTGAGTTGCGGTGACACTGCTCTGGATGAGTCTGAATGGCTAACAGGATAGCCTTTGCTAAACGGAGTCTGAGTTCCACCACTGGTACACCCCTGGACATGAAGACTCCAGAATTTAGCTCCTCCTCCAGTCTTTCCTTGTAAGTAGCTCATCCATTAGTGGATACACCTATTTAATGAGCCATTTGGCAGGCACCATGGAAATAGGAAACATTACATTACTTATCCAAGTCAAGATTTTACTCATGATTGTGCAGGAATTCAGTCTGACTTCAAAAGGAAGAGAATTTATAAGTAATGGCTCCTGTTCAAAACGTATCTACAAGCCCATGAATGGAGCATGCAGACTTTTCTCTGGGGATGGCTGCATGTGCCTGTTTATTTTATGGGATGCATGGTAACCTCTACTGCTGCATATGCACACATAAGAATGCCAAAGTGTGTAAATATCTGAATGCACAAAACACATTTTCAATTGGCACTTCTTGATTATAATTAGTCCACAGCAGAGGCAGAAACAGTCACGAGTTGTGCACTGTGTATGCAGAATGCTGGATATTGTGACAACAGTATGAGCCAATATCAATAAGACTTATTAGCAGGACATGTATTTTGTGATGCCCTCTGAAAAAGTGATTGAGTGGCTGGTGTACAGAGTGGTTTAAATTAACGGTTAGCAAGATCCACCACTCAAAGAGGCTGTTCCATTCTATGCATCTGATGAAGTGGGTTTTAGCCCACAAAAGCTTATACCCAAATAATTTGTTAGTATTTAAGGTGCCATAGGTACTCCTTGTTCTTTTTGCAGATACAGGCTAACACGGCTGCTACTCTGAAACCTATCACTCAAAGAGGATCATTGAAAAGAAAATCCATAACCTTAATTGACATTTCTATAACCCACACTGCGGGCTGACACTATAAGTACAGGCATGACTAGGCAATGACCAGACTTGGCATCCCCACCGTAACACAGGCAGACATAGGCATATTACCCCTGTGCTCAACCATCTTCCTAATATTGCACCCAAGGGGGTCGTATGTGGTCTCTGCCAAAAGCTAAGAACCAGCTGATTGTCATGGTTATTGTGAGATGTTTGTACTGGAAACAATTTTAGAGCTCTGTAATATGCAGGATATTATGCTCCAGATCTGTTGGGAGTGAAACTTATCACATGAGGAGGGGGGAAATCTGCTGACCCAATCAACGTGAAAACAATGTACATCCGTGGAAACCACCTATGTTTACTGCCTGGACTCAATGCAGCCTTGCAAATTTACAAAGGCCAATGAACCCGAGGAGAGTTTTCAGAACAGGGGTCCCTGTGGACTAAGAAACAATAGTGTGTGACTGTACATGAGAAGAAATGGCCCAAGTGGTTATCCATTACAGAAGAATGACAGTCAGCGGGAATTGTCTCATGAATAGTGGATCCCAGCTCTCTGAACTGGACAAACGCTGCAAGAACTAACCAGTAGTGAGATATACCTTGCTACCCAGGCAAGTAACTTGTTAATAAGTATAGGCTATAGATCGCGGTTTATGTGTTTCTTTTAACTGCAACCTTGGGTTTCCAAATCCTTATACTTGCTTTTATTTGAATCTTTACCTCACACTCAATTAAATAAACTTCAGTCTGGTTTTACTACAACCTACGTGCCTTGTGCTAAGAGGAGTGTTGAACGGAGGTGAAACCAGTGAACTAGGGTCCACTGTTTCCATGAAGGCCAGAGATCGGTGTATGATGTGGGCGATCGGAAGGGAGAGAACCGAATACTTGAGTGTTACGAAGTGGGGGGTGTAAATTGAGAGCCAGCAGAGGGAAAGAGCTGGACTTGTGGAGCCTGGAGGGAGCACCTGTGCAGCCAACAGCCAGTGGCTGGAGAAAGTTTCCCCTGGTGGGGCACAGACAGGGCTCCTCCTACTGAACGGTGTTAGTAATTCCATTCGGACTCCTTGGGTGACCATGAAAAGCATCACACCCATATTGCTCACCAGTCACCTGCCACAAACCTACTGAACCCAGCAATGCACCTGGCCCCCACTCTAAAATGGTGCCCAGTTTTAACTTTGGGCTTGGCTACACTACCCGCCAGATTGGCGGGCAGCGATGTAGCACATCTAGTATAGACACAATAAGTCGACTGCTGAGCGCTCTCCCGTCGATTCTGGTACTCCACCAGAACAAGAAAAGCAAGCGGAGTCAACCGAAGAGCGTCAGCTGTTGACTTACTGCAGTGAAGACACCGCAGTAAGTAGATCTAAGTATGTCAACTTCAGCTACGCTAGTTGCGTATCTTAGATTGACCCCACCTGATAGTGTAGACAAGTCCTTTGTCATGTGTGACTACTAAAGTTTCTTGCTCCCAGACACAGCTCAAAATACACTGCAGTGCCACCTTTTGTTTCCATCTGTGGTCCACAATCCTCTACACAGGCACATTTTGTGAGCATGTTGAAGGGGATAGCACAAAGGATTTGGGATGATGTAATTGCTTCAGGGGCACAGACCTTTCAAAAGGCTGATGATCCTTTTGGAAGCATGCACCAAAACTTCACAGTAGGAGAACAGTTTGGTACTGATTCCTTGGGCATGCCAGAACTTTCCAAAAGCACAACTCTAGATGCGGCAACCTGGGTGGTTGTTTCCTTAGTCTATCTTTAAAGATGCCACTATGTTATAGTACAGACTCAACTACTGTCCCAAGACTTAGAACATAAGAATGGCCCTAGAAATATTAATGAGACTCATCTCACAGTTCTGCTGTGAGATAAGGGGAGTTCTACCCCATTATACAGATGGGAAAACTCAGACACAGAAACAACAAGAAACTTCCCAAGATTATACATGAAGTTTTTAGCAGAGATAGGGAACATCAAGCTGGTCTCCTGATTCCCAACAAGTGACAGCTAGAGATCAAGGTGTGAGTCACCACTGCTTGCATCCGACGAAGTGGGTATTAGCCCACGAAAGCTTATGCTTCAAAACTTTATAGTTGGTCTTTAAGGTGCCACAGGACTCTGTTACCTCTGCTATTCCAGACTAACACGGCTACCTCTCTGATTCTAGAAGAACTGAGTGAGTAAGGAAAGAAGGAGAACCAATAGTTGCAGAATTTAGAGAGCAAAAAGAACAGCAAACCAACTCACATGTGTTCAGTCAGGAATTTAAAATGGGCTTGCTTTAATTAGCTAAAAATTAGCTAAAACTGATTGCCTTGATCACAGAATATTCATTTGAGGGGAGGTCGTGCAGCTGGCAATTTCCAGAGCAGACTCAAACTAGAACAGATTCAGTTCTGCAAGACTGAACAAGGGTCAGTTTCCATGCTTCTCCCGAGATCGAAAAATGAGTTGGCACCAGAGTGCATGAAATACTTATGAAACAAGACAAACCTGTGGTGATTGTGAGTCAACTCATTAAAATCATTAAGGATTATTTAAAGTCCCAATGCCTGAAATCAGGTCCTTTATTAGTTTTCTTTTTAATGACTTGTAAAGAACGTACAGTCTCAAGCTGGAGGTTGGGGGATGGGAGGTGTTTAACACCCCAGCTGATCATTAAGTGATCAGTAAAAAGATTTCAGTGCTGCGTGATATTTTCCCCATGACATGTTAAATGTGATCAAATGGCAGCATTTCAGTGTCTGTTCTTGAACTCTCTGCTTTCTTATGACAGAACTGTTTCGATGGTACAAGCATCCAAGCCCAGCTTCCAGTCTGCATAATGACCAGAAGCAAACTAATCAGATGTCTTGAATCAATGTCTGTTTCATGATACTATATAAGATTAATAGTTTCGTGCTGATTTACCATTTCCTAGAGTAATGTTAAACACCACATTTCAAGGGAAGGGAAGGGAATTGTAAGAAGCATTCTTAGAAAAGGGCAAAACCAGAGTGTGGCTAACATAAGAGTGGCCATACTGGGTCAGACCAAAGGTCCATCTAGTCCAGTATCCTGTCTTCTGACCGTGGCTAATGTCAGGTGCCCCAGAGCAAATGAACAGAGAAAATACCATTCCAAAAAATCAGCTTTTTCAGAACTAGAGGCACTGTGTAGCATTGCATGTGTCAGAGCATGATAGGGTGCATGGTTATTTTATGATAAGATTATTTATTGTTGATATCTCCCCAAAGTCAGCTGTAATAAAAATATTGCCACTTTACCAATTTTAATTATTGGATTTCTGAAGAAAATAGCATCAAATTCCATGCGGAAAAGCCAACAAATGTATAACCTGATTTCTCTGGAGGTGGCAAACACTTCAAAATCAAACTCGGGACCTGGAGAACTTTAAATATATGAGGGTATGGAGTTCACCAGAGAGTTCTGAAATTGTTCACACTTCCCGCACAAAGCACCATTGACTTGACACAGGATAGTTCATTTTCACAAAATGTAGGAACAAGAATTCCTCAACTTTAGTTTCCTGTCTATATCAGAAGCCCATATCTGATGCCTCAGAAAAAAGCATTTAAAAATAAATCCATGATACCTCTATATGTAGTCAACTGTGAAACGGTACACACAAGGGGGAAATTTCTTCCTTCCCCTGAGGTGATGCGCTTACTCTCCAAAGCTAGGCATTTTATTACTCTTATTTCAGCATGCATGTTTACAATTATTAATGTCCATACTACTATTCACCAGCATGGGAAATCTTCAACATAACAGTTACCAAGAGGGAAGTCTATAAGCTTTTTCCTTGATGCGGTTTCTGCTTGACAATCTCTTCAGAGCCTTCCACTGCCTTGAAAATGAACTAGCCTTAAGCTGATAGCACTGGCAGTCAGTAATTTCCCTAAAAATACAAGACCCACAATCAACTTTCTATACTTGTGAAGCTACCTATGTACATATCATAGAATCTTAGGATATCTTTTTCTCACCAGTCAATGCACAATAGCTAAATGACTACAGGCTAGTTATCTATACAGACTCCAATTGTAGAGCAGGAATTTCAGTTTCAAAAGGAGATACTCAGCATACACTATAAGAAATTGTTTCAAAAAATGAGAACTTGTTATGAGCAAAAAAAAGTAACACTACACTCAAGAGGAAAAAGCCTCAAACATGAGATCTGTGCCAACTTCAAAACCTCTCCTTGCCACAATAAGGTTTGTGCCTTAATCATGTTGTAACTGGATGCTCTTGCATGGCTGTAATTTTAGCACAGATGGAACCAGAGACTAAGAGAGGGCTAGGCAACTTTAAAAAAGCAGTTAGTGATTAGGGACAAACTTAGCTTGAAAACCCAATGACAAGCTGCTTATGCACATCAGACATTTTATAGATGTACACACATGCAAATTCAGTCTGTATTTCTCTTCCCTTGTTCTTTTACTATTAGATATCTAGATGAAAACTAAATCTGTGTTTCTCCAAAGTTCACCTGTGCCTACTGAGAGGAGGGATAGCTCAGTGGTTTGAGCATTGGCATACTAAACCTAAGGTTGTGAGTTCAATCTTTGGGGGGAAGGGGGCATTTAGGGATATGGGGGGGAAATATGTTGGGATATTTAATTAGGGATTGGTCCTGCTTTGAGCAGCAGTTTGGACTAGATGACCTGAGGTCCCTTCCAACTCTGATATTCTATGATACTGTTTATTTCTCACCTGAAGTCATGCTCTTGCCTTCATAATCATTTTCACTGCCACAAATGGACAGGATTATGTCCAGGCAGGGACTAAGCAGTGGGAGCAGATGAACTCTTAGGAAGCAAAGGACTTGTTTTCATGCAAATAACCTTCATAATAGAGAACAAAAGAACAAAGAAAGAGAAAATGCAGAAAACATAAGATACCAGAAGCAGCACTCTTTCCAAATACAGTGCTTCCCCAAAGTTTCCTTTGAGGCATCAGATGCTATTTAAAGACGGTCCCTGTCTCCCAGCTCCTGTATCCCATCTCCATAGAGTGGCGGTGGTGGGAATGACAAGACAGGGCTCAGAATGGAGAGAGCTTGCTGGCAACAGCTGCCGCCTCAACTTGCTGATCTACTTAAAAAGGCAAGTACTTAAAGTGGGGTCAGTGTACTTATAAGGGCAATGTACGCCTCACACACAGGGTGTGTTTCTGTCTGTCTCTGCCATGCTGTCTCCCATCCCCTCATTTGTGCTGCCTTGTAGAGTGTGAGGCTGCCTTGTAGAGCATGAGGCTACATTAACAACGTGTTAACCCTCTGACTTCACCACCCTAACCAAGCTTCACAGTCATCATTGCTGCTTACAGTATTAAATTGTTTGCTTAAAACTTATACTGTGTGTGTGAGTGGGGAGGGAGAGAGACAAACAGACAGACAGAAACAGACACACACACACTTATTTGGCAAAAAAAAATCCCTAGAACCTAACCCCCCTATTTACAAGAATTTTTATGGGGAAATTGGATTCGCATAACATAATTTTACTTAAAGTAGCATTTTTCAGGAACATAACTACAACAGTAAACGAGGAGTTACTGAAAATGCCTTATAGTATAGTTATTGAACACGTGATCCATTCTGAAAATGAAAGAAAGACACAGGAAAGGGGAGGCTGAGGTCACAAAAGGCAAATGGGAATTAGGAGACTTTGGTTTTATTTGCTCTGTACTTCTGCTTTCCATCTTTAATAAGGGGCATCAATACTTCAACCTTTTTAAGTTCTCGGAAAATTAATTCTGTACTCAGAATAAGCACTCAAATTTTATGCTGTATTCTTTCACATGTAGGAAAGTGATTGAATCCCTGTTTTAAGTACAAAAGTCAGCTCAACTTTAACTACAACACTGAAACCAATACTTCCACAATTCTTTGGCTGAAGGGTGAGAGATATATACACAATATTACTCTTTGAGGACACCAGGCTACATGGTCCTCAGATACTAGATCATAGAGATAGTTGCACTAGAAATAGGTACAAAACTGCCAAAATATTTTAACATGGAGGAGTGGGTGGGTGGGACTATTAAGAAATAAACCTCTCTTACTGGAAGCTTAAACCACTAACTGTAATGGCCCTTTACTCAAAGTTAAAAATGACACACACACACGCTTAGGACGTCGATGACATAAGGGCAATTCACCCACCCTTTCCTATGGTCTGAAGTATCAGCATTTCACACTAGTCAGAGGCCACTGCTATCTGCTGTTAAAGGAGGGAAAAGTCTGCTATGTAACGGTATGGCCAATGTACCCGCCAACCAAAAATTCTTATTATTATAGAAACTGATTGTGAAGCACAGCTCTAAATAAAATTTGGAAGTGAAATGCTCTCAAGTGTTAGCTTGTGATTTCTGAAATTAAAGGTCAACTCTATTACCCCTGGATGCTTGACTTCTAAAATTCCCTAAAATATGGCACTTGCTTCCTATTTTCAGACACCTCATGTAGTCAAGCATACAGGGGCAATAAAGGCATCTCTTCACCTGCTAGCTGAAGCTTTATTTTTCTCACTTGTAAGTTACAACTGGGTTTAGTAATAGCAATCTTTGCACATACATTTGAAATGCACTTTCATTTTCCACATTGCAGAGCTATAGGGCTTAGTAAACACATGCAATTTAGATTCAAAATCATAGCTCCAGGCACTACACATTGAGAATTTTATATTAGTGAAAATTAATGCTACATATTTTTCCATACACTTGAGCAATAAATTAAAAGACAAAGTATTACATCAATTGGGATTTTCTTAGTCTTCATTTAAAAAAAAATTATGCACACACAGCTGTAGTTCCGTTTCCTTTTAACTTTAAATAACAACTTTTCAATTAATCAGAAACGACTAGCTAGAACTCTAGGTATCTTACACTATGAAATTTGTATGTGTTCAACTGCATCAATGTCAAACTCTGAATTCTAGTCTCAGGATGTAGATACAATTGGCATGCACAGGATAGCACTTTGCACTATTTATTTTCAAGGAACTATTGCCTCCTTGTTAGAAAGGGCTAAACTGAGGGAGGTGTTATGGTAATTAACTATGTGCCTGCATCCGTAATGGTGCAGAGCTCCACCACCTCTCGGAGAACTCAAATTTCCTGATGTGCAGGGGGAAATGTATACCCTTCATTATCCCTTTGGATGCAGCCTGTTCAGCTTGTGAGCTAGTATGGAAGGAGACTGGGATCACGCCTCTTTCCTTTTTATGAGGGATTTGCACTCCCTTGATTTCTTTGAAGGAATACTACTTCCTTCTATGTGGAGGGATGACTGACTTTCATGTAGGGTGTGCAGGTCCCTGGGCTCTTTACACCCTTCTGCCTAGTGAACATGCCAAAGATAATCTGATTTCAAGGCAACAGAACAAGTCAGTGGAAGATCTGGAATTAGAACCCTGGAGTTCCTGGCTCCTAGCTCCATCCTTAGCCCACTAGACATACTGCCTACCATAAAACTTTGGATATTTTTAAACAGGGGTAAGCATCCCTTTCCAAATACAAGAAGAGGAGGTTGTCCACCCTGTGCAGTAACTGATGTTCTTCGAGATGAGTGTCCATGTAGACGTTCCACTTCAGGTGTTGGTGCGTCTCTGCATCTTCACTTGGAGATTTTTACACCAGTACTCGTACCAGTTCTCGTACCAGTTGTACACACACAGAGCCTCTCCCCCATCCCCCGCTCTGAGTGTACCTTAATAGTACACATGCACGATCGGTCTCCTCAATTCCTTCTCTACAACAGAGGCTACCCCAACTCCGAAGTAGAGGGGAGGAGGATGGGTTGTGGAGCACCTACTAATCTTGAAGAACATCAGTTACTGTACAGGGTGAGTAACCTTCTCTTCTTCTTCTTCGAGAGGTGTCCCCGTGGATGCTCCACTCCAGCTGACTTAAAAGCTGTGTACCTCAATGAGGTAGGGACTTTGGATTTGGTAAGAATGCAGTAGATAATACACGATTAGGCAGAGGTGTATTGGAGAAAGGGCCTTGAGTAAGGGCATAATGCTTAACAAATGTATGTCCAGAAGACCAAGTGGCTGCTTTGCAGATGTAAGCCAGAGGAACTTTGCGTAGAAAAGTCACGGAGGTAGCCACTGATCTAGTGGAGTGAGTTTTGACGCTGGCAGGAGGGGTAACTTTCTTTATCTGGTAGCACAGTCGGACTCAAACTGGATTTCTGAGTGTACATCTCTGGATAGGAATAGGTGTCCCTCTGGATAGAAATAGGTGTCCCTCTGGATAGAAATAGGTGTCCCTCTGGAGCGCTCCACAATGGAGACAGAGTCTGGAAGAGTTCCTAAAGGGCTTGGTTCTATTCAGATAGAAGGACATAGCCGTGGGTACATCTAATGTATGCACTGTGGATTCAAAAGAGTTTGCATGTGGTTTAGGAAAGAAGGTTGGCAGGTGTATCAGCTCGTTTATGTGGAATGACGAATGCACCTTTGGAAGAAACTTGGGATGTAGTCAGAGGGACAGGTGTCGTGCCTGGCTGTGGTGGTATAGTGAGTGTGGTCTCGAGGATAAAATGCCCATGGAGCCCAATACTGGCACTGTGGTAGGAAGGGCACAGGGTGGTGCCATCCAAGGGTTCACACACCACGGGGCAGGATCCTGAGAGTATGACAAGGTGATTTTTCTATGACCTTTATTGATTGGGGTCTGAGGATGGGAGATTTGATATGGTGAAAACTCCCTCTGGAGACCAGCTTCCTCATCACTGGAGGAAGGCTGTCCGGACCCTGACTGAGCATTTGGAGAGACGTAGGCACTAAGTAGGGGTGACTGCAGGATAGGCGACACCAGCAGGTCCCCTGACTGTCTCAATTGCAGGGCTGGAGCTCCTCTGTGAGGTGAGTGCTGTGTAAGAGGAATCGGTTGTGAAGAAAGCTTCCTCTGCACCGGTATCGGGAGCACTGTTTCATTGTCAGTTAGCTCAGCAGGTGCCGGTGCTGGGAGAGCAAGACTCCCCCAGACATTTTATACATTTTGAATGGCCATCCGAAACAGGGATGGCGTCATTGCAATTAGAGCAGCACTTAAAGCCTAGGGAGCCCGGCATGTCGGAAGCAGCTGCCTCTGACAGGAACGAAGAAAAAAACATTTTTTTTGTAGTTTTAGAGAGAAAAGACACAAAAATGTTATCTAATTACTACTGGTAACAAACTAACTAACAGGGAAGGTATATGAACCAAGGAAAAGAAAAGTCTCTAATGAGTTTGCTGAGCTTCGTCTCAGGCTGGGGATGGTAAAGAAAGAACTGAGGAGACTGGTCGCGCCTGCCTACTAGTAAGGTACACTCAGAGTGGGGGGGAGGCTCTGGGCGTGCTTGACCGGTACGAGTACTGCTGTAAAAATCTCAGAGCAAGGCATAGGGACGCATCAACATCTGGAGTGGAGCACCCACAGGGACACCTCTCGAAGAAGAATCAGGATGTCGGGCATGGAAAAGGTATAAAGATTTAGAAAGGATTAAGCTGTTCCTGCTCCTAGATCATTCTGGTAATGCTCAGAATATGCCTCCACCATGTATCCAACATTGAGATTTAGGGTGCATTATACTCAGGCAAGAGTGAAGTGACTGCCAGCAAGGTCAGGAAGGGACCCCCCTTACCCAACTAGCTAAATGCATGATGGGAGATACGTCTTCCCCTGATGCAGCATGGCAAGTCCTGTGACTCTATTTTCCCTATTCAATCTGAGGTCACACGTGTACTAGTAGGAGTTAAGCACATGAATTCACGGAATTAGACCTCAGATTTAAAATAAAAAAATACAGAAGTGATTGCACAAATTCCAGTGATTTCAATACATTTGTCACCTGCTCATTCATAAGCAAAGATGATGGTGAATACCATCATAGTGATTATTTATAAAATAGACGCATGGGCAAATTGTAAACATTTTTAGAAAAAAATAATACATTCTACTGATGTTCCAGAGAAGCAAGTAAAAATCATACACAAGCCAATTTAAAGCGAAGGTTGAATATTTTTTTTATTGTTTTTTACCTTGAAACAGCCATAGAAATTTGTTTTGCTTGGGTTTTTCCAGCCAGGGAATCTCTCTGGAACTGGAAAAGACCTGAAGTCTTTCAGTCCCATATGACTTGATCTCTGTTTAAGAAGCCTTCATAAAATCACCTTTTTGAAGGTAACTTTCAATGTCTCTTCTCCACTGCAAAACAAATGTGCAAAATGCACCAAAATACAACTTTCACAACACAAAGCATATTTATGAAATCTTCAACCTAATAAGCCATGTTCCACTTGGAACAGACTGTTGTCAACGGAACAGACTGTTGTCAATCCATCAGCTAGATTTTACGAGTAAATCTGCAATGAATCTACATTGCTGTAAATTGGCTTACTTATATCATTTAAGCAACTCAGTCTCATATCTTAAAAAATTAGGAAAAAAATCATTTGATTTTCCCTCCTCCCACGTTAAGTCACCTTGGGCAAGGGCTAAATATACAAAATTAACAGCTGTACTAAAGCAACGGCATCCAAATAACTGATCAATCTGGAGTAGAAAAGAAACCCTCCCACACAAAACAATATAAAAAGATCTCAGCTAAAGACTTGCAGGATTCTGGCACGCAGAGTAGTGACTAATCAAGCAGACAAGGTTCCAACAAACGTAGGCTGTCAAGAACATCACCTCCCCTCTGCCTCCTCTTTTTTTTCCCCAAAGATTACCAAAGCACTTACACCTGCATCCTCGACACACTTTACTATAATGGTATTTGAGGAGAGCATTGCAGCAAATGAAGGCCCAGAAATTAGTGCATGAATTTCTCTCACACTATATGCAGCACCACATCAACCGACATAGGACTCCCCTCCCTGGGAGACAAGTTTGCAGATGCCTTTCAGCAGCTCTCACAGCACTTCATTGTAAGTGCATGTTGCATTGCTCCTACGGACAACACCAATATGTCGTGACCCACCTCAAAGAATGAAGATATCAGCCTAACGGCTTGAGGACAATGATATAATTAAAGTGCTTTTAAATATGGTTGCAGTGAAAGACCAGCTTTTAACACAATTTGTCCAGGTTGGAGCAAAAGACAGGACAGAACATAGATCACACCTTTCACCTGTCCACACTGACCAGCCAAACTACGAGCCTGATCTGTGAGGTTTTGACCGCTGGAAGGTGCTGTGTCCCTCAGCTTACACTGACTCCAATGAAAGCCAAGAATGTTCAGCACCTGGCAGGATCTGGCCAAGTCTTCGGCCAAACGAAGACCACAATCAATTATGTCAACAATCAATTAAATACAGATCCTAACTATGATAAAAATGAAATGCACATGGAACCCAAGACACTACTGAAGTCAAAGCTTAGCCTTTCATTCAACAGTGTAATTCCCTAAGCAACAAACCACCAATCCAGCATTCTGATATAAAGAGACACACCATTTTTCTAACATCTCTGCATATTGAAAATCATGTTTTGTAGTTGCCAGAATAACTGTTCCCTGTTTGCATCCATCATCCTGCTCACACCAATTCTTTTTAGTAGACTCTGAAAAGGAAGATCTGCTGATTTATAGGTAGTATCAATGACAGCGGTATGAAAACTGAAAAATTACCTCTAAAAACCTTCAAAGGGAAATGTTCAAATCTGTATTTCATGTCACCAAGTCTAAGACTGTGAGCTCAATATCAATGTTCTTTTAACACGTGCCTATTAATACTAATGAAAACTAAAGCACAATTTTAGTCAATCAAATTAGTGTTTTAATGCATCAGACTCTCTTTAATAGGCTGGTTGATGTAGTAAATTACTAACAAAAAATGGGGAGGAGCGCAGTAGGCTACACCTATCCAAAAGGTAAATCTCAAGAAGGGGGAGGAGTAATTGAGACTACTAGAAATGGGAGTGAAGTGATGAAATGGAGAAAGAGCAAGTTAAGATGGAGTATTCTAAGAGCTTCCTGACAGCCAAACATCGCCTCTGGAATGATCTTCCACAAAGATGGCACAGCCCCATTGTCGCCTGCAACCTTTAAAGCTGAGCTAGATAAATACCAAAAAGAGTGCAGTAGGGAGTGATCCTGTATTGGTAAGGAGAGGAGAAAAAAATCAAACCTTTTCCATACTGTGACCTCCTGTTACGACAGAAAATGCATTGAGACGGCTCTCCAGAGTAGCCATAAAAAAAGGAGGGTGGTCATGACCTCTGGGCCTGGTTCACAACCCTGCCTGGGGGAAGGGGGGGTCACAACCCTAAGGTTAAGAATCCCCAGACTAAATTAGCCAACGGTACTTTTCTCCATCTCTTACCTCTTATCTTTTATATCAGCCGCGCAAGCTTAAGTGAAGGGAAGTGGTGGCTATAAGGTAAAATCATCCACAACCCCAGAGGTGATTGTGACACTGCACCCCATATTCTTCACAGTGATATTATTCTGAGTATGACAATCAATGTATTTTATGCAAGATAAGTCATGTGAGATGTCATTGAAAAAGGTATGATTTACTGAATACGATTATCCTATGGTATGCATGTACCATTTTTGTATCTAAAGTTAGTAAATGTGTTAACACCTGGGGAATGCCCACTAGGCAAAAGGCTCTCAATCTAAGTTTATCTCCCACCAGGGAGCCTTCCTGAGGATGGTATAGACAGCCTCCAACGCATGGCTGCTGTAACACTACAAGGACATGTGACCGTGTCACATGGTGCTGGACTCCATGTTGGAATATCAGTGTGGGTTTTTTCCCCCTTCACTGCATGGGAACCAAGCTTTGAAACAAAGGATTCCCGCCATATTCAAAAGCTATTTAATGCAGGGGAGTGACATCCTTCTTGTTGTTCACGGACTCTCCACCCAGAGAGACTCTTGGAAACACTGAAGGAACAGAGACTTGTAGTAAGTGAAGGCAATGTAAGTAAAGGCTAAAGGCCTAATGGAGGCCCAGTATGAGGCCTGAACTAAAGTAATGGTCAAGCCTCTGCTAATATAAAGCAAAGTTCAGCTGTGAGCAAGAAGCAGGCCCGGCCCACAGAAGTTGGCAAGGGAAAGGGCTGATATTGCAGAAATGCATATTCCATTAGCATAGTTACCGTAGAAACATGGTACCAGGAATGTTCCTATCCCAACATTCCATAGATAATAGAACAGAACGACCCATCCCAATGACAGGGGCAAAAGGGTAATATGATGGATAGAGTTGTTCTGTTCGAACCAACAGGTACGAGGCGGCACCTCACTACGTAAGAGGGGTTGTACCTTGATACGTAAAGGGGCTGCACCTCAATACGTCAGGAGTGATGTGTAACTTGGTCTGTATCTGTATATAAGCATGTGTCACTGGAATGTCTTTGTCCGGCTTGAGGGGGAGTGGCATGTCCCGCCACTGAGCTGTGTCCATTGCCAAATGACACTCTCTAGCTGTATGCCCGGTAGGCTAAGGAATCTACGGGGAACAGAAAGTGTGTCAGGGTCGCAATAAACCCTGGCCGAGGTGCCTTTGTACCTTACTGAGACTCTGTGGTTATTGGGGGTTCTCGTCGGATTTGCTGCGTCAGCTATCTGTACAGAGCTGGGGCAGCACACAGAGGGAACACACGCACGCAGCCGAGTGATATTAACAGGAGAAAGCAGAAGCACCACACCAGTAGCCTCTGGACCACACTACAACAAGACTGAACTGGGGGAAGTGCCGGGCCCAGGTTAAAGGGATTTTTAGCCTATGAACGGAACACCTGGGGATTTTAAGCTGTAAGCAAGTGCAGATGGCCCCTTAAGAAACTGCAGCCTGCATGTATCATCATTTAGGGTCAGGATCTGCTATTCATATCCAATCTCTTTAGTATATTAAGATTAGATTGCATTTTCCTAGGTAATCAGCTTTGATCTGTTTACTATCCTGTATAATCACTTATATCTTCTGTAGTTAATAAACTTGTTTTTGCTTTGTCTAAAACCAGTGTGTAGGGATTATAACTTGGGGGAGAAAGTTGTTGTATATCTCTCTCCACATTGAGGAAGGGGGCAAATTTCATGAGTTTATGCTGTACAGTTCCCTGTGCAGCGCAAGGCGGCATAATTCTGGGTTTTATACTCCAGGGGGCATGCTTGAGTAGCTGGGAAGTTCCTTAGCTGGAACCGTCCCATGCAGAGCTGATCACAACGTCCGCATGTGACAGGGTGTCCTCCTACCTGTATCTGTGCTGGTGAAAGTGCAGGCTGGAGCTTGGGAGAGAGCTGGGAAGGCTGGTCACAGCAATACAGGGTAAAGGGAGCCTAGGTTGGTGGGTCGGAGGACTCAGAGGTACCCCAGTTCCAAGTGGCACCCGGGGCGGGAACCCATCACAGTGACAAATATGGATGTAAAGAAGACGACTTAAGAAAGAAAGAAAGCCTTCCTCTCTGCTTAAAATGGAGGAGGAGGAGGGTTCCGATGAAAAACCGCAGCAAACAATATTCATAATATATGGTTTCTGCAGGCTGCAGAAATCATTCTGAGGTGCTATATACTGCAGGGCTTTATGACATTTTTTTGGCTGAGTTCATGATTGGGATGATTACATAAGCTGTTTATTACTTGCTGCAGTCTATGGAGCGCAAAAAATGAACTGGTCATTTAATTTAGACTACATTTGTACCAGATAGCAGAAAAAGCCCAACAACTCACTGAAGAATGAACAAGCATTCAAATGCTGCCACTGAGGAAACTGCACCATTTCATAGACTGTTTTGCATGGGGAAAAGAAATACATTGGCATGGGACAATTAGTATGAAAATGCTTTTGAACTACTAACCTATGCACTGATGCCTAGCAATAAGAAAGTTTGTGCGTGCACGGATGGCTGAGGATAGGAGCTGTGGATGGGGGAGCTGGCGGAGAGAGACAGAGAGGGAAAAATGGCAATTGAGTTTCCATGTTTCCCCCAGTCTCAACTAGCACTAATCAAAATGAATTCATCTGAACATCTGTAGCGGCCAAAAATGTAAGTCACACACAGTCTGGCTGTCCAAATGAATGGTGAGGAAAGGGCTCTCATCAATCAGCATCATCTAGGAAGATTGGCACAATTTCAATAGGGATTGACGGAGTTCAGTGCCTGCCAGACTGATAAGCCAAGCCCCAAGCTGAAAATGTTCTGACTATTCATAATGACATTACAGTCTAGGGCCTCTGATTAATTAATTCAGGAACTAAAGCTTTCAGTTACTGTAAGAAGAGCATTTAAGGTAACTGTATTTCACTCCTCACAGTGTTTGATTACCATATCCTGCTTCTCTGCACTAACTCTGTAGCATCTTTGTTACTGGAATGTCATTAACATAATCATTATTTCTAGTGTTGCTGCTATACAGTGTGTAATGTACAGTGCAGTTTTTTCTTCCCTCTCGAGCAATTTACTTTTCTGCAAAAATAAATAAAACAATTGTAAATGCTCAGTGACTTGGAGTTGAGAGATTCTGCTAAATGAGCCTTCTTCAATGTACACAAAAAGCATTTGTCTTAATTGTTACAAACAGTGTTATATTTCAGTGCTCTCCAGAAATCTCTCTGACCAACACCATAGGTATCTGCCACAGAACAACAATGCTAGCGATGTTGCTAGGCAGCACCCCTGTGCATACTGACAATTAATCGTTTAAAAAATTAGAAAGGTTGATCATTTTATTCTTCAGAGAGAAGAAAAATCATTTTCATCAAGATAAGACCTTTCGAGCATTCTCTGACTTAAATCTGGTTAGGAAGGCAAGATATCTGTTATCTTAATGTATTTAAATGAAGCAAAGATGGATAACACAAGAACTAACCCTGAAGAAACTGCACTGAAGTTAAGGGGGCTTATTCCATCCCCCCTTGTGGACACATTTGATGGAGTCAGTCACATCATACATTATTAACTAAGTTCTGATAATGTGTGTGACTATGTCCCAAAGGCAGAATAATACAATTCCACCGCAAGGAATCCCCAGTCGAAGGTAGATTGCCAATATTGCCTACATAGTGGGCCAACACACCAGATGCAGGCTCAGTCCCCAAATGGCGCTGCTATTTATTTCTTTCAGTTTAGCTACTAACTGCTATGTTTCTGCAGTGGATTACTAAAGAAAGGCCACATAAGGAAGCGTTTTAAAGAGAGGTGAAACAGAAACTTGGCAAACTAGGTGGGAGAGGTAGTCCCAGGCATAAGCAACCGCAGGAAAGAAGCAAAGATGAGAGTGGGAGGAGGTTGGTAAATTGAAGACTTGCTTATTTTTAAAAGGACCCATTTATGTGTTTCTAGTAGGTCCTGCAGCGATCAGTTCTTGGCCCTATAATAGTTAGCATTTTTATCAGTGACCTGGAAGAAAACAAAATCATCACTGATAAAATTTGAAGATGACCTAAAAAGGGGAGGGGGGATGGTAAATAAAGCAGACAGGACATTGATACAGACACATCTGGGTTGCCTGGTTCAAGCAAACAATATGTATTTTAATATGGCTCAACATAAATGTATAGACCTAGGAACAAAGAATGTAGACCACACTAACGTGATGGGGGACTCTATCCTGGGAACCAGGGACTGAAAGACTTGAGTATCATGGTGGATAATCAGCTGAACGTGAGCTCCAATAAGACATTGTGGCCAAAAGAACTAATGAGATCCTTTGATACATAAACAGGGAAATCTTGAGTAGGAGCAGAGAGGTTATTTTATCTCTGTTTTTGACACTGGTACAACTGCTACTAAAATACTTTGTCCAGTTCGGGTACACTCAATTCAAGAAGGTGTTGATGTATTGGAGATGATTCAGAGTAAAGCTACAAGAATGATTAAAGGATTAAAAAACTTGCCTTAAAGTGATAGACACAGGGAGCTCAATCTATTTAGATTAACAAAGGAAAATAAAGGAAGCTATAAAGGAAGTCAGACTAGACCATCACAATCATCCTTTCTGCCTTGGCAATTAAGACTGTATGCTCCAACTGGCATGTTTATGTGGACTCTGACTTGATCAAAATAAGCAGCTGCATATGTCCAAACACACAAAGGTTGACCATAGGAAAGAGAATGTCAGGCAAGAATAGGGAAAAAGATGGTAGGAAGTAATACCCAACAGTACTTCTCTACTTTTCACTTTCTGCTCAAGCAAGTTAGGCCTAAATCCTACTTCAGGGTAAACCCCACCATCCCTGGAAAAGGCACACAAGGCCCAGAATGAAGCAAATCTTTCATGGCACCAGCACGCAGTAGTGCCAGTAGGCCACTGCGGCTGTGTAGAATTATTATATTCCGCTTGTGGGAATCTGATTGGCAGTGGAGCAGAATGTAAATTTAAGAAGGGACAGGGTAGTCACAAACTATGTCAATCTCCAGACCGGAGCCCTTTTAGAGTGGGGCACAGAAAGGGTGAGGCCGCTGCTATATTCCAAAGGGGGCACTGACAGCCCTGTTGCGGCTGTGGGACCGCATGCAGTGCTGGCTTTGGGTTGGGAAGGATTCCGGATACAGTTCCTCTCTCTCTCTCTTCAGGGCCGTTATGCAAATCCCCTTATTTTACTCTATCACATTTCCTAATTTACTTCAGTTGGCCTTGAGAAGTTCTTGCAGCCTAATACACAAAAGTAGGTGTCAGGAGACCTGGGTTCTATTCCCAGTTCTGCCAGACTTGTTGTTTGACCCTGGGCAAGTCACTTCCCCTCTCTGAGGCACAATTCACCATGTTTAAGGAGGGGATGCAACATCATTTATCTGTCTCTAAGGGAGGATGCAGGGCTTAATTCATCTTCATTTGTAAGGCACACTGAGGTCTGGGGGTAGAAGGCAATATACTAGTGAGACTATTTATTTATTGCTAAGAGACAATGTCTTGGTGTATAATCTACTAATTGGTCTGAATACAATGCACTATCCTAGTGCTTTTAGGGATTGTTTTGATTAAGGGTTTTGTTGGGCATTTCATCACAAAGATATATCGTTTTTATTGCTTTATGCCATTCAATTTACCCTCAGTAAATTCCTGCTCTCAAGCAACTCCATTTAACATTTGTAATTCAATAACAAAACCAAAATAGGACACTTTTATTCAAAATCTTTGGAACAAAAGTGTCCATAGGCTTGCACTGATACAAGAATAGGTGCAAATTAAAACCAATTTAGCTATTTCTGTGCAAGTTTGTGTGGGCCAGCCCTTACAGAACTAAGCAAAACCAAATAAGGCATTGAAACTGAAATAAGAGTGTCTATACACAAATTTGCACCAGTTGCACTTACTTTAAGAACACACCTTTAGTTAAACCATTATAAGTCTGTGCGTCAACCACACCTTAATATCTCATCTCCCCTTTTCCACACTGTGCACTCCCACTTTCCTACTTCTTGGCACAGTTACAGCTATGAAAGCTGCGGAAGTATAGCAAATTGACTAACAAGATCAGCAGTCTTGTTCTTGAGTTGCTCGATAAGGTGTTAATGCATTCAGATGTATTTGCCTATATGACTTCATCGAAGAGACACAAAATCTCGCTGGAGCCCCTTCTATTTTCAGTCCCTAATCCCTAAACCTTTATAACCTATATATGAAAAAAAAAAAAGATGAAAGGGAAGAAGAAAAAGAGATAATGATACACAATGTGAAGACAGCCAATCAGCCGGTAACTTCCCCCCTCCCCCCACACTCTCCACACACAATCAGCACCAGCTGTAGGCCAATTAAACTCAACAGTTCACAGGTGTTCACGGAAAGGACTAACACAAAAGAAATTCTTACTTCAGAAATATAATATTTAAAAGCTTTGAGGTGGAACCAAGAAAGATAAAAGCTAGAATTAAGTTTATTGCCACCTTGTGCTTCACTCTAATGCAGGTTTTGAACAGGGCCTCCCACTGGCATTAAAAGTTGGATGAACAGCTGCATTTAAAATATAGAAAACCAAGCACGTGAAGTGCTTTGAAAAAACCAGTTCCGAGAATGGATGGGGGGGGGGGTGTATACGTTCATTATTATAGTTGTATGGCACCATGATATAATATATTTGCCAAGTGGGCAATACACACTCAATTGTAAATCAACATAATATGCTAGATTGCTCGAATGTTCATAAATATTTTTGGTGCTCATTTTCCCTAAACATAAGTCATTTCCCAAAATAACAATTTCTAAGTTTTAATGAGAACAAAACCATGGTAAGATCTCATTGCTCTCTTACATTCAGATTAAAAACATGAAATGAGAGAGAAGAGGGAAGGAAGCCATCCCCCTGATAACTCTGTAGGTTCTCTTAAGCAGTGGGATGATGGGAACTGCAAGTGAATTTTCTCCCTCTAAACAGTGGAAAACAACAGTATCTATAAAGTGAATCTCTCTTTATGGTCCTATACCAGAATATGTATACAAATTAACCTCCAAATGTCTTTAATTCCCATGATATGTCTATTAAACAGCAACTCCCCATAAGTCTGTTTAGCCAAACAGCAGCCTAAAATGATCATATCTATAAGCTTTCCATAACTTATCACTAAATTCCTATGAAAAGCCATTAATTTGGGTCTCTATCTTGGTCTCACAGGAAATATTCTGCAAAGGGATGCAATAAAAAAGTGATTTCTGTCATCATTTCATTAAAATTCCCAGTTAAATTTCTATCTGAACAGTGTACATAATATAAAAAACTCAGGGATCTTATTAATGGTGCTAATCCTTATAATATGGACTTTAAAAAATAATGAAGACCATTTCTTACTTGTAAGAATATTGTTCATTTTTCATTCCTATTAAAATTTAATCAGGGAGTTGTTTAAAAATGTTCAACTTTCATTACATTTCACCATTCTAAGAAAGGGAAGAAGCTACTGAATTCATGTGCAGTGATGCTGTCACTCATCTCTCTCTTCCATTGATATCTCCGTTTTAAATCATTTAACCCATTGGTCATTGTTCAGTATACCCATTGGTAAGAGTTTACTACTCACCTATCTCGTGAAAGGCTGAATATTGGTGAAGGGCTTCTGCTCCTTGGATGAAAGAGGCTACAAGAGCAAAGCATTTCCTCTACTTCACTATATGCCTAGGCCAGTATTTTCAAACATAGGGGTCTAAATTTAGGCACCTCTCCACCGTTAACTTAGAAACTAAGGGCTGGATTTTAAGACCAACTCGTTGAAAATAATGGGAGCTGCTGGGTACCAAGCACGTCTGAAACTCTGGACACGATACTTAGGTGCCTAAATGGAAGTCCAACTCTTTTGAAAGTCAGACACCAATTCTGGATTCTTTCATGCTTTTGAAGATCTCTCTATAAATAAGTACCCTGGTTTTCTGAAGCGCTGAGCATGCATCAGCTCCCACTGACCTCCATGGCAACTTCTAGACACTCAACACTCTTGAAAATCAGTCCACTTGCACACGATGTTAAGAGATTAACTTTGAGAACCTACTCCGGAAAACTCTGTTCAAATGTGCCTGTAGTGGGGCAGCTTCCCCGCTCCAGCAGAAAAGTGTTTAAAGTCAGCCCTGGGAGAAGGCTGGGGCTGAAAGCTGCTAAGCTCAGCTGATTGGGGAAGCGGCTGCAGCTGGGCCAAGCCCCCATCAGGCCACAGATGGCCTGTATAAAAGGGATGTAGCCAGGAGCTGAAACAGTCTCCTCTAGCTGTGGAGGCAGATGGGCCTGGCTGCTGTGGAGCTAGAGAAGGTACCTGGAGTGGAGCAGGGGTGGGGGAAGGCCAGAGGAGCTGGGGAGCTCCGGCCTGGAAACCCCCTAGGCTGCCGGCCCAGTAGAAGGCCAAAAGGGGTACTGGAGTTGCAGGGGGCAGTCCACGGTTAGACAGGGGCAGCAGGCCCAAAACACCCCTTGCCTATGATGACTGGCTTATACAGACTGCAGTCGGCCCCAGTGAAAGGGGGCTACATGGTGACTGGCAGTAGCCCATAGAATGACACAAGGTGGGGATAGTGCGTGGGGGTTCCCTGAGGAGGGGAGACCCAGAGATCTGAGGGGGAACTGCCAGGGAGATGCACCCCAGGTAAGAGTCCAGGAGGGACATGGGGCCAGCAGGACACCAGCCTGCAGAGGGCACTGCTTGCTGAAAAGAGCTAATTCCTGAACAACCAGCAGGAGGTGCCACAAGGGTGAGTCTGAGGCCGTCACAGTGCCTTTTTTGAACCACAAGAACTGACAGCCAACAACCAATAAACTTCATTTAAGTCAAGGGAGTTAGCTATCTTATGGCAGCAATACATTGGATCAATTGATACTCACTAACCAAAAGTAACTAAAGCAGAATTTTGAAACTGGTGAGCCTACATCATTGGGAGCAGTTTAGTCTCAACACCTTTTCTGATTAGGTCACTTAGTCACATGCCTAACTGTAGGTATCAATGTATGAATATTTTGGCCCTTATTCAAATACCAACACAACATTGCAGATTAGGGTTGCCAATTTTGGTTGGACGTATTCCTGGAGATTTCATCACACTACATAATCTTTCATTTCTGAGGACAATCCTGGAGGTTTGGCAATGCTATTACAGACTTACTGAAGAGACTGTCACAATAAGAATATTAAATCTAATTGCAATGTCTCTTTGCTCGTTTGTTTATTCCCCCCAACTTTTGTGACTTGAACAATAAAAGCTAAATAGAAATAAATGTGCCTATTTCATTTTCAGAGCTTCATATGTAACTCGACAAAATCTCATGGGGAAAACACTGACAGAGAAAGTTTATGGTTAAAATCCTGGCCCCACTGAAGTCAACTGGAGTTCTACCATTGACTTTAGCGGGATCAGAATTTCACTCAACATATATAAAAGTATTATTTCCAGTGCATTTTTTAAATCATGGAAATATTTCTATTAATTGCAATTAAAAAGATTTTAACATTTATACAACACTTACATTAACCTGAAAGTATCACTTTAAGAAGAGCTTTCTATTGAGTTATAACCTTGCTGTTATGCTACAGGCAGTTTTTAGTTTTTTTTCTTTATCCAGAATGTTTCATAAAAGGACTGTATTGATTTAAACAAGTTTCATTACTACTAATGCTCTGCTTAATTTTAAAAACATTAATATTGAACAGAATAATGTGTTCTATTAATAAACTTTCTATCGAAATAACAAGCAGATTCATTGCATTTGGATGTCCAAATAAACAATAAGATCACTTTCCATAAATCACCTTCTACTTAAAACGAAGGCCAAAAATGAGATTTGATTTAAAAAAAACATATAACAATGAGAAATCTAATTTGAAAAATGAACTAATGTATTTTAATCTGATACATATATAATAAGACAAACACTGTAATCAGAAGTGTTTTGATCTTATCTTTACTATACTTATTACATAAAATTTCCACTATTACCACTGGCATTGTGGTAGAAATGGAAGGAGTTCTAGTGTAGAAATGAAGCTGGTATTTTAACCATCGGATCACACAGACCTGATCTAAAACTGGATACTAACACACCAGTGGCCAGTTTACATTAGCACTCCTATCATGGGTACTACCAGTAGAGCAGCAATGATGGTAGCAACAGTTTGAGAAAAGAAATTTAGTGTAGACTCAGCTTTTGCTTACTATAGTTAGCTTGCAAGAAAAAACAGAGATAAAAAATCTTTATAGTTTAGTGGCTAGAGTAATATAAAGCTGGATTGCCTGCATTCTATTCCTTGCTCTGCCAGTGATGTATTACATGACCTAATAAAAGGTTACATCCTCTCTATTCCTTATTTTGCCATATGGAAAAGAGAGACAATACTTCAACCTCAACAGGGTGTTGATGCAAGAATTACTGAGAGAATGGAGGAACAGGATACTCTCTGATCACTGGCTCCAAAACCAACACGATGGACGGTTTTGTAAGTACTGACAACATTTGTATTAGTCTAACAACAAAATAGCTTCACATTCTGCAATTTTAGCTGCCATCAGTTTCTCTCCAATGCTCAAGCTAGTAGATAACGCTTTAAAGCTATTTTCAGGCAAGGATTTCAGATGGCATAAAGCATTCGCTTCTCCTCTAATTCCAACAGTTCTCCAGATGAAGGTCGCCAAGATTATATGGGGATCCAACCAGGAAAAAAACCCAAGACAGTTAGGTAGACCAGCAGGACCTGCTAGAGCCAGCAATAACAACTAGTAGTTGCTATTGACAGTTAGTAACAGATAAGCAGGCAGTGAGATACATTGTGAAAATATGGCAGGTTATCATTCCGAACCCCCCTTCCTCAACCATCTCCACCCACACATTTGTCTCATTCACATGCTGCATCTTGTCATTATCCTGATAATAGGCAGGTATTGTGATCATGTTTGTGTAGCACTTAGCAAAATGTGTCCTGGATCCCCGAGAGGGGCTTTTAGTTGCTACAGTAATACAAATAAATAATAATAGTAATGGAAATCTGTTAGCCTCTGAATTTCACTAATGTTTTAGAATGTCCATTTTCCTCCCCTCAATTTTCGTGTTGTCATAGGAACGCCCCCTTTTAAACTATATCTTTTCCTTATATGTTTGTAGTGTGCCTAACACAATGGGGCTAGTGCCTGGAAGCACTACTGCAATACAAGTAAATATGAATTATATTTTAACACCTTCCCCATCTGCCCACATTAGCTGCTGGGGTTGCAAAAAGCTGCTCTGTGGTTGCTCACACCCAGTTATAGGCGACACTTCATGTCTTGAGAGACTATCTGAAAGTGTTAAAAATAATTATATGAGGGCATCATGCATTTTTATATTTCATCAAAATTACATGGGTGTTCCTGACTTTCAAGAATCCTATCAACAGGAGCACAAAGAACCCACACCTCCACGGGCCTCACATCCTGGTTTGCGCCTAAAGCCTAAAAAGGAAGAATACTGCTCCGCCTCTACTCTACCCATGAATATACCACCATACAGGAGTCCAGCTAAAACCTTCCACAGCATAAACAGGATCTTCCTCTATTCCATAGGTAACAAGAGTCCTGTGGCACCTTAAAGACTAACTAAAGTATTGGAGCATAAGCTTTCGTGGGCTAATACCCACTTCGTCGGATGCAAGCAGTGCTTGCATCCGACGAAGTGGGTATTAGCCCACGAAAGCTTATGCTCCAATACTTTAGTTAGTCTTTAAGGTGCCACAGGACTCTTGTTACCTCTGCTATTCCAGACTAACACGGCTACCTCTCTGATTCTCTATTCCATAGGGGCTGGCAAACTGGGCTTGCTAGACTACCACACAAAATACTAAATACTCATAACTACACATGGAGGATTTTATTCTCATAGCTAAAGAAACACATTTTTTAATGTTTCACAAGTATTCAGAAGAATTATGACCCACTCTCATTATCAAGCAAAAGAGACCTCCCATTGATCCATTTTGGAATATTTTTACTACCCCGTTACTTTAAGTTACTATAAGAACCACCCTGTGTCTTAAGCACCACCTGGCCTGTCCTCAAAAGCAGCATATATTATATTGAAATGCCCTCTCTTTTCATTACCTTGCATCTATCCCATTTTGAAATAGTACATCCAGCCATACTGGGAAACAACCTAGAAAACTGATAATGTTCACTGTAGAGGAAGGAGATATGCTTACAGAAAATAAAGTGCTGAGTTTCCTCCAAATTTGAGAACAGTATCAACTCTGGAACTTACATATCGCTTCTTGCCAAACATCATGACCATTTACAGACAATCTCTTCAATCTCCACAACACTTATCAGAGAAGATTATCCGCTCAGGGAAACAATAACCTGGATGAACTCTTCATCTGCTTCAGAGCTTCTACTGATATAGTGTTATCATACTCCATAAACACCACCTTCCAACACACACAGGTATATCACCTCTTTGTTTGCCTCTCTACTTCTGCTCCGAAGACCCACTCTACCCAGTTTGCTCTGATTTAATTTCCACATAATGATTTACATAAGAAACAAATTGCAACAATGAACACTCCGTTAGAAGTTTGGGTCATAATTACATTGTGTATTATTATGCAACTGTCTGTGGGTTTTTGCTTATCTACAGACATTCCCTATCCACTCGGTATGTGAAATGAATTGTGTGTGTGCAATCAAGTATGCTTACTGCACCAGAATAGTCATTCATTTCTAAGAATGATCCTTAATTTAAAAAGCAAACTAAGGAACGTAGATTCTGGATCAGATGATAAATGGTGCTGAGAAGCCTCAATTCTCCCTACTTTGAACTTGCTCTTGGGTGAGTCACAAAGACTTCAAACCTACAAAATGTTGAACATCACTGTATGTCGGGACATGACTTCAGTGGGAATTGAAGATGCACCGCACCTCATGTAGGTGCTCTGCATCTGGCTCCTGGGTCAGGCTGTGACGTTGCATTCCATAATGCTTTATAAAAATGCTTATAAGTGAGAAAATGACGTACCCGAAATATGCTTTATGCAAAAGGTCTCTTGTAAGGTTTCATTACAAAGCTTCAGAGAGGTAGCCGTGTTAGTCTGCCGACGAAGTGGGTATTAGCCCACGAAAGCTTATGCTTCAATACTTTAGTTAGTCTTTAAATTACAAAGCTTATAATCTACTGAGTGTGTTCATCCTATTTATATGAATGTATCATATAGGAAACTAGGAATATGTAGCATAACTCTGAGATCCTACTGCAATTAAGCAAAGTGTGGGCCATTAATGGTGTTTAAAATCTTGATGGCTCCGATTGACTAGGACAATTGACTGTAGATGGCTCTGTTTACCTAGAAGTCTCCACTGCATAGGTCTGGACCAGTCCTCAAAGAATGGAGAGGGGCTCACCAGACATGTAATTCTGTCACCTTAACTAAGGGCATGTCTTCACTACGACTTAACGTCGACTTTAATGACGTTAAGTCGAAATAAACGTGTACCTGTCTTCACATACATGCCATTAAAGTTGATTTAAAGGGCCCTCAAAATTGACTTTATAACTCTTGCCTGACGAGAGAAGTAGCGCTAAAATCGACCTCTCTAGGTCGATTGTGATGTAGTGAAGAGGCATCTGACTTTAAGCCTCCGACCTCCGAGCAGGGGTTCGTGGGGCTGCTCGGGCGAGCGGGGGGGTCCGCGGGGCTGCTTGGGCAGGCGGGGGGGTCCAGCACTCCCAGCACTGTGGGCTACCTACCCACAGTGCAATGCGGGCTACGTCGACCCCTGCGAAAGTTTAAGAACAGACAGTGTCGACCACTGTTGACCTGCTGTCCTTTGTGGGGACACACTGATTCTATTTTCTAAAGTAGACTTTAGACAATCGAATTAAGGGAAATCGACCTACTCCTGTAGTGAAGACATACCCCAAAATCCATCTTGAACTCTGTGCTTTCCCATTGAGGAGGAGGGTTGGGAACCCAGAGAGACAAAGGATTCCTGCCTTGTGCCAAAGCTATAAAAGGGGGTGGAACAGAGCAAAGGGCATGGAACTGAACAAAGGGGGCCAGTCATGTGGAATTCTCTGCTTTTCATCTAAAATGCCTGCTGGAATTAACAAGGTCTGGACCAGGGAAAGGATTGGGCTCAGACTACGAAGGAGTCTAGTCCGTGAAAGAAGCTTACTGGAACATCTCTAAGGATGAGATTTACCTATATTCAGTTTCTTAATACCGGTATATTAGGCTTAGACTTGCATGCTTTGTTTTATTTTGGTTGGTAATTTACTTTGTTCTAAAGCGAGGAAGACTTTGTAGCACCTTAGAGACTAACCAGTTTATTTCAGCATAAGCTTTCATGGGCTATAGCTCACTTCATCAGATGCATAGAATGGAACAGATGTAAGATGCATTTATACACACAGAAAGAAAGAAAAAAAAAGTTGTACATTAGCATACCAATTCTAAGAGGCTGTTAAATTTAGATGGGCCATTATCAGTAGGAGAAAAAAATACCTTTTGAAATGTATACGTCAGGCAGAATTTAACACCTATTGAAGGTAAATTAACAAGGGAAATGCAATCAATTAGTGTAATGAAAGAACCATTTGCAAGTCCTGTTAAGCCCTTGGTTTACTGTGTCCAATTTGAAAATTAATTCCAGTTCCTCAGTTTCTCATTGGAGTCTGTTTTGGAAGTTTTTCTGTTTCAAAACTGACACCATCAAGTCTTTAATGGAATGGCCAAGAAGATTGAAGTGTTCTCCTACTGGTTTTTGAATGTTATGATTCCTGATGTCAGATTTGTGTCCGTTTATTCTTTTGTGTAGAGAATGGCCAGTTTGGCCAATGTACATAGCAGAGGTGCATTGCTGGCACATGATGGCATATATCACATTGGTCGATGTGCAGGTGAATGAGCCTCTGATGGTGTGGCTGATTTGATTAGGTCCTATGATGGTGTCAGTTGAATGGATATGAGAGTTGGCATCGGGCTTTGTTACAAGGATAGGTACCTGGGTTAGTGTTTTTGTTGTGTGGTGTGCGGTTGCTGGTGAGTATTTGTTTCAGGTTGGGGGGCTGTCTGTAAGCGAGGACTGGTCTGTCTCCCAAGATTTGTGAGAGTGAGGGATCATCTTTCAGGATAGGTTGTAGGTCTTTGATGATGCGTTGGAGAGGCTTAAGTTGGGGGCTGAAGGTGACGGTAATGGTGTTCTGTTTTTGTCTTTTTTGGGCCTGTCCTGTAGTAGGCGGCTTCTGGGTACTCTTCTGTCTGTTATTACTTGAAACCACTTAAAACCTACTTTTTATCTATCTATCTATATATATAATATATATATAAAAAAAGTCAAATGGTGTATGCGTGCGTGCATGTATGTTCCCTTACTCCTTCCACACCGTTTGAGCTAGAGACTTGAAATTTGGTACAGTTATAGGCTTTAGGGTCCTAATCAGGGTAAAAATCGAATTTTTCAAATCTCAGCTCTGACACCCCCTACGGGTGAAATTCTTTAAAACCCATTAACATCAGCTGGGCAGCAGGTTAACACCTGCTGTTCTCTGTGACAGTTATGATATAATAATACCCCCATGTAACAGACCCCGCACTCGCTCAGCTCTCTGCCCCCTCCAACGGCCCCCGCACTCGTTCAGCTCTCTCCCCCCTCCAACAGACCCCGCACTCGCTCAGCTCTCTCTTCCCCCTCCCGCCCTCCCCCTCCCCCCCCCCCGCACTCGCTCAGCTCTCTCCCCCCTCAGGTAAGAATCAAAAAATTTTAATATCTTGCCCCCCTTCTCCCCCTCGCTCAGCTCTCCCCCCATCTCCCCTCCAACGGACCCCACACTCGCTCAGCTCTCTCCCCCCTCCCCCCTCCAACAGACCCGAGCAATGCCGGGTATTTTTGCTAGTACTTAATAAAAATCACTTTTGTTGATTAATTAACCCAGAGTAGGTGATTAATACCCGGGATAGCAAACAGCTGTGCAAATCTCTCTATTAGTGTTACTGATGGTGGACAATTTATGAGTTTACCCTGAATAAGCTTTATACAGAGTAAAATGGATTTATTTGGGGTTTGGATCCCATTGGAAACTGGGTGTCTTGGTGCTGGAGACAGGAGTACCTGCTGAGTGGTTAAGACTTTCAGTTAAGTCTGCAGCTTTAGAGACATGGTTCAGACCCTGGGTCTGTGTTGCAAGCAGGTTAGTGTATCTGGATCAACAAGGCAGAGTTCTGGAGTTCAAGCTGGCACGGAAAATGGGCTCAAAGGTAGTCCACCAAGCACATCAGGTGACAGTCCCAAAGAGGTGACTTTCCAAAATCACAAAGAAATCTGTCGTACATTTAAGAATGGAACTTCGCTTTTCCTCCGTTCTGTTACAAGATCAACGGTGACTAATGAAGCTTCTTTGGATTTAATTTAAAAGTGAACTACAAAACAAAACTGGAAAATGAATTGAATACAGTTTTGTGTGTGGCCTGCTCCCACTTCTCAGGCTGTTAGGGACACTAAGCATGAAAAAATAAGTTAACTTGCTTTTTCAAAACTCCCCCATGAATCTGTCTGGTGGTAATGGGTCATTGAAGAGATCCCAGAATACACTGCTCTGTGTTGTCATTGATTGCATAGGTTATGAGTCCTCTGTATGCAAAATGTTGCACAAGTACTTGCTTGGATCCAGGAACTCTGATCATTATCTGAAGTTCTGATCAACGGGAATGGAAGCACAGGCTCAGAAGCAATAGTCTGGGTAATCTAAAGGCCCTCCTCAGCATTTCAGTAGTTTGTCATTTGCATGAGAGCTTCCTATGATTATTTTGTATCTCATGAGTAAGAAAAATAACAGATCTGATTCACCAGGATGTTACTTCACTGTAATTGCCCTGACTTCAAAGGCGTTACTCTGGCACAAAGTTGGAGAATTGTCATTACGATCAAGCCCAATCATTCTTCCTACTTATCTAATGGTTTTCATTCCGAAATCTCAAAGACCTTTAGATGGGTGGGTGGGTAAGGATTATTAACCTCATTTTACAGATGGATGAACTGAGACACACTGAGGTTAAGTGACTTACCAAAGGTTACGCAGGGAATCAGAGACAGATTTGGAAAAGAACTCCGTTATACTGACTCCCCACTGCTCTAATACAGTGCATCCCCTTAACATGAGAAAATTGTAAATGTAAATCAATTGAGGTCACTGAAAACTTTTTGCCTGCAGATTTCAAGTTTAGGTAATCATCCTTTCCAGAAGCATTTGAAGGAGCTAAACAAATCTGTGGTAGTCCTTACACAAGAATAAGGCATTAAAGGAAGAAAAGGAGGGGGACATTTTGCTCAGGATGCCATGTAACAAGACTGCAGCGACAAATCATTACTCCCAGAACACAGCTCAAGGAAATGTAATACTGCCATTTTCCAAATGCTTGGTTATAAAACCTTTCATACATACGATATTTAAAACCATGAATTACCTTTGAGAATGTATCCAAATGCCTAACAGTATCAAGTCATGGTAACAGTTATCTGTTTATAGGTCAGGAGGGCAGTAAATTATTGTGACGGAAAGCAGTAAAGTCTGCATTGTATCTAGTTGTGCTGTTTAACAGGTTGGAGTGAAAAGCAGGTGATGCATGGAAACTTCAGGTTTTTATAGCTACTGCCTCAATCTGTATTCACTTATATAAAGATGTCACATTTTTAAACATTTAAAAGTCAAATTGTCTGGAGAATAGATTCATGTAAAATTTATTTTCAGAAACTGATATTTAGCCTACTGCTATCAGAGTTGATTGCTCTTATGTGTAAGCTTTATGTGTAAGTTTCCACAGGTTTGAAAATACAAGGACTGACATTTCAGATCTCATACTCAAGTGTGTCATTAACAAGGCACTGAAATGGGAACATTTCCACTTTCTCACAAATACTCAGGGTGTTAGGGTGATTTTTCTGAAATTTTTCTGAAACTGCTAGATATGGCATGTACTTTAACATAGGCAGGGAGGAAGAAAAATCATTTTTGCAGAAGAGAAATCTGGATTTGGTATGTTTCTGGCACTACGTAGCTTGAGAATTAACAGGTTTCCAAATTGGGCCAGAAAGCTATTTATAAGTGGCTAATAGATAAGGATAACCAAACTGCTGATTTATATTTCTTACCATAATTTACTCTGCTTATGTCAAAGATGTTTGTCATGCCTGGCACTGCCAAACAAATTAGGGCCTAACTTGTTCAGTCTTTAAGAATTATCATTTCAGTCTTCATTGAGTTATTAAAGCTGTGGAAATACAACACTAACGACACAGCAATGATGGAAGATGTCAGAAACCTATTAACTACAACCTTTTAGGAAGCAACAGCAAATAAAGGCTCAAAGTAAGGTTAGAAATATAAATCACTAAGTGATATTCCATAACATCATCTAATATTTTCCATAGTAAATTGCACCCCAAAAGAATTTAAAGTGCTTTAGCAAACGTATAATGTAAGCTCTTTGGGGCTGTGACTGCCTCTGTAAAGCACCTAGTGAATGGAGTCCTGGCCCTTGACTAGGGCTTCTAGGCATGATGGTAATAGAAATATATAACATACAGGCACTAATTTATCAGACAATTTAAATGCAGCCAATCCTAGGATAGTGTGACAGTTTAATAGTGCACAGGAAAAGTATACAAAAGTTGTAGGACAGGAAAAGAAGAAAAATATTGAAATGGCAGGCAGAGTTTAGGTAGAGAGTGTAACTGAAATTCGGCAGGCCTTTGGGAGTTTAATGGCTCCATTGTTTGTGTAAAGTTATATGGTAAATGTCATGATCCCAAAGGTCATCGCACTGTTTCCAGCCACTAACTATGGGATTAGTTCACCAACTCAGAACAAAGAATGTAATTTAGCGATGTCACCAAGACTACTTTCTGACAGATATGGGGGGTGAGGGAGAGTTCTCCCCATCCAGGAAATAAAAGCCACTGGGTTTTATTTGGTTCCCCTCAAAACACACACTCTTAGAACTTAACAATGCCGTTGGAAGTATTTGCATAATATTAATTTGGGGAAAAATGTTACTAGAAATATTAGACACTAATGTCAATCTGTTAATGAAAACTAGAGCAAAATTAAAAGGGAATTGTCTATGTGTTATAGGAAGAAAGAAAATTGTTTTTCACAATTTCACGTGCCTAAAACGAGTGAATTCAGAATTTTTAACTATTTTTAAAAAACCTGCACATCTGTCCAGCCAGTTCAGTATCTATTATCAATCATATTACAGTCTCAGTATGGGTTGGCTGAAATTTCATACTGGGCTAGGTCAGGGGTGGGCAAACTTTTTGGCCCAAGGGCCACATTGGGGTTCAAAATTGTGCGGAGAGCCGGATAGGGAAGGCTGTGCCGCCCTAAACAGCCTGGTCCCGCCCCCTATCTGACCCCCACCCACTTCCTGCCCCCTGACTGCCCCCCTCAGACTTCCCGCACCTTGTCCCTTGACTGCCCTCTCTGGAGACCCCTCCCCCCACTCTAACTGCCCCCCCCCCAGGATCCCACCCCCTATCTAGGCCCCCCTGCTTTTTGTTCCCTGACTTCCCCTTCCCGAGACCCCCCCCACTATAACCACCCCTCCCAAGACCCCTCCACCCCCCGGGACCCTACCACCTAACCCCCTCTCTCCTCCTCCCTCCCCTCCTCCCCCCCACTTACTGTGCTCAGCAGGGCGCTCCAGCCTGAGTGCGGGGCCCCACGGCTGACCCGGGCGCACGGGACCCTGCGACGAGCCATGGGGCTCCGCGGCTCCCTGAGCTCCGCCCCAAGAGCGCGGGGCCCTGTGACGAGCCGCGCTCCACCCAGCGCCCCGGGAGCGCAAGGCCTCATGGCTCACCGTGCTCAGCCCAGCCCCCGGCCCGGGAGCACGGTGCCCCGCGACGAGCGGCGCTCCGCCCCGGGAGCGCAAGGCCTCACAGGTCTCAACGCTTGGCCCGGCTCGAGTGCTCAGAGCCTGTGGCACCCTGCATGGGGTCACTGGCTTCATGCCCTCAACCCGAGCTCATGGGGCAGGATAAAACTAGCCGGCGGGCCAGATATGGCCAGCAAGTCGTAGTTTGCCCACCCCTGGGCTATGCGCTGAGAAAAGCTGGTAAAATCTGTGGTATATAAGGACAGATTCAACAGAATGGACAGTCTAACTTGTTGGCAGACTAGAGACTCATTTATTTTGTTCTCATGTTTTACTCACCGAGCTTCAGGCTTTTCATTTTAGATAGTATGTGATCCTTTTATGTCTGAGGAATAAATATGTCTACAAATTGAATCACATACTATGTATTTTGTTTCATTTCATAAAGTCTCCATGAGTTTTTTAGCTGGCCTTTCTCAATATGTTTTCCCCTCAATTGGGGAAAAACAACTACAGCCAGCATTTGGCTTGTTCCTGAAGAATTCCCTTTCAGACACAGAGTGAGTAGAACCCATCTCTACGTGCAATAAATATCTGAAGCTGATAGCTGTTGGCATTGAAGGATAATGACTAGGGCTGTCAAGCGATTAAAAAACGTAATCGCGATTAATCGCACTGTTAAACAATAATAAAATACCATTTATTTAAATATTTTTGGATGTTTTCTACATTTTCAAATATATTGATTTCAATTACAACACAGAATACGAATTGTACAGTGCTCACTTTATATTTATGTTTGATTACAAATATTTGCACTGTAAAAAACAAAAGAAACAGTCTATTTCAATTCACCTAATACAAGTACTGTAGTGCAAACTCTTTATAATGAAAGTTGAACTTACAAATGTAGAATTATGTACAAAAAAGAACTGCATTCAAAAAGAAAACAATGTAAAACTTTAGAACTTACAAGTCCACTCAGTTCCACTTCAGCCAATCACTCAAACAAGTTTAGTTACAATTTTCAGGAGCTAATGCTGCCCACGTCTTGTTTACAACGTTACCTGAAAGTAAGAACAGGTGTTTGCATGGCACTACTGTAGCCGGTGTCGGTATTTAGCCAGGTGGGCTACAGATTCATATGTCGCTTTATGCTTCAACCATCGTTCTAAAAGGCGTGTGTCCATGCGGACGACAGGTTCTGCTTGATAACAATCCAAAGCAGAGTGGACCGACGTATGTTCATTTCATCATCTGAGTCAGATACCAGCAGAAGGTTGATTTTCTTTTTTGGTGATTCAGGTTCTGTAGTTTCCATACCGAGTGTTGCTCTTTTAAAACATCTGAAAGCATGCTCCACACCTCATCCCTCTCAGATTTTGGAAGGCACTTCAAATTCTTAAACCTTGGGTCAAGTGCTGTAGCTATCTTTAGAAATCTCACATCGGTACCTTCTTTGCATTTTGTCAAATTTGCTATGAAAGTGTACTTAAAATAAATATCTGCCAAGTCATCATCTGAGACTGCTATAACATGAAATATATGGCAGAAGGCGGGTAAAACAGAGCAGGGGACATACAATTCTCCCCAAAGATGTTCAGCCACACATTTAATTTACACATTTTTTTAATATGCATCATCAGCACAGAAGCATGTCCTCTGGAACAGTGGCCGATGCATGAAGGGGCGTATAAATGTTTAGCAAATCTGGCACGTAAATACCTTGCAACACCGGCTACAAAAGTGCCACCAGTTTTCACTTTCAGATGACATCATAAATAAGAATCAGTCAGTATTATCTCCCATAAATGTAAACAAACTTGTTTGTCTTAGCAATTGGCTGAACAAGAAGTAGGATTGAGTGGACTTGTAGGCTCTAAAGTTTTACATTGTTTTGTTTTTGAGTGCAGTTATGTAATTAAAAAAATCTTTTATCATTTTTACAGTGCAAATATTTGTAGCAAAAATAATATAGAATGAGAACTATACACTTTTTATTCCATGTTGTAATAGAAATAAATATATTTGAAAATGTAGAAAAACATCCAAAATATTTAATAACTTTCAATTAGTATTCTATTATTTAACAGTGCAATTAATCACGATTAACTTTTTTAATCACAGTTAATTTTTTGAATTAATCACGTGAGTTGACTGTGGTTAAATTGACGGCCCTAATAATAATGATATAATATAATAATCTTTGCACTTACATAGCACTTTTACATCCACTGAACTTAAAGTGCAAAGGAGGGCAACATCACCTTCATTTTATAGATGGGAAAACAAACACAGAGCGGTTAAATAATTTGACAGCAAGACAATGCAAGAACCAGAATTAAATCAGAGTTCTCCTGCTTCCAGTGACTATATGCAATCCACTAGACTAGTGTCTGCATGAATGCTGAAAGCTATTAACCAGAAATTCAAGTCCTATTAATGATATTCCTTGTTTAAGAAATGTAATAAATATTTTAGAGATTTGTGCAGTCTGGATTTACTCTTTCAAGAGGAACACTAACATGGGACTTCTTTTAGATATATCCTACGTTTTGTTTTTCGTAAAGCCTCTGAGAAAAGACAATCGACATACAGAGATTCAGTGGATTTCATCCTTATGCAGCAGTATCTGGAATGTTTGAGGAGACTGCAAAAGAATTCAGTAAACTGGTATTCAGTTTTTCTGCTAAGGTTTAGGAAATTTAAATATTTTGTCACAACCATAGACAGTACTGTAAACTCAAATTTGTTTTACATACATGTCAGTTCCAGTGTGGATGCTGAATTTGGGCTGTATGTTTGCGTTTTCACTCAGTGCTAACTGTTGGTTTGAAAATATTGAATTTACACAGCTTGCAAGTCTGTAAGTATTTATAGCTGGCTGGTTTGTTGATCAGGGTCAACATTTTGAAAAAGGTAGACCAACTTCTACCAAGAAGTGTTGAAGTCTAGAGATCCTTAAAAAAAAATTAAAAAAAAGAAAGGTACCTACCCGTTAGTAGCTAGAGTTCTTTGAGATGTGTTGTCCACATGTTTCCCACTTCTGATGTGCATGGGCCCCGTATGCCTAAGAATGAAACACTTTAGCCAGCAGTGTCTGTTGGTTGCACCTTGTATCCTTCATTCCCTCAAACTAGGTAGAGCAACCAACTGACCCTCCATTCCTTCATAACCATATTAATAGACTCTACAATAGTGGGGAAAGGAGGGTGAGTTCTGGGACACATCTCAAGAGTTAATCTACACATAGTCCATTTCTGATGACCCAAGCACTGTACAAATATTGGAGGAGGGTACTGTGAGTCTAATCAAACACGAATTGCAACAAAGTCCTGCAGAAATGAGCATCCAAGCGAGATGCCTCTAGAATACAGTATTGCCTAGTAAAAGCATGTACACTACCCTATGTAGCAGCATTACTTATGACAGTTGGAGAAATATCCCTGAGGCCACAGAAGCTGTCTGCGCCCTGGTATAATGTGATCTAATCTGCCCCGGGAGCTCTAAATTAGCTCTCTCATACACTAACTTAATGCAACTGACACCCACTTGAAAATTCTCCGAGTTGAAATTGCCTGACCCCTAGATCTTTCAGGAATAGAAATAAATAACCTATGTGATAACCTAAATAGTTTGTTCTATTTTTATAAGAAGATAGAGCCCTGAGGACATCAAATATGGGTAATGCTGCTTCAGCCCCAGAGAAATGAGGCTCTAGGAAGAACCGAGGGCTGGTTGGTTGCGCCGCCCAGCTTAAAACTGTTGGTAAAGGGGCTCAAGCTGACAAAGGGTGCACATGCAGCTAATGGACATTGCGGACTAAAGCGTTCTGACATCTGGCACACACACACCAGAAGTGGAATACATGGAGGCAAACACTTGAAGAATGGCTGGGTTTTTTTTTACTGGCATACTAGTATAATAGAATCATAGAATATCAGGGTTGGAAGGGACCTCTGGAGGTCATCTAGTCCAACCCCCTGCTTAAAGCAGGACCAATCCCCAACTAAATCATCCCAGCCAGGGCTTTGTCAAGCCTGAACTTAAAAACCTCTAAGGAAGGTGATTCTACCACCTCCCTAGGTAACCCATTCCAATGCTTCACCTCCCTCCTAGTGAAAAAGTTTTTCCTAATATCCAATCTAAACCTTCCCAACTGCAACTAGTAGTCTCAAGAGACCCATTCCATAGATACGAAGGCTAAAACGGACCATGGTAATCATTTACCTATAGAATACAGGCTGGCGAACTTCCCCAAAATAAGTCCAGAACAGATCTTTTAGAAAAACATCCACATTTGATTTTACACTGCTCAGTGACGGAGAATCCACTATGACCTATGGTAAACCGTTACAATGGCTAATTACTCTCATTGTTGTAAATATATGCCCTATTTCCAGTCCTTTTTTTTCTAGCTTCAATGTCCATTTTGCTAGTCGTGCAAATACATAGTAAAAATTTGCCTCTGCCCCCCCAAAATGTTAGTCTCAATAGAGAAGACAGATGGGAGAAAGGATATATTTTAGTCCTATTTTACAGATGGGGAAGTGAAGCACAGGGTCAGTAAGGGTCTTGTCTGGGATCACACAAGAGAAACAGGGACAAATCCAAATGGAGTCCAGTGCCTTAACTGAGCTAGTAAGGATGAGTTTGAAGAGCTCAGTGTTTCCTGTCACATCTTCTAATCCATCTTTGCATTTTAGTTTGGTCCTCCCGGATCTGTGTCGCCCTCCCGCCCTTCTGTGGCTCTGCTCAAGAAGTAGGCTGCAACCTTCTCCATAGCCTTCATTGATTCAGAGGTTGTCACGTTCACCTTTATCTGCTTCCTTTCAGCCTACAGTTCTGTTCCCTTTGAGAAAACTAGTCAGTAATTTCCCCAGCTATAACAGTCAAAGCTCAATTCACTTTAAATAAAGCAATATTTATTGGCAATGTGTGGAACGGAGAGGAAAAAGTAATAAAAAAGGATTGTTAGATAATATACGTCTCATATATAGATACTACTAAAAGCACCTTCAGGCTAGCCCTAAATTTAAGTTAAAGAAAAATCCAAGTTACCTAAATGCCACCAAACTCATCACTACACCTAACTAATACTGACTTATGTTAAACCTTTGTCTCTTCCTGGCTACTTCCATTCCCAACTTATCTGATACCTTTGGGTCCACTTCAGATTATAGTAGTTCTTTATTTACTGCTGATCCACATTTATCTTTCAGATGCGCTCATCCATTGTTCCAGTACTGCTGGGTAAACAACAAAATAAATTCTATCATGCAGGTTTGCCTCCCAGCATTCAAAACCCTTTGCATACTTTTAACTTTTTATTTTAATCAAGCTAAACAGTGCTTTTAAAGGTGACCTGTGGAAAGGGAGGGGGAGAGAAGAGCTTGGTTTGTGCAGACTGATATCTCTCACTCTCTCTCTCTCTCTCTCACACACACACCCTTTTTCAGGGAAATAAGGCAGAAGATGACAGATGTGGACAAGAGTTTTAGCCATAGAGATTAAAAGAAAGCAGGATCCGTTGTCTTTTCTGAGGAGGGAGTTCTTACATTTTAATTTTAAAACTCCACAGAATATCGTAACAGTAACATTTAAGATGAACCAGTGATTTTTCTAAAAATAAAAGCTAGTCTCCAAAAAGGAATGCTAATCTTGTTAGATCGTATACTCCCCAGGCCAAAGACCATGTCTTCATATGTGTTTGTACAGCACTTTGTTAAATAGCACCCTGTTCTTGACTGGAACCTCTGGGTGCTAAACAACAGATAAAACTAATACTTAACACACAAGAACAAAGAACAGTAGATGTCCCTTTGGAATTTGTTGGGAATTGAAATTCTCTCTCCATTTTCCTAGGGGAGAACCCAAGCTGAAATCTGGTGAACAAGAATCTTCTTCAGCCAAGGGAATCAACAGATGTACTGATAATCTTATAAAAATAAGAAATAAAAGCAGTCAGCTGTACTTGAAAATAAAAAGATTAATATGAAGCATGCTAAAAATGAACCATGGCTAAAGAGATTATCCTCCCTTCAATAGAAGATCAAGAATTCCATTCCAGTAAAAGTTCAGCCTTCAGTCCAGCTCTTGTGAGTCAAGTCCCACTCAAAGCTGCGGAACATTTCCACAATTTCATCAGCCACATACTTGCCAAAGTAAATTGGATTCTTTCCACTGTTTGAGATGGCAGTGAAACAGGGCTCGTATAATTAGGTCAGACCTGATTACCTAGAAGGATGGCAATTTTCTTTACATCTCCGTGTAAAGCTTCTTGAAATGGCGAAGGACAAACAGTTGGGAGCAACAGAAAGATGTCCAAAATAGTTTTTGATACAGATCTAACTATGTTTTAATATGGATGGCATTTTCTATTAATATCAGGACAGAAACCTATTGTTCAGTAGAGCTCTTCACTTTCTTTACACAAAAGCTCTCTTTGCATCCGTCTGACTCTACTTTACTGACCACTTTAATAGTCACTTTACAATTAATGCTTATTTTTATGGGGTGGTGGAAAGTAAACCAATTTCAGTTCAGCTTCTAGGTATTGAATTTATTATAAAATGTTATGTACTTAAAACTCTTCTAATGAAACTAGAGTCATCATGCGATATTAACCTAGACTTAATGCTAAGAAGGCCAGTTTGAATAATTCAATTCATGTCACCTTAAGTATCTTTTCAAATGGAATTAACTTTATCTCACCCCAAAAAAAAAGCTTCCTGTTCCAGTTAGAATCACAGAATATGAGGGTTGGAAGGGACCTCAGGAGATCATCTAGTCCAACCCCCTGACCAAAGCAGGACCAATCCTCAATTAAATCATGCAACAGATTTTTGCCCCAAATTGCCCCCTCAAGAATTGTACTCACAACCCTGGGTTTAGCAGGCTAATGCTCAAACCACTGAGCTATCCCTCCCCCCAATTACTGATGCCACGAAAGTTCTGTCTTAAATCATTTCACCACCATTTTCCCAACAATTTCAGTCTATCCTTTCCAGGAGATTTCTTAAATTTTGAGGGCTGGCTTCTGTGTAAAGGGCCCTACTACTAAACCGAGATTATGAAGAACAGCAATTCCAAGGTCATGAAAGGATGGCAAGATGCAGGCAAACTAAATGTAACCCCAAGTAGCAGCATTAGTTCAACATGGATAAGAATCAGGGCTGCATTTCAGTCACAGATGCAACAGTATTGTAGCTCCTGCTGTCATTTGGTTGCTACACAACTATCATTCCCTTTTGCAACTCCACATTCCTAATACTGAAAGGTGTCACATTGCACTGACAGTCCAAGTCTGCATAGAATGGGCAGCCTTATCAGTATTAATGCACATAAAAATAAGATGAGATAGACTTTGTAGCACCTTAGAGACTAACCAGTTTATTTCAGCATAAACTTTCGTGGGCTATAGCCCACTTCATTGGATGCATAGAATGGAGCAGAAGTAAGATGCATTTATACACACAGAAAGCGCCATTCCATTAAAGATTTGATGGTGTCAATTCTGAAAGAGAAAAACTTCCAAAACAGACTCCAACGAGAAACTGAAGAACTAGAATTAATTGTCAAATTGAACACAATTAACCATGGGCTAAATAGGACTTGCAAATGGTTCTCTCATTACACTAATTGATTGCATTTCCCGAGTTAATTTACCTTCAATAGTTATCTCGTGCAGACACAGAGATCCATTTCAAAAGGTATTTTTCTCTCCTGCTGATAATGGCCAATCCAAATTTAACAGCCTCTTAGAATTGATATGCTAATGTACACCTTTTTTTTGCGCCGTGTGTATAAATGCATCTTACTTCTGCTCCATTCTATGCATCCGATGAAGTGGGCTATAGCCCATGAAAGCTCATGCTGAAATAAATGGGTTAGTCTCGGAGGGCTTGTCCTCACTACGGCAGGGATGCATCGATTTTTTGGCGATCGATTTATCGTATCTTGTTAAGACGCGATAAATCGATCGCCAGCAGCTCCCCCGTCGACTCCGGAAGTCCAGCTCGTCAAGAGGCGCAAGCTGGAGTCGACGGGGACCGTGCCAACGACGGCCACCGCCGTGAGGACAGGAGGTAAGTCGGCTGTAGAGACGTCGATTTCAGCTACATTATTAACGTAGCTGAAATTGTGTATCTACAGTCGATTTTCCCCCCTAGTGGAGACCAGCCCTAAGGTGCTACAAAGTCTTCCTCATCTTATTTACGGATACAGACTAACACGGCTGCTAATCTTAAACCCATAAAAATAAGGAAGGTGAACAGCAGAAGATGCCATGATGATGGGTGTGGCATGAGATCACAAGTCAAATTAAAAAAAAAGTTAGATTAAGAAAGGGAGGAAGAGACGAACAGAGACAAGAGAGTTCTAAATAGACCCTATTAAGAGGCATTTCTTTACAAAGTGTAGTTGGGTGTCCTCCCATGTGGTTCTGCAGGGCAGAGAAGAGAAAAGGTTAACTATATGTAACTGCTCTTTGAGTGTCACCTCTGATTATTCACACTTGTGGGATTGGTGCCCTGGCAGCTCAAACTACAGGTGCCAATTCCACAAATGAGAATAGATAGCAGTAAAAAAGAAGAACATGTTATCTACCTCTGCGTAACAAGCCAGGAGGGTTATGGTTGGATAGCAAGCCAAGAGCTGAAGTTCTTACAGTCCGTTTGATGTATCTAGGCTTCCCTGAGCTCAGTCAAAAGAAACAAACAGAAAAAAGGTCCCCATGGTCAGCTATTTAAACAGAACTCACGAAAGATTAAAATTAAAAATAGTTTGGACAAACTGGAGAAATGGCCTGAAGTAAATAGGATGAAATTCAGTAAGGACAAATGCAAAGTACTCCATTCAGGAAGAAAAAATCAGTTACATACATATAAAATGGGAAATGACTGCCTAGGAAGGAATTTGGATCACAAGCTAAATAGAAGTCAACAGTATAACACTGCCGCAAAAAAACCAAACATAATTCTGGGATGTATTACCAGGAGTGTTGTAAGCAAGACACAAGAGGTAAGATTAGGCCTCAGCTGGAGTATTGTGTCTAGTCCTGGGTGCCACATTTCGGGAAAGATGTGAACAAGAGTCCAGAGAAGAACAAAAAAAAGTGATTAAACATCTAGAAAACATGACCTATGAGGGAAGAAAGAAAAAAAATGGGTTTGGTTAGAAGAAAAAACATGATTACAGTTTTCGAATACATAAAAGGTGTTACAAGGAAAAGAGAGAAGTTCTTGATAACCTTTGAGAAGCAGTGGGCTTAAATTGCAGCAAGGGTGATTTAGGTTGGACATTAGGAAAAACTTCTTAACTATCAGGGTAGGTAAGCACTGGAATAAATTGCCCAAGGTGGTTATGGAATCTCCGTCACTGGACATTTTTAAGAGCAGGTTAGACAATTACCTGGCAGGGATGGTTTAGATAATACTTAGTCCTGCTTGGAGTGTAGAGAACTGGACTGAAAGACCTCTCGAGGTCCTTTCCAGTCCTACAATTCTATGATTCTACAAGGCTTTCTTCAGCCTAAACAAAGAACAGGAAAGAACCTCCAGGATCAAATCCAGGCCACAAGTAACTCCATTATATAATCCTGTTAATAAATTTATCAAGCTCCATCTTAAAACTGATTCAGTTGTTTGCCTATTGGAAGGCTTTTCCAGAACCTCCTCCCAGAACACAAATGTCACTGGGAAGGATGGCTTTATGAGGCATAGGAGTTTAAGAGCAGTAAAAAGTAATTTTAAATCAGACCAAACGAGGGCTCTTCTACCAGTCATTTCCTTCTTCCTCCATGTGGGAACTGGCTCTGATTTTTAATTCCAACTCCACTCTATAGGACACAGCTGGGGAATTACTGCATTCACTAAAGAGATCTTTGCCCTGCTATCCTGATATTTAAAATATGCAGCTCTAGTCAGAAAAAGCACATTAACTCTCTTTGCCAACCCCTGAACAAGGTCTAACATGCCTGGTCACCCCATGTCTGGTGTTCTCTTAATAGAACTTGCTCCTCTGTGAGGATTACGGTAGGTAAATCACAATGCTGAATTGTCTATCAGGTTCTGGGCAACTGTAAGGAAAGTGCTCATGGACCAATCAGATAATTTTGAACTAATTAAATTATGCAGGGATGCTAGTTAATGCCTTCTTAGTCCACATAGCTAAATGGTCTCCCAAACTTTAACACTTAAGCTATGCCTACACTGCAGTTAACCCAGGATCTTACATGGGTTTAACCTTAACTCTCCCCCTTTCTGACTAGATAAAATATCTCTAGCCCAGGTTTAAAGTTGCTTTAAATATACAGGCTAGTTTACCTAGCTGGTGATGTAGGTTAGGAAATGAGGCTTAAATCTGGCCTGGAACCCACACACTTTGCAATAAGGACAAAGGCTAAATCACTTGAGTCCTAAAGTCGTCTTTCTTTAACCTCCGGACCCTCAGGTGCATCTACCAGTTTCTGCTATTTATTTCAATCTTGTACTGGCCTGTTCAGGCTTCTGAGTGTCACACTGAGGGTCTGACTTCTCTATTGTTCTGTGCAATGTTTCTCTAGATCACCCTCTTTTTCTCTTTCCAGGCGTGTCCATATTATCACTTGCTCTGGAAGACGTGCTGACAGCATCCATAAAGTCTGTCTCAGCACGAAGACCTATTATATATACCCCCTGTGATAAATGAGCGAGTGGGTGCTCCCTTTTGGGGACACCCAGCCAGCAAGTTAGCTATAGAATCCCTCTTAGAATCATAGAATAGAATCTCAGGGTTGGAAGGGACCTCAGGAGATCATCTAGTCCAACCCCCTGCTCAAAAGCAGGACCATTCCCTATTTTTGCCCTATATTCCCAAATGGCCCCCTCAAGGATTAAACTCACAATCCTGGGCTTGGCAGGCCAATGCTCAAACCACTAAGCTATCCTTCCCCCCCTCTCAGTAGCTCATTTCTACTTCCTTTACCTTTAAAGGGTTAAAAAAAAGTCTCACTGCATGCACAGGTAAAGGGAAGTGAGTGGGCACCTGGCCAAAAGAGCCAATGGGAGAGCTACAACTTTTAAAAATTGGGACAAGACTTCCCCCTTGTGTCTGTTGTGCTACAGGAAAGAGGGGAACAGGGAATGGTTATGCTGTGAGATGCTGAAGGCCAGGTATGAAAATCATCAAACTCATACCTAGAAATTGCCTATTTGAAAACCCAGATATGTAAGTAGATCAGAAAATGTGTAGGCAGACATGATTAGGTTTATTTTGTTTCTTTCTTATGGCTTGTGGACTCCTCTGCTAACCCCAAATGCTTTTGTTTTGCTTGTAACCTTTAAGCTGGACCTCAAGGTCATTCTTGACATTTAATTTTTGTAAGTGGGTTTTTAAAATCTAGCAAAAGCTTATGTTCCAGATGTATTTTCTTTCTTTTTGTTTTTAATAAAATTTACCATTTTTAAGAACAGGATTGGATTTTTGGTGTCCTATGAGGTTTGTACATATGTTGTTTAATCAGCTAGTGGCAACAGCTGATTTCCTTGTTTTCTTTCTCAGCCCTTCCCTGGATGGGGGGGTGAAAGGGCTTGAGGGTACCCCACAGGGAGGAGTTCTGAAGTGCTCTTTCCTGGGTTCTCAAAAAGGTAAGGAGGGGTTGTACTTGGGTGGTGGCAGCATCTACCCATCCAAAGTCAGAGAGAAGCTATAACCTTGGAAGTTTAGTACAAGCCTGGAGTGGCCAGTATTAATTTTTAGAATACTTGTGGTCCCCCACCTTCTGCACTGGAAGTGCCAGAGTGAGAATCAACCCTGACACCCCACATACAGGTGAGAGCGGAAATAAAGAGGACATAGAAATGTGGGTATGGCTTTGCAGTGGGGATGGTCACACCCAAGCCAGGCCACCACAGGTGCTCAGACCTAGGTAGCAACCACCTGTGTTAACTGTGTAGAGTAGACATAGTTGCAGAGAGAAAAGGAGAGAGAAGCATGGCTAGACTGCAATCAGTAGGAGTTCGCAGAAGAAGAGCTAAATACCCTGATGTTCACAGAAGTTTGACCAAAAAGTGTCAGCAGGGCTAAAGTTAGAAAGCAATGAAGAGGCCTCATCTTAAATAGGAAAAAAAAGAGAGTTGCTGACATTAAAATGGGATAAAAGGAGGGCAAATGGGACAGATAAGGTAGAAGGTCTCAAAGCACCACTTTTCAGACACTGGGGCTGGAGTCAGTCCCAGTCATGACTCCATGACGGCCCCTGGCACCAAGCTATTTGTCAAATGGCAATGAGCATTAGGTTAGGATACACCAATTATTGAGGGGATATTTTTTTACTTGTATCTGTCTTTATTTACATTTTGGCATAGAAGCTATGGTGACAACAGGGATTACCCAGGAGCAAGAGATAAAGATATCTGTCTGTCAACTGGTTCAAGGTAAAAAAAATCTCAAGCATAACTCGCCTCCTCATGAGTAATGGCCTCTCCCCAAACACAACTGGCATGTGTTGAACTACCCTGTTTCCCCGAAAGTAAGACATCCCCCGAAAATAAGACGTACTTCCAGTTTTGCCTCTCGCTGTAATATAATGTAATGTAATTTTGGGAGCAAAAATTAATATAAGGCACTGTCTTATTTTCGGGGAAACACGGTACTGAGAGAGCTTCAACTTGGCTTTTTCAAATTCCCCAGTGAAGTGCAGGTATGTGAGAGAACAGGAGGACCAGAAAGTCTCAGGCAAGGTTTGCTAATCTTAGGAACTCCACATCAGACAGGGATGCACAAGATTTTAAATGTAGCAGAATACAAAAATTACTATCAATATTTATAAAACACAAACATTACCAACAGGATGTTTTATATAACAGGAAACTGAAGGGGAAAGTCAGTTCCTCTTTCTAAATACAAAGTTAAGTAATGTTACACACTTATTGGGGGGCTGGGGGGAGCCAAATGCCACTCACCAGGATAGACTTCATCAATAGCTGGCTGTGTCTGTGTAGTTTTGTAAGAATGTACGCTCCACAAAGCACAGTGCGCCACCTTCTGCGTTTTCTACAGTGCAGAGCTCATTGCAAGCACATAACTGTTATGATAATAGAAGCCCCTAACAGATGCTTCAAGGCTCAAGACCTAAAAGCTATACCACTGTTAGACACTATAGGCTCATGTGAGACACCAGGAGTGGAGCTCTGCAGAGGCAATTTTTTGAAGAAGAGCAGATAAGAACAACATTGGTCAGAGCCTTATCTTCAACCTGGTGCAAGGATCAGCTATCAGCAGGTACATAAATCAAGTAACTAGCTATCAGCAAATCACTAATAGCAAGGTCTTTAGCTACTTTCCAGTTTCAGTATAGGGGAACCTTAGACCACTTAACCACTTAGACAGGACATACAGCATCTCAAGCAATATTTTCTCTTTTAACTTTATGTGCAATTAGTAGTAGTTTTATGAAGGTTCAAAATGAGATGGACTCCCTGATAGACTGGAAAAGTTCTTATCAGCCAAGCTCAGCTGCTTCCATCTCTTTTTCACTCACTGAAAATTATTCTGGAAATTGAAACGGCTATTTCTAAAACGAGAGCAAATTCTCTATGAAGCTCATGTTGTCCAAAAGAGCTCAAGGAAGGAGAGAACACCTCTTACCTTTTTCCTTAGACTGCAAAGAAATGGATTCCTCACAGCTCCCGCTGCATTACAGGAGAATCAATTAACTTGACCTGATTTACGGATACAAAGGTTGCTTAAAGTAATAATTTCTTACCTTTAGTCCATGTATTAGGGAAAAGGACCATGGAAAAGCCAATCGCAGAATAGTGCAAGAACGTTTATATACCATAAGACAACACATTATAGTTACAGCTCTGACAGTAAGTGAAAGGGTGTTTCAATGGGATCGGCAATATAGTCATTAAAGAAATGGTGAGGGGAGAGAGAGCTTACCTGCTGCTCCTTCAGCTTGGCAGCCCCAAGCTCTGAGAGAGAGACAGTTAGCTTTTCTTGCTGTTCAGCTAGATACTTCTGATAGAGGCTCAGAAGTTCCTGGCATTCTCTGTACTGCTGCTGCAGAGGTGAGACAGTAAGTTAAGGGGAAAAAAATATTCTATATTGAAAAGTTAAACAAATACCAATTTATTCGCTGTAAATCTGTTTTAGTCCTGTGGTAACTGAAGCCATAAAATGCAGAATTCAGAAAGACACACCATATGAGCATGGGGGGGGGGGGGAGCGTGGGAAGGGGGAGATGGGTGGATACTCTGGATGTGCCTAAAGGGAAATGAAAAGACAAAGAACAAGGTCCATCTTATCCTCCACCCATAAGACAGAGACAAAGCACCTTCACCAGATTTACAAACACTTGAAGGAGATGAGTACAGGAGGTGGGTTATGATATTTCAGTTAGCAGAGTTACAGCCCTCTTTGCGTATGTGGTCCTATGTGTATTTAACTAATGAGGATAGTGCTAATGCTTTAATCATCAATAGCCAACCGGGTAAATATTCCACTTTTTAAGTACAGCTATGGATTTGGTGCTCACTCAATTAAACTACTGATGGATCATAAACACAGCCACAGTTGTAGGACTACAGGACTTTCAGAGACCAGCAATGATTTTTGCATTGTTATCTGGAGAAGCAGCAACCTGTGGTATTTGCAAGGATATTAGCAATAGTGTCCTGCCTTGCTTGCAGCACTGAAATTCCAAAAGGACATAAATCTGCTCTTCACCTGTCATTGTGTAATTCCCTCCCTTGCTCATTTACCATGGTAAAACCATTTATGCTCCCCCCTCGTTCCACCCCTCCCCAATTTCAATTATTCATGCAGATGGGATAAGGACTCAATGTCCAAAGAGGTTACTCTGGATAAATATTTTAATAACCAATCATCACAATTAAGGTAGGGAACCAAAACTTCTTCAAATATATAAAATGATGTTGAGTTACAGATTTCCCTAACATTTTTATGCTCTACTCATCGCTTCTGGGCAAATTCGTGTTGCAATCTTTTTTGCCAATCATGGTTGCATAAATAACTCACCGCTTTGTTATTCCCCATTATGATCCTTTAAAAAAAAAAAAAAAAAAAAAAGAGCCAAAAATGGGATGAGCAAAGCGTTTTGGGGAGGGATCAGAAGGGAGGTGATTAAGATCTAATGCTAAGTAATAAGGAGAGCTTCTAAAACACCTTTGCTCAGCATCTTGAGATAAAGGAGGATACAAACAATGGTCTAAATAAGCTAATTGCTTTTTCTAGTCAATCTCTCTGAAGCCTGAGTGATTTTACTTTTCTGTGCATTTTGTCAGAGAGCACCAAAAGGCTGAAGTGATTTGTGATGGTCTCAGGAGTCTCTGCCAGCTATGATGTATATAAAAGGAATTTTTTATTCCAGCTGTAACCATAGGCAGTAATGTTTATAGTAGGTGAACATATTAGCCTGGACGCAGGGCATGAATTTTACTGTAGAAAAAGCCAGTACGTTTATACGGCCTAAGAGTTAAATGTCAGTATTTGAAGACAAATTATAGGCAAATTCATTTAAACCCATGTTATGTGGCAGAATATAAAAACAGACAGTCCTATCTTTATCAATTTTTTATCTCTCTCTTAATTCACTCTGCTTCCAACAGCCCCTCTCCCCACTATCTGCCCACTGCTGTTCCCTATCCATGTGGGTGAGGGGAATGTACACCCCAATGGGCTTTGGGGTACACACATAGTGGGGGCATATCTATTCTTGTTCTTGCCAGTGCATTACACATAGTTCTGTATTTCAAACATGAAAATTATACAGTGGGAGAGTTACAGCCGATGAAACTAATACAGTGGGAATGCATTACACCAGAGGGTCCCAAACTCTGCTCCATGGGCCACTGGCAACCTTGAAGCACTTGCTGTGCACGTGATGCCTCTTCTTGCTTCTAGCTGCTCAATTTAATTAAGAGAGAACCGAAAACATGACTTGCTTCCCTAACATTACTTCTACACGTCAGCAATGGCTGGCATTATGGAAGGGGTGATGGTTTACACGGGCATGAAATATAGGAGAGAAGTGCATTTTCTCTTTTTAAATGTTTCACATTTTGACAGTGGTTAGGAATCCCTGCATTAGAAGATAAAACCTTGTTCATTCACACAGTACTAGGGACATTCATTGTGAAGTAACGAGTAAGCAATCAAACAAAAAAAGAGAATATATCACAAAGTGTTCTCTGTTCATTCATTTAGACAAATGTAGCTTAGTTTTAGCTATGATGATACTTCTTACTAAGCTAGTTCATTTACTGCAGTATAATTTTCTAAGAAGCAAGCCTTAATATGAGATATTACTCTTCCACTCTATTAAATCTTTACTAAACATGTGGAAAGACCACCTTACTATGTAGGAATTAACAAGATTCCACACCATACACAAATGCAAACAGGACCTACATCATTCAATTGGGAAAGAAACAATATTGATGCAATGTTGATGAGGAGGCTATGAGTACCTATATATAGACACAGGCTGATAAAATACTTTCACAATCTGCTTTGAAGAAACACACACATTTCAAGGAGGGGGAAAAAATAAATCTATAGGACTACAAATCCTAGAATTAAAACACAACTAAATGTTCAAATAAGATCACATCTCTTTAAGAGGTCAAGAGTCCAAATACTGGATTAACAAGATATTAATTATCTGATTAGAGCTGTTTAGGTTTTCACTGACCTGTATTCTCATTTGTTGCACAAAAAATTAACACTTGAATTCCTGTAATTTGTTACGTACAAAAAAGTTTGTTAAAGCAGTATTAAGCGTGTACAGTAACAAGAAAATTATAAGTAGTCAGGAAATGCAAAGGTTCAGGTTTTAGCAGCAATATTAATTTAGAATGCCGCATATCTTATCTATTTTATAGGATTCGTTTAGTTAAACAATAGATTGAAGTCACAGATACAGAGTTCATTTATGGCTCTTAGAAGCAAAATCCTTCCTTTGAGAGGTTTGTCTTGGAATGCTGGAATTGCCCAAGCTGCACGTGCTGGTAGCATTATACTTGTGGAGACCAGACGCAGACATACTTCCAGGGGCACAAGGGACAGTGAGTGAACCGGGTAATATGGTGGCCGTTAATGTATGCTTCCCCCAGTACTGCCTTTCAGCTGCAAAGTGACATACAGGATTGGAGCAGGACCATGGTTACTGTCCACCACTCCAACTTGCCCCCTCTGGGGCATTTAGGATTGTTGGCAGTACTAGAGTCCCTCTCATGTGTTTAGAAGTATAAGCAACTGTATTATAACTACAGTAAACCCTCGATTTAACGGACCTCGATTTAACGGACTTCGGATGCAACGGACAAAATTTCTAAGCAAGTCTGATGCATCCGAAATCCATTTGTCGAGGGATAGCTGCCGGCTCCCGGCTGCCGCCCGGGTCCAGGCAGCGGGCAGGCTGGCTGCCGGCTCCCGGCTGCCGCCCGGGTCCAGGCAGCGGGCGGGCTGGCTGCCGGCTCCCGGCTGCCGCCCGGGTCCAGGCAGCGGGCGGGCTGGCTGCCGGCTCCCGGCTGCCGCCCAGGTCATAGCAGCAGACAGGCTGGCTGCCGGCTCCCGGCTACCGCCCGGGTCCCAGCAGCGGGCGGGCTGGCTGCCGGCTCCCGGCTGCCGCCCGGGTCATAGCAGCGGACAGGCTGGCTGCCGGCTCCCGGCTACCGCCCGGGTCCCAGCAGCAGGCGGGCTGCGGAGCTGCTGCCCCGGCCCTGTGGTGGGCGGGCTGCTGCTCCGACAGCTCGGTTTTCTTTTTGTATTAAATAACGGACTTTCTGATTTAACGGACACCCCCTCGCCCGAATTAGTCCGTTAAATCGAGCTTTTACTGTACCAGTTTCCCAGTAGTCAAGGAGTCAAGGGCCCTCCGCTGCATCCCACTAGCACAGCCAGAATTTGCTCCTTAGGAAAAAAATAATAGCAAATACCACACATGTACACAGTAGGCCTGTTAACATTTGCTTGACATTTTGTAATGTTCACAGTGCAAACCGTAATGTTGCAAAAACACAGGGTTTCCCTCCCCCTGGCACTCCCTTCCCCATTTAATGTCCTAAGATTTGGTTTGTTTTTAATTGAAAACCTGGGAGTTCTACCAGGGGCTCCCCCAGAAATTTTTCACACAGTACGCACAACTGAACCACAGGTTTAAGTTCACATGGCGCCACCAAGGTCTGGCCTGGCTGCCCCTCTGTCGAGAGGCCAAATTTCAGCGAGTGGCAATGCGACTTGGTGTGGGGTTGCATCACCACTCAGGTTTGGCGCAAAGACCTCTCCGTCATGATGGAAGGGCTACTGGGACAAAATTTCAGCCACTCGGTTTGGGGGCCCTCGGCAAACCACCCATTTCCCTGCTCCTTGGATGGCACTGCCCTTGCCAATGATATGCACCACGCATATGATGTATACAGCTATGGGCACCACTGAGTTCTTTGGCTTGCAAAGCCTACTTCCTCCAGCAGCTTCCCTAGTAAAGTTATTCGTTTCTGCATATTCACCTATGCAATACTGAAAAACAATCGGTGCATCTTTTTCGGACGGTACTCACTGCTTTACAACTTGATAGAAGGCCAAACACATTCCCTAATCTGCTAATCGAGAACCAACATTTTCATATTTAGCGAAGCAGGGACCTCACAACAAGGACCAGTTACTTGCCAAAGTTGCAAAGTTCAGTCTTTTTGGAATTATTCCCGAGTGGGGAAGAGTAATGGGTAATGAATGGTGTCCCTAGCCTCTGTCTGTCAGAGGGGGGTGATGGATGGCAGGAGAGAGATCGCTCGATCATACCTGTTAGGTTCACTCACTCCGGGGCACCTGGCATTGGCCACTGTCGGTAGACAGGATGCTGGGCTAGATGGACCTTTGGTCTGACCCAGTATGGCCGTTCTTATGTTCTTATGTTATGTAAGAGGGGAAAGAAGCAACAGGAATTTTTATTTAAAACAAATTCTAACAATTTGTCCAAAAGAAAATGATATTTCTTGCCTCAAATTGGTAAAAAGACGAAGCCTTAAGACAGATCAAGCATGGGAAGTTACAGTCTCAAAAGGACATTTTCAAGAGGCTATCATCAAGGGAAGATGGAATTTCAAGTGACATTGTTTTACAATCATAAACCAATGACAAGGGGCCCAGTTATCTATCTTGGGTATTTATTTGTCCCCTATCCCCATAGTAGCCAAGCATCTCACTGTCTTTAATGTATTTATCCTCACAACACCTCCCTCTGTGAGGTATGGCAGGGCTGTTACCCCCATTGTACAGATGGCAAACTGAGGCACAGAGAGTGTAAGCAATGTGCCCAAGATGACAAAGGATGTCTGTGGCAGACTGTGGTTCAGACTAGTGGTCTAATCACCAGACCGTCCTTATTCACAAACCCATGTTATTTTGATCTTCTGCATAAAGAGCTCCACCCTGTTTTAGAAAGAGGGAGTCAACTCCAGCCTGTCCTCCACGCAGCCCCTCACCCTGTCGAGGATTCTCTACGAGTCCAGAGATTATTATGGGAAGAAGAAAAAGTGGAGTGAATCTGGGAAAGGAGACATATCATAAATTGTTATTAAGATCTAAATAAAAGTTGACAATAGGTTACAATATGTGCACAACTGCTCTGTCCCTTCAAATGGTAGGGGGATGCGGGCTTCAGGGCCTGTGATCTTGGCAGGGTGTGGGGGAGGCTTGTCAGCGCATGTATCTTCTGCATGGGCTAGTACATTTTTCAATCCCTGCCAATGGACAGATGTGCAGGTAAATCAGGACTAGTTATCACCCTTGATGGCAGTCTCAGCACTAGAGTTACCAATGTCCCGATATTATAGGGACAGTCCTGATTTTCGGGTCTTTTTCTTATATAGGCTCCTATTACTCCCCACCCCGGTCCCGATTTTTCACACTTGCTGTCCAGTCACCCTACTCAGCACAGAGGACAAGGACTGGCAAGGAATGAACAGGTGTTCCCGCCAAGTTAGAGAGGAAGAAGACTGGTGCAGGTACAAGGGCTGTAGAACTTTTCACTGCCAGTAGGCTGCTGCCGCTGCTCTGTGACAAAAAAGGGCCTTCAGTCTGGCAATGCTCTACACCAGTACTAACCTAGGACCTCCTCTTCCATTGGCACTCACTATTGCCTTTGAATATTCATGCTTTAGAAATGGCCTGTGATTGACTCAGAAGCCTCAGAGTAAAAAATTTTGTCACCAGGCCAGTCAAACCAGTCTCTGGACATTTACATGTGATCCAACACAGTGAATTCAGTGTATGCCCTCTGAACAATACTATAAAAAAGTTGTTTGTAAGGCTTAAATTACATTTAAAAGTTTAAAGCTTATTCTAATAAGCAAAAAATCACAATACCCAAGATAAACAGGGGTTCATGAACAGTCTTCGGTAGCGCAAATTGTGGTACACTCTGCAATTCCCCCCCCTTCCCCCCCACGCCATATTCCACAATGCAGCTCAATGTAGATAAATTTAATTAGAAGATATCACTACTCTTTAATGATTCAGTTTATTATGCAACTTGTATTTGAAATATATGCACTACATACACTTATATCCTCCTCTGGCCCCCTGTTCAGTTGACCTCAGAACAACAGAAACAACATGAATGCATTGCCACAAAGCAGAGTCAGGCCACAACACGTGCTTCTTGATCCTTCAAAGTAACACCACAAAAAAAAATGGTTGAACCTATGTGAATTATTGTTCTGTGAAAAGGTGAAGCCTGGGAACTTTCACGTAGCTTTATTACCTAAATTCTGAAGATGCTGTGAAGACTGAAGTTAATAAAATGTTTTATGAACAACTTCACTTCACTGGTTCTTATATAACTGAGCTTACGTGGACTGTCTGGCACAATCAGGTTAAGAAGCTTCTAGGGAAATTTCTGCACATCATTTTTTTAATATATTAAAAAGGTTCTGGGGCAGGCATTAACGGTGGTGCAAGAGTATTCAGTTCAAGTCAAAACTTCCTTGGGATTTGAAACCTTCAGGAAACAAGTATTTGAAAGCACTATGGAGGAGCAAGGTAAGCATAACAACATAATGCTATCGTCTCAAATGTGAAGTCCAAGAGACATGTTTTCATTCACACTTGAATATTTTAATGCTATTAACTAGTAGCTAGTAAATTAATCCAAGATGCAAGAGTAAAAGAGGAAGACACAAGGAAAAAGGTCACAATGCCCACAAAAGTTAAGAATCACACTCCTGCATGAAGCCTCATCATTATGTTATTGAATGATATACCTCTCATATAAAGGAACTACTAATACATTCCCATTCTGTTTGAAGGGAAATTAAATTTACATTCTTTGGGAATATGGTATCATAATTAGTTCATGACTTGATTACACTTTGAAGTGAGCCAAGACTGCATATTGCGCATACAAATTAGTTAAGTTATGGTTACCTACCTTAAGCAAAAGCTACAGCATTCAGAACAAAGTTAGAGACTAGGCTAGGGCAGTTCTTTTGAGCTATTAGACGGCATATGCGAGATATCAGATTCAAATCTCTTCTATTCCCATCTGGCATCAATAAGTCCAGAGTAACTTAAACATGCAGTTTCCTTTCCATCTCCACCCATACCACCTGCACAGTAATTGTTAAAAGTGATTTAAAAAGCAATGACAAGCACTAAACTTCCTATACTGGTCAAAGCACCAAAATGATTTATTTCTACAAATAAGATGAAAATAAGGAGCTAGTATTCACAGCTACCAAGCCATTTTATGCTGCTTAGTTGATGGCCTTCCTGAGTATACATTTAAAATAAATTTGAAAATACTGAGATAATACAATGCAATGTAGGGCCTCTGAAAACTGGTCAAACCAAAGATCACTACAGCAAGACTAAAGGAACAAAGAGCTTTCAAAGTTAAAATTAATTCCTCATGGTATGTGAGCACTTTAACCCACAAAAGTCTGGGTTATTTTACCTCAAAGTTCTTACTATGGACTAATGAGTTTCTTAATCTGAAAAATCAAAAACTTCAGTAGGTGGTTGGTTCAAGCAAGGAGCCCAGAATTGGGCCCATTATCATTGCTGGATGTGCCAATCGAGCTAGACAGCTTGCCTTCCCAAAGGTGGGTAAGACACAACACGCCACTTTTCTTTCCATGTGAAATGCACACGTGCTCCAGCATATATATATATGAAGTTTTTGATTTTTCAGATTAAGAAACTCATTAGTCCATAGTAAGAACTTTGAGGTAAAATAACCCAGACTTTTGTGGGTTAAAGTGCTCACATACCATGAGGAATTAATTTTAACTTTGAAAGCTCTTTGTTCCTTTAGTCTTGCTGTAGTGATCTTTGGTTTGACCAGTTTTCAGAGGCCCTACATTGTATTGTATTATCTCAGTATTTTCAAATTTATTTTAAATGTATACTCAGGAAGGCCATCAACTAAGCAGCATAAAATAATCAAAAGGCTCATACATCTAACAATTACGATGGACAAATGCATAAGTAATACAGTTCTTGACCGTTTCCAAGAGATGCTGCATCCACTCAACTCAGATAATGGCCGTGCCACCCCAGGAAATGCTCAAGGAAATTTGTATGTTCCTAAAATCCATATGGATTTTGGCAAAGCTTCCTTCATGGCCCCAGGTGCGATCTCATCTCTCTCGCTCTCCTGGCCCTTGTTTGAACATTCTATACTATCACAATTTTTAATCGAAGAATAAAACCCTATTGCTGCATATGCTGGACCTAGCCATTTCTTACAAAACTTTATTCTTTATATCATGTATATTATATTTATTCAGTTCTTACAGTATGTGTGTCACTGTGATATCGGAGCACCTTTTACTTATGCATTAAGCAACTTAACTAATATCTGTTGTGTGTGAGTCTTTCTCTCTCCCTCTCTCCAGGAGGAAAGTTGTGTGAGCAGTTTTAATTTTTTTTATTTTTATTCGTGCTTATTATATACAATAAAATATATAATAAAAAATTAAAACTGCTCACACAACTTTCCTCCTGGAGAGAGGGAGAGAGAAAGACTCACACACAACAGATATTAGTTAAGTTGCTTAATGCATAAGTAAAAGGTGCTCCGATATCACAGTGACACACATACTGTAAGAACTGAATAAATATAATATACATGATATAAAGAATAAAGTTTTGTAAGAAATGGCTAGGTCCAGCATATGCAGCAATAGGGTTTTATTCTTCGATTAAAAATTGTGATAGTATAGAATGTTCAAACAAGGGCCAGGAGAGCGAGAGAGATGAGATCGCACCTGGGGCCATGAAGGAAGCTTTGCCAAAATCCATATGGATTTTAGGAACATACAAATTTCCTTGAGCATTTCCTGGGGTGGCACGGCCATTATCTGAGTTGAGTGGATGCAGCATCTCTTGGAAACAGTCAAGAACTGTATTACTTATGCATTTGTCCATCGTAATTGTTAGATGTATGAGCCTTTTGATGGGGAGCCTTGAGGATTTAGTAGTCCATGATTTCTCCCCAGTAATACTCACAACATCTGTGAAGGGCTGCACATATTTAATCGTGTGCAGTAAAAAAGTAAATTCAACCTGTGCTGTGTTGGAAGAATGCAAAGCCAAAGAGTACTACACCTCCCAGCACCAAAAAAACCCCAACAAAAAACCATGCTGTTTTTTCCTTTTACATATTTAGAGTGCAAAATTAAAACAAATAAAAGGAACACTGCATAATTTAGCTGTCATTTTCGATCAAATTGCTCATAATTGTAACCATAAAATGATAATATTCTACCATATGTGCATCTGCAAAGATGACAAAGACACTGGTCAGCTCCACAGAGAAGAAAAATAAACCTAACGCTCCCCCTAGTGGTCATTGATGAGGCTTGCAATAGCCTAACATTTTTTGTTATAGTCACAGCGTTCTTCCTAAATTTAAGGAAGAGAGCAACTGTCCAACCTGGAGGTTAATGTTGTCATACAGAAGGGACTAACAATTCATTCTGAAACATGCAAGCCAATGGAATAATCCTACTGATACCATTCTTCCTAAAATGAGTTCCCTTTATTTACATTCATTTGTGCTATTACATAAAATACCTAACTCTAGAAATGCTCGGTGTTTATTGGAGATCTTTCGGAGAATTCAAAAACCTTTTATAGTAGCAGCTGTTACTGTTTACATTAAAGCTATTAGTCAGACCAATACTACTTGACAGTCAATCATCTGTGCTCTTTTCTCTAATTTGACAACAGACCTCCTTTAAGGAGTCTGAAGGGGGGAAAGGTGGTTTTACGCTGTGGGGGAAATAAGGTATCTTGTACAGCAGAGGGATGATCATCCTGTTCCATCAAGGCACACTAATGGGAGTTATTTAACAGGATAAAGACTGTGCAGCTGTCTGGAGGACCGGGTGCAGGGCTATGAGGAGATGAGAAAGACACCAGGGCTGTAAAACCTCTGACTCAAGGCAGAGCTACAGTACCTCCATCTGAACTAAAAAGCATGCATATTAAATTAGAAGGGCGGCTGCTCTGAGGATGAGACTGTAAGATCACAAAACAACAGCTCATTTTATAACAAAGCTAACCCGGTTTGGTCCTGGTTCGTACTGGAATGGGCGACCACCAGGGAATGCATAGTGCTCTAAGTCTTGTTGCTTCCTTGTGAGAAACAATCACTCTTCACAATTCTATATATTTGATGCCTCTGGCTGAAACCTTCTCTTCTGGACCTCAAAAAGGAATAATATTGAGACAAAAGCAGATTCTCCTTAAGCCATGTGGCAGCTCCACTACGCTCAGATATAAAGGTTTCCAGTTCAATTCCTTGCTGCAGCGGAGTCCTCAACAATCAGGATAATCTTTTGTTTGCTGTCACCTCATTCAAAAGTTGCCTTTCTGCAGACTGCATTGCCCACATCAGGCTTGGCTTATCAGAGTGCACTTAAAGCAGTGGCATATAGTTTAAGTGGATCATTCCCCATCTGTAAAATGGGCGTCTGAGCCCCACAATATCTTGTGATCCTTGGGTGAAAAACACCAAGAGGCTTCTTGCTGGACAAGGATGAGAAAGAAAAGCTCAATCCACCAGGAAGTCCTTGCCCTTCTTGTGGTACTGTTTGCACTGGTGAAATAGCAGCCTGCATGCTGTTCTCATAACTATACAGAAGCATAGATCATTCTAGCTAATTTTGTTTTTCCTTTTAGAACTATTGCTATTTTGACAGCTTCTAACCTTGTTAGAACACAATCTGCTAGCAACACTGTTGATGAGGGAAATGCAAAGCACTCTCTTCTGGAAGGCGGGTGGGGTCAAATCAACAAATTCTGTACAAGTATTATTACTAATTTTAATTTTTTAAACAACAATCTCGTGTGCCAGCGCACTGCAGAGAGTCACTTTTCTGTCACGCATGTCAGCTGCAACTCTGTAATTTAGAGGAGTACTTCAGAATGACAAACGCTTCAGAAAGTTAGTGCTTTGTTCTAGAAACTGGCCTTAAATGCACCACACTGAGAAGTGCTGGTTACACTGAACTGAAGCCAATGAAGAAAAGATTTAATAACAGTCTCATTATAAGGTTCATTGTTGTAGGACTACTTAATATACAAGATTAACACATCTTATCTCCCAGTTTCACTGAAACCTATTATACCCCTCATTAATACATGCACATTGCTACATCATTTACAAAGCTAAGCTCTCAAACAGTATTGTACGAAAGAGGGTGTGTTCTGCTTTTACTAGTGCAATTCTCTCTCCAAGCAACCACTGTGCACTAATATGAACCCTAGAGCTCAGAATGCAAGACTTTGTTTAGAGAAACTATGGAGTTCTCTTTGGAGCTGAGAATTAAAAAGACAACTTGTTTTCCTTCACTTAGATATAGCTATCTGTATTTCAATTCCACATCAAGAAGCAGACACACCATTCCACAAACTAGCACAGACAAGCAGAACCATCACCACCAAAATCTGAAGACATTCTAGTGTTCTCTGTTCCCTTGTGATTCAGGATTACTAAAGAGATTAAATTAAAGAAACAGAACAAAGAACCATGATTAATCATGTACACAAAACTTCTAGAAATATTTTATCTCTAGTAGGGCCCAGAAACAGATCTCTCACACAAACACACATACACAAAAACAACCCCTTGAGTGCTAAATACAAAACAGAAACCCTTGACTCATAAATGTTCACCTGCAAATGTTAATTAAATGGGAGGGTCTCCAAACTGGTGTACCTCAAGTACAGGCACTAAGCTTAGATAGAAGGGGAAAAAAATCATTTTCCCCCTCCTACACCTTCACCTCCAGAATGGAATGAATGGACTAGAAATCCCCCTTCACCAGGAAAACAGAAGTATGAGGAGGGATCACGCAACCAACATCATCTACTAACATCCAAACACAACCATTTGGACTGCAAGCTCAAGGCAGAAATTGTCTTTTGTTAGTACAACACCTAGAACAATGGGACCCAGATAGTTACAGTAGCTTTGGGGCATTCACACAATGCAATAAAGAAAGAAAATTAGTTCCACAGTAAAACTCTTGCAGGAAGCTGAGTGCTGGAAAGAGTCTTGGGGAGGGGGGGGGAGAATCTATAGCCTATAATATACCTTGGAAGTGAATGGTGTCTGATAAATGAACTAAATTCCCACCCAGCCCCCACCCCAAGCTTGACCTCTCCAAAGCCAAATTATCCAATGACAGGAGTTCTAAATTGAAGTGAAGTACTGGGATTTGTAGTGTCCCCAAGGACAGCTGGCTTAGTCTATGCAGCATCTAGTTTAGAGCCATCCAGGGGTCACCAAGATAACTCTTCATAGATTATCCTGTCAGAAGGGAAGGCATAAACTTGGTTAAGAGCTAACTGGAAAGCATCCTTGGGTTAGACTGACCTCTGGGAATCCAGTGCACAACTCACAAAACTTTCCACTGTTCCAGCATGAAGATGCTTACCTCTGGCTGACCCCAGCTCTGTATCAGCAAATTAAGTGCCTTAGAAAAAAAGAAGTTGTTTACCTGTACAGTAACTGATGTTCTTTAAGATGTGAAGTCCATACACACACACACACACACACTCACACTCATTCCACATTAGGAGGGTGCACACCCACTCTGCATGCATCAGAGAATTATCTAGTCCAGTGCTTCTCAAACTATCTAATGTGGCGGACCGGCAATAATTTTCCAATGTGCCAGGGATCGGTACCATATTTGTGCCACATTATTATCGTATTCACATAAGCACATCGCACATCATCCATATGTTCTTCTGAAAACAGATTATTATTTAATATTGTCGACTTTATCGGCTGATAATTATTCTTGGTGGAATTCCAGTGTGATTTTTAAATTATACTATTCTTTCTTTCTTTCTTTCCTGGAAACTTGCCGCGGACCGGCAGCTGATGGCTCATGGACCGGGACCGGTCCGCGGACCACCACTTTGAGTAGCACTGATCTAGTCAACAGTACCTATCAGAGCGGCACATGCGTCCTTTCCTTTCTTCACGTGCTTTGCGAGGGTATAAAGGATGGAACCACCCCACCACACTCTATTCCTTAACCACTGTGGGGATGGTAGGCAGGCTGTGGAATGTATAGATGGATTACACATCTCAAAGAACATTAGTCAGTATACAGGAAAGTAACCTCTCAAGTGCTACTCTATATACATATTCCACTTTAGGGGACTCCCTAGCAATAGCCCCACAAGGAGTGGGTCCAAGAAGCCTCTGAAAATACAGATTGCAACACTGATCTTCCAAATCTTGCATTGTCCCTGGCTGCCAACGGTAATGCACAATGCTTCGTAAAAGTGCATATGGATGACCAAGCTGCTGCTCTGCAAAGTCTTGAATTGGGAGGCTCACTAGAGAGGCCACAGAGGTGAACTGTGCCCAGATGAAGTGAGCACCTACTCTGCTGGGCAGCTGCATGCCTACTAGCTGATAACATGACCTGATGCATTGGGTAGTCCAGTTTAATATTTTCTGCATAGACAGAGCTTCTCCTTTGAGTTTTTCTGTGCAAGTCAAACAGTATGGGCAATTTCTGTAAGGCTTTTGTTCCATCCAGGTAGAACAATATGACTCTGCATACTTGGTAAAAACAGAGAGCACTGTAGAAAGCACAAAGGGCAGGACTAAATACTGCTAGTATTTGTTGTTCAACACAAATCTCAGGAAGCACTTGCATTACGGTTGTATCGTGATGTGGAAATGCATATCCTTGGGGTTGAGGGGAAACGTCTGGTCCAGGGAAGGAGCGATGGAGGTGAACTTGAGCTTCTTGGAGAGAGCACCAATAGCCAACAGTCTGGTAGTCTTGCACAGCCTCAAAGTGGATGTGGAGGGGGTGATGTTCATCTTTTCTCCTTTGAGGGTTTACAGTCAAGAGCCTGATCTATCTCTGTGCTTTCCAGACGAGGAAGGCACTGGCCTCAGAGACCCTTTAGCCAGTTTGAAGGTTGAGGATGGAGCAGTCTTCAACAGCCTCCTATCTTCCAAGGGCCTGGATGCCTGCAGACTGACCTCGTCACCTGCTCCATAAGGAAAACCCTCAGAAGCACCAGGTCCCTTTTGAGAAGCACCTAAAATTTCACAGCACTCCAGGACATGTCCTTCACTGAGGCAAAACAGATACATTATGTGTTCATCATTCAGAAGCATGACTGCCTCACAGAGCAGAAAGTTCTGAAAGACCAAGGATTTGCCATGGTCCGACACTGAGGCTGGCACTGCCAGTGACTGCAGAGGGAGAAGAGCTTTTGCTCCGCTGGGGCATCTTAAAGGAAAAATTCTGAAGGGGGTTGCTTGGATGTACCACAGGTGACAGAGAAGAAACCGGGTGTGGCAAAACAGCTCTGCTTTTTATACCATGGAGAAGTTCATGAGAAAGGGACAGGCACATATGCCACCCCGACAGGTAATGTTGACTAAAAAATTCTGGGACACATGTACATTGGATATGTCTTCAGGTATTGTCAGAGCATATGAACAGTACTGTGATGGATGACCTCCCAGTACAGCCACAGGGCATGCCAGGACTCTCAATTCAAAAAGAGTATGGGCAGGGAAGATTTAGCATAACTGTGGGGGGCAAAGGAACCACCTTCCTACAGCAGAGAAATTGGTAACAATACTGTTCCCCATTCTTGAATGAACATTCCCCTGAAAATGTATTAATCTTCAGGCCACTATTTCAAGAAGCCCTGTACTCGAGGAGATGGTAGTTTTGACATGTAGATTCTGAAGTACCCTTAAAAAAAAAGTAAGCACAGCTGAAGGGAGTTCACATTGAGACTGCCACTTACAAAAAAGGAGGCCTTCAGACAGTTGACTGCAGCTCTCTCAGTGGGCTAGCATCTGAGTAAGTGCAAGATATTTCTCTTGGAACTACTTGCAGGGTCCAAGACTTAAAAAGGTAGAAAAAACGGTGTACTGTTGGGGACAGCTGGTGCTGGATTGATAATATTACCAGCCAATTTATGGAGTACAATAATACCAAGAGGCCATCTTCACAAAGAAAAGCCCAAACCCTCCACATTCAATAGGTGAATACATGGATGACTGCTGTTAGTCGGAACAGAATAAAGTCCTCTAAAAATTAAAGATCCTCAATGACAAATGTGGGGAAAGGATAGAGAGAACTGTTCAGGCAGGTATGCTACAGGCTTAAGATAAAAAAAATTGGTCACAAGATTCTCATGGTGGCCACATTGCAGGCAACATCATGGAGTTACAAGCCTCGGGGGACCACATGATGCACTAATGAAGAAGATAGCTAGCACAAAGAAGCTGGACAGGTTTTCTATTCATTCTTGACCTATGTGAAGATGATCACACGGTGAGTCAGATCCCTCCACCTATAAAGCTGCTTGCTGTTAAGCCAAGAAAGAATTTCTTGAGGAACTACAGTGAATGCTAATCCAAGAAGCCCCAATGTGGTATATGGCTTTCCATGGAGAAGGAACATTTTAGTGACGCCAGTCGCTGAGAAGGTCTACCTATGGAATGCACTCCCAGGACTCCAATTCCCATGTTCTTCCTACGGAGACTGGCACTTGAAAGGCTCTAGAGTAGACAAAAGAGTTGAATTATCTGATTCCCAAGTTCCATTTAATGTCAGCCAAAGGATACTCTGAGGTGCCAGGTTCAAGAAAGCTTCTTTCCCCAGAGGAACTAGAGACAGCAAGAGCAAGAAGCTTCTATTTTCCTAAAAACAACAACAACAGGGAGTCTGGACTAGGATTTCTCCTTTGTGCAGAGTAGAGAAGCGCTGACATTTAGCGAATGGGGAGCTCTCCCTTGAGGATGTGGGAGATTGTGCTTGAGTGGTAGCCTGCACAGAAGCAGACTAATTTAAGATGCTGAGTTAACTCAGGAGCACCATGTTGGGCTGAGGGATCCTCAGCTCGCTCACTCTACTTCCATTACATCAGCAGAAGGTCCACATCTTCGACAACTTTCGTAAGGGAGGCCTGGGTAAACGGAAACATACTGCTTATGCTTTTATCCTTGCATCTCCCCAGAAGTCAGAGAGTATTATCTCCATTTTATAGATGGGAGGGTAGAAAGAAGACACTGACTTGCCTAATGCTACAGAGGGAGTCAAGGAATTGAATCTAGGTGTCTGAAGTCCCAGTCAAATAACTTAACCATAAAACCTTCCTTGCTAAACCCAGAAGTGATCCTGGAGTAGCCAGATCCATAGCTGCAGTGTCTTAATGAGCTCAACAGGTGGAATGGACAAAAGGAACCTGTATGGAAATCAGAGTACGTTCCTTTCCTTTTCTCTCCTGAGGCTCTGTCTCCATCACAGATATGGTGAAAGAAAAAGGGAAGAGCTGTGTCAAAAACAAAATCAAAGCAGTAACTGCACAACGCACATGCCTCTAAAGTGAGTAGAAACCGAAAGTACCAAACCAAGGTCAGATCTGACTGGTAGTCCTGCTCTCAGACAATGCTAGCAAGGGAGGCATGTCACTTCAGTACAGAACAACGGAAATAAAGGCAATGAATGCCACTGTAAGTATTTTAAATCACATGTGTGTATATGTGGAGAGAGAGAGAGAGAGAGAGAGAGAGAGAGAGAGAGAGAGAGAGAGAGAGAGATTGAGATTTTGTGGAGCAGGAAAGGACAAGCCGGTTTAACAAAACATGTGGCAATATTTCTCCCCAGGTCTGCAAAGCTTTAAAATTAGCACTCTGTGTTTGCTTGTTCTTTTAATGCCTGCATTTATTAAGGAGCAAAATAACCATGTCTCTGAAATGCCAAAACGATATGGATCCATAAATAATGTTCCATTCCTATTTGTACCTAATCTAAATATTTATGTAGTAATTTACCAGTAAAAGATGCAAACTGTTTTTTAAAATGTTACATTGTATTAAAGGTTAACCACATGACATGTTTTATTATGAGGCTTTAAATGACATTGAAGACCAATGTCTTGGATGAGCTCCAATGGAAGCGTTGTAGTTGAAATGGACACAGGCAGGCCCTCATATTCACTTTTCACAAAGATAAATGTGGAAGTTCAGACCTTTCTCAGTGCTATTTCAGTCTGCCTGGCCATAGACCAAACGAGCCAGGAGTGCATTGATTTACAGAGTGAAGGCTATCTTCACAACCAGAAGGGCTAGAAACAGATATATTAGTCAAACTTGGCTCACACAGAGCAATAATGTAAAGGTTTCACTCCGAAAGGATACCTTAACCAAAATTCGGACAAGTCAAAATAGGAGTAGCGTACATAGAGCTCAACTCCAAATGCTCTTAATTATTTTGTTATAAAGATGCTGCACTTAAGAATAGAAAAAATCCTGCTAGCTACCAAAAAAAGCATATAATCGTATCTCATAGCTATGAGACTTGGTGGCTATATTTCTCTAATGATGCCACCCCTCCAGCAATGTCCCCTGCTAGGTCCCCATCACCTAATTTATTAAAATCAAGCCCTCCTCCACACTTTTATGGTCCTATAAATCCAGGTCCCATCTTTGCTGCTGCTCTAGAGTTATACTACACACCTATGATCTCCCTATGCTCCTTACTCTTCCCTCGGTCTTCACCGGACCCCCTATGCCTTCTACTCCTGCTGCCCCCTGCACTGGAAATAGTTTCCAACTTCTTTGCCATACAAACTCACTCTCCTTCAACTCTTTTCTTAAAAGTCACTACTTCCAGAAACCCCGCCCCCAAGTCTCCTGAGCAACAATCTCCATATATTCCCAACCGGAACCGTTTTCTCAAGTTGTCCCCATCTTCAGTAGTAAAATTTTTGGGTTATGACCTTGCTCTCCCCGGTTTAAATCCAGAGCAACTACAATAACTTCAGTGGAATTGCTCCAAATTTACACTCATCTGAACAAGATCAGAATTATTTTTCCAAAGTGGCTGTGGCCTATTACCGCATTGCTCTGTGCCTCAGTTTCCCTGTCTGTAAATTGGGGATATAATACCTATTTCACAAGAGTGTTGGGAGATTAATGTTAGTGAGTGCTTTGAAGACAAAGAACTAAGTATTACTATCACAAATTAAAGCTCCTATCTTATAATCCACCAAGGCGCCATGCACAACTTTAACAAATAACTTAGTTTTTAAATGCTTTTTGAACAGCCCCACTTTCCAGCAGGGAGAATAAGCAACATGAACAATGATTAGTGAATACTGCCCAGGTAGGTTACATTTCCCTTAACAGAGTTAAAGCACATCTCTACTCACAAGTTGGGAAAGGCTGGTTTTCCAGATATAACTAGTCAGATACAGCAGCATGAAGAGATGTATTAATGTCCCTTGCTTCAGTGAGAGACAGAGTACACAGGCTTACTGATGGAATCTGCATTTTTGGTTTTCATTTTTTCTGCTTGGGTAACCTTACCAGACTGAGAAAACACATTTTCAAGCATTACAATTTTGAATACCATTGTTCAGTCAGACTATCTTTTTCTCCACTTAGCCATCTCTAGATCAAAGAAAACTTGGAAGCGGAATTTAACTTTCTATCTAAGAGTGGAAACATTTATCCTTAAAATGTAATAACATTTCTCATCTCAATGATACACAGAAGTCCTCGGAATGTATTACACATGATCAATGCTGCAATGAGGTGTAGAATACTAGTGCAAACACAGTTCATCTGTATGCATGCTATCGTTAAATATGTTGTTAGAGTTAAGAGCCTTCTTTCATAGAAAAGAATCATTGCAATTATCAGTGGTGTTAGCGGTTCTCTAAAATACCAAAGTTTACTTTTTGTTATAAGAACTATTCAAGGAAGCTGCCATGCTACAAACATTTCTCTAGTACTGATCACAATGTTCCACTTTCTTACCGTTACTAAACGTACAGCCTGCAGGGAATAAACAAGTAGCCCTAACCCAATGGTAATGGAATGCATTAAAAACCCATTTACACATCAGTCCTCGTTTGTTGTTTTTTTCCTTCAAAAACACCATAGTTCCGCCTTCTCTATTTATGACTGGGAACAAAATCTACCACTGACTTGGAAACAAGGAGAAAACTGGAATTCTCTCCAAAGAAAGCTAACTTGGTGCTAAGTTAAGTTTCAGTGGGGTGAGCCAGACCACTGCTCAATAGTTCTTTTCCTTTCTCTGACTCCTAGAACATAACCTCAACCTCTAACTATCAGTTACTACTATTCTAATCAGTGACATGCAAAACCTATACATGAACACAATTATTCTGGGCTATATTATCCATGCAACAAAGGGGATTTAAAAAATCAACTGATTACATCCATTGCATCTCTCCCATCTACTGCCTTTTCTTTTCTTGCCTTTCACCAAGAAGGGTGGTGGGGCTGTCTATTTGATCTCCCATATTTTATCCTGTGCCTTCTAGATCTTACAACCTGGCACATATACTGTCTCTACAAAATATCCCTAGTACTTATAATGCAAAACACTTTATGACACTTCTAGCTCTGGGAGAAGAGAAAATGAAGCATGAAATAAGAAATATACTACCAGAACAATATTCATTGACACTGATAAGTCTGTATACTACTGCACAGGGGAAGTGTTTGTGTTTTGCCTTTTTAAAAAAAAAAAATAATAATACAGTTTGTCCAGCCTTTCTAGTGTCATTGTTCATTTACCCCTCGTCCCTTTTCTCATGTTTCATATAGCCTGGGTACCAAATTTGTCAAATGCTCCACAAATACATCTAGCAGATTAGTTTTATACTCAATCACTCAAATGACAATCATAAAAAGCTGCTGAACTTGTTTTCCTACATCTTTAGCTGGTCTTTTATGGCTATCTGAAATATCCCTGATTTTTCCAAAGGTTCTTTTTGCCTCCTGCTGCAACCAGATCGACTCTTAGCAGCAGCTGTGTAGCTTACACATAAACTTGTGTGATCTTTTTTTCTCTATTACGAGAGTCAAGGTATTATAAATATATGGTCATTAAAGCCCTTTTGCAAGGAACTTAACCCCTACGAGAAAGCACCAATTGGTCTCAGCACTGATTTCAACTGAAAAGGCTTGAAAATTGACTCTTTGAACTACTTTTGAAATCTCAAGTTCATTCTATGCCCAAAAAGAAAGTCAATGTTTGGCACTGTTGTGCAAATGTTGACACTATCCCCCAACCTCATAATCAATCTTAAAACATGCAGCAAACTATCAAATACATAGATTTCAAAAAGCTAAGGGAGAGAAGAGCTACAAAGAAGAGCTTGAGAAAGGACATGGAGGATGAAAGCTACTGAATTACTTGAATTCTATATTTCAGGCTTCAATTTGGAATCTTTGTGGTGGTAATTTTTGATGTTAGTATAAAATAATCCTAAAAAACATTGCCCAAGTCTGTCAAAGGGGAAAGCAAAGAATGATTAATTGGATTTTTTCAAACAGCGAGTATTGTCTCAAGCAGTAGAAGCAATGCCACATATATCCCTTAAAGTTTCCTTGGGCTCACTGCAAAGCTTCCTACTTTTTTTCTTGAGGGACATCCACACTGATGATCCTCGGAAAAATTAGTTTATATCCGGAATTGAAAAGTGGTGAATGGTACTGGTCAAGAAGGATCATAGCATCTAAACCATAAAAAATTGGTTAGCTATTTCTTTGTAATCAAATTCCTTCAACTAACACGGTCTAGAAGTCCAGTGTAGGTGAGGCAGTATATACTTAGCCCTGTGCTAAACTGGTCGTGCCTACATTTGTGTTACGTAGCATATTTTAAAAACACACCTTTAAACTCTGACCTAGACAATGCCTCATTTGTGCATGAGTGATGTTTAAAAAAAACCTAGCACAACATAGACAGATAATGGTGGAACATGTTAATGTCGGATGAAAATGAAATAGTACTGAGGGAAAGTAAAAGTAAAAAGATACAGTGTGTGCAAGGAATAAATATTTTCCGTCACAGACTTGAGACCTTCAACACAAAACAGGAACTGATCAAATGAAAGTAATTCTTTGTTGAGCAAAACAAGGATATCATGGTCCTGCATCTGGCAGGGAAGCAAGAGAGCACCATGCTCTGAAGATCGTTACTGATGCTCCATAAGAGAGTGTGCACATCAGCAGTTGGAGGTGGGGGGAGAGGAGAGAGACAGCGTGCTATACCTTCAAATCAACAAACCTAGGACTCAGGGGACCACACAGTCCCTATCAGCTGTCTCATGCCCTCTCAAACTCATGGGAGCCCTAAATCCATATCTTGTGTCACCTCCTTCCCAGGGCAAGATTTTTACCCTTACTTACTTTCTAGACAATCTTCCCTCCCATTATAAATGAAGGATGGACTAACAAAACAGCGTAGGGTAGCCTACACATGGAAATCTGGGGAAAAGCCATTATATGTTTAACTAAGAAAGGTTTAAATCTTTCATTACTGATTTGCTTGAAAAATATATCAGGCTTACTCTAATGTAATGTGCAACATGGAATAACCAGTCCTGATTTACCCAAGAACTCTTGTTGGGAATTGGTAATGTAAAAACCATATGAAAATACGGTACGTTATAAAAAAGACAAGAGAATCTCAGTCATTTAAAGACTCATTACCTAGAGGTACTGTACAGTTCTGACCGTGGTGATGGCTCAAGTATTGGGAAGATACAGTACAAAGAAATAAATGTCTTTAAATTGCTCAGCTTATCTCAGCTTCTTATTTTCCCTTTTATTGGTTGGAGGAGAGATATTTACAACAATGTTTTTATTCCTCTTAAACTCTATCTTGACCTTTTTGGAAGGGGAGAATTTGATATTTCACAGATTCTAAGCCACTATCAGTATCAAAGCAACAGAGTTTAATATTCAAGAGACAAAAAAAATTTGGCTAACATCATCTGTGGTGATGAATTGCACTGTTGTAGCATGTAACTGTACATTTCAAAGCACCAAAAGGGGCAGAAAGAAGTTTTCAATATCTTGCTACACCTTAATTTATAGAGTATTCCACCAATGGCCAGTAGCACTATTTTCAACTTCCTTTGAAGCATCAGGGATGGGCTACTGCTAGCAATAAGATACTAGATTTGAAGGACTATTGTCCAATATGATATTGTACCGTTTTCTTTTGTTCCAAAGACCCATGCAAAGTATTAGTTTCAAATATGAATTTATTTTGGGAACATAGTGCATCGTCTTTTAGACAGAGGGATTTCCAATGGCTTACTATCCATCAACAACTACTTCATCTACCATGGAGAAGCAGTCACCCCACATTGAAACATGGCAGCGGTTTAACAATTTCATGAACCTATCTTTTAAACTACTGTAGCAGTAATAAAATGAGTTGATTTGGTTGGAAGGTAGCTGGCATTTTGGTCAATTGCACAAGCAGTGGAATTGTGACTTAAAAAAAACCATGCCCAACTGCATAGCTACATCTGAAAATGTAAGGTCCTAAAATCCAATGTTTTCTGCTCTCAAAGGTGTGTGAGTAAAGATTCTTGAATCAGCAAAGCCAATATTTTTAATGTATTTACAACATTCACCTTTAATATTAAGCAGCTAATTCATGCTTCACAATAACTAACAAGTAAATAAAGCCTGTTATTATACAATTTCTTTTAAGAATATATGTATACCGTAAACTCTTGATTATCCAGGATTGGATTAACCAGGATGTGGACTAACCAGGATGTCAAAAAAAATACATGCAACTCGCAGGGCCGGCTCTGGCTTTGCTGCCGCCCCAAGCACATACACAAAAAACCCCTACCAGGGCGCAGGGCAGCCAGTGAACTGACCCCCCCTCCTCCCAGTGCAGGATGGCTGGTGAATCAACCCCCACTCCACATATTTCCTATGGATGGTTACTATCCAGGATTTTATTAACCAGAATTATTTTTTTCCCTATCATCCTGGATAACCGAGAGTCTACTGTATATAAAGGACTGTATGTGTATGCAGATGAATAGTATATTCTATGCATGAAATGTACCTTCCACATGAGTAATTCAGGATAGTTAGTTCAAGGTATACACTAAAATTCCATTTTTTTCCTTAAACCTTCCACACAAAAAAAACAACTGAGTTATATGGCAACTGGAGTGGAACCTGTATTTGGCAGCAGACTTCTGCCCTGTAGAAAAATCTTACATATCTCACCATATTAATAATTACTTGGATTTAATGCTGAGAGAGAGAGAGAGAGAGAGCACTGACTATTTTAAAATGCTCTCTCACACCACAAACAATATGCATTAATCACAGCTAAAATGCTGCAACTTGCTGTAGGAACTAGTAGTGCTAGAGCTGAATTGAAACACACAATCTATATCTTTCTAAATTAGCTAGAATCTATTCTAGTCTGTAAAAGAACTGCAATCTTAACCACACAATATGTATATTTTTCCCCTTGATTGCGCCTACTTGTTTTTTCAAGGGCATTCCCATTAGGAACAAACCCTTCTCTATCCTCTCTCCCCCCTTATAGCACAGTGAAAATAATCATATCAAGGGAAACTTATTACTGTTTCCAAATTGTGTCTGGCTCTCAGCAGGCACACTCTCCAGGCAACAGTTTTGCTGCTACATTATGACTAATTTTTTTTTTTAGATGACACTTTGTACTGTATGTAGAGAGATAAAAGGAGAGAGATTTGTGATTTGGGATGAGATAAACCCTCCTGAGCCAAGTGAAGCAGCAATATCTCCTCTCTCTCTGCACCCTCTTGCAAAAAAACAAATTTTAATTTTCACCTTAGAGAGCAATTTCATAGTGTACTGTACACACACACACGTGTGCACAAATTCACTTTGTAAAAGAAGGTGAAGCTTGCAGTTTCCTTTGATCTCTCAGTTACTTCATGTGAGCGGAAAGTGTCCAAGTGTGGAAAAAACAGTTATCTATTTTCTGGCTAGCTGGACAAAGCACACATTGTCCAATGCTGCCACCTGCTGTCTAAATATAAAAACAATGAAACACTAGCTGCAAAAACTGACATGCAAAAGTATTCGCTAGACCAGGGGTCTCCAAACTACGGCCCGCGGGCCGCATCCGGCCCGCGAGGCCCTCTCATCCGGCCCGCGGAGATCTTTTTGTCTACGGTAGGCATGTCCAAAGTCCGGCCCGGGGGCCAATTGAGGCCCGTGTTCTAATTTTCAGCCAAAGGAGAGGGGCGGGGTCAGTAAGAGGAGAGCGGCGGGGGGGGGGGAGAAGAGCGGAGGCGGAGCCGGGGGAGAAGAGTGGAGGCGGAGCCGGGGCCGGGTCACGAGGCGAGGCGGAGCCGGCAGAAAAGAGTGGAGGCGGAGCCGGGGCACGAGGCAAAGCCGGCGGAGAAGAGTGGAGTCGGGGCCGGGGCCCGAGGCAACGCAAGGCAAGAAGAGCGAGAGCGCGGGGGGGGGGGAGGCAAGAAGAGCGAGACCGCGGGGGGGGAGGCAAGAAGAGCGAGAGCGCGGGGGGGGGGAGGCAAGAAGAGAGAGAGCGCGGGGGAGGGAGGCAAGAAGAGCGAGAGTGCGGGGGGGGAGGCAAGAAGAGCGAGAGTGCGGGGGGGGGAGGCAAGAAGAGCGAGAGCACGGCCGGAGGGGGGGGAGGGAAGAAGAGCGAGAGCACGGCCGGAGGGGGGGGAGGGAAGAAGAGCGAGAGCACGGCCGGAGGGGGGGGGGGAGGGAAGAAGAGCGAGAGCACGGCCGGAGGGGGGGGGGGAGAGGGAAGAAGAGCGAGAGCGCGGCCGGAGGGGGGGGAGGGAAGAAGAGCGAGAGCGCGGCCGAGGGGGGAGCGCGGGAGGCAGGAGATTGGCGGGGGGGGCGCGGGAGGTAGGAGACCGGCGGGGGGGGCCCTCGGGCGGCGGGAGATCGGCGGGGGGGGCGCGGGAGGCAGGGGGGAGCGCAGGTGGCGGGAGACTGGCCGGGGGCCGGGGGGGGCCGCGGGCGACTGGCGGGGGGGGCCCCGCGGGCGGTGGGAGACTGGCGGGGGGGGCCCCCGCGGGCGGCGGGAGACCGGGGGGGGGGGGCGTACGGTCTGCCGTACGGGGCCCCAAAATTCCTGTCGCCGGCCCTGCCCCCCCCCCAGCCCTCTTACACCCGCCTCCCCCCCCCCCGCCCCCGCCCTCTTATCTTGTCGGCCCCCGAACTCCTATTTGATAGTTAATGCGGCCCTCGGGCTGAAAAGTTTGGAGACCCCTGCGCTAGACTGTCTGCTCCTGGATGACCACTTTGGAAAGAACACCACTTGGGTTCCATTTGGAGCTATATTTTAGGGTTTTCCCTTACCCTCACCGAAACTTTTTTTTTAGTTGTTACTACTACTAAATGAAACATGAAGTCATTCCCACAAGAGAGGAACTCTGACAACATGAAGGGCAGAGACCATATGTTTTAAAATTAACTCAAACTAAGACCTCTGATCCGGTCTTGAGCTCCACAAGCACAAATCCTTTTGTCCAGGAGGAATCCCACAAAGGCAAGGATTCAAGGGTTTAGAGACCAACAGATCCTGGCATAATTTAATACAATGCTCACCAACTGGTTGATCGCGTCTCCGGCGTCGCAGTGTAGCTGCCCACTAAGGTAGACTCCCTGCCTGCCCCAGCTCCACGCTGCTCCCAAAAGCATCCAGCGTAACCCCCTGGCCCCAGGGCAGGGGTCTCCCTCCATGTGCTACTCTAGCCTGCAAGCACCGCCCCACAGCTCCCACTGGCTGGGAGAGCTGTGGGGGCAGTGCTTGCACAGGGGGGCAGCACACAGAGCCATGTGCCCTCCGCCCCTTCCTCAGGGGCCACAGGAGCGCATTGGTCCCTTCCGGGAGTGGCGTGGGGCTGGGGTAAGGCAGGGGGAGCCTGCCTTAGCCTCGCTGCACCTACTGCTGACTGGGAGCCACCGGAGGGAAGTGCTGCCAGGCGGGAGGCTGTACCCCAACCCTCATCCCTGAGCCCTCTCCTGGAGCCAGTACCCCACCCCCTCTGTACCAGGTCTGAGCCTCCTCCCAGAGCCAGCACCCAATACCCTCTTCTGTACCCCAAAACCCAGCCCAGACCCCCCTCCCAGAGCCCACACCCTCCACCCCAACACTCTGCCCCAGTCTGGAGCCCCCTCCGGCACCCGAACTCCCTGCTAGACCTTGCATCCCTAACTCCCTTCTGCACCCCAACAACCCTGCCCCAGGCTCAGCCCAGAGCCCCCTCCCACACTGCAAACCCCTCAGCCCCAGCGCAGAACCCATATACAACCCGGAACCCCAACCCTCTGCCCTAGCCTGGTGAAAGTGAGTGGGGGGGGGAAGCAAGCAGCCGGGGGAGGGGGCCGGGAGGGGAATGGAGTGAGAGGGGCAGGGCTTTGGGGAAGGGGCAGGGCCTCGGGGAAGGGACAGGGTAGAACCTGGGTTGCCCTTAGATTCAAAAAGTGAGATTTTGGGCATAAAAAGGTTGGAGACCACTGATTTAATAGCACAGGATTTAAGATACAGTATAGTTTCTAGTCATAAAAATAACCGTAGCTATTTAAAAGGCAATGTGTATACACACACTGATCTCACACAGAGAACTACATTAAAGTCAGTAGGCTGAAAAATTAGCCTTCGATATCAAGCTAAGGGCCTCTTCTGGAAATAATACTTTTCTAAATAATCCTTCCCCAGTTAGAGAGAAGATGCACATGGTTTAGAACAAACAAAGGACACATTCTTTCCATCAGGTTGCACAAATTTCAAAGAGAACTGTTGGATGATGTATTTTTGATGTTTCTAGGGTCAGGACAGAAGTCATGACTATGCACCAGAACTAGATCACCACAGGAAACTCCATTACTTTGTCCATAAGAGAGTGTTTGCTGCATTGCAGAACTATCAGGTCCTGCCCTTTAACCTGCAGGTGTAACCACCACTGTTCTTAGAGCCATCACTGTAAAGGCCCAGTGCATCCACGCTATGCTCTGCCCTCCCCAGTACCTCCGTATCTGCTGGATCCCTTAACCTCCCACTATGAGGAGTCTCACAGTGCATTTTTATTAATTATTTGCATGACAATAGTGCTTAAGAATACCAGCTAAGATTAGCAGTCCATTGTGCTAGACTATACAAACATCAAGTGAGATCTTATGCACCTGGTCTCTGTAGGTTTGAGGCACAGGGTGGTGGAGGAAGAGGGAATGCATGACATTGACAGTGGCTCTTCTGTTGCCCCACTCCCTTCCAACTCCCCTCCTCACAGAACCATTTCTGTGAGGTTGGGACAAAGTGAGTGATCCCACGGAGCCACGGGCTGATGGCCCTGTCCCAGCCCCTGGAAAGATGCATTATATCTGCCCCCTTTCTCTTCATGTACATGACAAGCCAGTCCATAAGGCTTTCAAGGTGAAACCCATAGAATTACTGAAACTTCTAGGTCTTAGAACTGTGGGCTTGAAAGGAAATGAGAACACGATTAGCCCGAGAAGAGCTAATAAACATTCCCTCGACATGTAAGTGCTTAGATCTCTGGCTAATGCTTATACTGCTTTTGCAGGGCATTTTCCCCTGTCAATAGGATAGTTATAAATAAAAAAGTATCCCTCCAAAAATCCTTTGAGGCAACTAAGGTTAACAATTTACAACAAAAAAATCAGAACTCTTGAGGAAAAATATCCTGAACAGAAGAAGAAAGTAAGAAGTATAGTTGGAAGACCAACTTTTTAAAATGACTTACGCAGCTAGTTTCACAGTAGGGACTCCACAAAGCTTGTCGAGAACTACAAGCTTTGAAGCGGCAAAATCCTCTTCGAAGCTTGGCTCCAAGCAACTTTTGGTTGTAAGTTTTTACTCTTTTGTGCTCTAACTTTCAAGAGAAAGTTACCAGTAAGCCTGCAGCACTTCTGATAAAAATAAAGGTCCCAGCTTTAGTTCCAGCTTCAAAAATAAAAATAAAAAAATGCTTTGTGCCGGGGCTGTTACTCATGTGTGAGGATGGCAGGTGGAGGAAGGGCTTTCATAAAGACAGGTACAAACTTTCTAATTTTGTAGCGTTTCAATCGCTTACAGAGAGTCCCTTGCAATTCTGAGCCCCTATCCCTCTTGACTAGCAGAAGCTCTAGGCTTCCTCTCCTCCAGTGTGGCTTCCACCAAAAATGTGCTGAGCAGAGTCACTAAGGACCTCCATCTAGCCACGTCAAGGGGCCTTTTTGAATGGTTTCCTTTGATCTGCCTGCTCCTTTCTGCACAGCAAAACACTTTGCCTCTGCATTCACACTCCCCTAGGGCTGCTACTAGTGCATTGCATGGTCATGTGTCATTCCATAGCCAAGGTACACACAGGTAGTTCTTAATCTTGTCTCATTTTGAATCCATCCAGCCTTCTAATAATTTTCTGGCTCTTATCTTCATTCCTTCCAATTTCTCAATAACTTCCTAGGAATCTGGAGCCCAGAACCGCAAAGTAGTCTACAAGCACTAGAATTTGTTTATAAATATTACCAAAGGCTATTCTTTTAAATGAAGACCTAACAAGATTTGTAATTAACGCCACTACTGTTTCTCTCACATCCCTGCCCCGTCTTTCACCGGATATCTACTTGGATTATAAACTCTTCAGGATTCTCACCTGTTTGTGAAGCACTTAACACATTTCTGGCTGCATATGAAAATAAGACTACATGATGCAGTTTGGATTATTTACATCTTTCCAAATTTAGTCCAATTATTATTATTTTCTATGTTTTTACACTCTAGGTTCTTAAAGGAGGATCTCTTTTTTAAAAAGGGCTCAGACACAAGATGTATGAGGAGAGGCTGGAGTAACTGGGCTTATTTAGTCTGCACAAGATAAGAGTGAAGGAGGATTTGATAGCAGCCTTCAACTACCTGAAAGGGGGATCCAAACAGAATGGATCTAGAAGACTGTTCTCAGTAGTAGCAGATGACAGAACAAGGAGTAATGGTCTCAAGTTGCACTAGGGGAGGTTTAGGTTGGATATTAGGAAAAAATTATTTCACTAGGAGGATGGTGAAGCACTGGAATGGGTTAACTAGGGAAGTGGTGGAATCACCATCCTTAGAGGTTTTTAAGGCCAGGCTTGACAAAGCCCTGGATGGATGATTTAGTTGTGGTAGGTCCTGATTTGAGCAGTGGGCTGGAGTAGATGACCTCCTGAGGTCTCTTCCAAACCTAATCTTCTATGATCTCTATTATATGATGGAATAGACATGAACAACAACTACCACCTTCTGCATACACACACAACTGTGTGTGCTTGGTAGGCAACCATGAAAGAATGTTTTACACATACTTTTGTTGAGTTTACTGCAATGTAAAACTAAACCCTCTTTGACGAGAGCATTTTCTTTACACCAACATTAATACAGGACTCACACTCTGTAATGAAATGTGGAAGATACTAGTTTGTATAAAAAAGCAAAAGAACAGAGATATTCTCAGAAAGAATAGCTTCAGCTTAAGACTACTACACTCTCAGTCCAAGTCAGTCACTATGGGAATTTAGGCTCCAGGAAATCATTGGGATATTTGGTTCAAAGGATCCAAGGAAAGATGGAAATTAACGTGTGACATGTATGCATTTATTAGCAGATCCTAAAATGTCTCTGCCATCTTTGGCTTCCATGATGCAGCAGAGGACTATAAAGAACATTCTTTGAAATTACAGAAGGAGTAATTACTAATACTCCACCTTGACTGATTTCTGAAAGACGATATGCATAGGGAAGGAAGGAAAAGTGCAGGAGCCTCTAAAAGGTGCATTTAATAGAGAGAGAGGAGATCCATCACAAGTGGTGCTTTTTCTGGATACCTGCAGCAAAAATACCTTGAATTTTCCTCTTGTCACAGAAAAAAACAAATTTACACAGTCTGTAGACTATTTCGGTCTATAAATTATTGGATAGAGGGTTGCCCACTAAAAGAACCATAAGTGTCCCAAGCAGACCAGTCTCCTGCTCTACCAGTCTGGATGTTCGTTTGTTTTCCAGGGAAGAAAGAATAGGGTATTTCTTTCAAGGAAGGAAGTCTGGTTTTAGCCAACATAACAGGAGCGTTTTCCCTGAATAAGTATCTTATTTCTGATACATTCTAGCTTTTAGTTAGCCATATGTAAAGATACACAAAGATTCTGATCCCAAAAGAATTCTACATTCCCCCGGAATTCATAAAACTTCGAGTGCACTTTGACAGCCAGCTTTTCCATTCCATTTATATTTAGTTTTAATTCCCCTTTCCAAAGGCAGATTTGTCGTGAAACCTAGTTCACCCAAGTCATCACCACCGTCTTGGAGAAGCCTTCACCTTAAACCATTAGTCTACTCAGGGATTGGCAAGCGTATTTACCTGAGTCTGCCAAATGCTGGGGTTCAAATAGCTATGCAGGAAGACTGCTAACAATAAGAACACAAGCACTTGTGCCCACATCCAGATAGAATTCTTGTAGCCTCTGTAGAAGCTGGATTTCCTGCTGAAGATTGGCTGTACCAGGATCTTTATCTATGCAAGTTTTTTTGTGTATGAAAAGGGCTTTTTCCCATTAGAGCAAGCCAAAAAGTTTATTCAGTTACTTCCTGCAGGAGCAACTCAGGGTGCAGGAGGAGAAGATAAGAGAGAAGTTCTAGGAGTTTTGCGGTCTTCTCCACCTGAGCAAACTTCTGTGGTCCTCTCTGATGAGACACAAAGGACCTTAAGAAGGTTGTCAGGGAAGGAGGATTAGGTTGTTCAAGCCACTCCTCATGTAGAGGGTAGTGGACCTGGTATGCTTGTTAGGCCTGTCCTCTGGGACTAGAGTGAAGGACCAAGGCCATTATCTGCATGGTCAATGTCCTCTGCTACATAATCATAGCATGAGAAGAAATCTGTAAATCCTACATCAACAGAGAAAGTAAAAAGGCCATAAACTGCTCTCAAGATTGTTATACATATACCCTTGCCAATCTTCCTTCCTTCCAAAAGATGAAGCAATACAACATATCTATCAGGAATTTTATATACTGAAAAATACTTCAATTAGTAGTAGGCAGATCACAGATAGAAACATTGATCATTTTGAGATTTATACGTGCAAGCAAAAGCATGTCCCAAAAGATAGTAAAACATAATTCATGTCACTACCCATAACCACAAGGCGTGACCAGACCATCCTGTGTAATCAATATGGGTATTAATAAGTACAGAAACTTGTATTATGTTTCCAAAATCAAAATGCTTATTAAGAGAAACCAGGTTTTTCCTCAATTTGTTTTTTTAAAGAAAATTATTACCTTAAAAATATTTTTAGATCTTCAAGCCAGCCATTGTATGTATATAGTTCAACAGTATAGACAGCAACCTCAAAAAGCCATGTCTCTCAATTGACCTTTCCAACCGAAACAAAGTTACCCCCAAACTGAACAGGAGCAAATCAGACTCCCCAGCATACACAACCTGCATATTTTGCAGCAGCAAAATTTACTGTGGCTGTCTGGATAGAAAATTAAGAAAACTCTTTCTTTAGCCTTCCTCTCTACCTTAATATGGGTTCTAATCCCAGCTCTGCCACAACCTTCTTCTGACATGTTGGGCAAATTACTTAATCTCTTTAATCTCCATGATTTAAACTTTGAAGAAACGATAGTAATACTTTTCCAATTTACCGGGGTAAGAGTATAATTCATTAACATTTGTAAAGCTCTTTAAAATCCTGGGATGGAAGGAGCAATAGGACTGCAAATACATAGTTATTTTAACTCAAAACCAGTTTTTCAGTGAGCATCAGCAATGGATAAAATAGCTATATGGAAATGGAAATCAGATGACAAATTGAAGATTATGGAATGGCATGATCACAGATTTTGTTAAAGCTTTTTTATGCAATATGTAAATTCAGACAAGTTTGAGTTGACAGTGTCTCTCCAGCTATATAAACTAGTGAAACTGACTAGTCAATTAGTGAAACTTAAATTACATTTAATTTTTTTTTCAGTTTTAGTAATCCAACATATTATTTTAACATAGACAGGAAAATTTGTCATTTATATACCATTTTTAACTTTGCACTACGATAGAATAAAAATACATTGCACATATAAATCAATGCTTGGCATTCTCCCTAAAGCAAAGTACGTAAGCACTTATGACAACTGAAAAACTTTACACTGCTTCTTTGTGCCAAAACAAAGCTGGTAAGTCTAATTTTTGGCTACTAATCTTAACAATAGCTCTTTTAGATTGGAATTTAGTTTTCTCTTCATAGTTTAACTGACAAGTGCAGATTTTTATAGAGCAATATTAGAGCATTAACATGTCTCTTCGAAACTTTGGCTAGTGTCATGTACAGGATAAAACTATTGTTTTGACAAAATCTAGAAAATAAAATGATGAATCAGGTTGCTTTTACTACTCATCTTTGGTAAAAAGAAGTTGCATGAGAAAAAACATAAAAATGGTAGGTACGATTTAATATCCATAATTTCATGTTTATGTATGCTCGTCCAGATCACAAAAATGTGATAGCAAAAAATAAATCATTATGACCTGTATAACCAGGATATTATGGAGAAAAGGTCTATTTTCAGGATGGTCCCGGGGAAATTAATAAAACTAGTTATAGAAATTAAAGATGTGTGAAGGTGCCTTTTTACAATGACAAGTCTAGAATTATTGCTATAAAATATGTTTGCAGAATATAAAAAGTTGTATATCCTCAAGCATTTCAGAAAGATATTCTGAAGTGATCTCTCTCACTATTAAAATCATTTAATAGTTTTTCTGTCACCTTTAAAGCAACAGAAAAAACATAAAAATGGACATACTGGGTCAGACCAATTCTCCATCCAACTCAGTATCATGTCTTCTGACATTGGCCAATGCCAGCTGCTTCAGAGGGAACGAACAGAACTGGTGGTAATCAAGTGATCCATCCCCTGTCATCCATTCCCAGCTTCTGGCAAACAGAGGCTAGGGACACTTCAAAGCATGGTTTTGTATCCCTGCTCATGCCATTGATGGACCTATCCTCCATGAACTTATTTCTTTTTTGAACCCCATTATAATCTTGACCTTCACAATATCCTCTGGCAAAGAGTTCCACTGGTAGACTGAGTATTGTGTGAAGAAATACTTCCTTTTCTTTGTTTAAAACCTGCTGCCTATTAGGGCTTGGCTACCCTTGCACTTTATACCGCAATAAAGTCTCCCAGAGCGCTTTACTTTACTCCCCGTTCATACTGGCAAGGCATATAGAGCGCTCTGACTCCCTGGCTCTAGCGCTCCTGGTTCTCCACCTCGAGAGATTAACGGCTATTGCTTATTGGGTGAGATGCTTCAGAGTCAGTGTGGACGAGGAGTTAAGTTACTGCGCTCTGACTGACCTCCAGAAATGCACCATAATCCCCTTAAGTCAAGTGGTTACTCGTCCCTTTGTTGTGAAATCTCTGCAGGAATGCAGAAGTGCCTTTTTAAAGTTCCGTTTCAGACAGCAGCTGCTTATCTGCTGCCGGGGGAAAAGCAAACATTGGGAGAGAGAGAGATAGGGAGAGAGATCTGAATTTACAAGACAGGGTGCTGACATACTCTCAGCACTCCAAAAACCCACTCTCTCTCTCCCCCCACATACACACAACACACTCCATTTCACCGCCCTCATTTGAAAAGCATGTTGCAGCCACTTGAACTCTGGGATAGCTGCCCATAATGCACCGCTCCCGATGCTGCTGCAACTGCCACAAATGTGGCCATGCCAGTGCACCTGCAACTGTCAGTGTGGACAGACTGGAGCGCTTTCCCTAATGCGCTCTCCAAAGACTGGTTTAACCCAAAGCGCTCTACAGCTGCAAGTGTAGCCAAGCCCTTAATTTTATTTGTTGACCCCTAGTTCTTGTGTTATGAAGACTAAATAACATTTCCTTATTTACTTTCTCCACACCAGTCATGATTTTATAGATCTTTCATATCCCCCCTTAGTCATCTCTTTTCCAAGCTGAAGTCCCAGTCTTCTTAATCTCTCCTCATATGGAAGCTGTACCATATCTCTAATCATTTTTGTTGCCATTTTCTGTACCTTTTCCAATTCAGATATATCTTTTTTGATATGGGGCAACCATATCTGCACAAAGTATTTAAGATATGGGCATATCATGGATTTATAAGAGACATGTTGTATGGCATATATTTTAGTACAAAAATATATTAAACTACACAGTTATAAATAACAGAACCTTCCACAAGTGTGTAATACGGTAGATCTAATGTTACAAGCCAAAAAATAAAAACAGTTTAAACTGCTTTAAACCCTCTAAACACTTATAGCAGCTTAGCTCGCAAGCTCCTTCTTCCAGAGATTTTCGGTTTAGAGAGCCTGTAAATTAATATAATCAACTAGCTACAGCCACGTTCTCCATGTCTATCTTAAAGCAAACAGTTAACAACTTAAAGTTTTGTACTAATATACTCAGTCCCATACTTTTAAATACGCCGATCTTTTCTTAAAGGTCATTTTCCTCCACAGGACACTTTACAACATGCCAAGCCTGACAATTTAAAGTTCGACCATGTGAGAAAAGCTGTGACAAGAATGTAGGTGGACAACTGCTTTTAAAACATCTTTATAACTCCAGAACAGGTGAAGCGATTTTGCTTAAGCTTTCCAATAAACATGAATACTTTTGAAAGTTGAATGTGTAGAAAACAATGATGTTATAATCTATTTGAAAAGATCAATGACAGCAGTGTTATCTACCTGTAACTGGAGTTCATCGAGATGAAGTTCTGCACATTCCCACTTCAGGATCAAGGCACTTGGGCTGCAACCCCACCGGTTCCAAGATGCACCACAGTCCACCCTCTATGTGCAGAGACCACTTGAAGGAATGAAGGTTACTCACCTGTAACTAGAGTACTTTGAAATCAGCCTCACACTCTTGGGACGCACTCATGGTGCAGCTTGGAACTGATAGCTCACAGTGCAGGCACTTTGATTCCACCTGAAGATTAGATGTTTTTCCCCATCAAAAAGGGAGAGAAGCACATGAAAGCTCTCTCATTCAAAATACTGACCGCTAGTTTTAAAAATAGGTCTCGATCATTCAGGCTCAATCCTGCGACGTGGTGTGCACCTTCAAACTCCCATGTATTGTAATGATGATCATGGCAATGTGGGAAGCCAGCTACAGACATCGCTCCCAAATACACACAATAGCCACACAATGGATGAATTCAGTGCACTTTCAGATACACACAGAAGTCTTCTGCAAGCCACTTTTATACCCTCAATAAATGGATGCAAGTGGAAGCTTCACAGTTTTCAACTGTGACAGTCACAGGTAAACCTCTGGATTTTAAAGCCACTACTTAAAATGATTTTGGCCATGGCCCTCAAGGATGGATAATACAATTGCTGCAGCAATCCATTCATAACATAGGTAGATAAGTTAAATTCCTTTGTTTTTCCAGTCAGAAATCTGAAGTCAAACCAATCCTTTTAAATTTAGCTTCAAATGTACAGCCTCTAACAGGTACCTCCAACCACCTCCAACCCAGCCCCTTTTTTTGTTCTCGTGATGAAATCTAGAATCTCACAAGGTGGCTAAATTTGGAACTCAAGCATTTTAATTAGGGCACCTGCAACAGACTGACTACTATCCAAGAGAAAACATAAGAACATAAGAACATAAGAACGGCCATACTGGGTCAGACCAAAGGTCCATCTAGCCCATAAGAACATAAGAACATAAGAACGGCCATACTGGGTCAGACCAAAGGTCCATCTAGCCCAGCATCCTGTCTACCGACAGTGGCCAATGCCAGGTGCCCCGGAGTGAGTGAACCTAACAGGTATGATCGAGCGATCTCTCTCCTGCCATCCATCACCCCCCTCTGACAGACAGAGGCTAGGGACACCATTATTTAAAGGAAGTTAAGTTGTGCCCAGCACAACAGCATCTCCTAGTCATGACTGTGGCTCCTAGATGCCACTGCAATGCAATTAATAATAGTCATTCATTATAATTAAATATCTGTTAAAAAAAAACACACAGTTAAGAACTATGGAAATCACAAGATCAGATTACAGAGAGTGTTTGGGCAACAACCTTCACCCCAAATTCACACATGGAGACTGTTAAACAGAAACCTTTATTCTGAACCTACAGTCATGTTACTATTTTGAAGGGGGATTCAACCCTCCATTAAAGAAGTTTTCTTTTAATGTGTTTTGGAGCAAGTCCTTCTATGCCTTTTTAATATCCGAAATATGGGTAAATGAACTGTTGGGATATTTGACTTCAGCACTGTTCACACTGCATCTTTGATTAGTGATCACAGTGGCCTTAAAATCCATTAATCAGTTTCAGAACAGAAGGGTGAGAGGGGGTTGGATTCAAATCTATATAACTGAACCCAGCTCCATCAATTTGGTTCTGGATGCATCTAAAACCAGCAAAGGATAGTTCTGGTTCTGATGCAGCCGAAGTCTCACAAGAACAGCTAGTTCTGTGACCTTTTAGTTATTTTGACAGCAATCATGTGAAAACAGCTTGTAAAATCTCAGAGCCACTGAAACCAGCAAAGCTTGTGCTAGTGTAAGGATCAAACCACATCTGGATAAAATACTGAAGCTCCATACAAGGAAGGGGTGCATTAAAGACAGAGTAAAGGCTCAGATCTTGTAGTGTATAAGAATTAATCAGCAGACAGCCCTTACTAATCAATAGTCAACAAAGATGAAATATAGAAACTTTTCTTGAACATGAATAACACCACAATGCCAGCAGAAGCCATGAATGGCAATGTCTAAATATAAAATCATCTAAAAACAGGCTTTTTCACATCATATCCCCTCCCTTGAAGAAATTAAAAGAAAAAGTGAAAGTTGCACTACCGTGCTTGCTGCATTACTCAAATTCATTGCAATCTCTGTTGTATTGGTTTCATTTCATTCAGCCACTTTTCTGAGTTTTTCCTTTCTCTTGATCTAGCATACCAGTTATCAGAAATGCGTGTATGCAAGTCAAACAACTTCTCCTATAAAAACAAGGAGTCCTTGTGGCACCTTAGAGACTAACAAGTTTATTTGGGCATAAGCTTTCTCTAAGTCTCTTTAGTCTCTAAGGCGCCACAAGAACTCCTCGTTTTTGCGAATACAAACTAACACGGCTACCACTCTGAAACCTTCTTCTTCTGTGAATCTCCAGCAACCCATTGATACTTTCAAGGTTATCTTAACAAAGGATCTTCTACAATTATTTTACAGTAGAACACCAGAGTATGAACTACCTGGTCAATCACACATCTCATTTGGAAATGGAAGTATGCAATCAGGCAACAGAAGAGACAAAAGAAAGCAAATGCAGTACAGTGTTAAAGCTCAACTACTAAAAATATAAAGGAGAAGTTTCAAAAAAATTGACAAGATAAGGAAACTGTTTTTGTACTTGTTTCATTTAAATTAAGATGGTTAAAAGCAACATTTTCCTTCTGCATAGTAAAGTTTCAGAGCTGTATTAAGTCAATGTTCAGTTGAGAACTTCTGAAAGAACCGTACCATTTTTTGTTCAGTTATGAACATTTCAGAGTCACAAACAACCTCCATTCCGGAGATGTTCATAACTGAGGTTCTACTGTATTCCATAGCTTCCTCTATTCACTCACACAGTAAGACCAACGTGGTTTTGTTCTGAGTGACACCCGCAGTTTAACTGATTCATACTTTCTAAAAATAATACTATTCTCCATTGTTCAAATGTCATGGGGAATATTAAATAAGTTTAGTTAATCAAGAGAATTTTCCTCTTCAATTATATAGAGACAGGTGGTGGACATAAACCCTGTTTTGAATAATGGGGGTTCAGTTAAATGAGACTTTATTGAAATGCACTCCACAGAACCAAAAGCCAACTGTCATATGGTATGGAAATGTCATTAGTCATGTTATTGCAAAAGTTTGTGTGATTAAATTTACAACAGGTTGCAGATTACTCTAAAGATATAGGTAGATTAGGGTGTTTTTCAGAGTATTAAATTTCAAACAATATAAAGTCCTATAGTAATTAAGAAAAATCAAGGTTAGTTATTTGATAGGGTACCTGTCTCACAAAGCTGAATTAGCTCTCCGTATGACTATTTCAATTGAATCTCTCCCTTTATTCATCTATTCTAAACCAGGAAACGAAAAATCCACTGCTGTCTTCTGCAAGTTAATTTAAATGGTAGGGAAGAACTGCAACATCCATAATACTCAATTAAATGGTCGCTACAATATACTATTTTTGTTTAAATATGAAAATACAGTCGACTCTCGATTATCCAGGATTGGATTAACCAGGATGTGGATTAACCAGGATGTCAAAAAAAAAATATGTGCAACTCGTAGGGCCGGCTCTGGCTTTGCTGCTGCCCATAGAACACACACAAAAAAACCCCACCAGGGCGCAGGGCAGCCAGTGAACCAACACCCCCTCCCCATATTTCCTATGGATGGTGATTATCCGGGATTTTATTAACCAGAATTATTTTTTCCCTATCATCCTGGATAATGGAGAGTCTACTGTAGTCAACAAGAATTTCTGCATGAGTCAAGCAGTAGTTTAACTGCCCAAGTTTTATTGGACTAGAACACAAAGGGCTTCAAAAGAAGAGGTCACTTACCTTGTAGAGAAACTGGAGATTGAGATGTGTGTTCTTATGGGTTCTCCATTTCAGGATATGCACATGCCTGTGCATACTTGATTGGAGATTTTCATCAGCAGAGTCCTAGATATCCTTGACCTTCAATGCCACAGTAATGGGGCAGGGGTAGTGGACCCCTCACTGCTCCAGTTTCTTCTTAACCACAAAGTCCAGCAAGAAGACTCCGAGGCAGAAGGAAAGGAGGACGAATAGTGGAGCACCCTTAGGGGGGACATCTCGAAGAACTCCAGTTACTGTACAAGGTAGTAACCTGTCCTTTCTCTTCAAGCAGTAGTGCATGTCTAGATGAACACAAGTGTCCCAAAGGTTGGGAAAGACAAACCAACCTCCTGGATCCAGGGAGGGAATTATTACTGTTAGGGTTACCATTCTGAAACAATGAAAGCAGATAAAGGTGTTTGAAGTACTGATGTCCTTAACTGATGTCACCAGCCAATACCTCAACTGATGGCACCAGCCAAGACCTTAAAGCTGATGTGTGAGAGGGCATTATTTGGACCCTGCAGGTCTCAGAGAACAGTAGCCCAAATCGATCAAACAAAAACAGAAAAGGTGAAAACAGCCACAGTGCACAAAACTGTGCTAAAGAGTAGAAACAAAAACTCAAAGAAAAAATATAAAAGATAGAAGGAAGAAGAAAAAATGAGACAAATTAACAAACTGCATAGCTAGCTACAGAAGAAACCATAATACTCCATCTCAAGCCACAGATAGCTGAGAAGAAACAGGAGTAGAGGCGATTCCCCCCACCTTCCCATGGCAATCTCCCCTTTCCCCATACCCTCGCAACTGAGCATGATGGTATCTACCCTGAGTTTACAGACACACCCAGAGGTGGCACACCCAGGTGGACACTATTGAAGAAGAAACCATAGTTGTCTGTGCAGACATCACTGAAATGCACTGAGCTGGGAATCTGAGTCTATCACTATTACTGAAGATGCATTTAGGACAACTGCTTATGCATATGGATTACTCCAAATAAAGTAAGTATGTTAATGTAAAATTGTTAGTGTGCTGAAAATTCAGGGAAAAGACTGTAACAAGGTGGTAAGTCACACTTTGACAAAACAGAGATAATAAACAGCACTAACTCTTCTGCACTGTTGCAGTTTTCTAGCTGTTAAATGACACCAATTTCTTCAAACCTATGCACTTAAACAAATTACAGTACCAGCAATTAAAGCTATGTTAAGCTCTCATTAATGGGTATCCTTCTCTACAAGCATAAACTGTGCACAAAAAGTATAGAACACATGGCTTTGCTTAATGCTGATTTAAATATGACATGAATTTCCCTAGTTATTCCCCAATGTAAATTAAGTAATAAGACTTCTAATGTACATATAAAAGAAATTCAATAATCAGTTAAACATTTAGATACAAATTAAAACTCAGCAGAATTTTATGGGTAGAGAAACTCAAGTCACCAAAACTGGAGTAATTTATGTACCAGACACAAAGTCAACACTATAAAGCTGAGGGTAGGATATATATAATGTACGTACACACACACAAGAAGAAAGGTTTCAGATTCATCCTTAAAAGCATAAATACCTCTTCCTATTGAACCACACATTTTATTTCTATAAACAACCAATTTTCTCAAAGGTATTTAACTTTTACGGCGATCCTGCATTTTTTTTAATAGGAAATACATTCTATGTCCCTAGCAGTCTGTTTCCCTTACACCATCTTGACACTTACAGAGATAGACTGGAAGAATTTGCGTATTTCAAGTTTGTCAGTTGGTCTCCCATTTCTTTTCTGCATTTCCCAACTGTATTCTCATCAATATTTTGCTAATGTGCACTCAGTAGTGTAAAATATATGTACAGCATACATATTACATACTTATATAGAGAGACTATAAAGGCCTTAACATGTCAAACCAAATTAAACTCACATTTTTAAAGCTAACTTTCCATTTTCTCCCAGCCTGAGGTGCGCAAGCATTTAATAGGAGTCTCACCACCATTCAGGATTTTAATCAAAAGAGGAAATTAAGAAAAAACATTAAGCAGGTTATCAGGGGGGAAAATGAGATGATTTATTAGGTCCTGTCTACACTAGAGAAATTTACCCTTCTAAAAAACATTTTGTCTCCCCAGCACATTTGTAAATTGCCACATGTCCACACAAAAATGCTCCAAATATCACTTAAACTATATTTGCTTATGTCCAAACAACATTTCAGTCTGCATGGTGTTAATGGCAGTGTGGAAGAAGGCTATAGGCCAGTGTAATTGCACCAAGTGCTGACTCACAATGCATGAATGGTTTTTTTGAAACTTCCCAGAATCTACTATTTCTTGTAGGTGTGCCAAAAAATAGGGGATAGGAACATGGAGGGCATTGTAACTGTGGCACTTTAGATCACCACAAGTGAGGAAACAGAGCAAAACCTCCACGTGCTCAGAAATTGTTTCAGCAATGAATGCACTTAAGCATTATGCTCGAACTGGCTCAGTTAGAAACAGTTCAAACTCCCAGCCAAGACAAGGCCTTTGGAGTGCAACAAAGTCTTCAAGAAGCCTAACCTTTGGAGACATTTCAAATTAAAGTAGGCAAAGTACCAGAAAGCACTCCTGTGATTGTTGGAGTGAATTGGGGAAAGACTAGATGACCTACAGCGTTTATTCCTAATAAATGCTGCAGTATATAGGCATGAAGGAAGGAGATCAGGAAGGCCTGCATGCTGTTCCTTTTATTTTCTCTGGCTGTTCTGACAATAGTGGGAGATAAACAAAACACAATCTGAAGTGGTCTTTTATTCCAGTCTCATCAAATGATGAAAGCCAAAACTGAATACAATACAAGGAAGGAACTATTAAAAACTTGGACTTTCATTTAAGATCTAGTATAGTACAAGATAAATATCAGCTAAGTACTACCCCTTTATGCCCTTGCAGCAAGATTGACTCTCTCTACTATGATTCGATTAAGGTCCTTCTGTACATCCAGTTATTTCACTGCAATAGAGAGGTTGGTTTGAAATCCAGAAACATTGTGGAAAACTTGTTTTTTGAAGACTGTTCTCACATAATCAGTTTTCTTACATTTTCTTACACCGTGAATTAGAATTTTGCAGGGCACCTCATACATCATTTCTGCTTAAGCAAAATATACTGCATCCAACAGACAGCCATGATAAAACTATAGGGAAACTGATATTATGACAATACAGTCTATGCCTCTATTAAATGTACAGAACAAAGAATCAACTGTGGTTTAAATAAAAGATAAAGCACCACATGATTGTACAAGGAGTCTAATGTCTGTCAGCAAGTCTGCTTCTAGCCACTGGTTGAGGGAGTTCCACACTTATAGAGGAACCATCACTGTCTGTCCAAGGTGTCCTTGACTGGAGAACAGGGTGTTCTGAGCCAACCCAGGAAGATAGCATTGCTACGTAGGAGTGGCCTTGAGCAGTCCGTCATCGATGGATAAGAAGACTACGGGCTGGTCTCCACTACGGGGGGGGGGGGGGGAAATCGACTGCAGATACTCAACTTCAGCTACGTGAATCACATAGCTGAAGTTTGTGTATCTGCAGCCGACTTACCGTCCGTCCTCATGGCGGCGGTGGTCGGCGGCGCGCTCCCCCATCGACTTCAGCTTGCGCCTCCTGGCAAGCTGGAGTTACGCAGTCGACGGGGGAGCCGCGAGCGATCGATTTCTCGCGTCCTCATCAGACGCGAGAAATCGATCGCCAGAAAATCGATCGCTACCCGCCGATTCGGCGGGTAGTGAAGACGTACCCTACGATCCTTACTTGTTGGAGGCGGACAGACACTACTGCCAGGACCTTTGAGACCAAGGAAAGCACTCAGTATTGAAAATGATCTGGACGAATAGTGAAGCGTAGCTATTTCCTGCACAATGGGTGTATCATTATATGGAAATAGACATCGTATAGGTCAAGTGACAAAACCCCATCCCCTTTCTCCAGTGAAATTACAGCTGTCTGAGTCACCATCTTGAACTTTTGAGACTACAAACTTGTTTAGAAGTCTTGTATCTAAGATTGGTCTGCACCCTCTGTCCTCCTTTGGCACAAGGAAATACTCGGAGTAAAATCCCCAGGCCCTTGTGAGGAGGAGGGACCACCTCTATTGCACCAAATCATAGGAGCGAATTCATTTCTCATCTCAATAAAAGCTCATGAGAACAGTCTCTACACACGGACAGGGAAGGGCGGTAGAAGTGAGGGAGTGATGGAAGTCTCCTTTATCCTCTTCAGTGTCATCCAGTGGAGGAGCACCTGCACAGAAAGGTGGAAAGTCCTGCGGTACTGGAAGACGGTAGTCTGGAGATTGGGGTCTCTGTTCTGAGAGATGCTCAGAACCATGAAGAGCGAGGACCTTGGTTCGTGTGTTACAGACAGGTCCTTCGTGTATCTGAAATCTTTTGATATCAAGTAGGGGATCCGTACTGATGCATAATGATGTAAGTGTTAAAAGTGTCTGGCACCTTAGCTTGCTTAGTACTAAGGGTGCCAAATGGTTAGGTACGGACAATGGGGCCAAGTTAAGCCCCACAGTGCTGGTCCAGAGTGCTTATGCTTGCCCTCCTTGTCCCTGGAAGAGGGTACTGAGGCTCTGTCAGAGCTGTTTCTCTCCTTTGAGCTCTAGAACTTTCCAGCCTCACTGGTACTGGAGTAAGAATCCTTTGTTTCAACAGTACTGAGTCAAGAGGTCGAGGCTTCGGAAACTGTAGATCTCAGAAGGGGACATGAGCTTTTCCAGGGCTGTCTCCTTAAGATAAGACTCTGGGCTCCTCTTCTTTTAAAGTCTTCCTTGAAACCTCAAAACTAACTTCAATGCAGCCTTCCCCTAAGAAGAGAAAGGTGCACTGGGATCTGTCCAGAGACAGATATACAAGGGGGTCTCCTGACCTGACTCAAAAGTTGGTTGAAGGGAACACTCCATCAACAACAAGTCTTAGTTTATCTCCTTAATCTTCCTTGCCTTGAACTTGAGGGCCTGGCAGAAGGTGCTCTTCTGGAAGACCCAGGACTCTCCCAAGCAATGGACACATTTAGAGTGGTCATTGCAATCAGGTATAGCTTCTCGGCAGGAGAGACAGCATTTGAAACTTGCAAGCCAGGCATGTCCTTCTAGGAAAAGTAAGTCTCCCCAGGGAGAACGAGGGGATCGAAACAATTCTCTCACTACTTTTCTCTCACTGACTAACTATAGCTATCACTAACAACTAACTATCCTAACTAATCTAGGGGTTCTCAAAGTGTGGGTCGTGACCACAAAGTGGGTCGCAACTGCATTTTGATGGGGTTACCGGGGTAGAAAACTCCAGCCCAGAGATCCATGGGTGAAGGGAGGCTGAAGCCCCAGCCAGTGCAAATCTCCACAGGCAGCTGAAGCCCCAGTCCAGAGCTCTGCAGAGGCCTAGGGACTGAAACCTGTGCCTAAGGCCCCCCCAGGCAGGACTTCAAGACCAAGCAGATTTGTTTGGCAGTTGTCCCCAGTGCCTGCTGCCCTGCAACTGCTTTTCACCTCCTGAGGTACTTCCTGTACTCAGGCACCTGTGCTTGCTTGGCAGCCCTCTCAGCACATGTGTTGAAACCATTTTGAAAAGTTGCTGCAGAAATAATTTTTACAATGGACTGTTTTCTGAAGAAAAAAGGTGAAGGAAAGGGGAGTAATGAAGAGGAGTTGATTGCCACTTGCAGCAAAAGGATGGACAAGGATCCAAACACCAGTAAAAAGCCAAGAAATGGCAAATATTATCCAAAATATTTGGAATATGGATTTAAATGGACCGGCTTTCAAGAGGATCCACAGCCACAGTTTGCAGTGTGTGGCGAAGTTCTGGCAAATGAGAGCTTAAAACCATCTGAAGTATTGCAGCACTTGCAGACACGACACAGTTCTCTTCAAACAAAACCACTTGATTATTATTTTTCAGCGAAACCTGGGTGAGCTAAAGGGCCAGAAAACAGTATTGAGAATGGCAACCAAAGCAAATGAGAGCGCCCTTGTGGCATAGTTTGCTATGTCAATACTAGATAGCAAAACCTGGGTGTGGCAGGGCAGGGGTAAAACCCCTTGAATGCCCTGCCTCTGCTGGCTAAGCCCTGCTTTCTGGCAAGAGGGCCAGGGGCAGAGGTTTGAAGCAGCCAGCAGGGAGCCCAGCTGTGGGCCCTAATGAGGGCTGGTTCGCTGCAGCAGGCTAGGCTAAGGGGTCACAGTTGAGGTTACAAACTGAGAAGGCTAGAAAAGGCCCTGAGTTTACCCAGTTAGGGGCAAGCCAGGAGGGGGACAGGAGGCTGCTGCTCTGTCTCCTCACTGCAGGCAAGGTGCCTCAGGGGCCTGGAAACACTGTACCCAGGTACAAAGAGGGTAACTGTTGGGGGACGAAGGGGAGCATTTTCTTGCACAGAAGCCACCAATGTACACTGTAAATAAAGGACACTAGGGTGAAGCACCAGAAGAGGGTGTGAAGACTTATTTCTTTTAGCCAGAACACAGGGCACAGGGGAAAAGAGAGAGACCTGTGCGAACCCTGTGACACTGGGATATCACACACTATTGTAGAAGCTTTTTCTACCATGTGCCAAGAAAGTATTTTCAATTATGATGAGGGAAGTTGCAGTGACTCAGGTTGATTCGATTCCCATCTCTAATGATACTTTTGCCGTGCACATTCACAATATGGCAAATGACGTGACTGAACAAGTGATAGCTTGATTTTGGCAAAGTTCCTTTTTTTCCCATTCAACTTCTGAAACAACGGATGTGTCGCGTGCTGCCCAGAGGCTGACATATGTAACATCTGAGAAAGACATCAAACTCCAAGAGAAATTTCGGTTCTGCTCGTCATTACCCTAGCACGCTACAGGGGAACAGCTCTTTGCACGTTGGAATGCTTTTGTCTCCGATTCTGGCTTGGAATGGCAGCACTGTGGAATTTGCAGTGACAGTGCTCATGCAATGACTGGAAGAAACAGCAGGTTAGTCACCCGAGTGCAGGCCATTGCACCACAAGCAGTTTGGACTCACTATATCATCCACAGGCAAGCCCTACTTGCAAGAAGAATACCAACTGTCCTAAAACAAGTTCTCAATGAAGCTGTTAACATAGTCAACTTCCTCCAGAGGAGCGCAACAAGTGTACGTCTGTTTGGAGTTTTGTGTAATAAGATGGGAGCTGAGCACTGTCAGTTACTTTACCACAGAAGTTCAGTGACTGTCTTGGGGAAAGGTTCTCAATTGTTTGTTTGAGCTTATAGAGGAAGTGAGAATTTTTCTTTCAGAAAAAGATTCCCTACTAGCTGAAAAGTTTGCAGATATCAAGTGGCTTGCTTTGCTGGCGTACCTGGCAGAAATTTTTGAAGGCCTAAAAGTGTTGAATATCTCACTTCAAGTACAAGATGCTTCTGTCTTTTTTTTTCCCCCCTCACTGAGAAAATCAAAAGTTGTATCAAGAAATTTTCCTTGTGGTATGCTCATGTGGACAGTGGCAGTTTTGAAGCATTTCGTTTACTGGATGACTTTTTGGATAAAAATGCCTTGCCAAAACATGACCTGCAATCCATTATCATCAGCCACCTGAAAAGTCTTAAACTTCAGTTTCAGGAGTACTTCCCTGAAAGGAATTGGAAAACGGAGGCGTGGATTAGAAATCCCTTTAATGCAGAAGCAGCTGCAAGTGCTATTTTGTCACTTTCAGTGAAAGAAACATTAATGGACCTTTCCTGTGACGAGACATTGATGCTGAGATTTTCTGAACAACCTCTTGCTAACTTCTGGGTTTCTGTGCAAGAAGAATATCCAGAGCTGTCATCTGTAGCTTTGAAAGCCCTTATGCCATTTTCATCCATCTACCTGTGTGAAAACAGCTTTTCAGCACCAACTTTACTGAAAAACAAATACAGGACCCATCTCACTGTTGAAGATGATTTTTGTCTTTACTTCACCCACACAGAGCCCCGCTTCAAGGATCTGTGTTCATCAATGCAAACTCACCCCTCCCATTAGGTGCATATTTATTCTTATTTTTTACTACTGGATATAAAGATTGTCTTGTGAATTAAAATAGTTACCGGCTATTTTTCATTGATACGGCCTTGGAATGCATTTTTTATTTAAAATACTAACTATCCTGATTAACACAGGGCACTGGGGTCATGTAGTGATTTTTCTTGTCAGAAGGGGGTCATGGTGCAATGAAGTTTGAGAACTGCTCAACTAATCTAAACAAACACCACTCAAGGAGGATGTGCCAAGGCTCATTCTCAGGTTGAGAAGGAAACTGAGGACTGTTTACCTGCACATCCCTACATAGCCTCAGTGTTCCACACAACAAGCCATAGGGTGCCCATGCAGGCTGAATGGACACGGCTAATGGAAAATCTCTGACCAAGGGCTCTAGAAGCTTATGCACACTGGAAGCAGAACACCCAAAGAGACCCTACTCAAAGGTGGCAAAATTTCCCCACTCTTGTGCCAAATTCAATACTACTGAACTATTGGGAATTAGCAAGCAGCAGTAAGAAGATAGATGAGGAACAGAAGGCAAGGATAGCAGAATAAAGAAGCAGCTTGCTGAACCCAATCTCTGAACATAACACACACTGATCTCTGACGTTAGTAAGTGAATGATTTTCTAGCCAGGACTACTTGTGTTGTCCTATTAATTTATATGGATCAGGGCTGTCCCACTCCATCAGAACAGACCTGGACTACAGGGATGGTAGGCATTTTCTGCATGCATTTTCCGTGGCACTCTTCACAGCACTAGACCTTACATGGACAGGGGTGTGGTGGATGGGGGAAGTGGGGAGTCTGACACTATGCCCCATACTCTTCATAGAGATGTGGTTATATGATATGATTATGGCATAACTAAGATGTACTTTATGCAAGATGGGGTATGTGAGATCATTGCAAAGGTTATGATTTACTGAATATGATTGTTTGTATGCATGTATCATTTTTTATATCTGAAGTGAGGAATATTATCTATGCATCTATAATAAATGTGTTTACACCTGAGGAACATCCACTAGACAGATTGCAATCAGCCTGGATGGCCTGCTAGGAAGGGCCATTAGGGAAAACAATAGGTCTTTGAAGATGCTAATCATCTCCCACTGGGACATGTTCCTGGGGACTCTACAAACAGCCTCTTCCTTATGACTGCAGGGACATGTGACCAAGTCACCTGGCTCGGGACTCCATGATAATACTAGAATCAGAGAGGTAGCCGTGTTAGTCTGGAATAGCAGGGGTAACAAAGTCCTGTGGCACCTTAAAGACTAACTATAAAGTTTTGTAGCATAAGCTTTCGTGGGCTAATACCCACTTCGTCGGATGCAAGGTGGATATTAGCCCACAAAAGCTTATGCTTCAAAACTTTATAGTTAGTCTTTAAGGTGCCACAGGACTTTGTTACCCATGATAATACTAGTATTTTTCCTCTAACCAGGGGTGGGAATCACACTGGGACACAAAGGATTCCAACCATATGCAAAAACTATTTAAGGCCGGGGAGTGACTTTGTTCCTCATTGACTCCGGCCCAAGGAAGAGGACTGCTAGAAACACCTGAGATCTAAAAGACTGGACTAGGGGAGAAGGACTTAGCCCAGGCTAGAAGGTTGTCTAGCCTGTGAATGGAATATCACAGAATAATACATAAGGAACTCCACAAAGAACTTTGAGATTTTCTTCCTTAGAGCTTCCTCGCAAGAGTTTACTTCAGTATGGGACAACATATGAGCCAGTATTTGCCAGCTACCTTCCATCTTCTGCTTCTAAAACCTCCCAACTCCACCTGATCACGAGACATCTATGATTTAAAGACCCTTCTATCTCATTCTGTTCTGTATTTCTCTGTATTACTGCATCTTCACCTGCAAACTGTAGGCTTTTTGGGAGAGGAACTTTTAACAGTTCAATGTTTATGTGTATAATGTAAAGGTATTATACATGGTCAACTCAAAACTGGCCTAAATTTAGATATTATACAAATAAGTATTACTAGTAAAAAGGTTTCCCCTTTATTAAAAAATAATTACTAATAAAATAAGGGCTTTTCTATATTAGGCACTGTACAGACACACGTATTTGTGTAAGGTTGTCCCTGACCATCTAGATATTTATTTTCATCTTTGACAAGACACTATAGGTGGCTAAAACAAAACATCTGGAAAGACAGATTAGGACAAGGTAGCAGTAAAACTGCTACTTTTATGCTAATCATGATAATCTCAGCACACCAAATACCTGATTTTTAGTCAGAGGCAGTTCTTCTATAGTGTTTGCCATACAGTGAAGCTGAGGAGACTAACTGAAACTGACTTCACTATTCAAACTAAGACAAATACACAAAGTCCACAGCACAGAGAGAAATAAATTGGATTTTAAAAATGTATTAGTGCTATCTTAGTTGTTAACAGAATCACAGATAAAATTTTAATACTTTTAAATTAATGTTACCCCTTTTAAGGCACCTTTAATATTATTACATACTAATTAAACATGGCTTTTTCCTGGTTGCTCCAAAACAATATTTCCCTCCAGTGAGCTACCAAACCACTCCTGTAAACCACAGCTTAAAACGAAAAGATGAATGACCCTTAACTACAATAGCATATGTATTTTATGTGTGTATCTACTGTAGGATGGTACCAAGAGAAGCAAGATAATGGCAAAACCTGCTTATATGGAAATACAGAGCAGCACTATACTATCAAAATATTCTGAAGTTTAATAGGCTTGTGCCAGAGGACGTTAAACTGTCTGTATGTCAGGGAAACTCAGAGAACACACATACTGTAAATAAATAGGGATTTGGGGTTTACCTTGCTTGGAGTGGAAGTCCCAAGCTAACTCGCAAAGGTTGAGAAAAAAATTAATTCTCATAGCTTCTTGATTAGTCTTTCGTATAATAATCATTGGAAAATTTCCTCACGAGGCTCTATGAACTTATAGATTTCATTTTTTAGTCCCATAAAAATAAAAACCTTTGACACCAACCGAAAATAATTTATTTCAGACAGTCTTAAGGAGGAAAGCCCTGTCAAAAGGGGTTAAAAAATGACATATGAAGCACCACTTACCAGAGCTGCAGGACACACTTTTGTTTGCCCTCAAAGTGGAAGTTTTATTGAAGACAAAGCGTTAAAACTTCAGTTCAGTTTGCCAGCAATAAGTGAAGGATCAAACCTGTGAACCACATAATGTGAGCCCCTAGCAATACAAGAAGAGTTCAGTATTTTCTACATCTATTCCAAAGAGAAAGAAAAACAGTGACTCTTTAAATAGAATATAAATTTCAGAACTTTCCGTTCTACTTTTTTGTTAAATGTTAGCTGAGAAATTGTTTGTCTCTCAATTAAGAAAGACTAGTTTGAAATAGAGGTGCTGATAGGAAACTGCCGCAAATTCTCTCTACTTGAGATGGACGAATGAACGTCCTGGGTAAAGACGGCACCCAAGAGAACATCCAAAGATGGCATTTGGCAATACTGAACGAATACAAACCTTACTAGTTCTTTCAGCACTTTCCCCTTCTCACTGGTTTCAACTACACGAGTCTATTGTCAATTGTGCACTGAAGAGAATCCACCACCATGAAAATAGGTGTGTCAATCCCAAAAATGCAGACAAGGCTGCTAAATAAAAGGAAATAACTCCAAAGTTATGTGAGGTAGCATGAGGTACAGATTGTAAGATCTTCTGCTCCATATTCAAGTACTCTCATCTTTCTGCCTCCTTCACTTATTTTGGGACGCCTCTTTTGATCTCCAGGTTTGCTGCCAACATATGCCTTTTCTTAAAGGACTTATCTTACTCTGTGAGAGCCAATGCCTGCCAGTGTACCAGAAAAATCAACAGAGGCATTATGGTACCTCTTAACTACTGAACACCATAAGGAGAAGTACTCATGGTAAGACTTGTCTCTGCATTAAAGATCTTAATATATAATTTTGGTAGAACACAATGATTTACTAAATGCATACAATGAAAAATATCCCATAGCTGAACAGTTGCCCAGACTTCTGACTATCTTGATGCTGTTTTCTTCAGGAGCAAGATTCTTACTGCCAGGAAATCATTGGCAAGTAGCAACATCAATGGTTGATTGAGACACCAGAAACCATATGGTAAATTTAGGTGCAACAATATACCATCCTTCTCTGAATTCAGAACATTCACCCAGCGTAATGTCTTAGAAGCACTACAGCAAAACCAAGCCACCACCTGCAACTCTGACCCAGGACCTTCTTGGCTAAAACAGAAGTGAAAGCATATGGGATTCCTAACCAAGATATCTGACCCCTCCTGCAAGGAAGAAATGCTAAAAGCATACCATGGTTTGATTGGAACTTAAACCCATCCATGATGTAACTGACCTTTTCCAAACCAGCTAGAGACCTTGGGGAAAAGGAGGACCAAATGATAGAAATCACTTCCCCAAAAACTTTCATAAATATGACTGTGGGATCAGGATGGTGGTCACACAAGCGAAAGGGAACAGAAAAGCAAGAAATTAGGACCACATCACAGACCTAGTCAAGCTCTCCCTGCAGACACTCACCACATTTGCTATATTGGATCCAGACACTGGATCTGGTGTACTTATAAATCCACTAAATCTAAGCAGGGTTCAGGCAGTCTCTAGCTTCTCAGGCTCACTCCTGGAGTGCACCTCCCAGTCTGGTACGCCTTCTCAGAGATGTGACCTCCATGATCCAGCTGCTGTAGGCCCCAAGACCAGAACTGAAGTCACCAACTCTCCATAGTTGACTAAGCACACACTTTCCCAGAGTTAGATTCTAGTCAGTATTCTGGTTTACAATTTAACCCTTCAAGGGAAATTAACTTCCTACACACACAGTCACTGTCTCTGCTTTCTCTATGAATAAAGAGATCCATCCAAAAACCTCCTTCCAGTGTCCTCACCACTCGAAGAACCCTTTGGGTTTTTAGCCAGTCCTTCCAGAGTCCCAAGACCCTTCTCCTCCTGCTCAGCCTTCAGGTGTTTTTTTTTTCCCCTCTTTCTCTCTGTCCCTGAAGCAAGCTTACTCCAGCTCATTCAGGTCCAGCAGTCAAATGGTTGCCCTAGCTCAGAAAGCATATATACATTTTTAACAGCACCCTCTTAATTTGTTCTCCTCCTCTACTGAGGAATTTCTGTTATTCCAACTCTACAGATAACCTTGGAGAACTAGCTTCCTTTAACTTGGCCAATCTCTTTAGGATATTAATTCTTTTACCAGTGCAAAGTTATTCCATTTCAACACTTCTCTGGTTATCCTACAGCTGCTTCCAGACAAGGCATGAGTTGGTCCTTGAAAATTGATGATTCAATACACACTGAAGGTTATACACAGAATACATGAGTTTATAAAATCAACTGAAATTCAGAAATTGTATGTAAATTCCCAAACCATCACACACACAAAACTAAATATAAGCCACCATCCAATGATGAGGTAACACACACAGCCTTGGCAAGTTTAATATGTCTGCTTGCACTGGAACAGAGCAGCAAGGCCTCATGGAACATATACAGATACATATACAGCTGGAAGTCAGAGCCACATTCACTTGAGTTTTATTCCAAAATGTTGAGATGGGTAAAATTTTCAAAAGCACCTAAGTGACTTAGAAGTCTAAGTGCCTATTAAAATCAATGGAAATTTAGGAAAATAAATCACTTAGGTGCTTTTGAAAATTATGCCTGAGGTGGCTAAAAATAATATTTATGGGACAATATTTATAATAAACAGGAGAAAGATCTCTCTCCTGAGATGTGAAACCTAAAACAAAGAAAGAACTCAAGCATAACTGGAAAAGTTCATGCCCTCTTAGGACCTTAACTTCTCTGTTCCTAACTAGGGCCCTATCAAATTCATGGCCATGAAAAGAATGTCACGGGTCATGAAATCTGGCTATTGCAAAGGGAGTCAATGTATTTCCACCCTTACTTCTGCACTGCCTTTAGAGATGGGCTCCCAGCCAGCAGCCATTGCTCTCTAGCTGCCCAGCTCTGAAGGTAGCGCCGCCACCAGCAGCAGCACAGAAGTTAGGGTGATAATACCATAACTCCCCAACACTGTTTTTGCAATACTGTCCCCCCACATACCTTTTGGGTTGGGACACAGACCGTTCCCACACTGTGGAATTTCAGATTTAAATATATAAAACCATGAAATTTAGGATTTTTTTTAATCCTGTGACCATTAAATTTACCAAAAAAGACCATGAATTTGATAGGACCCTATTCAGATAATCACTTTAGATAATCACTGGCATGTGTTTCTATCCTGAGATGTGACTATATAAAAACAGGAACTTCCTACCCTACTAATCTCTTCCTTGTCTGTATTCAAAGTCAGACCTGCTGGCGGTAGTGACTACAAAGCATTTTACTCATGTCAGTATAATGGTCTGTCAGTGGCTAGGATCAAAACTGGGACCTCTGAAGCTTAATACATGAACCTCTACTACCTGAGCTAAGACAACTCTTAACTAAGGTGTCACATGCTCATCAATTGATAGCTGGTCTAGTCACCACTAGAGGGGGGCAGATTGCCACATCAAGAAAGCATGGATTACATATTCCTCCTGGCTGGGGAAGCACACATCCTGAGCTTAGAGATGCCCCAGTTGAAATCCTGGACAAAACCCACCCCCCCAATGCTCACAGACTCTTGGTGTCAGCAGCTGGGAATCAAACCTAAGACCTCTGTATCATAAAGCAAGAGTTACGATATTTAAATCTGCCTGAGCCAAGACACACTTCTCTCTTAACCAAGCCTGTAGCATGTCATCAATCTCTAGCTGGTCTAACCACCACTAGAACAGGACAGAGTGCCAAACTAAACTGGCATAGGTTACATAAGCAGTTAAGAGGAAGTGTGAGGTGTATCACCAGAATTGCTTACTAAGCATCAATAACTTACACCTGTACAAACCCACTGAAAATAAATCTCACAGGTTCTATTGAATTCCTAATTGGGACTGCAGAACCTTATCTTCAGCCATTCACGAGGAGACAGCGGGTCTTTTCAGAGTCCAGGTTGAGTTTGCAAGAGTAGTAGTTAGAAAATCCTATTTTTACTTGTAAGAAAAGCACATTAGAGATGGAAATCAATGAGTGACAAACATACAACCCTACAGTGCCATTTTTACAGAATCAAATTTCACAGTAGAGCTGCACAACACCTTAAATAAACATCAGATAGCAAGTGTGTGGCTTCATCTTTCCAAGTGCACATCCATCTACCAGAAATGAAGCAGTACTGGGATAATGGGAAGCCTTCCTTGCTGCAGACCATAGAAAGAGGATGAGAGTTACTGGTTTAGTCCTTATTTTCCCCTTTGCTAGAGGTAGATGAATGAGAGAGTAATTTTGTCTTGGCAATTAAGCCCAAACATAAAAATCATCTGGCTGGCTTAAAATCATAGCCTGGGATGCCAACACAGCATACTAACTTTTGCTTTTTCTGCACCTGCATTAGCAAAGACAGACAGCAGCCCCATGTAGAAAGCCTTACCTTTTGATTTCCTGGCTTTTAAAAATGGGGGTGTGAGAGTAAGTTTTGATAGCCGTGATTGTTCTATAATGTTTTATTCTCAATACTCGGTATATACATTCTTCAGCTAGTTCATTTTTAAATCACTTTAGCAGTTGAACTGTCACACACATGCACAATCTGACACCTCAGAGTCACAGTTTGAATATTTCAGTTCTATTACTTTTAATTCTGCGCCCGTTAATCATATTTTATTTAAGGCAAAATGTTAATCTTCTGATCTTAAAAATCATAGTACTTTACCTTTTTATGACTGCATATTAAAATAAGGATACTTGCCAATTACCTAGAGCCCTCTTTCCAGGATTAAAATGATAAATTAACAACAGGTCAGCTCAGAAATCTCTGCAGTACAACAGTCTCTTTTGCATGCTGCAAATGCCCTCTTCACACTTCCCAGTACTCTAGCTGAAATTAACAGCTAGACTTGTCAATTTACAGCCCCCTTGGTAGGATGATCTGACTTTAATTCTGGAACCAAAGCTTAAACAGAGTACTCCGGCTCCAAAGAGCCAGCTCTAATAAACCTGCTGCAACTGTTAGCTCAAAAGAGTAATTACTTGACTTGCAGCTCAGAATCGGGGATTCTTTGACAGTCTATTTTGAGGACAGTGTGAAAAAAACAGAACTGAAGTGAATTAGTATTTTTGGTTGTTGTTTTTTCTTGACTGTACTTTTATGCTGCCAAAAAAAAAAAAAAAAACAGTTGCTACAATACTTAGTATGGTTATAGCGCTCAGATCTCTTTACAGAATAAGATCCTATATTGCAAGCACTTTAAGAGAGGGATCTTGTCTCCATACTTGTCTGCAAAGCAATCAGTAAGGTATTCACTGTATATAAATAGCAACAGAACCCATCAGTGTATGTCATCCACTACAACCATCATAGTTTGCTTGCATGGCTCCTTATACATAAAATACCTCCTCCCTTCCAGTTCACCAACCCATCACACTATCTGTATTCAGTTCCCTCCTTGAGAATCACTTCTTTCAGGATTTCCACAAGAAGGGAGACCGTTTTGTATAAGAAACAAGGACAAATCTGTTTGATGTATTCTCTTCTTTGCTCTTCCCTGTAGCCTAGCTTTTTTGTTTGAGTTTTTGGGGGTTGTGGAATTTCTTTATCTTTGCCTTTTATAGGACCTAGCATACAATTTGTTAAGTGCCAGCACTGAATAAGAATAACATACAAATATTAATCCTCACTATGCCGTGGAAGGAAGGAAGGAAGGAAGGAAGGAAGTACTATTACCATCTGTGGAAGAAGGAAGTGAATTAAACTGCCCAAGTGATAGAGCTTGAAATGGAACTCAGGAGTTGCTAATTCCCATTCCGATGCTCATTCCATGAGGCCATACTACCTCCTAGCAAGGTCCTGTATAGCTGGATACTAATTTTTTCCTATCAACGTAACTAAACACTATGGCAGTACCAAAGAGCACCTGACATCATCTTTCAGAAGCATGGTTTCTAGACTCACAGTAAATGCAGAGCTAGAGGAAGGGAGTTCACAGGGAACAAATAAGGAGTGCTTTGTTTTGTTTTTAAAAAAGAGTAAAATAAAAAGTGATCCTTTACGCTGGAATTCCCCTCTCATCTTTTAGTTATGCTTATTGACACTAGCCTCCCTACGCTGTTATCTTCCCCTGCTTTTACTGTCTTAACTTTGGGCTTCACCCAACGCTCTTTGGGGCAGGAACTTTTCTTGTGTTAACAAGTGACACCGATAATGTAATACTTAAGAAAGAGTAACCACCACCTTTTAACTAGCCACAGCCATTAAACTTGTGATTTCACCATCACCTACAGGATTATGACAACTTTGTGTTTTAAAAAAAAGAGAGAGAGAGAGAATTCCCCTGGCATTTTGGTTGCCTGGTCTTCTATCCAGAATCTGACATCTCCAATCCTGCAGCCTCGGGTTCAATGGTGGTCAATTATTAAGAAAATAAATCCAAGACCTGGTGAAGTCCGTTTACATTGATAACTTGCTTTATACATCAAAAGTGAGTTGATATACAAAGTAGTCCCCTTCGTGGGTACTAATTCCCCACCCTCCCTAAGTAAAATGTTTTTACAAATACCTTATAGTGACTGCTAAGGTTGAGAATGAAGTTTTACTTTATACAGCTATTTAGAGTGAGACAAACTATATCTAAAAAGTGCAGATATGCTTTTTTTTATTTCCTTTGCACTTTAGGGAAGGGGGAGGGAAAAGCATCTCTGATTTGTATATTAAAGCACAAGCATCTGTCCTACTGATGATATTCTAGGGAAGCACATTAGCATAAAATTTAACGATGTCAAATAAGTGGATGTGAAATAGGGACTGCGTAAAGACACTATTTCCAAGCCTGACAGAAACATCACTGTTTAGAAATGCAAATGAAACCATTATGTTCAATAATTATATGAAAATATGAACAGTTCAGCATGTTTTCCAGCCCTGATGGCGGTTAATGGGATGTACGCTTATGTAAATAACTACTATTAAAGCTAATGCTGAAAAAAACTAATAAATTCATACTAAAGCAACTGATTTAGTACGCTTTTAAACCCCAGCAGTGCTCACTTATTAGAAAGGAGTGCATTCTTATGTTTAGAACTCATTACTGTTACAAGTCACTGCAACTCCATCAATTACCATGCATTAATGAAAATGGGACACATACAAAAAAAAATATTGCCTCTCAGCAGTTTTCTTTAAAGACAAAATATAGGGGTATTACCATCATGGGGCCTTGAGGGGAACTTATCAGCAACATAATCTTTATTATTACAACTGTGCTCCCTGTGTTATAACCTTGAGGGATTTTTTGTCCCAAGAAGGGCTAACCTTACATAAAACTTTTGACATATTTACAATGCAAGCAGCTGCGATACCACCAATAAAAATAGATTTCCACTATTAAAAAGGCATTCTAAAAACTGAAATTTGCTCTAGTATGCAAGTTGAAAAACCTGGACATGGAAAGGAAAATTATTATTTTGGAAGCCAAAACATGAAGATGTAATGAAAACAGAATTAAGTGGCAAGGGTACAGATGGTAGAGTTCTGAGATACCCTTCTGCCTGGGTAAATTCCAACCAGAGTTTTACATTTATACTTTTAATGACCTCCTAAAGACCACTAGAATTAAGACTTCTCAGGAACATGGTGTATTTTTCTTTGGTTGGATGCTCTATTTCCCTAATTTTGCAAAACATTGTTGACTTACTTGTTCAATCACCACAATTCTAGCTGGAAACAAAGTAATGTTAGCATAACAAGGTGTAAACTATAGAAGCCCTCTGGAAATTAAAAGCTGAGATTTATCCAGTGTCTAGCATTTCACAATTATCCCCTCTTCATTTTCCAATCATCCTCAGAAAATTAGATATTATTCTGGCACCCACTTGATGGTAATAAGCACATCAAGGCCGGAAATGTCTTTCCATTAGTTTATATTGCCTCTCGCTATTTAAAATTAAGGCCAGACACTGAACAAGATCCCAGCCCTACAAATTACTGTACGTGAAAGGAACTGCTGTACCCATGCAGAGCCCCACTGAAATCGAATGGTGTCTCATGCTAGCAGAGCAATTCATCTGTGTTCAAAGTTGCATTCTAGTACCAAAGGTGGCTGTATAAGGCTATGGCTCTCTCACCATAGGTGCAAAGTCAACACACCTACAGACTGAACTGTAGAACCCTACACTACAGAAAGAGAAAAAAAATCTTGGTAAGTTAGGGTTTCTCTATATGGCAAGTTAGTACGCAGCAAGGTGGGGTATAATTCTACACCACACTAGCTTGCCGTGTGGACCCTCAAAGAGTGGTAGGCCAAAGCACACTACAGATCTTTTAGCACATGGTAGCAGGGTCCACAGATACACAAGCTCGAGCATTGTAGATTTACATTCAAGCTTGGTGCACTTAAAATCACCATATACACAAGCCCTTATTCTTTTCATCTGGCACGATCTAACAGGGTACAAGATTATCCTTGAGTACAGGTAGATCACACAGTCCACTAGATCCAAGTTAAATAAATATTACAATTCATTTCAGACAATGTTCTCTCCACTGTAAAGACACAGAGGAAGTTCCTGTCCTGAAGAACTTACAATTTAAAAGACAAAAGACAAGACAAGAAGGCACAGAGGGACCAAGAGGATGACAGCATACAATAGCAAACTAATTTGTTCACCCTGTAAGACTAACACGCACAGTAACAATTACGATCACTATGACAAATGTTTGGGGGAAAAAAGCTCTCATTGCTTTCACTGAACCCCTCTGTCCTAAGGGAGAGGGGAGAAGTGTTTTGTCATCTAGACCATTAAAACTATTTCACAAGCGAAGGCCATTCTAAGGTTAAAAACAGTAAGGCAAAATTGCTACTGATTAATAATAAAGCCATTCATTTTATTCTTCAAATCTAAAGTAATTACAAGCCAGAGTATGGCAAATGGATTTAGCTGTAGCCATTACGTCAGAAGACTCCTTTAAAGAAGAACAGTAATTTAAAACACTAAACTGAATAATGAACTCTCCTGAACAACAATTATTATGGGATTGATTTATTGAAAGTGCATTTAATCATGCAAGAAATGTTTAAACTTTCCAAAATAGTTCAGGAAGACTGCAACACCAATAGCAGAGTCAGCCCAATGTGATCATTACAACGGAGGACCTAAAGCAGACAGGGAATGTATTGAGCTTGGAACGATAAAGTACATCAATCTCTCTGAATCCACATTTCTAGTCCATTTGTTACAGTACAGACTTCAGCAATTAACAAATCTCATTTACCATTTCTGCTTCCTTTTAGAAGGCCCCAATCTCTGTTTTCAGGTGGGTCCAAATGTTACCAATCAGAACGTAACTCAGAAAAGATGTTCTGGGAGCTCACAGCTCTAAATCCAGCAATGTTTTTCACCTGAAAAGGTTCAGCAACATTAAAAGGATAGTTGGAATAATCCACCCAGGTAAGTAGCATCATTAGTTTGCATACTTCTGTGGATAAGGTTAAATTGGCAGTTAGTACATTGTCCTCCTCAGTAAACACCAGATTTTCCAGAGTAGTTTATTTGACCTATGAAGGCTTATTCTTTAAGGTGACTGCAGATGACTTGGGATCTCACTGCTGCCCTGACAGCACAGAGTCTATCTCAGATGATTTCAGACAAAATCTATGATGGGCATACTCTGGATCTTGCTTTTGGTTCAGGATCAAAAATGGCTGGAGTGGGTGAAAATTGAATACACCTGTGAATACACCTGTGCAAGATGTAACTCCGTTCCCACAGCATGAAAACACATTCCTGGTATATCATATGAAGAGTACCATACAACCTGTGGGCCGCTACCACTGACTACTGGATAATGACTCATTGTCTTCAGCCATCAAAAATATGGCTAAAAAATATTCAGGTGTCAGCCTCAAGGATCACCTTAATATGCAGACGGCCTGAAATGTGTAAGAACTATGGAACCAATGATAAAAAGCAAGCAGCATTCATCATTCGCCCAGGAAGTCTTATGCCATGACTTTTGAATGAGGGAGGATTCGTCCTCCTGCATCAGAAGACAGCCAGCAAAATGGTCCCAAAAATTTCAGTCTGAATCCCAAAGCCATCCGCTTAGTTTTTCTCTTCCCAAAACCATACCCGTAAAGTTAAAAGGCAATTCACACAGAAAAATCTGTACCTGGAACGTTAACAATGCTCCCATAGATTTCAGTGGAGTGTTTTGTGACTAATGCTTTGAAATTTTACTCTAAAAATTCTGATTTACACATAGTTAAAGCTGATAGACTTTAAATTCCCTTGGTTAATCCTAAACATTGCAACACCAGTGACAGGCATGGTCACCTTTTGTTCTAAAAGCATTTATTTGCAGTCTATCAGCAAGAGGGATTTAATTAAGACCAAAAATTCAGCTTTAAATGAATGTACAGGCTTTGATATGTTTAAACACTTATTTTATTGTAGGTTGTGCCTGGTGTTAGTTTACGAGTTCATAAAAATTTCAAAATGTATTATTTACCCAATAGACCTTGACTGATTCTTATGCATTTAACAAGTTCCTAAATACATATAACAAGTTCCTAAATACATATTATTTAACTGGTACTGCCATTATGGTCTAGCATATAAATATTCAGGGACTTTTTAATATGCTGAGCTTTTATCCAATAGACCATAATGGTTGCTTGGAAAAATTTATTAGTGGGAAGCCAATAAAATCACTAAGGGAAGCACCTTCAAAGACTGAGGCACTATGAATGATAGAGAATGCTGAATTACTAATTTGTCATTGTTTCTGCTCTTCTCTCCCCAAACATCATCTTCCCATCATCAAACCCCTTATATCACTGCAGCATGCATCCATACATTAGAAAGCAAGGAAACAAAAAATATATCAATCAGCACTGAACAGTATAAGCTATGGCCACTCGGTTCCCTTAAACTAATAACTTTTTCCTCATTTCTATTTTTCAATTTCCAGTCATTCTGCAACAGTGGATTTGAATTTCAGTATTATTAGACTTGGTCAAAGAGCAACAAAAACCTTGACATCAGATTTCTCTCTGAGATACCTCTCTTTAAACAATTTTTAATAAGTGGGGGGAAATTTACTCTGAAGTGCTGAAAATGCATCCACTGAAATAAGCTCTGTAACATAGATCAGAAAAGTGATTCATGTTAAGGTGATGTGAGGTCCAATATCAGAGATTTCTTTTGAATTCCGGACAGTTAAAGTTACAGCCAAAGGCCAAGATTTTCAAAACTTGGTGCCTGAAGTTAGGTTTCTAAATCCTTATTTGATACATAAATAAGCAGCTTGCCTTTCAGAAGTGCTGAGTACCCAGCAGCTCCCAGTGAACTCCTGCAAAAAGCGATCTCTCTTCTGTTTCAGGTCTTTTCCGTCTTGCCTTTCATCTCTTTCCTGAAAGGCCAGAGTGAGGGGTTCGGAGGGGGAAAGACATGCAATAAAACTTAGGTATGAACTTCAGGAAGGAGAGACAGAGGGCATGACTTTCAGATACATGTGCAAACTTGCACAGCTTATTTGCATGTGCACTTACCACAGCTGCGCACTCAAATCAGGTAATTTCATAAACAGTCATTTGCATCTCTGACCATTTCCTGTAATAGTAACTGAGCATGCAAATTAGGAAGGCAATTGCCTAATTAGACCCCAAAACACAAAAAATTATGTGGGTTTGGCAGAGGCTTCTATGTAAGGGCTCCATCTTTATTATCCTCTGTTCCTTGATTGGCAGCAACACCCAATTTTATATTATGGGCTCATCCGAAACAGGGCTGGGGAAAATGGAGGATAAAAGTCAATTTATTTTCCTTTTATCTTAAAAATGAAGGTGGATTTTGTGAGATTTAGAGAAGTTCAACGCAGAGTGGGATCAAAAAAATCCTTGACACTGATTCTTGCTCTTCCCACCAACTCAGTGAATGGCACTGAGCAAGTCACTTAGCTTCTATATGATGTTCCCTTTGGAAAATGGGGGCTAATCCTACATTCCGGAGGTGTTGGGCAGATAATTTAGTACTTTTCACACGAGAGAGATAGAAATCCAGTTTTGTGATTATATTAGAAACCTTATTTCGTGAGAGGTTTTTCAGATGATACCACATAAGAAGCGAATCTATTCATCCTTTCACAGCAAGTTAGTACTCTATAATCTCACCTTTCCTAAGAAATGTTTCTATAACAATGTAATATTGAAAGCAAAGTACTCGTTAAACTTGTGAAACTAGTCGGCAAGAAAAAATAGCCATAAGCAATTAGTGTTAAAAACCATACATGCACACAGCACTAGAGAGAAGTCTTATATTACCTGAAATAATATTGACAAGGATTTGTTATGTAAACTTGTCTGCTGCTTCAAATCAACAGATCGTGTTCTGTCATAATTTGAGAGATGTAAAAAAAATCCAGGTACACTCCCAATGTAAAAATTTTAACGGAGGGCTATAGGGTTGATGGGTAAAATATATATTGAATAAAGAAGGGAAAGGGAGTAGTTCAGTCTGGAAACTTAGCATCCATCAAGAAACCATTTTTTTCCCTCCAAACACTCATCATTTGAGCAGGGAATAAGTTATTGTCAAACAATTTTCTTCCTACAGTCGCTACAGCCTAGAGAAGTTTCATTATACAAAGGCTCTTTTTCTCCCCTCCCCTCCATTTGAGGAATGTTGATTCCCATCCTCACTCTCACAAAAATCTTGAGGTTGGTTTGCCGCCATGTTTATGCATTAACACCAGAAGAAAAAGCAAATTTTATCTGCCGCAGCTGAGCCAGCAGGAGAGGCCACAGAGCAAAAAACATTAGTTTATAAGTCTTGCAGTAACAGTGCCACTTATTTCGTAACGACAGAATTATTATTGCCCATTTTTCAGAGGTGCCCATCACTATGGCATCTGGGCATCTTTAGGAGAAATAGTTGTCTTTAAAAAGATATTTATAATATAGAAGCTATTTCCCCAGTAAGTCATATTTGGGCCCTAAATTACTAATAGCAAGTATCTGCTTCATATGACTTAACCATTTACCAGACTTCTATCTAAAAAGATTACAACCAAGTCTCAAAGATCAGAGGAGGGGACATGTTCCCCAACTGGGCCAGGAGCAGTGTCAGTGGGAAAATCAGGCCACCACCCCCCAAGCTTTTGGAAGGAGAGAAAGAGAGTTTGGCAAAGGTATAAGCAACTTAAAAAAGACTCTTATAATGGGTAATGCCAGGCCACCGTAAAAATAGATGGTGCTACCAGCCCTGACTACAAATATGTGCCCTCTTATGATTGGGAACTTTATGTCTTACTCTGCCAGTGATTCAGACAGAGAACTGGGCAGGGTTGTCATCTGTTCAATTTTATTCACCAACGGAAAGTACTCAACTGAAGTGTGTTTTCAAGCCTTGGCTACTAAATACGTAGAAAAAGCTTTTAATCTTATATTTTCAAAGGTTTTGATCTGTATGGTTCTTTAACCAAATAGTAGTGATCAGCCATGAGATTGGTTTATAAAGATTCTAATAAAGACATAGTCCATTTCTCCCTATTCTGAGAAACTACTCAAAGCTCAATACAAAATTCTGTGCAACTCCGTAATCCAGTGTGAATTCTGTGTAATCCAGTGTGAATTCTGTGTAATCCAGTGTGAATTCCCCTTCAGGCTCTTGCATGCAACCCTGAGTCAAAAAAGAGAATCTGGCTCATTTACACACCAGTGCTCAGACAGCCTGGTCCTCCAGAACTCCCTCTGAACTTCTACACCTTAGAATTGGGCCAGTAAGTGCATAGTAAAGTGCATCCTCAATGAGCTAGTTATTCCTTCTAAGAAAATAAAGGCATTTCTCTATAAAGAGAAAGACAAGATAATGTGTAAGTTCCACAGTAGTTTCTTTCTGATATTCAAATTAACTCCAGGGAAGGCTGAAACTATAGTTGGTTTGATATTTGCCTCTGACAGACAAGAGAGATTAGTTTGCTATTGTAGGGCACTTCTAAGTGCTCGGTTGAATACAATGATTTGTTAGTACAGAGCTAATTACATTAAGTTTTCTAAGAAAAACAAGGTAGATCAAATTTTGAGTCTACCAGCCTTCAGAGGCTCTCTTTAAATTATTATATTCCTGGTACCATCTATGCAAATATATTCCCCATGCATTTGAACAGAACTTGAAGTGGTATCGCTTTACTTGTCAAATAGCAAGAATTTGTATTCAACTTCAGTAAGTCTTTTATACAGCTCCTAGGCACTGGAACAGACTTCAAGAAGTATGAAATTAACTGATCAGAATTATGTGAAAGATTTTGAATCATTCATGTATGATGGATACATAGTTAAAATTATACTGTTTTAAATTATATCCTTGTTTTATGTTCATGGGTTTTACAGTTTTATATAGTGTAAAACTGCATGTATTAACATTCTGCTATCTTTGCCAGACTTCATCTGGAAAAGATGTTTATGCTTGAACAATCCATTTCTGATAAAGGTTAAAAAAAAAAAAAACCTATAAAAGGGGTATATTTCCTTCCCAGGGACTAGCCGTCATTAGCATTCATGGAAGTTACATGTACATATTCACCAATACAGATAATACTCCCCCAGAGCATGCATCTCACTTAAATTCATAAGCACATTCAGAGCCAAGAAGTAGACTCCACCACAAAATCCTGACCCTACTGAAATCAAACTGTGGCCCCACTGAAGCCACATCTGAAGTTAAAATAGTCTTTGGAAATTTATTGTATTTTGTGGCACAAACACGTGTCTTCATATTTCTCTGCAGCTACATCATAGTCAGCAAATCTTGTCAGCCTGTATATCATTCAGCAGTACAGTGAACAGTTTCTTTTATCAAAATTAATGCCACTGTATTAAGCAAACCCTCTCCGGTACTCCCTGTTGGGATTGTGCGCTAGCTTTCTGAAGGTTTAAAGTAAAAAGGCAGCAGTGTAAGAACCAGGATTTAGGCGATGGAATATAAGACAGACCATGGCTCCAACATATTTCAGAGGTCCCTTGTATGCTCAATCTAGTTATAAACCAAGGCCTTGATCCTGCAATCTGATCCATGCAGGCAAATCCCAGTGCATGGATGTGTGCATTTTACAGTCGCGCATTGGGACCCAAGTAGGTTTTTCAATTTTTAATAGGGGTCTAAGCAGCATAATTTGGATCCATTGCTCTTTTTAAAAAAATGTTTGGTTCCATTAATAGTACTTTGTGAACCTTTGCCAGTATGAGCTGGCCAAACCCGATCTCAAGGTTTATTTTATTTCAATGCCTTCAGTGTAAATTCTGTATCTGGACACTGAAAGTAGTGGAAAGCCATGTGAAAGGAGCTTTAGACCTCAATTACAACCCTCTAACGGGATTAAGTGAAAAAACCTATAACCGTATTTTAATGCATAAACTCCTTATTGTCATTTGTAGTTGACAAATATCTATTTCATAGCAAAATAACATCACAGGAACAGCTGGATGGCAGTTTCAAGCTCAAATGAACCAGCAGCACATGCTGACAAGTCATCTCTGATTGCTTCTGAATGGCAGCACATGCAGATTTATTCCCTGCTATAAATTAGAACAATTATTTCTCTGCAGTTCACTTATTTGAGACAGTGACTCCCACCACACATTGTTGGGTTGTTTTTTTGTTTTTTTAAAAAAGGATATCTTCCCTTTCCTTGATGATAAGTTCATTCTGCTCCTCTAGCTGTCTGATCTTCTTCTCAAATGACTCCTGTTCTGCTCTCAGTCGCTCCTCTGTTTCTTCCTTTTCCTCACTTACCCTGAAAGGATTAGAGAAAGACCAATGGCCTGTCAGCACGAAATAAAATACATGACCACGACCATAGTGCATCATTTCCGATGGCTATACTTTCCGTCACCAATCCACCTTCTCCGCCTGTAATCAATTTAGGCCTTTCTCCCCAACTTTGAAGTGAAATATACATGTGACTTCATTGGCACCAACACCATGGGTGCTCCAGGGCTGGAGCACCCACGGGGGAAAAATTAGTGGGGGCTCTGCACCCACCAGCAGCCAAGCTTCTCCCTCCCTCCCTGTCCTTCCTCCTCCTCCTCCTCCCAGTCAAGCGTGTCGCATCCCCACTCCTCTGCCTACCTCCCAGCGCTTTCCACCCAGTCGCTGCCAAACAACTGTTTGGCAGCATTAGTATTCTCGGGGGGGGGGGGGGAAGAGAGGAGCGGAACATGGCACACTCGGGGGAGAAGGCAGGGATTTGGGGAAGGAGTTGGAATATTGGGAGGGAACAAAGTTGGGGCGGGGACTTTGAGGAAGGGATTGGAATTGGGGCAGGAAGAGGTGGGCCAGGGAAGGGGCCTCATGGAAAGGGTGGTGTGGGGCCACTCTACTTAGGAAGTCCTGGAGGCAGTGTGGGACAGATAGCTGGCTGATGCCCATGATATTCCCGGCTGTTCCTCTGGAGGGATCCAGGGCAGTTGTGACCCTGTCAAGGAATGAGAGGGTATGGATCCTGTGTGTTACCCTCTCCCCATCACTGCTCTGGGAAGCGTGCATGCAGAAAAGCCTGCATCAGTGTGAGGTCAAGGAACATCTTCCCTGGCTAAGAGGTCCTGTGTGGAGAGTAATGATTTAACTTGTTCCTGCTCCTATAGTCATGCTACTTGCATCAGTAAGCCAGAAGCAGCTGCCTGAGTATATACCTCTGGGTGTTTTTGAAACACCAATGAGGCAGCCAGCCCAATGATCAGACCCCACTTGCACTGCTCAGTACACAAAGCACTCTGGTAACTTAGCCATGACTAACCCCAGCTCTGTAATTCCTCAAGGAATCAACAATGAGCAGAGCCCCAGCTGGAACATGAAAAAAAGCCACAGTGCCTGCAAAACCTTCTGAATGTCTAGCATCAGTCACTATGGACAGTGGAGTGATGAGTCTGTCCAGATTCTCTAATTAAAGTGACATGGGCATTGGATGTATTTAAAAGGCACATAAAGTACAGAATGTGACATAGACGTCAGACCAGTTTCATTTGGAACACCCAGTGCAGTTCATGACCCTTCACCTTAAGATGTAAAAAAGTTTGGATAGGTTCAGAAAAAGACAGAGATGGCTAGAATATACAAGTGACAGAACAGTGCAAAAAACTATAATTTAGCTTCAAAAAGAAGATTAGAAGGGATCTGACTGAGTTCCTTCTTTCAACCCAGTCTTAAAATTCAATTTCATCAAGTCCCTAGAGCGTGTGTGTGGTCAACCCTTGAAATTCCCTGCAGCACAGGTCGGAAGCAAATACTGTAGCTGGAATTTTTCCAAAGGATAGGATAATATTATAGCTAACAACATTAGAACTTAGTCAAACTAAGGTAAAGATAATCCTCTTCCATGCTTCAGTATATTAGCTAATCTTCAGCAGAGTCTAGAAGGAATACAGACACACACGACTGCTGGGGGAAATCTAGGCCACTGCACATACGCAGAATTTATGTCCCCAAATATTTCTTTGCTTTCCTGCAGAAAAATGACTTTCTGATGGGGAAGCAAAAGGAAGCCACAAGAGTAGTCACGAGACCCTTGCCAACAGTATGTTTTGGGTGGCCAGGGCAGCTGGCAGAGAAGTAAATCACTGTGGGGCAGGACTGGGGAAGATGACACCAGTGGCTCCTATCCTGGGATGAACTGGGGAGAACGGGACTTCCTCTTCCCCTGCACAGCATCCAGGCTGTGTCAGACACCCCCTTCCTCCAGATTTCTCCCCCAGCTGTAGGAAGCTCTGCAAACTCCCCTCCTCCATGATTCCTGCACCCATCGCTCCTCAGCTGCAGGGAAAGGGATCACTGTACTGCTCCTGCATCTGCCCAACCCCCGTGCATCCAGATCCCCATATACCCAGCCCTCCTGCTGAGACTCACCCCCTCCCTCACACCCAGAACCCCCTAACAAGCCCCACTCCCTCTGTACTACCCCAATGAGCCACCCACGCCAGGAACCCCACCATACTGAGACCCAACCAGTTGCATCTAGCTCCCCACCCCACTGAGCCCCCCACACCTAGGATACCCCTCCTGCTGAGCCCCAACTACCTTCACCTGGACCCCCCTGAAGATCCCCATTGCAGCCAGAACCCCTCTAATAATCCCTGTGTATACAGATCCCCCCTGCATCCAGATCCCCCAGAGCTGCCTGCACCCAAATTGCCCCCCACAGAACCCTCTTAAACCCACACGTGAATTCCCCTACACAAAGCCCCTCCACACTTGGATCCTGCCTTGCTGAGCCTGCCTGCCCACACCTGGTGCAACTGGCATGGAGGGGCAGGGCCCTGGGTGTTTCTGGGGTAGGCCCGGGTCCTTGCCTGTGTCAGGGTTAGGTGCAGCCTCATTGCTGAATCCATGTTCTGGGGGGGAAACTACACAGTGATCTCCCACCTCTGTGCAGCCAGTGGCCTCTGCTCCCCAATGCCATGCTGGAGCCTCCACATTTATTAAGAAATAAAATTTGTAGAATTTTGCAGATTTTTAAAATATTATGTGCAGAATTTTTAATTTTTTTGGCACAGAATGCCCTCAGGAGTAACACACACACTTTCCCACATACAAACTTGCAAGGGTGAAGAGATGAAGACAATTTCCAGTTGCTCCACCAGTCATAAAGCACTGCAGAAAAGCCAAGATACCCAAAGAGATGGGCCAATAACTTGAGCTATTACAGCAAATCGTAGGTGAAATTCTGACCACTTGCATCAGTGGAAGTTCTGCCATTGACTTCATTATGGCCAGAATTTTATCCCTTCCTTCAGTTTGCATTGAGATGAGCATTTATTGACCAAACAATTTCCATCCATGGTCCTGTGATAAACATGTAGGAATACCGTGACATTTCCATGTATATAGTGTGGCAGAATCAAGACCTATAAAGTTTTTCTTTGGTCAAATGAGGTTTTATTTTTTATTATTAATAGAAATTGCAGTAAACAATTATTATGAGGAAAATTTTAGTATTTTGATCGTTCTTTTGCTACTTTGAAATATCAAATTATGGAGAGGGGATTTTTTATATATAGCAAATGAGGTGACAGGAGTTAGAGTTTAACTTTCCTAACACTTTTGCAAACGACTTTTAATTACACCCAATAAAAATATGATTAGGTTTAAAAATAAAAGAGAACTAAATATAAAACAATAGTGTTCCACTAATTTTACCTTTCAAAATTAATGTTGCTGCACTTTCTATTTTTCTTCAGAGAAATGTCAGGCAGAAATATCAAACTATCCTCAGGGAAAAATCAAAGCATCTGAGATTTTAAAAGAATCCTGTGTTTAAATGAGTTAATGCATTGGAATTCAGCTGGGAGCAGTGTATTTTAAGTAACACTGTAATAGAGGGTTTTTTCATTATTAGATTATACTCCTATACATCAAACAGTGGAACCAGCCCCTAGAATAGCTACAATATTTGACCATTTGTAAGCAGGCTTCAGTACAATCTATTCTTCATTACATTAACTAGACATTCTAACACATGGAGTAGTTAAAATAAAGAGTTGGAAGTTTACTAAAAGATTGTATAGCAAAAATTGGTAGCAAGTTATTAGGAGGTAGAATATTCCAGTGGATGATGATAAATCAAGATACAACATTCCTAGCTGCATCAATGATTTACTGGGTGACATCACTTCATCTGTGCCTCAGTTTCTCTACTTGATAAAATAAGGCTAATGATACTTGCTCACTATTTCTTTAAAAAAAGAGAAACAGAATACACCGGACTCCTGCTAGAGCACGCATGGGAACGCCCCCTGATATAACATGGTCCCTGCGTTAACGTGGTACCGCACATGGATCCCGAACCCCGAGTTCTAGCAAGGGTAAGAACTGAAACATACAATTAGGTAAGAAGCAGATTCCAGGATAAACTTTTAAAAGGTGGTTTGTTTTGTTTTTTAAATTGAAAAGAGTGAACTTTATTGTATTATGAAGTCTTTGACAGTGTAAGCACCATCTTATCGTCAACCAGGATTTCCAAAAGAATGCATGTCCTGTAATGAAGATTGTGTAAAAAATGGTGCACTTCTTCAAACAGTCAGGTAACATGCACATTGAGAGACTCACACCATATCTGTTTTAATCTGAAGTGTTAGTGGAGGGGATAAAAATCTGCTGATTTTTTAAATTATTTCTTTAGAACCGGACTACTCCCATTAGAAGGTTTTATTTTTCCTAAATTAACTATCAATATTACCATCTGACAGAAAAATAAGCTTCCTAGGGAAAGTCAAGCACCTGGGATTCACTAGTAACAGACCTCTCCACAGAACACACATCAAGTAAAGTGATTACAATCTTCTCAATAGCAGAGGTAACAAAGTCTAACACCGCTACCTCTCTGATTCTTGACGATCTTCTCAATAGTATTCTTTAGTATGTGTGTTATGGTAGCACCTTGAGGCGCAATGGTGCTTGGAGCAGTACAAACAAATGGGCACTGCCCCAGAGAGCTTACATAGCAAAAAAATCTGAAATTTTTTTGTTGTACCATCAAGTGCAAACAAGCAGGTACTCAAGAAAACTCTTTAAAGGTTATAAGTATGCAATGCTGGTGGTCATCACCAACTGCCTTTAATGCATGGAAGAAATAAGGTACATCTTAAATTTCAGCACAACGTAACATTACAAAATGTTCTTTCCCTCCTTTTTAAATGGAAACTAAAACTGATGAAGTGGGTCTTAGATTCTTAGGGATCATAAGCTTTCGTGGGCTGTTAGTCTAAAAGGTGCTACAAGACTCTTTTGTCACTAAACCAGGGTGACTCAGTCAGATCTTTCATTTCATTTTTCATCTTTGTGTGGTGAGGAGCCTCCAGTCTTTTTCAATCAGAGGGGGAGGGGAATTAAAACATGTAAGAGGGGAGACAGATTGCTTATTTGCACTGCACAGTGATGGTCACATAGACACCACCCTATACCGGAAACCTGCTAGTATATTTACCTACATGCCACTAGCTTTCATCCAGGACACATCACATGATACATTGTCTACAGCCAAGCTCCACGAGACAACTGCATTTGCTCCAGTTCCTCAGACAGACGAACACCTACAAGATCTTTATCAAGCATTCTTAAAACTATAATACCCACCTGGGGAAGTGAGGAAACAGATTGACAGAGCAAGACAGGTACCCAGAAGTCACCGGCTACAGGACAAGCCCAACGAGGAAAATAACAGAACACTACTGGCCATCACATACAACCCCGAGCTAAAACCTCTCCAGCACATCATCAATGATCTACAACCTATCCTAAAAAACGATCCCTCATTCTCACAGACCTTGGAGACAGGCCAGTCCTCACTTGCAGACAGCTCCCCAACCTGAAGCAAATATTCACCAGCAATTACACACACCACACCACAGAAACACGAACCCAGGAACCAACCCCTGTAACAAACCCCGTTGCCTACTCAGTCCCCATATCTTCTCTAGTGACACCATCAGAGGACCCAACCACATGAGCCACACCATCAGGGGCTCATTTACCTGCACACCTACTAATGTGATCTATGCCATCATGTGCCAGCAATGCCCCTCTGCCATGTACATTGGCCAAACTGGACAGTGTCTAGGTAAAAGAATAAATGGACACAAATCAGACATCAGGAATGATAACATACAAAAGCCAGCAGGAGAACACTTCAGCCTTCCTGGACATTCTAGAACAGATTTAAAAGTAGCCATCCTGCAATGAAAAAACTTCAAAAGCAGACTTCAAAGAGAAACTGCAGAACTAAAATTCATTTGCAAATGTAACACCATTAATTTGGGCTTGAATAGGGACTGGGAGTGGCTGGCTCACTACAAAAGCAATTTTTCCCTCCTCACCAGTTATTGGGAGTGGACCACATACACCATGACTGAATGGCTTTAACAACACTGATTCGCCACTTGTAAGGTAACTCCCATCTCTTCAAGGGCCAGGATATTTACACCAGCAGCTGTAATTTTCACTCCATACATCAGAAGAAGTGAGGTTTTTTACCCATGAAAGCTTATGCCCCGACCTCTAAATGGAAGTTCTCTTAAAATGTGCTCCTCTGGCAGATGAGCACTGCAAGGTTTCATACCAGCAAAGTTTGTGATTTTAGAAAACAAAGGAAATAACTGAAAGAAATCAATATTTCCTTTTGCACACAAGAGGAAAGAGCCATTGTTGCAATGAAAGCCATGATCCTGCAAGCTAGCTCTGTGTGAACAGGCTCCTGCAATTTGAACGATGAAGGCGTAATAGCTCAGTGCCACTTCTCTTTTTTTCGATCGAGGAGTAAGGGAATATTATTGGGTCTCCTGCTTGCTCAAGACTCTTCCAGCAAGAGCAATCACTTTATGCTTATGACTATTTAATACAGATGAAATTCTAAGATGTCTGACATTAACTCAAGAGAATGACTCTCCCTAAACATAATGCATTTTCAGGTAAACTTTCTTCTCACCTGGCAAGTTCCTTAATTAAGTTTGCAATGCGTCTTTTGTCCTCCGGACATAAATCCTTTAAAGAAGCACTCTTCACTCCTCCTTCATTAGTGATCTGAAAAGTCAAATCTGCATTTTAAAATGAAATAGTTTATAGAGAACAAATATTTCTGAAGCTATTAAAAGCATTTCAGGATGGAATGGTTACAAAATGATGCTAAACAAACACAGACTGGAAGTGTGGTGCCTATTTTTAACTTTAAGGGTAATTACCCATTGGAACAATTTACCACATTTTGTGGTGGTGTCTTCTAAAAATGACATGCTCTAATTCAACCACAAGTTACTGGTCTCAATGCAGGTTTGCTAGGTGAAGTTCTCTGGCTCGTCTTATGCTGGGGATTCAACTAGATAATCAAAATGGCCCCTTGTGGCCTACAAATCTAGGATTATATTTGTATTGTGACTGCACCCAAATTGACTGATCAAAATCATGAACTCATTGTGCGGCTAAACACAGGAGTCACAGAGAGCAACAGGAATGCAACATACAAGCAGTGATGAGGGTGATAACAGGATAGGTATCTTGTTAGCTCCATTGTGTTTTATTTATTTAGAAACACACACTAAACTGAGTTCCTATTCAAGCCCACCCCACTAGCCATTGTTAGTTCTTTTTTATTAGATTTAAAATCTACAGTATACTCAATTGCTTCTCAACGCCTGCCAATCCTGCCCCACAAACAAGAGAATTTTTAAATCTAATCTACCATGCTTTCTTCTTCTTCTTTCTGAGCCAATACACTCCTATATTTTACCTAAATAAATGGACGCATTTGGTATCCATGTCCACCAGAGGGCGTACACAGTTTATAGTTTAAAAGTCAGTTCTTACAGTATCACTATTATTGTCATTACATATAATTAGGCTTGGAAGGATTAGATTATTATTGGTAAATGTTGATTTCACCGTGCATATACAAACCAATGAAAAAAATATTTCCATCGATGATCAACATTTACAGACAGAGAAGGAAAACATCATTTGAGAACTTAGTTTGATTTAAGGCAGTGGTTCTCAACTGGTCCACCGCTCGTTCAGGGAAAGACCCGGCACGCCGGGCCAGTTTGTTTACCCGTCACCTCCGCAGGTTCGGCCGATCGCAGCTCCCACTGGCTCCAGGCCAATGGGGGCTGCAGGAAGCAACGCAGGCCAAGGAATGTGCTGTTTGCCGCTTCCCACAGCCCCCATTGGCCTGGAGAGGCGAACCACTGCCAGTGGGAGCCACGATCGGCTGAACCTCTGGAGGCAGCAGGTAAAAACAAACCAGCCCGGAGTGCCAGAGGCTTTCCGTGAACAAGCAGTGGACCAGAGTTGAGAACCACTGATTTAAGGGTATCTACTTTGTATACTGACATGGGAGGTTGTCACTGCGTTTTAACAATTATAAAACTAACTTTTTGACTCTCAACATCTGCTGTCATTAAATAATTATTGTCTGACCTGTACATAATTTCCCAAAACTGAATATTAAATTGTAAAAATCTAAATAAGTGCTTAGAGAGAGACACTATCCATCAAAATTATTAAAAACTAAAAACTGAATTCTGCAAAGGCTACATATAATTGTGGATATTTCCTTGTGTTCTTCCACTGAACTCTAAGTTTGGCCTTACTTAGTAGAAGAACAACTTTATACAGCTAGTGATTGAGTTATCCAAGGCCTGTGCCAAGCATTCTCATACTACAATGATGATGAGCTCAGTATAATAACCTATATGGAATAGAAAGCGATCCAAAGAGGTGGAGATTGTATTATTTTTAATCCAAATTATTTGCTCCAAGAATTTGATAGTAATAAAATAGAAATCAAACTAAGTGGAAATAATGGCAAATACTCAAGAATGTGTTTTCAGTGTGCTAAATCTTTACATACATGTAATAAAACCTGCAAATTCCTATATGCTTGAATAGAAGATTGGAGAACTCTAAACCTTGATCATCATGTGATATGACTACATCATTTGATAACATTATTTCCATTCTACTAGTATCTCAGATGGATGTTAAACAGCAGCTACTAAAGTTAGACAATTTTAAACCAGCAGACCCAGATAACTTGCATCCAAGAGTTTTAAAAGAATTGCCCGAGGAGCTTGCTGGACTGTTAATGTTATATGGAGATATACCTATCTCATAGAACTGGAAAGACCCTGAAAGGTCATCCAGTCCAGTTCCCTGCCTACACTAGCAGGACCAAGTACTGTCCCCTGACAGATTTTTTTTGCCCCGGATCCCTAAATGTTGATTTTCAATAAGTCTTGGAGCACTGAAAAAGTTCCAGAAGACTGGAAGAGAGTTAATGATGTGCCAATATTTAAAAAGGGTAAATAAGATGACCCAAGAAATTATAGGTGTTAGTCTGACATTGATCCCAGAAGGATAATGGATGATTGAAACAGGATTCTATTAATAAAGAACTAAAGAAGGCCAATATAATTAATGCCAATCAACATGGGTTTATTTTGAAAAAAGGTCCCATCTAACTTGATATTTTCTGATGAGATTACAAATTTGGTTGATAAAGGTAATAGTATTGATGTAATATATCTAGACTTCTGTAAGGCATGACATTTTGAATGAAAACCAAAAAGGTATAAATATAACATGACACACATGGTCTCAAAATGCAACTGTAAATAGGGAATCACAATTGAATGGGTGAGTTTCTAATTACATCCCACAGGGATTGGTTCTTGGCCCTATGCTATTAAACATTTATATTAATGACCTGGAAAAAAAGTCTGCAGATGACACAAAAATTGGAGGAGTGGTAAATAATGAAGAGAACAGGTTCCGAGCAATCTGGGATGCGTAGTAAGCTCGGCACAAGCAAAGAACATGCATTTTAATAAGGCTAAATTTAAGTGTATAATATGGGAACAATGTGGACCATACTTACAAGATGGGGGAAAGTCTGAAAAAGATTTGGGGGTCATGGTGGATAACCAGCTGAACATGAGCTCCCAGTGTGACTGTGGGGCCAAAAGGACCAACGTGACCCTTAGATGTATAAACATGGGAATTCTTAAGTAGGAATACAGAGGTGGTTTCACCTCTGTATTCGGCACTGGTGTGACCACTGCTGGAATACTTTGTCTAGTTCTAGGGCCCAGAATTCAGGAAGAATGTATATAAATTAGAGAGGGTTCAGAGAAGAGCCATGAGAATTATTCAAGGATTAGAAAACATGCTTTATAGTGACAGACTCAAGGAGCTCGATTGGTTTTAGTTAAAAGAAAAGATTAAGGGTTGAGTTCATTACGGACTATAAGTACCCACCTAGGGGGGAAAATATTTAATAATAGTATCTCCAATCTAAGAGAGAAAGGTATAAAACAATCCAATGGCTGGAAGTTGAAACTAGACAAATTCAGACTGGAAAGAAGGCATGTATTTTTAACAACACTATTTAACCATTGGTACAATTTACCAAGGGTCTGTGTTCCCTCCAAGCTGCACCGTCATGTGGCCACTCAGAAGTAAATCAAGTGCCACACACCTGATTATCAGAGCCAGGCACATCCGGCAGCATGTGTTCAGGTGTCCCTCCCCATGCTGCTCTGCAGCCACGTTGCTCTTGCCCTCTGCCTTGGAGCCCCTGGTCAGCAGCTCCCAGGACCCTCTTGCTTGCTGTGCAGAACAGAGAGAGACGGGGGAGCGCTGATATCAGGGCGCTCCCCTCCCTCCACCTATGTAGCCCATCTCTGCAGAGCAGGGGAGGGGTGACAGGGCTCAGGAGCAGGAGAACTGCTGCGGCCTGAAGGAGTCTTCTGGTGAGCAAGTGATTTAAAGAGACAGCACACGGTCTCAGACTTCCTCAGCAGCCTGCTCTCACAAGCGCACACACAGTCTCTGTCACACTCACTTCCTAACATATACTTGTGTTACTGTTGTTACCTCTTGGCACTTCCTGCAATGTACATATATTCTCTGTAATTTTATTCTTTCAAAGTGCTGTTATTTTAGTTTCTGGACTGATCTATGCATCTCATAAATTTAATTCTTTGAATAGTGAGTTCTAAAATACTGACCTGACCTGGAATAATTATCCCTATGGTAACTTTTTAAAAATATATATTATGGTTTTTCGTTTCTACTAGTAGTGCACATCACCTCAATATTGGTGCACATAACAAAATTCATTCCACACATGGATGGGAAGAAAATGAGAGAGAACATTGCCAAGCGCCTTGGTGGCTTCCCCATCATTGACCATTTTTAAATCAAGATTGGATGTTTTTGCTAAAAAGATCTGCTCTCATTCAAAAGGAATCATTCTGGACAAGGTTTATGGCCTGTGCAATACAGGTCAGGCTAGATCAGTGGTTTCCTGGGGGTTCACAAAATGTTACGGGGGGTTCTCAGGGAAAAAATTCCCTAATGGCAAACAGAGTTGTCCATAGGGACCCTGGGCAAACCGAGGCCAGCAGCCCAGAGGCTTGGGGACTTCCAAGAGCAAAGCAGATCAAAGCAAGCATCTCTATCACACTGAGGAGACAAACTTCAACACTCCTTTTAGGAAATAGAAAGGGAGGTGGATTTTTTGCTGCTTTTAAAATGAAATAGGCTGCTAGACTTGTTTTGTAAATTATTATGAAGAACAAGTTTAAGCTTTGTTGTAACGTGCATTGTTTGCCTGGACTGCTCAAGACCTGAATGGGTGTGTAGGAGGAACTCTTTGAGTTGGCTTCTTAAATACCTTCATTCAGTTTCACATCTGATACTCCTTGATGAAACACAGGAGCCAGAGGTGCCAGTATGGAGGATGAGGAGGATCAACTCCCATCTCAGCATCACCGCACCCCCCCATGGGTCCCTCCCCTTTTTCCATGCTCTCCCCTTTTCCGGCAGTGCCCCCCTAGGCCTCATGGTATGTGGACCTTTGGTTTATGCTTTTTTCTACTGGCACCTCTTATAGGAGCCTTGTCTTATAACAGGCTTCTATCAAAAGTGATGCAAGCTACAAAAGTGAGTTCTTGGAAGAGCATTGCCATTTTCATAGTGTAATAAAAATACTGCAATGATAAAGAATAATGATTAAATAGTGTGTAATAAGCATGTCATAAAAACAAATTTTATACTTCCAAGATCACTGCTTTTATCATTTATGCTGAGATAACAGAGAAGATCCATGGAAATATTCATTTTTAGGAGGGGGTTCACGAGACTTGACATTTTGGTGAAAAAGATTCACAGGTTGTTAAAGCTTGTGAATCACTGGGCTAGGTGATCACAATGGTCCTTTCTGGCCTTGGAATCTATACATCTATGAATTATGAGTGTTACTAAGTGTACACCGTACTTAATAATCCCACCCTCAAAGACCTCACAGTTTAACTGGGGCAAATTTAATACAAAGTACAATTCGGAATAACTGTTGACAGTATGAAGCAAACAATAACGAGTTTAACCTTTCTTCACAATGATTGCTGCTCTGTCTCCTTGTTAGCACTAATGGGAGTTGAGTGTACACACCAAGGAGAAAACATGCCCTTCAATCTGCAGATTGTTTCAAACTAGTGTTCAAAAGCTAATAAAACTATTACTGTAAGTAGCCCAATAGAAAGACCAGCGATGATCTGATGCAGTTAAGTTATTCCTCACCCTAAGCTTTAAAACTGACCCTCATTCATCATTCAGAGCCTTTTGATTTGTATTTAAATTAAATATATTGTCTTTGGTAGCACTTTGAGTTTCAGGCTGCAGGTGCCTTTGATCAGACTACCACCACAGTAGGGCTGCCAACCCTCCGGGTTTTGCCAGGAGTCTCCCAGAATCAGGCTCTCTCTCCCAGAGGCTACTGAAGCCAACCTGGGAGATTTTAGGCGCTAAAAGTCCAGCGGCACAGCGGGGCTTAGGCATGCTCCCTTGCCCTGGTTCAGGCAGGCTCTCTTGCCCTGGCTCCACACCACTCCCAGAAGCAGCCAGCACATCCCTGCAGCCCCTGGGGGGAGGGGGCAGGAGGTCTCCACAGGCTGCCCCCAACCCGAGAGCCGACTCCGCAACACTCATTGGCCAGAAACTGCAGACAGTGGGAGCTGAGGGGATGGTGTCTGTGGGCAGGGGCAGCACGCAGAGACCCCTGACCTTCCCATTTAGGAGCTGCTACTGGTTGCTTTTGGGAGTCGCCCGAGGTAAACCCCGCACGGGACCACTATTTCCTCTGATGTCTTCTGGGTGCTTTGTAGCTTATTCCATTGCTTACCAAAGACCTACTGTACATAGAACTGTATGGGAACAACAATACATGTTTTACACAGTCCAACTTGCACTCCACTCATATCATACATCAGTCATCAGTTTTAGTCTATGCCCTGTCTTTAGACTGCAGGCCCCTCTAGGAAGGGACTTCATCTCTATTGCTGCCTGCTAGCCATCAAGCAAGTTTGCAATGGTGTAAAAGTCAGTGACAAATAATGATTATCTACAACTTTTTCTACTATTTGTCTGAACTCTTCAGAATAAGAAAAGTTCATGCCTGCTGACCTGCTGCCTTGCTGGGTCTCCTGTGCTTTTAAAGGGATTCATGGAAACTGAAGGAGCAGTTCCAAGGACCTTCAGATTAGCTTCGCTTTTTCGACCCTTTACCGCATGTCTTGTTCTTAAATTTCCTTCTGCAGAAATTCCTATAGAAGGAAGACAAACAGACATTGAGAGGAGATTCTTTGTTTACTCTTACAAGCCCCCCCTCCTCCCTCCCCCCCACACAAAATATTTAGATGACTATGGAATGAACCGAAAGAGAGATGGATAGCACTGGCTAGCACCTATCACACATGCTTCAAAATACACACTGCAAATGCGCCCAAAATAACCTATGGACTTGGACACACCTGCTAGTTCTGTCCTATGACTGCGCAAACCAAAGCATAAACCAAAGGTCCTTCTGTAATAACATTGTAACTACTAACATCACCATGGCTCATGTGACATATTATAATGTTTCACATCTTACAGATATTTAGTCTTGGAAGGATTTGATTTTTTTAATTGGTAAATGCTGGTAAATATCAAATTCACCACACACACAAAAACCAATGAAAAAATATTTCCATTGACGATAACCAAAACATACAGAGAGGCTAAAATGCTACGGTTAAAAAAAAATATGCTGCTTGAGAACTCGAAATTCGATTTAGGGTATTTACTTTGTATACTTTGATATGTGATGTTGACAATTTGTGTTTTAACAATTATAAAACTAACTTTTCCAATGTCAGCATCTGCCATTAACTAGTGTCTAGCCCCTTCATAATTACGCATTACTCTGAAAATTTATCAATAAAAAAAATCTAAAAATGCTTAAAAATAAAAATTGATATTATCCATCTAACTTATTATAAAAAAATGAATTCTGCCAAGCCTACATATATACTGTTGCTGCGTATTTTTACCTAAGATTAATGCTGCTTGTTCCTCATGTCAAACTTATGTGTAACCACAATACTTGGCTCTTATTTGGGAGCTTTTCATCAGAACATCTCAAAATGCTTCACAATCTTTAATGTATTCATTCTCACAACACCCTTGAGAGGTCCAGGGAAGTGCCATTAACCCCACCTGAAAGATGGAGAACCAAGGCACAGAGAAGCTAAATGACTTGCCCAGGGCCACAAAGGAAGTGTGTAGCAGAAAAAAACTGAACCCAGGCCTCCCAAGAACTAGACTAGCACCCTGACTACTGTGTGAACACAACAGAGATTTTGTAAAAAATCTCTCACCATTGCTAACATTAGTTCACCTCCCCTGCCAATGGCTATGTACTAAGCTCTGACCACTCCAACCCAGACAAGGTCTTCGGTCTTTAGAGCCCTCAGAGCCAAAATTATATCACTGTTTAGAGGTACCAGGAAGCTTTAATACTTCTCACTTAAATTAGCAAACTTGGTACATTTATTTTTTTGTATGGAGATTTCAAAAGTGAATTAGTAATTAAACATAGAAAACTTCTTTAGAAGCTTTCCCATCCTTCTCTCCCATCCCATTCCTCACCCCCATTTAGAGGGGACAGAGTTCGTAAAGTTGTCTGATATATTTTGGTTTGCATTATGAGCTATTTCTACTGTAAATCCAGACAGTTATCCTAAATCCCAAACTTTCCTTTCCACGTCACAGACTGTTAGTCACCGTCATCACCTGGGCTTGAACCATGCTAGCTACAATCACATTTAGCCATGTTTTAACTCAGCTGTAGCACAGCCCTCTATCTTGCATAACCAGGGTTTTATTAAAAAAAAAAAAAAAAGTCAATTGTATTGGTCCAAACCTAGATCACATCATTTCTCAATGCAGTTTGCAGCCCAATTCCATAAATGCACCTCTACCTTACTCATGTTATGTGTTGCATGCGAATTTTTTAGGATCAGGCAAGAACACAACCTTGTTATTCTTGTTTTAAGGCTCTGTGTTTGAAAACAGTTAATAAGATTACAAATACTGGGACAATTAATACTTCCATCTAAACTAAATGTAGAACAGTTCCATCTTTTCCTATAGACTGGATCTATCTGCATTTAATTTATCTCGCCCCAAACCTCACTAACAGATGTTCAAGCATTTAGAGATGTTCAAGTCTTTAACAGGGACACAATTAAGATTCAGCCTACACCACAGATAAGACAGAACTGTGCTGTACGACTACATTGGAATGGGTCCCTAAAACAATTCATCTTCTACTGTATACTTTTATAATCAGTGAACCACAGATCCACTACTACAATCCTTTATGTACCAACACAAGCAGGCTCTATGTCTCATGTGCAACTGAAAAATACAAAACTGAAAAATCACAGCAATGTTTCATTGGACAAAGCGTCATTTACAACTATTAGGAAATCATACCTGGCACATACACCATTGGCTGTTCTTCATCAGAAGCTGTATGCAATTTCATGAAAGGAAAACAAATAAAGAGAAAAAGTCCAAGCTGAGATCTACAAAAAGAAATATGAAAATGCACCTTTAAATCTGTGATTTGCAAAAAATAAAAGATTGTTGACATGATGCCATTTATGGTTCGCCACCATTTAGAAAGCATCTAATGCAGGACAAACTTGACCAGAACAAAACATGAAAGCAGAATTAGAAAGAAGACACTTACCAACATATGCACTCTGTATGTACAGTACTAGCTTTCATCTAAAGATCATCTCAGAGGTAATCTACAAAAGATTCACGGGACCAGACCCAGTTGCAACTCCGAGTATTAATGTAATGAAGCAACACAATATTTACTTGAATTAGACTAAGTTAACATTATCTAAGGAATCTGTTGGGGACAGACAAGGAAGGCAAATTTCTGAGACTTATGTATGTAGTCACGCTGACACTGAACCACATACCACAACAGACTACAACAGTGCATAAGATATATGACTAAAACCATTAAGCTAAAAGGAAACAAAGATTTAAAAGGAAGTTGGTCATTCTCAGCTGATCTTTCCTCCAGGGATAGATGAGCGTTGACTGTCTGGGGACTTTTCATGTATTTGTTTAGGGCAGGAGATCAAGATTTGGTTTCAGGCAGTTATTAGTGAAGAAAGCTATTTCAGAAATGTTCAAACAACTGGTTGTCAGAATCATAAATACAATTGATTCTATCTAGCCATTTAAAAGCACCTAGCACTGGGCAACATATTATTTGTATTACAGTAGTGCCAACAGGACCAAGCTCCCTGCCCGGCATAAATTAGTCTAAAGATAAGAACACAAAAAACAGCAGAATCCAGAACAGGGTGTGGCCTTTAGAGTCTCTTCTTTAAAGAGACAGTATGCAGTTTTGTTGTAGCCCTGTCAGTTCCAGGATATTAAAGAGGTGGGTGTGGCAACAGCTTTCATTGGACCAACTTCTGTTGGTCAGAGACACAAGCTTTTGAGTTTATACAGTGCTCTTCTACAGGGCAGGTGTAAGCTCTGTGCAAGCTCGAAAGCTTGTCTTTCTCACCAACAGAAGTTGGACCAATAAAAGACATTACCTCACCCACCTTTTCTCTTTAAGGTGACAGCGTCAGTAAGCAGAGGTAAAGATGTTTGTTTGCAACATAAATTATTAACCCCACCTTTGATTGAAAGAATTGCAGGAGTCCAACTTGTGTCACTATTTATGCTGTTTACTTTTTCGAATTTCTTGTCTCTTGGAAAATGAAACTCAATTGTCTCACTTTCATGTTCTTTGTATGCAATGTTTGGGTCTCAAATACTGCCGGGTAACGTTTACAAACCATCATTCTCATTCCCAGACCCGGGGAAAAACTCAGTGTACCTCGAAAGCCTGTCTCTCTCATCAACAGAAGTTGGTACAATAAATGATGTTACCTCACCCACCTTGTGTCTCTAATATCCTGGGATCGACACAGCTTCAACACCACCGCATAAACTCTTCCCAGACAAAGAGTGGCACTCGCAACTTGCCAAGAGCTGTGTAAAACAGCCAATTGCATATACCGAATGCAGTGGCCCGCAGGGGAGACAAGAAGTCGTTATCCTTATATACCATCTTGATTCAAGAGGCCACTGCTGGGATCAAGGTACCCACTGGACAACTTTTTCCTCACCATGCAGAGCTTAGACTAAAACACTGTCACGCCAAAAACCAACATTTGACTGTGGCACTAGGTATGGTGCATGTACCAATAAAACCACCTCCATGGGCCATCCACTGTATTACAGAGAAGGAGCACCCTTCCAAGCTGAGACACCACCCAGTCTGTGTGTTCCCTACCAAATGTCCCCAGAACCATTCATATGAACTCTCACTGAGATAACGCACAACCGTGTACATACGTGCCCAGCCCCACTGCCAAGATGGGGTAAGATACTCTTCCAACTCCATCCATACATATGACAGGCTGGGACAGGACACTCTTCCGCACCAAGATTGGTACCTATATTTCCTCCCCATGAGATTAAACAACCTCAACATTTTTACATACATACACAATCTGTGTGTACCTTCCCCTGTGCGGAGGACCCTCAGCCTCTATGACTCCTTTCTTAGGTACTTCTATGGCCCTCATCACCATAGTACCTGAGCACACCACAATCTTTAGTGTATTTATCCACACACACACTCACCAGTGTTATCCCCATTTTACACACAGGGAACTGAGACACAGAGAACCAAAGTAACTTATTCACAGTTACCCAGGATGTTTGTGGCAGAGCAGGGAATCGTACCCAGGTCTCCCACAAGCTAATGCCTTAACCACTGGACCATCCTACAGGTTAAGCCCCCAACCCCCATGTCTCCTTCAGGCTCAGTTCCCCCCACAACACCCAAATCTCCTACTGGCTCATCACCCCTGCCCCCACATCTCCTACAGCCTCAGCCCTCCCTCTCAACACCCCTGTCTCCTACAGGCCTAGTCCCCCCCCCCCATCCCCAGTCTCCTACAGGCTCAGCCTCCTCCCCCCCACACACACACACACATCCCAGTCTCCTACAGGCTCAGCCTCCCCCCACACACACACACCCCAACACCCCTGTCTCCTACAGGCTCAGCCTCCCCACCCCCCACCCCAACACCCCTGTCTCCTACAGGCTCAGCCTCCCCCCACACACACACACCCCAACACCCCTGTCTCCTACAGGCTCAGCCTCCCCCACCTCCCCAACACCCCTGTCTCCTAAGGCTCAGCCTCCCCCCCCCCCAACACCCCTGTCTCCTACAGGCCTAGTCCCCCCCCCCACACCCCAACACCCCTGTCTCCTACAGGCCTAGTCCCCCCCCACACACCCCAACACCCCTGTCTCCTACAGGCTCAGCCTCTCCCCCCCCCAACACCCCTGTCTCCTACAGGCTCAGCCTCCCCCACCCCAACACCCCTGTCTCCTACAGGCCTAGTCCCCCCACACACACCCCAACACCCCTGTCTCCTACAGGCTCAGCCTCCCCACCCCCCACCCCAACACCCCTGTCTCCTACAGGCTCAGCCTCCCCCACCCCAACACCCCTGTCTCCTACAGGCCTAGTCCCCCCACACACACCCCAACACCCCTGTCTCCTACAGGCTCAGCCCCGCCCGGCCTCTGCTCTGCCCCCACAGCCCCGCCCGCTGCCTCCTAAGCGCTCCGCGAAGGATACTGTCCCTGCTCCAGTAAACGTCTCCTCCGGGCCCAGCGGCCACATCCGCCATCTTGAAACAACCGCCACTCCCAGAGTACCCCCGCCGCCCCCCGAGCGCTCGCAGCCCATTGGCTCCTCGATCCCAGCTTGGGCCGGCGACAGCCGAGAGAAGCCAAGACGCGGGCGAGTCTGCGCGGTTACCCGGAAGAGCGGCGCATTCTGGGAGATGTATTTCTCCCTACGTTCTAGCCGGGGGAGAGCCGCTCTCAGCAAACTCCAAATCCCAGGAGGCACCGCTCCCCACCTCCCGTCCGTCCCCTAGGCAGAAAACTACAGCTCCCAGAGTTCCTCGCGGCACCGCCTCAGCGACAGGGCGCGAGCGGGGACAAAATCCGTTCCGTTCCCCTCTCTCTGTCCATTGAGCTGGGGAAGGGGCGTGCCGAGGATGGAGGACATGCCCTACAGCAGCCTCAAGCCCTCTCTGGACAGGCTCACCCTGGGGGTCATCCGGATATTAGGTGAGTTCGGGGCCGGCCGGGGGCCTAGAGCAGGCCTGGGTCGCCGCGTCACCATGGAAACGGCTGCGGCGCGTTGCCAGGGAAACGGTGGCCCGGCTGGCGTCGAAGTAGCCCCGTCACGGTGGCAACGAGCTGGGGGTTGGACGTGAGGGTTGGGGACTCACAGGCTGCCCACAGGCTCCAGGGCAGATCCACACATGGGCACCTCCTGCCTGCCAGCCACGGTACCCCCGGCCTCTTATTATTGGGGTCTGTGGCAAAGCCCCGCTGGGGCCCGGGTGTGGCCCAGACACATCGCAACAGACGGGCCCTGCCCCCGGAGCTCGCGCGGACTCACGCGCCTCATGTTTGAAACTGGAGCATGGACAATCCAAATGGGGATGAATTCAGTGAAGCCCGCCACTGGCCGCAGACTCTGTGACTTCCACGACTGGGCAGAGCCCTGGGGGCTGTATGAGAGCTCCCGTCAGGAAGCTGGTTTTGTCCCTATGCATGAAATGTAGCTATGGATGAGCTACCAGTATCCCAGGCAGAGACTGTCCCAGCTGACTAACGGGACCTACAGTACGTGGTCCTCCTACTGCTAACCCTCCTCATTTTGTTGTGAGTCAGGTAGTATTTTGTAGCCTTCTCTGAAGGCCTCACTTCCTGAAATCACACAGTAGACTCTCGATTATCCAGGATTGGATTAACCAGGATGTCAAAAAAAATACACGCAACTCACAGGGCCGGCTCTGGTTTTGCTGCCCCCCCCCCCCCAAGCACACACACAAAAAAACCCTACCAGGGCGCAGGGCAGCCAGTGAACCAACACCCCCTCCCTCCTGGCACAGGATGGCTGGTGAATCAACCCCTACTCCCCATATTTCCTATGGATGGTGATTATCCAGGATTTTATTAACCAGAATTATTTTTTTCCCTATCATCCTGGATAATTGAGAGTCTACTGTATATATATATATATATACACACGTGATTCTCACCATAGGCGCCAACCTTGGGCTGGAGCACCCACAATCAACATTACCCAAAAGAGCCACAGTAGTGTGAATTCATTGTTTCATTTACTATATATTCACATGAAAACAGTATGACAAGGAAAATATTTAGTTTTCACATATATGTATTATTCTCACACCAAAATGACTGACCGAGTATTATTATTTTATCAACTACATTTGGTTAATAATATAGTAAAGCACCCTCTTTGGCTAATAACTTACATTGGTTAATTGGTTAATAATTAAATGTTTAAGTATCAGATCCTGCAAAGAGCCGTATGAGACACCTTAAAGAGCCACTTGCAGCTCATGAGCCTCAGTCGGAATATCACGGACTTAACCCTTCAAAGAATCACTTAACCACTGAAGTGCATCTACCTCTGAAGTGCAGTTTTAACATATCATGGCACCACTGCACAATATCTCAAGTCAAGAAAAAACTACTTTCTCCAACTAAAACTACAGGACATGTTTAGAGAGGCAAAGTATAATTACCTGACTTTGAGAGTTTGGCCAGGACACCAAACACCTCTCCTTTTATGGAAATTTCCATGGAGTCCTTTAATCAAGCTCCTGATCCCTTGTCTTTAATATGTCTCAGTCAAAGGATGGTATCTTCAGCAGAACCATGCCCCCTCGTGCCAGGGCATCGGTCAGTACTGGCACAAAAGCACCATCTATTCCCAATATTCATTAGAGGTCTGCCCTTTAACTTCACATCGGGCCTGACTCTGCTTAATTTACAAAACCAGAGGGATTGTGGCACTTGGTGTCACATCTGCAACGTGTGCTCCTGCTCTATTTTTTGTTTTATAGAAACTTCTCCAGGAGTCGACGAGGTGACGTTTGTGGAAAAGGAGCCAGCTGAACGGCACTCTATTGTTTCCTGGGAGCAGGTGGGTAGTTTCATTATAGCACTGGAACAGGGTTGGTCTGACTACGCAGCGGGCTATGCATGCATGCAGGATATTGAACGGAACTGCTACCTTTCACGTTCCGCTCAGCCTATTGGTAAGAGACACCAAGGTTTGTTACACATGTTGGAACAACGTTGTTTCCTTTTCAGGAAGTTCTCTGGCTTCCAGCCATGCCACCTGCAATTGCAGTGTTGCTGGGTCTCACCAGAGAAGCAGGCCGCTGATGTATTTAGATGGGAGCCCTCTAGGGACACTTGAGTGCTGCAGAGAGTAGGGATGCTGACTTAATAAGTGGTTGTCATTCTTCTGTGTCAGCCCTGAAACCAAGCTCTAACATGGCGATAGGGGCCACGGTGTTGCTTGAGGAGCTGTCTTTCAGAGGAAACGTAAAACCAAGCTCCTTATGGCCACTAAAGAGGGAGACTTGGGCCTGGTCTATGCTGCAAGGAGATGCGGGGGAGCTAAGTCTGTCTAAGTTATGCAACTTCAGCTACGAAAATAGCATAGCTGAAGTCAATATACTTAGAGCTACTTACTGCGGTAGGTCGATTGCTGATGCTCCCACGTCAACTCTACATATTCTTCTCACTCTGGTGGAGTACTAAGTCAATGGGAGAACGCTCAGCGGTTGATGTATTGCATCTTCACTAGACGCAATAAATCAACCCCTGCTGGATCGATCGTTCCGGAGGTAAGTGTAGACATGCCCTTGTAGTGCAATCACGTCATTCAGTGCCCCCACCTACACTCCATCAGTTTCCCTTCTCAACCTCAACTACCTACCTTCTACCTCCCATATCTCCACGCCAACCAGAAATATAAAACACCAGTGCACACATGCTACTTTAAGGTAATTTTGCGCCAAAAAATTTAAAATGTGCAGAATATTTTAAAATTCAGCAAAATTCTGCATACTTTATTTGTTAAAATAACAGAATATGATCATGCCAGTTGCAATTCTTTTGGTAATTTATTTAAAAATATCTGTCAACAAGTATGCCTGTAACAATACAGACAACAAAACAGATTCGGGAAATGTTTTTTTGACAAATTGATTCCTTAGTAGACATACTAATACAGAACTTTAAGTAATAATTCATTTAATCTATAATTCAGAAACATTTTTCCTGCACCTTTCAGAAGCAGTGCAAAGAATTAGGGGAATCAGGGATAAATGAGGAGTTGAGGGAGGGGTAAATAATTGCTGGGAAGGAGCCTGGGAATGAATCTGTAGGGTTGTTGGGTATGGATGGGAGAAGTATGGAACAGAGTTTTGGGGGGGGGATTGTTGGGGAGCCCCCCCCATGCACACCCTCCCTGGCTGACCCCTATCCTCTCTCATTCAGTCAGGCACATCGGCCCCTGTCCCCATGTGTCCCAGCACTTCCACTCAACTAATCCTACTCCCCTGTCTCTATGTGTTCTACCTCCCCTTTCTCCTATGTGTCCCTGCATCCACCCCATCCTCATGTGGCCCTGCACCCCCATTCCCATTAAGCCCCTGCTCCAGTCTGCCTGCCAACTAGTCCTTCTGAATCCCAATCTATGTGACACCCTCTTCCCCCAGCAGCCCGATGTGCCCCCACTCTATCTGTCCAACCATATTCCCATGGCTCCTCACTTGGCCCCCAGGGCGGGTAACTGTGAGGAACACAGCCTCTCATCCTTCCTATTGGCTGCTGACTGCTATGGCAGGGATGTTACTCCCCAACTGTGAGCTCAGGGGCCAGATAGGCCAGATCCGCAGGCCAGATATGGCCCACAGGTCATAGTTTGCCCAACTCTGGTTTAGGATGAACAAGTGTGAACTGTGGGTGGTGGAAAGAGGGTGGATGAGGTTAAGAAGGAATACTCAGAAACTAAGTTAAATCCTTCCAAACCCTATATACACTTGCTTTTTACCAGTTGCTCTGGTAGATTTCAGATCCCATCAACCTTAATTCAAAGTTAACAAATGTCCTTTTTTGTGGGAATATAAATAAGCTATAGAGTTTGATCTCTTGGAATAAGTACTGAGCTCTTGCATGGTGCTTAGTGCATTGAATTCCCATATAGTCTTCAATGGGAGTTGAGAGTTCTTGACACCACACAGGTAGCACTCAACACCTTGCAGAATCTAGTCCTTACTAATGAACTTTCAGCTCTCATCTTCCCCCATCTTATCACTCTCAAATTACTTGAATGCAAGTAAATGTTTTTAGAGAAAAGGTAAAATTTCATTTTTTACCTTCATTGTGTTTTCACAACCACTAGATGGCACTGTTTACCGGTTTAATGAAGGTGGAATCGACTCATCAATTTAATATTCTCTCTATAGTAAAGTTGTAACCAGGTTTCTTTACAATCCCTGTTTTTAACTCCCTCTATAACATAGGCTAAGAAAAATGGCTTGTCCTGAAATTTAACTGTGTTCTAAACATCAAGGAAAATTTTCTGCAAATCTTGAAGAAAGTTGGTCAAGTATTTTTGAGTTATAGGTCACTAAAACAACAAAGAATGTGAGCCCACTCAATCAGAGCTCCAGAGCTAAGGCTGTGGGGGTGGATTCGGGCAGTGGAAATGAGGGAAGGCGGGTGAGGCGGGGGGAAGAGGCAGTGGGGAAAGGGGTGGCATAGGGCAGGATAGGGACAGGGGACTTACCTAAGAGCTAGGCACATCTCCGCCCTTGCTCTCTGGGGAGTACAAGGACTACTCTCTCACCAAAGAGGGGTGAGGACAGACAGAGCAGTGGATCCATGCCTGCAAAGCAGGACAAGCACACAGGCCACTGCTTGCATCCGACGAAGTGGGTATTAGCTCACGAAAGCTTATGCTCCAATACTTTAGTCTTTAAGGTGCCACAGGACTCTTTGTTACCACAGGGAAGTGTGTAGCCTCTCAGAAAGGAACACAGCAGAGGACATGCTTAGAGAGTTCTGAGAGGTTCAAAAGCCCTAAGAAAGAGAATTGTTCTCCAGTGCATTCTCTTCTATAAGGTTTTATAATCTCCTGATAAACTCAGATGCACAATTCTATCCCTTCTGCTTATAAATGGTGTTCTTAACGGGCCTGAGACTGGGGCCTGCTGCAACCCATGTGTGCTGCTCTGCTGGTGCAAAGGGGATGGAAAGCCGGGAAACACATCTGCTTAAGAATCACCCCTGTGTAGAGCACAAAGGGCGTGACTGGAACATTTCTGCACTGGGGATATTCCCAGCTACCAGACCAGTTCTGGAGCCGTCAGCAGCTATGTTAGACCAGCCCTGAAGCGGTAGTAACTTATGTGGAGAGACAAATTGGCCCGTGACCATCTCCAGTGTTAGGAAGCCATAAAAAATGACACACATCTCCTTCTCCCCTCACTCAGGCCTCACATGGAGTGAGCTCCGGGCCTTTTTGTGTTTAGAGTAGTGTCTGTAGAACTTTATGGATTTAATTTCTATTAACTGCTATAGGATTGTTCCCAATAAGGGATTATTGTATTATTATTATTGGGTTAACTGCCATAAATATTTTGTTTTATGTGGGAATCAATGTGTGTTGAACAATATAACCTTACCAGCTGGTAGAGTTCCCCACCACTCTAGAAGAACACATGCATCAAACACATTCATTCTGGGTAATTTTGGGCTATCATGGACAATAAATAAATTAAAATCGCATCAGATATTGGGCATATTGGTTTCTGGGGCTGGTGAGTGCAGCTCTGGAAAGCACCAGATGAGCATGGTGCATGCAGCTGGTTGAAGGGGATGCGGGTAAGCAGTTTTGGGCATATAATTTGGGTTTATCTGACCTCTGCTCTAAGAAGACAGCTGTGTGAAATCGCAAACCCTTGTGGCTGCAGGTAATTTGACAGATCAGCTAGCCTTCTCCCACCCTCATGGAAAACATTGGACAATATCCAGGATCCTAAATGGGACCACGTTCTGCTCTGACATAGCAACTTGTCTTCAGACCCAGCCTCTGGAGAAGGCAGTGAAAGGGTGTTAGCTGAGAAAGTTCCTAAAATGAAGGTAAAAAGAGAGAGAAGGTGACTGGAAACTGAGATGCCAATTGATATGTCCTCTTGGAAGAGGAGGGCTCAAGACAGCAGGTCTATCCAGACCTCTTATCTCCTTGTATGAATAGACTGTTCATCACTAGAGTCCTGATTCTTGTCTCTCTCAGGAGAGTAATTCCATTGAAGTAAATGGAGCTGTTCACATGTAAAAGGTTATTAACAGAAAAACAAGATTAAGTGATTAAACAGGTTTTTTAAATCGATGGAATGTGGCATGTAAATACTTGTATTCTGGTAGAGCTTTGTAACACATCAATCATATCCAGATATCTGGCCTCCTTCGTTGTTTTAATCCAACTTCTTGCTCTTGCAACTAGAGTTATGAAGTTAGAACTCATGAAGCTGTAGTGTGAAATTACAAATATTTAGCTTTGAAAAGAGCCTGTGAAACAAGGGCAGGTTTGTTACAGGCATTTGGAGAATTTAAAGCACGCTTATGTGGTTTAGTATTCTTCTAGAACAGGGATGGGCAAACTATGAACCCGAAAGGTTCATAAACCAGAAGGCACATAAAAAAAACCTCAAACATATTATCTCTTAAAAATCTCATGATTTGGGGACCTTACTCATGATGCTGGAATGTTTGCAGTTGGTGATCCTTTAAACATACATTCTAGTTTGGAAAAAAAGGTTGTCTGTTGTTTCAGGGAAATAATTCGATATGAAGATTAGTGATAGAGCCCTGTGAAGATACAAAAATGTGGATCTGAATCAGCCAAAATCAACATGCTTTTGACCCACAACCCGCTAGTCATCCTTTATGTGCATCCACACCTGCAGCAGCAAGCTGTCTCACAAGGGTTGGGCGGTGTGAAGATGAACGGGGGTGGGGGGGGGGAGCAAGGTCTCTAGGGGAAAGGGCTGTGATCTCACACCCATAATACTGTATAGAAATATGTCATATTTACATTCATAAGCATAACTGGAATATATTTTATGCTAGATATGCCATATAACCTTTGCAAAGATGTGTTATGTTCTACTGCATGTATTCATCCTATTCATGTGCATGTATCATTTTTATATCTGAAGTTCTGAGTGTTGGCTCTATGCTTGTATTTGAAGTGTTTGCTGTAGAAAGCACCTCAGGCAGATTTGATCAGCATAGTGTGAAGGGGTTATTCAAGTAAATGGAAGTACTTGGTGAACAATGAACTTTGAGAAATGCCAATCCACATCTGAGATTTCCTGGGAATGTGGCTTGGCCTGTAAAGTCCTGAGTCATGTATGGACATGTGACTTGCCCATGTGACTCCAAAACTCCATCTTGCAGCTGGATTCTGCATAGGAGAGAGGAAGGGGTTTCCACCCACAAGAGAAAGTCTATTTAAGCTCTGGAAATCCCTCCATTTTTGTCTTCAGCTGTCTTAAGAGATACTCTCCATCCACCTGAAAGAAACTGGAACAAAGGACAGTAACCACAGGGGTGTTAGTGATTGCTGGACACAGACTAGAAGGGGCTAGTCTGTAAAAGAAGCTTATTGGAACATATCTGAGGATGAGATTTTATCTGTAATCATTTTCTTACTGTATTAGGCTTAGATTTGCGTGTTTTATTTTGCTTGGTAATTCACTTTGTTCTGTCTGTTATTACTTGGAACCACTTAAATCCTACGTTAGGTATTTAATAAAATCACTTTTTACTTTTTAATTACCCTAGAGTATGTATTTATACCTGGGAGGGGCAAACAGCTGTGCATATTTCTATATCAGTGTTATAGAAGAGGGTGAACAATTTATGAGTTTATCCTGTATAAACCTTATACAGGTATTTGTGGTTTGGAGCCCATTGGGAGTTAGGTACCTAAGTGTTGGAGACAGGAACACTTCTTAAGCTGTTTTCAGAGAAGCCTGCAGGCTTTGGGGGATGTGGTTCAGACCTGGGTCTGGGTTTGTAGCAGGCTAGCAAGTCTGGCTCAAACCAGGCAGGGCACTGAAGTCCCAAGCTGGCAGGGAAAACCAGGCTCAGAGGTAGTCTCAGCACATCAAGTGGCAGTCCCCAAGGGGGTTTCTGTGATCCAGCCTGTCACAGGGGCGTCACATCTTGTGCTGTTCCCGGGGGCTCACGAGCAACAATAGCAGCAGTGCATGTCGCATCACAGCAGGGCAGAGGGGTGGGGCACCAGGGCCCTGCCCACTCCAATTCCTGCGTCTGGGGATGCATCACTCTGCCCAGGAGCCAGTGAGCCAGGAGTGTGGCCAGTGCTGCTAGGCCAGGATGGTAGAGATGCTTGCGCTGCCCAAGGGGCCCAAGCTCCTGGACAGGAAACGGTGCGGTGAGCAGGGTACTGGACAGCCCTGACTCCAGTCTCTGCAGTTGTGTCCACATCTAATCCACTATCCGCAAAAATGGTTCGCGGGTATGTAGGGCTGTAGTGATGGTAAGTAGCTTCGTGCAGCATCTTTCCTTGGCTCATTAAAACTGGCTCCTGAGGTGATTAGCTTCTGGTTTTCAAATTCATGACATGCACTTCGTATTAGGAACTAAAATGTGAGTGGAATTTACTGTGTAAGGGCCAGTTCCCACAGAGCGTAGTGCCGGCACTGAGCATAGCCTCATTGACGTCAATGGGGCTTCTCATAGTAATAAGCACTAAGGTCAGCAGTAAATGTTTGCAGGATCGGGCCCGTCGTGTTTATGTGTGCTACTGGATAGTATGTCATATCTGCTTGTGCCTATCACGCTTTAGTGGGTGAAAGTCCATGAAAGAGAGAAGTCCTAGTACTGCTGCAGGTTCTGTCAAATGGAAGAGGTTGGTTGGTTTGGTTTCATTGATGACAAAGCACTGTTCCTAACGAAGCTGTGTATGTGGATTAGCTGATGACCTTGGGTCTGTGATTTGGGAGTGTGAATTCATTGCACTAGGTGCCATGTCATGAAAATTGTTGACCATTCCTAAAATATCCCTGTAGCTAGCGATAGCTAAATTGGTAAACCAACGGCATGAATTTTTCCCACAAGTACCTTTAGATCAAATAACTAACCGGTGTTGGAAAACAGAGCCACGAAACTTGAAAGCATCTCTCCAGTTGTGTGATTTAAGTTGTGGTGAGGATCAGTAAGATATCGGGTGCAAATGTCCTGTCTCAAAAGTCAGTCAGTTATCTTGATCAAAGCATGCTCTACCTCTTCCCTTTGATAACATTTAGGGGTGTTTGTGATTACAGAAAAACTCCTGTGTATTGCCAGAGGATTTAAAGAATTTCTACCTAATGAGTGATGGCTTCCACATGACCTGGAGTGTGAAGTTTGATGGTATGTCTGCCTATTTCTTTCCTTTAGCTTAAAATCCTTTAGGTTAAAATGTCAGTTCTTTCTGTGCATTCCCTGTGGCAGCTACAGTCCCTTCCTCTTAATCTGATCACTGCTTAGCAGAATCCTCCATTTAGTTTGATCTACACTACACGAGCAAAATCATTTTGAAGGAAAAATAACCAGGATGCCCTTTGTAAAATCATTTTGAAGGAAAAATAACCAGGATGCCCTTTGTTTTGCTGGGTTTAGCCAACTGTTGTTGGATAATTCAATCACTGGTACAGAAAATTACCCTTTAATTAACAAGGAAGTCCAAAGTGCTCTATGGAATCAAAAGCCAACAGAAGGAAGGCCCCAGTGATAAAAGATTAACACAACCTGAATTTCTGTGCATGATATATCACAGGCTCAAGCCTGTTATCCAGGCTCAAGCAGGATTCCCATGTGGGAACTTTATGTTCAGAGCGCTTGCTAGGATCAGATCTAGTTTTGACTACCTAAATGCCAGTATGTACTGTCCAAATCCAGATATGCCTGTCAGTCATCAAATGGGTGAGTACGTAAGTTTGAGTTCAATCTATAAATTTTGTCTTACTCAGCTCAGAGGGAACATCTGGTTTTCAGTTAGCTTCCTGCTTTTCACCCTGTTCTGATTTCCTTCTGGCTTGACAGAAGCAGAATGTGGTCAAGGAACTTTGCAGAGGTCACACAACATGCAGTAGCTGTGCCCAAGGGATGAAAGCCCTAGCTACCATTATGATAGTGGGGCGCTTTACCAATGAACAACATTTACATGAAGGGCCTGATCCTACTCCCACTGAGATCCCTGGAAGATTTTCCAGAGACTTCTATGCTAGCAGGTGCAAACCCTGGGCCTCATTCTGATCTCACATCAGTTTAACTCCATTGACTTCAGTGGAGTTATTCCAGTGTAAGTGATTGCAGAATTGGGTCCCCTTTCCATCTGAGCCTGGCAGGAACAGGAAGACTCTTCCACTCTGACGCAAGCACCCGTCCAGGCCTTTGCACCTCAAAGTCTGATTGTTTCAGGGCACTCCAGCTGGAAACCGCTAGCATCAGCTGGTGCATGCAGCATGCACTGATGTCCTTGTGAAATGGAGTTTCACATGAAGAGCACATGACCCTAACCCTAAGAGTGCTCTGCCTGCTGGGTGGTTCAAGTGGAATTCAAGGTGTGGTGACCCATAGAGCCCTGAATAGGTTTATTACCTGACTAACACTAACACTTCCCCTTGCCCTCTTCCAGACTGCTACAGCTGCAGTCAGCACGGGGCCCTAAGTTGGAGCTTCCTCAGAACTAATGAGAGGCAACTGCTGAGTTGGTGATCTCTACGAGGTGCCCTCAGCTTTGCTCCACCTGTCAAACTTGCAAGCCTGCTGCAATGCCCATTTCTCCTCCTGTGGATTTTGTGAAAGGTTAGGGGTTGGACAACAAAAAAAAGACCTTCTCCGCTCTCCTGTCATTGGGGTGTATTAATGATCACTCTTGTCACCGTGCATTGCAGATAACCCCATGCCACTGGGCTCCATGGTGATTAACAGCATCTCTAAGCTAAGTCGCCTCGGCAAATCATCCGCGTACGCTCTCCCCAATGCACCGACCCTCGCTGACCTGGAAGATGATCTGGATGAGGAAGGTATTGTCCTCTTGTTGGCACACGTGATGGTGCACCCAAGTGTCAGAATGTGTTTTTCCTCCTTCATTCTGCTGTATAGGAATGAGCTGCATTTCTGCATAACAAGCCAAGCTGCACTTTGCTAGCACTTGTGCTGCTCCAGAGAAGGAATGGACTGGATACTGTCCACCAGACATCATTAACTCCACCTCCTCACCTGTGTTGTCTCCGCGCCTTCCCAACCAAACTGCTCCCCAGGCTTTGCTTTTCCTTGTCTTAAAGTGTTAGCTGGGGACTCCTCTTTTCATTCAGCTTGGAAAGAGCATGTACATTTACAATATAATATCAACAACCCCTGGCAGTAATTGTCGTAGTGATAGATAGGCCCATTGGATACACTGACTTTGAATGCAGCTCTTCAGAGATGGCAATGTGACTGGAAAACACATTGAAACAAGAGGCAGCAAGGGAAGATGCATCTGGATGTGTTAGCATTTGGAAAATAAAAAGATCCATTCCCTGTCTCTACCACTTTGCAGTCTAACAGGAGGCAACAAGTGAGACAAACAGGAAATGGTATAAGGGTGGCTTTTTGCAGAAAAATAATCAAACCTACAAATTGCTATTTGATTTCTGTAGCTCTTGCTGCTTCCAAACCTGGCTGGTTTCTCTGCTCGTCGGGGAACCCTGCCCTTTAGCATATTAGAGATTTTGTTCAATTTCTGCTGTAATCCTGATCCTCTTGCTGTTGAAATCAAATGGGTCAGATTCTGCTCTTATTTACCCACATGCCACTCCACTGAATTTGCATGGCTCATGCAAGAGCAGATTATGTCCCAAAAGGGGTTCTCACTTTGACTTCAGTGGGGAGCTGCAGATTCTATTTTCTTTTATTGCAAGAAATATTCCATTATCCTTTTCTAAATGATGTATTTCTCTTGACTGATCCCAACTTACTAATGAGATTGTCATGAAACCCATCATAGTTAATTGTGTTGAGGTTTTTTTGTGAGGTTTTGGCTACTGTTGCTTTTTTTTTTTAACATTTTACTAAATAAGCAGAGTTCTGAATAATGAATAATTCTAGCGAGGATTTTAAAACAGCTATTCCACAATGATCCAGCTAAGCTCTGATCTCCCTGTAAGATGGTTTTCTAAGGTTTAAATACATGTTCTTTACTATTTATTCTACCAGTTATAAATAACCTTATACACTAGCTTCTGAGAATGGGTATCTGGATTGGTAGTAAGGTTGATGAACATCTGAGTTCTGTGAACTGCAGGTGAATTTATGTGCAAGCATGAAATTATTTTTTTCAAGGGGTATCTGGGGGTGTTCATATATGAGCAAAATTAGAACATAGTGATTGTCATAAAACTAAAATTACTCCTCCTGGTACCTTTTCATTCAATGGTTTTGAACTTTCCTGCTCTACATTTCAATTTCTCACAGTATTTTGATTTATTTTAATAATTACACTCCTAATTTACCAATTAAAAGTGAATCCTTCCAAGCCAAGTTATGAGCCAGCTTTTCAAACATGCCTCCGTACTGGCACCCATAAGTGTTCCATATGCATGAGTTTGTGCATGCAAGAGCTGTATTTATACAAACTCCTGCGCCCACGTGTGCACATGTAGTGGAGGGCGGGGTGCATGTCAACAGTTCTACATGTAAAAGATGCAAGCGTAGCTTTTTCAGGCCCATTGGCAAACTTGGCCAGTGAGAGCTAGCCAGAAATGCTGTAAAGTGATTTCCTTTCTTTTTAAAGGTAATGAAGACCAGCCAGAAAAGCCTCACTTTGACTCTCGTAGCCTGATATTTGAATTAGACCCATGCAATGGGAACGGGAAAGTTTGCCTTGTTTATAAGCACACCAAACCAGGTAAAGACTGAAAAGATCACAGTTAACCAGTCATGATAAATGGCTGTGCTTGGATAGCTCTTACTCTTCTGAACTCATGTGGCGTTTTGGGTGAACCCTTGGAGCCAGGACTTCCCCCTTGGTATTGAACAGATGAGTCCACATTGTAACCGGCATACTGTTTCTACCTACCGAAAATATTTGCATACAGAGAGGGGAAAGGCTCTGCGCTAGCTCCCTGATCCTGCAAACACTTAGACATGTGAGTAGCCCCAGAGGATTCAGTAGGGCCACTCCTAGGTGCAAAGTTACTCATGTGGAAGTGATGGTAGACTCAAGCCAAATGGTTAACGTTCTCTGAGAAGGGCCATAGCATTCCATAGAGACAAAGAGGAGAGAACACCGAGAATGTGAAGCCACTGAATTGGATTCAGACCCCGTGCTTTGATAGTGTGTCCCGGTGCTAATTAGAAGCTTTTTTGGCAATGGGCTTGTTAGCAGAAGTTAACAAAGGACACACCACAGAGCGAGAGAGAGGTGAACTGAGCTAGTAAAGAACTCTCTGCCGGTGCGTCTACACTGCACACCTCTTTCAGCGGCATGTAGAGTGCACCCCTGCGTAGCCCCCCTCGCAGGGTATAAATTAACAATGGAGCCAGTGAGGCACCGCTTAGATGAGGAGAATGCAGACACACCTGCAGGGCATGTGTATGTATTAGAGTCCGTTCCCTACACCCTCTCTACTCACCCAAGCCAGGCCTCCCCCCCGCTCTACTGTTTTCAGCAGAGTAGTGTCCCATTGCCTTCCTGCTTTCCTTTTCTTCTCTGGGCCTTTTCCCCTCTGGGTGGAGGAGGGAGGCTCTGGGCAGGGGGAAGGCAGCCTTCCCCCTCACCCCTGCCTAAACCCTTTCCTCCCCGCAGTGAAAGGCTCCAGCAGCAGGGAGCTGCTGATGGTTTTCCCCACTGCCTCCCCCCCCCCCCCCCCGAGCCTTTCACTGTAATGTGTAGCTACATACCGCAGAGTGACACAGCCTGCTTTTCACAGCGGCGTTTACCTACACGTACGCTACACGCTTCCACCAGTGGTCTGTAGTATAGATATAGCCTGTCAGAGACACCTGGAAGAGTTGCAAACACCAGCCAGACTTCCAGGCTATAGGACCAAGACATTATCCTGCAGCCCGGGTGTAGGTGATGTTCTCCCAGGGAAATGAATGGTAAAGTACATGGCTCACTTAGAGAGATTTTTAGCAGTAGTTGTCTGCGGTGTGTCTATTTAACCTTGGTTTCTCTCTGTCTCACACATTCACTCACCCCTCTATTAATATACCTGTTCCTCTATTAATGACCCTGTTCCCTAGGTTGTCAAGTGGAGACTGTAGTTGGAAGTTTGTCTGGTGTGCGAAACCTCTCCTCTGAATTCTAGGAGGCAGACATGAAAGTAGTATTGATCCAACCTGAGCATGGGCTGGGAGTGAGGGAACGGAGTCATCCCATCACCCAGCAATGTGGGGAAGTGGACGCAAGCAGGGAGTTGGTATAAGGACCCAAAGGTGCTAGGTGGGTTTACCTGAGTTAGATAGCTGAGGAAGCAATCTGGAGTCACAGAGCTAACATGATCCTGTGTCATTTAGATTTTACATGGTTTGGAGGCTGTTGCCTCTAGAAAAGTGTGATTGCTCTAAAGAAGGAGAAAGTCCCCTGCAAAGCAGGATTCTATTGGCAATACAAACCCCATTGAGTGGTCCCTTCCAAACTCAGGCTATTCTCAGCAATCCTGGTGACTGACAAATCCATTAAGTCTCATTCATCAGTGTTTTCTCCTGGCAGGGGACAGCTGATAAAGATGTGCAGTAATGGTGCTTTGAGCTTGTACCTTTCATCCAAAGATCTCCGTGCACACTACCCACTTTGTGTCTCAAACCTGTGCCAATAACTATGAATATACCCATGTTTATACTTGGGGACAGTGGGTTGGATAGGGCGTTGGAGTCCCAGGGGGGTCTGGATAGGGGTCGGAGCAGTCAGGGGACAGGGAGCAGGGGCGGTTGAGTAGTGGGTGTGGTCCTGGGGGGAGCAGTTAGGGTGAGGGGTCTCGGGAGGGGGCAGTCAGTGAACAAGGAACAGGGGGGGTTAAATAGGGCATGGGATCCTGGGGTGAGGGGTCTCTGGAGGGGGTGGTCAGGGGACAAGGAGCAGGGGGGGGGTCGATGGGTCAGGGATCCTGAAGGGGGCGGGAAGTGGGAGGAGGTTGGAGAGGGGGCAGGGCCAGGCTGTTTGGAGAGGCATAACTTCCCTCCTGGCCCTCCATCCGATTTGCAACCCTGTGTTTGCTCACACCTAAAATAGGCTGTTCTCAGTAGTGACAGATGACAGAACAAGGAGCAATGATCTCAAGTTGCATTGGGGGAGGTCTAGTTTGATATTAGGAAACACTATTTCACTAGGGAGTGGTGAAGCACTGGAATGAGTTACCTGGGAGGGGGGAAATCTCCAGCCTTAGAGGTTTTTAAGACCCAACCTCACATGGCCCTGTCTGGGATGATTTAGTTGTGGTTGGTCCCGCTTTGAGCAGGGGGTTGGACTAGATCTCCTGAGGTCTCTTCCAACTCTAATCTTCTATGATTTTTTTCATACTTCAAAACAATGCTACCTTTTTTGCACGTGTTCCTTTGTTTCAATTCCAGTTGTCACCCCAGACACTGAGATATGGTTTCTGGACAGAGCTCTGTACTGGCATTTCCTCACCGACACCTTCACTGCCTACTACCGCCTGCTGATCACCCATCTGGGTCTCCCGCAATGGCAGTATGCCTTTACGAGCTACGGTGTCAGCCCCCAGGCTAAGGTAAGAGAGCAGGAGCCTTACTTGGACTCTGCAGGGAGTCTGAACAGAAGCCAGTCCTTCCTGCTTTCTCAAGACCAGTGTGTAGAGCTGCCTAACTCAGCAACAAGCAGAGGCTATCAGCAAGCAAGATGATCCTCTGCAAGGCATCAGATTTAGGGGGTGTATAAAGGTTAGCTCATGGGTGGGCAAACTATGGCCCACGGGCCACATCCGGCCCGCGCGACCATCCCCTCAGCCGGTTCCAACTGTCCTTGAAGCCAAGAACAAGTTTCAGCTAGTGAGGACTGTGAGATCAGACCCTCTGCATTTCAGATTTCCTCCACGTCATGCTATGCTGAAAATAAAATGTAGATTGCTCGAGGCTGTACTCACTGTACTCTAGAAATAGCTTTTTCCAGGACAGTATTCCATATATTCACCACCCCTTGTGTGAAATGATCCCTCATACCTTCCCTAACCAATCAACTTCCTCCTCGTTTAGAGTATGTCCTGCTGACTTGTTAACCTTTCACCACTGTAATCAGGTAAGTCTTCATTAACGCTGTCTTTTGGAAAGGTCTCTCGGGAACAGATATTGGAGACCTTCCCCTCATGCAGTACACTTCAGTGTGTGAATTGACCCTCTGTTCATCTTGTTCAGTATTATGCTGTGCACTGGAATGAGGATGGTTTGAGGCAGGGTTTTCCTAATAAGCCCTGCAGTCCTTTCCCTGGCTTCCATGAGCCGGCTGGCTGCAATAGAAGACAAAAATGTGAATTGCAAAGTGAAACTTCCTGGTGGCAACCAGATAGTGCTGATGGTGATCCAGAGTCATCAAGTCAGTCAGAAGAGAAGTGAACATAAGGTCTGAGTGAAAGTTTGCACAACTGAACCTGCACTGATAGAAAAGCATTGGGGGCTTTTATTTCACATGAGAGGCCTAGCAATTCTAGCTCCACTTGCTTAGCAAGTTAAATTCCAAGGTATTAATAATCACTTGCTACTTCTCTGAATCCAAATAAATGAGGCCTGGTTCCCCTCTCTCTGACACTGGTATCAACCAGGAGTAACTCCCTAATATCTGCCGAGTTACACCTATGGAACACTAGGAGAATCAGGTTTCATTTCTGGCCTTTATCTGCACAATGGGCCGATCCAGACATTCCAGTACCTTGGGAAGGTTGTATCCCAATCCTCATTCCACAACTACGAACCATCTCTGCTATAAAGCTCTTTGCACAAAATGCCGTGAGCTGACGCACAGACTGACACAGGTTCCTGACAGCAGGAGCTTGGTGTATGTTTAAAATGTTCCAAAGTTGATTCTTGCAGTTTCCCTCCAATGTCTCTAATGTGTGATTATTTTTTTCCCCTCCCTCCATGTTATCCTTCCCTGTAATCTGCTTTTTTCAGCAATGGTTTAACATGTACAAGCCCATCACCATCAACACAGCTCTACTCTCAGAAGAACCTGACTCCTTTGTGAACAAACTAGACCCCAACAAGGTATTTAAAAGCAAGAACAAAACTCCGGTGCTCAAAAAGAAATTGCCAGCCCAGCCAGCAGGCTCTCAGAAAAGCCACACAAGCACAACCTCCTCCAAGACCCCTTCGCTGTCCGGGAACTCCCTAAGGAAACGAGAACCACAAACCTGACTCTGGAAAGCAGTTTCATTCCAGACTGTTCAAAACCCACTGTGGCGTCTCTTAGGTTTGGATCAAACCACTTCTCATGCATGAATAGACTTCCCAGTGAAAGCTGTGTTGCAACATTTTGCATGAAATAGAACTACAGTTTAATTTATGGGCAATATGGCTGGAAAGCCAAAAAGCTGCAGGTCCTGGAGAGATGGTGGTTAATTCCTTTCTATTCTAATGGGCAAATACTTCTGTGTGGATAAAAATGCCACTGAGCGGTGTGGAGTGTGTTACCACTGATAAAGTGCAGCAATGAAATCAAGTAAAATCAATCTGTACTATTTTCATATGCATCTTATTAAATACAACATACACATGCACAAATAAATATTTTCCCCCGTGTCCTTTTTAAAAGAAGGAAGCATGCAGCGATCATTGCATGTAATGAGAGCAGGAGCAAACCCACTGAAGTTGGTGGTAATGCTCCCCTTGACTTCAAGAGAACAGGATTGGGCCCCGTGGTTATAGCCTAAGGATATGTAAGGACTTCATGCTGACCACCCACAAATCCCATGGAGTGTTCAGCCCGGGATCAGGCTCTGAACTATTTATACAGACTGCATGTTAAAGAGAGATGACCTTCTGCTAAAGACCATCCCTGCCATTGTGCACTCTGCAAGAGCAGGCCGTGGCCAGAGCAATGCAAAGGTGCCAAGCCATCTAATATGGCCACCAGGTGGACAAGCCAAGAACAGTGCTGTAAAACGATTCCCATGCAGCAGCACCACAGGAACCCTCTTACAGAGAAATCCCTTTTTCCACAGACCAGTGCTGCTCTCTCCAGAAGTTCCCTGGCTCCAGGTTAACAATCTGCCCTGGAACAATGTGGGATTCCCTGGTAGGCGCTGAGCACCTTCCCAGCAGCAGCAGATCTCAGTAGGCGGGGAAGGTGCTCAGCAACTTTTAGGATCCAGTTTCTCAGGCTCGGGCTCTATAAAAGCCTCCTACCACTGAGTTTCCCAAACTGTGGGTCCCAGCCTATCAGTAGGTCTTGGAAAGGTTGCCCAGGGGTCAGGGATCCGGAGCAGGGGGGTTTTCCAGGAGATAGATGGGTGGGTGTCACAGAGTGCCTGGGGCGACGGTCTGGAACTTGCTCCCTATGAAGCCAGTCAGGACTCCAGGGAAAGCGTCCCCTCTCCATACACAGCCTGTCTCCAAGGCTAGGAGCTTCACAGGTACAGTTTCCACCTTCCTGGGTCTGACCTCGGAGCATTCAGCACCTTCTGCCCCTCTGTGCGCTTCCCCCAGCGAGCCCGCCCAGGTGGGGTCCTGGGGGAATCCGTGGGTCTGCACCCCAACTCCACAGTCAGACGTGACTCTCAGGCAGCCAGTAAAACAGAGGTTTATTAGATGACCTGTACCTGGTCTAACACAGACCATACAGCGAACATGAGCCCTCGACTGGATCCATTTTGGGGGCCAGAGAGCTAGGCCCGCTTGCCTGGAGCTCTCTGCCTCTCCGCTCCCTGCCAGATCCAGACTCAAACTCCTTCACCAGCCACACCCCTGCATTCCTTTGTCTTTCCTTCCCCAGGCAGGTCAGGTGACCTCCCTCCCTCCTCCCCCCCCCCCCCGGGGTCAAGTTACAGCTTCAGGTATGGCCACCTTCACACAGGAGTCAGAGGAAACAGTAAAGAGCATTCCTACTCCGTCACGGGGTTGGAGAACAAGCCTGCGCCACACTTACCCTGCAACAGCAGCAGCATCTCCTGTCCACAGGGCTGGGAGCCTGGAGCTGGGAGCCCGGCACAACTCCACAGGACGAGAACGGCTGCTGCAAGGTGAGCACGGGGTCACTTTCCAACGTCCACCCATTGGGGCTCCTCTCCACACTGGGCCAGGACTAAGGTGGCAGTGCTGGGTCAGCAAGTGCTGCTGCAGGTGCCGGAGCTGAGGAAGCGGCGGCGGTGGTAGCAGCTGAGGTGGCCTCTGATTTTTGGGGACCAGCCCCACACCCAAATCTGGACCTGGGGCGAGTCACAAAACAAGACACAATGAAGTTGGTAGGTCTCCTTAGTAAAATGTTTGAGAAGCGCTGTCCTAACACAGTGAAGCCCAGGCTCCCTTGGTCTAAACAAGAGCCACTCCGAACAGGGAAAGCAACCTTCACGGCCAATGGGACCAAACGAAACCCAGCCATTTTCCTCTGCTCTTTTGCACCATCTTTTTCTGAGAGGCCTAGTACGGAGCAGAGGAGACTGGAGCCCCAAGCTGCAACACCAACAACCAACCCCTGCAGCGGCTGCAGTGGCAGATGTTGAAGGATTTACTGCAGGATGGCATTTGGCCTCCTTGACTACCTATGTGTGGAGAAGATCAGAAGCAGTGGGGTACTCCAGCTTTACCGCTTCCTACGGCTCTCGGAGCCCGTGTAGCTACAGGAGAAAACAGCAGCTTCACTGTTAGAGTAACAACCCAGCTTGCCACTTAGTTCCCAGGCCAAGTTGTTAGGCTGACCATTAGAAAAACCATTGTTACTTGTAAAGTGGGTAGGATTTGCTCTGGAGGTGTTGAGAGCCATAAACGTGGAAGCCCATGTTTATACACCTTAGACAATGTAATTTTTCAGGGTTTAACCCATTCACTGCTGGTCTTCAACTGTACCTACTATTCTCCATTCTGTCACATTCAGCTATCTTAGCTGTACAGTAAACCCTCGATTTAACGGACCTCGATTTAACGGACTTCAGATGCAACGGACAAAATTTCTGAGCAAGTCTGATGCATCCCAAATCCATTTCTCGCGGGCTGGCTGCCGGCTCCCGGCTGCCGTCCGGGTCCCAGCAGCCGGGACCCGGGTGGGCTGGCTGCCGGCTCCCGGCTGCCGCCCGGGTCCTGGCAGCGGGCAGGCTGCGGAGCTGCCGCCCCGACCCTGTGGCGGGCGGGCTGCTGCTCCGACAGCTCGTTTGTTTTTTTTATTAAATAACGGACTTTTTGATTTAACGGACACCCCCCCGCCCGAATTAGTCCGTTAAATGGAGGTTTTACTGTACTCAGAACACTTAGTAGCCACCAAACAGTCTGTGTGTCTAATAGCGAAATCCAGGGCACCATCTCAAAACGAGCAATGATTCTTTACAGTGGGGTGTGTCTAACTGCTAACATGCTTGCATAACTGTATAATACCAAACTACCTCACAAGGTGCTGTGGGGCTTATTTACTTGATGTTTGCACAGGCCGTGGAAGTATTAAGCACTGTATACATGCAGCGTATTTTAATACAGATTTTAACATTGTCCTCCAGAATGACCATTTTTTTGAAGAATACCAGATCTCCTAAAGAGCACACACACGACCAAGGAGAAGAGTCTTTGCTGTGCTTCTAAGAGGCGCAGCACAGAATGGGTAGCCCTGAGGGAGTGGCCTAAAATGCCTTTAAGCTGATCCCAGTCTTAGGTTGTTCCCTGGCCCCCATTGTAACGGAGACAGCCCTGAGGGACTGTCTACATTACAGCAGCCTCACTGGGCTGCCCTATGGGTGGCAACACAGTTCAGAATCTCTGAAGGGCTGCTGCCCAACTCCTAAACAGGTTCCTGCCATCCTTAGCCCTGTCCCTGGCATGCCCCTTACACCAGGAGTGAAGGGGGTCCTTGCAAGGCTGTTCACTGTGGTTACTGTGCTGAGAGACTCCTCCCCAGCTGTATCAGGGACTTTAAGAACCCTTTGTCCTCACTCCAGCCCTTTTTGCCCCAACTGTCTTGGCTTTGAGGGTGGGTGACAACTTATCATGAGCACCTGTTTGTTCAGTGTAGTAGCCTTAACAAGGATACACAAGAGGACACTCAGTGATCTGCTCACTCCTACCCATTCCACTCCGAGCTAGTGAATTTCACATTTAGGATGCTGCAGAATTACATGTGGAATCGCTCAGCTTGGTTTTTTCCACCTGAGTGATAGGTTTGGTGTGTCATTTCCATAAAGAGAAAAAATTAAGAAACTTAAACTTCCATTGAAGCTTAAAACAGAGCTACCTTCGGCCCCACTCAATACTATTCTGTCCACCAGAAATCCCAGCTAGTCTGATTGAGTTGCACAGACTTTTAAAAGCCACCCTCCATTTTAACACCTACAGATTGTGCGAGTAAATAACTACAGGTGCAACTGATGTCCCTTGGACATTATCCACTGAGTTATTGAGCGTTATTTAATTAGTGGTATGCAAACAGAAGCTCAATGAAAGCAGGGTTGAACACTTGATCCAGTGATGAAGTCATGTGGCTGATTGAATTTTCCTTTCCAGCTTTGTCCTAGCAACACTTGGACATCACACAGGGTTAGTCTGCAAATCGTCCTTTCCTTTCTCATCACCGCCTTCAGTTGCAGTCTGATTGTGAAATCCAATTAGGAGTTTGTAGGATAAGGCACCAGCAAGACTTCCCAGTGTTGGAGCTACAATTGGGACCCACCACCAGCTATCTCCAGCCCTAAAAGAAAAGACAGGACAGGTTTCTGGTGAATCAGAATATTTGCTTTGCTGCCATATTCTACCCTAGGTAAACTAAATTTCTCTTTGCTTCAGAGTCGAATTCTAATCTAGCAATGTTATTTTTCCCAACAGAATGCATTCATATTGGAGGGAGGTGAGCTATGATATTATTTTGCACATTTATAGAGCTTTCTGTCTGAGAATCTCAAAGACTTCAAAAGAAGACTTCCAAAAAAAAATCAGTGGAAGGATTCCCCTAGATTTCAGTAGACTTTAGATCAGACTCTAGAAGAATTAAGGCTCAGAAAAGCCTTTGAGGTATGCAGGTATTTTCAACATTTTACAGATGGGATCAGAACGAGAGAAGGCCACGGCCTTTCTCAAGGTCACACAGGAAACCTATTTCAGCATAAGGAGTAGAAACCAGGTCTGAGTCCTTTGCTTACCTGCATGACCATTTTTGCTGTAATAGGAATTTCAGTCTGCATGCTGCCCTACATTAAAACAATGTGTGACTATCACTTAATCTCAGTAGGAATGGCATTTGCCTGTATCCACATCCACTACAAGTAGATCCCGGTGCTGTTGAAATGTGATTTGATTATTTGATGGCTCACCCTTAGATATTATTTTTAAAATACGTTAGACAAAGCAGTCAGAATTGGACCTAGATTCTGTGCCTGTCAATCAGGATGCTGGGTGAATGTTGCGGCATGTGAAAGAGCAGCATTCTCACTGGAGTAGGGACCCAACCTGCGGACTGGGATTCCAGTTGATCAGAGATTAGTTTCTCCCTTAAGGTGTTTTTTAAACAAGGGTTAATAGAGTTTCTTTTTTCAGGTCACACATTTATGACTTGTACAGTGTAAAAGGAAAGCAGGTAACCTACCTAAAGACTTCAAGTCCCCAGCCTGCTATTGCAGTAAAGATCCGTGGAGGCAGGTCCCTGGAGGGGTTTATCGCATATCCAGTGTTTATTCCCATTGACATGCCGATCGCTAACACCAGGAGCCCAACGATCAAAGCCTCAGTGCCTGCTAGGGCGCCATTATTCTTCTTGTCAGAGATGGCAAGAATGCACAACATGAGCACCGCTGTGGCAAGGAACTGTGGGAGCGGGGGAAAGCACAGGTCAGTGGGGAAGTGCATCTCAAGGTCAAAAGGAGTCACTGGAACATGTGAACGGAGCAGAGCCCAGAGTCCAGACTCAGGACCTGCAGCAGAGCTAATCTCCAGGCAGCCTCATCAGGCCAACTAACCTGCAGCAGCTGCTTGATTAGTCATGCCAGCTGATTAGCTGCAGGGACCAGCAGGCTGGCTCTTAAGCCGGCAGCTGCAGCAGCTCACTGGTTTCTCAACATGCATACCGGTGCATGTTCCTGTGTTACCTGGTTCCTCCTGCTCCTGCCTTGAACCCCTCCTTGCCTTATCCCATGTTCACTCCAGTTCCTGCCTCCAGTTTGACCCTTGGCTCTGACTACTGACTCCGGCTTGATCCTGGCTCTGGTCTCCAGTTCCTACCCTCTGGTTTGAGCCTTGGCTTTGGCCCTGGATTATTCCTACCCACTCTGACCACTGGACATGATGCCCACTCCACTTTCTCGCTAGACCACCCTCATCCTGGTTGACTGACAATTTGACAAGATACATTATCCGTAGACTAGATGGATTGAGAAGCATTTCACTTCCGGGTCACCATTTTGAAGCTGGCCAAGGTTGGGATTAACCAGTTATTAGGCCGGCTGTGACCAGATACTATGTGAAATAAACAGAGGGTCTTGGACCCATTCCAAATGAATGTGGCCACAGCACAGTAGCTACTAACATAATTAGACGTGTATAAGTGTGTCTCTATAAACTATTTTTCATGTCCCTCTACCTCTAAACCAAAGTGCCTTAGTTATTCTGAGTCCATTTGTACCAGACTCAGAGGAAGCCATAAAAACCTGTAACAATGAGCCCAAATAGCTTTTCTAGATGTAAAAGTGCTGTGACTTTCAAGTCCATTATGTCAGCCCCTCCCGGGCCAAGACTCAGGGGATCTGCACTCAGTTGGGAAGCTGTGAATCTCCCTTCTCTGATGGATAAAAGCTCCTATTTCTAGCCCTACAGCATCCCAGCCATCCTGGACTAGGATTCAGTTGGAGATTACTGCATTTGTCCCTCTCAGCTTTGTGAGAATTAGCCCAGAGATAGTAAGGTTCTGCCATTTACACACACACACACCCCAAAGGGAGCTGAAGACTTGTCACTACTGGGAACCCTCACCATCATCCATCTTCTTCTGCAGCAGTGATATAATCTGCATTGCCTAGAAGACAGAACAAACCTGGGACCACCTGGAGACTCTACAGCTGTCACTATGCTATACACCATGGCTACTCAGAACTTCAGCAGGATGGAACCCAGATCCTCCTGCTCGAAAGGCATTGTGGAGAGAAGGGAGGAGATTGTAACTAGAAGCTATGGAACGAAACCAAGGAACAGCTTAGAGACATTTCCTATTAGATCAGATGACACCCTAGCGATAATTAGGGAGCTAGAGGGAATTGGTCCTGCATTGGTGGAGAATGGATTAGCAGGTCCTACACGCCTCTGTCCCTCCTAAATCAGGTTGTCTCCCATGTGGAAGGTTTGGCCCCAAAATGACAGATCTTACAAGAATCAGTGGAGGCTCTGGCTCCTTCTGCTGCCCTACTGGCTCCCAGGTTCTCTCTGCTCCCATCCTCGGGACAGCTCCTGATGGAACTGTGCAGACATGAACTGTGGGACATGAACAGGAGGGTTCCACAGCTCCACAGCCCAGATTATCAGTAAATAACCCACACGCTCTGCAAGGTGGATGGGGTGACAATGCCACCGCCACCCCCTCCCATCCCTCAATCAGACAGGAGCTTGTACCCTGCAGTGCCCTTGGGAGTGGAAACGGAAGGAAACTGCACTGTGAAGTGGCTTTCCTGGTGCTGTCCCCCACAAGTCAGGGTTCCCTGGATCCCTACACATAGAACCAGGGAAGGCTTTTAAGGTGGACTGCAGTCATGCCGATCGCTTGACAGCTGAACCGTGCTTCATGGCCAGAGTATTTGGGTTCTGAGGAAGACTTGTGATTCTCACCTCCTGCACTGCTGCTTAACAGTAACAGTTCTCTGCATTAACCCTGCAGCAGCACCTAGTCACCGAGCCAAGCAGCCGTGACCACCGCTGTGCTCCAAACACGCCCGAGGCATGGCAGAGATATCCTGGGCACTGACCTCGTTTACAAATCCCCCCAGCAGAGTCATATACGGAGCCGGGTAGGTGGCGAAGATCCCAGCTGTGCCATTAGGTCCCGTCACAATGAATCCTCCTCCCGAGTATTCGCACAGCGCATCTAGGAGAAAGGGGAGACTTGGCGTTAACCCTGCTGCCAATGCTTGGGGTTACAAATGAATATAGAAGCACAAGCCCTAGGTTAACAAACCCAGGGCCTGTTAACTCCAGTTCTACCAACCCTGGGCTTACATTGCAATGTAGACATATCCTATATGGCTAGCCAAGAGATGGTCCCCTCCCCCAAGACACAACAATAGATGAAGGAGTGGAGGACTCAAATTAATGGTCCCAACGTTTAGCTGTCTGGAAGCTACTGTCAGGCACTCTCAGCTGAGCACAGTGGGATTTGCTCCTTACGGTGGTGTGAATAAGCCCAACTCTATTGGCCTTTTAGTCCTGGTACAAAACCCATTTCTCTTGTCGGGGGCTTGCTGGAGGTGGGTAAGAGGGGATAGCATTGAGTTTTCTATTTGATCATGAACAGAGATCCCAACGCAGATAAGAGCACTCACCTTATATAAATCTAATATAGACAGGAATATACTCAGGGACAAACGTAATGGAGTGGTTACCACCAGGGATCAAATTCAGACAGCTTTGCAGGGACTGAGTCCCTCAAGGGTGAGCCACAGGATTCATACCCGTCACGGGGCTGCAGAAGGCTATCTCGTCAGTGGATCAGGAACAGTAAGTGAACCAATCCACTCCCAGCAATGACCATAACATTGGAAAAGCAACCGTACCGTAGTACATGATGAACACGAAGGATGATGCCACGAAGGAGCCCAGGAACTGGCCAATTATGTAAGCAGGCAGCTTTCTCCAGGAAAGATTTCCTAAGACGCAGTGTGTGAAGCTTATTGAGGCATTCATATGAGCTCCTGTTTAAAAACACACATAGAGATGTATAAATACACACACACTACATCTGCTTTATAAACAACATGTCTGCCACTGCAACAACTCGAAAACCCCATAGTTGATGGTCAACACTGAGACTAGAACCTAGGGGGATCAGAAGTGTGATGTCAACAGCTCATAACGACAGGCTGGAGACCAAGAATGTGGTGACCTAGGGCTCTGTCTTGGCTCCAGAGACAGTTGGCACTTGCCTGACCTGTGTAAGGCCTTGGCAGCAGGCTTGCCCTCATGGGCCCTTGGAGGGGGTCAGCTGTGCCATTGGTTCAGGCCCTTTACCGCTCACCTCTAAAAAAAACAAAACCCTCACTGGGTAATATTAAGATCAAGGATTTGCTTTAATTTCCTGCCAGCATGGGTCCCAGTCTCTTCCATCAAGGCAGATGAATGCAGAGATTAGAGAGGAAAGGGGGGATTGACCGATCATAGGAAAGATATGATATTATTGCCCCGAACAACCATCTCCCATATGTACCCATGTGTATTGTAGCAGATCGCCTTCTCTCCCCACGTCACAAACAGGCAGGAGACTCTTCTGTGGCTCCCAACAGTGCTCTTTATTCACAGTGCAAGCCCCACCACCAATATACAGCTTTACAGTTCAGCTGGGCCCCAGTCCTCAATCTGGCTGGTCCCTGGAAGCAGTCAGCTCTGCCAGGCCTCTAGCCTCAGCTCTGCTTCCCAGCTCTATACCTCTGTCTGTCTGTCTGTCTGTCTGTCTGTCTGTCTGTCTGTCTGTCTGTCTGTCTGTCTGTCTCCACACCACCACCCTGGGCTTCCTTCCTGGGAGGCTTTTATCCCCCCTGGAGAGGCTGCCAGGTGCAACCCATAAGGCTGAGCCCTCTGCAGCTCAGGTGGCTGATTAGCCTTCTCTGCAAAGGGAGGTTTGCAGAGGCTTCTGCTCCCTCTTAAAGGGGCGGCAGGGCTGGGTCACGCCCACCCTGCCACAGTATATCAGACACTCAAGCCATTAGCTGTTGTATCTTCATTGGCAACACTTCTTATAGAATTGGTGACAAGAGGAGAATAGCACTAACTTTGCAGTGGGTAATATCAGTGCCACATAAGGCTCACTAGACACTATACCATTATCTTTGTCTCTGCTCTTCCTTAATCTGTCTCCTTGTTGTCATCCCTTTGTTTCTCGAAGGACTGCCTGCCTAGGGATGTTGTCACTTTAAACATCCAGAAGCATTTCAAACTGGGCAAAATGGAAATGTTCTGTGGTTTCCAATCACCGCGAGGTGAGATGGCCTCTCGCTGTGGGAGGGAAACTCTGTGGTTCGCTGAGTTTTCCCCAAAACATTGCTGTTGAGCATGGGGTTTGCCACACAGCCTCCAGCACCCTCATGGAATGAACACACGGGACCATCTCTAGACCAAGGAATCCCAGAGCTCTGGGTAGATGCAGGGGAGCCACCGGTGGAGATCCGAGCACTGAGGCTCCTTGCTGCACACTGCTCCTAGAGGAATGGACCCTCCTCCACTCAACGTTTCCACTTTCCAGGCTCTCAGCACCCAGGTGTGTTACAAGGCTCTCCCCTCAGCCATTCACTTGCTGCGCTTAGGCCTGCCTGCAAAGCACCAGTTCTTTTCCCAGGAGGTACTGAGCATCTCCCATGGAGTGCCTCAGAGCTTCGAAAGATCAGACCCAGAAGAGTAAAGGAGGCAATCTAACCATTCAGTCGTACCTCTGTCTCACTTAAACAGACTCCAGTCAGCTTCCTGCATGCCACCCACTAGGATATATCCAGTGTCCCTAAGGGAATCTGCCATTGTTCACTGTGCTGGATAGTTGGCCACTACAGGATGTACCACGCCATAATCCTGGCACTAGTTCATTCCATTGCTGTCCTACTCACCAGAGATGCCGCCGGCTGCATGAATCCCCATAGTGACACCAATTCCAAATGCCAAGTTGATGCTCAGATACTTCCCAAACTCTCCTCTTCCTAATATCACCTGAGCAACACCACCTATGCCAAAGAACTGATGCAGAGAAAGAGTAGAAAGGGAAAAGCCAGGGATCAGCAATTTTACATAAACAAATAGGCCCAAACCCCCAGGAATTTCATGAGTTCTCATGATCCATGGGCAGATTGTATGCATTCGTGTGCCCATCACCCATTTTCTGTCAGGCTCTGATCCAAAGCCCGTTGAAATCAATGGTTCTTTCCATCAACTCAGTTAGATTTTATTAGGCCTGCAGTCAGCAGAAGTGACCAGGACACACGTCCTACAGAGTCAGTTGACAATGCCATTACATTTCTGTTAGTCACCAGCGTGAGCTACCAGAAACATTTGACGTTTATTGATTCTGGACTTATTGTGAGTTATCTCCCTGAACTTCCTTGCCTGCATTGGAATGGTTAGAGCCATCGCGCAGCGAATCACACCAAGGTCCTCAGTGGCTCTAACGTTCTTGAAACGCCTGGTAAAAGAATCACGGCCCCACTGCAGCAAACAGTAAAGCACTTCCCCAAAGTTCCCTTAGACCATCCCATTTCTTCATGGGGTGTTTCCCTTCCAGTCACACCTGATTATTACCCGGCTATTTGCATGCAAGCAGAAGCTTTCTCCTTTCTAATGAACCTGCTCCTCTAGCCTGATTCAGCTGGTAAATCCCTTTCCACAATACACTGAGTAAGGAGAGTGCATTGTAAGGACACTGTCGCCTACCTGCTGGTCCCTGTAAGGAGAGTCCAGGCCCAGGCTACCGGTGACAACCTAATTTAAGGTGAACTCGCCTTGCTAGACAGTTAATTGAATAATGAGCATCTGAGCCTGAAAAGAGGCCATCAGGGCTCAGTTGCAGGTAGGTGCTGCCAGAGGGAGAAGGTATAGAAGCACCTGGAGAAACACAGGCCACAAGGAGGAGGGCTTTGTAATTTCAAGTTTATCCTAGCAGGGGAATTTTGTCTTGCATCCTCTTGGACTGTGACGGCTCTTAAGGGGCCCTGGTTGAAGGGAAACTGAGGTAGAAAGTGCCTGCAGTACCATGCTAGTCCAAGAGGGGGAGCTACAGGGAAAGTGTACCCTGCAACCAGCACCCTGATAAGTGAAGGGCCCACTAAGTCACTGCATATTAGTCACAGGGCCTGATGCACATCATGGACCCAGTCCATGGCATTGGCTTCCTACGGGCCTGCAGGGTACAGAATCCAGGTGCAGATGCCTAGGCACGTGGATCGTGGGGATTTTGATTCTATTTATTTATATTCAAAAGGATTAATTTGGCTTGGAACCCTTCATTATCCCTGCTGCTCCTGTCCTCCCTCCCCCCGAATGTCCATTGTGCCCACTCGTGTGACTTGCTAATTCAGGCTGTCAGCTCTTCGGGCCTGGGAGTGCCTGTAATGTGTGTGTGCGCAGTGCCTGGCACGCTGGAGCCCGGTCCTGCCTGAAGCTACTGTAATGCAAATGGTAACACGAATCCTAGAAGGTCCTGCACTGCACATTGCGAGTCCTTCCCCGTGACGGACACATTACAGGGAAGAGCCGATTACTTCAAGGGTGTGTCCATGAAGGCTTCATTGGGTTACCGTGATAAAGCATTTTCTGCCCAGCTCCTCGTGGGAGGGGTTAATGTGTAAGATCCCACAGAGCCCCCTTGTTCATCTGTCTACTCCATTCTTAAGGAGGAAGATTCTAAGTCAAGATGATCACAGGTGGAGATGTTGTGCCTCCAAAATCCCTCTCACATCTCCTAGTTGACAAGAGTCCTGGCTCCAATTAGGCAAAACCACTGAGAAAGATCCTGGCCTTCCTGTCTAGTAAAGTAGATGCAAGGCTCAAAATTCCATCTACTGCACCACCAGTAATGCTCCAAAACAGATCAGCACTTTGTATTTTACCTTTGGGATCAGCCAGAGTCAGGTTAGTTAACTCCAACTCTGCTGGGTTGCCCCAGAATGCAGCACACTGGGTCAATGCACGCCCCGTTTTACACTTAGGTTCCATTTTTTCCTCTCTCTTATTTTGAAAACTTAAATAGAAAGAAGAAAGTTGTTTGCTGAGCTCCTCGTGACGAACTACACGTGTATATGGCCGAATTTTAATGAGTTAGGTGTGTACTGGTGTGGGTTTGCACATGCAATCACCACCGCTGCAAGTGAACGCGAGATGTTTGTGCACGCAGACAGCCAGGCAAACGTAGAAAGAGTCACAGGCATGTGCAGCTACCCAATCGTAATTACTATTTATATTCCCCTAACGTGAGGCCAGGACTGCATCATGCTAGACACCGTATAAACATAACAGAGACAGAGCTTGTAATCTAAGTGCAAGTACGTCAACTCTGCATGTACAGCTGTTGCAGTTCTTCAGAGCAATGGTCATGTTTACCTGTGTCTGTACAACACGCACCACAATGAACTCGATTGGGCCTTTCCAGTCTTTCACAATACAAATACATAAGAATAACAACAGCATTTTTGCATATATTAGCAATTGCATGCCTGAGGAACTCAGGACATCTCATGGTAGGATACCATTAAATACACAAATTGAAAGACATTTTGTCACTATTTAGGAAGAAATCTAGCTGGAAAACAGGTGGTCTCACACTAAAGGCCTGCCTGTACCTGCTTCGACTGTCAGTCAGTGTGTGTGTGTGTGTGAAGCAATACCAAAACCAGGCATGATCAAAAACAAGGGGGGAGATCAACATTTGCTAGAATGATGCAACCAGACACTAATTCCCAGTTTGCTTTAATTACAATCATTAAAATGATCAGATAATGTGTTTAGAAATGTTAATTAACCCCCAACATGCCTGGAAGGTGTGTAAAGTAAATATTATTGTTCCCATTTTATAGAGAAGATTTTAAGAAGTAATTGTCAGAGTCTGGATTAGAAGGCGAGAGATCTGCTCCTCAGCCCTTTGCTCACATACTGCCACTGGCTCACTGTCCTCTTGGATAAGAGACTTTGCTTCTCTGCCAGTTTTCCCATCTGTACAATGGGGATAATAATACTGGCCTCCATTATGTGTGCCAAGAGAGAATCAGCACAGGGGCCACCTTGCCATAACCAGCATTTTGCTAATGATTAGCTGCTGCTTGGTGAGATTTGCAATATGCCGTTTGTTCCTTCGTAGAAGAGAATTAGAACTCTCATTTCATCCCCAGGCAGCTCCATTCTACCCCAATCTCTGCCTTTGCTGCCTTCTATCTTGTCTCTTTCCTCTTGGAGCATTTTGATAGACTCTCAAGGCTCATACAAAAACTGCCAGACACAACCACCACAACTTAAAGTTAACCATTCGTAACCTGCCAGAGCTACAGGCACTGAAAGGGATACAGAATGAGAACAGCACATTGCTGATCCCGCAGTTCACTAGAGAAATCAGCCACGCATGCACTTTCACAAACCGTGTCTCTTCCTTACCATCAGGAGGAATGTCCCCAAGCCCTCAGCCAACGCCTCCCTGACGGTTCTGTTTTTGATTGTGAACACTTTCTTAATTTTCTCCAGCATTTTGCTCTCGGACTTGCAGCAGATGGCGTCCCTGTTGAGAGAGCAGTTCTCATTGCCCAGAACTAAGTTACCCTTTGAAACTTACCACCTTCCCTTCATTCCCTCACCGTGCAGATCATTTGGTTAAAGAGAAACAAACCAAGGAAGGAACCACAAGTCTGAAAGTCCTCTTTTTTTTCTTTTTTTTTTAACCTTTCATCTTTGCACTGTGAAATACCAGGGCAATTATGAGGTTAATGAATATTACACAGATTTGCCTTTCTGCTATGAGTCAAAACAAACCCTGCATGTCTCAGTGTAGAGTCTGTCCCCATGGAGATGGAACTATAAACATCTTGATTATGTTCCTAGAACCTCACTAATTCTTCCTAATCTTTGACACAAGGCACAAGCCAACGAACACCTCAGATTATCGGTGTTTTGTATTACAATGATCTGGCTTGTGTGTAGTGCCCTGTAATGGATGGAATGAGAACTGCTCAGCCCTGTCTCATAGGCTCCGTAGTGAAACCACCTCATGGAGATTTTCCACTGGCGTCAGTGCAGGAGGATCAGAGATCTGCCCCTGCTGGCACTTTGAAGTTCTGAGCGTGCAGCAAAGTGACATTTGTGAAAAACGAGGTGGCCAGAATTTTGCTACTAATATTTCAGTTTGGAGGATGGTGCTACAGGAGAATGTTTTAGTAACTCAGTAGTTGGGAGCTCTTCCCTTTGAGTTAATAAGAAACTATCATAAACCCCCTCTTGACTTTATCTCCTTCTCTACATGTCGGGCCCTTATTATTGGGGATTTTTTGATTTAGTATTTTCTGATTTCACTTGTTTCCATTTTAAAAACAAATAATTCTGGCTTTCTGTGGTTTTTTATCAACATTGTTCGATACATTGACAACTGTTAAGTAGCCTTCCTATAAATGCATAAAAATGTTCAGAATTGGATTGCAATGGGGAAAACTGACTTTACCAAAAAAAATCCTAAAATTTAAACAAAACTCCTTCAGATATATACTAAAAGCACATTTGAAATTCCTTTTTAAAGAGGCATGAAATATTACGGCCAAACTGACATTGCTGAATCGTAATACTAGAAGTACATAAAAGTGGGTGGGTGGTGGGTGTGTTGGGGGAGTGTGTTGGGTGTGGATGTGTGAGTGTGTGTGTGTGAGAGTGTGTGTGTGTGTGTGTTGGGGAGTGTGTATTTGTGTGTGTGAGAGAGAGTGTGTTGGGGAGTATGTAGGGGGGAGGAGTGTGGGTGTGAGAGAGTGGGGGGAGTATGTGTGTGTGCGTGAGAGAGACAATGTACATGTTGGGGGGAGGCACGCTGTCTCTTTAAGCAGAGCACTGAACAGTTGTAGCCAGCAGCAACCACTCCTGAGCCAGAGGTTGCTGCACAGACAGGTGTCCCCCGTCCCTCCCCGCAGCTCCGCAGGGGGGCTCCCAGCAGAAGCACCTGAATCTTAAGTGTGCCTGCAGGTAGTTCTGCTGTGCATCCTGCCTGCCACGGTGCTCCTAGCTGGCAGCTCCAGGGAGAGCAGGAATTCTCCTTAATGTTCTGATTCCCTGAGTCCGCCCGTGTTCTTGTTAATGCAGATTATATAGGGCCCTATATGTCCCATCCACACTTGTGCAGTCAGATCTCTGTACACTTTCATCTGTCTACAGGCCAGGGAGGTCCTGCAAAAATTCACTCCTGTAAAAACATGGTCTTACGTCCTGTCACGTGAGAGTGAGGGAGATTGTTCTCTTGGGAGAACACCTATTAACTAATAGATAATTGACTGTGAGTGACCTTGTGGTTTAAATCAATGATCCAGGGACTGCAGGGCCCCATGGCTGAAGCGCAGGGCCCCAAACCGTGGCGCCCTGCAGGGCAAAATCCCTGAGCCCCTTCCCCCAACACACACAAATCTGGTGGCTGAAGCCAGGAATCTTGAACACTCCTTCCCCCCAATTCCCACTGGGCCCTAAAGTTTTTACAGTAGGTTGGGAGGGCCTCTGAAAGAGAAAGGTTGAGCACCCTTTGTTTAAATAAGCATGGGATTCACAAGGTAAAATACAAACACAGGGTTATTCAAGGACTACAATGTAAGCCACACACACAAGCCTCATAGAATCCCCGCAGCAAGAGATGGAGATCACCCCATTATCCAGTCCCCATCTCTTTCCAGTGCAGGACTGTCCTCTACAAAACCCCTAACTATTAATGAGAAGATCCAAGTGATGAGGCTTCCACCATCAGTCAGGAGATGATTCCCCAGCTTAATAAATCTCACGGTGGAGTATTTTCCCTGCTATTCAACCTAATTTTCCCTTCATGTCATCCCAATTGCTTCCAGTGATATCCGTGTACCTCCTTAAATAATGATTTGACATGCTCACACTCCACCTACCTGAAGATTGTTATCAACTACAACTCTAAGTTATCATTTCAATTCAACACATTTACCACATTTTAGACTCTTTTCTCCTAAATCTAGTTCTCTGGCTCCTTGATTTCTTGTCTTGCTCCTCACTGCACTTTCTGCGAGGTGTCAGTGTCCTACTGGTACCATGGTGCCCAGAACTCTCACAAAATTCCTAGTGCAGTCACATCAGCACTGCATAAATAGGCCCGGTTACTCGCTACTCTGTCACAGAATGTCAATGCAGATGATGCGCCCAGCATTCCATCTGTGGCATTACTGCCCAGCACAAGTGTGTCTTTCGAGGTCCACCCAGCTCGATAAAAAGTTCTGTCACCACCTGCCCTGTAATTTTGGGAGTCTTTGTGCTGTGCGGCTCTGGTACAATTCCCTGACACCAGTACCCTGCCCACAAGCATAAGATCTCATCCAAGCTTTCACCAACCCCAGTTACACTTTGCAGAGTGACATCAAAGAGCCCTTCCAGTTCCAGGTCTCCCCAAATCTGTCTTCCCCAAGTTCTTATTTACAGACACTCAAGACTGTTCCTCTCTGGTTTGTTAGCCCCGAAGGTGTGAAACCAGCTCCCCCAACCCCCCAGTGATCGCTCAGTTTGGCACACCTGTTCTGCACACCAGAGACCTGCTTGGGATGAAAATAAAGAAAATGTTTATTTAATAGAAAAACCACAAAAACAAATCCAGATTCAAAGATGAAATGGTGCAGGGAAAGCAAACATATCCCAGTTACTCAGAAAACAAACATACAGACATAACCTGAGACTTTACACATCTATATTGGATAAAATCCCTTCTCTAATAAGAGTGATATGTTGCCTTAAACTGTTTCCCAGAGTACACCCTGCTACAGGAGGGATCCAGCATTCATGGACGGCCCTCCACCTTCAGATTATCTCCCAAATTTTGTTTGCTAGTCTGAAATCTTCCTAGACCAATTTGTTTCAATAAATATTACATTTAAAGGTCAACAAAGTGCCTCACCACATAGCATCCTCATGACACACGACAACATGGGAAATAACTTCTCATCTCTCTGCTTCGTCTAAGGATTATCTTCTGTCTCAGAATGGGACCGTTTTTTATGGTCTGGGGCAAATCTTCATCTTTGGAGAGACAGTTTATTAAGTTCATTGATCTGCCTGAGTTCTTTAACAACCATTTAATCAGGAAGAAGAAGAATCACACTGTCACCAAGTGGAAATCCATCAACCTCATGAAGAAACTTGCACAAGTACAGACAGATATCATCTTTCTCTCCAAATGCAAATGGATGGACATCATACCAAATGGACTGAAGGTGAAAAATCCATTGCTATCCACATACTGCACAGACCACAGTGAGAGATTATGACAGACACTATCTAAGAAACTGAGGAACCATCTGATCAGCATCCTGTACAGCAAACAGGGAAACATCAAAAAAGAGCTTTCCAACCTGGAGACCTTCATAAACAACAAACCTTCCACACAAACAGACTTTACTAAAATAAGACAGGAGATCTACATCACACACTTCACCTCTCTTCAAAAGAAAAAGGACTGCAAACTATCTAAAATCCTACCTACCACATGGGGCCACAACAGTGGTACCCCTAACTCACCCAGCAATATCGTCAATCTATCCAGCTACACACTCAGCCCGGCAGAAGAGTCTGTCCTATCTCGAGGACTCTCATTCTGCCCCACCACCCCCACAAACATGATACAATTCTGCGGTGATCTGGAAGCCTACTTTCGCCATCTCCGACTCAAGGAATACTTTCAAGACAACATGGAACAGCACACTGATACACAGACACCATCCCACCAGCAGCACAAGAAGAAGAACTCCACATGGACTCCTCCTGAGGGTCGAAATGACAGTCTGGACCTATACATAGAATGCTTCCGCCGACGTGCACAGGCAGAAATTGTGGAAAAACAACATCGTCTGCCTCACAACCTAAATCGTGCAGAACGCAATGCGACCCACAGCCTCAGAAACAACCCTGACATCATAATCAAAGAGGCTGATAAAGGAGGTGCTGTTGTCATCATGGACAGATCAGACTACCAAAAGGAGGCTACCAGACAAATCTCCAATACCAATTTCTACAGGCCACTTCCCTCCGATCCCACTGAGGAATATACTAAGAAACTGCACCATCTACTCAGGACTCTCCCTGCACTAACACAGGAACAAATTAACATACCCTTAGAGCCCCGACCAGGGTTATTCTATCTACTACCCAAGATCCACAAACCTGGAAACCCTGGATGCCCCATCATCTCAGGCATTGGCACTCTCACTGAAGGACTGTCTGGATATGTAGACTCTCTACTCAGACCCTATGCCACCAGCACTCCCAGCTATTTCCGTGATACCACCGACTACCTGAAAAAACTACAATGCATAGGTGACCTTCCAGAAAACACCATCCTAGCCACCATGGATGTAGAGAATCAGAGAGGTAGCCGTGTTAGTCTGGAATAGCAACAAAGTCCTGTGGCACCTTAAAGACTAACTATAAAGAGGCTCTCTACACAAACATCCCACACAGAGATGGAATACAAGCTGTTCGGAATAGTATCCCCGATGATGCCACAGCACAGGTGGTTGCTGAGCTCTGTGACTTTATCCTCACACACAACTATTTCAAATTTGGTGACAATATATACCTCCAGACCAGTGGCACTGCTATGGGCACCTGCATGGCCCCACAGTATGCCAACATCTTTATGGCTGACCTGGAACAACGCTTCCTCAACTCTCGTCCACTCACACCCCTTCTCTATCTACGCTACATTGATGACATCTTCATCATCTGGACCCATGGGAAAGAAACTCTGGAAGAATTCCACCATGACTTCAACAGCTTCCACCCCAACATCCACCTCAGTCTGGACCAGTCCACACAGGAAGTCCACTTCCTAGACACCACGGTGCAAATTAATAACGGCCACATCGACACCACCCTATACCGAAAACCTACCGACAGCTATGCCTACCTTCATGCCACCAGCTCCCATCCCGGACATACCACACGATCCATTGTCTACAGCCAAGCACTGAGGTACAATCGGATTTCCTCCAACCCCTCAGACAGAGACCAACACCTACAAGATCTTCACCAAGCTTTCTCAAAACTACAATACCCGCAAAAGGAAATAAGGACACAGATCAACAGAGCCAGACATGTACCCAGAAGCCTGCTGCTGCAAGACAAGCCCAAGAAAGAAAACAACAGAACACCACTGGCCATCATCTACAGTTCTCAGTTAAAACCCCTGCAATGCATCATCAGTGACCTACAACCCATCCTGGACAATAATCCCTCACTTTCACAGGCCTTGGGAGGAAGGCCAGTCCTGGCACCCAGACAACCTGCCAACCTTAAGCAGATTCTCACCAGCAACAGCACACTGCACCACAATAACTCCAACTCAGGAACCAATCCATGCAACAAACTTCGATGCCAACTCTGCCCACATATCTACACCAGCAACACCATCACAGGACCTAACCAGATCAACCATACCATCACTGGTTCATTCACCTGCACATCTACCAATGTCATATATGCCATTATATGCCACCAATGTCCCTCTGCTATGTACATCGGCCAAACTGGACAGTCCCTACGAAAAAGGATAAATGCACACAAATCAGATATCAGGAATGGCAATATATAAAAACCTGTAGGAGAACACTTCAATCTGCCTGGACACACAATTACAGATTTAAAAGTCACCATACTGCAGCAAAAAAACTTCAAGTCCAGACTGCAAAGAGAAACTGCAGAGCTGCAATTCATTTGCAAATTTAACACAATCAATCTGGGACTGAACAAAGACCTTGAGTGGCTTGCTAATTACAAAAATAGCTTCTCCTCTCTCCGAGTTCACACCCCCTATTCAACTGCTAGAAGAATAACCCACCCTCCCTGATTGGAGATAACAAGCTGGCTCAGCCTAATTGGACTAACCTTGTTACCTCCCACCTGATTCTTGATTATTTATCTATACCTGCCCTTGGACACTTCCACTGCTTGCATCTGACGAAGTGGGTATTAGCCCACGAAAGCTTATGCTCCAATACTTTAGTTAGTCTTTAAGGTGCCACAGGACTTTTTGTTATCACTGTCACCAAGGGAGTTCCTACCAACACCTTGGGAGATTCCTTTTCCCACTCGAAAGATGAGATTGACTGCAGTAGGAATGATGGATATTACAGAAATGTCTGGCCAGATATGACCCTCCCAGCTCCGTATATAGTTTGTGATCTATGCAATGTGAACATTTACTTCTAGTGTTGATGTAAAATACAAAGAGGAGTCCCATGAGTCAATGTACCAGTACAGAGATAGAAGACATGAGTTTCTGCAGGTCCAATCTTTCAGAAAAGATGTAAAACTGAGGTCCTGGACACTGGTAGGCATTAGAGATCGGCCAGGACTTCTTGCATCAACTAAGAAATTAGTCAGCCTAACTCCCCTGTAGCTCCCAAAGGATCTTCAATTTCCAGACAAATTCTGCTTTTCTTTATCTCACAATAGATCTCAAGTATTTGCAATGACTTCAGAGGAGTCACTACAGTTTTAACCTGATGCAGCCAAGAGCAGAATTTCATATCGGCCTTAGCATTTGGTAGAGTGGTCCTGAAGAAAGGAAATTGTGATGTGATATCTAAAAAAACCTACCTGAGCATCCATCATATGTGTTGTACAATCAGTCCTATGTGAGTTGTGGTTATTCTGCATGTCAAGCCCTATTGCTACATCTCAGTGTCCAGAAGGTTCTGGTTTGGTTTTTGGATCACGATGATAATACTTTGCACTTTCATCTCACTTTTCATTCATGGATCTCAAGGTGTTTTTCAAACAAACTGATTTGAACCCCAGTGTAGGCCTTGACCAGCAGGTCAGCAACTCAGCACCATGAAGAGACTAGTTGGAATTGCTTTGAACCCAGCCCTGCAGTGGGTTCAGCACACACTATAGACCTGTCAGTTTTTATGCTATTCTCTTCACCATGGAAAGTGATCACATGGTGCCAACAAACTGTATCAGACCAGATTGTGTGTTCAACAAGACTGGCCGATTTCTTCTTGTCTCTTGCAGTTGTTCTAGCCGTCGCAGGAATGCTCTTGTACCTAGCACGGCTCTTGCTATACAGCAACCTCCATTGCGTGTTTATACAGCGGTCGGCTTCCTGAGGTGCCTGCTTATTTGGAAACCTTCTCCCCCACAGCTGGATCTCTTTATATCTGGATCTCTTGATACCTTCTCTGGAATCTAGTTTCTCTCCAGAACTCTTGGGATTAAGATTTTTTTAAAAAAAAAAGTCTCTGCCCTGCTAGGGCTTGGCTACAAACAAAATCATGTTTTCCAAAGAAGTCAACAAGGTGTCATGTAGCAAAAGTGACTCTCCTGAACTCCTACTAGAACCATAGGCTTTTCCACACCTCTCAGTTGCTTTAGTTTGTCATCCTGTGAGGTCTTAACTTGGGGCCTGCACCTATTGAAGGCAATGGGAATGGTAGGGCAGTCACTTAAGGCCCAATCCCACAAGGTGCTGATTACCTCTTACATGCCACTGAATGCCCTCAGTTGTCCACTGGGCATGGAAAGCGCTTATTAACTTGCAGGGACTGCTCCTAAGGTTGTTAACATCTCAAAACATGGCCCTGTCCTTCTAATGACTCCGTGCAGAGTCAACAATTTGCCCAATGACACGGAGTCTGTGGCAGAGGCAGGACTTAAATTCCAGTGTCTTAAGTCCCAGATCAGTGTCTAAACCAAATGACTAGCCTTCCACTCACAGTTCCATGGCGTGTTTTCATGGAATCATAGACGTGTATACCTGAAAGGGGCCTTAAGAGGTCATCTAGTCCAGTGCCCTGCACTCAAGGCAGGGCTATGTAATAAGTAGACTGTTCCTGACAAGTGTTTGTCCAACCTGTTCTTAAAAACCTCCAGTGATGGGTATTCCACAACCTCTGTAGGCAATTTGTTCCAGTTCACAACTACCCGGACAGGGAGGAAGTTTTTCCTTATGTCCAACCTAAACATCCCTTGCAGCAGCTGAAGCGTATTGCTTATTGCTTCTTGTCCCATCTTCAGAAGTTAAAAAGAACAATTTTTCTCCTTGTTAAGGGACTCGAGAACGGTCAACACGTCCCCTCTGTCTTCTCTTCTCCAGGCTACACAACCCCGATATTTTGTTTTCCAGACCTTGAATCATTTTTGTTGCTCTCCTCTAGACTTTATCCATTTTTAAAATCTCCTGCTAATACCTGGCTGTAATGATTAGAACAGCCTGCTCCTTTTTCTCAGCTAGGTCTGTTAAGGCCCTGCCTTCACTGTTAAAAATGGTGGGGGTTTTACCTTGTATTGTCTAACACTTGGTAAAGTAATATAGGGTAACATCCTAGGGCTGGTCTCCACTCAACCAATCAACTGTAGATAAGCAATTTCAGCTATGTTAATAACGTAGCTGAAATTGGCGTCTCTACAGCCGACTTACCTGCCATCCTCACGGCGGCAGCGGTCGGCGGCACGCTCCCCTGTCGACTCCAGCTTGCACCTCGTGAGAAGCTGGACTTCCGGAGTCGATGGGGGAGCCGCTGGCGATCGATTTATCATGTCTTAACGAGACACGATAAATTGATCGCCAGAAGATCGATCCTTCCCACACGTAGTGAAGACGAGCCCCTAGAGTGAGCAAAGCAGCTGTAGTTGTTTTGCATGATGGTCACGGTTAATTGTAGGCTTCCCCGTAGTGTTTATCTTGATCTGTGACAACTACAAACTGCTTTGTCAACACCAGGATTTTACCCTCTATTAGCAACGATGTGTTAGTTAACATGGTAAATCAAAACAAAAAACTCACTGTGAGGGGTTGGGTCACAGAAACCTCCTGGGGAATGTCACCTGATGTGCCAAGACTACCTCTGAGTCCGTTTTCCCTGGCAGCTTGGGACTTGTCTTGTTGAGTCAAATACTCTAGCCTACTTCAAACACGTTCCCCAAAAGCCGCAGGCTTAACTGAAAACAGCTTAAGAAGTGTTCCTGTCTCCCACACCCAGATACCCAGTTCCCAATGGGATCCAAACCCCAAATAAATCCATTTTATTCTGTATAAAGCTTATTCAGGGTAAACTCATAAAATTGTCCACCCTCTATAACACCAATAGAGAGATCTGCACAGCTGTTTGCTCCCCCGAGTATTAATCACTTGCTCTGGGTTAATTAATCAGTAAAAAGTGAGTTTATTAAATATAAAAAGTGGGATTTAAGTGGTTCCAAGTAATAAGAGACAGAACAAAATAAATTACCAAGCAAAATAAAACAAAAACATGCAAGTCTAAGCCTAATACGATAGGAAACTAAATGCAGGTAAATCTCACCCTCATAGATGTTCCAATAAGCTTCTTTTACAGACTAGACTTCCTCCTAGTCTGGGTCCAACAGTCACTCACATCCCCATAGTTACTGTCCTTTGTTCCAGTTTCTTTCAGGCATCTCTTTGGGGTGGAGAGGCTATCTTTTGAGCCAGATGAAGACAAAAATGGAGGGTTTCCAGGGCCTTATATAGTCTCTCTCTTGTGGCTGGAAACCCCTTTGTTGTCCTCTGTAAAATCCCCTCAACAAGATGGAGTTTGCAGTCACCTGGGCAAGTCACATGTGTATGAACGATTCAGCTTTTTGCAGGCCAACACCATTGTTTACATGTTAGTTTGAACGTTCCCAGGAAAGCTCAGATGTGGATTGGCATCTCTCAAAGTCCATTGTCAGTTCAGTGTTTCTTGACTGGACACTAAATGAGAATAGTCCACTCTCAAGAAGCTGACCGAATGCTTCACAGAGGCTACTTAGAGTTATAGCCTCATAACTTCAAATACAAAAATGATACACACATACAGACAGCATAATCATAGCCAGCAACCTACAACCTTCCCATAGACACCCCACATGGCCTCCTCTGTATAACAACTGGGGCAACCATAGGACCCTGTTTGCAACAATGATCTACACAGTCACAGTTTGTGTCAATAACGTCACATTCACCTTTTCTAGTGTGGACACTCCCTTAGCTCAAGGGAGAGAGGCCTTTGTTTTGGGGTTGAAGGTTTTGAGTCAAGTCCTACTGAGAACTTTAGTGCATGTGTGTGTGGTGCTATGGGGGGGTCTATGGGAAGCAACTGTTCTAGGTCTTACAAAACCAGCCCTCAGAATGCAGCGCTCCCACTGAAATAGATGGGAGTCCTGTACCCAGAGGGCTCACAGGATCGGGCCCTTAATGCCACTCTCCCAGCTGATTTAATGACAGGGGTGTCCCTGCTGCAACCAAGAGCTCATGTTACTCTTAATCATCCTAATCAAAGCCACAAGTCTGTGTCTAGAAAAGAAAATTTTAATAAACAGGAGAGAAGTCACCTGACATTAATTGGGGGAAAATGCCACAAGCAGGATTCATATTAATAAAATTGTGAGTAGAACACACATCCCAGAGTGTGTGAGGTAACATCTTCTGCCTCACGTTCTTGAGTTCCACAACCAACACTTACTTTTTGTGCCTTCCTGTACTCCCTCACCACACCCCACTCACAGGGGTTGTCCCTGGTCAGTGAGGATCCAGGGTTCAGAGGTGCATCTGTGTGAGTTCACTACCACCTGAGGAAGAAGGTATCTTCCTTGAATTGCAATCTGAGCACTTCTGCTGGCTGACCTCCCCACCAGCCGCTCGTCCCTCTCCGCTGGCCACCCCGCCAGCTGCTCGTTAGCCAACTGTCAGTCACCTTCTGCTGCCACCTGCCTCTCTGCTGTGACCTCTGCACGTCAGTCTCTTAGCCCAGGTCTACAGTATGGGGAGAGAGGGTGTCAAACAAAGATACACAACTTGAGCTACAATAATAGCAAGACAAATGCGGTGTTTTCCCAACTGATGGAACAGCATCAGTCAAACATGAGTTGTCTTGTCATCATTAATTCCTGTTATTGCAGAATCAGTTACGTTTTCAACCCTTCTTTGCCGTATCTAATCTTATGAAGTTTTATTGCAAATATATGGCAACTGACAACAGACAACATGTTCCATGACCCCGAGAAGCTGTAAATTTGCAACAGATTTCATGTCTCTTCTTCTTACCACGAGTGACTCACGCTATATATTAGAGATGAGTCGATTCTCAGAGCATCACTGAAGGTCGGGTGTTTCCAGGGCCAAGTTAATATTTTGTTTTCCCAAAGCCCTACTGTTGCAGGGTACCTTAAAAGTCCCATAGAAATGAGGCTCACACACAGTGGCTAGATGGAAAGTAGTGAGTTTATTGAAGGTAGCGGCATTGCCGTGCTGGGGACCCCGGTCAGCACTGCCGCAATATAGAGGACCTGGCACATCGGAGCAATGCCCAGGGAAGAAACCCGACACACAAGGGCACACGGACACAGAAATACTCATGCTCATTTGCATCTTACACATAGCTCATGAATAGCTAATCACATATTTTGCAATCCTGCCTCAGTTTCCCTGTCTGGTTTCACACAAGCCAAGTTTCACACAGACCAAGTAAACAGCTCACACAGCTGCAAAGCTCTTCTCAGACACACACACGAGATAACAGGAACACAAGGCCATTCCCAGGCTGATAACCTTAATTATGTGTTACCCTGGAGGCAACTTGCGCCCCCTAACGATTGCCGTCACATTAATCTTCTGCTTACTACACCTACCTCCACTAGTAATTTATTTTTTTTAAAGATGTGGCAAAGTGGATGGGTCTCGTGGTTAAAGCACTGGACTGTAACTGAGGAGATCACAAATATGATTCTGGCATAATTCAAGTCAGAATCTGCACCCTCCCCCAACTTTCTGTTAGTTCTCATAGATATATGCAGCAGTATTACCATGCTATGAATTTAGCAAATATCCCATCGGTTCCGGGACCTAGTGACTGTGCATGTCTCATCAACTATTTGTGCTCTATACAGCTGCACATCAAAACTGAAAGCACGCCCTTCCATGAACGGGTAGGTTCTGCATGATGGCAGATCCCAAAACCACCCCAAACAAGCTTCCAGCTTTGTGGCACTTTCCCCATATAGATCCCAGAGAAGAACGTAATTTATTTGCATGCATTCAGGCTCCCTCTGCTGGGCAGCCAGTTGAGTGTATGTACGTGGCTATCCGAATGCCAAATTCATGTGCAAACATGAAGCAGTCCAACCTAAATGCCAGTCTTGCTTGAAAAACTTGCTGCCCCAGGCATTTGGCTGGGAAAATCCACCCCCTTGATTCCCTTTGAAAATCCAGCTCTCGGTGTAATTTAAACAAGAGATGGCCATTCCTGAGCTTCTGGTGCAGCTCTTTCCCAGCACAAGGTTGCATGACAGAGCCACCTGTCACCAAGAGATTAGCTAGTCTGTGTCTGGACATGACCAAAGCAAGAGTCTGACAGAGCCAGTCACATCTGAATACCACACCCGTCAGGGAGGCAGAACCAGTTAGCTGTCATAAGTTTATTTGAATAAGTTTGGTCAGCAAGTTTGTGTTGTAGCCTATAGAGATGACGCTTCCTTATGTTACATAGAAATGTAAGTAGGCCCAAAGACCCTGAGCAAGTCATTACCCTAAGATCGCCCATCTGTAACTCAGGAACAAGGATACTTATTGTGAAATAGGGATTGGGAGGGGGCTACATTCATAACTGTTTGCAAAGTGATGTATGATCCATGTGGAAGCAGATACTGAAGTATTGTCAAACTTAGAGCCAGTATGGGAGAACAGGGCTGGGAAGCAAGGAATCTAGCCCCAGTGCAAATATCAACTCCTGTGTGGTCTTGGGCAAGTCATCTGAAGCTTCATATTTCTCACTGTCCCCATCTGTAAAATGGAAAGAGGGGTATGCCCCTGTCTCACAGGAGAACCCGGGAGCTGTGAGACCTAATTTCTACTTTTAAAGCATTTTGAGGCCATCAGGTAAAAGGCCCCTTTGAGGGGAAACTTGCATGTTATTTATATACAGAAGGGGTCAGTCAAATTATTTTTTTTAAGTTTAGGTTTCTACCTTCAGTTTTGTAGCAGTCAGATATTTCCAACAATGTAGTAACTTAATGTCATTATAGACCAAGGAAAAAACTTTGAGTGAAATCTATTGCACTATGGTATATACCCCATCCCCACCCCACCCCCAGGGAATTGGGCATTGATCAAGTCATTTAAAACTGGATCGGCATGGGGGGCAGAGACGGTTGAGAAAGATTGGAAACAATTGTGCACTGGTTGCGTGCAATAGCATAGATGTGACTTCATCTTGAGATCAGAATTGGACAGTTACTGTTATTAGTACGGTATACACCTTCATGTGAAAAAGTGTTAAAACATGTATGTGGCTATCCTGTACTTTTATTCGTCCATTTCTATGGCACCAAAGTGATGGGTACATGTTCTGATTTTGTTCACCATTTTCATCTCCACGAGGTGGCAGCATTGAACCTAGTATAGCAGAATCACTCTGTCACGTTAACACCTTCATCTACCATGGACATAAAAGTGAAATCAATTCACGATGATGCACTCTGGGAATATCCTAGATTGCTAAGCGGGGCAGCAGAATGGAGCTGGGCTGAGCAGCTTGAATACAAATAAAACAACATGAGAAATTTACTCATCTGTACCCCCATGCCAACGTACTTTGGTTCTGCCTGGACCACCCATATCCAATAGGTACTGGACACAGCAGAAAGCTTGTGATTAAGTATCAAACGCCTTCATAACTCCAGAACACACACCCTCAGTCGAGAAGGAAGCTCTTGGACTCATAGCTAACTGATGCTTTTCACAAGAATGTCAATAGGAAAAACCTCTGGGGATTGAAAAGGGTCAGAAAACTTTGTTAAATCCTTTCCACAAGGGTATGTAGCAGGGACTACTCAATTCCGATACTCCCATTTAAAGTTCAGCAAATCTGACTACACCACTGAATTCTCTCCAAATGGCCCACAAGCCTAAGGCTGCAAAACAAAGTCAGCAACATATGCAGGAGGAAGGGGGAAAAAAGTTACACTAGAGGACAAAGCTGCTGAGAGAACTTAACAATGGACAGTCGGTTACAGTTTGGAACTCTTGATTGGATCAAATTGTCATCATTTGTATTATAGTAGCATTTCAAGTCCCAACCCAGATCAAGGCCCCGTTCCACTAGTTCCATATACGCAAGAGGCATTCTCTGTCCCACAGGGATTACAATGTAAATACACAAGAGACACAAAGTAGGAGGGGAAACTGAGGCATACAGAGGGGACGTGACCCAATCAAGGTCACACACCAGTTCATCAGCAGAACCAGGATCAGAGCTCAGGTGTCCTGAGTCCCACTCCAGTTGTCTTTCCATTGGACTGTGCTGCCCCTCATAGGTCTAGATCAGGGGTCAGCAACCTCTCCGAAGAGATGTGCCGAGTCTTCATTTATTCACTCTAATTTAAGGTTTCGGGTGCCAGTAATACATTTTAACATTTGTAGACGGTCTCTTTCTATAAGTCTATAATATAGAACTAAACTATTGTTGATGTAAAGTAAATAAGGGTTTTAAAATGTTTAAGAAGCTTCATCTAAAGTTAAATTAAAATGCAGAGCCCCCCGGACCAGTGCCCAGGACCCGGGGAGTGTGAGTGCCATTGAAAATCGGCACGCGTGCCATAGGTTGCCTACCCCTGGGCTAGATGTCCCAAGATAATAGGGGATCAAAACAGAAAGGGGGTTTGTTTGTGATGAGACTATCCCACAAACAGCTCTGGCTTCCATCAGCAATTAACCTACCAGACACCTATGGGCTTTCACACTGCAGAGTCCAGCTGTGAGCTACCTGCAGAACAAACTCAAGGCACTGTCCCTAAATATTTACTCATGCTTTACTCCGGCAAACTCCCTCTGGAATGGATTGGTGAGAATTTCCCTACACACATTTACCGGAGCCCGAGTTGGACTCGGCAGACACAAGTCCCCTGGATTCTCTGGGTGATGACTTTGGGGACTCTCCAGTGCACTAAGCAGCATCTCCAGGATTTCAACTGTTAGGAAAACAAGTCACCGGAGAAACATCAACAGACCCAGAGACTCTTTGAAAGAAACTGGGTCCCTGCAGAGCTGACAAGTTCTCGATGGCTATCTGGTGGCATGAGAACCGTTTCTGATGCAGCCCCTTCCCCCACTCCTCCCATCCAGTCATACTGTATCAGTGATCATCTGTTCTAGGTACTTACATGGCTCCTATTACCCTGGTATCAGAGCACCAAACAATCTTTAGTGTAAGTCTCAAGCACCCACCCACCAATGGTCAGATTGGAGAGTCAGACGAGCGTCTCTTACTGAGAATATTTCTTAGGTTTTAATGGTGGATGCCCATATAGGACGCAATGGGAGGGCAGGAGAGGGTGCAGCAAAAGTTCACCCACCCACCCATCTGCAGCACAGTAGCTAATTCCCCTAGCCCAAGGGGGGAGAGAGCTATTGCAGCAGTAACACCGTCAAGCCCCCACGGTGATAGGTGTATCCAAGGCCCCCAAGCCTCCATACGTGACCGTCAGTATGCAGAAGACAACACTATGGGAAGGGACGTGCACCTCCATCTTTGTAAACATGCCCTTTGAACATAAACCCACTAGTATCCCCTGCTGGCCCTTTGCCGGCCACAGTCTTGCATAGATTTAACAGGTTCCTTTAGCAGCTCCACTACTCCCAACTCATTCCTCTCTGGCTGTAGGCACCTGAATTTAGCCCTTCATTGTCCAAATTGCTTAGCCCTTAATCTGATCTGTCCGACGCATTCTTGCTCACCTGAAGAAGTTGTGATCTTAACTGGCCCATGAGAGGGAACAGTTGCAGCCTGGGGCAATGCAGAAGGTGATTACACTTGTTCCATAGTCAATCCAGCTCTGGAATGCTCTTTGAAAAAATTAACTGAGCAAAGAAAAGCCACTTGCACTTGGAAAGGCTTCCCTGGGAGTTTGGGAAGGCAGCACCTCAGCGGATCATGGGGGATACAATCCAGCCCATAGGGGAGAATATAGGCATGAAGGGCCCTAGGGCAGAGTCCCACCCCAGAGCACACCACCGCATAGTAAATCATGTCCTTGCAGGCACCCTGCTATCCGTTCCCACCTGGATCTCTCAATAACAGGTTAGCAGCACAGAACACTTCAACTAAGTTCCCCTTCCCAGTGTTCAATGTATTAAGTTTTTGGGAAATACAGTCTACTTCAGCCCTTTCAGGCCCAACCCCTTCCCTCTTGGGGTTTCCAATTTCACCCTCAATCTAGAGCTTCAGGTGCCTGGTTTCCCTTCCAGTAACCTCAGAGCCAGGGAGCTCTGTCAGCTCTACCAGGGCTTTTGATTTCTCTGGAGAGTCTTTCCTCCTCCCCAAGTCTCCTCCTGTCTAGGTCCCTAGATTCACAACTGCAGCTTCCCTCTGATGAAGAGATTCCAGTTGCACAATGGCGCTAGCTAGGATCCACCTGAGCTTCACAGCCCTGCTCTTGTCTCTCCCCACACTAGCCCATGGACCCCATCACCAACAGCCCTACTTTCTCCATTCCGAACTGCCTGCTCTCCCTCTTCCCCAGGGTCACCTAAGTGCAGGGTTTTTAACCTGTTGAGGAGGTAGCTCTCTGATTACCACCTGGCCCCCATTTGCCAGCTCCTCTGTTGCTCCCTTAAGCACCTGTTCTTAAGAGGTGCCACATCATGGACAGGGGACCCCTTACTCCTTAAAGGGGGGCAGCTGTTATGATACCGGAACCACAACTCCCTTGAGGAACTAGGGAGGCTCAAGCAGACCCTAAACAACATGACCCAAAACACAATGTTTGGTTTCAATAATCTTAATGGAAAATTTTGATTTAAATGAAAACTATTTTTCGACCAGCCCTACTTATAACCATCACTTAGAACAATCTCTGCTGTCCATTAATATGCTTACAAGCACCCATAACACACACTGTTCATGAGTATACCATGCTCACTACATCTACTAGACATGTATTAACCCTCAATATGCCATTAACAAATAGAACCTTTATATAAATATAAAGTGTTATCCAGGTTGGTATTTTACTATTCCAGCTTTTATTAGTCCTCCTTCTCCAACGCCTGTTCTTAGTCGTCCTGTGCAGCTGTCTCCTGTTGCCGTTGCTGCTCCTCCTTCAGTCTTCTCCAAGAAACAGGCCTGACGCCAGTTCTCTGCTTCAAGGAAACACCAGCTCCAACCGCAGCGCCCTGTCTCTCTCACCCTTCCCTGGTTAGCTAGGCCCTGAAGAAAATGGAGGAGGTCTTTATAGCACAGAAATTATGATAACATTGTTTTTTTAAGTAGGAAATTGCTCTTGGCCTTTGTACAGAAACCACAGGAAGCTCTGGAGCTGGTTCGGTTTATGTTCCTGCTCAAGAGCAATTACAACAGGGAGCAACATCTGTGACTGAAAATTGCCTATTCCAGTGTGCTTCCTGAGGCCCCTCCGTCCTTCCCTCTGAACTGCCCACATACTAAATCATAAGCCCCCTCTTACCACACTTGGTGAACAGCTGTCAGTGGATCTGGATGGCATCTTTCATTCCCAGCATTGCTATTTACCCCTGGCCTTGCCCCAAGAAACTCAACAACTCCTCCAAGGTGAGCCCCAATGTTGTTGACATGAATATGGTGACAGGAGGGGGTCTGTGGTGGGGTGGCTGCCCCACCCCAATGAAAGAGTGGACCAGGGCAGCCCAGTGAGGCAGTGCAGGCTGGTAGCCAATCAGGAAAGGGCCGACTGGGAGCTAATCAGGGCCAAGATTGGAGCCAGCCAATTAGGACTAAGCTAGGCCCTATATAAAGACTGCCCAGGGAGTAAGCAGTGTGCTTGTCCCAGACCTTCAGGGAGGAAGGTCTGTCTCCTGTGCAGGAGACTAGCACCCTGGACAGAGCAGTGTTGGGCAGGCTCAGGGGAGCCTGATTCCTGGCAGACTGATGGCCCTGAGCAGAAGGGTCTTTCTAGAGGCTCTGAAGGGCCAGAGGGGAAGTGGCCCAGGGAGAGGAAGGCAAGGGGAGAGAAAGGAGGGCAGAGAGGCTGCTGTCAAAGGGTCCCTGAATCGGGACCCAGAGTAGAGGGCAGGCCTGGGTCCCCCACCCCTTCCCCCTTGTGCTGAACTGGGCATTGGGACAGTGGCCAATATAACCTCCCCCCCCCCCCCCGACACAAGAGGGACTAGACTTGGGGGTTGTAGCAGGCTGCTGAGGCCAGTGTAAGGACTGCAGTTTCCCCCCCCCCCCAGAAGGGGGCGAGGGTGAACTTGGGGGCAGGTGCCCAAGGGCAGTGTCCTGCAGAAGATGCCGGGAGCAAGGAGCAATGTGAGTCCAGACACCAGCAAAGGGTGAGTGATGGATGGGACACCACCAGCAGAGGGTGCTTCAGGACTGTGTGATCTAATTCCCAGACCAAACAGCAGGCAGCGCTGCTCTGGTGAGTCGTACCCCGTTACAAGGTCCCACCGCAATCTTTTGTCACCCAACCCTTCATTCTTGGGAGTACAACCCCTCAAGTTGTGAGCTCTGGCAAGATCTGAGAAACTTAGCAGGGTTGGGCCTGTTATTGCTTGGATGAAGATTCTCATGGATAAGCCAGGGAGTTGCAGGGAGAGGCGTTAGTGAGTCCGTAAGTGATGCTCTTCCCTCCTACCCGTGCTTGAGATGGGCCGTAACAAAAAGTTCTGGAACTGAGAAACCTCTGGACGTGAGGCAGTTTGGATCCAGATTTATAGGGTGACTGCTCATCTTTATAAAGTACCCTCATGAATCTCTCACCTCTCCAGGCATTGCCTCTGCCTCAGTTCCCCTCTGGTCTACAGACTCCCTCTGCTGGTAGGGTGCTTGTCTAATTTAATTTCTCACTCTGGCTAAATCAGGAGAACTCCACCCCTGGAGTCCACATCAAATGCTGGCCTTAACCAGCCGCTTTTCACCCTCTATGGGCCACTGCCTCAAACTAATTGTTACCCTTCAACTTTGCAGTTGTGGGTTTGCCCCATGGGGTTTGTTTTGGTACAGTCAAAGATCCTTGCTACTGTCCTCAGGTCATTTGCTCTCCCTTAGCACCTGCTAGTATAAACTGGGGAATTAAATTGAACTCACTGGGTATGTCTACACTGCAAGGAGCAGTGTGCTTCCTTGCTCAGGTACACAGACGTGAGCTCTATTCAAACTAATGCACTGAAAACAGCAACTCAGGCTACTTGCCTGAGTACAAACCTGCCCGGTGCTCTAGATACATACTCCAGTGGCTAGCCCAAGCTGCCATTCCTGCTACCCTAGCTATATTGCTATTTTTGGCATACTAGCTCAAACCCCATAACTTGAGTCTGTCTTCCCCGGTCTGGGAAGCTTGCTACCAGTTACAGTGTAGACATACTCACAGAGTTCTTGATCCTCCAGTTCCTAGAGAGGACCAGGATGGGTTGTGTGAGGAACTTCTGCCTTCAGGGTAGACAATAATTCTCCTGTTCGCCACATAGTATCTGTGTGTCTAGGCTGTCTTAAAAGTCATGAGATTTTAAAAAATAATAAATGTGTTTACCGGTGGAGGGGGGAGTAGCTTTCAGGTTTGTGAAGCTTTAGGGGAAAGAACCTGTCCCCCCAAAGCATGGGTGAACTTTTAAGGGTCAAAATTCAGCCTCAACATATGCAAAAAATGTGTTAGAGTTCTTTGAAGGGGTCAGCAAACATGTGGACAAGGGGGATCCGGTGGACATAGTGTACTTAGATTTCCAGAAAGCCTTTGACAAGGTCCCTCACCAAAGGCTCTTACGTAAATTAAGCTGCCATGGGATAAGAGGGAAGATCCTCTCATGGATTGAAAACTGGTTAAAAGACAGGGAACAAAGGGTAGGAATAAATGGAACTTTTTCAGAATGGAGAGGGGTAACTAGTGGTGTTCCCCAAGGGTCAGTCCTGGGGCCGATCCTATTCAACTTATTTATAAATGATTTGGAGGAAGGGGTAAACAGTGATGTGGCAAAGTTTGCAGATGATCCTAAACTGCTCAAAGTAGTAAGGACCAAAGCAGACTGTGAAGAACTTCAAAAAGATCTCACTAAACTAAGTGATTGGGCAACAAAATGGCAAATGAAATTTAATGTGGATAAATGTAAAGTAATGCACATTGGAAAAAATAACCCCAACTATACATACAATATGATGGGGGCTAATTTAGCTACAACCAATCAGGAAAAAGACCTGGGAGTCATTGTGGATAGTTCTCTGAAGGCATCCACGCAGTGTGCAGCGGCAGTCAAAAAAGCAAACAGGATGTTAGGAATCATTAAAAAAGGGATAGAGAATAAGTCGGAGAATATCTTATTGCCCTTATACAAATCCATGGTGCGCCCACATCTTGAATACTGCGTACAAATGTGGTCTCCTCATCTCAAAAAGGATATACTGGCACTAGAAAAGGTTCAGAGAAGGGCAACTAAAATGATTAGGGGTTTGGAACGGGTCCCATATGAAGAGAGATTAAGGAGGCTAGGACTTTTTAGCTTGGAAAAGAGGAGACTAAGGGGGGATATGATAGAGGTATATAAAATTATGAGTGGAGTGGAGGAAGTGAATAAGGAAAAGTTATTTACTTGTTCCCAAAATAGAAGAACTAGGGGCCATTCAATGAAATTGGCGTGCAGCAGGTTTAAAACAAATAAAAGGAAGTTCTTCTTCACACAGCGCACAGTCAACCTGTGGAACTCCTTACCTGAGGAGGCTGTGAAGGCTAGGACTATAACAGGGTTTAAAAGAGAGCTGGATAAATTCATGGAGGCTAAGTCCATAAATGGCTATTAGCCGGGATGGGTAATGAATGGTGTCCCTAGCCTCTGTCTGTCAGAGGGGGGTGATGGATGGCAGGAGAGAGATCGCTCGATCATACCTGTTAGGTTCACTCACTCCGGGGCACCTGGCATTGGCCACTGTCGGTAGACAGGATGCTGGGCTAGATGGACCTTTGGTCTGACCCAGTATGGCCGTTCTTATGTTCTTATGTCCTTCCCCTTGGGTGCTTAGAGGGGATTCTCTTCCCTTCCACTGCCCCCAGGGTGGGTGATCTACCATCCAATCTCCTTCCCGTCCTCACATTACCCCATTCCCCTTCAGCTCCTGTCCTCCCATCTGTTGCCACTTTTCCCCCGAAACCCTTACAGCTGCCTCCTGCTCCCCTCTCAGACTCGCTCTGCCTTTTTTAGTGTCTCCACTGCTCCTCACAGTCCGTGTGTGCTAACAGTGTCCTGCCTAGCCCTCCCAAAACCATTTTGCATAGTTTCAGTTGCATTAAAATCAATGGGAGTTAGCAGCCATCTTTATTAGGGGCGCACTCACTTCCACCTGCAGGCAGACTGTAGAGAAATGGCAGCCCTCATGCTGGCTTCAGCGTCTTTGAGAGTAATGAAATATGGCAGCCATTTTCAGTAAGGGAAAATTCATGAATTGGCTACTCTGCATTTTTTTGACAGATTGAAAACATCCCCAAAATCACTAATCGTAATAAAATGAGAGTTGGCAACAGTAGGGTCTGTTCTGAAACATCCATGAGGTCTCTGGAGTAGGGATGGTTGTCTTTGATACTTGTTTGCATAGTATGTACGAATTGGGGCCTGGATCTTTAGACTAGATGCGATAAATCAACCCGCGCTAGATCGATCACTGCCTGCTGATCCGGTGGGTAGTACAGATATACCCAGAGAGGATATTCCTGGATGTTGCTTCAAAATTTGCCATCGATGAGTTGATGTAGAGAAAAATACACAGATGCTTTGAATTACATTAAAAAATTCAGCAGCCTCACTAGAAGCTGACGCTGCATCACTGTCCACCAAGCTCAATGAATGAGGACTATGTGGGACAACAAAAGCTTAACTCTCGGATCTGTGTCTGCACTCCTCTGTTCTTTCCTCTCATGTTGGCACCATTATCATAGCCCTGACCTCTCATGTCCACTATCGCAATTCCCATATTTTCCAGCTTTTTAAGAAGCACATTTGTCAAACCAGCTCCTGTAGTATCATCAATGTCAATAAATTCTAGAAAATGCTCTCGGACAGTCACCATTGCAGGGACATTTTCACTAGGTTCTGTTGTTATTAAAGTCATTTGTTCCGTATGGCTGATGTCAGGTGTGCAGTCCAGAATAACAGAGTAATATCTCACTGACGTCAGATCTGCCACAATCTTGACTTTTGTTGCCAGTAACTGTGTGATCTCATTTTGAATTGTTTTTCCAGGGTAGAGGGATGTGTACATTTCTTGGGCAGTAACTCTGCTTAGATGCTCCTGGAGTACAGCATCAAACTCAGGCATCAGCTCCACAATTTTAAGGACGTTTCCATTGTTTGGCACATACAGCTGATCTGAAGTGCCACGCAGTGCTAGGTTTTGGGTAGCAAGCATTCTCACAATGGCAATGAGCCTTTTCAGAACATTTTGCCAGTAAAGAGACTCTGATGCAATCATCTCTTGATACTCATCATCTGTGGTGGCCTTTAAGCTTAGTCTCATCTCAAGCTCTTTCCACCTATGGAATGCTCTCTGGTGATTTGCTGTCTTCTCAGGCCAGATTTCTAGCCAGGTTTTCCCAGTCCTTTATTCCTGTAGAACCCAGTGTAGCTGGAACATTAGACTGGAAGAGTTTGCGACAAAAACAGTATGCAGCATTCTGGGTTTTTGAGCACATAAGCCGTGGCCTCTCCACTTTGTCAACACTGGGGATTTCACACCAGTAAAGTGTTGGATGGAAACTTCTTATTTTCAATGTCTTTGGAGAACATGAAGTTTTTCACTTGCTGTGGCCCATGCAGTACAAGGAAGCCCCTCAGGCTTCTGCTCAAGCAGGTCCACAGTCTGGATCATCTTCTAGACTTAAGGAACTAAAACTCAGCAGCAGCTGTTTCTTGCGCCTCCACCACACTCTTCTCTGACCTACACTTTTCTTCAGGAATGTGCCGGGTTACATCCATTTGAGATGGAGATATGGATGCTGTAGTAGCTGCCAGGTCACCTGCTCTCTGAATAACTGGAAGATCAGGCATCTCCTCACCACTCACATCTTCACTCGGGCCGGAAGGCTCGCCCTGAACATTTGTGTCTCTGTATCTCAGGAGAGCTCCTTCCTGCTTAGATAGAAAAGCTTCCTTTGCTTTCTTTCTTTTTCTGAATGCTGCCCCAGAGGGGTGTTTTCTTCTTTCACTCATGACCGCTGTTCTGTGCCAGCTATAGTGGCTCTCAACACTCAATTGAAGGGGCAAATAAGCAGGCTGGTAGCAGAGCCTGAGTGAGGGAGGATCTCAGCATCTTAAGGGCCTAGCTGGCTCCTACTAGTGCAGTTGACAGCCTGTTCTCAAGTGGGTACAGGGAAGCACCAGGGAACAGGAAGCTCCCGGAGAAGCTGGTGCTAATCAGTCCAGGATTGTCAGGGTGCTAGAGAGGTACATAAGAGGCCCCGCCTCCTCTCTCTCTCCCTGCAGTTCCTGCTGCCTTCTCTTATTCCCTCCCACCTTTTCTCCTGCCTGCCTGTCTCTTGTGCCCTCCTTCCTCCAGCCCAGCACTCCACCATCTCTGTGCAGCTAGAGCAGAGACAATACATAGGCACCAGCGGCAGACACAATTTTCTACACTCTGGGTCCTAGTGGTGCCCCATGCCCAGTCTGGCACCTGAGGCGGCCACCTCAGTTTGCCTCATGGTAAGTCCAGCACCACTTACGTACTGTAGCAACTTGCATGTTATTTGGAGGTTTCCTATGCCAACATTGACCAAGAGTGACCCACCCAGCTTAGCATTTGAAACCTGACAAGATCCCAGGCCAAACTGGAATGGCTGAAGGCAGAACGGGAGCAGAGGGTGGAAACAGAAGCGGACAGAGGTTTGCAGTCAGTAATGTAACGTTATGCTACACATGGAAGCATAAGAAATATGTTTAAGAACAAAAAAAGTGTGCACAGAGTTACTTTGAACCCAAGACGTTATCAGAGTTCGAAAAATGCTGAATGAGTGAGTCACTAGAAGTACCAAGTTATTCCACGTACAGAAAACCCCATAAAGGAGCACTTGTATTCCCTCTTCAACCTCTATATGTTATAATTGCAGGGTCTGTGTCAATGATTAACAGGGGGGTTGGGTACATTAAATAAATGCTATTGCCACTGGAAGGCCAGAAAAATGTTCTCTCTGATAAAATCATGCAAACTTGTGCAGTGAGCCAGGTGTAGTATAGGCAAGAACTGGGACTCAGAGCAAAGGGGATAGACAGCTGGAATCTCCAAAGTATCCGACCATCAAGCACCGAGAAGCAGGAGGGTGGGAGAGCTTTGCAAGGAACTAAGACAATAGCAGGTCTCCTACCTCCTAGCTAGGAGAAGGGCTGGGGGGCGGGGAGGGGGGGCGGAAGAGAGCAAAAAGCCGTTCTTGTCTTGGCACACAGCCTGCAGAAGACGACGAATCTATGAGTATGTCTACACCGCAATGAACCACCCACCGCTGCCCCAGGTCAGCTCTCAGGTTGTCACACTCACCTCCATACTGGTGCACACAACAAAATTCATTGCGCACATGTGTGGGAAAAATTAGAGGGAACACGGACGATGTGTATATTTTAATCTGCAGTGCTTCAGCAAGTCTGATCTTCCCTGAAGTGAATTAGGCTCTCGCTGTGCTATTTAGGCACTTCCCTGAAGTGAATTAGGCTCTCTCAGACCCATCATTCCCTCCTCCCTTTACCCCCACCCAGCTCAGCTACCCCACTCTGGGGTAATATGGAGCATTTAGAAGCTCCAAAATTTGTTTTGCGGCCAGTGTAAGTTTTTGTCCTCCCTACCATCAGATTCTACAGGAACACTGACAAATCCCTCCTTTAAGTCTCTTTGAGAAAATAAAACACAACACAAAACCACACAACTTACTCAGACCAGCATCGGACCACAGAGGCCTGGGATTCCTCCTGATTTTACATCTGGCTGTAGGAGCGAGATGCCAACTAGTGGTTAGAGCAAGGCTGCACTGGTAGTCAGGACTCCTGAGTTCAACTCCTAGCCTCGGGATTGTGGGCTAGGAGCTAAAGCAGAGGATGGCAAGAAGTAATTGATTGTGGGGGCACCAGCGGCAATAACTGAATTTTGGGTAAGAGGAGCTGTAAGTGAATTTTTTGAGAGCATATGAGTGTGTGAGAGATGGATGGACAGATAGAAAACAGGGTCTTAGGGTCCCCCTCCCGGGAACCCACCACCCACTATCCCCAACTCGCCTCAGATTGTGCCACTGTCAGTCACTACTTGCCCCCGCTCACTGGGGCGGACTGCAGTCTCATGGCCTCTCATCACCGGCAAGAAGGGGTTGGCCTGCTGCTGCTATTGCCTGCCCTGGGCCGCCCCCTTGCAACCCCCAGTACCCCGTGGGTCGGGCCTTCTCTAGGCTCCGCAAGCTGGGGCCTTCTCGCTAGAGCTAAGGCTCCCCGGCTCCCAGCTGCCTTGCCCTCGCCCTGTCCCAGTCTGGGTACCCCGGTACAGGCTCCGTGCAGCCAGGCCCTGTCTCCCTCTGGTTACAGAGGAGACTGACTTTAGGCCCTTGCCTGCACTTGCAGCCTGGGGCTCTCAGGCTAGAGCTCTCCCCTGCTCCTACCGCCTAGCCCCAGCCCTGCACCCAGCCTAGTACCTTTCTTAAGGCTTCCTGCAGCAGGCCTGTCTCCCTCTGCTTACAGAGAAGACTCCCTGCTTCTCTGCCTCCCAGCCCTTATATCCTGGCTGGGAGTGTTTGGGGCATGGCCACACAGCTGAGCCCAAACTCCCAATCAGCCTGGGAGTTTGCAGACTCCCAGCCACAGTCCCTTCCCTGTCTGTTTTAAACCCCTTTTGGGGCTTTTCCAAGCCTCTTCCGGTAGGGGGCGGGTGGTCACCCCGCCACAAGGACCTTTTGGGGAGAAATTCTGTCTCTTTCTAGCACTTTACTGAGAATGGATATGGAAAGGCATTAGATGAGAACGGCTCTTACTATCGTGGGGGAGAAAGGAATGCCAAGAATTCCCTGCAGACACATGCAGAAATTACCAGTGATATTGTACAGAGCTGTTTGGGACTAACTGGGCTACAGTACACTCTTCAGGGACTCAGACAGTTATCCCAAGCATTTAAGACAAATGCTGTGTTTTCCTAACTAATTGAACAGAATCAGTCAAACACGAATCGGCCTGTCACCATTAATCCCCGTTACCGCAGAATCAGTTACGTTTTCAAACCCTCTTTGCTGTATCTAATCTTGTGTTTTGTTGCAAGTATATGGCAACTGACAAGAGACAACGTGTTCCAAGACCCCAGATCCTTTGCTCAATAAAGCATTTAGTCTACCCCCATTTTGGGGACTAACGGGTATCCCCTTAGCTAGAAAATTTTCATTGCTCCCACATGTTGGGCACATATCTGGTGGTCATTACCAGGGTGGATGTAGATGCTGGAAGTGATACCATATAAATATGACATAATACAGAAAAAGTGCATCTAGCATCCAAACCAAAAATATCATAAAATCACGAACAGTACCATTACTCAAAGAAACAGTCTAGCTTTGACCAAAATTAGCGGAAAACTTCTAAATGCAATTGGAAATACAACCATGTACTCAACATAGTACTGCTTTGGAAAGTTTGGGAAAAATTTAGCCCCTGGCAATATATTTTATGCATTTTCACATATTTTTTTACCTTCGGTTAAAGCAAAAGTCTACTCACAAGACAGCATGAGGGTTTTTTGTACCCCGTAATACAGAAAAATAGCTGTCATTATTTGCAGAATAAGTTGGATTTGTGAAATGTTTTTCTGTTTGTTATTTTTTAAATGAAGTTATGCAGATAATAAGACCCCCTAGCCCCTAATTCTAAAACATATTTTTGATATTAACTGATCAGCCAGAGATGTCTAAAGCTAGGCTGACTATACGTCCCGTTTTGAACGGGACAGTCCCGTTTTTTACATATTTTCCAACCGTCCCATCTTTTTAGTATAAATATCAAATTTGTCCCGTTTTTGCTTTTTGCTGAAAAAAACTGAACGCGGCTTATTTCAGGGACCCACGGCCGGGTCCCGCCTCCTCCCGCCCACTCCCGCAGCCCCTCATGGCCTCTGGCCCCCCTCCCCAGCCTGCTCCCCCCTCCCCTCCGCTGCCTCAGAGCCCAGCCTGCTCCCCCCTCCCCTCCGCTGCCTCAGAGCCCGCGCGGCGCGATTGGCTGGGCTGCCTCCATGTGGGGCTGAGTGGAGCTGCTGGCCGGGCAGGGGCTGCCTGGCGCATCGCTTCCCCCGCGCCCCCCCCCCCATGTGGAGGAAATGCAATGTGCGGCCCAATTAGGGGAGCTCAGGGAGCCAGGGGGCGAGGCCGGCAGTGGGGGTGGGCGCCGGGCGGAGCCGGAGGCAGCGCGAGCCCGGGAGGGGAGGAGGCGGTGCCGCCCCAGGCCCCATGGAGCTGGAGAACATCATCGCCAACACCGTGCTGCTCAAGGCGCGCAAAGGTGGGGGGGGGGGACCGGGCAGGGGAGCATGGGGTGGGGGGGCATGTCTGCGTGTGAGGGGGCAGGGGGAAAGAGGGGTGCGTAGGGGCCGTGTGTGAAAGTGGGTGGAAGTGGGGGGCACAGGGTTGTGTGTGAAGGGAAGTACTGGCTGGGGCTGCATGTGAAGAGGGGCACAGGGGAAGTGGGGGGGCATGGCTGCTTGTGAAGGGGGTGGTAGGTGGTGGGCACGAGGCTGTGTGTGAATGGGGGAGTGGGGGGGCATGGAATGGGGGGGCACAGGGTTGTGTGTGAAGGAGGGTACTGGGGGGGGTCCAGGGCTGTGAGTGAAGAGGGTGGGGGGGAAGTGGGGGGCACAGGGTTGTGTGTGAAGGGAGGTACTGGGGCTGCATGTGAAGAGGGGCACAGGGGAAGTGGGGGGGCCATGGCTGCTTGTGAAGGGGGTGGTAGGTGGTGGGCATGAGGCTGTGTGTGAAAGGGGTACTGGGGGGTCCAGGGCTGTGAGTGAAGGGGTGGGGGGGAAGCGGGGGGCACAGGGTTGTCTGTGAAGGGAGGTATTGGGAAGTCCAGGGCTGGATGTGAAGAGGGGCAGGGGGTGGGTAGGGGAGATGGCAGGTGGGTGGGGGTACCATGGTTAACCCCCTCCCTGAACACATGGATGCGGGGGTTGGGCCAAGCCTCAGAGCCCATTCGGGGTGTCAGTCTTCAAGGCACAGCTAAGGCCTGGGCAGGTGGCTGTGGCATGCGTGAGCGACGCGGTGGGGTTGGTGAGAAGCCGTGTTTCTGCTGCAGGAGATGTAGGGAGAGGACTTGGTCAGTCAGAGGGTTACTGATAGTGGAGGCGGTTGGGGGCCTGCCTGGAGGAGGAAGGCAGAGTGGCTGGCCTGGGGGAAGCTCTTGTTGCACAAGCTTCTGCCTGTGAGATGCTCCGCAGGAAACTGAGCCATAGTCACAAGCTGATGTGGTTGGGGGAGGCAAATAGGGGGTCATTTGAGGTGTCTGAAGAGAATCATGGAGTGTCAGAAGTTTTATGATCAGGTATTGAAAGACCAAAATTTGCTGCGTAAGATTACTTCATCGGAGAAATATTCATGGTACGATCGTGGTGAAATACAGTCCCCCTCTATGTCTACCTAAATTTTTGTATGAGTTCTGTCACTGAAGAATAATTGTTAGCTCAAGTCAATATGTTCATGTAATAAAACTTTTTTTATTGTCTCACTTTTTCATGAATACAGAATATTACATAACCCCGTCCCGTTTTTGCTGTCCCAATGTCCTGTTTTTGTCTCAAGGAAATATCGTCAGCCTAGTCTAAAGCACACAAGGAACAATTGTAATCATCATCTTACTATCAATGAATACAATGACAATACATGTACACTACCTATATAACAGTAGTGACTCTTAGCCGGAGAGCCGTAGAATGTCTTGTATGAATATATTGTGTTAATAACAAAATATAACCATGTATGATTATGTAACCCCTGCTGAATGGCTAACATAACACCTCTTCAAGGTAGGTTTACTCACAAAAAATAGTCACAGTAATTTGCAGATAGCTGACATATCTCTACTCCCCCTCAGAATCTGTGTCTGATGTGTTCAATACTTTGTTACTACACTCATCACTGTCATGGCTGCATGCATCAAAGCACACCAAATCTTCCCTGTGGCATTGGCATCTCCTTGTTGCACAGATACTCTCCTAGACATGCTGCACAAAGGCGAAGATGGCTTCTGGAGCAGGGGGCAGGACCATCATGCTAGGAACAAGATGTGCCATGCTATCACCCGTTCGTTGTTGACAGGGCACACTTGAAAATACTGAGCTGTTGCATGATTCCATATACATAACTGATAATTTGCTCATTTCGGTGCTACCTGAAGGAGTCCACTGTTGGTGGCAGTGTCCAACTTGTTTTATTCTTCTTAGCAAGCAACTCATAGTGCACATTATCCAGCGATGCTTGCTTCTTACCACACTACCATAAAGATAGCAGCGAGACAGGCTGCTTCTCTGTGAGATGCACTGTCTCTTCCTGTGAGATGCAGTGCTCCCAAGATGTTTCAATCCTTCTCTGAGCTCTAAGTGCTTAGCGGTTGTCTTCAGCCATCTCTTTTTTCCCATGCCACTGAAATCTGAAGTCAAGTCTCATTGCACCTGGGGCTACATATTACCCAATCTTTCCAAAACAGCACTATTTTGAGTACATAGTTGTATTCTCAATTGTATTCAGAAGCTTTCTACCAATTTTGGTCAAAATTAGACTACATTTCTTTGAGGTATGGCCCTTGTGGGGGGTTTATGATTTTTTCAAATTGGATTCCTGGTGACCTTAAACATCATGTGATACAAGAAAACCGCACCACTTCCAGCATCTGTATCCACCCTGGGGATGACCACCAGATATCTATCTATCTATCTATCTATATCGATATAGATAGATAGATAGATAGATAGATAGATAGATAGATAGATAGATAGATAGATAGATAGATAGATAGATAGATGGATGCCTAACATATGATAGGGTAATCCATCAGCTCAAAAATGATCAGTGATAACTCATTAATAAGAATCAGAGAGGTAGCCCTGTTAGTCTGGAATATTAGAAGTGACAAAGAGTCCTGTGGCACCTTAAAGACTAACTAAAGTATTGAAGCATAAGCTTTCATGGACTAATACCCACTTCGTCGGATGCAAGCAATGGAAGTGTCCAGGGGCAGGTATAAATGCCAACATATCTACACCAGCAACACCATCACAGAACCTAACCAGAACAGCCATACCATCACTGGTTCATTCACCTGCACATCTACCAATGTCATATATGCCATTATGTGCCAGCAATGTCCCTCTGCTATGTACATCGGCTAAACTGGACAGTCCCTACGAAAAAGGATAAATGGACACAAATCAGATATCAGGAATGGCAATATACAAAAACCTGTAGAAGAACATTTCAACCTGCCTGCACACACAATTAAAGATTTAAAGGTCAGTATCTTGCAGCAAAAAAACTTCAAGACCAGACTGCAAAGAGAAATTGCAGAGCTGCAGTTCATTTGCAAATTTGATGCCATCAATCTGGGATTGAACAAAGATTTTGAATGGCTCGCTAATTACAGGGGCAGCTTCTCCTCTCTCGGAGTTCACACCTCCAGCTCAGTTGCTAGAGGAATACCTCATCCTCCCTGATTAGAGATAACAAGGTGGTTCAGCCTGATTGAACTAACCTTGTTATCTCCAACCTGGTTCTTGCCTACTTATTTATACCTGCCCCTGGACACTTCCACTGCTTGCATCCGACGAAGTGAGTATTAGCCCACGAAAGCTTATGCTTTAGTTAGTCTTCATTAATAAGACCTTTTTTAAGTTTGACTGGTAGCCTAATTGGGGAACTATAGACTTGCAACAGGTCTCACTACTTTTGTTCTCACCGTGGGCAACTTACGTATTAAACATTAAACTTCTTACATATTAAAGATGAGACAGTTATCAGAATAGCCTTAAAGATAAGGGTTTTGCAAGTCTAGAGGGAGATTTTGTTGTCTAATGGCCCACCTCTGCTTTTTTTAAATGGATTTTGTTGATGAAGAGCGAAAAACTTACAGAATGGTTCGTGTGGTTAAGGCATCGTACTGTGAGCCAGGAGATCTGGGTTTAATTCCGGCAGAACTGAAGTCAGGACCTGACTCCTGAAATGTGTTCATTTTCATAGATATATGTTGCAGCAGCAGCAGTGAACGAACATTATAGCTTAGCAGTATCCCATCAGTTCTGGGATTTATTGACCGGGCACATCTATCTGCCATTTGGGCTTCACAAAATAACACGTCCTAAAACTGAACGTCCATTAACCCATCGACAGGCAGGCTCTGCGTGATGGTAGATCTGGAATGACTGATGTCCTAGCCATGTTCCCAGCACTTTGCCCAAAGATCAAGAGAGGAATGTGATGCATTCGTACGCATTCACGCTCCATCTACAGGGCAGCCAGTTGAGTGTATTTATAGGGATATTTCAGTGCCAAATTCACATGCAAATGCTGGTCTACTAAGTCTTGAACTGAAAAACTTGCTGCACATCCATTTGGCTGTTTACCTGCAAAATCCATTCCCTCTGCTCATTTTGTTGGGATAATTAAAACAAGAAATGGCCTTTCTTGATATTCCATTGCAGGACTTTCCCAGCATAAGGCTGCATGACAACGCCGGTTGTCAGCAAGACATGAACCAGCCGGTGTCTGGACATGAAGGCAACAAGAGTTTGATTAAACCAGTCAGGTTAGAATACCGCATCCATCAGTGAGGCAGAATTGGTTTTCTTTAATAACGTGTGTTTGAATAAGTGTGATTAGTAAGTTTTTGTGCGCTTTATGCATATTGGTTTCCTACTTTGTGCATGTGCATGTCTGTGTCTAAACACACATCGCAGATATAATATCCAGGTATACATGCACTTGTCTCCCACATTGTGTAATGAAGGAGTAACTGTCACAAGTCATACAGCCTTCGTGGATTTTCACCCACATTTGTGCTTCCTTAAGAAGGAAGGATCATCTGCTGGGTTAAAGGCAGTGGAGAAGGACTGTCTCTCCCTGTGTGTTTCATCTGCTGGGCTAAAGACAGTGGAGAAGGACTGTCTCTCCCTGTGTGTTTGTGTGTGGTCTATTAAAATGGGGCTCTGATCTAACTGAAGCCTGCAGGTGCTACAAGAAAAATACTGACAACATTACATGTATTATAGCCATATAATACAGACTGCGCAGCCAGCGGTCACCCTGATCTTTAACGTACAGGTGCAGCCAGTTGAAACTACAGATACAACTGTGGAATGCTCCACTTTGATCCTGAGTCTTTGAGCGTGAAGAGCTGTAGCTTCCAAATGACATTCCTCAGATCAAGCCTCTCTAGGGTCTTACATTCTACTCCATTTTACGCTAATCAGGTGTGGGCTCCAAGCTCCTCAGAACTGGCCTATACAGCCCTTAGCTGGGCAAAGTTTGGGCGCTTTCTAGTCAAGGCACATATTATACATTGCTTCCTCTAACCCTTGTTTGGCTGATGGGCATTGCCACTTATTTTACTTTGGCATTGAAAGAGAATTACAAAGGGGCATGCTTTGGCTAACCCCACATGGTATGTTAAATACATTGTAATTATAAAGAAAAGCAGTAAAGTCAGAGGGGATTTATCAATGTATTCACCAAGGAGCCATTAAAATGCATGGCCCAACTGCAGGATGGGAGGACTTGCCATTAATAACAAGAAGTCATGAGTGGTGCAGGACTGACGGCTGCTCCCAGCTGGGTCTCTCCTAAAACAGATGCTGAGGATAAAATGCAGAAGGCTCATCTGTCTATGCACACTGGCAAAGGATGGACAGTAGCATGCTGTCCGGAAAAAGAGCAATCAGACAGCTTCTCCGCAACAGGGCTCCCCAGAACGGATAAAGGTGCATCCGGCCCCATCTCAACCCAGTGACACAGGGAAGAAGAAGTAGACCCGGCATCCGTTCCTCACCAGCCTGCCAGAGAACCAGCCCTTTAAGCCTGGATTGATGGCTAAGGAAAAGGATAAGAGGGGCCAGCCATCCATCTCACGGTGTCCCGCAAGGCCACAGAATGAAGATGATGCAGATGAGCGCACCGGCTGCAGACATGGGGGGACATCTCCAGCCTCATTGGAGAAAATAAAACATCAAAAAAAAAAAAGAAACAGTTGCTAAGGGGAAGAGCAATTGTTATTCATGCACCTCAGTGAAAGAGAGTCTTCTGTATGGATCTGTCTGCCTCCTGCTAACGGCCTGAGATCCTGGTGGTGCTGAAGAAGCACAGAACCATGACTGACCCAAAGAAAACCACAGAAACTGCAAAAATCCCATTGCACGTCCATGAATAGTCATTTTTTACTGTGATACCACAATCAAAGCAGGTGGGTCTCCCATGACAGGCGACTTCGTCTTCCCCACATTCAGATTTAATGGGCAGGCTGAGCCAGTTTCCCTCTTGTGTATTTTCATCCTTTGGCTGGATGAGTGTAATGCACAAGCTGAGAAGCTCCTCTGCAGGCGTGATGACTTACAGTTGGATCCAGTCCCTCCAATGGCCAGTTCAACCCTTCCAGCTTCCACTCTTACCCTATCTAGGTGTGAATCAGATTCCGTCCGTTCCCTGCCTAGCTCTAACACATAAACCTAAGCAGAGTTCGCCAACTAGGTGCGCAATCAGCAGGTTTCCCCATCCTTACCTTGAGTTTCGATGACAATTTTCTGGGCTTTATTTAACACACATGATGATTTTAGTCATGGTGCATTCTGGGGCCAATTCCACCTGGAGTGACAATGTGCCACAGAAGAGAATGACCCAAGTGAATATCACAGGGACAAAACCTAGCACCACAGAGGAGGCCCTGTAGACTTGGGCAGCATCCTCCCTGACTGAGGTGCAGCTAGCTGCTCTGCTGGCCATTGCTAAGAAGATTTATCCACTTTCCTTGTTTCTTAGGATGTGAGACGCACTCAAAAGAGGGGAGTCAGCACCAGCTTGAGGTGATCTTTCAGACATGTTGGGTGTAGGCGATTAAGGGCCTTGAAGATAAAGATTGAGGCCTTGAACTTGACTCATAGACTTTAAGGTCAGAAGGGACCATCATGATCATCTTGTCTGACCTCCTGCACAACGCAGGCCACAGAATTTTACCCATGCATTCCTGCATATACCTCTCACCTATATCTGAACTACTGAAGTCCTCAAATCTTGATATTATATGGGAAGCAGTTGTAGGGAATGAGGAACAGGTTTGGTGTGTTTACAGAAGCCAGTGTTGCTGAGATGATGCCATGTTAAGAACCAGTCAGAGTTTCTAAGTGCTGAAGGCTTCATGCCGAGGTATACTCCATTGCTGTAGTCCAGCCAAGAGATGATGAAGGTCTGAATAACTGAGGACAGATCATCGTCCGCCAAGATGGGACAAAGTCTCCTAGCCAACCAGAGATGATAGCAGCATCCACACGTAATGCGTTTGGGGTCTAATGTTAGTGAGGAATCCAAGAGCATTCTTAAACTAGGGACTAAAGTGATCAAATGTAGATAGTGGCCTTCAACCAAAGGAGACTGTGCCATAGGGGCAAACTCTTCAAAATGCTTTCCTCTGCCCACCAGAGTAACTTCGGTCTTGCTCAGGTTCATCTTCAGCCAGCTGTTCTTCATCCATGAGGTGACCTGGTCCAAACAGTGGTATCTCATGGTCGACAGTGACGAATGCTTCAGAGAGGTCCAGGAGGCTGAGAATGGATGTCTACCCTTTATCCACTGACAGGAGGAGACCATCCTTCAGTGCCACTAAGCAGTTTCAGTTTGCATGCCCTGTCCTGAATCCACATTTGTCTGGGATTGGATATTCATTTCAATTAGATGATCTTGATAGCTTCTGTGTGAGCTTGCTCTTTTACGCTATGTCCACTGCACCAAAATGCTGTACAAATTTTCTGATGATTTCCCCACTTTCCATTCCAAGAGGTGGCAGCATTGCCCCTAGCATTAGGGAAATGCACTATGTGCATATCACGTTAACACAGTCATCCACAATGGCTTTCCGAAGTGAGGTGATCCATGCATACTGTCACACTCTAAGACTATGGGATGTAAGTATCAAAAGCCCTCATGAGTCCAGGGGGGAAAAAAAAACTTCTGCAGTCTAAGAAGAAAACTCTTGGACTTGCATCTGACTTTGATGTTCTTCACAATAATGTAAAGGTACGTAATAGCAGCTAATACCCAGTTCAACTACTCCTGCTGACACTTCAGCAATTTGACTACCCCTGTAAGTTGTCTCAGCCCTAGGTTATAGGCCATTTGAAAAGACAAACAGATATGTAAGAAGGAGGGAGGAGAAACAAAAGACAAAGTGATGTTAGGATAAAGCTGTTAAGAGAACTTAACACTGGACAATTTGTAACTAGAGTGAGATAAATTATGATTGTTTATTTGTATTTCAGTAGCGCTTGGTGTCCTGATGTTGGCTGAGGCTCTATTATCCTAGTTTGTACATACACACATAAATAAGAGACAAACCCTTCCCAAAGAGCTTACAACCTAAACAGACAAGAGAGACATGAGGTGGGAGGGAGAAATAAGTGCGCTGGCCAAGGTCACACATCATCTCATCAGCAGAGACTCACTTCAGTATCCTTTCCACTGGATCACGGGTGAGATATAATGAGCCCCTTTCCCCGCCTCCCCCCCCCCCCCCCGTGGGGGGGACTTTGTTTGCCCTTACCCTAAGCACAGCAGGCGGCTGCTAACTGTTCTAACACAAGGCGGACAGCTATTGCAGCAATAACACCTTAGAGTCCCTGGGCCACAAACCCCAATATTCACCTGCAAGTACACAGAGCCAGCACTGGGGAAAAGACATCCCCACCCGTTTAACTCCTTCACTTAGCAGCAGTACTGCTCCCAACACACCCCCTCTGGCTGCAAGACCCTGAATTTAACTCTTCATTTGTCCAAACCGTTTAGCCCTTTGTTCGATCTGTCTCACACATTCTTGCTCCTGAAAGACCCGTGAACCGAAATGGCCCATGAGAGGGAACATTTGCAGCCTGGGGCAATGCACGAGATAATTACATCGTTCCGGGTGCAGTCAATCCAGCTCTAGAATGGTTTTTTAATGAATTAACTGAGGAAAGAAATCCCTTGTGCAATGGGAAACGCCTCTCTGACAAGGGATGGGAATTTTGGGGTGGTGGGGAAGCATATTTTTCATTCCACTTCCCAGCACCTTGTTTGCTGATGTTTATTGCTCGCTGTCTCTCCTAACTCCCAGGTCAGTACGTTGTTTGCAAAGGTGCTCGGGTCCTACTGCAATAGAGGCCACTGAGAAGCCTAGCAAACATCCGGGGACTCAATGCTCCGCAACTGCTCAGCCGCATGGAGAACCCAGAGTGCTTCGTGGGAGACGTAGTCCAGCCCGGAAGACCAGGCCATACAGGAGGCACGAGGGGCTCAGAACAACACCTGCCAGGCCTGGCGTGGGTTTATCTGGTCCTGTGTTGCACTGGGGGCTGGATTTGATGACCTCTCCAGGTCCCTTTCAGCACAACCATGTTGTGGTTCTGGATTGTCAATAATTCTCAAACAGCTAATGATGTCTAAGGTGGAGTGCCACCTTCCTTTTGACCTTCTCCCTCTTCCTATCCAGGTTGTAACCAGTGATCTGAACATTCAGATCATGTGAACCATCCCCCCAGCTGTCAATGACGCCAGTTACATTACATTTCTTCTTATCAATGAGAATTTCCTCTTGCTGCTTCTTACCCAGGCTCTTCTCATTGGCTTTGATTAATCCCTCCAGATGTGGCATTGGCTCCTGACCGACTCAAAAGGAAGGGTGCCCCCTGCTGTATCACTAGCACCATTTGCTGTAGCACCTTGGATTTTATGTGAGGTTTCCCACGCAAGCACTGATGAGGTATGACCGACCTTGCTTAGCTTTTCAAACCTGATAAGATCACAGGCTACGGTGGAATGGCTGAAGGCAGAATACAGCAGAGGGTTGAAACGGTGGATAGAGATCTGTAGTCGGTGATGTGACGTACAGTAATAGTATGCTATGCATGAATATGCACAAGATATGTTTAGGAATTATAAATGGTTGCACAGATAGGAGAGTTGTTTTTAGTCCAAGACGTTATCAGATCTGGAAGCATGCTGGATGAGTGAGTTGCTGGAATATCGATATATTCAACATACAGAAAACCCCCAAAGGGGCACTTATATTCCCTCTTCAGTATCCAGATAACTGTGCAGTCTGTGTAAACGGTTAACTGATGCGTAACGGGGGAAGAGAGAGTTGGTGTTTCCTGCATGAAATGTACGTTATCAGCCTCACTGCCACCCCAAATTATAGTCCTTCCTCCCACACTCCCTCCCCCCAACATCTCATTCTCCGTCCACTAGCTTGTTGGGAGTATTTGAAAGAATTTCCTGGCTTAAAGGATATCCTGTCTGTTTGGGGAGGGTTGAAGGGTCTGAACAAGAACAACATCACAAAAACACCCCCTGATCACCAGCCCCGGGCTCCAGGAAAATGTTTTTACTGGTAAAATGATGCAAACTTCTGCTGTGGCCCCCGTGTATTATATGCAGGAACAGGGACTCGGAACAGAGGGGATAGATAGGTAACAGAGCCTTGTTTGACCATCTTAGATGGGAGTAGCTATCTTTTGCTGGGGAAATGAGAAAGAATAAGTTGAGCTAGGGCTGCTGAAGCCTGGTCCTGTTTCCTAGTGGCGGAACGAGACAAACACACACAAGAGGGGAGAGAGAAGAACAAGATAGAAGAGGCAGCTAGTGTCTCTGGTGTTGACGCTCACTTGCAACCTCGCCGCTAGAAAACCACAAGCGCAGCACATGGTCTGATCAGCCATTGCAAGACCTGTCAGACTTGGGCCAGCATCAGGCTTCTTAAGGCATTGTTTTTCGCTGCTTCTTTCTGGGCACAGGCCTACAGCAGTGTTGTAAAATATACAGTCGTGGCTGGCTTATTAGACAGAGGGCAAAAGGAGGACAGGAAAGAGAAGTAATAAGGTGGGAAAGGAAAAGAACATGCAGGGTGTGTGATCAGGATTTAGCCGGATCCGGTGGAGGTGACAATATCAACTGTGTCTGTCTTTCTGGCCTGGCCTGGTTAGAACATCTCTCCGAATCATGACAATGAAGGCACAATGGTGTCATGCTGGACCCAAGGGTCCCAGGAGACAGTGGGGGTAGTACCCATGCTGGTGAAGTTTGCTCTTTCCCCTTCATTCAGTCAGGAAGCATCTGTCTGTATTCTCTCCCTCTCCCCCCACTGCCGCCCCCGCGATCAATGCAGCTCTCATCTGCGTGTGTCTGCACTGGTGGGCTGGGGAGAGTTCGTCACACAGCTCCAGGAATGTTCTGCAGTCACTGCTCCTTGTCCCAAAGCTGCATTACAATGTGCTCCCACCAGCTTGTTTCTTGTTCTCAGAAGTGTCGCTTCGCCATCTGCAGCTGCTCCATGAACACCATCCACAACCTTGAACTGATTTTCACTCTGTCCCTCAGCAAAGTGTCCTCGAAGACATCGTCACGTCCCCGGTTCTTGCAATACCTCCTGTGGGGCTGCAAATACATGTCTCTTGTATTTGCAGCGTTCATGAGAATAGTGTAAGAGGTGCACACTGAAAAATGCCTCATTGGTTTGTGGAATTTTTTTAAAAAAAGGCATGAAAATTACAGGATATGGATGGCATTAAGGGATAGAGGAAGTTGCTTGACCCCCTAGCTCCCAGAGATCCCTGCACAACTCTTTTCTACTTCACAACACATTGCCAAAAGTTCCCAAAAGGCATTGTGCCAGATGGCTGTGCGTGGCCCTCTGAGATACCTACCCATGGTGCACCACTTTGTGACTGACACAAGTGTGCGTGGAATGTCCAAACAGGTCCTGTTCCATCTCTAACGTCTGTGGTGTCCAATCATCCTGGGTAAGTAGACCGCCAGCTGGGTCTTTCTGCTCACAGGACAAAGCCCCCAAGTACCATCCAGCATCAGCATTCAACCGATCATACTAACCTTTGGATTGAGCCCCCAGTGAGGATGAATGAGGACAGGTTTACCCCTCTCTTATATCTATTGTTTGCCCGTCTCTCTTGCAGACTCAGGTCCTGTCTACATTTAAAATGCTGCAGCACTTCAGTGAAGACGCTAATGAAACTGATGAGAGAGGTTCTCTGGTCCGCATAGGTACCCCACCTCCCGAAGAGGCAGTAGGGTAGCTTCATCTATGGATTGTGTATTAATTATACTAACAACAGGAACAACAGCAGAGGCAAAGAGGAAGTCCCCCCACGCTCTGGTGATTTACAGTAGCTAGGTCAATAAGAGAATTCTCTCATTCACCTAGTGCTGTCTACACCAGGGGTTAGGTCCGTTTAACTGTGTCATTCATGGGGTGTGGATTTTTCACACCCCTGAGTGATACAGTTATACCAACCTAATTTCCCAGTGTAGACCAAGCCTCAGTAAGATGACACAACATCATGTCACGTTCAGGTTGTTCTTTGTAGCCATAAGATGCAAACGCTTAATTTCTTATTTAAATTAGAGCTGGAAAAACTGACGGAGTAATCAAAGAAGTGCCAAAAATAGCATTCTAACCCACCATGCTTACTCTGAACCTTGGTCGCAAGCCTCTGACAATAAACAGAAGCAAGGACACACACCTAATTATTATTAATCTGCATGGAGTGATGCCAGAGGTTGTCAATTATTTTTTATTAGGGTCCAAATTTCTTGGTCAAGGTATAATCCAGGTCCAGACTCCAAAGAAACATTTTTCACACTGCAATAGCAATAATTATAGTAAGTAAATAAAATCCAGTCAACAGTGTCTGGCAGTCTGGATTTGGCCCGTGGTCCGTCTGTTGACTACTTCTGCACTATATTATGTGAAATCTCTATCATTTTTCCTCCCTACCTTCTTTTCTTCACAGACTTATTCCTTCCTACTTACTAGTATCAATTTTTAACTATTACCGCCTTTGTTATTGTTACAATCCTAGCACTGAAAGTGCACAAAGAAGGATTATCTTTGTGTATGTCTGCTAATGTCAGGAAAAGGTTTTACTCACCTCGTTTTTAGTGTGTGTGTGTGTGTATGTGTATGTGTGTGTGTATGTGTGTGTGCGTGCGCATGCATGTGTGAGAAATGCTGAATTGCAATACAAATTAAGTCCTGTTTATCGCTCCCCTTTAACTCTTCAAAGACAATTGGGTAACAAAAAGGTCTCCAGAAACCCCCACATGAATGGTGTCTGAAAAAATAATTTTGATTTAATTTTACTTACACTAACAAATGAATGTGTCCATATTCTTGATGATGGATTTAAATCATATGTACAAATAGCTGCTGCTTCTTCTTCTTTTTCTAACAACAAACCAACCAAGTGACTCAGAGGGCTTGTCTACACTTGAAGCATTACAGCAGCATAGCTCCACTGTGGTACTGCTTCAGTGTAGAAACTACCTATGCCAACAGGCGGGATTCTCCTTTCGGCATGGGTACTCCGCCTCCTTGAGAGGTGACACCTAGGTCTACGTGGGGACTTAGGCCTGGTCTACGCTACAGGGTTACATGGACATAAGTTGCCTTGCATCGACCTAGCTGCGGATGCATCTTCACTTAAATTTGGCTCCCTCCGACACAAATGCCTCTCTACTCCAATTTAGTAACACCACCTCCGTGAGTGGCCTAGAGTCATGGTTCAATGTAAATAGGTCGATGCAGTGTCAGTTGCTTATATCGACTGCTACTGGCTTTCAGGAGCCATCCCACAATGCCCTACACAGACAGTACAATTGATACACCGCCGACGCAAGGAGCCACACACACGCACACGCGCACACACGCACACACACACGTGCGATTTCATAACTGCCCCCATGTGTTAGGCCAATATAATTTTGTAGTGTAAACCTGTCCTTAGGTCGCTTACCTACATTGCTCAGGGATGGGGCGGTTTAGGTTGGACATTAGGAAAAACTTCCTAACCATCAGGGTGGTTAAGCACTGGAATAAATTGCCCAGGGAGGCTGTGGAATCTCCGTCATTGGGGATTTTTAAGAGCAGGTTGGACAAACACATGTCAAGGATGGTCTCGATAATACTTAGTCCTGCCTTGAGTGGAGGGGACTGGACTAGATGACCTCTCAAGGTCCCTTCCAGCTCTATGATTCTATGCTCCTATGACTCACATATCAAATGTTTTAACTGCGTTTCCTTCTTTTCTTTATCATTAACAAACGGTGAAGACGGACGTTGAAGGGTGTGTTTGCCAGGGCGCTACTCAGGCTGAGGTCTCCGTATACCAACCCCCATTCCTGGTCCAGCCGACCCCTCCCAAATACAGAAGTCCAACGATGCCTATGGTGGTAATTAACAATGCCTGGGTCCTCGACCATAGCCCCACTCCTGCAGTGCAAAGGAGCAGTCCGCTCACTGGGAATTCTCCAGGCCTAAAGGAGTCCCCTGAGCAGCACACAGCCTCTGCACTGCCTCCCACTCACAGCTTCAACTGTGGTTACTCTGTTGGCCCTTTGGGGATCATCTCTTACTATATGTCTTGTACAGCACTCAGCACAATGGGGCTAAGCCCCCTGGCATGCCAGGGGTGTGAGCTGAGTGCAGTCGGCTAAGCTAGAGATGTGGAGAGGACCTGAGCACAGGGAAGTCGAGGAATTCTTGTAAGGATCCCTTGTGTTGGGACAATTCTCCCGAGCGTGAAACCCGGCTCACTGTGGAATGCTTCCCCAAGCGATGAGACGCTGAGCCGTGGCATTTAAGTTGGAGAGGAAAGCGTATCCTGTGGTTATTGTGCTGTACTGAAACTCAGACGAGCTAAAGTCTAGTCCTCGTTCTGCTGTAGGCAAAGCACTTAGGCCAGGTCTACACTGGAGGGAAGAGGGGTCGACCTAAGATATGCAACTTCAGCCATGCGAATAGCATAGCTGAAGTTAACGTATCGTAGGTCGACTTACCTCGGGGTCCTCATGGCAGCGAGTCGACTGCTGCTGCTCCCCTGTTGACTCCGCTTCCACCTCTCGCGGTGGTGGAGTTCCGGAGTTGACGGGGAGAGCGCTCAGAGATCAATTTATCATGTCTAGACGAGAAGCAATAAATCGATCCCCGAGAGATCGATCACTACCCGCCGATCCCGTGGGTAGTGTAGACTTAGCCTTAATCTCTCTGCTGTTCCCAGTCTTCTGCTTGCGATGTTTTATCCCTTTTTTCCTCCCTTTGTCTGGCTTGTCTATTCAGCTCGTAAACTCTTCAGAGGCAAGGAAGGTCTCTTATGTGCAGAGACAGCAATCAGTCCTCATGGGTCCCTGATGGCAGCTGCAACCTCTCTGTGCTAGTGTAATATGAGAATAATAATGAAACTACATTGATCAAAAGAGCAATCTCGCCCAGTTTATAAGGAAACAGAAGACTGGCAGCGCAAAAAAGCACATTAAAGGTTGGGAAAGGAATTCACTTTCCTAGGGAGAACAATACACTCCATTCGAACACAGCTGTTTTATATCTAGGAAAGCGTGCCAAGGAGCTGGGTTCAAACTTTCAGCCACCAATGGGCCATTGATCAGACATCAAACACCACTGGAGCTAAACCAGAACAAAGTAGCATAACCCACTAACAGAGAGAAATTCATAGCAACCTGCAAATCAGGGCCTTCCAAAGTGAGCCACAGTTATCTGAGCATGTGTGTGACTCTAGATATACAGATAGGTTTAAGTGGGTGGTTCTGGTTTTAATCCTCAGTTGTTTCGTTATGTTGATTAGCGCTGGGGGGATTTTTTTCCTGAGTGGCATGACTGCACTAGCCCTACTAAATTGCGTTTAACCCACACACCTCGTCGATCTCCTGTGGGGAGGGCGTGAGGCTGCAGAACTTTCAAATGTGTTTTTAAAAGACGGTAAACCAAGGGGAATTATGAGCAGCAGTGTTCCGCCAAGATCTGCATTCGGCCCCCCTCCTCTTTGACCCCTTCATGAGCAAGGAAAGGGGGTCAATGTCACATTAGTGACATTCACTAACAGTATGAAATGAAGCCGACTGGCAGGTGCCAAGGAGGTCAGAAAAATTCTAGGGAGCTGAAAAATGAGAAACGGGGGCTGGATGCAATGTGGAAAATAGATCTGGGGGACGCTAATCTGAAATAGAGATCTTCAGTGGGAGGGAGAGCCCGGCCCAGCTCTGACACTGTCAGGCCTGGATAGTGGACAGCATGTTTGCAGGGGGGGAGGGCCACTAGGAAGCATAACGGAATTGTGAGTCCCTTTGCAAAAGCGTCATCTCACAAAGGAGGGAGTTCACATTCCCTCGCAATACAGCTCCAATAGACCACGGAGGGCTAGTGGGGTGGAATTGAATGGCTGTGATATACAGGCAGTCAAGACTGGGGGTCTAATAGTCCCTTCTTGGCCTTAAACGCTGTGAAACCAAAGGGACCTGACAATGACTCAGTAGGGTCAGCTCGGCTAAGAGAGGGAAAGGTGCGTGACCATCGGGTAAAAAGTTTACAAAGGGGAAATCCCCAACAGAGCGGGGTATAAGGCAGGAAAATTGTGAGCCATGAGATGAAAGTCTGAACGGGGAGAATAGACCTGAGTATGCGGGATAAGCAGATCTACCGCTCTGTAGAACAGGCTCCAAAGGGGCGGGTGCCCCGTGGCTTGGGACACTGAGAAAGCAGCATTTGAAAACACCCCAGAGGGAGCAATAGCACGTAGGACTGGAGGATCCTACAGGTCTCTGATTGTGATGATAAGCTCCCCTGGCAGATGAGCCAGCCCTTGGCACCAGCCTGCAGGTGAGCTCATGCCTTGCTGCCGGTTTTGTGCCCTAATATAGCTCCAACTGGCAGTCATTTAAATGAGCTTTAATGATACCTGCTGAGGGGCGGGGTTCATTTAACTGGTGCCCTTTGCAGTAACTTGTCCAGCCCACGAGCCATGTTGTCAAAAGGACAGAACGAACTTTCGCTTTAGCATGGGGGAAATGTTCTGGAATTCCTCCTGCACCGGCAGGTTAGAAAGAGCCAGAGCACAGGATAGAACGGGATGAGAGCCTCTTCCGGGCCCAGGTTCCTTTAGGGTGCTGATGTCCTGTATATTATCCCCCAACCAGCTCCCACTTATCTACGGTCTACAGAGACGTGCCGAGATGGACAGAACGAGAGAGCGTGAATGCGAACGCCTATGTTCCCATACACCCCCCTCCTCCCTCCCCAGGAGCCCGGAGCGCCTGGCTTCTATTCCTGATACATACACCCACTGGGTGACCTCGGCTAAGTCAAACTTAAGGGCCCAAAGGCAGGCAACCTGCTGAGCACCCCCCAGCTCCTGACTTAGCAGGCTGGAAGGAAGCTTCAGGAGCAGTTCACGAGCCGTCCAAAGGGCACAAAGAGCCGCGCGTTCCACAGGCTCGGCTGCCAGAGGCGGAGTCCGGGGGCCTCTGGTCCGTCCCTGGCTCTGCCACTGACGGCAAGTCGCTCTTCTCCCTCTGTGCGGCAGAGCTCCTGTACTCCCCCCCGCTGGCCAAGCCCTCTGACACTTCCCGCTGAGCTCAGCACAGGGGTCTTACTTGAAGACCAATGGCTGGTTTCTAATTGCTGTTGCTAATCGTTTAGGACTTGGGAGATTTGGGTTCAAGTCCTGTCTAAGGCGATGTCTGCACTCGGAGCTCGGGGTGGGAGGTGATTCCCAGCTTGCATAGACATATGAGTTGTAGCTCCCATCGAATTACACTGCACTTTTTGAATGCTATCTTCAGTAGCGCAGGCTGTATGGGCTAAGCCACCCCGAGTACAAACTTGTCTGACCCCCATGGGTACAAACACAACCCAGCGAGACCATGGTGCCCGGGCTACAGTGGCTACGCTACTGTTTTGTGTGCACTAGTTCGATGAGAGCTAGCACAAGTGTGTCTATGTGAGCAGGGATCATTCCCCCAGCTCCTAGTGCAGGCATAGCCTCTGATACTGACTCCCTGTGTGACCCTGACCAAGTCACTTAACCTAGCTACGCCTCAGTTCCCCATCCGTAAAATGGAGTTGATAATCCTGTCTTTCATCCTCTCTCTCTCTTGTCTTGTGAGGATCTCCAGGGCAAGCACCGGCTCTTCCTGTGTGTCTAGGGAGTGCTGATCTCCGCTGGGAATTGTAGGTGCTACTGTACTGTAATAACAATCGGAATGATTTCCTGGGATTCCCGATGCTATTGTTGTGGGAACAACATCAGGAGGGAAATCTGCAGCAGCTCATTTTGCCCAACATGCCAGAGGCCAGACTCACAACGTGTTGGGGCATTTCAGCAGCTGAACACATCATCTGGGCTCTAGGGAAGGAAGAAAACACACCCAGATCTAATTACTGGTTCTCCAGAGCAAGGTGGAATAATAGTGAAACCTGCCAAGCTGCTTAACCAGCCAAGGAAATAGACAAGGAAGAAATCCTAGGGATTAGACTGTTCAAGATGCTTGCTGGCTCCTGGTTATTACCATTGCCTCGCTGTTGTAACCACACAAGCCACTATGAGTGAGCTCAGCTGAGGATCTGTGTATTTCTGAATGATGTTCACGATCAGGATTTTGCTTTCACATCTCACAAGACCATCAGGGGACATCTCAGCGGCAGCCAACCAAAGCCTGGATCTCAGCCTACGCTAGGGTGACCAGACAGCAAGTGTGAAAAATTGGGACAGGGATGGGGGGTAATAGGAGCCTATATAAGAAAAAGACCCAAAAATTGAGACTGTCCGTATAAAATCAGGACATCTGGTCACCCTAGCCTAAGCCTGGTGTGGAGTGGGATCCAGTCTCACCAGCTGGGCCAATGCAGAGTTTAGAAATGTCTCTTCATGCCCATCACCAAACAGCTGACTGTCCAGCCTCACAAAACCCAAACTTTCAAAACAATGTTACTGTTATTTACCTAGCGCCGTAGATGTTCACGAGTAAATAAGCTGCCGGCCTCCTGTGCTCAAGAGTTTACAATCTGATTTAGCAACAGGCAGAGAGAGGATGGCACTGGGAGCTGAAGTGTATGGACAAAGACTATAGGTTTGCGTGATCGCTTGTGAAAGTAACACACTGATCTTGAGCATGTAGTGTACGGGCTTGACATGTGTGATCATGTCTCCCTCTAGTGGACAGTCTCAATGACCGCAAAGCCTGCTAATTACCACTAATTACCAATAGGCCCAAGACAAAAAGCAGGGCTGTGAATACAAATATCCTCATCATTCAGCGGTGTCATTGATGCAGGAGTTTGGTTTCAGTCTTGTTAGCGATATGGCTGCAGAGTTGAGATTTGGATGTGAACTACCCCAAAAATGAAACCATTGGGTTCCCCATACGTGGGTGTCTCTCCTAGAAAGTTTGTCCATTCCTTAGACTCGGGACACATCTGGTTAAGTGTGGTGTCTTGTCAAGATGTATCCATACTCCTTTCCTACTGGCTGGTTTCCAAGACCAGCTAACCCCATTAACCTTTGGAGTCATTAGGTCAGCCCAAATCAAAGTCTGAGGAAGCAGAACCATCTTGAACCTAATATGTATGACTGTATTTCCCCTTGGTTCTCCACCAATTTCCCCATTGATGTCTCTTGTGCATGTACCCAGAACAAGCTTTCAGTTACTAGTCGCTCTCCTTTCCTCTCAACACCAGGTGTGGTCGATAAACAATTTCCTTGAGTTGTCATCTCTAATCTTGCATAACCTCCATGTCTGGTTTCAAAGAAGGTTTCTAGGAATACGTTAGGGGATTTTGTTAGTTCCTTCCATCTGTCTCTCTCTCTCTGGCTAGGGTCAGTGGAGAATGAGAATCTCCTGCTCCCAGTCCCAAGCAGGTTGTGCATGGGACTTCAACGTTCATTTGCTACCACCTAGAAAGAGCAGGATCGATCACTATCCCCTTGAAGTATCAAGAAGTTCAAAGAGTTGTGCAGCAGGTTGGATGGCTTTGCAATCGTCTCCTCTTGTTGAGGAAGAATAGACGTTCCACTGTTTCATTAATCTCTTTCACTGCATCACATTCCCCAGCGTAGGCCAGAAACCTATGTGCGTTCCGTCTAGAGTGGTGTGCAAGTTCTTGCATTTCTGCCATTATGTCTGGTTCCTCCTTGACAGTGAGGCGTGTCTGAGATGCATTTACAGTTTAGGGCCCTGCGCCACCCTATCTCACTGTAAGAGACGCAGATCCCAGGCATTTATCAGTCAGTCTTCTACATTAGGCTTTCCTAAAATGTCCTCCCGCCTTTGAAGAGAGACAAGGTAGGTGAGATAATCTCTTTTATGGGACCAACTTCTGTTGGTGGAAGGTGCAAGCTTTTGAGCTTCACAGAGCTCTTCTGCAGGTCTGGGGAAGGTAATCAGAGTGCCTAAGCTAAATATAAGTGGGGACAGATTGTTAAACGTAAGGTGTTCGTGCATATTGTTGGAGACCACTTAAATGAAGTGGGCAATTCAAGGTTAGCAGGCAGTGGGGTGTGTTACAAATTGCTCTAATGAGCTGTAAAACTCGTTGAATCCAGGGTTTTTAGTGTCTACAGAGTAGAGTTAGGAATTTAAGCTCCCAGGCTCACCTTTTGAAGGTGTCATGAAAGTGTCCTTTGAGTACGAGGACTGGTCTACATTAGACAGTTACGTCGACTTAGCTACGTTGCTCACTGACAGATGTAGTTAAGTCAACTTCGGCTGGTGAAGGAGACATGCGTTCTATTCGAGCTTACACAGAGCTCTTCAACTTCTAGGCATTTCTGTCACAGACCACTTATCAGAGGGTCTTCTTCCCCAGAGCCCTTGTTGCGTGGGCAATATCTGCATGAAGGGAATGACATATTTATCCACTCTCTTCTTTATGTTCACTGCGTCCGGTTATAAGGGAATTTGTGATTAGAAAATCTGTACCAAGCAAGAGGAGGCGTTGGACTGCATCAGTACTGCAGTATCCCCTCATCCAGGAATAAACCCTCTAGTCCTGCTCAGCATGGACCTAAATCTGTTGAGCTTGGAAAGGCTGTTAAGAAGATGGCAGTCAAATACCGTCATTGGCTGAAAGATTTGTGGTGAACCTCCTGGGTCCACAGTAGGGCCAATGCAAGGATATTTTGCGCCCTAGGCAAAACTTCCATCTTGCACACCACCGCTCTGTCCCCTCCCCCCAGAGCATCACTTATTATAAACTTTTAAAATACTTTCAAAAATACACCCTTTTTAGTCACATATACTTCCTTCCTTCCTTCATATCAAAATCTACTACATTTTATTCTATCTTTAGAATATCCAATTCTTGTTATTAATAACATTTATAAAATTAGAATGGTGGATACACCGTCATACAACAACAATTGACAATATCAACATGACAAATTTCAACAATCTACACACGCATATTTGCACATAAACATATACACTCAAATACTTAACATACTGTGACAGATTGCCTTCTCACCCCCACTCCAAACACAGGCAGGAGACTCTTCTTTGGCTCCAAACAGTGCTCTTTATTTACAGTGCAGCTTGTGCAGACCTCACCACCTACTATACACAGCTCTACAGCTTAGCTCTACACACAGCTCTACACACAGCTTAGCTCCTTCTCTCTATCTCACTCCACACCACCACCCTGGGCTTCCTGCCTGGCAGGCTTTTATCCCCCTGAGGAGGCTGCCAGGTGCAACCCATCCAGGCTGATTGCTCTGCAGCCCAGGTGGCTGATTAGGCTTCTCTGCAGGGAGGTTTGCAGAGGGCTTTTTTCCCTCTTAAAGGGGCGGCAGGCTGGGTCAGGCCCACCCTGGCACACACCTCCCCCCTTAGCCTAGCCCCATCGGGCAGGCTAGGACCCTTCAATATTTTCAGTTTAGTTTAATAGGGCCCTTGAGCCTGGGTTCTTCATTTCTTTTACCGTGGCCGCATGATCCCTATGCTTCTGGGTGTCCTGCCTGTCTGTGGCGGAGACCCCTACTGCCTTCTTAGGGCTAGGGCCAGCTTCCTCTGCCTCAGCTTCCCTCGCGGCTGCGGCAGAGAGCCCTACTTCTAGCCTTGTGCAATTAAGGCAGGGTATTGGCCGCCCCTGGGCCCTCCGGCGCTCACACCACTCACATGGTGCTTCGTCACACAGGGCAACTTCCCCGGCCTCAATTTCCTCCAGGCTCTCACATGAGCTCGGGGCTTCCTCCGTGGAGCTGACCTCCTGCCCTAGTCGCTGTTGTTCAGGGCCTTCTAGATCTTTCACTGGGTCATTGGGCTGAGACCCGCCCCTTCGCTCGGCCGAACCCCCCGTACGGGTTCGCATGCTCGGCCTCAGGGCAGCCCGGGGCCTCGTACCTCCCACTGGGCCCCAGTCCCGCCCAATGATTACGGGGCAAGGTAACCCCTCTGGCACCCCCACCCGCTTCCAGCGGAATTGGCCGCTGATTTCCAGGGGGACCTGGGCCACCCGACAGGACTTCCTGTCCCCGTGGACACACTCCAGGTCCATGGTAGCCCCCGAGATCAGCCACTTGGGGCGGATCAACGCTCTGTGGATGAGCGTGTAGGGGGAGGCGGAATCCACCACCCCTGGTTGGGACTTCCTTCCCACCTGCACCCGCAGGGTGGGTATCCCCTTCCGCGGTTTCCGCCCCCAGACCTCAGTCCACCCACACCAGTCAGTGTAGTCACACTCCATGGCTGGGCAGTCCCGCTCAATGTGCCCTGGCTTCCCGCACTGCCAGCAGGTAAGCCGGGAGTTCTCTCTGGCGCCCCTCTGGGCTCCCCATTAGTCCTTTTCCCTTTGGCCAGGGGGGAGTCCACGGGCCGACGCCCCAAGTCCCAGACCCGTCGTGGCCGGTCTTCTCCCCTAGGTCCCTCTGCCTCCACATACTCCTCGGTCAGACGCACCGCAGACTCCACCGTCTCCAGCTGGTGCCTTCTGACCCAGGTGCGCACGGTCTCAGGGAGGCTGAGCAGAAACTGCTCCAGGATCAGGGAGTCCATGATTTCCTCCCCTGACCGGGCCTCCAGCCTTAACCAACGCGTGTCCCAGTCCCTCAGTCTCTGGCTGAACGCCCGGGGCCGCACCGCCTGCGTCCACCGGGCCGCCCGGAACTTCTGCCGGTATCTCTCCGGTGATAAGCCGACCCGGTCCAAAATGGCCGCTCTCACAACTTCAAAGTCCTGGGCCTCTACAGTACCCAGAGCCATATAGGCTGCCTGGGCTTCGCCCACCAGGTACGGAGCAAGCTGGATGGCCCAGGTGGTCCGCTCCCACCCGGCTGTGGTGGCCACCCTCACAAAAGTCCCCAGGAAGGCATCGGGGTCATCCACCGGGCTCATTTTACAAAGTCCCCAGCCCGGCGGCCAGATGCCTTCTTCAGCCCCTGGACTCACCAGATGTTGTAGGAGAGTTGCCTGGGTACTTGCTTGCTCCTTAATGAAGTCCTGCAGCGTCCTCTGCTGCTCGGCCTGGGCCTGCTGCATGGCCAGCATGGCCTGCTGGGTCTGCTCCTGGTGCTTGGCCTGGGCCTGCTGCATGGCCAACTGCTGCTCCACGAGCCACTGCAGGGTCTCCTCCATCTCTGGGCCACCAGCTGGGTTGCTGGTGTCACAATCCCACCTCTGACACCACGTGGGACAGATCGCCTTCTCACCCCCACTCCAAACACAGGCAGGAGACTCTTCTTTGGCTCCAAACAGTGCTCTTTATTTACAGTGCAGCTTGTGCAGACCCCACCACCTACTATACACAACTCTATACACAGCTCTACAGCTTAGCTCTTTACACAGCTCTACACACAGCTCTACACACAGCTTAGCTCCTTCTCTCTATCTCACTCCACACCATCACCACCCTGGGCTTCCTGCCTGGCAGGCTTTTATCCCCTTGAGGAGGCTTCCAGGTGCAACCCATCCAGCCTGATTGCTCTGCAGCCGAGGTGGCTGATTAGGCTTCTCTGCAGGGAGGTTTGCAGAGGTCTTTTCTCCCTCTTAAAGGGGTGGCAGGCTGGGTCAGGCCCACCCTGCCACAATACACACACAACTGACACACAATATTAGCAAAATGATGCAGCAGCATTTGCCAGCGTCTTAGATCTGAAACAATTCAACAAAAATAGTTCGCCTCAGTCGACAACCTCCAAAAACTAGTAAACTTAGCATTGTAAACAGCCTGTCAGAACGAGTACCGTCTGCGTGCGATGAGAAAAATGACGTCATTGCCACTTTGTACCGTAGTGAAACAGTACACTTGTGCCCGCAACTCAGAGCCGGCGTAGGCTATAGCTGTATGAGAGAATGACAAGTTAAAATACACGTTCAATGACGTTTCTCTTTTCTTTGTTCATTCGTTTTTCCAGCAATAGTGTAAAAAAAAAGTTTGGCACTGCTTTTTGGCGCCCCCAAATCTTGGCACCCTAGGCGGCCGCCTAGTTCACCCAGTGGTTACACCGGCCCTGGCCGAGAGTACTGGAAGGACCTCCTAGCAGGCTGTCTCCTGCTGCTCCTCACCAACTGCTTTAGGTTTAAAGTCTTTCAGAGTCTCCTGTTATGCCACACGTTGCTACAGGAATCGGACAGGGCCTGCTCTTTCTGCTTTTAACATATTTGTGTACCGACTCCGACCTTCCCTTATGAAATCGATAGGAAATGGCAGAAGTAATAAGGTGCTGACCCGGCTTTTTGCTTGTGCCAGGAAACAAGCAATTTCTCCCAGATGAGGCTGTCAGCTCTGTGTTGTGCTCATGACCAGAGCTGGGCTGGAGCCTGGGAGACTGAAGTCCTCTGTATATCCATCCAACGGGGGTATGGACAGGGACAGTACAAGCGTCCACCCTATCTGCATGCCTCCACCCTGACCAGGAGGTGGCCACCTTCAAAGTCTGAGAAGGAAGTTTGGTTTCCATCGTCCATTGAGTCCTTGACTGGAACTGCTAGAAGAGGGTCCCAGGTTGCTATTTCGGGATGTGGACAAATGTTTACAATGAACTAGACTAAGATGCACCAACTCCTTTTCCAAGGGTCACCTCGTCACTTGCTACCATCCGAGGTCGGATTGATGCTGATGCTGTGACGAAAAGCTCTGTATCCTATTTGGTAACCTCCCACTATCCAGTGCCCAATTATTAAGAAAACCCCTTTCTCCATGTACAGAGATGGGAATATAAAAATAAAGCAGAAAATCACATGCTTCTAGCTAAGCGAGCCTGCTCTCCATTAGAAGGTGAAAGGCTATAGAGAGTCTGAGCTGGAATTAGAAGTCCCTGACTTCTTCGTCTGTGCTGACACCTCATCTCTATATAGACACCAAAGGAAATGGTTGACCGATTAATGTCACTGAAGTAGTCAGTCAGCTTCCCCTCTCCCTCTCTGTCTCTCCATGTCAAGCTTGAAGCTGACAGTAGCATCCTCTGCAAGTAAGAAGCCTTCTTGGCAATGCTATGCTGTGTGATACATTTTATGACGCCTTGAAGTCACAGTCGGACGATTTGCTCCTTCTGGGGAAACCTTCCATGGTGCCCAGTTGTCCCTCTGGTTTCAAGAACCCGCAAGGCAACCTACCACCCACCCACTCTCAGCCTTCCTTCCAGCTAGAAGGGATCAGTCGTCCCTTACATAAGGCACAGCTCACCAGACCACGGATGTTTTTCTCCCAGCTCCAGCCTAGAGCATCTATGCAGGACTTAACTAGCCCAGGTTTTTCCCAAGGCAGAGCTGAGATGAATCACTGCTACTGAGTTATTTAAGTGGTTAGTTAACATGTTGTGTACATAACTGAATGAAACCAGCCCCCTCTCTTTCTGATCTTTCCCTTTCCTCCAGTCTCCCTGATTTTCTTCATCTCTCAGTCACGCTCCTTTCAATACATTCAGCTTGCCAGGGGGAGCTGCCTCAGCTTGCCGGGTGTATCATTGACACACCCTGGCTCGGACACACCCTGGCTCAGAGCATTTCAACAGAACATCCCTGAAGTGCAGAACACAGAAAATACAGTCAGACAAGTACTGGTTTCAGTTCGGTTTGAACTGGAAAAATCCAGCCAGCTGATCGGATCTCACTGCTCTCCTCGGCTTTGCAGACACATACACGAATGTACACGTTACGGGAGTGCACTTGGTTTGGAAGGGTGACTGCCAGGTTAAAATACCAGTTCCCATGACCACTGGTTAGAGTTCTCAGCCTGGGAGTTCTGCCTGTCAGGCCCTTTCCATATTGCTAAACGCAAGTGGGGTTTTGCCCGCTGCATGGAGAAGGGATCCCAGGATGGTGCTGGGACGGCAAAAGGGGTCATCAAATGAAAGAGGTTGACAGCCATGGACTTGCATGCTTTCCAAGTCTTTGTTTCATGGCCACAGTTTTCAACAATCACTTTGGGTGCCTCATATTCTTTGGCGGCCCAACTTAAAACATTCTGGTAAGGGGCTTGGTTTTGAGAAAGTGATCAATTCAGAAAGAGTCGACGCGGCTTTTGTAAGGGGAAATCACGCCTCACCAATCTGTTAGAATTCTGTGAGGGGGTCGACAAACATGCGGACAAGGATGATGCAGTGGATATAGAGTACAGTAGACTCTCGATTATCCAGGATGCTAGGGAAAAAAATAATCCTGGTTAATAAAATCCTGGATAATCACCATCCATAGGGTTCACCAGCCACCCTGCACTGGGGGGAAGGGTGTTGGTTCACTGGTTGCCCTGCGCCCTGGTAGGGTTTTTTTTGTGTGTGCTTGGGGCAGCAACAAAGCCAGAGCCAGCCCTGCAAGTTACACATATATATTTTTTTGACATCCTGGTTAATCCACATCCTGGTTAACCCAATCCTGGATAATCGAGAGTCTACTGTATTTGGACTTTCAGAAAGCCTTTGATAAGGTTCTTCAGCAAAATAAGGAATCATGGGATCAGAGGGAAGGTCCAACCATGGATCGGTAATTTGTTAAAAGTCAGGAAACGAAGAATAGGAATTAATGGTCGGTTTTCACAATGGGCCAGTTTGCGGGAGGGTGCCCCAAGCCAAACTCCGCCTGCTCTGGTTCAGGTATTGGTGGAGAAGCCAGCCCCATGGCAATGGTGAGGGCACCCCTGACTCAGGTTTGGCCCCACAGCCCCTTGCCATGATGAGGGGACAGCGGAGTCAAAATTGAGTGAACAGCACGGAGGCCCCCAAGTCTCAATGAGGCTCCCTCAGTTTTGGCACCACGCCCCCCGCCTCCCGGCATGATGGAGTCCATGGGGCCAAACCCGAGTATCCTTTGACCCCCTGCTGCTTTAGAGTTTCCCCGCAGGCTCCTGCCAGCTGGGGTCTCAGCTCCCGCTGCCAGCCTGGGCTTCCTACACCCAGGCTGGCTGCAGACTGAGACCCCAGCTGGCAAGGGGCCAGCGGGGGAAACCCCAAAGCAGTGGCAGGCTGAACGCTCAGCCCCCCGACACTTTGGGGTTTCCCCTCGCTGGCCCCTTGCCAGCCGGGGTCCTGCCTCCTGCCCCAGTCTGCTCCCGCTGTCAGCCTGGGTTCCCTGCACCCAGGCTGTCAGCAGGAGCTGAGTGGGGCAGGTGGCAGGAGCCTGGGGAGAGAGCCCAAAGCGGCAGTGGGCTCAGCACCCAACCTGCTGCCGCTTTGGGCTTTCCCCCCAGGCTCCTGCCAGCCCAGGTCTCAGCCCGCTGCCAGCCTGGGTTTCCTACACCCAGGCTGGAAGCAGGCTGAGACCCCAGCTCCTAAGGGGCCAGTGGGAGAAGCCCCAAAGCAGCGGCAGGGTAAGGCTGAGCCCGCTCCGAGCTCCCTGGGGCCCCCTCGCTGCACGCTGCGTACCCCACTGAGCACGGGCAGGGGAGGCAGCGGGGAAGGAATTGCCCCTGCGGCTGCAGCTGGCTGACATGCCCAGAGCGGCGGCCCAGAGTGCAGAGACACAAAGAGGCGCTCCCAGCCCAGGCGGCAGCCCCGGCACCCACAGGCCGCGACGGAGCCAAGCAGCCCGGCCCAGGCCCCTCCCGCCCTCACCAGCTCGCGGCGGCAGCGGCTCCCCCATGGCAGCGGCGCGAGCAGGGAATCCCCAGGAACCGTCTCACGCCGCCCCCTGTGTACCGGGCCAGACTTAAGGGCCCCCCCTTAAGTCCGGGGCCCGGTACAGCTCTACCCGTAGTACCCCCCTGTCGCCGGCCCTGCTCCCAAGCATTCCTTCCTTGGCCCCTTGCGTCCTGAGGCTGAAGGGGAAAGGCAATGGGCAGATCTAGCCTGAATCCAGAGCAAGCCTAATGACCTCGGCCCCCCTGGCTTTCTGGCAGGCGATGTGGGAGATTCCAGGGGGGTGTTAATTGCGGCGCCCACATCAGCTGTGCATCGCGCACCAGCCAGAGAGAAATCAGCCCAGCGAATACCTCCGAGAAGTAACGAGCTAGCCTGCCTCGTGCACCTCCCCCCAAGCAGGCTCCTCTCTTGGGCCTGCTTCTTCTAGCAACGAGATCGCGTCTGCTCGAGGAACAGGGCCTAAACCCCGAGTGCTTTAAGAAAGCAAAACATGGGCATCGGATTGGAACTGGTTCCCTGAATCTCCAATACTATCTGCAGTGTCTTGAGCCGATCAGGAATCTGTCCCCAAAGTTGAGGCTTTAAGGGTCAGTGCTGGAAGGACAGAGGGAAGTTGGCCCTGGTCACTAAGAGGAACAATTCTGGGGAGGAGAGGTTTCCGGGGTGCAGTTGGGAAGGGAAGACGAAAGTGTTGCTATTTGCTGTGTCTCAGTGGAAGGAGATATGACAGTGGGGAAAGTTGTGTTGGAAAGGAGGAATCCTTATTCATTGTCACTGCATCTACAGTGGGGGTTAGGTCGACCTAACTATGTTGCACAGGGCGTGAAGTTGTTCCCAGCCCTGAGCCATGTAGATAGGTCAGCTTAGGTTTTAGGTGTAGACAAGGCCTTACTATGTGTTCATAGACATAGCACAATGGGGTCCCGACCTACAGTTTTGACGCTACTGTAATACAAACAAGAATCATATAATAAGATACTCTCTGGTTATAGAGATTTAGATTAATCTCGTCAGCAAAGAGCTAATACAGGACACTTTTAATGTCTACAGTGTCTTCCTGTAGGCTGCATGCTCAAAACACTGTACAGAGCCAGAGGGCAATGATTAATAGAGGGAGACCGAAAATGGGAATCGCAGGTGAGAGGGAGAGATGTTTCCAGATAAGAACATAAGAACATAAGAACGGCCATACTGGGTCAGACCAAAGGTCCATCTAGCCCAGCATCCTGTCTACCGACAGTGGCCAATGACAGGTGCCCCGGAGAGAGTGAACCTAACAGGTATGATCGAGCGATCTCTCTCCTGCCATCCATCACCCCCCTCTGACAGACAGAGGCTAGGGACACCATTCATTACCCATCCCGGCTAATAGCCATTTATGGACTTAGCCTCCATGAATTTATCCAGCTCTCTTTTAAACCCTGTTATAGTCCTAGCCTTCACAGCCTCCTCAGGTAAGGAGTTCCACAGGTTGACTGTGCGCTGTGTGAAGAAGAACTTCCTTTTATTTGTTTAAACCATTTCATTGAGTGGCCCCTAGTTCTTCTATTTTGGGAACAAGTAAATAACTTTTCCTTATTTACTTCCTCCACACCACTCATAATTTTATATACCTCTATCATATCCCCCCTTAGTCTCCTCTTTTCCAAGCTAAAAAGTCCTAGCCTCTTTAATCTCTTTTCATATGGGACCCGTTCCAAACCCCTAATCATTTTAGTTGCCCTTCTCTGAACCTTTTCTAGTGCCACTATATCCTTTTTGAGATGAGGAGACCACATTTGTACGCAGTATTCAAGATGTGGGCGCACCATGGATTTGTATAAGGGCAATAAGATATTCTCCGACTTATTCTCTATCCCTTTTTTAATGATTCCTAACATCCTGTTTGCTTTTTTGACTGCCGCTGCACACTGCGTGGATGCCTTCAGAGAACTATCCACAATGACTCCCAGGTCTTTTTCCTGATTGGTTGTAGCTAAATTAGCCCCCATCATATTGTATGTATAGTTGGGGTTATTTTTTCCAATGTGCATTACTTTACATTTAGCCACATTAAATTTCATTTGCCATTTTGTTGCCCAATCACTTAGTTTAGTGAGATCTTTTTGAAGTTCTTCACAGTCTGCTTTGGTCCTTACTACTTTGAGCAGTTTAGTATCATCTGCAAACTTTGCCACATCACTGTTTACCCCTTCCTCCAAATCATTTATAAATAAGTTGAATAGGATCGGTCCCAGGACTGACCCTTGGGGAACACCACTAGTTACCCCTCTCCATTCTGAAAAAGTTCCATTTATTCCTACCCTTTGTTCCCTGTCTTTTAACCAGTTTTCAATCCATGAGAAGATCTTCCCTCCTATCCCATGGCAGCTTAATTTACATAAGAGCCTTTGGTGAGGGACCTTGTCAAAGGCTTTCTGGAAATCTAAGTACACTATGTCCACCGGATCCCCCTTGTCCACATGTTTGCTGACCCCTTCAAAGAACTCTAATAGATTAGTAAGACACGATTTCCCTTTGCAGAAACCATGTTGACTTTTGCCCAACAATTTATGCTCTTCTATGTGTCTGACAATTTTATTCTTTACTATTGTTTCAACTAATTTTCCCGGTACGGACGTTAGACTGACTGGTCTGTAATTGCCAGGATCACCTCTAGAGCCCTTTTTAAATATTGGCGTTACATTAGCTATCTTCCAGTCACTGGGCACAGTAGCCGATTTAAAGGATAGGTTACAAACCCTCGTTAATAGTGCCGCAATTTCACATTTGAGTTCTTTCAGAACTCTTGGGTGAATGCCATCTGGTCCCGGTGACTTGTTACAGTTAAGTTTATCAATGAGTTCCAGAACCTGAGATTCAAAACTGGAATGATAGTCCGTGAGGAAGCCTGATCTAAAGGGCAGGTGACTGTAGGGCCGGGGGCTGCTGCCCCAAAAGAGGCAACCTTGCTGCGGTGGTGGAGAAAAGATGGTACTGCTACCTGAGCAGAGGCGGCGAGAAACACGCGGTTTCTCCAAGACAGGCTGGAATGAGAGCACCAACAGTGTTCAGACCAACAAGGCAGTTTTGATGTGGATTCTGAAAGTCGTGGAGGAGTCAGTGGAGTTATTTGGAGATTCTGTAAAAACATTTAAAGTGCCTATGTGATTTAGGGGTCCATAAAGTGCCTATGTGATTTAGGGGTCCAAGGGTATGTCTACACTACAGCGATCCAGCTGCAGTGCCTCTGGAGGCCTGTGGTGTAGATCCTTCCTACAATGACAGGAGGGGTTTTACTGTCCATAGATCATTCATTTCTCCAAGAGGTGGTAGATACTTTGACAGAAGGATCCTTCTGGTGACTTAGCCACATCTACACCGGGTGCTAGTTCGACCGAACTACAGTGCTCACGGCACGAAAGTGTCGCAGGCCAGAGGGATGTAGCTATGGGGTTTGAATTAGGATGTTACAACTGTGCCAAGTGGATGCATAGAAATCTACCCTGTTGGAATGGGTGCTGGATTACAGGTGTGAGTGACAATACAAAAGGCAAGGCAGGAAAGAGATACCAAATCTTGCTTGGGTCTCTAGAAAACTGATAAACCACCAAAAAAGGAAACAACACTTTCCCCGAAAGGAGCATCTCTCTCACTTCCCTTACTGCACCCACTGGTAGAGGTAACAAACAGTCCTGTGGCACCTTAAAGACTAACTAAAGACTAACTTTAAGGTCCCACAGGACTCTTTGTTACCTCTGCTATTCCAAATTAACACGGCTACCTCTCTGATTCCTGCACCCACTGGTGTTTATGCCACTTCCTTTCCTACGCATTGTTTTCATTGGATTTCAGAATCTGACACACTTCATACAATAAAGTTTCGGGGATGTCAATGTAATTATTACAACATCCCACACTGCTTAGTTCCATTTGTATGTGCACTCACAGATACTTTAGGATTTACCTAGGAGATAAGAGAAGCTATATGACTATCTGAAGCCGGTATGACAATCAGAATGACTTAGTGATTTCACAAGAGGGAGAGCAAAGGTTAAGACCGGTGTATGTCTCAGTGTGTAAATCAGCATGCACCTTTCAGACCCCAATTCTACAGTTTGATCTTGAATCCATTTACTTCTGCTATTGGCAGTATAGGTTGCATGGCTGGGGCCTTAATGCTAAAGGCAAAGTTCTGCTGCTTTGAATGAAACAAGCCACAGTTTGCCAAGGATGTTTTTTAAAGAAACAAATTCCATTTAAAAATAATTCTTTAAACATTCTAATTAACACATTAAAATCCTTTTCTAACCTTCAATGTACTGTATTTAAATAGCTTAACAAGGAAACCTCTCCTTTTCTCTCTTTCTCTCTTTCTTTCTTTCTTTCTTTCTTTCTTTCTTTCTTTCTTTCTTTCTTTCTTTCTTTCTTTCTTTCTTTCTTTCTTCTCCTGATGGGGGATACTCTGTCCTGCTAAATCTCCCAGTTGATTGTGTAGTCAAAGTAGCACTTTTAATGAAAACTCAGTGGTTGTATTTTTTTAATCCCTCTCTGGATTCTAGTTTTGTACTGCTGTGGTATATTGAAAACAGTGTAACAATTACAAACTGTCACTTTAAATCCAAAGGGATTTCCTGGTCCTGCTTGCAGGCTAGGTGATTCTGTAGGGAAGCATGCAATCTGTGTCCTAAGTAGTCAGTCTGCAGAGAGCCAGCCAACGGTCAGCTCCGTGCCTCTCTGCTTTAGGGAGCAGCCTTTTTTGTCACTCTCTGGTTTTGGTTTTTGTGTGTTAAGGTTCTGGATTCTAAGAAATAAGGTGAGGTTTCAGTGCAATCTTCCAGAAAGACTAGTTCAATGTTTTTTATCTAACTTCTTTGATTGTAAGTAAGCCATGAACATAACAAATATAATAAATACTTCTTGAAACACTTTCCTGTCAGAGAATCTCAACTGTATCTTGAGTAGCATGACATTGCCCTTTTAAATGATTCTTTCTGTAATTTCTCACTTTTATATCACTGACCTTTGATTTTCTAATGGCTTTTTATAGGTACATATAAAATATTTTCGATCTGATAAACATCTTTTTCTGTACTATCAGCCCTCACCTTCTTCCCGTGAGTCACTTTCATCAACTTTTATTGCTTGCCCCAGCCAATGGCAATTTGCAGCAATGAAAGGTTGTTTAGCAACTGCTGAGTTTCAGGATGATTTCTCAGGATTCTTTCATCTATTTCTCACATACGCCCACACCCAAGTATTTCATGCCCTCACCTGCCCGCTCTCCATTCTCTCACGCTCTCAGCAGTGGTGGTTCCTGCAGAGAGAGAGGGCATTGAGCAAGCACACACACACACACACACTGTGTGTGATTGTATGTGTGACACTCACAAGTCCGACGAACACCCCTGTGACATGAGCACAGTAATGATTTGCAGTGACTTCCAGTGGCGTTTGGGGCACTGGATTCACTGCCCACGCCACAGGCTGAGAGAGTGCTCTAACGTGTCACGCTCTAACTGCCCCATGTTGTCCCTTGCTGGTGTGCTCTAAAAGGTAGAGCGTGCCAGCAGGGTTTACATGGAGCAGTTGGAGCTCTGTACGGTCACTGCAGCCTGGGACTTGGGTTGTGAATCTGGTGCAGAACAGACAGGGACAGAATAGCTGTGACGGGAGTCAGCCCCTGGGCCTCCCCTCTGCCTCTGTTCTCCTCCCTGCTCCACGCACTGCCCTCCAGCTCCTCCCAGCTCCTCCCAGCTGAGCAGGTCAACTGTCCCACTTGCCCCAAACTTCACCAGCCCCCAGTGACTCTCACAGAACCAACTGGATCTTCTCTGGGCCAGAGCTGGGGCGTGCAGCTGCTGGTGCAGGAAGCTGTTGGCAAATGTAGGGTTCAAAGGCCAAAGTGGCCTATCTGAATCGTTAGGTGCCTTCTGGCCTGAAAGCAGGCAAGGTGGAGAGCAAGAAAATCAGTCGCTGGGGACCAGTGGGAAGGCAGCAGAGGGCAATAGCAATAGGATTGTCCACTAGTCCAGGACCTAGGAAACCTACGTTCAGGTCCCTGTTCTGCCACAGACTTCTTCTGTGATCTTGGGACCCTCACTTAGTGATACAAAGGGCATTACAATCAACGAAAGTTAGGAGCCTTCTCTCTCTGCGGGGAAGTGACAAGCGGCCAAGATGACCCTGGAGCAGTAGAGGGCAAATGAGGTAGACAGAGAGGCTCACTCAGGTGTGCCCCAGTGCACTGTGGGATAGGAGTGGGAGGACTGTCAGAAGCCAAAGAGTTATTCAAAATGGGGATGCAGCCGCACCTACCTTATTAAAGAATAACTCCTTCCACATTTGAGTTAGGGCACTCCCAGAGCGGGTTAATGAATGAGATGCCAGAACATTTTGGCGGGAAACTACGTGCGTGTGGAGGAAGGAAGGGCTGTTCATTGAGAAAAACCCCAAAAGAATCCCAAATAATTTACAAGAGGAGACAAGCCAGAGCACTCAGCGTCCCACCCCCCTCAACAACCCTACATGGCCCCGTGTACCTCACACATGCCACTTGATCACCACGTAATGCCCAGAGCAGAGGAGGGCATCTAGCCAGCTAGATATTTCCTGTCTCTCCCCAGAGTTGCAGCCCACAGTGGAAGGACTAGGCAGACAGCAGCCTCAGGAGGATTAGCCGGCCTAGAATAAAATGTTGGGGCTCTTGCCACTTCGGGTGCATCTACACTGCAACCCACCCACCCCCCCCACACACACACACACACCACCACCACCCATGGCAGCGAGTCTCAGAGCCTGGATGAACTGAGTCCATCTAGCAGTGCTCGCACCACGGGGGCTACCAATAGCAGTGCAGAGGTTCCCGCCTGGACTCTGGGTTTCAGATCCTGGGCCCCAGCCCGAGTGGGAATGTCGATGCCATTTTTTAGCCTCATAGCCCGAGCCCAAGTCAGGCAAACCTGGCTCTGAGCTGCCTTGCTGCAGGGATTTTTTTGCAATATAGACATCCCTTTAGTTCCCATCTGCCAGGACTCCATTCCTTCACCAGCCCACCTGCGTCACGTATCCCCCCCACCCTTGCTTTCGCCGCCACATCCCTCTGCCCAGCCTCGCTGCACTCCCTCCCTGCAGAAATCCATGTCAAATAAGCTCCTCCTCCGCACGTTTCCTCTTCTGTTTCCATTTACTGTGTGCCACTGCAGCTGTAATCGAAAAAGATCCTGATTTGACCACATGGATGCAACCTGCCTCCCTGAGCCGCCCTGCGGTGTCAGTTGGATGCATTATTCGTTGTCACTTCCTGCCCCTAAAATAAATGGCGGTACAACCTCACTGTGTGCAGTTAAATTGCTGCTGTATTGCTCCCCAGAAGTGACTGCATGTCAGTGGTGGCTGAAATGGTCCCTGTACATGTAGGTCCTGATTCGGTTTTAACTGAGCCAATTTAACTCCATGTCAGTGGAGTTACTCCAGTTTTCACCAGTGCGAGAGAAGTGGACCCATCATTTTTCATATCAGTTTCTTAATTCACTTTGGGAGCCTCTGGACTAACGAGTGCTGCATAAAAGATATTCTAGTCACTTTCGAAATGTGGAGATTAGACGCACCATTTCATTGCTGTAGCTGGGAGAAGTACAAATAGCTGATATTCCACTGATCAGTATTAATCTTCATCAGGCTAATCTTCATCATTAATCAGTATTAATCTTCATCAATTAATTCATCAGGATGAACGTCAGGAAAGGAAAGGTAATACTTGGGTACTTCACTTTCCCAGATTCCATATATTGTAAGGCCAGAAGGGGCTCTTACGCTCATCCAAACTCATCTCCTGTGTAACCCAGGCCCAGTGATTCCTGAATCTAGTCCGACAACTTGCAGTTTAACTAGAACATCTCTTTCAGAAAGACATCCAATCTTCACTAAGATGCCAAATGATGGAGAATCCACCACAATGATTGGCAATAATTCCAGTAATTATCCTCACTGTTAAAAAAAAATGTGTTTTATAATAGTAGATTTTGTTCGTATTTCAAAATAAATTTATTACAAAAGCTTCAGAGGACATTTACAGTTGAACAAAGTGGTGAAGCGGTATCTTCAAAAGAACTCCTTGTTTTGACATTGAAGTATGAAAGAAGGAAAGAGGACTCTATTTTTAACAGTAACGCACAAACTAAAAGAATCGTTTTCACAACAATTTTCTTTCCAGGTATTTAACATGAGTGCATACAGGACTACAACTTGACAGGAATGCCAGCTGCTGTTGAAGGTGCCATCTGAATGTAACATTACAACTTCCTTTTCCCTCTTTAGTTTAATCATAGTTCTAAAACCTTTTACTAAGATTTTGTGTAGACTAAAACACTCGCTAATCTGCCATCCCGAGAGGGTCACCATATGGACATTTGTTGCACATGGAACAGACATCTCTTGACCTTGAATCTGCATATGCACATAGAATAAAGTTAATCTCTTCCAAATTAGACTGAAATGATCTGAGATTCAAAGAACGCTCTGTTTATTTCCTCTACTATATCTACTCCTCTGATATAAGCAAGAACACAATGTTTTTTAAAGGGTGTTCAAAGCCCGCATGGATTCATCTCATCCTGCGTTTCTCCTTGTCTTTCAGCAAACCTATGAAGCAATTCCCAGTTCACTCTATGGGGCTGGCTTCTTGTTTTTTGTATCAACAAGATTAGGTGCATGATTTTACATCTGCCGAAGGTCCCTCCCATATCCCTGATCTTTGCATAACCTCACTTTAGCACCACAAAGTACAGTTCAGAAGGAAAGGAATACAGCCCAATAAAGTCAGATTTCCCCTTCCTTTTTCGGATCCTCAAGAGATGAAGGCAGGTGAGAGAACTTTAACAGGCATGTTATTGTCACTGAGGACTTTCCAAGTGTTAAAGTTTACTGGAAATGGCTTAAAAATAAACAAAGTAAAACTAACACACTCATTTTACAATCTCAGTATTGACACAGACACAAAAAGCACGAAAGAATACAAAGTTTTACTGTCTGTAAATATGCACTGTATACGAAAAACATATGAAAAGGAATTCATGCATGAAAGAACAGCTCTCAAAGGGGTCTCTAATAATACGATGCCTTGGGACTCAGAGATTGACAACATGCCATCACTGGTATCAAAGGTCAAACAGAATGGCACAATGGGAACTAGAGATTCTCTGCCAAGACGGCATCATGGATATCAAAGACAGTCAAATAACATGATGCCATGAGTATTGGAGTATGGCACCATGGGAATTGAGACGCTCTTACAACATGGTGCCAACGGTATCAAAAATGTTCTCATAACATGGGAGTTGGAGTTTCTCTACCAACATGACTGTACTTTGAAAATACAAGGATAGTATTATAAAGCAGGTCAATGAATAGCCAGTTCCCTTATGCCACCCTTGAATTAACTCTTCCCTGCCTGGCATTATGTACATAAAGCTAATGGGAAATTTACATGAACAAGCACAACCTTATCGAGAGTCAAGCAGCCTGTTCTCAATCAACCATGACTCTAAGCTTGGAATCCAGCGAAAGCCTCTCTAATGAGTCAGAATCGCGAATGCACTCAGGAAGCAGCTTTCCCAGGCAAGCTTCTGCCGGATTAGTGTTTTCCTAAATCTTGTCTTCGATGACACAGTGAACGCTGAGGATCAAATATCCATGTGAAGTGGGCTTGTAACGGCTTTGTCCTAATACAAAATTAAAGTCCAGCGCATTGTTGCCTTCTCCCTCTTGTGACATTATCCCTAAGCCTGATTGACATGGATCTTAATGCGAGGCTATTAACAGCATGCAGTACAGATGGAATTGGGCTACGGTCATCCCTAGTGTAACCCCACTGACCTCAGTGGAGTTACACCAGGAAGGAATTCAACAGCAGACTGCAACCGCCTGCTGCTCTTTTGTATTTAGAGATTTTCATTCATTGATCGCAAAGCCCTTTAGAAAGGTATGTATGAGGAGGTCTCGTCATCCCCACCATGCCGCTGGAGAAACAAGCTCAGGGAGGTGAAGTGATTTGCCCGAGGTCATGCAGTAAGCCAGTAGCAGAGCCTGATTAGCATTCAGGTGGCCTGAGTCAGGGCTGCGCTCTAATCACTTGACTGCACTGCCAACCCCCCTCCCCCTTTACCAGGATGAGACTATATGGTGCCTTTGGCAAAGGTTCATGGGCAAATTTCTAAAGCAAACGCATCAGGGTGTACAAAGAAAGTAGGACAAAATATCAGAGTCTCTTGTTCTTGAACCTTTCTCCTTCTTCTTCTCTTCTTTGGTTCCTGCAGTCCTGTGAAAAGTGTCCATATCTGCCAGGCTCCTCAGACCCTTTCCTTATGCTTCACATTGGCCAACCTGACGTTTTCCTGCTCAGTGGATGGTGGAGATTGCTCGAAGTGGCATCCAATCATCAGCTGGTAAACCAGCACTCCGGCCACTGCCCCAAGGAAAGGGGCCACAATCGGGACCCACCACCACTGCATACCAGTACTGGAAGACACAAGAAAATGAGACATGAGGAATGGATGGGGGACATCAACCAGAATAACCCAAACCCTGGGCATCTCAGAATATTTCCAATGACTTTCAGACATAGGCTTCTAAGTGCCCGAGGCCCTTTGGAAAATGGGATGTAGGCACCTAAGTCATCTAGGTCCTTTTGAAAATTTTCACCCCTGAAAGACCCAGAGAACTGGGGCTTTCTCTGCCTTTGCTGCCCCCCTACCAGAGGGCAGCGATTTCCTAAGAACGAGCATGAATGCAGCCTTTTAAGAGAGCTCTCAGTGCTGTCCCACCTACATCAGTAGGGAGGGAACTTTCCCACGCCCCTGTTATTTCCCCATCCCTTCCATTTGGCAATAACTATGAAAACCTCCAAACGAGCTTATGTTTAGGGAACGGCTGCCGCTCCCAGGCCTACTGCTCGATAGCCACGCCAGGGCATGAGCTCTGATGTCTGGACAGGGCTCTGCTCCGGCCGTTTCTCGTTGGTCAGGAAATCTCCAGGGACATGAATGCCTTTTAGGAATGTTAACGTGGCCCAAAGGTGCCTCAAAATGCAGAGACGGCTCAGGTGTCCCTTTCTGACGGCCACTTCCCGAAGCGCTTGGGCGAGTTACTTCTCGGCCACCGGGTGGCTTGATCCCATCAGATCTAGGTAACCCACACGCCACGGAGAAAACACTTACGAGAACACTTCCGTGCCCCAGCCGGCAATGGCGGTGAACAGACGAGGCCCGAAGTCCCTGGCTGGGTTGACAGCATATCCAGAGTTGAAACCCATGGAGGTCCCGATAACCAGGACCACAAAGCCAACGGTGAAAGCCTCTAGTCCGCGGGGGATAGGGTTGTTGAAGGGATCCACAATAGCCAAGACGCAGACAATCAAGGACGCCGTGCCAATGAACTAGCGGGAAAAGGAGGGAGAGAGAGACGTGGTTGAGGTTTTGATCAATCTTTTAACGAAGTCACCCAGCTACCGGGTGGAATGCTGCACGTTTGGAACAGGTGTGAAGAACAGGGATCGTGAGGGATAGGAACTCATTAAGCACAGGGAACACCAAAAGGGAATACAAAATGGGGAATACTATGGCATAGGGAACGTGACCAGAAAAGAACCCATCCTTAGCCATAGCCTCATGGAAACATCTGGAGCAGAGAATGTCTCTTTCTCAGTAAGGCTACTTAGCACTAGAGAGCTGAGTCCTCATGAATCTCAGGACGCGTTCTTAGCAGCGTCAGTGGGCGAGACTGCTCTGCAAGGAGGACATTAAATAGTCCTCTACCAGCCTGCAGTGATACCAGCTCAGGCTAGGGTCCCACAAGCTAAACCAGGTCAGTCAGGGTTGACACTGAGAAGGAGACCAAAGTACCACAGAGATCCATATTCACGATTCCCCTCGCGCTACTATTCCTGCTGTAGATATGCCCCCGCATGGCGTTTAGTGGCACTTTGTGTTGGAAGACGCTACTTTTCAGGAGACAAATAAAACCAGGATCTGCCCTCATGTGATCATTAAGGGTCCTAGGGCACCTTTTACTAGACTAGGACCTTAGCCCCAGTATCCTGGCCAAATTTTAGTCTGTTTCCATGTGCAGGCTGCACTGTGGCACCTATACCATTAAACCCTCCTGTACCTAGGTGCACTCCTGCACTCAGCTCCTCATGCTGACCAGTGGATTATTGGGCCCCGACTGGTGAATATCACCGATCTAAATCCCAGGATACGCAGCATGGTTCCTCTTGAAATGGAGTGAGAGGCCCAGGATTGTCCTGCAAAGTCTCTTACCAGCACCCCAATGCTCTTACCTGGTCAAAGAATCCGTTCACCACATTTAGATGCTCAGACGGGTATGTGGCAAAAATCCCAGCGGTGCCATTCGGTCCCAGTACATACAACTGATTGTTGCCAAAAGCCCATATGGCATCTAGAATGGGAAACAGGGTTGGGTCAGTCATTCATCGCCTGATTGTTCAACAACACAGCAGAATCCAGGGCAAGGGGTGTTATTTGGAAAGCCCTACAGGTCTTCGGGACTTAAACCCTATGAACATTACAGCAGAGAATCACCGTATTTTTCCATCGTACACAATATTGAGCACCATGCTACTGAGGGCTGTAACAGGTTGGTCTCGTTCCGGTTGTTGGGTTTGGTGTGAGGATAGCTGGCTGAGTGGTGTTGGTGGGCTGTGATATAAAGGAGGTGAGACTGGATGATCTGGGGTCTCCTCTGACCTTAAACTCTAAGACTGTTACTGCAGTGGGCCATGCTTCCATCTGATCCCCTCTCAATTTAGAGACGTCAGGAGCCGAAGTCTCTGCGCAGGAACGCATGCACAAGTCCCGTTGTGAGAGCCTAATAGCCAACTTGTGTGGTCCTGACTGTACCACACAAGAGGGGCAGCACGTCACAGACTATGGAGATGTGAACTGCAGAGCACTCTATTGGGTCGCTCTCGAATGACCTCCTGTAAGCCCGGCTGGCGTGAGCTAAAAGGTACCTAGATTGCATTGAGGTTGTCCCGTTTCAAACAGGACTACGTTCATCTGAACTAGGTGCCTTTCAGTTCATGCCAGCAAGGTCTACCTGGGGAAGTTAGAGGGCACCACACTAGCACAGTCTACTATTCGCACCCTTGTGGACCACACCATCCTGCTGTGTAGACAGCCATGTAGACAAGCACCAACCAGCTCATTAAATCATGAAATCTGGTTCAAAAATGCTGTTAGTTACTGCTTGTTTGCACTTTGTTAGGTAATGGAATGAACTGTTGCCTGGCTGTTAATCCTTATTTATTCTTTTTCTTGGCTGTGTAAAACAAGAGGAGTTAATTGTTATGGGCTGAGTGTCACCCAAGGGCTGCCAATCAGGAGACACCAAAACACCAGTCAGGGGAGGGCTCTGAATAGAATTTCCTTGACGGGACAAAGCCAGCTGTCACAGTCTTGTTGCTTTCGCACAGGTCGTTGTGACCCAGGTGAACATGTTACATGGGGCCCTGCGGTGGATTTTGGGAGCTTTGAATGCGAGATCACTCTGGAAAAGCCCAGAGATACCAGGAGGGCAGGAAAATGCTCCAGTTTGTATGAGGAAGATATTTTTCACAGCCTAAGAGAACAGAGCGAGGGGAATGGCATAAAAACCAAGTCGTTTGTTCACTTACCAAAGTACAAGCCAAAGACGATGCCCGCTCCTAGGAAAGCACCAAGGGTTTGTGCCAGGATGTAAATAGGCAGCTTAATCCACGGCTCCCGGGCCAAGAGGCACATAGCAAAAGTTACAGCAGGATTCAAGTGGCCACCTGGGAAAGAGTTTCTCGTTAGTGCGATCTGGGTGCGGGCTCTGGCCCCAGAATACATGAGAAGGGACCAAGACGTTCAGAAAGACACACCTGCATTCATGTAAAGAGCACAGCTGCTGGGGCATTCTGGGACTGTGCGAGTGACAACACCCTCCGGATCAAATTCACCCACCAGAGCAGTAGCCCAAGGCCCATACGCACTCTAAGCCCCGCTGAAACCCTTGAAGGAGGTGCAGCTGCTGAAAACCAGGCCAAATATGTGACCCTGTTCACTGGAAGATATGGGTTAATCCATGTGCCCAGAGCTAGGCAATACCTGGTCTTTCGGGAAACGCACTGGATAAAGCCCTTGAGGATGTACTGCAGGGTATGGGATTGGGGAAAGGATTAGATGCTCTAATGGGCCTTTTTCCATCTCTAATTCCTATGACCCAGTAAGGTTCTCAGCAAGAATGAGTTGCTCTCTCTAAATCTATCTATGTATCTATCTAACCCCATACACCCCCCTCTATCTATCTACCTAATCTATCTATCCCCATATACCCCCTCTATCTATCTATCTATCTATCTATCTATCTATCTATCTATCTATCTATCTATCACCATACATCCCCTCTATCTATCTATCTATCTATCTATCTATCTATCACCATACACATACATGTTGGTTGCTTGCACACAGAGAGGAAACCATGTTATTAACTATGAATAGGGCCCTACCAAATTCACGGGCATGAAAAATGTGCCATGGACCATGAAATTTGGTCTCCTGTGCTTTTACCCTCTACTATACAGATTTAAAGGGGGAGACCAGCATTTCTCAAATTGAGGGTCCTGCCCAAAAGTAAGTTGAGGGAGGTGTCACAAGGTTATTTTAGGGGGGGTTGCAGCATTGCCACCCTTACTTTTGCGCTGCCTTCAAAGCTGGGGGGCTGGAGAGCGGCAGCTGTTGGCCAGACACCCAGCTCCGATGGCAGCAGTGCAGAAGTAAGGGTGGTGATACCGTATCTGCTATCCTTACTTCTGTCCGGCTGCTGGTGGCTCTGCTTCAGCGCTGGGCTCCCAGCCAGCAGCCGCCGCTCTCCAGCAGCACAGCTCTGAAGGCAGCGCTGTAGCCAGCAGCAGCACAGACATAAGGGTAACGGAACCGCTATCCCCCCCCCCCAATAACCTTGCAATTCCTCCTTTTTGGGGTCAGGACCCCTCCAATTACAACACTGTGACATTTCAGGTTTCAACAGCTGAAATCATGACATTTCTGATTTTCAAAATTCCGTGCCCGTGAAATTGACCCAAATGGACCGTGAATCTGGTAGGGCCCTAACTATGAAGCAATGCTCTTTGCTCAATGCTCAATGCTCTTTGCTCAATGCTCTTTGCTCAATGCTCAATGCTCTTTGACCTTCGGATCCCCAACTGTGCATGGTTGGGAGCTCAGAGCAAGAGGGAGCCCTGGGTTTGCAGCAAAGCCCTAAAGTGGAAGCTACGTACCTGACACCTGCCCAGCTATCAGAATTCCCAGCATAACAGCAAAGCCGAAGGCCAAGTTCACCGTCAAGAAGCCTCCGTGACTTCCTCTGCTGAGCACGACCTGAGCGACCGAGCCACAGCCGAACAACTGAAAGAAGAAAAGAACCGATCAAAACTGGCCCCGGGGGGTTTCTTTCAGGAGCAAGAAACTAGCCAAGGACTCCTGAGTGTCATGAATTTGAAGGGATTTGACCACCCCCATCTTCTGAGGCCTACAAAATACTCTCCCATCTGGTCTTCAAGATCCTCCGTAGGGTTGCTTGTCTTCTCCAGACCACTCTCTGCTGCCTCTAGCCAATTCCCATGTCTCTTAAAACATGAGACTCTTTTCTGCCTCCACTTCTCCTTGTTTCTCCACAGCCGCTGGTACATCCTGCCTCAAGGCTGTTTCCACCAACTCCCTTTCCTGATTATCTGCACCTAGTTGATTCCTTAACCCTTTCCAATGCCTCCCACCCCAAGACGCATCTCTCGTCTTGGCCTCCTACTCATCCGATCTCTCCCTTTAATCAAACCATCAAAATCTTCCCCAAGAGACCTCCAACTTTCAACCATTCCACCCCGCAGCTCTCTTTTCTCCCTTGCCTACCACACCTAGGGACACTATATGATGCATTTAAATCTACTGTCTCTAGCCTGCTTTCCTTCTTCATATGAAATCAGTGGACTTTGGGGTCTGGAGTGGAAATGGGATCAGTTCATAGTTTGCTGGTGTTTGCAGAGATGACTGGACATGGCTGGAAAACATTGTAAGGACAATACCCTTGATATAAGGAGTTCCCAGCAAGAGGAACTGGTGTAAGAGCAGCTAGTGCTAGGATTGACACAGGAGCTCAAACACTAGATTACAGCCTGCAAACCTACTTTGGGGGGCTACATGCTGCACGTAACACAAACCAAGACAACCACAGACATGAAACACTTCAGTCCGGACACCTCGTAGATGACACCTGTTCTCTGGCATAGTGGGAGGCGCTTTGCCTCACCTCTTCAGTCCGGAGGGGGGGGACCGGAACGTGTTTGGTGTGCGGGCGGTTATTTGCACAGGGTGATAAGGGCTGTTTGCTTGTCGTGAAGGGAGGAAGCGAGTTGCAGCCCAAGGATGTTTGCTCGGACAATCCCTCGTTTCTGGCCCATGTCCAAGAACTAAACGGCTCTCTCGTCCTGCTCCACCTCGCTAGCAATCCAGCCCATTTCAGACTATCGCTGGTGTCTGAATCATTAGCTTGTATTTAACCCATAGGGGGAGATCCGGGTCTCTGGCGTATCTCCAAGGGCTTCAGTGGAGTTATTCCTGATTTACACTGCAGAACTTGGGCTCCGCTCAGTGTCAGGTTCTACAGCTGTGTTGGGCTGCCTCCTTATAAGTACCCAGAGCTGTTATCCTGACGTCCTCCCAAAGTTCAGGGATGCTCAGAGCCAGGGCGTGAAGCCTCTTCCATTGCTAGTGACACATGGCTCTTCCCGCATGCGGCTGAAGGATGCAGCCAGCTGCCAGCCCTGGGAGCAAAGTATCAGACCCAGAATCCAACCCACATAACCGCTCTCCTCCCACACGATTGACAGCTGATGATTGAGTAATAAAATAAACACCGTGCCCTGCTGTCCCCGGGGCAAAGATTAGAATGGTCAGGTAGATACCAGGTTGATTCACTAGATGGACTTCCCACACCTAAGTCCCTCTAACTTAAAGATCCCAGCTCTCCACCAACACAGACTCAGGCTGCAGATAAGGAAAACAACAAAGGAACCTGCAAGGGGACTGTGATGAACTGGCTAGGGTGGATGGGGAGCACCTCCCTCTACTGAATGGAACGAGATCTCTTCATCTGCACCTCATAGACTCCCCACTGCTCCCATCAGGTCTCCTTTCCCGCACTGTGCTTTGGGACCGGGAGGCTCTGAGTACCAACCCCAGCGAATAGCGAGGGAGCAGCAGAATTGCAGCAGTGCAGCCCCAGCTAAGCGACCACAGCCATGTTACAATATTTTGCTCTTTGATGAGTGACTGTCACCTACGGTCTCAAAGAGATCTATAGCCCCTAGGTGGAAGGGGAAGAACTATTACCCGGACTTTACAGCTGGGAAGCAGGGACAGAGGCGGCCTGTGGCAAAGCTAGAACCAGACCTCAGGCAACCTGATTCCCATTCCTGAGCAGTAACCACTAGACTCTCTTTCCCATCTGCGCTCAGTGGAACATCGAGGGTGAAATCTCCCATGAGTGGTGAAGCCAACAAAGACTAGCTAGTGAGCTACTGGGAAATTCTTCCCTTTCCTTTTTGACTCTTAAATCGCTTCCAAGATCATGTTAGCTGAAGGTTCGGTTGCTGTTGTCACTTGTGCTGCGCTCTCAAGCGGTCCCTTCAGCTGCCATGTCTAGCCACGTACGGGGCGTGGATCGAGGGCATTCCAAGCTGTAATGTCAGGAGTGCGTCTTTTTCTTTCTTTTAGTTTATTCAGGGTTATGGTAGTTAAGCAAACATTTATTTTCCACCTGCACATTGATGGGGTTTGCTAGTAAACTACATACATTTAGGTTGCAGAAAACCACAGTGCACAATTACTCCACATTTCCCACTAAGCCCTTTGATCTCAACCTGGAGGAATTCCAGCTGTGGCAGTGGATGAGATTTTAATACCCATTTCCCCCATGAATGGTGATAAACCCCTGGCTTGTCCTCAGCGGTGCCCACCAGTCAGGGAAAATGCCACGCGGCACCTCCGCATGAGTGCTCGAAAGTCTGGTGAACCCCTGTGCTTGGTACAATCCATTCGGTTAGGGGCCAATAGGGGAAAACAGGTGTAATGCAATCAGAGACGGGTTAAGCTTTTGTGGTGCCCTGGGCCAGAGCAAGTGGAGGCCCCTCCCCACCTCTTCCGCCTGTAGTCTCCTGACCCCTCCCCCTGCCCCAGATGGGCAGCTGAGTGGATCAGGGCACAGGGATGCCCATTTTTCCAGGGGCCCCCAATTGGCCAGAGCCCCGGGGGATGGGCCCCATTGGGCTAGTGGCTAATCCGCCACAGAGAAAATCTGGCCTTAGGCGCAGAGAAGAGAGGCAGGCAGGCTGGCATTTAGGGCCAAATTCTGCCTTTGATGTGCATGTCTGTAGGTTTATTGGGCCCCAGCAAACCAAGCGGAATCCTGATCCCTGTGGCTTCCACAAGACACACTCACACCATATGTTGATTCATGATTTCTGAACCCCTGGGATTGGCAATAGCATTTTTATTCTTAATGAGACGGAGAGTAAAATGCAAAATGTAAATGAACTTAAATGCCTCAATTCTCACCCTGGCCAGGCTAAACAGCTTTCCACGGACCATTTAAATGATGCCCTCGTTGTTTTGTAACAGATCCACATTGACTAGGCTCTAAGTGCAATTCACTGGGGCCATGGGGAAATGTTTTCCATAGGGACCTGCTGCTTTTTATGAGTATTAATAAAATGCACTAAACCACTTCACTGGGAAGTATTAACGTTACTCCCACGGGTGTTTATTAAGTTAAATCTATGTATCCGACTGGTCAGGCAACAGCCAAAGTATTGTGTCCAATTCTGGGCACTGCCCTGTAGGAAAGTTGTGGACAAATTGGAGAGCACCAATAGGAGAGCAACAAAAAACAATCACAAGCTTAGAAAACCTGATCTACGAGGAAACAATGGGGCACGTTTAGTCTTGAGAACAAGAAACTGATGGGGGGAACTTGATAGCTGTCTTCAAATTTATTAAGGCTTTATTATAAAGAGGACAGTGATCAATTGTTCTCTATGTCCACTGAAGGCAGGATAAGAAGGAATGGGCTTAATCTGCAGCAAGGGAGATTTAGGTTAGGGATTAGGAAAAACTTCCTAACCACAAGGGTAGTTAAGCTCTGGAACAGGCCCCATCACCAGACCAGGCTGGACAAACGCCTGCCAGTGTCAGTGATGAACTAGGTTTACTTTGTCCTGCCTCCGCGCAGGGGGCTGGACTTGTAGAAGGTGCCTCCCAGCTCAACATTTCTGCGATTCTATGTATGTGTCTATCTAGGCATGTAGGGCGGATTCCACACCTGCTGAAATCAATGGGAATCTCTCAGCACTGGTTTCAAAGGGCTTTGGATTAGACCCAGACAGGGCATCTGAACACCAGAGGCAGTGGAATGCAGCAGACATACCACTAGGGGGATCCAGAGCAGCAGCTGCAGCACCTTAAAGAGGACTACTGCCCAGTCCTATAGAGTACTGTCCACTCCGGCGCAGGTCGGTGTAACGTGCATCTCTAGTGGGGTGGCTTTTTCACACCCCTGAGTAACGTACTTTATATCAACATAAGTGGTAATGTAGACCTGCCCTGAGATTAAAAATACCCCACGCCTTTCTTAGCAGAGAAGACAAGGCCTGAGACTGGAAAGGTCCAGCGCTGACTAAGGAAGGTAGTACAAGACTTTGGCAGGAAACAGAAGTGGGTAAATAATACTGGAGAGATTATATAACTGATGGGTTTATAAACAGCTCTGGAGAAGAGTGACTCTCTATGCACACTCCAGAAGGGACAATCGCCGGCATTCTTCTACACAACAGCTCTCTGGTTAACCTGTCCTTGCCTAGTGGCTGCTCTTTGCACCTTCAAAGGAGCCACAGAAGACCTGACTGTATTTGCTCTTGAACTTACATGGCCTGATCCCTGGATTCATCTGGGACCACTTTGTAACATTGGCACAACCCGACCTAGCAGGAATGTTATCGTCTGAGTAACAACTTTTCTCTTCAGTGGGCAAACAGAGCAGGGATTAGGTAATGAACCTTGTGTAAATCTAGCCTAATTGCCCGCAATGAATGGGAAGGAGTTTCAGATCGGGTTGCAGCTTGAATAAGGCTGTTGAAAACTCTTGAGCTGTGATGACAGTTTGAATGAGGAAGATTTGAAGCAGCTCTGTGCAGCACATGAGAGTTAAACTCCTACTCACAATGAGAGTCCAAGCCGGAGCCCAAACGAGGGACTCTCCCTCCAAACGGGTGAGGCTGGGCGGGCCTTGGCCCTCATCCTGCAGCTGGCTCCAATGCCCTGGTCACTCTCTCCTTTTGCAAAGCCACAGCTCAGTGGAAAGCCCACTGAAGTCACGGCTGTCCTCGCTACACACGGCAGTGAGTCAGAGGGGGAGGTTCTGGTACAGCTGAGGGCAGAAACTGGCTCCCCGGAGGTTTGGGAGCAACTCAAGTGGCCTCTTATGATGGCCAAATGCTGTGAGCCACCTGGCGGTAGGTGGCCCTCTCCGCTGGCGGAATCAGTGCAGAAGCTGCAAGGGACTTTGAGCCCTGCTCAGCTTCAAATGTGTCTCCTCCGTATGCGTTCATAGCTTTGAGTTCAGAGCTCTTCAGGCTACAGAGCATCTAGCTGGCCTGCCCCCTGCTTTGCACAGTTATATTCAGGGTGTTCGGAGCTGTACTGCAGCAGCTATCGCAGTGAAAAGGGAGGTGGGGACGAGGGAGAGTCAGTAACAATACGGGTTGTAATGGATCTTTCTGCATAAGAGCTGGAATTCACCCTCTGTGCAGAGGTGCAGCCCACACTTACGCACCACTTAAGAACTCAAGAGATAAGCGGCTTCTGTGGTACACAGATCTTTGGCTGGCTTCCTGCACAGGGAAGATTAAGACAGAATGTGTACGTTACTTTTTTCCCACTAAATCAAGCTCAACCATTCGCCACTGATTTGTGGTAGAAAGGCGAATGCATGGGACGAAGGGTCAGGAGACCAGAGTTCAATTTCTAGCTCTGCCACAGACTTCCCATGATGTCTTGGTCAAGTCATTTAAGGCCTGATCCTGCAGCAAGGCAGGAAGACACTGAGCACAGTGGGCACAGGATCCGGCTGTTAATTTGTGCCTCATTTCTCCCATCTGCAAAATGGGTAAATCACACTCCCCTACTTCACTGGGGTAGGGGTGGCCTCGTTAGTGCTTGTGAAGTGCTTTGAGATCCTCAAAGGGAAGGCTCTAGGGGGAAGGTGGTGTTATTGCCATTTCATTAAATGACTTCTTTGCCAACAAGACACGCCCAAGACAACCACTTTTCGGCACTGTGGTATTATGACCCGCATATGACATATTTGCTGGTGCTCAAAGTTGATTGAATTTACACAAGTTTTTTAAATTCTAGCAAAATATTAATGTAATGCAAGGGCCATGCTTAGCAAGACTGAAAGCAAACCAGACTTTCCAACTCCTATATAAAGCAAATACAGTGTAGCGAACTGCCAGGTATGTCCGAGTACTGATGCCCTCTACTGGATGGAATCAGAACAGCTTAACTATGTTTCATAGGCCCTATATTGCTAACAACTGAAAGAGATTCTCCTTTACTTTTATCCCTACAATCACACTATGAAATTTAGGTTTCCATGATGTGTGGCATAGTCACAACCATGAACTTCCAATTTGTAACAGTAAAGTCTTTCATCAGACCAGTCTTGTTTGAAGAATGACCAAAGGAGTCGGATTCAAAACTGCTCTTTGTTCCTTGTGTCTAAACAACACTGAAAACCAGATAATCCACCAGGCAGAGTCCGTCAGAGAGCCAAACTATTATACCAGCCAGATATGCCTCTCGGGGATACAAAGTCTGGCCTTTTAGCTAGCTCCAGAGTTTAAAACAAAGTTGGTCTGTAGAAATGTAACAGTTGCAACCCTTTTATTATAAGCAGGATGCAAAAAACTGGGCTGGTGGAACCTTTTTGTAAATTGGCTGCTCCTGTGATATACAAGCAACAGACAACTTGCGAAATTCCTGTGCTATCTGAGTTGCTTAACTATTGCCAGTAGGTGGCGCTTTGGGGCAGGCAAGAAGGAAGACAAGTGCAGCCCCTAGGAAGTGAGCTTGCAGGGAAAAAGAGAGTTTAATCAGTTGTTGAACTGCAGAAGCACTGGGGCATAAATCTCCCCTCCTAAAAGGAGAAGAGAGGGGACAGTGACTGGGATCTTTAGGTAAGTTAAACAAATGTCCTTGTTGGCTTCGTTTGCTGCACGATTTCCCTGATTATATATGAAGAAGGAACTTTTTTTTTTTACATGCTTCCCTTATGGTGTTTTTGTACCATGCACAAAGATATTTGTTTCAGGGTCTGGTGCCTCTCTTAGTGCTGTGATCTTTGTGCCAGCCAACACACCTGTTGCCTTTGGGTGCCACAAACCTTCCATTACAAAGCTCAGGTCTAAGGTTAAGTGTGCAGTCCTACTCCTGTTGATGTCAATGGAAGTTTGATCTCAGTGAGAGCAGAAGAAAATCTTACGCCTACCCTCAATATTAATCTTCATGTATGCTAAACCTGGAGGGAGGGAGACAAATCCGGCCAACATACTTGCAGAGCCAAAACCCCCACCGATGTAAATGGAAGTGATGGATGCAAACAGACGCTGGGATTGGGCTCTCTGGGAGGTTAAAAGTGACCCAATACAAATAAACAGATTTCACTTACACCTGATCACATGCACCACTCCACGGACCAGCCAGGTGAGAGTCAGCCTGCTGGGGCTCCCAGGAGGACAGCTTAGCTAGCCAGGGTGGGCTCTCACCAGAGAGTATAGTTCCTCCAGTGAAGACTACCAGACTCAGAAACGTGTCTGGGTGTATTCACACTAAAACAGGTAGTCAATTAGCTCAGAGCTGGGGATGGGAAGGGCCAGAGGCAGATACATGCGATCGGTTCCTATCCAGGATTAACCAACCCTACCTGCTACCAGGAAAGGAAAATAGGGACTAATGTCCTCAAAGACTCTGCCTTTGAGCCCTTTTTGTTCCAGTCGTGCCCCCAGAACAAGGGCTGATCTGGGTTTGAGAGCACACTGGAAAAAGCAAGAAGGGACTCATCAATCAGTCTTTCGGAATGGCCCTTTCCTGCCTCTTCTCTGACAGCCAGAGATCCTGCTGCATTAGACACAGCCGCTGAACACGCTTAACAAGGTGAGGGGAGACTGAGGCAGCAAACAGCGTGGAGTGTGGAGCGGAGCAGGTCTCTGCACTGATTCTCTTTTTGAAGGTGCTCCTGGCTCTGAACCCCAGACTCCAATGCAATCCATGGCATGTGTGAGGCCCGCGCCCGCCCCCACTGGCAGGGCCGTGCTATCTGTCTCAGCCGGGGCATTTCAAGAGGGGTTGGGGGAAAAGGGTTTTGTCATTTCTACAAACCCTATAGGCAAGAGTCCAGAGTCCGCAAGCCTGACAATAATTCCTGCCTTTTCTTTGCTAACCCTTCCCGAAGGCTCTGTCCAGACCGCTGACCCGTGAATGCCTCGCCGCCTCTGCTCCTTAGGGCTAGTAAAACACAACAGGTGATGTGCCTCAGGTTGTTTCCCATTGCCGCTTTACCCAACTTTTGCCTAAAGCCCCTAGAAGAACACATGGATTGTCCTGGTTGTACAGGAGGAACCTGATTCAAATCCAAGACACACACACACCTACACACACACACACACACACACACACAAATGCCAGCAGATATTAGATACACACACACACACACAAATGCCAGCAGATTTTGGATACACACACACACACACACAAATGCCAGCAGATATTAGATACACACACACACAGATGCCAGCAGATTTTGGATACACACACACACACAAATGCCAGCAGATTTTGGATCAGGCTCTGAGCAGCTGGAATGAGCTTTATTTTCTTTCCCTGCCAAATAGCACAGGTGATTCACAGACAGAAACTGCACAATCATTCGGTCAGCGCCCGCCCATCCTTATTCCAAATAATCCTTTCACAGCAAAGCGTGGCCACTTGGGTGCAAGCAGTTATTGCGAAAGCTGGTCTGTGCTATGGGGAACATAGCGTCCCCATTAGAGATGGGAACATTTTACTGTTTCTCTTGAGCAGCGAGATGTACAGAAGAGACATCAGGCTCTCTGCCCCTGTTGCTTTCTAAAAGACAAGAGGCTGTGTCTATCCATTTATGAGAGGTGGCTGGAGCCACATAGAGCTTTTCAAAGTTGCCACCACCCTGAGCTATTCCAGCTACTGAATGATTTCCGAAACACTTCCGATCTCAATGGATGTAAACGCACCGAAGCTCAGTGGAAGTTGATGGAATTGCTGGGGATTTTACCTTGGTAAACTATTAGAATTTGATTGCACGTCTTCAAAGTTATGCACAAACATTAACTGGCCACTACTAGAATATCAGCAAACTAGACAAATTCCACCTGCCTGCAGAGTCATCTATATACCTACCGACCAGATATGGAAGGGCCAACATTTTCAGAGTCAGATGCCTGGAGCAAGACACCTATATCCATATTTAGCCACCTAAACCATTGTCCTGATTTTCAGAGACACTGCGTACTAGCAACTACTATTGAATTAGGCCTGATCCACACTTAGAAATTAGATCGACCCAGCTAGACATTTCAGGGCTGTGAAAAATGTCTCATCTTAAGCACAGTAGTTAGGCTGACTTAACCCTGATGTAGATGCAACTAGGTGGATGGAAGAATTATTCTGTCAACCTGGATACTGCCCCCAGACAGGGGAATTAACCACATCAGTCCGTTGTGGTAGGAAGCATCTACTCTACGAGGGTATCGCTGGAGCACTGGAGCCATGCCGCTGTGTAGACATACCCTTAAATTGCAGGGGTGGAGCTCCGCTCCCATCCCTGAATCAGGTCACTTACTGATTTAAATGATGCATGTTCCCAACTTTAGGCACTTTCACCGAGGCACCTATTGTCTTGGGGTCTAAGCACTGAATCTTTGGTGTCTATTTACCATTGGAACATCTGCTGGGGGACAGCTCCCCGCTCCTTGACAGGTGGCAAGCAGAGGTAAGCAGTCAGCCATCCTGTCAGACTGGGTTAGTGTTTTGCAGTGAGCCTCAAAACAGTCCTGCTATTTCCCTCTCACGCCAGGCGGTTGAGAACTGTTATTAACACTTTCAACACCAGCACATTTTTTAAAATGATGCTTTAAGAAAAACAATCCCAGAAGAGGAACTTTCCCCTTCCTGCATCTTCTCTCCTTAAGATGGTTCTTTAAAGTTCAGACAGGATCAGGGAAATACATCGAGGTGTGAGAGCACTTGCCTACCAGGAAAAGCCTTGTAGTAATACACTTGCTGTTTACACATGTGCCTCCTTATTGGGTCTACTCCGCTGCTAGTACATACAGACGGTGAAATCTTTCAATACTTCAGAAGATTCATACATCACACCGAATTGGAAACAACTCTAAAACCGATTGGCTACCAACATCAGGGTTTTCCTACTCTAGACCCAATGAGTCCTCCGGCTAGTTTCATCACTGGTGTCAATTCCAGGGACGAATGTGAATCCTCTCTCATATCACTTTAGCTTTGCACCCAAATTACTGCAATTAAACAGCACCCAGCCAGCAATCCAGAATCTTAGTCAGGTTCGTGGAATATTAACCTGGTCCTGGATAAGCAATGTCCGGCGTAGTATATTAACGTGTTATTGCAACTATGCCTGAATGAAAAGGATTCCGAAAAACCCCAGCCCATATCCGAAGTAGTAAACAGCAGACTTACCACCAGAATCAGGGTCCCCAGGCACTCAGCCAGCGCTTGCCTCACTAGTTTGTTCCTGATCCGCAGCATCCCTCCAATCCGATCGAGAACTGCCTTTTGCCTCCCCATCGCGGCGGAGATGTCCTTCTAGCCTTGCTTTGGCACAGAGGTGGCTGGCAACCTTTAGCTCTTCAGCCTGCTGTGTGACTCTTATCCTTGCAGCTCTGTGTTTGCTTATAAAGAAGTGGTGATATCCCTGAAACACCGCCCCTGAGTAACCACACCCCTCCCACCCTCTGCAACTTTTTGTTCTCAGCCTGGGACTGAGGGGGAGGTTTGCTTGGGGTTTGTTTTTTTTTATTATTATTATTATTACTCATAGAGGCAGGCTGCAGACGCACGAGTGTCAGGAGCTCTGTAAGAAGACGGGAAGGGGGGGGAGGATAGTGCAGAGACCTCCATATCCTGGTTGCATTATTTCCAAATCCCTGCTCTTCCCACAGCTGAATCTGCCCCACTCTCAACTCAGATGAGCCACAAAGTCCCCCCCCAATGCAAGCACAGCAGCTGAACTTGCGTGTGCAGCGTCAGCTCTTGACGAGGGTGATCAGCCGTCCCGACTTTATAGGGACAGTTCAGATTTTGGGGTCTTTTTCTTATATAGGCTCCTATTACCCCCCGTCTCCTGTTCTGATTTTTCACACTCGCTGTCTGGTCACCCTACTCTTGAGAATACAATGAATGCTGTTTTCCTCCCTCCCAGAGCTGTCTGTAGGTTGTCAGCTTCTTGGTGACTCCCGCTGCTATGCAATATGGGGGATTTGTAGCCGCTCTTGCAATAACATCGTGGGAAATGAGGCCTTGAGTCTCCTCTCCCTTATTCCAGTTTTAGGCCACTGATCTCAGTACCTAACGCCAGCATCAGCCTGGTGTCATGGAGTGAGAACGGGGTCCAGAAACGGTCCTAACTCGATATCCTACCTCGAAACTCCCGATCTGGGTGCAGCGCCCAACTTGTCACAGGCCGAAATAACGTGCACATCTCCCCCCGGCTGAGGGGACTGCAACGTGTACTGTGCATTCATTTCAGCACGACCCGTCTTAGGAAAGCAAAGGGAAGGCAGGAAAGATTCCTGACCCAGAGCAGATCGGTTATCGTGAGCCACCCGTAGGTGGCGCTGCACCATGAAATCAGAAAACTGCCTGCCAGAAAGTGTCTGTGTTCCGCCAGGCCTAGTCTGACGTGTTTCATCGAATCTGTCTGAAATTAATCATCACTCCCCGTTTTTATTTAATCTCAGCCACCTCTTTATGTACTCCCGGGCAGCGTTTGAGAGACAGCGCGGATGAAAGCTCAGCTAGGCCACGTGCTTTTATTTATGCGTCGTTCCTCTTAGTTAAGTAGTAAAAATTCCAACGTAGGGCCCCAATCACGATCCGTCCATGTGGATCCCAGCCGCCGCTGGGGCTCCCAGCCAGAGCTGAATAGCAGGATCAGGGCCTAAGACGTGGAATTTGCCAACTTTGCTTGTCAAAATAATTTCCCCTGCTGTGCTCCCTTCCCACCTACACACACACACACCCTGCATAAAGCCACACCCGGCACAAAGATTTCGCGGCATTTTTTATTTAACCATTGACCAGACAAGTGGAGATTTTGGGTGCCATCATTAAGAGCCCTTTATTCTGAATGTAAGTTGCAGCTGGACAGAGGAACTGAAAGGAGGCACAGGAAAGAATCAACCGCTGTCAAACCATCTGGGTGAAAATGCAACCACAAGAACGTTTATCGCCAGGGTGACCAAACCACAGCTCACGAGCCGCATGTGGCTCTTTGACAGTTAGCGGGCAGCCCCCTCCCCCCCCCCATTCTCCGCCTACCAGATTGGGGGGATGGGCTTCGAGGCGTCTGTCCTGTGGTGGTTTTTGGCCAGCCCTGGTTTAGCTTTTCTCTTTCTTCCACATTCCTTGCCATGGCTACAGGGCCCGATCCAATGCCGGTGAGGTTAATGGGAGTCTTTCCATTGACTCCAGTAGGCTCTGGATCAGGCCGGGAGATGTGTTTTTTATGCACTTGCCTTCAAGGAAGAAAGTCCCTTCTCCGCTCGGTTTCTCTCCCTGTCACTTTCTGGCCATCCATCATGCGATCCACACGGGATCGATCACAGCTCCGAGTTCACATCCGTTTCTTATCTCTGCTCCAGTCTGCTTGTTCATTTTGATGCCTCCTCTCTTAGTAGGCTTGGCAGACTGCAGTTTTTATTTTTTGATCATTTCAACTGATTATAATGTTGCTGTTTATTTTTAAGCATTTTCTCCATTTAAATTTTCACGGTAGTGGGACATGACGGGTTAGAAGTCTTTTTTTCATTTTAGTTGTATTGATTTAAAATTTTCACAGGTTTGGGAAATTATGCAGGGTCCAAACAGAATGAGGGTCCAAACACTAATTATTTAATGAGAAAAACACAGATGATCAAAACTTCAAAACCAGTCAAACGCAAATGGTTAACATCGCGTGTTAGACTATACGAAGTCATTCAATATCCTTCACTCACACCGGAAATTCTCCTACAGCATTTTTCTGCCTTGCCCTCTCTGTAAATTCCGATTATGATCGATGGAAATATTTTTTCGTCAGGTTGTGCGTGCCCGGTGAAATCAACATTTACTGACATTTCCCTATAAAAATCTAATCTTTCCGAGCTTAGCTATTAGTAAACAGGGACAACCAGAAATAAAATGTTCTGTTTAAGCCAACAAGATTTCACAGGGCAGCTGCAAGCACCGGGCCAACTCCTACAAGCTGTACTCAAACACGTAAACCCGGTGAAACCAAAAGGTTGACGGCCTATCAAGTGCTTTGCAGCAAGCACATGGCTGCACCATTTGCTCAGCTGTCCCAGCAGTGCGACCCCTTCATCTTAGCATTCATTTATTTCTCACTCAATCTCACGTGGTTCAGTCTCATGCCTTTATTAGGGTGACGATGGCTACACGTAAGATGCTACCACGGGATAGCTGCAACCGCGCTGCTGTAGCACCTCAGCAACGGGAGGGTAGTTAATCCACCACCCCCAAAGGCAGAGGGTGGTGGAATAACTAGGCTAGGGCAATGGAAGAATTCTTCCGTCGACCTAGCGCTGTCTACAACAGGCAGGGCCGGATTTAGGGGCAGGTGACCCAGATGATGTTTGGGGCTGTTTGTGTTGTTGGCGACAAAAAGGAAAACAGAATGTTTGAAGTAAAATGTTTCTGGTATTCGGTATGTGGGTTCATTTTTCACAAACCTCCTAGAATGCTCCGGACCTTGGCAGAATCATGGAACCTTCCAGATTGTCTGAGAACTACATTTTCCTCAAACCTCCTCGAACGTAGTCAGCCGTGGGGCGGGGTGTCCACACAATTATTGTGTAATTCTGAAAGTGTACTTTTGTTTTAAGACTTAAAGAGTAAGTAAAGGTACATATCTAATGAGACGCCAAAGATATCTATCGAACCCCTAGCTGCCCAGCAATGTAAAAGAAATACTGTTCCTTCTTTTGCATAGTGTTTGATGACAGGATGTTAGTACATTTCAGTTATTCTTAAAATTAAAACGTTTCCATAAGCCTGGAGGAAACTTTTTTTTATTTGCTTATATACGGCGTGAATAAATACAGATTTCTGGATCCTAGCGTACAAATGTATCTTATATGACAGGGATAAATGAGGCATGTAAATTGTTCAGCCAAGTCGTGAAGTGGGCTAAAATGCAATAAAAAATAAGGTATTCTAAAGTTTAACAAGTGGAGGGGGAGACGCCGAAGACGCTCCTCGCCTGGGGCACCATTTGGTCTAGGGCCAGCCCTGAGAACAGGGATTAGGTCGGCTTAACTACGTCGCTCAGGGTGGATTTGTCCCACTCCTGAGAACCGCGGCTGGGTCAACTTATCTTTTGAGGGTAGACCTGGCCTGAGTGCCAATGTTGTGCAGGCACAAAACAAAGACAGCACCAGCTGGTGGGTGGTAATGCTCTTTGTCCAGGTACTTATCCAGCCCCCATCCTCACGGGACTACCTTTGCACCTCTGCTCCGTGTTGGAAAGCAAGTGAGTAGAAATGTCCCCCTGTGGTTCCTGGAGACCCTACGCTGGTGGGTGCAGACACAGTGGTGGAGGAGAGGTGGTGGGTCTCCCAGGGAGTGGGGTGACAGAGGTAGGCTAATAATAGAGGGTAGTGTGAGGGTGCTGTTCCTGGTGGGATCCAACTGTGAGTGTCAGATCAGGACAGATTGCTTCCAAAGGGGCAACTACAGCCCAAAGCTGGGGTTTCTTCACACTAAGGCAAACCAAACCAGCTAAACAGAAAATACTTTGGTCTCGCCCCACTGGCTAACCACAAGTCACACAAGCAATTCCCTTAGACACTCCAGCTTCCCAGTATCACCACCAGCAGCCACCTGTCCTGGGGATCAATGGTTATGAAAACCAACACCCCAAATAAAGAAAACGGTTCTCCCCAATTCCAAGGAATCAGGCCCCAGACCCAGGTCAATATACAAATCAGATCTTACCACAAATCACGCTGTAGCCAATCCTTTAGATTCTAAAATCTAAAGGTTTATTATAAAAAGAAAAAGGTATAGGTGAGGGTTAAGAATGGTTAAAAGAAATCAATTACATGCAGTAATGGCACATCTCTTAGCTCAGGCTTGCAGCAAAGGTAGAATAAACTGCAGGTTCAAATCAAAGTCTTTGGATGCATCCCATTTGGGGGATGGGTCAGCACCTTAGTCCAGAGTTCCCTGAGTAGCAAAGTTCCATCCAAAGCTGGAAACAAGGCAGGCTGAAGACTGGAGGTAAAAGACAAAATGGAAAATGCTTTTTCCAGCTTTTATAGACTCTCTCTTCTGGGCCAAGACCCTCCTCCTTCTTTTGCAGAGTCCGGTTGCAAGATGGAGGCTCACAGTCACAAGGTCCAATCACCAGACTTTCCAGGATTCAGTTTCTGACCAGGCAGATGACATTCCTAGAGCAGCTCGGGTGTGGACAGGCATATACAAAGTCCATTGTGTGGTCGATGTCCCTTAATGGGCCATCAGGCAGCCCCAGCGTGTCTGAGCCTTTACAGGAGCCAAGCCTAATCTTGAAGTACAGGCACCTTTAACTTTAGTTACAAAATAGATACACACATATGGAATAGATACACACATATGACTGGCATATTCATAATCGGCCATTCATAACCTGGTTGTAGGCACCCATTATGACCCCCTGTACATAAGACTGTACATAAGACTTGGTGCCACTATAGGACCCTGGTTGCAGCAATGATTTATAGGGTCCCAAATTATTTCAGTAACGTGACAGGTAGTATTAGTGGCAACATTCGAGATGGGCATGTCCAGCTCTCTAGACATACCTGAGATTGGGAGAATGAGCCCAGCAGGAAGGGACAGGAAGTCTGGACTTCTCATCCCAAATCTGCTGCACTCTGTGACCTTGAGCAACTCGCTGCATTGCCCCAGGCCTCAGTTTCCCCATCTGTAAAATGGGGACAGTGACATTTGATTACCTCACTGGGTGTTGTGAGAGTGACTCACTGCAGCTAGAGACACGAAAGCCCTACTATGTCCTAGAGTCATTAATTAACGTTTGTGCAATGCTTTCTCAGTTCTCTGTGGTTTTCTGACTTAGCCAGTGGCTCAGATGTTTGGGAAGGGGTTGATGATTCAGATTCATTTCCCTACGTTTCCCTATGTAGACAAAGCCCTTAGCAGAGAGTCCCAGGATTGCCTGATCCTTGATGGAAGCCGCACTCTATTCTAACCCCTAGTGATGGTCCCCCCAATTCAGTAGCAATGGTTCCCCCTATCTTAGAGTTGAGGGACACCAGCAGACATGAAGGAAGCTTGCACTGCTGTTCTCCATGCTGGGGACTGGGAATATCATCTCTAGTCTGCCCCCCATCACCAACCCCAGCTTAACATGCAACTCTATTCTTCCACTGCTTGTATCCGACGTGGTGGGTATTAGCCCACGAAAGCTTATGCTTCAATACTTTAGTTAATCTTTAAGGTGCCACAGGACTCTTTGTGACCTCTGCTATTCCAGACTAACATGGCTACCTCTCTGATTCTCTATTTTAATGAGTCCCTCGAAAGGATCTCCAGCAGGTTCAGCCGCAGCTTCTAATGAAGACAGGATTTGAGACCCTTTTTTGGCCTGGTTTTGTAGAATGGGGCTTGTTTTTCCTAATTAGCAATCTGGCTGACTAGCTCCTTTTCTTTTAGTCTTGACTGTGACACACACCTAAACCCAATTCCGGAGGCTATTCTAATGTGCAGGATAATGGCTTGGTTATTTGCTTCGATGCCCACAACACTCTGAATGTACTTGTCTCGGTTCTCTTGAAGTTGTAGGCGTTCCGATGGCACACATCTCTACAGCATCTAAGAACCTCACAGACATGACTGCATTTACCTTTCCAAGGCAGGACAATACCCCTGACCTTACATTATGATTGGAGAAGTGAGGGCCAGCACACTGAAGGGCCAGAGTGTAAATTCCATAGACCCATTGAAATTAGGAGACAGGCCTTTACCCACGATCATGAGCCAGAAATTGAATCCAGCTCTCCGGAGTTCCAGGGTAGCACTTGAACCAAAAACCATCCTTCCTCTCCTGGGAGCAGTGTAAACATCTCGCCCTCTCACCCACTGAGGGCTTGTTATCAGCATTCCCCAGCTAGCTTTGCCTTCGTCTTTTACTTTGCTTTCTGCAGAAGGTTGGGATCGGCTGCAGGGCATTGACTCAGCCTGTGCTGGTATTCCTCGCAAAGGGCCCAAACCAACACCCTGGATCCAAGGTCTCGATTTGCATCTTGCATTTGCACTCGGATCCATCTCGTTAGTTCCTCTTTAGGAAAATTGCCACACACTTCAGAAGTTACAAAACAGGGGCCAGATCCTCAGAGTCTCTGTCATGCCATTGAGTTCAGTGCCTGGGAAACCGTATCAGTCCCTTGACTGCGTTGGTCTGATGGTGATTTGCAGTAGGGGGACATCTAACTCCGCAAGTTTCATTTGCTTGTTTAATGCCACGTTTACCAACTTTTTAAAGACGTTTGGCTCGGTTTGGCATGAAGGATGGATGACAGTTTGAGCAGCTTCTCAAAGCGATCCAAACTGACTCACCCATTCCTGGGTGCACAGGGATAAAAGCGTGAATCATACAAAGCTGTAATGACTCACTCGGTACATGGACGCATGGATCCTTCCCTGTTGCAAACACCTTTTTGTGCGTAGGTCACTGGGTCGCAGCATCACAGGATTTCACCATTGCAAAATCTCGCTTTGGAAAGTGGCTGTGACCATCACATTTCCCTTTATCGCTATTATCCTGCTGATGCAGAAGGAGGAGATGTAGCTGTAGCTGTGGCGTACCCAAATACGGTTATCCACTGATGCTTTAAAAAACTCCCACACCCCAATCTGGATCTATGCTGGTTATGTGATATGTATGTACCTTGTAAACCTTGTATCTGTTATTTACAATCCCCTGTAACCCAAGCCTGACTCCAGATGTCCAGTACCTTACTTCTTAACTTGTGTATATTTTCATTTTAAACATTAGCTTCAATAACATTTTTAAATCTGTTAAAAAAAAGAAGTGACAGGTTACTCAGGTCAGGTCTATGCTGCGTGGGGGTCGACCTAAGATATGCAACTTCAGCTATGTGTCCTCACAGCAGTGAATCAGACGCTGCCGCTCCCCCGTCGACTCCGCTTCTGCCTCTCGCAGTGGTGGAGTTCCGGAGTCGACGGGGAGCGCGCTCGGGGATCGATTCATCGCGTCTAGACTAGACACGATAAATTGATATCCCCGTAGATGGATCACTAGCCGCCAATCCAGCGGGTAGTGTAGACCTGGCCTTAGCACGAAAGAGTGGGAAATGAAACAAGCGACCCAAGGCATGTTTAGCTGGAAGGGGCCTAGTTTAGCTGTTTCAATATCGTACTGAGGTTCTGCCTCAGTAGACGTTCAGTGCTCAGTTGAATGAGCTCAGCCCTGATGAGGTCTGTATGCTCAGGTTCCCCGCTGGTGTATAATAATGGACACAGGTCGCTGGGGTGTTGAGCAGTTTCTGTGATGGGCTGTTCTGGGTGAATCTTTACAACCTGAAACCCTGTCTGGTCTACGGGAACATGATGGGACAGCTTCGTCCTAGTGGACTGAGAGGGAGTCTTGGCTCAGACACTCACTAGCAATGTGACTTTGGACAAATCCCTTAAACTCTCTGGATCAAATTCCCCCAAGTCCAGCTGACTGGTGCACAACACAGGACAAAGGTGGCCCTTGGCCACCTTTCTGTTCATCTGATCCTAGTAGTGAACCTAGGTGTTATGCCAGCAGGCACAGTCCTCTAGGGACCAATCCACCCGCTAGGGAACTGCTAGAATATGGTGTGTGATAGCCACACCTGTGCCGCAGAACTGGGGAAGGGTATTGTGAAGTCAGCGTAGCCAGCTCCCGCGTGGGATTTCTCTAGGATGGGGACGTTCTCCGTTACTCCTCATTTACCCTCATCGAAGGGCTTGTCTCCAACAGGGAAAGTGGCCAGAAGAGCTATTCCAGACCAGCTCCCCGGGCGGACAGTCTCATCTGGACTAAAAGTGACTTTATTCTGGAATGATTACTCTGCTTTGGAGGCACCGAATTTTCCCAGAATAAAATGACTTTTACGACGGAGTGGAGTGTCTCCATGGAGAAATTCCAGCCAAATTCCCCAGGAACACACGCAGGCTACTGACTGCACTGGGGGGAGATTGCTGATTTGCCCTTCTGTACGGACTACACTGGAGTTGCTGCTGACTTACACTTGTGTGCAGTGAGAATCGGGCGCTTTGATCTACCTCATAGAAGAGGCAGATTCTCACCTGGGGCAAACTGACATAATCCCACTGAAGTCAGGAGAGAGGCTTTCCCTGGCAATGAAGCTACAGTGACTTATGTTAGCTGGCCCGAAGGGATTTAGCCACATTCATACAGAGATATGGCGGCTGAAACCCCGTTCTCTTGAATTCTAGCCGAGGCTAGTGCGTTAACTACAACCCCATCCTTCATCCTCTTGGAACACTGAGACTGGCTCTCCTCCTCTCACCCAGCTCAGCCAGCTCCAAGCTCTCTGCTGTTTTGTCATTGTCTCGTAGCTCTATCCCCCATCTGGCCTCCCAGGATCCTCTCTAAACCCACCTCTGCTGGAACCATGCCCATATTTCACACAATAGAAAAGAAAACCCGATGTGCCGTTCAGGGCATCTAGTCCCCGGCTGCCCATGATGGGCATGAGTCCTGGGGGAGTTTAGGGAACTTACACACTAGATTCTTTTCCCCAGGTGATTTAAGTGTGAAACATCATCCTCAGGTAAACAGGCATTAAGGAGCTGTATTGTAATGTGTATTTCTGAGATTCCATAATAAAATAAAGCCGGGGGGCCCAGTAAATAACAGCCAGAGTTGGTGCTCAGGATTAGCCCGAGAGATCCAGCGCGGGGTGTGGGGATTGGCATGGGCAGGCCATCAGCCTGTGGCTGTCAGGAGAATAGGACTGTAAACAGAAGAGCCAGGCTCAGCAGTAGATGAAATACACCAAGTCTACAGAGATTTAAGCACCCGCCTCATACCTGGCCTGGCCAATCCTGCCAAAGGAGAACCCAAAAAAAACGTACCTGGCCTTATAGCTCACCTCCTGCACAAACGGACATTGCCTGAGTTGGAACAGAACCAAGGATGGTTTGGGGTTTTGCCAAACCAGATGGACGGCTGATTTGGATCCAGGCTCCCTTTAGACAAAGGCCTGCGGGTCGCAGCGAGGCGGGAAGAGAATTTGGATACGTGGGTCTCTCCATGCGGCTGAATTAGGCTGATGCTAAGGTCCGGGTCACAGGCTATGCAGGAGAGCATCAGGCCCAGGGTGGTTAGATTCCCTAGGAGCTACAATTGGCCTGGGCCAGCCCAGAGCTGGAAATCCAGCATTTACTCACCAGGATCAACCAACTCCCGAGGGGGAGGAGGGTTGTAATTCAGAATAGGACCACCGGAGGGAAGCAGATGGACCCTGGTGTGTCTGAGGAAATGGTGGGCATGGTGTTGTCTGATATCACCCTGACTCTGGATGAGAAGCCAGCACGGTTTGAAAACATCCCCAGCAGGTTCTTGGCTGTGTCAAAGCTGCGTGGAAACAGGCTTCTGTACTAGAGATGAGTGAAGAGCGCCTAGCAATCCAGGCTTGTGCGGCAGGCAGAATATCTACGAGCAGCTAGCAGCTCCCTCCAGTTCATTCTTGATTTCGAATCGCTAGAAATGTTCTCACCAGTCTGTCGCTTAGCCACGTTGGGTAGTTGTGATTGGCCAGCTCAGTGTTGTGTCTGTTTCACTGTTGTCCGGACGAGTGCCGTAAGCACTGCCGTTGTGGAAAGTCGGGTGCATGACTTTGCAATGGGCTTTGGGACGTCAATCATGTCAGTAAAACTTCACTGCATATGACAGGGCTTCCCAGTGAGAATCTTCCATTGTTTCGGAGACTTTGCAGAATCCCCCATCTCTTATTTCACTTCAAACGCTGACCCACTCACCCTTGAATTAAGGATTCTGGGTATTGTAATCCAACAGGCCTGTCCTTAGCGCTATAGCTTCAAGACCCAATTTGATTTCCTCTACAAAGGCAAACAGATCTGCAATGCTGAGAAAGGGTGGCAGCATTGCCTAGCAGGGACAGCACCAGCCAGCTCCGCCACTCACTGCCTGCACAGACTTGGGCAAGCCACTTTGGGCTAGACGCACCAAGGGATTTAGGCACCAAACTGCTTCCCGAGATATCTAGGGGCTGCTGGCATTCTTGAAACCTGCACCCAGCTGCTGCCTGATCCAGTAGGCACCAGTGGGCATGTGCAAAAGCAGTGAGGTCCTGCCAGCCCTGCACACCTAACGAGCTGCTTAGAGCTCATGCCTCAGCCCTGGTGACCTGCCTCGCTCCCCAGCAGGACCCGATCCTGTAGGTGTTCTCGGGGCGCATCTACTGGGTTGGCTCTCACACCTACAACAGCCCAGAATACCCAGTAGCCAGGGGGCTCCAGGCTCCCTTCTGGGAGGTTGGAGACCTGGGTTCCAGTCCTTGCTCCAGAGCAGTGATTTGAAGCGGGGTCTGCTCCTACCCAGCAAGCTGTTGGCTCTAAGGAGGGTCTGAGAAGAGGCTGGCCAGACTTAGGCCCCCAATTCCAGCCGAGGGCACCAGCTGAGAGTCCTTTGCAGAGAGAAGCTCCCAGATCAATGGGCTTTGGGTGTCTATGCACCACTGGGGCTCTGGGCCGTAAGCCCTGCCCCCTTTCCTCTGCATGTCAGTCCTGGCTGGCTTAGAAAGCTCCCGGCTCAGCTGGGTGGCTTCTGAGGATCGCTGGCTCACCTCGCTCTCCCCATGCGTTATATGGGGCCCGGAGCACCAAACTCTCAGCTGGGGGCCTAGGCGATCGACATTGCAATGCTGAGCACCGCGGGGCCTAAAACCCTTTGTGCATCTAGCCGTTAGCCTCTCCGGCTACGTCCCCCCATGCGCCGAATTTGACAGCAGGTGTCAGGTGTGGCTCTTGCAAAAGTTGGACCCCCGCCACCCCCCGGAAGTGCTGAGAAGACTGTCCCAGTGGTGTCGACCATGCTGCAGCCAGGCAGATGCCCAGGGGATCGAGGAGCCTGGCTCGGTTTGTCCCAAAGAGCGATGAACCTGGCTGCCCCAGCCAGCCATGCCCAGCAGGGAGACTGGGGTAGGGGGGTGGAATTACCCATCACAGCAGCTCTCTGACACAAGAAGCCATAAGAAACGGGGGAGGATTTTTCTAGAGCCCATTGGGCGCTGTCTTTCCTGGGTAGGGTGACCAGACAGCAAGTGTGAAAAATCAGGACATGGGGTGATAGGAGTCTATATAAGAACAAGACCCAAAAATTGGGACTGTCCCTATAAAATTGGGACATCTGGTCACCCTATTCCTGGGCATGCTCCACCCTGCCCCAGTGAGAAGGGAGGATACCCCGGTGAAAAGTGGGCGAAGGCACCGTGAGCGAGTTGCTAGCCCGAGGCGGCTCAGCGGGCTCGCTCCTCCGCCTGCACCGCACGGCCTGCTCGACATGCAGCTAGCCAGTGCCAGCCGGGGATAAACAATTACACAACCCCTGGATGACTTGCGATTGCAGATTTCCTCCCCGGTGTACTCCTATACTCCGAGAGCCGAGGGGGGGGAGCTGTCCCCCTCTGACCCCGGAGCTCAGTTCTTCAGAGCAGCCTCCAGGCCTGGGGGATCTGCAGAGCGTTGCCATGGATTTGGGGCGGCCAGATTTTGCCAGGAGACCCTGAGCAGAGGCCTCAGGAAACCAGTGGCTAAGGGACAGGGCCAAAGTGTGGGGCAGCGCCCCGGGCTTTGGGCTTTGCAGCAGCCTCGGGGTCGCCCTCAGGTTTTGGAGTTCGGGCCTGGGCAGAGCTGGATCCGAGGCTGGTGTGAGCAGCAGGACTCCCCTGCGTTAGCCGACAGGGCCCATCCACAGCCAAGCTCTCAGCCATTGCCTACCTCCCCTCCCCAGCACACACAGTGGGACCTGGCCCCCACCACACACCCACAACACAATGCACAGCCAGAGCGTGCCCCACCCGCACCACACACAGACAACGCACAATGCACAGCCAGATTGTGCCTCAGCACCACACCCCACATACACAATGCACAATCCACCCCAGCCTGTGCCCCACACCCACAACACAATGCACAGCCAGAGCGTGCCCCACCCGCACCACACACAGACAACGCACAATGCACAGCCAGATTGTGCCTCAGCACCACACCACACATACACAATGCACAATCCACCCCAGCTTGTGCCCCACACCCACAATACACAATGCACAGCCAGATGGGCAGGTGGTGGGGAGGATGGAAGTAGCTATGCCCAGGATGGAGGGGCAGAAGAATCGCGGGGAGGGGGAGGATGCCCTACCGGGGCACAGGGTGGGCTTGTTGGAGATGATTTGGCAGCTCCCGGGGTGGGAAGCAGGGGGACAGCTGGGGGTAAGGGAGGCACAGCTGGGAGAGGGTCCAGGGGCCAGGGATGGGGCCAGAGTAGAGCTGAGGGTGGGGGTGGGGCTGGGTGGCGCTCCCCCTCTGCCTCCCATGGGGGCTGGCCCAGATTCCCCCCGCCCCCCAAAAGTTCCTCTTCTGGAATAGTCTGAGTGGGACACAACCAGGCTCTTCCATGGAGCTGTCCATGTTCTGTGGGTCTAGAGAGAGTCAGGGAAGTGGGTGATCTGTCTGTGGATGGGGGGGGGGTGAGGGGTGAGAGAGAGAGCTGGGGGAGGGGTGATTAGTCTGTGGACACTCTATGGCTGGGTGTGAGGGGGGGAATGGGTGATCTGGCTGTGGATGGGGGGTGGATGGGGGGTGGGGTGACAGCTGGGGGCGCGGGCGGTCTGGCTGTGGATAGTGGGTGGGTGGGTGTGGGGCGGGGAGTGGGTGGATGGGTGTGAGGGAGAGAGCTGGGGCTGCGGGCGGTCTGGCTGTGGACAGTGGGTGGGTGGGTGTGGGGCGGGGAGTGGGTGTGCGAGTGTGTGAGGGAGAGAGCTGGGGGTGCGGGCGGTCTGGCTGTGGATAGTGGGTGGGTGGGTGTGGGGAGTGGGTGGGTGGGTGTGAGGGAGAGAGCTGGGGGTGCGGGCGGTCTGGCTGTGGATAGTGGGTGGGTGGGTGTGGGGCGGGGAGTGTGTGTGCGAGTGTGTGAGGGAGAGAGCTGGGGGTGCGGGCGGTCTGGCTGTGGATAGTGGGTGGGTGGGTGTGGGGCGGGGAGTGGGTGGGTGGGTGTGAGGGAGAGAGCTGGGGGTGCGGGCGGTCTGGCTGTGGATAGTGGGTGGGTGGGTGTGGGGCGGGGAGTGGGTGGGTGGGTGTGAGGGAGAGAGCTGGGGGCACTGGCGGTCTGGCTGGGGATAGTGGGTGGGTGGGTGTGGGGCGGGGAGTGTGTGTGAGGGAGAGAGTTGGGGGTGCGGGCGGTCTGGCTGTGGATAGTGGGTGGGTGGGTGTGGGGCGGGGAGTGGGTGGGTGGGTGTGAGGGAGAGAGCTGGGGGTGCGGGCAGTCTGGCTGTGGATAGTGGGTGGGTGGGTGTGGGGCGGGGAGTGTGTGTGCGAGTGTGTGAGGGAGAGAGCTGGGGGTGCGGGCGGTCTGGCTGTGGATAGTGGGTGGGTGGGTGTGGGGCGGGGAGTGGGTGGGTGGGTGTGAGGGAGAGAGCTGGGGGTGCGGGCAGTCTGGCTGTGGATAGTGGGTGGGTGGGTGTGGGGCGGGGAGTGGGTGCGAGTGTGTGAGGGAGAGAGCTGGGGGTGCGGGCGGTCTGGCTGTGGATAGTGGGTGGGTGGGTGTGGGACGGGGAGTGGGTGGGTGGGTGTGAGGGAGAGAGCTGGGGGTGCGGGTGGTCTGGCTGTGGATAGTGGGTGTGGGGGGGGGGCGGGGAGTGTGTGGGGGGGTGCAGGTCCGGCGACAGGGGGGTACTACGGGTACAGGTGTACCGGGGCCCCGGACTTAAGGGGAGCCCCCTTAAGTCCGGGGCCCGGTACACAGCTGTACCCGTAGTCATCCCCCCTTGTCGCCGGGCCTGTCGGAGTGATTGGAGAGCGCGCGCCGCTCCGCGGGGGCGGGGGCCAGCGAGCGGGGCTGGGGACACCCGGGGCCGGGAGCCAATGGCAGCCCAGCGGGGGGAGGCGGGGCAGCCGCGGAGCGCCGAGCCCACCGGAGCCGGGAGCGACGCTCCGGCTGCCGCTGGCGCGGGCAAGAGTCATTCATTGTTGGAGATGAAGAAGCAGGTGGAGGAATGAAAGTAGAAGAGACAGCGTACCTAAAGAGGGAGGAAAGGATAAGGGGATTATGCCCGGAGCTGACCAGGTGTGTCACTGATTCTCCATCAGCACTCTCTGCCACCCAAGGGATCAGCCACCCACTGGCTGGTCCGAATGGCGGAACAAAACTCTGACTGGCATCCTCACTCCTAGTCTATGGGTGAGCGGTGAACTCACCCTTCCACCCTCCACAGTCTGACAGCCTCATGCTGTCTGTGTGTTCCCACTCTCCTTACTCCCCCCACTCCTTCCTTCTCCAGCTGACAATGGGCTGGTCAGTTGCCAGCTCTCACAGTATTTGGGGCTTTGCTCTGTGTCTCAGGCCATAGATTCAAGCAATGAATGGAAAATCTCAGTTGTCAGATCAAAATAGAAGAAGGTTTCTAGCTCTCGTGGTTGAGAGACAAGTTTGAAAATCTGAACCTAGTGACCGTGAAACGCTCCAGAACCAGAATACGAAGAAACCAACATTTAAAAACAAACAAAACCCCCTCCTGTTTCTGTGGTGGGAAGACTACTGCTGTGTCTCTGCTACACAGGCCCTCATGCCAATGAGCACAACCCTTCCCCCTGACGTGGGATGGCTGCAGCCGTGTAGCAGAGCAGAGAGCATTGTATAACGTGTGTTATATTAGTGCAATTCACACAATGTGCCACAGTTTATTTTGCTTGCAGGACAGCCCTTCTCTGCATCCCGGGGGCCCAGGGAGGGGAGGGGAGAGGAAAGGAACGCAGCGCCCACTGAAAGTAGAGCTCTGTACGGGGAAGAGGAAGAAAGCCAGTGTTACTATTTCTACAACTCCTGTCACAACCCCGGGCCTCAAGGGATCAGCGCTGTCCTCTGCAGCTCACAGATAAGCTGATAAATGTTCCCCCCCCCTCTGACACCTCTGCCTCCATCAGTGGCCCCGAGAGTTTCCAGGGAAAAGCATTTTGTCTGCTCTTTCAGTTACTGATAAGGTGTCTTCGAAGAAATTCATGAGTTAGCAGCAAAAACAACTTCATGTGCACAGCACCTTTCCTCCTGAAGGATCCCAAGCTATTTGCATGCTATATAGACAGTACAAAATCCAGGCCTGGCGACAAGGGGGGACTACGGATACAGCTGTACCGGCCCCGGACTTAAGGGGGCGCGTCGCTCCATCTTCCCCTCCCAGCGAGTCGCGTCCGGAGCAGCGGGACCCAGCGGGCGATCCACGTAGGCCCGGGCAGGGCAGGGCGCGGGCGGCGGGAGACCGGCCGGGGGGGGGGCACAAACAATCAGAGTACGGGGCCCCAAAATTTCTGTCGCCAGCCCTGGGTGGGTGGGTGTGAGGGAGAGAGCTGGGGGTGCGGGCAGTCTGGCTGTGGATAGTGGGTGGGTGGGTGTGGGGCGGGGAGTGGGTGGGTGTGAGTGTGTGAGGGAGAGAGCTGGGGGTGCGGGCGGTCTGGCTGGGGATAGTGGGTGGGTGGGTGTGGGGCGGGGAGTGGGTGTGTCTGAGTGTGTGAGGGAGAGAGCTGGGGGGCGCTGGCGGTCTGGCTGTGGATGGGGGGGTGCATCTGTGTTACAAACAGCTGTCTTCTACACTACAGCTTCCATTATTATCATTGACGATGTGAATCGAGGCAGCTCCAAGCCACAGTGCTGGGTGCTGTACAAACACAGAACAAAGAGACGACTGGGGACCCGGAGGTGGACGAGACAGACGGTGGGAGCAGGAAGTGATGATGAAATCTTGATGACCACCTTGATTAACAGCTGTCACAGTGAACCCTACTGCGGAACGCTTCCACCATGGCTGTCACGGCTGGAGAATTACCTTGTGTAAGCAACACTGAGTAATCAGCAGTGAGCAAGGATTGCTGGAGTCCAAGGGTAGAAGGGATCATTGTGACCAGCTAACCTGACCTCCCATATAGCCAGGCATGTCCCCAGAATAATCCCTAGAGCAGATCCTTTAGGAAAACACCCAGTCTTGTTGTAAAATGATGAGGGATGGAAAACCAACCCCGACCCTTGGTAAATTATGCCAATGGTCAATTATGTTCACTACTAAAAACTGACGCCTCATTTAGTCTGAATTCGTTCTAGCTTCAAGTTCCATTAGATCTATTACACCTTTCTCTGCTAGAGTGAAGTGCCCAGTGTTAAAATATTTTCTCCCTGTGTGGTTACTTTGCTCAAGTGACCCTTTAAAGCTTAGATTGAGCTCCTTGAGTCTCATGGACTCCAATCTGACTCCTCTCCAATAGCTAACCAAGAAAACAGAATTCACAGATGTATTGGCCTAGGCACCCCATTAAGACACATACATAACTCCTGCTGGTGTTGCTGAGAGTTGTGGGCAAGTATCAAGGAGAGAACAGATCCCCCAACAACACAATTGTGAGTTTGAGGACTCAGTGTTTCCTGATCTGATTGCTTCACTGTGATATTGTTGCATCACCATTGCAGACATCCCTGGCTTAGGCAATCAAGATATATGCGCAATCAAGTAATGACTTCCAAGGAGCTGTGATGAAACAAAAACAGGAGCTGTCCGGATCACTTGGGGGCCTGATCTCTCTCTTATCCTGATGTAAATCTGAAGTAACTTCACTGATGTCAATGGAGCTACCCCCGCAGAAAATGGATGTAAATGAAGGGAGAACAAAGTCCTTGGATGTTAAATACGTGACTAAGGGAGATGGATAATTCTGGAGGAACTAGGCTGGAAATGAAAAGAAGAGCAAGATTCTGGAACAGCTTCCCGATGGGAGTAGAGTGGGCAAAAAACCTACCTAGGTTCCGAATGGAGCTTGATAAGTTCATGAACATGATTGTATGAGGAGTTTTCCTGAGATAGCAGGAATTAGTGTCAATGGCCTAGCAGGTCCCTTCTAGTCCTGTGTTCCCAGGAGAGCGGGGTAAAATGTATGATATAGATAGATAGATAGATAGATAGATAGATAGATAGATAGATAGATAGATAGATATTGCACTTCACCTCTGCCTCACCGTTATGAATTGGAAGTATCTTGCACGTATCATCATGATAGAACAGGGTCTTGAGCAGGAACCTGAAGGAGAACAGGTGGTAGGTTTCATGCATTCGTGCAAAGCAGGTGTTCCATGCATAGGAGACCGCATGGACGAAAGTTCAGATGAATGGGTGAGGTAGATACCATTGGCAGAGCACAATGGACAGGTGTCAAGAATCAGAGAGGTAGCCGTGTTAGTCTGGAATAGCAGAGGTAACAAAGAGTCCTGTGGCACCTTAAAACTAAAGTATTGAAGCATAAGCTTTCGTGGGCTAATATTAGCTCACGAAAGCTTATGCTTCAATACTTTAGTTAGTCTTTAAGGTGCCACAGGACTCTTTGTTACCAATGGACAGGTGATGATGGATTAAAGATAAGGTTGGACAAATAGGGGCAGGCAGTCATATGAAGGGCCTTGAAGGTGAGGACAAGAATCACAGAATTGGAAGGGACCTCAATAGGTCACCTGCTCCAGTCCCCTGCACTATTATCTAGATCATGGGTGTTTGTCAAACCTGTTCTTAAAAATCTCCAATGATGGAGATTCCACAACCTCCCTAAGCAATTTGTTCCAGTGTTTAACCACCCCGACAGCTAGGCTGATCTAACCTAAATCTCCCTTGCTGCAATTTAAGCCCATTACTTCTTGACTTACCCTCAGTAGATAAGAAGAACAGTTTATCACCCTCCTTTTTATAATAGCCTTTTATGTACTTGAAGACTGTTATCATTTCTGTCCCCCTCCCCTCCCCTTCTCTTCTCCAGACCAAACAAATCCAGTTTTTTCAATCTTGTCTCATATGTCATGTTTTCTAGACCTTTAATCTTTTTTGTTGCTCGCCACTGGACTTTCTCCAATTTGTCCACATCTTTCCCTAAGTGTGGTGCCCTGAACTAGATACAAAACTCCAGTTGAGGCCTAATCAGTGCTGAGTAGAATGGAAGAATTATGTCTTGTGTCTTGTTTACAACAATCCTGCGAATACATCCCAGGATGACGGTCGCTTTTTTTGAAACAGTATTACATTGCTGACTCATATTTGGCTTGTGATCACGATGCCCCCCAGATCCATTTCTGTCGTACTCCTTCCTAAGTAGTCATTTCCCATTTGTGTATTTTGTAATGATTCCTTCCTAAGGGGAGTACTTTGCATTTGTCCTTATTGAATTTCATACTATTTATTTCAGAACATTTCTCCAGTTTGTCAAGCTCATTTTGAATTCTAATCCAGTCCTCCAAAGCTCTTGCAACCCTTCCCAGCTTGCTATCATCTGCAGTCTTGATAAGTGTACTCTCTATGCCAATCTCCAAATCATTTATGAAGATATTAGATAGAACCAGAGCCTGGATAGATCCCTTTGGGACCCCACCCGTTATGCCCTTCCAGTTTGATTGTGAACCACTGAGAACTACTCTCAGAAGACACTTTTCCAAGCAGTTGTGTACCCAACTTATAGGAGGGTCACTTAAGCTGTATTTCTCTAGTTTGTTTATGAGGTTATGTGAGACAGTATCAAAAGAAGGAGGGGGAGGAGTTGAGGGAGGGAGGGGAAGGAGTCGATCAGTGTGGTCGGTGGACCCCCTGGAATACCCTCGCAGACCCCCGTTTGAGAAACACTCTTTCTAGGGTGTGTTTCATCAGGCCCTACCGACGTAAGGACATCTAACTTTTCTAAATAATTCTTAACGTGTTCTTCTCCTAGTGTATCCTCAGATCTTACCCTGCTTACACTGAGGCGCACGATGTTAGTCAACCAATCACTGCTAACTTTTTTGGTGAAAACCAAAACAAAAAATGCACTCAGCATTTCAGGCTTTGTGCATTTTCTGTTATTGTCTTTCCCTCCGTATTGAATAATGGGCCTAGCTTGTCACTGGTCTTTCTCTTGTGTCTAGTGTATTTGTAAAACCTTGTCTTGTTGCCCTTTATGCACCCAGCTAGTTTAATTTTGTTTCTTTGCCTTGGTTTATAAAATTTTGTCCCTACATTCTTGTGGTTTTTCATATTCATCCTTCATAATTTGACCTACCTTCCACTTTTTGCATGACTCTTTTTTGAGTGTGTGATCATTGAAGATCTCCTGGTTAAGCCAGCATGGTCTTTTATTATGCTTCCTATCATTCCTATATGCTCTGGGACAGTTTGCTCTTGTGCCCTTAATAACGTCTCTCAAAAATTGCCAACTCTCCTGAACTCTTTTTTCCCTTAGACTTCTTTCTTGTGGGATTGTATCTACCAACTCCCTGAGTTTGCTGAAGTCTGCCTTCTTGAAATCCTGTGTCTTTATTCTGCTTTTCTCCCTCCTACCATTCCTTAAAATCACAAACTGTCATTTCATAATCACTTTCACCCAAACTGCCTTCTGCCTTCAAAATCTCGACCAGTTCCTCCTTGTTTGTCAGAATCAAATCTCGACCAAAATGGATGATGTTGTGGGTTGTTTAAAAAAATCCCCATCCATTGCTTCTTGCTGGCTCGGTGATCTGCAGTAGACACCAACCATGATGTCACCATTGTTTTTTACCCCTTGTATCATTCCCCACCGACTTTCAACAGGCCTGCCTCCCACTTCTATCTCATCCTCAGCGCAAGTGTAGATCTCTGATTTACAAAGACCCACCCTCCTCCCTTTTTTCCCTGCTCGTCCTTCCTGAACCAGTTGTGCTCTCTGTGCCAATATTCCAGTCACAGGAATTATCCCACTAAGTTTCTGTAATGCCAATTATGTTGTAAATTGTGGTTAGTCACCAGTATTTCAGGTTCTTCCTGTTAATTCCTTATGCTTCTTGCATTAATACACAGACATTGAAGATGTTCATTGGATTTCCCCTCTATATTCCTTCATCTCTACTTTGTCCCTGTCGGGATTGCCCACGCTCCCTGCCAATTTCCAACCCTTCCCCCAGGTCTCCATGTTCTGGATCTACCTGTGGACTTTTGTTACCTGCCCTCGTTGAACCTAGTTTAAAACCTGCCTCACTAGGGTAGCCAGTCTCTACACAAAGATACTCAACCCCTTCCTTGATAGGGAAAACCTCATCTCTGCTCCCCAGTCATTCCTCTTGGAAGTGCATCCCAGGGTCAAGGACGTCGAAGCCCTCCTGGCGACCCATCTGCATAGCCATGCATTTGCCTCCAGGATGTGTCTGTCTCTGCCTGGGTCCCTTCCCTTGACCGGAAGGCTGAATGAGAACACCACCTGAGCCTACAACTCCCTCACCCTCACTCACGGAGCCCTGTAGTCACTTCTGATCGGCTCAAGGTCATATTTGCATATCATTAGTGCCTACTAAGGAGCAGCCCGGGGTAGTAGTCAGAGGGCCGATGATCCTCAGCAACCCTTCCGTAATGTCTCAGCTATGGGCCCGGCCGGCAGCACAGCTCCCAGGATAACAGGTCAGGCCAGCAAATGGATGCTTCTGTCCCCCTTAAAAGTGAGTCACCAACCACCGCCTCCCCTCTTGTCTTCTTGGGAGTGGTGGCCATGATCCTCCCAGGCTTGGGGGTACCTGGCTTCTCCTCCTCCACTGCTGGGGGAGATTTCTCAGCCCTCGTCGCCAGGACAGCCGTCTTCCTCCCGGGGAAGGAGACATTTCCTCTTCCCCGGTGGTGCTGCTGCAGTCCTCTCCGGCTGGATCACTTCCTCAGCCTGGGAGGTCTCCACAGGCCTGTTTTCAAGAGGCTTGAACATGACGTGGCAGAACATGGGGAACCAGCTGAAGGGTTCACTGAGAGGGGCAGTGTGGTCAGAGAAGGCCTGGGGCAGGGCAACACAAGTATTGGGGAGGCCAGAGCGGAGAAGGAGGCTGAAGTGATGGAGAGGAGCGATGATGCTGCAGTGTGGGTGAACAGCAAAGAGTGGATTGTGGAAATGTTACTGAGGAAGAACCTGGCTAAAAGTAAAAGCTGTGTATCTTTCATCCTACCGAATAGCAGGAAAATTCACTGCGTGCCTAGTCTGACTCTCCCTATCCCACGGGGAATATATCAGGGGAATAACATTCATAGAGCCGTGGGATTTATACTCACGACGGTCCCAACCCACAAAGTTTGGGGCCCAATATCCCAAAAGTGCAGAAGCATTTGAATCTGGGGTCTTGGTTCAGAGCTACTGTGAGGCCAGACACAGGCTGTAGTTTATGATTCCCGAGGAATTTACCTAGGGCTGATATGATTTGAGCAAGGTGAATGATAGGGCAGCTGATAAACCGAATGCTGGCCTGAGTCGGAATACATATGTAACCCTTCTGCCCATCAGAGTTGGCAGCAACAAGGGCCGGGTTCAGTATCCAGGGGTTCCATTCTAATGACACAATACAAAACCGGCTCGAGCCCCCACCCAGTGACCTGGGACAACCATATACCACCCTTCTGGGCGCCTCTAAGAGGCAATACTTCCCCTCTCGCAAGCACAGAGTCTGAGTGTACCAAAACCCTTTTAATGACAGAGAGAAGCACTGTGGCATATTATTGGGTAAACACCACAAACAAAAGTCACAAACCAAACCATGAACCAGAATACACACACACACACACACACACACACACACACGCACGCAAATGGGCTGTGTCCTTTCCCTTGGGTTCTTGAGTCCCACAAGCCCCAAAGTCACCCAAAGTCCCAAAAGTCCAACAGCCCCAGCAGAGTTCAAAAGTTCATTAGCAGAGTTGTACCTCCCCACTGGGGTGGAAAGGGGGGGGCAGGTTATGGGGCATCTTACGTGGTCAGAGGCCGACTGCCCCACCTCTCCAGTCGTGCTGCAGTCCTCACTATGAGCCATTCCATCAGGTGCCCAGGAACTGCTCTGCTTTCTCCAGCCGCTCTGCTCTGTCAGCCGCTGTACGCCGTCAGCCACTCCACTAGCGGTGACCCAAATGGCTCCGCTCCATCCACTGGCGGCAGCCACTCTGCTAGCAGTCACCCAAGCTGCTCCCGCTCGGTCCGCTGCGGCATCTGCAGCTCATCACCAGCCACTCTGCTAGTGGTGATCCGACTGGCTCTACTCCATCCACTGCTCAGCAATACAATTTCAGCCCCCCTACAGGGCTTAGTGATCTCAGCTCTTAAGTGATTTCAGCTCATAGAGGGGCCTTAGTGCAGAGGCACCACCAGACCCAAAATGACTTCAGCTCAGTGAGCTGAAGTTAGACTCCTAATGGAAGCAAAAATCAGCTCTAACATTCCACAGGAGAGAGGCCAGGTGCAATAGGCCTGTGAGGCCCTCACCACAAGGTATAGAAGCCTGTCCACCGCCTCTCTCAATTCAGTGGGTTTTGGAACCCCTGTCCCTTGTCTAGTGAGCGCTACCCAGCTGATGGAGAGTCCCTCCAGCATGCCAAAGGCCAAATACATGTCCCAATCCCTCATTCACATAAACAGGTTAATCAACACCTTATCATTCTTGCCCCAATACCAGAGAAACTGGGGGTCCCACAGTAGCCAAAGTGACCATTTGGGCTGTTAGAGTGCAGGCTAGGTGTGGTGGGTGTGTCTATGCAAATAAGATGTTATTTTCCAAAAGTCACTGCAATTCCTGCAATTCACCACCAAATGTCACTCATCCTGACACTGCATACACATAGTTGGTACCAAGCCAACACAGATCACCACGTGGAGAAGAGCCTGGGCAAAGTTTGGGTCCCCCCTGCTCAGCATTAGCTGCCGTGAGGGCATGTGGATCCCCACCCGGGATTGCGTTAGAATGGCCCCAGAGGAGAGGCCCATCTGTTAAGAGCACAGATCCCATTAGGGAACCATGGCTGTTCTTCAGGAGTAATGCAGAGACTCAGGCCTCCTGTTTCAAAGCTTTGGTGGCAGGAGGGAGTATGGCCTAGCCATTAAATTTGGATTCAGGATTCCTGGGTTTTGCTCCCAGCTCTGACACTGATGTGCTGTTTGGCCTAGGGAAGCCACTTAGCTAATTAGTGCCTTGGTTTCCTCTTTATCCCAGCAGGATTGTGAAATCTGATTAAGCCTCAGACCCATGTGTGAGGTGGGGAATTTTCCTTCTTCCTGTTTTAGAGATGGGGAAATAGAGGTGCAGAAGTTAAATGACTTGCCCAAGGCTAGTCAGGGAGTCAGTGTCAGAATTCAGATGTTCCTTGTCCTGCATTCTGACCAACAGGTGTATATCTGTCCCTGGCGCTGTGCACATATTTCTCTTTATAAACTGTTGTTCTGGGCGACAGAATGAGTTTGTGCAGAAGCTGGAATTTAGCACTGATTCACAGGCTGCTGTGACTGGCTGCCCCAGAATGCCATGTGATCTCGGTAGTTCCAGGACCGGAAGGATTTAGCTCCTCCGCTGTCGCACCTCCACCTTTCCAAACCCCAGTCCCACTGAGCTGCACTGAACCCCAGGTTCTCACCTTGCCATGGTCCATCAGGGTCAGGCTCCATCATTCCGGGAGAACCAGCTCCTCGAAGCAAGGTGAGATTTTATCATAATCTGCAGCACGTCTACACCCCTGTGTTCTGTGCCTCTCAAAGACCAAGGGGGCAGATTTTCAAGTGATCAGCACCCAATGGGCTGAGTTCTTCTGAGAATCCCACCTCTTCATTCAGTGCCTCTTTGGGAACTGAGCTCCTCTGAGTATCTGGCCTCAGTTACGTAGTGTAGACAGCACCCCTGGCCCTGTACCTGGGTCAACTCTTGGGTACTCAGCACTTATCCTCAGGTCTTAACTGTGGCGTTCGATTCTCTTCTCCCGCTTCCAAGAAGTTCCCCAGCGCCGAAGCTTGGAACCGGGGCATTTGCAAACATCCAGAGCCAATACCAACGCCCGAGTGTTGAGCTCACTTGAGGCTACTGGGGGGGGCCAGGAGGGGAGGAGATCCAGATATGCTGGTGAAAGCCGTGTCAGAAGGTAAATTGTAGCTGGGCACAACTCAGTGTTGTCACCTCTGAGATTGGCCAACGGGGAGAAAGCCAACGAGTTGCAGCATCTTCAGGCGTCGCGCACCGTCGCACGCCAAGGGGCTCACAGACCCCGGAGTGAAGGTGTGGTCTCAGGCCAGCTCGTGCCCAGCACCACAAAACCACCAGCCAATCAGCAGGCCAAGGACTGACTGACCCCTAACGAGGACACGGCTGTCTGAGCACACGGGTGCAGGGTGAAGTGAGGGAAGCTGTCACCACCACGGCCCCTGCTGTGCTTTTCCCAGCCTGGAGCTCGTCCTTAGAGATCAGACCAGGGGGTCGGCAACCTTTCAGATGCGGTGAGCCAAGTTCACTGGGGTTGAAGGGGTCGCGTGCCCGTGATACATTTTGATGTTTTTAGACAGTCTCTCTCTGAGTTCATATGATGTAACTAAACTAGTTGGATTTAAAGTAAAGATGGTTTTAAAATCTTTAAGAAGCTTCATTTAAAATAAAATTCAAATGCAGATCCTCTCAGTTTGCTGTGCTCCTTGCCCTGCCTTTTCCTTGCTGAGTTTTCCAATGTGGGCCACAGCAGAGGGCTGGGCCGAGGCCGGGAGCAGAGAGGCTGGCAGCGGGCTGAGCCGGGCCGGAGGTCTGGACCCCAGCTCGCAGGGGGCCGGCAGCCATACCCCCAGACCCTCAATGGGCTGAGCGGGACCGGCGGCTGGTATCCCAGCAGGCTGAGCAGGGAGCTCGGCTGGCAGCGGCGTGCCATTAAAAAGCGGCTTGTGTGCCACCTTTGGCACATGTGCTGCAGGTTGCCGACCCCTAGTGCTCAATGGTGAGTGAAGCTTTCACTGGGGCCGGCAACACATCCGATGAGGCCACTGGCTGCCCCGCTCCAGTGCTGATAGTCCTCCAGGGCCTTCCCACCCGGAAGAACAGACCAGTTCTCCCACAGTTCTTCTGGGGCTGTCCTGCCAGACGTCCTAGCGATGAACCTGGATGAGTGCTGCTGGGACTGGGGATAGGGCTCAGGCCAAGCTAAGCCAGGTGCTCAGCCTTGCATCCCCGCCCCCCCTTCTCTCTGCAGGGAATTCATTCCCCACGTGTTTAGCATCCCCTCTGTCAGCCACTCGGTCAGGGCTTGGAGGAATTAATATGACGTGGGCCTGTCCAAATTCTTGCTGCCAGGGGTCATGGCTATTCAACCCCTGCTCAGTTTTCCATGGCTGTTCACTCGAGTCCAATAGCTTATATCTCGGGGCCTTCATCCAACCTGCAGAACCAAACCCACAGCCGGGGAGAAAGCCACATGCGGACACAATCCAGGGGTGCTCAAGGCAGACTGGTGTTTGCAGAGCCCTGGGGAGCCTGCAACTGGAATTGCAGAGAGCGGGAGGGCTGCAGGTCACTGACAGAGCTGTGGGGAGACAGGCACTGGAAGGACAGGGGGGGCTGCAGGTCAGGACTGAGGTGCATTGACAGAGTTTTGGGGAGTCAGGCTGTGGAAGGACAAGGGGGCTGCAGGTCAGGACTGAGGTGCACTGGCAGAGCTGTGGGGAGACAGGCACTGGAAGGACACGGGGGCTGCAGGTCAGGCCTGAGGTGCGCTGGGAGGACTGGGTTTGGGGACGTTTGCACCACACCTGGCTCCGGTGAGTGTGAGCTTAGCAGCTGCTGCTGTATTGCTGGAAGCTGCCTTGTGCACTCAGGGTGCGTGCGTGGGAAAGGCCTTCCAGCTACTTGGGGGGGTTAGCGCTGAAGCTGTGATCGTGAGCAAGTTCCCTTGTTTTAAAAAACAGAGCCAGCCTTGATAAACGCTGCTTCACCCACAGGGTCTTTTCTCCTGGCGCCTCCCCAACCTGCACCCCCGGGGCCCAGGCGTGCGTCATGGCCCCCAGGGGTTCACTCGGTCCAAACCAGCCAGCCCCAGGTTGACCCCAAACTTCCTGCTGGAAGATGCCGGAGCAGATAACCGGTGGGCTGTGAGACAGCAGAAGAGGGGAGGGAAGCAGGAGAAAGGGAACCTGGCTCAGTTTCACACCTTGCTCAATTGCCTGACTAATCCCTGGGGTTACAATGCCTCCTGCACCCAACAGCTGACTCAGAGGGACAGAAGGGCTCCTGGGAGGCAGGAAGCAGGCAGCGCTCTGCTCAGGCCCCCCCACGGCAACCTGCTCCCACCCCCACCTTGTCCCGCCCTCACGCTTCACTGCCTCAGCCCAAAGCTTCCACCCGCCCGCCCCAGGGTTTGCCAGAGCTCAGCAAGTGCCCCTAGGGTGCAGCACCTACTTGGAACCAGGCACAGGGCACTCCCTGTGCTGCATGGAACCACAGAAATGGAGGCCCTCGCCCAACCCCTTGCGCCATAGCAGGCCCAGTTAAATCTAGACCATTCCTGACAGGTGTCTGTTCTTAAGTGAGAGAGCCTCAGTTACCCTATCTGTAAAATGGAGATAATGCCCAAGCCACCTTTTTAAAGCACTGGGAAATCTGATGAAAAGAACTCTCAGGTCCATCTCCATTTCCATTAGCCTTCACACGTGCTCCCACCTAGCTGATCCGCTGGGGAGGTGAAAGGGGTGATAGTGACTTTCCTACCAGAACACCCTGCCCGTTGTACTGCAAGGAAAGTTGCAGGACAAGGTGGGGGCCTTGAGCTTACACTGCTTGTAAAGCTCATGCCTAAAGCCAGCCCTGTCCAGAGCCAACGTACCAGTGCTAGCTCTAATTGAGCTAGCGTGGTAAAAATAGAAGTGTAGCCCCAGCGGTGGGTGGAGTTAGTCATCTAAGTACAATCCCCTCCAAGAGGCTAAGTATGTATTTGGGTGGCTAGCCCATCCCGCTGCTCGCGCCATGGCCTTCCTCCTATAGTGGAATGAGTCACTGATGCTATCAAAGAGCTGTCGGAAGCCTAGGGTCCAAGCAGTCTCTAGTCTTACTTGTGTTTTAAAATAACCTCTTTGCCCCCTTCATGACGAATGAGGAAGGCCTGGAAGGTTTGTGTGTTTTGTAAGAGGTGTACGTGGCTGGGGGGAGATCTGCTTGATTAGCTCGTCTCTGCTCTGGAAGTGGAAGAATTATTGAGATGACGTCACAAGAGAGGCAACGTTTAGCAGTTGAGAAGGGAAAGGAATTTGCGTCTCCAAAACATTGGGTTTTGTTTGCTCTTCTTAACATCTCCTTGATCCAGTGCTTAACGAACACTAGGCAGAAAGGACATCGTCGGTAAAGACTCATTACTGGTCTGCAGACACACACTTGGGAGGAAGGACAAGCTCTCAACAATTCGCCCCCCCCCCCACCCCCCATGCTCAGACACACCCTGCTTTTTTAGTTAAGCTTCAAGAACACACAATACACAGCCCTGAGACCTCCAAGGAGTTCTCCAACAAGGATCAGACAGTCCGATGGTGGGGAAAAAACACAGAAAATCACCCAACTTGTTTGTTGTAACCTTTCAGGCCTTCTTCATCCAGCACAATAAAAAAACTGCACAACCTGTTCTTTCAAAAAGTCCTTGGAGGTCACCTTTGAGGCCAGGCCAGCTTCTTTCAGGGTCCCTCAGCACTGGCAGTTCCCACGCCACCAATGTAGGTACTTTCATGATCCCTGGCACCCCCGACACGTTTATTACTCCTTTTCCTCCTTCTCTAGTCTGAATTTTGCAAAGGGACGCTCGGTTCAACCAAAACCCAACTCTCTACTCACCGCTCTGCAGGCTGGGAACTTGCTGCTTCGCTCAGCTGCTTCACGCTGGGGGTGGGGACATGGACTCCAGGAACAAAGGGAGCGATGGAAGATGGAGCCATCCCATAATGCTCTAGGTCAGGTCAGGAAGTCCGTGACAAAGCTGGGCATTGCATCTGAATTGTCTGAGCCTTGGGGCAGTGCTTAACCATCCTGGCCAGCCATAGGGAAGGGGACTGGGGGCATGTGGACCACGTCCTGTGTAATAATGTGAAAAGGCTCCATAAGCAGTGACTGCTCTGACTGCAGCTTCGTGCTTAGCCATCGCCTGAGGCTGACTTCCCACCTCCTCCTCCCGACTCGGCCCTTGGGGAACCTGAAGTTCCAGGCAGGTGTCTACACTGGCGCTCTCCCCCCACTCCAGCATCACATTCCTGTCCTGTCTTCCCTCCCTGGCCATCAGCCCTCTCACCTGGGGACAGTACAGCTATTAGAGCGCAGAGAAGCAAACCAGCTGGTAAATTAGGTCCTATGGGCATGACATTTGCCCATGCAGGGAGATGGGGCCATTAACCAGCGAGTGACCTTTGTCTGAATTCTCCCTCCTGACTGAGTCTCGTCCTACAAGGAAAATCATTTGGAAAAGACGTTCGCAGCACGGTGCCATTTTGTGTTATTGGGAAACGTTACCCGAAAGCGGGTGCCGCCTGGTGCACAGGAAAACACGGTCTGTTCTTGCAAGTGCAGGTTTAGAGAGGTCCAGTACACACAGGTGAGTGTTCAGGTGACTAATACACACAGGTAACTAATACAGCCCCTGTCCTCACTTACCTGAGCATTCTGCTTGTGCTGCTCACTCTGCTTATATGTTGCTTCAGTCCCTCCTTCTCCTTCCCCCCCCCCACCTGTCCTGCCTATTTAGACTGTAAGCAAAAGCTCTGTCTTATTCTATGCATGTACCACACCGAGCACAATCATAGGTGCTGGCTCCTCCGCAAACCCTATGTATGTTGTACCCACGCGTGAGGAACAAACATGCCCTGACTTGAGCCTCCACTAAGCTAGACGAGACTAAGGCATATAGGGGCCAAAAGCACTTTATTTTCCTTCCTGTTTTGTCTCTATTTAGTTTGTGAAGAAAAAAGAATCAGAAACACATAGAAACAATAGAATAAGACACAGCATAAGCCATCAAGCAGGACACAAGAAGCCTGGGCTGCCCTGACGGCTAGTGATTCACCGCGGCATTGGCAAAGCGCCAGGATACGTCTCATGCTGCAAGGGAAGACTTGTGCTCCTAGCGAATCTGTCATCGCAGAGACCCAGTGTCAAGAGCAGCCCAATTCGGACGTTACACCCGGGGGATAATGACTAATGGGAGATCGGAGACGCCGCGGGTTTGTTTCATGTGGGCCCAGGGACCATAGCGATTCCTGCCCATTTTTTTCCCCAGTGAATGTCAGTTTTCCCCTCTGTTCTGGATTGGGCAGCTGGTTTAACCAATCCGTGGGAAGAGGTGGGGTTTGGGACAGCCACGCCCTCAGGCCTGCTCGTTTTCAGGAGCACTGGCCATGGAGGATTGGCGCGTCTCATTAGCCTGCAACAGAAAACTCAGCTCCTCCCACCCGCTGACACTTTTCTAATGCGCCTGTTTCATCAGTGCTTGAACTGGGGGGACGAATGATGAGACACCCCTATTCCCCACAGCCACGCCAGCCCCTGCTGAGTAACGGGGCCCACTCACCCCTGCGGCGCGGCGCCTCCTGCTGGCTGTCTGGGAATTAGCTCTTTTTATCAGCTCCGGAGCACCCTCTGCCGGTGTCTCGCTGTCGCTGGCCCGTGTTCCTCCCGGACCCCGGTGCCCTTTTATCTGGGGTGCTGCCCCTTGGCCATACCCCGCAGATCTCTCTCTGGGTCGCCCCTCTCCAGGGAACCCCCAACCCTCAATCCCCACCTTGCCTCAGTCTGGGCGACTGCCAGTCAGCATCCAGCCCCTGCTCCCTGGAGCAGAGTGCAGTGTAAGAGCCAGTCATCACAGGCAAGGGGGTTTGGACCTGCTGCCTTTCCCTTCAGCCTAGTACCCTTTCCAGACCTTTCTATCAGGCCGCAACCTGGGAGGTCACCAGGCCTGAGTTTCCCCCTCAGCCTGCCCCTTCCCCAGCACTGCTTCACCCTCAGTCCCCCTTTAGCTCTCAGGCAGCTAGGCCCAACTCCCTCCTCAGCTAGAGGGGACAGCCTGGCTCCTGCCTAGCAACAATTTTTATAAGGGCCAGCTGTGGCCTGATTGGAGCATGGCCCACCTGTGACTGCTTCCCCAGTCAGCCCGGTCTTGATGCTTTCTCGTGCAGCCCTCTGCAGGGCTGTTTCCACCCCTTCGGGGCTGGAGCGGGTGACCACCCCACTACAGGCTGCCATCTCCGCAGCATCATCCGATGCTGGGACCGATCACTCCCTTCTCCTGTCCGTGCCAAGCCTTCGTAGGCCAACCTCGGGGGTAATGTGAATGTTGCCATCTGCTTCCTCTGACAAGCATTACCGGTAAGCGTCGGCCTGGGCAGGGTCTGAGCACAGATGCTGTCCCCTTCAGTAACCAGCTACAAAGGGCCTTGAAGGTGAGGTCGGGAAGTGTGAATCACAATGCCGGCAAGCTCATGCATCAAGCTTTTCTCACCGTGCTTCACGAAAGAGGACAACACCATGATCCCCATTTTGAATGGGGAAACTGAGGCACGACTTGCCCAGGGTCACCCAGAAAACCAGCAGCAGAGCCAGGAATTGAACCCAGCTGTCCAGAGTCCTTGCCTGGTGCTCTAGCTGTTAGGCCCCAGCGGAGGGAGTCAAAGAGGGGCAGTTGAGATCAGAGATAATACTTAGCCCTGCCAAAAGAATATCTCCCAACCTCATCCATTGTAGCTGCTCAGACCAATCTCATCATAATATGAACCTCCCTCTCCTTTCAGCCGTGCTTTCATGAGAAGTGAAATGTTGAACATTAACTACAACTGGGCAGTAATTGGGAGTTTTTTCCCCACCTGGAAAATTTTGAGTTTTCATCGAAAAATCGAAATCTGAACTATTTTGGCTGAAAAATCAAACTATTTTGATTCTGGAATGCTGCCACAGTGCCTCATGTTTATATTCTCCTCTGTAGGCTGGGCTCCCTGGTGGGACTACATCTTCTCAATGAGGTGGTACAGTACCCTCCACAGATATTGTAGGAGTAGGCAAGTTCATTTCAGCTCCAGTCGAGAGCTCATCTTGTGAAATTTTCCTTATTTGTGCCTTTCACTCGGATCTCAATCACGTAAATTGCTCTGCTAGAGGATCGAGTTCAAGTTGCAGGCTCAAATCAAAGATGTATCCATTTCCTTTTTCGGCACACGTGCATTAGCTACCTTCTGTCAGGTTCCCCTGCTTACTGGAGTCGCTTCCAGCACTTCTAGCTCTATGGTCACTGGCTCAATTGCTTTAGTGTTCAAAAAATTGGCAGTCTTCTCTGCTTTAGCCTTCGTTCTGAGACAACACTCGAAGGTCTGATGATTCCTCCCTACCTCTTGCATCACTCAAGAGCATCTTTCCATAAAATTGGCCTCTAGTCAACTCTAGAGTTCTTTTTACTCCCGTGTCCCACAACCCATCATGGATTCCATCCAATGCTCGGTCTCCATGAATGGAAGGAGAATCACTAGCTGTCCCAAACCTCCTCTCCTCCGAAGTTACCTCTCTAAAACCCCATCTGACAGGAGAAGCTTTGAACATTCTTGACCCTAGTCCTTACCTTTCCTTAGACTTCCGAGAGGTCAAATGTCTTTCTGAACTGTGTGGAGCAGGTCCTGGCCTAGCTAGCTCCAGTTCAGCTCAGCTTGGAGATATTGCTCATTCCCATCTAGCTTTGAATTGCTCCATCAGTACTGGATGTCCCTTCACAAATGGAAGGCTAGCTTCACAACTGGGTGTCGTCTTCTTTTCCTCTCTTGACTATTTTCTCTTCTCAACAGAGCAGTTCTTGACAGCTCTCACTTCAGGGAGTCCTGTATAAATCTGTTTCTCTGTTGGCCATCTGTGCTCCAGGGCGTGGCTAGCAAGAGTTCTGCCAGCAACTTGTAACAGAGTATTCAAACCAAAATCTCTCTCCTCCCCACTGCTTCCATCCCTTTCTTTGCACTTAAAAATAAACTCAGATGCTGCAATATAAAGTAGATGGGTTCAGTTAGCACTTGCCTTAGGAGCGGGGCAGTTCACACCTCGCAGAGCTATTGCTTCAGGTTCTGCAAAATTGAGCAGATGCAGCTGCTTCTGTTACCCGGTCCTGTTTTTAAGGTTTTCTTTGCACTTTTTTTTTCCCAAATGAAAGCTGAGATTCTGGAGACCAAGCAAGTAGCCTGAGAGAGGTGCTACTTCACCCTAACCCAGTCAGAGCCCCAAATCATCTCCCTCGCTCACCCAGAAGAGGCATGTAGCCAGGTGACCTGGTAGCACTAGCCCTGTTGATCAGCTTGATGTCTATGAGGATTGCTCTGTAGAAGGTCATTTGCAGTGCCCAAGGGCCCCACGGCTATTTTTGGCAGCTGTTGGTATTTGCTGGCTATTTCTAATCCACTCGTCGTTCTGCTACAATCTGGGCGTGTGTGTTTCCACTTCTTGAGCAAGGACGAGGTGAGGTTCACACCTGGAATTACTCGTCAAGCAATGTGAATAATTAATACGCTTCGTTAGTTTGGATTAAGCCAGCGAGGTGCACAAACCCTTGAAGATGAATTGGACTTTTTGTCCCATTCTGCAGAGGTCACATGTTCAACCCAGGACTGGCTCGGTCACGTTCCGGCTCAGAGCCACTTCCGCCGTGATCCTAGCCACCTCCTTGAAAAGATACACACAAAGGGCCCGATTGGCCCCCTCTCCTTTGCTCCGGTTTTCCAACAGCGTAACTCAGTTTAAAGCAGGACTCCTGTGTCACACCAGCATCATTAAAACGGAGAGTAGAATCAGGACTGACACCACTTTCCTTCTTTAACTTGCTGGGAGATTTAGTGCAGATCCCAGAAAAAAATCTGTTGATCCCCAGAAAAAAAGTAGAGTACATTCCATGACCGTGCAAGCTTCCCCCGGCCCTAGAGACCACACTGAATGTGGCATCCAGTCTCTGAGCCCATTCACTCCTTGACCTTTCTGATTCATAGGATTTAAGGTCAGAAGGGACCGTTGTGATAAGTCTGATGTCCTGCATATCACAGGCCATGGGACTCCCCTGTATTAATTCCAGATTCAAGTCTATTAAACTCTGCTTGAATCTGGGCACATGACGACAGCTGCAATGGTGCTTTTCATACCATCGGCCAGCCAGGGTCTGAGAAAACACTGAACTCGCCTGGCTCTGCATTGCTTTGGAGAGGGATTCACTCAGGTGGGTTTGCTGCTGTTCACTGAGAACGTTCGGTGTGGGAAGAGCCTCAGCTGTTGCAAACCAGGATGACTCCACTGAAGCCAATGGCAGGATGACACTGATTTACAACAGCCGAGGTCTGGATCATTTAACTCGACCCTCTGCGGCTCCCCGAGCACCCTTGCAGCTGCACGTTGCTTTGGCACGGCGCCATCTGTGCGCCTTTATCCCACCCTCCACCACACGGAGGAATCAACCTGACACTGAATTGGATAATGCACCGAAGAGACGTTACATAATAAACCCCGAATTACCTAAACCACATTACCCAACAATCTGTTACACAATGCGCAAGTCCCAGCCCATCCAGAGAGCGCTCGGCCCTGCCACACTGGGGGAAAAGACAAAACAAAACACAGTAAGGAAGAAAACAAAGGCAGTGATTGAAGTGTAACTTCATGACTCCTCCTCGAACAGTCAGACAGACTGGGGGATACAGCCGCATTGTGAGGACAGCTTGAGGAAGGGGTATGATGCTCTTTGGTTCCGCTGGTTCATTACACTCAGTTACAGTCAAACCCATCCCTTGCTGCCATTGCGGCTGCTGCCCAGATGGTGTCTGGCCACTAGAATTTCTTTAGGCATGTCTACCGGGCCAATGGACCTGCTTAGCTGCAGGGGAATGATTATTCTGCCATGGCTATGCTGGTATAACACCTCCAGCTGGACTCCATTCCAGAGGTCACTTGCATAACGAGGCCGGTCGGTTTCCCTGTGTAGACAAGCCTTTTCAGTCCTGAATCAGTTTGCAGGCGTCTTTGCTGTGGAACAAAGAAGTGCTTAAAAAGAGACAAAGAGGCCAGTTCTCTAACAGTCTCTCTCTAACACACATACTGCACACTTGTCTAACACACGTACTGCCCACTACGTCTCTCTAACACACGTACTGCCCACTACGTCTCTCTAACACACGTACTGCCCACTTGTCTAACACACGTACTCCAACACTGCATTCATTCCTATCCCCCAGGGGTCCATGAAATATTGGATCTTCAAATTAGCCCAGGTCCTTCGTTCTACAATGCTCCTCAGTAAAGCCAAGCCAGGACTAGGCTGTAATGAATGCAAAGAGGTTTCCCCTTACTGGGGCTGCAGGGACACATCCAGAACCTGTGGTTCTCGCTAGCGCCTGTTCTAGCTACTTTCATACCACAGGGTCTCCTGGACTCCAGGTCTGGTCTAATCAGTAATGGGAAGGATCCTGGCTACTGTCCAATGTCCAGCACTTCTGGCTTGGTACGTGCCCAGGACTGAATAGAGCAGGTCTGGAATCTCAGACCCCTGTAACGTTTGTGCACTGAAGTTAATTGTGGTGGACTTGGATGGTCAAAATGGCACAAAACTTCCACACACAAAAAATAGTGAATTTTGCAGTTGATTGTTACACCACTCTCCTCCTCCAGCATGCAGCATCTGGTTGTTGTGTTTGTGGATCCCCACCCTTTTCTGCACCAGCCAGGAGGGAGAGAATGGAGGTGGTGCTCTTCTAAGCTCCACCCATAAAATAAGCCCCACCCATGCAAGCCACCAAGATGAGACATTACAGTAGATTGCGCAGATGTTTCAAATATGATCACTCCATGTGGTGGCACTTGGTTCCCGGGTGATGTAATTACGCCCACCTAAGCGCCGGTTGGACAGCAATGCCGCCCCTTGCAAGGTGGATTAGCTACGCCGATGGGAAATCTCTCTCGCATTGGCATAGAGCAGGGGTCTCCAAACTTTTCAGCCCGAGGGCCGCATTAGCTATCAAATAGCAGTTCGGGGGCCGACAACACACTCGAGGTCCAAATAAAAAAGAATCAAAACATGGATGTTGTTTTTTATTATTTATTGAATATTATTTTATTCAGTTATTATTTAATAACACATTGATACACTACACATGAACACCTGTTCACCACACATGAACACTACACATGAACACCTGTTCACCACACATGAACACTACACATGAACACCTGTTCACCACACATGAACACCTGTTCACCACACATGAACACCTGTTCACCACACATGAACACTACACATGAACACTACACATGAACACCTGTTCACTACACATGAACATTACACATGAGCACTACACAGGAACACCTGTTCACTACACATGAACATTACACATGAACACTACACATCAACCCCCCAACTGACCCACCCAGGTCTCTCCCCCCAAAACCTCCTTTCCTACAACCCCCCCCCCAAATGACCCACCCAGCCAGGTCTCTCACCCCAAAACCTCCTTTCCTCCAACCCCCCCCCCAAATGACCCACCCACCCAGGTCTCTCACCCCAAAACCTCCTTTCCTCCAACCCCCCCCAAATGACCCACCCAGCCAGGTCTCTCACCCCAAAACCTCCTTCCCTCCCACCCACCCCCCAACTGACCCACCCAGCCCGGTCTCTCACCCCAAAACCTCCTTTCCTCCAACCCCCCCCCCAAATGACCCACCCAGCCAGGTCTCTCACCCCAAACCACCTTTCCTCCAACCCCCCCCAACTGACCCACCCAGCCAGGTCTCTCACCCCAAACCTCCTTTCCTCCAACCTCCCCCAACTGACCCACCCAGCCCGGTCTCTCACCCCAAACCTCCTTTCCTCCAACCCCCCGCAACTGACCCACCCAGCCCGGTCTCTCACCCCAAAACCTCCTTTCCTCCAACCCCACCCACCCAGCCAGGTCTCTCACCCCAAAACCTCCTTCCCTCCCACCCACCCCCCAACTGACCCACCCAGCCCGGTCTCTCCCCCCCCCCAACTGACCCGCTCAACCCGGTCTCTCCCCACAGACCGTTTCGCCGCCTGGCAGTGGGTGGCTCCTTGTTTCGCCCCCTGTAACTGAGTGGCGGTGCGGCGCATCCCGGCCCCAGCTCTGAGCCGTCCCTGGCCGGCGGCGGCAGCCGAGCACGCGGCGCGTCCCGGCCCCGGGGCGGCAGCCGAGCACGCGGCGGGTCCCGGCCCCGCGGCGGCAGCCAAGCACGCGGCGGGTCCCGGCCCCGCGGCGGCAGCCGAGCACGCGGCGGGTCCCGGCCCCGGGGCGGCAGCCGAGCACGCGGCGGGTCCCGGCCACGGGGCGGCAGCCGAGCACGCGGCGCGTCCCGGCCACGGGGCGGCAGCCGAGCACGCGGCGCGTCCCGGCCCCGCGGCTGGCGGCCCGCGCGGCGCTTCCAGGCCCCAGCGCGGAGCCATCCCAGCGAAAATCTCAAAAGAGCCAAAAATTCCCTAAATAGCCAAAAAGATCTCCGCGGGCCGGATGAGAGGGCCTCGCGGGCCGCATCCGGCCCGCGGGCCGTAGTTTGGAGACCCCTGGCATAGAGCGTCTTCATGAAAGCGCTAGAGCACCGCGGCTGCACCGATGCAGTGTTTGAAGGGCAGACCTGCCCTTACTTAGGGTTTGTTGGGGTTTCTTTAAATGAGAGCGGTCGTCTTTGTCAGATGCTCCAGATCAGGTGGCAAGACAAGATCAGCAACGAACGAGGAGATCTGTAGCTGAACCCAGCAGACATCTCCATGGTCACCGGCACAGTGGCTTCCTCCGGGCAGGCAAATGATTAGGATGGAAGACCAACAAATTGTGAAAGCATTGACCAAGGAATGCCACTATGCCACTGATGATCATGTGGTTGGCAACAGTTCTGATGGTGCAATAAGATTGCCAGGGATGGAGGCAGACTGAACACCCTGACCAACTGTCTTAAGGACCTAAGAGTCTGGTTGAGTGGCGCTCAATCTGCCAGGAAGCTACGACTCTTTGGGATTAGCCTGGATGATGATGAGATTCTAGAGAACAAGCTAATAGCTTCAGAGAGTTACCTAACCTGCTCTATTCAGTCCTGGGCACGTACCAAGCCAGAAGTGCTGGACATTGGACAGTAGCCAGGATCCTTCCCATTACTGATTAGACCAGACCTGGAGTCCAGGAGACCCTGTGGTATGACAGGCGCTAGCGAGAACCACAGTGGGGCATACAGATGTGCACCAGCTGTTTCTGAGCCCTAGGGCCAGGTCAGTATTAATAACTCCTCCTGCATTAGCCAGAGGGGACCATTGGGTCTTGCAGCATGTCCAGCAGCGTGGGACTGTTATAATGCCACAGCTGTTCTTTGCTTCCACAGCTAGCTGGCAGCAGATCCCGGGGCGGAAAGACAGAGAGATCGCTGTGCCCTTCACCAGCATTGTGTCTCAGAGGTTCAGATCCCAGAGAGTGGAAGCTTTGGAGCTGATTAAGGAGCAGGGAAGGCTTGGGATGGGGTGGGGAGGAAATGAAAGGAAACCAGAAAATAAGGAACTGGTTGGTCCCCAAACTGATCCTTAAAAAGCAGAATATGCTGAGAGTGATGAGGAAATAATCCAACTGTGATAGAAACAGAACAAAAGTGAGCCAACGAGAGGTTAGCCAAGGACATAAAGCTAGAGCAGTGAGCTCTGCTGAGACCTCCCGACTTGGCTGGCCTTGCCCAGCTGCTGAAGCGAGATGGAGTAGAAGCACGTCCAGCAAGAAACGCATTTGCTGGAAGTGTCTCTGTGGCATATCCGTGCCCTATGACTAGTGCAGTGTGCCCAGTGGCAGTGGACAGAGCCACCAGTGGAGGGGTGAAACTGGCATGGATTCCATGTAAACAGAGTGTTTCCAACTGCTGCAACTCTGGTTTTTAATTGGTATGGCCACCAGCCTGCGTCTTCATCCCTTTCCCCCCAAAGCAGTTTCTGTTGCGCCTGTGGGTGGCTTAGCTTGCGTTGGTTTTCTGTGGTAAAGTTCATTTTCTGACTTGTTCAGCAAGTAGGATCTGATTGCGAGGGGAGATAAGGTTAGGCGGCGTGTGGAAGGCAGTAGTAAGAGAGCTATTGCACAAGGCTCTCGTTAAACTAGATGACTAACGTGACCAGATGCACCATAGGTGAATGTAGGCTTTTGTATTCCAAGTAAAATTTCCTGGGAAGAAGACGGACGCCCAGCTGTAGGTTTTCCCCTGCTAGCCCGGTTTGTAAACTGGTTCCAAGGTGCAGCTGGAGAAAGTGTCTCATGTAATATTAGCATCAGTATCAGTCTGACTCTGTGTGAAATTGACCTAAATTGCCATTTGCATTCACACTCTCCACAGCATGACACACTTTCCCTCCCCTGCCTCTATGCATCACCAGAGTCATCCATTCTGTGGATCCTCACTAGCGAGAAATGCAAGCAGACTGGCTATTGGAAGTTGCAGGAAGTGAAGCTAATGACAGAGGTCATTGTATTAATTACGGGCTTGAAGTCCGTCCTCACCCAAAGCTCCCATCAACATCTCTAGCCAGATGAAAGTCGATAGAAATGGGTAAAAGGGTTTCAGGGCTATGGAAGAGGATTAAACTGATTCAGAAAAAGGCACTCCTAGAATGAGTGTCCACACACGGAGTTATTGCTGAATAGCTATTGTGGAACAGTTTATTCCACTGAAGCTGTTTGGGTCAATTTCCCCTTGTGGACAAACCCTTAGCTTGTATGACTACAAATGCTGGTAGCAACCTTGAAGCCCTGGTACCCATTCATACTGATTTGATTACAGAGCGAGAACATGCTCCGTTCCAATGACTGAGTGGAGAGAAGAGCAACACATGAACGATCAAAATGCTCGAGGGACTTGCTTATGGGAAGCAATGACAAGAGCTCGTTGTGCGTAGCTTGGCTGAGTAACAGACTACACGTGGCCGAAGAACAGCAAATAATTCCTTTGGGTGAGACGAGGCGGGGTAACTGGAAGCAACTGGATGAAACAGAGAGAAAATATAGGCTATACAATTACAGATTTAAAAGTCACCATATTGCAGCAAAAAAACTTCAAGACCAGACTGCAAAGAGAAACTGCAGAGCTGCAATTCATTTGCAAATTTGACACAATCAATCTGGGATTGAACAAAGATCTTGAATGGCTTGATAATTACAAAAACAGCTTCTCATCTCTCCGAGTTCACACCTCCAATTCAGCTGCTGGAATACCTCACCCTCCCTGATTTGAGATGATAAGCTGGTTCCACCTGATTGGACTAACCTTGTTGCCTCCTACCTGGTTCTTGCCTACTTATCTATACCTGCCCCCGGACACTTCCACTGCTTGCATCCGACGAAGGGGGTATTAGCTCACGAAAGCTTATGCTTCAATACTTTAGTTAGTCTTTAAGGTGCCACAGGACTCTTTGTTACCTCTGCTATTCCAGACTAACACGGCTACCTCTCGGATTCTTGATGTCATGCCAGTGAGATCTCTCATGTGGTGGAACAGTCTCCCGAAGAAATGCCAGGCATGTAAATTAGACAGCACACTGAAAACCCATATAATGGTGAACAACACTAGGCGGGTTCCAGGAGGTGGACTAAATCCACCCCTTAGGCCTGCGATCCATAAAGCCTTCCCCTTTAAGTCCCTCCAGAAAGGTCATTTCTACCACGATACTGACAAGAAATTAAGCTCATAAATGTTGGGGGATAGTTTGCTTCCTCTTCTAATATACGCAATAAAACAGAGCCCCTACCAAGACGGTTGGTTTAATGTTATGGTCAGGGGTGGCTTTACGTTTTTTGCTCCCCAAGCGTGGCAGTCAGACAGCCCTCGGCGGCACGTCTGCAGGAGGTCTACCGGTCCCGCGGATTCGGGGATGTTTCTGCAGGAGGTCCGTCAGTCCCATGGCTTCGGCTACCCGCCACCAAAATGCCGCCGAAGCCGCGGGACCGGCGGACCTCCCGCAGAAAGGCCGCCTAACTGCCGCCCTGACAGTGACCGGCAGGCCGCCCCCCCTCAGCTTGCCGCCCCAGACACGCACTTGCTGTGTTGATGCCTGGAACCGCCCCTGGTTATGGTAATAGTCTTTGACTCATGTAAACTGGGTCCCTGCTCTACCACAGGCCGCCTGGGCCCAGACCCGCTGAAACCAATGGGAGTCAGGGCCGGCGACAGAAATTTGGGGGCCCCCTACTCTAATAGTTTGCCCCCCCCAGCCCAGCCGGGCCCCCCCCAGCCCAGCCGACATCGGCTGGGGGCCCCCCAGCCCAGCCCAGCCGCCCCCCCCCAGCCCAGCCAACAGCGGCTGGGGGCCCCCCAGCCCAGCCGCCCCCCCCCAACCCAGCCAGCGCTCCCCCCCCAGCTGACAGCGGCTGGGGAGCCCCCAGCCCAGCTGGCCCCCCGCAGCCCAGCCGGCGCTCCCCCCCCCAGCTGACAGCGGCTGGGGGCCCCCAGCCCAGCCGCCCCCCCCCCCCCAGCCCCGCCGGCGCTCCCCCCCCAGCTGACAGCGGCTGGGGGCCCCCAGCCCAGCCGCCCCCCCCCCAGCCCCGCCGGCGCTCCCCCCCCAGCTGACAGCGGCTGGGGGCCCCCAGCCCAGCCGGCCCCCCCCCAGCCCCGCCGCCCCCCCCCAGCTGACAGCGGTTGGGGGGCCCCCAGCCGACAGCGGTTGGGGGGCCCCCAGCCGACAGCGGTTGGGGGGCCCCCAGCCGACAGCGGTTGGGGGGCCCCCAGCCCACAGCGGTTGGGGGGCCCCCAGCCCACAGCGGTTGGGGGGCCCCCAGCCCACAGCGGTTGGGGGGCCCCCAGCCCAGCCCAGCCGGCACTCCCCCCCCCCAGCTGACAGCAGCTGGGGGCTCCCCAGCCCAGCCGCCCCCCCTCCCCAGCCCAGCCGGCGCTCCCCCCACCAGCTGGCAGCAGCGAGAGCCTCCCTTGCTGCTCCCTCCCTCCCTCCCTCCCCCAGACTGAGCCGCTGCCGCTGGCCGGGCTCTCTGCTCCGGCCGGGGACAGGCGCTCGTCCGGGGGAGAGCCGTGCCGGATGACTACGGGTAGAGCTGTACCGGGGCCCCCCTAAAGTCGGGGGGCCCGGTACAGCTCTACCTGTAGTACCCCCCTGTCGCCGGCCCTGATGGGAGTTAGGCACCTAAATAACTTTGAAGATCTGAGGCCTTTGTCTTTGTGTGCCTCAGCTCCTCATCTGTAACACGGTGTTCATAGCCCTGCCCTATGTCGCAGGAATTGTGTTGTGCTCCGATACTACAGGCCTGGAGACCATACAAGCACCCAAGACGGACAGACCTGGCTGAGGCCTCCACAGGCTGCTGTGAGGCAAATACATCAGAACTAACGACAGCTGACCCCAGGGCACTTGAGGGGAGTTCTTACTTAAACCAGCAAAAGGCAACTTTGGAGAGTGGGTCTTAGACTGTATCCTCTTCGGGGCAGGGACGGAGTCCTGATGTGAGCGTGTGTGTCCTCAGAGCCTTGGGCATTGCAGATGCCAGCAGGACAGGACCAATAGCGAATACGTTTCTTCCATCCCATTTCCAGGAGAAACAGCCTGCAAAGGGGATAAGAATGGGAAGGCAGGTGGGTTTATGGTGACAGTTAATTACTTTCACATTAGTTGTTACTTCCCCACTCAATTATCTTGCGATAAACCATGAAGCTCCCACTTGCTGACATAAACCAGGCCACCGTCTCCATTGCATGCCATAAATGAACAGGCATTTTGCAAGCTCAGAACCACACCCAAAGGTCAGCTGTGTAAACAGCACCCGTTCCAATGGAACTGATTTACAGCAGCTGAAGATCTGACACACAGCTCCTACTAGGCCTCTGCCCCCCGGTTTTGTGCCACTCCTTGGCCTGAGAATCGAAGCCTTCCCAGGGGATCTGCAGTGACACAGTGGAAATTCTTAAGAACATGGATTGGCAAGCCCGGTCTTAAATCTTGGCAGGAGCATCAGCACTCGGGTAATTATCTACTGTGGGACTTGCACCACTGCCTTGCCAGGGCATGTTTGGGACTTGGACACAGCAAGAAGGGTGTGGAGAAGAGAAGGCTGCCATGCCGGCTGAACAACTGAGCTGATCTCCGGCATTCTCTGGAGAAAGCCTGGGTTTTTTTAGGCACTGGTCCTGACTTTACCACCAGGCAATTACCTTTAATGTCCTGTCTTCATCCCTTTGATCCTAGATTCCAGGACCACAAGGGACCACTCTGGTCATCTAGCCTGACCTGCAGCACACAGAGAAGTTTCTTTGTTTAATTCCTGTTTGAACCAGAAAGAACAGTTACTCACCTCTCGTAACGTTTGTTCTTCGAGATGTGTTGCTCATGTCCATTCCCACAAATGTCCATTCCCACAAGTGTGTGCGCACCGCGCATGCACGGCTCCGGAAAGTTTTCCCCAGCGGTACCCGTAGGGTCGGCAGGGGCGACCCCTGGAGTGGCGCCCTTATAGCAATGTATATATGCCCCTGCCGACCCTTCCCCGCTCAGTTCCTTCTTGCCGGTACTCCGACAGAGGGGAGGCGGGTGGGATTGGGAATGGACATGAGCAACACATCTCGAAGAACAAACGTTACGAGAGGTGAGTAACTGTTCTTTCTTCTTCGAGTGCTTGCTCATGTCCATTCCCACAAGTGTCTTACAAGCAGTTACCTTGGAGGTGGGAGAGGAGTAGACCTAGTCCCTGCTGCCAGGATCGCCTGTCCCATGGCAGCGTCCTCCGCAGTCTGCTGCACAATGGCGTAGTGCGAGGAGAAGGTATGGACTGAAGACCATGTCGCAGCTCTGCAGATGTCGCCAATCGGAATGTGCGCCAGGAACGCTGTGGATGTGGCCTGGGCTCTGGTTGAATGGGCTGTTAGTGGCGGAGGAGAAACGTTCGAGAGGTTATAACACAGCGTGATGCACGAGGTGATCCATCTCGACAGGCGTTGCGAAGAAATCGGCAACCCCTTCATCCGTTCTGCCACTAAAATAAAAAGTTGTGGAGATTTACGAAAAGCTTTTGTGCGTTGTATGTAAAAAGCCAACGCCCTCTTTACGTCTAAAGAGTGTAGCATTCTTTCCTTATTGGAAGCGTGGGGTCTAGGAAAAAATACAGGGAGAAAAATGTCCTGATTCAAGTGGAAGACGGAAACCACTTTAGGGAGGAAGGCCGGATGAGGACGCAGCTGAACCTTATCTTTATGGAAGACGGTGTACGGGGGCTCCGAGGTGAGCGCTCTGAGCTCAGAGACCCGACGTGCAGATGTAATAGCCACAAGAAAGGCCGTCTTCCAGGAAAGATAAGAGAGTGGGCAGGAGGCTAGGGGCTCAAAGGGGGGCTTCATGAGGGCCGCCAACACCAGGTTCAGGTCTCACTGAGAAACCAGTTGTCGCACCGAAGGGTACAACCTTTCCAACCCCTTCAGGAAACGCCCTACGAGGGGGCTACTAAACACAGAGGACCCCCCCACTTCTGTATGAAAGGCTGAAATAGCCGCTAAGTGGACACAAATTGTCGATATGGCTAGACCTTGTCTTTTAAGGTCCAGAAGGTAGTCCAGGATTAAAGGTATGGGAGCCAGAGCGGGGTCCACACCTTTATCCTGCGCCCATAGGGGAAAGCGTTTCCATTTGGCCATGTAAGTGGTGCGAGTTGATAGCTTTCTGCTACCCAGCAGGACCTGGTTCGAGCACCGGCGCTCCGAGGCATTCAGCCACGGATATTCCATGCCGTGAGGTGAAGGGACTGGAGGTTGGGGTGAAGCAACCGCCCGTGGTCCTGGGACACCAGTGTGGGAAGGAGAGGAAGGGTTATAGGTCTGGACACTGATAGAGACAACAGTAGAGTGTACCAATGCTGGCGGGGCCATGCCGGTGCTATTAGGATCATGGACGCTCCGTCCAGGCGGGCCTTGAGTAACACCCTGTGGATGAGTGGAAACGGTGGAAATGCATAGAGCAGACACTCCCTCCAAGGGATCTGAAAGGCATCTGCCTCTGATCCTGGGCTGATGTTCATGAGGGAGCAAAACCTCTGGCACTTCCTGTTGGCCCTCGTGGCGAACAGGTCTAGGCGGGGAAATCCCCACTGTAGGAAGATTGAATGCGCAATGTCCCCCCTGAGAGACCACTCGTGGCCCCAAAATGAGCGACTGAGGGTGTCCGCTAGGACATTCTGGACCCCTGGGAGATATGTGGCTATGAGATGGATATTGTGTGCGATACAAAAATCCCACAGGGCCAGGGCTTCCCTGCATAGGGGAGAGGAGCGAGCACCACCCTGTTTGTTTATATAAAACATTGTCGCCGTGTTGTCCGTCTGGACCAGCACACACTTGCCTTGTAGCTGGTCCCGAAATACCTGGCACGCTAGATGGACCGCTCGCAGTTCCCGGACATTGATGTGCAGGGACAGCTCGCTGTGAGACCAGTGTCCCTGAGTCCTGGAGTCTCAGAGATGAGCCCCCCAGCCGAGGGCGGAGGCATCTGTCCCTAAGGTCATTGTAGGTTGAGGTTTGTGGAAGGGAACCCCGGCGTTGAGAGAGCTGGGTTGTAGCCACCAGCGTAGCGAGCTCAACGTGTGATGGGGGAGGGTGACAACCAGGTCCAGTGGATCCCTGCCCTGCTTGTATACCGATGCCAGCCAAGCTTGGAGTGGCCGTAGTCGAAGCCTTGCGTATGTTACCACGTACGTACATGCTGCCATATGACCCAAGAGGACCATGCAGTTTCTGGCCGTGGTGGTTGGGTATTGTAGTACGGATTGGACCAAGTTCGTTATGGCGTCGGCCCGAGCCGGAGGGAGGAATGCCATGGCTTGTTGCGAGTCTAGCACTGCCCCTATGAACTCTATTCTCTGAGTAGGCTCTAGGGTCGACTTTGGCTCGTTCAATATGAGTCCTAACCTGAGGAATGTTGCTCTGACCAGAGCTACGTGTTGGAGTGTCAGTTCCCTTGAGTTCGCTCTGATGAGCCAATCGTCCAGGTATGGGTAAACATGTACCTGTTTCCGTCTGAGGTGCGCTGCTACTACCGACATGCACTTTGTAAACACCCCTGGGGCGGTCGATAAGCCGAACGGAAGTACCGTGAATTGGTAATGACAATCCCCTAGCACGAACCGCAGGAACCTCCTGTGACTGGGGATTATGGAAATATGGAAATAGGCGTCCTTTAGGTCGAGGGAGGCGAACCAGTCTCCGTGATCCAGGGAAGGGATAATGGTTGCTAGGGAGAGCATGCGAAACTTCAGCTTCTTTATGTAGGAGTTGAGGCCTCGCAGGTCTAGGATAGGTCGGAGGCCGCCTTTGGCCTTCGGGATAAGGAAATAACGGGAGTAGTAACCCTTGCCCCGAAATTCTTGAGGAACCTCCTCTATGGCACCCAAAGCCAGAAGGGTCTGAACCTCCTGAACTAGGAGTTGCTCGTGAGATGGGTCCCTGAAGAGGGACGGGGAAGAAGGGTGGGTAGGTGGGAGGGAGGAGAATTGGATAGGATATCCCACCTTCACCAGGCTGAGGACCCATTTGTCTGATGTAATCTGGGACCACGCCTGATGAAAGTGAGATAAACGGTGCAGGAAGGGGCGGGAGGGTGGAGAGCCGGATGCTGGATCGTCGCTCCCATGCGCACCTTCAAAAGTTTGGCCTAGAGTTAGGGGGTTGCCTAGGCCCTTGATTCTGTTGGCCATTGCGGGAGACTGACCGGGGTCTGCCTCTGTTGTTACCCCATCCCCCCCTTCTGTTAAGGTCTCTCCGGGGGGCTGTCTGGTAGGGTCGAGGCTGCTGAGTTTGAGGGGGCCTGAAAGGACGCCTAACCATCTGTGGTGTATGGAGGCCTAGGGAGTGAAGCATAGCCCTAGAGTCTTTCATCGAGTGAAGCTTCTTATCCGTATCCTCCGCAAAGAGACCTTGCTTATCGAAGGGTAGATCTTGGATCGAAGTCTGGACCGGGGGAGGAATACCTGATACCTGAAGCCATGCCCCTCTCCTCATCACGATAGCCGTGGCCATAGATCGTGAGGCCGAATCGGCAGAGTCCAGGGCAGCTTGCAAGGCCGCCCTCGAAATTACCTTGCCCTCTTCTACTATCGCCTTGAATTCCGATGACGATTCTTTGGGGAGCTGTTCTTGGAATTTGTTAAGGGCAGTCCACAAGTTGAATGCGTAGCGCCCTAACGCTGCCTGCTGGTTGGAAATTTTAAGTTGCAGGGAGGCCGAGGAGTAGACCTTTCTCCCGTACAGGTCCAGTCTCTTTGCGTCCTGCGACTTAGGAGTAGGCCCTGTATGTCCTTGCCTCTCTCTGTGATTGACTGTATCCGCCACTAGTGAACCCGGTGGCGGGTGGGTAAACATATGTTCGTACCCTGCCCTTGGCGTGAAATAGCGGCGTTCTACTCCCTTTGCTGTTGGTGGGATAGATGCCGGGGTCTGCCACAAGTTGGTGGACATTGAGTTGATCTTTTTAATAAATGGTAAGGCAATTCTTTTAGGCCCATCTGGGGAGAGGATATCCACTGTCGGGTCTTCCTCCTCCTCAATCTCCTCCGCAGGGAGGTTTAGGTTTTGGGCTACTCTCCTTAAAAGGTCCTGATGCCCTCTAACATCCATTGGTGGCAGGCCCGATGTGGAGGAGCCTGCCACCGCCTCGTCGGGCGAAGAAGAAGATGAAGTAGCAAAGGGGGGGTCTTCTTGGATGGGATCTCCCGAAGCTGGGTCAGCTGGCGAGGCAGTCGATGAGTGGTGGGGGACGGTTTCCTGGTAGCGTCCCAACCCCGATGGTCCCGGCACCGGTTCCTCTTCCAGCACCTCTGGTGGCGGTCTGGAAACGGTAGCCGAGATCGGGCCTCGCGGTACCGACGTCGTCATGGAAGGAGGCCCCTGTGACTGTTGGAATGCCCACGGGGGCCAGAAAGACCACGGCACCGGTGCTGACTGCTGCGGCCACGGTGCCGATTGGGACGACCGTCGGTGCCGGGAATGGTGCCGTTCCGAGCCGTGCGAATGGTGACTACGGCTCGACCTGCGGGAAGTTATCCCGGTGCGGTGGCTCCGGCCCGACCTAGATGAGGCACCGGATTCCGAAGCCGAACTGGGCCAAGGAGGTGCCGCGCCATCCGGTGCCATAATGTACCTATGGTACATATCTGGCTTACCGGGGAAAACCGCCCTTGGAGGTAGTTGGACGCCTTCACCTTGAACCCACGTCAGTGGTAATGCGGTCTTCCGGTTATCCGGCACCGCTGGTGCTGGTGCCGCTGTGAAGGGTACCTCCGGTACAGACCTGGACGGCATCGGTGGTATGATGGGCGCCCCCGATCTCGACGGTGCCGGTACTGCGGCCGGTGCCGGTGCCGTGGGCGGTGCCGTGGGCGGTGCCTGCGCCGGGTCCGATAGAGACGCCGGAAAGGATGGAGCCACACCAGCTTCTTCCGCGGACTCGATTAGATCCCGTGCCGCCTCAAAAGTCTCCGGGGTCGAAGGCACCGGGAAGTCGGGGAAGGGCCCTTGCAGCGTTGCACCATCACGCGATGCGTGCACGCGCACCGGGCCAGACGCTGGTGGCACCGTGCAGGGCTCATCAGAGTGACCCTGAGTGTGCCGCGTCTTCGCTTTGGCCTTACGTGCTGGAGATCTGCCCCTCTGCTTCTTGTGCGGCACCGGTGACTGGGAACGGTGCCGTCTAGGGCTCTCGGTGCGGCGTGGTGAGCGGTGCCGATGCGAATTCTTCGCCGGTTCCCGCACCGAGGCCGGGGCGCTCCTGGCCACATTGGATGGGAGATCTCCCTGCGGTTGAAGGGCAGATTCCATCCGTATGAGCTTCAGCCGATGATCTCTTTCTTTCTTCGTTCTTGGCTTGAAGCTCTTACAAATGGAGCAGCGCTCCGATTGATGGCTCTCTCCGAGGCACTTTAAGCACTTTGAGTGGGGGATCACTGATGGGCATAGGCCGCCCACAGCGCTCGCAGTTTTTGAATCCGGGCGCACCAGGCATACCCCGGAGCGAGAGAACCAGATAACAATCACTAATCTAATCAACAACAATTAACACTAACTCTAAGTAACTATACTGATTATACTAAGAATAGGATGGGATACCGAGACAAGCTAAAGGGGATTCCAGCTAACCGTCATGGGCGGGAGGAAGGAACTGAGCGGGGAAGGGTCGGCAGGGGCATATATACATTGCTATAAGGGCGCCACTCCAGGGGTCGCCCCTGCCGACCCTACGGGTACCGCTGGGGAAAACTTTCCGGAGCCGTGCATGCGCGGTGCGCACACACTTGTGGGAATGGACATTTGTGGGAATGGACATGAGCAAGCACTCGAAGAAGAATATAACTTTTAGAAGATGATCCAACCTTGATTTTAAAATGGCCAGTGATAAAGGACCCAGTACAACCCTTGGTAAATGGTTCCTATGGTTAATCACCCTCACCGTTAAAAACATACGTCTTATTTCCAATCTGAATGTGTCTAGCTTCAAGTTCCAGCCATTGGATCTTGTTAGACCTTCCTCATTTGGACTGAAGGGCCCATTATTACATATTACTTCCCCATGTGGATACTTGCATTGTGCACAGGGCCAGCGACAGGGGGGTACTACGGGTAGAGCTGTACCGGGCCCCGCACTTTAGGGGGGCCCCGGTACAGCTCTACCCATAGTCATCCGGCGCGGCTCTCCTCCGGATGAGCGCGCGTGTCCCCGGCCGCGCAGTGAGCCCGGCCAGTGGCAGCGGCGCAGTCCGGGGGAGAAAGGGCGGGGAGGAGGGGGGAGCAGCAAGGGCGGCTCATGCCACTCCCGGGCTCTCGCTCCCGCTAGCTGTCAGCTGGGGGGGGAGCGCCGGCTGGGGGGGCCCGGCTGGGCTGGGGGGGGGGCAGCCGCTGTCGGCTGGGCTGGGGGGGCCCGGCTGGGCTGGGGGGGCCCCCAAACTATCAGAGTAGGGGGCCCCCAAATTTCTGTCGCCGACCCTGATTGTGCAGCTGAGGAGGCATAAGGAGAAAAGAAGGTAACACCTCCCTGTGAGACATCAGGTAGCGGTTGCCCTGGTCATACGAGAGATCATTGGTTTGATTGCAGAATGTTACATGTCCAATCTCTTCACAAGGTGAGCCAGCGGTTCTTCACACCCCCCTCCACCACTGCGCCAGTTTCAGAGCTGGATTCTGCTCCCACAGACATCCAGGGCAAAACTCAGAGCCCGAATATATCAACAACGTGAGAGGCAGATGCAAAGAGGGTGTGCAATGGCCAAGTAGGTGGGACATGCAAAGCTCAGAATATTGCGCACTACAGGGGGGTTTACAAAGGCAAAAATGGGGACTCAACCTGCTTTTGTGCTTTTGAAAAGCTCCCCCTTTATTTTTACCCCAACAACCAGTATGGTAAAAAAAATTGCAAAGAACATTGTGGAACTGCTGAGAGGCACTGACAAAATTTATGTTGGGTCTCCTTCTAGAGAATAATCACCTACTTCTGGGCCCAGTTGACCAAATGATTCCTATCGCTCAAATGACAGAGGCCAGGGCAGCAGCGTTGAAGGTCTTGGAGTGTGAGCTGGCAGGGAACTTCCACTGGGAAAATCTAAATAACGTATTTCATTTCATGTCAGGCTGACCCAAATCAAAACATTTCATTTCAGGTCAGTTTCACATTAATCTGGGTCCCCAATGCTGCCACAGTGTCTCATGGGAGTTATAATTTGAGTGTCACATACCCTCATTCTCTTCTATGGGCTGGGCTCTGACCAGATTATAACTTCCATAATGCACTGCTTCACGAGAGCTCCACAACCACAGTGCATCATGGGAGATGTAGTCTGTCCAAAGAGCTTGATCCATGGAGGAAAACAGGAACACAAGGCCCACACATTACAACTCCCAGGACGCACTGCAGCAGCTGAGGCAACAACAATTCAGTCTCAAACTAGCTCAGGATGAAATATTTCAACCTTTCTGAAGCAAACCTTTGGGGAACTTTGCAATCTGCAAAACCACAAAATAATATTTTGACTTTTCGTCCTGACTTGGAATGAAAACAAATATCAAAATAGCAGAATTTCCCCACAGAAGGGGAAGCTCTAGCTATGGCCCATGTAGAGGGTGGTTGGTGTGGATCCTTCCCTCCCCAAATATCATTACAGAGCACAGGTAGATCAACATTTTGCAGAATGACCTGGCTTAGCTGCCCACTTTCCCATTTTGTATCTTCACAGACCATGTTTCTGGAGCTGCAACGTCCCACCGTCTCCCAGGCTAATATTTTCTGTGCGTAAGACAAATTCTGTCCCTGGTCTCTCCACTGCCCTAGCGGGGGGGGGGGGGGGGTCGCACTGCTCTCCACTTTGCTCTTTTATGAGCCACAAAGGTTTGATTTGAGCATCGCACCACCATTTAAGGGTAGCCACCTCTGCATTCCAGCCAGCGTTCTGGGAGGAGAGTTGAACATCGCACATAGGTCACATGTAACTTAGTCGCAAGTGCAGCTCCCTGCTGGAGCTCTACCGCGGTGGGTCATAGTAACAGTCAGGCTTTAAGGAAATGTAACAAGTAAACCCCGTAGCGATGCTGGTGTAATCTGGGCTGACTTTCTTCTCGACCACCGGTTCCTGACTGTGTAGCAGAGTCAGAAAGAAACACGGTGATGCTTCGTGTCCTACAGGCTGGGTGGCCTCTCTGAACATCCCACAGAGGTTAAACGTTTAAGGCACAACTATTATAGAGCTTTGTTACGCCTCCGATTCTGCTCCATTCCCTTGGGGCGCAGGAACTCCAGCTGCTGTGCATCTTCCCCGCCTGCCCTGTCTTTAGTCTTGGCCCTAGTCTACACTGGGGGGCGGGGGAGGGAATCGACCTAACCTACACAACTTCAGCTTTGCTATTCATGTAGCTGAAGTCGACATACCTCAGCATCTTCACGGTGCCGAGTTGCTTCCCTGTCGACTCTGCCCGCGCCTCTTGGCGCGGTGGAGTTCCAGAGTCGACGGGAGAGCGCTCAGGGATCGATTTATCGTGTCTAGACAAGACGCGATAAATTGATCCTGAAAAGATCAATCTCTACCCACCGATCTGGTGGGAAGTGTAGATCTATCCCAAGGTTTTAGGTCATAGGGCCTAAGCCTATAAGGAACTCAGCATCCTGCAAGACTTGACCGAGCTCCTTCGGGGCAGGGCCTGTCTCTTTGTTCTGTGTTCCCGCAGTGCTGAGCACAAGTGGGAGGCTAGGACTAGGCTCCCTAGATACAAATCCTATATAATAAAAGGCCAGAGGATGTTTGTCCGAAGCCGTCATGCGCAGTAGAGACGGCCCGGACGAACAGCTTGCTGGGAGTTGTAGTTCGGCAGCACAAAATGGCCGCCATGCATGCACCGCCGCGAACCATAGAGACGGCCCGGACAAACAGCATTAAGCACTTTGGCCCGTGTACACGGGCTGTTACACTAGTTATTAATAATCACCTCAGTCACAGCTGATTTCACCTTTTGCCCCCAAACTGGCGCCACACGTTTGAAAAGGGTGCTGTGAATTGTTTGAGTTAATAAGAGCTCTGTGTGGGAGAGATCTGGGCCTGCCTTAGTGGCACTAGCAAAGAATACGGACTCCAGCTGATAAAGATTTCTTAACCTTCACCGGCTTGGGGATGAAACAGTCACTCACCCCCAGCTCTGTTTCACCGGCTTTTTTAGTCTTCTACCACGCAACCATGTGCAATATGGAAAAGCTACCGGGTCCGCTACCCCAGTGGCTCAAGGATCACAGCCTCCCACCCCCACCTCCACTTTGGCGTCCCACTGCAGGCCCTACCTGCCCTATCACAGCCTTCTGCTGCTGCCCAGGGAAGTACTCACCTCGCCTGCCATACCTCACACAGCCGGCTAGGCCCCCCATTCATACCGTCCAGAGCCAATCATTAACCGCTGCTTAGCTGGATCAGCTGCCGGGCTTCTCCTTAGGCCGGGGTTTGCGGCTCCCTGGCTCCGTGAGCCCTTAGACTGTCCTACCACATTTCCATTCTCATACACACAGCAAACTGCTCCTCCCCAACCATTTAAGCTCTGAGGCTGTTGGGAACCGGCTATTTCAGCTACCAACCTTTTGAATAAATACTGACCAATTATCCCTACACACACACACACACACACACTTATGTTAGCAGAGAGACTTTAACTCAATTTAAAAAAATGTAGAAAATAAACGTCAACATTTATCAGTCAAAAACCATTACAAACCCGGTTCCTTCCACACAGCCATGTTCTTTATTTCTACTGAAGAATCAAGAGTGAGACATCTTAGGTCTTAAAAGTGATTTTTTCACTCTGATACTCTCACGAGAATCTTTCCCGGGGCTAGTCAGGGTTGCCCGGAGCTTTCTAAGAGCTATTAGTGCAAATAAAGATATATCTACCGCCTAGAAGGGACAGTTGTAAGGGCTGATCTACACTTAGTCTGCAGATGCTCTGGGGTGGTAATTCCACTCTCCTTTTAAACAACTGGCTGCGAATTTTGCTTCCTCGTCTTTCCCAGATTCCACTGACTGGATCCCTCGTATGCTGAAGGGAATGATCACTTTTCTGAAATTAGAGTTCATGCCGAAGGTAACGATTCAGGCTTTTTGGTCTTGTTAGGCCTGTGTTTCAATGAGTCATCTACAAAGGGGAGGGGTTGCTCTGATAAGATTGCCTGCAATGGCCCATCCGCAAGAAGCTAGTAGCAAATTTCCCCAATGGCCAGAGAGGAGACTAGATGGGGAGGGTTTGGAGGTGATACAGAGAATTCTTTCCCAGCTGTCTGGCTGGTGGGTCTGACCCACATGCTCAGAGTCGCCAACTGATCACCACAGTCGGGGTTGGGAAGGAATTTGCCCCCAAGTCAGATCGTCAGCGGCCCTGGGAGGTTTTTCACCTCTCTCTGCAGCATGGGTCAGGGGTCACTTGCTGGTTTAAACTAGTGTAACGCTGTCATTGGTAGTCTTTACGTCATGATTTGAGGACGTCAGTAATTCAGCCAGAGGCGATGGGTCCATGAGGCTATCGTTACAGGAGGGGATTGGTAAGCGTCTGTGGCCTGCAACGTGCAGGAGGTCAGACTAGATAGCAGGCTGGTCCCTTAGGCCATAAACTCTATGAATTGCATTTTTATCTTCTCAAATCATTGCATAATGAAGAGAATAAGCCTCTGGAAGGCTAAATCCTAGCTAATTATACAGGACCATTGTCTAGTAGTTAAATTAGAGACAAGGGAACATGCATGGGATCCAAGTTCTGTGACCTTGCGAAAACCTTTTAATCTCCCTGGGCTTTGGTTTTCCCTTCCTTAAACTGGGGATAGTCCTTACATATCCCACATAGGGGTTTGAAGAGTAATTCATATCTTTAAATATCAAGCAGCGGGCCCATATTTGAGATGTTTTAAAGGTAAAGCCCAATGTGAATGGAAATATTTTCATTACGATTAAAAAAATTCAATTAAAACAGGGGCTGGGAGGAGTGGGGATTTAAAGACCTCCCAGCCATGCCGGGGACCCAAACTCAACAAGGTTGCCTACTGCATGGGAACCAGAAAGCGAAATTGACATGTCTAATGTATTCGGCTGATAGGAGCTAGCTGCACCCAGGGGATGAGAAGCAGAAATGCTGACAAGTGGCAATGTTTTGTTTTTTAAATGCTTGTGTGTGTGTTTGTTCGGTGCTAGGTTTGGACCACCCTGCAGCCTGAAGTCTTGTTTATCCAAAGACGAGATGCTGCGTGGGCTGTAACAATGCAAGCTTCCCCGGGCAGCACACCAAACCCTCACCTGGAGGAAATCCCTGGGACAGGTGTGACAGTAGCTTCTACTCCATGTCTTGGCTGCTTTGTCAAGGCTGCCTGTAAAACAGTTATTACCACTCCCGGCTGCTGTGATCTGGGCACTGTTTAGTGCGAGCTAGATGGACCACCAATCTGCCTTACCCTCAGACAGTTAGCACATGGCAGCTGTTTTCAGTCACGGAGTGATCTGGATTCAGATGGGTGACCTAGAGGTAACAAACTTTTTCTACCGCTTAGCAATCCCCTGGGCTAACCAGACCCGTCACATTCTTCTGCTTTGAATAATGGAAGGGGTCTGACCATCAGCAATCCAAGAGGGGACAGTGACTGGCCAGTGAGGTTATAGGTCATTAGATCTGAGCTGGAATTATTCAGCTCTCTCATACAGTCGGTTTGCTGGTCTCAGCCTCACTCCTTAGTAATTCCACCCACTTTGTCTCATGTGCATGATCGTTAAATCGGCTTGTCTGACCTCTTGCATGACACAGGCCGGAGAATCTTGCCTGCGCATTGAGGCCGATATCTTGTGTCAGCCTAAAGCATCTCTTCCAGCAATGCAGCCAGCCTTGATCTGGGGACATCAAGAAAGGGAGACTCCACCACTTCCCCATGGGAGTTTGTGAAATCAGCCTCACTGTTAAAATTTTGCCCCTTATCTCTTATTTGGAGTGGTCTGGCTTTATCTCCCAGCTCTGGGTTCTTGGAACGCCTTTCTCCCCTAGGTTAAAGGGCCCCTTTGAACCTGCTGTTTTCTCTCCATGAAGGTACTTATACTTGTTATGCTCTTCTGATAAGAAAGGTAAAGATGGATCACTACCAAGGCTGGTGGTTTTTCTTATCAGTTTTCAAAAACAAAAGCGAGATCTGGGCTTGAGGATCTGAGCAGAGTGTGAGGGGAAGAATGGTCCACTGTTTATAGCACCAGCCTAAGATTTGGCTCCGCCACGGACCTTGCTGTGTGACCTTTGGCAAGTCACCTAGCCAGTTTGGGCCTCAGGTTCTCATGTGTAACATGGTGGTCACAGCACTGCCCTACCTTACTGGGGTGATGGACTCAGATCTTACGGGAATGAGGGCCGTATAAGGATTGTAGAAAGATACTTCAATGTTAATCAGTTATACCTGTGCAAACTGCCCGGAGAACCCTGGCAATCAGATGTGGTAGCACTTTAATCCTCCTCAATGACTGCACAAAGTCCAAAGGCAGCCCTGTAGACTTTGGCCTTTGACAGTTGGGAAGCGGGAAATCACCAGTTCTGTAGCTGTTCCTCTGATCCATCTGTAATGGGCAGACGCTTTGCAAATGAACAGCGAATCCAAAAAGCCATGGTGCCCACGGATGCAGGACTGGTCCAAACCCCTAACTCCTGAATATCCCCCGGGCAGAGACGCAGCCACACAATAGAGCCTTTCATCTGGCCCTGCCAATAGGCATTACAAGCATTAAACAAAATCCAGGCCCCCCGACCCCTGGTGAGGGAGGCAAGGGGTGTTAGAGAAGGGATCCTTTTAGCCACTGCTCAATTGCAGCCTCCTCCAGGATGGAACACCCCAGGTATTTACCAGCACGCAGCCCCGTTCAATGAGAATTTGGAGCACTGGATATCAGTGCAAAACCGATCTGCAGGCCTGGCCTGAGACGTAATTGGCTTTTCTCGAATGGATGCAGAATTGGGATGCAGTCAGAGAGGCTAGGAAAGTTGCCAAGGTTTGTAAGAGACACAGGTGCTGTGGCTGGGTCAGCGCTCACAAGTCAAAAAAACCCAAACCCCGAAAGAACAAACCAGCACCAACAATGAACTAAGCATTGATCTTTCGAAGCGTAATAAACTCCAGGGCTGTGACGGAGCCTGGCTGATGTGACGCGGCGTGCGGCAAAGGCTGGGTAACTCAGCATTCTTTTGGCACCAGCCAGGTCAGATCGTGACTGAGAGTCAGTTACCCAGAGCTCTGCCTCTTGTAGATCCTGCCCAAACCGCGGGCTTAAGCCCACCCTAGCTAAAGGCCCCTCCCCCATTAGCCGGGGGAAGGGTCGTTGGACCCAGGCTACAGCCAATTCCAGGGACAGGAGTGAAGGTCAGAAGGCCAAAAATCAGGTGGTCAGAAAGACACACGAGCAGCGAGCTCCGGCCGGAGGCCACTGCTCCTCAGAGGGGCCGAGGGAGTCAGCGGACATGGCCCAAAGAGGCGGGACCGGACAAGATGCAGCCCCCCCATGGGGGACCAGGCCTCTGTGGGCTGGCTTGGGGGGCAGAGGGGACCTCACCGGTGACACAGCTGGGGCCAGGTCGCTACACTTCCCACTGCTGGGGATTGCAGGCCCGGCCCTGCAGCCGTCCTCAGGGGAGTGGGGACGGAGCAGGGGCAGGGACAGAGCAGGGCAGGGGCTTTGGGGATGGGGTGGAGTGGATACAGGGCGGAGCAGGGACTGGAGCAACAGTGCTCCAAATTTCCTGGTGCCCTATGCGGCTGTGTACTTTCCGTATGGCCCTGCCCTGGTCTCCCTGTCAGCACAGAAAGGCTGGGTGTGGGTGGAAGCGGGGAGCCCTGCCCGGTACACACCCGTGCTCACAGCTCCGCAAAGGAGCCACCCACTGAGATCCCCGGCAGGCTGAGGGACCGGAGAGGGGCACAGACTGGCCCACCAGGGCTCCTCGCAGGTCCTGCTACTTGGTGTCCGACCAGGACACACGGGCGAGGACGTAACGCACGAGCAGGTGCGGATGCTCTCTGGGTGCCGTTCGGAGGTGGACCGGCGGCACGGCGTTCAGCGGACGGAGGCTGCGCGTCGGGGGAGGCCAGGGGACAATGACAAGGTCCGGAGGGACCAAGGTGAGAGGTGGGAGGCAAGCATGCTACCACAGGGGCCACTCGAGGAAGGCAAGAGAAGTGGGAGGCCAGCACACGACAGGGGACACATTGGGTGGGAGGGGGCAGCCCCATGCCCCAGTCCAGTACCGCAGGGTCCCTCCAATCACAGCCCAGGAGATCTCCGACCCTAGCAGCCCCAGCCAGGACCAATCTCGGGCGCACCGGGGGTCTCTACCAGCCGCACACAAAGGTCTGGGTTGTGCGGCAGGGGCTCCGTTAGGAGGTTCCCCGGTCGCCGAGATTAGCTCCCAGGTCTCGCGGCGCTCCTGCCAGAAGACCGGCGGCTCGGAGACATCTCAGGGAAACCCCTCGGGTGGAGATACAAGAGCTGCCGGGCGTATCAGAGGCGGAGGAGGAAGGCGGCGCCAGCGCTCTCCAGCCGATCCGCACTGTAGAAGAGTCTATGCGGAGCCTGAAGGCAGCAGGAGTGAACCTGGCTGTTGATCCAGACCAGGCCCCATCACCCCTCCTCCAGGGAGAGGCACAGGACCCCTCCACCCCCCTAGAAACCCAGTGCCACCCTGACCAGAAAAACTCCAGGATCTCCCTCTGGAGACTGGCCAGGGTCCCCGGGGGAGGTCCCCGGGGTGTTGAATAGGAGCTAGGGTCTGGACAGGACCAGCTGATTGAGGGGGGGGGGCAGCGGTGCTCAAAGGAAAAGGCACCGGAGCAGCCCCATCCACCTCCACAACAGACCCTGGCCTTGGGATCGCTCCAGGTCTCCAGCGGGGAGGATCGGTGGCACAAAGGTGACTCCCAGATAGAGCAGTAGAGCCAAGTCACACTGGATGGCCTGGAGTGCACGCAAGGGGTGGGGGGCTTGCTTGGCACCCATCCCTGACCCCCCCAGTCCAGAGCTCCCACCCCAGTGAACCTGGACAGAGGGGGCTGCTAACGAGCTGCTTTGACAAGCCTCCCCCAGGCCAGGTCTCCCGGGATCCTGAGCCGACAGGAACACGTCGTCCGCATATGCCGACAGGATCACCCACAAGTCCGGCTCTCGAACCACCAACCCAGTTATCCTCTCGTGGAGGAGACAGAGGAAGGGCTCAGTCGTCATGGTGTGGAGGTGGCCGGACCCCTGGAGCTGGAATGACTTTGCTGGGTGCTGCACGTTTATATTTCTAACGTCTCCGCCTACCTTTCTGTGGTCAAGCCCGTTCCGTCTGGTAAGCAGGTCAGTTGATGTGGATGCAGCACGGAGCAGGGGAGACGCACAACCTGCGCTCTTCCTGAAGACTTCACGTTTGTTCTTTCTTTGTGCCATATAGTCAATAGCCTGCACAGCCACACCATGTAGTGGCAGGGTGGAGATCTTATTTCCTCTCCTGCCTGAGCACAGCAGATGGTGCCCACTGCCCACAAAACCCCACCCCCGCCAGATTATTACCTCCTCCAAGCACAGACAAGAACCCAAGCCCTCCAACTGGATGAAGATTTTACCATTTCGGCTCACACACCCACACACCCGCTCATTGTTGTGGCTTTTGCGCTTTGCCCAGCAAAATAATAGGAAGCAATTGCATTGGCACAGCTGGGTTCTAAATACCACTCCTCTCATTGGTTCAGGGAAGATACTAAAACATAGAACTCACACCGTGTGCGCCCCGCAATCCCACACTCATCCCACAGTGGCAGCTCCCATCCGACAGGGCTGGGCCCGGCTCCCTGCTCCGGCCCTGGTCACCTGGGACAGCAGCGCTGCTCAGGCTTTGGCCTGGCCACCCCTCCGTCATGGCAATGGGGCATCCCAGCCAAATTTGAGGGAGTGATGATGTGACCCCATGCGCCAGGTCGGGATGCCCCTCACTCAGAATTTTGGGACTGTAACAAATCATCCACCAACATCACCCACCTTCTCTCTCACATCCTGAGACCGCCATGGCCACAAGAACATTGCAGACAACAGTGGAAGAGATCAAATGTTGCCACCTGAAATGGAACCTCCGCCTGGGTGTGAAGAAGAGCTCGGGGGGCTCGTCGCTTTCACCAATGGAGGCTGGTCCAGTACAAGAACCAAAATGCTTTGCCCGCTCCTCGCCCTCTCGGCCGGAGCTTAAACCTGTGCTTTGTTGAAGGATTTGGGGCTAGTGGGCATATGCATTGGTCCTCCTCTCGGGGCTTTGCCGTTTGAACTGCCAAAGTCCGTGTCAGGTTAAATTAACCAGGAGATCAGATAGCCCAATATTTTGCCTAGCGATGGGCGTGGCAGTAGCAGAAAGCACAAAAACAATTGTGGGAGCATCCGAAAATGGGGGGGGGCATCACTGGCCAAGCTGAGGGGGTAGCCAGCCCTCCCCTAAAGTCCCTGAGGTTACTATAGACTGAAAACAGATGGGAGGTTACTGTCTCCCTGTCACTCCCTCGTAGTCTGAGAATAGACTCTCCTGTTGCATTCATTTCTCCGGCAGTATAGCGTGTGCTGCTGTTTCACACCTGCATTCCCCCACCTACGTCGCTTGGCTTAAGCTGTTTTTATTGGCAGCACGTGCTGCCTGGGATCATGTGTTCTTGACACATGAATGCATCCCAGTGGCCTAGAGAAGCCAGATTCCCTCCCACCGGTGTGTTGCAACATCGTGCATTGAACAAAGCAGGACAGGACAGGCTCCAGTCAGTACCTAGCAGAAGACGTTTGCCTGCCTGCACAGAGAACTGCAGTCAGAGCAGTGGGAACCCAGCAATCCCGGCTCACGGGGACGCGTGCAAACTATGTTGCTGTTCTTAGAAACCACCAAATGTCAAGCTGGCTCTGGCCTTGCCCCTCATGGGGTGGGCAGAGTTCAGATTACAGGTGCCATTTCATTCCCTTTAGCTTGTTTCCCTGGAGAGGGGTTCATGCCCCATGGTGAGTTTTCCTTTTGATTTTCAGCTTTGAAGGACCCCTAGAGCCTCAAAGTGACTCTCTGCTGGCCTCCCTGGTTTTACTCCTCCAGATCAGGTTGCAACTTCCACGTTCTTCAGGGGGCCCAGCTGAAGTTTTAAATCCCAGATTAACTCGGCCTAAAATTGCTGAAAAAGGTTCAGACACTTCGGAGTCCACGGCGGAGCCAAGCCCAGAAAACCCAGATCACCCCACTCACGCGCCTGCACTTAAATCACAAGAAAATCTGGTTCCGGGGTGGGGGGGCTTCTGGGCTACCGAATGCGCCAGCCCCTGTGGGCTGGATTCTGCTGCAGTGCTGCTCCTTGCAGTCACGTGCGCTTCACTTTGCCCCGGGACTTGGGCAGCTGCAGACAGGTAACATACCTTGTTTGGGGAAGATGTTTGCTTCCCAGGGTGCTGTGGGGGCGATGTTCCGTTAACAGGCCTCAGGGCTTCCGAGGCCGATAGCCTCCAAGGGATTTAGGGGAGTTAGGTGCCCCTGGAACCTCGCCCTGGCTGGCTGCATTGGAGAAACGCCATAACCCCGAAGGTGGTGCCGGCCCCACCCTGCTGCTGGGGACACCCTGCAATTCTCGGCTTCCCAGCTCTGGCTGTTACACTGTGTGAAGTCAGCTTTGCTTCCTGCCACGGGGCCAGTTCTCCGCTTCTCCTGGGACACCCCGAAAACCAAAAGCAGCCCAGTCTGGGTTGCCAGCCACATAGTGTTTATTTACCCTGCCATGCCAGGTCGGCAGCTTTGCCGCGCTTTAAACTTCTCCGGTGAAGACACCCGCCAAGCCTGTCTCGGGTTCTCCCGCTGAGGTTTTCTTGGTGCTCTCCCTCTCCTCCTCGCTGCTTGGCTCTTTCACAGGCCTACTAATAATTTTCCGCCACCAATGAGCAGTAAGCAGCCGTCTGCCATTTCCTGGGGAGGCTGCCCTGCAGGAACCACCCAGCAGCGAATGCCATCTGAGCATGGCACTATTTTGTCCTCAGCTTGGAGCGCGTCAATTTCCACCCTGCCCATAGCAGCTGAACCAGCTGCCGCGCCAACACCTGTTGAAACGCATTAGCTGCTCAGTGGAGCTGAAAAAAAGATCAAGTACGTTACTGCCTGGTAGTCTCGAATGGATTTTCCCTGAAACTCTGCTGTCCATGGACCGGGGTCAGTCAGCCATGCAAACACCCACCTGGAATAAACACAAACTGCCTGCTTGTGCTTATTTTAATTTTATTCTTTGGTCAAAAGCACTTGCCCCTTAGAATATTTACAAGCAGCCTGGAACATAGTGCAGTCTATTTAGGAGAATATCGGTCGAGGCTATAGTTCCCCCAGCCCCCGCTCAGCCCACCTCCCCTTAAAAACCAAGGAAGCATTACCTATTAGTTAGAAGAGCAAGAGACCTCTGGCTTCTAATCCCAGCTCTGCTACTGACTCACTCTATGACCTTGGCAAGGTCACTCTGCCTCTGTAGGTCTCTGTTTTTCCCATCTGTAAAATGAGGCTAAAGATCCATACCTCACTGGTCTGGCCATAAAGATTATTTCATGAAGAGATCTGATGTTTGAAGATGACTGCTACTTCTGGGAACGTATTATCATTATAACACACAACACCGCTGTAAAATCACAGGGCTTTTTATAGACTTTGATCTGCCTGGAGAGAAGGCAACAAACATTAGGCATGAAATCCCTGGGGGGGGGGAAGGGGGGAGAGAGTAACCATGAGCATGTCAAAGCAAACATGCGAGAAAATCATTCATCACATCCGCATTGATGTGACGCCCAAGCAAAAGTGAACACGCCCGGCCTGAAGCCAGATAGCGGAGTGCGCGGATACCCTTGCGAGGGGGGCTGTATCGTGCCCAGGGAACGTTTTAAACTTGGCCCTCTGCAGCAGTTCTCAGTGTACATTCAAGAGGCGGGACAGAGCCACAGGAACGGGCACAGTAGAAAAGCAGTACCCGGGAGCTCTGACGGGGCAGCTGTGTGGTCCCTGATCCCAGCTCCACAGCCAGCACCCTGGGAGGTGCGCTCTAGAGAGAAGAGGCCAGTGGGGGGCGCTGTATTGCGCGTCTCTGCTTGAACCAAGTGCCCGGTTTCATCCTCATGACTTGCCTACTCCAGATCAACAATAAGCCATAATAGGAGGCTGCTCCTGGCCCTTCTAGACGTCCAGCCCTCCGGTGGCTTCATTAGGTACATGCTACGGGGGCTGGAAGAGTTTCCCACTTCGAGCTCGCCAATGACCCTGGCCCACTCTCCTTAAAAGCCCCCTTCTTCCAAGCACCTTCCTGGCCTTGTTTCCATCACCAGCAATCAACCCGCGCTCTCTCAGCGGCGCTGCTGCACAGTGCCCCAGCTGGTCTGTCGGTCTTCGATGGTAAGCGCTTCAGGGCAGGGAAAGTATCTTGCTCCCTGTTTGTAAAGTGCTGTGGAAACCTGCAGTGCTAGGATCAAGGATAATTACACATGAAAAATAACAGCAGTGACGGGGGTTAGGGAGTGTTACTTACAGGGGAAGTTCTTTTAAGAACATAAGAGCGGGTATACTGGGGCAGATCAAAGGCCCATCTAGCCCAGTGTCCTGTCTCCTGACAGTGGCCAATGTCAGGTGCTTCAGAAGGATTGAACAGAACAATTATCAATTATCCACCCCGTCATCCTGTCCCAGCATATGGCAATCAAAGGCTTAGGAACACCCAGAGCATGGTGTTATATCCCTGAGCATCCTGGCTAATAGCCATTGATGGACCTATCTTCCATGAACTTATCCAACCTTCACAACATCCCCTGGCAAGGAGTTCCACAGGTTGACAGTGCAGTGTGTAAACAAGTGCAGCCTCTTATCTGTTTTAAACCTGCTGCCTAGTAAATTTCATTGGGTGACCCCTGGTTCTTGTGTCATGTGAAGGGATAAATAACACTTCCTAGTTCACTTTCTCCACCACAATTGTGATTTTATAGACCTCTGTCATATCCCCGCCTCAATCATCTCTTTTCCACGCTGAACTGTTCCAGTCTTTTTAATCTCTCTTCCTCTGGAAGCTGTTCCACCCCCCTAAGCATTATCGTTTCCCTTCTCTGCACCTTTCCCAATTGCAATATATCTTTTTCGAGATGGGACAACCAGAACTGCACACCGTGTTCAAGATGTGGGTGAACCATGGCTTTAGGTAGTGGCATTATTGAGCGAATGTTTTCAGGCAATTATTCACAACTCAACAATCTCTTTGTTGAGTGGTAAGCCCGATATTCTATGTATAGTTGAAATTATAAAAAGTCAGAGAGGTAGCCGTGTTAGTCTGGATCTGCAGAAGTAACTAAGAGTCCTGTGGCACCTTAAAGACTAACAAAAGTATTGAAGTATAAGCTTTCATGGGCTAGCACCCACTTCGTCGGATGCATGCAGTCCGACAAAGTGGGTACTGGCCCACGAAAGCTTATGCTTCAATACTTTTGTTAGTCCTTAAGGTGCCACAGGACTCCCAGTTGAAATTATGTTTTCCAATGTACATTACTTTGAAGTTATCATCATTGTATTTCATCTGCCATTTTGTTGCCCAGTCACCCAGTTTTGTCAGATCCCTTTGTAACTCTTTGCAGTCTGCTTTGGACTTAAGTATCTTGAACAATTTAGCATCATCTGCAAACTTTGCCATCTCATTGTGGCAACCCCTTTTTCCACATCATTTATGAACATGTTGAACAGCACTGGTCCTAGTACATGTCCTGTGGGGAGCCAGCTATTTACCTCTCTCCATTCTGAAAACTGACCATTTATTCCTACCCCTTGTTTCCTGTCTTTTAACCAGTTACTGATCCAAGAGAGGATCTTCCCTCTTAAGCAAAGTCAGAAGTCTTGGGTTAAGAGCCTGCGGTGATGGACCTTGTTAAAAGTTTTCTGAAAGTCCAAATACACTATATCCACTGGATCCCCCTTGTCCACATATTTGTTGACCCTCTCAAAGAATTCTAGTAGATTGGTGAAGCATGATTTCCCTTTACAAAAACCATGTTGATTCTTCCCCACCAAATCACAGAATATCAGGATTGGATAGCTCAGTGGTTTGAGCGTTAGTCTACTAAACCCAGGGCTGGGACAAAACTCTGTTGGATGATTTAATTGGGGATTGGTCCTGCTTTGAGCAGGGGGTTGGACTAGATGACCTCCTGAGGTTCCTCCCAACCCTGCTATTCTATGATTCTATTCTATGATACCACTCCTCCCAGTTTACTGTCATCTGCAAACTTGCTGAGGGTGCAGTCCACACCATCCTCCAGATTGTTAGATCAATTATGGCGGCCTAATTTGGGCAACAAGATCATTGATAGAGATACTGAACAGGACCAACCCTTGGGGCACTCCATTTGATACCAGCTGCCAACTAGACATGGAGCCATTGATCACTACCTGGTGAGCCAGACGATCGAGCCAGCTTTCTATCCACCTTATGGTCCATTCATCCAGCCCATACTTCTTTAACTTGCTGGCAAGAATACCGGGGAAAACCATATCAAAAGCTTTGCTAAAGTCAAAGAATACCATATCCACTGCTTTCCCCTCATCCATAGAGCCAGTTATTTCATCATAGGTGTTGGGCAGGCTTCACACCAGCAGGTGTTGGAGTTGATCCTATCTATGCCCACAGGACAACACCCATTCTGCCATAGAGTGTGAAGCCAGAAGGGCCCCTGAGCTCTGACCTCCTGTGTATCACAGCCCACCAGCACCCAACACCCACACACAAAGCCCAACAACCGAAATGAGACCACCCACACGAGCCTAGACTATTATGTGCTACAGGCAGAGAACGGGGGACCGAGGCAGACCGGTGCCTAAAGGCCCTGCAATAGAAGGGAAATGATGAAGTGAGATACACCCAGATAATCCTGGCAAGAGACCTGCAGAGGAAGGTGAAAAAACCGCAAGGTCTCTGCTAGTCTGACCTGGGGGACACTCCCTTCCAGACCCCAACTTGGGTGGGAAGTTAGACCCTGACCTTTGAGCAAGAACCAGCCAGCTAAGCAGTGAGGTGGCTCAGTGCCACCTTGGAGACCTGGCCCACCCCACCCACTGTCCTATCTTCAGCCAGGGCCACCCCTGATGCTTTGGAGAAAAGAGAATAATAAAAACAAAAAACCTCCCAGAATGCACTGGGTGGAAAGAAATCCTTCCCTGTCACCTGGAGGTTGCACTCACCTACTGAAATTTACTCCTTCGGATAACACAAGAACCAGGGGTCATGCAATTAAATTAGTAGGCAGCAGGTTTAAAACCAACATACTTCTTCACACAACACAACGTCAACCTGTGGAACTCCTCACCAGGGGACGTTGTGAAGGCCAAAAGGACAACAGGGTTCAAAAAAGAGTTAAGTTCATGGAGGCCAGGTCTACCAATGACTATGAGGCAAGATGGGCAAGGATGCAACCCCATGCTCTGGGTGTCTCTAGCCTCTGCCTGCCAGAAGTGAGGAGTGGATGACAGGAGGATAGATCACTCAATGATTGCGGCTCTGTTCGTTCCCTCAGAAGCACCTGAAAGTGTGTGGGTGAGCTGAGGCTATTTGGTACCGATCGTTGCATCTGGGATGGCCGTACTTGGAGACTAAGATGGCCTGGCCCCATCACGGTCTCCTGGAGTTACTCCCGGTTCACCTCAGCGCTGCCAAGGGCATGATTTACCACAGCGGGCTGTGTTTGGGGACAAGCATGCTACTGGAGAACAAAGTCTGTAAGAGTTACAGGCTCTGGCTCCATGTTGTTTTCACACCACCTATTGTCCTGGTGTCGGCAGGAGCAGGGGCCGCGCCCATAAAATTATTCTGCAGCCATTTCTCCTCAACCCTTGTGTTCTTGTATGTGTGCCCTGGTCAATGTGCTACCTCCCAACACCCTCGCCCTGACTCAGAGAGAGGATCATTCAGGAGCAGGACAGGGGGACCGGGAGGGACCCTGGTGTTAAATTGCTGATTATTCCACCTGGGCAAACCTTTAGACAAGCTCGTTCATTTGTCTCCGAGGCATAACGAAGTGATTTGGATCGGCCTCAAAACCTGTTTGGTGAGGCTGTTGTATGGGCCTCGCCCTGCTCCTCCTGTTCTGATACTACCCACGGCGGAGGAGATGCAACATCATCCACCAACGTCTAGCAGTTCCACTGGAGGGTTGGGCGGGATCCACCCCTCTGGTGCAGGGATTGTAACTCCACTGGGCCCAGCAGACACAGTGTCCCAACATTAATTAATTCACCAGCGGGAGCCACTAGGCGTGACTGGAACACAAATCATAATGAGCCGTGGCTAGAGAGGAAGGTGAATTCAGCCCGAGGCCGGGGAATCCCCATAATCAGAGCCCCGCGCAAACCACCCTGAACTCAGGACACGGCAGGATGAGAACAGCGAGGCAGAGGGATGAGCCAGAATGTGAGCACGACTGCCAGCCTCCTCGCGTCCGGAGATTTTAGTCCTTTCTGGGGCTTGATGCAAGCTTAAGGCACCTTGACTTGCTCCAGTCTAAAACACCCCCCACCTGACAGAGCGCCTCACCTAGGCCAAACCTGTCCAGGAGGTTTCAGAGCCAGGCAAAGACAACTCGCCCAAGCTCCGGGCTGGTTTTTAGCAGAGCCGACCAGGAAACCGAATGATGGGGCCACGGAACATTTTGAATATTTGGCCAATTTTTCATCCCAGACTGGGAAAAAAGCCAAAAACGACATTTCCGCCCCCAGAACTGTTATTACACAACCTTGTCTTTTGGAAACTTTCATTGGTTCCGACACGAAGTACACGCCCAGGCACTGCGGGAGGCCCAGCTCCATGGCAATCTGCCATGTGGGTTACTGAAGAGCCAGGCTACCAAGGAACCAGCTGGTGTGTCCCCAGGCAGGTGTGTCTAGTGGTTAGAGCAGGAGTCGGTAACCAGGAATCTGAGCCAAGGGTCAGTACTGGGGGAAGGCTGGGCACAGGCGCTCTCATGGCCACGGGCAAATGCTTTGAGCAGCCGCTGCACCGCTGCTGGGATTACAAGTGGGCCTGCTGACTCTTGCCACCACCGAGGCCACAGAGCCAGGTAGGCAGCCTACTAAAGGCCAGCCATGCTCATTAGGTTGACCAAAGACGGGCTCTGATTCCCGACACCTAGGGCGCTGAGGAACAAGGCAGGAGGACAACGGGGGAGCTGGGCAGCTCACCAGCCAGCCTGCCTCTGGGCCTGGCTTCTGTTGACACTTTTGACACATTCCCCTGGTCCAAACACCTCCAGTCTTAGATGAAGTTTGGCTTCATTTGCTCCATTCTTGCCTGGAGTCTGGGTCCTGTCCCCAGCTGATGTGGATCAGCATTGCTCCTCTGGCTTCAGCTGGAGCTATATCCCTGACTTTGATGAGGGGCTTCCTGGATTTACTTCTGATACCACACAGCAAAAGCATGACACACCCAAGTGCCGGTGGGAGGCTAGCCCTAGACCCACGGCCTCCGTCAGAGTTAGAGGGCTAATACCCGCGTCACGTGCTCCTCTGCTGGTTGTGTACAAGTCCACGAGCAACCTGCACACTGCTTCTGAATTGGGACAGCTCAATGTACCAAACTGAAGTTCCTGGCCACCCTCAGAGAGGCACTAAATAAGGTGGCCCTTCTCCATTGCCTTGTGATATTGCTGGTGTCTCTTGGTAGAACTGCTGGAGTTATTAGCATGAAGCCTACACAGGAGGTAGGAGAACCTGCCTCTGCCCAGCCTGAAATACCTCATGTCATAAGAGACCTGTAGTCTATGTAGTCCAGTAGCCGGTCGGCAGAGTGGCGCATGTTCAGAGGAACATACAGCCAGCAGTTATGAAATGACTCGCCCATCGGAGAGGTTTCGGATTTGCATCCATTAGTGAGGGACTGGCCTATGCCCAGAAGCAGGAGAAACTCTGGCTGCAGGAAGGTTTATTACATCTCTTCCAAACACTGTGCTCTGAATCCCAGCTACCGGAATTGAGCCTATGCTCACGGTCCATGGAGTGGAGATGCACTTTGCAAGCAACTTAGCCAGCACAGATGGAATCCCAAAAGAGTCCCCACTGCTTCCAATCTGTGTTGTGGTCTCTAGAGAGACCTCCCTGGTGCCCTTCCTGACAGATGTAGGATCTCCTGGGCAAAATAATAGTGAATTTAAATGATCAGTTACTGGCTTAACCTGGAATGGAGCAGTCAGTATAAGGCACTTTGGACGCAAATGGCTTTAGCTGGGCATTTTTATTTTATTCTCTCAGGCAAATTCCTTACGAAGTTTCCCACAAGGAGCTGGCCACAAATGATGTGAACGTCTTTGAAAATTACTAGAATGACTCCACAGCAACATCGGTGAGAAGAGGAGAATCAGACCCAAGACCTGTATGTCCAAGGTACGTCCGAGACCCCTGACACAAGCAGAGATTAATAAGACTGGGACTTTGCAGCTTGGGAAAAAAAAGACTACTAAGGGGGAATATGATATAGATTTACAAAATCATGACTGGTAGGGAGAAAGTAAATAAAGAAGAGGTTATTTACTCCTTCTCATACACAAGAACTAGGGGTCACCAAATGAAATTAATAGGCAGCAGGTTTAAAACAAACCAAAGGAAGTATTTCTTCAACAATGCACAGTCAACCTGTGGAACTCCTCTCCAGAGGATGTTGTGAAGGCCAAGACTATGACAGGGTTCAAAAAAGAACTAGGTAAGTTCATGGAGGATAGGTCCATCAATGGCTATTAGCCAGGAATGGTGTCCCTAGCCTCTGCCAGAAGCTGGGATTGGGCAACAGGGGATGGATCACTTGATGATTGGCTGTTCTGTTCATTCCCTCTGGGGCACCTGGCATTGGCCACTGTCAGAAGACAGGATACTGGGCTAGATGGACCTTTGGTCTGACCCAGCATGACCATTGTTATGTTCTCTAAGGGAGCAGGAGTCACAACTGCCAGTGCTCCCTCAAGTGTTACCATCAAACGTGCAAATGAGTGTGGCAGCCAGTTTTACAGGTGCTGAGGTAACGTTACCAGTGGCTGATCTCCCTGAATGACATTTCCTTGGTCTGCTCTTTTCCCCCATTAGTTGCATTTCTTTTAGAAAGGCGTCCCATTTCGATACAAAGACGTCAAGTGATGGCAACTCTACCACGTCCCTGGGGAAATCGGGCCAGTGTTAAAAAATTGCCCCTTATTTCCAGTCTGATGTTGTCTGGCTTCAGGTTCCTGCCACTGCATCTTGGTCAGCCATTGTCTGATCAATGAAAGAGCCCTCTGCCATCAGAAACCTTCTCCGCAGGTGAGCTGCAATAACGACACTCACATCCATTTCACCGAGTTTAAGGCCATTAGATCACCTAGTCCAACCTTCTACACAACACGGGCCATAGAATCTCACCCCTTCCTCCCCCAATGACTTTGTTCAACTGAAGCAAGAGACTAAACTGTTGTGAGCCATAGGCAGAAAACAAAGAGACCAAGGTGCCACCAATACCTGACATCGCTGCAATGGGAGGGGATCGATGAGATATGTTCAGATGATCCACGCACCATGCCGAAGAGGAAGGTGACAAACCTCCAAGGTCCCTGTCAATCTGCCCGGGGGTGAAAATCCTTCCTGACTTCACATCTGGAGCTCAGCATGTGAACAAGACACACCAGCCAGGCATCAAAGAGGGTTCTCAGTACCACTGCAGAGCACAGGTCCACTGCGGCTGTTGTCTTGTGGCCAATCTTTGAAGCTTCAGAGGAAGGTGTGTTGGGGAGTCGGGGGAAGGGGGAACAGAATTTATCTGGCCAATAGTGCAGTGGGGTGAGAGCGCGGGGGGGGGGGGGGGAGAGGGAGGGGAAGGGGTTCCTGACCCCTGCAGGAGACCGGCTGAAGCCCAGGCAGTGTCTTACTCCAGAACTCCAAGCGTTGTGAGCATTTTGAGGGCAAGTTTCCTGCTGCTCCGTGGCCTAGGAAGGAAGTGGAGGAACAAGGGGGGGTTGACACATTTGAAGGCCAAAAGGGGCCACCAATGGCCATACAGCCCGAATCCTTGTGCACATAGGCTGTAGAATTTCTCCCAGCAACTGAATAAATGTTGCTCCTTGAGAACGATATCTGCTCTCATTTTAAAGAGTCCAAGCAACGATGACTGCACCATGCCCCTGATGAGTAGGGTGACCAGACAGCAAGTGTCAAAAATTGGGATGGGGGGGGGGGGGTAATAGGATCCTATATAAGAAAAAGACCCCAAAATCAAGACTATTCCTATAAAATCGGGACATCTGGTCACCCTACTGGCAAGACATCCCCACATTTAACCACCCTCTCTGCTTGGAAACTGTATCTTACCTCAAGGATAAATTTGCCTAACTTCAACTTCCAGTCACTGGATCTGGTTATCAGCAGGATTGTTTACCAGATATCTTTTCCTTTATGTCTCCCTTCGCACTAACACCCTGCATTACTCCGACTGATCACTCCCCAGCGTTGTTTGTTCCTGGTAAATACGGAGCCAATTCTCCTTAGAATAGCAGTCTGAACTGACTAGACCGAAACCGAAACCGTCTCCTGCTCCTGGAGAAATTCTGGAGACATCAGACAAAAAACTGGGATTGTCAAAGTAGAACCAGAGATCCAAGGTGGTTGGGGTCTGGACCCAAGCATGAGCTTTGTGTGGCTCGACTGCTTGTCTCTCTCCCCAACAGAAGTTGGTCCAGTAAAAAAATTATCCCTCACTCACCTTGTCTCTAATATTCTGGGACTGACACAGTAACAACACCACCACTGCACATACAAACAGAACATATAGTCACTTTAATGTTACCTACCTACTTCTAATGGAGAGAACATAGACACATGGGTGCAAACAGCACATTGCAATATGGCTTTATTGTGTACAGCGTCTTTTATACAAACTGTACCCTCTGGAGACTTGACAAAGAGGGAGAGAAAAGTCAGGCTTAGGTTAGGGGAGAAAGATAGTGTTAGGTGTTGGGAGTAACCACTTTCATTCAAGATAAAAGAGCCCTAGGATCCAAAACACAGGCACACAGAAAATCTTGAGTAGAGGCTGAACCATATGACCCAAAGGGTCTGACATGTGCGGAGTAGGGCTTTGACAGGGGGAATTGTTTTTGTCTGTGTGCGAGAGAGAGAGAAGAGGCAGGATGGAAGCGAGAGAAGGGTCCAGAAGGCCAAGCAGACGATAACAGAAGTGGTGATAACGTGACCCTAAGAGAAAGCTTTTTGGGCACAGAGTGCTGGCTTGGAATCAGCAAGCAAAAGAACCATCACCTGCTGTTTGGTTCCTTACTGTGTTCAGGGAAACAGGACTTTGGTCCATGACTACGCACCAGGGTAATATAAATCTTTGTAAATAAACAAGATTGCACCACAGAAAGTCCCTATCAATTTCTCCTCCTAGTGGAAACAACCACAGAACCCCAAATTTGGGTTCGCCGTGGGAGTCAAAAGGGGTTACAACAGGATTTGACGATGCAGAGATACGGGAAGGCTATTCCAGAGAATAGGAACTGCACCGAAGACTGGCACCAACTGTGATCGAAGGAGGGGGTGGTGCAAAGAAATGTGAATGTCAGATAAGCAGTGTTCTGAAGTAGAGAGAGACCAGGTCTATTTTAAAAGGAAGGTCATTTTGGAATAATATTTTGTAGGACACAATCCTGCATTGGCATTAGGCTGAGTAGGTATTTTCTCTCTCCAATTCCTGTGACTCTACAGTTTTTCATACAGGCAGGCAGTTGTCTGAAGAGGGAGATGAGATGGTTTTATTTATTCCTTTGTGCCCAGGAGAAGGAAGGCAGCAGCCTTTGGCAGGCCCTAGCACTTAAAGAGTGTTTCCGGATTCCTTAACGTCTCAAAGGTTGAGAATCCACAGCAGCGGCAGTATAACGCGGATTTCCATGAACCTCTGCATGTAAAATGGGAGCCCGCTCATCACACACTGGTACCTCTTCACCTTCAAGAGCTAGCCCAGCCAATTCCGATCTGCTTGATGAACGCCATGCAAACCCCACTGGACAGTATCTACCTTGGCCAAAAATGACGACACTGCTCGGAATGTTTGCACGTTGGGCCCAGGGGACGCCCTCTTCATCCGGACAGTCCCTATACACACAACAACCTGTACAGCGAGAGACAATCCCACTGTTTTCATCCATCACCCTCACAGGCCGGCTCCGTTTCCCAGAGGCTGTGTTCTCCTGATCTTTAAGGGTCTGTCTTCACTACAGCAGTAGGTCGATTTCCCTTAAGTCAATTTTTTAAAGCAGACTGTATAGAGTCGATTTTGTGCGTCCCCACTAAGCACAGCAAGTCGGCAGGGTCTGTCCCAACTGTGGCAAGTGTCGACATAGGGAGTGTTGCACTGTGGGTAGATATCCCACCGTTCCGGGAGTCCCCAGTAGGCGCCATTTCAGGGCAGCCGGGCAAGGGGGGGGGCGGCGTGGAGCTGCTCGGGCGGGCACGGGGGGTCCACGGAGCTGCTCAGGCAGGCAGGGGGGTCCGGCATGGAGCTAGCTGCCCGGGCGGGGGGAGGGGGGCGGCGCGGAGCTGCTCGGGCAGGCGGGGGAGTCCAGCGCGGAGCTAGCTGCTCGGGCAGGCGGGTGGGTCCGGCGCGGAGCTAGCTGCTCGGGCGGGCACGAGGGGGCCGCGGGGCTGCTCGGGCGGGCGGGGGGGGAGCCGGCGCAGAGCTAGCCGCTCGGGCGGGCACGGGGGAGGGGGGCTGCTCGGGCGGGCACGGGGGGCCGCGGAGCTGCTCGGAGTGGTGGCTGGTCCCCTGGGGAGCAAACGGGCATTGTGGAAGGTCGGAGGCTAGCTGTCACATGCATCCTCACTAATTCACAATCGACCCAGAGAGGTCGATTTCAGCCCTTCTCCTCTCGTTAGAGAGGAGTACAGAAGTCGATTTTGAGGTCCCTTTAAATCGACTCAAATGGCATGCATGTGAGGACGGGTACATGTTTATATCAACTTAACAAGCCGTAGTGGGGACCAGCCCTAAGATGAATCATCGGGAGGTTATCTATACATTGTGATTAGATAAAGGAGGCCAGCACTTTGTCATGCCGGGGCAAAGCTGGTCAACAATAAAAGGATCCCGCTGGGTTTGTCTACCAGGAACTCTTAACAATAGAATTGGGACAATCTTCCACCTCATTTCGGACTTTAGTTGATCTCTGAATGCAAACTCCTTTAACACACTTAACAGAGCTTGATAAGACCTGAATGACAGGGAGGATGCTGCTAGGGGAGTTGGGGAGAAATCGCCAATCCTGCAAAATCTCTTTATCTACAGCAGGGGTCAGCAACCTTTCAGAAGTGGTGTGCCGAGTCTTCATTTATTCACTCTAATTTAAGGTTTCGCAGGCCAGTCATACATGTTAACGTTTTCAGGTCTTTCTAGAAGTCTATAATATAGAACTAAACTATTGTTGATGTAAAGTAAACAAGGTTTCAAAAATCTTTAAGAAACTTCATTTAAAATTAAATTAAAATGCAGAGCCCCCCAAAATCGGTGGCCAGGACCCGGGCAGTGAGAGTGCCACTGAAAATCAGCTCGCGTCCCACCTTCAGCACCCGTGCCACAGGTTGCCTACCCCTGATCTAGAGATCTAGAGAGTGCCATCCAGGTGTTTCTCTGCCAAGGCAGGTTTGCTCCTGTATCATTGACCAATGTTCCGACCAGTCTAGCTGGGAAGGTGCCAAGCGATGCAGCTTGCATCACCTCAAAGACAGTTCCACAAGGTAACAGCACACGGCAGATGCTCACACGTGGGTTTTGTTTCCGCTACAAGGGGCTGTCCAAAGCATCCCTCATTTTGATTTTTGTTTTGCTTTTATCCATTTTGCTCCCCCCCATGGACTTCACCTTTCAATTGCTAAGACGGCTGCTGTCGTGAGAGAGGCAGGGTGGCGCACACACACTTCAGCGAGCTGCTGTTTATCGACACTAGCCATCAGAACTTCCCGGCTCAGACACCCGTCACCGGCTGGGAAAATCGCTCCCCTTTCAGGGCTTTGCCCCGGATTTTTCCTGGGAATGAGGAGATGATGCCAACAGAGCTACCAAAAAGAGACAGGGTAACTCCTCTGCAGGGATGGGACTCGGTGAGACGCAGGCCCCTCCGTATGCTAAAAACCCACTGCAACAGGACAATCCTCATCCAGCTCAGCATGGGGCCTGGGACCAATTTTCTTCTCATGCAAAGAAAGCTGCTCCAACAGGGAAATTCATGCCACGGTTTCCAAAAGTGACCAGTGATTTGAGGTGTCCTAGAGCAGCCAGATTTTTAAAGGGCGGGTGCTCAGAACTTCTGAAGATCAGGCCCCTTTAAGGAGTCTTCTAAGTGGGTAGCCAAAAAAATATGAGGCACCCAAGAACCTTCAAAAATCTTGGCCTCTCAGCTTAGCTAAATAAAGAGCTACTGCTGGAATATTGGAAGGGGTGGAAGACTCAAACATTCAAGTAGCCCCGAGTGCGTCTTCACGGCTGTGCCACCTCATAGACGCTTCACTCTTGTTCTTTCTAGTTTGGGTTCCCTTTATCTTAAATGAAAAGTCAGTCCAGGGACGGTCTACGGCTGCTCATTGTGGACGGAAAACGATGGAATAGGCCGGGGATCCCGATCAAGAACTGAACTTCCTTGCAGTTTGCAGTACAAGGTGTATCCACCATTTGATCTGACTTCGCCTGCATCTGAGTGGATTCTTATTGTCAATGGGGGGAGGCAGCAGGGGAGAGCTAATGATCTCTTTAGCACTCAGACTAGTTATCTTGTGTAAGATAGAGGAGAATGATACTGACCTGTCTCCTGGGGTACTATGAGAATTCTGTTGTTGCAGTTGTTTGAAAAGTAAAAAGCACAAAACACCGTCACTGCCTCAGGTGGGAGAGCACCCACTGGTGAGTCACCATCAAAGCACGCTGCACCGTAGGAAGAAGATTGTCAGTCTCCAGGGTCCCGGAAATTATTTGCCTGCCTTCAGCGCTGCTAAGCAGCCGTCACGGCTTTTGGACTCTTCACAATAACTGGACTGAAACCCACTGGGATTTGGGTGTGCTTAGAGACTCAGGACTCCCGGGGGGAGAACCACCTTCCAAAATTACGGTCTCCGTTTCCGTATGATCAACCCAAAGTGTTTTGAAAAATCAGGCCTCAAAAATCGTGAGAATGGATTAAACAACAAGATTTTGTTTTAAAAAACAAAACAAAAACCACACACCACCTTTGAGTTTCTTCTGGCTTTCAAGCCTCTAGGTTACATTCAAGTCATACTTCCAAGCTGCTCTCTGCAATCTTGAGGGTTAGAAACTTACTTTCTTTTCCATTGCTGTATGAAGTGTTGTTGTAGCAGTGTTGGTCCCAGGATATGAGACAAGAGCTTATATTCAGGTGCAAGATCAAAAGCTTCTCTCTCTCTCTCACCAACAGCAGTTGGTCCAATAAAAGATATTACCTCACCCACCTTGTCTTCCCTTTTTAAGTGAAAGATGAGATTCTAATCACATGACTCCAGGAGCTGGGGCTTTAAGACAACCATGAGACTCATGGAAGCTGGCCACACTACAGTTTGATACCACTGACAATAATACAAAGATAAGAGGAGGAGGAAGCCAGATCCCTGGAGTGACAGTGCAGTAGAGGGTAAATTACGTTACATAAACCCAAATATTATTAGGGATGGTAATCTGAGGCACCTATAAAGACTGGCCGTGTCCCTTTAATTAACTGTTTAATGTCTGGATCCAGCACACCCTTAAATAGAAGCCTTTGACCTTTTGTCTTGGCTTCTCTTTCTATGGCTGCAAGGGAATGCCTGAAGTCTTGTGGTGTTGGGATATAATTCTCCCTCCAGCAGAAGAGGGGGAAATGCCCAAGGGTGGGGCACAGCTGCACCACAACTTGTGTCTACCTCCCCCCCCCCCCCCACATAGACTCGCTCCTACATCACCTTACTAGGCCATCACACACAGACTAATTGCAGCAAAATGGATCCCTACAAGGCCAGGTCTACATTTGGAAGGTTTTGGTAGTAGAGATATACCAGCATGCTACAGAGGCAAAGGCCCCTTCCTCTTGGCATGGCTTACACCAGCAACACTGCGTGTATTTCAACTTTCTCCCGCCATGACTATACAAGTCTTTTGCTAGCGCAACCCACTCACGGATCACACCTCCACCCATCCCCGACTGACACAGCTGCGAGGCAAAAGTTGGCCGTGTAGACACAGCCTCTGGGTTGTACTGCACTCGGGTATTGCGCAAGGACTGGTCTACATCGGGGACCACGGACGGTTCATTAACTCAAGGGAGTTAACGCATTTGCAAAGACCAGCCTGGACGTTCTCCACACTTTTGTGCCGTGCCCTAGGCAGAAGCCAGGAAAGAGGAAGAGGAGGAAGAAGGCTGCAGCATCACCACAAGGTCTAACACACCTTGTGGTCACAGCCACCCCAGAGCTTTGATTTGCCTTTATGTTTCTAAAGGGAATTCAGTGCTGGCAACAGTTGCTGGGGGAAAGCAATGAGCCCACACCCCTATGGGCCAACATCTGGTCACGGCTAGAATGGGGGCGATTTAGGAAGGAAAACAGGGACACCGCTTTTAATGCACTGAAACACTGAAGTGGGGGAGCCATTGGAAGAATGGGGGGGGGGAGATATGGTAACTGCTTAGCTCCAAAACAGGGACTGTCCTCCCCCCCCCCCCTTAAATGATCCAGGGGGCAGGTAGAGTACAGGCTGCGGCAGGGCTGAGCTCCCTCTACGCCCACCCTGCAACGGGACTTCAGCCTGGACCTGGAGTGGAAAGTGGAGCTCACCCCTTATAGCAGGGCCTGGGGTTTACCTGGCCCAGCTGCCTTGCCTGCACTAGGACTTGAACACGAGAAAAGCCCTGCTTGCCCTAGTGAGGACAAGGCCACAGTTAGCAAGACGATGGTCCCTCCCACAAACCAAGTGGATACAAACAGACCAGGCAGGAAGCTCACGAGACCAGTGTGAGAAGCAAAGGTCCCAACACACCAGCTGCCTCGCCCCGTCCAAATTTTTCAAGGCATCACGGCACAGGCAAGTTTTAAGGGGGAACCTGGAGCAGTGTAGTATAAAACCGATTTCAGTTGACAGGGAGCTCCTCCCAGGCATAAGTGTGAAGGGGCTTCTGGGTAAATGTGACAAAGGCCAATTAAGGCCGGGTTGGAGGACTCAGGTGAGTCGCCAAGGCAAAGATGCCGTGTGAAGGGCCTCAAAAGTTAAAACTGGAAAGTAAAAGCTTTCAAACCTGTTTTATAGCTGCTCAAGCTGTTTGCTAATGGAACTCCAACGTGGGCCTGTCAGCATCACCCCCGGTTTTCCACAGCAGACACATACATTTGCTCTCAGATTTGACAGATTTCACCCACTAATTATATTTGACATTATGGCTAAATTGCACTAAAACCCCCTGGTGCAAACAGGGCGGAGGTGGGGAGGGGGAAAGTGCTACAACAAAGAGAATTTACAGGCAATTTAACCCCTCAGGGTGGCTTAACTCCTGGTATGTCTAACTCCTCAACAATATTAACATACCCACGTTTAAAAACCACATCTGTCTCTCGGGAGACATGTTCATACTTCTGAACGCAATTTCAGTGAGACAGGAACACAGGCACTGCCAGGCTGCATCGGACCCACAGTCCATAGAGCTCAGTATCCTGTCTCAGACAGTGGCTAGCACCAGCTGCTTCTGATGAAGGTGTAAGAACCCTGCAATAGCAGATGTGGGATAATTTGCCTCCATATGAAGTCTCATGCTGATCTCTAGTCGTTCGAGGCTGGCCAAAACCCTGAACCATTAGGTTCAATATCCCCTCCAGAATGCTTGTTAGCAGGAAATAGGTGGGTATTGAGAATACTCAGTTACGTGTCCAATCACTTTTTGAATCTTGCTAAGTTTTTGGCCTCAGTGACAGACTGTGGAACTCACTTCCACAGGATAATTACACACTGCATGAAAAAAACATTTCTTTTTACCAAATTTAAATATTTCACCTTTTAAGGTCATTGAATGTCCATTTGTTCTTGCGTTATGAGAGAGAGAGAGAGAGAGAGAGAGAGAGAGAGAGAGAGAGAGAGAGAGAGAGAGAGAGAGAGAGAGAGTGTGTGTGTGTGTGTGTGTGTGTGTGTGTGTGTGTGTGTGTGTGTGTGTTGCTCTTATCAGAGAAATGCTATTGACGACAAAAATAAAAGCCATTATAAATACCTCTTTATTATACTCGGGAACGCCCTTCCTGTTTTACATCCCAGCAGGTATTTGAGACATGGAAATTTTATATAAACATTCACCGTGATGAACAAATAGGAACATTTATAAGCAAGTCACTCATCTTGAGAGGATTTTGGGGAAGACATAAAGAGGGGGTGTCTTATGTCTATAGACAATATTATCCCTTTTCAAGGGCTGCAATGTTTCTATGCACGAGACGTGTGCAAGATTAACAGGATCAGAGAGATTGCTCAAGAATTTTCTTCCCCTGAACAGGATTTATAAAGAGAAAGATTTGGTACAGGCGCACGTGATGGTCTCAGATAGTCCATTTCTCTGTACGTGCCTCCACGGATCTGACCAGACCTTCTCCCAGGATCTCAAAGTCTTCTAGGATGGCTTCCACATTGGGAACGGTGACTGGCTCATCACAGCTCAGAGGTGCCATCATTCTTCCTTTCATGCTGGATGCCTGTAATACACATGCCTATGGGTTGGGCTAACTGACATCTGCATTTTGTGCCCAGCAATGCTGTATTCTTCTCCAGAAGTTCACTCTCTAATGCAACCCCTACCCACGCCTACCCTTCCGCAGCAGGCCCAACAGGACAAGTAAATGCTGCCACTTCTCTTCCAATCCCGTCTAGCACTACGTTCACTTTTAGCAGCTCCTGTTAAAGTCAAGTGAGCTGCACAATACACAGTGTAAACCAGAAGGCTGCAAAAGCACCCCTTTCCGAGCATACACAATCAAGCAGCCCGTCAATATAGCAACAATGCAATTTCTAATCACAATTACCCCTTCTATGTGCACACTAAACACAGGAAAATTGCTGACTGACTATCTTAGGAGGTGAGAATGGACCTGGCAGCCAATGCATAGAGGGTGCCTTAAAGGTCAACGGGTCAAAGACAACGTATCTGATCTGCCTTTCCCTTCATCTGTTACTGGGAGTTAAGAACCCGATCCAGCAAGCTCCAGTGAGCATGGAATGATCTCACTGAAGTCAATAGAGCTATTCAGAGGTGTAAAGCTAGACATGGGCTTGAGGGCAACACCTCATTTCATGGCAGTGAATGATTAGATTCCAAACCGTAGCACTGCAGGGTAGCAAGTGCCCCGGGCGCAGAGAGAGGAGCTGCACGTGGTCCTAGGGAATTAAAGGGATGGCAGAACAGCCAGGGCTGCCAGAAGAACTGTGGGCCATTAATCATGAGTTGCTTTGCGTCTTTGGTGAGTTCCTTCTATAAAGCAGCATGAATCAGATCCACACCTGTGCACCAGACCCACCTTTACCATCTCCCAGGGACTCTCCGAGCCACACCCTGGCTCCCAAATAGCTTTGCACTGCACAGCACGAACTCAGCATAAACTATGGTCCCAGAAACCTACTGGTCAGTGGGAGCTACAGACACTTGGCACTTCTGAAAAATCAGGCCCTGGGGTGTCAAACTGGGCAGCCAAAAAACACAGGCTTCCTTTGAAAATGGGGCTCTTTGCTTCAGTTTCCCTGCCAATGGAGACAGTACTCACCTATTCCCCAGGAGGGCTAAGGAGAGTGCGTGTTAGTGATGGTCAAAGGACGTGTGTATTGGGGGTATTACTGCCTTGGGGATAGAGCACTGGGTTCTGTTCCCGATTCGACCACTGGCTGGATGGCCTTTGGGCAAGTCACTTCACCTCTGCCTGTGCCTCAGTTTACCGAGTGTCAGATGAGAGAATGCTGACCGCCTTTGTAAAACACTGAGACCTGCTCTGTGAGGCTAGGTGACACTAGTATTACTACAACCCCTCCAAACTTCCCACAGCACCAGAACCCCTCCCTCCCCCCCCCCCAAAAAAAAAAAAAAAACCCCAGAGGGTCAAAAACTCACCTTGAAAGGCTGGGGCTCAAAACTGGAGGGTTTCCACAAAACTCCAATCAGCTCCCCGCCATGCAAGTCATAGAAGAACAAGGCCAGGTCTCCATAAGCCTCCTGGAAGAGGATTTGAAAGGGAGTCATGCCAGACTTCACGAATCACAGGTCACAAATCCTGGGTAATGCTCCCCACGAGGGAGACGCACCAAGGATCCTAGCTCATGACCAAGTGCAGATTCCACAACTGTTCCACACATCACCACATCCCAACTTTTTATTATTTGCAGCCTCTGCGCTGTCCGTAGAGAACTTGTGCCTCGCTAAACATGGAGAGCAAAAGCAAAGAGGGGCAGCTTCCCTGACTGCCTCATCCCCTAGCTCAGTGCTGTAATTCCGAGGTTGCATACACTGAAGGGGGAAGCGGATAGATATTTACATATTGGCTTTAGAAGTCCAGGAGACGCTCCCAGTTAAAATGATTTTAGGGAACCTAAAATGTTGGTCTTCCATGACCTGGAGCCTCGGATCTCAAGAATGGGGCGGGAGTGGCCGGACTGCTGAAAGGAGGGGGCAGATTGCCTGGAGAGAGGTATGTAGTGCATGAAGGAGGATTTAAACAGTCTGATCTTGTTTTTCCAACCCTCATTCTCCCCCCCTCCCCCATCTCCTCTTGCTTCCCTGCTGCTGCTCTTGCTCACTGATTGCATCACGGCTGCCTTCAAGCTCGCTGGAGAAGGGTCTGTCTCTCTCTGGTTTTGGAAAAGGCCCAGCACATCACACGACAGCACAAATAACAAACACACTAAATTAAGGTTTGTCCGGGGCGCTGAACACCCTAAGTGCTCTCATTAACAACCTGACTATGAATCCGAATTCAAATGAAACGGTAGCTATTTGCTTAAGAGACTTCCTAAAAGCACTGGCCGTTTGCACGCTGCAGGCCTCACTGCTGGGATAATCACTATCTTGACTGGCATGCTGAGGAGCACATCAGGGACTTGTTTTACCGGGGTCAGTGAGGACACGTCTAGGCAGCCAGCCAGGGGACTGTTTCAGAATCCAATGGCATTACAGAGGGATAAGGACACCAGGGTTGGAAATTTGCCCATAGAGTTTGAAAGTCACCAAAACCTTAAGGACAAACAGAAGCGCTACCATTTTTGTGCAACACACTAAAACCCAATGGGTGGGTTCGCAGAGATTTGTGGGGGGCTCCCGACACTGTTCTGAGTGTGCCAACAGGAGAAGAAAAGCAGCTTTGTTCTTCAGGCTGCATTAAATAAAAGGTTGCCAAGCGAGTCAGCGAATCACACAAGACAGAGGTGGAAGAGCTCCATTGGCCCATCTCCCTGGCACGTGAAGAGCTGTTCCATCTAGTATTGTTTACTGGTGCACTGTCTTGTCTTGCGAATGTCTCATCTTTTTTTGGAAGATTGCTCCACAGACTCTGTAGGGAGACACACGGCGTTCTGCAATTTCTAGGAGCGTGTTGCAAACAGTGGAGAATAAAGAGGCCTTCAGGTGACTAATACATATCCTCTTAGCTGAGGTTAACCTCAGAGAGCATGTGGGAGAAGAATTGTTCCAATATATGGGCGAGTATCTGTATATCCACACACGCACCCACCAGTACATCTGCACGTCTACTACGAGTCACACTCTCTGTTGTCACATTAGGAAATACTTGTTTTGCAAAGCCACTTGTCAGATTCACCCGTCAGAGGGGCCTTTATTCAGAATAGAAACATCTCCTTCTAGAGGGAAGAGTCCACGAATTCCACCATATCCAAGACAACCATCTTCTTCTTTCCCAGAAGTCTATTTTTTTCCTCCTCTCACAATGTATGAGCCTAGATATTTGCCCACCATTGCTTTAAGGCAGAATTAGAAGTTGCTTTGCAGTACAAAATGTTCATATTAAAATGTCTGAATTTCACTATGTTCAATAGCGGTTACTCAATTCTCTAAGGATTAACTGCCTGGAAGCAGCTCAAAGCTACCAGGATCTTCAAAGGGCTGGCCACTCCCATCCTGCTCTGAGAGTTCTGGTTCTGCCGCTCGGCAAACCGTTACAGGAGAAGACGCAATGTACGGGGGCTATGGACCAGCCCACCAGAAGAAAAAGAAAAACCTTTCTTCTGCACACAGAAGATCCACAGACCCCCGTCCAGGAGCAGTCTGCAGTCAGGGAGGTTGTGATTAACGAAACTCTATGCATCTGAACAAACAGACTCAATCTGTGGAACCACAGCATACAGAATCCTTTGCTCAAATGCTGCCTTTGAGAATCTTGTAATACGTTGTAAACCTCTGTATGCTACGAAGGAAATCTACAAGATCTTTCAGTCCAGGAGGTAGCCACTGGGGGAGCTCTCAGTTTCTGGCCTTGTAAACTTCTGTTTTGCAGCATTGTATCCACCTGGCCATCAATGGATGGATTAAAACAAACAATGACCTTTCAGCAAAGGATGGAATACAACGAAAGGAGTCAGTGATTTTCTGGACTCTTTTGTATCTTTGGATGTAGAGCTTTTAACTCTCTCCCAACATCCAGGGTATGACAAAGTTTTTCAGTAGGATGTGGACAGAAAGTTGGGAAGGACTCGTGTCCACTGGAATACTGAATTTACTTTGAACATGAAAGCTGCCTTGCTTCTTAAAACTTTGTCCTGATGGAAGGTGTAGCGCCCGGTTCTGAAACTTTTCTTGCAGAAGTGAGAGCTATGAGGAAAATCACTTAAGGAAATAAGGACATTTATGATAGAGGTTCAAAGGGTTCTTAATAAGCCATTTAGCACTAAATTTAGGTACAAAGGGGGAAATTGGGGTAGGGTTGACAAGAGATGCTGCTCTAAAAATTCTGGGTGGAACATGACCCTATGTTTTCCTGTTGTCTGGAAGACACTGAGGTTGCAGCCACTTGAAATGTTAACATTCGAGGTTTAAGACCAATGTGAACCCATCATGCAGGAATTCCAAAACATGTTTCACCTTCGCCTTGACAGGGTCTATCTGCAAGTCTTTACACTGGGTCTCAAATCTGGACCAAATCCTTCTTGTGTGTTATTTGTTGAGCTTTTTCTGGATGCTAGGAGCATGCCTCTTAGGGCCTCTGAATATCCTTTTTTGTTTTAGCTAGAACCTCACAAAATACCAAGGAAATAGATTCAGCTTCCATGGGTCGGGGTGGAGGATCGATCCTCGTCATAGAAGATCCCATCAGCATGGAAGAAACAAAAGGTATTCTGCCTATTGCACCAAGTCTGAAGTCCAAGCGCTCCATGTCCAACGCAGGGCCACCAGAATGACCTCTGCCCTCTGCTTTGTACCCTCTGAACTGCGTTGGGGAGCACTGTGAACCGTGGAAAGGCAGACAGCAGCAGCCCTTCCAGCCAGAGCGCGTGTATCCACGGCTACGGGTCAGCGAACCCTTCACCTGGGGCAGAAAGTGGGAATCTCTACAATGAAGTGGGAAGCAAACGGATGACCGAGGGCTCTAAGTATTGAGTCGAAGATCTCTGGGTGAAGACTCCACTTCTCTGGCTCTCTTCTCTGTCTGCTCAACCACTCTGCCTGGGTATTTAACTCTCCTCTTATGCCGAGAGCTCAAAAAGGGACAGACGGGTCTTTTCTGCCCATGAACACAGCAGGTTGGTTTCTCGTAACATGGCTGTGGATCTCATCCACCTGCGCCCTGTACTCCTCTTTTCTATCAGGCGCTCAAAGAGAGCTCTCTGCAGTGATCCCACTGCTCCAGCACCTGCCACGGCCAAGTTAGGGGGCCAGGAACTTTGAAGTCACTGAACCAGGAAGACACTAGGGCGATCATTTGCACTGGGACTGTGAGGTCCCTCCGCAGGGCTCCAGGTGCTATCTGCTACGGCGATTCTTTCACCAGCTGACATCCCCACTCCCGCGGAACAGGGATGCAGTCCCTACATGCAAAGGATGGAGAGGTTCCAGTATCCAATTCCTGCAGTGAAAGCAATCTGCGCACAAGATACCCACACAGAGAAGCTGAGCACGCGCTCACACCCACCCCTGTGGCTCACAGCCCCGCTTACCCTCAGCTCCTGGAGGTAGCACTGCACTGGATCGTAATCCACCACCGGGAAAACAAGGGTCTTGACCGGAGCATCACTCTTCAGCATTCCCCGGCTGAATGACTTCACCGGCCGGTCCACGCCTTCCAGATGCCTGGGAATCTGCTTGACATTCAGGTGGATGAGGATGTCATAGAAATCCAGAGGTGGGCGGAAGACCATCTGCGGGAGAGGAGGAGAAGCAGACAGGGGTAACACTGCTTGCAATATCCAGGAGATCAGATAGGAGCCTTGGATCTCATGCCCAGGAACTCTGGAGGAGGGAACCATCCCCCAACAAGTTCCCAGCATCATTAACTCTTCCATGTCCCATTCCGGGCCAGCATCAGTTTCAGTGCCTTTGCTGAAAGAGCTTTTTAATCAGCCCAAGTGGTTAGAGTGAGTGGTGCAAATAGCATTTTAAAAAAAGTAACTGTTTAAACTATTAAAACCATATCGGTTAAAAGTTTGACTACTAAGGAGTTCACAACAGAGGTGGGGAACTAGGACTGCGGTGGGGGGGGGTGTGGCCGCAGCACCCCATGTTTTACATGGGAGTCCCCTGCCAGCCCCCCCACTCACACACCGAGTCCCAGCTGCCAGGAGTCCTGGGCGTTGCCCGTAGTGGAGTTTAAATGTGAATTGAATACATTACCGGTAGGACGGAGGCTCATCAGTTAACACTGTACATTCCTCAGAGCAGGGGACTGGGAGTGTGATCTAGTGCCTGAAGAGGATTCAGGACCTCTGGCCCTATTCACAGCCCAGCCACTGACCATAGACAAGTCACCGAGGGCACGTGGCCGGCTTGGGCCCGCCCACTAGGGCTGTTTCACTGCTGTGCAGACAAACTGAACTCTGGGACCTTCACACCTGCTCCTCACTCCCCGGCCCACTGAAGCTGGGAGCAATGCTGGTCAACAATACCGCTCACTCAGAGGAGGAACATGGGAGCCCCAGACCCTCAGGCAGGCCTGGGCAGAAGACCTAACAGTGGCCTTCGTAGTGACCAAGCAGAACCTCTCCCCCATCCTAGCTGGGAGGCTGGTGGATCCACGGGGCTTCCTTCGTGTGCGAGACAAGGGTCAGGCCCAGGAGACAGAAAACTGATTGAGGGAAGAGAGACAATGTCAGGGACCCTCAGGGGTGCAGTAGAGAGGCACCTAAAGATCACGGAGGTCAAGGGTGACATTGGCTAGGGAGACAAGGAGGCTACAGAGTGGCGTCGATTCCCAGGATCAACAGGCTCCCTGCAGAGGGCATGGGGAGCTGAACTAAGCTGAAGGGCATCTCTAAGGCTACTTAACACCATAAGACAGCCCCCTCCCGCAGAACCCCCTAGCCACTGCGCCAGGGGACGGGAGGATCCCATCTCCAGCCTTCCACCACCCCAGTGCCGCAGCCGGTCCCTCAGAGGACAGCTGAGCCTTCGACCACTCACAGGCGGAGGAGGGGCCGGGTTTATTATTAACAGAGAGGAGCGATGCCGGACAGATAAATATTTGGACAGAGAGGAAATGTGGGGATTTGGCCGCAGCTGCGTTAAGATGGAAAAAGCCGCTCATCTGCGGAATAAATGACCACCGCCCCCTCAGCACAGAAACACCTGGGCTGGGGAACGCTGCCCAGGAAGGTGTGGGCTAAATATAGATGCAGGGCTCAGAGGCTGATCAGCCGTTGGGCTTTGTGGAGGGTAACAAATCGGACAGCCCATAATTCTTAGCAGCACTGTGGTCTAGCCTGCAGGGCCAGGCGAAAGAAAGTTATTCAGACTGAGCCTCCTCCCCTGGGAGAAGCCGCTGAAGAGCCTCTCCCAAGGTCCCTTTGCAGATGAAGGGCCCCCAGGCCTTTGGTTGGCTCCATTTGGCCCTTCCGGTTCAACTGAGCTTGAAGCCACATTTTACAAGGCGTTTTTGCCCCCACGGCCCTGGAAACCGTGTCCCTCTGATCTCGCCAGAGAACATTACAGCTCCGAGGGTAGAAGAGCAAGTATCCCCCGATCTGCCCTGCTAAGGTGACTCAGATCTGGATGGACCACCTCTAAGACCGAGAAGAGAGTTCCAACAGGGGGAGGGATAGTTCAGTGGTTTGAGCATTGGCCTGTTAAACCCAGGTTGTGAGTTCAATCCTTTGGGGGAGACAATTTAGGAATATGGGGCAAAAATCTGTTGGATGATTTAATTGGGGATTGGCCCTGCTTTAAGCAGGGGTTGGACTAGATACATCCTGAGGTCCCTTCCAACTCTGATATTCTATGAATTTAGGCCAGTCTACACACAATGGTGCACCAGTTTAACATTGTACATCACATCTTTAGTTGAAACAGGTTCAACTCTGGTGGGCAGATACGCCATTAGTCTGATGAAAGGGAGTAGTCGCACTCCGGCTCTGCCTTTTGGCATGACTGCCCTGCTCCTGTTGCGTGGCTTCTCCATGATGGGAAGTTGGCAACTATAGAAACCCATTGTGCTAATCTCTTTGTGGATTAATAGTCCTTTTGATCCATCCATCCACGATCTTCTCTTTTTCTGCCTCATGTTCTTCTGCCATTAAACTTTCCCTCCAGTTCCCATAAATATGTATCACCCACTGAATCTCTTAAAAATGCACCCTGCAAATCAAGTCTCTTTCCATAAGATCTCTAACTAGCGTTTGCAGATTTCCAATCACCTCCAATACTTTTTCATTGATTGTGCGGTTTGTCCATGATATTTTCAGAATTCTTCTATAACCCCATAAGTCAAAGGATTGTATCTTCTTTATTCTTGATTGTTTGAATATCCATGTTTCACAATCATAATTTAACGCAGACAGAAAGTTTATGAGTCAGACTTCAGTTTTCAGATTTATGTCTCTTCTCATTAGATGTTTATTCTTCCAGAATGTCTTTTGCTACTGAAATGCTTGTTCTAACTTCAGTATCCAATCTTCCATCTTCTGTACTGGCTCCTAAGTAGTACAATAATAGTTTCTCACTTGCTGTATGGCTGTCATTCACTGGAACATTGCATGTTTTCCCAGGATCCTTGCCTGTCACCATAGTTTTTGTCTTGTCTAGAATGCTTAGAATTCTTTGAAGGGGTCAACAAGAGCATGTGGACAAGAGGAATCTGGTGGATATAGTGCATTTGGATTTTCAGAGAGCCTTCGACAAGATCCCTCACCAAAGGCTATTAAGCAAAATAAGTAGTCATGAGATAAGAGGGAAGGTTCTCTCATGGATTCGTAACTGGTTAAAAGATAGGAAACAAAGGGTAGGAATAAATCAGTTTTCAGAATGGAGAGAGGTAAATAGCGGTGGCCCCCAGGCGTCTGTACTGGGCCCAGTCCTATTCACTATACAGTAGACTCTCGATTATCCAGGATGTTAATTAACCAGGATGTCAACAAAAAAAAAAAAAAATACACGTAACTCACAGGGCCGGCTCTGGTTTTGTTGCCGCCCCAAGCACAAAAAACCCCCACCAGGGTGCAGGGCAGCCAGTGAACCAACACCCCCTCCTCTGGTGCAGGGGTACAGAGCGTCTGCCATATGAGGAGAGATTAATAAGACCGGGACTTTTCAGCCTGGAAAAAAGATGACTAAGGGTGGATATGATAGAGGTCTATAAAATCATGATTGGTGTGGAGAAAGTAAATAAGGAAGTGTTATTTACCCCTTCTCATAACACAAGCACTAGGGATCACCCACTGATAATTAATAGGCAGCAGGTTTAAAACAAACCAATGGAAGTATTACTTCACACAACGCACAGTTAACTTGTGGAACTCCTTGCCAGAAGATGTTGTGAAGGATTAAAAAAAGAACTAGATAAGTTCATGGAGGATAGATCCATCAATGGCTATTAGACAGAATGGGCAGGGATGGTGTTCCCCCCGCCTCTGTTTGCCAGAAGTAGGGATCGGGCGACAGGGGATGGATCACTTGACGATTCCCTGTTCTGTTCATTCCCTCGGGGATACATGGCATTGGCCACTGTCGGCAGACAGGATACTAGGCTAGATGCACCTTTGGTCTGATTCAGTATGGCCGTTCTTATGTTCTCCACTCTCAACTCTAGATCAGTGGTTTTCAACCAGGGGTCCAAGACCCCCTGGGGGGCCATGAGCAGGTTTCAGGGAGACCACCCAGCAGGGCCTGCATTAGATTCACTGGGGCCCAGGGCAGAAAGCCAAAGCCCTGTCACATGGGGCCAAAGCCTGCGGCCCTGAACTCTGCCACCCAAGGCTGAAGCCTGAGCAATGTAGAGGCCCCAGGCAATCGTTCTGCTTGCTACCTGTGAACTTGGTCGATTTCTAGTTGAGGTTTTTCAGGCCTATCACCACCATATAATTCCTTGATATACTCCCACCATCTCTCATTCTTATCGTTAGGGTCTGTCAAACATTGTCCTCTTATGTCCTTAAGGATCATATTGATTACCTTTCCTTCGTAATTAAAAGCCCTTATCTTCCGATACATCTTACTTTATCTTCATCCAATTGTTCAATTTCTTTGCATTTCTCATTCAGCCATTCAAACTTTGTTAATCTGTATTTAACCTTTATCACTGTATAAAATCTTTGGTATTCTTTTTCTGTTGTCAATCCTTGTGCTTTTACTTTCCTTCTTTTGACCATCAGAGCCATAATTTAATCTAGGTAACAAAGTCCTGTGGCACCTTAAAGACTAACTATAAAGTTTTGAAGCATAAGCTTTCGTGGGCTAATACCCACTTCGTCGGATGCAAGCTTATGCTTCAAAACTTTATAGTTAGTCTTTAAGGTGCCACAGGACTTTGTTACCTCTGCTATTCCAGACGAACACGGCTACCTCTCGGATTCTTGACAATCTATTATCCATGTTTTTTGTGTTAGCTAGCAACTTCTTCCCAACATGTTTATTTGCAGATTCTTTTATAGCACCTTCCAGATGTCCCCACGTCATTCCGTGCCGGGATTTGCGGAGCTGCAAACATTGCTTAATAGGGGTCATTTTGCTCAAGTCTTTGCACCATGGATTTACTTATTCCCAGCATCAAAAAGAATCTCCATGCCACTGCTATGGTGAAAAGAAAGGTAAACTGGCAGCTAGATAAAGATGGACTAAATAAGACTATAGATTAGAAGGAAGTTGCCTCTTCCAGCTGGCCCCCAAAAGAGTCCTTATTAAAATGAGTTTTCACAACACGCAAGACCAACAGAAATGTTTTTTTCGTTTTTTTCTTCTCCAGTTTAACAACTAACTAATGAGTGACAGGGGATGGATCACTTTATGATTACCTGTTCTGTTCAGTCCCTCTGGGGCAGCTGGTACTGGCCACTGTTGGAAGACAGGATACTGGGCTAGATGGACCCTTGGTCTAACCCAGAAGGGCCATTCTTATGTTTTTAACAAAGAGGCTACTTTAAATAAATAAATAAATAAATAAATAAATAAATAAATAAATAAATAAATAAATAAATATCTTCCTCTTGCAATGTTTTCAACCAAAACATAACCACACTGAATGAGACCTGTGGTAAACCCAGGGCTGGAAGGCTGTGGTGAGAGGGGAAACTGCAGGCTAAATTAGGTCCAGCTGAGCAAGCTGCCACAATCAGAAGCAGGGCCAGCTGAGACCAGTTAAGGAGGCTGCCAGAGCCCTTTAAAGAGAGTCCTCCCCAGAGAAGGGTGTGGGAGTTGAGGAGTGCGGTTGGAGGCAGGAGGAGTTAGAAGAGCGAGTTTGTGGAAGCAGAAGAAAGTGAGGGAGAGTGAGGGTCAAACCTAGAAAGGCTGCCAGCAGGCAGAGCAGCTGGAAGGAGCCCCTTCCCAGGAGGGAGTTCGCCCTCCCTAGCCAGGCGAGGAGCCAAACTTAGCCAGAGGAGCTGCTCGAGAACCTGAATCTGGGGTGCCCGGGGGGCCACCTTGCCACAGACCCCAAAGGGAAAAGTTGATTAGAAACTTATTAGGACACAAAAGTGAAATAAACTAGTCTATTTTCATTGCCCAAGCTGAGAGAAATGGAAAAAGTGATCTACTTGTGTCAAAAATACATTTGACATCTTCAATATCCTAAAATGTTACTTCTAACATTGGCAGAGGATAACATTTTCCTGGTTTTTATTTTCCTTTAATACGTGGACTGAGATTTTCAAAGCTGTCTCGGGGCTTCAGATACATTTCTTCAACTGATATTTATGGTGAGTTTCAATATGTTCCCTAAATTACTTTGAAAATCTCATCTGTGGATTTTTAATCTGGCTGAGGCCTGTTAAGCAAAACAGGGGGGTTCCAAATATATGCCCCCACTCTCTCTGTATCCATGAACGGTGCAGGCATTTCCCACAATGGAAGTTAATATTTTACTGATCATTCATCACACTGGAAGTGCTGGAAAATGAATGGAGGTACCAGCATTGCAGAGTCTGGCGGACAGAGACTTTCAGAGCTGTTGTAAGCTCCGTTCTAATGGCAGCTGCTCAACTTCTGTGTTTTAAAACTAATACACTTCCCAGCACCTCTGGAAATCTGGATTTCATACCCCAGTTTGATTTGCGAGGCACTGCCAACCCACCCAAGAATATAAACCAGGTCAGCGCAGCGGTTTCATGACAAGATTTGTGGGCTCAGGAATTTGCTTTTTCTGTAGCTACTATGAAAAACTTCTCTGCTCTGAAGTCTTTGTCGTTCCTGCCTGTTGACCTTCACAGGTCGAAATGGCTCATTGGTTAGAGCAGGGAATTGAAGAGTCCAGCTCCGCCAATGACCCACTGGGCGAGTGAGTGCATCTTTCTGTGCCTCTGTTTAATCACCTGTAATAGGGGACAAAACCCACTTTCAGGTTTTGAAAGACTTAATTCCTGTTTACCACGTTGCTCTGGTATTATTCATTGCAATCTACGCAGGCAAGACAGGCAAAGAGCAGGAGGGGAAATAGCGTCACACAGAGGGGAAGCGTCACACAGAAGGGAAGTGACAGAGCTGGTGTCACGAACAGCCCTCCCCCGTGACGTGCAAATGTATCACTGAACCGTCCAGCAGTAAAGCGACGGTGCTGCTGAATAAGACACGGTGAGGACACTTCTCTGGTGACGGCAGCACAGCCTCCCCCTCTCCCCACCCGTATCCCCACTTTCAGCCACTCCTATGGTCTCAATACAATGGTTTGCCTGCCTCCTCGCCCGCTCACGTGTGGGGCCTGTCCTGCTTCTTGTCAGTACAGGGCACCATCGCGAGCCTCTCTCAAGGAACCAGCCTCAGAAGCAGGGGCCGGAGCAGATCTGGCATGGAGCCGGGGGCAGCCAAAGAGTCAGGATGGCAAGGAGCCTACGCAGGGAAAGGAGACAAGAGGGGAGAGGGCTTACATGAGAGAGAAGCAGGTGAGGAAGCAGAGAGGGGACAAGGCAATGGCTGGTGCTGCTTTCTCTCAGCTGCAGTCCCTCTTGGTAGGGAAGCACTGCGCCTAGATAGCCCGGCAGGTCAGAGCTGGGTGTCAGGCCTGAGGGGCTCAGGATCCACACATCCCTACCCCACACGCTGCTCGGGGCAGCGCCAGGGTCCCACCTTGGAAAGACAAGTCAAGCTGCCTGGGCGCTGCCTACGCCCACCTCCGTTCCCACGTCCTGCTTCCAAGATGCCTTTTCTTTCCAGCTGAGTAATTGAATATAAAAGCCAGCCCAAGTCAGAGGAAACCTCCTCATGGAAACAAAACAGCAGCCAACAAAGGTGGCTCCTGAGAGTTATTCTAGGCAGCTTTCCACCACACTCGACAGGGAGAGACGTCAGGACACACGAAGAACAAAACTCCCCTGTGAGAGGGGCCCACGCTAACCAGGGAAGAGAGCCGCACAATACTCAACAGCGGCTGTCAATCCCTGACCCAGTGGAATGCAAGACCTCGCCCAAGTGCTGGGAGCCGTGCCAAGGGCTGGCTCCACGGAACACCTCCACCTGCAGCAACACGGGCCGATGGTGGAACACAACCAGCCGTTGGGGGAGGGGGAAAATAAGGGGTGTGTGCACGAGGGGATTACAGACGGAGCACTAGTGATAGCTGGAGTCCTAACTGTCCGAGTCGTCCCACATTTAACACCAGTCACTCGTGACTTTCCGAAGTTTCCACTGCTCAGGGGGGAGCGGTCCGGACTTGATTTCTGATCCCCTCCCCCAGGAAAATCTTTTGCGAGTGCACATGCAAAAAGTTCAACAAGAATATTCGATCTATTTCTCGGGGGCAAAGGGGATTACAAATTCCCCGGTATTTTATTTTTTTTAAAAAAAAGATTGAAAAAGGAATAGAAAACATTCTCTCCCCCACCAGCTCGAACATCAAAGTAGATGGGAAGCATGACGACAAACCGTGGCAGGGAGACAGACAGCCCTCACGCAGAAGGCCCTTCAGCGATCCAGCAAAGGCTGCAGTGAGCAGTTCAGTAAACATCTCAGCACCTTCAGCAACTTTTTTCCCCTACACGCCCAACCCAAACCTCCAGGGAACTTCAGTGTAAACCGAAAAACACACATTTTAAAAGCAGCCTCTAATTTTGGGTATCCCCAGAGGCCCAATTTCAGAGGATCCGAGCAGTCCCATCTTCAACAAGAGTCACCGGCAGTTGCACTGTTGCTCAGAACCTCGGAAATATCTGGCCTTGTACATCCCAAGTTTGGCAACTAAAATCAAAGTGCCCCAAATTAGCAGGACCCCCCCCCTGAAAAATGTGCAGCATTCACAAAACACCATGGACTGAGATAGGGAATGTACAAGAGTTGGAAATTCACAGACATGGATGCCACAAGTTAACATGACCCCATACAAAAAGTCTATGGGATCACAGATGCCCCCTTGCGCGCACACACACAAATTCAGCAGTCCTTACTAGCAGTGAAGTCAGAAATAACTGGGATACATTTACCTACAACTTGAGAGCACAGACCATAAGAAAACACCACATATGCTCCAGGCTGCTGGAGCTGTAGTTGTCACAGGAACCAATTCCCACCCTCCTCATCTCCATTCTGAGGTGTTATTAACATTATTTTGCACTTAAAGTCTCTTTCCCTCATCCCTCTTGGTTACCTATTCTCTGCAGAAGTTGGCTGCCTGCTCCCACACTGCCATTTAGATGAGTAAGAGGAGCAGGCAGGATTAAACAACAGCCACTGTTTTATAGAGAATCCTTGCAACGGCACGTCGTCCCTGACCTGGTTCCAAAAATAACATTTCAATTAAAGCTTTACTGTAGCTTATTAAAACCCAAGATCAACTTGGACTCACGAAGAGGATTCCCCAAGCCTCGTACGGCGGCTACAATGACGCAGCCTAGAAAAACAAGAGACGTGCTCTTCTTTAGTTGTACCTCTTACATAAAATTAAGCCCCCATCCTGCAATTAGATCCATGCAGACACCTGCGTCTACCTAAAGATTTTGCCTCCCAGGGAGGCTCAGTTGACAGAATCATAGAATATTAGGGTAGGACGGGACCTCTGGAGGTCATCTAGTCCAACCCCCTGCTCAAAGCAGGACCAATCCCCAGCTAAACCATCCCAGCCAGGGCTTTGTCAAGCCTGATCTTAAAAACCTCTAAGGAAGATGATTCTACCACCTACCTAGGTAACCCATTCCAGTGCTTCACCACCCTCCTAGGGAAAAAGTTTTTCCTAATATCCAACCTAAACCTTCCAACTTGAAGATGTGACTGCTCGGAACCTCTGAAATTGGGCCTCTGGGGATACCCAAAATTAGAGGCTGCAACTTGAGACCATTACTCCTTGTTTGGTCATCTGCTACCACCGAGAACAGTCTAGATCCATCCTCTTTAGAACCCCCTTTCAGGTAGTTGAAAGCAGCTATCAAATCTCCCCTCAGTCTTCTCTTCTGTAGACTAAACAATCCCAGTTCCTTCAGCCTCTCCTCGTAAGTCATGTGCTCCAGGCCCCTGATCATTTTTGTTACCCTTCTTTGGACTCTTTCCAATTTTTCCACATCCTTCTTGTAGTGTAGGCCCCAAAACTGGACACAGTACTCCAGACTCTGGGCCAAAGTCACCGACCACCATGGGCTTCCTCAGACACATAAGAATCATTTATTTTTGCTTTCATATTTAAAAAGCTTGGTCTCTATGGTCTACCAATGCACGTTTGCGAGTGTTTTGCCAAAACCCATAGAGCCCAGCCTTACAAGGCGTGCAGGGCCATGAATTACTCCTTGTTTGTACAGCAGTAGTGCGCAGAGTTTCCATTTCTGATCAAGCCTGGAGCTGTACAAACACAGTAGCACAGACACTCCCTACGCTGAAAACCGGACAATGCGAAGTGCTGGAGAAAGACCATGCTGCCATCCTCGTTTTACTGAGCCGAGCTAGAGGTTAAGGCCCAGGTTTTTAAAGGTGTTCAGGCGTCGCAGCACTTAACATGATGCTGATCTTGACGACGCCTAAATAGCTTTACAAAGCTGGGCCCAAGGCCACCCAGGCGGTCTGTGGCAGAGCTGGAAATTGAACCCAGATCTGAACGCCAATTTACTGTCTTAGCCACAAGGCCAGTCTTCCTCTTAAGCCCTGTGAGCTTCAATTCGAGCGTGTGGTGCCCGGCACCTCCTAGCACAGGCCCTGGAGGCTTGAGGTCCTGCAGGGACGCAACATTGAAGAGTTACAAACCAGAAAATGTTTGGGGGCAGATCCTGCTCACGCTCAGTGCCAGCTCAGATTTTCAGAGCTCCACAGGGATTGCTCCGCTCGGGGCCGCAACGCCAGCAAACCGGAGTCCCGCTGAATCCCCGGGACGCAGGCTCCGATGCCAACTTTGAAAATGAGACATGGGCCTCGCAACACCCAGCACTGCAAGAATTAAGAATCTGGCCATATTCTTAGCGCTGTGACCGGTCTCATTAGAAGTCATTCAAGGCTGCTCATGATCAGACGCCCAATATTTTCCTCCTCGATAACATCTTGCAGGCTCAATTAACGTTCTCCCTTTACGCCACAGTCTCCAAAACGCAGGTAATTCTACTGGGTAAAGCTCTAGGGAAAGCCCTGGCAACCAACAAATTAACTTCCTCGGAAAACAAGAATTCAAGGAATAAGCGGCTACGAATGGGGCTTCCCCAGAAGAGGCTGCTCAGAGACCGGGGGTGTAAAACAGACCTGCTCTGGAAATGGAAAGTGGGGAGAGGGGACCACAGGAGGAGAACTCACAGAGTCAGTAGAAGACTGCAGAGTAAAGATAAGGGCAGCCAAGGGAGGATCATGTGTTAATGCTAATCCAAGCAGGCCACGGTGTGGCATGAACCAGAGGGTTTAGACGTTCCTCAGCGGAAAGAGGTGCTGGGGAGAAAATAAACACAGATAAAGGACGACGAGAATGGAGTTAACGATTCAAGTTGGTGAAGACACTGACCCCCATTTCCCATCTATGTCAAGGACGTCACTAACACAAGCAGGGAGTCCTTATAAAAACAGCTCCTCTTCCCCAGGACATTCCGGATGGGTGGACCCATGTGCCCGCACAGATCCCACTGACTTGAACAGAGATCGCGCCCCCACAGGGAAACCAGCAGGATTGGGGCCACGGTTCTTAACAGCGAGCAGATAAGAGGCTCTGAGCCAATCAGTGACACGCACCCTAAGAGAACGAGCAAACAAACATATTGCTCCACGGACATTTTAGGAGATACAAGGAAGTACAGACGGTGGCAGCGTAAAAACAGAAAAAAGAAGGAGACTCGGAACAGATCTTCAGGAAAGAGAAAGTGGGACTCTGGCTATTACGATCATCGAGGTCTAATCAGTTCTCAATAACTTCAATTTCTTAGTGTAGACAAGACAAATATCACTTAACTAATATTGCTGCTGATCGTTTTAGCAGACACAGACCGCTCCTCTGGGCTTGGAGGAGGAGTTCAGGACTGTGCGCCTAGCTACGGATACAACCCAATGCTCAGATCTCCTAGACTTCTCTCGCTGCACCAATCTCCATATGCACCTATACCATGGAGCGTTGTGCTCCAGTCTTACAAGCGAAGCAGGGTGCAGCGAGACAGGTACATGTTTAGGTAGGGTGACCATGCGTCCCGTTTTTGGCTGGGACAGTCCCTTTTTTAAGCCTGCCCCGTCGTCCTGACCTTTTTGGACAAAAGTAGACAGCTGTCCCATTTGCTCTTGCCAACTCCATGTGGGACGGGAGGCAGGGCTCTCAGGTGGGGGAGGGCTGGAACGAGCAATGCCAGCTCCAGCCTCATGCCGGGGGCAGGGAGGGCTCGGGGAGCAGCAACATCAGCCTCGTGTGGAGAGGGGGGCTCGAACCCACATGGGGGAGCAAAGGGGGGGCTCAGGATAGCCCCACGCAGAGTCCTGTTTTCCCTTGGGAACTATGGTCACCCTATGTTTAGGAGACCACCAAGGAACACTCGATTTCTGCAGGTAGCGACACTGGCCATTGCGCGAGGGCTGCTCCTCCTGCCGAGTCCTTCCCAGACAAACGCCCAAGCCGGGTTTTAGGGAGTGTTATTTTTCTGCTGACAGGTTAAACCGGAGATCCTCTGGCAAGAATCGGGGCGTTAGCCCCCAAGTCCCGGCCACATTGTTACTCCAGTCATTCCATTCCGCCTCCCGGAATTCCACCTGCACTTTCAATGAGATGCACCATCTTTCCCTTCCCGTTCTGAACAGCGGCGTAACCGGGCTGTGCTCGAATGTTAAACTGCAGAGGTGCTTTTATTTCAATGGTGGAAGAATCCGTTCTATACAACCCCTGCCTACCACACAGGAATGCAGGTGGCTTAATCCTCATCTGAGGTGCTTCAGACTCCGCTGAGCAATATTAAGCACCTCAAACCCAGCAGGGGACAGCTACAGAAGATCATTACTGACCCCAGATTGCTCTGGCTTAACATGAAGAGTCTTTCATTTACAGAACTGCCGTACAGCACTTTCCCAAACACTGGTCTGGGAAGAGAATCAGCTGCCTGAAGCAAGCGCACCCTCTGCTGGGCTCTTTGGAGAACGGCCACTTCCACAGCAATTATTTTACAGAATACAGCCCCTGCTCCAGTAACTCAGGCTGCAGCATAATAAGGAGGAGGACCTGGAGAGTGAGCTAAGGGGCTACTATTCGGCATTGACTGCACTGAAAACAGGCCCAGTGCTTCTACAGGGAAACACTACAGAGCCGCAAAGGGCTCTCTCCTCTCTCAACAATATCTACCCTTCTCTTGGGTCTAACAGCAGGGGGAAATTTTTCAACAGAGACAAATTTTCATACAAAAATTGACTTTTTTTTTTTGGCTAAACATTCTTGACCACTTTTCGGGGGGGGTTTCCTCCCTCCTGCCCACAAAACATCATCACTTGATTACATGAATAGGAAGCAGGTGTAACACAAACAGAAGGAAGTACTCCTTCACACCACACACAAACAACCTGTAGAACTCGTTGCCAGGGGTGTTCGTGGACAATACGTCCATCAAGGGCTATTAGCCAAGATCGCAGAATATTAGGGTTGGAAGGGACCTCAGGAAGTATCTAGTCCAACCCCCCCCCCCTGCTCAGAGCAGGACCAACCCCAACTAAATCATCCCAGCTAGGGCTTTGTCAAGCCTGACCTTAAAAACTCTTAAGATCAGGGTGCAACCCCAAGCACTGAGTTTCCCTAAACCGCTGACTGGCAGAAGCTGGGGTGACAGGGGATGGATCACTTGATAAATTGCCCTGCTCAGTTCATTCCCTCTGAAGCATCTAACATCGGCCACTGTGAGAAGACAGGATACTGGGCTAGATGGACCATTGGTCTGGCCCAGCAGGAGCATTCTTATAAAGCACAGGGCAGGGGTTCTCAAACCGGGGGTCACGGATGGGGTTAGACTGCTGGGGCCAAAGACAAAGCCCGAGCTCCACCCCCAAGGATCAAAGCTGAAGCCCAAGGGCTAAGAGACTCAGGTGACAGCTGGGGCTCCTCTCACCAGTACCGATTCACAGGCACGCACCGCTCAGGGGCGCTAAGGAATTACCTTCACATCCTGGCTCCCCAGTGGATCCATGAGCTGCTCCCCCAGCGCCCGGAGCGATTCCAGCGCCAGCACGAGAAGGCGCTGCAGGATCTGGGGAGGGGCAGAGAGTTGGAGGGTAGAGCCGAGAAGGACCCCAGACATCACACAGCCCCTGAGACAGGGACACCTCGCTAGCTGCAGGGGCAGGTGCCCAGCTCCAACGGGGGGAGGGAAGACACTCTGTCCTCAGCCGGACAACCATGCAGCAGCGAGGGGCACGAGAAAGGGAGGAACAAAGGCAGAGGTGCTGGGTTTCAGCTGGGGGCAGCGTTCAGGTGCAGGGAGTAAATGGAGCCTGCACAATACCTGCCCCCTGAGTAGTGGCAGCTCTGCGGCAGACCAACAAAGAGATGTAGCTGGAAAAACCCTGACCATGGAGGGGGATGGGAATCAGAGCAGTCCAGTGCAGGGAGATTGGGAGGGCGGGGGGGAGCAGAAATCACCCCTGGCTGGTTGCAGGCAGGCCCCCCAGCGTAGCAGGGGCGGCTGGGCCGGATGACGCCTCGCTCACCTGCACTGAAGGCCGCTCTTTGGTCCACACTGAACTCCGCTTGTCTCTGGGGATGGCGATGAACATGACGGGGAGGTGAGGCCGGGCAGCCACAAACTCGTTCCTGATCTCGGTGTAATCGGCCTCTGGGGAACAAACCCAAAAACAAACATCCGAAACCCCGTCCATCAGACCAGCCACGTCCCTCTTCGCCTCCAGCAGCCCGGCCCAGCCCATGCAGCCGGGGAAGCCACCCCTCCGCACTCTCGCCATAGGAGCACAGGACTGGCGGGGACCTCCGAGGTCACAGAATCCAGTCCAATGCTATCACGGGCAGCCCAGATCCACAATCCCCTGGATAAACTTACCAAGCTCCATTTTAAATCTAGGTTCCAGAACCTCCCTCCTCTGTTGGTGAGGGGCATTCTTCACATCTCCAGCCTAAATTTACCCAAAGCCTGTTTATCCCCCTTTGCGAGGGCGCCAACATTGTCCGTTGGCGGACACAGCTCTTCCCCCCCCCTCCCCTCCCTGGAGTTTGCCCTCCCTGATGTATTTGCAGAGGACGATCGGATCCCCCCGGGACCTTCGTTTTGCTGAGCTAAATAAGCCAAGCTCCTTCAGCCTCCTCTCGTAAGACGGGCCCTTCGTCTTTCTTGAACACGGGTGTTCAGAACGGGTCACCAGACACAAGGATGAGCAGCGAACGGCCTGGGATGTGGGCAGCGGCCCCAGTCTGCATTTTCTGATGCTCTTAAATCGGTCAAAGCCAACACCCAAAGTGGGGAAGCAGAGTGAGGAGACTGTGGCGGTGTGTAGAGCAGCACCAATTCAATACAAAGCCCACAGACCAATCCAGGCCAAGACGCTACCAGTGACGTGGCCCCAGGGTCACTCGCAGCCTGTCCGAGGTCAGGGATATGTACAGCCTTATCGCACACTAGCGCTGAAACCTCAGATACCACTGACCCCACCGTCGGTGTCTGAAATACAACTGCCTCAGCCAGCACTCTGTGCGGATGCCTGGGGGTGCAACCAGCCACAACAGACGTGGGGCACAGTGAGCCCCACAACCTTGTGGTGGAAGGTTCCATATACCCCATTACAACCCAAAGCCACCCAGTCCCCACCCAGCGCCACCGATTAGTAGCACCATCTGCAGGGCTCTCGCTGAGAACAAGGCAGGTCAGGATCTGCCGGCGTCACTCATCTCCTCATAGCCACCCCTGAGCTCAGGGCAGACAGAGGATGTGCTGCCCAGTGGGGCCCCAGCGACTCACCTTTGAGGTCGGCGTTCAGGTTAACGATGAGGGGGCTGTTCTTCCAGTCGAAGGCTGTGAGCAGGTGGAGGAAACGAAGGAAGCCCACCTGAGGGGAGCTGGGGGGCAAGACAGAAACCACGGTAATGGGGTGAAAGAGAGAATGCTCCACCTGCCCAGAGAGGAGCTCCGAGCCAGGCAGTGGTACATCAACGAGCCAGACTCTGCGGAGCCCCAACAGAGAGCCCCAGATACGGGAACTAGGAAGGAGCCTCCTCACGGCCACGGACCATGGGCATTTTGGCCTCTCTGGCCCATTGAGGAGGGACACTTCATTAAAGTCAGGTGGGAGCCTCTCCCCCAGTCACATCCCTGCGGCTGAAACCAGGGATGGGGAAAAACACTCTCCTCAGTCTTCTCCATTTCCTGTGTGCGCCTCTTCCACAGAGGGGCAGTGTGGTCTACTGGTTACAGCGCAGTGAGCCACTCTCGTAGTGAGCAAGTCGCTTCATCTCTGTGCCTGTTTCTCTCCCTATAAAACGGGGGGCAATACGAGGCGACGGACAGGCTAATTAATGTTTGTGAAGTGGTTGGAGCGCCACAGATAAAAGACTCTCTGGCAGTGTGTGGCATCCTTATAAACAGCACAATTTAAGAGGAGAAATTGGATCCAGAGTGCAGCTACAGAGCAATAGGGAAGTCTCACGGTTCCACATGTGGATAAAACTGATCGGTACAGTATTTTAAAGCCCTGCTTGGTCTCACCCAGGGCCTGTGCAGGACTGGTCTCTATGGTACATTTACTAGTGTTTTGTCCCATCTAGATTTAAACATGCCAAGTTTCCCCAGCTAACTAGCCGGCCTTCCGCTGCCAGCATGACACTCCCAACAGATATGCGGAAGCCATCTCATCAACATCATGAACCCAGGAGTCCGGACACCCATGCCCAGAACACACTGCCCTCATCTCGAAGCAGGACAGGAGCAGCAGATGGGAGTAACTGGTGTTCACGCTGTCCCAGCTCACGTTCAGCTGTGGGAAAGCGAGAGCTTGACCCTAACCGAGGAGTCCTGCTCTATGACTCTGGGAGACAAAAATAAACGACGCCAGACAGGGCAGCTCCAAGGATCACGGGGCACAGGGAGCACTAGAATTAAACCCCAGAGGAATGATTAGTACCAGGGGAACCGCACGGATGTTTATTCCCGGAGCACCCCCTTGGTGTGACTGCATCTCCAGAGGCTCCCCATCCCACGCCTGGGGCACATACGCCCCTTTATCTCCCACGGCACAGGGCTTCCTCGGGCAGCCCACAGCCCTTCTGCAGCCAGGCCCCCGTTTGCTGTTGGCAGGGGTGACACTGCAGCGACGCTGGAGAGGTTGCCCCCATAGAGGAACAATGCAAAGCACATTATCCTTCCTTGTAGCTGGGCAGATAATGGCTGAAGGCCACAGCTTCCCAGCGTTACCCTCGGGCCTCATGCCAGCTCCAGCCACCCCCGAACACAGACAGGGAGAGCGCTGTTCCTACACGGCACAGCACGCGGGGACCAGCCGAGCCAGGCACCAAAAGAAATCCGGGGAAGTATTCTTGCCAGCCAGTTAAAGAAGTATGGGCTGGATGAATGGACCATAAGGTGGATAGAAAGCTGGCTGGATCGTCGGGCTCAACGGGTAGCGATCAACGGCTCCATGTCTTGTTGGCAGCCGGTATCAAGCGGAGTGCCCCAAGGGTCGGTCCCGGGGACGGTTTTATTCAAGATCTTTATCAATGATCTGGAGGATGGTGTGGACTGCACCCTCAGCAAGTTTGCAGATCACACTAAACTACAAGGAGTGGTAGATGCACTGGAGGGTAGGGACAGGATACAGAGGGATCTAGACAAATTAGAGGACTGGGCCAAAAGAAATCTGATGAGGTTCAACAAGGAGAAGTGCAGAGTCCTGCACTTAGGACGGAAGAATCCCATGCACTGCTACAGACTAGGGATTGAATGGCTAGGCAGCAGTTCTGCAGAAAAGGACCTAGGGATTACAGTGGATGAGAAGCTGGCTATGAGTCAACAGTGTGCCCTTGTTGCCAAGAAGGCTAATGGCATTTTGGGCTGCATTAGTAGGGGCATTGCCAGCAGATCGAGGGACGTGATTGTTCCCCTCTATTCGACATTGGTGAGGCCTCATCTGGAGTACTGTGTCCAATTTTGGGGCCCACACTACAAGAAGGATGTGGAAAAATTGGAACGAGTCCAGAGAAGGGCAACAAAAATGATCAGGGGCCTGGAGCGCATGACTTAGGAGGAGAGGCTGAGACAGCCGGGATTGTTTAGTCTACAGAAGAGAAGACTGAGGGGGGATTTGATAGCTGCTTTCAACTACCTGAAAGGGGGTTCCAAAGAGGATGGATCTAGACTGTTCTCAGTGGTGGCAGATGACCGAACAAGGACTAATGGTCTCAAGTTGCAGTTGGGAAGGTTTAGATTGGATATTAGGAAAAACTTTTTCACTAGGAGGGTGGTGAAGCACTGGAATGGGTTACCTAGGAAGGTGGTAGAATCTCCTTCCTTAGAGGTTTTTAAGGTCAGGCTTGACAAAGCCCTGGCTGGGATGATTTAGCTGGGGATTGGTCCTGCTTTGAGCAGGGGGTTGGACTAGATACCTCCTGAGGTCCCTTCCCACCCTGATATTCTATGATAAGTAACGGCTCCCCCCGCCTCCATCCATGCCGATCTGACTGAGCAAGAGAGCCAAGCCAAGCCGCAGACTTCAGTGATGCAGTGACGGGGGGCCTGGAAGAGAACCTGGGAAGAGAACCCGGGAAGCTCTCCGGGCTCAGACACAATGGAGTCCTCTGGAGAGCCACGTCCACTCTGCATGCGCCCAGGGCTCTCGGACCACTGCCCTGCCCACCTTGCTAAAGAGGGATGGCAGCCCCAGGATGGAGAAAGAAAGACTGAGAACCACTAACTTGCCCTTCCCCTCCACCCTGACCTGGAAAGACTCCCCCACACCGCAGGAGAGCGGGGGGCTGGTTCTCCATGGTTAGTTCAGTCTCTAGCCATGTTACTAACACTGGATCCTCCCCCCCCCCAAAAAAAAATCTTCTGCGCGAGGTCGTTGTCAGCTATTGACCACCCCATGTTCTGGGTTCAAAGCATCCGCCGGCGCTGTCCCATGTTATCCTGCCTGGCTAGTGACTTTTCTCTGATTTGGGGTCTTGGGTCCGGGCTGCACCACAGCAAATAATCAGTGCCACAGTCTAACGAGGACCCCCGCGGCCTTTAGCCTCTCTGCTGGGTCTGCCAGCCAGCGGGCTGGTCCGAGCCACTGGTGAGGGTGAATCACAGGGAATTGGCTGGGACTCAACACGTGCGTTTCAGGTTGATCACAGCCCTCAAATGGAAGCACAGCTCATTCGCTGATGGGGACCAGGGTCCAACCGGAAGGGAAAGGTCTCATAGCTAGGGCCGGAGTCACAGGGCTAGGAGCAGTCCAGTCTGGTGGCTTCTTCCCCCACAGCTCCTGCCAGGGCTCAGGGTGATCCAGTCGGGGTTTCTCCCGGGGCTGGGGCACCCATTTTTCCTGGCGGGTCCCCAAATTGCCTTAATCTGTCACTGGCCTCGACTAGAAGGTAGGAGCCCAGGGCTGGGGTTCTCCCGGCAGCATGTGGGAGATCTTGCCCACCTGTACCTCCGGGAACCTCCTCTAACTGCAGGAAGCTCAGAGGCTGCTCTGCCCAGCTCTGAAGGCAGCGCAGAAATGAGGGTGGCACTCTCTGGACACACCACCCCCCCCACACACACACACACACACACACCACAACTTTGCAGCCTCCCCCCACCCGATCCCATTTTGGGTCAGGACCCCCCCAGTTACAACACCCGGACGTTGCAGAGGTAAACATCTGAACTCATGAAACTGACCAAATTTTAAAATCCTCCGGCCCTGAAGCTGACCAGAATGGACCATGAACTTGGTAGGTCCCTATTCCCAGCCCATGGCGGCTCAAAAGTTTTGGACCGATCACCCGTTCAGCTTCTCAAGACTGAACTGGTCCCCAGCGGCACTTCATTAATAAGCCATTAAAATCGCAGTAACAGCGTGCTAGGGAAGACTCCCAGCCCTGCCCCCTCCTCTCCCAGAGGTCCGGGCAGATGCCCAGCCCCGCCCTCGGTTCCCCCACCCAAAGCATCCCGAGAAGACAGGAGGGAGTTAATCCAACACAAGGAGCAGGGAGGCCAGGGATCCCTGTTCTCACCTCGGCGGGGTGAACGGTGCCGGGTGCAGGAACAGAGACGCCGCCAGCAGATCGACGCACTCCTCCAAGAGGCCGTCACTCAACAGCTGGGCACGGATCCAGCGCTTGGCTAGCCGGGAGGTGCCGCTGAAGGCGGGATGCTGCTGCTGGAGCCTGTAGGGAGAAGGAAGAGAAGCAGCAGCATCACCTCGTTATCCCAGTCACCCAGGCCACCCCAATGGCCTCGGATTGCAGAGCTGTGAACGAACGGATCGTTTAGGCACTGGGTGTGCTGGGGTTTTCTAGAGAGGGAAGGGGGAACAGGTCATTCTCATTTGCTCCACACCCTTGCTGCTACAACTGCCATTACTTTGCTACTGAGTGATGGCCCGGACACACCTGCCACCATAACTGGAGAGGAAGGTGTTTCAGATCTAGCAGAAATATATAAAATATATGGAGATATACCTATCTCATAGGACTGGAAGGTCTTCGAGTCCAGCCTCCTGTCTACACTAGCAGGACCAAGTACTGTCCCCTGACAGATTTTTTGCCCCAGATCCCTAAATGGCTAATTCCCTAATTGAACTCACAACCCTCGGTTTAGCAGGCCAATGCTCAAACCACTGAGTTATCCCTCCCCTCCAGAGAGCTACCAATCAGTTCCCTACCCACAATGCACTCCTCTCCCTCTGCCCCCCACAGTGCTCTGTTCCTTATAGATGTAGAGAGCTGGAAGAGACCAGAGCCAGAAAGAAATTACGCAACTAGCAGGCTGAATGACCCAAATGCAACCTTTAAACGAAAAGTAGGTAAATGGGAATTAGGACCATTCCTCATAAATAGCTAACATAGCCATGTCCGATAGACTAGAGCTTTGAGATGCAAACCTACATGGTTAGAGACTTGGAGGTAAATACTAAAAGGTATTCATATGTGTTTACTTATATCTTGTTAGAGATTAACAATGTAACCAGGGGTTCCTGTCTGTTACTATATTGATTCACAGATCAGAAGGGAATATTAACATTTAGATGGAACTTGGGTGTAATACCATGGTCTATATTTCTCATTGAAGTTTCTAGTAAACTATCTATGAACTGCTTAATGGATAATTATCTTAGGCTGATGAATGCAACTAAGTATAGGAAATAGACTGTTTTAGCTCAAAGCTGCAATGCTTTAACCAAGGAACAGCTGCTGTCAAGAGGCTATCGTAGCCTGCCAGAGATCTATAAAAGAACTCTAGGGCCCTGATTCTCCATCTCAGACGTACTTAAGCTTGGTCAGGAGAAACCTGAGTCACAAGATGGAGGGTCTCCAGCTCCAGTCTGGATTGTCCTGCTATTTCCCATGGAAGAATTTGAACAAACTCTTTGCAGGGACCGCCTATTCGGACTATAACCGGATGAACTGATTCTGGAAAGAACTTTTTTCAACTCAGCAGCTCACCGTCTCTACTTTGAAACTGACCCAAGAACTTTAAATTTACATCTGTATGAATAATGATCTTTTAACCACAACACACTCTCTCTTTTAAAAAAAAAAATCTTAGTTTAGTTCATAAGAATTGGCTGTAAGCGCATATTTGGGTAAGATCTGAAATTTTCATTGACCTGCTGGGTAATGAGTCCAATCTCTTGGGATTGGTAGGACTTTTTATAGGAACAAGATTTTTCGTACTCCTCATCATATTTGACTTGGCTGTCTGGGTGGGAGCCCAAGGCTGGGTTGCTTCAAGGGATATGTGGTTTACGCTTCTGGGTAGCCGGGAAGGTATTGTTTAGGGTGTTGCTGGCTTGTTGAACCTAATTATGAGACTAACCACTAGTTTGGGGGGGGGGGGGGATCACCTGTCCCAGTCTTTGCAGTTTGCCACACTTAAGTGACCTCCATATGGCCCCTTCAGGCACCAGTCAGACCTACCCATAATGCACTCCTCTCCCCCTCTTCCTTACCCATGCAGAGAGCTGGTCAGGTAGGGCAGGTGGAGTGTCTCCAGCTCCAGCTGATGAGACTCCTCTGTGTCCCGGTACTTCAGCATCCCCTCTGGAGTGACCACCTCCTTCAGGATCTGGGGCTCCCGGTGGTAGGCCACTTGGAGACGGAAAACATAGCCATCCTGAGCGAGAGGGGGCAGGAGAGTGAGCCATGGTGGATGGGGGCAGGAGCCCAGAGCAACATACACAGGCTATGCCTTCAGCTTGGTTACAGCCTGAGCCAAGGTAGGTCCCTCAGAGGCAGGGACGACGCTGTATCCCCAAGGCAAGGATGAAGAAAAGTTACTTATCTCCAAGAACCTCCAGATACAATATCGTCCCTCTCCATTATCCACCAAGGGTACGCATGCGTGCCATGTGCCCGGAGCTGGAGAATTCTGAAAGCAGCGACTATTGGTCCGCATATCCACCCTTGGTTCACCTGGTGCCTCCGACCAAGGAGATAAAGGGTGAGGTGGGCCGACCCTCTCTCCAGTCCCTTCTCCACCACGAATCACAGAAGATCCAAAGCAGAGGAGGAGGAGGAGGGTGGGTAGCGGAAAACAGAGAGGGAATCGCTCATCTTGAAAAACCTCCAGTTCTTACAAGATAAAATAACTTTTTTTTGAGTGCTGGTCCCTCTGTGTGTTCCACTGTGGGCAGAAAAGCAGGACTGGGGGTGGTGGCATGGCCGAAAGGGAGTACTCTGTACTGAAAGTGATCGGAGCCCACCACAAGTCTGAGAAAGCATCTGCGAGTGGGGTGGATGTCCATGTGAAAACAGACATCCTTCATGACAAGGGTTGTCCTTTTCCAAGGACGGAGTTCCAGAGGCCACCGTGACTGTGCAAAACTTGAGTGTGTGAATAAAGCGGCTGAGATGACCAAGGTCAAGAACAGGTCTCCAACTGCTTAGGAAATAAGTCAAGCAACCCCCCCGCCTTGGTATTGAAGAACCCACTCTATTACTCCTCACTGTAACAGGGACTCCCCTTCTCATTTGACACCATTCTCGCAAGGCGGGGAAGGGGACTTTGGAGGGGGGAGGGATGTACACTCCATCATGTAGCCAGAACGGAGGACATTCAGCACGCACCCGTCCGTTGTTATTGCGCTGCAGGTATTGAGAGAGAGCTAGACAATGACCTCCAAAGGGTGCCCACGGGTCAGGAAGCGTAGGACTTAAGTAGCTTGCAGCCCCCCATCAAAAAACAGGGCTTACATGAGGGCTTGGATTGGGATGAGGAACCCGCGGCCACGCAGGGCTTTTGAACCCCTGCTTCTTACGGGTTGGGTCAAAAGGCCTCTGGTGACAGAACTGTTGAGCCATTGGTCTAGGCTTGTATGGTTGCCAGTGGAATTCTCTCTTTGGGGCAGGTATATATACTCCCAGGGAGCGGAGGGTGGCCATGGAGTCCTTTGCAGTGTGTAGGACTCATCCGTCTCCTGATTAAACAGGGAGTCTCAGAGTACATCCTCTACAGTGTTGTAGATCGCCTCAGGAAACCCCAAAAGCATGGAGCCATGACTCCCGAAGCATTAGAACGGCAATGGTTACTCCTCTGGGAGATGCATCAGCTGCATCTACCACGGATTGGAGAGCAGACCTGGCAACAAATCTGCCTTCTTCTAGGAGGGCCTGCCAGCAAAGTCCATGAATTTTGAGTAGTTCAGGAAGTTGTTCTTAGCCATTAGTGCTTGGTAGTTGGCTGTCCTGAACTGGAGGCTAGAAGAAGAACAGACATTCCTTCCCGTTAAGTCGATATGTTTGCCCTCTGTATCAGCAGGAGAGATCGTAGGTGTTGTTCCCTGGATCTCTCCATGGCGGCCTGGACCACTAAAGAGAGTTAGGGACAGGGAGAGAGAACACAAATTCCACCGTTTTGGCTGGTACCATTTTTCTGCCCCCCTAAGGGCCCAGTTAGCCGTGGTATGCCAGACTGCTCTAGCTGGCTCCAGGAGGACTTCGTTAACAGGGAATGTTATTCGATTGGAGCCAGAGGACTGGAAGACATCCAAGAGCTTGAAGTTCAGGATCCTCAGTACCTTAAGAGGGATCTGCAGCTCCCCTGCAAAGAAGCTCTTGGAAGTGCAGATAGTCATCAATGGGGAATCGGAGACAATGAGGTCACACCTCATCTGGAGATGCTGACGTCGACAGCAATCTCATCAGTTCCCACGGGGCCACCAGATCTAGCATGTACTTCTCCTCAGTTGGGTCAGGGGCAGTTCTGGTTGCTCTCTCAAAGGCGAGGGAAGAGGAAACTCCCTAGCAGACCAGACCGGTTCTGTGAGACGGTACTGGTCCCATAGCCCCCAATGTAACCAACAGGATGGATCAAATGGGGGTTGCGGAGGTTCCCCTGGCATGGGGTACCGACAGTTCCAAGGCAGGTGATGAGGTGGAGGTTTGGTCCCAAAACTGGGCCAGGTCTTGTGACCAGGAAGGGGACTTAGAGGGAGGGACGGTTCATTGGGCAGTTCAGAATCTCCTGAGAAGAAGAAAGCGAGTTGTGAGTCCAACAGCGCCACTGAAGGGAAGTCGTCATAGCCCGACGACGGAATGGGAAACCAACTCCTCCCAAAGGCCAGCTCTCCTGGGGGAGCCGTAACCTCTCTCGAGAGGGAGGGACCCGAAGGAGGGGAAACTCGGCCTGGGAGAAAGAAGTTGTTCTCAGGAGGAACGTAGGTCTCAGCTCCTGTAGCAAGAGGGATCCCTCTAACCAAAACACCAGAGTCACAATAGAGACCGTCTGTTCCACTGCCATGGAAGACAAGGACGGGACTGCAGGTAACCGATGCTCTCGGTGATCGGTCTTCCGTTGGTGGCTTGTGTTTGCGAGGTACCGGTGCTGCCGGATCACCAGCTAGTGCCGCTGGGAGCCCTAGACTTGTGAGCTTTCTCGTCACCCTGCTGAGACTTGGGACGTACTACGTTTTCTTGGGCTGGGCTTAGAGACCTGCTCGGCTTAGCCAGGGCTGAATCAGACTGCCCTCTTCCAAGTGGATTTGGAGGAAGACAGTCTCATACTTATGAGAATGCTCCCTGCTCTCCTGAGAAGACCTGGACGAGGGATCTTCAGGGGTCGAGTCCTTCGCTCCTGATGCAGGCCTCATGGCAGGAGGCACCCCTTGCTGAGTCAGGTCGCTGCATGTGGGGGGCTGCCCCAGTGTGGGGCTGATCAGCCCAGAGTCCTGCGCACAGCCCACTACCGAAAACAGGGAGTGGGGGTGGGGTGAGTGGAAGGAGAGCTCCCCCAGCCTGGAGAGCGACGGACTAAAAATAAATAAATAAAAATGATCAGATAAAACCTTTTCCATTCAAACCTGTCAAAGCTCCTTACCGCTCTCATCTGTGCTCACAGATAAAGGAATAAAGCCGAAGCCAAAGACACTGGAGGTTATGACCATGACCACTCAGCAACAAGGAACTGGGGAGGCCGTGGGTACGTACCACCCTTTATCTCCTTGGTCAGAGGCACGAAGTGAGCGTGTGTGGACGGCTGGCCACTGCTTTCAATGTTCTCCAGCTCCGGGCGCCCGCGGAAGCACAGTGGGAGACACATCGGGATCGGCCTTCAGAGAAAGAGAGCCGCACGCCAGCCTCAAGTGGTCCCTGCGACCCGCCAGTCCCACAGCCCCTTTGGCTCACACTCAGGAAGCCAGGCACCAAAGAGCCTTGACTCCTGAGACCAGCCCACCAGAGAAGGGTCGCTGCCTGCCCCTGCCCCGGTTCCCTGGTCTGTACCTTGTACACATCAGTGTGGGTGGCCGCAGGCCGGCAGAGGAGTTGGTGCTGCTGGCTGAGGAGTTCGGCCAGGTGGATGTGGAAAGCGGCTTTGACCCGTTTGACGGCTTCTTTGTCCCGCGGCCACTGGCCGCTCCCTTCCATGTGGCACACGACTGAGGGGTTAAATCAGCAACAGGAAGATGGTGAGCCCGGGGCAGCAGTGAGAGACCAGGTCACAATGTAGAAGGCTGGGCGGCTTAGTGGCTAGAGCAAGGCACTGGGAGCCAGGACTCCTGGGTTAGGTTCCCAGCTCCAGCACAGAGGCAGGACTTCACACATAACCGTGGGCAAGTTATTCCCCCCACCCACCTCCCCGTGCCTCAGTTTCCCCACCTTGCTACCCTACCTTTCATTGGGGCTACATACGCCGGGCAGGGCTTCTCAGGCAATGGAAGCAGTGACTCCTTATCCTTCATCTTCATATGGTACGAATAATCCGGTTTCACGGGGGTCGGAGGGAAGACCTAGACCACAGCCAGACTGGAGTTTAAGGGGGCGATATTGGAGAAGGTGGGGTACATTCCTCCCAAACACGGTGCCGGACTCGTGCCGACCCATCGCAGCCAGCAAGAGCACAACCGTGCAAGCAGCTGTCTGCACAACACCAGCACTGCAGAGGTCAAGCCACGTGCTCCAGTGCACAGGTGGGGGATTGGCTGGGGAAGCCGCTCAGGCGACAGGACAGAAGATGAGAAGAGCCGCTGGGTCGGTTGCTCAGCTCCGAGGATGCTGGTGAGCGAGTGTACGTACAGCGCCCAGCACAGTGGAGCCTCCTCCCCGACCGGGGCCTAGGAGAATTACTGCCGTACAAACAACCGAACCAGGAGGAGACAACGCCCTATCACGATTCACTGAGGGCGCCAGTCCCATAGGAGCCGGATCGCCCACCCCTGCGGTGTCACCATCCAAACCCCAACCGGCCAGAGCTAGCTTGGGGCCTAGTGCTCCCTATGGCCACATGCAAGACCCAGGTCGGCCTTCTGAACCAGCTCTTCCCGGCAGGGACTGGGGGCGCTGTGAAGGCCGGGGGCTCAGGCCCTGGAGGGGAGAAGGGGACCAAGCACTGCTCCCCCTGGCTCCTCTGCCCCAGCTAGGGCTGAAGCGACAGCTGCAGCCTCGGGCCCCTTCCAGTACCTCACAGTAGCCATTCCCTGCCCCCAGCCTTCCGCTACCAGCTCCCGTCTCCATCACACCTGGCGCCTCACCCTAGGTAAGATGTTCCCCAGCCCCTCGCCCATGCTGAGCCTGTGGGGGGGCAAGAGGGGCACAGTCATTCCCATCGCGCCGGTTCTTCTCCCCCCCCCCCCCCCCGTTAGACTCACGTCCGTGTATCTGAGGGCCGGGTGGGTTCCCTGCACGGCTATCACCGTCAGCGGCAGCCCTTCCAGATTCCAGAGCTTGCGGCTCAAGTCGTCATAGGAGCGGACGATGCAGACCATGGCCTCCTCCCCTGTCCCTGCAGGCTGAGAACACCCCAGACGGTCAGAGGGCGGTGCCCAGTTCCCACCCACCCCTCCTTTCTAAGTGCAGGTGCCACTGAACCAACTAGGGACCCCTCCCCTCCCCCAGGCTGGCATCCCTCCTGCTGCTTCTCCTACTCCACAGCCCCCCTGCTCCCCCCCAACTTCTCTGCATCCTGCCAAGCGCAATCACCCGGCCAACACCATCAGGGACAGCAGGAGCAGTCTGCGTACTGCCAGCTGCTCTCTGCCACCACAGCTCTGCCCGACGGGGAAGGAAAGGAGTACAAGGAGCCAAGCACAGCGCTGCTGGGGGCTGTTCCACAGTTGCCACGTCCCACCCCAGAAGTGGCTGCTTTTCAGTGGTGGGGGAAGAGATCCCTACAAAAGGCACTAAAGGAAGCAAAAAAAATTACACTGTAGGCGCTAAGGGAGAAGCTGAGGAAGTAGCCAGGCTGAAAGTCATATTCACAACCCCAGTAGGAGGAAGAACCAGCAAAGAACAAATTAGAAATGTCCAGGGCAATGCAACATAGGTGCAAATAAGGGAAAAGCTGCCAGAGGGAGGCACCGTACGATGGAGAAGGGAGGCACCAGTCCCTCCCGCAGCACAGCTCACCCGGGCACCACGCCACTAGAGACTGTCACTGAGGGGGTGCGTCTCAGGGAAGGGCAACATCTGATCAGAGGGCTGACGGCTGGGACGGACAAGACCCCAGCTTGTGCAGCTTGGCGAAGCAACAACTAATGGGACAGGCATCAGCTAAGTGCAACACCCAGGAGGGAGAGGAAGCGTCGAGGGCGCTAGAGAGCCCAGTGATGGGCACAGAGTCAGCAAGAGAGGAATTTCCATCCATCACCCTCAGGAGAGGGCCTGGGAGCAAATAAAAGAACAGGAATGGAGACAGATTTCAAAGGATCCTGCTAAGGCAGAGACAGCTATAGGAGCAAGATTAAGATTAGCAGCTGTGTTAGTCTGTATCTGTAAATAAAATGAGGCAGACTTTGTAGCACCTTAGAGACTAACCAGTTTATTTCAGCATAAGCTTTCGTAGGCTATAGCTCACTTCAGGGGATGCATAGAATGGAACAGAAGTAAGATACACACAGAAAGAAAAAGAAAAAAAAAGTTGTACATTAGCATACCAATTCTAAGAGGCTGTTAAATTTAGATGGGCCATTATCAGCAGGAGAAAAATGGATATCTGTCAGATAGGATTTAACACCTGAAGGTAATTTACACATTGACGGTAAATTAACAAGGAAAATGCAATCAGTCAGTGTAATGAGAGAACCATTCGCTAGTTCTGTTAAGCCCCTGGTTAATTGTATCCAATTTGAAAATTAATTCCAGTTCCTCAGTTTCTCGTTGGAGTCGGTTTTGGAAGTTTTTCTGTTTCAAAACTGACACCATCAAATCTTTAATGGAATGGCCAGGAAGATTGAAGTGTTCGCCTTGTTTTTGAATGTTATGATTCCTGATGTCAGATTTGTGTGTAGAAATGCATCTCACATCTGTTCCATTCTATGCATCCGATGAAGTGGGCTATAGCCCACGAAAGCTTATGCTGAAATAAACTGGTTAGTCTCTAAGGTGCTACAAAGGTCTTCCTTGTTTTATTTAGCTATAGGAGCCCGATTTTATGGGCGAGCAGCAGCGCCCTCTGCAGGTCCAGTTGGTAATTGCAGATTGAAGTCTTTAAAAGGCTGCCCGGACAAAGTGCAGAAGGACCCTTTGTTCCCCCTCTCCCTGCTGTCTCCCTCTCATTGCCCAATGATCCAAAGTCCCCTGGCCTGGCTAGCAGGGGACATGCAAACAGGCAATACAGAGCCGTAGCCTCGGAGGGTTTGTCTACACTGAAACAAAACACTTGCAGCACCAAGTCTCAGAGCCAGGTTAGATGACTGGGCTAGCGAGGTATGGAGACGGCTAGAGACGGGGGGGATGTAAAGATCAGGCCACAGAACACATCTGGAGACGTGGCTCGGGGTGTGGACTGGGTTTCTCTCCAATGCCTCCCATCCCAACCAACACTGATCCACGTCGGCTCTGGACCAGGCGGAGAAATACGCAGTCCAGTTTATCGGGTGACAAAAGGGACCCGCTTTACGGTGGTTTCCCACCCCAAGGCACAAGAGGGACACTGGAAAAGCCTCCTTCCCGCGCCGGACACAGCTTCAGGCGGAGGGAACGTTAGCAGAGCTCGGCGAGCCGCCTCCAAGGAGGATGGAAGGGGCAAGACGGATCCCTCTCCGCGATATGGCTCCTTAAGCGGAAAAGTGCCAACGCCACCCGGAGACGTTTTCTCTCAGAGGATTGTAGACCATGGGCAGCCAAAGAACGAGCAACAGCAGGACCTGGGCAGCATTAGGAGCTCGAGGGCAGCCAAGGGCCCCATTTTGTCACGGTTATTTGTAGTAAACGTCAGGGACAGGTCACAGGCGTCTGTTAATTTTTGTTTCTTGCCCGTGACCTGTCCCTGACGTTTACTACAAATAACCGTGACAAAATGGAGGCCGGAGGGCCTCGGCCGGCTGACAGAAAACGGCGTGGAGGCCTCTGGAAGTCACAGAATCTGTGACCTCCATGACAACCTTAGCCTTAGTGAGAAGGTAAACAGCTCCATGCAAATCTGTTTTGGGTTACGGAAGTTAGAGATGGGTCCCATCAAGTCCATCCCCCAGAGTCATGGCAGGACTGCTTTCAAAGCTTTTAAGGCACCCACCCCTTACCCAAGCCCCCTGCTCCCCTATCCCCTGACCCCTATCCACCCCCCCCCCCCCCCCGACAGACCCCTGAGACTCCCTGCTCCTTATCCAAGGCCCTGTCCCGTCCCCAACCCCCTTGCCACACCGTTCAGGCCCACAGGACCAAGACATGCTGCCCTGCCGGAACTCACAGCCCTGTCCCCTTACCACACAGCTCAGGACCCGCCGGAGCCAGCCACATGCTGCAATGCTATCCAGGAGCAGCGGGCCAGAGCACAGGCGGCGCAGCGCACTGAGGCTGCGGGGAACAGCAAGAGAGGGGCTGGAGGCTAGCCTCCCCAGCTGGGAGCTCAGGGGCTGGACAGTATGGGCCCGTGGGCCGGATGTGGGCTGTAATTTGCCCACCCCTGCTCTAGGCCCCGGAGATACATCCCTCCCACCCTGCCGCATTCCACAAACCCCAGAGAGAAATCTCCTGCACCAGACCTCACCTCTCGCCCAACTTTGATCACAGACTCCAGCGCCGCTCCCGTGTAGCGGATGGAGGATTCGGGAATATCCGCATGGCTACAAAGACAAACCAAAGCAAGAGGAGCCGTGAGATGCACGGCTCCCCCGGGAGATCCAGCCTCCTGCAGAAATGCACCCAACCCACCCAAGGGAGGTTAAGGTTACGAGATGGACGGGCTCTAGCAGGTCACCTCGTTCCTTCCCCGTCCAGGACGAGGAGTTATCAGGACCACACCCAAAGGAGCCTGGGTTCAGAACAGCTGGAAGAGCTCAGAGAACGACGGGTTTGCCGGGTTCACAGCCAAACCTCCCAGCGGCACTGCAAGCTGCAGTTCTTGGATCTCTGCAGGGCAGAGGTGGAAGGGATAAGTAGAGCCCAGAGAAGCTTTTCGTTCGGGGTGAGGGTCCCGTTTTTGGACACTCAGCCTGAATTACCAATTGCAGGTGTTCAGAGCGCTGAGGGGACGAACACCCTGCGTGGATCCAGCAACTGCCAACTGAAGGTCTCCGAGAACCTTACAAGGAGGTAAAATCCCCCTTGTAGAGATAAAAGGGAACACAGGGAAGAGTGAGGCAACTTCCTCCCGCTCAAGGTCACACAGAGCCAGTGGCAGAGCTAGGAATTGACTCCAGGGGTCCCTACTCCCAACAGCCATGGCTGGATCGACGAGGTAACGGCGGCTAATTGTCCGCATCATCCTCGAGTCGCAAACCTCCCCCAGTCGTCCCGGTCCTGAGCCCGGTACGCTGGGTCTGAGAACAGCGTGAGTCTCCGTGTGACACGGGTTGACCCCCGTCCGCACAGGGCTGAGACAGCCACGCAGAGCGAACCCGGCTCCCTCCAGCGGCAAACCCACCCGCTGACCCCCTCCCCCGGTAGCGCGCTCCTGACCAGGCAGCGTGGGGGTCGCTCCGGAGCCACTGTGCCCTACTCACAGCCACAGCAGGTGCTTGACAATCTGCTCAGGGATGAGGCGCTTCTGGCACGTGGTTTCTGCGCCCCACACCACGGCCTCACAGATAGAGCCGTCCTGGAACCGCCTCAGCTCGGACTTCTCCCCCCAGAACTTCCGGAACTCAGCCCCCTGCGGAGAGACGGGTCAGAGCACAGCCCGGGGAGCAGGCCGCGGGTTCGGATGCAGCCCAGGGTGACTGCAACCGCCAACTGTTAGCACCCCTAGTCTGGGCCGGTGGGAGGGCTCAGGCCAATTCCCATAGACAGGCGTTCAAAAGCCACCCCTCTAACTGGTCGCCAAGCTTGTTAGCAAGGTCCCGGAGATGGAACGCCTCCCGTCCGGGGAGGTGGGGCCGCTCCAGGACAGGGGGAGACACCCTGGCACAGGCGGGACCTGGGACACGCAGACTGTGCCCTGGGGCACAGCAGCCACTAAAAGGGACTGAGCAGAGTCAGGCACAGAGGGCTTGGTGGGCAGAACGAGCCGGCTATGGAGTGACCACAGCCCCAAAGCTCTTCCAGGGATGCTCCAGAGCCCCATACGCACAAGATGTGGCGAAAGCTGATGCAGCAGAGAGTCCCCCGGCCCATGGAACTACTCGAAGGCCTGAGGATTTTCCCTGTTATCACGTCAGAGTTGAGTCCGATCCCGATCCCCAGGGGATGGGTCCCCTCTCCGCTTTGCCACTGCTGCCAGCCACGGCAGCCAATTTCCCTTCCGGCACCTTGGGGCTTCCTCCTAAGCCTGCCCCTACGCCGGGATGGCGCTCCCAGTAAACACCCGCAAAGCCGCCCTCTTTAACTCGCCCCTGCCGCAATGCCGAGAGGACGCCGGGGACCGCTGCTCGGTGCGACCATCGTCTGCATCACCTGCTCCCCCGCCCGCGTCTCCCGGCTCTCTCCGGTACTTGCATCGTCAACTTGCACTTGCTTGTACCAGGAACCGGCTTGGTTAGCCCTTTGTGCAGCACTGAGCAGGATAGGACCCTGACCAAGGGGCTACTGCAATGTAAGTGCCGCCACCCCCCCACACAACCCTGCGTAGGTAGCCCCCTCCCCCCCCCTCCTCACCTCTGGTCGATCTGCCTCTGGCCCCTTCTCCAGAATGCTAGTGGCAAACTCAGGGTCGAGCAAGAGCCCGAAGGACAGGGGCCCGGTGTCCTTGTGCTCCGGGGGCTCTGCGCTGATAGGCCACTGGGGAGAAACGGGGAACGCAACATGAACGGAGCCGCCTCTGCAGGGGGGATCCACCCTACCGTCCTGCTCCCCAGACTCCCTGCCCCCTGGAGCCAGGCAAACGGGAGCCCGGGCACTCAAAAGCTCTCCCCGCTGCGAGATCCCTCCCCCGGCCCCCACCCAGCTTCTGCTGTAGTGTAGCTCCAGATCAGCTACAGCCCAGCAATGCAGGTTCTCTCACTATCCCCATCACCAATGGGTCTCCATCGCCCAGAGAGGAGAATAGGGGGGCATCTCCATGGCCTCTCTGCTGAGCGCACCAAACCAGGACAGCTGTGAACAGGACAGAGCTGCACCCAACCCGGTCAGCAAACTGCTACGAGTTTTCACAAGTGTGGTTCAACTTTTGACCGGGGACTGGAGTTGAACCAGCAGTCTGGAAGACAGCCAGCCCCCCCTGCGGGAGGGGCAGAGGGCAAGCACTCTCCCTTCCCACCTTCCCCGGGGCAGCACAGCAATGGAAGGAGCCAGGAGGCCTGAGGCCAGAGTCGGCAGGAGAGGGGGATATTAGGAGCAGCAGCTGCTGCTTTACTCAGGAGGCTCTGTGATGGGGGGTTTACCTGCGGTGCCTGGGGCAGGGAGTGCGTCAGCAGAAGCAGCCTCCCGGCCAGCCCCCGCTCCAGCAGAGAGGTGACGAAGGGCAGGGCCACAGCGACGTAGTTCCCGCCTCGATCCATCAGCTCGTTCAGCAGCTGCATCTTCTTGCAGGCCCCCTGCAGCTTGGAGACGGGCTTCAGGCTGCGGAGGGAGAAGAGCGCCCCCGTCACCTCGGGAAATGCCCCTGGGCTTCAAGGCAGGGGCGCCGGCAGGATACTCCCAAAGTGGGAGGGACGCTGGGAGCAGGACACGGACCAGGAACCGGGCCCCCGTCACGGGATCAAGTGCACACAGCGTCATCCGGCTGGCAAGGTTAAGTCTGATGCCGGGTGGACCAGCTAAGCCGGGATTGCCCAGCTCTCTCCTAGTGTGTACTGGGAGTTCCCAGCCCCCATGGCTCGAGGGAGATCAGACCTTGAAATGCCCCCTCCCCAGGCCAGCCGGACCAAAGAGCTGGGATGTGTGCACAGCACACCCTGTCTGAGGCGGGGGAGGCAGCGTGATGACCACAGAGTTACCCGGGCCGCATCTGCGGTGCGCTTCTGCCCGGATCCCGGGCTGGTCCTGGGACAGCCCTCTGCTCTCCGACCCATCCCCCCACTCACTGGAAGACGTGGTCGAAGGTCAGGATGAAGGGCTTGGGGGTGATGAGCAGCAGCTGGAATCCATCCACCGTCCTGTCGTCCAGCACTTCCATCGAGCGCTTGGCTTCGAACTGGACCTTACGGAGGAGCAGACGTGAGGGGAGGGGAAAGTTCATTCCACAGGCACAGGTCCTTCGGCGCCCGACAGCACCCTGGCTCCCCGGCCATCTACAGCCCCGCGCTGCAACCCACACACCCCCGGATCTGGGGAGAGCCCAGAGGGAGCCCCGGCTCCGAGCCCAGCCAATCCTCAGCCCCAGAGCTCACTGCTGGGCAAGAGGCACCCTAAATAAAATGATTCAGGTTGGAGCCAATTCAGCGTGGCAAGGAGAAGGCCCAAGGCTCTCAGCTCCGCCTCTAAAGCCTCAGACACAGTTCTGGGGCTAGAGGCAGGAACAGCCGGGCCTGGGGAGCGGGACCCGGGTCCCTCATCACGTCCAACGGTGTCTCTGCGTGGCCAGCTCAAAGCAGCAATTCCCCTCCCCCGGGCTACGGGCACTGGCCTCCCCTCACCCTGTGGGGTGGCGGTACCTTCACGGCTGTTCATCTAGAGACGCTCACCAGCACTAGCTGCTCCGTAAAAACGGACAGAGAATTTTAAACAACGACCCTTTGCTCGAGGAGCCCAAAGCAGCTTACGCAACACGAGGAATAGAAAGAGATCGATTCGCCCACACCACTGACATGCAGCCACCTCGGAGGTGGAGCACAGCAGCTGTTTAACTGGGCTACATAGCAACATAACTGGACACGAAGGGAATTCCAACGAGTACAAAACGCTGCCAGATGTCACCTCAGCCACACAGGCTATGACCACCTCACACCGATCCTCTGCTCGCTACGCTGGCTTCCCCTAGAAGTGCTAATCAAGTTTAAGGTCTCGGCCCTTGTCCTCACAGTGCTCCACGGCCTGGACCCAGGGTACCTAAAAGAGCATTTACAGCTCCAGGCGGAAGACCGTGGCTGACACGTTCACAAGGGAACTCTCACCGACGAGGGAAAAGCTCGTCTGTGCAGGAGGAGATGGAACCATCTCTCGGGGGGACCAGAGCCCACAGAACGAACTGCCCCAGAGCGAAGGACGATCACAAACCTCACCACTTTCCACTCCAAGTGCAAGGAGCAGGTCTCGGATCTGCCTTTCCCAACATGAACGGAAGAACGGCCATAGCGGGTCAGACCAAAAGTTCCCCTACCCCAGGATCCTGTCTTCCGACAGTGGCCAACGCCAGAGGCAATGAACAGAACAGGGCTAATTCGAGTGAGCCATCTCGTCATCCAGTCCCAGCTTTTGGCAGCTGGAGGTGTAGGGACACCTGGAGCATGGGGTACGCACACGCAAACATAACTATACGTGCCGCATTCGGTGCAACAGACCGGATCAATTCCACTTCTGCCTACATTATTTTCACAGGCCACTAGGCTCAGCCTACAGCCCATGCTATCCTTTTTAATCAGGCACACACACACAGACAGACAAACTCACCCCAAGGGTCACTCAGTCTCTCCTCCTTCACCTGGAGAATTCCCTCACAAAATTCCTGCCCGCTAGCTCTTCTGGGCGCTTTGGAGCCAGCTTCTTAACCCCCTGTTCTCCCCGAGTTAGCCCCACTCCCTCATCAAGGGATCCTAAAGAGGTTAAGGGTCAAAGGACAGCAGGCTAAAACCTCGTTACTGAGCTCTCAGCCTAGGCAGCCGCTCAGCTCGGCACACAGAGGAACAGGTGCATTTAACAACAGCAACAAGACTCTCCACCACACACGTTCCTCCCTCCGAGGAGAGGACGAGAGACCAGCCAACACATGACATGCTAGTCACGTTGCTTAGCACGCTACTGGAAAGCTCTCAGATGTGACGGTAAAAAGTGGGATCTGAAAGCCGACGTGGAACAGGAGAGAACACAACGGTTTAGGAGGAAGAAGCGTGCGTCCCCCGAGGGATAAGAAGGTAGATGTACCTACTTGGATCCCAGCTCCTGTGAAAAGTACCCGAGGTCTCCAATGACCACAAGCAGGCAGAGAGCCCAGGTGTACAGGGTGTTCGAAGACGGTACTTTAAGCTGCATGGATACATCTAGAACCACCTCACTGGATAGGAAGCGCACCACCTACAGACTCCTGTCCTTCAGAGGTCTCCCATCCCTGCACACACAGGCCTCACCCTGCTTAGCTTGCTGGGCAGCACACAGCACAATCAGCCAAGGCACAAGCTGTATCCTTCCTACACCTGCTTGTCTGTAATACACTACAGCTGGGACAGAAAGGGCATCCCACACAAGAGGAAACTGGCTGCTGGTACCAAACCACAGGCCTGTGCTAGGACAAAAGCACTTGTCAAGACCAGGCTGGAAACAGCAGGCAAAGGGAGCCGTGGGGAGGAAAGCGAGGGGCGGGACTCCCATCAGTAAGGCCACCGGTACCTGCTTGTACTTGCTAGCGGTCATGTCAGCGCACAGGTTCACCAACCCCGAGGGGTCCACGAAGACCACGTCGAACGCCCCGTGGAAGTCGGCCAGGGTGGGCTGGAAGAGAGAGCACGCGGCTTAGCGCCCGGGAGCGGCACCCGCAGAGAGACACGCAGCACCAGACTCTGCGCCGCCCGGGCCCTTAGAGTGACAGCCACTCGCACACGCAGAGCCCAGCCCTGTGCCACGCAGGCCGTGCACCCGCGCAGCACCAATCACGGAGTCCATGCCCCATCCTAGCCCCCAGACCACGCTGCCGGGAGCCAGGCTTGCTCCTTACCAGCGAGCTATCTGCGTCCTGCGACAGGCTGATCCCAGCGGCACTCAGGTCGGTGGTAGCTGCGAAGAGAGAAGGGGTCAGTGCTTGGTGCGGAGGAGAGGTCTATCACCCCGCACCCCAGGACCGGGCTGTAAAACCCTCTCCCTGTGCAGCCACTGAACGCTGAGGGCGAGGCTGCATGTTTCCAGAGCATCAGATCAACAGGACTGTGGTGGTTTCTCTCTCTCTGGAGAGAGAATCACGGGGTGTCATCCTGCCTTTGCCCCGGGTGGGGAGGATCTGGCTCGTCTTGCTCACGATTCTGACCCGTCTGCCATAGGACATCTGATCCGATGGGGACAGAGGCCCGTCTGTGCTCCAGGCCCCTCCACGCCCAGCCAGGACTGCGCGGCGCACAGAGGTTTATGCACCAGCCTTACACCTTTGGGCTCTCGCCTCGGCTGTGATCCAGGCCAAAGGTGCTGCCGACGCCAGCCCCCCTGCCCCGCGCACCGTCGGGGAGCTCACCCAGGAACTGCAGAACGCTCCTCAGCACCTGGTAGCCGCTCATCCCCTGGCTGATCTTGTGCTTGGCCAGCAGGTAGGCAACCAGCATGGAGACCATGAAGCCGTTGAAACACCCCAAGCCCTGTTGGGAGACAAGAGGCAGAGCTAGAGCGAGCTCCAGGCCTGCCCTGCAGCCGCAGGCATCGGCAACTCCAGAGCCCGAGGGCACGCGGCCCGATTCCCTGCAGTGCCAGGCTCAGCCGAGTAACGACGCCAGCGTCTGCTGCCCTTCACCCAACCGCGCCGGCACCACCCCAGGGATCTCACCGCCGTTCATCTCCCGGAGCTCCGAACCCCTTCCCCAGGGAGCCAGCACAGCCGGGAAGGGACCGGGGCAGGGCCGGGCGCTGAGCCCAGAGACCGCCATTGGACCCAGGACGGGGTGAGGGCCGGCCTGCCCCAGGGCAACACCCTGCAGTTCCCCAGCCAGGAGCGCGAACCAATCGCTGGGACTAGTCGGAGTTGAGCAGGATGGGATCTTGAGGGATCAGAGGGGGTGCGCCTCCCCCACACACACCCCAAATGCGGGGAGGGGACAACGTGTCCCCGCACCGGGGTCGAAGGGGCAGAGCTGAGCAGGCCGGGCCCACCACCCCCACCCCCGACGAGGCACCTTGTTGAGCTCCCGCTGGTGCAGCCAGACTTTGAGGAGGGCGACGCCGTCCCTCGTGCCGGGGAAGTCCGCGCCGGAGAGGAAGAGCAGGTGGGATTCCAGCCCCATGTCGCAGAGGATGGAGTTGTTGTAGTGAGGAGTGGGGGGCTCGACGGCTCCTGGGGAGGGAACAGGGCAGCCCGGCCCAATCAGAAGAGTTCCTGGCACTTCTAACCCAATCCCACCCGCCGCATCCTTCTCGGGTGGAAGCTCCCACAGAACGTGCCGCCCCCTTGCAGCGGGGGGCTGGCTGCAGACTCTAGCTGGTGCTGCCTTGTAGCCTTCCCAGCTTTGTGGGGCGGGAGCAGCAAATGGCTATTTCTCCATTGGGGTGGGGGGAAGGTCGTAGCCAGACTGCAGCGAGCCGGGAAAGGAAATGGTGCAATGTGAGGGCAGACCCCCCCCCCCCCCCCCGGTGACTCGATGCCCCTCTACGGGGGATACCGAGCCCACTGCCCAGACGGGATCCAGCAGAGAACGCTGATGGGTCCAGAGACCCTGCAGGGAGCGAGAAACTCACATTACAGACCCTCTCTCTGCTGCAGGCTCCACCACGACCCCATCCTGTAGGATATTCTGCTCCCCTCCCACGCCGGCCTCTATCCCAAGATCAGCCAGGCACCCAGCGCCCGCTGAGCGGTCTGGGCGTCCCAGCACACCCCAATCCACAACACAGCTCCACATGCCCCGGCCCTACCTTCCACGGGGGAGCCCTGCTCCAGGAACCAGGCCGTCCGGACGTTGTTCTTGCTGGGGTAGAAGCGGCTGGGTTTGAAGAAGCCGGGGGCGGGGCAGGCGTACAGCCGGACAGTCACCAGCTTCTCGTCTTTACCTGCAAGCACCAAGGGGGAGCGAGGTCAGAGAGAGTGACAGGAGGGGGGGGGAATTAACCCAGGAAGGGACGAGAGCACCGGCCTCTCCCTTTTACCCCTTAGACCTCCCAGCAGGAGACGTGATCGGTGACAACGAATCAACAGAGCTGACGAGAACTCCTCCTAGTCACCCCCACCCACACCTCCAGCACCCCCGCACTCCCATCCCCGGGGGGAAGACACAGAACAACACGCCTCAATCACCTTTCCTAGCACCCCGAACTCCCCTCCCCGGGGGAAAGACACAGAACAACGCGCCTCAATCACCTTTCCTAGCACCCCCGCACTCCCATCCCCGGGGGGAAGACACAGAACAACGCGCCTCAATCACCTTTCCTAGCACCCCCGCACTCCCATCCCCGGGGGGAAGACACAGAACAACGCGCCTCAATCACCTTTCCTAGCACCCCCGAACTCCCATCCCCGGGAGGAAAGACACAGAACAACACGCTTCAATCACCGTTCCTAGCACCCCCGCACTCCCCTCCCCGGGAGGAAGACACAGAACAACGCGCCTCAATCACCTTTCCTAGCACCCCCGCACTCCCATCCCCGGGGGGGAAGGAAACACAAAACAACGCGCCTCAATCACCTTTCCTAGCACCCCCGCACTCCCATCCCCGGGGGGGAAAGACACAGAACAACGCGCCTCAATCACCTTTCCTAGCACCCCCGCACTCCCATCCCCGGGAGGAAGACACAGAACAACGTGCCTCAATCACCTTTCCTAGCACCCCCGCACTCCCATCCCCGGGGGGAAGACAGAGAACAACGCGCCTCAATCACCTTTCCTAGCACCCCCGCACTCCCATCCCCGGGGGGAAAGACACAGAACAACGCGCCTCAATCACCTTTCCTAGCACCCCCGCACTCCCATCCCCGGGGGGGAAGACACAGAACAAAGCGCCTCAATCACCTTTCCTAGCACCCCCGCACTCCCATCCCCGGGGGGAAAGACACAGAACAACGCGCCTCAATCACCTTTCCTAGCACCCCCGCACTCCCATCCCCGGGGGGGAAGACACAGAACAAAGCGCCTCAATCACCTTTCCTAGCACCCCCGCACTCCCATCCCCGGGGGGGAAGACACAGAACAACGTGCCTCAATCACCTTTCCTAGCACCCCCGCACTCCCATCCCCGGGGGGGAAGACACAGAACAAAGCGCCTCAATCACCTTTCCTAGCACCCCCGCACTCCCATCCCCGGGGGGGAAGACACAGAACAAAGCGCCTCAATCACCTTTCCTAGCACCCCCGCACTCCCATCCCCGGGGGGGAAGACACAGAACAACGTGCCTCAATCACCTTTCCTAGCACCCCCGCACTCCCATCCCCGGGGGAAAGACACAGAACAACGCGCCTCAATCACCTTTCCTAGCACCCCCGCACTCCCCTCCCCGGGGGAAAGACACAGAACAACGCGCCTCAATCACCTTTCCTAGCACCCCCGCACTCCCATCCCCGGGACCAAGACACAGAACAACGCACCTCAATCACCTTTCCTAGCACCCCCGCACTCCCATCCCCGGGGGAAAGACACAGAACAACGCGCCTCAATCACCTTTCCTAGCACCCCGCACTCCCATCCCCGGGGGGAAGACACAGAACAACGCACCTCAATCACCTTTCCTAGCACCCCCGCACTCCCATCCCCGGGACCAAGACACAGAACAACGCGCCTCAATCACCTTTCCTAGCACCCCCGCACTCCCCTCCCCGGGGGAAAGACACAGAACAACGCGCCTCAATCACCTTTCCTAGCACCCCCGCACTCCCACCCCCAACGCTCCAGCTGTTGCCCCCAGTTCTCCCTTTGCCAGACTCTGTGCTGCAGGAGCAGGCCCCCAGCTGCGACCCATGCCCGGCGGGACACCCAGCAGCGAGGGGAAACCCCCAGGATTAACCTGGCTCCAGGGCCGGGCTGGACGGCCCGGAAAGGACCATGGGCACAGAGGGGGCAGCACAAACCCCGAGAGAAGGGGGACCAGACGGGGTGCCTCAATGCTGCACGCAGTGGGATTTCACTGCAGTCCCCACTGTTCTCCTTTGCTAATGCAGCCAGACAGACGCCTTCCTCCTGGAGGACACGGGGTGACGTGGGAAGGCCCATCCCCCACCCCCGAGTGCTTTGCCCCGGTACCTGGGCTACTTCCAAAGCGTTTAACCCCCCGAGGAACCCGCTCCCGTGAGTGCCTCCGCACGGCCGGTTCCTGCTGATCTAGTCTGCGGGGCCAGGAGTCCGAGCCCAGCTCCCAGAGGGATTCACATCAGTGGTGACCCCAGGCCAGTTTTCTCCCCAGCCCCGTGTCCTGTGCCCCAGACCCTGGGGCACAGCCTTGCCAGTGATGGGGGGGGAGGGGGGGGGGGGGGGGGAGTCTGCAGCATGCTCCCAGACCTGGCACTGCTCAATGTGATGGCGCCACCCGCTGGCCGAGCTATGCAACTCCACCGGCCAGGTGAGCGCGGAGCCCCAGGGAGCAGGCGGCCCTAGGGGAGTGGGGGACGGGTGGGGAGTTCACAGGCACGGTACCCTGAGGCTGTAGGAGCAGGATTGGCTTGAGGTGGTTGCCGTTCATGTAGGTGAATCTCACGCTGCCGAAGAGCTTTTCCTTGGAGAGGTGCTGAGCAAGGTGCGCCAGGTACAGGGCTCTCTTCCGGTGGTACCGCTGGTTCAGGTGGTCTTTGTCCTGGAGGACTGCCTGAGGACAGAGGAATCATCTCGGCTGCTTCCAGCGCCCAGTCCAGCCCAACACACATGCCCCTCACGCCACTGTGGGCATGCAGCCACCTCTGGGGTGGGAAGGGGACAGCCAGAGAAACAGCCCTGCAGAACGCAGAGCCGTCCGCTCCAGCTCGGGACGGTGCCAGCAAACTGCAACCAGCCTGCCAAGCATTAGCCGTCTGAACGCCTCCCGCAGGGAAGAGCAGAGCTACCCTGCTGACTCACCCTGCCAGCGAGCCCAGGTGGGTCACGCTAGCTGAAGGCCACGCACATAAAGGCAGAGTGGTTCTGAGCGAGCTGAAGTCCTGGCGCAGAAAGCGCTCTACGGGGAGTTCTTGGCATATAACAAGTGCCGGGGAACGGTGCAAAGGCTTCACCCGCTCAACACAGGCTCAGGAGCAGGCTGCATGGTGGCTAAGGAAACCGGATTGCACCCAGACTCACGGGCATTAAAGAAAAGGCCCAGTCCCTGCCCAGGCAGGGGGAGCAGACAGGAGAAGGGGTCAGGTCGTTTCTTCAATTGTGCTAGAAATCAAGCAGCAGGAAGCTTTGATCTGGTTAGATCGGGAGGAGCAGGGACAATGGGATGAGGTCCAACTCCCGGCACACAGCAAGGCCTGAGATTGATGCATCGCGTGAGCTAAGCCCTGTACGGCAAGCCTGGCTCAGAGAGAGAATCCGGGACGGGCACGTTCGGGGCATCTTTACCCTGTGACAGCACTTAGCATAAAGCTTCTCTAGGACAAGACAGCAGCCACGGAGCACAGGAGGTCCCAGGCTCAGCTGTGGCAACACACCAACCCCACGCCTGGCAGGCACGCTTGGACTCACCTGGGGCATCGTCACTGCCACGTCCACGTTGATCTCCGGCTTGATGCAGGTGCCCAGCAGGTAGCTCCCCACCACCTTCACCGCGGCTGGCGGCAGGAAGCGGAACTTCCCCTTCACGCTGAAAGGCACCTGGAGGAAGGGAACCTTCACGTCCTTTGGGAGCCAAGACTGGTCGACAAGCTGTAAAAGGCAGGGAGGGGTGAAGGACGGCCCAGGCTCCAGCTCCCAGCAGCCACCGAGCTCCCACAGGTACTAGAGGGTTCTGCCAAGTGATCTGGGATCTGACACCCATCAAAATACTGCTCAGAGCATCAAAGGGGGAGTGTAGGACTCTGAACCAAAGGCCATAACTCAGTGGCTGAAAATGGGCCCAGCAGGGACTCCACTCCCCCCACCCCCCGTTTCACAGAATCATAGGATATCAGGGGTGGAAAGGATCTCAGGAGGTTCTAGTCCAACCCCCTGCTCAAAGCAGGACCAACCCCAACTAAATCATCCCAGCCAGGGCTTTGTCAAGACTGACCTTAAAAACCTCCAAGGAAGGAGATTCCACCACCTCCCTAGGGAACCCATTCCAGTGCTTCACCACCCTCCTAGGGAAATAGTGTTTCCTAATATCCAACCTAGACCTCCCCCACTGCAACTTGAGACCATTACTCCTTGTTCTGTCATCTCCTACCACTGAGAACAGTCTAGATCCATCCTCTTTAGAACCCCCTTTCAGGTAGTTGAAAGCAGCTATCAAATCTCCCCTCAATCTTCTCTTCTGCAGACTAAACAATCCCAGTTCCCTCAGCCTCTCTTCAGAAGTCTCCGTCCTCTCTCCTGTATTCTCTATCTACACAGCCTAGCCATGATAGCCACAGAGCCTACAGTTACAGGGTGGGGCTGGCCAGATCTATGCACCCCAGAAACATGCCCCGGAGGGGGAGCAGCAGCACACCCAGAAGAGGGGTTGGGACAGCTGCACCACTCAGCTGAGTTGTAAAGACAAGACGTGAAAGGGGCGGGTTGCCAGCACAGCTCATTAGTAAGCAGACAGCCCGGTCGCCTCCCCCGGCACGTACATCGATTCCCGGGGTCTCCGGGATGGCACTCAGCAGGGTGTTGATTTCGTGGAGGAAGGCATCGATCTTCTGCTTCTTCTTCTCCTTCAGCTTCACCTCCTTCAGCAGCTCCTCGATCTGCAGAGAGAAGGGGAGACCACGAAGGGCAGCCTCAGCAACGGAAATCACGGGGGACTTTTATCCTGCCCTTCGCAGGGGATCGCCAGCCCAGGCTCTCCGTAGGGTGAGACAGGGGAACTCCCAGCCCCTCTCAACAACTCCTCTGTGCCAGGGAAGTTGCTCCAGCACCCGGACATATGGGTAATATGGCTGCATGATACCAAATACCAACCGTTAACTCCCCAACCGGGATCCTCCACTGGGCAGTGGTGGTTCACATTGGTCCCTGTGCTGCTGCAGCACTGAAACTTACAAGTGTCAGTTCCGCTCTCTTCTGATGCCCAGCCAGAACATCGGTTTCACTCTGGCTGGAAAGGGTTAAGGGAAAGAATCCCTACTACAGCACTGCAGCTAGGAGTTCAGGCTGAGAGGTAGGTGGGGGTTTGCCTGCCCAGCCATCAAGCTGACACAGACCATGGCTCAGAACAGCTCCTCCTCGACCGAGAGCATTTAAGGTCAGAAGAGAGGCTCAGATCATCCACCCTGACCTCCTGTCTATTGCATACCATTAAATTTCACTTGCTTACTCCTAGACTGAGCCCAATCACTTGCACGTATACCTGTCAGTTGTCCAGACGGGATTCATGCGGGGTTTGAACCCAAGGCCTCAGACACCGTAAACCAGCAGTTCTCAAAGTGGGGGTTGCGAGCTCCCGGCACTGCCTACATGCCGCCAAATTGCTTCCACATTCGGCGGCGTTTTGGCAGACATGCCGCGTGCTTCGAAGTGTCCGCCGAAAAGCTTCCGAAGCGGTTGCTTCCGGTTTTGGCGGACACTGTGAAGCGCGCGGCACGTCCGCCAAAAAGCCACCGAATGCGGAAGCAGTTAATTCAGCGGCATTTCGGCGGACATACCGGGGTCGTGCCGCGAGGCAGGAAAAGAAAAAAGGGTCGCAAAGTTTGAGAACCGCCGCTGTAAACACAAGGCAAACCGCTAGGCCATCGGGGTGTTTGATCTGGCTCTGTGACTACCTACAATTCTACAGCAAATGCACAGTCCCACACTTCCAAAAAGTCGTCCGATGCCTCCCACCCCCAACAGGCATACATGTCCCACCCACACCCAAGGCAACCCAGGGTGCCATCCACAATTCCAGGCACATGTACAGCACTCAAAGTCAAGCCAATGTCCAAACAGCAGCCAAACTCAAGGGCCTCCCTAACCTCTTCCTTCCCCCAAATGGAGGCCCTGATCCTGCAATTCAATCCCCCTAGTGCTGACCCACCTGGCCTTCTGGAACCCCAACAAGGGAAGCAAAATGTGAATTTCAGGACCCTGCGCTTCACTTGATGCTAGAGACCCGCTGATGAAGCAGTGCTGCTGAGCTTGCTCTTAGCAGGAACACTCTTGTGATAGCATAATGGAAACTACCATCTCAGGCACAAAACCTAGTTCAAAAATTAAGCTTCCCCCCAAATTAAGGCTTTTTTGGCCAAAATTTTCATACATTTTTCAGCCAGCAGCACTGTTCACCCATCACGCTGCGGGTGAAGGATCAGAGAATCGTTTGTTCACCCACTGAAAACAAAGTCACCCCAGATGAACGAACCCATCGAATTTCCTGCCAGGGGCTCAATGTTGTCATCCCCATTATACAAACTGGAGAGGGGTCAAGGGACTCACTCAAGGTCACAGCAGGAGTCAGGGCCGAACAATGGAGCTTGGCAGTTCCCAGTGCCGTCATCCGTCCACTGCTTCCCAAGCCTCCCCCATCCCCAGCACATACGCCCAGCTGGAAAGAATCTGGCTACCAGGCCAAATGCAGCACGAAGTGGGTCCTATTGGACTCCCTGACTCCTCCTCACCTGCAGGCGGAGAAGGCTGGAATGGAAGAGGTTCTCCGTCTCCTTCAATTGATTCAACTCCTCACTGGTGGGCGGCTTGTACAGATCAGCCCGGCTGAGTTTCACCGGTTTCACAACCTCATCTGGGGCTGAAGCCCTTTTCCTTCCCTGGGGTTTGCTTTTCTTGGGGAGATCCCCATTCTCCTCCTCGGCTTCCATGTCTCCCTCCACACTGTCAAACACCTGTGATGATGTAAACAAGCCGATTAGAAGCCATGCAGATCTGATCACAAACGCCACTGGGAGAAAGCGCAAGTCACTACAGCAGAGTCAGTAAGAAACTTCAAGTTTGGATGGGTCTCAGCCCAGTTACTAATGGGTAAGTGACTTTAATATCCAAGCCACCTCAGGACTGGCACCAACAGATCCCCTAATATAGGAGGATCAACAGAAAAGGCAAGGACTCAATGGGTCATGGAGACCAAATGAAATCCTCTGCCTTACACAAGAAGGCTGAAGCACAGCTAGCATGAGAATAGGAATCTGGCACTGCCCCTGGGAAAGTAAGTTATATACCCAGTCAGACTATCAAATGTCTTTTACTTCTTACCCATCCCCTTGCTATCTGAAAAGTGCTTTACAAACAAAAACACCCTTGAGAGGTTAGTAAATGCGATCCCCGTTTACAGAGGGGGAAACTGAAGCACTGAATTTAAAAGAACAGTCACTTGGGACTGTTTTCCCTATTACTGCTACGGTAGAACCTCAGAGTTACGAACACCCAGAGAATGGAGGCTGTTCATAACTCTGAAATGTTTGTAACTCTGAACAAAATGTTACGGTTGTTCGTTCGATAGTTTACAACTGCACATTGACTTAACACAGCTTTGACACTTTACTACACAGAAGAAAAATGTTGCTTTAACCATCTTCATTTAGATGAAACAAGCACAGAAACAGTTTCCTTACCCCGTCAAATCTTTTTTTATCTAAACTTCCCTTTTATATTTTTAATAGTTCATATTTAACACTCTACTGTGTTTTCTTTTCTTGGTCTCTGCTGCTGCCTGATTGCACACTTCCAGTTCCAAATGAGGGGTCTGGCGGACCAGTCGGTTCATAAGAACATAAGAACATAAGAACGGCCATACTGGGTCAGACCAAAGGTCCATCTAGCCCAGCATCCTGTCTACCGACAGTGGCCAATGCCAGGTGCCCCGGAGTGAGTGAACCTAACAGGTATGATCGAGCGATTTCTCTCCTGCCATCCATCACCCCCCTCTGACAGACAGAGGCTAGGGACACCATTCATTACCCATCCCGGCTAATAGCCATTTATGGACTTAGCCTCCATGAATTTATCCAGCTCTCTTTTAAACCCTGTTATAGTCCTAGCCTTCACAGCCTCCTCAGGTAAGGAGTTCCACAGGTTGACTGTGCGCTGTGTGAAGAAGAACTTCCTTTTATTTGTTTTAAACCTGCTGCACGCCAATTTCATTGAATGGCCCCTAGTTCTTCTATTTTGGGAACAAGTAAATAACTTTTCCTTATTTACTTCCTCCACACCACTCATAATTTTATATACCTCTATCATATCCCCCCTTAGTCTCCTCTTTTCCAAGCTAAAAAGTCCTAGCCTCTTTAATCTCTTTTCATATGGGACCCGTTCCAAACCCCTAATCATTTTAGTTGCCCTTCTCTGAACCTTTTCTAGTGCCAGTATATCCTTTTTGAGATGAGGAGACCACATTTGTACGCAGTATTCTAGATGTGGGCGCACCATGGATTTGTATAAGGGCAATAAGATATTCTCCGACTTATTCTCTATCCCTTTTTTAATGATTCCTAACATCCTGTTTGCTTTTTTGACTGCCGCTGCACACTGCGTGGATGCCTTCAGAGAACTATCCACAATGACTCCCAGGTCTTTTTCCTGATTGGTTGTAGCTAAATTAGCCCCCATCATATTGTATGTATAGTTGGGGTTATTTTTTCCAATGTGCATTACTTTACATTTAGCCACATTAAATTTCATTTGCCATTTTGTTGCCCAATCACTTAGTTTAGTGAGATCTTTTTGAAGTTCTTCACAGTCTGCTTTGGTCCTTACTACTTTGAGCAGTTTAGTATCATCTGCAAACTTTGCCACATCACTGGCATCACATCACTGTTCATAACGCTGGTGTTTGAAACGCGAAACTCTGCGGCTCTACTGTACATGTAGCAACGGTGATCACGGTTACTCAAGTGAGAGAAAAACAGCCAAGAGAGTTTGTAGCTGATTTTCTTTCTGCATTGACCAACTGGGCGCGTTGTGTGTCTGGATACGGCAGTGCCCGGGCACCTCACACATTTTCAGTGTCTTTGGCCATACAACCCCTGATGAGGTAGAACAAGGCCCGCCCCCCTGCCGGGATCCCCCCCCCTCCCCGGTAGCCCCACGCCTGGCCGGCCGGGGCCTCCCACCCCCATTCGCCTCCTGGTTACAAGCGGCAGCGAGCCTCGCCCAAGCCCAGTGACGGGGGCTCTGGAAACACTCCCCGGTCCGGTCCAACCGGGGTCACGTAACTGCCGCCCCCAGGGCCGCGTCTCGCCCGGGCTGAGCCAAGACCCCTCTCGGCCTCCCCCGGACAATGGGGGGGGGCGCCAGGTGGGCTGGGAAGATGGGGGGGGGGTGGATCCTGGCTCGGCTGAGGCCGGACCCGTCCTCCCCGGGCAGGGCGGGGGTGGAAGCCCGCTCTCCTCCCGCCTTACCCGCTCACTGCCGCCCGCTGCCGCTCTCGGCTTCAGCTTCATCGCCGGCGCCTGCCCTCACGTGGGCAGCCCGCCTAGCGCCACGTGGAACTCAACCATCCTTGCTACGGCCGACTCCCGCCCCCTTAGCCGCTCCCGATTGGCTCAACGGGCGACTGCTCTCTTCTGATTGGTGAATTTGGCCATCCTTCGCTTTGTGTTCCTCTTAGCCCCGCCCACGAGTGCCGGCAGCGATCAGCAAGTTTGCCTGAGAGAAGACCGCCTTCCTCCCCCGATTTACGGCACGTTTGCGACTTTGGGGGGGAGGGGGTTCAGCAGCCAGCTAGGCCTCGTGGCACTTTACGGCAGTGGGGTGGCCTGGTTGGTAGGGGTTGGGTCCCAGTTAGGGGTGGCCCTGGGGTGATGCTCGTGGGCTGCTGTGGATCCCCGTTGAGCCCCCTTCTGGACACCTCCCAAGAGCTCACCCCACATCCCTGTAGCCCCCTCTGCCCCCTCCCCCATTGGCAGGACTGGGCAAGGCTACACCAAGGGGCTGAGGTCAAGATGGTGGGTGCAGGGTGATCTGCTCTTCAAAATGGTCCCCCCCCCCCTCTCCCCATGCAGCATGACCTGGCATGGGCCAAGGGTGCGGGTTCCCAGAAGTACCGGAGTGTCCAGTTCTGGGAATGCCTAAGCAGCCACCCTCTACCTCCACCTCGCCTCTTGCAAGTGCCCACTCTTGTGCCGTAGGGCCAGAGAGTTGCCACCCATCCCACGGGGCTGGAAGCTGCCCTGCTGGAAATGCCAGCGGCTCTGCTAGAATCGTTTATCGACCCCTCCGCTCCTGCTAAAAGGACCATAGTCCCGGGTACCCCTAGGAGTGTTGCCACTTCTCATGATTTTATCATTCACCTCATGATATTTGAAGTTTTTCTTGAAGCCCTTGCTCCTGGAGGCAAGTGATTACATGGGACTCTCCGCTTCTGTTTAAGAAAAGCAAGCAGGTTCCTAGCCTTCACAGTTGCACAAGAAAGCCTGAAAATCGGAAGCACGGGCACACTAATAAAAGCTCAGAAGGTAAAGAAAAAGAACCTCATGATTTTTAAACCAATATTGTGATTTTGGGGAGCCCAGCATGTTTCGTTAATACTTGGAGCTGGCAACCCTGTATCTAGCCCCACACACCTGTTCGCTTCATGCTAAAATGTAGTTGTTATTTGGGACCAGAAAGAATATGTCTATACTGCAAAAGAACACTCATGGCAGCAAGTGTCAGAGCCCTGGTCAACTAATTTGGGCTCATGGGGATTACACTACAGGGCAGAAAATAGCAATGTAGATGTTCTGCTCACTTCTGAGACCCACCTGCCTTGCCAAGTTTTCAGAGCCCAAGTAGGAACATCTACACTGCTACTTTCAGCCCCGTAACACAAGCCAAAGTCAGTTGACCTGGGCTCTGAGAATTGCTGCTATGGGATTTTTTGCCGTGTAGATGTATCTGGAGAGCCACTTGCCACCTGGAATTTCCCACAGGGTCGCCTAATTTAATCCATATGAGGTCTCCGCAAACCAGATTTATGAGACACATAATAGGCCTCAATCATTTTCATCAGATTTTCAGTAGAAAATAATGTTTACTATATGGGCTAACAAATGTATTGGACTCAGATTTTCAATCCAGTCTAATCCGTTATATTATATGGGAGATCTTTATATCCAGAGTTAGATAAGGTTCAGGTTTGGTGCCAAACAAAAATTCTCACCGGAAAGTCTTATGAGATCTTGGCCTTACATAGAAATCTTGCCAGATCAGCTGCAATTTGCAAGATTTTCACCATTCTGGGAAACATCTCAACTGGATCCAGGAAACAGGCCTTTTCTGGTTTTGCATCCAAACTGGACTAGAACCTACATGTGACTCCATGGCAGTGAGTTTGCTTTTGGCAACTCAGATCCAAAATGCCACCCAGAATTCCAAGCACAGAGAGGAAGGATGGCTCAGTTTTAGGCGCTAAGAGACCTGGCTTTAATTCGTTGCTCTACCAGAAACTCTGCGTGATCCTGGGTAAGTTACTTAGCCTTTCTGGGTAGGTCTACACTGCAGTAAACGGCTCCTGGCTATGGCTGACCCAGGTCAGCTGGCTCAGGGTGCTGGGCTTAAAACTGCAGTGTAGACATTCGGGCTTGGGCTGGAGCCATGCTCTGAAACCCTGTGAGGTGAGTGGATCTGAGAGTCCAGACTCCAGCTGGAGCCCAAACAACTACACTGCAGTTTTCATCTCCACAGTCCGAGCTTTGCAAGCCCAAGTCAATTTGGTGCAGACTCCGAGACCTGGTGCCACACTGTGTTTATTGCAGTGTAGACATACCACGTGTTACCCTCTATGTCTTAGTTCCCCATCAGTGACATGGGGATACAGTGCCTTTTCTCAGAGGAGTGTTGTGAGGATGGATATGTTAACAACTGTGAAGTGTTCAGGTACTACAGTATTGGGAGTCGTATATTTTGTGAGTTGAGGGGGTTTAGTCTGGGCCATCTCGAATTATGATAGAAACACACAAAAAGTCTAAAATTACGGGGGGAAAGAATTGTGTCTACTCCATACAAAGCTTGATTTACAAAAATACAGTAGCTACATCATGCCCATCACTGCATATTCGATACCCTGTTGCTGGAACTCAGGAGCGGAGTCCACTCAGCAGAATTAAAGTCTGGCATTTTATGATTAATGGGGGTAGACATCCCATATCTAACCTGCAGAGAGCACAAAGGAAAGACTGCAGCAGCAGCTGTGTGACTTGAGTTGGCAAACTTCCAGTAGGGCTGGAGCATACAGTGCAATCTGGACCAGTTGGCCCGCAATGGGGGGAGGGGTGTTGTGGGGAGGCAGGAGAAATACACTGTTAAAATGAATTCATTCTGGGTTAGAGAAAAGACTGAAATAAAAGTCCAGATCATGACTGGGTCCAGAGTGGCTGATGAATAGGAGCCAGGACTGGGAGTCAGGCCCATCTCTACTATTAACTGGTGGATAAACTTGGCCAAGCCGCTTCGCTGTTTTCTGTCGCACCCATCGTTTTTTTTAGATTATAACCTTTTGGGGGGCGGGGGAGCAGGACTGCCATGTGTAGAGAGCACTGGACAGGGAACCTGGGTTCTATTCCCGGCTCTGCCACTTGCCTGCTGGGTGACCTTGGGCAAGTCACTTCCATTTTCTGTGCCTCAGTTTCCCCATCTGTAAAATAATTAGACTGACCTCCTTTGGAAAGTGCTTTGAGACCTACTGATGAAAAGCACTAGGTGAGAGCAAGGCATTGATATTACTAGGTGTTTGTACAATCCCTAACGCAATGGGGCCTCAGCCTAGGCTCTAGGCACTAATAATAAATACTATAAGAACAACCATAGTCTGTCTAGCCCTGTATCCTGACAGTGGCTAGTCCCAGATGCTTCAGAATCAGGGGAAATGAATAGAACAGAACAACTTCAAAGGATACATCCTCTGTCATCCAGTCCCAGCAGTTGGAGGTTTAGGGGCAGCTAGAGTAGAGGGTTGCAAGCCAGCCTATTTTGTATAAGAACCCTTCATGAACCTATCTTTCATCAACTCATCTAGTTCTTTTTTCAACCCAATTATACATTGTGCCTTCATAGAATCTCAGAGTTAGAAGGGACCTCAGGAGATTATCTAGTCCAGTCCCCTGCTCAAAGCAGGACCAATCCCATTTTTTGGCCCATAGCCCTAAATGGCCCCCTCAAGGATTGAACTCACAATCTTGGGTTTAGCAGGCCAATGCATAAACCACTGAGCTATCCCTCTCCCTGTCACAACATTCTCTGACAACAAATTCCACAAGTTGACTGTAGAATTGGGTTGTTACTAACATAAGCATTTGCCGAGTATTTTGAGGTGATAAACATTCCATACAGGCTAATCAGATCAGATATTTTTCAGCCGGCCTCCTCTCTGGTTAGTGAACCAAACCAGATCCTTAGAGCCAAACACCACCCAAACTCCAGGGAGTTTATAATCCAGGTCTTCAAACCTGATCCAAATTTTGGAGCACGAGTCCTTCTATATTGCACTTAGATTTTGTGAACATCAAATTGTGGAAATATTAGAGGAAGTGTCTCCAATCAGAAAACTATTCCGGCCTATTCACAACTTATGATAAGGCACTGTGGCAGGGTGCTGGCCAGGAGTGCCTGAGCCAGCCCTGGGGGCCCTTTAAGAGGGAACACCAGCCTGCAAACCTCCCTTGCAGGAAAGGCTAATCAGCCACCTGGCTTGCAGGGCAATCAACATGGATGGGTTGCACCTGGCAGCCTCCTCTGGGGGATATAAGGCTGCTAGGAAGGACGCCCAGGGTGGTGGTGGTGTGTGAGCTATCAAGAGCTGTGTGAGTTTGTGTGTGAGCTATCAAGAGCTGTGTGTGTTGTTTGAGCTATCAAGAGCTGTGTTTGTATTATTGTATTAGGGGCTGAACTATATAGAGTTTGTAGAGCCAGAACCTGTGGAGCTATTTAAGAGCTGGGTATTAATGAGTTGTATATTAATGAGCTACTTAGAGCTGGATGTTAATGAACTGTTTTAACCTGTATATATTGGTGGTGGGGTCCTGCACTGTAAATTAAAGGGCACTGTTAGAGCAAAAAAAGGGTTCCTGTGTGTTCCTGAGAGGGGGGAGACGGCAGTCTGTCACAGCACCATGAGACAAGAACCTAGTTTTCCACATACAATATTATTATTTATTTGTATTACAGCAAAACCTATAGGCCCCAGATGAGATTGTGCTAAATCAGGCTTGTCCAATGTATGGCTCATAGGCCAGACTTAGCCTGTCTGATATAGCTATGTGGCCTGCATGACACATTCAGATTTTTTTTAAAGTAAGTTTCTAGTTCTCATTCCTGCAGAGGGAACCTCCTATATACAGAAAGAGTACAAAATGAGTCTGTAAACAGACCGAAACAGGTCTCCAGGGCGGATCTTGGGCCTACCCTGTTTATCATTTTTATCAGTGACTCAGAAGAAAATATAAAATCATCACCGAGAAAGTTTGAAGATGACACAAAAATTGGGGGAGGGGTAAATAACAAAGAGGTCAGGTCACAGATACAGCACGACCTGGTAAGCGGGGCACAAAGCAAACAGTGTGTTTTAATACAGCTAAATGTAAATGCAGCCATTACGGGATGGGGGAACTCGCTCCTGGAAGCAATGACTGCACAAGATGAAATTGTATTAGCAGAACTATGTCAGAAAAGTGACGAGGTCAGGGGCTTGAGTCAGAATCAGAGCCATCCGCCAGGCCTCGTCGGTCCACAGTCCTTCTGAGGGATGGCATGGTGGATCTCAGTCTTCAGTCCTTGTCTTTGTAAAGAGCATTGAAAAGGCAAAGCAATGTAACCTGATGTAAACTGAGCACTGGAGTTGGAAGTTTATCACTGATTTTCCCTAAAGATCCCGGTTCCCTCACATTTCCTACAGCACTGCCTTGTAAGGAGAGGGGAACTCTGGCCTTCTGAGTTTTGGGGGGACATCAGCTCAGTGTATGGCAGCGGGAGGCTACTGACAACATCACCCTGGTCTGCAATCTAGCTCAGCAGGGTCTTCAGGTCAATGGCAACTGCTTGAGAAAGGCGGGAGCAGGACTGCAGTAATTAACAACTTAACACAGGGAAACTTTCTCCAGTGATCTGGGAGAATGCATCTGTTCGGTCCGTACTAGTGTTTATAGTCTGTACATGCACTGATCTTTACAAAGAAGCCAATATTACAGCTCTGACACAGCATATTTTGACTTTCTTTTTTTTTAATCCCTCCTTGGATGCTAGTCCTCCGTAAGTCAGTTTCTGACTGTTTTCTCTCACCTTAAAAAGAGATCCTGGTGGTTTTAAATCTCATGCCAAGTGTTCATTGCTTCCCAGCCAGATTGTTTGTGTAGTATTGCTGTGCACTATTTAAAAGCTGCTGTGTTTCATCCTACTCTAGCCTCTGGCAGTGTCACTGCTGTGTGCCTCAATTTACCTATCTATAAAATGGAGATAATAATGCCTATCTCTTATCTGGCGCCAGCATTAACCATGACCAGCTGACACAGTGCTGGACACCACATACCCCTGTCTTTACTGATGGCAAAGTTGTGGTCAGCATTGTGTTAGTTAACACAGCTCCTTAAGTCCATGTTCTAACTTGATGTCACGTTCTGGTGCGGACAAGGCCTTGGAGTTATCCTTGTTCTCCTCTTTCAACCTCATCAAAGAGGCACAAGTGGAAAAGGAGGAGCTGGATTCAAAGAGCCAAGAGATGTGCTATGTCTACGCTGGCACCTTTGTCATTCAAACTTTTGTCACTCAGGAGTGTGAAAAAACACACCATTGTAAGGTGCGCTGTGTAGACATAGCTTAGACTCCCCGCTTCCAGGAGCAGAGGTAAAGGATTTGAAAGGCTGGAGTTTGCTCTGATATATCCTTTGTCTTTCACCGTTCTTTAGATGGCGCCATAGCATTGCCGATCGGGAGTGTTTGGCAGGATGGCAGAAGTGGGCGATGAATGATGATATTCATGTATATAGTAATAATATTTATTAGTTATGTTTGCAATAGGGTGTGAGCCCCGACAGAGGCAGATTATGGTTCTGTGGGGCCCTGGGCCAGAGCAAGTGAGGCCCCTCCTGCCTACAGTCCTCCCCTTACCCTCTCCCTGGCGCTCCTGCTGGAGAAATGAGGTCAGGGCGCAGGGGCTTGCCCCACTCCACTCTGCACGCCTGCTGGAGTGTGGGGTCAAGGAGTGCCGGGCAAGTGGGTCAGGGCGTGGGGGTGCCCATTTTTCCAGGGCTCCCAATTGGCCAGGGCCCCTGTGCACAGGCCCCATTGGCCTAGTGGCTACTCCACCACTGACCCCACTCAGGCCCTGACCACGTTCACGTGGGCCGGAGAGGCAAATTATAGTACCTGGCTGCACCTGGAGGGAGAGCCAGGTTTAATCATGAAGCCCAGCAGAGTAGGAGTGGGCTGGTTAGTATAAAGCCAGGACGCTGAACATAGAAGAGAGCTTGAGGGGCTGGGCCTGGGTGGCTCCTGACCAGGCTGTGCATGCAGAGAGCTGGGAGCTGGGGTTGAAACTCTGGAGTGGCTGAACAGAACTGGAAATACAGAACGAGAGGGAAAGGCTGGTAGTTATGTCGGAGAAGAAGCAAGGGATGAGGAATGGCTTCAGAGGAGGAAGATGGGGAAAAAATAATAGAAAGATCTGTATCTGAAGAAGAGGGAGCAGACAGATAGGGGTGGAAGAAAAAGTCCGGACATCTTATATTTATCTAATCGTGAGCTGAAGATCGGAGATGTGAATTCTGTGAAAAGAGCAGAATAGATAGGTGAAGTATCAGCTCTGTTAAGAGCTAAAAGAATGCAGGGTGGAGATTTATTAGTAGAATGTGCACATAAGGGACAGACTGAGAAACTTCTTAAAGGTCCATCAGTGGCTATTGGCCAAGATGGACAGGGATGCAAAACCAGGCTCTGAAGCGTCTCTGGCCTCTGTTTGCCAGAAGGTGGGAATGGGTGACGGGATGGATCACTTGGTGATTGCTGTTCTGTTCATTCCCTCTGAAGCACCCGGCATTGGCTACTGTCAGAAGACACGATATTGTCTAGATGGATCTTTGATCTTACCCAATAGGGCAGTTACCCAATATGGGTGAAAAGGAAGGTCTGAAAGAAATTTAAAATTTGTAGTCATGGGAAATCAAACTAAGAATCTAGCTGGACAGTTGTCTCTCCAGTTGTGGACTTGGAATTATACAATAAAACAAAGGGCAAGACCATCAAATAGGAAAACCAAGATTTATGCATTTATACATGGCAAATGGAGTCAGCACTGCCAAATCTATATGGACTACTCTAGAGACAACATCACAGCAGAGTGGGATAGGAACGGCCCTTCGTATACCTGAATTTGGAATTAAGAGATCTATTATTAGACTATTAAATTTTGTGGTCATTGTGATAGCCAGACTGATGGGCTCACTATTGGCACTGACCTGAATAAGGGATGTATGACCAACCGGGACTGGTACCCTGAGTCTTTATCGATTAGAAAGAGAGCCTTGAAGGAATGACTTCTTCCATGAAATAGGGTTCTCAGCTATGGAGCTAGTACAATTAGATATAAACATAGTAATTGTGTGGATGCTGGCACGTCAAGATACCGGGCAATGAAATGGCAGATAAAGCAGTGAAAAATATGTTAAAAAATGAAGAGATTGATACAGTATAAAGAGCCCTCTGAGTAAAGAGGACTTCAAAAGTTTGGGTAAGAGCAAACTTAAGAAGGAACGGCAAAAACTGTGGACCAAAGAGGAAAAAAGGATGAAGGTTGTATGAAATTTGTCCTAAGCTTGAGGGTAATGGCACACTTAATAGCTATGATAGAAGTGATATAACTGCATTTAGAGTGCTAACAGGTCACTCTGACCCGAATGGGAATTTATATTTACTAAACAAGTACCCATGTGAAGGCCATGAAAGAATTGAGCATCTGCTGTGGCAATGCAGGGAGAATTACACAGACTCTTTATGAAGAACTGAGGTGCCTCAAGGTCAAAGAAAAGAGTCCGAAGGACTGGTGAGAGAGTACCGGGAAAGTGAGGTAGCATCAAAAGAACCCCATTGCTTTGCTTTTATAAGGCTATGGGACTGGGTGAGAGGATGTAGATTTTTGCTCATGCGAAAACTGCGATAGGTAGGGGTGAGAATCTCACATGCTGGAGCTACGGTGGCAAAAAATGAGAGGAAAACGTAAGAACGGCCACACTGGATCAGATCCAAGGTCCATCTAGTCCAGTATCCTGTCTTCCAACAGTGGCCAAGGCCAGGTTCTCCAGAGGGAATGAACAGAACAGGGAATCATCAAGTGATCCATCCCCTGTCACCCATTCCCAGCTTCTGGCAAACAGAGGCCAGTGATACTTCAGAGCATGGTGTTGAATCCCTGTCCATCCTGGCTAATAGCCCTGGTAAATTCATGGAGAATAGGTCTATTTGGTTCTTTTTTGAACCTTGTTATAGTCTTGGCCTTCACAACATCCTCTGGCGAGGAGTTCCATGGGTTGACTTTGTGGTGTCTGAAAAAATACTTCCTTTTGTTTGTTGTAAACCTGCTGCCTCTCGATTTCATTTGGTGTTCCCTAGTTCTTGTGTTATGAGAAGCAGTAAATAACACTTCCTATTTACTGTTTCCATACCAGTCAAGATTTTATAGTCCTCTATCATATCCCCGAGTTGTCTCTTTTTCAAGCTGAACAGTCCCAACCTTATTAATCTCTCCATGTGACTAGTAGGGACTTCTGAGAAGCTACTGCTGATTTGTGGGGATACTCAACTAGGGCCCAATCCTGCAACCCTTACACATGCAAGTAATCCTTACTCACCCAAATAACCCCATTGAGTCCTCCAGGTCTACTGCTGAGAGTACAGGTGGCAGGATCATCACATGATTCTAAAGGAATATATCCCCTACCCCCTCCGTAGAAACAGTTGCTATGGTGGAGGGATACTACACACTGTACAGTTGTTGTTCTTCTCAGCTTTGTATCCCTTTCTCCGGGTGCTATGCTGAACCTGACTAAGGTTCTCTATCTCCTCCCCATCAGGCACTGTCTTCCCTGGGAAGATAGCCAGGTTTATACATGGTTACAAATCACATCCCCCAGAATTTGCGGTGGAATTTTGTCTCACTTTTGCTATGCCAGGGACTTTGGTTGATCTGGTTGTGATGCTGGTAGACAGGTGCCAATTCATGACATGGCCCGTAGACTCCAACGGGATACTGACTGCATAGCTGAAACCAGTCCTACTCACCAGGGTGTTAGTATTATTAAAAAGGGTATGAGATTTATAAAAACGTGTTTCGTGTTTAGACTCTCTGAAATGCTTGCAAGATGCTGCATGCTGGAACCTCATTCAGAATATCTGTACACCACGTTATAAGGGAGTATCTAAGCACTTGTTCTGTGATTGTTAAAATGTGTTTTTTCTTAAACTGGAAACCCCAGTCAGGAGAGAAGCATTACCAAGTTTCCCATGCTAGTTTACCACAGAAAGTGTTAAGTCCCGCCTACAAGGCGGCTCATAGAAACCAAACGAGCATTGGAGGACAAAAGACTTTGTTGATGGCTCCTTCCACAGGCACGAAGAGGAGACCTGCACGGAGACTTGCCCCATCAGCTTAAACTCTGGAAGATGGGAATAAAAATCCCTGAGAGGAAAGATCTGCATCTTTATGCCATTTGGACTCTGAGGGGCAAGGATTATTAAGCATAAGCAAAAGTTCCCCAGGGCTGGCCTGGGTTAGCCCTAAAGGACACACCGCTTGCATATTACAGACGCTTCTATTGCCTTTTTATAATCTAAGACTAACTCATGTGTGTGTATGTTTACCAGCATTAACCTTGTAAATAACTCTCATTTCTTTTTCCTAATAAATCTTTAGTTCATTTATCATAGGACTGGTTACAAGACTTGTCTTCTGTGTATGATCTAACGTGCAATTGACAGGGGGTAAGTGATGGGTCCTTTTGGGACTGGGAATAATCTGAATATTGTTGTGGTTTTCGGTGTCAGGGCCATCTGTCAGAAAGGCAAGTTTGCCTGGGTGGTAGGATACATCAGAGAGCCCGGGGGGAGAGTCTGACACGCCATGTTAAGACTGGTGTAGTGCCTGAGGAGTTCACACTTGATACTTGGTTGGTGAAATCTGAGTTCAGAACTCACAACCAGTTTGGGGAGTGCACCAGGCTTCTTGGCAGTTCTGCCCTGACATTGGTGTTCACAATCCTGCACCCCTCCAGACAGCTTGAAACTGGTCACGTAAAACAAGATTCATTGGACAACATTTCCGTACCCCATAGACCCAGGTATAAAGATGTAATGGTCCAAGTCTCTTCTCATTGACACGGGGTTAAACAGAGCTGTCCTAACCCTTTCAGAAGGATCTTTGTAAATGTTTTTTGTGGCTCCCCTCTCCTAACGTAACAAATCCTGCCCACCGCTCCCCCATGGCTATGCACAGAGGTTTTAAGGAGGGTTAACAAGGTGATTCTTCGTAATGACACACCTGGAACGCAGGGCCAGATTGTGATACCCTTATTCTCACTGAGTAGCAGCGAGACTTTAATAGGACAACTTGTTGAGTAAAGCCCCACACAGCATTAGTAAGGATATCTGAATCTGACCCACAGCCGACTCATTTGCTGTTCAAAGAGGAAGAATCCCAAGTCTCCCCCAGCCTCAGCTGCAGTGGCCTGCTCCTCTAAGCCCCAGTGCTTGGTTTACTTTCATTTATATTGTCAGGTCAGGCTTTGGAAGGTCGAATGAGATTGTGCACCCTGTCTCCAGGAGGAACTGCACACATAGTTACAGAGCAAGGGGCAGGAGAAGCCACCTTTGCCCCATTGACAGCCTGGACTGGTTAGAGGACCAAAATGGCTCCCGATGTAATTTGGACTGCTCTAGGTTATGACTGGCCTGCCTATGAGCAAGTCTGAAACCTGGAGCTGCCTGAATAGAACTGGTATAATGGTGTTTAGCCAAATGACCTTCCAAAGGGTAAAAAATCAGGGACATAAAAGTCGAGACAACGTAGCGAAAATGATGAGTTTCCTGCAATCTGCCAGTGAAAAGGAGTGCCAATACCCACCTAGCACATTTGATTACACGCTGTCCTGCATTAATCAATTATTTGTATTCATAATAATTATCCAGGTTCTTCTGTAGCTCTCTTCATCAGCAGATCTTAAAGCACTTTACAAAGGAGACCAGTGTCATAATCTCCATTTCAGTGTAACATTTACAGACCTCAACCCAGATTAGGGTTTTGTTACACAAGGCAATAGAGAGACAGCCTCTGCCCCACAGAGCTTAAAGTCCAACGTGACAATGAAAACAGAGATGGGAAGTGAGCCACTCAAGATCTCGCTGCAGGTCACTGGCACACCAGATCTCCTGTGTCCACGGAGCGGGCCTTATCCACTAGACCATGCTCCCTCTTTGCAGCTCTGCTGTGCCTTTTAGTTGAGAATCTTATAGCAATTTACAACTTTAACTGATTTCACAAATCTCCTTCATGAATCAATATCCCCACTTCACAGGTGGGGAAACTGAGGCACCGAGGCAAAGAATCTAGACCCGAAGTCAGTGGCGGAGTGAGTGTCCTGACTGCCGGCTTCATTCTAATCACTAGCCCCCACCCCCTCCAATATGTCTCTTTTGCCTGAGCTTTGATTTTCTTCTATTCCTTTGCTCACTTGTTTCTGCTTCTTTTTAAAAGCATCCCTTATTTCATTCATCACCTGGTTAAATGCTGCCAAGTGCCGACCAGATTTTGTTCTGTTTCTCTTGACTAAGGAACTGGGAGGTTTGACAAAGGGAAGGAGACTTTTTTGCAGCCTCAAGCTGGATTTTCCCCCTTTGATCTTTTTTTCTTTCTGTTTCTCACCTGGTTGACTGATGCTGTTTGACTAGGAATTCCCGCTGTCACCATACCGCACCATGCCCATTTTCTCCTTTTCATTCAGGTTCTCGGCCACACAGCACGCTGGGATCTGTAGCCTTCCCTTTGCAGTCCTCTTTTATAGGAGGAGAAGAGGTTTGTGCCTCTCCCTTCCCCCCCCCCAATCTTTTATGATTATGATGTAAAAAAAAGGCCTAGCAGTTATTTGTGTGTCTTTTACAGGTGGACAATCCCCCCCTCTTTTCCCTTGGCAGGTCACCTCTAACTGGAAGAGTGGCTGCTGCCCCATTTTCTAGAACAGCAGTTCCCAAACTGGGGTTCGGGAACCACTGGGGGTTTGTGAAATGTTACAGGGGGATCTCAGGGGAAAATTCTCTAATGGCAGACAGAGCTGTGCCTAGGGACTCCAGGCAGCATGGGACCAGCAACCCGGAGTCCTTGAACTTCCAAGAGCGAAGCAGATCAAAGCAAGCAAATCTATCCCACTGAGCAGATTTAAACGTCAGGACTCCTTATCAGAAATGGAAAGGGAGGTGGATATTTTTTGCTGTTTTTAAAATTAAATTGGCAGCTAGCATTTTAAAATGATGATGAAGAACAAGTTTAAGCTTTGTTGTAACGTGCATTGTTTGCCTGGACTCCTCAAGACCTGAATGCTTGTGTGGGAGGAACTCTTTGAGTTGGCTTCTTAAATACCTTCATGCTATTTCACATCTGTTACTCCTTGATGAAACACAGGAGCCTTGTCTCATAACAGGCTTATTCAAAGTGATACAAGCTATGAAAATGATATCTCTGAAGAGTGTTTCCATTTCCATAATGTAATAAAAATACTGCCATGATCAATAATAATTAATAATAGTGTGCAATAAGCATGTCATACAAACAAATTTTGTATTTCCAAGATCACTGCTTTTATCATTTATCCTCAGGGAAAGGAGAAAATCCCTGGAAATATTCATTTTTCAGAGGGGGTCGCGAGACGACACTTCAGTGAAAGGGGTTCACAGGCGGTTAAAGTTTGGGAACCACTGTTCTAGAAATTAGGAACTTAGGGCTTATGGACAATTTGCCACTGGCTCTGTTGGGTGACATTAGGAATTCACCTGCTCTGCTCTCTACAGGGGTGAGGGCCTGGCACTCAACCAGCAGATATACAAACCAGGTAAATAAAGGCGAAGTAAATCAAATAGGATGTGGTTCCCTATAGCGCCTTTCATATCCAGACCAAAGCCCCATCTTACTAGCAGTGGGCTAAGTTCAGAGTAATGGGGTAAACGCCTCAGGCTTCAGTGGAGTTACTCCAGATTTACACCCGTGTGAGATCAGAATCCCAAAGCCCTTTGCAAACAAGGAGTTAGATAGCAGCAGGGCAGCAACTGGAGCCAGCATTTGGTAATCTCTTGCCTGCAGCCTTGGACCTGTGAACCTGTGTTGTTCAGAGAGGGAAATGTCAGCCAGAGCACCAGTGATTTCAGCAGAAAACACCACAGCGACTTTTCAAGGGTGGATGGAGAACTCAGTGACACCTTGTCTTTGCTGTCGTTTTGGCTCACTGTGGGAGTCTTAAAAACCTCCGCATTCCCCAGTGTTTCCTCTTCTGCACTTAAAAGCTGGGGCTATAATTCTCACCCTCCACATCCCATGCTGCGAAAGACAGGTTGAAGTCGCTGCGACTTCCCAGCCATCAGCAGCTGCCGACATGGTCCATAATCCGCGGAGTCATTAGCTCTTACGATTAAGACGGAAGAAGCCCGAGATGGGAATGGCTGCTCGGTTGCCCCCAACAGTACGTCACCATCAGTCATCCCATGCAAAGCACCATCCCCCCGGCCAAGTTCCACCTGTGAAAACGGGCACATGCTTGCACACAGCCCCTTGTGCCCACCCGTGTCCTGTGCTTGGGTTGCAAACACGGCGGTCGTGGGTATATTTCTGTTGCTCATGGATGGTGAGAGGTGGATCTAGTGTTGCCTTATGCCATCCCTTTAAAACAATCAGATTCCAAGGGCTGGCTACATAGTACAGGCCCATGGCAGGAAGATGCCAACACCTTCCTCCTTCCAATTTCAGAGCCAAAATCAAGCATCATCCATTGATTAGAAAAAGGGATTCCTTCAGGGTGTGCATAGCCAGTCCAAGGAGCAGGTTACGGCACAGGCGCCTGATGCTAGCACTGCACCCCCAAAGTCATGCTCCTATTGATCACTACCCTATTTCCACCCGGTACGTGAAACAATAGAAACTTCCTCTCCGTCAAACCGGACCCTCCATCACAACCTATGGCATGCAGGACCGGGAATAGAAGGCACGAAAGGCAAGTGCCAAGACCTGGCAACCCATGTGGAAACATGAGTAAGGTGCTAATATTACTCCTCCGTTTGGGATGAGACATAAAAGCAAGGTCCTGACCACTCATGGGCATTAAAGGGCCCGTGGCACTTTTCCCAGCAGGCTTCCTGGCCAAATTCTAACTTGGGTATTTGCATTCTGCCGACCTAATTCCTCCCTGCGGTTTCAGTAGGCTACGCACTTCCTGTCCTAAACTCACATGTAGTGCTGCAGTTGGTCCTGGCCCAGAAGATGCATTTCAACTCTGGAATAAACCACTCCTCTAAGGTTTGTAAGGTGCTTTAGGAGTCTTCAGGGTGATAGTTTTTTGTCTGGGAATGATTAATAATCACCTTGTACAGATATAAAGTGCTATACACCTGGACAACAGGATTAATAATAATTCCCAGACATAAAATTCTTAAAGTGGAGAGTTTTTAGCAGTATTTTAAGGAAGGAAATCATGATGAGAATGCTGTAATTATGCCCCAAATATAAGTCCAAATGTGTTACATTATGTACATGCACAACTGAGGCACCCAGACAACTGTAACTCTGTCTTACAGTGTCCCCACGAAGGGGAAAAATATGTAAAAAACTAATTTTTAAAAATCTGTTTCAGCTAATCTGTCACCAAAACCACTTAAGTGCCTTTGGTTGCATATCAGCAAGGTACTTAAGTAATAGAGAGAGGACAGTGCTAGATTGGAACTCAGAGACCTGGGTTCAAATCCCTGCTCTACTACAGACTTTCTGTGTGACCTTGGGCAAGTCATTTAGCCTATCTGTGCCTCATTTCCCCATAAGTGACAAAGAGTCCCATGGCACCTTATAGACTAACAGACATTGGAGCATAAGCTTTCATGGGTGAATACCCACTTCGTCAGATGCATGCAGTGGAAATTTCCAGAGGGAGGTATAAATATGCAGGCAAGAATCAGGCTAGAGATAATGAGGTCAGTTCAATCAGGGAGGATGAGGCCCTCTTCTAGCAGCTGATCTGGAGGTGAGAGGAGAAACTGCTTTTGTAGTTGGCGAGCCATTCACAGTCTTTGTTTAATCCTGAGCTGATGGTGTCAAATTTGCAAAGGAACTGGAGCTCAGCAGTTTCTCTTTGAAGTCTGGTCTTGAAGTTTTTATGCTGCAGGATGGCTACCTTTAAATCTGCTATTGTGTGTCCAGAGAGATTGAAGTGTTCTCCCACAGGTTTTTGTATATTCCTAATATCTGTTTTGTGTCCATTTGTCCTTTTACGTAGGGACTGTCCAGTTTGGCTGATGTATATAGCAGTGATGTATGTAGCAGAGGGGCATTGCTGGCACATGATGGTGTATATGACATTGGTAGATGTGCGGGTGAATGAACCAGTGATGGTGTGGCTGATCTGGTTAGGTCCTGTGATGGTGTTGCTGGTGTAGATATGTGGGCAGAGTTGGCATCGAGGTTTGATGCATGGATTGGTTCCTGAATTAGTGTTACTATGGTGCGGTGTGTAGTTATAGGGCCTCGTCCTCCCTGACTGAACTAACCTAATTATATCTAGCCTGATTCTTGCCTTCATATTTATACCTGCCTCTGGAAGTTTCCACTGCATGCATCTGACAAAGTGGGTATTCACCCATGAAAGCTTATGCTCCCATATGTCTGTTAGTCTATAAGGTGCCACAGGACTCTTTGTCGCTTTTGCAGATCCAGACTAACACGGCTACCCCTCTGATACTCAGTTCCCCATCTGTACAATGGGGATAATAGTCCTGCCCTAACTTCCAGGAGTGTTTTGAGGACAAGCGTATTATAGATTGTGAGATGCTGAGGTGCTAAGAAAACTGGGACCCGGCTAAGTACCTGGGATAGATGGGAGTATTCCTAATGAAGTCAGTGGAACGACTCGTGTGAAGTTAAACACATGCCTGCCTGACTCATTCGTCTGGAACGGAAAACCCTGCCCATTGTGTCTTGCACAGGCGCCGACTTTGTCATTTCCCAGGGGAAACCCCCTGCTCAACCCCCTGCTCTGCCTGAGGCCCTGCCCCCCCATTCCCCCAAAGCACCAACCTGCCCCTTACCCATCCCTACCCCACCCCACCTCTTCCCGCCCTCAGCACCTCCTGCTCACCCCTGACAGCTGATTGCAGTAGGTGGGAGGTGCTGGGAGTGAAGTGATTATGAAATTCTCTCATTTTTTTTTAATTTGAAGTAAGTTTCCAGCCCTCAGGGTTGCCGAGTAAAGCTTAAAAACATGCCCCCTCCAGCCTTAAAAATCTGAAGGCAAATACAGAGAATCCCCAAATCTATTTTTTGTAAAGTCTCGTGAATTTTAAGCCAGTCTCATGATTTGTGGGGGTGGGGGATTGATGCAGGATTTTGAAGGTTTAGGGTCAGGTTTGGGGAATGAAAACTACATTCAAAGAGCAATCTGACCTGAATGAAGTGGGGATAGGGGAGCTAATGGATGGCTCCAGGAAATTTTGCTAGCGAGGTTTTTCCCTTTATTTTTTGGATTTGTTTACTGTGACAGGACTTTTCACCTTTTCTCCTGCATGGTCAGTTTGTTTTTCTTGATGTTGGTGGAGGCGGGTCTCTTGTCTTACACCCGAACAGGGAGAACAAAACATTTGAAAAAGATACCATAAAGCTGCCCAAAACATGATCGGGGACACCGAGGGAGGGATAGGACCTGAACCTACTTTTAACCCATTTCTTGAACTTGTTTGGTTTCCTAAATGCATGGTATTCCTTTAAAAGTATCCTCTGAGCTCTTTGGGTGAGGATTCCACCCAAATAAAACTCCACGTTCTCTGCAGATCAGAATCCCATTCTGTTTCCCCCCAAAAAACCAGGCTTTTTCTGTTGGTACGTGCACCTCCTACGATTAGATTTTCTTGGAAAGAATCAAGAAAATGCAAATGCTGTGTTTATTTATTCATGCATTAAATCAGCTGCTGCCAAATTGGCCAGCAATCTGGGTACACTTGCTCTGTGACTCACTCCCTTCTCTTCAGGCAAAACCTGAACTGTGTTTGCTTGCTACAGTGAAGGCCTTTATTGCTGGCTCTTTGCTCTCTGCTTTGCCGCTGTTTGCTGAAACATAATGGAAACAGTAGAGAAACTGTGCAGTGTATGTTTGTTGTGCAACAAGCCATCCCAGCCCCAGTGCCGCCTCCTTCCAAATATTAACTGCGCTCTTGGCACTGGGGAGGGAGAGGGAATCTTGACTTTCTGCCACCTGCAGCCTGAAAACCAACTCCAGCAGCACAAATATGCTAGAATATTTACATCACTATAGAAACCCGATGCCCCTTTCATTCCCAAAGGATCCCAGAGCCCTTTGCTAAGGCTGTAGAGGCAGCACCTTTGCAGTGCAGCCACATCTGGGGCGGAGCGAGGAGGGTGGCAGCAAACGAGATGAAAGTCAAGGGCTAGAGGGAGAAATGTGGGCAAAACCACTAAGAGGGCGCCCCCTGCTTCTATTAAAAGTTCCATGAAAGGATGATTGTAGCAAGGGGGCATGGCCCCCCACTGAGACTGATTGGGGAGGAGGGGAGGAAGCACCATCCACCCCTAATGAGCGGAGCCGGGCCAGCCACGCCAACCCTCTCAGAAGCAGAGGGGCAGGACAGGAAGTTTAAAAGGTGGGCCCTGCCGCTCAGCTGGAGGGGAGTTGGGGGAGGAGACAGGCGCATCCTGCCCCCTGCTGAGCCCCACATCTGAGGTCCAGCCTCAGTGCTTGGCCAACTGACAGGAGCATGGAGGAGCTATGGGGACTGCCACGGCCAGGTGCCCTGGGAAGATGGAAGATACCCACAAGACATAGGTACACTGCAACGGGGTTGTAGGAAGTAACCCAGGGACACCCGCTAACAGTCCAGGTGTGTGGTCGGAATACTGGTCAGCGTGTTTCGGTGCGATCCCAGCGGCAGAACCCTGGGCTGGGACCTGGGGGAGTAGTAGGGCCTGGGTCCCCCTACCCCCTGCAGCCGCCCTACCCCTGGGTGGCAGTCTCCCCACATTAAGCCAAGAGACCTGCATTTGTCTGCTGTCTTCTTGGGCCAGGAGGCCAGGCAAAAACAGTCTATTGCTCCGCCCAGCCTGAGATCCCTAGACTGCTTACTGTTCTGCCGTGTCCTGAGGGTCTGAGCTCCTCAGACTGTATGTCGCTCTGCCCAGCCCAGGGGGGGGGAGAGCCCCGAAAGCGCTAATTCCCCCTTCAGCTTTGTCGGATAGCCACTCAGTAGCGAAGGAGCATGGGCCCCCCACCAAGACTGATGTGGAGGGACAACCATGGGCCCTTACAAGGATAAATAATAATACAGGTATTTTACTTAGCACTTATAGCACTTTTCATCTTCCAAATGCATTGCAGCCATTAGCAATGAATCCTCACTAATCCCCTTTGAGGGAGGCGAGTGTTTTATTCCTGTTTTGCAGCAGGGAAACTGAGGCAGGGAGGGTCCATGCTTTACCCAAGGTCGCTGAGGAAGGCAGAATGGGAGCTTGCATGAGGATGCCTCCATCTTCTGCAGTATGGACAGAAGCTCAGTTCTGAAGGTCTCCTCTGAAGGATCCTCCCATGGGAAATGCACAGCTCAGCTTCAACTTAGCTGAATGAAGCGGTGGAGTCAGTTTTGCTGGGATTCATGCTCATGGTCCAAGAATCTGTCCTGATCTGATACCACGGGCGGCTCCCTGCAGGAAAAGGATGGATACAAATTAGTCTCTTGATATTGGATTGAAATAACCCTCTCTCCCCGCACCCAACAAGATTATGCTGACGTTATCACACAGCGTCCGACCTTCCAGTGACTTGACAGGAGCCGGAGCAGGCCCGAGTCAATCATGGGAATGAGTCAGAGGGTCCTGGTGCAAATCGGGGGCTGAGACGCCCGCCAGCTCTACGCAGTGCCCAGTACCAATAATATCACCCCCAGCATCACTGTGCAGTGCATGCCCCTCTACAAACACAGCCTGCTATAGGCTCATTGGTCCGCTTGCACAGCTCAGTGAGGCGCTGTGGTCTTGGGTCTGAGGATTTTCTGCCTGAGTTCTAATCCTGACGTTGACCCCCTCTGAGGCTGTGTGCAAGTCACAGAGAGTCTGCCAGCTGAACTTTCTCTCTCTGCCCATCTCCCCCCAGCCGGGGTATGGGCCACCAACTGGTGTTGGTGTTTCAGTAGCAATTGGTTCCCTTACAGCAGGCATGTCCAAAGTCCGGCCCGGGGGCCAATTGAGGCCCGTGTTCTAATTTTACCCGGCCCGCAGACGCTTTTCTAAAATCAATACTATGCGGCCCGCCAGCAGTGTCGCCAACCAGTGCGCGGAGCCGCAGCCGAAGGAGAGGGGCGGGGTCAGTAAGAGGCGAGCGGGGGGGGGAGAAGAACGGAGGCGGAGCCGGGGGAGAAGAGCAGAGGCGGAGCCGGGGCCGGGGCACGAGGTGAGGCGGAGAAGAGCGGAGTCAGGGCCGGGGCACGAGGCGAAGCAAGGCAGAGCCGGCAGAGAAGAGCGGAGTCAGAGCCGGGGCCGGGGCACGAGGCGAGGCGAGGCAAGGCAAGCCGGGGGAGGGGGGGAGTGAGAGCACGGCCGGAGCGGGGGGGGGAGGGAGGGAGGAAGGGAAGAAGAGCGAGAGTGCGGCCGGAGGGGAGGAGGAGGGAAGAAGAGCGAGAGCGCGGCCGGAGGGGGGGGAGGGGGGGAGAGAAGAGCCGGTGCCGGGGGGAGGCAAGTGGCAGGAGCCCCGCATGTCTGCCGGGGAACAGGGTGCTTTCCCACTTTGCAGGGAATAGCTACCATCATCTCTATTTTTAAATTAGCAAATTGCATTTTAAATAGTTTTCAGGGCATTTAAAAACTTTTTTCTGTAATAAATGAAAGCGCAGTGATATTTAGATGAGTTGTGTGCCAGGAAGAGAAAACTACCAAACAAGCACCTAAAGATCCCCTGTCTTCACATGCTTGATTTCATTCCTTAATTAGAGCCATTAATCAGTAGATATGAGATATGAGGCTTAAGGGCCGCCAAGACAGAGAGCCTCCAGCTACCGGGGCTGCTCCTGTCCCCCCTCCTGCTGAGTCCATAATTGGCCCCACACCCCAGGAGGTGATGATGGCTAGGAGAACAGGTCTTTCACCTTCCTGCTGCCTGCGGGGCATGCATAGTGCAGGGGTGTGGGGTCTGATTGCAGGCACTAGCAGAAGAAGGTGGAAGGAAGAGACCCCCTCCACCTCCCCAACCGAGATCCAGCCACGGACCTACCTACTGGATACTTCCTGGCTCTCATGACCCCCAGCTTGAGACCCCAGAGGAAACACCAATCGGTCAAGTTCATCCCTGGCATAGCCGATGGCTTTTCACCAAGAGTGGAAAGGGCCCATTTGTTGAGACTAGCTCCCAGCCCCAGGGAGCTTATGTTGTAAACTGAATGGGTGCAATACACAGAAAGGGTGAGGGGCAGGAGCTGGACAAGACAGAATGGTGGTTGATTGGCAATGGAAGGTGACAGGAGACGGATTTAAAGAGACCTGGAAGAGGGGGAGAAGGGTGCTTGATGCTCAGGGACAGGAAGACTGTTCCAAGGGGATGGGGCAGCGTGATAAGTGGGAGAGAATTGGAGGAGAAAAATGGAATATTGAGCAGAAAGGGGAAGGAGCAGAGTGAAGGACTAGAGCTAAGAGGGGCCAAATTCTGCTCATTTACACTGGTGTAAATCCAGCGTGACTTCGCCAGTGATATACACCAGCGTAATGAGGAGCAGGCAGGGATGGTGCTAGCTAGGAGTAGCCGTAGGATAGTGCAGGACAACCTGGGTGGGTGCAGTGTTTCCAACTGTGTTGCTATGCAAGGAGTCTGTCACGGGCAGGGAGCCTGGCGGAGGAAGGAGCAGCGCTTGACGAGTGATGTAAGAAGATAGCGTCAGGCCGAACGAACTCAGCCGGGGTCCTTGCGATAGGATAATTTAGGTTGAATAAGTCTAATGTGGAACCTTGATAAAGGCACAGCTGCTTGCTCTGAGGGGGAGAAACCTTGTCTGAAGGCCACAAGATAAGAGACAAGCAGTGGCCAGAAGAAAACCATTTCAGAATCTCTCCTCGCGTTCTTGAGCTGGAAAGCAGACTGAAGGCTGCTAATCTTAAACCTGAAGATTCTTTGAGTGCTAATCAAACAGGCACTGAGCAACTATAGCAGCACGTCCACTCCAGCGTTGTACAGGGCCTATTTCAGCCTTTCTGTCACTACTGAGACTTCCAGTGGGGTCCGTGTTGATTTTTTCCCCCGGGTTTGATGATGAAAGAACTGCACTGGTAGCAACGGGACCAAGACAACCACTCTTCTGAACAGCCAGTAGCACGTTTTGATCACTTGGGCTGGTTTCAAGACCACCCCTAGGAGGTGAAAATTCTACAATCCCATTACCGTCCCTGCCCTAGTAAGTAATAATGAGGCTGTGCTCTTGTTTAGCACTTTACATCTATATGTCACAAAGCACTTTACAGAGGAGACAAGAATAATCCCCCTTTCACTGGTAGGGAAAGTGAAGTGAAGCGACTCACCCAAGGCCAAACAGCAGGCCAGTGTCAGAGATTGTAATAGACCCCAGCCCAGGTGTTCTGAGTCCAGGCAATATAGGATGTGCTCATTTCCTTCCCAGTAAGATATGAGCTTGGATTAAACAGAAACATCTGCAATATGATAAACAGGAGCGATGACACCAATTCCTGTTGTTAAATGATCATTCCTAGGCATACCTGCTTTGCAAATCTTTTGGAAATACACCTCCCAGAGAGAGAATTTCCAGGAGGGCCACCTGCTTATGAACATTGCAAATGCATGGTCTTGGCAGTCTCAGATAAAAGACTATTCTAATGTGTTTATTATTTATTAATCATCAGAATAATAAGAGTACCAGCAGGGCATTTTCATAGCTTCTTTCATCAGCCGCTGAGCCGCCCCGAGTCCTGCATGAATTTTAAAAGAGCAAACTAGATCTGAAAGAAAAAAAATTGTCTCTGCTTGTCTTAATTTGAATGGAATTATGTTACATACAAGAACAAATCAAAGTGCTGAGCAAATGTGCCCTAAACATCAGGATCTTACCCATCGCCTCTGAGGAATCAGAACAGGAGAGAAGGTAGAAAGAGCAAGAGGAGAAAGTCTGTGGTTCCTTGCACCTCCTTTTAACACTAAGGGGAAATAGGATGCTGACAAGGCTAAACACACAGGTGTGACAGCAGAAAGAATATACAGAGGAGCAATGGGATGAAGTTAAGCACCAACAGCATAGGCTAAATATCAGGACAAGTTTCCTGTGGGTGAGATTGTGTTCCAGTCTCCAGAGGGAAGTATTACAAGTCCCCACACTGAGCCATTCAAAACTGGCCTGGAGAGAGTGCTTGAGGGGACAGTCCTGCATTGAGAAGAGACTGGGATGTTACTAGTCTTTCCCATCACTAATTTCTGTCACTAATTACTGATAAGACAATAAATATAGAGCTCAGACCTGATGTAGCTCTGCTCTGCCACAGACTTCCTCGGGCAAGTCATTTAAGCCCACATCCTCAAAGGTATATTGAGGCACTTAGCGCCTATTGAAATCAACAGGAATTAGGCACCCAAATACCTCGGAAGATCTGGGCTCCAGCCTCTTTGTGCCAAAGTTCCCCATCTCTAGCCCAGAGAGGATAGGGTGCTTCCCTGTCTCACTGGGATTTTGTGAGGTGCTCAGAGATCTACTGATGGGAAGCACTATCTAAAAGCTAGCTATTCTTTCCAAAGCTTCCCAGACTGTATATGCTCCATTGTTATGCAGAGAACTTGAGTTCCCAGGGCTCTAATTTTTTAGTAGAGTTGCCCTCAGGATAAATAAAAAAAACATTAAAAACCGATGCCAAGAGAGGATCCAGATGCATTTTAAGAGAAGCATTTTCAGAGTTTTTCACTCTTTGCAGCATTTCGAGGTCTGCTTCTCAAGACAAGTCCATGGCCTCTTCTTTGTACGGTATAAGAATGACCTTACTGGTCCATAGGAGTCTCAGTTACTGATGAGATCTCCCCGTTCCTAGGATCAGTGCCTCTTCAACTCTGCATCCTTGCTCTTGGTGTGTTTTTCCATACCAAAAAAGGGCAAACGGATACTTTGTCAGACAGACCATTAATACAGCTCAAGAGCAAGAAAAAACAGAAGTATGATCTCGGGCTGGGCGGGAGGGAGAAGTGAGAAAGTGAGCATGTGTGTGACCATGTGTCCTTTCACAGTCTGCACTGGACCAGCCGGTGTAGACACTAAGGTTAGGTCTACACTACCCACCGGATCGGCAGGTAGTGATTGATGTATCGGAGATCGATTTATCGCATCTAGACTAGACACAATAAATCCATCCCTGAGCACTCTCCCGTTAACACTGGTACTCCACTGCCGGGAGAGGTGTAGGCGGAGTCGACGGGGGAGCGGCAGCGGTCGACTCACTGCAGTGAAGATGTCAAGGTAAGTCGACCTAAATACGTCGACTTCAGCTACGCTATTCACGTAGCTGAAGTTGCATATCTTAGGTTGGTTCCCCCCACCCCACCCCGCAGTGTAGCCGGGGGCTCAGGTGTGAGCAGGGAGCATGGTGCTGACTGGCTCCGTAATGTGTCACAAGGTAGGATGAGGATAGGCCATGAAAGGCGTTGAACATGAAGAAAAGTGCCTTAGTTTGGATATGATAAAGAGGAAGCCAGCAGAAGGAGAGATGTTGAGAGAATTCTTGCAATGTTGACACTGGATCCCTAAAGCTGGTTCTCCTGTGCATGGGTGGGGCTTAGTACTGAGCCTTCACTTTGGTTTCTTTCCTATGGATCTGCTCACATATATTTTGGGAACTGCCATATAAGGGCCAAATTCAACCCTGGCGCAAGTGGGCCCAACCCTATTTACGCCATGTTGTCTAGAGTCCACAATGCTGCTACTTAAAAATGAAAAGTGAATCCATAGAATTTGGCTGCCTAATGAGCTTTCTGACCTAATAGCTGGAGAGAGGCTCTTGCTATTTAGCTTTCGAAGCATTGCTAAGGATTTGAGCTTCGGGAATAGCTGGATGCATTTACAGACAGTGTCTGGTTACACCGCCTCTGGAAGCTGGCCCACAGAGTAACAGCCACTAGGGAGTGTTCTTTAGCGCTGGTGACAGAGGCAGTGCTGCCGAAATCAAAGGTCCTAGACTCAGCTCTGTCCACACCATGGTATTGTATACATGCAGCACATGGTTTCAAGGCATTGAGGCGCCTCGTTCAATGCATTCTGCTTTGCTCCTTCTGCTCTCTTCTTTCTTTTTGCAAAAGGCTGCTGCTGGTTTTTTTCCTGTTACTGAGATCAAGAGAGAGGGATTCCCCTCCTCCCCCCTGCAAAGTAGCAGTTCCAAATGCTAGTGTTCATGAGCTGCACTGAGCTGTCTGGCACTGCCCCTACCCGAACTACATCTTCGCCAGCAGTCTATGGAGTCAATCCCGCCCAGGGCCTTAGTCGCTCACCGAAGCCCAGGCAGTGAGGGCGCCGGCCAGTCACACAGGTCACAGATGGTCAGGCAGGCAAAACTACATGGTAGCAGCCCCACACCTGCTCACTAGCTTCCCGCCTCCCCCTGAAAGTCCTAGGCACTGCTTCTGGAAGGTTTCAGGGAAATCACAGAAGAGCCACTCAGTCCCTCACCCTTAGAAGCCCTCCTCATGTCTCCTCTCCCTCTCCTCTCTCATATTCCCGTCGGTCCTCCCTCCAGTAGCCACCACAGTGTCGTCGATATCTCTGGCCAATACAATGCACCTCCCTGAGATGACTCCACCTCCACAAAACTAGGAAATCAGAGATAATTGAAAGGGAGGCAAACCCCAGCCCTGAGACCTGGGATATTCTGTTTTCGGAGACATCTGCTCACCCTACCCATGCCGTCATCCGTTTCCTCTCTTCCCTTCTATACCAGTGTCTCCCACTAGCCAGCACATCCTGTCTGGCTGGGTGTGGCTGAGCAAGCTCTCCTCCTTCTGATGCCCTTACCAACAGCTGTTCCGGTGCTGCGGGAGTCTGCTTCTTCTTCCAAGTTCTCCAGACTCACTAGTCCTTACCCCCAGTATCAGGGATTTCAATAGTCCATAGCCCTTGTATCCAGAGGTTTCTGCACCACCGTCCTCAGTGGGTGGTGGGAGAAACCAGGCCTTCCTTTTCCTTTGGTTCCAGTCCAGGGACCTAAGCAGCCAAGGCCTGTCTACACAGATCTATTGGTGCCTCCCTGGCCCATTTCATGCTTTTCCCACAGCCTCTTCCTCAGGCTGCCAGGGGGTCAGCCACTCTCTGCAAGCCTCTTCCCCTGGCTCACTGCAAAGCTTGTCAGCGTTTTCTCTACCCCAGCTGGTTCTGCTGCAGGGGCATTTTCTCCACACTTCAGGCAGGTCAGTCTCTGACCCAGCAGAAGTTTTCCTGCTCCATGGAGGCTCCTTGGCCAGCACATAGAACCCCAAGCAGACTCACTGCCTCCGGCTTTCCTTCCCCACAGCCTTGTATGCCCGCTTGCAGGCCCCTCCAGTTGCAAGGAGCCGTCACACCTTGCACAGATGTAGCTGGTTGGGGCTGACAAGACCACAGGTGCTCATTAACTAATTCTGGCCCAGTGGGGGCTTGGCACATCACACCCCATGACACCCCTCCTGCCTTTCTTCCCCCATAGCCCTGCATCTGCTGTCAAACTACCTCCTGTCCCCAGAGAGAAAGAGGGGAGCAGACTCAGAGGCTCTGTGACTGGGGATGGGATTCTAGAGACTTTAATTCTAGGTCACTGGTTTAAAGGAGCCCTAGCTACCGAAAGTTGTAACTATCCCATGGTCGCTCGGTGACCTGTGAGAAATGGTGTGTCTCAGTCCTATTCCTAGGGGCCTCGTCCCATAGTACCAAAACTACCATCAGAACTGCGTCAAACCAAGGTCTCAGCAGTGTTTCTGCTCATAAACAATTATATCCCAGGTATACCTGCTTTGCAGATGCAGTGCCCATAATTTTTTAGCCAACACTAGGGACTGAAGCAGAAACTTCTATTGATCAGAGCATGCACCTTTGCAGCTTGAGCTAAAGGTCCGATTTTTAAAGGTTTTTAGATGCTCACCTCCCAGTTGGAGTTAGGGGTCTAATTACCTTTGAAAATCTGATCCTAAATCCCTTAGCTGTCAGCTATAGCAGACATATTCTTCAGAGGGTCAGGGACTTGGGGTGTGACATGCACTGAATAATGTGTGTAACCCACTTTTGGAAATGCAAGCCATTGTCTGAGGGCTTTAAGGAGAGACATCAGGACATAAGCATCCCAATTGAAGGGTACTGGGAATCACAGATAAAATAGCATTCTAATGTGTTTGTTTATTAATCATCACAATAATATGAGTAAGAGCAGGGCATTTTCATAGCACACTTTTGTCAGCCCCCCCATGATGTACCTCATGAATTTTAAAAGAGGAAGCTACAGTTGAAAGAAAATGTATAACATAATTCCATTCAAATTAAGAGAAGCAGGAAAAGGGACAAATCAAAATAAGGAAGAAGAAATTAAAGCCATTTTTTGTTGTTCTTCTAATTTTTTCTTCTGCTTTATCTACCAATTTCTCTCAAACTCACAGACACTGGGGTCCCATTTTAGATGCACGTGACTTCCATTAACATGAATAAGTGTTCAGTACTTGTCAGAACATAGTCCTTTTGCATTTCTATAGCACCACCTTATGTCTGAAGAAGGTTGCAAAGCACTTAAAAGGTGGTTTGGTATCATTAGCTTAGTTTAATAAAAAAGGAAATTAAGGCCCAAAGATGAGTTGAGACTAGAACCCATGTCTTCTGAGTCTCAGTCCCTTGCACTAGCCCAGGGGTAGGCAACCTATGGCATGGGTGCCATAGGTGGCACACGAGCTGATTTTCAGTGGCACGCACACTGCCTGGGTCCTGGCCACTGGTCTGAGGGGCTCTGCATTTTAATTAATTTTAAATGAAGCTGCTTAAATATTTTAAAAATCTTATTTACTTTACATACAACAATAGTTTAGTTCTATATTACAGATTTATAGAAAGAGACCTTCTAAAAATGTTAAAATGTATGACTGGCACGCGAAATCTTAAATTAGAGTGAATAAATGAAGACTCAGCACACCACTCCTGAAAGGTTGCTGACCCCTGCACTGACCACTAGACAAACCTGTCTCCCTAATACAGTAACTCTCCTACTGAGAATCTACAGAACTAAGCAGAGTTCCCTGCCCTCTGACTGATCTTTTCCATCACAAGAGTACTCTCTGTGCTGCCTGACCTGGGTGAGGCACTTGGGGGGATGAGGGGTGGAGGGTCGGGTGTGTAATGGTTGAGCAAATGCAGCATAGTTACCAGGAGCCCAACCGAACATCCAAAAAAGCAGAGAGGACAGAGAGGAGAGAGAGGAAACAGAGTCATTTGGAGTTTCAGGGAACAGCATGTTGACAACCCTACAAATATTTGAAGGGTATACATATCTGGGTGACAAATGTTTGGGGGAGAGCAAAGTAATGGGATGAAACTGAACACATGAAAATGTAAGCTAAATAATTGGAACAATTTTCTGGGGATGACATCTATTAGACAGAGTTATGGTCTAGTAATAGATGCCTCATTATTTGAGTATTCAAAAAACAGATTGGCTAAAGCTCTGAAGATTATGGTGCAGGCAGGGGCCAATCATTCCCTGGTCAAAGGACAGACAAGCTGCATCATGGGAAATGTAGTTTGGCGGGAAATCCAGCCCACAACAAGAATGGGGTCATCAGGCTCTCAAATTACTACACCCATGTGGCATCCATTCAGAATTGAAACTTTTCAGTTTTTGGCCAAAACCCAAAACATTTTGGAGTATTTGGTTTCTTGAAGAAGAGTCTACATTTTCTACAAAAAGCGGACATTTTTTGTGAAAGATCTTGTTATAGCAAAACCCCAATTTTCTGTCTAAAAGCAGCTTTGATGGAATTTTTTTAGCCATCCCTCTAAATATACCAGAGCTCTCGTCATATTCTGCCTCACACTAGTAAATGTCACTACATTCTAGAATGGCAGCAGGCACAGCTAACTCATGAATAGCTGTGAACTCAACTTTTCCATCGTTTCCAGCAACAAGCTAGTTCAGTCAGCTTCTGTCTGTGATTGGTTTTTGTTTCACATCGATATAGGAAATGAAGCTAGACTAACTAGACAAAATGTGCAGGTAATCAAAGTACAACATCAAGGGCGCAGGAGGCAGCATGGCCCAGTGGAGTACTAGACCTTTGGGAATAACAGTTGCCGATGGAAATTAGGATCTGGCCATTGGGAATGGCAGTTGGAAATGGACAGCTAGACTGGGGCAGTTGGCTGCAATGAAAGGTGTTTTGATTATTGTGGCACTCTGTACCTCAAAGCAGTACCCGTATTCACCCCATCATATAATTATGATATATTTCATACAAAGCATGCCATGCAAGATATCATATGAAAAGTCATGACCTTGTGAACCCCATTGTTCTCTGTCAAAGTATGTATATCATTTGTGTGTATGAAGTTATGAGGTTTTGCTATATGGTTGTTACTGAACTATGTCGTAAGTTTGAGAGTCTCCACTTCTAGTTCTCCAGTGACAACAAAGGAGGTGACCCACTCCCAGGAGGGTTTTAAATGACCATTAATCAGTAGGGGAATTGCAATAAAGGGATTTACAGTGCTGCAAGAGGGCTGGGCAAGCATCACATAATGGGGTATTGCTCAACTCTGTGACTCATCAAAGTCCACCAGGACATGTCTAGACTAGTGTGTTCCAGGAACCTGGACTGAGGATATAAAATAGGGGAAGCAACAAAAATTCTAGGAAGACAAAGATTTGAACTGAGGAGACGGTCCCAGGCTTAAAGTGGAAGCCTGTGTATTAGAACTGTAACCTACAACATGCAGTGGGGTGAGAAAACTGCTTCATCCAAGTACTGGCTAGACTAATAAGGTTCGGGATTTAGATTGCATGCTTGCTTTTATTTTTATATTGGTAACTATCTCTGACCTTTTATGCCTACCACTTATAATCACTTCAAATCTATCTTTCTGTAGTTAATAAATCTGTTTTATATTTTACTTAAAACAGTGTGTTTTGATTGAAGTGATTGGAAAATCTCAGCTCAGGTGACAAAGACTAGTGTGTGTCCTCACCATATCAAGGAAGAGGTGAACTGGGTACTGAACTTCCACTGTTCAGGATTTCTGAGCAGGACAAGATGGTACGGTTCTGGGGTACAGGGCTAGGGGCTTGGGAGATTTGCTGGTGCCTTTCTTTGTGCGGTTCATGAGATGCTCAGGGAGCGTTCATGCAATTTAGCTGGGTATGTGACTTCACAAGCTGTAGTACTGAGTGATGATAGTTCCTGGAGGAGTTTGCTGCTTGTCACTAGCAAATGATTGTGAGAGACAGCCCAGGCTGGAGAATTAAGGGGGAAGAGGGTACACCAATTCCAGGTTGTACCCTGGGGATCCCGTCACAATTATTGAAGAGACAGGGACAGTTCAAGCCAGAAAGAACTAGTCTAGACTCTAGACAGTTCAGCTAAATATTTCCCCTAAGGCACAAGTGAAGAGACTCTTTGATCTGTTTCACAGCAGTATGGGAAACAAAGCTAGACTAACTAGACAAAATGTGCAGGTAATCAAAGTACAACATCAAGGGCGCAGGAGGCAGCATGGCCCCGTGGAGTACTAGACCTTTGGGAATAACAGTTGCCGATGGAAATTAGGATCTGGCCATTGGGAATGGCAGTTGGAAATGGACAGCTAGACTTCGGCAGTTGAAAATCACAGTGGAGAATAAATTGGACTGGGGCAGTTGGGAGCAACAATTTAAATGGAGACGTTAGACGTGGGCGGAATGACAGCTGGGAATAATTGTTAACCATGGACAGCTGGGAATGGCAATTAGAACAGAGCAGTCATCGTAGCACCTGTGACTTGTTCTTTCATTATGTCAGGTGGGATCACTATAGACAGATGTGAAGCATTCTCTGTTTCTTAGGGCCTGAGGGCCTTTCAGCCTTGGCCTAGGCCCTCGGATATGACCGTGATGAGGACAGTATAAGAATCTGCATAGAGCCGAACAAACTGCAAGCCCAAGAAGCGGGGGTTGCTTCAGAACCCAGTGCAGATCGTACATGTTCTAGTACAACGTATTCCCAATAGATTTGGACACCAAGGGATTGACTATTATGTCTAGGGCATCTATGTACTATATTAAGAGGCCACGGATGTATTTGAAAAATAAAGAAGTAAGAAGATGGAACTGAACACTTACCAGCAAAAATATTTAATCTAATCATGATCTATCTATCTATCTATCTATCTATCTATCTATCTATCTATCTATCTATCTATCACTACAATGCCGTCTAATCTCTGCAGAATTTACAGTGTCTGTCATAGGCGCTGCAGGGAGACCACGCTGACAATTTATGGGTAGATGTGTGCTTGATGGCTGCCACTGGCTCTGAGGATGAAGAGTTTGAGAATTGGATGAAAGACTCTTACTACTGCAAACACGTTCATGTCAATGCCAGAGCAAATGCTTTGGAAGACAGCGACCCCAGATTTAATCCCATCAGTAATTAGGTGCATGAGCAAGTATATCCGGGACTTTAAACCGTTCCAAAAATGTTGCACCTGAGTCTGATTGCTCTCATCAGTGTAAGTCAAGAAGAACTCCACCGGAGTGGCACTGGTGTCAGAGAGAAAAGACTCATGCCCATTATCTTGTGACAAGGGGAGAGGCTTGCCTGTCAGTCTCTGAGTGGGGACTCAAATTTTGTGATGGCCCAGAGGAAGGCTGTGCAGGGAAGCCTGGGTGAAGTGTAACAGACACTCCTCTGGCTTGTCCTCCTGCAGCTGTTCCTTTAACTCAACAGCAGAGAATTCATTCAAGGACATGGGAGACTTGGATTCTAGCTCCAACTGCGATTTCCACCCGACTTTGACCTCCCTTATTCACAGTGCTAATACAGTACAGTACAGGTATGGATCTAATTGGGATCTAGGCCTCATGTTTAGGAGGTAGCAATAATGGACCCAGGGCCAGCATGACAGGGTGACAAGCTGGGCAATTCCCTGGGGCCACATGCCACAGGGGGCCCAGCAAAGCTAAGTTGCTCGGGCTTCAGCTTCAGCCCCTGGTGGCGGGACTTGGGCTTCTGCAGGGCCAGCATTAGACTCACTGGAGCCCAGGGCAGAAAGCCCAAACCCAAGCCCTACCACATGGGGCTGAAGCCCAAACCTGAGCCTTGCCACTGACGGCTGAATCCCTCAGGCTTCTGCTTCAGCCCCGCATGGCAGGGCTTGAGCCTTGGCTTTCTGCCCTGGGCCCCAGCGAGTCTAACGCCATCCCTACATGGACCTGTACGGGCTTAAATGTTAACTAGCATGAGAACTTTTGGCTTTAACTGCTGATCAATGGAAGGCAAAATCAAACATGACAGCTCAGTAATTGTTGAAAGGTGATCCCACGCCATGTTGGAATTTTACTGGATTGTATAGGGGACCCCGTGACGGATACTGACTCCTGAGGGATTCTTGTGGTGCAGAGATGCTCTTACGTTTGCCGGTCGCTGTAGAAGTTTTTGTGTTTCTCATGTTCTCTAGCTCAAAGGAACAACTGTAGTGGCCCACTACAAGCACACGATTTTGATGACACACCATTTTTGTAGGTGAGATGGCAGCTTGTGGAGGATTATGAGCATGACATGTGAAGCTGTCCCACAAATTGGACATTTTAGAACCTCAAAGCAGCCACGAGTCCGCCCACCCCTTCCCCTTGGGGCTGGGCACCAATGTCAACCCTGCAAAAAACAAACAAACCTGAGCATGGGGCTGATCAAGGCACAGGGGAAGACAGGGTGGATCAGTGATGGAAGAAGATGTGCCTGGAGTGATTCCGTTTCTACTGATTCCCCACGGCTGCACAAGCCTGGTAGGGAATTAGCCCCCGCAGCAGCAGATGAATAGGGAAAGCACAAACTGCCTGCTCTCCGTCCCTCCACCAGCATTAGTGGTGGTTCAGGGATGAACCTGGCCCCTAATCCTTTCCTGCCTCCTTCTCTTCTGCCCACTACCACAGGGATTGAGGGATCCAAACCTTCGCAGCCAACCCTCCACCTTGGGCCTCCAGATTCCTGCCCACCAGGTTTTTCTGTGGGAGTTCCACAGGCCTCTGTCCTTGGTCCTCTTCTCCCGCATCACTGTATGTCTGGGTAATCTCATCTGCAAACACAAATTCCACTACCTTCTCTATAATGATGATCCACCAGCTCCCCCCAGAGCCCTGGTGCCGGAGAAGCTGTCAGCTCCTCCTGTAGGCTCACCATGTCCCTGGGCACGGAGGAATTCTTTGTCCCCTGCTTGCCTGCCTTGTGCACACCCCTGGCTATAACTAAATCTTTCTGATTCTTCGTGCATAACATCTCTAAGATACAGCAATCCTTATCCAGCCACACTGCTAAAAATCTCATACAAGCTCTCATCCTCTTGGGTCTTGATCACTGCACCATCCTTCTCTCTGGCCTTGACAAAGGCAGTCTTGCCTTCCTCACATCCATACAGAATGCTGATGCAAAGCTCATTTTTCTAGCCTGTCACTTGGACCCAACCACCCCTCTTTGAATCCCTCCGCTGGCTCCCACTTCTCTATGGCATAAAACATCAACTGCTTGTCTTCACTTTCCAGGCCTTTCCAGGACACCCTACCTATCAGCTCTCATTTGCTGTCCATGCTCACCTCCGATTGGCCTGTGATTTTGAGGCCTTCAGAAATCTTGACAACAATTAGGCTCTTGGAGGACTGCAACGACCACTGTCTATCATGCTGACTGATAGTTTCTCATTGTTTCTTTGTACTCCCCGGTCTATTTGTATCCATCTGTGGTCTCTGGTTTTATACTTAGATTGTCAGCTCCTTAAGTCCTAGATCCCGTTTTTATTCTGTTTGTATAGCACCTGCAACAATGTATCCCGGTCTATGATTAGGGCTCCTTGGCGCTATGGTAATACAAACCATAAATAATAATATGTGGCCTCTCTCTTGAGCCATCTCCTCCATCCTCAGATGACTATTGAAGAGAATCTGTTTCTGAGTGCCAAATAAAGATTTAAGAGTCCATCTATAATCCAGGCTCCTCAAAGGACTACCCTTCCCCCACCCCATCAATCCACAGCCAGAAGCCGCCTTCCCACTGTCCCTGGCTTCTGTGGGTCTCCCACCCCCAAAAGGCAGGAACTCACTCAACGTCTCACAAAAGGCAGTTTCACAATTCTCCCTCCCAACATGTGAGTCTGTCTGGTGCACGGGTGAGAGGGAATTTGGCTGAATCCAACCTCACCTTGTCCTCACTATCGCTGGTAAAGGGTGATTCAGGGAGGTGTGTCAGGAATTCAGTTGGCTCGAGGTGTGGTCACCTGGCAACCCAGTGAACCTGGCTGTGCCCAACAAGCTCTCACTGAGGGCCTGTGCTCCCTGACTGGACAGAAGAGCCAGCAGGTCATCCTTTAAACTTGGATGCTGCTCAATGTATTCCAGGCTTGTTGCTGTGCTAGGGCTGCTTCCTGTACCTTGCTCCAACCTGTGCATGTTCCTGGTCCAGCCCCAGTCTCTGCCTTCCTCTGATCCCTCTGGATCCTGACTCCTGGCTTATCTCCAGACCATGACTCTGGTTCTGCCTTCTGGCTCTGCTCCAACAGGTCTGACTCCTGTTCCAACCAGAATGTCACCCTGCCTATGCCCCAGAGTGTGCCAGGGTATAGAAGATGTATGTATTAGTTACCCTAATGCTGGCATTAGAAAAGGTTCAGAGAAGGGCAACTAAAATGATTAGGGGCTTGGAATAGGTTCCATCTGAGGAGAGATTAAAGAGGCTAGGACTTTTCAGCTTGGAAAAGAGAAAACTAAGGGGGGATATGATAGAGGTATATAAAATCATGAGCGGTGTGGAGAAAGTGAATAAGGACATTTTTTTTACTTGTTCCCATAATATAAGAACTAGGAGCCACCAAATGAAATGAATGGGCAGCAGGTTTAAAACAAATAAAAGGAAGTTCTTCACACAGCGCACAGTCAACCCGTGGAACTCCTTGCCTGAGGAGGTTGTGAAGGCTACAACAGCATTTAAAAGAGAACTGGATACATTCATGGAGGTTAAGTCCATGAATGACTATTAGCCAGGATGGGTACGGAATGGTGTCCTTAGCCTCTGTTTTTCAGAGGAAGGTGACGGATGGCAGGAGAGAGATAATTTTATCATTACCTGTTAGGTTCACTCCCTCTGGAGCACCTGGTGTTGGCCACTGTCAGTAGACAGGATACTGGGCTGGATGGACCTTTGGTCTGACCCAGTATGACCGTTCTTATGTTATATTCATGCAACTCCCATTCCCATAGGAAAGTAATCAGTGGTGGTAGGGATAAGAGAAGAAGAAAACAAAAATAGGGAAGCAGGTATTGTATCAGACCCATGGGCTATCTCATGCTGTTGTCTGTCTTCAACAGTAGCAGCTGGTTCAGATAGGATGACCAGACAGCAAATGTGAAAAATCAGGACCGGGGTGGGGGGTAATATGTGCCTATATAAGCCAAAGCCCCAAATATCAGGACTGTCCTTATAAAATCAGGACATCTGGTCACCCTAGGTTCAGAGGAAGGTGCAAGGAGGGTGACCAGACAGCAAATGTGACAAATCAGGACTGGGGATGGGGGTAATAGGAGCCCATATAAGAAAAACACCCCCAAAATCAGGACTGTCCCTATAAATCGGGACATCAGGTCAGCGTAGGTGCAAGAGCCCTGTAGTGGGCAGTCCGGGGATGATCTTCCCCACTTGAAGGCCTCAGCCTGGTACCTAGGTGGGGTAAGACCTCAACCAGGAGGTGGGCGGGCGGGGGGGAATGGGCCGCGCAGAACGGTGGGAAGGGGCGGGGCTTAGGCGGACCAGGGGCGGGGCTCCGGCGGGGCGGGGCCCGGCGCAGAACGGCGGGAAGGGGCGGGGCTTCGGCGGGCCAGGGGCGGGACGGGGCTTCGGCGGGGCGGGGCCCGGCGCAGAACGGCGGGAAGGGGCGGGGCTTCGGCGGGCCAGGGGCGGGGCCCGGCGCGGAACGGCGCGCTGAGGTCAGCGGGCGAGCGGCGCCGTCACAAAAGGAAGTGGCGGCGCTGGCCGAAGGGGGGTCCGGAGCCGGGCGCGCGCGAGAGCGAGCGAGCGGGCGGGGAGCTGGGCCCGAGGCCCCGCGGGAGCCGCCCCGAGGCAGCGCAGCGGAGCCGCCCCCGCAGCCCGAGGGCGCGGGCGGAGCGCGGTGCCCAGGCCCCGGCGGCGGGCGGGCGGGCGGGAGGCAGGTGGGGGCCCCGGGGCGGCGGGGGGGGCGCCCCGGGCCCGCTCGGCGCCGCGCCATGGCCCAGCAGCAGGTGAGCAGCTCGCAGAAGGCGCTGATGCTGGAGCTGAAGTCGCTGCAGGAGGAGCCGGTCGAGGGCTTCCGCATCACCCTGGTGGACGAGTCCGACCTCTACAACTGGGAGGGTGGCGATCTTCGGGCCCCCCAACACCCTCTACGAGGGCGGCTACTTCAAGGTACGGGCCGGGCGCCGCCAGCGCGGGCTCAGCCCCCCCCCCTTCTCGTGTGTGCGGGGGGGGCGCTGTGAGGTGAGGGGGCGCTGTGAGGTGAGGGGGGGGCCCGTGTGTGCGGGGGGAGGGGCGCTGTGAGGTGAGGGGGGCCCCCCGTGTTTGCGGGGGGGAGGGGCGCTGTGAGGTGAGGGGGGGGCCCGTGTGTGCGGGGGGGGAGGGGCGCTGTGAGGTGAGGGGGGGCCCCGTGTGTGCGGGGGGGGAGGGGCGCTGTGAGGTGAGGGGGGGCCCCCAGTGTGTGCGGGGGGGAGGGGCGCTGTGAGGTGAGGGGGGGGCCCCCCGTGTGTGCGGGGGGGAGGGGCGCTGTGAGGTGAGGGGGGGGCCCCCCGTGTGTGCGGGGGGGAGGGGCGCTGTGAGGTGAGGGGGGGCCCCGTGTGTGCGGGGGGGAGGGGCGCTGTGAGGTGAGGGGGGGCCCCCGTGTGTGCGGGGGGGAGGGGCGCTGTGAGGTGAGGGGGGGCCCCCCGTGTGTGTGGGGGGGAGGGGCGCTGTGAGGTGAGGGGGGGCCCCCCGTGTGTGTGGGGGGGAGGGGCGCTGTGAGGTGAGGGGGGGCCCCCGTGTGTGTGGGGGGGAGGGGCGCTGTGAGGTGAGGGGGGGGCCCCCGTGTGTGCGGGGGGGAGGGGCGCTGTGAGGTGAGGGGGGGCCCCGTGTGTGCGGGGGGGAGGGGCGCTGTGAGGTGAGGGGGGGCCCCGTGTGTGCGGGGGGGAGGGGCGCTGTGAGGTGAGGGGGGGCCCCCGTGTGTGCGGGGGGGGAGGGGCGCTGTGAGGTGAGGGGGGGCCCCCGTGTGTGCGGGGGGGGAGGGGCGCTGTGAGGTGAGGGGGGGGCCCCCGTGTGTGCGGGGGGGAGGGGCGCTGTGAGGTGAGGGGGGGCCCCGTGTGTGCGGGGGGAGGGGCGCTGTGAGGTGAGGGGGGGGCCCCGTGTGTGTGGGGGGGAGGGGCGCTGTGAGGTGAGGGGGGGCCCCCGTGTGTGTGGGGGGGGAGGGGCGCTGTGAGGTGAGGGGGGGGCCCCCCGTGTGTGTGGGGGGGAGGGGCGCTGTGAGGTGAGGGGGGGCCCCCCGTTGTGTGCGGGGGGGAGGGGCGCTGTGAGGTGAGGGGGGGCCCCCTCCGTGTGTGTGGGGGGGAGGGGCGCTGTGAGGTGAGGGGGGGCCCCCGTGTGTGTGGGGGGGAGGGGCGCTGTGAGGTGAGGGGGGGGCCCCCGTGTGTGTGGGGGGGGAGGGGCGCTGTGAGGTGAGGGGGGGCCCCCGTGTGTGTGGGGGGGGAGGGGCGCTGTGAGGTGAGGGGGGGCCCCCGTGTGTGCGGGGGGAGGGGCACTGTGAGGTGAGGGGGGCCCCCCCGTGTGTGCGGGGGGAGGGGCGCTGTGAGGTGAAGGGGGTCCATGGGTGGTGTTTGTGTTGCGAGTTGGAGGCCTAGTCCCATCTGTATTGGGGGGGGGGGGGCTGTGAGGTGAGAGGCCACCCTCAGCTCCCCATCTGTGTGTGTGTGAAGGGGATTAAGGTAAGGTGTCCCATGTACTCTCAAACTCCTGTGGTGGGGCGGTGCTGCTCCTTCAAGTGTAATGGACCTCCAAACCGATCTGCTATTTCCAAGATAAGTGACCCCACTTCCTCCCACCTCCTCTGTTTTGGGGGGAGGGATGGGGGAAGAGGGTTGCTTCAAGGTAAGGAATACATAGGCCCTGACACCTGCTCTTGGGTTTTCCATAACTTTTGGAGTGGACCCCTTCTCCATACCATATTGGGGACTGTTTTTGGGGCCCCGACACCACTCTCATGATTCCCCATGCCCCCCTGAGTAGGCCCATCATCTCCTTGTATGGGTGGTCTTTCAAGGTAAGGTATGGTCTCAGGTTCCTTGTGTCTCTCTGGGAAGGGAGTCTGGAGTATGGCCTGCACATATATGTGTGAGTTGCTTCAAGACCAGGGACCTGCTGCCCCTACCATCTGTATGTGTGGGTGTGCATCAAAATAAGGGCTCCCCCCCACTCACTCTCAAAATCAACTGTCCACTCCTGGGCCCCACAGTGCTCCAGAATGAAGTACTGTACTCTATCCCCTCCCAGCAGTTACCCCCACACCCTGCATAGGGTGCTTAAAGATGGATCTAATGGGAGAGACTGGTTTTGCTTTCTGCAACCTCTATGAGGGAAGCTAGTTCAAGGTAAGGGGCCCCCATCTAGTGGTTGCTTTTCAGCCTTTATGAAGGAGTCCTCTTCAAAGTAGAGAATCTCCATCCCTGGGACTCAAGAGCTCTGCATGTTAATTCAGAGTAAGGGACCCCATCACTGAGTCCCCATAACCTTTGTAATGGGGAACACTTCTAGGGATCCATACTCTGTTGCCTAAGGATAGCCTGTGGGGAGGCCCGTCCAATCCTGTGGAAGGGTATTTCAAAGTATGTGGTCAGTTTCATCCCCAGGTTGGCCTCTGCCTAGGGGATCCTTCAAGGTAAAGGATCTAGGGCTTCCTTGTCCCCCTGTGATTTCCCCGGTCTTTCAGCTCCCCTATACTTGTATAAGGAGTCTACTTTAGCTTGAAGAGCCCACAGTGGTCTGTCATCTCCCTACACTGGCAATGGTGGTTTAACATTCTGTATAAAAGGGCGCTGCTTCAGTATGAAGGATCTGTCCTCTGTTTGGAATAGCCCCCATTCTTTCTCCTGATGGTCTTGCTGCAAGGGTTTCCTTCATTCCGCTTTCCAAGTAATGTGTCCATGCCAACACCATATAGAAAGGTTCAAGAATACATCTACTTCATGATCAGGAACCCCTATGGCATTCTCCCATTCCTTTCTCTCTTCCTCCCCTCCTCCCCCCCCCCCCCCCAGCCTGTCCCTGGAGCAACAACATATGAGTGTGACTGTTTCACAGTAATGGGCTAACCTTGGCCATCTCCACCTCCCCTCCCCACCCCCCCCCCCCCCCCGGGGGAAGAAAACAAAACCTCCCCAAAAACCCCTCTAACTTCTTTCAACAGCACCCTTTATCAGGATGGATACTTCATGCTAAAGGTTCTCCTTGCTGCAGGAATGCCTCTGGTCTTCCAGTGTTTGATTTACCTGTTACCTCACAGTGCATCCTTCCTCCATCTCTCCCCAAACTTTAAACTTCAAAGAGGGCTAAAAGGACCATAAATCTGCTTCAGTGCAGAAGGCAGAGAAATGCTTTCATTTCCCCTTCTGATCTTTCTGTCTTTCCAGAAAACTGGATAGCCACTATTTCTCCTCTTGTGACTAGAATAAACAAGGCTTTGACTTTCGTGAGAAAGGAACTAAGGGGAGAGGGCTCCAAAATGTGGTGACATTGGGAATGTTAGAAGATAATTGCCCTGATGGAGGTATGGCGAAGAAGTTAATCTTCTACTTGTTACAAATAGCATCGTTGAGGATTAGCTCCTGCAGATGGTATCCCTGGTGGTCAAATGTGGCCTGTCAGAATTTTTCAGTGGCCTCTGATATGGCATCACCTACTGCAACTTATTCCGTGAGATTTCCCCTTTCTAACCGTGACTACAGTTTGCTCCGTTTTATGCCCACTAGCTGGTGTCCTTTGACTCCTTGCAAGTTGAAGGAAAAACTTGAACATTGTTTACATCACCTTCTTTGCACCTTCACTGACTTATTGCCTCTTTGGATCAGAGTGTAAATACTTTCTTCTGGTAAACCAAAATACTAACAGCCTATCAGATTTTTGAATAAATCTGAGTCGTCTTTAGTTTAGCCTCAATGTTTTGAAAAACGAGAACACTTTGGCAGAAGTCTTTCCTTTTGTAATGAGTATGGTTAACTTAGTCATGGCAGTGTGATGTTTGTATTTTTAGGCTTACCTCCATTATTATTTAGGAAGCAGCCCCAGTTTTGGCCTAGTAAACTGGGTCAGCTTTGCATCATATAAGGTGGGTTAACCTTTCATACCTATACTTTGGAATTGGTGAGTCAACACTAACACAGCAAGGAGGGTGGAGGGTCTCAAGTAATTTTGTATGTGTTCAGTTACTTGCTGGGTCCTGCATTTGTCTTTGGGCTGTAAAATGTTTGAACAAGCTGATAAAAGTATTATTCGGAATGCACTTAAGTTCAGGTTTCAGCTAGGAGGCCACATTATTTAAAAAGTAAAGCAGTGAATGATTGACTCTGATGCTTTTCTCCATGCTATACTGTACCTGCTGTAACTTTTCCTGTGGAAATTTTTTTTATACTTGGCACAAACTGACCTATTATACAGGGTCTGTGGTTAGAAATAAATTTTATTTACTTTTATCTACTTTTATTTACTTTAATTTTATCTACTTTTATACCACTCATTACCGCAGTGTGTGTTTTCCAGTAGTGCATAAAGTAATTTGACTAACATTTGTCATATGTGACTTGTTCTCTCTCCTTTTCTACCTAGGGGAAGACTTGTATGTGCTGTGTAAATGTTCCTTGTTTTATTTTGGGACATTTATTTTAAAGATACATAGCTCTGTTTGAGAAGGCAGGTCAAAGAAGTGCACCTTGCACTTGGAAGAAAAGGTGGTGAGGTTTGTGATATACCCCACTTCTTGTGGGAGTTCCTGAGAGAGCTTCACCGTTTCCTGCACAGGCTCGCTTTACCATTATGGTACGCAAATTCCATTGTACCTCAGGAATGGAGTTGTTGACTAAGGTCTTCATCCATCTGGGGCTTTGGCAATTGTTCAGATATGCTGGGCTCAGACCGCTGAGTGCCTTGAAGATAGGACTGAGGCCTCCTTGAACTTAACTGTGTTCTATGGGATGCAAGCATAGAGAGAGGAATGGAGACTTGATATGCTTGTGGCAACCTGTGTTGCTGAGGAGACTAGGGGTAGTGTTCTGTAGGAGCAGGGTCCCTTGGCCAACTGGAGGTATTAAATGTATTATTCATTGATACTATGTGAGATCTTAGTAAAGAATCCAGGAGCAGTCTAAACTACTGCTGGATTCACCAGATGTGTGTGCACCTTTGCAGTGATGGTGTAGTCTCCCTTGATTCTACTCCTCAGAGGGTTTCCTATGCCCACCAACATGAAGTCCATCTTGTTCAGATTCTGCGTCAAATAGCTGTTCATTTACCAGCTGATCCTGTCCAAACACTGGGCTATCTTGATGGGAGTGGTATGGTCAGATTGGTAAAGGATAGCAAGAATGGTGCTCTCATGTCAACGATATGTAAATAATGTTGTCTTGTCAGTTCACCTACTGGCTTCATATAGATCTTGAATAAACCAAAGAAACGATCCTTGAGACATTTTCTAACCCCCCCCCCCCCAAGGAATGGGTCAGGTGGCAGAGAGGCAGTTTACCACTACTCTTTTAGTGCTTCCCTCCAGGAAGGATTTAAACCATTTTAGAGCATAGGATCTCTGTCACCTCTCCCAGGCTGTGCAGAAGTATCTTAATGTTAAGTGTTGACTTGTACAGAGAGGTCCAGTAGGAGGAAAATGGATGTCTCCATCCCCTGATAGCAAGAGATAATCTATCACTGCCACAAAATCAGTTTCCATCCTGTACCCTGGCCTGAACCCAGATTGTGTTGACTGGAGGATGTTCGCTTCAGTTAGATGAGCTTGTATTAGGCCTTTGGCTAGAGTCTTGTTACACTAGGAGAGTTTTGGCTTGAATAGCTATACTTGTATAACTTGCTGGCAAACCCACCTAGTGTAGATGTAGCTTATACTGACACAAGTGCTGCTGACAACATAGCTTGTACCAGTTCCCCAAGACACACAAGTGATACCAGCAAAACATTTTTATGGCCGTATAAGTGCATCTACACTGGGACTTGGGGCATGTCTTCACTAGGACTTAACGTCGACTTTAACGACGTTAAGTCGAACTAAACGTGTACCTGTCTTCACAGGCATGCCCTTAAAGTTGATTTTGAGGGCCCTTTAAAAACTCCTGCCTTATGATAGAAGTAGCGCTAAAATCGACCTCTCTAGGTCGATTTTTCATCTAGTGAAGAGGCATCTGACTTTAAGCCACCACCCGCCCGAGCAGCCCCACGCCGGACCCCCCCGCCCGCCCGAGCAGCCCCGCGCCGGACCCCCCCCTCGGGGGGTGGGGGTCCGGCGCGGGGTGGGGGTGGGGGTCCGGGGTGGGGGTGGGGGTCCGGCGCGGGGCTGCTCGGGTGGGCGGGGGGGTCCGGCGCGGGGCTGCTCGGGTGGGCGGGGGGGTCCGGCACTCCCGGCACTGTGGGCTACCTACCCCCAGTGCAATGCGGGCTATGTTGACCCCTGCAAAAGTTTAAGGACAGACAGTGTCGACCACTGTCGACCTGCTGTCCTGGTGGGGACACACTGATTCGATTTTCTAAAGTAGACTTAGAAAATTGAATTAAGTGAAATCGACCTACTCCTGTAGTGAAGACATACCCTTATACTGGCATGGTTATGCTTAGGGCCCTACCAAATTCACTGTCTATTATGGTCAATTTCATGGCCATAGGATTTGAAAATTGGTAAATTTCACATTTTCAGATGTTTAAATCTGAAATTTTAGTGTTATGACCATGGAGGTCATGACCCAAAAGGGGATTGTGTGTGTGGGTGTCGCAAACCTGTTTGGGGGGCCGGGGTGTCATTGGGTTGCCACACACTTCTGAGCAACTGCAGAGCTTCTTCCAGATGCAGCAGTTCCCAGAGGTGGGTCTGAACCCTCTCATCCCCTAGCAGTGGTGCAGGAGGTGGACAAGTTCTGTCCCTCCCCTGCCGTACCAGAGCTAGGTGCCCCCTTGGCTGGGGTGCTCCTGGGGACATTGGATTTCATGGTCTGTGATGTGTTTTTAATGGCCATGACATTGGTAGTGCCCTAGTTAAGCTGGTATAAACTAAGTGTTGACCAGATACAATCATTCTAGCAGCTTGTTCAGGAATGGAAGTTTTGATACTGGGTAGTAGTTACCTAGAACAAATGTATCCAGGTGGATTTCTTCAGTGCTGGTTATACAATTGTCTGTTGAAGGAAAGGAGGATTCCTTCTGAAATACCAGTTCCTCATTCAGGATTATAAGTGGCACTGTTTGGTCTTCTCTCTTTCACAAGCTGAGAAGAGGTCTTGGGTTGAAATGCCTCTGATATCCAGTAAATCTTGAATGAACGTACTGGACTCTAGGAATTCATGTAGGCTCTTAATTGGCTTATTTGGCTGGTACAAGGGGAGAAGACCCATGTTTGAGAAGCATTCTTGCAAGTGCACATTCTTTTCCATCAAGTAGGATTACTAGTCCTTTACAGTGCTTGGTGCTTTGTTGTGATGTGGCCTGTAAGGCGCTCAGGACTGATGAAGGGTTTGCCATCCTGGACAGCTCCTTAGGGTGGGATATGGCAGCCTCATTGGAGGCTGATAGGAAGGTTCTCCTGCCCTGTAATATAGTCTCAGTATAAGCTTGGAGAAATTCTGTTTCAACCTCAGTTTTCACCATCAGTGCTTGAGTTTCTGACCTTCTGTTTCTGTTACAAAGTATCATATAACCAAGAAGATCTGTTGTGGGAAAAGAGGAGCAGGGGAGTGAGTGTGGATGGTCAAGGTTCACCAGATTAACTCCTTGCCCTGTGGGTGGAGTGCTGTTGTCTATTAGTGTGCTTTGGAAGTTTGCCTTTTAACGAATCAGGGTCATGAGTCTTTCTCTGTTTTTGGGAGCTGGGAAAACTCTTAACTGCTTTAATGAGATGGTCTGTCGAAGACCGTGCTTGGGTTGTGATCATCTTGACAGTGGCATCTAATCTGAAGATCTGGTCCAAGGTGTGACTGGCTGTGTGGGTTGGACAGAAGAGAATCTGAGAAGCGAGTGAGAAGATGTAATTCGGGGTTTTTAGAAGAGTAGAGACGTGTCTCCCTTTTTAATTCTGTCCAAAACTGGGAACACAAGGTAATATAGGAAGCCTAAGAAGATGTGGGTGTAACTTTCTACTAAGTTATATAAGCTTGTTTGTGTTAAACAATGTTTCTGTATAAAACAGGCTTGTGGGCAAGAGTTAAAACTGGGTCTGTAAGTAATATCCTGGATGAGGGATGATTAACATGATGACATTGGGGTAGAGCAAACCTGAAAAGGGGAATGTATATAATTCTTGGGATAAAAAATTGGAATTTCTTAAGATGCATCCCGAGTCAGATGAACCTGATTTCAGTCACACTAATCAAAATTTGTAGTTAAGACACTGGGCGAGTTGCTTAGATAAAGGGTGTGACTTCCGTCATGTTAATAGAAACAGTGGGCAGCACAGGAGTTAGAGTGCATAGCAACTAAGAGATGAATATATTTAATAGAAAAGCAACATTTTAATGGGACACAGTTGATTTAAATATCACACTTGTCAGCGAAGTTGTATATTTGATTTGATATCCTAGATGTTTCTCCAGGCATTCAAGTTGAGATGGTTCCTGCCTGGAGGAACTCAGTTTGAGGATAGGCATGTGGACAGTAGAGGTTAAGGAAGGAAGCAGTAAATAGGGATAGCTCTTATACAAGCCAACTAAATTGTCTGTAGAGGTTAGAGGGACTTAAATGTGGCCTTTTAGATGAGCTGAGAGGTCCTGCTATGCATATGAGGGTATAATGTGAAGCTGACAGATGAGTGGTCAAAGACATGACTACAGAATAGAGAGAGCAAGGTGACATGAAGCTTGACAAACAAAATGGGGCAGAATTACATAGAGCTCTGAATATGGTGATAAGTTATTTGTAACAATTTAAGGTTAATACCTTTTTAGTTTTTCTCTAATCCTTCACTTTATTGTGGGTTCATGTACTTGGTGAAGTTCTGTTGTCGTATACACAAATCATCACCCCTCCATCTCCATTGCTACTGTGATCAGTACTCCGCACAATAACTTTCAATATCCCTGGCTCCTACATGTGTATCACAACATGAGGTATACGTTAGTCTAATGCAGCAAATGTACTTTGGGTGAAATCAGACAATCGCTACACGGTGGAAAGAACTCACACAGATAAATAGGACCAACACACCCTATCACCCATAAGTAAACACTCTTGACAAAGAAAACGAGGAATACGGATACAGACTAACATGGCTGCTATTCTTAAACCTGTCACTCTTGACAAAGCGAGCACTCCGTAACTGGCTTTTCAGTCTGCACAACACCTTCAAAATATGAGCCTGGAACTCAAATTCATACTCTGGACACTAAAATCCATGGACTTAACAGATTCTGGTTTTATGGCTCGTTAACACAACGCATTATGAATTGTTTTAACCCTATTTTGTCTTAGAACTGCACAAGTGTTAACTGCCCACTTCAGTCATGGTCTACAACATGATTGAAGCCCTTATGCCTAACAGTCTGTCCCCTCCTTGTATTTAGATAGGACACTTTCTGGTTACCTTCTCAAGGCCTGAGGAAGAGCGCTGGAAGTCTGTCCAACAGTTACAACATTATAGTCATTCTTGCTTTCTGCTGTATAATCAATTGTTTTCCTCTTTGTGGGCCTTTGTTATAAGAGGAGAGAGAGAGTATGGTTAAAATAGGGAAATATTGTGAAAGCACAGCCTGACTGGGGGATTGAGGGAGCAGGTTTAACACCTGGAACTGTTTTATATTTCTTCTAATAGATGCTGCCAACTTTCTCTCTAGTCAAACTTTTCTAACAACATTCTAGATGTCAGGATCTATTTTCAGATATTCCAGTGTCAATTGCTTTTAACCTCTTGATGTGGCGTTGACATGTCACATTTAGTAGTACAAAACGAGGTAGAACAAACATATCTACTTGCTTGGACACAGTCTTAGCCCACGAAAGCTTATGATCCCTAAGATCTGTTAGTCTATAAGGTGCTACAAGACTCTTTGTTGCTTTTTGCAGATCCAGACTAACATGGCTACCCCTCTGATACTAGTCTCCTTCAAGTCACCCAAATCTTCTAGTACATACTGTGTGGCTGTTAAAGTGCCTGGGAATGCGTATTTAGAAAAATAGACAAACTCGTGGTGAAGGACATTCAAGCAATGGTGTCATCTTCAAATGCTTGTTTTCCACTTGATGACTGAACAACTTCTGGCAAGGAATTCAGTGTTCCTTCATAACACTTAGTATCTGAACTTTTCTTTGTGCTACCCTCTTATCAAACCGAGATTGGGCACTAATGCAGCTATCTATAATTCATTTTAAACCTTTTATACTAGCATGTTCTCAAAGAAGCAGCCAGTCATTGATTCACTTCAGGGATTTGACTTGCTAATATTAGGTATAGCACTTGGCTTCATGTCCTCTGATCAGTTGCAGGTCTGGTGTATCCAGTTTGAGCCACTACCAGTTAAGTTAACCTTGCTGCTTATTCCAGTTGAGGCTTCCAATTCACACTTTCTTTGACAACTTACTGTATTTGTCTTCAGTCTCTCTTTTTGAACAGCATGTGACTGACCCCTGATGTGGTTTTTCTCCACCGCTCCAGGAAAGCCTTATGAGTGAAATACTACATCTAATATCTTGTATAATTTCGTGAGTTTTGAAGTTAGCTGACTTCTGCTGTTTTGTCTCGGACACTCAACCACTTTTCTTCATTAACCAATTAATAGGGCAATGTGGAAGACCACAATGTTGCTGTCACATGCATGTTTGGTCTTCCGCACTTAAAAGTAGTCACTAGCACAGTGTGATCAAACCTTGATGTCTGTTACCCGGCATAGTAAAAATCCTTTTTTTTTTTTTTTTTGTGGAACAAAGTATTAAACCAGCCAGGATAATGGTTGGAAATATTTGACCCCTCTGTCCTCCAATTTCCTGGTAGAGGAGCTACCCTGATTCACAGATCTCTATAGATAATGCTGAAAGAGCATATTATGGCTGGTGATCCCAAATAGTTCTAACAGAAATTCTTTCTATCTACAAGTATGTTCCTTGGAACAAAGGAAGATCTTCCAGTTGATTGTTCACCATGAATTAGAGTAAAAGCTGTTTTAATGGTGATGTAAGTGTGAAATCATAATCTAAACATTTTAATCAGATTCATTGAATTTTTGAGGTATGTTGGCGAAATACATCATGACAAGGGGGTCCATAGTTCTGTTTATGTACCAAAAAGCATTACAAACCATTTTCAGTGACTTGTGTTGGGGGAAGACAGAAGTGAGTAAACCGAACAGTCAACATACAAAATTAAAGACTACTTTTTCTTAAGGCAGTTCATTATTTCACCAGGTATTTTCCAAGAAGCATGGCTTGGCAAATGTAAATAAAAATAACTGACTTTTGGCTGTCTTGAGTAATCGGTAGGCAAGTAACTTATAGCCATTGTTTTCCCTTGATTCTTGTAACTTAGCCATATACTGTTCTTAAGAATCCTATATTGGGTCTTCGGTTCTTTCAGGTGATTTAGATTTGAGTTCTATGTAATTTTCAATATGTGGGTATGTTTGTCATTCTGGGCAGAGTCAGAATAAATATCAACAATTTAGAGTGCATAGAAAAGAGCACTATATTTAGCGATCTGAAATTTGAGGCTACTTTCCAGGAAGCTTAAAATTCAGCAAATAGAAGATAAAATTCTTAACCATTCAGTCTACAGCAGGGGTGGGCAAATTTTTTGGCCTGAGGGCCACATCGGGTTTGCAAAATTATATGTTGGCCTGAGGGCCACATCGGGTTTGCAAAATTATATGGAGGGCCAGGAAGGGAAGGCCCTGCCCCCAATTCAGACCCCTCCCACTTCCCACCCCCTGACTGCTCGTTCCAGAGACCCCTAATCACCCCCTACCCAATTCCCCTGACTTCCCTGACCCCTATCCACCCTCCTGCCCCCTAACCAGCACCCCGGAACACCCCACCCCTTATCCAAACCTCTTCTCCCCCCCCCCCCCCCAGCCTCCTTACCATACCTGCTCAGCATGGCTCTGGTGCGGGGTGGGGGGGGAGTGAGCAGCCTCCCCGGTCCCACTGGCCATAGTTTGCCCACCCCTGGTCTTACAGCCTATTGGATTGTTTAAGGGTAACAGCAGAAGTTCTTAGAATATTAGCATAAAATATTACACAGTGCTGTGGATGAATTGTGCTGTTGGTCTTCATGCACAGTAGTTAAGGAAGCCTTAAATTGTCCTCTACAAAGCTGCTACCACTAATTACACTTCTGTGTAGGAAACAAAAATTGAAACTGCAAGACACCGGTCATGTGATACTCCTAGTGTGCAAAGAATTGACGGAACAAAGGAATGTAAATATTGTACATTACTGAAAGGTTTGAATTGCCTGCTAATCATTAATGCTTTAAAGCTTGTCATGTTGCAGTGCGCTATAGCTGGAGTGAATAGTGACAGGTAGGCTGTTCCTATGTACTGGAGCATTAGTGAAGTGCCACTGGTACTAAATACAGTTGGAATCTGAGAAAGCACTGATAGATAGATATGGTCCCAGAGCTAAGGTAACCCGTATGTTGCTATAGGGACTTATGTCGTCATAAATTTTTCACCATTTGGGCTGAAACTTTTCAACTGTTTTCAGTAACTTCCTTAATTTTATTTTCAGGCAATCTTTGAGTACAAACAGCAGTGGGAAGAATTCTGAGCTCGCATGAAAGTTCTAGCACCTTTAAACTTGAGCATGGGTGGCTAGTCATTTGAGCAAATATTCGTTTCTGGGGATTAGTAGATTTGGCTGAGTTATCAAGATTCATGTGAAAACTTGTTGACTTTTTTTTAATAAAGATCTCTCAAAGTTGTAATGACACTTGCATGTGCATATGTTTCAAAATGAAGTATTCAAATCTAGAAATGCCAAAACTGTTCTTTCCTCACCAACTAAACTCTGCCACTTGTTATACATTGATACTTTCTCTGATCATGTCATTTAAAGCTTCCATAGTACCCTTTCTGTTCCTTATGTAATTCACATGATGGCATGCATAAATGAGATACTTGGTGAATGAGAAACCCAAAGGGCGAAGATCTGCAAGGTACAATTATTTCTTTGAGGTACAAATTAATAAACTTCAGTTAATTGACTTTGACTGTACACCAGTGATGTACATTTGAGGACCGTATACATTGTGTATTTATTTATATTACCAGAGTGTCTAGCATGCTACTTGTTGACCAGGATCCCATTGTGTGAAGTACTGTACAAAAAACAGTTCCTACACCCAAGAGTTTAGTCTTCTAAGTGTGTCTCTACACCAGGGGTCTCCAAACTACGGCCCGCGGGCCGGATGCGGCCCGTGAGGCCCTCTCATCCGGCCCGTGGAGATCTTTTTGTCTACCGCACTTCCGGTAGCGGCGTCACTTCCGCCTGGCCCTGCGCGCGCCCGTCGCTCGGGCTCCCGCTCTCGCCCCCGCGCCCTCCCGCCGGGCACGGTGAACCAATCGGGACGCAGGGCGCGGTGAACCAATCGGGACGCGCCCTGACGCGGACGGGCAGCGCCGGGAGCCAATGGGCGCAAGGCACCGGGACGGGGGACGGGGCTAGGACTGGGGAGGTGAGGGGTTCGGAAGGGGTCCTGGAGGGTTCTTGGGGCTGGGCGGGGGTCCTGGGGGGTTCTTGTGGGAGGGGGGCTGGGCGGGGGTCCTGAGGGGTTCTTGGGGGAGGAGGTCCAGGGGGGCTGGGCGGGGGTCCTGGGGCTGTTGGGCGGGGGTCCTTGGGGGGGCTGGGCGGGGGTCCTGGGGGTTTCTTGTGGGAGGGGGGCTGGGCGGGGGTCCTGGGGCCGTTGGGCGGGGGTCCTTGGGGGGGCTGGGCGGGGGTCCTGGGGGTTTCTTGTGGGAGGGGGGCTGGGCGGGGGTCCTGGGGGGTTCTTGGGGGAGGGGGCCCGGGGGGGCTGGGCAGGGGTCCTGGGGGGTTCTTGGGGGGGGGGGGGGCTGGGCAGAGGTCCTGGGGGGTTCTTGGGGGAGGGGGTCCAGGGGGGCTGGGCAGGGGTCCTAGGGAGGGTCCTGGGGTCGTTGGGCGGGGGGTCCTTGGGGGGGGCTGAGCGGGGGTCCTGGGGGGGTTCTTGGGGGAGGGGGTCCGGGGGGGCTGGGCGGGGGTCCTGGGGGGTTCTTGGGGGAGGGGGTCCAGGGGGGCTGGGCAGGGGTCCTAGGGAGGGTCCTGGGGCAGTTGGGGCGGGGGTCCTTGGGGGGTTCTCTCCAGATACCCCCTAACCCCCCCAAGACCTCCCCCCCCATCTAAACCCCGCTGCTCCTTTGCCCCTGACACCCCCTCCCCCTAATCACCCCCCGGGACCCCACCCCCATCCAACCCCGTCTGCTCTGACCCCTATCCACCCCCCCGCTCCCCCTGGGACTCGCACAAACTCCCCCCCTGTTCTTCGCCCCCCGAGACCCTCTGAGACCCTATTAATATTAAATAAATAATTAAAAACAACATCCATGTTTTGATTCTTTTTTATTTGGACCTCGAGTGTGTTGTCGGCCCCCGAACTGCTATTTGATAGTTAATGCGGCCCTCGGGCTGAAAAGTTTGGAGACCCCTGCTCTACACTGTCAGGTTTCTGCACCACAAGTTATACCACTTTTAATAAAACGCTGGAATTAAACCTCTGTGTGTCCATACTTTGCTCTTGCAATAGCTACCACAATGCACTGCTGTCTTTTCCATCCCACTGTGCAGCTGGCCACCGGGTGCTTTGGGAAGGGTTTGCAATGCCTCATGCTGGTGGGGAGGGGGGGGGGAGGGGCTCCCTACCCTGAGTGACACAATTGGGATCTGGGCCAGGGAAGTGGAGTGGTCTCCCCTTGGCTCCCCACTAATCTTCTGGGCCTGTGGGTCCCACAAAAGTGGCCCCATATGGCTCCTGCCTCACAGACCCTTTGGGGGGGAGGGGTGTGGGAGGCCTGTGTAGGGCACCCAAATGGCTAGGGATGACATGGGGGTGGGGGAGTGTGCCAAGGATTGTGCATGTATGGATGTGGTGGGGGAGGGGCAGTGTGAGCATGTTTTGGGGGACAATGTGTCCACATGCTATCTTGTAAGTTTAGACAGTGGCAGGAAGCCATCAGTCCTGGAGGAGGGGGAAACCCGGACATCTGTCCCCCTCTCCCTCATGCCTCTGTGTTCAGTGGCATGAGCATTCCACATTAATGGTTTGCGTTGTGTCCTGGAGCAATTCAATACAGCACACAACAGTTGTCAGGAAGGGTGCTTTGAAATGAGGGGTGAATGTCTCCAGGGCAGCTGAGTTCAAAACAATGAGCAGAGCGGTCACTTGAGGCATTATGGGGCCGCTCCGGAGGCCAATTACAGCATAGAAAGCAAACAAGTGTCTACACTGGCAAAAGAGCACTGGACTCTCTGCACAAATAATCATAGATAGGACTCTTGTCGGTGGCTTTTTTTGCAGCGCTGCAACTGAGGAGTTTCTCTGCTCAGAGTGGTTTGGTGGTATGTATAAGTCCGCAGTTTGAGCGCAAAAAGCTGCTTTACTGTGCAGAAACTTGCCAGTGGTTTCAACCTATTTGCCATTGTGGGTCACACATGGAGCTCTGTTGTGTGGGCCACATTCACACACTATACATAATACCTGGATGACTCTGAGGTTGTCACATGGGCCACAGCTGCGTGCTGATAAGGACTACAGTTTGAGAACCACTAGTCTAGGACAAGTAAAAGATGAATACAAGAAAACAATGAAACAGTGTTAAGTAAGCATGATAGACCAACCGTATTCTCAGCACACTAGCAGTAGTACTGAAGGAGGTATTGATCATGTATGTATAAACTGTAACTAGAAATGCAGATAGAGAAATGGACAGTTAAGATGGTGTGGCATTTCCTGACTCTCTTGTGCTTCATTTTTCAGCCTTAACATACCAGCTAAAATTAAGCCATGTTTGAGGAATGTTAACTACATCTGTGTAAACCAGTGGTTCTCAATCGAGTCGGTGACCTCCCTGGGGAGCCACGTGCAGGCTTCAGGACATCTGCCAAGGAAGGCCAGCATTTGACTCGCTGGGGCCAGTGCACAAAGCCAAAGCCTCACTGCATGGGTCTTAAGCCCAAGAGTGAAGCTGCAGCCTGACCAGTGTAGATTTGTGGGGGCCTGTGTGGCATGGGACCCCCTGGCAATTGCCCTGTTTGCTACCCCATCTATATGCAGAAAAACAGTTGTGGCAAACATGGGCAGTGAAGTTTCTATAGCATAAGAACATAAGAACGGCCATACTGGGTCAGACCAGAGGTCCATCTAGCCCAGCATCCTGTCTACCGACAGTGGCCAATGCCAGGTGCCCCGGAGTGAGTGAACCTAACAGGTATGATCGAGCGATCTCTCTCCTGCCATCCATCACCCCCCTCGGACAGACAGAGGCTAGGGACACCATTCATTACCCATCCCGGCTAATAGCCATTTATGGACTTAGCCTCCATGAATTTATCCAGCTCTCTTTTAAACCCTGTTATAGTCCTAGCCTTCACAGCCTCCTCAGGTAAGGAGTTCCACAGGTTGACTGTGCGCTGTGTGAAGAAGAACTTCCTTTTATTTGTTTTAAACCTGCTGCACGCCAATTTCATTGAGTGGCCCCTAGTTCTTCTATTTTGGGAACAAGTAAATAACTTTTCCTTATTTACTTCCTCCACACCACTCATAATTTTATATACCTCTATCATATCCCCCCTTAGTCTCCTCTTTTCCAAGCTAAAAAGTCCTAGCCTCTTTAATCTCTCTTCATATGGGACCCGTTCCAAACCCCTAATCATTTTAGTTGCCCTTCTCTGAACCTTTTCTAGTGCCAGTATATCCTTTTTGAGATGAGGGGACCACATTTGTACGCAGTATTCAAGATGTGGGCGCACCATGGATTTGTATAAGGGCAATAAGATATTCTCCGACTTATTCTCTATCCCTTTTTTAATGATTCCTAACATCCTGTTTGCTTTTTTGACTGCCGCTGCACACTGCGTGGATGCCTTCAGAGAACTATCCACAATGACTCCCAGGTCTTTTTCCTGATTGGTTGTAGCTAAATTAGCCCCCATCATATTGTATGTATAGTTGGGGTTATTTTTTCCAATGTGCATTACTTTACATTTATCCACATTAAATTTCATTTGCCATTTTGTTGCCCAATCACTTAGTTTAGTGAGATCTTTTTGAAGTTCTTCACAGTCTGCTTTGGTCCTTACTACTTTGAGCAGTTTAGTATCATCTGCAAACTTTGCCACATCACTGTTTACCCCTTCCTCCAAATCATTTATAAATATGTTGAATAGGATCGGTCCCAGGACTGACCCTTGGGGAACACCACTAGTTACCCCTCTCCATTCTGAAAAAGTTCCATTTATTCCTACCCTTTGTTCCCTGTCTTTTTAACCAGTTTTCAATCCATGAGAAGATCTTCCCTCTTATCCCGTGGCAGCTTAATTTACGTAAGAGCCTTTGGTGAGGGACCTTGTCAAAGGCTTTCTGGAAATCTAAGTACACTATGTCCACCGGATCCCCCTTGTCCACATGTTTGCTGACCCCTTCAAAGAAGTCTAATAGATTAGTAAGACACGATTTCCCTTTGCAGAAACCATGTTGACTTTTGCCCAACAATTTATGCTCTTCTATGTGTCTGACAATTTTATTCTTTACTATTGTTTCAACTAATTTTCCCGGTACGGACGTTAGACTGACTGGTCTGTAATTGCCAGGATCACCTCTAGAGCCTTTTTAAATATTGGCGTTACATTAGCTATCTTCCAGTCACTGGGCACAGTAGCCGATTTAAAGGATAGGTTACAAACCCTCGTTAATAGTGCCGCAATTTCACATTTGAGTTCTTTCAGAACTCTTGGGTGAATGCCATCTGGTCCCGGTGACTTGTTACAGTTAAGTTTATCAATGAGTTCCAGAACCTCCTCTACTGATACTTCAATTTGTGACAATACCTCAGATTTGTCACCTACAAAAGACAGCTCAGGTTTAGGAATCTCCCTAATGTCCTCAGCCGTGAAGACTGAAGCAAAGAATTCATTTAGTTTCTCTGCAATGACTCTGTCATCTTTAAGTGCTCCTTTTGTATCTCTGTCATCCAGGGGCCCCACTGGCTGTTTAGCAGGCTTCCTGCTTCTGACATATTTAAAAAACATTTTGTTATTACCTTTTGAGTTTTTGGCTAGCTGTTCTTCAAACTCCATTTTAGCTTTTCTTATTACATTCTTACACTTTATTTGGCAGTGCTTATGCTCCTTTCTATTTACCTCACTAGGATTAGACTTCATCTTTTTAAAAGATGCCTTTTTCTCTCTCACTGCTTCTTTTACTTGGCTGTTAAGCCACGGTGGCTCTTTTTTAGTTTTCTGGCGTTGTTTTTTAATTTGGGGTATACATTTGAGTTGGGCCTTTATTATGGTATCTTTGAAGAGAGTCCATGCAGCTTGCAGGGATTTCACTTTAGTCACTTTACCTTTTAATTTCCGTTTAACTAACCCCCTCATTCTTGCATAGTTCCCCTTTTTGAAATTAAATGCCCCAGTGTTGGGCTTCTGAGGTGTTATTCCCACCATAGGAATGTTAAATGTTATTATATTATGGTCACTATTTCCCAGCGGTCCTTTTATAGTTACCTCTTGAACCAGATCCTGCGCTCCACTCAGGACCAAATCTAGAGTTGCCTCTCCCCTTGTGGGTTCCTGTACCAGCTGCTCCAAGAAGCAGTCATTTAAAGTATCAAGAAATTTCATCTCTGCATTTCGTCCTGAGGTGACATGTACCCAGTCAATGTTGGGATAATTGAAGCATGTTGAGGAGGCCTCAAAGAAAAAGGTTGATATCCTCTGGTGTAGACTGAGAGAATACTCCATTTTTGCTCTGTGCACCAAGTTGATAACCTAGCTATGTGGTGGTAGAATTCTGTAACCTCCATTTAAAAGACTAGCAGTCAAGATTAGCCCCTAGCACTTTATCTCAGTAACTTAATTTATTAGCAAAACACATCAATATACAAGACTAATACGTCTTTCAAATCTATAGTATTGCTAAACGTGAACTGCACACAAGTTTTTTTGAAGTCCCAAACCTGAGGCTTTTTTAGAAAAACATGGCTATTAAACATAATTGGTGCTATAGCTTAAGTTTGAGAGCCTGAGAAATCTGACCTGAAGGCTTCCTGATTTTTTTTTTTTAAGCCAGTGAATGACCTCACAAGTGACAAAAACAAAAGAATTGAAAATAGTGTCTTAAATGGATTGACTCTTTTGACCTTTGTTTATGGTAGCTGCCATAAACAATGAGGACGATAGCAGGCTGCAGCTCCGATTCCTCAGGGTCTCTGTGGTAATATCCAACTCTCTAATTGAATTACAGTGCGAACTATAGTTCAGTATCTTACCTGTGTTTTGGAACACAGCAAACAAAAAGCACAGCTTAAACAGCTAACCTTAATTTGCTGGTTTTGTTGTTGTTGTTTAAAGAAAAAATTCCCCTTAGGGACAAAATTGAATCCATTAGGGCAGATGCATGCTTCCAAGAGGCAAGTAACATTTGTCCAAGTAAAGAGGGGTATCTGTGTGTAAGAGCTCATTAAAATTTAAATACAGGGTTTTCCTCCTACTGTAGTCCCACCAAGGTATTTGAAAAAGGTGGGGGATTCCATAATATGAAACTATTTGCTAGATGGCATAAGAATGTTGTCCAAGATGCATGTTTAGTGGGGCAATCCAACTAACCATTTAGGGCGGCCATGACTACACTGCCCCTTTTGTTGGTGTAACTTGTTATTCAGGGGTGGGTGGGTGGGGGGGGGGGGAAATGCCCCTCTGAGTGACTTAAGTTATACCAACAGAAGCGCCAGTGCGGATAGCGCTGTGTCAGCGGGAAAGTTAGACTGCTGCTTGTGGAAGTGGTTTTATTACGTTGATGTGAGAGCTCTCTCTCTCTCCCTCTCTTTTCCCCCCACCCCCCCTGCCATAAGCTCACTAGTGTAGACATGGCCTTCAACTGTATTTCTGTGCTGGTCTATTGTGAACTTTGTTAATCTGATTTCTAAAAGTCCATTTCTTTAGATATGGTCACTATAGAAATGTGATTCTCCTACATTCTTGGGGATCTTCAAAAAGGTTATACCACTGTGACAATACTGGTGCAGTTTCAGCAATACAACCCCTTTAGGGTATGGTTAGACTGGGGCTTTGTAGCGCTAAAACCCTTCTTTAGCACTACAATTTCACTGCCCGAACACACTTAAGAGGCACATTTTGTGCTTTTACTGACGGTTTAAAGCGCTAATGGTAAACCTCAAAATGAGAGGCATAAAGCTTTTAGCGCTACAGTTTTAGCGCAAGGGTTGCAATGTGCACACCTCTTGAGTGATAATGAGCCTCCAGCATCCTGGCCCAGAATTCCCAATTACATCCTCTCGGGCCACCATTTAAAACTCTTCTGTCCCGTCCTCAGGTGACCCCATGTCAGACCCTCCCCCATATTCCATTTGAAATTAGAAAAACCGGCCCGCTGCTGGTGGCAGGGCTGCTGGGTCCCCTGCCTCTGCTGGTGGCAGGGCTGCCGGGTCCCCGCCGCTGCGGGCAGGGCTGCCGGGTCCCCTGCCTCTGCGGGTGGCAGGTCCACCGGGTCCCCACCACTGTCCGGGGTCCCCTGCTGCTGCGGGCAGCTGGGCTGCCGGGTCCCCTGCCGCTGCGGGCGGCAGAGCTGTGGTGGGCGGGCTGAGTTTTAGCCGGATGCAGAATGGCCGCAAAAAACGCCCCCCTTCCCCACAAAGCACTGTGCCAGATTTCCGAAGAGGTGCTCTGTGGGATACCTGCCCTATCTCGGTACTCAGTACCGCCAGAAGCACGGATAATCTGTTCACTCTTTGGCGCTAGAGGGCTTCAATATGCACACCCTCTAGTGCAACACCTGTAGTGCTAAATAGGGAAGCGCTATAAAAAACAGCACTACACCCTGTAGTCTAATCATACCCTTAGTGTGGGCACAGTTTTATCTATATAGAAGTGCTTATTCCAGTATTCCTCTTCCTTCATGGGAATAAGTTATATTAGTATAAGGCATCTTTGTATTGATGTAACTGCAGCCATGCTAGAGGGGTTGGGCTGGTATAACTATTTTAGCTTTTAAAAAAACCAAACAAACCTGTACTCCTAACCAAAGCACTTAGAAAAAAACTGTGTAGCCTAGGGCTGAACTTCATCCCATTGCTACTAATTATATTGCTTGCATCATATGAAATATCTGTCCTTCCTTGGTGTTTATGGCCTTTCAATATTTGTATACTTGCCTTCACATTCCCTTAATCATCTCTTAGCTACACATGTTTAGTTCTTCTAATCTGTCCTTGGAGTCTAGCCCACCAGCATGCTGACTGTTCCTTTTTTATTTTTTTTTATTTTATTTTTTTGGATCTCTTTTCTGAATACTCTCCAATTTTTGACTTTTGGTAATGAGATGACCAGAACCAACCATATCTCCGATACAGTCGCACAGCCCATTTGGTTTTGATGAAGAGAGTAGATCTGCAGCTCTTCTGCATGCTGATCATAGAATCGTAGAATATCCGGGTTGGAAGGGACCTCTGGAGGTCATCTAGTCCAACCCCCTGCTTAAAGCAGGACCAATCCCCAACTAAATCATTTCAGCCAGGGCTTTATCAAGCCTGACCTTATAAACCTCTAAGGAAGGTGATTCTACCACCTCCCTAGGTAACTCATTCCAATGCTTGACCACCCTCCTAGTGAAAGTTTTTCCTAATATCCAATCTAAACCTTCCCAACTATGATAACCTCATAGCCTGTGCTGGGTCATGATCTCTGGACTGATTTAAGATTGGGCAGCTCATGGCAACAGTATGTTGCTGCCAATAGATCTCCAAGGTGAACTGTGAAGCAAATATGAAAATTGAGTTAGGTCTCTGCTGAACAGTCCCCAATAGCTTGCATGTAGGGAGCAGTCAGAACACATTTCTGGGGTTAACTTAATTATTTCTGCATTGCCGTTACCTCTAGGAGCTGGTCTACATTGCTATGCCAATGTAAATTCCCAATGTGTCTTGGTGTGAAAAATGTACACCCCTGAGAGATTGCAGCTATAACAGTCTAATACCTGATGTAGAAACTCTTGGGGAGGTAGATTACTTACATTACTGGGAGAACCCATTCTGTCAGTGTAGGTAGTTTACTCTTCTGAAACATTACAGCAATGCAGCTGAACTGCTGTAGTGCTTTTAAGGGCTTGGCTACACTGACATTTTATGGCATTCTAACTTGCTTGCTCGCAGGGTGTGTGTGAAAAATCACACCCCTGAGCACAGCAAGTCTGAGAGCTTTAAAGCGCTAGTGTGGACAGGCTCAGAGTGCCGGGAGTTGGCTTCCGACCGCTCTGACCTAATCCCCTTGGGGAGGTGGTGATGATGTTGATAGGCATATCTCCATTTTATATTATCTCATAGAGCTGGAAGGACCTTGAAAGGTCATCGAGTCCAGCCCCCTGCCTACACTAGCAGGACCAAGTACTGTCCCTGGACAGTTTCTTCCCCCCCCCCCATTGAACTCACAACCTTGGGTTTAGCAGGCCAGTGCTCAAACCACTGAGCTCTTCCTCCCTCCACCCCATCATGGTGGATTACCAGGAGCACTGGGAGAGCTCTCCCCTAGCACTTATGCTCGACCACACTCGCACTTCAAAGCAGTGTTGCAGGAATGCTCCTGGGACAGCATTTTGAAGGTTCAAATGTAGCCATGTCCTAAGTGTAGACTTACCTTCACTCTTGGTGTCAAGTGGTTTGATAAGTATTCTGTGATCTACACAGATGTCTTTGAATTTTATGTAAACATTCTAATGTTTTCTCTTGTATGAAAAGGCCAGTGAACATTCAAATTGTTGTTTACCCAACTGGTAAAAGCTGAAAGTTTCATCTCAAATTGATTATAATTGGTGGAAGACAATAATTAATGACTTTAAGATCTCCTCTAAAGCACACTTGTGGGTGCTGTAAAAATAATTCTCCCTCTACTTAAATTTCATTGACTTCAGACAAATGCCCTTACATATGGCTGTGACTAGCCAAAGAGGCTTGAGCATTATGATTGAAGCAAGTTGAATTTGTATCTCTGATGTCAACTTGTTAGGGGTTGGATTGTAGTTGGCAAACTTATCTTACTTTAGTGCAGGCAGCACAATAAAGAAAGGGCTCCCAAAACTTTCCATTTCATGAATTTTGATGAACCAAATATGTGTAATGCCCCTCCTATGTGTATTAATTGAATCCCAGGCCACTAGGCTGAATATGGCAAAGCTCGAATATTGGAGGTCTAAAATGGGCAACAGAATTCTTTTGCAGAGTAGCCTAAATTCTTGTGGCTGTAAATCAAAGTAGATGCTTACTGACATACAGAGCTATTACATCAGTGCCTAGGGAACCCCAGTTATTGACTGTGACCTCATTGTGCTAGGCACTGTGTAGACACCCACAAAAGATGAAGTATGTAATATACAAGACTTAACTAGTATAGTAATATAAAATAACAAATGTATAACACCTGTAATAAACTCCTCCACCCCTGAAATCATCCTCTTGATAAGACTGAGGGGTGGGAAAATGCGTGGTGTTATGTGCCTTGGAAGATTAGAATGTAGCTTCTGGCAGACAAGGTGGGGAACAAGTTCCAAAGCAGAATGCCCTGCCATCAACAATCCCTGGTTTGTATTGTAGAAGTGCCAACTGTGCTGGTTTCAACAGTGGCAGTATTGCTTCAGGGAGGCAGGCATTCTCAAGGGAAGTGAAGATCCAGCCACTCAAAGGTTTATAGATGACAACTAATGTTCGCCTCTGAAACTGTTGCATAGCCAATGCAGATCCCAGAACACTGTCTGCAATAGCCTTCGCACTGGTGACAGAAAAATGTGGGATACAGTCCGCTATGTCATTGTAGACAAGGACACTGAGCTGCCATATTCTGCTCGAGTTTTCGTTTAAAAGGTCTCTGCTAATAGCAATCTAATCTTGGGCTCATAAAATTGTGATTACTTTGGCAAATCCCCATTGAAGAGGTCTTCTCATGAGGTACAGATATGGGAAGAAGGGAACAAAAGACTGTTGCTCTTTGCCACAGCTGTTATGTGGGCATCCGGGAGCAGCTCAAATTTTTAACTTAAGTTGAGCACCAGTGTTCCAAATGGCAGTCACAGTCCCTCAGTTCGAAGTACCTGTGCATCTTAATTACTTCCCCAGCCCAATAAGACTGGTCTTACCAGTCACATTCAAATTGTGTATTTTATGCTTTTAACATAAGTGGAGTAGTGGGACTCTGTTTCAAATCAAGTGAAAATCCTTCTATTTTTAAGGGTAGTGGTTAGTCTAAATGCTGCAGCTGTTAGATCCCCATAGTATTTACATTGTATGTTTACATAACTGTAATGAGTACCCTGTATGTCAGGGGTGTCCAAACTTTTTGGGAAGAGGGCCAGATTTGGTAAGGTGAAGATGTGTGAGGGCCGACCCCCCCCCCCCCCCCCCGCGCTCCGGCCGCGCTCTTGCTCTTCCCCTCCCCCCCCGCTCTCCTCCCGCCGCTCCGGCGTGCTCTCGCTCCCCCCCCCCCCCCTCGACTTTATAATCAAGTGCCCTGTTGAATGAATGAGGTGTGAATGAGGAAGGAGAGACAGATCAAGGACAATCAAACTTGTCAAGTGGGCTGACTAAGAGCAGACATAACCCTCAGGGGTTAGCACCAGACCAGAGAGAAGCAGCAAAAAGGAGCAATGGACACAGACCCAGATTTGCAGGAGAGGGAAGCTGCTATAAAATAGCGAACTTGGCAAAAAATTTATCTTGCGCCTCTGCCCCCCCCCCCCCCATTCCCTTTTCCTGGAGCACTGCTTATTTTAAACTTTTTAAATGAATATTGCATAAGGTAGCATTGCATATTAGAATATATGTTTGGTTTGTAATTTCATTATTTACCTTATATATTTAATGAAAATAAATGAATAATTTGATAGTCTTGATATTGTTGTTCGTTTTTATTTTGCGCCCTCCACCAGACATCCTCCACAGTCCACACCAATCCTCACAGCCCAGCATCCCAAACACTCATCCACACTTGACCCTGCCTCCCTTCCCTGGCCACACTCACCAGCTCTGGAGGTCTCTGGCTCCAAGGGGACTCTCCAGCCAAAAGCACTAGCTCCATGGCTCCCATTGGGAGCTGGAGCAGGGCTTGCAGGGGGGGGGGGGGGGGGAAAGAGAGCCAGGAAGTATCCAGCAGGTAGGTCCGTGGCTGGATCTCGGTTGGGGAGGTGGAGGGGGTCTCTTCCTCCCACCTTCTTCTGCTAGTGCCTGCAATCAGACCCCACACCCCTGCACTATGCATGCCCCGCAGGCAGCAGGAAGGTGAAAGACCTGTTCTCCTAGCCATCATCACCTCCTGGGGTGTGGGGCCAATTATGGACTCAGCAGGGGGGGGGGGGGACAGGAGCAGCCCCGGTAGCTGGAGGCTCTCTGTCTTGGCGGCCCTTAAGCCTCATATCTCATATCTACTGATTAATGGCTCTAATTAAGGAATGAAATCAAGCATGTGAAGACAGGGGATCTTTAGGTGCTTGTTTGGTAGTTTTCTCTTCCTGGCACACAACTCATCTAAATATCACTGCTCTTTCATTTATTACAGAAAAAAGTTTTTAAATGCCCTGAAAACTATTTGAAATGCAATTTGCTAATTTAAAAATAGAGATGATGGTAGCTATTCCCTGCAAAGTGGGAAAGCACCCTGTTCCCCGGCAGACATGCGGGGCTCCTGCCACTTGCCTCCCCCCGGCACCGGCTCTTCTCTCCCCCCCTCCCCCCCCCCTCCGGCCGCGCGCTCGCTCTTCTTCCCTCCCCCTCCCCTCCAGCCGCGCTCTCGCTCTTCTTCCCTTCCTCCCTCCCTCCCTCCCCCCCCCGCTCCGGCCGTGCTCTCACTCCCCCCTTGCCTCGCCTCGTGCCCCGGCCCCGGCTCTGACTCCGCTCTTCTCTGCCGGCTCTGCCTCGCTTCGCCTCGTGCCCCGGCCCTGACTCCGCTCTTCTCCGCCTCGCTTCGCCTCGTGCCCCGGCTCCGCCTCCGCTCTTCTCCCCCGGCTCCGCCTCCGCTCTTCTCCCCCCCCCCCCGCTCGCCTCTTACTGACCCCGCCCCTCTCCTTCGGCTGCGGCTCCGCGCACTGGTTGGCGACACTGCTGGCGGGCCGCATAGTATTGATTTTAGAAAAGCGTCTGCGGGCCGGTTAAAATTAGAACACGGGCCTCAATTGGCCCCCGGGCCGGACTTTGGACATGCCTGCTGTATGTAATGAGCACCTATAGTTCTAGTCTTCAAAATAACCCTTTCAGGGCAGGGTGCTGTATTTTCTCCCTTGCTTCAGCTCAGATCCACTATAGAACAATAGTAGATGTCCTTCTGGAGGACACAAGCACACTGTACGATGAACAATTGTTTTTCATACACTAAATTTCATTAGTCAAAGGGCTTGGCTACACTTAACATTTCAGAGCGCTGCTGTGGGAACGCTCCTATAGCAGTGCTTTGAAGTGCGAGTGTGGCCACGCTAGAGTGCTGGGAGAGAGCTCTCCCAGCGCTCCTGGTAATCCACCTCCACAAGGGGATTAGCTCCCAGTGCTGAGAGCCTGTCCACACTAGCGCTTTAAAGCGCTCAGACTTGCTGTGCTCAGGGGGGTGATTTTTCACATCCCTAAGGCAGTGAGTTAGAGTGCTACAAAGTGACAGTGTAGCCAAGCCCTAAACCTAGCTTCCAAGAGACCAGACCATGTTGTCTCGTCAGAGGGGCAGAGAGCATGCGGGGAAACTTCCATTCAGTTCGGGAAAGGCTGTTAAAGTGCCACTTCACAAAATGATCACTGCATATTGTACCTCTCAGTCCTTAGAGAGAAAAGGAGGATGAGGTAGTGTTTCTTACTAGACCAACGTCAGGTCTTGAAGAGCTCTGTGTGGCTCAAAAGCTTCTGTCTTTAACTGGACGAACTTCTGTTGGTGAAAGACATTACCTCACCCGCCTTGTCACTCAACCAGAGAAGCCACAGTTCATGTAGTGGATGGAGTTTTATATGCCAGGAATAATAGGACAAAATTGAGCAAAGCAAAACTTTGACTGCAGGGCTGGATCCAGCATTTTTGCCGTCCCAAGCAAAACCCCTGCTGGAGTGCTTGGTGTGCGTGTGTAAATAACCAACCCCTCTTGAGCACTGGCTGAGCAAAAAATAAATAAAAATGGCAGCTGGAGTGGAAAGTGCCTCCCTAATATTGGCCTGAGTGCCGCCCCTTATGAAGAGCCGCCCCAAGTATGTGCTTCGCAGGCTGGTGCCTGGAGCTGGCCCTGTTTGAATATCAAAAATCTTCCTACTGTTGATAGAATTTAACTGAAGTGATCTCCTGAGGGAAGTTGTCTGACCCATCTGCATCTACATTGCACAACATACTAGGAAAACACACTGTAATCTTGCTTTGACATGAACTGCTTAGTCCTCTTCCAGGTCTAGCTCCTGTTTTATTTGTGTTGCAAAATCATGATGTATCTTGATACCCTAAAAATCAAAGGGTTGGGAGTATGTATCGGATTGTGGAACTCGGTAGAATTGGCAGACTAGTTCAAGGGGTAAGGTAGCCCTGTGGCTGTGATGGTGTGGAAGCGATCAGAGATACCGTGTTTCCCCGAAAATAAGACAGTCTCTTATATTAATTTTTGCTCCCAAAATTACATTACATTATATCACAGCGAGAGGCAAAACTGGAAGTACGTCTTATTTTCGGGGGATGTCTTACTTTCGGGGAAACGGTAGCTATTGGCTTGTAGAAACCTTGCCTTTTCAGTTCTTGGTAATTCACAAAGTCCTCTCCTCCCACATACTTTAACACGGGCTGCATGGTGAACTCTTACGATTCTCTGAACTTAAAAACTAATGTCTAGAAGCAGTCAGTTTGGACTAAAGGATTAAGGGAAACTTCTTTTAACGGCTTCATTACAGCAGAAGGACATCCTATGCCTTTCAGAAGGTATAAGATGCTTTTATGTCAGACAGTGCAGTCAGTCCTGTTCTAAAAGCAGAGAAGGCAGTTTTTCACTGCTGAACTCCCTTAGATAGAAAACTTTTTAATATTACTGCATCATACTTTTGTAGCCACTATACTGAATGGTGATGATCTCAGCTTGGTGTCAGACTGGATGAAAAGGACAACAAAATCCAGAATTCATCTGTTATGCTCGTTGTTTGCAGAGCATGCACTGTCTAGAATGGTCTGTAGTTACCACCCATGTTGTGTGAAAGGAAAACCAACACAATGCATTGTATGAGATCTTTCGGTGGCTGCATAAGGTACTCATGAGATAGGTGGGTTGGGTCAAGGGCAGGGGGAAAATGCAGAAGCCACGAGCCTGTTACCTTTGTTAAATATAATGTAGGGTGCTACACTGAACTTATTATGAAACTAAGTAATGAATATAATAGGATGCATTGTGATGTAGTACAGGGGTTCACAAACTTCATTGTAAAGCGATTTCCCCCTTCTGACAACAGATTACTACATGACCCTGGGGGAGTGGGGGGGGGGGGGAAGAACTAAAGCTTGTGCCCACTTGAGCCCTGCCCCCCTGGGTGGGAGGATGGCAAAGAGTGTGCCCCACTGTCCTGAGTGTGTGGAGAGGAGGGGAGGTCAAAGTAAGTCCAAGGACTTCAGCCTGAGGCTGGGGGCCTGTAACCTTTCTTCATCAAAATTTTGTGTGATCTCCATTCAAATGCCTTACAGAAGTCTATTACACCAATGCTATTCCCTTTATCGGCCCAAATTTATCTTTATCAAAGCACCTGTAATCTTTTTTTTAAAAAAAATTAGACATCTGTTTTCCACAGACCAATGTTGATTGGCATTAATTATATTACCCTAATTTAATTCTTTATTAATAGCGTCCCATAGCAACTGCTCAGGTACTTGGGGCATCCTGCTTGCCACTTTTTAAAATACAGGCACAACTTTTGCTTTCTTGATTTCCGGAACTTCCAAGTGTTGCAAGAGTTAGTGGAAAATCAACACTAAGGGTCCAGAGACCTCCTTAGCCAGCTCTGTTAAAATTTAAACTAGGGTTATCCAGACCTGCTAAATTTAAATATCTAACTTTAATAGCTATTGTTTCCATTCCAACAGCAACTCAGGTGGCTGTTGTTTATCATAATTGCATGATATTACTCTTTATCTGGCTTTTTTTTCAAACATAAAACACATTTATTGAACACTTCTGTTTGTGCATTATTGTTGACAATTTTACCATTTTAATCTTGCTCTGAAAATGCAAATTATTCCTAATATACTTAAACTCTTGTTGTCCTTACCTCTGCTAGCCATGGGTTTCTGCTTGTCCTTTGGGTTACCTTATCAACTTTCTATGATTCTTGGCTTGTGATTTGTATTCATTAGTGTTAACTTTCATTTTCTTCCATTTGTGTTATATTTGTAGGTGCCTTTACTTCTGCTCTAGGGCAGGTATTTTTAACACTTGTCTTCTCTCTAGATTATAGGGTTTTGGGGCATCTAGTAAAATGTTCTTAAATAATCCTCTATCACTCACTTTCCATTCCAATAGTAACTCAGGCGGTCAAGAGTTTGCTAAACCCGTCAAAGAATTCTTTAACTGCACTGCTTATTCTACCTTGTTTTCTCAGAAAGCCACTCTATTGTACCATCCCTACAGGAAGTGAAATCTTAAACTGGGAAGGAGCCCCCTACTCTGGGATATTATGCAGTTCAGACATCTTGGGAGAGAAAGGCACGAAGTTCATGTCCAGGTCTCTGGGCTTAAGACTGATTTGGCCAGAATGACTTTAACTGGAGGGAAAACTCTCTCCCTTGTTGGCTGCCTCTGCAACAGGTATGGCTGCATTTAGGCAGCAAATTTTGAGGCTGCACCAAAGGTCCCTGCGCTGGTTTTAGTGGAGCTATATTTTCTACTGCCCTCCCCTTCTACACCTCCCTTTTGAGGGTCAAGTGTCATAATTTTTTAGATATTGTAGGTAACTCTTGTACTATAGCCAGGGTGACTTTCCTTCTTCCCTGTGCTTTGAAGTCCAGTTCCCAGTAAGGCTTTTGGAAGTAGAGAAACTGAGGGCCTAATAGAAGAAGATTGGTATGTATGCCCTTAGCGTATAGGGCAGAAGTGGGCAAAGTACGGCCCGCGGGCCAGATCCGGCCCGCGGGCTCCTCCAAACCGGCCCCCGAGGTCTGGCTGGGGAGGCTGCTCTTGCCCCTCCCCCGCGGCCTCAGCTGCTGCACTTGGGAAGTTGTTCCCCCGTTGGCCCCCTCCCGCGTGGCCTCGGCAGGACACGGTAGGGAAACTGCTCCAGCCCCTCTTGCCCGGTCTCCCTCCCCCGCGGCCCCAGAGGGCCGCGTGAGCAGCGCTGTTGGGCGGGGCTGCGCGACAGCGTGTCCAGCTCCCGGCCAGACACGTTGCGCGCTCTGGGAGATCAGCGCAGCCGTGTGTCTGGCTTTGGGCCAGACACGCTATTCTAGGCAGCGGCGAGGTAAGAGGACCGGGGCCAGGCAGGTTACCTAAAGGGGCAGAAGGTGGTGGGGGGGAGGGAGGAGGTTGGATGGCACATGGGAGTCCCAGGGGGCCTGTTGGGGGTGGAGGTATAGATAGGTGTCAGGGAAAAGGAAGCTTGGATAAGTGGATAGGGTCCTGGGGGGTGAGTAAGGAAAAGGAGACCTGTGGAGGGGGTGGTCAGGGGTGAAGGAGCAGGGGGGCTTGAGGTGGGGTCTTGGGGCGGTGGCTAGGGGCAGGGGGTCTCTGGAGGGGGCAGTCAGAGGACAGGGAGCAGGGGGGTCTTAGATAGGGGGTGGGGCTCTGGGGGGCCATTAGAGTAAGGGATCTCCAGATAGGGTGATCAGGGGGCGATGGGTTGGGGTTCTGAGAGGGGGTAGTCAGGGGGCCAGAAGTGAGTGGGAGTTGATAGGGGGCGGGGCCAGGCTGTTTGGGAGGGCACCGCCTTCCCTACCCGGCCCTCCACACAATTTTGAACTCCGATGTGGCCCTCAGGCCAAAAAGTTTGCCCACCCCTGGTATAGGGCTTGAGGGATGTGTCTCTCTCCTAAATGCGATTACAGAATCTTTAAGTAGCAACCACAGGGTTAGTTATGCACTTTGCCCAGTGTGGTTCTATATAAGCTGTTAAGTTACAAATTGCTGGAACAGTACTGCTGGTTATAGTTTATTATTAGCAGAACTTGGTGAAGGCATGTTATGCTTGTCTAAGTGTAATTTCCCTGTCTATGACGTAACACTGAGTTTAAAACACTTGGACAGAAAACCAGTCTCTACATTTAGAGAGTTTTAAATAGAAAACTACAGCATGGATGACCTGCAGGTAATTCTTTTCTTGGTTGTAAGGTAGCTACTATTTCCAGTGTTTAAACTCATGTGAATTTAAGCAGGCACTGATTACCGTAAGTAGTGGTTTAATGCTTAATATTTTAGGCTCAAAAATGGCAGATTGCAATGGAGAGAGTTTAAGAAATATACACATTATTTTTTTCTCCATTTTTTGCTTTATTAATAGGTACAGTGAAGGAACACATGCTTGTTACTGTCTCTTAACTTGTCATTTGATACTTCATTCTACAGTAATCAAGGTTCACAGTACAAAACTGTTCCTGAATTCCCCGATACAATGTTATAATTCTCCATTCTAGAATCAGCTCCTTTATGGTGCCACACTTCCATATATAGTCAGCTGAATATATTTTCAAGATAAAAATATGCGGGTAACTCTGGAAATATCCACCCATAGAATTCCTTGAGAGAATAAACATCATTTGTAAAATGTGTGCATGAATATTCACTTCTGAGTAGTCTTGGTCCTACTGCATGTTCTGATGGATATTGAAAATGATTTTGTTTCTTTTGGTAACATTTTAAACATTACTAGTGTAACAGCCCGTGTACACGGGCCAAAGTGCTTAATACTGTTTGTCCGGGCCGTCTCTATGGCTCGCGGCAGCGCATGCGTGGCGGCCATTTTGTGCCACCGAACTACAACTCCCAGCAGGCTGTTTGTCCGGTAACATTTTAAACATTAAAGTGACTTTCCGTGGCTGCTTGTGTTTACTACAGAAATGGTAGATTCATAAACGTGGTATGGTGCTTGGATACCTTTTTGGACAGCATTGAAAGACCCACAACTGGCCCAAGTCAGCTGACTTTTGGGCTTTGGAGCTATAAAACTGCAGAGTCCTCATTCAGGCTATGCTGGAGCCTGGGCTCTGAGACCATGCGAGTAGGGAGGGTTCATTTAATCAGCGAACAGGATAGACTCTGGGGAATTAATCAGAATTGTGTAATGGAGTCCATCCTGTACACTGTATGAGGCAGGAGTCTGGGGAAAGTGGGTTCGAGGAGGAGTATGTGATCATGTAATTAGTCAGTTAAAATGCATATGCACAATGGAACTGAACTAAGTGGACCAGATATTGAGCATTTTCCAGCTTTTGAGTGCTTGACTTTACTACCTTAGCACACTTAGGTCTTGTCCTCACTAGGGGGGGATCGACGGCAGATACGCAACTTCAGCTATGTGAATCACGTAGCTGAAGTTTTGCGTATCTGCCGCCGACTTACCTCTCGTCCCCACGGCGGCGGCAGGCGGCGGCGTGCTACCCCATCAACTCCAGCGTGCGCCTCCCGGCGAGCTGGAGTTCTGGAGTCGATGGGGGAGCTCCGGGCGATCGATTTATCGCATCTTAACAAGATGCAATAAATCGATCGCCAGAAGATCGATCCCGCGCCGCGCGAGTGAAGACCAGCCCTTACTGTAGTTTAAGTGCTGAAAATGCATGCACCTTTTGTCCTCTATCATGCTGTAGATAGCAAAACAATAAAAAAAACTTTATCGTGAATCCATAACTTGGTTTTAATCTTCTGTCCCTTTCCTTGTGGCACACTTAATTAATTTATGTGCATTGGCAACAAAAACTTGGCATCTGAATAAACTAAACAAAGTTTAAACTAATAGCTTGTCTTTTTTCCATAGGGATGTATTTGTAACTGCCAGCTGTGACATGTTTGTATAGGCACCAGTTCATGTTAAGCAACACCAGGTGTTAATTTCTTGGCAGAAGAAAATTACAGAAGGCTAGTCATAAATTTTCTGAATCTCTGATCTGCCAGTAACTGGTATCTGAACTTGTATTTGTACAAGAGAAATAGTGATGGATGAGTTGTAATGGTTAAGCTCCGTATTCAGGTGGAAGCAGGGATTTTTCTAGTGGACTTTCAACTATGAAAGAGTATTCTGTGGAAATATAGTTGTGGTCGAAAGTAGGTGGTAGGTTCAAAATCTATTGAGAAAATAACATCTCTGTTCCTAGTTCAATAAAAAGCTTTGTGTAAATGTTAGCATCTGTTTAAAAGCTGCCTCGTTACTTTACTAGTGTTCAGAAGATGCCTTAGACAATTTCTTAATTCAGCCTTGTTCTTAATTTCTCACCAGCACTTCTATGGTAGCAATTTGAACATTCTCATTCATACAGAGGGCTGAAGACATTTTTAACAATGTTATCTAGACCTCTTCTAAGCAGAGCTAGATGACAGGGTGGTTAAAATGTTGTGTAGTCTGCACTAGCAACATCAGCAAGCCTACGGGTAACCATTAATACTTGGCAAGAACTCAAAGCAGTACTGAAGCTTCCATTTAAAATAAAGAACTACGTGTGTAGTCCTTATGGCTGTGAAGATAATGCAGTGTTTTCTTCCAAAGTCTGTTTTTGTGGGAAGATGCACAGTAATACACAATTTATTTCATTCTGGCTAGAAGCTTATTCCTTAGGCTAGTATAGTTTGGATAAACTCTCTTAACCCAGTTCTTGACATGTACTGTAACTTTTTAATCCATAGATCTCAAAGCACTCTATAATTGAAATGGATTAAAAGGGCTAATGATGTTAGCATAACCCAATCTCGGTGTAATGTTGAACAGCAAGGTCTGGGGACTGTTATACAGATACCTAAGCCTGGCACCTTGGCACAAACACCATTAAAAATCTTTTTAACCTTTTTACTAAAAATACAGAAAAGAAGGAAGATCAGTTAAAGCTTTTAAAATCCAAATTATGAAATACAGATTTCATTTTAGCAACATCCCTTGCGTTCTCTCTTAAGGTGTAAGCCATCTTTAGCAGGAAAAACTCTGGTAGTCTCTTAGTTGTAATCAGAGAAGGTAAGTGTCATTCCAGAAGATGTTTGGGATTCATCAGGAATTGATAGGGGTGACAATATGTAGGTCCCTCTGGCCTGTTCCGATTAAGATACCTCTTAGGATCAGAATGATGAAGGTCCCTGGTTCCAGGAAGCCTGTGAAGGACAGCCAAGGTGATGAAGCTTGCTCCAGTAGTGTTAGTCTATATTTTCATCTGCTTTTTATTTGTTGTTTTTATCTACCAACTAGGCTTAATATCTGACACCAATTTTAGCTCTAACTTTCGGCTCCACATCCGTTGGGGTGTTTGTTTGTTTGATTTTTTTAAACTTCAGCATACTCCTTGAATTATATCAATAGATCTCTTCTGTTTCGATTAGACTCATTCAGGTTTTGCCTCTTTTCCAGTCAACATTTGTTATAGGTTATTATGACATCTTATAAACTTTTTGCATCTTACAGTTGAGCTCACAACTTGGGTACATTTGTAGGCCCAGTTATCACAACCACTCACAAAGCTTCTTTTATTCACTTTCAAGGCCCTTCATAGTCAATCCCCACCTTATCTCCCATTTGTGTTGAGCTGTTGGTGCTTGCCTCTGGTCAGCCATGATGGCAGCCTCCATTACCCACGTGTTAAACTTCATACTTTGTCTGCCCCATGTGTTTGGGAGGAGATCTCCGTAAATACCAGCAAAGCTATCTCATTAAGTCCCTCCTCAAAACTCTCCTTTGCTGTGAGGTCTGCAAAAGACTTGACATGGGTTAGGTTGTTTGGTGCACAGCGACCACTGCGTGTGTTATGCTGACCACTGTTGTCTCATTGTTTCCTTGTATTCCCCCATCTGTCTGTCTAGATCAGTCAGTCTCTTGTCTTACGTTTAGATTGTAAGCTCTTTAGGGCAGGGCCCATCTTTTTGTCGTGTTTGTACAGTGCCTATCACAGTGTTATCCTGGTACATGACTCAGGCTCCCAGTTGCTATGGTAATACAGATAATTAAAGAAGGTATTGCTGATGCAGAGGCATTAAATTATTTTTTCCCCAAAACAAGTGAGAATCTGCTGCTGCCCTGGACTTCAGTTGAATATGTGAGTGCTCAGTAAGTGTGAAAATTGGCACTTTTACTGTAAGGCCTAAAGACCCATTTTCAAAAGTTGCATCGAAAAATAAGATGTGCATATCTAGGCTAAAAATTTCAATAAAGGCCTAAAATTGAACAGTGAGATAGTGACTGGTCTAGGAATATAACTCCGATGTTCTGACTTGAGCTTGTGCTCTGCCAATTTGGATCATGCTCCCTCAGGGTTACAAGAGTATTTAGTGTTTTTTGCAGGCTTTTAGTTACAATTCCTCGTAGAAGGCATGGACACGAACATGTAAAGCTTACCTTCTATTGATAGTAGAGTGACTTATTCCGATTCAGTTGGTCCAGTAATCTTGTTTTGAATTTTATATGGTATCTATCTTGCACTTGCTATTAAAATGGTGATGAGAGATGCAAAAAAAAATGGCATAGTTGACCCAGACCTAAGGAGCAATGGTATACCAGATCTCCTTGAAATCTGTGTGAGAGTATTCAATACTCTTACTACATACTAGTTTCAGAATCTGATATTTCAGCTGGCACTAATTTGATAATTAAAACTCCAACAGAATTCCAAAAGGGCCTGCTTCACTTCTTGGGTCTAACATTAACATTAAATATAAGTGGCTTTCTGTAGCTGTGAAGAGTGGTAAGCGGTAAAGTGGTAAAGAGCAGCAGAACCAAATATTTTAAAAAGATGCTAACCATGCTTTATATGTCCGTAAAGAACTTTGCATGTGGGATGAGTGCACAGACTCCCAGGTGTCAGACCTAAGTGTTTAAACTTGTCTGAAAAATATTGCCATCAAATTTGAACACTTAGTTTTGCTTGGCAAAATTCCCTCTAAGCTGTGCAGCATCCTTGTAGCGCTGTCCAGGCACTCAAGGCTGTGGCAAAGAGAGATGCCTCTCCCCCAGCCCCACCCTGTCAGGCGAAAGGACTGCAGGGACGACTCATCCCAGAGCCCACACCCCCAGCTGGAGCCCTGATCCTCCTGCACCCCCACCCCTTTGTCCAGCCCTAAACCACCTCCCACACTTTGAACCCCTCAGTCCAATCCCTGTCACATGTATGAGATACCACCTCTAGATTGGGGCACATAACAAAATTCATTCTGCACATGTGTGGAAAAAAATTAGAAGGAACACTGCTGCTTCGTGAACCTTAGCACTTCCAGGGACTAAAGTGTATTGTTTAAATTATCTTTTCTTATAAAGCCCCCCTGCAAAAGACACAGGGTGGTGTTGAACAATTATAAATCCAACTTCTTATTCATGAAGAAGGAACACCTTGACCTTGGTGAAATTACTGACTAGGTGGGCAAAGGGTACATTTTAAAGAAGGTTTTAGCTAACACGTTTTAAAACCATGTAGGCAGGGTGAGGTTCACCCCCCTAGGCATCTAAAGATGAACCTTTTAAAGGCCTAGTCTAGCCACTTAGTCACCAACATGATCACTGAAATGTTACCTTGAATTCTAAAAATGTCATGTTGCATTGAAGCAGTCAGATTTATGGCTGGTCTACACACAAAAAATTGCACTGAAATAAGGTATTCCCTTTAAGCCTGTTTAGTTATTTTGCTGCAAGTTGATGAATGAAACTGGTTACAGTTGATTTAGGCAAAGTTGGTTGTCTTTGAGGCACTTTTATTCTGAAATAACTGTCCACACATACTTTTAAACAGATCTAGTTATTTTAATTGAAGGGAGCTGATTTAATGGTCAGCTCAAGTTTTTGTATGCTAGCCCTTAGAAAATTGTTTAATTACAATTTTTAGAACAATGGGATAGTTTCCAATGCTCTATTTCAATCACTAAGGTTTCCTGAGACTGATATGCAGCACTACAGTTAGTTGCTGACGTGTGTCCTGAAGCATGAGTTGGTATCCCTTTAATCCTTTAGATAAACTTTTATCCTAGCTGATGTAATTGTGGATGTTCTTATTATCCATATAAATGTCTAATCCTTTTTTGAATCCTGCTAAGCTTTTGGCCTTGATATTGCTTGGCAGTTATTTCCAGAGGTTGCTTATGAATTAGTTGTTTCCTAAGATTAATTTTAAATTTGCTGATCTCCCCCAAATCTTGAATTACAACTTGCATTGTTATGAGGTGGATGTCAAGCCTTCTGGTTGTGTAATGCCCAGACCTGCCTTCTAGGTGTCTCCAAACTTCCAAGAGGCCTTCTCTCACCTTCTGGCCCCAGAATTCCCCCCCCCCCCACACACACACCTTTCTTGAAGCCTATCAACATATACATATACAGATGGCCTGCCTTTACTCAGAAGTCTTTTCCCTTGGATTATAAAAAGGAAGGAGAAATTCTTTCCTTGTTGGTACAGAATGATAGAGGGGCCCCCAGGGAAATGTGACCAGGGTTCAGTTTTACTAGATGACTGTTAGAAGTCCTTACAAAAGATTACTTTTATGATGGTATTGCGCTGTTTAAAGCCTAACAAGACCCCCACATTTTTCTCTTATCTGCTGTTTCCTCTCTCCCAAACACAGTACAATGCTAGTGTTTTGAGTATGGCTGTTCTAAGGCAAAGGTCTGCTTCAGGACTTTGTATTACTTTCTAATCCTTTAAGTGTTTCTACCGGTGTGGACAGATGGGATACAAGTAATCAAATACCTTATGCATTTTTTTCTATCTTGGGAATAGACTCCTGTTATTTGTAAACATAAATATAATTTTCATTTCTGGAAACTTCTTTGGCTAGACTATGCTGATTTTGGCTCTTATCAGCTACTTACCTGTGTACTGGTGTGAATAAGGATCCATGGGCTTGATCTTCACCAGCACAGATTCTCTAGTAATCAAATGGTGCACACTGCTGCTTCCTTTACCTTCCCTTTTTCACCAAAGGAAGTTAATCTGAAATGGTTATCTAAAATCTGGCCGTGTAGCAAACCTCTGGTGTCCCTCTTAATTTTACAGTAACTTTAAAGCATAGTTCATGTGTCGGGCTTCATGATTTCATTGGTGAAAAACTAGGAATATACAAAAATACCTTTATTTGCTGTGTTCAATTTTTTTAGATGCAGTCCTGACTTAAGGAAAAGCTTCATTTTAACATCCTATGGCAAATGCTGACTAATCTGACTTTCTAGTACATGTTTAATTTGCAAACTAAAATCTTGCTGTTGTGGCTTTTTTGTGTTAAACAACTGAACTGTACAGAATAATGAACTAATGATGCAGACTCACAGGATCATTAATCTGTTTTATTGCTCTAGCTGTATTAAAATCAACTCTAATCACAGTTGAAAAGCAAATGAACTGTGTTTTACCTTTTAGGTATAATTGAACATACTGCCTTGTAAGTTTGTTTTTTGTGCTTCTGTTCCATCTGTAAAATAATGGGCTATTACATATGCTGCAAAGCCTAATACATAATTGATTGTGGGATACACACACTGCAGCACATACCATTATCTAGGCTGCAGGGGCTGTTTTTGTATCTGATTTTCTCAGAACAGTTCTTTTTTATTATAATAAGCTAGAGGATTTTCAATCCCTGTCATTTGGGGTACCTGATTACTCTTCCCCATCCCAATAAAAGTATCCAAAATGAAATGCTAAGTCCCTCATTCAAATGCAGACTGACTTTTTTTTGAGGATCAGTGTTCCAGTAAACTTCAAGCAGTTAGCACTGCATACGCCATTGCTTACATATTCCTGAGGTCATTTCCCCAACATCTGACTCCTTGGTCTTTCCATATGAGGAAGATCTGGGGTGCTGGGACCTGGAATCCTGTCAAATGTAGTAGTGTTGCTGTGCTTTGTAAAGTTGCTATGTTCCATTTTCTCTGTAGATCTGTCTTTGGGATCTTTTTGTTCAAAAGATGCTGTTCAAGTGTAGCTTAATATATGCATATCAACAGGTACTTACGTGGCTATCCTCCAGATGCTTTTTTATGCCTTGTGGTGGAAGTCTTCCTTTTAAAGCCATAAAATATTGGCAATTTTTGATGCAGATCTTGAATACCTGCTTTGTGCCCTATTTGGGGCTGCCTTCAAAACTGGTGTGGTCAGGTACAGCTTAGTTTTTCTGCAACAAGAAACAGCAGGTAGTATTCTAACTTAAATGAGTCTACTGGTGTATGAGGGAAAGGTCCAAACACTTCCAATGAACAAACACTCCCACTATGGAAATAGATTTTTTTTTTTCTGTAGGTGGAGTGATGGTTCCACCCCCACTGACAAGAACTTGGTAGCTTTGTAAAGCAGAGCTCAGTCAGTTGAGACCAGCAGCAGAAATAAATGCAATGTACAATCTATAGCTTGGATAGTGGCTTTTTTGTACCCACTTATTCAAGGAACGTTATAAACTGTCATCAAATTGTTGGGCACAAAAGAGCTTCTCTTCTTCCCCACTCCAGTTACAGCAACACAGTCCCCAAAGAATAAAATGGGGTCAAAACTGACCAGAAAGCAAGAAGTGTCTCACTTTGAGATGGAATTTTCTAAAATACTTTTAAATTTACTCTCTTTTTTGCTGAATATATTTGCAAAATTCCTTTAGCATTAAAATATTTATACACATTGGGGGGCTGAATTTTGCCTCCACCCTCTTGTGAGAGAATTTTGTGACTTAGATTTTTGAGCTATATGCAAATGATATTTAACTGTAAACTCTTCAGGGTTTCTTTATTTTATTTTTTAATAGCAACCAATATTATGGGGCCCTGATCTAACTGGGAACTCTAGATGCAGCAACAGTATAAATAAATCTGTGAAGTTTAATCCCAGTACATGATGCAGTAAAGATTTTTCTGGATATGAAATGTGCCGCACAAAAATAACACTTGTTCACTTGTTAGCTGTACAGCTTGTGTGGATGCAAATGTAGGCAAATTGATTAGTGTATTACATAACACTAAAATTATCTGAGCTTCTATTTGGCAAGCTTCATGCATACTCCTCTGAGGCGAACAAGTAATTTTTCAGTAACGGGGTTATGAGTGAGCAGAATTCTACATAATGTTTGGTTGTTTTATAGCTTTGAAAAAGAACTTATTTACAACAGAAGTAGATATGGCGTCTTTGTCCTTGTACAAGGGTTAGTGTTTTCTTAGATTAAGCCTTAATCCAGTAATTGACAAACTTTAAAATATCCAAGATTGAAGTAATCAGTAATTTAAATCTGGTTAAAATAGGTAGTTTTTGGTCTTGAATATACTGATATTTAAATTAGTGAGTGCCATTAAACTGACCAACTTAAAGTATTCCATTTTCTTGCATATAGTGGAATAATCAACACTGTGTATATAAAATACCTCCATAACTGTTTAGATCAGCAAGGTATCAATTGAGACTGAATTCATACTACTTGATTTTGATAAATGCTACAGTTTACATTCTTAATCTATGGATGAGCCTTGTACACACTCTGCTTTAAGAGATTAAAAAATGTTGCAGTCTATTTTTCAGTACAGTAGCATCTAGAGCAGTGGTTCTCAACTCATTCCAGGCCAATGAAAAACGTTTCATGGGGAGAGAGAGAGAGAGATTCTCCTCTCCCTCCCCCCCCCCTTCCCCCTCCCCCTCCCGCCCCCCCCAATCCTTTTTGTCATCCTTTTTTGCAATACGTCTGGATGACACTTGTGGAGATGGAGTTTCAGCTAGCCCGCTTTATTGAGTGATTCCCTGAGACTTTGAAACAAATAACACATTGGCAAATCCATGCCTTCGTTTTCTTGACAAGTGAAGCTGAATTTGATTAGTCCTTCGAATACTTGCACTTGAAATTTCTTCCTGTCGTTGCCATTATCTCGGATCTGTGGTGTTGCAACGAAATTCTGATTTTTTTTTGAATGGGCTATTTTGAGTGATGTCTAGTAATTATAAAATCACTTATATGGATGTCCCAAAATAAGTTGTCCAGTGGCAAAAATTGGAAGTACAATTTATCTAACTCGCATGGCACACATTACATGGGCTACGAAAAAAATAAACTATGGCATTTAGTTTTATCTCTTATATTTGGTTTGGTAAAAGCATATTCTAGTGTTATTTTTAACAGATAATATTTTTTAACCTGCAATACCAGTGCTAAAGTATTTATTTTGGGAGTAGACAGTTTAACTTACTTCTGTCAAAACCAAAATTACTTTCATGCCAACCTGATAAATTCAACAGATGTAAATATAAAGGTTTGTGTCTTACCCTTCGCATTAAAGATCCCCATGAAATAGTGTGTAAAAATCCTAACAAACAACGTTGAAAATTGTGTGCAAAGTTACATTTTTACAACAGAAATTATAAACTTAAACGGCACATTTAGCACAGAACGAACGACGCGACAGCGGGGTCTACACTGATGCTCAGAGCCTTAGATACAAGTTACTGGCAACACAACGTAGTCGTGTCCTAGATGACGCTATGGATGAGACACGTGTGCTTGTGAACACGGCGTAAAACGGCCTAATGGCAGTGCCTGCTCACAATCTGACTTTCCACAATATTCATAAAAAAGCGAGGAATACTTGTAGCACCTTGGAGTCTAACCAGTTTATTTCAGCATAAGCTTTCGTGGGCTATAGCCCACTTCATCGGATGCATAGAATGGAACAGAAGTAAGATGCATTTATACATACAAAGGAGGAAGAAAAAAAAAGTTGTACATTAGCATACCAATTCTAAGAGGCTCTTAAATCTGGATGGGCCATTATCAGCAGGAGGAAAAAATACCTTTTGAAATGGATTTCTGTCTGCACTAAATAGCAAGTGTTGAAGATAAATTAACTCAGGAAATTCAATCAATTAGTGTAATGAGAAAACCATTTGCAAGTCCTATTTAGCTCCTGGTTAATAGTATCCAATTTGAAAATTAATTCCAGTTTCTCGTTGAAGTCTGTTTTGGAAGTTTTTTCTGTTTCAAAATTGACACCATCAAATCTTTAATGGAATGGCCAGGAAGATTGAAGTGTTCTCTTACTAGTTTTTGAATGTTATGATTCCTGATGTCTGATGTGTCCATTTATTCTTTTGCGTAGAGACTGGCCGGTTTGGCCAATGTACATAGCAGAGGGGCATTGCTGGCACATGATGGCATATATCCCGTTGGTTGATGTGCAGGTAGATGAGCCTCTGATGGTGTGGCTGATGTGATTAGGTCCTATGATGGTGTCAGTTAAATGGATACGAGGACAGAGTTGTCTTTTAGAAGTGTATAAGTGTACTGACCCTTCCCTCAGTTCTACAAGATACCTCCATATTAAGCCACCATTTTACTGTCTGCGTGTATAATCAATTCAGTTTTAGTCCCATTTCGCTGCCTGTTTCCCAGTGTGTGTGGATGCAAATAAAACTTAACACTATTTGATGGTGATATACCTGTTGTGATGGTAGGATGTTGCACTTAAAATGCCAGGTGGCAAACTTTCAGTCTTTACTTGGCTGAGACCTATGAGCCTAAATAAAAACTGTTTTTTCATTCTCCTGGTATTAATACATCTTTTTCTCACACTGAGCTTATTGGCAGTTTCCCATAGCAACCAGCACACTGCGGTAGTTTGAACATGAGAAGCACAGCTGTACAAGGCACAAGAATATTCTCACTAGCTGCAACCTTAAATACTCATGGGTTGGACAGAAAGCATGTTTGTGAATTGAACAAACATACTGTGGATTGCCACGGACTCGCAGGGGCGAGGAAAAAATTGCAGGCCTGTTATTTACCAGGTTGCACGTGGCAATAAACTATATAGGTAAGAGACGCAAGGGGAGTGTGGGTCAGGACGTGAGCTGCAGATGCACAGACACACACACACACAAGTAAAAATAAATCAATTTAAAGTTTTACTGGGGATAATTACAAGGGGTAAGGGAGTAGTTTTTTGATTAGCTAATAGACAATGAAACTTAAAACACACAATGACTAAAATGCCTGCTAACATTATTTACAAACAAAGATGCAGCATTTAGTAATAATTCATACTTACAAATACAAACCAACGCATAACACGACCGGTAAACGTATAAGCTCTATTTGAAACACGTGAGCTGAGAGAGAGGCTTCGAGTTGATCAGGCTCAGTTACGTGGGGTACACAGGATACACGGATACACGGGATTCGTTTCCTCTCTCTGTCTGCACATGGCAGGCAGAAACATAAATACCAACTATGACATCACAAAAGTGTCATAGGGGACGGGGCCCAAAACTTGTTTGTGTTCACTTCTGATTGGCACAAGCAAAGTTTACACCAAGTAGGGGAGCAGGTGCCTCAAAGTCTGGCTTCGCCCCTAAAAGGGGAGGAAATGCATATTGTTATAGAATGCACACAAAACTGAATGACAAAAGACGAGGCCAGGGCAGGAGCAGGTGACTCAAAGTCTGGTTTCTCCCCCAAAAGGTGAGAAAACGCACAGTGTTATAGAATGCATGCGAAACTGAATGACAAAAGAAGAGGCCAGGGCAATACCGGGATGGGCAAGTGTTACAGGATGCAGACAGGAACTCATCAGAACACATACCACCATGATATGGCCTTCTGTAGGGTTCCTCAATTAGCTTTCCAGGACTGACTTCATTCATTAATACTAGAGTGGAATAATTAACTCTCAATTTGAGGTTTCTCATGAGCAGAATCTTAGTTCAGTCTCTTTACTAGCATTCATCTTCAATCATTATATTAATACTTTTTTCTCATTCACTGTGGAAAAGCAGTGACTTCTGTTTTATTGTAGAAATGTAGGCCTGAAAGGGACCTTGAGAAGTCAAGTCCAGTTGCCCATGCTGAGGCAGGACCAAACATACCTAGATTTCTGACAGGGATCTTGTCCAAATGGTTCTTAAAAACCTCCAATGACTGGCATTGCATAACCTCCCTTGGAAACCTATTCCTGAGTTTAAGTACCTTTTATAATTAGAAAGTTTTTCATAATATCTAACCTAAATTTTCCTTTCTGCAGATTAAACCCATTAGTTGTCCTACCTTCAGTGGACATGGAGAACAGCTGATCACTGTCTTATTTACAACCACCTTCATATATGCTAAGGGATGTTATCAGGTCCCCCCCCCCCCATCTGCCATTTTTTCTCAAGACTAACCATGCCTATTTTTAGCCTTTCCTCATAGGTCACATTTTTTTAAACCTTTTATCATTTTTTGTTCTCCAGTTTGTCCACCTATTTCTTAAAATGTTGCATCCAGAACTGGACACACTATTCTAGCAGTCTTCAGAGTAGTAGTAGCCCTGTTAGTCTGTATCCACAAAAAGAACAAGGAGTACTTGTGGCACCTTAGAGACTAACAGCTTTATTTGGGCATAAGCTTTCGTGGGCTAGAATATACCATCAGGTGCAGAGTGGAACACACAGTAGGAAGGGAGGTGTGTGTGTGTGTGTGTGTGTGTGTGTGTATGTAAATATACACACAGACCATGAAAAGGTGGAGATGGTTGCCATAGCAACTTTGAGTGGCTAATCAATTAAGGTGAGCTATTATCAGGCAGGGGAAATCGGTGGTACTTTTTGTAGTGGTAATCAGGATGGCATTTTTGAAACAGTTGACAAGAAGGTGTGAGTAACAGTAGGGGGAAAATTTAGCATGGGGAAATAGTTTGTGTAATGACCCATCCACTTCCAGTCTTTATTCAAGCCTAATTTAATGGTATCCAGTTTACATATTAATTCCAGTTCAGCAGTTTCTTGTTGAAGTCTGTTTTTGAAGTTTTCTTGTTGCAGGATTGCCACTTTAGTCTGTTACTGAGTGACCAGAGAGGTTGAAGTTTTCTCCTGATGGTTTTTCAATGTTATGATTCCTGATGTCAGACTTGTCAGTTTATTCTTTTGCATAGAGTGTCCAGTTTGGCCAATGTACATGGCAGAGGGGCATTGCTGGCACATGATGCCATATATCACATTGGTAGATGTGCAGCTGATGTGATTAGGTCCTCTGATACTCTAGCAGCTTCACCAGGCTTGAGCAGAGCAGGACGCTGCCTCCTGTATCTTACATAGGACACTCCTGTTATACACCCCAGAATGAACCCCCCCCTTTTTTTTTGCCACTACATTGCAGCAATTTTGGTGCATAGCCAGTTAATTCCCATTTTGTAGCTGTATATTTGATTCCTTGTCCTTGCTGATTTCAGACCAATTCTCTGATTTATGTTCATTGTGAATTCTAATCCAGTCCTCAAGTGCTTGCAATCCCTCGCAGCTCAGTGTCATCCACAGATTTTGAGTGTATTCTCTTGACTTCATTACCCAAATAATTCATGAATATATTGAATAGTATTGGGCCTAGGACTGATTTCTGAAGGAATCCCACTGGGTTCCCTCCTCTTCTTCCCCCCCCCCCCCTTTGACAGTTAACTATTGATAGCTACTCTGAGCATAGGTGCTGACCATGGAAAGAATGGGTGCTTAGCAGCCCCACAGATTAGCTCCTTCCCCCTCCTTCCAAGCACTTCCCACCTACTGTGTTCAGCAATGTGGGGGAGGGGAAATAGCCTCCCCTATACTTTCCCTTCCACTGATATAATTTGCATAATTTGCAATCTGAGGTGTGGAACAGTTCTTGGATTCAGGACAGGATCTTTTCTCCCTGTATGGCTAGAAGCGAAAAGTATAGAGCCAAATTCAGGGTTCTGCCTTAAGCCAGGCTGTGGGTGCGGTGCAGTGCTGTAGTGGCTCCTGCCCACTGTGATCAGCTGTTCAGCATGCTGGGGGGGAAGAAATGGGGGTAGGAAGAGGTGGGAGGCAGTGCCAGAAAGTGGCAGGGTGGAGTGGGGGCTAAGCACCCCTCAGGAAGTCAGTGCCTCTGACCAGGCACCATCTTTTAGCTAGTTGTAATTGGATATAGATCACATTTCACTTGCTTATGAGAAAGTAATGTGGGACTGTCAAGCCTTACTAAAATCAAGACTTCCTATGGAATCAAACCAAACCTAACTTACCTGTTTTAGAGTTCTTTAAAGACTACTGTTTTGAATTCTGCTGCTCTTGCTCCTTCCTTTCCTTAGAACAATGAAACCATCATTTCATCATCACTTTCACCCAAATTTGCCTTCCACCTTTACATTTGCAACCAATTTCTTCCTATTGGTCAGAGTAATTTCTCAAATGGAAGAAACCAGGATGATAGCCTCCACCTTCTGAAACAAAATGTTCTCCCAATACATTCCAATAATTTAATAGCAATTTTGTTGCTGTATTAAAAAGCCCCTTTTTACTACCAGGTCTTGGGTATTGGATTTTTCAGTTGGTTCTAGAAATGCCTCGTCCACCATCTATTCCTGATTCGTTCATCTGTAATAGACACCTACCATGACATCACCTTTATTTTTTTTCCTCTTGGCTTTATCCAGATATTTTCAACTAGTCTGCTTCATCTCCTTCTGGACCTCAGAACAAGTGTATATATTCTTGATGTATAATGCAACATCACCTCCCTTTTCCTTTGTGACCAAGCTGTCTCCCTCTATACCAATATTCCAGTCAAGAGATTTATGCCACCAAGTGTAATTGTCATAATTTAGTTTATGTACTAATACTTCTAGTTGTTCCTCATTCTCCTTTTTGTTTATATACACTGAAGATATTGAGCAGATTTTCCTTTTTTGCTCCAATCATCCTAATGTAACTTTTCAGGCCCCCTTTCCCCTCCGAAACATCTAGTTCTCTGCTAAAATCTTATTATTTCCTGTGAGCTTTTTGTCACTTTCCCTCTTTGAATTGTGTTTAAAGCCCTCCTTGTTGAGTTGGTGAGGGAAGATGCTGCTCCCAGTGACGTGGACCTCATCTCTTCCTAGCAGTCCTTCCTGTGACCGCAATCTGTGGTAGAGAAAGCTGAAGCCCTTCCATCAAACTGATTTCTACAGCCATGCATTCTTGTCTAATGTGTACATGTCTCTCCCTGGTCCTTACCCGCAACTAGGAGGATGAACTAGAACATAACCTGCTCCCCAAACTCCTCCATCCTTTCTCCTGAGCCCTGCAATCACTGTTGATCTGCTCAGGGGTGTACCTGGTGGCAGTATTAGTGCCCATGAAGATGAGCACCATGGGGTAGTGGTCCGAGGGCCACCTTTTCCATTATGTCTTGGATGCAGGATCCAGGCAAGCATCACATGTTCCACGATGTCATGTCACTGTCAGGTTGGCAGATGGATGCCTGCTTTCCTGATCACTAGCACCCATTGCTGCTTCCTCTTCAGTGTGAAGACCATGAGCCTCTCAGTGCTCTGGAGAGGTGCTTCCTCCTTCACCATTGTGGGGTCTATTTCTCTCCTCCCTGTTCCCAATATAGCATACAGGTTCATAACCACAATGGGTGGGGGACCCTCAGAGGTGTGAGTTCTCCTTTCTCTTCTGGTGGTGTTGTAGGTGGCTAGCATCCTCATGTCCCAGATGCTGCATCGACAAGGTGCATGTAGAAGTCCCTGGGCTCTTGGATGATGTGCATACAGGCCATCTTTTTGCAACTCTTACCTGCTTCCTGAAGGGCTCGACCAACAGACATCTCACACTGGGTGGTTCCCACTACCTGTCTTGTTAGCAGGGACATGCAGGCTAGATTGCCAGCAAGTCAAGACTGGGGCCTGGGTGGAAGCCTTGAGCGTTAGTATACTTGTGCGGCAGGGCCCCCACAGGTGCAGGTAGAGGAAGAGTGCTCGTGGTAGTGATTCATAACAGTTGAACCAAGACTTTTCCAACCTCCTTTCCCTGGTTGAAATCTTTAATAAGTTAGGTTAGGGGAGTTTAGGTTCCATTTCAAAATCATATCAATTTTAAAATTAGTTTTGTTGTCTTCTCCTCCCCCCACCCTAAGTTTCCCTGACTATTTTTATGGCCTCATGATCACATTGTTTTTAAAATGCCTACTTCCCCCCCCCCCCCACTGTACTGTGAAGGACCTGTGGGGGTGGATGGGAAGAAAAGGCAATTGTCCTTGCATAAAGTAAAGCTTGAGATTCTCCATATTTTATTGTTCATCTATAATCTTTGTTTAATTCTAAGACTAGTTAGCGTTCAAATAGAAGTGTGACATAAGTTGGTGTCCCTTTAAGTCCTGACAATGTATGTATTAAATTTCAAATTGCATGCCTTCAATTCATTTTCCCTGAGCTATATTTAAAGAGGACAATTTTGTTGGGAAAGACTACATGACTTGCTGGACACATTGACAAATTCATTTCCTTGTAAATTCTTTCCTTGCAATGTTGCTTAGTAAATGAAGTGCTAAATTAGTATATGGCTGTGCATTTTGGAGGAGAGGCAGGATGAAGTGTATTTTTCTCTCCTCTTTTAAAACCACACTTCCTGAAAGAGTCTGAACATGGCCTTCTCTACACTTAAACAAATACAGCAGGGGTAGTCAATAGGCGGCCATGGGCTAAATCTGGACTGGCAGATGCTTTTGAACGGACTCCAAAATCTTATTTGCTAATTGTTTTCTTTGGAATCTGGACTTTGACAAAAAGTGGTTGACTGCCCCTGAAGTACAGTGTGTGTCTGCTGCAAACAGATGTCAGCAATAGATAGCCTGTCTTGTCTGGGCATATATTAAAGGGCTAATGTAAATAACTAAGTGTAAGACAATAGTCACTGTCTGGAAGGATGTCTGGCTAGATGGCCCATTGGTCTGACCCAGTATGGTTTTTCTTTTGTTCTTAAGTCCCCTTTAAAGTGCAGTTGTACTTTTGAATTGTCAGTGTTAAAATGGCACTACCACAGTGGACAGATCTGATCTAGGTCATCTCTGCTTTCTTTAGGACTGGGTTCTCAAACCCCTTTGGTTCAAGACCCCTTTTTGCTCTGCCACGTCCGCTGGCGCTTCCCCAGGTATGTCCGCCGAATTGAACTCTTCTGGTTTTGGTGGACACACTCCCGCATTCGGAGCATCTGCCAAAATGCCACTGAATGCAACGGGAGCTTGCAACCCCTCAGTTTGAGAACCACTGCTTTAGGAAGCAAAACTTCTTTCTGCTGTATAGTTCTATTAACCAGCCAGCATAACTGGGGGGAAAAGATTCTATTTTGACTTTTGCATCAGTAGAACTGTTAAATCATTTCCAGCTGTAGGAGCAAATTCTGCCCTCAGTAGTTATATCTTTACAACCAGATGCTACTGAAGGGATGCACAGATGTAAGTAAAGGTAAATTTGTCTTGCTGTATCTGAACCAGAAAGACCCACATGACTGTTTTCAGCACTGGAAGTCGAAACATTTTTTAAAAAACCTTTTCAGTTTGCTTGTGTTTACTTAAGAATCAGAGAGGTAGCCGTGTTAGTCTGGAATAGCAGAGGTCACAGAGTCCTGTGGCACCTTAAAGACTAACTAAAGTATTGAAGCATACGCTTTCATGGGCTAATACCTACTTTGTCGGATGCCTCTGTTTACTTAGTTTCTAAATGTAGCTTATTCAAATAAACAATCCATTTCTTCTATGTGTAGGTGCTTCATACAGCAACTGATGGAAGTGCATTTTAAAAACTACAAATTGGTAGAGGACTAAGTAGTAGGCATAGTACCTGAAACTACTTTTTTTAAAAAAAGCCTAGATATCCAGTTCATGTCCTAGTAATTTAGCAGCATACACAGTCCTAACCATAATGAGTGTATGATTTATATTTGTCTTAATTTGCAAGGAATAAGGCTTTCACAAAAAAAAGACACAAGGCTATGTGCATTGCTTCACTCAGTTGGGTAGCTTTAAAATTTTCTCTTTTTGGTAGAGTTTGGGTCTTCATTTGTCAGAGGGCTTTGAGGGAAGAGGGTAGGTTAGTCCTAAGTGCAGAGGTCATTTGTGTAGTCTTGTGTTTTGTAGAAATGTTAAATGTCTAGCATAAAGAGGAATATTAAACCTGATAAAATTGGCTTGGTTAAACTTGAACTGTCACTTCACAGAGCTCTAAAACAGCGGTCCTCAAACTGGAGGTCACAACCCCCCAGGGGGTCGTGAGCTCCCTGTACTGCTGAAGTGCCGCGGAGCCGAATGCTTTCACTTTCGGCGGCATTTCGGCAGACATGCTGTGCACTTCAGAGTGTCTGCCCGAAAAGTCGCTGAAGTGAAAGTTTCCGGTTTCCGCGGCTTTTCGGCAGACACTGAAGTGCTCGGCATGTCCGCCGAAACCAGAAGTGTTCGGCTTTGGGGCATTTCAGCGGAGACATGGGTTGTGGCGGTGCGCGGGGATGAGAAAAAGAGCTGCCGCTCCGACCAGGTTGAGAACTGCTGCTCTAAAGAATGGAAACTGTTCACTTCACTTTGAAAATACAGTAGACTCTCGATTATCCAGAATTGGATTAATCAGGATGTGGATTAACCAGAATGTCAAATAAAATACACGCTACTCACACGGCCGGCTCTGGCTTTGCTGCGGCCCCAAGCACGCGCACACACAACCCCTACCAGGGCACAGGGCAATCAGTGAACCAACACCCTTTCCCCCCGCCACATGATGGCTGGTGAATCAACCCCCACATTTCCTATAGATGGTGATTATCCAGGATTTTATTAACCAGAATTAATTTTTCCCCCCTATCATCCTGGATAATCGAGAGTGTGTCTCTCTCTCTCGCTCTGCCAGTCACCCCCCAGCTGGGGTATGGGCCACCAACTGGTGTTGGTGTTTCAGTAGCAATTGGTTCCCTTACGGGGTGGAGTTGCTAGCCCCACGCCCATGTTAAGCCTACAGCACTTGGTATTCCCAGGAGGTCTCCCATCCAAGTACTAGCCAGGCCCGACCCTGCTTAGCTTCCGAGATCAGACGGGATCAGGCATGTTCAGGGTGGTTTAGCCGTATAATCGAGAGTCTACTGTATCACAAAATATGGGAGTTCAGTCAGTCCAACATGCAATTAAATGAGGGGGTTGGGGTTAAAGCTCTTTGTTCAGCAGACCCCTCTGAAAAGTTCCAGCATGATAAATAAAACATTCACATATTTTGTGTGGGTGTCACATTGCAAACACCACATGACTGAAGCTTGTTATCTTAGTCAGCTGGTGACTTAGCAGAAAATGTTGAGGTGGGAGTGTCCTCGTTTGATACTGGATAGCCATCTGTCTTGGCTAGTTTTTAGACTCAACAAATCCTGCTTGTTGGCAGGGGGTTAGACTAGATGACCCTTTTAACTTTGTGATTCTTTGTGAATGATTCTGTGAAATTTGTCCACGCTTTCTCAATAGTTTATATTGGGTATAAAGTAGCTGCTGCTTGGGGGAAGGGCTTTTTGTCTTGCTTTATTATCACAATTCAGTGATGGTGGGTGAAGCCCTAGTTATTAGAACTCAATTGCAGGCATTTCTGTCATAAACGCTAACTGAACAAGCAGCTGTACCTAGGTTCCTGGGACACCAGTGCAGAAAAAATGAACCGATATTAGATGGTGATCCCCTTCCATTGTCTGTCCAACCATATTTTGTCAAATTGCTTTCTAATCAACTGAATTGCTCCCCAGGTTTCATAAACCTCTAGTATTTAGACAACAGTCAATACCTAGTGGTAGAATGACTTTTATATTTTGTAATGTGTGAAGAGTTATGACTGGTAATGAAGTCAGTGACTAGGCATATGTGGCATCCATTTAGTGCTTAGTATCTCTTTTCATAATCTCTCACATAACCTCTCATTAAGAGGGGATATTGGTCAGCGTGTTGGGTTTATCCCTACTCTCAACTCATGGGATCTTCAACATCACTGCTAGTCTCTTCAACTGGATGCTTTAATGACGTGCTGAAGGACAGCAGCTACTGAATAATAGTTTAGTACCCCACCAATATTGTAATTCATTGTGAAGGTCCGTTCTGAATAAAAAACCTGAGATAGGGAATAAAACTCTTCAGGCTTATGCTACTAGTTGTATTAACCAGAACTTTTGTGCTGTTCCTGTACTTAATACTTATACTGAATTTCTTCTAGTGCATTTTGACTTGGAAATTTCAGTATAGCATTTGAAGTATAGGGGTGTCCTCTTAGTTTAGAACCTTTACTCCCTATTTGGTATGTGAACTTAAATGTTAGGGCAAATAGCATATTTGCCATAAACATTTGAAATAAACCTTAATATGTATTTTTCATAACTCAGAGGTGTAGGTTTCATTTTTAGAAGGTACATGCTATGTTTTTAAAGTGATTTATTTTGAAAACTTTTCAGACTAGTTTTACAGCTAAATCAGAAAAATAATTATTGGTTATTTCATTTACCAAAGGTTACTGAAGCAGATGTTTATGAAGTCATTGGGATGGGAGCTATCTTCAGTTCAACAGGTTAATCATGAGTATTTGGAGGGATTTTCTTGGCATGCTGTATTAGGAGGAGAACATCACCAGACAGACATTTAAATTGGTTGTTTTATTTAACTAAAACAACAATGTTCTGTAGTCTGGATTTTTTTCTTCAACAGCAAACAAGGATATGAATTTTTGAATTAAACATTCAAATTTTTTAAAATAAGTTTGGGTTGTTTTTTGTTGTTGTTAAATTGTGTTAACTAAAATAGTTAAATGAAATATTTAGAAAGCAAACAAATTAAATAGACTATGTTCTTCAGGGAACTGATGGGCAGGATCCCCTGGGAGAATAACATGAAGGGGAAAGTAGTCCAGGAGAGCTGGCTGACTCCATTGTATATGGCAGGGGTGGGCAAACTTTTTGGCCTTCACTCGTTTTGGCAATATCACTAAAATGCTAGAACTATATATTTCCATGATCATTTGAACAGAAATATCCTTCTCTGGGATTAGGGGCGCAGTTTGGGAAGATTGCCACTACTTCCTTCCCTTCCCCCATCTTCAGTGTAGTATCTGGAATCCATTCAGTGCTTCTGATGGCTGAAAATTGTCCAATTAAACATTTACTCCAGCAATTATGAAAATTGTTGTTTGTGAACAGTGTGGGGAATGTTTCCAGTTCTGTAGTGATACATGTTGTTGAAGTTTTCAAGAAGGGAATACAAAATCTTTTTTTCCTGAGAAGGAACTTCAAATCCGTTATTTTGAACTAGCATCTGACCCCTTTTTGGCATGGATGCAGGGCAGCTAGTTCACCAACTATTACTTAAGTTGCAAATTAAGAAAATGTTGAGATAATAGACACACAGTACCCTTTACACACATTCTCCCATTAGCTGATTACATGTGTTCTGCAACTTGCTCTTTTCCCATCACTACTTCTGTGGCTGGAACACTAAAAAGTTACACATACAGGAATGAGGCTTGTCTAAACTGAATGCAGCTGAACAGAGGCCAGATATCCATTTCTGTAGTCAAGAGTAGAAACATGGTACTTTTGCCAACATGGCCTGTGAACTTCGGACAACTAATGAAAATCAGCTACAAGATTCTTTGTCAGGGTACTCACTGTATCCTGCTATTTTCCCCCTAGTATCACCACTGCATGTGTAACAATAGCAAAAGTAGCTTCTAAATGCTACCTGCCCACTCTACTTCTGCAATAATCATAAGAACATAGGCTGTACTCGCTCAGACCAAAGTTCCATCCAGCCCAGTATCCTGTCTACCGACAGTGGCCAATGCCGGGTGCCCTGGAGGGAGTGAACCTAACAGGTAATGATCAGTGATCTCTCTCCTGCCATCCATCACCACCCTCTGACAAAGAGAGCCTAGGGACACCATTCCTTACCCATCCTACTAATAGCCATTAATGGACTTAATCTCCATGAATTTATCCAGTTCTCTTTTAAACCCTGTTATAGTCCTAGCCTTCACAACCTTCTCACTTAACTGTCTTATTTGTCTTAAAATACTAAACCTCTTCCAGGAACAGAATTTTAAGAAGCTGAAAGGAAATGATTTTTCTTTTTAAAACCTGGAAAAATGATCAAAGAGGTTAGGGGTCACATTTGTAGCTAAACTTGCATTGGGAGTACTTGTGGAGAGTTAGAACATCAACTTAATTTAAAACAAACCCTCAGCACCTTTATCACTGGTCAGAATGTGTCTGGATGTGTCTCTACCTTTAATGTAATGTAATCTAGTTCTTTTAAACTGAGCCTTCTTGAGTGGCAATTACTGAAAATGTGTTGGTTTGTATAGCTCCTTTTGAGAGCTTGTCAGGTGGCATTGTTCTAATTTGTATTCCTTCCTGACAAGATTTTTAAAAATTTCAGTTGTGCTATAGCCATTGCACCACCTCCCTAGGTAACCCATTCCAGTGCTTTACCACCCTCCTAGTGAAATAGTGTTTCCTACTATCCAACCTAGACCACCTCCACTGAAACTTGAGACTATTGCTCCTTGTTCTGTCAATACCACCACTAAGAACAGCCTAGCTCCATCCTCTTTTGAACCCCCCTTCAGGTAGTTGAAGACTGCTATCAAATCCTTCAGTTGTCTCTTGTGCAGACAAGCCCAGTTCCCTCAGCCTTTCCTGTTAAGTCATGTGTCCCAGCCCCCTAATCATTTTCATTGCCCTCCGCGGGGCTTGCTCCAATTTTGTCCACATCCTTTCTGTAGTGGGGGTGCAAAACTGGACACAGGACTCTAGCGGTGACTTCACCAGTGCCAAACCGAGGGGAATAATCACTTCCCTCGATCTGCTGGCCATGCTCCTACTAATGCAGCCCAATGTACCATTGGCCTTCTTGGCAACAAGGGCACACTGCTGACTCATATCCAACTTCTCACCCACTGTAATCCCCAGTTCCTGATCACCTTCCTCTCCTCCAAGTGCTTCAGAATAGTTTCCTTGAGACCTACTCCATGATCTTTCCAGGGACTGAGGTGAGGCTGACTGGTCTGTAGTTCCTTCTTCCCTTTGCAAAGGTGGGTACTATATTTGCCTTTTTCCGGTGGTCCATGACCTCTCCTATTGCCACGAGTTTTCAGAGATAATCGCCAATGGCTCTGCAATCACATCAGTCAACTCCCTCAGCACCCTCAGATGCATTAGGTGCGGCCCATAGACTTGTACATGTCCAGCTTTTCTAAATAGTGGTGAAAGAACAGGTTAAGGACTGAGGGTGACTCACCACCTTCCCATACTGTGTTGCCTAGGACAGCAGTGTGGGAGCTGACCTTGTCTGTGAAGACCACGGCAAATAACATTGAGTCTTTCAGCTTTTTCCACTTCTGTTACTAGGTTGCCTCCCCCGATCTTTAAGGGTCCCACACTCTCCCTAACCTTTTTCTTGTTGCTGACATACCTGTATAAACCCTTCTTGTTACTCTTCACGTTCCTGCACCCTCTTTTGGGGGCTAGAGAAATGCCATCTTGCTCTGATTGCAGAAAGTTCTTGCAGAGAGGATTTCCTTGGCTTGTCACCTTGACGATGTCACCCTTCTTCCTTTCACTGGCTCCCCCTTCTCTGCTATGTCAAACATAAATGACCTATTCCACATTCATAACTTAGACTAATGTAGATATCATGCCATATGTTCTTGAGCCAATGACTCTGCCTCCATTCCACTAACCATGCTAGTCTCTCTTGTCCACTTGTTAGATTTTCCTTCATGCTTTCTTCCTTCCTGTACTTTATTCCTGGAAAGAGTTCCCTTTTAAATGTCCACAAAGCCACATTTTCTTCCCGTAGATCCCTTCTTAATTCACTTCTGCTGTGATGTATACAATGTTCTCAACAGTGGTTAGGTAGCTGGTATGTTAACTGCTGCTTATTGCAAAAATCCTCACTCTTACCATTTGTTTTTCCACATCTGTGCTTACCTGTTCTCGTCTGGTACGTGCATCTGTTAAGCTGGTGTTTGGAGACTATTAGGTATCTGTACAGTGAGATCTTGATCTGGATTGGGGCCTCTTGGTGCTACTGTAGTACAAATAATAAAGGCCAGCGCAAGCTGCTGTCTCTTCTGTACTGCAGCAACAGAAATAACGAATGGTCTCTTTCTGTAGGAGTTCAGATAGCACTAAGCACAAAGTTTACTGCCTGTTCTAATATACTTGTTAGACAAGGGAAGCAGTTTGTGGGAAATCATAGTAATAAGTCAGAAGTCCTCGCTGCTGCTGCTGCTTCTATCTGTCTTGCAGAGCTAGAAGACAACCTTGGTATATAGTTGATGATGATATTCAGCACTTAGACGAGGGATCTCAAACTAATGACCACGAGGGCTACACAAGGACTAGTGCATTGGCCCGAGGGCTGCATCACTGACACCCCCCCCCCCATTGCTGCCCCCAGCTCTGCCCCACTCAATCCCTTCCATCAATCCCCAGCCCCCATTCCAACCCCTTCCCCAAAGTCCCCGCCCCAACTCTGCCCCCTTCTTGCCCCCAGGTGTGTGGCAGGAGCTCAGGGCAGGGAGTTCAGGTGCAGGTGGTGTGCAGCAGGGGGATCATGGCAGGGAATTGAGGTGCAGCAAGGGGTGTGGGATGAGGCAGGGAGCTGGGGTGTGGCAGGGGGCTCAGCATAGGGTTGGGGTGTGGTGAGCTCAGAATAAGGGGTTGGGCTGCAGGAGGGGTGCAGGATGCAGCAGGGGGCTTAGGGCAGGGAGCTGGTGTGTGAGGTAAGGGGGGGGTGAGAGGTGTGGCAGGGGATTGGGGTGCAGGGTTTGGTAGGGGACTCAGCGTGTGGTGGGGGGCTCAGGGCAGGGAGTTGGGGTGCAGGAGGGGGTTGGGCTGTGAGCTCGGCCTGGTGCTGCTTACCTAAAGCGGCTCCGGGGTGGCAGCGGTGCGCACTGGGGCCGGGGCAGGCTCCCCCCTCGCTCGCTCGCTCTGGAACCATGCCATGCTACTCCACTCCAGGAAGCGGCCAGTACCTCCTCCCTGAAGCTCCATTGACCGCAGTTCCCTGGTCCCGGCCAATGGGAGCTCCAGGGCACGGTGCCTGGAAGTGAGGGCTGCAGGGACGTGGTTCCGGCCGCTTCGGGGAGTGGTGCGGGGCTTGCAGAGCCGCGGGGGGGTGGGTGGGGGGGTGTAATACTGCGGGCCAGATCTGAAGTCCTGAGGGGCTGGATCCAGCCCACGGGCCATAGTTTGCCCACCCCCGGCCTGGAGGTAGGCAGAGGAGCAGGGACGTGGTGTGCCCTGGGTGGGTGCAGGGAGCTTGGTGGGCCATGTGTTTGAGACCCCTCACTGGCTGTCCTTTGTAGATTCTATCAAAGCTTCTGTAATAGAGCCCGTCACTATAGCGTGTGAACGCCTTCAGAGTTGGTCTGTTTTTGGATATAGAACTAACTTTCCTCCCTACTACACTGAAATTATGACTCAGGAGTCGTTTCAGTATCTCCCTGCTACCAACCAAAAGGATGCAGGGTTCTGCTAATTTTGAGTAGTTACGTGTTTTTTTTTTTGTTGTTTTTTTTTAAAGAAACTCACTAATGTAAGTCAGCTTTTTTTTCCATTCATCAGCTCCTTTATGGTGCAGTGTGCTGTGAATTAAGTCATCACCTAGGTATGAATCAAGCTGTCATTTAATGTGGCTAGAGCTCTCCAGACCATCCTCTAAACTTGGAGTGGGAAGAGCAGAGGTGAAAGTACCTATAGGAACTTACCGCTGTAGGACTGGCCTGGGGGCCTGCTCCTCCCCCGGAAGGGGCTGGGCTGGGGAGGGGGGGTCAGAGCCAGCCCTGGGCCTGCTCCATACTGGTAAGTATCTATAGCTGTTCCCTTTGTCGGTTGGCAGCCATTGGGGTGTGTGTAAAAAGGGGCAGCACTGTTAAAGCGTTGCCGCAGCAAAGGACCGGCTTTAATGGTGGTGCCCTTCCTCCACCCAGTTGGTGGCCCTGTGGGTAGGGCCTGTACAGGCAGGGCCACCGACAGGGCAGGCAAAAGAGGCAGGGACTTTAAAGCGCTTCCATGGCAGCACTTTAATGTGGGGTGAAAATGGGTCGGCACGGCTTCCTGCCGGTGCGCTGTTCCGGCCCACTTTCACCCCTGGGGAAAAGGGAAAAGGTGGGGTGAGAATGTGAGCCTCTTACAAGTCAGAAAAGGAATCCGACAAATGGGACCATGGTTCAGGCTATTACTTCTGTAGTAAGACCTGTTAAAGTTCAGGGTGGCTGTTTCCCTTGAGGCTTTTGCGTTCGTTTTCAAAGTATGACTAAAGGAACAGTGATGTAGCTGAAACAGCCTACGCTTATGGAGATGCCAGGCATTCGGTTTTAAAAGCACACCTTCAAGTTACCACGTTTATTTAAATATCTATATTTTGCCAGTAGAAAACTGCTGGCATGTCACTGTCATGAACCATCTGAGCAGCATCATGTGTAGGTATAACTAACCTAACATGCTGAGAGAAGAATGTCTCCTTACAATGTTTTGTAAAGTAATTGTACACTAGGACTAGGAAACCAATACAAAGTTTTCAGATTGGAATAAAAATCCTCAAAACAATTTCCATAAGCGGTGGTGTAACTGTTCAGCCCTTCCTGTAATAAATTCCAGACCCAATCTGCTGCTTATTGCCTGTTAGCTGCTTCCCCCTAGCTTTCTCACCTTTGTCCACAGCTTTAAACAGATGAGTTCAGCTATTTATTAATGCAGTAATTTGAACACGAACAGAATGGTAGCATCAGTATTTATTTGGTTTTTTTGTTTTTGTATGGTAGTGAAATGGAGACTTCAGATAATTCTAGTTTTTAGATAGCTAGCTAATCTGATGTGGTGTTAGTCTTCAGAAACCATATTTTTGTTCTTTAAATAACCAGTGCTTCTAGATTCAGAATTTTCTCCCCCAAAAGAATTGCTGCCTGAACTGATGGTGAGAGATAGAGTTGTATAACACTGCAGCAGTAGTGCTTTGGTTTACACTTACAATTCTATAAATAATTCTGTTCCCTTGCTGCTTTCAGCAGGGGGAAGGCTGCTTATGAAAGAGGTGACTGCATCAAGACCTGCCCTGTGTTTTTAGCTGAACATGTGACTGTGGCTGTCTCACTCGGGAAAACTTAGCTGATACAAATTCTGAATTGCATATGAAGAGATGGAATCAAGGTGGTTATTCAGTGAATGACTCATGAATGTTCAGAGGTTAGGCTGATCTTTATTTAAAATACTATCTAAAAATATTTAGTTAAACATGAGTGGAATGAAAAGGATGCTTCTAAAGCAAACCATTTCCTATCTACTGTGAATGAAAGGGTGACATACTAGGTTACATGGCATACCTGAAAGGTTGAATAACTGCATCTACTCATTTCACTTCAGTTTGCTTTGTGGCTTTACATGTATAAAGGAGGAGGTTGAATTGCTCATCAAAACCTGTCAACTTAATAGAACTTGACAAACTGTCTGAAGAATGCAGATAATAGTAGGGGAAGCTGAGATTAAAATATATTTTGGTGTATATTCCGTTGTGGCTTCTGTCTTTGAGTGATTGGCTATATATAAAATATTCACTTACCATTATGTTTGAGTCAGACTCTGAATAAAGTAAACATATGATCAAAGTAGAGCAGTGTTTAAAAACAAGTCTGGAGAACTACATGCATTGCCCTTTTCCATTCAGCCATTGCATAGCACGGTAAATCAGCTCTTAAGAAGCTGAGTCATTTTTATCCAGATCATTGAAGTTCAAAACACCATTCCATAGATCAATCAAGATTTGTCTGGAATGTGTAGAGAATTCAATCTTAGGCTGATGCAGCGCTTAGTAAATGACATCACTCTCCAGACTTCTGAATTAGGTAAATAGTGATGTTGCTAACATGGAGTGCTTTTTCACAATATTGCTATCAAGGCCCGGCACAAATTCTAGTGGGTAGAAGCTTACTCATGACTTGCTAAAATATCCTAAACAGCTGATTGGATTGCACTCTGCACTGCATCTGGGAGCAAGCTTCCCTACCCAGGTTCACAGACATGTGCTAGTGTGGCTTGTGTTAGAGTGCTAAATGTCTTTGTAGGTGGTGGTTTGACATTGTGACTCAAGTCTACCCCTTTGAAAGCCTGAGAACCCAAATGCCAGCCCAAGTCCCAACATCAAAGCATAGTCTATGCACTTATTTTTAGTGCAATAGTGAGCCCCACTAACACAGGTCTGTGAACTCAGGGTGCGAGGCTTGTTCCCAGATGCAGTAGAGACATACCCTTAGTATCTAATGTAGCCTGCCTGTTTTCTCTGTCCCCACCATACCAGACACCACAAGTGGGGCCCTCAGCCTGAAAAACTTCAGATGCTATTGTTGGGTCCTGTTCAGTGTTACACTGTAGTGACTGCCTAAACTTCAGTTTTCTGCAATAAATGCTGCTAAGTTTTGGGAGTTTGTGCCTTTAAAAAAACAAAAACAAAAAACAAAAAAAACCCATCTATAGTTGAGTATTGTTCCCTCTCAATGGGTGCATGAATATAATTTTTATGAAGGCCGCTGTAAATTGTCTAACTTGACTACTGGTTTAATGAGAGAACACAATGTCCCAGTATGAATGGTAGTTGCAATCCATTCCTAACAGCAATGCTACTGCTATGATTAAGCAAGTAGAAATGTTATCCAGTTGTGCCTGAATGTGTACTGAAAAGTACTTTTCTCATCTAACCAACAGGTAGTGCAGGCTGTGCGCATAAACTGAGGCTTTCAGAGGCTTAAGGATCATTCCTGAAGTTGCTCAAAGTAAATTTTGGCAGATATTTCATCATGGATTCAACAGAATGAGAACTCAGCCACTAGACTAACAAACTTTTTTCGGGGTCTCATGCTGCTGCTTTGTTTGAAGAGGATTAACTACACTCTTTCAAAGCCCCTCCTTAAAACACATTTGCAAAAGACCTATTAAACCATATCCCTTACTTTGCTGAAGCACGGAGTAGATGATAGAACAGAAGTGGGCAAAGTACGGCCCGCGGGCCAGATCCGGCCCGCGGGCTCCTCCAAACCGGCCCCCGAGGTCTGGCTGGGGAGGCTGCTCTTGCCCCTCCCCCGCGGCCTCAGCTGCTGCACTGGGGAAGTTGTTCCCCCGTTGGCCCCCTCCCGCGTGGCCTCGGCAGGACACGGTAGGGAAACTGCTCCAGCCCCTCTTGCCCTGTCTCCCTCCCCCGCGGCCCAAGAGGGCCGCGTGAGCAGCGCTGTTGGGCGGGGCTGCGCGACAGCGTGTCCAGCTCCCGGCCAGACATGTTGCGCGCTCTGGGAGATCAGCGCAGCCGTGTGTCTGGCTTTGGGCCAGACACGCTATTCTAGGCAGCGGCGAGGTAAGAGGACCAGGGCCAGGCAGGTTACCTAAAGGGGCAGAAGGTGGTGGGGGGGAGGGAGGAGGTTGGATGGCACATGGGAGTCCCAGGGGGCCTGTTGGGGGTGGAGGTATAGATAGGTGTCAGGGAAAAGGAAGCTTGGATAAGTGGATAGGGTCCTGGGGGGTGAGTAAGGAAAAGGAGACCTGTGGAGGGGGTGGTCAGGGGCGAAGGAGCAGGGGGGCTTGAGGTGGGGTCTTGGGGTGGTGGCTAAGGGCAGGGGGTCTCTGGAGGGGGCAGTCAGAGGACAGGGAGCAGGGGGGGCTTAGATAGGGGGTGGGGCTCTGGGGGGCCATTAGAGTAAGGGATCTCCAGATAGGGCGATGGGTTGGGGGTTCTGAGAGGGGGTAGTCAGGGGGCCAGAAGTGAGTGGGAGTTGATAGGGGGCGGGGCCAGGCTGTTTGGGAGGGCACCGCCTTCCCTACCCGGCCCTCCACACAATTTTGAACTCCGATGTGGCCCTCAGGCCAAAAAGTTTGCCCACCCCTGTGATAGAATATTTTTAAAGTGGAACTAGAACTAATGAGGCGTATACTAAGCTTCACTGCTTTTTTCCAGCCATGTGCACCTGTTTTCTAATCTACATGAAGAAATGGGTCATTGAAGGAGGAGGCTACTTCTTGATGCTTTATACCTAAACACCTTTCAGCTATAACTCAAAATGCTTTAGAGACATCAAGTATCTGTTTCCCATATTGGGAGTGGGGTTGGCAGCTTAAACTCAGGAGTGGTTTGTGACTTGCTCAAGGTCACGCAGCATACTGACAATCTGGAATATAAATTGCCTTTTTACTCCTGGATCCTGCCTTCAAATAATATCGGTCAATGACAACAGCTACACACCTTGTTTTCGTAAGAAAGCAGTGGCTAGATAATAGAGCTGCAAGTGAAGGGTCAGGGAAAACCCAGATGACCTGGCAAATCCTGCACTGAACCTAGCTGGGAAGCTGTAAGGTTCCACCTTGTCTTTCAGCATGACTAGAATGGGCCTGTTTCATTTCCCCCATATAATGTTACACAAATCAGTGGATGCTAGTGCTTTGGCAGTACTAAGGTATTGATCAGACTCGGTTAGTGGAGTTCCGCTATACAGTTTCTCATGCTTGGGTTTGTTTAGTCTGGAGAAAAGACTGAGGGGGCACATAAAAGGATGCTCCAATGAGGAGGGAGAGAGAAGTTGTTCTTTCTAACTCCTAAGGATAGGACAAGAAGCAATGGGCTTAAATTGAAGCAAGGGCAGTTCAGATTGGACATTAAGAAAATCTTCTTGTCAGTGGTTAAGCACTGGAATAAATTGCCTAGGGAGGTAGTGGGTTCTCAGTCATTGGAGATTAAGAGCAGGTTAGACAAGTACCTGTCAGGGATGGTCTAGATCAGGGGTGGGGAACCACCCGTGGGCCTTATACGGCCTGCCAAATCATTCCGTCCGGCCCGCAGCGGGGCCGGGGCTGAGTCAGGCACTGGGGCGTGGGGAGAAGACGCGCTGCAGCCGCCGGCCAAGGATGCGCGCGGGCTGCCAGGTGGGGGCGGCTCCGCGGTCGGCGAAGGGGCCGGGAAGCGCCTGGGGGAGCTGCCGGCCAGGGACGCGCGTGGGCTGCCAGGCGGGGGCGGCTCCGCGCTGAAGGTAGGGGCCGGGAAGCGCCTGGGGGAGCCACCGGCGCCGCGCAGCCACGGTTAGCCGGGTGGTGAAAGGAGGAGCCGCGGGGAGCTGAGGGTCAAGGGAGCGTGGGGGGGGGGGGGAGGCTGGGCTGGGGGGCAGGCAAGGGGGCGGTGGGGGGGGAGAGGGGCAGGAGACTAGGCTGGATGGGGTGGGTGAGGCATGGGTGCGGGAGGGAAGGAGGTTTGGTGGGGGGAAGGCTGGGCTGGGCGGGTCAGGCATGGGGGGTAGGAGGCTGGGTTGGGAGGGGGGAGGAGGTTAGGTTCGGTGGGATGGGCCGGGTCAGGCAGGGGTGGGGGAGGAAAGGCGGTTAGATGTGGGGAGGCTGGGCGGGGGTAAAGGAAGATCCCCCCCCCCCCTACACCCAGGCTGATAGCGGGAGCTGACTGGGGCAGGCGGCAGGACCCTGGCTGGCAAGGGGCCAGCGGGGAAACCCCAAAGCAGTGCAGGGCTAAGCACTCCGCCTGCCACTGCTTTGGGGTTTCCCCCGCTGGCCCCTTGCCAGCTGGGGGTCTCAGCTCCTGTTGCCAGCCTGGGCTTCCTGGGGGGGGGGGGAAGCAGCCCGCAAATGACATTATAAATTACCCTTGGCAGAAAAAAGGTTCCCCACCCCTGGTCTAGATAATACTTGGTCTTGCCTTGAGTTCAGAGGACTAGAAGACCTCTTGAGGTCCTTTCCAGTACCATGATTCTATGCTACCTATAGCTAAGGATAAGTTTAAAGCCTATTGGACCCTGTCCTATTTTTTGTCAGCTTCAAAGTTCTTGTGTAGTCACCTCGAAGACTTAATTATATTCTTGTCAGAGTAAGAAAACCATTCTACTAAACTACCACCACTTTTGGCAATGCTTAAGTGATCATGGAAGTATTCCAGTCAAAGCATGCAAATGAGTTTGAAATTCTTTGAGGCTTCCTGCCTCCATTTGCCAAGCCTAACTTTCAAAGCAAAACATCAGTGGATGATTCTTGGGAGCTTGGAAGAGGATGGGGATCTCTGAAGTATGTTGTGCTCAGTATCCATCTGTAAAAACATACAGGCCACAAATGTACTTTGTCCCCTCCCTCAAATGAACCAAAAGACTTGTAACTGACACTCAAGCTTGGAGAACAAGTCTTTGGGGTGACCATAAAAAGGTATTTCTATTATAGGAAGGGAGGGAAATAGTAAGACATAATGTAGAAGAATTTGAGCAGAGATAGGATCCAAGGACCAGTTAAGCAATGGGCAGGCTTGTAAATTACATATATTTGGGGGAAGCATTCAGGATTGATGATTGCTCCAAACAAATATGCTGCTACTGGTCAAATTTCAAAACTAAATGAATGATTAAATAGATTTAAATTCTTGCAAGTGTGGGAGGGTAGATGGGAATCAAGTTCAACGATATTTTGTGACCAGTTATGCAGAATGCCAGATACTAGATTACCATAATAGTCACTTTGAGTCCGAACTGAGTCCAAAATATGTTGATCAATCTAAACCTTAACTCAAGCACTTCAAATGTTTCCTTTTAGATTTGTGATACCTTACTTTGTTGGGGTGGAGGGGACAATAAAGTCACTCTGTAAATGTCTCTTGCTAAAAGGTTGCTTTCGTTTCGAATCACTGTTTTTACTGTGACGTTAGCTGTATTTTGTTAAATGATCTTTGGTTTAAGGTTTCTACACCAGCTACAGAACATGTGCTGTAGAGCCACTAGGTTGGTGACTTGTAGTACAGAAGGAACCGAATAACTCCACCATTTTTCTTTCCTGTGTCCCTAATTGCAGTTTTTCCTTTTCTCCTGCTGGTGCTGCTGAAAAGTGTGCGTATTACTAACATTGTGAATGTGAACATAGCTCACTTTGAGCCTGGGATATAACTCTTTGAACAGTTCACTAGTCCAGCCCAGCTTTGAAATAGGCCCTTGCTTTGTCCTGTTCTTATTGGTAGTGTATATTGCTGAGCCAGTAAGCCTTTGCATTGAAAAATGGGCATTGCAGAGTTGGCTTGGTTAATACAGGCAACGGTAGCCATGTGCTGATCCCAGTGCTGACAAAGCAACAAGAATAAATAGCTTGTTAGGGGAAGGACATGGTTTCAGGAGTATGCAGTTGACCTATTGTCAAGGGGGGGCATATGATTCTGCTTTCAGCATACCTCTGCCCTTTTAAACAGCTCTACAGCAAGCTGTCAAAAGTAAAATATTTTGAAGATATATTTGCTATATTTAAGGCTGAACACCCATGTAATGTGAGGATGCTGACCATGAGTTACCACAGTAAATGTAGTTTTACTGCAGATGGTGCCTTTAGTTGACCCCTTGAATTTCAAGAGCCGTTTATCCTTGACTCATCAGTATTTGAATCAGCCATCCTATAATTCATATCTAGTAGCAATATTTAGTTGGGCAACACTGTGAACTATCTCTAATAAAATTCCACTCAAGGGTAGAAGTGACTTAATTGAAAGCTTCTTTAAGATCCTAAACACTCTACTGGTTTGTCCCCAGACTAAGTTCTGATTCGCTCAGGAGTTGTAAATGAAGATGAAGAGCTGTAATACATCGTGAAGACTAAAATAGCTGTGTTTGACTTCTCTGACACAAAAGGGAGAACATTTTTTAAAAAAATGTTCCTTCTCTTTGAGTTAGAGTACAGAGAAATGACAGACTAGCAGCTCAGGTCTTCACCCATTCCTTGTTCATGACACTTGGAGGAAAGGACCAAATATGGCTCAGTTTACACAGATCCCCACCCCGAGATAGCCCATGCATGAGAAATGAAGAAAATGTCACTTGTGATCCATTCTCCTCTCGAGGACTATATTTTACCTTGATTATCATAAGAATGGTGCAGCTGTGACTTTGAACTTGATCGGAATGCAGGATTGCTGCCTTATTTGTCCCCTTTCTGTCGATTTTTTACACTGCCCAAAGCCATAAGAATATTTAAGTCACAAAAGTCATAATTGCCCATAAATATGAATTTAAGACCTAGTGTTTACTGAAAGTGGGCATTTTCTATAGGCCATTTCTTGCTTGTAAAACTTAAAATCTACAAATGAAGTTTTACTATTATTGTCTTGTGTAATGTTGCTATTATAATAATTCCTGGAGGCTCTAATCAGAATTTGGGCTCCATTGTATTTGGCACTGTGCAAACCTATAACATGGTTCCAGTCTCAAAAAGCTGGTAACTTTAATATAAAAGGTTCACTTTGTGTTAAGTGACCTACAAACTGCTATACAAAAAAGGGCTTGTCCATTATTTAAAAATGTATAAAGGACACTTTTTTTCAACAAGGTTTTTACCTGGAAGATGCTAAGTGTCTAGATGGGTTGTCCTAGCGGACCTTGTGGATGAGTAACAGTAGGCAACCTAGTCTTTGTGTGCATCATGAACTCCTACATCTTAATTGTAGAAGAGCAAGGGCTCTAGGTGTTCAACAAAGGGTTATCATGGAAATTTTAAGCTTTTTGGTGGTGTTTGTATAAACAAAAACCAACAGTTTGACTAAAAATTCTTTCATCCTTTCAATAGCTTAATTTTAATTTCCTGTGATGTTTTGTTTCACTAGATCACTAGTCTTCCAAATTAGACTGATGTGAATTGCAGGCCACCTTTATAATCACACAGCAACAAAATGTGATACAAACCCAATTTTTTTCTTTTATGGGTTATCTTTGGGAGTGCATACCCTGTTTAAATAGTTGCTTTCTAGTTCTATGTAATGGACATGTTCATTCAGGATACCCAGAACTAATTTGGCTGTCTTGTTTTGAATTCAGTCAATCACTTGTTTTTTCTAATGCGCATAGTTGAAAGCCAAGCTGTCTAATAGAACCCTGACTAGGTGCTTTGTGCTTGTATTTTTTTTTAGTTAAATGTGATGTGTTTTGAAAAGTGAAGTAAATTATGGGTGCAGTCAGGTGCTATACTGGGAACTTGTGTTCAGGTATGATTTCAATTAAGACTTGAAACTTGGCCAGAGGTGAAAAGCTTTTGTATAACTCACCACATACATCACTTGGAACAACTTTTTATTGGAGAGCCTTGCAAAGACTGCACTCAACTTGACAGCATTTGTGTGTGTAATACAATAGCTTTTTGCATGTCGCATCGGATCAATTCCAGAATTCCAGGGAACATTCTAGGCATCAGTGAGCAGAATGTAGTTGATTTTAGGGGAAATGGGTGATACATGGAGCTATCTATCATCTGTTTAACACAGTCACTGCTTAAGTACCTCTGCAGTTGTCTATAGATCAAACCACTGGTGTCTGGCACCCATTTAGTACCTTCTAGCATAACAATCCCTCTGCTTGTGGTCCTGATAGTACTTAGCATGTGATGCCCTGGATGATTTACCTCCCAGACAGAAGAGAAATCTGTGCTCTCCCTGCTGGAAGCCGTGCGAGGTGGATTCTCAGCCAGCAGGAATAGCCAGAAGAAGTGAGAGGAAGGAATGAAGTGTCCTCTGTCCTAGTGCCCTTCCTGGTCCTTAAGGGTAGGACACCAGTCATCCACTCCTTTCCAATCCAAGGTTGCAGGGAGACACTAAGCCATTGGCATTGGTGAAAGTGGGAATGGAGAGAATAGAGACCCTGCTGTGGTCGGAGATGGAAATGGGCGAGCGGGTGGGGGTTGGGGTGGAGACAGAACCCCAAGCATGGTGGGGAGAAGGCAGGACCCTACGAAGAGAGGAAGAGAGGGGGGGAAAGCCAAAGCATCAGAGGCAGTGGGGATATTTTGCAGGTTTCCTGAAATAGAGGGGTATTGGAAGGATGGTAATACAGGGAACTTGTGGAATGTAAAGAAGTAAGGAACCCCTGCTGTGTTTAGCAAGCCTGGCCTATGCAAGCCACAAAGGGTATGGCTAGACTATAGATTATAGCGTGTTTTTTTGTAGCGCTTCCCAATTAAGCGCAATAGGTATCGCACTAGAGCCTGTGCAGATTGAAACCCTGTAGCGCTAAAGAATGGATACATTTGTAGCACTTCTGGCGGCAGTGACAGTAGCGGGATAGGGCAGGTATCCCAGCATTCAGCTGGGTGCAACCTGCTTTGGTGACTGGGAAACTGGGAACATGTGCATAGGGAGGGAACTTCAGGCTGTCAGTTCCGCAAACATTTCCAGGGGTTATTCGGGGTTTCTCAAACTGGGGGTCGGCGACCCCCTGGGGGGTCGCAGAGCGCTCCCCGGGGAGTCGTGAGCTCCTGCCGCCGCAACTCGCGGCGGGGGGCCGGCGGGGATCAGGGCAGGGGCGGGGACCCGGCAGCCCTGCCCACAGCGGCGGGGACACGGGACAGCGGCTGGGAGCGCGGCAGGGCTGCCGCCGGCAGCCGTGGGGAACCGGCAGCCCTGCCCGCAGTGGCAGGGACACGGGACAGCGGCTGGGAGCGCGGCAGGGCTGCCGCCGGCAGCCGTGGGGAACCGGCAGCCCTGCCCGCAGTGGCAGGGACACGGGACAGCGGCTGGGAGCGCGGCAGGGCTGCCGCCGGCAGCCGCGGGGAACCGGCAGCCCTGCCCGCAGTGGCGGGGACCCGGGACAGAGGCTGGGAGCGTGGCAAGGCTGCTGCTGGCAGCCGCGGGGAACCGGCAGCCCTGCCCGCAGCGGCGGGGACCCGGGACAGAGGCTGGGAGCGCGGCAAGGCTGCCGTGGGGACACGGCAGCCCTGCCGCCCGCAGCGGCCGGGGACACGGGCGGGCCGGTTTTTCTAATTACAAAGGGAATGTGGGGGAGGGTCTGACGTGGGGTCACCTGAGGATGAGACAGAAGAGTTTTAAATGCTGGCCAGAGAGGCTGTAATGGGAATTCTGGGCCAGGATGCAGGAGGCTGGAGGCTCATTAACGTGCAATGGGTGTTCACATTCGTAACCTTGCGCTATAGCGCTAGCGCAAAAAGCCTTCTGACTCTCGAAAAGGAGGTTTAATACTTGCGCTTTAAACAGTGAGTACATGCGCAAAATCTCACTTTGAAGTGTGTACGTTACGAAAATTATAGCGCTACTGGAGGGTTTTAGCACTGCAAAGCGCCAGTCTAACCATGCCCAAAGTGTGTGACCCACTCCTTTGTATTAATGGCAAGTCAGCCTTGCTAGTTTAATAGTAATGTTGGTCTTGCAGGTTCTGAAGTTGGATAGCATCAAGGTGCTTTTTCTTCTTGACTAACTTGCTAAGTGGACTGTTAATACTTAAGATGACCTACACTACATGTTTTTCAGGATGTAGTCTTAAACACCACATTTTAATAATCCAGGCTTAATGTGGAAGAGCAAATCCATTAGGTGAGTTTTAAAAAGGTGTGATGTACCAGCCAGCAATAAAAGGCATTTTGTGGGATTAGATATTAAAATTAACACAGCAGTGGTTTGTATAGTTCCTCTACTTCTGTTGGCCTTGTGCCTCATGTTAAGTATGTGCCTTGCAGATAAACAAGGTACCGTATTTTTCGCCCTATAAGACGCACTTTTTCTTCCCCAAAATGGGGGGGGAAAAGTTGGTGCGTCTTATAGGGCGAATGTGCGCCCCGGTTCCCCCCTCCCCGCCACGGGCGGGCTGCCGGGAGCGTCCCGATTCCCCCCTCCCCGCCGCGGGCGGGCTGCCGGGAGCGTCCCGGTTCCCCCCTCCCCGCCGCGGGCGGGCTGCCGGGAGCGCTCCTGGCAGCCCGCCCGCGCGGCGGGGACGGGAGACCAGCGCGCTCCCGGCAGCCCGCCCCCGCGGCGGGCTGACGGGAGAGCGGTGTGAAAAAAGCGGCGCTTTTTGTGTGGTGGTGGGTTTTTTTGTTTTTTTCCCGGCTTTTTTATTTAAAAACTCGGGGGCATCTTATACGCCGGAGCGTCCTATAGGACGAAAAATACGGTATATAGTTGGAAGCCTGAGTTTCCTGCTTACTTGCAGCATACTCAGTGGTCACTGCACTGTTTACCTATGCTATAAATGTTAGTGTGTGGGTATCTGTGGAAGTACCATGTATACTTTGGCCATTGATATTTGAGAACTAGTCCCATGGTCTGATATGAGCAGACAACTGAAGTCCACCAGTACATAATAAATCATTGATGGGAATTCTCTGCCTTAGTTTCTCTCAACTGAAATACCCAAACTTTCAGTTGTCCAGATGGGAATTTCCCATCTATTTCAAAATCTTGTTATTCTGGCACAGTCTGCCCATGTTTATGAATATGAAAACATTTCATTTGCACTGGGCAAATGGGTGAGTACAATGCTGCTTCCATTTTTTTTTTTTGTTTGTTTGTTTGTTTGTTCCGGTGTGGAAAGACTGGGTTACTGATAGCATAAGAGAACTGTGGCTGGGACAGAAGTGGAAAATCATCAATGCAATATTCCAGTTAACTGCTGGGAAATGTCAAATATGTGTGTGTGTGTGTGGGGGGGTTAAGTGAAAACCTAAAATTAACAAACATTTGCTGCAATAACCCTTTCTGTAAACAGGCACTTTGAGCTTTTAGTAGCGGTTAAGTCCTTTACACATGAAGGAATTGGATGTAATCCAAACTATTGGTGACAGTTGTGCATGCTGTGTGATAAACTAAAGTAGTAGTTCTCAACCAGGGGTATATGTACCCCTGGGGATATGCAGAGGTCTTCCAGGGGGTACATCAGCTGATGCAGATACTTGCCTAATTTTACAACAAGCTACATAAAGAGCACTAGCTAAGTCAGGACAAACTACAATTTCATACAGACTGAGTAGTTTATGCTGCTCTAATACTATACACTGAAATGTAAGTACAATATTTATATTCCAATTGATTTTATAATTACATGGTAAAAATGAAAAAGTAAGAAATTTTTCAGTAATAGTGTGCTGACAGTTTTTGTATTTTTAGGTCTGATTTTTGTAAGCAAGTTATTTAACTGAAATTAAACTTGGGGTACACAAGACAAATCAAACTTCTGAAAGGGGTACAGTAATCGGGAAAGATTGAGAACCACCGAACTAAAGAGAAATTTGTTACAACAGTAGCCCTTACAGTATCTCTTACCTCTGACCTGCAGTAGCTAACATGTTTGAGTTTTATGCTTTCTCCTAAGCTTACCTGAACAGCAGTACTTTGTGTAGTAAGGTTTGTTTCTAAACGGGGTTTACTGACCACTACTAAGAATAAAACAATTGACATAGATGGAGACTAATGGCTTGTTTGGACTACCGGGATTGTGAATAGTTGTGCGTGATCAAGTGCTGTGCTGTAACTCTCCTGTGATGCTTTGGGTGCAAACTGAAAGGTTCCAAGGTCACCTTAACATAATCCTCTTCAAACAGGAGTTGAGTGCCTTTTCAAGGAGGCAGAGGTTGAGTTGAAAGTATCTGAAACTTTTGACATTTCTAGTGATGTTTTTTTTTATATAAGTGAGTCAGTGGGCAAAATATTTCTAAACTGCCACCGCCTGCCCATGTCCCTCCATACCACCCTATTAAGAAACCTATGTAGCTAATGAGGTATGTCGTGGTATGAAGAAATAATTAGCTCTTTTGGAAAACTACTAAATGTTACTTCTAGTGTAAGTGGTGGCCGAGTGTATTCATTGTGCACTAGTATCTTCACACTCCGAGATGCGAGGAACATCATACATTCAGTGCACATGCACACTCCCCCTCCTGGAACAGTGTAAACAGTGTACGATTTTTTTTTTCCGGTTAGGCTGTCTGCTGCTCTCACCTGAGAGGAAGCTAAGTATCCGTGGTGCTGTATCATAGCTCATAAAGAGTGTTGGAAATAAAAAGCAAGACCGAACATTTTATTATAGGAAATGTAACTTTTAAATTCTCTTCAGAGGTCTAGTGCACCCGCAGCTCCAATTGACTGCTGTTGAAAGGGCTGGTCCTTTGCACATCTGAAAATTGGCTCAGTAGTCTTCTGAGTAATGGTTTTTTTAACACACACCCCCAAACAAATTTTAACTGTTGTGATAGAATAACCTGTTCATATTAAAGGACAGTGGTATGTAAATATTTTGGATGGAGTAAGTAATCAACAATTCTAGAAATTAAAATAACAGTAATTATCACACTCTATCCGTATTGATTGGCTCTCTGAATTCATATAAGAACTGACATTTAAAAACAAATATACAGTAAAAGCCATTTGATCCAGCACTTCAGAAATGCTGGTTTAGAGGGTTTTTCCCCCCTTTGATCTTTAAAAGTCCGGGTTATAATCTGGTTGGTATGGAGCCGGCAGGGAGTTGGAATGTGGGAGGGGGTGCGGAACATGGGCTGTCGGAGGGAGTTTGCATGTGGGGGTGTGTGCAAGGTCCGGGGGGGCCCGCTCACTTTCAGCAGCTCCCTACAAGCGGTGGACTGTCCCGCTGCTCTTAGGTGGAGGCGTGGCAGGTGGCTCTCTGTGCTGTTCCTGGCCAATGGGAGCTGTGGAGGCAGTGCTTGGGGTGGGGGCAGAGCGGCCTGCTACACCTCCATTAGGAAGCAGCTGGGACAGGTCGCTGCTTGTGTGGAGCTGCCCAAGGTGAGCTGTCCCCGGATCCGACACCTATACCCCAAGCCTCCTCCCACACCCCAACCTCCATCCCCACGTCCAAACTCCCTACCTCTTAATTAACTGGCATTTTACACTTACTGGCACCTCCAATTCCCTCAATAGGCTGGATAAAACAGCTTTTACTCTAATATATCTAAATGGTTAACTTAGCTGACAGCTGCTTTGAGGTTTCCCTTGAATGGCTTCCCTTTGTGCACATGCTTTGTTTGTCACATTTTAAATATGAAAATATAGAGTAGCAGGAAAATGCAGGCAAAGCCAAATATTGTACTGAAAATATGGAACACTGACCTCATCTGGAACATGTAGGGCAATAAACAGGAAGCAGTCAACTAAAATAGCCTTGCTTTTTCTACAAATGTATTTAAATTGCATGGTATGGTGTCAGCAATCTAGCTGAAGAGACTGTATATGTCCAATAATTACATAGGCTGGAATCTGCAGCCAACCCATTTTATCAAGCATAATATCATAGTGATGTTTAATTTACCCCTTAGTATCTCTTAACTGACATGTGCCTCAGAACTGGCAAAACAGAACAATAATCCTGACTTCTACTTTACATCCTCAAGTGTTTCCAAGAGCTGTAGTGATGGAAGTCAAGTGTTCAAATCTCTGAAATCTAGGATTTGCGCTGGTCACTTACTATAGTTGGTTTTAAGGTAAACTTAAAATGGCATAACAGCTTGCTGGGGGAGGGAGGGCACATGGGGAGATGTTGGGCATCAAACTTAATGTTTTTTCCTGATTTGTGTCTTGGGGCTTTTTGGGTGTTCACTCTAAATATAAATTCCACTTGGAGGTTAGGTCTAATTCAGGGATTCTCAGTTTTCCTGATCGCGACCCCTTTTTGTAAATCTGATTCCCTTCGCGGCCCGGTGGTATGTCCGCCAAAAAGCCATGGAAGTGAAAGCTTCCGATTTTCGGCGGACACACTATGTTTGTGTCTGTGTCCACCAAAAGCAGAAGCTTTCACTTCGTCGGTTTTTTGGTGGACACAGCCCGGTGTTTCGGGCTGCTGCCGAAATGCTGCCTATGGCATTGACAGGTCATGACCCCCTGAGAATCTTCCCGTGACCCCCTGGGGGGCTTGTGACCCCCAATTTGAGAGACATTGGTCTAATTTAACCTGAGACATGCTGCCTCAGATCTGTGCCACTCTGACAAGATATACGGTAGAACCTATCTTAACACACTTCAGGGTATGTCCCGTAAAAAGTATTCAGATATCCTCCATTCTTCACAGGTCAGTGGGGGTTGTATAAATGTATTTGCCACAAGGAACAAACTCACTCAAAAATAGTGATAGTGAGCTTAATATATGGTCCTTTGGTCTTCTGACTTATTTAATTGAGGAAATATTTTAAATGACAGTTTGTGGTGATGCTGGATTCTCAGCTGTGGTGATTAGTGAATCTTCGCCAGCTATGTGGCAGCTCGCCCCGAAACTCCTGGCTTCCGTCACCCATTCAAATGAAATGCATTAATAATGCTCAACCGGTGGAAAGCTGCTTTAAACTGATCTCTTCTGTTAGGAAAGTAAAATGCTGAGTAATACCTGGAAACCTGTTTGTAAACACGCTAATGAATGTCCTGGATAAGAATTCAATTTCACTGTCCAAGCTATTGAGCAGGAGAAGAAGAGGTGAAAGTGATCACTGTAAAATTCCCCAATTTTTTTAGCTCATTTTGGGTTTCCCCAGGGCACTTAATCCTTCTGACTACAGCTTGAACAGCTGGCAGTGAAATCCTGACCTCTAGTGCAAAAAAAATAAAATCTATTCACTGGAAAAGCAAATGTCTGTATCTGGGTTGCTACACTAGAGCATCTCTGTACTTAGTACTTCAATTTAACTAAACAAAATAGAGCAGTGAATAATTGCTTGGTGTCAAATTCTGGAGCCTTCTGATCTTTTGTAACTGGTTACAATGTAAATTAAATCTATCAATTGCCTACACATCAAAAACTGGTTCCCATGATGTATACTTTTTATCTTCTACCCCAACAGTGTTGTGTGGCACTCCACAGCAGTGGTTTTCTAACCTTTTTTTCCCCCTCGTGACCCAGTGGAAGAAAATTGTTGCCTGTGACCCAACATAATTATCTTTTTTGACTAGTTTTCACAAAATCATATGTCAATACATCCCCTCTTAATCCACTTTACATAACTAACACTAGACCCTAGCCTTAGTTAGCCTATGGTAGGGAGTGTGTATGAGGTGGCTCAAGGTAGGGTGAGGGCTCTAGGATGGAGCTGGGGGTGAGGGGTTCAGGGCTCGGGCAGAGGGTTGGGATGTGGAGGGCCGTGAGGGCTCTGGGAGGGCGGTCTCTGGCGTGGGGTCAGGGTTGAGGCATTTGGAGTGCAGGCAGGCTGCCCCAGGGCTGGGGCCAGAGGACTCCCGCCCCAGTCCTCTCCCCAGGCGGCACAGAGCTTCAGGGCCAGGGCAGAAGCCTGCAGAAGCCTGGCAAGCCCCAATTTTGATCTCCTGCCCTACCTCTCTACTCAACAAGGCAATCCAGTGCCTGACATTCTGTGACTCAGTACTGGGTCATGACCTGTCCATTGAGAAACAGTGCGCTACGGTGTATGTGGATTGGTTTTGTACACTCAGTGCATTCAGTTTGTTCAGTTCTGCAGTGTTTGTGCCTTAACAAGCAGTTCAGTGGTTAAATAGCCTCCCGGTTTACCCTGCAGTTGTGCATGCAACCCAGAAACTGCTTAATAGTTTATATAAAGGGATTGTCTTTGGATCTGTGTAATGTCTGGATGGAATACAATACGACGTAACCGCAGGAAAGTGCCTATCAAAGTTAAATAGACCTGTCTAAACTGGTTTTCAAATTTAAAGTCCTCTGCATTTAAATACAAATAAGGCTCCAAGTATAAGGCACAAAAATCAAAGAAAATTTAGGCTGAAGTTGTCTTGGACATGCCTAGCAGCTTGTTCAGATGTTCTCAAGCAAGAGATATAGTTACTCACTGGTTATTCTGACCACCCACAAGCAAGCTTTCTATCTAGGGGCTGGTCCTCACTACCGGGGAGGATTGACGGCAGATATGCAACTTCAGTTACGTGAATCACGTAGCTGAAGTTTGCGTATCTGCAGCCGACTTACCTGCTGTCCTCACGGCGGCGGCAGTCGGCAGCACGCTCCCCTGTAGACTCCAGCTTGCGCCTCCCGGCAAGATGGAGTTCTGGAGTCGACGGGGGCGCCGTGGGCGATGGATCGCTACCCGCCGATCTGGCAGATAGTGAAGACCAGCCTTAGGTCTGGGGTTCTCAAACTGGGGGTCACAAGATTATTACATGGGAGGATGCGCACTGTCAGCCTCCACCCCAAACCCTGCTTTGCCTCCAGCATATATAATGGTGTTAAATATGTTAAAAATTGTTTTTATTGATGGGGGGGGGGGGATTGCACACAGAGGCTTTCTATGTGAAAGGAGTACAAAAGTTTGAGAATCACTGCCGGGTTTTTTATTTCTGGATTTAATTTAGACTCTTGAGCACTACTGTTTTCTCTTGTTCTAATAAAATCTCAGAACTGGGGGTTGAATGGGCTTAGAAGGCTGACTGATCATTGTTGCATTATATTGGGAGCATCCAGTTAGCATTTTTCTAAAAGTGTATATACTCCAGTAGACCACCTCTGCCTAGGATTTGACATTACTGTACTTACCTAGCTCACGATGTCCATTTGTATGTGGACATTCTGTCAGGGAGCTTAACAAAAATTCAAGCTACTGAGAATTCTGGTTTCACTTTAAACTAGAGGAGCCTACATTGAAAAACGGGCTGGGGTTTTATTTCAACCCGCAGTCCCCCCTTACCAAACCTTAAGAGTGAGTTTTAAGATGCTAGTTTGTACACACCTCTCCTTTTAACTGTTACTAGAATCTATCTAGTTGATATCTAAAGGTTTTTGTTACTTTTATTTATTAAAAAGGTGCCCATCTAAGGTCATGGGCATGCTAACCCACTATTAGTACAATAAAACTCTTATCAAGATTCTGGTTTATGTGGCAGGATTACACAGCTCTGCAAAATGTAAGCCTCCTAATATCTGAATTTGTGAAGTGCTCAGATGCCATGGCAACAAGTGTAGGTAGACAGGTTAGTCTGCCTGAAGTAGGATTTCTACCGTATTTTTCGCCCTATAGGACGCTCCGGCCTATAAGACGCCCCCGAGTTTTTCAATAAAAAAGCCGGACCAAAAAAAAAAAAAAAAAAAGCGCCTCGCTCTCCCGTCCCCGCCGCGCGGGCGGGCTGCTGGGAGCGCGCTGCTCTCCCGTCCCCGCTGCGCGGGCGGGCGCTCCCAGGGGCCCCGGGGCCCGAGCTGCTCTCGTTCCCCGCCGGCCCCAAACACATGCGGGTGGGCTCGGGGGGAAAGCCCCGCCCCGCCCGCCGGGCCACCTGCAGCCGCCGGGCAGCTCCAGCTGCCCGGTGAGTGTTTCATATATTCGGCGTATAAGACGCCCCCCCTAATTTTGAGATTATTTTGGGGGGTTAAAAGGGCGTTTTATATGCCGAAAAATACGGTACTTCCTCCACCAACCAAGTCCTTCAAAATTGCCAAAACATATTCCTTGTGTCTATTCATATGCATTGGGTTGTGCAGTGCGCAGGTATTGATGTTAATGTTCTTTAGTTACCTCTTTGTGCTGTGATCCAGGTAGACCCACTAACGTGCTTGAAACAGTAGACAGTTCCTCCCACTGGGCCCAAAAGACTTAACCTGTTTTCAGATTTTAAAAAAAGAAAATGATAAAATTGGCCACTGAATTCCAGTGATTTTTAATTCAGTGATTATTTTTTAAACAGTGAGTTAAGACAGCTGAGGTCTTTAATTCGATTTAGAGCTAAATGAAGTTGAGGCAGTTGCTTGTCTTTTCCCTCTGTATTTACCAGGATTGCCAGTCCAACAAACCTCAGTCTTGATCTTCAAGTTTTCCTGTTCAACTACCAGTCTGTTTGAGACCCAATAATGGGACTAAACTGTAGATTTGTCAGGTGCCTAATGCCCATTGAAGCACTAACAAAAAAAGATCAACTTTGTTTCCTTTAAGACTGAAATAACTTTGACCCCAAACCTTCCAGTGTGAGAGACTAACATGGATTAATTTGCTGGTGTCCATGCATTCTCTTACATGAAAACTGAGATTAATTTTATTTGTTGCAGGCTCACATTAAATTTCCTATCGACTATCCATATTCACCGCCTACCTTCAGATTCCTGACCAAAATGTGGCACCCCAACATTTATGAGGTAAGATACTTTTTAGTGGTGCTTTTTCTCTAGATATGGTTTTAGTTTTGAGACTTATGTAAAACATTCAACGTTTGCTTATCTTTAGTCAGAATTAAGCCATAGTCTAGCTGTTATAATTGTCTTTGTATGTAAAAATCTGAACCTAGATTTCTTTCTGGCAAGCACTCTAATTCAGAGAGTGGTGGTCAACCTTTGCAGATAACCCCAGTTGTAACCGCCTCAGATTTACCACAGTTGTGAAGCTCTTGTTACTTGGAATGTTGGCGGTTACCAGTTTTTTCCATCCAGATTTGTTTGGGATCTCACTGATGGTCAACTTTCTATCGGACATAGCTTAGTCAGAAATTTGACAGACCGTGAACTTTAATTTTAATCTAAATAATTTACTTTGAAGCTGTTTTTCCTTTGGTATTAAAGCAATAAATAGGCAACTATTGGGACTTGCTTACACAGTATACAACCCCATGCTAGAGAGTTGAGATTTTCAAACGTACGGAGCAAGCTTGCCTCACGTTTAACTAAATGTGAATGCTCTTACCTCCAATTATGTTCTCCCCTGCTCCAAAAAATCCTTCCCTCCCCAAAAAATCCTTACTTTACATCATTCACTGTATTGTAGATCATTTCATGATATAATTCAGTGGTTGATCTAGCCTCTTCAGCAGTTAGTAAAAAGGTCCTCTCTAGTTTCAAATGTCACACTTCCTGATGATCTTTAAAGTACCATGTCAGTCTTAATTAATGTTTTGAGTTAAGGATTTTAGCAGTCTGCATCAGGCATCATGAGACCTATCCAAGAAGCTGCTCTAGGCAGATCCAGCATGTTGTCAGCACAAACAAATGTGATCCCTAGTGTGGATTTCTGGTTTCTTATGGAAACTGTTTATTGTCCTCCTTTTTATGACCTACCTGTACTTTTTCTTAGCGCGTTTTAGTCTGTAAAGCCTCTGCCACTCGAGTCTTTGCAGCAGCATTCTACATTTGACAATGTGTGCGTGTCACAGAATTCACATACATGCCTGACTTCAGGAGTCTTGTTTGGAAGTTGAGAGCCTATTCTGAAATTTTAGATTGGCCTTTAGTGGAGAAGTCCAGACAAACCCCCTGGGGAACCTTCTACCCTTGACTGTTCTTAACAAAATTTCTGTTCTTAATCTTTTCTCTTGCCATTCCCCCTGCATGAATGCAATCTCCCTGTCAAAAATTTTCTACCTTGTAAACCCTTCCTTCTTTCAACAATGGACTTAATACAAGCTTTCCTATGATGAATGATATTCACTTCTGCTTAATGGGCTCAGTTGAAAATGAGGAAGGCATTCCTTCCCAGGGTCTGAGCACACTTCTTTGATTTCTTGAGGAATTAGGACTCCAGCCCAAGTCTTGGACTTGGATGCCCTTACTTCAACATTGAAGTACATTGTGCTGCTCCTGAATGCCCAGTCCTGAACAAATGGTCTTAAACGTTTTCTCTGTAATCTCTCTAGGTTGGAGGTTAGTTTTTAAGCAGATAGCTTAGTCTTAATTGTTTGACCAGTGGCTTTTCCAAATCTCAACTGGCAAATAAGATCATACTCCATAGTCATTTATTGATGCTGAAGAGGGGGCTATTTCTTATACAAAGGACTATCCTTGGATTCAGATAGTACATGGTGATTGGTATCCTTGTAGTGTCATTAAAACCTTCCAATTTCTGCTGCCTCCTCTTATTTAAAACCTTGAAACATGAGATCAAGCATGTGGCCAGAAAGATGTTGTTTTTCTTTCTCAGGGCTCTTCTTCAACAGCACTGGGTTTTGTGACCCATAAGACCAGTTAAAAATTAGAGCTGTCAAGCAATTAAAAATATAATTGATTAATTGTGGTGTTAATAATAGAATATAATTTATTTCAATATATTTGAAAATGTAGAAAACATCCAAATATTTATTTCAATACAACACAGAATACAAAATGTACAGTAGTTGCTTTATATTTTTGATTGCAAATATTTACACTGTAAAAAACAAGAAATAGTCTTTCAAATCTAGGGGTTCAGTGATTTAGCTGGATATTTCAGTAGCCATTTGGAACTATATAAAACTTGTCATGCCTGGAATCCCCTGTGACTGCAGTTGACCATTTTTGTAGTAGTCACTTTATGAACTAGGGATTTATGTGACTTTTGATATTTGTTACCTTTTGTCCTCAAATAAAGACAGCAGCAATTCAAAATGGTTAAACATCTTGAATAGAAATTCAGTGTTTTGTAGTGGGTGGATTGTTTTAAGTCTGATCACTTAAAATGAGTAGTTTTAATCCATTATTTAAATCAGTAAGCAGGAAACTTTGATTTAAATAATCTTAATCTTGTTTTGCATTTGTATTTTTTTTAGTTCTAGTAGACCCTCAGAGTTGCAAACACTTTGGGAATGAAGGATGTTTGTAAGTCTGAACAAAACGTTATGGTTATTCTTTCAAAAGTTTGCAACTGAACATTGACTGAATACAGCTTTGAAACTTTACACAGAGGAAAAATCCTGCTTTTAATGATCTTAATTTAAATGAAATAAACACATAGTTTCCTTACCTTGTCAAATCTTTTTTTTTTTTAAACTTTCCCTTTTTCTTTTTCTATTAGTTTACATTTAACACAGCAGTACACTGTATTTGGTTTTTTTCCCTCAGCTCCTGCCTGATTGCATACTTCCAGTTCCTAATGAGAGGTGTGGTTGACTGGTCAGTTTGTAACTATGATGTTCTGAGGTTCTACTGTATTTTCCTAAAGAAAGGTTGATTCTCATTGGTCGGTAGCCATTAAAATATGTTGACTTGCAACTAAATATAACCTTTACACTAAATTAGATTCCTCTTTTGCTTAAAAAAAAATAATCTTTTTATCCACCCTGTTGTTCACTTGTCTACTTCAGAGGCACACTACGCATACGCGAAGGTGGCACGTGACCAGGATTCATCGCAGATTGGATTGTTCGCTTCCCCGGCTTGGGTTGGGGAGTGCGACATGAATGCTGAGCCAGTTTACACACACTGCAAATTGACATTATCGTCTGTATTTTGAAATATGTAAAATGGCTAAAGAAGTAGCTGGTGGTATTCTTGGCCCTGTACAACGGCACAGGCGTGCCATACTTTACTGTTTAATAAATATTTAGGACTTAGGTGAAATTGCCCAGGAACTTATCCCAAGTGCCTGAAAGCATTTGGTCAAACAATCCTCAAGCCTGCTGTTCCAAATTTAGTCCAATAATACTGCTAATATTTACTGAATCTTTCACCGCTGTCTTGCAGAATGGAGATGTATGTATTTCAATTCTTCACCCACCTGTAGATGACCCACAAAGTGGAGAACTGCCATCCGAAAGGTGGAACCCCACGCAGAATGTCAGGTAACAAAATACAGAACCACCGACTCCACAAATGTAGACCTCATGAAAGTTCTCTTGTGGTCCATATGCCCATCCAGACCGTAGCCTGTCTTCTGGCCTTCAGTGGAAATGGGAAAACTGGCTTGGCAATAACCTCTAAAAATGGCTCTTCTGAATCCGACAGAAATAATCGTAAATTGGAAAAAGCTTCTAGTTACTGGAATGTGGTCTGTTCCGATACAGTGCTACTTTGTTGAGATTTCCACTCTGTGTGGTGGTGTATCATTGTTTAAAACTTGCTCAGAGAATAAACTCGCTATCTCAAATTTAGACTAGCCTTTCCAAATCCATACTGTCCTTGGTATTTAAACTACCATTCTACTTTAGAGCAAATACTCCACTGAGATATCAGAAGTAGAAAAGACACCCATCTTTCAGGATGTCTGCATACTCTTTTCCTAAATTTGAGATTCGTCCTGAGGGATCGTGCAGCCAAAAGGGGTAGAAAAATCCTCTTTAAAAGGAGGCCTTCTGTCTACCCCTGGTGACAGACTAAATCAAGCAGGGGGATCCAGCCTGTGGGCTGGGATTTTGACACCAATGGCTTCTGCTCCCTGCTTGTACTTTGGGCCTTTTTCCTACTTTCTCCCCTGCCTTCCAGTATTTGACAATCTTGTTCTTTTGAGTGTCATCCAAAGCAGATGGTTTGCAGGTATTCCCCTTGGTGCCCAAAGCTGAATGAGTCACAAGTCGTAAAAAGCACTCCAGGCTAATCGACACTTTCCTTTCTTTGGGCAGGTCTGCATTTAAAAAGCTGCATCTGCACAACTGTAGCAATTCAATGAAAATGCTGTATGTCTACAGGGAGAGCTCTCCCATTGGTGTAATTAATCCACCTCTGCTTGAGGAGGTAGCTATTGACAGGAGCTCTCCTGCTGACCGTGCTTAATTTGGTATAACTACCGTTGCTCAGGAATGTGGATTTTTTATGCCCCCGAGCAATATAGTTATACCAAAGTAATTCTGTAATGTAGACCTACCATTTGAAAATCCTAACTCTGTATATCCTCCTCGAGTTTATAGTGCTCCATGGTACAATATGCCTCTTCTGACACTAGCTTTATGTACAATGGTGAGCTATGCAGCGGTAATAGCTATCTAGCTATAGAATCATAGAATATTAGGGTTGGAAGGGACCTCCTGGAGGTCATCTAGTCCAACCCCCTGCTCAAAGCAGGACCAATCCCCAACTAAATCATCCCAGCCAGGGCTTTGTCAAGCCTGACTTTGAAAACCTCTAAGGAAGGTGATTCTACCACCTCCCTAGGGAACCCATTCAAATGCTTCACCACCCTCCTAGTGAAAAAGTTTTTCCTAATATCCAATCTAAACCTTCCCCACTGCAACTTGAGACCATTACTCCTTGTTCTGTCATCTGGTACCACTGAGAACAGTCTAGATCCATCCTCTTTAGAACCCCTTTCAGGTAGTTGAAAGCGGCTATCAAATCTCCCCTCAGTCTTCTCTTCTGTAGACTAAACAATCCCAGTTCTCTCAGCCTCCCCTCATACATCATGCGCTCCAGGCCCCTAATCATTTTTGTTGCCTTGCTCTGGACTCTTTCCAATTTTTCCACATCCGTCTTGTAGTGTGGGTACCAAAATTGGACCCAGTACTCCAGATGAGGCCTCACCAATGTCGAATAGAATACAGTGGAAAGAATTCTTGTTGGGATATTAAAAACTGTCAAGCTTTATGCTGTTTGTTTCTGTCAGATTCACAACCAAAAGACAAGTTAAAAGTAACTGTCTCTAATCTGCAGTATATTTTTAGAGAAGTATCAGCAAGTGGAAGTATCCAGTGTTACTTATTACTGAACAGTGAGATTTCTCTCCCTTGATTGATTTATTTTTTCTGTTATTGGTAAAGTGTATTTAGGTCCCAACCTATTGGAGGGAAGTCTAACAATGACACTATACAGGAGAGTTTCTGCCTTGATAGTTTAAGTAGCCAAGTGATGGCACTTTTGCTGTTGTGATATTTAGGGCATGGAGCTCTGTCTCTCTCTTTCTCAACCAGTTTCTTCACTTGCTATTTACTTTCAGAAGATTGTCTCCTAGTCCATGGCTTTAAACTCTGACTAATTTGGTTTTGTTAATTTCTCATTAGAAAGAACTGTTGTCTAACCAAATGCTTTGGCAAAGAGGGGATAAGGAAGATTTCTGATACTTAGGGCAGGTCTACACTACAGGGCTAAGATTAGCAGCCATGTTGGTATGTATCTGTAAAGAAAACAAGGAATACCGTGGTACCTTAGCGACTAACCAATTTATTTCAGCATAAGCTTTCTTGGGCTATATGGAACACACAGAAGAAAGATGCATTTATATACACAGAAAGCATAAAAAGTTGGAAATTTACCATACCAATTCTAAGAGGCTGTTTAATTTGGATGACCTATTATCAGCAGGAGGAAAAAACCTTTTTCTCCTCCTAATGGCTCATCCAAAAGGAGGCTACTTCCTCCTGCCTCCCAGGAAACCCTGCCCTGTTTGTTCAGCCCTGGTAGTGGGGAAGGAGATGGCAGTTGCTATGGTCTGCTGCCTCCAGAGAAGGATTCCTCATACTACAGATTGGATTCCGGGCCTTGGCTTTTTCTTGCCTGGCTGCTGTTAGGGATGTCTTGGATACCCAGTAGGTCCTGCCTGGATTTCCCCCAGCCCACGCAGTGCTGTGGGTGACAGCTGCTGGACAACCTAAGGAGAACACACAAGGCAACAATTCTACAGTATCCAGTTACACTGTCAAGAGCAAGTCTCGGTGGGCTGTGAATCCGCACAAGGCCAGTTATGTAACTCCGAGCAGACAGTCTCCTTTATGTGCAGCAACAGCAAGCCGAAAGAGAGCAAAGCTCCCTTCCATAGGATGGATGTGTTCATAATACCCATGAAGAGCAGTGACCGTTTAAGGAGACAAGGTTCTAAACAAGACAATAAGAACAGAAAGGCCAGTAGTTACATTTCATATATCAATCAACAAAGCTTAAGAGCCTGTGCTCTTGTGTGCATGCACACACCTAATGACAAAGGCAAAAGGCACAAAGAGCAAATTAAGCTAGGTAATTCTATCCTTCCAGCCCCGCGGCTGCAGTTACTGTTATGTTTACTGCACTTGCTTGAAGCCTTAATAGAGACATGCATTAGAAGTTAAGTGGAAGGAAAGTATATATAAAATAGGAGATACCAAAGACAGTGCCTAAACACGTCTCCAGAACTCAGGGAATATCATTCTTAGGCTGAGAAATAAGTCATACCTGCTAGTTGCACTGAGCAATATAACATTACCATGAGGGGTATAGATTACTGGCCAAGAGTGTGTTAAGTGTTATGCCTATAACCTATATATTTGGGATACATGTTTCCTTGGCAAATACTTGTTCACTTAGGTCTTAAGTAAGGTGTTTTCAAGAAACCTATATGAATGTTATTCAGTCAGACAGGTCAGTGCTCTGGGATGGCTTATTCTGATAGTGCTACATTTAGTAAGGATTCAAAATAGTAGCAATATAAAGACCAGCCAGATACATAAATGTAAGCCATACCCACAAATAGTGTGGGACTCTCTCTCTCTAGTGGTAGCTAGGCTGCAGAGGTTAATGAGTTTGCTACAGCCTTGACTTGGGGTATGTCTTCACTACCCACAGATCGGCAGGCAAGCGATCTTTTAGTGATCGATTTCTCGCGTCTCGTTAAGACACGAGAAATTGATCACGCATGGCACCCCCGTCAACTCTAGCTTGCCACAAGGAGCACACTGGAGTCTACCGGGGAGTGCGCCGCCAACTGCCGCCGCCATGAGGACGGCAGGTAAGTCGGCCAATTATACGCTGACTTCAGCTACGTTATTCATGTAGCTGAAGTTGCATATCTTCAGTTGATTTCCCCCCCCCCTCCCCATCCAGAGGTCACAAGTTCAATCCCCACTATTGACAACCCACATAGGTGTCAGCATTCCATACGAAAAAAGATGGGTAGATGGAAGTCATTCCTTTTTCACACCTTACTTTAAAATAAACCCTGTATATGATGTGTATATAGGCAGATGGCATCGTAGTTGTGCATTAATACATTGGATCTCTGTGATATAATCAATACTACAGGAATTTCCTATTTCAATAGGAAACATAGGGAGTCCAACAATTATGGTTTCTAATTAGAAATATCAAGGCGGTCACATGGAGATGGCATGGTCATTTATTTCAGGCCAGAAGGGACCATTGTGATCATCTAGTCTGACCTGTACAACACAGGCCAAATAACTTGCCCACAATAATTCAGAGCAGATCTTTTACAAATACATCCCATTTTGATTTTAAACTTGTCAGTGATGAATCAACCCTGAACCCTAGTAAATGCTGATGTTGATCTAGCTTCCAACACTTGAAGCGCAGTGCTCTTACAGTGATGGAAAAACCCCTTCTGTCACCGTAGGTGGAGTCTATTCTAAAGGGTTACATTAACATAGCTTCAGTGACTGTAGCTAAGATATGATCTAGGATAGTGCCTGTAAGATTCCCAAGGAAGTAGGATGAGGGGAAGTGGCTTGAGAGATTCTACCCTCATTAAACCAGCAAAGCTCATTTGACTTAAGTGCATATCTTAAGTATTGGCCCCGAGGGTCACCGATGAGAAATATTACAAACTATCCAGTTATTCTCATCTGCCTGTGGTGGTGTATGTAAGAACATCAACAAAATTAATGTTTCTAGTGGGCTAAGTCTTCTCTAAATTTTCAAAATCGATATTAAGAACAGCTACTCTGAGTGGAAGAATAAAATCCCTCTTGAAGATACTGTAGATCCCACCCTGGAAGTATCCTGACAACTAATGGCTAGGCAGCAGGGATTGGAGAGAGAGTTGATATTGTCAGGAAACTTCCTTATGTGAGTTTCAACCTCGCTGCCCATTAATTTCATTGGATGACCTCTAGTTTGCGCTATGTGAAGGGGGTAAATAACATTACCCTATTCACTGTCTCCACACCATTCATCATTTTATACACCTATCACAGCCTCCTTTACTTGCCTCTCTTCTAAAATGAGCAGCCCCTGGTCTTGAATCTCTCCTCATACAGAAGCTGTACCATACCCATAATTATTTCTGCTGCTCATTTCTCTATTTTTTCCAATTCCAATATACATTTTTTTTTTTTTTTTGAGATGGGATGGCCAGAACTACATGAAGTATTCAAGATGTGAGCATATCATGGATTATACAGTGGCATGATATTTTCAGTCTTACCTATCCTTTTCCTAATGGATCCCAACACTGTTAGCTTTTTTGCCTGCTGCTGCACATTGATTAGATGTTTTCAGAGAACTATCCAGGAGGACTCCAAGATTTTAGTGATAACAGCTAATCTAGACATCATCATTTTGTATGTGTAGTTGGGATTATAAATCACTGGTTCATTAAAATGCCGTTTTTCAGCCAAGACCATTCTACTTCAGCGCCTTTCAGGCTGTGGCTCACTAGCCTATTCTAAGGGCTTGTCTCCACTTACCAGGGGACAGACGCTCCGCGATCAATCCACAGGTGTTTGATTTAGCGGGTCTACCCACTAAATCAACCGCCGATCGCTCTCCTGTTGACTCCGGTACTCCACTGGAACAAGAAGCGCAAGGAAAGGCAATGGGAAAGTTTTTCCTGTTGACCCAATGCGGTGTAGACACTGCAATAAATCAGCCTAAGATATGCTGACTCCAGCTACGTTCATGTAATTTACACAACTTAGGTCGACTTTGCCCTGTAGCAAACGAGGAACACCTTAGAGACTACTCATCCAATAGCCTACACAGCCCCTGGATGTCAGCACACTGCCTTTTGCAACTGGAACTATGGACATTGTTTTTGCTACCAGTTGGCTGTCTGCCCCAAACACATCCTGCCTCTGTCTCTGCAGCCAGCCTTGCACTCCCTGCCTGCCTTTCCTTCCTGGTAAGGAATAGGTAAAAGTAAATGGAAAGGACAGGACAGGTGCCCATCACTGCCCTGATCATTTTACTTTGTCATGCCTCCACCTGCCATTGTCATGTCTGTCTTCTCTAGAATGGAAGTCCTCTGGGCACAGGCAGGGCTCTGTCAGTTTGTGTGTTGGGGGTGCCCATCACAATGGGGAACTAATCGTGACTGGAGCATTTGGCTATTTAGGAAAGACCCTTGAGTGGAGTCTTGAAATGATGAATATTCAGTTGCTAGGCTGAGGTAAGGCAGGGGGTGTATGTTAAACTCTTAGAAGCAAATACGTTTGTTCTCCTCCAACCCTAAACTCTTTACACCAGGGACTAGTGTGCAGCTTTCTGGTACTATCTTATAAATACTTAAGCACTAAAGTTGGGACTAACGTTCACTGGTGCAGAAAGCCCTCACTACCTCAGGGGTGTGTGTGGGGGGGGGGGATTATATTCAGCACCAGTTTGCACAGGCACTCTAATACTTTTCTCCTTTCAAATCTTCCTGGTTGAAGATTTCTTAGTGCATCATTTGTTGAGTTGATCAGAGAATTTTTTGACAAATCACTTTTTTTTTTTTTTAATTGGAAAATGTAGATTCCTCAAGACTTCATGAGAACTTATCCGGTTAAATGAAACTTTCATTGGGAAAGATTTGACTCCTGTTGGGAATTTCTGGTCAGAGACCATGTCTGCCATTATAATCAATAGCTCAGTAGTTAGGGCACTCACCTGTGGGAGACCCCAGGTTCAAGTTTCTGCTCCAAATCAGGCAGGACTGGAACTTGGATCTCCTGTATCCCAGGTGAGTGCCCTAAGCACTGGGATATTGTCTGTTCTGTGGGATGTGTGTGAGGGGTGGATCTCTCTGGCGTTTTTTGTTTGTTTTGTTTTTGTTTTTTGTTGTTGTTGAAAAACTTCAAAAGGTCTTGGGTCCATCCCAGTACTTAACAGGGACAATTTGCAGTCCTAAATATTAGCTGGATGTGAAAACGTTTTCCCCACAAGTTTTCATTCTACAATCTCTCCAGTGAAACAAATTCCTGTTTGTTCTCTACCACCCCATTTCCTCTTCTCTTCTCCCCCCGCATCCCGTCCCCACCTCTAAAACTCTTGGCTAGTGGTGGTGTGAGCACACAAATCCTGTCATGCTGTTAACTCTGCTTTCTTTTCAGCTGTAGGGTGTGAGTTTGCACCTAACCTTATTCCAAATCTGAGCCCTAAATGTGTTCCTAAAATAGCAGCTTTAATTGTCCTTCAAGACTTCTACCATAGGTCTATGAATGCTTAGCCCTCACCTCTCTAATGTTGCTTTTTTTATTTTCCAGGACTATCCTACTGAGTGTAATCTCTTTGCTTAATGAGCCCAACACCTTTTCTCCAGCAAACGTGGATGCATCCGTCATGTTCAGGAAATGGAGGGACAGTAAAGGAAAAGACAAAGAGTATGCTGAAATTATTAGGTAAAGTCTTGGTTGGGCAGGAGACCTAGCATAGCATCAAGCTCATCTAGAAACTTTAAAATAAGTGGTTTTAAAAAATGTGTGAAGCAAACTGAATTCTTATTGCAAACAGAGCTAGATGTTGAAAGGGACTTGGAAAGTTACAATACGGTCCTAAGAGCAATGAGTGAAATCGGGGTGGGGGGGCTGAGGGGAGTCTGCTTAAAAGTTTAGATATGTATACACTAATGAAAGGAGTATGGGGAATCAACAGGAAAAACTGGAAGTTAGCACAAACTAAATTATAACAAATGAAATCACTGGACTGGGTAGGAGAAGTCTCATTACTGGAATATTGGTATAGACAGTTGTAGCCTCTTCAGGAAGGGGAGGAGGTGTTGCATTATACATCAAGAATATACACACTTGTCCTGAGATCCAAAAGAAGGTGAGAGGCAGACCAGTTGAAAGTCTCTGGGTAAACAGAGGCAGGAGAATCAGGAGGGGTGACTTCATGGTATGGATCTACTGTAGATAAGCAAATCAGAAGAGGTGGATGAAGGATTTCTAGAACAAATGGAAATATCCAACACACAAGGCCTATTAGTAATGGGAGACTTTACTAACGGGATCTTCCCAGGCGTCCTGCTTTAAGCAGGGGGTTGGACTAGATGACCTCCAGAGGTCCCTTCCAACCCTAATATTCTATGATTCTATGATCTGTTGGAAAAGTAACATGGCAACACACAACACTTCCAATAAGTTCCCTGTTGGAAAAGTAACATGGCAACACACAACACTTCCAATAAGTTCCTGGACAACTTCTTGTTTCAGAAAGTGGAGCATGTTAGACTCGATTCTGGCCAACAGGGAGAAATTGTTTACAAATCTGAAGGTTGAAGGCAATTTGGGTAAAAGTGCTTATTAACTGATGGGTTTCATGATCCTAAGGAAGGAGTGAAGAGTGGACTTCAAAAAAAGAAAAGATTCAACAGACTTGGAGCTAATAGGTAGGGTTCCATCAGAAGAAAACCTAAAGGATAAGGTTCAGGAGAGCTGGCACTTCCTCAAGGAGACCATATTAAAGGTATAACTGCAAAGTAGTCCAATGCAAAGGGAAGATGGGAAGAATAGAAAAAGGCCAGTATGGCTCCATCAGGAGCGCTCTTTAATCTGAAAATCAAAAAAGAATCCTACAAAAAGTAGAAACGTGATGAATTGCTAAGGATGTCTACAAAAAAAAAAAAAAACCACGAGCATGTCGGGACAAAATCAGAAAGGCGAAGGGACAAAATGAGTTCTGCCCAACAAGGGACATAAAAGCCAATAAGAGGTTCTTCAAATACATTAGGAGCAGGAAAAATATAAAGGAAACTGTAGGTACTCGACTTAATGGGGAAGAGATGCGCTAACGATTGATCCCTCAAGAAGCTGGTATGTTTAATGCCTATTTGTGTCCGTCTCACTAAAATGGATAAAAACAACCAGATACTCAACACAGTATCCACGCAGGGGGAGGGGAGAGAGGTATAGGAACACAATAGGGAAGGAATAGAATAGGCTAAAGAATATTGAAGTAAGTTAGATGCATTCAAATCCTGGTCCTGATGTAATTCATCTTAAAATACTTAAGGAACTAGCTGAAGCAATCTTAGAACTGTTAGCCATTATCCTCCATGGGTTCTGGAAGATAGGTGAGGTCCCAGAAGACTGGAGAAAGGTCTTTTAAAATGCAGGAACAAAGAGGATCCAGGGAATTCGACTAGGGTACGTCTTCACTACCCGCCAGATTTATCAATCAATTTTATCATGTCTACTGTAGATGCGATGAATTGATCCCCGAGCGCTCTCCCTGTTGACTCCAGAACTCCACCTCCGCAAGAGGTGGAAGCAGAGTTGATGGGGGAGCGGCAGCGGTCGACTTGCTGCCGTGTAGACGGCCAGGTAAGTCTCCCTAAGATACCCTGTCTTCGACTACACTATTTGCGTAGCTGAAGTTGTGTATCTTGGGTGCCCCCCCCAAAAAAAAAAAAAAAAAAAAGTGTAGCCTAGGCCCTAGAAAGCCTAACTTTGATACCTGGAAAGATGATAGAACAAAATATTTAGTAATCAGTTACTCTACCCCTTGCAGATAATAGCATAATAAGGAATAGCCTGCATGGATTGATCAAGAACAAGTCATGCCAAACTAACCTACTTTCCTTCTTTGACAGGGTTACTGGCTTAGTGGCTTGGGGGTGTGGGGGGAAGCTGTAGATGGGATATGTACAGTAGACTCTCGATTATCCAGGATTGGCTTAACCAGGATGTGGATTAACCAGGACATCAAAAAAAATATATATATAAAAAAAAATACACGCAACTCACAGGGCCGGCTCTGGCTATGTTGCTGCCCCAAGCACACACAAAAAACAACCCACCAGGGGGCAGGGCAGCCAGTGAACCAACACCCCCTTCCCCTGGCGCAGGGTAGCTGGTGAACTGACCCCTCCCCCACATATTTTCTATCGATGGTGATTATCTGGGATTTTATTAACCAGGATTAACTTTTTCCCTATTTTCCTGGATAATCGAGAGTCTACTGTATTGGTTTTTAGTTAATCTTTTGACAATCGCATGACAGTCTGATAAGCAAACTAGGAAATGTGTTTTAAATTAAGCGTTAAGCTGTGTGCACAATTGGTTATAAGACTACTTGGAGTAGTTATCAATGGCTTGTCGTCAGACTGGGAGGGCCTACCCAAGGGTGTCCCACAGGAGTCGGTCCTGGGTTCAATACTTGTTAATATTTTCATTCATGACTTGGATATTGGTGTGGAGAGTGTCCTTATCAAATTTGCAGATGACCTCAAATTGGGAGGACCTACAAATACTTTGGAAGACAGGATTAGAATTCAAAATGACCTAGACATGTTAGAATGGGTCTGAAATCAATTAGATGAAATTCAATAAAGACAAGTGCAAAGTACTACATTTACAGAGGAGAAATCAAATGCACAACTACACAATGGGAAATAACTGTCTAGGTGGTATTACTGCTGAAAAGAATCTGCGAGTTGTCTGGATCAGAAATTGAATGAACCCACAACTTGATGCAGTCGCGCAAAAATGATTCTGGGTTGCATTGATTGATAGGCTTGTTGTGTGTAAGACAAGGACCTAATTATCCTGCTCGGCACTGGTGAGGCCTCAGTGGGAGTACTGTGTCCAATCCTGAGCACCACACTTTAGGAAAAATGTGGACAAATTGGAGTGTGTCAAAGGAGGAGAACAAAAATGATAAAAGGTTTAGAAACCGGACATGTGAGGAAAGATTAAACTTTGCATGTTTTAGTCTTGAGAAGACTGAGGGAGGGACCTGATAAGTCTTCCAATATGTTAAGGGCTGTTATAAAGAAGATGATCAACTGTTCTGCATGTCCACTGAAGGCAGGACAAGAAGTAATGGACTTAATGTGCAGCAAGGGAGATTTAGGTTGGCGATTAGGGGAAAACTTTCTAACTACAAGGGCAGTAAAGATCTGGAAGAGGCTTCCAAGGGAGGCTGTGGAATTCCCATCCTGGGAGGTCTTTAGAACAGGTTGGACAAACACCTGTCAGGGTGGCTTAGGTGTTCTTGGTCCTGCCTCAGCACAGGGGGTGAGATTTGATGACCTCTTCAGGTCCCTTCCAGCCCTGCACTTCTAGGATTCTATATCAGAGTCCCATAAATGTGTGGTGGTGGGTTTTTGTTTGAATGGATGAACTTCTGTTTGTTTAGCACCTCTTGCACTAATCTGTTCCATCTCATACGTACTTAGCTGTGCCATGGAGTACTTTTCCCAGACCTCAAGTAGAGCTCTGTGTAGCTTGAAAGCTTCTTTCTCCTCCACCTTTAGTCCAATAGAGGATATTACGTCACCCACCTTGTCTCTGATATCCTGGGACCAACACTGCTCCGACAACACTGCAAACATAAACAAGTTGTCACTTCTAACCTGAATATCTCTGGCAGCTCTTATTTTGGCTCTTTTTAGAAGGTTAAAGTTAATCTTAAAGACATTCTCTGCTAGAGCACCCTTAGTATGCTATTGATGCTGGCTGCTGGCACAAGAGTTAACACATCTTTCGACTGCTTTGCTTTGTCAAATTGTATTGAGTATTATGCCAGAACAAAGTCCTTTGGCCACTAACAAATCCCCATCTGGATCATTCCCTTTGCACATTGCCTACATGGCTTGGTGAATGGCTTGTTACTCATGTAACTTTAATTCCATGCTTAATATCTTCACTTGAGGTTGCACTCCTGACCCTCTTGTATTTTAAATGCTGTTTCTGTACTGTAACCTTACTTAACAAACTCTGCAGTGCATGTTTGTGACCTTGAAGCATCTGTTAAAATCCTGCCTGTCTTTAATTTAGAATGGTGATTCTTAACAGAACTAGGGACTTCTAAGTCCCTAGTTACTGAAGAGCCCTGTAAAGGCAGAAACCCTTCTGTCAGGAAGCTTTCAAGAGCCCTTTTGACTACAGGAGGATTCTCCCTTCTCCATGTGGCAGTGACTAGACGTGTATTGGAGCCAGCCCTTTATTTAGGGCACACTTTAGGAATATGTTAAGAGTTCTGGATTGGAGCTGATGACTGCCGATCATTAAATCGGGCTCATAGTTGCATAAGTGTTAGGGCAAGATCCTCTGCCTGTGTACAGTCCCATAGCACCAGCTCACATCTGTTGAAGAAATGGCCCCCGGGGTGCTGGGGGAAAACGTCACGGTGTAAGAATGAGACAGTCAACCCTTTCCTCAGTGAAACATGTGGATGGCCAGCTGTAATTGGGAGTGTGACGCGTCGTCTCTTAAAGGCAGAACCCTAGTTATCAGCCGGCTCATCTATCAATATTTCCATAAGCGGTAACTGTTTACACACTCATGCCATAATGACTTCCAAACAGTGTTGCTAGAAAGGACTGGATAGCTGTAGTTCAAGGTAGCAAACATTTAATTAGGATTTTCAAAAGCACTTGGCATTGATTTAGCTCTGTTTACATTTACTTCAGTGGGAGCACAGCAATGCTAAGCACTTCTGAAAATGCCATCCTAAGTATAGCTGGATAAAACTGAAATGCTTTTGGAGAAACTTTGAAACCATAGCCTTTGGAGGAAACCACTTGATAGTGGAGTGGGGGTGTGTGTGTCTTTTTAAGGACCCCTTTTTGGAAAGAGGCGATTAATTAATGCAATGAAACTTGCTACCTGTGACTAGCTTGTGCAAGTCACTAATACTGGACCTTTAAAATACACTATCTGGTGATGCTGGAATTTTGGAAGTTTACAGGGACCGATAATTTGTGGCAACCCCACACTAGTGACCTGGAGGAAAACAAATTAGTTTTAGCTTCACTTGCTATACTTTTGACTCAACTGCTGGCTTCCTATGGAATGCACATGCCGAAATGACTTCATTCTCTGTGCCAGGGTTGAGGTTTATGTTGGTTCTTGGAGATTGCTCTGCAAGTGTTTGGAAGGGAAAACTATAGCCCTCTTGGAACCCAAACCTGTGATCACATTGCTGCTTTCTCTTCTCTACCTTGCAGGAAACAGGTTTTGGCTACCAAGGCCGAGGCAGAAAAGGATGGCGTGAAGGTCCCCACTACACTGGCAGAGTACTGCATCAAAACTAAAGTGCCTTCCAATGACAACAGTTCAGATTTGCTTTATGACGACTTGTACGATGACGACATTGATGATGAAGAGGAGGAGGAGGAAGATGCTGAGTGTTACGATGATGATGATTCTGGCAACGAAGAGTCGTGACCTGCTCCCTACATGTCCCTGTACTGCCCTGCCGATTCAGGCCAAAAGGGAGCAGTGGTAACCTAGCGACAGTCCAGCAAAAAAAAATACACGGGGGAAATCAACAACAAACTCTTGTCTCCTGCTGTATGGATCTCTGTTTGCTCTTTTTTATGGACCTCTTAGAGAGAGACAGACCCTTCATGGAATGTCTGAATTCTTGCATTCTTAACCCTTTCATCACTGTATTATGATTTCTTTTTTAAGAAAGAAACTCCCCTTCTCGCTTATCCAAAATGTTCACAGTGAAACAGGTTTGGTCTGTGTTTAAATATTGCAATTAAACACAGTCTTGCATCCAGATGTTTAATGTATTTAAAGCTGGAACGAACCCATTGGAAGTTGGGTCCTTGGGAGTTCACAAGTGCTGCATTTACTGGGAAGAAAAAAAAAAACCACGCAAAAAGCAAATTGCCAAGGTTTAGCTGCTCCATTTACAATAATAGCGTGTGCACATTTGTGTAGCTTTGTGGTGGTGGTTTTCCTTTTTCCAAGGCTTAGGGCGGAGAGTGTAAGCTACTGTGTGTTGAGCTTGATGGAATGTGTTACTGAAAGGTACAGTATTCCTTTTCAGCCTGTTCTAGTTAGGAAGTAGATCTCCCCTGGAGCCTTGCGCCCAGAGGGTAACTGAATCAGCTGCCGTTTTACAAAGTGTATGATATGAACCCTAAAATAAACACTTAACACTTCACATCTGTAAACTGAGCCCTGGGTTCCTATTTATTTTTCAGACTGGTTGGGGTTTAGAAATCACTATGCCGTTCGTTAGAATGCTGCTGGGATCTGCTGCTGGCTCCCATTGGTGGGAGGGAATTGTAAAAATACCAACTTCAGAATGCAAAGTTGGCCCCCTTAAAAGTGGCGGCAGGTTCAGTCAGCCAGTATTAGCCCTAGGGCATGTGTTCGGTGTCTAGAATCTGCTGTTTTCAATAAGCTACTACACCTCTGGAGAGTCTGTCGTAGCTGCCAGTGGCTCTTCTCTGCACCTCGAATGTCTACTATTGACTTAGCATCCACCTTTAAACCTTTGTTTAAATGGGATGGCAAATGATGGGGCCCCCCAAGACTTGCTGCTGTAGATTGTGGGCCTTGAGTCAGAATCCGGAATTCCCTTGCACAGCAATGCGCTTACAAGAACTAGACGTACCACTCTGGCCTTCCCCATGCTTATCAGTAGACCGACTTTCTGGATCGATCATTACCGGAGAGAGAGAGGGGAAGCCGATGACAAAGGTTTGTTGTGGTCTCATGGCTCTCAAATACTGAGGCCAGCTTGTTCACGGTTGAAGAGTGGTGTCCGTGCCTGGACCCAGATGACTGAAGGGAGCTCTGCAAACCAGGATCAGAAATAGCTGCAGTTGGGCTTTCAGCATGGTCATTGGGTGGTGTGCAAAATTCAGGCAGTTCAGCGACTCCAGAATCTCCTGTGTGTGCTGGAGAGCTTTTGGCAGAAGATCTGACCTCTCCCCCTCAAACTTTGTGAGGTGGGAAAAATAGCACCTCACCTCTCTTTCCCCTCCCTACATCCCTGGCCGCAGAAGTTGATTGCTTCACCTGCTTGACATCACAGATCCATTATAAAGCACTCTTGTGATTTGGCTGCAGTGTGGCACCAGAAGTTGGCCTTTGGGACCATGTTTTGCCCACTGGTTAGGACAACATTTCAAGTATACTGAGCCTCTCATCACTTTAAGAACCTATTCTAGCTGGTATGGTGGTCTGGCTTCAGTGGGAGTTTTGCCTATGTGGAGGGAGTAAGGACTGCTGCATCAGGCCTTCGAGGACTTTAACGACATCTTGGTTGCCCCCCTTGGCCTCAGGGTTTCCAGTGGCATCTCACCACCTTTCACTAACCCTGCCTCTTCAAAGTTGATTAGCCGGGGAAGCCTTGTGAATCCATGTGAAAGCTGGGAGTGCTGGATCTGTGAGCATAAGGGCTGTGACGGCCGGGTATCTGAAGAGCAGATGTTCCCTAGGCTGGGAGCGGATTTCTTTTTTAAAAATAAAAAGCTACTGAAGTGAGATGCGAGCTGTCAGGAGTCTAAAGCAGTCCAGCCTCAAGTACAAGGAAAGAGCAGGAACGTGTATGCCAGGGACTGGAAACGCAGGGTTCACTTCCTAAGGTTTTTTTAAGTGTTGGTTCAACCCTCCCCCGATAGAAACCAGAAGAAAACGTGACTGTTCCTTTCCGGAGGCTCCACTGTGTGATCCTATCAAGACATTCCGGAACGTGGTCGGAGACATTGCACTAGCTTGCTGGTGGGAAACCCTGCTGTCCTCTGTGCCCCATAGCATGACTGGCAAAAGCACCCTGTTGTGCCTTATTGATTTAAAGGCAGCCTCCTACATAAATGTGCGTCCCTCAGCCCATGTCCTCGTTGGATACAAGGACCTTGCGTGGCATTCCCTTGGCTGCTTGTCATACCTCTCCTTAAGCAGTCAGATTGAGTTCTGCTGTCACACCAGGCTTTGCCCACCCTCCTCTTCAGGAACGAGGGACCTTTTCCCTGCAACACTTCTAGAGCAAATGGGGCTTCCGCATCAGGCATGCAGTGCAGTGACCACTAAGGCAAACCGCTTCAGGCAGAAACAGACTTCCAGAGCGAGTACCTGCAGTGTACTAGCTTCTTAAAAACCAATAGGAATGTATCCAGTGCAATTGGACCGCAAGAACCAAGCACATAACCCTGGAACTCCTTCATGGGAATAGTTCTTAGGAGAAGAACTCTTCCCTCGGAGGCAGGCAGTGCTTTTAGGGAAACTAACCTCACTCCTTTTTTTTTTTTTTTGGTGTGATGATGGCGGTGAAGGGGATGAGTGTGACTTAAGATAAGGAAGCAAACACCCCAATCAATGCAACACCCTTTGTGCTGATAACTTGGTTTGAAATGAGGATACTGCATCTTTCAGGATCTTTCCCTTGTACTTTGACCGTCTTCACTGTATACTCTCCAGTGACTTGTATTCTCAAGCTTGGTGTTGTAAGATGCGTTATCATGATTCTTCTGTTACCCTTTTTAAAAAAACAAACAAAAAACCTGTTCCAAGAGCTCCTACATTAGCCAGATTAACTTCTCCCCACCCCCACCCCCCGGTCATGGCTTGTTCACTTGCTGGTTTCCTTTTCAAGATACAAACAACCGAAGTATGACTATGAAACTATTTAAGAGATTGAGGAAAAATGTTTACCCGACCTGTGTTCTTCTCTTCAACCCAACCAATGTTGACGTTTACATTTATAATTCAAGTGCAGTTTTCAACCATTCTGAAACCAGCAGGGTGCACTAGATTTCTTAGTAGTTTTCTTAGCTGAAAATCCTGGATGTTTTCCTTTTTTCTTTTTCCCCCTTCAATATAATTTACCAGAAAGGATTAACTGATGCATTTGTGTTGTCTTCCCCTTCAGTAGTTTATTTTGTCTTTTCTGCACATCTGTCTACTAATAAAATGTGAAATAAAAATATCCCTGTATTGTTACTTCCCTGTCAACCAGACCACTTTGTTGCATACATTAAAAGCGCTGAATAGCACCCCTTCGAAGGGGGTGCTGAGGTTCTGTCTATCCTGGTACCACTTGCTGTTTGAGGGGTTATATAAAGAAAGATATGGACCTTGCCCCTCAATGCTAGCCTCTAGCATTAATGCCAGGGTGGGGAAAAATCCTACCTACCCCAAGAATGTCTTAGGAAAGACCAAAGCAGATGGAGAAACCCTCCCTTAGGCCTAAGCTACGCCATGAAATGTATTGGTGAACTACTGTACTCTTAGCATAGGTGACAGAATGCACGTCTGTAAGGGAACTCAGGAGGTCGTCTAGGACCACAACCCCCACACCACGGCAGCAGGACTAAATGAAAAGAGTAAGTTTCTCTGCCAAAGAGAAGAGGTCTTAAACTGGTTATAAAATAAAGCTGAGTAAGAGAGGATGTCCAGGTTTTTTCTTAGACTGGACTTAATCCAATGTCATAATTACCTAAATCTATCTTGTTTCATACAGGCCCTGAGCATGTTCCCCTTGAAGTAACAAGCTTTGCTGCTGATTTCAATAGCAAAGCAGGACTACAGTGACACCTGGCTAGTGGAAATAGACTTAAAACAGCTACTGGAGTGACCCAGACCCTGCTCTTAAACCAAGCTGGGGTTGAAGAAGGCTGGCCTCATGGACAGGTGTGTACTGGGTCAGATTAGCCTGGCACATCTAAAGTTCAATCCTGTCATTTCTCTTCCGCCTCCCAAGGAGTATTTGCTGATGTTAGAATGAACAAATGCTACATTAGGGCCCTGTAATGAAAACCCACTCACAAGGCCATGCTACTACTGCTAGAAACCAACGTATGGCGTGGTAGTAAAGTTTGTTTCAGCAACCAGAAGGAGGGGGAAATGACCCTACAGCAGAGGTGGAATATGCAACTACATGAGCCTTCCCCTCTTAGTATCTTCATAAGCTTTAGTTTCACACCTTTACAAACTCTTCTGGACCCTGCCTGAGGGTGAGAGCATAATGTGGGTTAACGGAAGGGAAGAGGCGGCCTCCCCTCTATAGCCTGCATCGCTAGGCCTACCTGGAAATGTTAAACCCAAAGCCACTCAAATTTGTGACTAGCTCTTGTCAGGAATGTACTAGACTGCACGTACCTCTGCTCAGAGTTGTAGTTAGTTCTTGTCTCACCTGGCGGAAGACCCTAAAATAGCAGTTCTCAAAGTGGGGAGCTTGACCCCCCCGGGGGGGGGGGGGGGGGGTTGTAGGGCAGTTCCCAGGGTGTTGTGAGCTCCCTGTACCACTGAAATGCTGCCACACCCAACACTTTCACTTGCATTTCTGCAGCTAGGCTGTGCGCTTCACAGTCCTGAAAAGCTGCTGAAGTGAAAGTTTCACACATGGGTCACAGGGGTCCGGGGGGGACAGAAAAACTCTGAGAACCACAGTCCTAAAATAACCACTGTGGGAATGTATTTCCTGCCAGCAGCACCTGTGGCACTGCTCTGTGGGGAAGCTCTAAGGTGCCTGCTGGATGAGGGGGGGAAACTGGCTGCTTGGAGCGGGACAAGTCCCTGGGCAGTAGATGTTCAGTCTGCCTGCTCTCACTAGGATATTAGACAATAGAAAAATCAAGGTGTAAGCAGCCAGCGTGGTGCAGAACAGTTGATCCTGCTCCCACAGGAAGAGGGTTTGTTTTATTTCTGCACAGGTTCAAGGTGCCACAGGGCCTGTTAGGCCTGGAGCTGGCATGGACAAGAAGAGAACGGGCCCAGGGCGGCAGAGGGGAAGAAGGTGCAGATCTCACACTCACAACAAAAGAAGAGTGAGGCAGCAGGGCCTGTGGTTGATCCAGACCCAGTGAAGGAGGGGAGATGAGTACGAGGGCCCATCCTGTTTTCTAGGTGAACTGCCCCTCTCACTCCTGTATGCTCCAGAGCTCAGTGCGTTTTGGCCTAGCCCTCTCCAAGACCAGCCCCAAAGAGCAATGAAACCTGTGCTGCAAAGAGATCTAGACTGGCCAAGAACAAGGCAGCTGGGCACTACTGGTGCTGTTCAGTACTAATGTAGAGGTGAAAGGCAGCAGGTTCCATCTTAAGCCTGAGGCTATGTATGTCTACACCGCAATTAAACAGCCCTGAGTCAGGGGCCAGTGTAAAAAGGCAGCCCAGGCTCCAGGCCAGTCTAGGACCCAGCAAACAGCTATACTGCAATTAAATAGCCCCTTTAACTGCATGTCCAATTGCAGTGTAGACATACCCTGAGAAACTACCTGTAGCAATTAGTCATTCTATGTTGTGTAACTCAGCTACTATCCCCACGGCTGGCAAAGCTGGTCTCTGCAGACCTAGAGCCAGCTAATTAATGGAAGAGCCAGTCTTGGTGCCAGGGAGTGCTAAAATCTGAGCAGCTACAAGGTAAAAAATCTGTCCAAGGCCTCAAAATTCCTGAATTCCACCCACACAGGAGCAGCTCGCACAGGGCAAAATGCTGTCGCGCTACGTTGTCTTGCCCTCTAGCAGTACAGAAATCGCAGCGAAGATGATCCAATTGAAGCCAGCATGAAAACCCCACGTGTCATTCCTCAGTTACACATGGGGTCCAAGCGACTTCCTAAACTCAGCTGTAAGCAGCACACACCCCATGGAGTTCCTCAGTGGCCTCTAGCACACAGGCAAAGGCCCCCTTTGCACCATCTCTTGGACATGGCATTTGTGCTCACAAACGGGAGCAGAGCGGACGCATTTGGGCTGACAGCCATTTTCTAAGATACCTACGGAAAATGCCAGCAGGTTAAGTCTTCGGTATTCATTGCTTACTCTGGCCCCATTTCTGGCGACTTCCCCTCTCCCTTGAACTTCAGCCACAACTTCCTTTCCCCCCCTTCTTGAAAAGGAGCCTTGGAAGGCAGCTCCTCTCTCCCCTTTCTTCCCAACGTCTCTAGCACGTTCCAACTGGCGAGAGCTGCCAGAGAGCATCACTGCACACGAGGTCGCATGGGGCCACTTTCACATTTGTCCTGCTGATTAAAGGCAGGTTTATCCCTGGACACTGGCCGTTGTTTGGTTTTTTTAAGCCCGCCAGCTGTACATTTCTGGGGGAGCAGAATGCCAAGGAGAGAACCAGCCTGAAGGCCATCTACTGAAAAAGCAGGGAGGTAATTCGATGACGAGAGGAGATGCTATTTCCACTGTACGGGGCTGCAGAGTAACAGGCTTCAGCCAGCTAAATAGCTCCAAGATGAGATGCACAGAACTCCCGTTACATTCACTAGGCTTCACTAGCAGGGATCGAGTTTGCTACCTAATTCTAAGCAGCTGCTAGTATCTTTGAAGGCCCAGACCCCCCCTTCTCCCCAAAACCCCACACCCATGCGGATGGTCTCATCCCGCTGTTTGCAGGAGGGAATGGGAAGGGGTTTAGAAAATCCTTGTGAATGGAGACAGCAAACACCGGTTATACGCTCAGATCTTTATTATTAGGTGGAGTAAGGGCTAAAAAAATGAAACTTCTAAAACAGTCACCGTACTGGTGCAGGACAGGAAGGACCAAGAGCTTCCGCCATCAGTCTTTAAAAAAAAAAAAAAAAGTGGGGGAGGGGTGATGAAGTTTCCGTCCATTCGCTCCGGGTATCCTGGGTGGGTGAGACTTGGGGCAAGACGAGGTACAAGACACAGCTTATACTTTTATTTAAGAAACCGCTACATAGTTTTGCCTCTAATGGTGCAAAGGAGGTTCCAGGACACACTGACTGAGCCATCCAAAGTCTCTTGCTAGAGAAACAAAAACCCATCCTTTTTAAATTTATTTATTTAAAAATTGTGAAATAAAAAGAGGACGCTGCAGCTCGTGGCCACGGTAACAACTGTCCACAAGAGTTAGTCTTCCCCGCCAGGGGCGGTGGGGGGAGGGCGGGGACAAAAGAGGGAAGAGGACCCACAAAAAAAGGTTTAAAAAAGTAACAGCTACATCTGAAAGAAAAAAAAAAAAAAATCAAACCAACAGGAGAGAGACCCCTTGATTTGTCTTTTGGGCCAGGCCTTTTCATCTGCCTGAACTATGAACGGCGTTAAGTAAGTGGGCTCCTTCTTCAACAAAAATGGCACAGTGTCTCCTGACAGATTATAAAGCCCATAGAGCTTAAAAAACAAAACAAAGGACGCTGCCCTGGTGCAGAATGGAAGTGAATAATTAATTCTCCCTACAAAGAAAATAAAACAGGCTGCAAAGATGCAGAAACCACATGTAGGCTCTATTACATTTACAAATACATACATAAATATATTACATACAACAGCAACTCAAAGAGGGAGCGGGCGAGAGCCACAGGAGGATGGCTGGCTGCAGTTCTCCCCACACAGACGTTTGGCTGAGCAGTTTCTTTTTCTCCTAATAGTTCCAGGAATGGGCATCGGGCTTTTTCTTCTTTCCGTCTCCCCCCGCCTCTCCCCTTCCTTTCTTTCGGTTTCAGTTTGTCCAGTACGGAGAAGTGCCATAGGCGGTTTTGGTAGCCTGAGACTTTTGCTGCATGGTGCTTGGCTGATTGCGCTGGCCAGATCCACCCTGGAAAGGGAAGAAAAGGGAGCACATGTTCAGAGCAGAAGCCACGGGGGCTGGATCCCTAATCCTGAAGCCTCAGGAAGCACACTGTGTTCATTACCTTGGAGCAGTAAAAGACCTGCCCGCCCCATCCATTTCTCAGCAGCCCTGGGGGTGGCCTTGGAAAGCAGCACGGTCTATGTTAAAGCAGGGAAATGTGTCCCTTGGCCCCACTCTGGAGGAAGAGTTGGGAATTCCAGCATCACGCTGCCCCAGGCCCCAACAAAATCCACAAAGAGCCAAAGCGAATCCCACAGAACACATGGCAGAGTGCTGAGTACGCTCATTTCCACAAGGCTTGTCCCATCTGGGACAAGTCAGCCAGCCACTTCGCAGCCTCTTTTCAGCCAGAAATCGTTCTTGCCGCTGCAGCAGCAGCGAGGAGATGGTTTAAGTGATTAAGCAATAATCTGTTGCACGGACGAGATTCTTTGAAATGACATGGTGAGGGCATGCTCAGTACCCAGCTCTCTACAAGTCAAGGGATTCAAACATCTGATGCTCTGAAAATTATTTTGCCACAAGCTGGATGGGCAAAGGAGGTTCTCCCCAGGGAGGGCTGGGACACCAGAGCGCACAGGTGTAAGAAGTCAGGGAAACAAGGCGTGATGTTCAGACAAAGCAGACCTTTGCATATTTTTCAAGAGACATTAACAGAGATGAAGAGAAACAATGCAAAACCACCCGAGATTTTAGGGGAGCTGGCGAGGGGCCTTATCACGCTGCTAGCTGTCTTCCTTTTATAGTCACAGAACAATTATGATGGTTGTACACATCTCCGTGACCTGCCCAGGAAAGGACAGCATCTGTCTCTGCTGGCTGCTACAGCTGCCTGTCTCTGCACTGAGACTGTCCGCACCCAGGGAAACAGCCACAGAGCCGTGTTAGCCTCTTGGGAACAGCCTGCCCAAGGCTACATGGCAGCTGAGTCTGTATGACCTACCGAGGTACTTTGCCCATGGGCAGAGCCAAAAGGAACCGGACAGAGTACCTGTGATGGGTGGGATCAGCTTGGACACGCTCTCTGGCTCATGGTCATCTAGTTACTTTGAGCATCAGCCTCAGACAGGCACCAGGGATTGGCAGACTCACCTGCCCATCTTGCTGAAGGTGGTGATGCAGCATCTGGGAATGAGGCTGCTGATGTGCAGGCAGGATATGCAGGAAAGGGGCTGGAGCGTAGCCAGGGGCAGCACCAGGGTTCAAGGGCCCAGTGGATCCGAGAGCAGACGGCAGGCTGAAGGGAGGCGGTGTGCCGGCATGGAATCCCTGCTTGTCAAACGTCTGCATGGAGGCAACAGAGGAGCAGTTAAGACAGACACTTTCCTCAGAGCCTTTCTGGTGACCCAGCAAGGGCAAGAGTGGCCTGAACACAGAACTTTGACTCTATCAACCCAGACCGAACACACAGCAGTTCTTTAGCTAGATTGACACTCAGGAGTTACCTTTCCTCTTAAAGGCACACTACAGTGCTGCCTGGAGTGAACCGGCTGACTTGGCTATCAGTTGCCCGTTGTGATTTCACTGTCTCTGACCTGTCTACTCGTTTGTCCTTAGATTTCAGGCTCCTCAGAGCAGAAGCCATTCTTAGTGTTTAAAAAGTCCTTAGTACAGTGTGGGTACGACCACAAACAAGCAGTAATTGGCCGTGTGACGCAAGATTAAATGATCCATTGACAGACATTAAATTGCGCCCGTGGTTAACAGTAGAAGATGGCCTCTTGGCTTCCCCACCGGCAGGAAATTCATGCACATTCTATACAATGCAGCAGACCAGCAAAAAACCAGCTAGTTCTTAGCAATCAATTTGCTCATCACAAAGTCAGGAAATATTTAAGCCAGTCAGGGCTGCTCAGTAGAAATGGCAGAAGAGGTCACAGCAGGAGTTTTGTTCCAGGTCCCCTGGTGCTGAGCAGTGGACTTGCGGCCCGGGTGCATGTGTTCAGACCGAGTACAGCCCCACTCATCAGAAAGAGGAACAGACCCCAGGGAGGCAGAAATCCCTACATGGATCCCCATCCCAATGCTCTTACAAAAGGGCACAGGGATGCCACGCTCCGGAGAGGGGAATTCGTATTTAAGCCCGTTCATTCCACAGCTTCTTATAGGGAGACTAGTTGCACCACACACAGACACAAAACAACGGCACTGGGTGGAAGATGGAGTGATCTGGGATCAATGCACACACAGCCCAAAAGGAGCGGAGGAAGTCAATGGGCATCATTACAGATGTGTGTGTGTCCACACAGTCCAGCCTCTCCAGATGATGCTACGGCCCTGTATGTAGGACAATTCAGCCCTAAAACATTTGTGATATTGCATTTTAAAAGCATATTGGGAATCAAGGGAAGTTAGGCACTAATGCAGGAATCTTTGCTGCCACATTAACAGCCTTTGTCATGAGTCGGCATGGCTAGAGCAGGCTGAGGACGGGAAAGAGCAGTGGTGTCGCATGAGACCCTTGGAAGTCCTCTTCAGAATCAAGTGGAGTGAGTGTTCGAGAAAGGCCAGAGTCTGGGATTACCGCAGGGAACGGGGCTGAGAAATCACCAGCAGCCTCCCTGAGAGGACGAGTCCTGCTGACTGACCCTGGCCAGTGAGTTGGCAACCTTACCCTTAGGCACAGGAGGGCATGTTCACGCGTCTCAGAAAGAATGAGCTGTAGCTCCTCACCTGAGTCTTGTTATAGACTGAGCCACTGATATCAGGCACACCTGTGTTACTTGAGGTCACAGAGACACCTGGAAAACAAAAAGCCGCTGACAACCAAAGAGCCAAAGGCAACCTAACCTCAACCTCTTTTCCTTGCTAATGGGATCCCCGTAATGCTCCTGGGCTGTTGTCTGCATCCTGTGTCACATCACTCCCCCCCGCCCCAGCACTGTATCAAATGAGGCTACTCCTGGTTGGGGGGTGCAGCTCTCGTCCAGGCCAACCCGGTCCCTCTACAATTCCGCACATTAGGAGCCAAAAGAAAGTGCCCAGGCCTATTTCCTGAGCTCCGTTTATAAATCAGGCAGGAGACCACTGGTGTACCCTGCCCAGGCCTGCTATCCACAAGGTGCGTCACCATTTCTAAGGCACCAAGCTGGGTAGTACCTCGGGTTCGTCTAGATCAAGAGAAGTCAATGTTCCCCTCAAATTAGAGGCACACACTGGGTGGTTCCCCAGTCCACGGTGGCTGGATGAGATAACGTGGAAAGATCAGAACCATGCAGCGGATCACCAGCAGGCAGGCTGACCGTTCATTCCCAGTCTAAACTAGAATCATCCCTCAAATCTTGAGCCATTTCACTTACGCGAGAAACAAAGATCAAGGTCCCTGGCGGATGAAAGAAAGGATCGGGCTGGCTGGGTTTCCACTGCTCCCAGACACGTGAACAACAAGACTGAGGATACAGGTACTAAGCAGCTAGTCTGAGGAAGATTTTTCTGGCCAGTATCTACTTAAGTCAGGGTTGGATTAGTTGGTGGCAGGTGGTCAGGGAACATTTCTCAGGTGGTCCCACTAGCATTTGCAGAATTTAAACTTTCATATAAAACAAACCAATGTTCATGGTACGCAAAGAAAGCATTCCAGGTATGAATGGATGCTGTCAGTGATGGAGTCTCCAGAGAGCCTGAAACACTAACTCAGAGAGCTGTGACTTGCCCCCTTCACCCCAAAGGGTGCTGATCTGGAGTCTAATCATGAGTGTAAATAACATTCATGATTTAAGTGGTGACCATTTCAGCAGAGACAGCTGCTCCGGGATCAGGGATCCAGCGTTGGTGGAGTGCCATTATCCCTCCGCCACATCTGAACATTAGCTTCCAGCTGGCAGGGGTAACGGTTTTGCTGTTTCTCCTTGGTGTAACTGAACAAAGCTGGACTTCAGCCACTCCCCTCCTTGCACAAACTCAGCGCTGGCTTAGAAGGAATGTTTGGAACATTAAAAGCATGTTGAACGTGAGAGACGGAGAAACAGCCTGGGACTCGCCCCATTTGAGAGCTGGCCGTCATGCTGACCTGACACTGGGAATACGGGGAGTTTGCCCTGCAAGATCCCTGATCTGACGTGCTTATGTGCACCTCAGACCCCTTTACTTGTTACCTTTCCCAGGTCCAGTGCCAGCAGATTTGTTTTGTGCTTGAGATGACCCACTGTAGCCTCCTTTGCTGTAATCTCCGGCCGCCGTTCCCTGTGTTAAGTCGTCATAGCCTGCCGACGTGGACAAGATATAGTGCTACCGTGAGCAAGCAACTCTGGGGACATGACTTTAAATGGCGCAGATGTACTGTCGAGTGGAGTAACCTTACCTGCTCCATAACCATGTTGTCCATAAGCGCTTGCCTGCTGAAACGGGGTGGAAGCAGTGTTCAAACTGACGCCATGCTGCTTGGCTGATGCTGGAGGTACCTGGAGGCAAAAGATCAGAGGGGCAGCTGTGTTAGTCTGGATCTGCAAGTGACAGAGTCCGGTGGCATCTTATAAACTAACAGACATATTGGAGCATAAGCTTTCATGGGTGAATACCCACTTCGTCAGATGCATGCACTGACAAAGTGGGTATTCACCCACGAAAGCTTATGCTCCAGTACGTCTGTTCGTCTATAAGGTGCCACCGGACTCTCTTTCACTGGAGGCAAAAGGCATTCTCAGTTAGTAAACAGTATAAAAGCCAGTTTCTACTGCCATCTAGTGGGGAAGGGCATCCCATGTCTCCGCTGGCAGCACTGCGCTGCATCTCCCAGCTGTGAAACAAGTCTTTCAAGTGTCAGGAAATCTCTAATTCCTTTTGCAGTGCCTGAGATCAGTGAGATCTAGTGCTCTGAGCACTGGACTGGGATCCAGGACCCATGAGTTCTACTCCAACTTCCCACCCTGACTGCTGGATAGCCTGGTGAGAGAGCTTCTCTGCCTCAGTTTATACCTCTTGTAAAATGAAGACAGTATCTTCCAAGCTTGACCACAACATGATGATTGTGCTCCATAATTGCTAGATAATCTCCACCCCAAGAAACATGCATTTGTCTAAATTTATAAAACCAACAGGGAACAAAGAGTCTGGAGATCACAGACAGGAGTCACCCAAACACACCGGTGGGATTACAGCCCTGTAACTCAGGGAGCCTGGTATTTATTTTGTAGAATAAAAACATACAAAGCCTGGATCCAAGCTCTGTACAGACTCTGTCTGCACTTCTCCTCTACCTCCTCCTCCTCCCGCAGAGAACCCCCTGCCTCCCAGTCTCCCATTGGTGTCCCATAGACTCTTCCCCTTAATTGATTTCTCCAGCCTCTCCCACTCCACTGACTCAGCTCCTGCCTCCCACTCCAGTGGCCAGCAGGGGCTGCTGTAATGATGTTGGGCTCAAATTTGTAATTCCTGGATGAACCATCACCTCCACACCCTCACACCTTGCGCCCCCTCCCCTTCCGCCCCCCCCATGAATTTCTGACACTGATCAATAACCTCTGCTGTAGCTCCAGACCACTCACCATTGCCTACATAAAGTTAGACTATTACAGTCCTGGCCCTTTAAAGTTCCTCCAGTCCTGCAGGGACACTGTCATTGTACACAGACGCCACAGAGCAGATGTCAAGCGTGAACACTGCTTGCCAAGTTGCCATACAAAAGCTGAGCCTTATTTCACCGGAAATGCCCTGCAGGCCAGGGGGGGCTTTAAGGGCCAGGACTGCATGAGGCAAAGCTAGAGAAGCACAAAGAGGGCAGCTAATGGTGCAAGTTTAGTTCCCATGACTTACAAACATGGTGGGCCCATACTGGAATGCACTGGGTACTCCTGGCACGCCGGCGTAATAGGGTAACCCCGTGTAGCTGTATCCTGGGGGCAGCGTAGGGTTTAGGAAGGGCTGCTGAGTGGTGTGGTGAGTCTGCGTCGGATTCTGCTGCGGCTGGGCCAGGGTGGTAGCGGGAGCAGGGGAGGCAGAATCCCCGCGGCCAAATTTTGTTACATCACCTGCAAGAGAAGCCATCAGCTGTTTCAGGAGGGTCGTTTCCCATCCTTTGCTTTCTCCAGCACTGGCAAAAAACTATCCAGGGCTGGGCTTGTGCTACAGTCAAGAGGGTGAGAGAGTTTAGTGGTGAGAGCAGGGACAGAGTCAGGACTCCTGGGTTCCATTCCATCAACTCACTGTGTGACCCTGGCCAAGAGAGAACTCTCTGTGCCTCAGTTACCACACTGACAAAATGGAGTCCACAATGCTAACCTGTCACACACAGGGATTCAGTCACTGAGTGTTAGATCATTACATTAAATGTACTATAAGCATAAGCTCTGAGTGGCCAAACAGTTGGATTAAAGTACCACTCTCCCAGAAGTTAACCTGGCTAGCAACATCTCCTGGGCTAAAGGAGTGAGGGCCTTTGACAAAAACATGCAAGTCACTGCAAAGTCTCTATTTGTCAAGCAGGACCAATTAGATCTCTGTTTCCTCACAGCACCAGAGCTCTGGAGACAGGAGATAAAGGTCAGGAAAGCCAGGCTTGCATACGAGGCCAACTAATTAAAGATGAAGGAAGGAAAGTTAGATTGTCTCGTCAGACTGACCTCATACTTGGTAAAGCAACTCACATCTTTTCATGTATTTATACCTACTCCTGTATTTTCCACTCTATGCATCTGATGAAGAGGGTTCTAGCCCACAAAAGTTTATGCTCAAATAAACTGGTTAGTCCGTAAGGTGCCACAAGGACTCCTCATTGTTTTTGCTAACCACACTAGTGTCCTAGGGACAGCCTCCAAGGCAGCATACTCATCAATTTCTGGGGGTGTGGAGGTAGAGATCCTGTAGGTTCTACCACAATACAAACAATAACAGTGGAATGGAATGAGGTCAGAGAGGCATTTAGAGGTCTGAAAGGGTCTAATCAAGACTAACAGATTGACGCTGAGCAAAGGAGGCTGAATACCAAGAAGAGGAGTTATTAGGCTGCAGATACTTTCCCAGTAGCAAAAGTTCCATCAATGGAGTCATCTAAACTCAGACACTGCACTGTGAAAACAACCTTGTATTGGTGTTGGGATGGACTACCATTTGGACATTAAATCCTTTTTCACATGATAGGACTTGTGTATGGATTATATATTGGCTGAATATTCCCATTAACATCTTAAGGAAATCCACTGGCAGGAGCTGAAATGTAGCCACTTACGATTCCTGCTCTTGTCTAACTAGTCTCGACTAGCCGGCTAAGCTGTCTGCAGAGAGAAGGCCAGGATTTCTCCTTTGGCCATAGCCGCATGCCCCATGTTCAGAAATCAATGTTTCAATTCACCATCATCCTCATCTTGAATTAGTACTAACCTGAGTATGGGTTGTTAGCAAGGCTCCCATCTCTGCCTGTCAAGGTTGCAGGAGCAGGGAATGTAATTCCATAATAATCCTGAAAAAGACAATATTTATTAATACTCAAATGCGGTATATAAAATGATGAGTGGTGTGGAGAAAGTGAATAAGGAAAGTTATTTACTTGTTCCCATAATATAAGAACTAGGGGCCACCCAATGAAATTAGTGGGCAGCAGGTTTAAAACAAATAAAAGGAAGTTCTTCACACAGCGCACAGTCAACCTGTGGAACTCCTTGCTTGAGGAGGATGTGAAGGCTAGGACTATAACAGGGTTTAAAAGAGAACTGGATAAATTCATGGAGGTTAAGTCCATTAATGGCTATTAGCCAGGATAGGTAAGGAATGGTGTCCCTAGCCTCTGTTGGTCAGAGGGGGGTGATGGATGGCAGGAGAGAGATCACTTGATCATTACCTGTTAGGTTCACTCACTCCGGGGCATCTGGTGTTGGCCACTGTCAGTAGACAGGATACTGGGCTGGATGGACCGTTGGTCTCACCCAGTACAGCCTCTATGTTCTTATGTTCTGTTCATAACAGAGCCAGTCCCTGTCACCAGGACAGGGTGAATGGGTTTATTTTTCCCTCCTGCCAAATATGCAAAAATCAGGGAAGCATGGACAGAAACGTATCCAGACAGGCTGTGGCAGCCCTTGACTCTCCAGCTCAACAGAACACCCGTTTCTTAAACACATTTAATGATTTCTCCTTAAAAACCATTCCTCAGCTGGTAACAGATCCCTTCTTGCCACTGAATAGATTTGCTTCAGATTATTCCCACACACCCCCGACACCCTCCCCAATATACTAGCTCACATTTATCAATGCTGGGAAAGGTTTTTCTCCACATTTCAAATCTCCAGGTTCCTTTGGATCACACACATCTGTCCTCACTTGAGCTCTCAGCACCTCCTAATTTTGTATCATTTGTGACTGTCATGAACATGCGCTCCACACTCTTCTGCAGCTCAGAGGAACACTCAGTAAGAGAGACTTTAATAGAAGAGAATTTAATAGAGCCCTAGAGGACCAACTGGACACCTTCCTTCAATCTGACCCATTGCTCTTTATCATTATCCTTCGCTTACCAATCTTCCAGCCACTTTGGAATCCCATGTGACTGTCATTTCCAAGCCAATATGAATTAACTTTAATGAGAGACTACCAAATTGTCTGCTAAAGTCCCAAAGGATTACGTCAAATTAAAGTGATATTTACCCTGACAGTCTTGCTCCAAGAGAAACAACAGATACACAGTTTCAAAGGAAATCTGAAAGGTGCTAGGTCAGAACTTACATTTCAGATATTCCTTGGGGATAGTCACCTTCCTAGATAAGGTAGACAACAAATACACACACACACACACACACACACACACACGTACGTTTGAGGACAACTCTGAGGAATAAGGTTGGGAAGGATGTTGCATCCCCCATTGTCTTTCACATCAATTGAAAGAAAAATCCAGATTCTCCCCCCCTCACCCACTTGCCCCATGAAAAAAGTCACAAGACAAATATCCCATGAGAAAAGTGAGTTGTTTACAAAGCAAACCCACATTCACCCACATGTGAGTGTGAGGGGGGCATGTGTTTTGTTGTTAAAAACAGTTTCAATATTATGTCCTTGGCCCCACAAAATGTGGGGTTTGATGTGCCATTGATGAGTGTCAAGTCCATGCTATCACAAAACACAAACCCTACAGATCTGATATCAAGGTTAGATGAAGGGCTCAAACACAGATATGGAGCAGCAATGCAGTTACCCAAGACGACAGAGCAATTTAGTAGATAAATAATGGAGCAATGCTACCTAATCTGGGAAAGGCTGGCCTGATGCTACATCAGTGACTATTAAAGCAATCACAATAAACTTATTCCAATGGCATCTGACCCCACCAATCCCGCAAGATGATATAGAGAAACCTTTGTATGCATACTGGAGATATGTAGGTGGGTATGGAGAAGGGCACATTCAAAGCTGGTGGGAGCATCCCTATGTCTAGACTTAGTGCTCCAAACCCACAGGAATGGTTAAGTAAGTCAGGGGCACAGAATTACTTGCCTCCCCTCTGCTAGTCCTGCTGGCCCTAAAGTTTACCATCAGGTCTGTTATCCCAGGGAGCTATACCAAGGTGGAACTCCTGAGAGGAACTCCCCCCTGCCCCAGGCTTGGCAGAAGTTTCTTATGATAATGCTCACAGGTATATCGTTTTTCCTATGCTGCTCCTCTTTCTAATCTAGGTATTTAACTGAATGACTCTCACAAAAGCAAAAACTTAAGCCACACACAGCCATTTACTCCAGTATAATGTATTGTAGTCTTCTTGTGTTGCTACTACTGCAGGGATCTGTGATTTAGCTACAACCTCACTGTGCAACAACCATTTGGCCGAGTGAGGGTTGGGGACTGTCCCTCCTCAGTTGCTCCCATTCTGTCTAGTTTACAAATGTGCTCTTTAAAAGGACACTGTACAGTAGCTTAAACCCCCATCCATTTTAATACAAATTCTTATTTAAGTTTGCAATATGCTTGATTATTTAAGAAAAGAATTTTAAAAATCATTTACTTTTCATCATCGATGACTGTTTACTTTTCCCCTCCCCAAGTTTCTTGAGTGAACAGTCAATTTCACTTCTCTTCTAGCCAGTTTCCCTTTCTAGATCTCATGAAGTGTCACACTGCAACAAAGCTTGGGCTGCAAATGCCACAGAGGGGAAGTTTTAAATCCCCATGAAACTCTTTGTTTGGAATTTATCTTTAAGGAGGTAAACGCAGCAGAACCCCGTTTATGAGATCTTGCTGGGACGGGGGCCAGATGGGATCATCAAAAATTCCGACAATCCAGAGAATGGGAAAGTCCAAGGCTGCAGCGCCATCTAGGGGACACAGGAGAGATCTCCCACTTCAGGACCTGCATGTGCTGGTTCCCTTAATACGGAGAGCCGGATAATGAAGGGTCAGATAAATGGGGTTCTATTGTTTTCAATCATTTTATAAAGATAAGGAGGGTGAGAGAATCTCTTTTATTGGACCAATTTCTGTTGGTGAAAGAAAGAAGCTTTCACTGTGTAAGCTCGAAACCTTTTTCCTCGCCCAGAGAAGTTGGACCTGGCCCACATTCTCTCTCTACTATCCTGGGAACGATTCGGCTACAACACCACTACATATAAAATATACTTTAAAAAACATTTTAAAAAAGCCTAGAATTTAGAGCCTGAAATACCTGACAGTGGCCCTTTAGCTACAAAGTAAATCTCCCTGAACTATCTTGAATATTATATGTTCATACTGTGTTCTACCAGCCTACTATTAAACATATTTCAATTTAAAAGTAGGAATTTACAGAGGTAGCATGCAATTGCCTCATTCAGAATTTGCCTCATTTGGCCAAAAAACAAAGGATATCACCTCAACCCTTTGCAGATGTTACTTCAGGATTTGTAATGACCTCAAATGGTCAAGACATTGGCTTTGCAGCTCACCTGAAAGGCAGCTGCCAACAGTACAATGACCCTGAGACACTATATATACACTCAGACACTGGTGCAACAGACTCAAAAGGGAAGAGCACCACCCATGGTGTGCAGACTGGGGCCCCAGCAAGCTCTGAGATAGGCCACCACATGGTTGACAAGAGTAATAATTACATTCTTTCCACCAACGGGCCTTCTCCAAGCAAGCTCCTCTAATGCCTAGGGATGAACCGGACACCTACTGAATCACCAGCAGTGCTCCTTACAGAGCCCTCAGATCTCTTCAAAGATCTGGAATTCAAATACCAATCCCATGTATCCCTGCTCATCTTAAGAGTTTGATAGGTAGGAAGGTTGCAGTCATATGTCCAGTCACATGCCTGAAAGAATTCAGATTTCCTATTATAAAAAGAACAAAACCGTATGGAAAATTCTTGGGGTTCAGGTGTCGAAAATAAATGTGGTTCCACCGTCAAAGAGAACTGACTCATTCAGATCAGAGAGATTCAGCACTTTAGGCTATATGACAATAACCTCTAGGGCCTGAGCTGTTTAAATATTTTAGAACAGTTTAACAGTACATGCTGCACAGAGGACACAAAGGTCAGAGGTCAAACACCGAGGGCCTCTAATAATGCTGCGCAGAGGAGAGAAGTTTAACATCTCTGGGGGAAAACATGGACCTTGGTGTAGAAGTGTCGGAAGACACTTAAGTCGCCAGTTGGAAAGTGAAAATGAAAACAGGGAAATTTTAGAGAACCAGAAAATGATGAAAGGAAAAACATGCCACCAAATAAATTCAGGGACATGGAAGGCATGCACAGTAGACCGCAGACATCTGAGAAGCTACAAGTACTTTGGCATAAGCCGTGTGAAACGTTATCATCATGGCTACCAAGTCTCAAGGATGCCTGTGGCAGATTTATCTGGTTCTGCTGCTGTCTGCTGGAGTTGTGTCGCTGGACTGTAACCTGTTTCGTCACCAGCAAAGCAGATTTAACTGGCAGAGTCTACAACTGCTTCAAAACATGGGCGGGAAGTTTCCTTTGGAGTGTATGGAAGACAGGGCAGCATTCCAGTTTCCTGAGAAGGTTCTGAAGCCCAAATCTGTACAAGACGACAAGATGGCCATCCATGAAATTCTCCAGCAGCTCTTCGGTATCTTCAGCCGGAACCTGCCCCGAATTGGATGGAAACAAAGAAACGTGGAGAGGTTCCTAAATGGGCTGGCTCTGCAGACCAAGCACCTCGAGACATGCCTAACTACAAAGGGAGGGACCAACACTCTGAGGCTAAAGAAATACTTCCGGAGGATCCAAGATTTTCTTACGGAGAAGCAATACAGCAGGTGTGCCTGGGAGATTGTCAGACAGGAAGGGCAGAGGTGTTTTCAATATATTGACCAGCTCACCGTGAGGATGAAAAAGTAGGCAACAAACATTTTACTATGAACATTTGAGAACTTCGGGTGAAGCAGCGAACTAGGAGCAAGAAACCATCTGACCTCAAGTGTAAACTCTGATATGAACTCTTTGACCCTTTTCAAGTCAACGTACTTGACTCCAGTAAAATGGGGATTATACCATACACTTTATTGGGTGGGGAAGATTGTTTAAAATGCTCTGAAGAGGAAAGAACCTACAGAACTATATGAAGGTATTTCATGTACTGTGTCTCATCCAAAAGCTAAGAAGTATTTCAGAGGCTAAACACAAGTGCATTGTCAAACCCATGCTGATTGTGGGAATGGAGACTGTCACATCTATAGTTATTTATATATTTATAACTATTTATTTTCTTTGTACGTTGTCAAACTTATCCTGATTGTGGGAATGGAGGCTGTCACATCTATATTTATTTATTTATATTCTTTGTGCATTGTAAACTCATCCTGATTGTGGGAATGGAGGCGGTCACATCTATATTTATTTATTTATATTCTTTGTGCATTGTAAACTCATCCTGATTGTGGGAATGGAGGCGGTCACATCTATATTTATTTATTTATATTCTTTGTGCATTGTAAACTCATCCTGATTGTGGGAATGGAGACTGTCACATCTATAGTTATTTATATATTTATAACTATTTATTTTCTTTGTACGTTGTCAAACTTATCCTGATTGTGGGAATGGAGGCTGTCACATCTATATTTATTTATTTATATTCTTTGTGCATTGTAAACTCATCCTGATTGTGGGAATGGAGACGGTCACATCTATATTTATTTATTTATATTCTTTGTGCATTGTAAACTCATCCTGATTGTGGGAATGGAGACTGTCACATCAATATTTATTTATATATTTAAAAAAGAAGTATGGCTACAAAAATTGAGGAACTGGTTGGAATGAATGTATTCTGTCACATAATTAACATCCCTATGCTCGTGAGCCTCACAATGTTTATGAGTTGAATATAACTTGTATTCGTCTAAGGCAGTGATACGCAGACCTCAGTGGTCCAAGGAGCCAAATTAGCGATTAACATTACCCAAAAGAACTGCAGTAGTGTGAATTCACAGTTTCATTTACTTTAGATATATAAAAATAACATTCTCACAGCAAAATGACTGACCAAGTATTATTTTATGAATTACAACTGCTTAATAACATTGTAAACGCATCCTGATTGGTTAATTAAATCACACTGTTTTACTATCATGTGCTGCATAGCCACAGGAGACCCACTAAAGAGCCACTTGCAGCTTATGAGCCTCGGTCTGAATATTACAGATCTAAGGAAAAAGGACACAGAAGACTGACAATATGATCTGACCAGAGATAATAGTTTTTAGGGAAAACAAAGGTGGGGCAGAATCATAATGGATGGAAATCGAAAGCAAAATTAGAGACTTCCTGGTTATCACCAGATCCACAAGAGGTGGAAGATGTATGAAAAATCAGATCATGTGTCAAAAGAGTCAAGCATTGCCAGGGAATGCAACAGGGGGTTCTTTTGCTACGCTGAACATAAACATTTTACATGATTTTTTAAAGACTCTTACCATACTCAGACCAAGACAATGAAGACACAAACAGAAGCCAAGATATTACAGGGGTCCTATAATAGGTCCTATAAGAATAGGCTGACCATATTTCCTTGAGACAAAAACAGGACATTGGGACAGCAAAAATGGGATGGGGTTATGTAATATTCTGTATTCATTAAAAAGTGAGACGATAAAAAAAGTTTTATTACATGAACATATTGACTTGAGCTAACAATTATTCTTCAGTGACAGAACTCATACAAAAATTTAGGTAGACAGAGGGGGACTGTATTTTCACCACGATCGTACCATGAATATTTCTCCGATGAAGTAATCTTACGCAGCAAATTTCGGTCTTTCAATACCTGATCATAAAACTTCTGACACTCCATGATTCTCTTCAGACACCTCAAATGACCCCCTATTTGCCTCCCCCAACCACATCAGCTTGTGACTATGGCTCAGGCAGAAGCTTGTGCAACAAGAGCTTCCCCCAGGCCAGCCACTCTGCCTTCCTCCTCCAGGCAGGCCCCCAACCACCTCCACTATCAGTAACCCTCTGACTGACCAAGTCCTCTCCCTACATCTCCTGCAGCAGAAACACGGCTTCTCACCAACCCCACCGCGTCGCCCATGCATGCCACAGCCACCTGCCCAGGCCTTAGCTGTGCCTTGAAGACTGACGCCCCGAATGGGCTCTGAGGCTTGGCCCAACCCCCGTATCCATGTGTTCAGGGAGGGGGTTAACCATGGTACCCCTACCCACCGCCTGCCTCTCTTCACATCCAGCCCTGGACTCCCCAGTACCTCCCTTCACAGACAACCCTGTGCCCCCCACTTCCCCCCCACCCCCTTCACTCACAGCCCTGGACCCCCCCAGTACCTCCCTTCACAGACAACCCTGTGCCCCCCACTTCCCCCCCACCCCTTCACTCACAGCCCTAGACCCCCCAGTACCTCCCTTCACAGACAACCCTGTGCCCCCCACTTCCCCTCCACCCCCCTTCACTCACAGCCCTGGACCCCCCCCCAGTACCCTCCTTCACACACAACCCTGTGCCCCCTACTTCCCCCCCACCCCTTCACTCACAGCCCTGGACCCCCCAGTAACCCCTTCACACACAGCCTTGTGCCCACCACGTACCACCCCCTTCACAAGCAGCCATGCCCCCCCCACTTCCCCTGTGCCCCTCTTCACATGCAGCCCCAGTACCTCCCTTCACACACAACCCTGTGCCCCCCACTTCCACCCACTTTCACACACGGCCCCTACACACCCCTTTCCCCCTGCCCCCTCACATGCAGCAATACCCCCCCACCCTGTACTCTCTCCCCCCTCCACCCCCCATTCCCCCCCGCCTGGTCCCCCCCACCTTTGTGCGCCTTGAGCAGCACGGTGTTGGTGACGATGTTCTCCAGCTCCATGGGGCCCGGGGCGGCGCCGCCTCCTCCCCTCCTGGGCTCACGCTGCCTCCGGCTCCGCTCGGCGCCCGCCCCAGCGGCCGGCCTCGCCCCCTGGCTCCCTGAGCTCGGCAATCCCCGCCCCGTGCCTCCCGCGCCACCCCCTCATTGGGCCGCACGTCGCGTTTCCTCCACATGGGGGGGGCGTGGGGGGAGCGAGGAGCCAGGCAGCCCCTGCCCGGCCAGCAGCTCCACTCCGCCCCACGTGGGGGTGGCCCAGCCAATCGCGCCACGCGGGCTCTGAGGCGGCGGAGGGGAGGGGGGAACAGGCTGGGGAGGGGGGCCAGAGGCCGTGAGGAGAAGGGACTGAAGGGCTGCGGGAGGGGGTGGGAGGAGGCAGGACCCGGCCGTGGGTCCCTGAAATAAGCCGCGTTCAGTTTGGTTTTTTTTAGCAAAAAGCAAAAACGGGACAAATTTGATATTTATACTAAAAAGACGGGACGGTTGGAAAATATGTAAAAAACACGGGACTGTCCCGTTCAAAATGGGACGTATGGTCAGCCTATATAAGAAAGACTCTCGGGGTGCCTTTTTATGCTGGTTTGTTTTAGGGAATCCCCACCAGCAGAGATCAATGGAAAGGAAAAACTCCCATTTCTGCTAAACCCCTCCTCTGGGACCTATGTGTGAGTGCGAGATGAATGAAAAGTGAATTCTCTGGTTTTCCTATCCATTGCTGGAATATTTTAATATTTTAACCCTTCCCCAGGGGAAAGAAATTAGTGTCCTTGGCTCTCTTTCCAATATTTAAAAACAGGTTTTGTTCACCCATGAGATAGCCAAGAAACAAAGTTTGGTGTTATAGGACAGTTCAATCTAACAGAGAGTTACAAGTTTTAATGTGCTTTTTATGTTTGTCAGCTTCCTGGATGTTTGGAAGCTGGGCAAGTCAGGAAACCAGCTCCCCTTCCTGACTAAAAACCAAACTCTGCCTCAATCTGTTTTACAACTATCTGCACCATCAACTCCCCGTTACTCACCCTCATCCTTTCGATGCCGAAAGAAGGGCAGGAAACTCCTGCAATCCTCTCCACACAACCCTGTCTTGTGAGTTTAAGAGGGGGAACGGCCGCACTCTTGCTCTGTTCCATTTGGTCTTTCCCCTGTCACCTTCAGTACTCACTGCTTTCCTAATAGGTAGACATTTACAATACAACAGCACTGCCATTTTCAGTCGGTGCTCCACTTCTTGCTCCTCACTGATAGTCACAAGATTTCTTGTTGCTACTCAGGCAGATGTTCATTCTCAATCCCAGCAATTGACGATCCAGCCCACGGCAGAAGAACCCAATGTAAAATTCAACACAATCTGGTCGATTTCACTGCAGGTCAGAACTAACTGCAGCAACAAAACCAGCCAGATTCTCTTAGATTTCACATACTGTTGTCAGGACCTAGCAGAAGTGGTTTCCCCACTCACTGATGAGCGCACTTTAATTTCTGTTCAATTTGTGATGTGGAAAAAGAAAGGGTTACGCGTCATGTACAGTAACTGTAGTGCTTCAAGAGATGTTCCCTATTGGTGCTCCACTTCAGGTGGGCATGCACCTCTTGAGTTCCTGATCAGAGATTTCCAGCTAGCGGTGCACAGCTGTGCATGCACTCTGCCTCCTTGTGGCAGAGAGCAAAGCTAGATAGCAATGCGCAGGCAAACTGCCCTCAGTTGCTTCTCTACCCAGGCTTTCCCTAGGGAATGACGAAGGAGGGTAGATAGGGGAGCACGCACAGGGGTAGACATCTTGAAGAACCACAGTTACTGCACAGGGTGAGTAACTCTTCCTTCTTAGCGTAGCGTCCCTGCTCTATGCCATCCAATACGACGAGGACCTGGGCTCTGCAGTATGACCTGCAACTATCTGCACCACCAACTCAAACTCTTATCCGAAGTCCCTTTTTAGTTCTGGGGCCGCTGCTTGGAAGTCACCTGAGGTGAAGCACCCATAGGAGTGTTACTCAAAGAAGAACCTTAAGGAACCTTCTAGGTAATTGCAGTGAAAGGAGATACTTGAGCAGCTTGAATAGATCAGCAGCAGCTTCATGGAAGTAGGACAGCCTCATGGAAAGCTCTTAAAAATCACCGTAAACTGAAGTGGTTTCTGCTGGGCAGAAGGACTACTCTGGAAGATTAACTCACAGTGAAAGCAAGTCATTTGGTTCATTTACTTACCATTGGCAGCCTGGATTGGAGCATCTGAAGATCGTCATAACCATAGATCTGCTTGAAGACAGATAAAAAAACAACGTTATAACACTCTTCTTGAATATTGGCCAATTCGGGGGTTTTAACAGAGATTAATCTTGACCCAGCCTATTTTTAAAACACTGGGCTATTGCAGATCTTGTGCTATCGAGATACATAGTTCTAAGTTCTATTTCCAAGGGCTAGCGCAGTTCAAGTTTGGTTGACATGTCAATTACAAATCCTCCTTAGATTTGATGTCTGAAGACCGTGTAGTCAGTACAGTTTTCAAGGGCACACAGTCTACTGGAAACAGAACCACAAGACATTCAGAGGTAGGAGTTAATCAACCCTCTTGACTGCACTGTTTGCTATTACTGTTGCCCAGTACATGGTGCTCCAAGATTCAGGGAACAGGCCTTAGGCTTGCAAGATACAATCGTTCCTTTCTAGGTTAGAACGGAGGAATGACTATTCCCTCCCTTGGCGAAGGAGAAAAAGAACTCGGGGTAGGACAGAGCGTCCAACTGAGGAGACTGGACTGTGCAGGTCTGCGATGAAGTCTGCTCTAAAGCATGCTGACATCTATCTGAAAATACGGAGGACAGGACATGGGGCTGGTTTTGAGCGCAGCACACCCAATCTATCCTAGAAAGTCAAAGATTTAACTCAAATGATTCTAGTTCAACTGAAAGGACCTAATACTGATCCAACTGAAGGACATGGCAAAACTCCCATTTTTCAGTGAAAGTGAATCAAACCCGTAATCAAGGATTTTCAAACAGTCAGTTTTGAATTTAGCAATGAATTGCAAACCTGCAAGAATACACTTCCCACCCCCCTTCAGCACCTGGAACAAGGAGTCCAGGATTCCACACGCAGCACATGCCAAAAAAAGACACGCTGGCATAGGAAGCGGCAGGTCTGGAGGACCCTTTGACACCAAGGAGTTACGTAATCTAGGACAGGTACAATGAAGTTGCTTACTGGGTAGGCAGGCAGGAGTCCTCCAGGTCCCACAATATATTGGTTATGCAACAAAGGTGGCACACCTTGGGGCAGGTTGGGGGGAGCTTTGCCTGTAGAATCAAAATACAAAAATTTTAACAAGCCTCAAGCTAAAGGCTTCAGCCCTGAGACACGTTTGCTGGCTGCCCTGAAGGTGGAACTATCACAGTGTCTAGACAGCAGAGATTTGCTTAAGAGGAATAGTGAATAAAAACTGCAAGCTAATACTTGAAAGAGGGCCTGAACATTGTAACAGACACCCTGCTAGCTAAGGGAACAGACATACTAAGAGAGAAGGATCCTACATGGGCCCAGAGGTACAGAATATGGTCCCATCCTGGAGATCAGTCTGGGTTTGGTGGATTAGTTCTCAGGTTAGTAGGAGTCTGAAATGATGGAGAGGGTTATGGACTCATGGCTGCCTCCCCTAGTCCCTTTTCAGAGGAAGAGTCCAGGTCTCATTCTCACTGCAACACATAGCACTCTCTCCGCTCTCACTTTCTGCTCTGCTGTCATTACATTCCTCCACTGCAAGCCATGCAATTGGATGGAAATCACTAGTCATAATATCCTATCATAATAGCTCTCTTTTGTGGGTACTGCTGGCTTCAACTATGGCCAGGAGGAGTGAAGAGGAGAGGTCATACTGCAGCTTTGATCTCATGCTACGAAGCAGGGCTGTGCTGAGGACCATGTGGGGAGAAATGCACTTTGTCTTGCCAGTAATTAGAATATCCACTGGCAGTATCAGAGGGAAGGGGAAGAAAAGCTTGTGCATATGATTCAGCCAGAATGTCCAGTTCCTTCTCCACTTTCCCCTAAGGGATATCCTGACCGATCACCTTTCCTTTTGGCAGCTAAAGCTGACTACAAAGCCAGCAGTGAACTTCAGTGCTGCTTCCATTTGCACACAACGCAACTCATCTCTCGTCTCTGAAAAAAGAGTTGCCACCACCACACAAAATGAACTGCCCTGGTGGTTTCTGGCTGCCTTTTTTCCCAGCAGAGCAATTTGCAGTGGAATGGGTAACGCATGAACCCAAAGTCTCCTCTCCTCAGTCGCCAAGGCAGCAATATTTTGGCATGGAGTAATGAAGGCTGGAATTGCAGTGGATTCTGACACTGCCACATGAACTTGGACTGCAGGGGGAGAGTGAGAAGTAAAAGCTAATGTGAATAAAGCCAAGAGCTGACCATGTTGCTTAGTTTGCAAACCAATTCTCTACAGATCCACATTTACTAAATGAGCAGCTCTGGTCATCGTCTATAAAGCTTTCAGAAGATGGAACATGCTACATAAATGCCAATGATTACCCATCAAATATTCCCAACAGATAAAAGCAGGCAACTTTATTTCACAGGCCAGCAAGTAAAGCATGCTGAAAAATGCAGTCTTTAAAGAGTGTATATTTCTTAGTGTAGTGATTGCTGACGTGGTGCTCAACTGACAACCCTGAAGACTGAAGTCCTCTGTCTATCCACGTGATGTGTTAATATTGCAAACCTGAAGACACTAAGGGAGCTGCCCGTGTAGAAGCAGCTGGCATAGACACACTGGTAACGCTCAGGCCAAGGCTGTTTGTAGTGTTCATACTGCTTGCCATGATGGCAACCGAGGATGTGGTGCTAGTGGCTGAGGTTGAAGCAGTTGAAAAGGTTGTGGAGGGCTGGAGTGAAGCTGTGCTCTCCCCACTGGTGTGCTAGAAAGGAGACAAAAAGAATAGGGATCACAGAGCAGACAAACAACACTGCAAAACACCTGAGAACAACCACCACCCAGCCTCCGCATGTGCAAGAGAATCCTAGCATTATTATCTGTATTACAGACATACTCAACGGGGAACACCGAGCCAAAGGCTGTACTTCCATTAAGAGGTTCTATAAACCTAGACCAGGGGTAGGCAACTTGCAGCACGCAAGCTGATTTTCAGTGGCACTCACACTGCCCAGGTCCTGGCCACCAGTCTGGGGGGGGGGGGAGAGGGGGGTGTCTGCATTTTAATTTAACTTTAGATGAAGCTTCTTAAACGTTTTTAAAACCTTATTTACTTTACATACAACAATAGTTTAGTTCTATATTATAGACCTATAGAAAGAGACCTTCTAAAATGTTAAAATGTCTGACTGGCATGCGAAACCTTAAATTAGAGTGAATCAATGAAGGATCGGCACCCCACTTCTGAAAGGTTGCCGACCCCTGACCTAGACCATGAGAATGAAAGGCAAGTCACCAGGCCTGAGTTGGAATTATCTATCTGTGGTTCAGTTGCTTTTTTATTATGTTAAATATGGTCATTTTGGTTCAACAGAATGATCCTTTTATCTTAGATATGGTTGCATTTATGTTACCGTTGCAAGTGTCTAGGAGTTTATTTAAGGAAAAGGACAGATATTTATTTTAAAGGGCCCCTGCTGGTAGGATTTTTTTGCAGAAATTAAGAGAGAAGTGCAACCTTCCTGGTAATGGAGGAGATGTGTTAAACTGATATGCAAGTCAGAGAAGGTACTGCTTACAGCACAGTGTCTGAGGACAATGTAAGTGCCACAATGGCAAAGCTTAAGCTCAGTGGAGAATGGGAAGAGGGAACGTTCTGCTAAGTAAGAGATTTCAAGTACAGTACAAGCTGTTTTATCTGGCACTTCACCAATCGGCTCCTCTATAAACCAGCGTTTCTGATCTTCACTGAAACACTGGTTTATAGTCCGGTTGGCACAGGTCCGGCAAGAGGTTGGGATGCGAGAGGGGGTGTGGAGCATGGGCTCTGGGAGGGAGTTCATATAACAACATTCAAAACTTCAGAGCAGCTTCAAAACAGCCACTTTACTATGACTTTTTAATTAACTTGTGACTAAAATGTCTCTCTCTCTACTCCCTTATTTGGAAGTTTTTCCTCTGGGTTACATTTGTCTAAGGGGCAGGATGGGCTAGACCACAGACAGCTTTAATGTACAATCAATCACAAGCCATCAGCACTAGAGACAAGATCTTGATACCACTAGAGAGCTGGGAAACTCCCCCTCTTCCCTAGCGAGATAAAGGACTTGTCTCAACTCCTGGTGGGTGGTAACACTTGAAAAAGGCATTGTGAAGATGGCAGACCAGGTGTCAGCTCAGGCCTACGCCCCAACTAAACACTGATGAATGCATAGCTGGAAACCAGTGTGTTAAAGTATTAGATTTATAAAAATGTGTTTAGTGTTTAGACTTTATGAAACGCTTGTAGGATGTTGCACATATTAATCTCACTTAGTATAACTGTAGTGGGGCGGCTGACCCACTCCAGCAGAGTGGAATCAAACAGCCCTGCCAAGGGCTGTAGCTGGGGACAGGCAGGTCCCAGGCTGATTGAGCAGAGCAGCCACAGCTGAGGCTGGGTCAATTAGGGCCCAGCTGGCCCTGATAAAAAGGGCTCAGTTTGGTGCACAGAGAGAGTCTTCTCTGTCTGCAGAGGTGGACAGGCCTGGCTGCTGGGAGCTTGACAAGGTATCTAGAGGGAAGCAGGGCTGGGGCAAGGCAGGAGGAGTGGGGGAAGCTCTGGCCTGGAAACCCCCAGGCTGCAGGGCCTAGGGGAAGGCCCAACAAAGGGTACTGGGGTTGCAGGGGACAGCCCATGGTATAGAGACAGAAGCACCAGGCCAAACCCTCCTTGCCAGTGATGAGTGGCAATGATACTGCAGTCTGCCCCAGTGAACGGGGGCAAGTGGTGACTGGCAGTTGCCTAGACTGAGGCAAGGTGGGGATGGGGGGGTTCCCCAGGGAGGGGAGACCCTAAGACCTGAGGGGGTACTACAGGGGTGCAGCACCCAAGGGAAGAGGGCACCGGGGCCCAGGGAGGGACTCTAGGTCAGCAGCAAGCGGGACACGGGCCTGAAGAGGGCACTCCAGAGGCTAAACTGAGCTAATTCCCGGATGAACCAGCAAGGAGGCACCGCAGGGTGAGTCGCTGCCCTGCTACAATAACCTAATAACATAGGGTCCAAATGTTAAGTGTTTTCATTGTACACCTCTATAACTGTGTAACCCACCAAACAGTAAAGACGCATTAAGTAATGTGAAGGCTGGCTTCCTAGAGAAGGGGTTACGTCTTGTACACAAAAAGGCTTCCTGAAACCAACTGAGCCACTGTGAAATATCAAAGGACAAAGACTATGTTAACTGCATTTCTCCTCCCATCCCCTTGAAGAGGAGACCTGTGCATGAGTTCATCCCATTGGCTTGAAATCTGGGAGGAAGGGAATAAAAATCTCTGAAGAGGAAACTGGGTCTTTTATGTTGCTTGGACTCTGAGGGGCAAGCAAAAGATCCCCAGTACTTGGCATGGGTTAGCCCTAACGCAGCGGTTCTCAAACTAGTTGAGACCGCGACCCCTTTTTGTGATCCGGCGGCGCGGTGCGACCCCTCCGCCGAAAAACCGCCTAATTACCAAAAAAAACCCCATGCGGACGCCCTGGTCCCCCGTCCCCGCCACGAGCGGGCTGCCGGGTGCGCCCCGGTCCCCCGTCCCCGCTGCGGGCGGGCTGCCGGGTGCGCCCCAGCCCCAGTCGCCGCGAGTTGCAGCGGCAGGAGCTTGCGACCCTCCGGGGAGCGCTTGGTGACCCCCAGTTTGAGAAACCCTGCCCTAACGGACTTATAGAGCTTGCTTATAATAGGAACTTGTATCACCGTTTGGAACGTAAAACTAACTCATTTGTGTGAATGTTTAGCTGCTTTAAACTTGTAAATAATTCATTTATTTTTCTTAGTTTATTATATATAGGCTACTAATATTTTCTTTGATAAACAGACACCTCCTGGGTTCCGCAAGACCTGAATTACGCAAATCCGCACTTCCAGAAAAATTCTGTAAGCTAAAAATAGCTTTTTTTTTCTTTTTCTTTTGCATAATGATGCAGAGATAAGTTTCTGACTTATGCAAAATTCAACTTATGGGGAGCATCTGTAGAATTTAAGGTGCAATTGACCTGGTAAGTGACTAGCCTTTTGGGACTGGGAGTAACCTGAGTATTGTGACTTTTGGTGCAGGGGACCATCTCTCACAAAGGCACGGCTGTGTGGGTTGCAAGATAGACCAGAGTACCCCTGGGGACGGTCTGTGACTCTATGTTACGGCTGTAACAGTGTTTTAGGAGTACGTACTGGATACTTGGTTGTACTTCTAAGGCTAGAATTCACAACCAGTTTGATATTTGTGCCCTGCTTTTTAGCAGTCTGCCCTGAGGCTGGTAGCACTCCAAACAGCTTGACAGGCATCTTAAACCTTTATCAGGAAAGCGGACTGTAGATTTAATTAGACAAGGTGGGTGAGGTAATATCTTTTATTGGACCAACTACTGTTGTTGAGAGAGACCAATGTTTGAGCTTACACAGAGCTCTTCTTCAGATCTGGGAAAACTTACTCAGTGTCACAGCTAAATGCAATGCGGGATTGTTTAGCATAAGTAGATAACACATTTCAACACTGCAAACAACAATGTAGACTTAATAGCTGTTATGATGCAAATGGGACTTACCGCATGTGAGGTGCTTGCAGACAGCACTGCAGCAGAGGAGAGGCTGCTCTGATGATTAGAGAGGGAACTAGAAAGACAAATTTTAAAGGGTTAATCAATAAAACTAATCACCCTGAAATTTCTGATTATAAACACATTTAAAAATACTTTTTAATGTTTTGGTGATTTATGTTAACACTAAAAAGAAGCTATTGATATATACAGAAAACCAGTTCTGGAATCAAAAGCAACACAAAGTCAAAGATCTTCTTACAATGGTGAATAGCAATTAACAACTGTTCTCTAAGTGTGACTGACATGAAAACATTGCTCATTAGTGCTTGTAAATGTCTCACCTTTTAAATGGAGTAAAAGTTTCTTATGGAGTTGCCAAAGCAATGACTACAAGACATTTATAATAAGAAATAGAATCCCTTCTGAATTCAACTGCGTAATACTGACCCCACTAATGAACATTACAGAGTATTACCACCACTAGTCTGCTAATGGTCTCAACTCCTTCAGGAAAATGGGGACCAAAGAAGTGTAGAATAAAAAGGAAGTAGTAAAAGCAGGAAGAACATTTGTCACTTACAACATCAAAAGGAAATTCCTGTATCAAGCTGAAATCACACCATTAAGCCCCCAAATCCATTTTAATCACTCACAATATGCATCCATAACACTACATATCTTCTCTTGTTATCTGCAGTGTTGTTTTAGCCGTGTTGGTCCCTGGATTCGAGAACAGCATAGGTGAGGTAATAGCTTTTACTGGACCCATTTCTGAAGAAGAGCTCTATGGAACTCAGAAGTTTGTCTCTTTCACCAACAAAGTTGTCCAATAAGATTTTACCTTGCCCACCTTGTCGCTCTTATATAAAAACTAATTCCAATTAGGTTTTAAAATATTCAAACAGTAAAACTCTGGGAGTCAGAACACGTTAAAGCATCCATTACACAGAATATCCACTATAGAAATTCTGGGTAGAAATACAGTGAGAAGATACAGGAAGAGGAGAGAAGGAAGAGTGGTCCAAATAAAACAGTCTAAACAATAACTATTTGCATGTATCGGTATGTCATGTAGACTCTTCAAGCTAGGATTCTGAAGCCAAGTCTGAGCTCTCAAATCTTCACCGCTTTAGGCAGGTCTCCACTTTCTGAATTTAAACCACAAATTAGATTGCCAAAGTACACTCTTCATTTAATCAGATGATTCAAAGACCTAAATCCCTCATCTTGTTTACAAAGGAAAAACCTCATATTAGGACAATTCTCAGAGGCAGTTCTCCGACTCCTCCAGGGCGACCAGACAGCAAATATGAAAAATCGGGAGGAGGGTTGGGGGTAATATGAGCCTATATAAGAAAAAGACCCCAAAATTGGGACATCTGGTCCTCCTAAACTCCTCAGATGTCTCCTAGCAGAAATGAAGTAAGCAATCCACATTCTTCCTGCTAGATGTGAATCTTCTGATGCCTCAGCAGAAGGAATACTGTCTTCCCAGTTCCTACATTTTCAGGCAAGCCAGCCATTCTCAAACGGCTAATCCTAACTTTTTTAATCAACTCATTTCTTGTACTGCATTGTTTTGTTTTTCTCTTCCTTGAGTTAGACTGTCCCCCTACATCCAGCACAATGCAGCTAATTTATCTTCCAGCCCCTTTAAATCTCTGGGGAAAAGGCTCAACATGTTTGTAAACAGTGGAAATGGACTCTCGTAGAGATTCTAGTTTTAGGGAGTAAATTCATTCTTCCCACAACTGCTTGTTTTCAATCAATCAAGGAATCCCACCTCCAAACCGAGTACTGACAGCAACACCAGCACCGGATTTCAGCAGCAGTCCTGTCAAAGTCTTCTTTGTTAAAGCTAAAGCTTGTTCTTAAGCATTTTAAAGGATAACAGCTTCACCTTTCCTCCCACCCCAAAACTTATTGCCACACCAGTAAAATACAGAGCAAACAAAATGCAACCACCACACACAAAGCCAACCATCCGGAAGAGTAAAGCAGCTCAGAACCAGGCCTGCTCACGCCCATACGCTCCCTTCAGAACTCTGGCATTAAGAAAATCCCATTCATGTCAATGAGGGGCAGAAGGACAAGTGTCCTGACCATGATTAAATAAAGGCATTTTCTTTGGAGGTGGCACCAGTGGTGTTTATAACCAGACAAAGTTAATAGTGTGGGACACTTCCTCACTCAGGACTGGGCATGTCAAGGAGGAGGGCCAGCATACACCTGTGAACCTTTACAGAGGAATTTCACTAAGACTTTTAGTACCTCCCTCTCCTGGAGCCACCAGGACGAGACGACCCTGTGGCAGGAGGAGGGAAACCGTTTGGTCACGCACAGGTAGTTTTTGAAATGCACATTCTCCCGACACTGATTCATTAGGGGGGCCACTACTGAAAAGACTCAGACTCAAGAGCTGTCTGCACATGCCAGTCAGATATGTGCTTGGAAATCAGGCATCATTGTCTTTTCAGGTTACTCCAAATCTGCCCCACATCATGCACGCCCCGAACCAAATTTCTAGCCAAGGCACCTCGCTCATCGGTTGTGAAGAGCTTTGGATCCCTTTTTGGATGAAAGGTGGTACGGCAAAAATGTGAGATATCGAGTCTCGGGTGAAAGGAATAATTCCAACTACTTGAGGCATTTAAAACTTCACTGAACACTGGCTGTCCAACAGGGTGTGACCATGAACTAGCTGGGAGATGGACAAAACCCATTAGATCCCGGTTCAGTACATTGTTAAATTCAAGAAATGAAGTGCAGAAGTCAAACAGCGTAAGTAGTTTATATAATTAACACAGACTCACAATGACGCCTGTTCAAGAACGAAGGTTTAATAGTGTGCAGTAGGAAGCAAACAGCTGGCATGTAAGAGCTGAGTGGTGATGGACTGAACTTCACAGAGCTTCGATCTGATAGTTCACATTTACTCAAGGAAACTTCTTAGCAAGGAGCACTCGGAATCACTCAGCCCTCAGTCCCAACGTAGACATATTTTACTTTAAATGTGTGACAATCAAGAATTTAAACACTTTAAAATAGTGAAAAGCAACAGCTAAAGAATTGGATTTTTATAGGCTAAAAAACTGGCCTATAACTGGCCTATACAATACTGCTGCTAAATCTATGAGACTCCAAAAACAGATCCGTGGGCACAGTATTGCTGGAATGTAGCATGTGGTTCATATATTCCAACCAGAAACATTATCCTGGACCTCTTATGAATACCTGTCCTAGTTCAGGTGTAAACAAGAGAGGAGATCACATTTATCTGGAGTCACCTTGTGCACTGACCCATTTCTGTCCTGCGCACACTGCCACTAATCCCAAATCCAACCCATTTTCCTTTGTCCTCCTACTGTACCTGCTTAACTGGGAGAGTGAGCTGCTGGCCAAGTCACTGGACTGGGGCAAGCTGGGTAACGCTGCTGTGTGCTGCGGAGCTGAAGGCAGAAGCGAAGCAGTGGAGGACGCCGTGCTAGGCAGAGACCCCGCAGTAGGTTGCGAGGGAGAGGTTTCTGTCTTAGACGTTGGAACTGATGAAGTAGCTGCAAGTTAGAAAAAGCCAATCAGAAAGGAATTCCAGCACACACAACTCCACGTATTGACACATTCCAGTCAGTTTACCAATGTGTGATGGATTGGTGCTGGTGATTTAGTGATCCACTTGACTTGGCTACTGGAGTAAATTCCAAAGGCATTGGTAAAGCCATGCCATCTGTTACTTACTTTTGGCAGGTCTAAGATTTTCATTAGTAGATTTTTAATTAATGATATTCCTTTGTTTACTTAAATATTGTTACTTTTTTATTTTTATATATATTTTTGCCCACTGGACTGTCACTCCCCCTCTTTGAATTTCCCCCACTGATTTCAATCTTCTTCCACATCAATTTTGAACTTCTCGTCCTCCCTTTCAAGGACCTTCCCAATCTCTGTTCCTCTCCTACCTGCCTCACTTCCACTCTATGCTCTACCAACACCGCATGTCTTGATAATCCCATGGCGATCTCCTCTTACAACTTTGTGTTTTTGCCCATGCCTAGAACATCATGTAGGCTGATGTAGCCTCTTCCTCGTGGTCTTTCCTCAAAGCTCACTTATTTTGGATAGATGACCTCCATTCCTTCCCTCTTTATGGTCTTTTTCACAGTCTGATTTCCAGCACAATGGCTTTATAACTCAAGAATGAAGAACTGCTAGCTGTAAAAAACTACAAGACACCAAGTCCAGTGGAAAATAATAAAGGCGCTAATGGCTTGTATGCAACTAAGGTAACAGTCTGTGCATCTTTTAATTCCTTTTTCTTCCTCCCCCATATCACTCTGCTCTTCTTGTGGCACCTAGTCTAATTTGAAGTGTAAGCATGACAAGGATCTGTTGTATTTGCCTGTAAAGCTCCAGGCACATCTATGATGTTAGATAAAAAAAATGTATTTAATTTCTACATTTGTAAACAAGAACAAGACACTTGATACTCTTCAAGTGAGTTTCGGACAGACAAAAACAGTGCGTACAACTTACTGGTTCAGAGTAGCAAGGAAATACATCCCTTTAATAAATGGTTTAGAAGTATTTGGGAAGTGCTGACAATGAAACAAAACAAGCTACAATCAAACATAACACCCTTTCATTGAACACTTTTGGTGACCCAAACAGATGACTAACATCGCGTTGTTTTACTCATCCTAGAGAGATGGAAAACTACTTGCTGAAATTCACAAGTAGATACACTAAACAGACATTTGCTGCTAAGATTCAGAAGGCCAGTTACTCCTTTCATGCAGCTCCATCTTTTTATATCTCATGGTTTTAGTGACTATGCTCTAACAAGTTAACTATCAACTGATATGCAAAATACTGTTCTGATGAGTTCCTGTCTGCATCCTGTAACACTTGCCCATCCTGGTATTGCCCTGGCCTCTTCTTTTGTCATTCAGGTTTGCACACATTCTATAACAATGTGCGTTTTCTCACCTTTTGGGGGTGAAGCCAGACTTTGGGTCACCTGCTCCTGCCCTGGCCTTGTCTTTTGTCATTCAGTTTTGTGTGCATTCTATAACAATATGCATTTCCTCCCCTTTTGGGGGTGAAGCCAGACTTTGAGGCACCTGCTCCCCTACTTGGTGTAAACATTGCTCGTGCCAATCAGAAGCAAACACAAACAAGTTTTAGGCCCCGTCCCCTATGACACTTTTGTGATGTCATAGTTGGTACTTATGGGTCTGTCTGCCATGTGCAGACAGAGAGAGGAAAACGAATCCCGTGTATCCGTGTATCCAGTGTACCCCACGTAACCGAGCCTGATCACCTCGAAGCCTCTCTCTCAGCTCACGTGTTTCAAACAGAGCTTCTACTTTACCGGTCGTGTTATGCATAGGTTTGTATTTGTAAGTATCAATTATTACTAAATGCTGCATCTTTGTTTGTAAATATTGTTAGTAGGTATTTTAGTCATTGTGTGTTTTAAGTTTCATTAAGTCTATTAGCTAATCAAAAACTGCTCCCTTACCCCTTGTAATTATCCCCAGTAAAACTTTAAATTGATTAATTTTTACTTGTGTGTGTGTGTATCTGCAGCTCATGTCCTGACCCACCACTCCCCTTGCGTCTCTTACCTATATAGTTTATTGCCACGTGCAACCTGGTAAATAACAGGCCTGCAATTTTTCCTCACCCCTGCGAGTCCGTGGCAATCCACATGGCGTCACAAACAGGACACAAGGGAGTTGGACCATGCACGTGGGAGCCAGTAGGACAGTGGGGAACGTTGGGCTCAATAATACTAACTTGAGCTCCAGTATCTACTAAAAAGGAAGTGGGGGTGTCACCGTTAACTAACAGGGTGGCGTATGGGCGTTCATCGTTGGGATCTTTAATTTGGGCCGGGCAGCATCCGGCCCCTATTCGTTTTTTGACTTGACATAATCCTCCCAATTTTTCCAGCCTAGCTGCTCGGCTATATTTTGCAGCTCTTGGTCTGACATTTTACGCAGGTTTTCCCTGGGGATTCCTTTGTTAAGAAGGAAGCCAAATCGTGCCCGTTCAGCTTTAGTTCGCTCATACAAGTGGGATGAAAAGACTCAGTCTTAGAGTGTCCACAGTACAATTCGGATATGTGCTTGGAAGTTAAACATCATCGTCTTTTCATGTTAAGAACGTAAAAATGACCATACTGGGTCAGACCAAAGATCCATCTAGCCCTGTGTCCTGTCTACCAACAGTGGCCAATGCCAGGTGCCCCAGAGTGAGTGAACCTAACAAATAATGATCAAAGGATCTCTTTCCTGCCATCAATGACCACCCTCTGACAAACAGAGGCTAGGGACACCATTCCTTACCAATCCTGGTTAATAGCCATTAATGGACTTACCTCCATGAATTTATCCAGTTTTCTTTTAAGCCCTGTTATAGTCCTAGCCTATGTTAGCTGTTTTATTGTAGCTCTGAGGCCCCCAGTCAGGATCAGGCCCTCCCTGTTAGGTGCTATACAAACAAATATGGACAGTGACTACCCTCAAGACCTTACAGTCTGAAACCAAGCACAATGAGTGAGAGAAAGAAAGAGAGGAAGGGAGGATGAGAGTGATGAAAATAAAAGCATGTAGTGACATAGGGAGCAACTGCACTACTTGATGGTTCATGAAGATGCCATTTAAAGAAATAAAACTAGCTTGTCCTGATAGACACCCAAGCCACTGCTGACTGGCTGAATTCTTGCTAGGGTCAAAGCAGAAATGGAGGAGGGATCTGAAGGCGCAGGTAGTGATATTCAGATCACTCAGGTGCAGGGAGGGTGCTGCATAAATAAGCGATGGCACAGAAAAATCATACAGATGGCTGTAGAAGCAGCTGATAATTGGATGAACAAGGCTGGCATCCCTTTGCAGAGGAGGAAGCAGCCAGGGTGACACTATAAAAGACGAGACAGGACAAGCAGAGCGGTGCAGTCATGAAGGGCCTAGACAGGAAGGACAAGACACTTGCACAGGATGTGTTTAGAAAGGGGAACCAAGCAAGAGAACTGAAGAGAGGAGTGACATAGTTAGGGCAATGGGCAGGAATATAGTCCCAGCACTCGTATATTGAAAGAATAGGAGGGGTTGGGGAAGGCATGGTGTGGAAATCAGAAGAGGTGACAAGCAGTCAAGATGGAAGATTAGGAGGATTTGGACTTTAGAGTTTTAACTGCATGGACAGAAAGAAAAAAGTCAGAATTTGAGTGTGTGAAGAAAAAAAAAAAAAAGGGTTTGAACACAGCCTGGGATGTGCAGGGTAAGTATGGGAAGAGTCAAAGATGATCCCCAGTTTACAAACCTGCATGATCAAGGACAGCAATGTTAATAGAAATAGAGGATATGGGGTGGGCAGAGGGGACTCTGAGTGAGATTCTAGAACAAATGCATAAAATTTAAGAGTTCCAAGGTCAGCTAAGGATGATTTTGCACAGCAAAGAATTTGAGACTAAAAAAAGTAGCCAAGTGGGTACTCAGAAAACTCTGTAACTTGGAAGATAAACAAATTCAATAAGTAAAAAAGCAGGCCACTGTGTTACAGACAGGCAGCTTCCATAGTTCCCTTGAGGCAGCTCATGCTTTGATTGTAAACCAATTTTGGATAGTACTTTACAGATATTTTGAGAGCAACTGATTCAAAGATGGTAAAGCAGCAGACTCAAGCTTTTTTTTACCCTTAAACTGAATTCTGTGCTGATGAAAACATCCCAGGTTTAGATCTGGATATTCTAGACCTCTGTTCACAAAACTTGTATGATAAAAGAGTACTTGAAGGACAAACTGCCCAACTTCTGACACCGACCCTGAGGGTGTTTTTTGAGAGATGGATACCTTCCCAGAGTTGGGATGGACACAATGTGTGGGTCTGAAGGGATGGGTTTGCAGGGAGGTCAATTTGTGCTGCTACCCATAAAAAGGAACACAGACATGCTCATACCTGGCAGAAAAGCACCGTGTTGTTGATAATGATAGGAATACCAGGAAGTGAGCCACGGGGGGTATTACCAGTAATATAATACATGAAAAAAGGTTAAGTAAAAAGACCAGACAACCACCGTCTATACATCAGCATGGTTTTTTTGCTTTACTGCAGCAGACAAGACATCCAGCAGAGGGAAAATGTTAGCCAACCTTATTCCCAGAAGTTTGCTGCAGGATAACAAGAGAAAATAAAACAAAGCCACAATCTTTTTGAATGTCACTAAAAATAAAATTATGATCTCTCCAGTTCTCCAAATGGGAAGCTGGAAAATAGGTAAGAAACGTCTGATTGACATCAATGTGGGCTTGAGAACTTTAAAAAAACAAACAAACAAACAAAAAAACACACGCACCTGGGAACTTCCCTGTGACTCTATGTCTATTCAGTTTTGCACATCTGGGAGCAGATTTAATAAGACTGATTTGACATTTCATTATTAGCAAGCAAGTAAAAGTGCAGCTCAAGAGAATATCAGGGTTAAAGTTACTGGTGCCTTGTCCCTTTAAGGTTTGAAGGTCTGCAAAGTCACTTGAAATAAAGTTTCAGAAAAGCATGAGAGCACTTAAACGACAAACCCCTGGGGAAAATGTGTCACCCTATCTCAAAAGACAACAAATTTTAAAGAAAGACTGTAAAACAATAGACACAAGGTAGGTGAGATAATATTTTCCACATCTTTTGTCTCTAATATCCTGGGACCAACACTGCTACTGCTGCTACAACACCACCGCAAACATTTAAAAACAACTCTCACCAAAAGAATAGATTAACTGAGGCTAAGCAGTTTGATTTATCAAACTGAAAGGGGTATAACAGATACTGTAATTAGGACAGCTTGCCTTGGACTGAGCCTCAGGAGCTAGCTGGAAGGAAAAAACTAACTGAGCCTGCCAAAACTGAGGAGCATCTCAAGGTCCTATAACCAGGGAAAAGATGCAACTGAACTTTACCTGCAGGCAGCTCTTAAACCCAGCGCAAGAGCCATCAGGATGTCCTAATCTGAGCACTTGATTTCAGAGAGAAAGTTTTGTTTGCCTCACAAGGAGCTGACTATGACCTGAGATATAACCCTGTCCTTGCAACAAAACACATTCCTCCATTCAGTCCTGTAATGCAACCTTGGTTAAAAGATAATCAAGTTGAGAAGCTGCACACTGTTGTAGCTGAGGAAGCAGAGAAACACCAGAAGTTGGGGAGTGGAGCACATGCTACGGCAGCAGTTTGTAATTCTGTGAAATTGCCATACACAGAGCACAGGTCAGAAAGGGAAGCAACCTCCTCTTGAGGGAAAAGAATCTCAAAAGGTGACTTGTCGATAAGGGAACTAAAGGCCAGTACTGATGAACTCAAAGGTGCAAAAGCTGAAATTAGTATTAGCAGAAAGCTGTCTGTGCACAAAAAGGCACTGAACGGTACAAGTACACTTGCAAGCAGGTAACCCCAGAAATGGGGACGTGCTAGCTGCAGATAATCCGGCAGAGGCTGTATTTGTGAACACTGTTTCAGATGTGGCAATACAGAACACTACCAGTCAGATGTCATACAAGAAAATCACAAGAGAGCAGAGGCAAAGTCGACACTATCACATCTACCAGGAGTGGCCTCTATTTGCCATTAAACACCCAAGCTGCAACCCAGAGTACCCAATTTAGGGTATGTCTACATTATAAGTACTACAGCAGCACAAGTTGCAGCACTCCAGCTATGCCACTGTAGTGCAGACACTTGCTACAGCAACAGGGTTTTTCCCCATCACTGTAGTAAATCCATTCCATCGAGAGGCAGCTGCTAAGCTGATGAAAGATGAGATGAGGTGTGCATTTCCCTAACTTGACAACATTCTTGTGGACAGTGGCACTTTTGAAGAACACGCAGAGAACATAAGGAGATTATTGCAACAGTCAGAGTCATAAGTAAGATGAAAGTTTCTAAATATGACCTTTAAGACAGAGGTACGTTACTCGGGAATGGCGGTATCCGCTGAAGATTATAAGATGAATCCAGCTGACATCTTGACTCTTGGGTGCTCTCGCAAAGAAACTACCAAACACAACAGGGGAAGCTAGGCTTCCCCATCTACTCATGAAGCTACATTCAAGAGTTTTCTAGAATAGCAAAGCCACTGTATGACTTGTTGATTGTTTCACTGGAATCTGACCCAACACTGTCAAAAGTGGCTTGGAAAAAGAAAAAAGCTGAAGGACAAAGAAAGGCATTTGGACAGATATCCTCCAAACAGCCACTTATCTGGACTGAGCAACATCAAAATGTTTTAAAACAACTGCCACCAATAACAGCCTATCCTGATTTTGCGTAACCCTTTATCCTTCATGTAGATGCTTTCAATAAGGGATTAAGTGAAGTCTTCTACTAATGTGAAGGTAAATAGAGTAATTGGGATGGGTCAAGAACACGTATTACAGCTGGGGAGAATTATCACCTTCACTCAGGAAAGCTGGAGTTTCTAGCTTTGAAGTGGGCTGTCACTGACATATTCCATGATTATTTCTATCCCCACAAAATCCTTCATAGTTTACAGCAATAACAACCTGCTAACCTATGCTTTCACTTCCGCCAGGCTGAATGCCACAGCATACGACTAACTTCAAAGTTAAATATCATCTAGGGAAATCTAATGTGGAACCAGATGCCTTATCCAGAATGCCCCTTGATATGGAAAAATATATTACAGAATGCACAAGAGATACAAGCAAAGACGTTAATGCGGTGTTTCAGACCTTGGATGTAAAAAAGATGACAAGGTATCGTAGTTAGCAGCTGTTACTACTACCCCTTTGCCAGTAGAGACTCATCTCCATGGGTATTAAATCCACCATAAAACCATTTATAAGAGAAGACATTTTGGAAGTTCAAAAGGAAAATCCAGCTGTTGCTAAAATTCTTCATTATAAATCCATGGGATAAAGACAAAATAACCAAGAGCACACAGGAGGATATGTAAAGAAAGCGAGGAATACTTGTAGCACCTTAGAGACTAACCAGCTTATTTCAGCATAAGCTTTCATGGTGAAATAAACTGGTTAGTCTCTAAGGTGCTACAAGTATTCCTCACTTTCTTTACGGATACAGACTAACACGGCTGCTATTCTTGAACCAGGAGGATATGGCAATATGTCCACCCTGATGTGTGAGAGTGGTACCATTGCATCTGGAAACAGATGGAATACTTTATTTGAAAACCAAGCTACAAAATCAACTGGTATTACCTGAAAAATTTAAAAAAAGGGGGAATCAAGAGCTACATGAAGAGATGGGACATTTAGGAGCAGAGAAAGTAATCAGTCTTCCAAGAGATTGATTTAATTGGCCACAGATGAAGGTGAAGATCAAACATTATGTTACTAGCATTTGTATGTGAGTCAAGCAAAAGAACTCTCAACAGCCAACTAACTGTTACAATAGAACCATTTAAGTGTGAAAATAATTTATTCAGAAAGTTACAGCACTACCATTTCAATTTTACATCTCATACAGCCCCATACCACCCATAGGGCAATGGGCAGGTAGAAAAGCAAAACTGAACTCTTTGCTATGTTGTGAACCTTGCAAGAACAACAAACGTCAAGTTGGAAAGTCTCCTTTAAATAAGGCTAAGTTGATACCTGCACACAAAATGAAGCGACAGAATTCTCCCCTCCATATATTATATGGAAGATCACCACATTTGCCCATTGACATTGTACTGTATTTGGTTTAACTATAAACTCTGAATGTATACTGGGCACCATAAAGATTAAGCTGAGAAATGGACACAGCAGATGAAAGTAGCTTCTGAAGTGGCATCAAAGTGTTCTTAAAAATCTGCTACTCCTGGAAAATCACTATGGTCAGAAAGTGCAAGGTACTGCCCTCCTGTCTGGTGACGGTATTTGTGCAGAATCTTTCGGAGAAAATGCCCAGGAAAATTAAGATCCTATTGGGAAGACAAGATTAATGTTTTATTTGAAAGGAAAGGGGATAGTCCAGTCTATGAATTAAAAAACAAAAGATGGGAGACTATGTTTTAAAGGGTTATCCATTGCAATCTTTTAGTTCCCTGTGACTGCTTGCCCTTGGATGTAACATTACCTTCTAAACCAAAACAAAGGACGAAAGAGAGACCAAGGCAAACTAGCGCAGCAAGAGATCAAAATGAGACCAAGCATTTGGACTCCATGATTATGATAATGAGAGTGAAGATGAACTACATTACGTGATGGCACCAAATAATGCCCATGGCACTGATTCTATGAATTCCGAGGCAGAAACTTTTCATCCACATCTGGGAAATGAGGATGTGGTTGAATCTGTGAATTTGGAAACTGCATTAGACTGATGTACCATTCACACCAGCCACCGAAAAACAGTCTTTAAGGTGCCACAGGACTTTAACTCTGCTATTCCAGACTAACACGGCTACCACCCTGATTCTTGACAAAATGAGACCATGGAACCTGAAATCAGCAGCGCACAAGTAGATCACCAGAACGATCCACTGACACTCCAGGTCATCCAACCAGTAAAAGAAGAGCCACACAGACACCAAAATATGAACATTTAGGGACAAATCAAACTATTGAACTAGTGAATGTACCATCTGGCTATCCTCATGTTTGTCGGATGTTAATTTAGTATGTTCTCTAAATAGTTTGCCCTATGCCCAGTGACTTGGAATTAACATGATTATATCACTGCTCTTACAGAAACTTTTATTTCTTTTGATATATGAATATCTTTAGGCATCTACGGTGTTCAAAACTGACTGTTCAGTTGGACTTTGGAACTAAAATTGCCAGACTTTCTACTTAATATGAAATAAACTGAAGAGATGCATATATTTCCACCATCAGTACCAGAACTTGAAAGAGAGAGAGACACCCAAAGACTCAGTTGAGAATGATAGTTACAAGTTTGTGCAACTTGCAGACTTCTAATAAATCAGATTGGGACAACATTACATTTACATGGGGGGAGTGCAGCACACAAGGGAACATCATATTTACCGGTACCATGTCCCTTTAAGGACTGATGATTTGCTGAGGGAATCAGAGGGGACAGATCTGTTGCAGCAGCGTGAGAGTAGCAATGGGGCTTGAGCAAGCTGTGTTGATTTTTTATACCAAGTTTAAAACTCAAACTGTTCAGCCAAAAATTAAACAGAGAAAGTTGTACAGAACCTTAAGCTATCTATGATTACAATGGTGGACATGTTAAGAGGTAGGGTAAGGTCAGAAAAACAGTTGTATATATAATGGAGCTCTATAAACTTACTGTCAAGAATTGGCTGTGTTCGAACACCACTGTGCCCATTCTGTAAACAAAGGAAAAGCGAATGAGTAAGCCACCTGACAGAGGTGGTATTAAAAACTCTGCACGATTCAAAATTTAACAGGCTGCTCATTGCAAAACTTCACATTCATTCCAAACTGAAAGTCAATAGGGACGTAAAACAATCAACTGCCATTCCTTGGGCTAAACTATATAGTAGGAAAGTGTAGGCACAATGTTTGACACACACATCCCAGGGACACAGGAATAAAAATGAAACAAGGCGGCTATATGAATGACTGATGGTAAAGTCAGGAACACGTGGGAAACTATTGTCTCCCAGATCTAATAGAACACACAACTGCACCTAGGCAAGTTACAGAGAGAGACTGGAACTCCCCATTGGGAGATAAGGTTTGAGAGGAAACAATTGCTTCTTGGATCATTCTGGTCCACAAAAGTAGATGCTCTAGATTTATAATCCCCGAGTACCATCACATAAAATTTGGTTCATAAGGTAAGTGTGATTGAGTCATTAAGTTACAGACTAGTACGTAATTATGTTTGAAATTATTGCATGGAGATCTTATGGAGAAATACAAAGATGATGTTATGGTCATTTAGATTCACAGATCTGTCGATTCCTAGGCCAGAAAGGACCATCATGACCATTTAATCTGACCTCCTGTATAACACAGGCCAAAGACTTGCCCCAAAATAATCCCTAGAGCAAATTTTTTAGAAAAATGTCCAAACTTGATTTAAAAACCGCTAGTGACAGAGAATCCAGGGCAACTCTTGGTAAGTGGTTCCAATGGTTAATGACCTTCACTGTTAAACATGTACACCTTGTTTCCAGTCTGAATTTGTCTAGCTTTGACTTTCAGCCACTGGATCCTGTTATATGTTTCTCTGCTAGCTTGAAAAGTGATTTATCAAATGTGTACTCCCCATTTAGGTACTTATAAGACCATAATCATGTCATCCCTTAACCTTCTCTTTGTTAAGCTAAATCGACTGAGCTCTTTGCGTATATCACTATAGGGCATCTTTTCCTATCCTTAAATCATTCTTGTAGCTCTTCTCTGAACCCTCTCCAAATTATCAACATCTTCTTGAATTGAGGACATGAGAACTGGACACAGTATTCTAACAGCAGTCACATCAGCACCAAAAAGAGAGGTAAAATAACCTCTCTACTTCTACATGAGATTCCTCTTTTTATGCATCCAAGGATCGTATATGTTCTTTTGGCCACAATGTCACACTGGGAGCTCACATTCAGCTAATTAGACAATATGACTCCCAGATCTTTTGCAGAATCATTGCTCCCCAAGACGGAGTTCCCCATCCTGTAACTATGGTCTATGTTCTTTGTTCCTAGATATTGATATTTAGCTGCATTAAAACACACATTGCTTGCTTACATACAGCTTATCAAGTGATCCAAATCACTCTGAATCGATGACCTGTCTACTATTTACCACCTCCCCCAGTTTGTGTGTCATTTGCAAACTTTAACAGTGATTATTTTATGTTTTCCTCCAGGTAAAAATGCTTAATAGCATAGAACCAAGAACAGATCTCTGCAGGATCTCACTAGAAACATACCCTCTTTACGATTACAATTTAAGACCTATCAGCCAGCCGCTTTTAATCCATTTAATATGTGCCTTGTTAATTTTATATTGTTCTAGATTTTGAATCAAAATGTCATCCAGTGTCAAGTTAAATGCCTCACAGAAGTCTGTGTATATTGCATCAAACATTACACATTTGGTTGATAAAGATAATAATCTCATCACAAAAAGATATCAAGTTAGTTTGACAGGATTTATTTTTTATAAACCTATGTTGATTGGCATTAACCCTCCTATAATTCTTTATTAGTTGAGCCCTATATCAGCTACCCCATTATCTTGCTCAGACTGACAGGCTTATCAACATCAGACTGACAGGCTTATAATTACTCAAGTCACCCCGTTCACCCTTTTAAAATAATGACACATTAGCTTTCTTCCAGTCTTCTGGAACTTCCCCAGTGTTTTCCCCAAGACTTAGTGATGATTTTCAGTAACAGCCTAATGAGTTCCTCAGCCATCTCTTTTTAAATTCTTGGATGCAAATTACGTGGACCTGCTGACCCTGTGATCTTTAAAATGTAATGTGCATGTTCTCTTTGGTCTTGTATTAAACATTTATAGTGTGGTAGCACCTGAAGGCCATAACCAGGTCAGGCCCCTCTGTGCTATATGCTGTACAAATATAATAAACAGTCTCTGTGCCATGCTGGCAAGATACATGGTGGCCATGTAATAACAACTTGTGTTTTTTTTAAAAAAAAAACAAGATGCTAAGCTTCAAGAAGGAGAACTCAATCAAAATGAGAATGTTAGCTAGAAATAGAGTGAAGAGCAAATCAAGAAATTAAAATCCATAGAAACATCACAAAGATCTGCATACCCAAGGACCGAAGGGCAAGAAAAGCAACAGCGAAGAACAAGAGTTCATGGGGGGAGGGGGGGTCAAAAGAGAATCTTTTTAACCAGTCCAAGAGATTGCAACAGAACAAAACATCATTTCTGTGTTAGCCACTCAGAGCACCAGTACTATTGCTGAGCTGAACAAAAAACAGTTGAGCTATATCAGTAGTATGTCACCAACACCCAAACCCAGCAGTAATTACTCCAAGTAATGTATTTTCAATATCTGAGGTCTCTGAAATCTACTCACTGTGACTGCAACAGGTGTTGAGTCTGATGGAGCCATGGAGCTTTGGTATGCTATCCTGCTATGCACAGAAGTCTGGTCATAGGAGGAAGTTGTTGTTACGGGGCTAGTGCTCTGGGATGAGCAGGTCAGACTTGAAGTGATGGCAGAGGTTGTGTAGGTGGACTCCTGTACTGTATTGGATATTGGCAAAGAGGTATTCAAAGGATCACTGAAAAAAGTAAAAGTTATGTATCATCTTGTTAAATGTCATTTCAGAGACCTTTGTGATATTACCAGCTCCTGCCCAGCAATCTGGAACTGGATACCTATTTGCTCAGCTAGAAGTTGGTCATGTTCCAGTTTCCTAGCGTAACACAATTTAATGTGGGCCTGGGCAGTTATAGTGGCCCTCTGTTCAGAGCCAGCATCTGAACTGAGCAGCAGGGGGCATTTCCCCTTCCTAGGCCAACAATATGTTCTCATCCCATTCTTCCTCCTCTCAAAGAAGCTAGCTCTGATCATGGTTTTCCTGGATAGAATTAGTGTTCTACTTTGTGATTTCTTATGCTTTTAGATTGTAAGGTTTAGAGGGCAGACTACCTCTTACCACGTGTCTGTACCAGAGCCCAGCACAATGGGGTCTGATCAGATTGAGGCCTCTAGTCAATATTTTAATACTTTGAGACCTACAGACAAAAGGCTCTAAATAAGAGGTATTATTATTAAACAACACCGCTGTAAATATATATGACAATTTACATACACAGACTAAGATTTGTTCCCTGCCCCTAGATCTTTCTAGACTCTTTACATTTGTTGCCTTTCCAGTACTGCTTGAGTCAACATCAGTCTTGTAGGACTTTACAGGTTAAAAAGCACTTTTTACTAAATTTTCTTGCCTGTGATACAAACATTACTTTAGGACAGTTAACACAGCACGTCATGTTTTCACATCTTAGATACTGAAACTGGGTATCCCTCCATTTGTTTATAAAGTCTCTTTCAAGCACAATGCTGCAATGTTTGCTGTGCCAAAACTGAAAGAGTCCCCCCCCCCCCTTTTTTTAAAGTTCGTATTACATTTTTAAAAACATTTACAAAATTTAAGAATGGAGGAATTTATTTTTGAAAATTCTCCATAAACTTTTTAAGGAAGATTTTACACAAACAAAACTCTGAAAGATATCAAGTAATAATGTGAAGGGTAGCTCATGAAAAGAGCATTTAAGTTCAATTCATTCCCACCTGCACTCCAACCCACTTTTCAGACTGTTTCTCTAGTCATCAAAAAAGGGACCATCTTGCTTTTAAGGGTGCCATCCTCAGAAAATAAGGATTGAGGCTTACAAGCAATTATATTTTGCTTCCGAGACAGCTACACCAAACAGCCCCTTGGCACAAAAAACCTTGATCTTCACATGCCACTTTTTTGGTACAAGAGAACACAGAAGGATACAGGAATGGAACTCTTACGTACTTTACAGGTTTCGAGTACAAGCTGTTGCTGGGCACCTGGTTGATAGTCTCATTGCTTGGGGCTGGCCCAAACTCTGGAAGAGAAGGCTCTGACCCAAACTCCAGAGCTCCAAACTGAACATTTAACCCTGTCACATCAGCCGATCCAGGCATTTCCACTGCAGAGGCAGGGATCTGAAAGTAAAAATAAAATCTTGTATCTATGTAGTTGATATGAAAGAAATCACTCAAACCACCTTGGACTCAAGGGAACTACAAACATACAGAACACCAAGAATGCAACTTGGTTATAATCTCACAGCCTTGGCTTCTAACCTGTATCTGTTGGCCACTGCAGCTGCCTCTCAGATGGAGCTGCATAATTTCACCTAACTAGAATCCCTCCAGCTTAAAACTTGGTCGGTCCCTCAGGCTTTTGGGACCTAAGAGATTAAGTCATACTGTCCTCCGTGCTTACTAAAGAACATTTTGTTTTAAGCATTCACTCCCAGTCACTAGTTAGTCCAAAAACACTCAGAAATGGTTGAATTTCCACACAAAGCAATCAGATATGTGCTTGGAAAATACCACATCATTGTCTTCTGGACTATAAAGCCATCCATCTTAAAAAAAGGGCATCAAGACTGCCATATGAAGTTACCTACCCCCGCATGTATCTTAAAGCCTAAATTTGCCCCTGCTGTGTTACCCACCTTAGAAGCTGGGGGTATCCTCCGTTTTGGTGGTTTGATCTGTTTCTGCTGCGTTTGATGGGCAGACACGGCCTGGTTATCCAGACACATGCTGGGAAGCTGCAGCATTTTGCTTGCAGCCGTAGAACTGTCTATTGGTGATGGCTCTCGGAGTTTTACTTGAGAGGAGAAGGACTCCAGTCCAGGAGGAGGAACAGAGACTGCCTGTATCTGCTGTTGCTGTCGCTGGGTCAGCTGGCTCAGAACTGGGGATGGCTCAGGCTGGGATTTAAAGTCTAACCAGCATTTGGGAAAAGAAAATCATAATTGATGCATTAAACTCTGCTCCCAGGACTTTAATGTTCCATTTCTGTAGTTGTAGTTAAAGAATCAGTGCTTCTATTCACCCCTCTCAGAGCTATTGCTGCAGACTGTGTGCAGATTCAGTCAGCAGTCAACGTATTATTTTACATGAGTTTCAGATTTTGAAGATTAATTTTTGCAACCATGGAGCTGGCAACTTAGCCAAGTCTCTAACAGAAATGCCAGGTATTAAAGTCAGACTTTGCACCTCTCCACAGCGTGAGAACCTGTCTGAAAGTGGGACTCAAATGTAGAAAGGGGAATTCACAATAAAAAGCTAAAACTCATGACTTTTGGACAAAGTTTGTCAAGAAATACTGACATGTAATTATATTCTCTCTAACATTTTCTAGTCTCCTGATTCTAAGAGGAAGAAGATTTTCAAAGGCTCAAATAGGAGATACCCAACTTCCACTGACTTTCAAATGGAGCTGGATGCTTAACTGCCCTTTATAAATCTCCTCCATAGTTTTTAGATGTTGGAAGATAGTCTTATAAGCAATGATTCAAAACTGTGGTTCACGAACACAAGAGTCCACAGAACATTGCAGGTGACATGGTGCCAGCTTCTCCTTAAACTGCATTAAAATATAGCTGAAACACATGAAATTTATTAATATTACTTAATGTGAACAATTGTGGTTATTACCATAATAGCTGCTTCTATGCTGGCAAAACCAGGACCTGTAATTCTCCACAGTAGGAGCATCCACACTATTAAAGAGCCAGAGAACCCATCATAAGGTGGTATTAACTTAGTCTAGGATTGAAAATTTACACTTGACACTAGAGGTAGAGTCAAGGAAACATAAAAAGGTCTTTCCCCAGGATCCCTAGAGACATTTACAGTCATACTTTATATTAAGGTTCCACTTACAAATAGTTTATTAAGAGTTATTGATTAATAGATTTTTTAAATAAATGGTCAACTAATGGTCAGAGATGAGTCAAACAGGCTGCTTACAACCATCTGTAACTTTCTAATGAAGCCATCTATAAAAATACTACTCACATCTATTATGCTTATAACATCTATCATTTATTATTCTTTTATAAATGGAACCTCAATATAATGTGACCAAGTTTACTAGTCTCCTTTAGGAATATAATTTCTCAATATCATTTTTAAAATCTTTTACATAACATCTGGCATGGATGTTCCAGTCAATGGCTTTAAAAAACAAACAAACAACCTATCTAAACACTTACCAAACTGACTGAGGACAGAGGACTGGCTAATAGGGTGTTTGGGATCCCAGGATGATGTGGTGGTAGCGGTGGTGGCAGTGGAGCTATTGCTGATTTGCTGAGAACTTGGAGAGGTGAACTGACCCAAACCTGGAGACTTCAACTGGTCCAAGAGCGGAGATCCAGTGGAGTTTGTTAATTTAGAGGATCCAAGTTCTCCAAACCCAGAACAGAGAACTGAAGACTAGGAATAAAATGAGGGGAAAAAAATATTTCACAAAATGTTAATATGACCAAACCACTGAGGTCAGAGTTAATCACTCCCGTTGGCAGCAATTCAATTCATACTTTATCCCCAGATTTCTAGTTAAAAGTTAAAACTTAGCAAGAAAATCCAACTGAGTACTAATATGTGGCCAGATCCCTAGTATTCTGGTTTAGCTCCACAACTGTTAATGGAAGTAAGTTGATTTACTAAAGCTAAGAATCTGACCCATGTCGTTTTGTTTATATAGTGGCTTAAAACAGTGTAAAGGTAAAGTTATTGGAAACAGTATTTAATTTGTTTCAAAACATTTTCCTACATCTAATCTCCAACTCTATTAAAACTAACAAAAGGTAGCCAACTTTCCTTTAGTCCAGAAAACTCAGAAATAGTTGATTTCCACACAGACCAGTCAGATATGTGCTTGGAAAATACCACATCACAGTCTTCTGGCCTAGAATTTGATGCTTTATAACCGAAGTGTTTCATTTTAATCAATATGCGAAAACTTATCTGCTCTTTTCTCAAGAACCAATACAAGTAGTTCACTTAAATGGACAAGTATCAAGCTTGTGAGGACAAAAAGGTCCATCTGATACTTTCTTTTGGTGAGGACATTTTTAGTCCAGTGTCCTCTCATATACTTCAATATCACCTGCAATTTAAGTGCTATAAAGAAAAGTAATGAAAAAAAAAGAAACTAACTGAAAAAGTAGCAAGTGTTTATTCCTTAAGATTCTTTAAAAAACCAAAATGAATTGTACCAGACTCTGAGGAGAATAGGAGTTTACAGCACTGGAATTGCCAGGTCCTGATGCCACTTGGGTGTTGTGTTGGGAATTTGTGAAGACTAGGGCTTGGCCAAAGCTCTGCTGCTGGGGAGACTCGAAGGAGTTGCCTTCTGTTTCTTGGCTAGAAGTCACAGGCTTCTGAAGTAATGTTACTAGGTCAATGCTACAAGAAAAAGAGTAAGAAGCCGTCAAATACTCAAAATTGGGATATTTGAGGAGTGAAAGAAGATCACATAACTAATATCCATATGCTAGCAACATTATTTAACCTTTCTGGGTCTCATCTTTGCAGCACACAGTACCTCTCAGAAGAGCAAGAATCCACCTTTCTACTCAGATAGCAAGGTCCTGTCAGCTGCTCGAGCACAGGGTTATCATCACTGCCACATTTACTTCTTCAGAATTGAAGAAAACCTTGCATTGTGTTCTGTATTTTAGCATTTGAAAATGAAATGCAGTGCAACTGGAATATCATTTCTCTTCGGTACGTCCAAAGTACTTGCCATTATGGTAGCTAAACACCCACTGCCTTACTTAATAAGATCATGGAGATTAACATGGTTGAGCCATTGGGGAGTAAGTGAAAAGGTGTTATTTGCTTACTTGAGTGGATCCTGACACTCAGTCAGTAGCACCTGCAACTTGAAAAATCTCAAGGTGTTTTACAAATATTACTGCGTCGCATTTGCACCCTCCATGAGGTGAGTATTATTCCCATTTTGTAGATGGAGAAACTCATGCACATAGCAGTGAAGTGATTAGCCCATTATCACATAGGAATTCTGTGACAGAAGCAGGAATAGAACACTGGGCATGTGCCTGAATTTGTTCCACATTAAGATTAGGGGCTTGTCTTCACTAAGATGGGGAGGGGTCGATCTTTTGGGGATCGATTTATTGCGTCTCGTCAAGACGCAATAAATCGATCACCAGCGGCTCCCCCGTCGACTCCGGAACGCCAGCTTGCCAAAAGGCGCAAGCCGGAGTCGACGGGGGAGTGCGCCGCCGACTGCCGCCGCCGTGAGGACGGCAGATAAGTCGGCTGGAGATACGCAGACTTCAGCTACGTGATTCACTGAAGTTGTGTATCTGCAGTCGATCCCCCCGCCCCCCCCCCCCCCCCCCCGTAGTGAAGACCAGCCCATTGTCTAGGAACGCACACCTTTCATACACTTAATATGGCTTCTTGTACGCTACAGTATAGTTAGAGCCTAATATTAGATAAAATCAAGTGTTAATACTAAAATAAATTCGCCTAAAAAATTCTAATTAGACATCAGCTTGTTCAGTCACATCCATGCCACCTCCTTGGGGCAAACACAGGATTGTTTTCTAGTATTTTACCCAACAGAAGTTTAAAGTGTGCCAAATGATGAAACTTCAGCAACTAACTTTACAGGGAGTTTGTGAAAGAGTTTAGGATGTGAGAATAGTCAATGGAACAAAGATGTAAATCCTCCCCTACCTTTGCCCAGGAGTGATGTGATTCTCAGCTGGAACAGAAGATGCAGTAAAGACCTTTGTTTCAGAAAGCTGAAAAAGGAGGAAGAAAGGAGGAGGGAGAAAGTGTATTTTAGTTATATGTGCACTGAAAGTTTACATGCAGCAATATTCAAAATTAATAAGCCACCCCTAGTTATGTAACTTACAGAGATTAGTAATAACAAATCATAGTAACAAATTGCACTGCCAATCACCTTTAAAGGACAAAGAAAACAAAGTCCAAATTTAATAAGGATTTGCACACAGTTTTGCACTGACTTAAACACATTGGTGTATGGCCTGGTCTACACATAGATTTTGTACTAGAAGAACTATATCTGTTCAGGGTGTGTGTTTTTTTACCCAAATAGTTATATCATTACAGACCCCAACGCAAATGCAGTTATAGTGGCATAAAGATGTCTTACACTGCCATAAATTAGTTTATTCTCATAATGGACAAGGAATAGTACAATATAAGCATCTTTCTACTGGTATAAAACTGTCCACTCTAGGGGAATTGTGCTGCTTTTACTACACCAGTATAATTAAAGCAAGCCAATTATTGTGTTTAAACAAGCCTTAAATCATTTTAGTTAAACTGATGAAACCCCCTTTGGTGTGGATGAAGTTACACCGATAAAAGTGATTATATTTATATAGCTGTTAAACTGTAAAGTTCAAACAGATATAAGAGTGCTCACACACAACATTACTCTCCTTTAACTAATGCAGTAGAAAATCATCTCTTTAGTTATATCAGTACAGCTGTGTGTGTAGACCACGCCTAAGGACAGCTGACCTACTTAAGGAGTGAGTAAGCATTTCACTAGCTTTTGAAGGTTGGGTATCTGCTCCTGTAAAGCTTTACACATTCTGAACTCAGGCTCACTGAGGCCTTGGAAGGCCTCATCTCTGCCATACTGTGTGCAGTTCCACTGACATCATTGGGAGTTATATCCCTAAATACACTACAGTTACAAAATCAAACTGCAAAAGCGCTCCTCTGATTGGGATCAGCGGGGTAGCCGGGTTAGTCTGGATCTGCAAAAGTGACAAAGTCTTGTAGCATCTGATTGGGGCTCTTTTATGGAACGATGCTCATCCAAATTGAGCGATACATGCCAGGACTGATTGGGATGTGTATTTTAAAGGTGAATGCTTGCCACCAATAGAGTTCTGTTGTGTTGGAAGAGTTCTGTTGTGTTGGAAGAGTTCTGTTGTGTTGGAAGAGTTCTGTTGTGTTGGAAGAGTTCTGTTGTGTTGGAAGAGTTCTGTTGTGTTGGAAGACAGCTGGATGAATGTGTTTTGAATTTTATACTGGCACACAGTTCACGCAAAGTATGGTGTGTTATGAGAAAGTGAAACTCAGCCCCTCCCTTACCCCCCCCATGCTGCCTGTTCTTATTTTAACTTAGTTTTTGGGCAGCGATTCCAACTACATCGGTTATGTGAAGCACCATACATACACACACAGCACATATGCACATAATGAATAAGGGTAAGATTTTGTCAAGGTTATTTTTAGTAAAAGTCATCGACAAGTCACAGGCAATAAACAAAAATTTAAGGAGCTTGTGATCTGTCCATGACTTCACTAAAAACAACAAGGGGCCAGGGCTAGCTAGGGGGGGAGGGATGGAGTCCCAGAGCGGGGGAGGCAGCCGCATCAGGGGAAGCAGCCACAAGGGGGACGTGCTCCAGAGCTGGCCGCAGCTGCAAAACAAGGATGCAGGGCCTCGACTGCAGCCCCAACCAAGCCCTGTGCACAGCTGGGGGGGGGAAGGGTGCATGGGGACTGAGGGCATGGGCCTGCGTAGCATGGGACACCGCAGGGCTGGAGTGTGCAGCTCCAGCTGTAGCCCCTGGTGGAAGCCACGGGGCTGGGTGCATGGCTCTGGCTGAAGCCGTGGGGCTGGATGCACGACCCTGGCTGCAGCCTCCGGTGGAAGCCACTGGGCTGGGGATGCAGAGTCCTGGTTTCAGCCATCCCTAGTTTCAGGGCAGGGGTGCGCTGTCCCATCTCCACCTCCTGTAACCTCTGCTGTAACCTCCATGATTAAATCATAGCCTTAATAGTGAACAATAAAGAAGGTTAAGATTTTAATTTCAGCCCAAACAAATTCACAGTAAAGGCTCCTGCTCCATCTATAGAAACTTTCCCCATTATGTGTTATTGTAGTACAGACTGTACTATGCTTTCCACAGTCTGGTGAGATTCCTGCATGATTATGGCACTAAGGGGTCAGTTAAGAGCGGAGTGGTAGGCTGTGATCTACAATCCCTTAGTTAAATATTAAATCCTCAATATAACATTAACAGTTTCCCATACCCACCTAACCTGGAGTAAGATCAACAGTGATTAAAACCACTGACAATCCCTGAAAGCAAGTTAACTAGTGAGTTTGACAGACCTGAGACAATTTCAAAAGCATCTCTTGGGCATGGAGTAGAAAAATGTTCTCTATCGAAGGAAAATGGCATGCAAAACAACTCCCAAGATGCAGGTTAGTAGCTCTGTTGTGTTTAAGTTTATGCTGTGGACTGTGGCAAACAGTAAACAAGCAGCAGATCTGAGAGTCTGCTGGGATTATGGCATTTGTCAGAGCCCATGATATGTGCAGCAGCTGAAATGGCTGCCACCGGAGTTTCTTAGAAGCAATTTTATCTGCTTCTGAGTAACAGACTGGGATAAACCAATTGTGCTACATAACAGAAAACTCTTCACAAATGTACTATTCCTAGGAATAGGTGGATAACAATGGTCATCAATTGTTTTTAAAAAAGTCAACTTCACAGAGGCGCCTCCTCCCCTTCTTACAGCGACATCCCTTCAAATACAAACATCAGCAAAGTTCCAATTGTAAAACCTTTGCCTCATTACCAAGTATGCAATGTTTACCAGCTGCCAACCATCTCCCACACACAGATAATATGGCTTAGGAGCAAATACTCAAGATGTGTATTTAAGAACTGAAGCAAAATACAAAGTAAAAGTAACAAACCAGCAAAATCAGTACCCTAACGGGTATGTCTACATTGCAGCTGGGAGTGCACCTCCCCGCCTGGGTAGAGCTAGTGCAATACAAATAGAAGTGCGGACCTTGTGGCTCAAGTTCGCAAGCCCACCCAACCCCCTGGCTTGGAGCTCACGTGGCTAGCCCAAGCCTCCGCCATTACTGCAAGGCCACAATGCTATTTCTAACATGCTAAATCAAGCCAAGTTAGCATGTGTCTATGTACCTGGGCTGGAGGCAGTCTCCCAGCAACACTGTTACTGAGGCCTAAGTAGTTAAAACTAAATGAAAATGGTTTTCATGCTGTCTAAAATCCTGTTTAAGGGACACCCTAATCACGGTTCTGTCCATTTTTTAAAACAGATCCACTGTTGTTGCAAGTAAAAATTATGATCATTAACAGAAATAAGTTTATTTTGTGCATTTGACAATTTTTCTGTGTTTTTATGTACATTGAGGGAAGAAAGGATTTAAAAAAAAAATAGGAGACTGGTTGTAAAAACTGGCAGGAAGACGGAGGACCAACTGTAGTACCCGAAAATAGATGTGCTTTTAAATTGACTTGCCTTCACATTGACATAGTCCCTTTACCAAAATACAATTTCATATATTGGAGAAACAAGGTGGGTGAAGTAATATCTTCATCTATTGGAATTCCAAGTGTCTATTACTGTTTCAACCAAATGGAGCGTATCACTATCCTAGATTCACAGAGTTTAAAACTGGAAGAAACCATTAGATCATTTAGTCTCCCTCTTGTACATCACAGGACATTAAATTTCAGCCAATTACCATTGTATTGAGCCCAATAGCTTACATTTGACTAAAGCATAATCTGCCCTCGGCTAAAGTATATTTCTACTTTAATTTAGTCGAGGTTTGGCTTCCAGCCATTAGTTCTGGCCATGCCTTTCCCCACCAGATTAAAGAGTCTTTTAATAGCATATACTTTTTCCACATGAAGGAATTAGTGCTTTTGTCCACTGAGAGACTGGATTCCACTAACAGTTTGTAATAGACCAGTCACTGAAGTCATTAGTTTGTTGCAGGAGTATAGTTGGCAGGCCAGAAGAGAGGGATCCCTGATGTGAAGTGAGACAAAATTAGCCCCCAATCCTGCAATGAACTCCATGTAGGCCAACCCCTGTGCCCTCACGGAAGCACATGGCTTCAGCGATGCTCCCAATTGATGAAGGGGTTAGCCTGCATAGAGTTCTTTGAACAAGTATGGCCTTTCTCCTGTAATAAGCCCAGTTATTTGACTATACTATACCAACAGCAGCAGCACTCCTCAGACAGTAAAAAATAGAAGACAGATTTCTAATTCATCTAAAACTTACACCTTTAAAGAATGCACACGGGATAATAATGCATGACCACTTTTATTGCATTTTAATACTTTCCAGATTACAATCTCCTTGGAAGCTAAGAAAGAATTTTCAGATTTGAAGTGACACACTCCTCTCTCTAGTAAGAACCAAAACCACCGTCGGTCTCACCAAACATTCTGAAGCAAACTCCTCCTTTCAGGAAAATGGGCTTAGAATATCTGATGTCCACATACAAAGAAGGACCTTATGGAATTCCCCCACTGCACCCCAAACTCCTGTAACCTGCGTATACGCAGTGATTTGTTACTGTTGGGTTGCTCAGACTGGGCTGGTAGGTATTAATATTACTGGAATATCAAAAATGTGCTAGGAGCTTTACAGCTATAAAGCAAGGCCGTTGACCTGACAAAATACATGGACACAGGTTGGGGGGTGGGATGGAACAACAAAAAATGTGATTATGTGATAATGTCTTGTTAGTTCAGTTTTTTTTAATATTCTGTTCACACAAAGAAGGCTGACTCGCGTTTTGAAGAGAGTCAAAAGAATTATACAGATTTTATACATAGAAAATAATGGATCAAATTTTGGGCAGTCACGAAGTTTTAATATTTAATCTACAAATTCATAAAGATTATGTAAAAAGGTCTCATGATGTTACGGGTGTAAGTCTAGACAATGCAAGGGGAAATATGTGTGATTAACTCTAGGTGCTAAATAGTAGAGTTAGGTTAGGAACAAAAATACAGTAGACTCTCGATTATCCAGGATTAGATTAACCAGGATGTGGATTAACCAGGATGTTAAAAATAATATGCGCAACTTGCAGGGCCGGCTCTGGCTTTGCTGCCGCCCCAAGCACACACACAAAAAACCCCCGCGAGGACGCAGGGCAGCCAGGAAACCAACACCCCCTCCCCCTAGTGCAGGGTGGCTGGTGAACCAACCCCTACTTCCCATATTTCCTATGGATGTTGATTATCCGGGATTTTATTAACCAGAATTATTTTTTTCCCTATCATCCTGGATAATTGAGAGTTTACTGTATTTTAACTGCAAAAAAAAAAAAAAAATCTGTAAAATCTTTATATCCACAAATAGTTCACCCAGCCTGATAAAATGGGGAATAATATTTTTACATTATTTGAATAAAAAGTACAATGAAATTAATCAAATAATTGATTATATTATCTCCATTAAATAGGAATGAGCTAAGAAAAATATATTTTTTTTTACAAACCCCCCACATGTTGCGAAGTATTACACAGAACATTTATTTTTGACTTCTGAAGCAGACGACAGCGTGAATAACTACTGCCTACCCATCCACATATACTTACATCTTCATTCCAGTCTTCTGCCGTCCATTCCTCTATCGAATTCTTCCATGCTCCTGTAGCAGTTTAGGAGAGAAGAGAAATTAGGCACAAATCCTAAGGTCCAATATCATATTCCAGTTTGCACATTAAAAGCCATCTCACCATTCATCTCTAATTACAGTTATGAATGCAGTACATGCAGGAAATTATGGTCAGGACCATGAGATGCTCTGCGGAGTTAGGGTCTTTTGGGAGACATTTTTAACATGTTCTATTTAAAAATATTTCTAGCCCTTCTGGTACCAGAGATGCATTATGTTAAAGGAAAGACTACAGTGTCCTTAAATCAGCCATCAAACTCAATAGCACCAAACATGGTGAGAAATTCGCCCCACTCACTTTTCCCTGATGATTAAGCTTAACAATGATGGAATCCTAAAGCAGAGTAGAATCTGAGCTCTGCACCACCATAAACATGGGATCCATATCGGCTGCATAGTGGAGCAAGACCTGTTTAGACTTCCAAAGTCTGCGTCTGGACCAGTGATACTCAGACCTCAGTGGTTCAGGAGCCAAATCAGCGATCAACATAACCCAAAAGAGCCACAGTAGTGTGAATTCATTTTTTTTATTTACTATTTTTATATACATTTCTCACAGCAAAATGACTGACCAAGTATTATTATTTTACCGACTACAATTGGTAAGCAACATAGTAAAAGCATCCTGATTGGTTAATAACTTAGACGGGCTAATAATTAAATCACACAGTGTTTTATCATGTGCTGTAAAGAGCCACATTAAAGAGCCACTTGCGGCTCGCGAGTCTCTGTCTGCATATCACTGGTCCGTACCCTCCAGCGCTGAAGGCACACAGTGGCATCCCCTCTAGGACACTCCCTTCCTACCTGCTGACTGTCTCCTCAGGCCAGAATAACCCCATTCCACTGTCCTCTGAAGTGGAAGAAAGCCCTTTTACAGAAAAAAATCTCATTCCTTCTGTGGCAGTATGGTGGCTGGCCTGCCACTCCAGCTGCAGCATGGTGCCACGCCAGCTATGTCACAAGTTGTAGAGAGCAGGCTGTGCAGCGCAGCAGGCAGACAAATGCATGCAGGAATAGCACAGCAGGAGGAAACATGTTTAATGTTTTTAAAACTGGTTTCTTCCACAGGAAACAGCAAGGGAGAGAGGGAGCACACAACAGAAGGAAACTATTAGAAAGCAGGGGTGTTGGGGCATACACACTTGAGGCTATCCCAGGAACAGAGCCACCAAATTAACTACACAATCGAAGAACCCACCAGCAGTAAAATTTCAGTTTCCATCACCTTTGATCAAACGTGGCTTCACAAGACACCTTCGTTTTAAATCGCATTCTTGTATTCAGCTCTGAACGATTTGCAATTAATGAATTTTAAAATAAAACCCCTTGAAGACAGCATCAAATCCAGTCTGCACTATTAGATCAATATAGGGGTGTGTGGGTGTTATATTCATGTATCTTAATTTATTCCTGTGTTTTACATTGCAGCTATGCCATAGACAGTAGGATTGAGCATTGCTGATTTGGCAGCCTGAACAGCCCTGCCCCCAAAACACACATACCCCCCAAAAAAGAAAGAGGACTTATACCTTGGAGTCCACAATTATTTGGCAGGTCCTGAGCAAGATAATGTCCACTCTGGGCTGGCTCTGTGGAGCAATATAAAATTGCCTGAAATGTCTCTCAATCACACTGTACCAAATAGCCTCTCACTGAAGCTCTCCATTTAAAGTGTTGAGTCATGTACCTGCAGCTAAGGAAAGTAATTTTTGATGTTTCCAGGGAAAATTCACCAGCTCTCCAATTCCTGGACAAACTCCCAAGCTAGCCCACGTGTCCATGGCTTTTCAGACAGGAGGAAGCGCCCGAGTAGCATAATTTAGATGTGGAAGTTAGATCAGTCTTTCCTCTGGTTTCTTCCTCCTGGCCAGTGGAGTATGTTCTAGATGTATTTTTATTCGTTTCTCTTAAGAATGCATCCTCCTGTCTATTCTGTCTTGTGTAGGCCGTAAAGCTCTTCAGGGCAAGGATGGTCTCTGTATTTTGTGTCGGTACTTTAATAATAAACAATAGTGCTCCAAGTGTTTTGTCTAATTTTGTTTTATGGAAGGCCTGCAATGGGGCTTCCACCAGTCCCCTCGGGAGAATATTCCAAACCAAAAGATCTCACAGTTAGGACATTTCCCATTGTTGTTATTTTATAGCCCCACTGGATCACCCCATTTTTTGCATTGGTACTCTTCAAACACTTGCAAACAATGAGCACATCTTCCCCACTCTGTGTTTTAGATTAGCCAAGTTATACCCATTTCATTCTCACTCTCGCTTCCAAAGTCAATGCCTCCAGCCTCAACTACTTTGTTGCTCTTCTATGAACTAATTCCTATTTGCCTGGAACTGCATACAGTATTCCAGGTATGATCTTACTACTAGCACAACAGGGCCTCTCTTCAAATGTGTTCACCCCTTTGCAGTCCAAAAAGAGAAGAAAAAAAACCACCACACTGGCCTTACTGCCACCTTTCAGCACTGCAAACTTGAATAATTTTCTGTCCACTTTTGCCACACTACAGTGTGCCACAGGACTTCTGGCACACTGCAGTTCTTACAAGTATCTTCCTTCTATTGAAAGCTTGAGTTTTGTTTTTCCAAAACTATGTTTGTTATGCAAATTTCATCCTGGATTTCCATCTGTGGGTGCTTCCATTTTTTCCGTAAAAACTGGTTTATCTGCTTTGCAGCAGCTCAACAAGCCAGTAAAAGTACATTTTACTATTTGTTGCTGGTGTGATTGCTACTATTTTCCTCTTAATTTCTGGCTACTGATTACACCTTTGGGATTCCCCCCACTTCAGATGCATTAGCTTGCACTTTTTGAGCATGAAACTTATTGTATCCCTGTCTATTTCTAACCTCCCTAGCTCCCGTCTGTGTTATGTTATCCTTGTAATTTACAGCCCTTCCCAAATTAAGTGTAATCTGCAGTTTTCATTAAAATGCTCTTTCCATTTCAACAATGGACCTAAAACCCAATCCCTTGCAGCTTCCCGGATACACCATTACCTCCATCCTCCGAGACTGATCCATTGTGGTTTATTGCTCTCTTTTCTTTGTAGCCCTTCTGTCAGTTTCATCAATCCCATGGGACTGCACATATCCAAGCCAATCTGAATTACATTTACCAGTATATTTGAGGCACACTGTCTGTACTTTACTCAAGATCTGATCACGTATACTGCATTCTTCTCATTCACTGATTTTATAATTCCATTTTTAAAAAGTAATAGAGTCTGCTATGACTTGCGCTATATAAAACCCATGCTGTTTATTGCTCAGCATCCCATCATTTTTTAGACACTTACAGGTTTCTCCCATAGCAAGAAGTCACAAGAAAGTGAGTGCATTTGGTGCACTGCAAAAAATCTGAAAGCCAGGAGCACCCCTGACCAGTAGCCCATTAACCTACCAACTCACACAGTGCTCAGGTTTATTGCTTTTCATGTAGGGATCATTCATTTTGCACTTTTTAAAAAAAGTTCTCTTTAAGCTATTTATATAACATACCTACAACTATAACAAATAGTGGACAGAAGAAGCAAATCATAGGGAAAGTGTTATAAACAGCTCCCTTCTACTCTTTGGAATAGATTTGTGTTTTAACTTTTTTAGGTTCTATAAGCTATTTAGACTCCTCCTCGCCTTTCCTCTTCACAATCAGCATTACTTTGGTGTTGCATTGTAACATCGTGGAACCTGCTGCCTTTTCCACAATGCCCCAGAATGATGCATCTCGAGAGTATCCATGCAGCCTTTTGCGACTCTTCTGCCATCTGTGACAGACCAGGACAACATATTCTAAGGCATCTTTAGTGCAAACGGATTTCACAAGCGAAAAGGAGTTTTTAAAAAGCTGAAAAATTGAGCCTGGTTAATTAACAAGTATGATGAACTCAAAACTGAGTTGATATTAGGACATCTTTTTTTAAAAAGCCTGAACTGTTTTCTAATTTGTGGTTTTGTGTTTCCCCTCTAGCTGTCCAGTACTTTTCTTCCAGCTAAACATGCAAAAGCCCTTCTTAATCTTTCTGCTCCTACCTAGGGAGAACACCTCATTCTGCTTTTTTTTTTTTTTACTGCCCTTATCTTTGTTCTGCATGCATTCTTGTTTCTTTGCATTATTCTTATTCTTCTAGTCACTCGCTCTTCAGTATGGCAATTGTATGGCTTCTCTCCCCACATTTTCCTCCCGCGGCACCATGTTGACCAGGCTTCCATAGTCTTCAAAATTCGGTTTCCTGGAATTAAATACCCTTGTACTGATGTGTTCTAGCCCATTTAGAGCTAGGAGAACTTCAGTGGCTCATGCTTTTGCACCAAACTATTACCCCCACACCATTTTTCAGTGAATTCTTCTACTCTTGGTAAATAGATAACGATAGCTCCTCCATCTGGGTCATAAAGTTGTCCTCTGTGTAACTTAGGAATTTGTTTAGAGTCATATTTAGCAGTTCTTGTTACCCAGACATTTGGTCTTCTATTAGCATATAATCCCATGATTTCAATCATCATCAATAGCTCATCCAAGAATTTCTCTAGCTCTCCCTTCTTAGTGAGGATGAGAATCAATTTCTCAGTGAAGTTTCTCCTTCCTTGTATCTTTTCCTTTCTTCATTAAAGGTAGAATTTCACTGCTTCTAAAATAATTACAACAGCATGCCTTGCCTCCCACCTCTCTTCTCTGCCTTTCTATAGCATGCACCAATGTTAACATTATAGGGGGATTTCACAATGTGTGCAGTATCACTTCTACTGCCTCTTCCAGTCTTAAATTTTATTTTTTTTAAACAAACAGTGCATTAGTACTCTTTATTCTAGTTATATGTGTTTTGCTGTTGGAAAAATCTATCCAGAATAATTCATTTTGGAAATACATGCAAGATTTTGTGCTAAGTAAAAGTTCCTTTCCATATACTTTAAAGTCTGCCATAAAGAGCCATACCAGTTCTGAACCGAGGAGATTTGCCTTCTATCCGCCTAAATGGAGAATACCTATCGCAAGAGGTTCACACCAGTGCTCAGTGAAGCTAAAATCCTTCTCCTTACATCAGCAGTTGGTCGCCAATATCAGCTTTTTCCTTTCATTTGACAGTAGAAGATGACAAGCATAGAACCCTTCCATCTTGTAAGCAATTCCTCAGATGCTGAAGTCATTCATTTTCCTCCACTTGCTGGTTCCCAACTGGACTACTGTAAGTAGTGGCATTTCTCCAGCATGACACAGGATCTTTTTTGCCCTCATCACATCTCTTGACCTGGAACTCAGAAGCAGCACACTATCTTGTTCTTTTTCTGAGCCACTGATAAGTCGGATTATGTTCTCTCCTTTCCAGTGCCTGGACAAAAGACCACTCCCCTTTCAACCTACTGTCTGTGCCTCTGCCTCTAACCAACACATTCCATCCTTAAGACTCCACTAATAAATACAAAACCTTCTTAATCTTCATATGAAGAGAGAGACTGTTCTCTTCATAGCCATTCTATGGCCTACTGACATTCCTAGTTATAAACCAAGATCTAGGAACTCTCCCACACCTCAGGAACTAATCTGTTTGCCTTCCTGCATGGTAGCAGTGGGCATTTCAGAAGGACTGAGTGACTTAGGGGCACAAGTCTCAATAACTTTTAATGAGACTTGTGCTTGTAAATCACTCTCGTGCTTTGGAAAATCCCACCGTATCCATCAAAAAATTCCTATATGGAAATGGATTTGAATAGCTCCATTCTTCAATCTCTCTTGACTCATGGGGAACTGTTTATAATTTTGCAAGCAAGAACTGACCTTCTCATTGTTTAACCACAGAGCTGTACGTATTACAGGAGTACAGCAGCACGCTGTATAAGTGAGCAAATACCCATGTCAGGTGAGAAGTATAAATATTTTCAGATATTCACCAGAACACAAAGCATAACTGTTACTTTAATGGCAACTTGCTACAGGTTTTCATTCCAGCTCTTCCGCTTTTGGAAGCCATCTTACCAGTTCCATCATCTGCATCGTTCTGACCAGTCTCCCAAATCTCTGGTTTTGGCCCAAAGCCATCTGTGGCAGAAGTCTCCGTGTAGTCTGCAGGGTTAAATGTCCTAGGGTTTAAAAAGGGTTGGGAAGAACAAAAATATGCAGAAAATAAATACCAAAGTCTCACAAAATGAAATGCCCCAATTTATGGTCTATATTTGTATTTGATTTTTACCAGTTCTTATCTTTCATATAGGGCTATTTCGATAAACTATGTTTTTCAAAAAAGTCAATTTCCTTTTACTCCCAATGGGGGAGGAGGGAGACACGCAAATGCACCACCAAAAACCAGCACCGTATAAAAAAAGTCTTTGTAAAAAATCTGAACAAAACCTAGTTCCTGGAAAAGTTGCAATACCAGGCGAACCATTTCCATCGTCATTAAACATTACTTTACGGTCACAGCATAAAGCTTATCAATGGATCATTTCTCAGCAGGATACTACTGATGAGAATCCCATCTCACATGCTTTTAGGGTGTCTGACATTTATGCAGGGCAACACATAGTATATCAATAAGATGGTGCCAAGGAAAAGTTCTGAAATACATAGTGAAGCCAAAACAGTTCAATATCTAACAGGCAGTTGAATGGTGACCTGGAAACTGATTTTTTAACAAAAAGGTGGGGGGGGGGGAGGGTTGTGTTTTTCAAACGATCTTCGAGGGTGAGAAGAGGGAAAGAGTAAGAAGAAGGGTTGGGGGGGGGGGGAGGGGAGCCAAGACACAAAAGAGAAGAGAGAAAAGGCTAATTTTTATTATCCTGACACCATGGATACGATCCACAAAGTTACAGAGAGCAAATGGCTAAATAGAAAACTAAGAATGGAGGGAAGCTCCTGCACCTTCTGGTAGAAAAGATTAGATTCACTTGTCTTTTTTGTTTGTTTGTTTTAGAATCTACATGCTTCAAACTACAGCCAAACAAGTTTCCTTTCAAACTGGGCTACAAACCAGCCATGCAGAACTTTCAACTTGCAAAGCCTCTGGATTGACATGGACTTTCCTTGAGGCGACTGGGTTACCTGGGAACAAGCTCAGTTTTCTGAGGACAGGGGAGTGGCTTTGTTTTGGGGATTTATTTATTTTTGAGTGTTTCTGACATACTGACTCCTGTGTACTCATGTTCATGTTAGTTTGTCTAGAAATAGCAATCGTCACTCTGCATACAATGAATCAAACTAGATGTCACAGACACCATTTCACAGATTTGTATGCTTTCTATCCACAGCAATAGACAATATATCTGTCAAGTAGTATTAAAAGATTGGACAGCAATTAACACTCCTGCTGTGTTCGATTTTCCCTGAGAACTATGTGCATCACTTACCCCATGCCTTGGGCTGAAAATCTCCCAGCTCCTCGCCCTCTACCCCGGCCAAACCCTACAAGAAGAGAGAACAGACTTTAATAGCACCCATACAGAGGGGCTGATTGCTAATCTGTCACACAGGAGAATACTGGGTTTGAGGAAGAAAGCTAGAATGAGTGAATTTACTAAATACAATTTCTCTCTCCTCAATTCCCCTCAAAGTAAAAAACCTGCCTCTAATCTGAGCAAAGAGCAAAATATTAGTTCATCATAATATTTAGTAGTATAGTAAAGCAACAATTCTTTCCCCTTCTCTTAAAACTAGCAGAGGAGAAGATCAAACAGACCAGGGTAAGGGCCAACGTAAAATCTTAGGTACATCATACATATCAACACAGTGCTGCTACTGTTGAATGTGTGTCAATCAACCTAGCTCTCTACGGCACACAAATGTGGGTAGGCAAAAATACACCAGAAACTCCTCAAACTATATTGTTTATGTTTAGTATGGAGCTGTACAGCTATTATACATAAGTTCAGTGTACAGTCCCTACCTTTCAATTTCTTGTGCTTGACTCCAAGGCCTGGACAACAAGCCCCGGCCTACACGTCTGGCCTAATCTTATCACACTTTCTCTCATTCCTTTGCTGTACCAACGTCAGCCACAACAACCCATTTTATTTCCCTCTCCTACTCCTGGATCTTGGCTTTTCCCCGCAAGCAGTCATTTATGCAATCTCAGTTCACCAAGCCAAAACTCTCACCTTATTCAAATTCTACTTAAGGCTAAGATTTTGTCAGACATTTCTTGTAAAAGTCATGGACTGGTCACGGGCAATAAAGAAAAACTCTCGGAAGCCCATGACCTGTCTGACTTTTACTAAAAATATCCCTAGGGAAATGTTGGGTCCCCACAACCCCCTTGATGGCTGCAGAGGGAGGCCCGCTAGCACCACAGAGCAAGTATCCAAGCCACAGCATCCCTGCAGCACAGCCAGGGCCTGAGGTGGCGGCCTGGAGTCTGCTTTGGACTGAACTCTCTACAGTAGTTTTGTATCATCTGCAAATTTTGCCACCTCACTGTTTACCCCTTTTCCCAGATCATTGATGAATATGTTGAACAGCACTGGTCCCAGTACAGACCTTGGAGGGCACTACTATTTATCTCTCTCCATTCTGAAAACTGACCATTTATTCAGACTGTTTCCTGTCTTTTAACCAGTTATTGATCCGTGAGAGGACCTTCCCTCTTATCCCATGACAGCTTTCTTTGCTTAAGAGCCTTTGGTGAGGGACCTTGTTAAAGGCTTTCTGAAAATCTAAATACACTATAGCCACTGGATTAACCTTGTCCACCTGATTGTTTATACTCTCAAATAACTAGCAGTCTGGTGAGGCATGATTTTCCTTTACAAAAACCATGTTGATTAACTCTTCCCCAGCAAATCATGTTCACCTATGTGTCTGATAATTCTGTTCTTTACTATAGTTTCAACCAATTTGCCTGGTACTTATGACAGGCTTACCAGCCTGTAACTGCGCTTTTAAAAATATGGAGCGCTTTTTAAAAATTGGCATTACTTTAGCTATCCTCCAGTCATTTGGTACAGAAGCTGGTTTAAGTGATAGGTTAGAAACCATAGTTAGTAGTTCTGCCATTTCACATGTGTGTTCCCTCGGAACTCTTGAGTGAATACCATCTGGTCCTGGTGGCTTCTTACTGTTTAATTATTTGCAACAAAAGCTCCTCTAATGATCCCTCAATCTGGAACAGTTCCTCAGATGTGTCACCTAAAAAGAATGGCTCCGGTTTGCAATTCTCCCTCACGTTCTCAGCCATGAAGACCAATGCAAAGAACTCATTTAGTTTCTCCACCATTGCCCTATCTTCCTTGGGAGTTTCGTTAGCATCTCAAATGTCCAATGGCCCCACGGGTTGTTTAGGAAGCTTCCTGCTTCTGATGGACTTACATTTTTTGCTGTTACTTTTTGAGTCTTTGGGATAGCTGTTCTTCAAATTCTTTTTTGGCCTTCCTAATTCTGTTTAAGATGACAATTTAGTGCAAGAGAGTGCTAAATCCTGTCCTGGTGCCTGTCCTGCTATTTCACTGAGGACGGAAAAATGGAGTTACTACTTAGGGCTAGACATCATGAGCTGCAGCAATTTCACTCCATATTCTGATCGCAAGAGAGGTGGTCTTTCAGGTAAGTAACCAGGAAGTTCTACTCTGGCTCTTTTTTAAAGGGATACAGGCAAGCTAGGCCTTGTCTACGTGGGAACATTTAGGAAAATTGATCTAAATTAACTAAGGTTATGACTACACTATTGAGCCTATGCTGACAGCTATTTTAGTACAGTTATGCCAGCACAGCCCCCAAGTTTAGAGGCAGCCTACACTGAAAAAGGAGCATTTCTGTCAGTGTAGGAACACAACCTTCCTGAATGACATTAGCTATATCAACAAGAGCCCTCTTCTTTAGCATGACTGCACCTAAACTGGGGGGGTTTATGTTGGTCTGGTGTGAGGATTTTTGACACCCCTAACACAGCTATGCCTACATAACTTTGAAGTGCAGACCAAGCCTAAAGCTGTAAGTTTAAAGTACTGTAGATTAATTAAACCGCATTAAGCTTCTGTATGGATGGTTTTATTCGGAATTAAAGTGGCCTTAATTCAGTTTAATTCACTAAGAGAAATTAATTAAACCAAATTAAAGTCACTAATTCTGAATAAGAGTATCCACACCAGGGTTTAATGAAGTTTAACTAAACCACTTTAAATTTTAATTCAGATTAATTTTCTTGAGTGTTCCCATGTAGACAGCCCCAACTTTCCATGATGCTAATTCCTCCTGTGTCCTTTGGGAGAGTTCCAGCATGAAGTGATGCAAGAAGGTTGCTGCAGTGGAGCATGGGTGATCAAGAGAGGCTGGCTGCATCCTAAAGAGAGGAGACATGCTGCTACCATGCATGGCAACATGACCCGACTGTGGAAAACCTCCTGTGCACAATCTGAACACCTACAATCTTTTGCCATCTTTGCTTCCAAAACAGTAGATTCCATTGGAAGTGGAATCAGAAATATCCTGTGGTGTATGGACTGAAAGTGACCACTCAGGAAGCAATCAAGACCATACTTTGAAATTTTTGAAACCAGAAAGTTCTCTCTCTGAACTCTCAATTTAAAACTCAGCCTCGAAGATATTTAAGCATCTGCATCCCTAGAGGTGCTTAGCACCTGCAACTCATACAAAAATCACAGATGAGTCACTATGGCATTACAGGTTTCCCCCACCGTGTATTAGGAATTTGTTTAAACACTGTCCCTTAACAGTGACCAACAGATTGCTGTGTAGATGGAACCTTAAGTGCTATGATGCAGCATCCATCCAAGGGAGGGAAGGCAGGCCCTAACTTATTTTATGGAGTTGCCTTGTGCATACAGTTTCATCAACAAAAAAAATGCACCACAATGGTCAATTTTCAAAACAAAAAGGAAGTCACAGGCTTTCTGGCAACACAACAGGCAATTCTGTGACTGTAAATTTCCATCTGTCCAAGAAAGGAGAACAAACAACTTTGCAGCAGCACATTTTACATTTTCTCAAGCAGGCTGCACGAATGGACCTTGCTGCAATTAGTCAGCCTACTGAGCACAAAAGCAAACAATGGGGGCACCAGGCAAAGAATACAGCTCTAATTGCCACTTCTAATCCCGACATTTCTTAGCTTCCTTTACACTTAGATCTGCAAACGGGTTCAAGTGTTAAGTCATATCCAGGCTATTCCTCTCTGCTCACAGGAAGCCAGCAGTGGAAAGTTGGTTTTTTATTTTAACCATATTGCTCACTGACATTTTACTCTAGTTTGTTCCCACATTTTACTAATTGAGCCAGGTGACCTTTTTCTGTTCACTAATGTCTCGCATGCTCTCCATTCCCCAAACTTCGGTCTTGAGAATGAAAGATCAAGATACTGAAGACCCAGCTAAAAAGTTTTCATTCCATGACTCCTTTCCAAATCAAAGACTATAGCTTCTGCTTATTAAGCAGAGATTAAGGTCTGTGCAGTAGAGCCAGTCCAGTAGGCAATATGTTAACACACAAGCGCTTTTGCCTTCTACTAATCAGCCAATAGTACACAACTGCTCCAAAACTCAGCTGCTGTTACATCGGCCTGTACTGTTTATACATTGTAAACATAGCACACATGTCCAATGCACACAGTTGAAAAAATATGCCTAATATTTTTGCCTAACAGCTGATTATGGCATCTCTGCTGGACAAGCATGCAGTCTACAGATGCGAGGGTGAAAAACTCAGGGCAGAGATTTCTATGGAGAGTTACGCACCACTATTGCCACAGGATTAGCCCCATTCCTGCCACTTTCAGGGATGAGTATACATACATCATCTCTTTAAATCAGGTTGTTCTATAAAGAAGTAACACGATGGCCCAGCAAAGATTCTCCTAGAAAACAGCCAGTAAAATTATTCCTGCCTGAGAAGGCATCTTAAAATAGGAAGGGGGAGAGAGAGTCCATTGTTCAAACATTAATCAACCCATAATTTTGTATCTGGTGCCTAGATTCCCACGTGACATGTGCATTAGAAATGCAGATAGAAATGCTACATGGGATGCCTGTGAACTTATTACTCTATTACATAAAGTGAGGGTGCCATGCTGATCACAAGTGACCAATTTGCTCTCCACTGAAAGGGAAACTTTATCCCTGGTTTTGACTTTTCTGTATTTAATGAAGCACCAAGAAACCAGTTTTTATTACATTAAGCTGACTGTAGGAAAATTTATATTTCTGCTAATAATATGCAGAGAGAGAAAGCGAAGGCTTAACAGTGAGGAAGTGAAATGTACAGCTTTAAGCAATCCCTGAAGCTTTTAAGGATTACTTTAGTAAATTTTAACCTTAGGTATTTTTCTCCCCCAAAATGCACTCATGAGCCAATGATCCAGAAGCCATAAGAGAGAGTTTAGCATGGATAGTTAAGAGCTACAGATGGCCTTCCATTAAAATAGTTCATTTATGTGACTGTGCAGTCGATTTGTTAGGCAGATATAGAAGTTCCACACAATGCAATGAATTGTGTCTGGTTGAAGCTGGCAGTAAGGTATGCCAGCTTTCTGTTAGTGATTATTAAATCCCTAGTTGTGAGACATTTAAGAAACTATCTAATTATCCTACCACGCTTAGCCTCACTGCTATATCTGAGTGCCTATGGTAACACCAGCAAACTTTTATTAAAACCGTAGAGTTGAGTGAATGTGGGAGACTAATTTTTTGGCACACATTTCAACTTGGAGGAGGACACCATCCATTGAAACACTCCTAATTAAATCTTTTTTTAAAATCTCTTTTCCTTATAGCTCAGATGCTTAAACAGAAATTTCACTTTCTTTCCAAAAACCTGAGCTCCACCAGTTTTGCGCCTTTTGTTTTTTGGTGCAAAAACTCAGGAAATGGTAGCAGTTAATTATAACATCCCCCTCTCTGAACAGCTACTCTGTACACATACTTAGCCTGGAATTTGCTGATTCACATGCACAACCTAGTCATGTTCCCACACTGCTCTGGAAACTAGATGCCCTTGTTTCCTTCCAGCCCTTAAAGGAGCAGGGTTAGATACAGATTAACTGTTGCTATCATGTGTCATTGAACATGTCATTATCATCAGGTATTATGCCAAGGATAGGGAGTACTGAAAAAATATTCTGTGCATATGAAATTAGAAGTATGCTATTTATTGCTTTTATTAGCTCTGACATACTTTTACCCCAGCTCCTCCTAGCAACAACCACTTCTCTTCCAACCCACAAGATACTATGGCTCCCCACGAACTTTCCCCCAGCCCAGGCTAGAGAAATCACTTCCACCCCAAAAGTCAAGCTCTCCTCACCCACTAAATCAACAGAAGCTTCCCTGACTCCCAAATCCCCAATAAAACCAGATTTCACCCTTTTCCCTTATCTTCAGCACAACACAAACTAGATTACTTCCTGCACCTCTTGATCCCCTTTCTTCCCTCACAGGATCCCAGGTTCCCCTTAGCCTTCCATGTCAACTAGCTAGCAAGCCTCTTAGCTAGCAGTACTCAAACACGATGAACCCTCATAGGGTGCAAAGCAGAGATGGCATTCTTGACTGCGCCAGAATCCACTTTAAGGGACTTGTAAGAGTACAAGTCAAACCCTTTCACCTTCATTATTTTTAACCACATAACTCAGTGCTGCCCCACAGGCCAGTGAATCTCAGGCGCCCACAGTTCTCTGTTCAGATTTGACTTTCATGGGGTGGCTGGCACTCCCCAAAACAGCAGATTATTGAGGGCTCACAGCCCAAGCGTTGGATCTCTTTGGGGTCAAGTGACAGATCTGAGTATGCCAGCCCACATCTGAACCTGCCATGCTGACTTGTGCACCATGTTTAGGTCACTCAAGCCAAAAATGTAATGAAAATCAAATTACAAGTCTTATTCTTAAGGAACCAAAGGGCAGAGATTATCATCTATGGCTGGGCTTTTTAAGATCCTCTTTTTTAATGAGATCTAAAAAAGCTGGTTATCCTTTGAACTAGAGAAAAGCTGTGATTGTCCACAGATCAGCAATGTCACCTTACCTCTCCCACGGCCACGCTTTCCACGGTCTGAAGGCCTCTCCCCTTGACTGTTGTCCACTCCGTTCTCTTCTACTCGAACTGGGGAGAGAAGACAGAAGATTGCCAGGGAAGAAAATTTTACCTTAACATTTGTAAGAGGTTTGAAAACAATAGAGAGTAGCAACAGAACGTGTAGCTCACAGTTTCTAATGAGCATCTAAATCAACTGCTGGATTTTCAAAGGTGTTGAGCTGGTAAAAGTGATGGGAGCTGTGGGCGCTCAGCACCTCTCAAACCTGCCACTCTGGTGCATCACACTGTCCCTAGCCTGCTCTGTTGACCTGTCTGAAGGAGGACAGGGTCATGACGTCACCTCACTGAGGCGGCAGGTACTGAGGCCAATCTTAAACTGAGCCGCCCTTACCCAAACATATTCTGATTGTCCCTTGTGAAAGAACCAGGAGGAACTAGGAGTAGGGTGGGAAAGAAGCCTTCCATCTCATGCCTTCCCTTTCCCCTACCTCACACACAGAGTCCACCAGAAACTGGCCCTTTACATTTAATCTGCATGGGACACAATGTTTTTTGTTGTTGTTTTTACAAGAGCTCTATAATTACATTCCATGGAAAACCTCTGGCTGGATGTTTTGAAGTGTCAGCTGACAATTTATTTTGGTAAATTAGGACTTGTCCACATGGTCAGTTAGTGTTCAGCCAGCCAGGGTGTTATTCTACACCACTCCAGCCTGCTGCCCGCTAACAGGTAAAGACCCTGCAACCATGCACTAAAAGTCCCATAGTGTTTGGCAGTCAGGACCATATGGTCAGTTAGTGCATGGCACACCAGAGTGGCTGTACATTCACTCTCTGGCTTGCCATGAAGTAACTCTCTGATATTCCCTTATTTGTTCTAATAGCAACGGTCAGACAGCAACTTGCAGATGTCATTACTGTAATATCCTCTTTACATCATCTTCCAGATCATTAAACGAAACAGCATTTAGATACTACTCTAGTCTATGTACGGTCTTACAGCACCCTGATCACTGCAGCATCTGAGGGCCTTCCAGTGGTGCATTAAGCAATGTGACTAACATCGGTCACATGTGGTTCATTCGCTCTCATCATCTCTCCAAGGGGATTGTCCACGCAGTGTACTATTTTGTATGGGTGGAGGGTTTTTTTTTTTTTTAATGTACGTATATATTTTCATATGAACTTTGTATGTATTTTTTTTAATATAGTTAGGGGTGCTTTAAGAAATGGCTTAAATAATGGGTAACATACTCAAAGGTGAACTAATTCAGTACTACCTAACTTTGGAAATAGCGTTTGCAGCATATTAGCACTCTTTTGTGCAATGTATTGGAACCACTACCCTTCAATACTGTGGTAATTCTAATAATGTTTAGGTTCACACCGAATCCGTTCTATTTGTGTAGAAGCTAATTTTTGCGCATGTGTGCACTCATAATTAATCCCCAGGATATACCAAAGCCTTTTCATTTTCCCTTAAAGGGAAAAACATTTAATAAAACTCAGACCACCCTCAGGTTCTCCCACTCAGATGTGATGGAATCAAAACTTGCCTATTTGCTTGTTAAAAAAAAAGTATGGAAAAGTATCAGATTTTATCTGCTCTACAATGCTCTACATACAGTCCTTACAAAGGTTCTATTCCAAATATAAAGTGCCAAACAGCAACTCTCAAAGACTGCATAAGAAAGCAAAAGATAGTCAAAATAAATTCAATTTCCCTCTAAAAAGATAAATAAAAAATAAATTATCTTGAAACCAACACATGTATTAGCATCATGCATATGTGTTGCCAAAAAATCAGATGAAATAACTCAGTCACCACACTGACTCTGCTGGACTTTATTCCATTAGATCCTCTTCTCTTTCATGACTCAACCAAATTTCAGATGCAAGAATGAGAAAAATGAAGGAAACTAGAGCTTTAAAAATGAAGGTGTCTGTGCTTACACTCTCGGCCACGGCTGCCTCCTCTTCCCCGTCTGTTGGAGCTTCCCCGTCCACGGCTGACTTCTCTGTCCCCTCGCTTTTCTCTGTTCTCTTTGTTTTCTGAGCTCTCTTTTCCAAGGCTTTTCTTCTTTCCCCCTACAGTCTCCCATGAAGTCTATTTGGGTGGAGAAGTATTAGACACAACAGATCAAAAAGCAGAGATAACTACAGTCAACTTTGCAAAATTATCCAGCCCAAACCCCAATTCATAGATAAATGGATCTTCTGCGTATAAAGCCATAGATGTATGTGATGCTTTTCACATGCTAAACTAGGACAGAGAGCAGGGAAGATATCACTGTGCGAGGGGGAAGAGGATACAGCTTTTTGAGAGCGGGTTTTCCCATGGAACATAGGTAGCACGCATTTAATATCCCAAATCTTTCTGGCTACAACTGACTCAGATTACTTTGAAGAAGTCTAGGTAGACAGCACAGTGGAAAACCTGCTAAGAGGTAGGCATTCATCCTCTCAACTGTTTTCAGAAGTCTGACTGGAAACAAAAAGGACTGAATTGTTCCATCTCTCAACAGGCCACGGGAAAATGCATATTTGCAACAGGGAGAAGAAAGAGGTCAATGAGAGAGCAGATGGATTAGAAAATATAACAAATGAACTTGGCTTTACTGGAACCAAAGCACTGATGATCAGAGTATCAGAGCAACAGCGTGGGGAAACTGGGCCAAAACAAGTCAGCCCACTGTGCCCAAGGACTGCAGCACATCACGTGTAGCATTGCTGTGTTCAGAAACTGCTGCAACGCCCAAGCAAGAGAAAGAATCAAGGCTTGAATGTCAGACCTCTGCTCTCATCTTAAATCCACAGTTAAATTCAGGATTCATGTCAGACTCTTAGGAATTACAGAACATTTGAACAGGAATCAGAGAGGTAGCCGTGTTAGTCTGGAATTGCAGAACTGACAAAGAGTCCTGTGGCACCTTTAAGACTAACTAAAATATTGAAGCATGAGCTTTCGTGGGCCAATACCCACATTTGTAGGAGTTAAATGAAATAGCTCAAAAAAATAAACCTTCTCAGACTAATATTTCAGTGGATAATATATTATGTAATTGTATAATTAGGCTATTGAGCCATAGTTACAAAGCAGGGGAGAAAGATTACAATTTATTTGCACAGTGTCAGTGTGCTAGGCAGTTTATAGGCAGGTATGAGAATGCAGTCCCTGCCTCAAAGAGCTTATAGTCTAGACCAGTGGTGTCCAATAGAAATTCAATGCTAACCACACTTGTGGTTTTGAATATTTCTTATTAGCCACATTATAAAAAAAGATTTAACACATACTAAAATTACATTTCAAATGATCTTTTATTAATATCAAAAATAAGTAGATATTACAAAAAATATTAATAGATACTACTGTGACAGATCGCCTTCTCGCCCCCTTGTCACAAACAGGCAGGAGACTCTTCTTTGGCTCCAAACAGTGCTCTTTATTTACAGTGCAGCTTGTGCAGACCCCACCACCTACTATACACAACTCTATATGCAGCTCTACAGCTTAGCTCTACACACAGCTCTACAGATTCGCTCCCTCTCACTATCTCACTCCTCCACACCACCACACCACCACCCTGGGCTTCCTGCCTGGCAGGCTTTTATCCCCCCTGGGGAGGCTCTCAGGTGCAACCCATAAGGCTGATTACTCTGCAGCCCAGGTGGCTGATTAGGCTCCTCTGCAAGGGGGTTTGCAGAGGGCTTTTCTCCCTCTTAAAGGGGCGGCAGGCTGGGTCAGGCCCACCCTGCCACACTACTCACACAAAATTACTTCAGTGTGACATTTTGCATTCTTTTTCTTGTACCATAACCCTGAAATCTGGTATGCTTATGCATTAGCCACAATTCAATAGCCTATTCGCCACACGTGGCTACTGGCGAACATATTGGACACCGCTGGTCTAGACAGACAACATACAAATAGAGGGTAATTTATACCTCTGACCACCTCAGGAATGCTGGATGAAGCTGTGACCTCAAGTGAAGCAATGGTACCAATCATAATGAAGACACAGTTTGGCTGCCATTAACTCTAGGGCCTGCCCAGTCTCTCATGAACTACTCAAGCAAAGTTTCCCATTCAACTCAAGTCAAAGTCCCCACTCCCGAGGATGAGCTGTGACAAGCTAACCAATGATGGCTAGACAATGCAGAAGTCCGAAATGCTATCGAGGTAGCAACACAAACTGAATGCTGTACTGCTTTAAAAGTAAAAAAAAAAAAATAATCAAAAATAGTCTGTGCTTCAACTTCTCTGCTAGAAAGAGATAGCACTACAAGAAGTTACTTTGGTGGCTCCCTTTCATGGCTAGCTGATTTTTTTTTTTTTTTTTTTTGGTGGAAGGAAGAGGAGAGTGATAGTTACAATCCTATTTCAATTTCTTCTCAGGTGTGAAAGGCTGAAGTATCATAGGTTTGGTCTTCTCCTAAGCTGACAGAAGACATATGAGTTGCTCATCGAACAGGTGACAGAATATGCAAAGGACATTAGTTTGTACGTGGTGGAAAGCTTGATTCACCTCCAATACAGGAGGATTACCACTGGGTTCCAAGCACTATGGTGGATGAAGCCTATTTACACACTGAAATCTTGAGAAACTTTGAGACATCTCTAAAAGGAAAGGAAATCCTACAGGGTAGACACCTTACAATTCACCCTAAAAGGGGAAGATCTCAAACGGAGCGGTCATTATTTTGCTCAGGCCTAAGCCGTAAGCAAAGTTGAACAGAAATTGGGTAGTGGCAAATAGAGGCCTTTAAGAATTCCTAACTTTTCTATTTTCTAACGAGTCTGTGGAATTTGTGTCCTCCAATATAGGAAGAGATGTTTGCTGGAAATGGACACTATTGCAGAGTCTACTTAGAGGCTAGAACTTTTCAGCTTGGAAAAGAGAAGATTAAGAAGGGATATGATAGAGGTATATAAAATCATGAGTGGTGTGGAGAAAGTGAATAAGGAAAAGATATTTACTTGTTCTCATAATATAAGAACTAGAAACCACCAAATAAAATTAGTGGGCAGCAGGTTTGACACAAATAAAAGGAAGTTCTTCACAGCGCACAGTCAACCTGTGGAACTCCTTATCTGAGGAGGTTGTGAAGGCTAGGACTACAACTAGATACATTAATGGAGGTTAAGTCCATGAATGGCTATTAGCCAGGATGGGTACGGAATGGTGTCCCTAGCCTCTGTTTGTCAGAGGGGGGTGATGGATGGCAGGAGAGAGATCATTTGATCATTACCTGTTAGGTTCACTCCCTCTGGAGCACCCGGCATTGGCCACTGTTGGTAGACAGGATACTGGGCCGGATGGACCTTTGGTCTGACCCAGTATGGCCGTTCTTATGTTCTACTTCAGGAGCAGAGGCTCACAGTTCCTCCTTAGTAAGAACTGACATGAACTGGTGGGAAGAGTAGAATTCCTGCTGAAACTGTCCAGGTATTAATGTGTGTGTTAAGTAACAGCTGCAGAGCTATGGACCAATCAAGTCCTTCCTTCTCTGCACACAAGAACTTCCCCTAAAGTAATAGCTGAAGTGGAGGGTTTAATTAAACCATTTAATGCTACTAATACACAGAGAGAATAATTCCTCTAGAAGGAAGCGCCGAGAGGAATTTGGGTTTTCCTAGGGATGTCTTCTCAGGCTAATGCTGGTATTCCTAACAGGAAATACCTTCAAAGAGAGGAAACCCAGCATCAAGGTAACTCATTGCCAACAACAGTGTTAAGTAACAAAGCTTTCAGCTGACCTTGTCTGAAGTAGTCAGAGTGCCAGCTGCAGATCTGATCTTGGGCAGCGATGTAACAAAAGAGGCCTTTGTTTGGCCAAGTTATTGGTCTAATCTTAAGTGGCAGGATGGATTGTTTGAAGGGCCAGCTTGGCACTCTAGGTTTGAAGGATTTAGCCAGCAAAACAGCTAGTCAGGCATGAAGACAGAGGCTGACCAGTTGAGTAATATCCCCAGCGGAAAAAAGAGTCATATAAAGGAACATTGCCTGGGGGGAGGGATAGCTCAGTGGTTTGAGCATTGGCCTGCTAAACCCAGGGTTGTGAGTTCAATCCTTGAGGGGGCCATTTAGGGAAGTGGGGCAAAAAATCTGTCAGGGGACAGTACTCGATCCTGCTAGTGTAGGCAGGGGACTGGACTCGATGACCTTCAAGGTCTTTCCAGTTCTAGGAGATTGGTATATCTCCATTTATTTATTTTTTATTTTATTTATTTTAATCCCTGCATTGATCTGTACATCCAGAAGAGGCTATAAGAACTACTGAACATAGGGTCTAAGATCCAATTTTCTTCTCTCTCATTTAACAGCCGCCACTGGCTTTAAAGTCCTTTTGTGGCAAAGCATGATGCTACTGTAATTCTATGGCTGCCTAGGTTGGCGGTGTGGAAGCATACCCTTACCGAAGGAATGCTGGGTAGACAGTAGCCAGTTCTCAAGATGTATGCTGGGTGAACTGCCAAGAGAATGCCTCAAAAATAATTGAGAAAGGTAGTGAATATGCACAGCAGCAAACTTTAAGAGCAGCATTAAATCCTTTCATTTCATGTAATAAAAAAAATGCGCACTGAGAAATTTTTTTAAACGCTGCTATTTATGACATCAGTATAGGTTCCCAACAGGCAGACTCGGTAGTACACTGATGTACAACCATCCAAGCCTTCCACACTTCTCTATGGTGAGTGACAGAGTTGGAGTGGTTCTCCAAAGGGTGAAAGTGCTATGCTAAACTATCAAGAATGCTGGCTACCTTCCTTCTGATTTACAGAAAGCTTCCCTTCCTTGAGCTAACTATCTAATTTGCTGAACAGAGAAAACATTCATAGAATATTAGGGTTGGAAGAGACCTCAGGAGGTCATCTAGTCCAACCCCCTGCTCAAAAGTAGCACCAACACCAACTAAATCATCCCAGCAAGGGCTTTGTCAAGCTGGGCCTTAAAAACCTCTAAGGAAGGAGATTTCCCCACCTCTCCAGGTAACCCATTCCAGTGCTTCACCACCCCCCTAGTGAAACAGTGTTTTCTAATATCCAACATTGACCTCCCACATTGCAACTTGAGACCATTGCTTCTTATTCTGTCATCTGCCACCAGTGGGAAAAGCCTAGTTCCATCCTCTTTGGAACCCCCTTTCAGGTACTTAAAGGCTGTTATCAAATCCCCCCTCACTGTTCTCTTATGCAGACTAAATAACCCATTCCCTCTGCCTCTCCTTTTAAGTTTGTGCTCCAGCCCCCTAATCATTTTTGTTGCCCTCCAATGGACTGTCTCGAATTTGATCACATCCCTTCTGTAGTTGGGGACCAAAAATGGACACAATACTCCAGGTATGGCTTCACCAGTGCAGAAGAGAGAGGAATAATCACTTCCTCGATCTGCTGCCAATGCTCCTACTACTACAGCCCTTTATGCCATTGCCCTTCTTGGTAACAAGGGCACACTGATGACTCAAATCCAGCTTCTCGTCCACTAATTCCCAGATCCTTTTCTGCAGGAAAACAAGACACTGTTGTGCTCTAGCCCATTTATGTTACCCAAAGAAGTATTTTCAATGTGAAGACCATGAACACTCAAAACTTTTAAAGTCAGATTGAAATAAATACTTGCTGTCATTAAAACAAACCAAAAAACAATAAATCACATTTTAAGTGTGTACTTGGTCCCTGAGGGATACTCAAGACACTCATTCAAGGTGTGTCACTTTCTGCTAGACATGACTTAACTATTGCTTGCTACACAATTGGTGCTTAAGGCTGCAATTTAGTCACAGGTATTTTTAGTAGAAGTCATGGACAGGTCACGGGCAATAAACAAAAAGTCACAGCCAGTAATCTGACCATGACTTTTACTAAAAATACCCCTAACTAAATCTTAGCTGCTGGGGGTGTGCGCCAGCAGAAGGTGCTGCTCTGGGGGACCAATCGCCGGGGGCTGCCCAAGCAATGGCTGGTGCCGCTGACCTCGAGCCTATCTTAGCTGCTCGGACAGCCTTGGGGTCAGCTACACCAGCCATTGCAGCTGCGGAAGTCAGAGGTCCCAGAAAGTCACATGACTTCTGTGAAAGACTCACAGCCTTGGCAATAGTCCACCTTAGAGGACTCCCAACATTTAGACAGGCTGGACAGAGTAAGGTTTATTTGCTACCTGCTTACTTAAGCATTTCCTGTCCTCTCAACTACAAACAGATCCCAATTTGTGGCCCCTACATGTTAGAAGCTGAAACACGAATAACTGGCTTAAAGCAACATCTAAGCAGGACATGTCTTTGCACTGACTTGTTAGAGGAGAGATAAAGGAAGAGGGTTTAAAAAGGAAATGAAGTCCAGGATTCCCTTCCCAGCTAGGATGAGATGAGGAAGCAGAGTGAATCCCATCTTATAAATTTAAAAGGCTCTGCAGGAACAATTTCACCCACATAACTTGTCCACTACTTGTTGGGACAAGAAATTTGAACTACTCAGTATATTCTTAAACACGTTTGGAGATATTCCTCTCCCTCTTCTTAAAGGGATTCTCAGTAATGAGGCTATTTTCCATGTCCTACTGTTCCATTATTAGAGTTTGAACTGTAACTCCTCAGGGCACAGACCTCATCTTAATTTTACATGTACTAAGTGCAGTGCGCACCTATGGAGCAGTATAGTACATCTACAAGTGTCTGCTTCTCCTGTTACGGCAGTGAAAATTGGCTATTCACGGCAAACACACAAGGCAGTTTACTCTGGACTGTCTCCAAGTTCCTGAGACACCAGACTGATTACAGACATGGCAGCACATAACACTGCATTTGCCATTAAGTACCAGATCCAGAGGTGGAAATAAAGTGGTTTTCTTTATATGAAGTTTTAGTGTCTATCGGAGGGACTCAGCAGTAAAGTGATCTGACAGCAACAATGTTTTCAAAGCTTAGTTTGGGGGGTTTGTTGCGCGTGCCTGAGTTTTGTTTTTTTAAAACTTTTTGTTAAAGTAAAGTTACAATAAAACTTTAACATACTACAGCATACATCAGGATCAGATTAATAGTCAAAGAACCTAGCTAAAGATTCTGGCTTGCTGGCTGGGAAGCACTCCTCCTCGGACCATGTAAAAGGGTGACCAAATTTCTCAATATCTGTGCCCCTTTTTGCACTTCTCTTGTGCACGTACTTGGCAGTCCCGATTTTATTATACCAATATGTGACTCAGAAGTCTCCCCAGTCTTCATTTCTTTTTTAGGGAGAGCTGGAAGGGGAGAGGGATTGGAGGATCTTAAGGTGAAATGCTTGATTGTTCTCCCACAATCCACTCTAGAAAGTAAAAAAGGGACCATAACAAAAATATGCTATTTTGTTCACAAGTGGATCCTCTTACTGTGTCTGAGTTTCCTTCTAGCAGTATGTTGATTGCTCTATTCACATCCCCATTACAATCATGTAGCGCCACTATGCATTCATCCTGGTTCTTCCCCGTCACTTCCATAAGCTGGTAAAAAGAAAAAGTTGCCGACACATTAGATATCAAACGATTATTAAAAGGAAAAAGGCGAGAATTAGTGCTTCTGCAGACTCTCCCAAGAAAAACATCACTGCTGTACCAAAGACAAACTGAAATGCTGTGTTTAAAACATATATATTTTAAAGAACTGCTTGAGATCCCAGAGTCACTAACACCACATTTGCAGGCATACAGGACAAATAAAGACATTTTAAGGGTGACCTGAAAAGCCTTACCTTTGCCAAGATCTAAGCTCAGGTTTCTGTGTCTGATTTTTATTGATAATTTAGGCAGTGGTCCCCAAACTGTGGGTGCGCCCCCCTCAGGGAGCGTGAAGGAATGATTGGAGTGTGAAGGGGCCTGGACCAGCGCACCCTCCCCCCCACCCCCCCTGGAGTCCAAGAAAGGAGAGACACCCAGCCCCACTCTGCCCCCCTGCTCCACTTTGGCTCCAGCCCCACCCCAGCCTTGTCTCCCGACCCCAGCTCCTGCTCCCAGATGCAGCCTGAGCCCCTACTCAAGACTTCGGCTTCAGGCTCTGGCTTTGGCCTTGGCCCCCAACCACAGCTTGACCCCACACCCAGCTCGAAGCCCCAGCCCCTGGCTCTATTCCTGGGGGCCGCACACAGATTACATTACAGGTAATGGGGGAGTGACAAAGTTTGGGGATCATTAACTTAGGGTCAGAGCGCTGTGTACAGCAGAAAAGTGCAGGAGCCAGAGGAAACCTTCCCCCCAATAGGCCACAGAGCATCATGGCCAGAGCAGTCTCTGCAGTGCGCTTTCAAGGGGAGAAGGGATGATTGACTAGATATAAACTCTGCAGTGGCAGATCCACCAACCCAACCCGGCCCCCCTCCCCTGAAATACCATGTATGTTGGAAGCCTCTGCCACATTCTGGTCCATGCACGTAGTGTAGCCCCCCTTTGCAGAGTCCTGGAATCCTATTTATTTCTGCACCCAGCAGATGCGCTCAGGTTATGCTAAAAGCAGGGTTCTCTGGTTTGAGCAGGGAGTACCTAATTTGGCTCCTGGTGTGCACCCACTGCCATGGCAACTGAACACCTACCAGACAACTGTATAAGGTAGACAACAGGGAAAAATAAGGGATAAAGACAATGCCTCAGACCAGGCTTTATAAATGAAACCCAAGAAAATGCCACTGGAAGGAGGCGAACAGCTGCCCTGCAGTCACCCTAAGCTGGATCTCTACATGGGTGGACTGCTGGATTCTGCACCAGCTGAAGCTGCTGACTGTTTTTTAACAGTAACCCCAATAGTAGCACTTGGCAACAAGTGATAATCATAACCCAAGGCACAGCAAGAAATTGAGCTGTATATACTGCCTACGTTGCTAGTGATTACCCACTACAGCAGAATAATTAGAACCCTAAAGGCCTGTATCCAGATTCTGGCATGCAAGTGGAAGAGGAACTGATGAGAAGCAGTTTGATTTTACAATGAATTTATTTGCAATTTTAAGCCTACACCTGCTCTTAATGATCTGGGAACTCAGGTTTTGTTTTTAAATAAAGATTCAGTTCACCTTTGAGCTATGTTTAAACTTTCACTTTTCCTGAAAAGCTGCCAAGATGTTAGCAAATGCAGTTTACACAGGTGATAAATACTTCCCACGTATGTGTATGCATAAGCACTAAATACACTCTTTATTCTGAAGATTATGAAGCAATAGCAGCTCACTGGAGGGATTCTGTATCTATAGGAGATTAGGGCACGGATGAGGGCTAGGTGGATAAGGTTCAACCCAGACAAGCCCAATGAAACACTGGTAGATCAGAAAAAGCAATCAGAAAAATTGACAACAACTATATTGGCACTTCTGACTGAGGCTGGCACTTGTCACAGAGTTTTTCAGTTTGAGGAACTTGAAATATCTTGAGCTGCTCCTACCTGGGATGAACATCATTCCGTTTTCATCTGTGTGATGTGACAGCTTCATCCTAAAGCTCACCTTGTTACAGTCATCCTGAGATTAGACATGAGCAATATGATCTACATACTGCTTTAACCAGGGATTATCTAGGCGCTAGTGTAGAAGACACCTATCTGGTTATTACACAGGATTTAGCAGACCTGCTTACTGTCCTCTGCGTGGAGTTCTGGCTGTTGATTTGGACTGACAAAGCCCTACCTGGTGTGAGGTAGGCCTATCTGGGAGACTATCTGCCCACTTATCCCCCATGCAATACGGTCACAACTGCAATCAGGACAGGTGTTTAAGATTGATCTAAAGGGGAGGCAGCTACTGGTAGGGCATTCTCTGTGAGAAGTCCTGTATTCTGGAACTTGCTTCCCACCACAACCTGAATTCATTAACCTACAGGGCATGTGGAGAGATCATGGGCTCCCCACTGCCACCAATGGACTTAATCAAGAGGGTATGTTGAAGGATAGAGGATGCAGTGTGAAAGCTACAGAGAGATCATTCTGCTTCTGAAACTTGAGCAAACAAAGCTATTAAGCACCAGACTCGAGCTACATATAAAAGTCAATGCACCAGTAGTAACATGGGAAACGTACTTGTTTCACTTTATCTTCAAAATCTGCATCATTCTTATCATAGATCATCTGAGCGAGGCGAATCTGTTCTGCTGTTGCCTGAAAAGTGCAAATATCCAGTAAGGGTCCCAAAAAGTTTAATTAAAATATAAAACAAAAATTCGTGACTACTTATGTAAAATCCCTCCCACTGCCACACACCAATTTTTTCTTCCAAAATTTTTAAGGAGGAATACAGGGAACAGGCTCAGAAGTTACATGAGGGAGGAACTAAAAGGGCCTCATCTATACCAGCTTTAAGGCTGGGGAGAGGGTATGTCAAGGATAAAATCATCTACACTACAATCATGACAGTCAGGGAATCTAGGTAAGTCCTAAGTGTGCCCCTGTAACAGAATAGAAGTCCTATAGAGTCCTGGGGCTTTCACCTTGTTGTAGGGACCGCTTCCATCTACAGTACAGCTTTGTCAGTGTGTAACCAAGCCCCTGGACTGGGCTACAGTATTAGGTCTCACATTGTCACTTGTTGTCCTGGTAAGCGCTAAGTTTGTTTCCTTTGTCTCAATCTGTCACTGAATAATTTGTTAATGGCTGGTTTTGTTGTTGGAAAAGTTGGTGCTTTGGTTAGACGTTTAGACAACAGACCCACACTGGCAATTGTCAGGAATCCCGAGAGCCACACTTGACTGGCATAACATGAGGCAGACTGCAGCAGCTCATCTTTCCGGTGAAGCAGCAGCTGCCCATGCACATTAGTGGCCACATCATGTAATGCTACATTTTGATTCATCATGTGGCTTTCAGGGCTCTATAGTCTCTGTGGGATAAATCTCTAGAGGAAAAATGAAGGGGGCTTTGGGCCACCTTTTGCTCATGGGCCTCATTCCATTCCCTCCCAAAACAGGAAACCTTTTCTACTTGCTGGATACTAAACTGAATGCTGGGGAGATACTGACACATTGAGAAGGACTTCTTAGTGAAAAAGGGGACCATAGCTATCCATTGAAGAACCGAGGTGAAAACCCACTGTTGAGGGTGAATCTCATTATTACAAGGCCACTTCAGAAAGGTTGCACAGTAAAATGCTATTCCTTGACTGCGAGTCAAAATAGGGTCTTTCAAGAAGAATGCCTGTGCTGTTAAAGGAGGCAGACAGCTATCATTCCTGCAACAAATCTAACACTGAGTGGAAGAGTTTAAAAATTGTTTTCAACACACATCCCTCAGCTGCCGGCTTACTGAGGAGTCACTGTAGCTGTCCCAGTTCCTTGAGGAAAGTGGCATATGCAACCATGAAAAGTCAGATTCCAGGCTGCAGGACAATCAGTTTATACTGATAACAGTACTTAGTCCTTTATGTTTCCAAGATATCCTACATACATTAACCTCACAATGTCAGTCAGTGACAGAATTGAGAGAGTATTAGGAGCTCTTAATTCCCAGCTCTATGTTGAGTCCAACAGACCATTTGCCTCTGATTTTCAAATCAGACTAACACCAAATGCATGTAAGCACACACCAGTAAGCTGTTAGGCACATTTATTCTAAAGGAGAAAAGTCCACCAATAATTTTAGAAACAAAGTCCCTATAAGTAAAAACCACTTGCTCGGGCTTATCTAGCACTCTGGCACAACACTCCTGTCATACTAAGGCACTTGTTTCCCCATTTCTGATAACCTACCCACTAATTTATCTCAGTGAATAATTTAGACAGTAATCACAACGAACAGTAGCATTCCTGAACAGAGAACTATTTGACCAGAAACAAGAAACTCGTTGTTTTATCCCTGCTCAATACATTTAAAGAAAACCAACCACTGTTAGACAAAAAGCAAAAATCTTTTGGAACTTGACTGTAATAAAAGGTTTGACACATCCACAAAGAAAAACTGGAAATAAAAGGCCTTATCTACACTAGGATTTTTTGACTTGCAAATCCCAGTGGGTGCAACACCACTAGTTAGTGTCAGTATCAATAGTATCTGTACGGACACAGAGCTCAGGAATATAATCATTGTCCTATTACCCAGAGATATTAGACAGTTGTAAAAGCTCCTGAACTCTTGTCTGTACTACAGCTATCATCAGTGGAGCTGCACCCATTTTGAATTACGAGTCCAAAAAACACAGACACTGTTACCAAATCAGCATTAGTCATGGGAAGTGTCACTTTCAATATCTGCAGTCTGGTTTGCCCTTACTGAGTAAGTGTCAACTCTGTAACTAGCACTGTATTAGCCCACAAAAGGCTGCACCATCATTTTTAGTTCTTACGACTAATAAACAAGACAACGAAGCTCTACCTGTCTGAAAAACCTTGTTCTTCGCAGTAACAATCACAAGACACACTCATAAGGACTTTTCATTATCTGTCGTACCACCAACCCACAAAATCAAGTAACACAAATGTTACAACCCCAGTGAAACAGTGATACCATTCAGAGGAAGGAAAAATGTGTAATGTAATTTCTTATACAATTCAAATTAAGATCAGCATTACACTGTGGGGTTTTAAGGTGACTTCCGAGGTTAGCAGCATCCTCTCAATTCAGAGAAATGAATAAACGGTGACCAAAGTCAAATACAGCACATTTCTGTTGGTTTGTAAGCTCCTCCATAACAAAGTTCCAAATGTGATATCTGAAGACAGCACAGGACAGTCAGTACTTAAAATAAGCAATTCTTCAATTGACCAAACCAGCATCACCTTATGAAAATGAAGGAGAGAAGAATTTAGACACCACATGGGAACACTCAGAAGATTTACTGTATCCAAGCTGTCAGGTTATAAAAATAAAACTTCTCCCATGAAAACCACTTTCCGGGTCTGTGCAGTTGAGTGAAACACCAAGTTCAAGACTTACGAATGCAAATCAGAGGGGGAAACTTGGATTTACATGGTAAAAGAGACTACTATTTGCAGTAGAAAGTCAGACTCTCCATACCACAAGTCAATCCAAGAGCCAAGAAGCAGCACCATTCTCCAAGTGAGCACCAGTAAGATGTTGCATTTTAGGATATACAGACCTAAGACAGACAGACAGGCGTGGTCAGCCCAACAGAACACGAGGGTGACTCCTGAGTTAATGACAGATTTTCAGAAGTGCTTGGCATCCAGCAGCTCCAACCAGCTTCAAAAATCTGGCTACTGGTGCCTCGCTTCTCTTTCCCTTCCCCACCCTGATGGACTAGATCATCACTGCAGGGTTCTGAGTCTCTAAACAATGGAAAGATGGCCTAGGTTCTTCATAGTCAACAGTGTCAACCTCAATGCCCACAAAAGACAAATCTCTTCTTAATCTTCACCGTACCACTTCCCATGGGTACACCCCACCTCACAGGTCTTTGGAAGCTTTTTGGATCCAACTGCAGATGTCTTTTTGAGTGTGGTCCCCATTGGCTACAGAGAGACGCTTCGCTCATCCACTCCAGCACTAACTACAGATCCTTTAGCACAGTGGTTTTCAATCTATTCACCACTGCGGGCTGCATACGCATCTCTCTCTGTGTTCTGTGGGCAGCATTCACAAAATATATATTCTACCTGAATGGCCCTGAGGATGTCACATGTGCCACAGCTGTGTGCTCATTGGCCACAAGCAGCCCGAGAATTGAGAACCACTGCTCTAGCATCTCTAGAGGCTAGCCTCTGGACAACAGGAAGAGCTGAAGTCTGAAAAGATGCAAAGAGCCCATGGGATAAGATCCTGGCAGAAGACTAGTAGAGAGCCTTGCAGTACCTTGCTGATCTGGAGCACCGCTGAAGAATGCAAAACTAGTGTGGAAGTAGGAATATAGATCCCAGGCTTGAACCCAGCAAGCAGTTTGCTCAGTAAACCCATAGAGTATTAAAATACAAGCTACCGGACATGCTCGCCAAACTGATGCAAATCTTTCTTCCCTCCCCCACTCTCAGGTCTTTACTAAAACTTAGGGCAGCAGTCCTTAAACTCTGGGGCAGGCCTCCCAAGGGAGGCGAGGGAATGTGTCAAGGGAGATGCAAGGTGCGTACTTTTTTGGGGAGGAGAGGGGGAGCGCTCTAGCTGTCAGCCCCAGGTGGCTGGTGCTTATGCAGAAGGGCCGTGCGGACCCAGGAGGCAGGGATAAAGGGGACAGCCGGAGCCCCGTCACCTGGGCTCTGCCCCCCACCTCCAATCCATCATCTGGAGGCAGCTCAGGCTCCCCTTCCCCCGGACCTCATTCCATCACCAGTAGGCAGCCCAGGCTCAGGCTCTACTTCCTTCCCTGCCCCAACCCTCACCTGGAGGTGGCAGGGCTCCAGCTCTCAGACCCACAGTGGCAGCAGCAGCACAGAAGTAAGGGTGGCAACAGGGCACTAAGTCTGCTGTTACAAACGATACTGAAGAACATCACTGTTTATATTGCCTCCCTTACTTCTGTGCGGTGCTGCCTTCCGAGCTGGGCACCCAGCCAGCAATCACTGCTCCCCGCTGTGCCTGCAGAGCTGGGTGGCAGTATGTGTACTTGTGGGGCACGTAAACGACTACAGACACAAAGAAGGGGGCCCAATCAAATAAGTTTGAGAACCACTGATCCTGGGGATGGTTGCAGATCATAACATGGCATTTACTCTCAACCCGAGGGACAGCTGTTACGCCACACCTACCTGTACTACTTGTTTCTGTGGTTGTGTTGGCTGTGTGGTTGAAATCTGTGTTTTGTCCCGAGTGCCCCGGGTACGTTCACTGCCCACCGAAGTCATCATATACAGTATATACAAAACAATGTATGTACAAAATAGAAAATCTGAAAGAAAAGGAAAAAACATATCAGCTGATTATAACATATACTTGAACTACCGTATCAGATATTACACATCCAAACTCCAGGAAGAAGGGTAAAATCATCCACAGGATTTATTGCCCGTCTCTTACCATTAAGGCATGAAAATTTTCAACTGGCTAGGTGCATAATTGCACAGTCAGAGACAACTACTGTGAGGCAAAGGACAAATTCAGTGCATAACTGACCATCGGCATGCACCAATATTCTTAAGTGCATCAGCAGTAGCTACATACAGAAATGAGAAACACCACTGCATGCCCGATTCTTTGAAATACAGGCCTACAGTAGTTAGGAGCCTTTTTTAGAAGAAACCTATAAATTTTATAGCTAATCCTATTATTGCTATATCCTGGTCTAATTTAATATTTTTCACCTTCGTCCTCCACTTCCATTTACACATAAATACAATTTTTATTGACCAAGACTGAACTCAGCCATTAGGATTTCGGATGTGATAGATAAAAATGTATTCAATAGATTCTGAAGAGAAACAGTATTTCCTGAACTCTTACATATTTAATTGGAAAAAGGCTGCCTTTACCAGGAATTGACTGTAGCATGATCTGAACCTGAAGACCGTGTTACATCTGGTTTAATGAATACGTTTGCCAAAGCCAATTTGCCCTTCAGGCTAAATTTGGCTACAGAGCTCCAATATGAATAAATCTTCACAGCAACTGCACTTTTGCATTCAAGAAGACCCAAATCAAAACAGAACATGTGTAATTCAAGCTCAGCTGACAGTCTGATCTACATGAAACTAACATACTAAGTAGTAGTGGGCACCATTTAAACTAAAAAGTGCATTGTTACACTACCTCGCCTTGGCTGTTTAGTAATCAGTCGGGCCCCGGAATACCGCCCCCTGCAAATCTGTTTATAGCGCGGGGTGCGGCTGGCTCCCGATGTCAGCGGCGGGTGCTGCTTTGATGCAGTGGAACCCCGCAAAATCGTGACCCCGCGCTTATCACGATCGAGTTTTTTTGGATCCCAATCGTCAGGTATTGTGAGGTCCGACTGTACTTCAAATATGTATTTCAAGATAACCACCTTCAGCAGTTTACAGTAATTTCCTTTAATAAATGTTCTCTAATAGGAAAATTGCAAATGTCTTACATATGCACCAGCACTTCTTTACACAAATAGCTTATGAACTATACTGCCTGGAAAAAAGTTAGCGGCCCTCTGAATTCCAGTACACTGAAGATTTAAGTTCAGGTAAACTAATTACACCTTTGAGTCACTTTTGTTTAGTACTGCCCAGGACATCGCAATTTGAATCCAATTTACAAGCAATGAGTAAGGACACAGAATCTGGAACTCAGAGCCCTGCCCCCTGCCATGCCTACCCTTTCCCAGAGGCCCTGCCCCACCCTTCTCCAAGGCCCCATCCTCACCTCTCCCCGACCCTCACTCACTTTCACCAGGCAGGGGTACAGGAGCCAATGAGAGTTGCGGAGATGGAACTTGTGCAGAGAGCCCTGGGTCATCCCTGTGCCTAGGAGCCAGAAAGACGCGCCAGTCGCTTCCGGGAGCTATGCAGAGCCAGGGCAAATAGGGAGCCTGCCTTAGCCCCACTGCGCCACCGACCAGACTTTTAGCGGCCTATTAGAATCTCCCTATTATATGAGCCTGAGTCAGCTGACCCAGGCTCAGAGTCTTGCTACAGCAGGGTTGTTTTGTTTTGTTTGCTTGGCTGTGTAAACGTACCCATAGTTTTTAAGACCAGAAGGAACTGTCAGATCATCTAATAATCTGACCTCCTGCAGTGACAGGCCAGTAAGTCCTAAACCAGGGGTAGGCAAACTTACTGGCCCAAGGGTCACATCGGGGTTGCAAAATTGTATGGAGGGCCGGGTAGGGAAGGCTGGGCGTCCCCAAACAGCCTAGCCCTGCCCCCTTTCTGGCCCCCTCCCACTTCCTGCCCCGAGTGCCCCCCTCAGAACTCTCAACCCATCAACCCCCCCTACTCGTTGTCCCCTGACTGCCCCCCTCCAGAGACCACCCACACTAACTGCCCCCCAGATCCTCCTGCCCAACCCCCCTTGCTCCCTGTCCCCTGACTACTCCAACCCCTAGTCATCCCTACCACCTCCTGAAAGACTCCTGGGACTCCCATGCCCCATCCAACACCCCTGCTCCCTGACCGCCCCCTTCAGAGACCCCATCCCCACCCCAGGACCTCACCCCCTATCCAACCCACCCTGCTCCATGTCCCCTAACTGCCCCCTGGGAGTTCCTGCCCCTTATCCAACCTCCCACCCCCCTTACCATGCTGCTCAGAGCAGCGGCCAGAGCCAGACACACTGCCGTGCAGCCCCCCAGAGTGCCGCCCATGTGGCAGTGTAGTGCCAGCTGAGGGGGGAGTGTGTCTGGCTCTGCATGGAGCCAAACACGCTGCCCCCATAGGAGTGTGCAGCCCCACCCCCCAGAGCTCTGGCCGCGTGGCAGCATGGCTCCAGGGGATGGGGGAAAGCAGGGGAGGGCTAGGGGCAGCTTCCCGGGCCAGACAGGATGGTCCCACACACGGAATGTGGCCCGCGGGCCATAGTTTTCCCACCCCTGCCCTACACTGTTATTCCTGCATTAAGCCCAGTTATCAGGGTTAGATTAATGTATTACAGCCCTCCCAAGACTAAAATTTAAGCATGTTTCTTAAAAACCTCTGATGAAAGCCCTGTAGAGATGGAAACGTACCAATTAAAACTATTTACAGTTGAATTTCAGAGTTATTAACTGACCAGTCAATCACACACCTCATTTGGACTCAAAGCATGCAATTAGGCAGTAGCAGAGACCCCCTCCCCCCACAAAAAAAGCAAATACAGTACTATGTTAAAGGTAAACTACTAAAAAAAAATAAAGGGAAAGCAGTACTTTTCTTCGGTATAGTTAAGTTTCAAAGCTGTGTTAAGTCAATGTTCAGTTGTAAACTTAAAAGACCCACCATAACATTTTGTTCAAAGTTATGAACATTTCAGAGTTACGAACAACCTCCATTCCCAAAGTGTTCATAACCCTGTGGTTCTACTCTTCTCAGTTTCTATTGCGGTAGATCCACAATGCCACAGACATATCCTAGAAACCTCCACTGAAGATCTGGCAGGTTAATGGTTTGTCTACACAGTGAGTTTGTAAATGGCAACCTAGGATGTGAATACAGCACAGCAGCTTGTTGTACACTCTTGCCATGTGGACATTGCTACAGCACTGTGAAAGTACCAGAATGCGGTTTAACATACTGCCAGGACTTTCACAGTACTGTCCACAAAGTGCATTAGCACATGGCAAACCGGCATGCTATAGATTCACATATCCTAGTTTCCTGCACACTAACTCAACATGTAGACAAGTCCAAGAAACCATGCTTTAAATCAGGGGTCTCAAACTCAAATGACCACGAGGGCCGCATTGAGGACTAGTGCACTGGCTCGAGGGCCGCACCACTGACACACACACACACACACCCTCGCTGCCCCGGCTCTGCCCCCACTCCACCCCTTCCATGAGGACTAATGCACTGGCCCGAGGGCCGCACCACTGACACACACCCTGCCCTCGCTGCCCCGGCTCCGCCCCCACTCCACCCCTTCCAAGAGGTCCCACCCCTGCCCCACCTCCTCCTCTGAGCACGCAGCTCCCCATTCCCTCCTGGAAAGCGCTAGGCACCACCAACAGCTGTTTGGCAAACAAAGCAAGAGCAATCTAGGAAGTCCAGAGCTAGAAACACACGCGGCCCAGCCAGGCAGCAGAGAAGCCTCCACTTCTGGCCCCTCCGTCCTGCAAACTGCTATGGGGAGACCGGGGGGGGTGGGGGGGGCGCGCCAGGAAGCTTGGCGGGCCGCAGGGAAGGGCTTTGCGGGCCGCATGTGGCCCCCGGGCCGCATGTTTGAGACCCCTGCTTTAAATGGTTTTATTGGACTACTGCACCTGGTGTACAACAGCCAAGGAAACAGCACCTTTCTAACAACAACAGGGTTACGGCCCTGCTCTACATAGATGCTAACATTACTCCCTAACTCACCATAGATAGGGCCCTGCTGTATCACTCCTGCACTAGAATTTCACCAACTCCCACGAACATCCTTTACAGTGGTATCATAAGAAATACCAGGATGCCAACAGACAACTGCTGCTTTCTAAATCAGAGGTTAGTATGGTGCTGAGAATTTTCAGTGTTAAGTGGATATTGCTAATTATTTAAGATGTGGCTTACCAAGAGCCTCTCTCCCTAACAGACTGGCTTCTCCATCAGCTTGATCCTGCAGGTTAGTCAAATCCTTTTGACAATCTGTTACCATGGAAATGACCAGTATGTCACAAATTCAAGCATCACATCTTGACTGCAAGATCAAGTGAGGAGGATAATATGGGCTGGGAGGGATAGAACTCCCTGGTTAAAGATTCAGGAAAGTTACAATAAGCTGACAAATGAATTTGTACATCAGAACAGTCCATGTTGATGTCTGGTCCAGTGTGAAATCCCTTGATTGCAGTTCATATTTGACCTTGCAAAGATAAGTATTTCCAGATACACTGCTGTTCCAATATGCACCCAGAACAGCTGTTTTTTGAATAAATGGATTCATGTTAAGCTACAGACCTTTTTGGCACAAGTGTTGGAAGAGGGGGAAAGTGTTTCAGTAACAAAACAGACTGCACTTTCAGACACTGCTATAAAGAAGCAGTCACACTTTCCCTTAGGACAGTAAAAACTGTGTTACTGTGGATCAGTTTCAGCAAATCATCCCAAGCCCAATGTAAATTAAGATCACCCTCACCTGGGAGATCATAATTCCCTCTAATAGAAACTCATCTACTAGTTAAAAAACCCTCACTCTGAACTGGTTAGCTTCTCAAGTGCTAAGAAACTCCTCACTGGAGAAGATCAGCCCTGAGCACTTTCAGAACGTGATGCAAAACTCAACTTAAGTAATATCTCACAAAAGCCTTCCCACTGTAACAAAGGCTAAAGAATGAATTTGTAGATGTCTCCAAGTACAGTGGCTGGCTAAACCTCAACGTGGAGAAGAGCAGGGGCATTTATAGACCAAAGTCTTGAGCTCATATTTAATGCCGTTGACTGTACAGAATCTAGCATAATGGGGCCTTGATCCTTGATTGGGATTCCTAGACACTACCATGAATATAAGAATGTCTGAGAAATATTAAGGAACAGCAATAAGTGCTCAACACTAAAGTTTGAATGCAGCTAGCTAGTTTCCCAATGTAGTCCCAATTTTCATGCGCCAACACTGAACTTTCCTCAAGAGAAACCAGTTCCGGGAAAGGTTTGCACATCTCATCACAGAACTGAATTCCTGAGCATTTGGTTTCGTTTTGGAGGGGGAAATATCAAAAGAGGGGTTTATAAAAGTTAGCACTGATAAAAGTCCTTGTCATTTTTGAAAGGTTTCATAATTTTGGGGGGATCTTCTCTCCCAATGCGCTTGGCCTACAAATTTGACATTTATTTTGTTGGCCTTGCTAAAGAGTAGTGGCTTTTACTAAGAGGGAGCACTATAAAGGTACAGAATATAAAGAATGTTTGAAAAAGTCTGTGCATACCCCACACCAGATTAAAGGAGTTGGGGAGGGGCTCATTAGGAACATGAAGAGAAGGCACAGGAAGTCTCTTTCTGTCCAGCCCAGCCATCTTGCTTACACACGAGATTTTGTGAAGTTGAGGACTTCTTCCTCTCAGCTGAAGCAAACTTCCTTTGTTGGCGGTTTCACTTTTTTCTAGAGACAGGCTAAAGAAAGTCCTTTTCTTGACTTCCTGTATAATGAGCCACATAGTAGACAACACTCAATGCAGAGGTGTGTATGTGACTTAAAATTGGAAGGATGAAGTACCACAGTCATACTAAGCAATCCAGTTGAGCCCGCCCCAAAATATACCCTTTACAAAAATTCTTCCTTTAAAAAGAAGGAGTATGGCAATGAACAGCTAGAGCAGCAGTTCTCAAACTTTTGAGAACCGTGACCCATTTTTCATTCCTCAGCTGCCGTGGCGGACCCTTGTATGTCCCCCGAAAAGCCGCCAAATTAATTAGTTCCACATTTGGCGGCTATTTTCGGCGGACTTGCCAAGTGCTCCTGAAATAGCTCATTATGTCCACCAAAAAGCCACCGAATACAGAAGTAATTCATTTGGTGGCTTTTAAGCAGCGCCAGGATCTCGCGACCCCCCTGGGAGCGCTCAGCGACCCCCCAAGGGGTCGCGACTCCCGGTTTGAGAAACCCTGAGCTAGAGGATATAGCCAATTTCCCACTGTCATATCATCTTTCAGTATTCACCATCATCTCACCTGTCCTTACACTGCCCACCAACTCTTAACTTTGCCACATAAAATTTGTGTGCACACCCCCAAACCAGATTATAAAATCCCATTTTCAATTACACTAACATACTATAAAATTAGTCACTGCAAAAAACCTACACATTCATTCTTATGTAATATTGGTACTAGAACAATCTTGCAAGGTCCATATACAAATTTACATCAACTTGCACTTAAATCAAATAATTTCATATACCAAAACAGATTAAATAAATTAAATTCTACTCATGAAGAGTTTTCTAAGTCACACACACACACTATGCAAAAGTTTACAGAGCTCTGATATAACAACGAAGCTTGGGACTCCATTTCATTTGAAATCTTTGCTATAAATGTAATAAACAATTTATGAAACCCAATAGCGTATTTCCATGATAGAACAAAACAAGTGGCAAATTTCAGGCTGGGTGGGTGAGAGATTATGTGGCAGTGGAGAACTGCTTGCAATATTTTAATTATTCATTTCCTAATTTAAAGTTTACTTTTAAAAGGTACCCAGTTTCTATAAAGAGTGTAAAATTGTTGTTGGGTGCTAGCTTGATTCCACTGAAACATACTTTCAGCTTTAACTCTTATGTATGTGTTTTGTTTATGAATAATGTCTTGTGAAGTTAGCAACTGCATGCTACTCTTTTGAAACCTTCTGCATTGTTACTCTGAATGCCCAATCTTCCTTAGTGAATCCTCCCAACCTACTGGGGCCCTCCCAACTGGGACCTCGAGACACTACCATAACAAATATTAAATAACTCTGCAGCTGCACAAACTGAAAACCTCAAGGGAAGATTCTGTCCATCTCGGACTAGGGAGGTCTCGATCAGCTGCAAGTGTGAGGTTCCAGGAGTCTCTTAGTATCTGTTGCTCTTTTATTATGTATCTGTTTTCTCACTATAGATCAGGAACAGAAGTCATGTATTACGCTTATTGAGAAATGTTCTTTAAATCCTAAATGCCTGTGTTATGTGTTAACGTTCAGTAATTTGTAGTTATAAGACACCCTGTTTATAAAAGGCTTTGAAGTGCTTCTATCCAAAGAAGGGAGGATAGTAAAACCTGTCAGCACTGGAATTGTCTGTCTTCCCAAGCACACTATTTTAACCTGCATAGAAGCTTTTTTTTAAACACCATAATAGAGGCTCAAACTAGAGAGAGAAACACACTAAATTAAAAAAAAAACCACAGTAAGAGGATCAAAAAAATTCCATCATAGCTAAACAAGGTAAAAGAGGCAGTCAGAGTCAAAAGTTAAATCCTACTGAGGAAAACAAACGACCATAAACTCTGGTAAGTCAAGTGTAAAAGTATATTTAGGCCAGCCAAGAGAGAATTGAAGAGCAACTATAAAAAAAAAACCCAAAACCTAACCGCAAATGTTTTTGATTTAAGTACATCAGAAGCAGGAAGTCTGCCAAAAGACCAGTGGAGCCACTGGACAATCCAGGTGCTAAAGAAACACCTAAGGAAAATAAGGCCATTGCAGAGAAGCTAAGTTAATTATTTGCATCAGTCTTTGCTACACAGGATGAGAGGATTCCCACACCTTAGCCATTCCTTAAAGTGACAAATCTGAGGAACTATCCCAGACTGAGATATCAAGAGAGGTGATCTGGGAACAAAGTGATAAATTAAACAGTAATAAGATACCAGGATCAGATGGTATTCACCCAAGAGTTCTGAAGAAACTCAGTAGTTCTGCAGTTTCATATCTAACTATGGTATGTAAACTGCCACTTCAATCATCCTCTGTATCAGATGAATGGAAGATAACCAAATGCCAAGTTTAAAAAAGGTCTAGAGGCAATCCTGGCAACCGTAAACCTAACTTCGGTACCATGCACACTGGTTGAAACTATAGTAAAGAACATAATATGTTTGGGAAGAGTAAACATGGCTTTTGACCGGAGAACTCATACCCACCAATCTATTAGAATTCTTGGAGGGAATTAAAAATACACATGAACAAGGGTGATCCAGTGAACAGAATATACCTAAACTTTCAGAAACCCTTTCACAAGGTCCCTTACCAAAGGCTCTGAAGTAAAGAAAGCAGTCATGGGATAAGGAAGGAAGGTCCTCTTGTAGACCAGTAACAGGTTAAAAGATACGAAACAGAAAGCAGGAATAAATTACCCGTTTTCACAGTGGAGAGAGGTAAATAGCAGGGTTCCCCAAAGATCCGTACTGGGAAATGTGTTGTTCAACATATTCATAAATTATCTGGGAAAAGGTGGCAAAGTCTGCAAATGATACAAAATTACTCAAGATAATTAAGTCCAAAGCGGACTGCAAAACGTTAACGCACAAAAAGATACCTAACAAAACTGGCTGACTAGGCAACAAAATGGAAGAGGAAATTAAATGCTGGTAAATGCAAAGTAATGCACATCGGAAAACATAATCCCAGCTATACATATAAAATAATGGAGTCTAAATTAGCTGCTACCGTTCAAGAAAGATCTTGGAGTCATCATAGATATTACTCTGAAAACATTTACTCAATTAGCAGCGGCAGTCAAAAAAGCTAACAAATGTTAGGAAAGGGTTAAGACAGAAAATATCTTAATTCCACTATATAAATCCATGGTACGTCTACTCCTTGAACATTGCATGCAGTTCTGGTCACCCCATCTCAAAAAAATATCAGAATTGCAAAAAGTACAGAGAATGGCAACAAAAATGATTAGGGGGCTTGAACTGCTTCCATAAGAGGAAAGATTGAAGTCTGACTTCACCTTAGAAAAGAGATGACTGAGGGGGGATAGGATAGAGGACTACAAAATCATGAATGGCATGGAGAAAGTAAATTAGAATTTTATGTACTCCTTCACATAGCACAAGGGGGGTAGGGATAGCTCAGTGGTTTTGAGCATTGGCCTGCTAAAACAAGGGTTGTGGGTTCAGTCCTTGAGGGGGCCATTTAGGGATCTGGGGCAAAAATCTGTTGGATGATTTAGTTGGGATTGGTCCTGCTTTGAGCAGGGGGTTGGACTAGATGACTTCCTGAGGTCCCTTCCAACCCTGATATTCTAAGAGCCAGGGCTCCCCAATGAAATTAGTATGGAGCAAGTTTAAAACAAACCTAAGGAAGTTACTTCTTATCACAATGCACAATCAACCTGTGGAACTCATTGCCAGGAGAAGTTACGAAGGTCAAAAGTATAGCTGGGTTCAAAAACAGAGTAAGTTCATGGAGGACAGGTACATCAAAGGCTATTCGCCATGATGGTCAGGGATGCAACCCTATGGTCTGGGTGTCCCTAAGTCTTCGACTGTTAGGAGCTGGGACTGGACTACTCAATAATTGCCCTGTTCTGTTAATTCCCTCTGAAGCATTTGACTGTCAGAAGGCAGAATATTGGGCTACATGGACCATTGATCTGACCAAGTATTGCCATTCTTATGTAATTCAGTTCTTTCCTTAAATCAGGGAAGTGCTGGTAGCTATTTGAGTTTCCTCATACCCCATCATAAAGACCAAGTTTTTCACCAGCATCAGCCCACACCAGAGAAATGTAAGTTGCTCTGAGTAGTACTAGTCATGAGTTGATTAGAATAACTATCGCATAAGCTTCTAGAGATTCCAACCATCTTACAAAAATTTTGACACCACACTGGTGGCTCTCATGCTTCTTTTGGTCCCATCGCGGAGTTTCAACTCTTACCAAGCCAGACGTTCTCAAACTGTGGGTCAGGACCCCAAAGTGGGTCACAAACCCATTTTTAATGGGGTCGTCAGGGCTGCTGTTAGAGCTGCTGGGGCCCAGGGCCAAACTGCAAGCACCACCGTAGCTCAGGCTTTGGTCCTCCTGCCCTGGACGGTGGGACTCAGGCTTTGGGTCCTCTCCCTTGGGGTGATGTAGTAATTTTTGTTGTCAGAAGGGGGTCACAGTGCAATAAAGTTTGAGAACCCCCCATACTAAGCTAATATGATGGGAGGTCCACATTCTCTCCACTTCTGCAAGGGAGCCAAGAGCTGGCGATTTGACTTGGGCAAAAGCAAAGAAAGCTAGCTCTATAGTATGCTCTCCTCCTAACCAAATCAACCCTATGGCAGGCCATCCATGGGTGGGGGGGTGAAGAACCCAGACCCACTGCTTAGGAAGGGGCAGGGCTGGTCGCTTCCCACTGGATTTTTCCCCATCACCTCCAAAACCCACAGGGCAAAACAGCATGTTACTGAAAGTTACCCACACTAACTTGTGCAACACTTCACACCTCCTCTCATCCCCCAATTAAGTGTAGGAAACAGCTGCAGACTAGGTGAGCACCCAATTGCACCGCTTCTGCAGGATTACTGCAGATCAAGGAAGCAGTTCCCCATGGAACAAAAGGAAATGCACCGTGGAGGCACAGAGCTCTCAGACAGAAAGAAAAACAAATCATCTGTTTAATTCAAAATGCCAATGGAGATTTGTGACTTCAGCTTAATCAATGCCTCCATCTATTACTATTACAGGTAACACTGGTTAAATGTAAGTGACAGAGATAGGTTAGGTCAAGTCAGAGGTGCAATGCCAGAGCCATCTCCTGCCTATATTACGACTGGCTCTTCTCGTTGCCATTACTCCGTCATGTTTCTAGTGACGACATTAGCAGGACAATTTCCAAGCAGTACAAGGTTGGGCTACTGCAGTACAGTGAACACTATTAGTTACACAACTAAAAGCACAGATGAAGGGCACTGCAGGCTTGCATTTTGCCAAGAGTTCCAATTGTTGGAAAAAACTATTAAAAAAATTAAAGTGAACCAATTTCCAGTATCAGTCACCATCCAAAGTCAGCAGTAAGCTGAAAGTCCAAAAAGCAATTGTACACCCATCAACAAACCACAAGTTAACCTAGTTTTACCTGTAAGAAGGCAAGAAGGGACAATCCACAGATAAAGTTAATCAGACAAACCTACTATGGAGGTTTACAAAGTTTTCATAATTCATTTTCTTGGTCCATAAGTACCGTTTAGATCCTGTCCAACATACATCTTTGGTACTTTTCGGAGAATAGATAAGAACATAAGAATGGCCATACTGAATTAGACCAATGGTCCACCAGGCCTAGTATCGTCTTCCAACAGTGCCAGAGCCAGATGCATCAGAAGGAATAAACAGAACAGTGCAATTATTGAGTGATCCATCCCTGTTGTCCAGTTACAGCTTATGCCAGTCACAGGTTTAGGGATACCTACAGCATGGGGTTGCATCCCTGACCATCTGAGCTAACAGCCATTGATGGACCTATCCTCCAAGAGGTACAAAAAACAAAAATTGTTAAAGCAATTAAGTGGTACAGTTCAACAGGTCAAGCTAAACAAGTCACATCAAAAAACAAAACTAAAGAAATATCAGAATTGTAAGGATCAAAAGCAGGAATATTACAGCATGCAATTCACATTCAATTGAAGAAACATCACCAACTATTAACAAGACTGGCAATTCACGTAACAAATTAGCTACTAAACTGTGAAAACCTTTAAGAACACTGAATATTTTGATTAAGTCAGTAAATCAGATTCAAATAGATACTAACAATAATAAGACAGGTTCAAGAATAGCAGCCGTGTTAGTCTGTATCCGTAAAGAAAGCGAGGAATACTTGTAGCACCTTAGGGCATGGTTACACTTACAGGATTATAGCGCTTTTGGTTATAGCTGTCCCCATATACAGCAATAGGTATAGTGCTATAGCGTGTCCTGGCGTGGCCACATTTGCGGCACTTGCAGCCGCACAGAGTGGTGCATTATGGGCAGCTATCCCAGCATTCAGCTGGGTGCAAAGTGCTTTTCAAACGAGGGAGGTGAGGGGGAACATGTTGTGTGTATGCGGACGGAGAGAGCGAGGGGATTTTCTACGAGCTGAGAGTTTTGTCAGTGGGTGTCCTTTGAAATTCAGAGCCTGCTAGTTTTCTCGGTCACACAGGCTCACTCTGTAAACATTTGCAGTGCTTATCTGCCGAGTTAAGAGAGAAACTCTGAAAAGGTACTTCCGCATTCCTCCAGCCGAGTTCAAAACAAATGAAGAGATGTCAATTGTCTTACATGGCTCAGAGGCATTGCCAGAGATCACTTATAGCGTAGTAATCTTAATGCCCATTCACACTTGCGATAGTGAATACGCAATAGCTGTTATTCCTCAAGGAAGGGAGGATTACCAGGAGCGGTATAACTGTGGGTTTATAGCGCAATAAATGCCTTGCCAGTGTGGACAGGTAGGGAGTTATAGTGCTCCTGGAGGCTTTATAGCGCTATAAAGTGCCAGTGTAACCAAGCCCTTAGAGACTAACCAGTTTATTTCAGCATAAGCTTTCGTGGACTATAGCCCACTTCATCGGATGCATAGAATGGAACAGAAGTAAGATGCATTTATACACACAGAAAGAAGAAGAGGGGAGAAAAAAGGTTGTACATTAGCATACCAATTCTAAGAGGCTGTTAAATCTGGATGGGCCATTATCAGCAGGAGAAAAAAAAATACCTTTTGAAATGAATTTCTGTGTCTGCACTAGATAGCAAGTGTTGAAGATAAATTAACTCGGGAAATGCAATCAATTAGTGTAATGAGAGAACCATTCACAAGTCCTATTTAGCCCCTGGTTAATTGTATCCAATTTGAAAATTAATTCCAGTTCCTCAGTTTCTCACTGGAGTCTGTTTTGGAAGTTTTCCTGTTTCAAAATTGACACCATCAAATCTTTAATGGAATGGCCAGGAAGTCTGAAGTGTTCTCCTACTGGTTTTTGAATGGTATGATTCCTGATGTCAGATTTGTGTCCATTTATTCTTTTGCGTAGAGACTGATAAGAATTCTCCATTACCATGGGCAGGGGAGCTGATAACTTCAGTTATTAAACTAGAGAATGTGGATTTCAGCTATTCAGTCTGGTATAGCTATCAACTTGGAGCCAGCCCTTAAAGTTTACCACCATTCACATATGAAAACAGACTCAAGGACATGCTCCAACAGAAGAGTATGAAGCTAAGTGCTGCAAATCGCAGTAAGAAAAAGCATTCACAAGCCCTGCACCAAAGACAAGACAACTTCCACTTCACTTTGACCGTGGTTTTTGTAAACAAGGTGCTGTACAGGAAACAATAGGGCACCAGACGGAGGCCAACACAGTGCACACTGTTGCCAGATCACAGGAATATGCTCATTGCTTGTGTTCTCACCGCCCCCTTTCTGCTCCCCCCTGCACTTCTAAATAGCGTTCCCCTGGAACAGGTTCAAATGAATTCCTAGAATAGAAACAGATACAAGCAACAGTATCTATAAATAGCTAAGCAAGGATTCAGACATATCTGACACTCGAACTGGAAGAAACACAAACTTGCATGTCACTGCATCAAAAAGAGTGCCTACCCCCAATTCACATTAGACATGGAAAACACTAAAAAGTGAAAGAGAGCTCTATACATGGTGTGGCTGTTTAAAGTTTGAACCAAAGAGAGCCACCTTAATACAGATCTACAACCGTCTCACCAGATCACATTACAGCTTCCAACACAAATCCCAATGGCTAAATTACCAGCCATCAGGATCATCAGAAGAGCAAACACTAGCTAGGCTATATCTAGGGAGTCTTCACATCAAGTAGGTATGTTAACAGAATCTCATTAAATCAGATTTTAGATTCTATCTTAAGAGTTTTGATGGTGATACCAAAGGTGGCCAGATACCATGGACTGTGTGTGTTCCTACACCATCTAGCACAATAGGCTTCTTCAGCTGTTCCACAATAACAGATTGCTACTTGTCACTCACTAACAATGTGCTTGTCACTGCACAAGACACAAAATCAGGAGAGTCCCTGACACAAACATTTTATAATCTAAGCCAAAGGTTCCCAAACTGAGTGGTGCAAAGGTACAAGGGGCTGTAGCCAGCAAGGTGTCCAGGGCAGCAGTGGTGAGAGTGTGCAGAGAGTCCTCAGCAGTCTGGAGAGAGAAGGGAAGCACAGCCCTACCCAGAGAGCAGCCTGGTGTTTTCCCACTGTTGTCCTTCCCTGGACAGGATAGCCTGCTGGCTGCGGCCCTGCATATTTTAAACCCTCCAGAGTGGGGGTGGGCAAATTACGGCCAACAGGACCTTCTTTGCCCAGCCCCTGAGCTCATAGCCAGGGAGGCTCTCCCCAGCCCCACCCCTTCCCTCTTTCCCAAGAGCCTCAGCTCTGGGCAGCAGGGCTGCAAGCTCCTGCAGGGCATAGTGACAGCGTGTGGTATCTCCGTCCGGGATGCTGCTCTTAGTGGCATGGTAAGGGGGAGGGAAGTGGGGTGGGATCCCAGGGGGTTGGTTAGGGGTGGAGGGGTCTCTGGAGGGGGAGGTCAGGGGACATGGAGCAGAGGAGGTTGGATGGGTCTGGGATTCTGAGGGGGGCAGTGTGGGCGTAGGAAGTGGGAGGGGGTCAGATAGGGGCGAGGCCAGGCTGTTTGGGGAGACACAGCCTTCCCTACCTGGCCCACCATACAATTTTGCAACCCCGATGTGGCCCTCGAGCCAAAACGTTTGCCCATCGCTGCTCCAGAGCTTGCCAGACCAAGAGGCCCCAGGCAGAAAGGAAAGCATACATGGAGCTCTGGCCTACTCAGCATTGCACTGCCATCCCCTCCAGGGATGAAACTAGGTGGGTTCTGCCACCACCCCACACATGAGCTCCCCCACATCCCTCAGTGAGTCACTTTCTACCCCCAATGGTGAGAAGTTGAGGGGGCTGTTATGTGACTCCCCCGGAAAAGAGAGGCACAGCAAAAAACAAACAAAAACCAAGTCTAGAATCTCTGATTTAAGCAAAAAAAGATTACATTCCTAGCCCAGTTCTGGAATACTCTCCAGTCTTCCCACAACTAGAATGAAAACTTTTATTCCAGAGCACAGCACAATTTTTTAAAATTCTAAAGTGCATCAAAAAATTCATTTCCTACACACCAGGCTTTGAAAAGTTTTCTCCGTCTAGGGAAATTAACTAATAGTTTCTATGTCCATATTAAAAGTTACTTGCTTTACCAACCTTGGGCTTATACTGTGCACATGATCTTGATGAAAACTCAGATAGGATATGTTTAGTAAAGTTTATTTTTCCAACTGAAAAGTTATTAGAAGGCCAAGTTTTCAGTTGGAACTTTTTTTGTCAGGAGCTCAGGTGCGAATAATCATGGAAACAGAATGGAGAAGGACTAAGTCTTAGTGCAGGTCTACAACATCCAGCATTTTGGATGACGGAGGTGTGAACAGAAGTGTGCACCGAAGTGCTGTGCTGCAATTCCCCCAAACTAAAAGGTTCCTACTTTGCATTAATGTTTAAAGACGACTACATTCATGTGAGACCTTTACACAGCCATGCAGTCCAAAGTGCCAAGCTCACGGTAGACATGCCCTTTGGAGGTGCTGCTAATGCTGCATTGTTCCTTTCTGTACCTTTACCACTGCAAGTGTTTTGACTAGTTTAAAATTAGTTTAAACAATGAAGTTTCCTCTAATTTCAAAAGAACACTGTTCTACAGAGTAACTAATCTTAAAGTCAGTAAATTTCACCCCCAATATCCAGCCTAAGTTTTCTCTTCCTCAACTTCAATTCATGAGTACTTGTACCTCCTTGAACCCTTCTAAATATTTCCTCTCTCTCTCTGATGCACACAACCTTCAAATATGTGTAGGCTTATCACTGATACCCTCCTGGCCTTCTATCATATCTTTATATTTATCTCTTAAGCGTTCCTCTTAAGTCAATTCCTCAAACCACTTGATTGTTCACTATTTTTCTGAACTCCTTCTAATTTATCAATGGCTTTCTGGTAGCAAACATGCCCAAAAATGAATACAATATTCCAAATGTGGTTGCACCAGAGCTATACAGGGAGGGAATATTATCTACCTGCGCTTTTATTTGATCCCTCTGCACACAGTATCAAAACACGGCTTTAGACTATTTCGTTGCCAACACTTGTATTGAAAATTCAAATCTTAATGGATTTCCCTTGGCAATAGTGTTTATCAGGCTTCCCCGCTTTCACTGAATTCACTTACTGTATTTGAATCTGGATTGCTTTCCCCCAGGCGTAACAGCTGCATTTTTTCTAAGCTGAATCTATTTTCTTTCCACATTTCTCATCCAAAGCTTTTTTTTCTTCTTCACTAGCATCTACAACTCCTCAAAATTTAGAATCATCTGCAAATTTCATTTGTGTTGTTTATATGATTCTAGAACATTAATAAGGATACACTGATCCTCACCATATTTCACTAGACCAAAGCTTGCTATGCTGCCATCCAAAGATATAAATGATTAATTTCTACAACCCCATCAAGAAAGAAAGAAAGAGCCCACTGAGGCTCTGGAGGCCCCATCAGGGGTTTTAAAGAACAGGTTGGATCAACACCTGTCAGGGATGATCTAGGTTTACTTTTTCCCATCACAGCACAGAGGGCTGATCTTGATGACTTCTCAAGGTCCCTTCCTGTCATACATTTCTATGATTCTATCTAAACCATACTGCACAAGAGTAGGTCTATGAGAGTGAGGTGCCTGTCCAATGTGGCATACAAACTAAAAGCAGGTATAATCTAGATCAGTTGATTGGTGTGTTTAAATTGTCCCACTTTTTTTTTTTTAAATACAATATCTATTTTATGGGGTCTGCTTTACTTCCTAATTCAAGTTTTTTAATCTTTATTTCTAAAAGAAAAATGTTAAAAGGAGTTAAGTATCTCAATCAAATTTTATTCCCTTTCTCATTTATTAAAAGGAACCTACTTTAATATTTCTTTTCCTCCTGATGTTTGTAAAAGCCCTTCTTACTCCTTTTGGCCAGAACGGACTGGTTCTGCTTTTTTTCCTGCCTTTATCTTTCCTCTGTGAATCTTAACTGACATTTGGCTGCCACCCCTGTTCTCCATTTCCAGTCCGAGGTTTTAACCTCCTCCCCTCAGCCACTTTCTGATAAAATTCCACACTGGCTGCTTCATGGTTCTTGCAATCTTCCTACTCAGAGGAAATGTAGACTGTTGCATCTTAATTTTAAGATTCCTGACATTTCCTTCACATTGATGGGCTTTAATACCCCCCCTCTTACTACAACTTATTCACTAAGTTCCTCAAAACTTGTTTTCTGGAAATCTAATACACCTAGACTATTGCATTTTGTGAACCCTTTATTTATTATTCTGAATTAAAGCAGCTCCTGGTCTAAGGTTCCATGCTCCATGTTTTAAACTTTTGTCATCCACCTGATGAAAGTTACAATCCACGTTCCCTATGCTGATGGAGCTTGTAATTTTCATGAGTGCTCATAAAATGTAATCCTCAGAGAGCTACTTACGAGGCTTCTCAGAAATTGCAGCTGTACAAGAACTATCAGCTGAGTTTGCAATCACCCCAAGCAGCGGAGGAAAAAATACTACATTTGTGGAATTTTCATATGCTGCTAGATTTGCATGGAACAAGCAACTTCCAAGTAGCTTCAAATGTGGTTGAGCAGTGGTGGTTACAAGCATCAGTTGCAAAACTCGTAACTTGCATGAGACCTCAAACACTTGAGTAGGGTTTGTGGAAACCTTGGAAATCAAACCTGTAGTGAAATTGTTGTTAAACAATTTCAAACAAAACATCCCACAAGCTATACAGTTCCAGCTCAGGTTTGTGACCACTACTGGAATACAGGCCTAACAGAAGAGGGTTTTTATTTTCATGTGGCAACCATGGGATGTGACAAAAATAATCAAGTTACAAACACCGTTAAAAGCGTCTCAATTTATTATCAGTTACAGACACACCCTAAAGAAATTCCCCGACCAAAACTGCACTCCCCGCAATTCCAAAATTTCAAAGTCAGAGAAATCACAATTATGGTTCAAAAGCTTTTTAAACATAATATATTCTCTACTAGAACTTGGAAGTTGGATATCTGGGAATAATTTAACATATTGTGTGCATGTTACTTTAACAAGGTCCATTAAGAAATACCACCATAAATAGGGATAACTTTTTTCCAAATATATCCTCCAGTATGTACTAAAAAGAGATGCTAGCACCCACCTGCATATTTAACTAACAGGAAAACCAAAACAGCTGCACATCTGCTGCAAGATCAGGGGACTCTGACTTCTGTTAAAAAAAAAGCTAAAGCAACCCACTTGCAGTCTTTATATTACAGTTTATAAAATAGTTACTTTTGTTTTATTACACCATTTCACCCCTTGGCATGCAGGTGAGCTGTGCTCAGGTAGGTTTCACCAACACCCTCTCTACCTCAAAACTACTGAAGGAACTGAAGGCAGTCTGTCAGACAAACATTAAAATATTACAAATATCAACTTTGCACTTATAAGAAACATCACTGGACAAACAGCTTAAATGAATGTCCAATCTTTTGGACTGTTCTTGTAGATCTATGGTAAATTTGTCCTCAACTCTCTTAATAAAAAAAATGCTATATATGCGCATGTGTGAGGGAGGGAAGAATGAAATTAGACAAAACATTACAAGTTGACAATCTTTGGCTACAGACTATCATGCAGCAAAAGCACAAGTTTTTAAACCAGAAACTTGATAAAACATTAATCTGAAATGTATACTGTTGATACAGATACACTTATTTCCAACATCACTTCCTGGACAGCCTTCTGTAAGATACTGGCAAAATGGCAGTGGGCTGTAAGTTATTGTACTTTCTGTAAAGTCACGGTGTCATTGTAAATGAATTAAGAGAACAGCTTTATGGTGAGTAAAGCACATCATTGCACATTAGTCATTTTAAAGATGTACTGAAAACGTAACAGCCTTTGTGCATTACAAGCACTTCCTCCAAAGAACAGGGATTTTAAAGACTACCTTAAGAAAAAAACTGTTTCACTAGAACAAATAAGGTAAAAACTAAAAAAACAGAACACAAATAAAATGTTTCTCAACAAATCATTCTGTGTATGCCTTTCATACCACCGTGGGTATTTAAATCTGTGTAATTTCTTTCACTGCCCACCCCAAAGCAGGAGGCAGATGTTAACTGCCAAATCTGCCACTCTTTCACTGAATGACCTTGGGCAAGTTACATATGTAGCTTGTGTTTTATTTATAGAACACCAGTACCATAGTATCCTGGCAACAGCCTCTCTATGTGACTCAGTTTTCCCTTCTGCAATATATGAGAATAATGCTCACCTGCCTTTGCATAGTGTTTTGAGACCACAGGCAAGAGGCACTAGGTAAGTGCTCAGTTTTATTATCCTGACTGATCTTGCAATGAAGTCATAATCCTGAGTTTGTGACATCAGGCGGTGGTCATGAAAGTGAACACGAGGTTACAAGTAGAGCATTACACTTTCATTTTCAGGATCAAATAGAAAAGAGATGGCATGCAACTCATCAGCTCTCCCAGTCATTGTAATTACAGAACTTTTACCCTCCCCCCAAAATGAACCTGAATAAAGCAAAAAGTGTAAAAATTTCATTTACTCCTAACTCATTCACTGAAGTCCATTTGAAGAGTGAAAAATATACAGTGCAAGAGTAATAACATTTCTTTGCTTTCTTCAAAGGAGATTATTTTTGCACAGGTAAGAGAGAAAAACGACACTAATCAATATATCATTTTGTTTCCAGGATACAAGATACACTCATCTCCTTTAAAATTACCCTGACTTTTCAAAGACTGTGGACACCATTTTTAACAAAACAGTGAGGCTAAGAACTCCCACCTTAAGGACAGTTCATATATAAATACTAGCAAAAACACCGGGCGTTGCTCGGGGTATTTGTAATTGGAAACTGGGATGTAAAAAGACTACAATGTTCTTTATTAATACAAATTTTGTTCAGAAGTCTCATTTTGTCTAATTAATTTCATTTTCTTGCATTTAGATGTGGTTTCTCCGATACATTTTCGCTTTTTACACGGCATAACGAATAGGGTCCTTTTTAAGAAAAAACAGTGTATTTAATTATGTTTGCGCTACACAACACTAAGCTCTCTGGTTATCTGTACTATTACATCATAAGTATGTCACAGACAGCATGTGTTAACCTGCTGCCCAGATGATGTTATGTGAGCTATGTAGTTTATGTTAATGAGCTTTAAAGAATTTCACCCCTAGGGGGTGTAAGAGGTGAGATTTAAAACATTTTCGATTCTTACCCTGATTAGGACCCTAAAGCCTATAACTGTACTAAATTTCAAGTATCTAGCTGAAACAGTGTGGAAGTAGTAAGGGAACATACACACACGCATACACCATTTGACTTTTATATATATATAGATAGATATCATGGTCAGAACGGAGGACAAAAAAAATCTGGAACAAACGTTAATTCTGTCACAGTAACTACTAGCAAGTAAAAAACAGAATAGAATGAAATAAAATAAAGAGACTGGCTGGAAATCAGTGACCTGAGGTGGCAAGGAGGAAAAAAGGAGACTGGAATTAAACTTGGTGTGTGAAAACAAACTCTCAGAATTTAATGAGAAGCCAGAGAAGGCTGTAACTTTACACTGGAGGCTGTTTCAAGCAAAAAGTCCTTTAAAAATGTTTTCCTGGAACCCACTTACTCCCATCATAAATGGAGTGACAACAGGAGGGATGAAATGCAATTGGCTGTTTAATAGTTCAGAGGACAGTGGTGTCATCTTACAAATCATATATTGCATACAAACATTTCTCTGGATGGGATCTACAAAGCAGTTTAGGAGTTAGGCACCCAACTGCCATTAAATTCAATGGGATTTGGCAACCTAACAGGCTTCTTTGAAAATCCCAGCCTTTGTTCCTAAAGCCATTTAGTATTATTAAGAGTTGAAGTATTTTAAAAAATCCAATTTGACAAAGGCTCTATTTTTGCATTTCTCAGTTTGGACAATGAAAATCTACTAAGATTCACTTTCAAGCTGTCAGTGTTTCAATGTTTGGGTTTCAAATAAAATGTTTGTGCAAAACCAACTGTTTTCCTGTTTTTAAAGAAGGGTATGAAATGTTATTGGATTGTAAATTGTTTTTATGAAACCTGAGACCAAAGTTTAGGTTTAAATCTAAATACAAAGTTTTAGTAAAATATTTTTTTTTACATGTACAGTTCAGAAAAAGGGGGAAGTAGATGTAGCCATTTTAAAGTATAATTAGCCCAGGATTTCAACAAAATTTGAGACAGTTAAGGCCTGGGTGCTATTTTGCATAGTGCTACATGCCCTGAACGGATACTGGCTTCAATGAGTTAAGTCTGATGAGGAACCTTCATCTGACTGGGCCCCAAGATGCCGAGAAATCTGAACTCCAGGCTTTCCTGTTGTCTCTGCCCCTGTAAATGAACCAGCTACCATGAACATAATTGTGGATGAACCAATCCATTCTGAAGTCCCGTTTTCACACATCCATTTCTGTCTTCAGCAGAACTTATTCAGGCTTCATTACAACCAAAGGTGAGGGTTGTGGGTGTTTTGTTTTTTAAAGTTACAGTTAAGAGTTTATGAGCCATGTTTATGTGAAGTCACTTGGCCTGGCAGAGAAACCATGAAGTCTGCAGCTCAGATTTCTCAGGAAATTGGAGAGGCAATGGTCTCATTTTGTTAAGTTACAGAATAAATAGCATGTTTAAGCAGCTAGCTATTCTTTCCCTCTTTTGGGATCTTACAAAGCCTCCATTCCCACTCCCACCCCCCAAAGCTTTTGTGGTTCATTTTATATCAGAAAAACTTGTGCCCAATTTTTTTCTGTTTATATTAAAGTTTACATAATACAACAGCAACTTACTAATGCTGATCCATGCTCCCACACAAACTTAATAAACATACATTTATAAAAGGAACCAGGTCACCAGCACAATGCATGAAATGCAGATGATCTCATAACTTTACACTATTTATGATTATAGTAGAACCAGAAGGCCCCAATTATTATTGTGCTAGGCATAGTAAAGAACAAAAAACACCCTAGAGAGTGGAAGAGAGCCATCATACCCGCTGCTTGATCTAATCTCTTCCTGTGTCACTTCACATCTCACCTAGACTATAAATTCCTCTAAGCAGGGACTTTGTTTATTTCTTGGTGCCATATTAAAATTATGTTCCCTGCCCCCAAAGAATCTGCATGAATCTGCATACACACAACAGAAATGCTAATATGTAAAAACAAGTACACCTTTCATAGGTCAAGAATACAGAACTTATTTTCCCTGAAAGTTGCCAAAGCAACCCCTCCCCTTTTTTGACCACATGCATAGTCAATCCCAGTTTGTCCTCCTTTCCTCCTGCATACCCCATTAACAGCTACATGCTCTGTCAGAGAGAACAGACTGGCAAAAGGCATGTAAAAGATTTTATCCTCAGTTGCATCACACTCTCCCATGTGAAATGTAGAGGGGAAAGAAGCTGTAATGGTCAGCTTTCCAAGCAAGATCTCTGGGTGGAGGGGACTAGGAACACACAGGCCAGTCCTTGCCCATCTCATTCCCCCCCACATCAGAGTCCTGCTGCTGGCAACTTCCCTGGATGCTTAATTCTCTTCCATCTGGTCTCTCCTAAATTACGTTCCAATGCCATAAACATTTGCTATCCTTTTCTAGGCAGTGAGAATCTTCTAGTTACCATAGACTGACTCAGTGTCTGAAATTCACTTGTGCTGGACTCTAAAGTAAGCTTAGTCATTGAACACTTTTTTTTGCAAAATTTTTGTTTACAAGCTAAAATGAACTAAAAAAAGGGACACACATTTGAGGCTTCTAGACCCAAAATGTCACCCCATTTTCTCCTGTAGCCAACTGCATGTAATTGTTTAAAAATGGTTGTCATCTTTGATTCAGGTTTTTTGGAGATGAGATGGGGGAGTTTGTTTATTGAGAGAAGTAATAAAATCAAAATTGGATATTCTGTACTCTTCTCATTGAGTGACCTGGCATTCATGAACAATCCTATAGAATATGGAGTACCAGTGAGGGAAACAAGCCACAGTACAGAAACATTTTAGGCAAGTTTCCAAGGAAAAACTGACATATCCTTTCAGTGCTTTGAAATAAAAGCTAAGACACTTAGGATTTCTCTTCCTTGTGTTTCTAATACCAAAAATTATTAGAACTTAAGTAATGTTAACCATAATGCAATTTTCACCACATTGCAGTCTGCTTACTTTTTTGCACTTCAGTTAACACAGAGAAAAGGGAAGTTTGTTTCCACTTTCAGAATTTCACACACTTGTACAATTCTGCAATGTGAGCAGCAAATACTTAAAAACAAAGTTTTGTTTTAAAAAAAGTGTTTTTGAAGTGTTATACATTTTGTAAAATACATGAGTATATTAAATACCAAATAGTCTGCCAGCCTTAACTGTGGCACATACACTGACAATGATGGCCATAATTCACCATGCATGGAACTGTAGTGGTTTTAAGTTGCACGAACCTGGTTCCAGCACTTCTATTATTGTACAGATGACAGTGGTAAAATAACAGAGCCCCTGTCTAGAGCTACCTGAACTGTATTATGGGTCTCTGTTTTGACAATGCAGAAATGACCAAGCATGTCTCCATTCTGCAGCCACAAAAATTTGGATTTTGTTAAAACATGAATGTATCCTTTTGTCTTAGATGTCCATGCATTTAAAAAGAAATACAAAGGAGATCAAAGTATAAATTCCACTCACCCTTTCAACTCAGCAGGTGTAATTAGTAACTCCCACCATCAACATCAAAGCTAAACCCACTTAGTGTCTCCTTAACCTGTCCGCTTTTCAACAGCTTGAGAGAACAGAAGGGCCCTGTGTGCATCCTGAAGGCCAATAGATTTAGGCTCCATCAACTAAAGGGGGAAAACAAGTTCTGGAACAAATGAGCTCTCACCAAAAAATCCCTATCAACCTCCTTTTAGGTAACTGCTAAGCTCCAGCACCTCAGCTCTGGTGGTACTACACACACAGTTTGTCTCTCACTTAACGAGCAAAGCCCCCAAGCCATTTAGGGTTTTATAGAATAAAACCAACCCCTTGAAATGTTCCTGACACAAAATGGCAGACAGTGCAGATGACCAAGCACAGGTCTAACGCTCTCCCTGTGAGAAGTTCCATGAAGCAAGTGAGCCCTCACATTATGGGGGGATACCCCTGAAGACCAGAAAGTGCATTGTGGCAATCTTACTAAGAGCTGATACAAGCACTGATCATTGCAGAAGAGGTTCACCTTTTAGCCAAGGGGAGATAAAACACACATTTTGATTCACTGCTGCTGTCTGGACACCGACAAAAAGCTGGGAATGTAACAAAAGTCCCAGATTGTGAACCTGTGTCACAAACAACAGGAAAAGTCTTCTGTTCAAAGCATAAAAACCCAATCTCTCCACCTACTAAATTGCTTCCCCCACCCTCATAGTATTACCTCCATCTTATCTGGATTGAGACTCAACCAGCTAGCCCTCCCCCGCCTCCCAAATTGAGTATTGTATCCATGGATAACTAATCTGCACCAACTGGGCCAAATGAGACTGAAGTACAAGGCTGACCAATGCAATTCTATTTATTTATATCACACTCATCCCCATAGTAATTAAGCTCCCAAACTTAACATCTGCAACTGAGATCACTGACACATGCAAGTCCCAAACTGTACCCCCAACTCAGTGACAGAAGAAGGTACAATCCACAGCCACTTGGATTTTTATGTCATTATCTGAAGTAGAATAAGGTTTTCTTTAAAAAGTAAACCCATTTAAAATGAAATCTGAAATTAATAGAAAATATATATTAAAGTCTAAACTTATATCTTCAAACAAACAGTTTAATAAAAAAGTATTGACTCCATGAACCTCTATCAAAAACATTGAATAAAATCCTGCTTTTCTACATAGAGAAAGAATCGGGGGGACATCTAACTTTTGAGGTCAAGCTTTGTAATATGCCACAATAGGTCGTGTGTTGTATTAAAGGCCTGATCCTGCGGACCAGCAGCCTGACAAAGTCATCAACCATGTTGGGACCTGGCCTCTGACTCCAGGAGGCACCATCATGTATCTCGTCAGGATCATCCACTGAGCCCATCTGGGTGGTCTCATACTCCTATTTTATAGCTTCTCCCTACCTGAGATCTGAGTGGCTGAGTTCTCAAATTATGAGCATCTGTGACCCCACCCACCATGGAATTTTTTCTTCAGATCCTGGAAAAAACTACCCGCTACCAGGCCTTTCCTTCTGAGCACCTCAAGTAAATGGCCTTGGTCTATCTCTTTGCACAGCGATACAAACAAACAGAAATCCAACAATTTCTCAACCTCTTCCCTCAGTCTCTCGACAAATAAAATACTGCAGTGCAAAAGTGGGTTACACAAGCAGAAATCTTCGATTATTGTTCTTTTGTTTTTCTGGGTGAGTCTTGGGGTGAGGAGAGGGGGGGGGAGAGGAGAGCGCCATGGCTGGAAGTAGTAAAAAAATGCCACATTTAAGAATATTTTCAATAAATTCCTGTAGCTCTGGGTAAACAAAGAACACATACCAAATGCAAACAATGTGACAAAGGCAATGCTCCTCAAAAGGCAATGACTTTGAAAATGATGGGGGCATGTCTGAACAATCTGGATCAGCGGGTTAGTAAACTCATTCTTACACCATTTGAATAGACTGACTACCATGTCTTATTGTGCTAATAAATGATGATAGACTATTAGCAGAAATTTGTGTTTTGGGTGGATTCCTTATGAATTTCAAAATGTTTGTGTTCTAAATATAATTGGTGTGTTAATTGTGGTAGTACTTATCAATTATATTTTTACTGGACTTCTAAGATTATTTTAATTGTTCAATATAGTCACCATCCTATGTGACGATTTCCTGTTTAAAAGTAAAGTTTTATTAGGCATTTATGAACTTTAACATTTAAAAAGTGTTTTTCCCCCAAGCTGTTTGGTATGTTGCTAAAGATAAGAGTCAGATGATCTTATAATTTGCAGTGCAAAAAGGGTCAGTGAGTGAGAGTGACTTTTGTTTACCACTTTGTTGCAGAGTCCAGCTTAGATATAAGAAGTTAAGAGCGTCCATCACCTGCAACATCTACAACTTCAGAGTTATCTGCTGGTACTACCAGCAGCACTGCAACTAAACACACTTCAGACAATAAATTACCTGAACCAAAACAAAGACCTTCATAATTTATGTAACAAATTCTCCCTTCCGTCTTTTTCAGAATAAACATTTCATTGACCTGGTTCAATCATTAAGACCTGGCTACACACCACACTGCCAGAGCAGATATTGCTGCAAGGTTGCTGGATAGTGTTCGAGAAGGAAATTGAACAGCATGCAAAAAACATTGACAGGAAATTAGTTAATCTGAGTCTCTGATTGCTAGAGCAATGTACACAATGATCTAGTAACCAATGCTTGTGTGACAACAGAAGATGGGACGGTCTGTTTTACAAAAATAACAGATACATCAGGAAATGCACATACAGCAGAATACTAAAAAAAGGAGCAGGAAAAGCTTCATGAACAAACATTCAAGTGTCAAGTACATAGCTTTGTCCTAGACAATACTGTAAATGTAGAAAAATGAGAAAAAAAATCTAGAAGCTAACGTAGGGTGCAATGGCCATTTGGTGTATCTTTCAACTAACGACAACTCCAATAATAAAGCAAACTTGTTCAAATTGCTAATACTTCTATAACCACCATTTCATTTCAGCTTCACTGAAGAGCGCAGAAGGATACAAAGCAGTTCTCCCAAAGATCTACAGTGGAACTCAGTGGTTGAGTGTTTTGAACAATTTAGTAAGAATTGGCCTATTTTGATGATAACTTGTGGAGAAAATCATGACAAAATAGATGGAACAATCACATCCAAAGTAGCCAACACTGGACTAAAGAAAAATGTAGAAGATGTACTGAAATCAATTTCCATAGCCTTGGACCAACTGCAGAAAGATTGCTGTGGTTTTTGTTGAAATTTGAAAAGAACTTCAAGAGACACCTAAGAGAGACTCAACGACAAAGTTTCATTGCAGGCATTACAAAAAAGCAGATGCTCCACCTCATTGTATTACCAATATTCTTAACCCAGTGCACCCAAGTAATCTGCCAAACTGCTGAAAAAGATACTGCTGTGACATGGACATCTAATAAGAACTCATCAATCATGCCAAGCAGAATGTCAACACTGGAGGTGACCATTCACATGTTTGCTGATGTTTAAAAAATAATAATAATAATAATAATCACATCACTGAAGCTACTCAAAGTTACTAGCTAAGCACCCAGAACAAGAGTCTGTTGAAGTGCCAAACCAACTTTCAACAGCAGTAGCCTCTCCTTCAGGCACAAAAAGAACATGTTCTTCTTCTGGACCAATACATTCAAAGTTGAGATATCAACTGGGAGTTGAAAAAGCAGAAAGCTTCTCTCTCTCTCTCCCAATCTATGAATAAAAACGAGGAGTGTGGGAAATGAGATCTACTGGTTTAAAAAGTTTGAAGGACAGCCTGACATCTCATTTCCTAGGGACTTAGGTGAGTAGGAACTTAAGCTCCAGTCACTTTCACTTAGGCATATTTGAAAATGTTCCCAGGCTGACCTGAAATAATCAGTTTAATTCACTGACTACAATTAATCCCTATGTTCCTTTAATAAATCATTTAGCTGTAAAGGTTAAACATGTTTTGATAAGAGAAATGTATATATCTAAAACATTTAAGATTTTTTTATTTCATAAAAATAAGTTTTATATGCTGTTATATGTTTAATTACATTCCAGTTACCACCCTAATGCAACTGGACACAAATCATGAGCAAAGACTTAATTACATACGCAGGCAATATATCATTCACCATTTTCTAATATACTAAAAACGTACAATTAATAAGACTCGGAAAATATTAAGCTAAACAACTGCTTAAATAAATATGGTTATATGGTTAAATAAATATACCCTCCAAAATAACAAAAAAGATGTACCGAATCTCAAGCAAAGGCTCCATCTAGTTGTGAATCAACATGTTTTAATGGACACACCGACCAGTAAGAACGCACCTTTCTTTAGAAAATAACTGAAATACCTCTGGAAAAGGCGATTTAAATCAAGGCTTTCCACTTGCCTTGATTTCAATCAGTCCACCCTGCTCAGAGTTGTGAAAAATTCATACCCCGAGAGCCATAGTGAAGCTGACCTTACCCCCAGTGTAGACACAGCAGGTCAACGGAAAAATTCTATCAAACCAGCTACCACTATCAGGGAGGGGGATTACCTAAAATCGATGGGAAAAAACCTGTCAACACAGGAAGCGACTATACTACAGCACTCCAACTGTGATGCCTATGGTGTAGAAAAGCCCTTGGACTGTAAGCCACATTCTGCCATCACAGTTACAATGACTTCTAGAATTAATAGAATTGCTCTGGAATTACACCCTTGCAACACTGCAGAAACTGGCCACAATACAATTTAAAGATTCACATTTTGCTAAAACTGGTCAAGCAGACAGCTATGTACAAGATTTAAGATCAAGCAAAATGCGGTCCATAAAACCTCAGAGAAAATAGCCAACAGATTATATATCTATATAAGAAAAAATACAGAAAAAAGTGGATATAAAATATTAAAATCACTCAGATATGTTCTTGCTATTTTTTAGCTGAGTTTTTAAAATTTGCAATCAAGCTGTTAATCATTTGTTCCACTATGTATGACTATAACCACTGCGGCCCAAACAGTATTCAATGAATTGTAGATCTAGTATAAAGAATCTAAAATAAATATATCAGAAAAAAGGGTCTTAATCTGGTCTCTAGAGCTCCTCCCTCAAATAACTCTACCTCTAGAAACAACATCTTAGTCTTGAGAAATGCAACTAAAATGTTTTATTTTTCTCTCAGTAAAATTGCACAAATAGATTCCCTTCTACACAGTGCCATGCAGCATATTTGGGAATACACAGCTGTAAAATCTGAATTTTACAACTAAACCATATGGCTGGTTGGAGTAAGAAAAGGATTTCTGCCATTAAACTGGGTAAAACATTTATAACCTGGACGGCGCAAAAATGGAGATGAACAAAACAAAAATATTTGGCTTTTCTTAAAATAATCACAGTCTGCATCTTAAGAGCACTGATAAATGTTGCTATGTATCCTCCCTGTGCAGATTTTAAGTAAACTGAGTTTTCAGTAGGATAAAGCAAAAACTCTGCAATGGTCGTTTAGGATGAAGTTTTTTTAAATAAAGTTCTGGGAAAGATCAAAGCTCCCTCAATATGGGAAGCACTCCACTGGATTTTAAGGCAAGTTGTTACCACTTCATCAGGCTATCCATCTCTCCAGCTGATCCGCTAGAAGAGAAAGAAACCCGCTGTCAAATCTACCTTCAAAACACTCTGCAACAAGTGCTTCTTGCAGTCTTAACTGAAGCTGGTGGGACAAGGAGCACACAAGGTGGGAACAACTCCACCCACAGGAACCACATGCAAGCAGCTCAAATACCCTGTCCTGAGGAGTTTACAGTGTAAAGAGTATTAAGAACAAAAATGCATTCACACTCACAACAGGAGAGAAGGAAGGTAATGAAAAAAAAAATGATTGAACTATGAGTTTTATCACTCAGCAATTCCACGATTCTTATTTAGACCTTTTTGGGAATGAATTATTTCAGGGGGGTTTCGTGCATGATTTCAGGGGGTTTTCTGTTCTTTAAGAACAGAAAAGATTACTTCACTCAGCATAACCATAACTTGGGTCTTATCTTAGTCATAGTGAGTGTATTCTTCACAGTATCAAGGAGAAACAGAAAATAAAGAGCTTGGGAGAACATATTCCTGGACTAGACTGGAAGAGCCTTCAAGGAGGACTGGAAGTTCTAGCTAGCTGCTGACATGAAATGTGGGTGAAGAGGACGACTTTCACATTGGAATAATATGGACAGAGTTCTTCTGCATTTCTTTTGCTATTATTACAGGTTTGTGCCTTAATAAAACACTTCATTTCACAGCCTCTCATTCTTCCAACAATGAATAGGTAATAATGTCTTCAGGTTAGTTAAATGGAAATAAGTATCACAAACCCTAAATCTGGGCTTTACTGAGGAGCAAGTAGGCTATAATGGGCTCTTAAGGAACTAACACAGCTTTAAAAACAAAAACAAAAAAAACACAGCACTGGAAAATGTGTTAAGAAAAACTATGAAATGAAAATATACACATTTTCATGTCAACTTCCATCCAATGAGTTCAACACACACAAACTTAAAACTTCACAACCATCCTGTGTTGTCTTCATGATTCCATTTTTGCAGGTGGGTAAACTGAGCCACAGAGGGGTGAAGTGACTACCCAAGTCTGTGGCAAACCTGGGAACAGAAGAAAAATCTTCTGAATTCCAGTCTTGTGCTTTAGCCACAAAATTGACTATAAAGAATTGGTTTCATGATAAAGTAAGATATGTTTACGGGTTTATTCCAGTCTGAAAGTCCTGCCCCAAAATGTAAGGGTAGGTCTTCACTACACGCCAGATCGGCAGGTAGTGATAGCTCTTTTAGTGATCGATTTCTCACGTCTCATTAAGACGCGAGAAATCGATCGCCCACAGCACCCAGTCAAATCCTGTAACTCCAGCTTGTCCTAAGGAGCAAGCTGGAGTGGACGGGGGAGCACACCGCCGACCGCTGCCGCCATGAGGATGTAGCTGAAGTTGCGCATCTTCAATTGGTCCCCCCCCCCCACCCCCGTGAAGACCAGCCCTAGGACTAGTAACATTCTATTCTTTGTACAATACTCAACACACCTGTCTTGAGTACCAATGACTACAAGACAGTTCTGAAAAACTAATGTAATTAAGAGGGCATGAGCAACAGACATAAAAATAGCAGTTTGTATATCTGCTGTAAAAAACCACTAGTCTTAGGCAAAGTCTACACTACAAACTGATATCGCATACAACTAGTGAGCAACATAGGTATACCAACCTAATCCCCAGTGTAAACGGCATTAACTCAATGGGAGGGCTTCTCCCATTGACATAGCTACTACCTCTTGCAGAGCTGGACTAAATATGCCAATCAGGAGAAGCTCTCCCCTCAGCGAAGCACTACAATGAGGCTGCTGCAGCATTTTAAGTATAGACCTACCCTAAAACGACCTATCTCCTGCCTAAACATCCTGCTTTTTAAATAGCAAGTTTCAAAAGAATGAGTCAGACATTTCTGAAGTTAAATAAACTACCAAACCCCTTGGTTTTGTGTGTAAGAGTTTTGCACTGTAGGTTATTTGGTAATAATAAAAATTGTTAGCTCTAAAAATAAGCAAAATTGTGTAAAGTAATAATACCGAAAATTCATCCTTAACCCACAGTCATGTGAGGATTTGGGGGGAGGGAGTGAGGTGGAAGTGCAAGATAGAGGAGGCTGGGCAAACCATCATGAGGTAAACAAAGAGCTGGCCATCACTTCTGAATTTCCTGGATTTTGTCTTTACTGTAATCATAACATTTTTAAAGGTCATTTTCTGTACGGATAAGCTAAAAAGGCAGTAACTAGTATGAGGTGGAACAGAGCTTTCATAACCACTTCTGTAAAAGTTAGCAAATACCAGGGGCATTATAAACACAAACTTTGCTTGTCTTCCCCAGATTATACATTATCAGCATGTATTTACACTAATTACTACAGCACCTGCACATAACCCCTCAGGAGCACAAAACACACATCTCCAACACTGCAAACTGATTTAGTCTCAGTTGTTCAAGTTTTATAGCATAAGCTAAAAAATAAACATGTTAAACAAAAGTTAAATTACAACCAGACCTGAATGGGGCTTCCATAAAAATACAGGGCCAGTCAGGTAAGAATCCAAACCCAGATTCCACTGGGGAATATGATATGGCCAAGGGAATTGCTAAAAGGAGCTGGTAGATATTAAAAAAGCAAGACCTTTCCAAAGGCTGATTTGATGCCATTTGTTGTTGTGAAGGGCTCCATTTCAATGGAAAGTGCTGCTCCTCCAGTCCTGCACATCCTCCCCCTCCCTTTCCTTCACTCACATCCAGTTCCAATTTCTCTCCTTGAAAAAAACAGCTGCTCTCTCACCAGGAGGGCCCCTCCATTTCACCAGCCAACACCACCCCAGAGGGTATTGCCTTGATCTTCTGCTTTATTATAAGCATTCATCATTTACTCAAATTAAGATGACTATGGGACAGATTGCTCTTTGGTGACAAGGGGGGGCGAGGGCTAGCCCCTTGAGTCAGTGGGCTGCAGGGACAGTCAGGGTATGCACACTACAACACAGAAGCCTTGATTTTTGTTTCACAGGATATAAAGCAAGATGGCTGCGTGCGTCCACACTCAAGATGTTAACATAGCTAGAGCAGAGAGGTTTTAAACCTGGTTCATTCTAGTCTATTCATAACAGATATTAAACAGCATTTGCAGATATTTCAGTACCAAATTTTTAGTTCTGAACTGAATTCAGACTCAAATGCACTCAGATCTGAAATGACAGCAGTTCCCTTTCTATACCCAGTTCCCAGCAGAGAGGTTTACATCAGGGATGGGCAAATGTTTTGGCCCGAGGACCACATCTGGGTGTGGAAATTGTATGCCTGGCCGGGGCAATGGGTTGGGATGCAGGAGGGAGTGTGGGGTGGGGTGGGGTGTGTAGGAAGGCATTCAGGGCAAGGGACTGGGGCAGAGCAGGGGGTGCAGGGGCTATGATGGAGCTCAGGAAAGGGAATTGGGGTGCAGGGAGGGGTGCAGAGTGCGGAAGGAGACAGGGCAGGGGTTTGGGGTGCAGGAGGGATGTGGCAGGGAGCTGAGATGCAGGAGAGGTGTGGTGGGGGCTCAGCGCAGGGGGTTGAGGTGCAGGATGGGTGAAGGGAAGGGACTCGGCAGGGAGTTGGGATGCAGGACTGGGTCAGGATGCAGGTGTGGCAGGGGGCTCAGAGCAGGAGCGGGGTGCAGGAAGGCTAGCAGATCGAGGGACATGATGGTTCCCCTCTATTCAACATTGGTAAGGCCTCATCTGGAGTACTGTGTCCAGTTTTGGGGCCCACACTATAAGAAGGATGTGGAAATATTGGAAAGAGTCCAGAGAAGGGCAACAAAAATTATTAGGGGCCTAGAGCGCATGACTTATGAGAAGAGGCTGAGAGAACTGGGATTGTTTAGTCTACAGAAGAGAAGACTGAGGGGAGATTTGATAGCTGCTTTCAACTACCTGAAAGGGGTTCTAAAGAGGATGGATCTAGACTGTTCTCAGGGGTACCAGAGGACAGAACAAGCAGTAATGGTCTCAAGTTACAGTGGGGGAGGTTTAGGTTGGATATTAGGAAAAACTTTTTCACTAGGAGGGTGGTGAAGCACTGGAATGGGTTACCTAGGGAGGTGGTGGAATCTCCTTCCTTAGAGGTTTTTATGGTCGGGCTTGATAAAGCCCTGGCTGGGATGATTTACTTGGGGATTGGTCCTGCTTTGAGCAGGAGGGTGAACTACATGACCTCCTGAGGTCCCTTCCAACCCTGATATTCTATGATTCTAAGGGTGAGGGGTGCAGCAGGGGTCAGAGTGCAGGAGGGATGAGGGGTGCAGTAGAAGTGCAGGGTATGGGCTCCAGGGACAGCATCGCCCACTGGGGCCCACATCAGAAAGGGCTGGAACGGCACAGGGCTCCATGCGCTGCCCTTGCCGCTCCTCCAGGTACCTCCCCTGAAGCTCCCATTGGCCACGGTTCCCCGTTCCTGGCCAACAGGAGCTGTGGGGGGCAGTGTCTGGAGGCAAGGGCAACACACAGAACCCTCTGCCCCCTTTTCCCCCAGCCCAGGGGCTGCAGGGACGTGGTGCCAGCCACAGTGCCAGCTGCTGCAGGGAGCAGCGCAGGGTTCGCAGTGCCACTGGGGAGGCGATACGCAGGGCAGATCCGAAGCCCTGAGGGACTGGATCCGGCCCGCAGTTTGCCCACCCCTGGTTTGCACTTTCCTGAAGTAATTTTCTTCATCAACAATAGCAATGAAAGTGAAGATTTGTTATTTAAACGTAAGTGACTAAACCCAGCAGCACAGCCCAGACCTGGACAGGACGTTACTCAGCAGCAAGCAACATCAGAGACAAGGGAAGACTGGGTGGGGAGTGTTGATATAGAGATGATCATTCACCTTCTTGTCCTCATGCAACCTACGGTTGCGAAAGAAGGTATTATGGGCAGCCTTTCAATGATCACATCCACATCTGACTCACTACCTTCCTCACAAAATAAGACAGCACCCAGGAAGCAGTGGAAGAAAAGCAGTATGGAAACCACAGACAATATCCAGCTCAAAAATAATTCACCCTCCTATCCCTGCAATAACAGCTCCCCTTTAGACTGCACTAGAATTAGAAAAGCCACACCCCCTGCACAAACCCTACCCTCACTCTGAAGGTACCACAACCCTGCCCCACCATGAGTGAACTTCAGACATTCCAGGCAACCCTAGCATCCTGTGAGGGGACTGGACTCCTCCTAAAAAAGCACACACCAATACACACACAGAGAAGCAGCAGGGCACAGTGGGGCAGCAGAGGAAAAAGGGGGTCCCTGTCACAGTAAAAAACTACACGAGTTCAAGGCAGACAGGAGAACGGGGGCAGAGACCCCTCTCCTTGACAGTCATTTCTGGTGAGAGGGAGAGGAGATGAACGCCCCCCTTCCAAACCAGTGAAGACAGACAGGAGTCTGTACGAAGAAGAGAGCAGATGCCCCTCCCACACTGAAAATGGATGTGGAAAGAATAAAATCAGTTTGCAGGAGGAAAAGAGCCCTACAGTTCTGTTTCTTCTCTCCCCCACTTCATTTAAGAGCACTAGCTTACACTGTCTGCCCCCCTTCCTATGCCTCTCACTGGGGAGATAGGCTCTGGGAGTGAAAACCACAGGGGTTGGGATCCCAAGCGAAGTAAGACAAAGCCCCCTCCTCCACTGAGAGGCCAACGGAAGATGGGGATTAGAAGATTTAGGCCTAGTAAGAGGCACAGGATGGGGAGGAATAGGCTTGACACACTTAGTCCTCAGTTTCAGCCAAGATGGTCAGGGGACAACCCTACACTCTGGGTGTCCCTAAGGCTTGGTCTACGCTAGGGGGAGGGGTCGACCTGAGATACGCAACTTCAGCTACATGAATAACATAGCTGAAGCCGGCACATCTTAGGCCGACTTACCTGCTGTCCTTGATGAGACGCGATAAATCGATCGCAAATGGTCGAACACATACAAGTCTCTGACTACCAGATGCCAGGACTGGATAACGGGACAGATTACTCAGTAATTGCCCTGTTCTGTTCATTCCCTCTGAAGCATTTGGAATCAGTCACTGTGAGAAGATAGGACACTGGGCTAGATTGAGTCAGGATGGCCATTCTGATGTTCTTAGGGGAACCACCGGAAAAGGGTGTGTGGGGAAAGGGCTGACAAAGGCTTCTGACTTCCCAACCCAGAAGTAAGACTAGGACCTGGTAAAGAAGATGACCAGCAACGCTGCCCCCCTCGAGTGAGAGGAAACAATAGCTTCCCCCAACCCTACAGTGGGAGGAGAACCTGGGAGAAAGGAGACTAGGGCCCTTACTCCACTGAGACGAGAGACAGGGAATTGGGGGGTGCAAGAGATTATGAGGAAGTGGGAGATGGGGTCTCAGACGAGGAGGGCTTGGGGATGTATCTGCTCCTCAGGCTCCCTATCTCAACTCTTCTCCCCCACCGCCTCGTGAGCTTCAGGAAGAAAGAGCTCCCTGCCAGGTACAAGGAACAAGGGAATCAGGGGCCTGGAAACAAAAGGTCTCCCTGAATTGGGGGAAGGACCCTCTTGATCCACTCTGCTCTCCCGACCCCCAGACCCTTGCCAATTTCCTTCTCATTGCGATGGGAAGGACCGAGGTTCTGGTGACCTCCTCTCCCCCCAATCCAAGCTCCCTCAAACCTGGGAGGGGGTACAATAGTGAAAGGGGCTCAGCTCTCTTGGGGGGAGGGATCAAGGAGAGAAGATAGGGGGCTAAAGAAGCCCGCTCTCCCCAGAAGGGGGCGCTCTGCTCTCTCGGGGGGGGGGAGAAGAGAGGATAGGTGGGGGGCCCCGCTCTCCCCAGAGGAAGGGGGCGCTCTGCTCTCTCGGGGGGGGGGGGGAGAGGATACGTGGGGGAGGGGCCCGCTCTCCCCAGAGGAAGGGGGCGCTCTGCTCTCTCGGGGGGGGGGGGAGAGGATACGTGGGGAGGGGGCCCCGCTCTCCCCAGAGGAAGGGGGCACTCTGCTCTCTCGGGGGGGGGGGAAGAGGATAGGTCGGGGGGGGCCCGCTCTCCCCAGAGGAAGGGGGCGCTCTGCTCTCTCGGGGGGGGGGGGAGAGGATAGGTGGGGGGGCCCCGCTCTCAGAGGAAGGGGGCGCTATGCTCTCTCGGGGGGGGGGGGAGAGGATAGGTGGTGGGAGGGCCCCGCTCTCCCCAGAGAAGGGGGCGCTCTGCTCTCTCCGGGGGGGGGGGGAGAGGATAGGTGGGGGGGTCCCGCTCTCCACAGAGGAATGGGGCGCTCTGCTCTCTCGGGGGGGGGGAAGGATAGTTGGGGGGGCCACTCTCCACAGAGGAAGGGGGCGCTCTGCTCTCTCGGGGGGGGGGAAGGATAGTTGGGGGGGGCCGCTCTCCACAGAGGAAGGGGGCGCTCTGCTCTCTCGGGGGGGGAGAGGATAGGTGGGGGGGCCCCGCTCTCCAGAGAGGAAGGGGGCGCTCTGCTCTCTCGGGGGGGAGGGTAGGTGGGGGGGCCCCGCTCTCCACAGAGGAAGGGGGCGCTCTGCTCTCTGGGGGGGGGGAGGGTAGATGGGGGGGGCCCCGCTCTCCACAGAGGAAGGGGGCGCTCTGCTCTCTCGGGGGGGAGGGTAGGTGGGGGGGTCCCGCTCTCCACAGAGGAATGGGGCGCTCTGCTCTCTCGGGGGGGGGGAAGGATAGTTGGGGGGGCCACTCTCCACAGAGGAAGGGGGCGCTCTGCTCTCTCGGGGGGGGGGGGAAGGATAGTTGGGGGGGCCACTCTCCACAGAGGAAGGGAGCGCTCTGCTCTCTTGGGGGGGGGGAGAGGATAGGTGGGGGGGCGCTCTCCACAGAGGAAGGGAGCGCTCTGCTCTCTCGGGGGGGGGGAAAGAGGATAGGTGGGGGGGGCCCGCTCTCCACAGAGGAAGGGGGCGCTCTGCTCTCTCGGGGGGGGAGGGTAGATGGGGGGGCCGCTCTCCACAGAGGAAGGGGGCGCTCTGCTCTCTCGGGGGGGGGGGGAGAGGATAGGTGGGGGGGGCCCCGCTCTCCACAGAGGAAGGGGGCGCTCTGCTCTCTGGGGGGGAGGGTAGGTGGGGGGGTCCCGCTCTCCACAGAGGAAGGGGGCGCTCTGCTCTCTCGGGGGGGGGAGAGGATAGGTGGGGGGGCCGCTCTCCACAGAGGAAGGGGGCGCTCTGCTCTCTCGGGGGGGGGGAGAGGATAGGTGGGGGGGGCGCTCTCCACAGAGGAAGGGGACGCTCTGCTCTCTGGGGGGGGGAGGGTAGATGGGGGGGGCCGCTCTCCACAGAGGAAGGGGGCGGTCTGCTCTCTCGGGGGGGGGGGGAAGAGGATAGGTGGGGGGGGCCGCTCTCCACAGAGGAAGGGGGCGCTCTGCTCTCTCGGGGGGGGGAGCGGGGTGGGGGGGGGGCTCCCCAAGGGAGGGGAAAGGCGGATGGGGGGCTCTGCGCCCCGCCCCCTCCGTGCCCCCGCCGCGGAAGGAGACTCTCCCCGGGTGCCTCCCCCGCCCCCTCGATGCCGTCTCCCTGGGGGGCCCGGTCTCCCCGCCCCACGCCCGGCCCCGAGGGGGGGTCACTCCCCCCACCGGCCCACTCGTTACCTGCCCAATGTGCTCACAAAGCAGCAGCAGCGGCGCCCACCACTGTCACGTGACGCGCCCCCCTCCCCCGGTGCAGCGCAACGCCGCGAGGCCTCTCCCCCGCCACGTGACCCGCCGAGCGCGCGCGCGCCGCCGAGCGCCGTTCCACGCGAGCCGGCGCGCCCGCTCTCCCCCCACGTGACGGGGGGGGCGACCGACAAAGACGCTCCCTCTGCACGTGACGGAGGCTTCCCAGAGAGGCGGGGAGCGGGAAAGGGAGTCGGCCCCGCCCGCGGAAGGGGCGGAGCTTAGCGCCTCAGAGAGCGGGGCTTCGCGCGCCAGGAGGGACAGGTACCAGCGCCCGTTCTAAGGCAGGGGGAGCTCGAGCCGCGGACTGGAAGGGAGCGGGGACCTCCCGGCTGGGGGAGGGGCTGTGGGGGAAGTGAGGGGGAGGGCCTGGAAGATAAGAAAGGGAGGGGGAGCTCTGAGGTAGGGGAGGGGCTGTAGGGGGAGGGGGAGGGGCTGGAAGATAAGAAAGGGAGGGGGAGCTCTGAGGTAGGGGAGGGGCTGTAGGGAGATGGGGAGGTCAGCACCGTGGAGTGGGGTGGGGTGAGGTGGGATGGGGGGCGGGAAAGGAGGGGGAGCTCTGAGGTAGGGGAGGGGCTGTAGGGAGATGGGGAGGTCAGCACCGTGGAGTGGGGTGGGGTGAGGTGGGATGGGGGGCGGGAAAGGAGGGGGAGCTCTGAGGTAGGGGAGGGGCTGTAGGGGAGGTGTAGGGAGGTCAGCATCCTGGGGGCGGGAAGAGACAGGGGAGCTCTGGGATGGGGAAAAGGCTGGGGGGGGGGGGGAGGGAGGTCAGCACCCTGGGATGGGATGGGGTGGGGGGTTTGGAGGGAGCTCTGGGACTGTAGGGGAAGGAGAGGACATGGGAGGGGGGTGGAAGAGAGAGGGTGTTCTGGAGCAGGCTCAGCCCGAAGTCCCCTCCCCCACTCGGAAACCTTTTTGGCCCCAGCCTAGAGCCCGCACCCCCCTCTCAAACCCCAGCTCCCTGCCCCAGCCTGGTGAAAATGGGTGAGGGAGAGCAAGTGATGGAAGAGGGAGATGGAGTGAGTGGGGCAGGGCTTCAGGGAAGGGGCGGGGTAGCAGGATCTACCTTAAATTCAAAAAGTGATCTTGTGCATCAAAAGGTTGGAGACCACTGCTGCGAAATAACACACAAATTGCTGTGTCTGTACTGGCACTTCACTCACTCACTGTGGTTTGTAGCACTGAGACTTCTGGGGGGTACATCCCATGGTTCTTTGCTCTGTATTAAACTAAGCCACTCTATGAATTCTTTCCCAGTGAATTATGAGAGAATTTGTCTGTCGTTTCTGGACACCTAGGGGGAATTGTAGGAAGGCTTTGGAGGACTAGCGGCACTCCAGGGGAGCTCGCCTGCACCTATGTCACGGAGTGCCCGGGCGATGGTCTGGAACCACTCCCTAGGAAGCCAGACCGGACTCCGGGTGAAGGGCCCCTTCTCCGTACACAGCCTGTTTCCCAGGCCAGGAGCTTCAGGGGTCCCCACTTCCACCTTCCTGGGTCTGTCCTCGGAGCATTCAGCACCTTCTGCCCCTCCGTGTGCTTCCCCCAGCAAGCCCGCCTGGGTGGGGTCCTGGGGGAGCCCATGGGTTCTGCACCCCAAATCCACAGTCAAACGTGACTCTCAGCCAGCCAGCAGAATAGACGGTTTATTTGAGATGTCAGGAACCATCCAACTCACAGCTTCTCAGTCCAAACAGGGTCCATCCAGTTAGGCCTTTCTGGGGTGTGCCAGGAGGTGAGACCCAGATTCTGGGCTCCTGCTTCTCCCCCAGGTTTATTCGATGACTTTCATCTGGTCCAACACAGACCATGCAGCGAAAGAGCGTGAGCCCTCCGCTGGATCCATCTCGGGCCAGAGAGCGAGTTTGCTTCTCTGCCTCTCCCAGCTCGACCCAGACCCAGACTGGCTCAAACCCCCTCTCTACTTCCTGCTCCTTTGTTCCTTTCCCCGGGCTTCAGGTGTCACCTGACCTCCCTCCCCCACCTGGGGTCAGGTTACAGTTTCCAGGGATGCACACCCAGCGAGGGGAGGGCGTTGCCTCCTTGCTTTTAGCATCAGCCCCTATCCCTTCACATAGACACTTAAGAAATGCATAGGGGAAACTGAGGCACACACACACACAGTACTCCCACTTCGTCACAACCTATCCCACAGAGAATCAACTTTCTAATGTCACAAAACCGAACACGCCCCACCCCATCTCCAAAGGCCGACCCTGCTCATTCTACCCCCCACTTCCTCCATCACTCGCTGTCCCCCATAGTCACTCTCACTCGTTTTCACTTGGCTGGAGAGGGTCCTTTTTCAAGCAGGTGTTCCGGTAGAAAACCAGACACCTGGCAACCCTATGCAGAGTAACCGTGGTATCAGTGGAAGAGTCACACTAACTCAAGTTTCAGCCTGATGAGCCATCCAGTTTGACAGAAAGCACCATCACATTCAAGCTAATGGTTTGTATGTGTGGACAGAACTTGAGTTGGGGCAACACTTGAGTTATAACTGTAGTTAACTTTGCTGTGAAAGACAAGCCTTTAAAAAGAATATAAGGTTTCCTTCCATACCTGACAGTAAATAGAGCTCTTTCTTCAGCAAAGGTAATGGAAGTTTGTGTTTACGGTGGTGAAGGGCCAAAATTCCCGTCTAGGTCCTGCAAGTGCTTTTTTTATTTAGGGAGAGGCTATTAATGGTGCATCCTTAACATACACTGGCCGCAACGTGTCACCAATAGAGAAGTGAGCCGACTAGCAGGCATTAACAATGTAGTGGATGAGGTGAAACAACAAAGATGGAGATGGTTGGGGCACGTGTTGAGAATGGATACTACCAGACATCCTCTCACTGCTCTTAGATGGACACCACAGGGAAAAAGAAGGAGAGGCAGACCGCTGGGAACGTGGCGAAGAACTATCGAAGGTGAAATGAAAAATATGGGAAAGATCTGGGATGAAATCTACTGGCTAGCCCAAGATAGAGTTGAATGGAGAAGAATGGTTGACGCCTTATGCTCCACGAGGAGCGAAGAGGATTAACTAGCTAACTATTAATGGTGCAATGTAGTTCCATTAGAAAGCTGTTTTTTGGGGAATGGAGGGTGCGCCAACACTTGTAACTTCAATAATGAATTTTCATGGTTTAAGTTGTTTAGAATTATGTCTCACTGACAACTGAAACCACCTCTGAATATTTACATTAAATTACATGCTTTGTTTGAAGGTTAAAAGACTTTCCTTTTGGAAATATTGGTGGAGCCTGATATTTCCTGATGTTCCTCACTCTACCACAAGCAGTCATGTTACCTCACAAAATTAAAACTATAGATAAATTTTGACTGTCTTGAGTAAGAGAAATTTAAAGATCAAGAGTGGAGAGGAAAATATTTAAGAAATTGCTTTTGTTTGAAAACTAGACATCATCCTCCATCAACAGAGAAAAATAAACATAACTGGAGAATTTCATTGTCAGCCTCTAAACCAGCCAGGACTAGTTTTCAGAAGAAAAAGGAAATATCACAATCTAGTTATTACTCCATCACCTGCATCGCTCTGAAAATACCCCTTTGGCCTAGGAGGAATGTGTACAAGTTCATTTTTCAGATGAAGTAACTAAGAATCAGCGTTAAAGTAACTTGCCAAAGTTACAGAGGGATATTGTGGCAGAGTAGGGAACAGGCCCCCTGATCTCAGGTGGTAGAAACCTCTTTTTTACACTCTGGGCCACACTGCCTCTTTTACAGATTGTTTTACATGTCTGTAATTAGGCCACCTGTAAATTACTTCCTTCGCCTTTGTAAAATGTCCAAAAACAAGGGAAATATGTCCGTATTTGTCCAGCTGGACATTGCTGCAGCACTTGATACTTTTGATCACCAAAATGTCTGCCTGCACACCAGCAATTTGCATGACCTGAAACCATTCAGTTCCTTCCTTCTAGACTGAATCCAGAGGTTCATAATGAGCAACTGTTTCTCCATTTCTAAATGCCTCCCCTTTGGAGTCTCACAAGGCTCACTTCTCTTCACCATGTTACTCAACGTGTACTGCTTTGCGAAGTTGTTTGGAGAGCTGCCGAGCAGCTTGTGGTATGTCTACGAGACACAGCTCTCTGCACCACAATAACTCCAACTCAGGAACCAATCCATGCAACAAACCTCGATGCCAACTCTGCCCACATATCTACACCAGCAACACCATCACAGGACCTAACCAGATCAACCATACCATCACTGGTTCATTCACCTGCACATCAACCAATGTCATATATGCCATTATATGCCACCAGTGTCCCTCTGCTATGTACATCGGCCAAACTGGACAGTCCCTACGAAAGGGGATGGATGCACACAGGTCAGATATTGGGAGTGGCAGTGTGCAAAGACCTGTGGGAGAGCGCTTCGACCTGCCTGGACACACAATTCCAGATTTAAGAGTCGCCATGCTGCAGCGAGGAAACTTCAAGTCCAGACTGCAAGGGGAGGCTGCAGTTCATTTGCAAATTTAACACAAACAATTTAGGATTGAACAAAGACCTACAGTGGCTTGCTAATTACAAACAGTTTCTCCTCTCTCCATGTTCACACCCCCCATTCAACTGCCAGAAGAATAACCCACCCTCCCTGATTGGAGATAAGAAGCTGGTTCAGCCTAATTGGACTAACCTTGTTACCTCCCACCTGGTTCTTGCCTACTTTTCTATACCTGCCTCTGGACACTTCCACTGCTTGCATCCGACGAAGTGGGTATTAGCCCACGAAAGCTTATGCTTCAAAACTTTATAGTTAGTCTTTAAGGTGCCACAGGACTTTGTTACCTCTGCTATTCCAGACTAACACGGCTACCTCTCTGAACCTTGAAATGAAACAGTGAGCAGGTAAATTTTCTTTTCTCAAGCCAGCCACTGATATTTTGTTTTGTTATTATAGAGGAGGGGAAATAATTATAGCACTAAAGAGTTTCACAAGCTCTGTGACACACTTCTCTGCACTCCCTAATCTGTGCTCAATTAATGAGTATTATTAGCATTCTTTAATTGTCATTTGGCAATCCCATGCTAACGAAGATGGCTATTTGCCATGCGATGCGCAGCAACACAGACCAACGTTTTATTAGAGGATGCTACAGTCAGAAGGTGGAGCCCCCATTCCTGTAATGATATGCAGACTGATTTAGGTTTTCATACAAGAGGTCAGACTATGAGCCTGAGGAGTGAGAGAAAAATAGAGGAGACCAAGCCCGAAAGCTTGGTGGGTTGTTTTTTTAAGCTGCACATGCAGTAAATACAAAGGAGGAAACCACAAAGACGTCATTGCCAAACCTTTCAAAAGAGATTTAAAAAATGATAGCAAAGATGTATATTATTGCTCATGCTGGGGATCCTTGCGTTCCATTCTGAAGCATCAGGTCTGTGTTGTTATTGGAAAGAGCATCCCAAACTAAATGGACCAGTGCACTGATCCTTTCTGGCAATTCCTGTGTTCTGACGTGCTGGAGTGTCTAGGTTAGCCTCCGTTGGCTCAGGACTGTTCCTTCATGTATCTTCCCCAGTGCTTTATAATTCAGAACTCGATTCAAAGGTCAGGTCAGCAAAGCAACATAATGGAAATAATAGATGTGTGCATCACATTCTGACCAGCTGGCTTTCAGGGATACCACCTTTTCCCTACATTTCACTTCTCTTAGGGCTGCATAGCCAACACAGCACAGTCCCATCCACAGACACTGTAACAATGATGTGTGATCAAAAAGAACCGCGATTGCCTTTTTGATTCCATGCTGTTTGTAAGAGTTTTGGGTAACTTACCAGGTGCAGTTGGAGGCACAAAGAAAAGTTTGGACATCAGTGATACAAGGCGGTTAGTATGTCAACAGATAATGATACCTTCCTGCACATTAATGGGGTCACTGATGCATGAACTGAGGCTGAAACTCCACACGGAAAGAGTTCAAGTTTAGACTAGGTCTTTAGGCTAGACTAGGTATGAGGTTAGCTGAAATGTTCTAAGAGTCATAGGTGGAAGTAAGGCACATTGGCCCAGATCCACACAAAAATATTTAGGTGCCTAACTCCCATTGCAATCAATCGAAGTTAGGAACCTAAATATTATTGTGGATCTGGGCCAGTATCTTTAACATGTGCTAAACTGCTTGAGCTTAAACCTTGGGGTGAAGTCCAGACTTGTCTACACTTAAAAAAAGTTTGCTGATAAAGCTGTACCAGCAAACATGCCTAGGGTAGAGGCAATTAATAGATTCATCCAGTTTAAGGCCAGAAGGGACGATTAGATCATCTAGTCTGACCTGTAAATCACAGGCCGTTAAATTTCACCCACTTAGCCCTCCATGGAGCCCAATAACTTCTGTTTAGCATCTTCCAGAAAGGCGGCCAGTTCCAGAGTGAAGACATCAGAAGACAAGAGAATCCCCCTCTGCCCTTGGTAGTTTTTTTCAATGGTTAATCACCTTCACTGCTAAAAATGTGTCTGTCTTCCAGTCTGAATTTGTCTGGCTTCAGCTTCCAGCCATCAGTCTTGTCCTGTCTTTCTCTGCTAGATTAAAGAGCCCTTTATAGCCAGTATTTTCTCCTTGTGAAGGCACTTTCACAATGCAATCAAGTTCCCTCTCATTCTTCTTTTTAGTAAACTAAATAGATGCATCTCTAAGTCTCTCCCTGTAAGGTATTTTCTACAGACCCCAAATCATGTGTCTCTTTGATGCACCCTCTGCAGTATTTTGACATTTTAATACTATGGACACCAGTCTGACCAATGCCTTATACAGAAGTAAAATCACCCCTCTACTCCTAAAAAAAACCTAGGAGTCTGGTGGCACCTTAAAGACTAACCAATTTATTTGGGCATAAGCTTTCGTGGGTAAAAAAACCACTTCTTCAAATGCATGGAGTGAAAATTACAAATGCAAGCATGTCACACAGCGGAAGGCAGCAGCTGATTGACAATGCCCAGCAAATCTACATGCCAGTTTAGGACAGGAAGTGAAGCAGAATTCTCTCTGTTACTGAAATGGCAGAGGGATGCACCTAGGGTTTCCAGCATTCGGCTCGGACAGCCCTGCTCTTGTGTAAAGTGCCACAAAGTCCATAGGGTGCGTCTATACAGCATGGGAAACCCAGGTCTGTGGGAGCTGGGCAAGTGGAGTCAGTGTTTCCAAGGTTGTCTGAGAACAAACTCCTCTCTTCTCAGGGGGAACAGCTCCATTATCCGAGACAGATTTTCTCAGTCCATATTTTACTCTGGGCTGTATTTAAACTTTCACCTGCTCTCCCTTCCCAGCAGAGAGTGGAGTGGACCACTGCATGGGAGCCAAGAGCCCCTCAAATGCAACAAGCAGCTCCATAGGTGTTACATCAAGATCAGCTGGGAAATGCACACAACCACTCAGGAAATGTGGAACTGGATCCAAGCAGAGCAAACTAAATGGTATCACTAGCCCAAGGGTTGGCAGCCTTTCAGAAGTGGTGTGCCGAGTCTTCATTGATTCACTCTCATTGAAGGTTTCGCATGCCATTTTAATGTTTCTAAAAAGTCTCTTTCTATAAATCTTTAATATAGAACTAAACTATTGTTGTATGTAAAGTAAAGAAGGTTTTTAAAAATGTTTAAGCAGCTTCCTTTGAAATTAAAATGCAGAGCCTCCAAGACAGTGGCCAGGATCTGGGCAGTGTGAGTGCCACTGAAAATCAGCTCACATGCTGCCTTTGGCACCCTTGCCTTAGATTGCCTACCCCGGAGCTAGCATCTTGGAGTGGTCAGCTTTTTTCATGTACGAGGCCCCTAGGCACAGTTCCAATGTGATTTTTTGCTTTGCAATAGCAGCACCAACTGACAGAGACAAGACACCACATTACATTCAACAATATGCCGGAGCTGGAAAATGCAAAACACAAGCAACACTCATACTTTAGAGGCAGCCCTGCCGTACCTGGCCTAGGAGCTGTAGGGAGGCAAAGGACTCAGCACTGGGAGGAAGCAAACTAACTATGGGCACTGACACTGGGTTTGTCCCTTCAAAGCACAATACAGATGTTCTAGGTTCTTGGACTTCATCGCCGTGGTATCAGAACTCCCACAGGTGAAAGGAACAGTACTCTCCCTCTGCCTTCCCTGGCAGCAATGGTTCAGTGGGGGTTTATGGAAGGGAAGTGTCACCATGGCAGGAAAGCAGGTGGGTAGCAGTCACAGCTGGGATCTCTATCGTGTAGGCCTATCTCCTTCAGAATTTTTATCTGGGCTCACAAGCCTCCCCTGTTGGTCATTTTATTGTCCCAGTGCAGCACAGTCCCAACAGGAAGAGAGAGGGTCTCTGGAAACTGGGGCCCAGTCGATACAGCACTTTGGACCACACACACAGAGTCAAGACCATGACTGAAGTGGAGTCTGTTCAAGGGGAGCCAGTGCAGAGGACAGTCTCAGTGCAAGCGATTCCTGGGCCCCTGTGTTGCTGAGTCCACAAGCAGCTGTGTTCTGAACTAGCAAGAGCTTCTTCGAGAGACAGGGCTTAGTTCCTATATATTAAACCTTGTGCAGAACAAATGTCTCCTAATTCACCTGGGAGACCCCTTCCCCAGAGTTGGTGGGGACTGATGGGCTCTGCAAGGAACCGCATCCCACCCTCCTCAGCCAGGAGTGGTCTCAAATCTTTTGGGATGGAGAAAAGACAAACGTGCCTGTAGAGCGGTTAAAACAAAACACTTCGCTGTGATCAGGGAAACAGAATGAGAAATCGACTGCCATGGGCATGTAGAGGCAAAATGTCTCCTATACACACACAAATAATGAGTGTGCTCAATAGTATCTAGTGGCACAAGCTAGCCTGGGAGTGGTGTGCCAGACCTGCCAGAGATCCTAAGGGCCCTATATTACATTCTTACCATCAACCTGAAGACGTCTCTAGAGGTACTGAAGCCAAAACAGCAGTTAAATGGAGTATGCCTGCCTCAAGAGGGTGGGACAGCAGTAGCATAGCTACGTCATGTTTATGAAGGGCTTTGAGACCCTCCGATAAGACAGCATGGAAGTATTATTGCCTTTAGGACAATTTCCTTGTGAAACAGAGACTGCTCGGGCCACACAGGGCATGGGATAGATTCTGGCTGGGAAGAGGGGACAAGAGAACTGCTCCATAGATTATGTTCTTCACTATACAGTCAATTGCCACAAGCTGTTCAGATTTATTTCCCCTTGAACAAATCAGGCCAGCAAGGAAGCCTCATGCCAGTTTAAAAGGGGCATGGCCAAGACAGTAGGTCTGAAGTTAGATTCTCAGTTCGGCACTGAGAGCTATTAGGCATTTACGCGAGGCTATATATGGCAGTTAGGCACTACTTCCGTCTCCTAGCAGGTTGTTAAAATAGCTAAGCATGGTTGCCCCTGGGTTTATGTGCAATGGTGGGGTTAAATAGTAAAGGACACCACTAACCAACACTATACAAATACATTTTATTTAGAGATATCCATATTAAGATGCACAAATACTTTTGTTCACCAATTTCAGTTCACACAACTTCAAGTAGTGGAAAAAACAAACTGCAGTTAGTTACAATTATTCTATACAACAGGGCAGTAGTAAAAGATCCATTTGTCAGACTACAGAATGGTTAACACTCAGATGAGAATGTACAGATTGATGTATTAAAAAAGTGCACTGGTCATTGCCACATACACTAACATGCTTTTCCCAAGAGCAACATCTGTCTGGCATGTGGACACAGTAACCCGGTTAGTGTGAGCTTGAAAATTAACCTCAATTTGATTTGGAAATGAATCTTAACAAATCTCCCTAAATCAGGCATTGTTTTACTCCTTGATCGATACAAGGAAGTCATCTTGCAAACCAAACTTCATTGCACTGTCCATATGATCAGGCAACACACGGATAACCTAAAGCAGTCACAGTTACAGCTCATCTTAACTGCTCTCCTCTTACATTCTGAAGCGAAGTCCATAACACGCAATGGCATTTAGGAAGCTGATGTGGGACAGTCACCAAATCTTTGCAGCCACTTTGAATTCTTCCACACAAGAAAAAAACCCTCATCCAGCAAAAAATATGCAAGCAAGCCAGCTGGGATCACACGTTGCTGGATTCATATTTTTGCGATCCCACATTAAAGTAGAGAAAGACAGTGGTGCTGGATCTGTAGAGTAATTGCAGTGGGTTTAAAATTAATCAAAACACATGGAACCTTAACTTAAACCATCTCCTTAACACAAGGAGAGCGCAGCAGGTTCCATTTGTTATTGATGTCCCCTTGTTTACATTCTAACAGGGAGATAGCACTGCATGCTGCTCAAGAAAGACCGCAAGGACTGCTCTACGGATGTGAACACTGAATAGCAAGAATCACATATTAAATCAGTCTACAGTTAAACTCCTTGCATTGAAGACACAAAGTGAAACAGATTGACCTTTACATTATACTTAAGGAAATCCAAGAGGCACATTTTGCATTGATCAAAAATAACCTTGATATACATTGCAACATTCAATGACTTTGGAATCTGAGATATGAACTTCCAGTGGAAGTGATTTAAACAAAATTCAGGAACTCTGTTCTTATACCATTAAGAAGATTTTAAACTGCTCCCTCATCTACTTGAATGAGAGGTACCTTTCTAGTGCTCTGCATACAAAGTCTGGTTTCCCCCCTAAGATTTGTTTTCTTCTGCACACAATGGAAACACGCAGCCTCAATGCCTCACGGGGTAGGTCCCAAAAGCATGTCTGGAGAGTGGAGGGTGGGAATCAGTAGAGATTGTAAATATGCAGTGATCCCCAGAACAAGAAGGTGGAAAGTAAAAACAACCAGATTAGATAGCAGTGCAGGAATCAATTTGTTTACAGAGCAGGAACGAATGGGAAGCACAGCCCTCCAGATCAGAGGAGGAGACCAATTTAGGGAAATATCTAGGGCTGGGTAAGAGAGAGAGGAAGAGAAAGGTGGGAATCAAACTGTAGAAATTCTGATCCAGCAAAGTACATAAGGGCTTGAAATATGTGCTTAAGTCTCATCAGCTTCAGCAGGGCATAAGCACATGCTGGGCCGGTGTTTTGCTGAACAGAAGCCCAAGATAGCAAGCCATGATGGAACACGCTGGAGTCCACCGAAGAGTGACTGGGACAAAAGGCTGAATGATGGAGACAAAACTCGTGGAAGAACAAGAGGGACACAGCCTGCTGAAGGCTGTTTTGTGAGCAGGAAAACTGAGCTAGGGGACCAGCCCCCGCTGCTTTCTGTGAAGCCCTGGGGAAGCAGCAAGTCCCACCTGGAATTCTACATCCCCTGCACCCACAGGTAATGCAGGATCAATAAGCAGAGCCACAAACAAGGGCCCATCATCCAATAGGGGGAAGAGGGCTGCCCTCCGCACCCAAAAACTGAAGCCGTTTCCTTTGAGAAACGAAGCTCAAGTGCAGTAGGAGCCTGGGAGGCTAATGACAATCCAGGAAGAAACTGGTGCTTCCCACACTATCTTCACACGGCATCTCTGAAGATAGAAGACCAGCCGGTTTCCACAGGCACACTCTAGGCGTTGTAATCGACTGTCAGATAAAGGAGGATGAAGATCTGCGGCCGAACCCCAAGGCCTCCATTGTTCAAGTGTATTAAAATAGCTGCTTGTCTCCTAAAGTAACAGGACTGTGGAATGCCCCTTGGACAAACTGTGTGCAATACGTGTCTGCCACTTAACCCTACGGTCCCAGCAGCAGTGTCCCCCCCACTCCCCATACACACACATTCATTACTGGAAGAAATTGCCCCCCCCCCTTTTAGGTTATTCTAGCCATTACAGTTGTGAAGAAAGCTCTGTGCTGTAGCCAGAAGGAACCAGCAATCAGCCTTGAACAGGAAGTGTGATGTACCCTCAATATGCCAGTGGGGTGTTAACTCTGAAATGGAAGGACAACATTGTTCGCTGTTTAACTGCTGTCAGATTGCAGGCAGTGGACCATCACTTCCCACCTTACTGACCACGGCTTTAGGGAATTTCAGCTTCTGTAGAGGTTGCCAAAAAGCAGGAATTGTCATTTTACATGCAGCTAAGTAGAAACAGGTTTACGACACAGCACAGAGTGGTCTTTCTACCCAGGGGCTACCAGTATTTTTGGACAACTGTCAGTACAAAAACTATCTGAATATTTTTCAGACCAGCCAAAAGCTTGGAATTCATTCTTAAAGGTGAACTGGAAAGAACGGAGAAAAAGTTAAACTGCTAAAGATTACAAACCAGAAAACAAGTCAGATTTGGTCTGCTCAGTAGGATCCAAGAAGGGTAAGTGGGGCTAAGCACTACACTAAATAAGATCTCTAGGTTACTCCATTTTAGGTATGTGCACCTTCTATCCGGAGACTGATGACCATACATTGACATAGCTGTGTTGGTTTTGTAGGGCTAACAGAAGAGAGAGAATGACTGAATCTATTCCTCCAGCTCAATAGAAATTTTGTGCTCAAGTTCCAACCAGAGACTCCTTTACAAACTCACTAAAGGCAGTGGGGATTAGTGATCCACAAGAAGACCAGCCTGAACTTCACAGCATATTGAATTTGCAGGATAGATAGAAAATTAATCTTTGTACTCAAATTCAGCACATGAAGTCACTGAGAAACAGAACCAACCCCACAAAGCCTTTTTCAAGTCACTTTTTCAGAGAAGAACAGCTGTTTACAGGATAACTTTCTAGACACTGAGCTGCATATACAAAGAGGTTGGTTTCTGCATGCAGTCTGCAAATTTCCATTGTTTAATCTGAAAATTGCATGGATACTTTTAAACATTTAGCCCTCAAGTTAAACACATGAACTACACAACATTTGAAAAACCTCAACTCCCTTAATTGTGTCGGTGCAAGTTTAAGATTCCGCACTGTATCAAAATAGTTGATGCTAAAAACTATACTGAGAATTTTTTTGTGCATGTGCGCACACAATAGCAACATATGCAAAAGAAACATTGGGTCCTGAATTTAAAACGGAAGCAGGCAAGTGACAGAAGTCTTGATATTTTCAATTCACTGGATGTTTAAGTCTATGAAGTGTAGTCTACTTGGAGAAACATTTTAAAGGAATTAGTTCACTTTAAGACATCCAAACCCCAAGCCACAACTTGTGATTCCCACATATTTTAAACATCCTGTGTAGTTTGTGCATCATATATATTAACACATACATCATAGGCAAGTGGGGAAGATCCAGCATCTTATGTACATATCAAACATGGAAGCACTGATGTCTGTGTAAGGACTCATCCCAGGACAAAAATCAGTGCATTTGATTTGTGTCTATCCTATATTCTTGAATGTCAAATGAAAAACGAATGTCAAATGAAAAACAAATGTCACAACTAACAATACAAACTTGTTGCAATGTCACTGTTTACATCTTAGAAAAAGACAATGATGAGTTTCTGTCAAATAACTTTACAAAGATCAAGGTACCATAAGAGAAAGGCACGTTAACCTCTGATTGGTCCTTTTCGTTATTTGGATGAATCAGTGATTTATATACCCTGAGACTGCAGGAGGCCATAATAGGAGAGGAAACCAGGTGAGCAGGTAAACAAAAAGTACAAGTTTAATGAGATTTAAGACTCAGCACCTGAAATTTCCCTAATTAAGGATATCTATAGAAAAGCAGATTCTAAAAATTATGTGCTATCTCCAAGAGAATTAGTTTTGAAACCAGAGAATCAGCATTTGAAGGGGGTACAGACAGGATACTGTACATGTCTCCAAGTGTTTTATTTCATTCCATTACTGTGGAAATTTGTATACGGTCAATACCATTACCCAGTTGGTCAGATGCAGCCTACATCTTAGCCAGACACAGCACTTGTTTTACATATGAATGGCCTGCAGGAACTACAGGTGCCAGCATGCAACTAGAAGAAGATGGTTGAAAAGTGGCTTCTGAAGGCCTCTGGATTCTAGGAACAAAACAGACCAGGTTCCACTCAGATACCTCTTAAAAAAACCCCAACCAACCCCGCAGTGTTTTCAAGTATCCAATAGAAGATTTTAAAGTATCCAATCCATGATGAACTTGATGAGGAGACCCAGTACACATGAAGCTACAAAGATTATCTAATTCCCAAGCAATACGTTCCAGCACATGGGAAACAGCCAGAATAGATTCCACATAAAGGGACAATATCAACCTTTTTTTTTTTTTTAAACTAACAAAAAAAAGTTTCTCCTTTAAATAGAACATCTGGGTGGTTTCAGAGCAAACACCGAACCTGCCCTCCTTTCTGCACACGCTCCTGCCTGCCTCTATGCTGCTGCTTGCAGACCCAGAACAGCATGCCCAAACTGCCCCTAGAGCAGGGTGTGAATACCTTCCCCTTTCCCCAACTCTGCCCTAAGATTAGGACATGGGAGTGATGCAACTGACCGCCAACATCGCAGTGAAACCAGTCCACGAACTGCTGTAAAATCCACCATGACAATCCGAAAAAATAAATACATTGATCTTTCTGTTTTAGGAGGCCCTGCAGTTACTTTTGACAATGCAGCGTTTTCAGACGGAGATGCAATTTAAAAGGAGTCACTCTCAAAGCTTCTTCGACTCCGCTGCAAAGATGGGCACCCAAAAAATACAAGTCTTCTCTGGGACTTTGCAGCTACAAACGTCTCACAAAAGCAGCACCTCCAGGAGCAAAGTTTAGGTGGAAGTGACTCACTCCTGAAGATATGAATATTGCCAGTCAAGGATTATTATGATAGTGTATTTTTGCATTCACTTCAATGGGTGTTGAATTGGACCAGTCTTAAGTGGGTGTTTTAAATAGCTTAGAAATATAGAGGCTATCTATTTTTGGCACCACTGGAATTGGCCCAGGAGTAACACAAACTAGGAATCTCAATAAAACTTGAGCTTGGTCTGCGGCTCTCCTGAGCTGGGAGTGCTGACGTGGTAACACGCTCAGCCTCGGATGCGAGGCTGCTTGGTCTAACGTGGCCTCTAGCTCACTCAGAGCGATACTGCAGAGAACTGGGTCAAGCTTCCTTGGCTGACAGGAAAAACTGAGATGATGGACTAAGATTGGAGGGATTAATAGAAAAATGGCCTAGGGGAATCACATTGAATTTGATGGTGGAAAAAGCTGGACCGTTTAGGAAAAGGAAATGGAAATTGGTTCTCTCATGATCGCACTAGTTAGTTGCTGATGGGTTGCCACTCGGTACTCATGAATGGGCTACTATTGGGTCCATCACTGTTAAATAATTAATGTGCTTCTACATTAGAACAAATGCATAAAACAGTGCTTGAAAGATACCGTGCTTTGTATAGCAGCCATATGAAAAGTTCTGGATGATTAAACTACTTGAGACATTATAAAACAAATAGGATACCATGTTAATGTCAAATATCAGAAAAATATCTGTCTTATTGATCCTTCAGAACCTTCATTCCCTCAAAGCAACTGTAAGAAAAAAAGTCACTAGGGATATCGGACTTTGAACATGTGGAAAAATTAGCTAGTCTACAAAGTGAAAACACCACTGGGTTTCTGTACCCTATTTTAAAGCTATTGAAATTTTGTCAGAAAGCCAGATTCACCCCCAATGGGGTTTCTCTACTATTGCTCAAGAGATGGGAGCTGTGCCTTCACACCCACTTCTGTGGCTGGGCTCACACCCTCCCCATTGCGATGAAACTGTTGTACCAACAAACCAGTGACCCATATTTGGATCCCCGAGTGCCACTAGCCACCCCACCATATTTCAATTTTAAATCTAAAAGTGTGTGGTCAAGGCAGCATAGTGCAACTGGACAGGCAGATCAGAAACCAGGAAACTGAGGCTCTCTTCCTGTTTCTACTTCTGATTTACTGAGACGTGTGGCAAGTCGCTTCCCCTGCCAGCCTCAGTTTCCATAACTGCTCAAAGGATCAAAAGAAATACTTGACTTTGGAGATTCAGGATCACATCACAGTAAAACATCCCATCTTAAAGGGACAGCTACTTAAAACACTTGTCTGAAACTTTATCCTCTATTACTGTTAAAAGCAACACACGATTGGTAGGATAAAGAAAAGTATTTCCCAGTTTTCTTTTTGCACTGGACAGCACCCGGTATATTTCCATTTACCTTGTTTGTGTGGGCATATCATGTAAGGGAAAAGGTTTCCCCGCAAAACAGGAAACAGTCACCAATAGGACGACAAACACTGGCAGAAGGCTCAGGAGCAGGTGCAGTACTTGAAACTACACCATCTCCACGTTCTTCTCCCCTCACAATGAATCTGACTAATTTTAAATTGGTGTCCCCTTAACACCAACACATCTACACTGGACAATGCTCAAAATAATCTGAAGAGAACAATTTCCCCAAAGACGCAAAGCTACAAACAAACGAGTTTCAAATTAACAAGATTAACTATGGGGGGTGAGGGGGGGAGGTGTTAGATTTTGAGACCAAAAGGCTTCCTTCACCATTAAAAAGTGTAATTTAAAATGTTACTAAACATTGTGGACTCAACTTTAACACATCTCTGCTCTCAGAGATGTCACCTGGAGCTGAGTGCTCAGTGCCTTTACAAATCCGACCCCAAACGACAGGACCATCCTGGGAATAAAACACACCCCAACAGAATGCAGAAGAGAGTGATCTTAGACAGGATTTAAGACTATTCCTTCAGAGAGATGAAGCGTTGCCATATTTCATGTAGATTCAATATTTATTTTCCTTTGCATATTTCTGATAAGAATCAAATGCTATATCTCTGCCCTGCCAAACGTTTATTCATAAAAGAAACCCCAAAGCAACATGTTCCCATCATGGAACAGTGACTGGTACCAGTAGAAAAAAAAAATACTTAGACCCTTTACATTAGTTTAACAGAAGTTCTGAGAGAACTACTTCATTTACAGCCCTATAATTTAACGGCTACTACTTGTAAACTGTGTAATAAAACCATATTTAATGTTCAATTTTTGCTTTGATGCAGATTTTAAGCAACCAACTCACTAGCAGAAGTCTGGAATGCGGTAGTAAAGTTTCTTGGTTTGCAAAGTGATCAAGTCAGGCATTAGCTTAAGTAACCTATTCTTCAAATCCACGTGTGCATATGGAACAACCCTTTCCTTAACCCTGACGTGCAATCAGAGTGTGTGTGTGTGTGTGTGTGTGTGTGTGTGTGTGTGTGTGTGCGCGCTGCACTTCTACCATGTCTTTCGTCTGATAATCTCAAGTTAGAAAATTAAACCTCAGGCGCCATGCATGCTATTAACCCCATATGACAGATCAGCACAGTGAGGCCCAGAGACATGAAAAGGGCAACAGCAGCTCAAGCCAAGAAGAGAAACAAGGAGTCTAATGCTTAACCCTGTGTTATAGCCACAAGACCATCTTTTCTCACCAGAAATAAACAATCCCGCCGTGACTGAGCCTGTATTTTGTTCACTAAATGTATCCAGATTGTCATTCTGTACCCACAGCTCCTGGTGAAGCCCAAGGCAGGACTGAACAATAAGCTAGGCGCTCGGGGGGAGGGACAACAACAAAGTCTCCCACAAAATCCAAGTGACAGCCTATGCTTTTCTTAACATGATGAGTTGAACAGGAAGTCTAGCTACCTGGTAAGTTTCAAACCTGCTTAATTCAAAAATTAAGCCTACAGTCATTAGAGAAGAGGAAGACAACTGTATTTGCTAATAGCATCAACTAACTACATATGCCACCCTCCTTCCAAAGGCCAGGAGGGAAAGAGTATGAAAATATTAGCATAATATCCCCCTGCCCACCAACTGTAATAGCAGTAACTGGCTAGCAAAGACCATTCCTGCCAACGTTACTCACTCCTGGTGAGAGAAGTGCAAGAGGGGGAAAATCAAATTTCCAGCCTGGAAGAGGCGTGTGTCTTTAGGCAGACTCCAGGTACCTGAGTCCTGGCTCCTTCCCTGCCATCCAGCCCCAGCCACCCAGAAGACCTCCAGCTAGTCTGGAAATTAATCAGATTGAATTAAATTAGCCACCATGCAAATCTGCCTCCTCCTGGGATGCCATTCACATTAGTGCTCCAATAAGCCACACCCCACCATCGTAATAGCTGTCACTCACACAATACCCCCCGCTGCAGTGCGGGTGGCCTTGCAAACGGACACTCAGGGCAGAGAGAGATGGGGTAACGAGACCTGTCATTTTGCTCATGCGGTGCTGGGATGCCAGACTTGGTGCCTTTGCTACACTCTGGGCTAGATAAGATATTCCTGGTGGCGGCTCTGTCCCTGGGCTCCAATGAGTATGGTTTAAATTTCCTTTCCTTTATGCACACAGTGTCATTAGACTTGTACTTTAAAAAAAAAAAAATCCAGCCAGGCCCGAGCCAGGCTCTGCAGATAAAGTAATAGCTTATCTCATAAATATTTTTAATATTTTTAATTACAAGTAGTCCTCACTCCAGGTCACATAACCAACACAAAGTACCTGCACACACACAGCCCCTGGACTTTCACAGAAAGCCTGGCAGCAACCATTCTATAAGAAAGGAATCCTACCTCACAGCAAAGTAGGGGGCATATGGCTGAGTTAGCCTATACAGGGAAGAGTCATTTGGAGTAAATACAATAAAAAGGGATTTTAAAAAACCCTTCATATATAAAGGATCAAGTTAAAGCAAAATCTGGTTCAAAAAAAGATGTACAAAACTGTTGAAGACCAACAGAAAATGCTGCCAAAAATAACTTGCATTTAAACCAGAAAACAATGCCAGCACACAATTTCTTTGTTAAAAAAGGAAAGACAGTGGGAATCGGCGTAACGATGGGCATTTGGGAAGAGTTCTCATTAGCTCCAGAGACCAGCGTAATTTCCGTGGAGTCCTGATGGAAGGGGGCCTCCTGCCACAAAGAGTTTCGTTCCAGACGAGTCGTAGCAGTGGGTGTAAACAGCATTTGCGAAGAAGTTAATGTCAGAAAAGTAATTCCTCCAGGTTTCATCATGATTCTGTTAAAGGAAAATTCAGATCAGTATCACTGCAAAAATGAGCAAAAGACGAGAGGTTGTTTAACAAATGCAACATTTAGTCTCTATAGCCTGGAAAGGGATTTTCTGCATTAATGATCCCTGGGGTTTTTGCAGATAGGCTGGAAAGAACAGTTACTTACTTGTAACGTTGGTTCTTCGAGATGTGTTGCTCATGTCCATTCCCATATGTGTGTGTGCGTTCCGCGCATGCCCGGTACGGAAAGCTTTTCCCCAGCGGTACCCGTAGGGTCGGCAGGGGCGACCCCTGGAGTGGCGCCGATATGGCCATGCATATATGCCCCTGCCGACCCTCCCCCCGCTCAGTTCCTTCTTGCCGGTACTCCGACAGAGGGGAGGCGGGTGGGATTCGGAATGGACATGAGCAACACATCTCGAAGAACCAACGTTACAAGTAAGTAACTGTTCTTTCTTCTTCGAGTGCTTGCTCATGTCCATTCCCATATGTGACTTACGAGCAGTCATCTCGGAGGAGGGTGAGGAGTACTATGAGTACCTGCTGACAGGATTGCTTGTCCCACAGCTGCGTCCTCCATTGACTGCTGCACGATGGCGTAGTGCGAAGTGAAGGTATGCACCGAAGACCACGTCGCTGCTCTACAGATGTCGGCGATCGGGACATGTGCCAGGAACGCTGTGGACGCGGCCTGGGCTCTAGTGGAATGCGCCGTCAGAGCTGGCGGAGTAGCATCCGAGAGGCTATAAGACAATTTAATGCAAGACGTAATCCAGGCCGAAAGGCGCTGGGTAGAGATTGGTGACCCTTTCATTCTTTCTGCCACTGAAATAAAAAGTTGTGGAGATTTACGAAAACACTTGGTTCTCTCTATGTAAAAGGCTAATGCCCTCTTTACATCCAATGAATGAAGCATTCTTTCCCTGTTATCCGCATGGGGTTTGGGAAAAAACACCGGTAAGAACACTTCCTGGTTCAAATGAAAGGGTGAGACTACCTTGGGCAGAAAGGCCGGGTGTGGGCGCAACTGAACCTTATCTCTATGGAAGATCGTGTAGGGCGGTTCAGAAGTGAACGCCCTAATCTCAGAGACTCTTCGTGCCGAAGTAATTGCCACTAAGAACGCGGTCTTCCATGAGAGGTAGGACAGAGGGCAGGAAGACATGGGCTCGAACGGAGGCTTCATTAGGGCCGTCAGAACCAGATTGAGATCCCATGGGGGGGTTGGTTGACGTATGTGCGGATACAGCCTCTCCAAACCTTTAAGAAACCTGTTAACCAGAGGGTTACTAAAGACCGAAATATCATCGGCGCCCGGGTGGAACGCCGAAATAGCAGCCAAGTGTACCTTGACCGTGGAGAGCGCTAATCCTTGTTGTTTCAGCTCAAGGAGGTAGTCAAGGATGGTAGGGATTGGACAAGACAGGGGGTCCCCCCCCTTGTTCTGAACCCACATTGAGAAGCGCTTCCATTTGGCAGTATAGGTTCCCCTCGTGGAAGGTTTTCTGCTACCCAGGAGGACTTCCCTGACTGAATCTGAGCACTGAAGCTCTGCTGGTTTCAACCACGGATATACCACGCCGTGAGGTGGAGGGACTGTAGGTTGGGATGTAGCATCCTCCCGTGGTCTTGGGAGATCAGTGTTGGCGACAGGGGAAGTGTTATCGGTGTCGCCACACAGAGAGACAACAGGGTCGAGTACCAGTGCTGCCGAGGCCAGGCTGGCGCCACCAGTATAAGCGACGCTTTGTCCTGACGGGCCTTCGCCAGTACCTTGTGAACCAGGGGAAACGGGGGAAATGCATAAAGCAGGCCCCCCGTCCACAGAATGTGAAATGCGTCCCCTTCGGACCCCGGGCTGAGGTTGAGGAGGGAGCAAAACCTGTGGCACTTCCTGTTGGCCCTTGTGGCGAACAGGTCGAGATGGGGAAACCCCCACCTTTGGAAAATCGAGTGGGCCACATCGGGTCTGAGGGACCACTCGTGGCCCCGGAAGGAGCGGCTCAGGGAGTCCGCCAGCACATTCTGGTCTCCTGGAAGGTAAGCCGCTGTGAGGGAGATCCCCCTGGGGATGCAGAAATCCCAAAGGGCGAGGGCTTCCTTGCACAGGGGAGAGGAGCGAGCACCACCCTGTTTGTTTATATAGAACATCGCGGCCGTATTGTCTGTTAGGACCGTGATGTTCTTGCCCTTCAGGTCCAACTGAAAGGTCTGGCATGCCAGGCGAACTGCTCTGAGCTCTCGTACGTTTATGTGGAGAGACAACTCCTCCTGAGACCAGAGGCCCTGTGTCGTGTTCTTTTCTAGATGCGCCCCCCAACCGAGAGCCGACGCGTCTGTTACCAGCGTCGCAGATGGTTGGGGTTTGTGAAAGGGCACCCCACCGTTCAGAGATGTGGGTTGGAGCCACCAGAGAAGTGATTGTCTTACCTTTACTGGAAGAGTCACGACCAGGTCGAGGGGGTCCCTGCGTTGGTTGTACACCTTCGCGAACCAGGCTTGCAGAGGGCGTAGCCGTAGCCTCGCGAACGGCACCACGTAGGTGCATGCCGCCATGTGGCCCATTAGGACCATGCAGTTTCTTGCCGTGGTCATGGGGCCCCGAAGTAGCGGGGAAATAATGTCCGCTAAAGCCTTGGCTCGAGATGGAGGTAGGAAGGCTCTTGCACATCGAGAGTCCAGTATTACGCCAATAAACTCTATCCTCTGCGTAGGAATGAGAGTTGACTTTGGTATATTGAGGATAAGGCCCAGCTTTAGGAAGATGGCCTTGATGAACGTGATTTGTCTTAGGAGCAGGTGCCTCGACTTTGCTCTGATGAGCCAATCATCCAGGTAAGGGTACACATGGATGCCGTTCCGTCTGAGGAACGCTGCGACTACCGCCATGCATTTCGTGAATACCCTTGGTGCTGACGAAAGGCCGAACGGAAGGACCGTGAATTGGTAATGTCGGGAGCCTATCACGAACCTCAGGAATCGCCTGTGGCTCGGGATAATGGAGATGTGAAAGTAAGCGTCCTTTAAGTCGAGGGCGGCGAACCAGTCCCCTTGATCCATAGCAGGAATTATGACGGCTAAGGAGAGCATGCGAAACTTCAACTTCTTTATGTAGGAGTTGAGGCCTCGCAAGTCCAGGATGGGCCGGAGCCCTCCTTTGGCCTTCGGGATAAGGAAATAACGGGAATAGTAACCCTTGCCCCGAAATTCTTGAGGAACCTCCTCTATGGCACCCAAAGACAAGAGGGTATGGACCTCCTGATCTAGGAGTTGCTCGTGAGATGGGTCCCTGAAGAGGGACGGGCACGGGGGGTGGGTGGGAGGGAGAACAGAGAACTGGATAGAATATCCCACTTCTACCAGGCTGAGAACCCACTTGTCCGAGGTGATAGAGGACCATGCCTGGTAGAAATGGGATAGACGGTTCACAAACGGGAGGGAAGCTATGGGCTCGGAGGCTGGCTCGGCGTCCCCGGGCGCAGCTTCAAAAGTTCGGCCTGGGGCCAGGAGGGTGGTTATTCCCTGGCCCCTGAGGCTGGTGAGAGGAGGGGCGTTGTCGTCCTCTACTATTGCCTCTCCCGCCCCTTCGGGGTTGGTCCCTCCTATAAGGTGGTGCCTGATAGGGTCTGGCTGGCGGGGGCGGTGGAGCCCTAAAGGGTCTTCTTTGGCCCTGTGGTGTATGTAGCCCAAGGGAGCGGAGCATGGCCCTGGAGTCCTTCATGGACTGTAATTTCTTGTCCGTATCGATAGCAAATAACCCTTGCCTATCGAATGGCAAGTCCTGTATAGTTGCCTGCACAGGCGGGGGAATACCCGACACGTGTAACCAGGCCCCCCTGCGCATAGCTACTGCCGTGCCCAATTGGCGTGAGGCCGAGTCCGCTGCGTCTAATGCGGCCTGTAGGGCAGCTCTGGAAACCACCCTGCCCTCTTGCACTATGGCCTTGAAGTCGTGGGCCGATTCCTGGGGTAAGGTGCCCTCAAATTTGGTCATTGTAGACCAGGTGTTATAGGCGTACCGGCCCAGGGCGGCCTGCTGATTCGCAATGCGGAGCTGTAGGGCCGCCGACGAGTATACCTTCCTACCCCAGAGGTCCAATTTCTTCGAATCGTGTGACTTTGGGGTAGGTCCTGTCTGGCCCTGACGCTCTCTGTGGTTCACTGCGTCCGCGACCATGGAGCCGGGCGGTGGGTGCGTGAACAGGTACTCGTACCCCTCCCGTGGTGCGAAGTACCGGCGCTCCACTCCTTTAGCCGTAGGTGGAAGTGATGAGGGGGTCTGCCAGAGGGAGTCCATGGTGGACCTGACCTTGCGCATGAAGGGTAGCGCTATCTGAGGTGGTGAGTCGGATGAGAGGATGTCTACATTAGGATCTTCCTCATCCCCTTTGACTTCCTCAGGCTGGAGGTTGAGATTTTGCGCCACCCTTCTCAGCAGGTCCTGATGACCCCTAATGTCCATGGGTGGCAGGTTGTAAGAGGAGCCCGCCACTGCGTCGTCCGGGGACGATGAAGAGGAGCCAGGTTGGGGGTTCTCCATCTGAACATCCTCCCCTTGAATCTCCCTGATTGCAGACTGAGTGTCCGACGTACCAGGCAGAGGGTCAGCCACATGTTCCTCCGATTGAGGCCTAGCGATGGTGGCAGACACCGGACCTCTTGGCACCGAAGGCCAGGAGGCTACTGATGGAGGTCCCTGGGCCTGATGGTAGGTAAACGGGGTCCAAAACGGCCATTGGGGAGGGCCTTGCTCTACCACCACGGATGGCTGCCGGTGCCGTCGATGGGAGGAGTGACGGTGCCGCGAATGGTGGTGCCGGGAACTATGGCTACGGCGGGATCTGGACCGTGACGAGGAAGCATCCGACTCCGATGAATAGTCGGACTGCGACCAGGGCGGTGCGGTGCCCTCCGGCGCTATGCCCCGTGAGTACATTTCAGGCTTCCCGGGAAACCTCGGTGCCTGCGGTGCGGTGGGAGCCGGTGCGGGTATCGGCGGTGCCATCGAGGTTGCCGGTGCCGCTAGAGCCAAGCTTGCCGGTACCGAAGTCACCGGTGCTGGCGGAATGATGTGCGCGACGGTGCGGGTGACCGGTGCCGGGATGGCAAACTGCGGTGCCGTGTCGACCGCGGTGCCCATGAGGTCCACCGCCGCGTCGAACGCCTCTGGGGTCGAGGGCGGTTCCAGCTCCGGCACCTCGATTTCCCGAGAGGGCACTATCTCCGGGGAGATAGTGATAGGCTCCGGTGCCGCTATCGGTGCGCGCTCTGGACGGGGCCGTCTCACGTGCCCCGGAGCTGCTGGCACCACCGAGGGATCACCCGTGCCCTTGCGCACCGGGGAGCGCCCTCTAGATTTTTTAGAAGGGACCGGCGACTGAGACCGGTGCCTTCTAGATAAGGAGGAGGATCCGTGCCGTGGCGACCGGTGCCGAGGTGTCTTCGGGCCCTTCGGGGTCGCGGTGCCGCGCACCGACGCCGGTGCGCTGCTGGAGGCGGACGGCTCCGATGGTGGCTGGAGTGCCGACTCCATAAGGATTAACTTTAAACGGAAGTCTCTCTCCTTTTTAGTGCGCGGCTTAAAGCTCTTGCAGCTCGAGCACTTCTCGGTCTGATGGCCCTCTCCCAGGCACTTAAGGCAACGGGAGTGAGGGTCACTAATCGGCATGGGCTTGCCGCAAACTTTACAGGACTTGAACCCTGACGCCCCAGGCATAACCCGGCGTCAGAGATCTAACAACTACTTAACTACTATCTAACACTAAAGAACTCGAACAATAAGAACAATTAACCTAAATACCTAACTACTAGAGAACAAGATACCGCTCTGTGACAGAGGAGTAAGCTGTTCCAGCTACCGCCAAGGACGGAAAGAAGGAACTGAGCGGGGGGAGGGTCGGCAGGGGCATATATGCATGGCCATATCGGCGCCACTCCAGGGGTCGCCCCTGCCGACCCTACGGGTACCGCTGGGGAAAAGCTTTCCGTACCGGGCATGCGCGGAACGCACACACACATATGGGAATGGACATGAGCAAGCACTCGAAGAAGAACTAGGAGATACCAGGGACATCCCAGAGTCAGTCTGATGGCCCAAATTTCCTCAGAAAGAACACTGGGGTGGGGGGGAGGGGGAGAAAGTAAGTTTGGAAATCTCATTTAGAATCACTCAGACTTAATTCTTTAATAATTAGAAAAGAGTCTTATTTTGGACTGAATAATTTATATTATGGTAGCACCTAGGAATGAACCTCAGTTAAGGATCAGGAGTCTCCCCTCCCCATACTGATGATAGTCCCCCCACCCCTGCACAGTTAAAAAAAGGTAGATGAACTAATCAAACAGGAGCAAGTCTGAAAAACCTATACAACTCCACCAATGCTGTGTATTTCTGGTGTCCTAAAAAGTCATCTGGTTAGATGCACATTCTACTAAGAAACAGCATAGTCTGGTGTATACAGTGTTTACGCTGTATGTAAGGGTATAATACAGTTAGAGCATAATCTATTATTTGACAAGTATAAAACAGAGCATTTTTTCCAAAGCAGCAGTCTGTGTTGACTTGTTTCATTTTTTAAATTTCAGCTCTTGATTCCTCCTGAATGCAGATATCTAACCTAGGCCTCCGGGACTAAGTTTTCTAGACCACAAACAATAAGCCTAGTCTTCTCTGACCACAGAAGATCTACTTTAAGTGTGTGTAACTGATGTTACTGTACCAATGAGATCTATTTCTGAGATTTTAATGAGAACTAGAAAATAGAGTATGAAGTTTGTCCATTCAGTAGCAGTCATGTAGAAGTTTTGATAGAGATTATTTTGTCAAGATTGAGTAATTCAAAACTGCCTCACCATAGTTTGCTCAAGATTTCATAAAAAGATTACAAGTTGTAAGTGAGGGATAGTTATGAGCAACTGAAAAATAGGAGTTAGAATTAACATTTGAATCTTCAGTCTTACAAGTATGTGCTCCACTTCTCTTTACCATCCTTTCCCTCTCCCTGGTCTAGGATTGTACGTTCTTCAGGGTATAGAATGTATCTTATTTTAAAGAGAACTTAGATTTACATTGCAATACAATACATTGAAAGTGTCATTTGCTAAGAACTGCAACGAGTGAGAGAAATGTTTCCCACAGGTCGCTATTTCAGTCACCTAGTCAGTGTTTTAGTGACGCTCATTTGACATGCAGTGTTCCCCAAATTGTAGAATTAACTCATCTTCAAGCCCTGTAGCATCCCTGTATAGAAGAGCTTCAACAGCTGCAAGCTACTCACAAGCCAGCCTTTCCCAGTCGTCAACTTTAAAATTTCACTTCCTCCTAGCTTCTGTTTTTGTCCACGACAGGTGTGATTGGGCTTTTCGTCCAGGAACCTTTGGGCTCGGATGTCATAAAACAACAAGGAACCCTGCCCTGTTCCCACTGTTATAATGTGCTCATAAAAGCTCACTGACCGAATACCTGCAAAGAGAAAGGAATGTTACAATCCCATTGGAGAGGAGATGCATGCTCTGGCTGTGCAGTGGTGGGTAGCGCTGTGGGGTTATTTTTTGTGCGCGACAAGAATGCATTAATAGGCAGGTTATTTTGTTTCCCTTTAACTGTAAGACAGCACAGGTCAGTTCTACTTGTGTTACAGAAATCACAGCAGCTATTGCAAATATCTTCCCCTCTCCCCACCAAGGATCGGATCCAATTCTCATTTTTTATTTATATCAGAGTCACACGCCAAGGAGCCCCACTCACAGAGCAGGGCACCCTTGTGCCAGACAACACACAGAACCAAAAGATGGGCCCTGCTCTTACACTCATATAAGACGTGAACTAGAGAGGGGGGAACAGACAGGGGGAGCACAAGGAAAGAATACTGAAAGACCTTCATTTTAATGGGAGCAAGAGCAGACTCGTGAGGACTTTGAGGGCTATCATATGCGGATGTAGTCATTACTAGGAAGGAGACGGTCTGTCCTTTAAGACTCGTCTCCCCGTGTTCCAAACATCACTTCAGGGTGTTAACACTCAAAGAATTTTAGAACTAGTTTACACCACAGTTTCCATTTTTCGTACTTCACTCATCCTCAGCAATGTACACAGACTAGGTGTTTTGCTTCCCCAGTATTCACACACCGGCACAATGTTGGACTGTTCGGGGCATCGATGCAAGATGATGCTTCAATCCAAACAATCTTTAATTGAAGTTTCATTACATTAAACTAGATTATCTGAAAGGATTTTATTTTGCCTTTGAAAAAAATCTAGGTTTGTGAATTAAGAGTCATTTAAACTGATCTGCTTTGGGGAGAGAATTTACCCAAACAAAAGTATGTAGCATTACTGGGTTACTGAAGTCCAGTCATCGCTTTGCTATTTGCTGTATAAATACTTTGTTTTATAGATCCACACAGAAATCCCATAAATCAGTGAGGAACCAAAACCAACTTCTGCCACCTTCTTAATAAGATACAAAAAGTTTATGAAGCATTCTACAGTTTGTTTAAAATAAGATAAAGTTAAATATTCAAAAGTGAAAGTTCAGCACAAGTAATATGCCTGCTCCCATCCAGCTAGACCAAATTGCAGTTTAGCTTAATTCATTTTCAGCAAGTGGGATTAAAAACAGGAATTTGTGCAGTAATGGGAGAAAGGGGCTAGAAATTAAATATGTGGAGGAAGAGTCTATAGCTAAGGCAACTAAAACAATATGTCAGAGCAAGTTGTAGGCATGCGTTTTATGTGTTACAAAGATTTGGGTTTGGCAGTTCAGTGTGCAAGTGGTTTCGGACTCCCGATAATGCACCAGAAGCTAGCCCAGTCAGAAAGAGATCAATCATTCAGGCTAGAAAAATAGCCCAAAGGGTTGCCCTTTTACTTCTGTTACTCTGAAGCTGCTCCTGAAGAGCGATCCATCGGGGTGCTCAGCCCAGGAGAGTAGGTGATGGTGAATGCATGCAGAGGACAAAGTCTCCAAACCGATTCCTGCATTTTATAGCTTTTATTAATAAAGCTTTGGATCCTTCTCTAATCACAAGGTAACGAGTACCTCACGGATTCTCCCAGTTTACTAGGAGAATGTTTTAACGCACACTTTGGAAAATGGGACTTCAAATTGGTTCATAAGGGGAATATTCAGCAGCAAAGAGCTGTTGGCCAATATTTTCAAGCCTGGGTGCCTAAAAATTAAACCCATAATTAGTGTAAAATTTAACTCAATAAAAAATGCCTATTTTCAAAGGTGTTCGGCATCTACAAATCCCACTGAAGTCAGTTGGTGCTACAGATGTTTAGCATCTTTGAAAATAAGGCTACTTATCCAGGTGCCTGAATATGGATTTAGGCATTAACTTTCAAACCTGGGTACCTAAAGTTTTCTTCACTGTGTAGAACCCATTACAGTACAAAAGTTTACAGTTATACTATTTACATTTGGCTCAACTTAAATTTTGTAAGAACAAAATTTTATTACATTTAAACCCATTCTCTTACAGAGTTGAAACTCAGTAATGTAATACAGGGCATGAAGGGGACTAAACAGGGATTCATTCGCCACACCTACAAATGCAAGAAGTAAACAGAGTTACTGAAAAAAATCAATATATTTGTAATCTACTCCATTATTATTATTAACAAGTTTACAACATGTACGCTCCCTTTAAACGTGACAAAATCTAGAGAGAAACATTTTAATTAGAGCTGATTAAAGAGTGAGGTGATTGCCTCTCTCCCCTACCTTCAGAGACACGGTTTTAATCTGTTTTGTGTGGGGAATATTAATGCAAAGTTTCAGTTTACACATACAACAATTGATCTGGGAAGTTCACAGGAAAAGCCTTGATATTTACTAGCTGACTATTTTATTGCAGCCCTGTTACCTTTGTGGAAAGATCAACAATTTTAAAACGTCACTTTAAAGTTTCCTTACCACTGCCTCGTTCTCTGGAACAGACGGATTTAACATTGTGGGAAGGTTGCCTTGGATCCAGAAAGGAGACATGTGCCTGAGATCCTACTGCATACACTGACCACTCCTGACCATAGGCCAGACACACATTCTCCCTGCAGTATGGCAACTTGGTGGAAAGCAGCTGGAAATAAATGGAGAGAGAAGTTAACTCTGACAAATGTGGGGGAGGAGGGATGCAAGTGACTGAACAAAATCTAAACATCCTTGAAACCCTATTTGAGGAAACTACACTCATGCAGTAACATGGACCTGGAAACTCATCTGGAAGCAGGTAACTATTTGTTCTATAGGGCAAAGACTTGGAGAAGGGCAAGGAGAGCAGATAATGCCACTGGGTGGAAAAAAAACTGGAAATTATAGCTCTTGGAGAGCGTGGATGGGAGGGAGACAGGCATTTAGACCTTGTCCACATGTAGAAATTGTACTGGTTTACCTAAAGATTGTTTTTAAACAGGCGTAAACTGGTACAATTCCCTGTGTAGACACTCTTGCTACAACTTTGTTTAAATCTGTTTCTTACTAATTTAAGCTAAATTGAAATAAGCCTAGTTTAAACCGAACCAAGCAGCAACAGCCGTTTGCACCAGTCTAAACCAGTTTGAAAGTGCATTTTACCACCATGTCTACACTACAGAGTCTATTTTGGCATAGCCCCTTATTGTAGGTGCAGCGTTCACCAGCAGTTCAGCCAGCACAGTAATACCACCTCCCTGAACTACATTAGCTATATGGCAAAAGCCACACTTTGTCGACATAATTGCATTTGCCAGCACAGTTTTGTTGGCTAGGATTTTTTCCACACTCCTAGCCAACACAGCTATGCTGGTATAAGTTTTAAATGTAGATCAGACCTAAGTTAAACCAGTGCAACTTCCTCATTCTTAAACCCTTAGTATAACTAACATTAGAACAAGACAAGTGAAAGCTCCTAATCTGTCGAAGATTGGTAAGAAATGAGGAGCTTCCCCACCTCAAAAGGAAAATAAGTAGTCACATGTCCAGTGCTCTGACTTCATAAACATTGCCTTTGCTATGAAACTTTTCAACCTTCAAATCAAGGTTTTGGGCAAGTGTTTTACAGACACTGCTGGAGTCTATTCAGATGCATTCTAGGGAAACTGGTGTAATGTAGGAAGCAGCCTTCACTGACAGGTTAACTATTGAAATTTAGCATAAATACACGAGAGAGGCGCGCAACCTTTGATAGCGTGTGCTCTGCTTTCCAAAGGTGAAAGTACCCATCCAGGGACACAGCTCCTAGCTCCTAGAAGGAAAGAAACAGTTAGTTTCCATATGATGTATATTCTTACAAATGAATTTCAATGCAAAGCAGATGTTTAAAGGCTACTTTAGTGACTCGAGTTTAACATATAATGAATACTACCTGGAACTAGTGATGAATTTGTACAAGTTTTAATTGCACATTGATTTCAGACACAAGAGCATGAAAGATACAGTGGGGAAGGACCAGAAGTGAAATGGAAAACCTACAACCAAACAGTAGCTTAGCCAATATAAGAACCTTGTTCACTTGACTGAACAACCCTTAGAAAATGCACTACAAGTTAGCATTGGCAATTCTCAGCACCAGCACCTAAAACAATATGGGGCAATAAATATTAAGATAAGTTTTTGCATGTATGCATTTTAACAATCTAAGTCTTGCATCACAGTAGATAGAGTTTTAAAAGCAATATCCTCCTCCCTAACGATTGGTATTAATTAGTTTGGAAGATTCAGTTTCACATTTTTACAGTTTGACAAATACCAAAAACAAGCTCTGCCAACAAAAAATGTTGAGTTATCTAATGTTATGTCTTAGGAGTTAAAGCAGTTGGATGCTCATTAGCTGGCTATTGGGAGACATGCGCTATTGACGAGTGCACAGTGAGGGAATCTGTACACCAGTTAAGTTGGGGGGAAAGGATTACCACCAGTGAACATGGTCCAAACTGGTCTAGTATTTTGCCTATTGTATAGACCAGGGGTCTGCAACCCGCGGCTCCGGAGCCGCATGCGGCTCTTTCATCCCTCCGATGCGGCTCCCTGTGTGTTCTAATTTTAACCGGCCCGCAGACTGTTTTCTATGCGGCCCGCCAGCACTGTCCAACCAGTGCACGGAGCCGCAGCCAAAAGAGAGGGGCGGGGTCAATAAGAGGCGAGCGGCGGGGGGGGGGGGAGAAGAACGGAGGCGGAGCCGGGGCCGGGGCACGAGGCGAGGCGGAGCCGGCGGAGAAGTGTGAGTCGGGCCGGGGCCGGGGCAGGAGGCGAAGCGCGGCGGAGCCGGCGGATAAGAGCGAGCCTGGGCCGGGGCACGAGGCAAGGCAAGGCAAGCTGGGGGAGGGGGGGAGTGAAAGCACGGCCGGGGGGGGGGGGGGGGAGGAAGAAGAGCGAGAGCACGGCTGGAGGGGAGGGGGAGGGAAGAAGAGCGAGAGCACGGCTGGAGGGGAGGGGGAGGGAAGAAGAGCGAGAGCACGGCTGGAGGGGAGGGGGAGGGAAGAAGAGCGAGAGCACGGCTGGAGGGGAGGGGGAGGGAAGAAGAGCGAGAGCACGGCCGGAGCGGGGGGGAGGAAGGGGGGGAGCGGGGGGGGGGGAGGAAGGGGGGGGAAGAAGAGCGAGAGCACGGCCGGAGGGGGGGGAGGGAGGGAAGAAGAGCGAGAGCACGGCCGGAGGGGGGGGAGGGAGGGAAGAAGAGCGAGAGCACGGCCGGAGCGGGGGGGAGGAAGGGGGGGGGGGAGGAAGAAGAGCGAGAGCACGGCCGGAGGGGGGGGAGGGAGGGAAGAAGAGCGAGAGCACGGCTGGAGGGGAGGGGGAGGGAAGAAGAGGGTGGGGGAGGGAAGAAGGGGGAGGGAAGAAGAGAGTGTTATTTCATTTTAAATGTCAAAAGGGTTTTGTGGCTCCCAGTGTTTTCTTTACTGTGGGAAACGGGTCCAAATGGCTCTGAGTGGTAAAGGTTGCAGACCCCTGGTATAGACACATTCCATAGACTGAAGAGCTTGAAACCAGAAAACCCACAGGAAATCTCTTCCTTCCAGAAGAATATTTTATGTTTGCTCCAGTCCCTATCTGTGTGTTAATGGCAGAGACAGAAGAAGCAGACAGAGAACAGTATCAGAGAAGGGAGAAGACAAAAGAATCAGCAAGAATCAGTAAGCAAAATATACCGCAAATACAGGTTTGCTGTTAATTTATTAAAGTGATTCCAGTCTCATTTTGTATCCAATTTTACAAACGGAAAGCTTACAATTTTTCACTCCTCTCAGGTTCCCTGATTCTATCTTACTGACCTTGTTCTTATTGTTGAACGCCAGTGCTCGGACTTTACAGTTGTCTGGATTGGTGTTCTCTTTGGGGATATCCTTCAGTGCCCTATGAGTTATGTGAGCATAGACAGGGACCCGAGAGAGGTTGTGCCTGGCATCGCTTTTAGTCAGCACATCCTCAGTCACCTCCCAGAGACCCATCGAGCCATCCCGGGAACCTGAATAGAAAGGGCATAGCAGCATGTGTTAGGCAGACAAAATTGCCCTATTGAAGATGGAACTTCAGTCAAGCAAAACAGACATGGCCCTAACATGGGAAGAATGTGCAGTTTGTTTAATTTAGCTGAACACATTGTTGGTCCTTAAGGGCCAAAGACTAATAAAAGTATGATATTTGACAGCAGTCACATTTAGAAAGATCATTGGGCTCATTAAAACATGCCAATGGCTTTATACATTTTAAAGCAGCTAACTCAGTCGAGCTATTCTGAGATCTACAAGCAGTAAACAGGAGCAGCAAACTGGAACTATCTTCAGAGAACACAACCAGCAACAGCTTAGAGGTGGCTGGAACAGCAGGGTCTAGTCTACATAATTGCGCTGGTTTAACTAAAGGTGCATTTTCAAATTGGGTTAATTAAACCCGTGGAAATACCCTGGATGAACACTCAAGTAGGTTTAAACTTGACTTTCATTGGTCTAACTTGCAGTATATTTATAGGACAAGTGAAAGAATCAGTTTGAAACATACTGAAGTCTTCAAACAGTGCCTTGCATTGTTTTAACTAAGCCTGTTTTTAAACTGATTTTGGTTAAACCAGTGCATCTTGTGTCTTTAGACAAGCCCTGAATGTGTCCAGGAACTCAGATGGCAGGAGACTGAGGAAGCAGAACCTTCAGACTAGCAACTATTTTATTTCTATTCTATTGAGTCTACAGACACCAGTCAGCAAGAGCATCCTTCTTATGGTCTCTGATGACACTAGACCAGAGTGGATAAAATCCATTGTTTTGAAATAATAATAATCCATTTTGTAAAACAAAATTTATTTAAATTATACCAAGTTTTTCTCTTAAAACAACTAGCCTGCTTAAAATGAAGCATGAATTAAATACAAAATATGTTAAGGCCTAAACATATTATACTCTTAAAACATTTAAAAAAAATATGCTGAATCCATGAACCTCTATCAAAAAATTGCAGTTAAATGCTGCTTTTCTATATAGAGAAGCAGTCAGGTGAAAAACACCTAACCTTTGAGGTCAAGCTTTATAAGTAGGGCACAATAAGTTGTATACTGTATTAAGAGCTTGATCCTGTGTAGGACACAGGGGCTGTGCCACTGGGCGCAACAGACTGGCAAAGTCATCACAGGTCTTGGGACCCAGCCTAGGACTCCAGGAGACACCATTATAGAGCTCATCATGATCATCGCCTGAGCCCATCAGGATGGTGCCATATTCCTATTTTACACTTTCTCCTTACCGGAGATCAGATTGGCCAAGCTCTCAAAGGATGAATATCTCTGACTCCACCCCCCGTGGAAACTCTCTCTCCAGCTCCCGGAAAAAACACTGATCTGCCCACTAACTACCAAGCCCTTGCCTTCTTGGCACATCAAGTAAATGGCCTTGTCTTGTCTCCTTGCACTACAGGCAAACAGAAATCCATTAATTTCTTGACTGCCTCCCTCAGCATCTAAACCACTAAAATGCTGCAGTGCACAAGGCATGTGGGTTACACAAGCAGAAATCTTAGTTTGTTGTTCTTTCGTATTTCTGAGGGCAATGCAGGGAGGTGGCGGGGGGAGGGGAAGGGAGTTATGCAACAAGGAAGGACCAGCGTACACAACCAGAAAGGAGCAACAATACTGTCAAAGAAAGACACTGTGGGAAGAAGGGACAACATTCTCCAGAGTGCAGCCTGTAGCACTGATTTCAACACCTGGGAACTGGAGAAAGCCTGCCATGGCTGCAGGTTGTAAAACAGACCCTGTACAGGGATATTTTTCAATAAATTCCTGTAACTTTGGGTAAAAAAGGAACACATGCCAAATGTAAACAATGCAACAAAGAGATGCAAGGCCTGATTGTCAGAATGAAACATTATGAAAAATGCTCCTCAAAAGGGAATGACTGAAAAGGATATTGACATGTCTGAACAATATGGATCAGCTGATCAGTAAACTTATTTTTGCACCATTCTTACATCTGCCTATCATGTCTTACTATGCTAATAAACGAGAACTCTGATTATTGCCATGCATGTGCGTTTTGGGTGGATTACTGATGAATTTGAAAACATAATTGGTATGTTAATTTGTTGTGGGAATATTTATCAATTATGTTGTTACTATGATTGCTGGACTTCAGAGATTATTTTAATTGCACAATATAATCAAACATCCTAGGTGAAGATTTCCTGTTTAAATTTTTTTAAAAAAAGTTTAAGCAGTTTGGTATATTGCTAAAGATAAGCGTTTAGATAGATTTAGATAATCCTTACAATTTAATTATTTTCCCTACAAAACTGGGTTTAGAATAAATTATATAATTTAAATAGTGGTACAAACAGCTGCAGATGGAGGAATCCTTCATTTTACAACCTTTTTACTTTTTAAGACAGTGCACCAAGGAATACTCAGTGAGAGTGTAACTTGTGTTTACCATTTTGTTTTAGGGTCCATCTTAGACATTAAAGGTTATGGAGGTCCATCATCTGCAACTTCAGATGAACTGCTAGTGTTTCCGGCAGTGCTGCAACTCAACTACATCTCACAGTAAGTTACATGTATCAGAAAGACTTTCTTCATCATCAAGTAAATCTTATGGATGAGTTCGTGATCAAGAACGGCCAAACTCCATAGGTGAAAAAGTTGCTCGGTTATTAATGTAACAACTTCTTTTCTTTTTTTCCTTGTTGAGAACATGCATTTCAATTATTATGACCAGTCCCCCACCAGCAGAGCAGACACTGCTGGACACAGCGTACAACAAGAAAATTGAACTGTGTGCAACAAACCTTGACAGGAAAATTAAGTAAGTCTTGGTGGGTGAAGTAATGTGCACAATGATCCAGTAATGGGTGCTTGTGTACAACAGAAATGGGATTATTTCAGTGGTTCTCAACCAGGGATGTGTGTACCCTTGGGGGTATGCAAAGGTATTGGCTAGTTTTACCACAGGCTACATAAAAAGCACTACTAAGTCAATACACACTAAAGTGTACTACAGTGACTTGTTTATACTGCTCCCTGCACTGTACATTGAAATGCACGTACAATGTTTGTATTCCAATTGATTTATTTTATAATTCTATTGTAAAAAATGAGAAAGTAAGCAATTTGTCAGTCAGTGTGCTGTGACAATTTTGTACTTATGTCTGATTTTGTAAGCAAGTAGCTTTTAAGTGAGGTGAAAGTGTGGGGGGGGGGGAGGAGAAGAGAGGAGGTACACAAGACAACTCAGACTTCTGAAGAGGGTCCAATAGTCTGGAAAGGTGGGAGAACCACTTATCTTACAGAAGCAATTAATACAGCTGTTACTGCTGCTTCTATTAAGAATTCCGCTGTATGAGCACATCCTGATGTACCAAACTGAACAATGTGTCAAGTGCATAGCTTTGTCACAAACAATGCTGCAAACCTGGCCAAGATGACAACAAAACTAGAAGAAAATAAATGAGAACCTGAAACTTATAACATACTGGTGCAGTGCTCTTCTGATGCACCTATTACATACGACTCCAGAATAAAGGAAAACTTTGAAATTACAAAACATTTATGGGAACATCCATTATGCTTCAGCAGGAGGATACAAACTAATGTACAATGGAATTGAAGTAGTTGATCATTTTCAGTTATTTATTAAGAAGTGGTCTATTCTGATGACAATTTGTGAAGAAAATCATGACATCCTAGAGCTATCAGAGCCAAAGTAGTGCATACGTGACTAAAGAGAAATGTAGACGATATGCTGAAACTTATTTCGATAGTCTTGGACAAACTGCAGAAAGACTGCTGCTGTACCGATAAGGCTGCTGAAATTTGGAGAGAACTTCAAGGAGATACTGAAGAAAAAGATATCCAACAACAAAGTTGAAATGCAGGAAGTAAAAAAGCAGATGGATCAAGCATTTTCTCCATCTCATTTCCATACCAATATTCTCAACCCAGTGCACCAATGTAGGTGTCTAACTGCTGAAGATACTGCTGCTGTGACTTGGGCATCTAATAATCACCCACCAATAATAATGAGACACAAGGTAGGTGATGAAATATATTTTATTAGACCAACTTCTATCAGTTCTGAAGAAAATCCACACAGACAAGCTGTGTGTGGTTTGAAAGCTTGTTTCTCTTTTCAACAGAAGCAGGCCCAATAAAAGCTACTACCTCATCTACCTTGTCTTTGTAATATCCTGGGATCGACATGGCTACAACGAAAATAATGTCAGGGCGGGAGGTGAACCATTCAAAACAGTACTTCGTGATGTTTTAAATACAGTCACACTACTGAGTGGTAGAAGTCACTAGCTAAGCACCAGAGTTTGCTGAAGTGCTAAACCAGCTTTCGGCAGCAGCAGCCTCAGAAAGTCCAAATGAAGAAAATATTCTAATTCATAATTGAGAAATCGACTGAGAATTGAAAAAGCAAGAAAGACTGGAAGAGAGAGACAAGTTAGCTCAGAACAAGGAATGAGATGTACTAATTTTAAACATTTGAATGACATCTTAACTAATTTAACACTATCGTCCCGTGTTCAAGAGACGTAGGCAAGTAGAAACTTAAGCTCCAGTCACTTTCACTTCATGAAATTTAAAAATTTTTCAAGGTGATCTGAAGCAATCAGTTTAATTCACTGACTACAGTTAATCCCGCTGTTCCTTTAGCTGTAAATGTAGAACACGTTTTGATAAGAGAAGTTTAGGTATCCAAAACATTTAAGATTTATTTTTATAGAACAAAACAATTGTATATGGTGCTGGTGTGTTTAAATTCCAGTTACCATCCTAATGCAATTTGACAAATCAAAAAGTGAATTACTTAGTAGACAATATATGAGCCACCATTTTCTAACACACTAAAAATGTACAATTAATAAGAATCTAAAAATATTAAGCTATACAATTGCTTAAATAAATGTATTGCATTATAGTGCACCCTCCTAAGTAGCAAAAAGATGTACCAAATTAGCATAAAGGCTCTACTGACTTGGAAATTAACATCTTTTAATGATTATGCCAACCAATGAGAATGCACTTTCTTTAGAAAACAAGTACAAATGGAAAATCTGATTAAAATAGATTTAAAGAGGCTTTCCACTTGATAATTTAAATAATCATATAAACAGCTGATTTAAAAAGTCACTGATTTCAATTAGTTCACACTTACACTAAAGGAGCACAGTGAGTACAGATCTGGGAGCAAGGAACTGAGTCCTTATTCCCATCCCCGAGACCTAATCCCTCTGGGCCTTGGAAAACTCACTTTCATCTGTGCCTCAGTTTTGTCATCTGTGCCTCCAACTTCTTTGCCTATATAATATGTAGAATAAATCCTGCACAGTGTTCATATGTACGGCAGTGTACATTTTAAAGAAAATTATAACAGCATTAATGGCAAAGTATGGAATTTCAGTTTGTATGGAATGAAGTTTATAAATAAATTCAACAAAATTCAGTCCGTCCTTAAAATTGTCTTAGTACTTTTTTGTATTCTAAACTTGCAGGTGTTTTCCTTTTTTAAAACTGTGAAAGATCACAGTTTGGAAGAGTAGGGTGTGTTTTCAGGATTTCTGTGCCCTCTGTGAATATGTGATTTACAAAGAGCTCTGTTCATGTGGGTGTCCCTTTGAAGCAGGAAAGAGCAAGTAAGGATCAATACCCCTCGAAATTATAGCCTGTGGTACGCTTTCTTTTTTAAAGTATAAAATGGATTTTGAGTTATCCAGACATGGCAGTATCCTCACATGACATCACTGGCTCAACATATTTTTGTCTTTTACCATCAAATAAAACCCATCAGCTCCCACTAATGCTCATTCCTTACAATCACAATAAAGGGCTACCCAGTAACATTTTATGATACAAGTGTCCTACCACTCAATTTATACAGCCATGGCTTTTAAATGGAGCATAATCTTGTTTGTTATAGAGATTTAAAATTCAATAGCACCCGCATTCATTTCTAAACACCCTGATACGCTTTACAAAGAAGCTGTTCTTTTTATTACTGCTAACAGAGAAACGTGTCACTGTATCTTGCTAAACTGGTTAGCTCTGAAGCCAAGGGGAGAATTCCATTGGTCACCCTAGGCTTATAAGCATCATCTAGAGAATTATTCATCCTATTAGAAGCTCTTACCAAGGAAGAGCTTATTGTTTGCCTATAATGAGACTTATTCTTCCTTCAAAGAAGCTTTAGGTCAAAAGAGATTTATTTTTATGTCCATGAACTCTTTGAATAAGACACTCTACACATGTGGGTGAAGATTGACCCTTGCGTCTATCTGAACATCATCAAGAACAAGTGACACGGAAAGTCAACCCTCCAGCCTTTTCTGGAGCAGGGGTACAAAATGGCCTCCCCTGAGTGTTCACATGAGACACCAGAGGCTGGCAGGCCTCTCATCCCAAACTAGGGGAAGTGGCTGGCAATCTGATCTGACCTGCAGTTGGACCATTAGCTCCTTTCCCTCTCAGTGAAAGATGTTTAACCTGCCTCCCAGAAGGCGGTGTTAAATTTAGTCTTCAGTTTCTTGACCTACATAGAGGCATGTGGTAACTCCTCCCCCAGCTTTATTTCAAATATTTCTGCTTCTTGACTTAAATGGCAAAATATAATTGGTTTCATATTTGTAGGGTTTATTAATTCTCCTTTTGCATCGTTTTGTCCTTGGCACTTTCTGTACCGGGACCCAGACATAAACAAGCTCTCTGGAACATACTTGGCAAGCTGACTAAACTTTTAAATACCGTATTTATGATTGGATTTATTTGTTGCCTAAGTGACATGTCCAGACAGGAGAACCTGTATGCCTCATGGACATGCCAAAGAGTTAACCTGAAATTTCACATGGTACAAGTGATGTGGCAGGCTCTCTTCCCTTGAATGCACAACAATGAAGCTATGTGCAGTAACAAACAGGGTAAAACAATCATGTACTAGGTTCCTTGTTGCTCTGCTGATCCCTTCGCTCTCTCCACCAAGCGTCCTCAGTAATATCGGTTCTTTTCTCCAACTTTACTAGCTTGCTTTTCTTGAGACGCTTCCCACTGTGTGGACATTCTCCTCTCCCCTGCCCTCTCTCCCCCAATCTAGGCTCATTGAAGGCCGAGACAAATAGTAAAGGAAAGCTGGAATCAGCTAGAAAGAAGTGTGAAAGCAGGACCAGTCTCCTTGCAAGACCAACGCCATTCAGAGTTGACCCAGGATTGAAAATAAGCAGCTTTAAAAAGCATCACTGAGGCTGCAAGTAGTTCTGGGTGGAGCTGCACCCACAGTCGAGCCCAAATCTCCCTCTCTACATACAGAGGAATGGTACGAATGACTACAAAGAGATTGATTAAATGGTATTAAACCTTACCGACTAAAGGAGTGGAATCCAGTACTGCACCTCACTGTTCAGTGTTGAAGAGAACATATTCCTGGAGACTTTTCACCTCCACAATCAAGATTTGCTTTATTTTATTCAGTTTTCCAGTGACAACTTCTACAATAAGCATGGATATGCAGAAACTTTCCCGAGTGGAACATATTTTCTTCCCAATGCACACTAAGAACTAGGTTAGTGGGATTTAAAGGCACTCAGTATAACCACATGGATGTGGGGTTTTGGGGTTATTTTTAAAGCATGATTTAATGATTTCATTGCATGTAACGACTTCTGCTGCCTCTAAAGAGTTTAGATGCAGACCTGGTTGATACACCATCCACATGCAATTACACATTATACCATTTGGGCTCCAACTACAGTTCAGATTGAATCATGTCCATTCAGGGCTGTCATGGTTAGAGGTGCCCATGTTCTAATAAGGCTTTTTGTTGGTAGTGTGGACAATACAACAGTTCTACAGCCATGTTGTACTATCCACACTATGAACAAAAAGCATTAGAAAAAGGATGCTCCTTGCTATATCAGATATAATCATGGTAGCACAAAGCTATTTCAACTATTTGTTTCACAGGGTTTAAATTGGAAGCAGCATGAAAAACATTGTACTGCACTGTTCCTCCCTCAAATACATCTTCCCGGTACTCGGATCACCCCATCAGACAACATGTACTTATACAGTAGCACTTTACGGTCTTTCCTGAGGATGCAGACATTAAACAGAAGTGACAAAGAGTCCTTTGGCAAAGACTGACTAAAGTATTGAAGCATAAGCTTTCGTGGGCTAATACCCACTTTGTCGGATGCAAGCAGTGGAAGTGTCCAGGGACAGGTATAGAAAAGTAGGCAAGAACCAGGTTAGAGATAACAAGGTTAGTCCAATCAGGCTGAACCAGCTTGTTATCTCTAATCAGGGAGGATGAGGTATTCCTCTAGCAGCTGAACTGGAGGTGTGAACTCCGAGAGAGGAGAAGCTGCCCCTGTAATTAGCGAGCCATTCAAAATCTTTGTTCAATCCCAGATTGATGGCATCAAATTTGCAAATGAACTTCAGCTCTGCAATTTCTCATTGCAGTCTGGTCTTGAAGTTTTTTTGCTGCAAGATTCTGACCTTCAAATCTTTAAGTGTGTGTGCAGGGAGATTGAAGTGTTCTCCTACAGGTTTTTGTATATTGCCATTCCTGATATCTGATTTGTGTCCATTTATCCTTTTTTGTAGGGACTGTCCAGTTTGGCCAATGTACATAGCAGAGGGACATTGCTGGCACATAATGGCATATAGGACATTGGTAGATGTGCAAGTGAATGAACCAGTGATGGGTGTGGCTGATCTGGTTAAGTCCTTTGATGGTGGTGCTGGTGTAGATATGTGGGCAGAGTTGGCATCGAGGTTTGTTGCATGGATTGGTTCCTGAGTTGGAGTTATTATGGCATGGTGTTATCTCCAACCTGGTTCTTGCCTACTTATTTATACCTGCCCCTAGACACTTCCACTGCTTGCATCCGACGAAGTGGGTATTAGCCCACGAAAGCTTATGCTTCAGTACTTTAGTTAGTCTTTAAGGTGCCACAGGACTGTCACTTCTGCTATTCCAGACTAACATGGCTACCTCTCGGATACTAGACATTAAACAACCACTCTCTAAAGGGCTTATGTGAAGATAAACTTACCAGAAACAGCCATAGTATCACTGATCCAGGCAATAGAAAATATCCAGTCTTTGTGTCCATCCTGAAGAGAAAAAAGGACAAGTCAGCCTGTCAGATTTAGCAGTGTGTATATTTACATACCAACTGCTAGCAAATGCGCAGCTAGTTGTACAGTTTACCTTGAACAGGGAGTTTGACTTTTTGTACAGCAACAAAAGGAAAGGCCTATTTAAAAAATAATAATAATAGACAACTGTGATGGCAACACCACAAAATTTGCAAATTTGAGTTTATTACCTGAAACTGCTTTTAACTTACTTTTTGAAATGGATTTCAAATAGACAGTGGGCCTTTAACTTCAGTGGTGAGTAAAGAAGTCTCGTGATGAAGATTATAAACTTCATTCAGTTCCAAAATTTAAGTTTGAAGAATCAGGTGTTGCATTTAGATAGGTGCATCCCTTATTGCTGAAAAGCCATCACATTTCCTGTGTATTTTCTCATACACACATCACTACTATTGATGAAATCAATTGTGTTCTAAATTTTATATTAAGCAGCTATTAAAAATAGTTATGTATTTACAACCCAGGACACTGCACCTCTGGAAAAATAGATCAGACTGGAAATATGGGTGTTCCATACACAATAATTACCCATATAGTAAAACTAGGTAACTCAAGGGATGCCACTGTAGTCTGTTCACAGAGAACTGTGGGCCTGATGCTTTCTTTTGACATCAGTGGGAGTAATTCTGTGTAAGAGGTTGAATCGTAGTACTATGCAACTGAATAGCAAGTGACGTCCTATAAATCTTAGAAGTCAGGCTACTCTGCAGTTGGTTATTACCATAAAACAGTTGCCACAGACAATCTGACCTCAGCTGCTGTGACTCATTGATGCTCATGTGATGGTTCTGCCCAAGAACAAAGCTTTCAAAAAAAACAAAGCTGAAGGGAGTGTCTTCTTAAGAAACCTTTTAAAAAGGTCAAAGATTTTTGTTTTTTAAATGGAACATGGCACAGTTTACATCATATGCAGGCAAGAGCTACAGAGCTAGGACTAATCCACCATGTCCAATTCTGTCCTCAGAATCCATGTGCAAGGGCATGTCTTCACTACCACTTTAATTCGATCTTAACGACGTTAGGTCGAATTAAACGTGTACCTGTCTTCACATACATGCCCTTAAAGTCGATTTAAAGGGCCCTCAAAATCGAATTTGTAACTCCTGCCTGACGAGAGAAGTAAGGCTAAAATCGACTTCTCTACGTCTATTGTGAGGCAGTGAAGAGGCATCTGAAGTTAAGCCTCTGACCTCCGAGCAGCCCCGCCCACCTTAACAGCCCCCCCCTGCCTGACCCCCCGCCCGAGAGGCTGTTTGAGCAAGCGGGTCAGCTGCTTGATCAATTTCAGGTGAAATTGACTAGGCAGCTCACCGGCTCGCTCAAGCAGCCCGCCGGCTCCCCCCCCCCTCGGGCGGGGGGGTCCGGCGAGGGGGCTGTTCAGGTGGGGGGGGCCGCGGGGCTGCTCGGGTGGGGGGCGGGGGGGTCCAGCGCTGCTTGAGCAAGCTGGTGAGCTGCTTGGTCAATTTCAGGTGAAACTGACTAGGCAGCTGACCAGCTCGCTCAAGCAGCCCACCGGCTCCCCCCCCCTCGGGCGGGGGGTGTGTCTGTCGGGGGTGCTGTTCAGGTGGGCGGGGGGGGGCGGGGGCTGCTCGGGTGGGGGGGCGGGGGGTCCGGTGCAGGGCTGCTTGAGCGAGCCGGTCAGCTGCCTAGTCAGTTTCACCTGAAATTGACCAAGCAGCTCACAGGCTCGCTCAAGCAGCCCCGCGCTGGCTCTCCCCCCCTCGGGCTGGGGGGGGGTGGTCCGGCGGGGGTGCTGTTCAGGTGGGCGGGGGGGGCAGGGGCTGCTCGGGTGGGGGGCGGAGGGGTCTGGTGCGGGGCTGCTTGAGTGAGCCTGTCAGCTGCCTAGTCAGTTTCACCTGAAATTGACCAAGCAGCTCACCGGCTAGCTCAAGCAGCCCTTCGCTGGCTTCCCCCCCCCACTCGGGCAGGCGGGGGGGGTGTCCAGCGGGGGGGCTGTTCAGGCGGGCGGGGGGGGGGGGGTCCGCGGGGCTGCTTGGGTGGGTGGGGGGGTCTAGCATGCATTGCACTGTGGGCTACCTACCCACAGTGCAAATGCAGGCTATGTCGACCCCTGCAAAAGTTCTAGGACAGACAGTGTCGACGACTGTCGACCTGCTGTCCTGGTGGGGACACACTGATTCGATTTTCTAAAATCGAATTTAGAAAATCGAATTAAGGGAAATCGACCTAGTCCTGTAGTGAAGACATACCCCAAGTCACAGTGGCTTAGGGAAGAACTCATTGACCCCTAGCGTCATCTCACAATATCATGTTTATGCTAAACAGCCTGGTTTATGCCTCAGTTTACTGTGTGTGAAATTTCAGCTTTCTATCAGCAATTTAGGATGCTGCTAATTTCTAACTGAAGGGTAGCACTTGTAGTCTCCAAAATGGGTCTGTGGCTTGCAAAGCAGCTCTTTCTACAGTGAAGCCTTTGAAAGAAGACTGTTTATTAAGGACAGAATCAAAACGCCAGGATCAGTGGAGTCGACTCATTCCTTGCACTGTTTGCCTGTTCACCCTTCCAGACTAAAAGGAATATTATTAAAGCTGTGCACAAACCACATTAAACAGGGATGTGTGTACGTATCTCCAGCGCTGACGCTTCAATTCTGCATGAAGTGAGATTTCGAACCTTGGACACTTTACTGTAATACCTACTGCAGGGGTGGGCAAACCTGAGGGCCACATCTGGGTGGGGAAGTTACATGCAGGGCCTTGAATGTAGGGCTGGGGCAGGGAGTTGGGGTGTGGGAGGGGCCATGGTGTGCAGAAAGGGGCTCAGGACAAGGGGTTGGGGCAGAGGAGGGGTGCAGGGTGTGACTGGGGGCTAGGGCAGGGGGTAGGGGCACAGGGTGCAGAAGGGATTCAGAGTGTGGGCTCTGGCCCTGTCCGGGGTGGCAGCAGCGCCACACAGGCAGGCTCTCTGCCTACCCTGGCCCCACCAAAAGTGGCCGGCACCACATCCCTGCAGCCCCTGGAGGAGGCAGGGGTCAGCAGGCTCTGTGCGCTGCCCTCGTCTGCAGGTACCTCCCCCAAAGCACCCATTGGCCAGGAACGGAGAACTGTGGCCAATGGGAGCTTCGGGTGTGGAACCCACAGGTAAGGGCAGCGCGTGGAGCCCTCTGTCTTCCCCCCCCCCCCCCCACCCTCCCCAAATCCCCAGTGGCTGCAAGGACATGGTGCTGGCTGCTTCCGGGAACAGCGCGGCACCATGGGGGTGGCAACCTTGTGGGATGGATCCAAAGCCCTGAGGGGCCAGATCTCTCCCACAGGCCATAGTTTGCCCACCCCGACCTGAGTGACTTTGTACCTTGCCCAAATATGTTAACTTACATCTCCCACACAGACGGGATCAAGTGTAGGCAGACGATAAATCGCAAGGCTGTTTGGATTGTCTCCTCCTGTAGCCAAGAGTGTCCTGGAAGGGTTCAGCTCAATTGCATGAATACCACAGCCCTGTTGGTTTACCATATCAGGTTCTCGGTCTTTCAGAATAGGAATCTTCGTAATTTGACCAGTCTGGACATCTACCACAAACAGCTGAAAGACAAATGTACATGAAGTTGTAGAGACCGAGCCATTGAACCAAATTCACGGCATGAGTTTGAAGAGAAACAAAATGGCAGATCACTTGATCCACTCTTGATTAGGGTTATGACATTGTTAGTTCTCATAATAGTGCTTAAATTTTTGTGGCTTTGCTTTGAATTTATGTTCAAAGAAATGCTACAAGTGTGATTAAAAGGGACAGAGTTCACTTTTAAACAATGGATTTTAAGGTAACTTCCTAAGTGTTTCTTGTAAGAACAGAAATCCAACACTCAAGACAGAAGTGTTAAGTTGACTATTTCTTGATATCCAAACCTAGGACACTTAGCACGTCTACACTGCTATTAGACACCCACATCTGGCCCATATGCCAGCTGGCTTGGGCTAAAGGGCTGTTGAATTGCAGAATAGACTTTCAGGTCTTGGGCTGCAGTCTGCCCGAACATCTGCACTGCAATTCAACAGCCCCTTAGCCTGAGCCTTGCAAGCCCAAGTTAATGGTTCCTTTTAATCTCACTTGTAGCATTTCTTTTAACATACCCTTAGTATCAAAAGCTTTTAGGAAGCTGAATTAATGAAATGAGAAGAGAACTGGGAAAATGTTCTGAAATTATCACTTTGCAAGATACTTCTATGATGGAGTCAGCACAACAGTTTCTGGTGCTTAGAATGCAGTTTATGTTTACATGTCATTTGTTTGTCAGTTGCCTTAGAAAAATCAGAAATTCTTTTCCATTCCCTAATAAGCAAATGATAAACATGGAGTTAAACCCAAAACATTTAATATAATTGTAGATCTTAGAATTGTAGATTGCTAATATGATGCCAACTACAGGCTGGTAAACCTCACTTCAGTACTGGGCAAACTAGTTGAAACTATCGTAAAGAACAAAATTGTCAGACACATGGATGAACATGATTTCTTGGAAAATTGTCAACATGGTTTTTGTAAAGGAAAATCATGTCTCAATCTAGTAGAATTCTTTGAAGGGGTCAACAAGCATGCAGACAAAGGAGATCCAGTGGATATAGTGTATTTAGATTTTCTGACAGCCTTTGGCAAGGTCCCTCACCAAAGGCTCTTAAGCAAAATAAGTAGTCATGGGATAAGAGGGAATGTTCTCTCATGGATCAGTACCTGGTTAAAAGATAGGAAATAAAGGGTAGGAATAAATGGTCAGTTTTCAGAATGGAGAGAGAGAAATAGTGGTGTTCCCCAGGGATCTGTACTGGGCTCAGTCCTAATTAACATATTCATAAACAATCTGGAAAAAGGGATAAACAGTGAGGTGGCAAAATTTGCAGATGATGCAAAACTACTCAAGATAGTTTAAGTCCCAGCAGACTGCGAAGAACTTCAAAAGGATCTCAGAAAACTGGGTGACTGGGCAACAGAATGGCAGATGAAATTTAATGTTGATAAATGCAAAGTAATGCACATTGGAAAACATAATCCCAACTATACATATACAATATTGGTGTCTAAATTAGCTGTTATCACTCAAGAAAGATCTTGGGGGAAGGGAGAATGGTGCTGAATGTGATCGTAAATACTGAACAATTTGCTATGTTCAGAACATAAGAACTTAAGAATGGCCATACTGGGTCAGACCAAAAGGTCCATCAAGTATCCTGTCCTCTGACAACGGCAGGAAATCAGAGTAGAATACATCCTTTACAGAATACAGAACAATGCAACTTGTTCAGTATTTATGGTCACATTCAGCACCACTCTCCCCAGTATTGTCTCCTCCCTCTCATTCATGTCCTACACTCTTCCAGCAGGAACTCCCAGTTCCCACCCTCTTCCTTATTTCACCCATTAGCAATTAAATAACTAGTACAACCATGTACAAATGCCATCACTGGGCTTTGAGGCTAGCACTCTAGTGGGATTAATGTGAGACAGGGCAGTTCACTCCAGACTCAGGAAAACAGCATTGCATTAGTTACACCTGGCTAATGTTTGGAAGGTTTTCGTCACAACTGTGTTTGTTAGAAACATCTTTAAAAAAATAAAACCTTTGATTGTGTAGAATCTGAATATGTCGCATGCATCACATCAATATATCATACAAGCTGCATCGGGCACCAGGGCAGGCATTTGACACTGTAGGTGAAAATCTAAAAAAAACACACTAATGCAAAACCATTACGGACCCACCAAATATCTACAAGAGGGTTGGGAAACTAGAGACACGTATAAAAGGGGACTTGGAGAAACAATGTCATGGCTCATGGACACCTAATCCTTCTGCTGTAATTTTTTTGGTTTTCTATACTGAATAGCATTCACCTACAGCAACCAACCAACCAAACATGTTTTCAGTTTCAATTTGTTGCTCATGATATGAGCCTGTGTCAGTACTCTACCTGCCTTCTGTGCCAGCCTGTTCGGTCAGTCCTGTTCTATGTTGCTGGTTCTCTTTCTCCCTCCCCAACACATTGAAGATTAAATCCCTTACTTCTACTGCATGCCACTGTTTTCTTAAATTCCACTGCAGTTACAACAGAGATATTTAGTTGTGTCAAGGATTTGGACCTAATCTATAGACTGTGAGCTCTTAGAGGCAGGGACTGTTTCCATGAGCTGCCTAACACATTTTTGGATGATCTAAAAATAATTAAGGCAAAGAATAAAATAACCAGAATAGCATGATAACCAAGACCAACCTGTGGGAGCGGGTGTGAAAAAGGGGAAGTGGCGGCCGATTTTCAATTTGCACTATCAACTGCCTACCGGTCTTTCTGGTTTCACATTTGCTCGTGGTCTAGTAAGAATCACTGAAGTGTAAGACTGGAAGGGACTAACAGGAGGCTAAATGCAGCCACTGGCATGTCTATTGAACTGGCTTTAACACAGCCAATAAAACAGATGCCCTGCTGTCCCACAGTGCAAGAAGCAGGAAGACGGAAACCATGATCCTGTTATCGATTCATGCATTCAGAAGTGTGAAATATTTGGTTGCTTTCAATTCAATTGTTGTTGTTTTTTTAACCCAGCAAGTGATGGCATCTAAACCTTAAGTCAGAAATGCCCTATTCCCCATCATTTGCTAAATGTCCCAAACCAATTCAGGACATCAGTGTGACTGAAAATAAAAATATGGATGGAAATGCTCTTTCAAGTGTCTATAGCAGTGTGGTCTCTATGATGGTTAAGAAAGTTCTGGAATGGCTACACTATACAACCCTAGTGGTTTTCCCTTCTCACCTACCCAACTCGAATGAGAATGAGAGCCCCTCCCTCAGTAACTCACCTTTGGGAGGAACTTTCATCCTGGGCTGGGGCTCAAAAACCACAACTCATGGGGCAAGCTTATGCTGACATGCTTTGCTAAACACTGGATAGCTGCCTATACTTCAATGGTTAGTTATGTAGATTTTTTTTTAATTCTTAAGTTTTTATTAAATAAATTTAACTAGCAACAAAGAGTGATTTGTATCAATTGTCAGTATGCAATAACATGGCAGCCACGCTTCAACCTGGTGACCTGCATGCAGCAGGACTGTGGAGGCTCTGAGCACAGCACAATAATCACTTAGGGGGAAAAAGGGTTTCTAATGGGCATTAGCAAGCAAACCACTCATCCCTTTGAAAAACCATTTCGGAAATAACAGCCAATAAAAGGAAAGCTAAGTCACAGAACCTCAAGTTATCAGTCCTGACAGGGAGAAAGAAGACATCCAAGAGCAAGGAGTGCTGCCTTCCTCTGCTACACAGGAAGCAACTGACAACCAAGTCCATTAGGTAAGTGGAGTGACATTACAGCTCATTTTCCTTTCTGAGCTGGTCACTGCTCTGGTAAAATGAGTGGCAACACTGAAGTTAAGATACCCCTATATGGCATGATTAACACATTTCAAACCTCACAGCCCTTTCCAAACAGAAGCTACCAAACAGTTCTGTACGAAACAATGGAGTATGTGCTCTACTTCATTTACATTCAAGCAGTAAACAGAGTCATCAAGTAGGAAAGAAAACAAAGAATGCTCAAACCAGTGAGAAAAAAGCAGCAGGGACCATCCTTCCACATAGACTGTCTTCTGATACACAGTTGGAAATGTTTTTCAAGAATTGGACTGAAACTATAAAAAGGAGGGACAAACACCCCAAGGGACCCTTCTCTCTCCCTGCCCATTGCATTCACTGCACCTGAAATGACAAATGAAACATCTGTTCAACTGTGGGAGAAAGGGTCCTGACCGACAGGGTTTGGTCAGTAAGAACCATGAAAGCATATGTTAAGAAACTTTGCTTGAATCTGACATAGTTTGTTAAGCTGAGTATTAGTAAAAGTTTTATCTTATCTGAATGGCGCACCAATTACAAAAGCAGTTTCTCCTCTTTGGGTGTTCACAACTCCAGATTAGCTGCTGGAAGTGGGCCTCACCTTCCCTGATTGAATTTACCTTGCTATCTTGCCTGCATATTTATACCTGCCGCTGGAGATTCCCACAACATTCATCTGATGATGTGGGTCTTAGGGATCATAAGCTTTCGTGGGCTAAGATCTGTTAGTCTATAAGGTACTACAAGACTGTCGCTTTTGCAGATCCAGACTAACATGGCTACCCCTCTGATACGGTCTTATCTTTATTTTTCTTGTAATAATTTTTTACTTTAATGCTCATTACTTGTACTCATTTAAAAACGTTCTTTGTAGTTCATAAACTTGCTTTATTGTTTTATCTAATCCCATGTGTTTAAATTGAAATGTTTGGGTAACTCCTTTGGGGTGTCAAGAATCAGAGAGGTAGCCGTGTTAGTCTGGAATAGCAGAGGTAACAAAGAGTCCTGTGGCACCTTAAAGACTAACTAAAGTATTGAAGCATAAGCCACAGGACTCTGTTTCCTTTGAGGTGACAAGTTGTGTGCATATTATTCTTTTAAAGAAAGAGTGGACCGAATATAATTTGTATTATCCAGGAGAGGGCTGGGCAGTACAGAACAGACATTTCCATGGGAAAATCCAAGGCAGGGAGTGTATTGGGATCACCCAGCAGTATAACCAAGGCTGTTTGGAGCCAGAGTGTGGCTGGCAGGCTACAGTTACACACAGACATGGTATGGCTTGCATACTGGAAGGCTGTTTGTGAGCAGCCCAGATAATGCCTTGCTGAAGTAGCTGCTGTTAAGGCCCTTCATTTCCCAAGATGTATGTGTGTTTATTACCACCACAACAACAAAAACCTGTGAAAAATCAGTGGGGAAAAAATATTTTTCTGGGTAAATATTGGGGTTTATTTTGGTGGATGGAAGGACAAAGGAAGAAGTATTCAGTAGATTAATGCTTTGATTAGTGGAATTCAATGCGGTTTGCTGCAGAAAACAGAATGCAAAACACAATGCCACCTCTGAGTTTAAGAAAGCAATACATCTCCAGTCTCCAAATAAAACTTTTCATTTGAATAAACAGTTTACTGTTGTAGACTTAGAACTATTAGCCTATAAATATTTACATTTAATAACTGGGTCACACCATTTGCAGCACATACCGGAGAAAAGGATGAAGTTGAGTGTTTTTCTTTTTTTAACAACTTTTGAATACTTCTTTGTGTGCTGAGATGTATTCTGATACAGATTTTCGTTTTCTTCCCATTTTGGGTGTCAGATCTTTAAACCAGTATCTGCAAACAGCTTTTAAGATGGGTGTGGTGAGTGTGATAGTCATTACTATGTTCAGACGAACAAGGCACTTCAGAGCTTGCGTGCATGCGTGCCTGTTTATTTACTGCGTGTATCTTCTACATAGCCTTACTTCAACAGGCAGCTTTGCATATAAACAGACTAATGTGTTATTGTAATACATATATCTCATGCAATCTATTGTATTTTTCTAACAAGACAAGCTATTTTTGTATATATTTGAATGGTACAAAAGTAGGGTGAAAATCAGAAAAAATAAATAATACTTTTTGTAGAGCTTTTTGGCATTTTTCCGGTAAAAATCGGTTTACACTGAAAACAAAGAGGCTTAGGTATTGAAAAGCACCCACGGTTGCAGGGCAGTTGCTAGCTTTATTTGGTTACGTGTATTTCAGTGTCACCTACAGACTCCAATCAACGGACGGGGACCGGCTGTGCTAGTCACGGTACAATCATGACAAAATAAGAACTCACCTCAGAGAAGTCATAATCTATTGTGTGCTTGAGTTCTGGCAGAGATACTAGGATAGGCTCCTTTGACATATATTAGTTAGTAACAAATACAAAATAGATGGCAAGTTTTAAATAAAATTTGGCAATTGTAAAATCCATGATACGTAAAGACAATGATTGAGCTCTTAGATATGCAAGAATATGTAGAGGGATATTTATAGGAAAAATTAAGGACCCGAGACTCAGACAAGAAGTTATTTCTGTATATGATAAAAGCTGTAGCAACTGATACAGCTGTCCATGTTCCTTACAACATAGCTTATGAGGTGACCAACCATATGCACCACAGATTCATCAGAAAGAAAGCCACAACTAACATTGTGTCAATAGATTTATAATTTATGATGAAAATGTAATTTTAAATTTGTGTTATGCTATAGCCCAAGGCAGCTTATATAACAAATGCCAAAAAACCCCAAACAGTCAAAAACCCCAAACAGTTGATGTGATGTTAAAGTTTTCATTAAAGTAAATACTATGAACTAAATCCTTTACATTAGTATAAACTACATGCAACTCAACTGAAGTTAAATGAATTACTCCAGATTTACATCCAATATAGCACAATTTACATATTTACATCCAATGTAGCACAACTTATCCAGTTAACTTTAATTAATCAGTTAACTTTCCTATTGTTAATACACATGACTACAGCACATGGAAGATTTTCTAGCCCTGATTTTTTAATTAAATGTGTGGCTTAAAACCCCATTAAATAAAAACATAAGGATGGCCATACTGGGTCAGACCAAAAGGTCCATCAAGCCCAGTATCCTGTCCTTTGAAAGTGGTGAATGGCAGGTGCCCCAAAGGGAACGTAAGGCATGGATCGCTTGATGATAACCTGTCACCCAATTCCAGCTTCTGGCAAACAGAGGCTAGGAAAATCATTCCTGCCCATCCTGGTTAATAGGTTAATCAATGGCTATCTTCCATTAATCTAGCTAGCTCCCTTTTGAACCCCATATGTACCATAAAGTGGTCACGCTAGAGTGGCTATAAGAACCTTCATTTTTGCATTTCCTTAAGGTTTCACAGTTATGAAGAAGCAATGTTGCCTTCAATCTTTTGCTTTTTCTCTCTTTTATAAAGGATATTGCCCGTGCTTCATATTGACATTTAAATAGCTCCCATTAGTCTCCTGCGTTAACACCTCACTGAGGAGAGGGAATAACAGCAATGTTTGTTTCCCACTTTTACTCCTCAGCTTTAGCAACAGTTTTCCACAAGACTGCGTTAACAAAGCTGCAGCCCATTTGTACCTTTGTAATGTACAGATAAAAAGTGCAGAATGAAGCAAAAACCATTGCAGCCCTTTAAGACCTACAATTCTTACGCATGGACATTTTTTTTTTGTAAATATCTGTTGTGTTTTGCTAAATCTCCCTCATGTAAATTGTCCCTGCAGCAGTCCCAGAGCAGGAAGAATGTAAGTGGAGAGAGGACAAGGCATTGTTAGGCTCTGTTCAAGAACTATTTAATTGATGTATCAGCTATTTTAATGTATATAGCTAGGCACTAGTTCTCATTACAAGATATTACATGCCAAGTTTTCAGCCATTTTTGTTTTAGCCATCACTACAACAGCACAGTTATACTTTAAATGAGAAAATACCATTTCCACCAATTTATTACAGCTAAATGCAATTTCCCCACATTTTGCAAAATGTTTAACAAATAAATAAAAATAAAATCATCTTCTCATATACCATGCACTCTAGGTGACTTGGTGCTGTGTGCTTTACCAGTTTGCTTCAGCACACTCTCTCTTTTAGTGAGTCCCCTCATCTTGGCAGAAGGCCAACATTTATTTCTCAATGAAGCATCCTGGCCCCAATTTAGTCAATGGACTTTTACAATGACTTCAATGGAGCCAGGATTTCATCCAACAGAAATAGAAATGTTTATGTTTTTATTTACTTAAAACATTTCACTTTAATATTAGTGTTGCAGTGTTTGGAATCCAAACATTGCAACACTAAGAACCTGAAAATGTTTAACTTCACCAGAAACAAATTAAATTAATCTAGTCCACGTGCCCAAATGGAATGAAGTTACAAAAGTAAACCAAAAAAATGGGGGGGATATTTAAAATTGAGTTTAGCAGTTTATGACCAGAAACATTTGCATTTAGGTGTATTATTTTTTATCTTCACAGTGCTCCTTTAAAAGCAGTTACAGGACTATAGTACAAAGAGAGCAACATGTACAAGAATGAGTAATGAGAAATGGAGCCTTATTAACCTTAGTTACAAACTGGCCTACACCTCTAAAGCTACCTTCCATAAAAGCTAATAATGATCAAATCTTGCCATTCTCATGACAAAATACAACTCAACTGTGCCATCATTTTCCCAGCAATAAAAGTAGTGAACTCCTCTGATGGAAAGGAGAGAAGATAGATCTACAGGTAGGCCAGGCATAAAGATAGTAGTTGTAATCATCAAAGGAAATAACAAATAAGTCACACTTACTGTGTTGCATTTTGTCCCACACACCACTTGTCGGTGGTTCAACCACTGAGACGCAAAAACTTTATTAAGGGTCCCAAGATGAAATTCTCTCTCTTTCAGGAGACTAGGAAGTTGCTGTGCTGCATATCCATGCAACAAACGGTGGTAGCTGGATTCATTCTGCAGCCGAACCTCTCTGCCTTTCAGGTAGTACACCAGAGACTTTTTTACAGGGGGGAGTCTTTTTCTTTTGTGAGCTGAGTGATCCCAGACATACTGTGAATGACAATCAAAATTCAATGCTGCAGTCACAGTATATTTTAAATAATTTATGGTTCTGTATTAAAGAGGAAGTTATCAATGAACAAATGAAATCTCATAACCTACCCTAGAATACTAATACAAGAGGGTTAAACCCATCCCAGCATAAACTGCAGCCATATTAAGAATTTTAAAATAAATATTTGCCAGGAGCTATCACTGCAGGGATGTTGTACACCAATACTGACTGCAGTGTGCTGCTGCTGAAATGAAATTTAAAAGATGCCTATGAGCGACAGGAGATCCCGCTTGCATCCGATGAAGTGGGTATTAGCTCACGAAAGCTTATGCTTCAAAACTTTATAGTTAGTCTTTAAGGTGCCACAGGACTTTGTTACCTCTGCTATTCCAGACTAACACGGCTACCTCTTAAGGTGCCACAGGATTTTGTTTCCACGGCTACCTCTCTGATTCAGGAGATCCCAAAACACTTTCAAACAGCGGAAAATATCCCGGTCAAGATAGTGTAGTGACAGGTCTAATGTCAATTTCGACAGAAATGTATCAAACCCAGAATGCTGGGGACTGGGTGGGGGAAGTGTTCCAGCAAATCGCTTCCCTATTCAAACACAATGAGGAGCGGGTTTTTAGGTTCAATACCGACCTGGGTAGTGACCTGAGCTCCAAAGCACCGCCTCCCACTCCGTTTGCAATCACTCCGGAGCATCTAGCACTACCGGCTCGCCAGTGAGTGGAGAGGAGGGAGGGGTGGGTTTATCAGGACCCAGACCAGTGAGTTTCCTCCACAGGAGCAGCAGCAGCGCCCGCCTCCCTCCGCCCCAGGCCCCGGAGTGCGAGTCGGTTACAGGGTTCGAACGATCGAACCAAAACACCGGCAGCAGCCGGAGCCCGGCTCGGGAGCCCGCGGGTGACCCTCCCATCCCCCCCCGGGACCCCCCTATCCTCCCCGGCACCGCAGCCAGCTGACACTACGGGGCCCCACGTCCCCGAGCAGGAGGCCCCCAGTCGCACGGTCAGCAAGGAAGGGCAAACCCGGCTCCCCGTGTTACTAGGCCTGAGCCCCGGGGTCGATTAGCGCCCACCCGCCCCTGTCCTGCTTCCCCCATTGCCTACCTAGTCGCCCCTCCAGCCTCCACCGGCCCGGGGGGGGGAACCTACTCCTGTCCGCCCCCGCCCCACCGCCATCGCTCCCTTCCCGTCCTCCCCTTTCCCTAGGGCCCACCCCCGGCCCCCGCCTCTCCCGTCAGGGGCGCCCGGTACCTGCACCCCTCGGTGGCCCTCCCCGTGGCACTGACCTAGGCCCTGCCCCTTCCCTCCCACCCGAGCACTGACCTCCGACCTCCCCTCCCACCCCCCAAGTGACCTGGACCCCGCTCTCCCCGCACAGCCTCCCCCGGCGGGGGACCCGATGACCTGTCCCACCGGCAGAGCCGCTTCACGCTCCCCCCGTTACCCGCCCCCTAAGCCTCCCTCTTCCGTTACCTACAACCCCCCCCCCGTCGCAAATCCCCCCGTTATCTGCTAGCCCCGCCCCCCCGGTTACCTGCCCCCCCCCGCCCTTCCCCCTAAGCCTCCCTCCTCCCTCACCTACGTTCCCCCCCCCCCAGTCGCGAATCCCCCCATTACCTGCTCCCCCCGGAGCCCTCCGGGCGCCGCCGCAGTGGCAGCCGCCGCTTTCCGCTTCCTGCTAACTGTTTTCCTGGCCATAGTAGGCGGGGGAGACACCGAGGCCCCGACCCGGGCCCCACATGGAGCAGGAGGGGGAGGCGGCCGCCAGCGGACGGGGCATATGAGTGCGGGGGAGCCGGGCCCACTCACTCTCACCGCCCGCAGGCCAGCCGGCCGGGCTTCACGGCATTTTACGCCCCATTGGCAAGTTGACGGCGGAGCTCCCGTCACGTGGTTTCCTAGCAACCGCCGCGGACGGGCAGGGCGGAGATGGGCGCTCGTTGCGCAGCGCCCCGCCCTGCGTGGTTGCTAGGAGAACGGAGCGGACGTCAACGACGCAACTCCCCCTTCCCGGCCCCGTCTCGGCCGCCTGGTGTTTGGCCTGTAAGGCCCAGCGCGGCCTGTGGGGCTGACGACAGGGCCTGGGCCTCGGCCTGACCCCCTCGCCCTCTGCCCCTCCACGGGATGTGCCTGTACTGTCCTGAAGCGAGAACCACGTATCCCCCGCCCACCCGCCCCTCGCCTTGATCCCCCGCCCCTCGCCTTGATCCCCCTTCCGCCCCTCGCCGGGATCCCTCTTCCCTGGGTGATCCCCCTTCCGCCCCTCGCCGGGATCCCTCTTCCCTGGGTGATCCCCCTTCCGCCCCTCGCCGGGATCCCTCTTCCCTGGGTGATCCCCCCCTTCCGCCCCTCCCCGGGATCCCTCTTCCCTGGGTGATCCCCCTTCCGCCCCTCGCCGGGATCCCTCTTCCCTGGGTGATCCCCCCCTTCCGCCCCTCGCCGGGATCCCTCTTCCCTGGGTGATCCCCCTTCCGCCCCTCGCCGGGATCCCTCTTCCCTGGGTGATCCCCCCTTCCGCCCCTCGCCGGGATCCCACTTCCCTGGGTGATCCCCCCTTCCGCCCCTCGCCGGGATCCCTCTTCCCTGGGTGATCCCCCTTCCGCCCCTCGCCGGGATCCCTCTTCCCTGGGTGATCCCCCTTCCGCCCCTCGCCGGGATCCCTCTTCCCTGGGTGATCCCCCTTCCGCCCCTCGCCGGGATCCCTCTTCCCTGGGTGATCCCCCCTTCCGCCCCTCGCCGGGATCCCTCTTCCCTGGGTGATCCCCCTTCCGCCCCTCGCCGGGATCCCTCTTCCCTGGGTGATCCCCCCCTTCCGCCCCTCCCCGGGATCCCTCTTCCCTGGGTGATCCCCCTCCGCCCCTCACCGGGATCCCTCTTCCCTGGGTGATCCCCCCTTCCGCCCCTCACCGGGATCCCTCTTCCCTGGGTGATCCCCCCCTTCCGCCCCTCGCCGGGATCCCTCTTCCCTGGGTGATCCCCCCTTCCGCCCCTCCCCGGGATCCCTCTTCCCTGGGTGATCCCCCCCTTCCGCCCCTCCCCGGGATCCCTCTTCCCTGGGTGATCCCCCCCTTCCGCCCCTCCCCGGGATCCCTCTTCCCTGGGTGATCCCCCCTTCCGCCCCTCGCCGGGATCCCTCTTCCCTGGGTGATCCCCCTTCCGCCCCTCGCCGGGATCCCTCTTCCCTGGGTGATCCCCCTTCCGCCCCTCGCCGGGATCCCTCTTCCCTGGGTGATCCCCCCGTCCACCCCTCACCGGGATCCCTCTTCCCTGGGTGATCCCCCTTCCGCCCCTCACTGGGATCCCTCTTCCCTGGGTGATCCCCCCTTCCGCCCCTCGCCGGGATCCCTCTTCCCTGGGTGATCCCCCCTTCCGCCCCTCGCCGGGATCCCTCTTCCCTGGGTGATCCCCCTTCCACCCCTCGCTGTGATCCCTCTTCCCTGGGTGATCCCCCTTCCACCCCTCGCTGTGATCCCTCTTCCCTGAGTGATCCCCCCTTCCGCCCCTTGCTGTGATCCCTCTTCCCTGGGTGATCCCCCCTTCTGCCCCTCGCTGTGATCCCTCTTCCCTGTGTGATCCCCCCTTACGCCCCTCGGTGTGATCCCTCTTCCCGGGTGATCCCCCCTTTCTGCCCCTCGCTGTGATCCCTCTTCCCTGGGTGATCCCCCCTTCACATAGCAGCTTTACAAACAACTACAGCTTCACATAAACCAATAAGGATTCTCACAGGTCAGACTATGGGTAGCTGTGAAGGACTACAGTACATTTGTGCACTGAAATGGGTAAAAATGGACAGCTCTAGCTGGCCTGGGGCTCTGGCCAGATCGGGTCTCCTCTGGGCAGGTTGGGGGGAGGGGCAGGCTCAGGGCTCCAACTGGCCTGGGGCTCCTCTGGCTGTGGAAGAGCAGGGGGGAACAACTGGACACAGCTTTCTGGGGGGGAGGGGGGTTCTTGGCACGACTGCAGGGTGGAGGGAGTCTCGGGACCCTAGCATGTCTTGGGGCTCTGGCCCTGGATGGGGGCAGAGGGTCTTGTGGCTCCGGCCAAGGGGGCAGGGAGTCTTGGGGGAGTGGCATGCCATGCAAGGGGTGGGACCAGGGGCTAGCCTCCCAAAGGGGGGCTCCATCTACTGCCCATCTCCAGCACAACTCCTGATGGTAAGACAATTCCAAACTACTGTTCCCACTTTGGAAAATAATCTATCTCCAGAGTGGCCAGACAGTAGCCAAATGGGTTTAAAAGGCTAAAAGAGCTTATGAACTTGTTTACAATTGAGGTCACTCAGAGAACTGCCAGGTCTAGAATCTGGTGACTGTGTTCGTGTTAAATTGGATGGAGAAAAAGGATGGATAACTCCAGCTGTCAATGGGTAATCAGACAGCAAGTGTGAAAAATTGGGATGGGGTGGGGGGGAATAGGAACCTGTATAAGAAAAATACCCACAAATCGGGATTATCCCTATAAAATCGGAACATTTGGTCACCCTAGAGCCTGTCATAAAGAAAAGGAATTTAGTCTATAAGGTTCTACAAGACTCTTTGTCGCTTATGATAGGGATTGACAGTGAAGAGCTCAACAGAAACCACTGACTTCTATAGTTTTTTTCTCAGAAAGAGCAATCAGCAGAGCAAAACTGCAGATGCAGAACAAAGAATAATAATAATCAAGGATTCCAAACCAACACTGCCAGTTGTTGCAACTAATGGACAGCCAGATGACCAAGTTGTTTCATGTTTGGGTTGTGTAACCTGAAAACCAGTACAGTTCAGAGACACTTAATAGACTGATATGTACTGAACTTCAAAGACAATATGATAGTTGTAAATATTGTAAATGGTAGGAATGTAGAACTTGAAAGGGGAGATATTCAGCCAACAACAACAAGGGCCAGGTTCAGTATCCAGGGGTTCTGTTCCAATAACACAATGCAAAACCGGCTCGAGCACCCACCCAGTGACCTGGGACAACCACATACCACCCCTCTGGGTGCCTCTAAGAGGCAATACTTCCCCTCTGGCAAGCACAGAGTCTGAGTGTACCAAAAGCCTTTTAATAACAAAGAGAAACAATGTGGCATTATATTGGGGAAACACCACAAACAGGATTCATAAAACAAACCATGAACCAGAAGGCTCCCCCGCCCCAAGCAAATGGGGTGTGGCCTTCCCCTTTGGTTCTTGAGTGCCGCGAGCCCAAAAGTCACCCGAGGTCCTAAAAGTCCAACAGCCCAAAAGTCTTTGCAGAGTTCAAAAGTTCATCTGCAGAGTTTTACCTCCCAGCCTGGGTGGAAATGGGGGGCCAGGTTAAGGCGCACCATGTGGTCCGAGGCCAACTGCCCTGCCTCTTCATGGAGCTCTGCTGCTGCTCTCACCACGAGCTGCTCCGCCAGCCATCCCATGAGCTGCTCTGCCAGCCGCTCCATTCCACCAGCCCTCCCAGGAACTGCTCTACTCCACTCCATCAGCTGCTCCACTCCACCAGCCACTCCACTAGGTGTCCCACAAACTGCTCCACTCCACCAGCCGCTCCGCTAGGTGTCCCACAAACTGCTCTGCTCTACCAACTACTCAACAATATATCTTCAGGCCTCCCTACTTAACACAGTGCCCAGTGATTTCAACTTATACAAGGGGAGCCTTAGTGCAGATGCACTACTGGACCCAAAGTGAATTCACTTTAGCAAGCTAAAACTAAACTAATAAAATCAAAATTAGCTCCAAGAGGGGAGGGAGGAAAACAATAGGCTTATAGGGCCCGCCTCAAAAGGTATAAATGCCTATCCATAGTCTCTCTCTATTCAGTAGATTTTGGACCCCCTGTCCCTTGCCCAGTGCATGCTACCTAGATGATGGCAAGTCCCTCCATCATAACAAAGGCCAAGTACATGTCCACAGTCCTAAATTGACATAATCAGGGTAACAACACTTTCTCATTCCTGACCCAATAACAGAGAAACTGGGGATCCCACATCAGCCAAAGTGATCATTTGGGCTACTGTGCATTCAGGCTAGGTAGGGTAGATGTGACTATGCAAATAAGATCAGCCCCTGAAGTTCTATTCCACAACTCACCACAATTCACCACCAGATGTCAGGCTAGAGCTCAGTCTGACACTGCTTACTTACCGATATAGACTAACACATCTGCTACTCTGAAACCTGTCACTATGCAGGACATAATCTGTTATTAACTCCTTTAGAATCCCATGGCAAGCAAATTGCAATTTATACTGTAGTTTTACATTGCTACTCATTGTGTTGTGCAATGGTGACATATGAATAATAGAAGCAACAAAGAGTCCTGTGGCACCTTAAAGACTAATCAAAGTATTGAAGCATAAGCTTTTGTGGGCTAGTACTGACGAAGTACAGTAAAACCTCCATTTAACGGACTAATTCGGGCAAGGGGGTGTCCGTTAAACCAAAAAGTCCGTTATTTAATAATAATAAAAAAAAAAAGAGCTGTCTGAGCAGCAGCCCACCCGCCACAGGGTCGGGACGGCAGCTCCGCAGCCCGCCCGCTGCCGGGACCCGGGCAGCAGCCGGGAGCCAGCAGCCAGCCCGCCCGCTGCTGTGACCCGGGTGGCAGCCGGGAGCCGGCAGCCAGCCCGCCAGAAATGGATCAGGAATGCATCAGACTTGCTCAGAAATTTTGTCCGTTGCATCCGAAGTCCGTTAAATCGAGGTCCGTTAAATCGAGGGTTTACTGTACCACGAAAGCTTATGCTTCAGTACTTAGGTTAGTCTTTAAGGTGCCACAGGACTCTTTGTTGCTTCTGCAAACCCAGACTAACATGGCTACCTCTCTGCTATATGAATAATAGTTTACCAATAACAGGTAATCTTTCTTGTTTCTTTTAAATAGACTGGTGCTCACCTTGACCCAAAAGTATTCAGAAATCTCATGTGATTTCAGTGGTTCTTTTCCATTATTTCCTGTGTTTATTGCAGATTTCATACTCAGATGCCTTTTCTCACAAAGCAGCATTCATGCCTGTCCTGAAAAAGACCTCTCAAGCTCTGTTCTTATACTTCTCAGTACTCCTGTGTGCCCTATATGGATTACATCAAGTATTTTCAACATTATCCTATGCAATTTGGACACAACGTACTTTGTACAGAATCCCATCACATGCAGCAATTTCAGTTGGTGTTTTCACAAGAGAATGAGGCACCCATCTTCCATTGACTTTCAGGGAGAGTTGTTACCTGGCTCCTTTGATAGTCCCATCCCTCATCTCTATAGTCCCAAAACAGCTTTATGCTTGGAGATGCATGTGTTTTTCCGTTGTTCATACAACTACTAGAATGACTCTCTCTAGCTGTTCTTTCTTTTTTCTCTTCCCCTTTATTTTAAAAAGAAACAGGATGGGACTTCAACAAGACTAATCTAAAACTGACCCTCTTTGCCCAAATAAGGACCTTTGATATCATATAAAGGACTGTCAAGCATGGGATGTTCACTTTAAAGTGCTCTTTACACCAAAACAAGGGGAATACTTACAAGTAAATTTTTACTTAACGTATTGTTTCCCCCCTTCTTTTGGATTGCGTTTAGTAAATGGCTACAATGGTATTGTGTTGGTTTGCAGTGGGGTTGGGCCGGCCTTAACTTTATGCAAACCCTGGACCACAATTAGCTGTTTAATGATGTGAGAGTAAAATAAGGGTTTTAAAACACCTTTGGGCCTAGGAACTCCTTACTCAATACAAGGATACGCCAGTCCCTCTGAATGCTGTGTTCCAGGTCCAGGGAGACCCGTCAAAATAGTCCAGTGCCTTCTGAAGACCGTGACCCCTGGGGGTGTCCAATCTCAGGTCTGCAATCCCTCTGAATGTTGACTCTCACCTCTTCTGCATGCTGTGTCCCACCCTGAGAATCCTCTGATCTCTGCTAGGGTGACCAGACAGCAAGTGTGAAAAATCATGAGAGAGGTGGGGGAGATAATAGGAGCCTATATAAGAAAAAGACCCCAAAATTGGGACTGTCCCTATAAAATGGGACATTTGGTCACCCTAGATCTCTCTGCCCTCAGGAGAGCCACTGGGCAGCTCATCCTTCTGAATTCTGCACACACACCCCTGCCCAGGAGAACCCTACCCAACCACAGCCCAACCCTTCTAAATGCTGCACCCTGTTTGTGGCACCCCTTGGGATAGCCTGGCTGCTGCATCCCATCCTTACGCAGATCTGATTCCCAAAGGAAAATTTGGTCATTCCAGACACTGTCCCGCCAGGGGAGATCTCCTGCCAGTCTCATCCAGCTATCCTGATTGCATTGGGGAAGGGTGAAGTAACAGAGAAGGGAAGGTGTTTGCAAAGTCATCACAGCTCAGCCTCTGTAGACTGCAAAGGTCACTCTGCAGCTCCCAATACCAGTAACTAGTTGAGCAAGCTTCCCCCACCACGGGCCCCAGTCATGTCTGGCTTGTCACAGCCACAATACGTGAAAAATAGTAGGTTTTTTTCAAGTGATCCTAGTTCTGGAATAAGCAGTTAACAAGCCTCCGATTTGGAATGTTAGTAAAACAGAAGCTGTGAATAACAGTCCTTTATTACACTATACTTTATTTAGTTATTAATGTAGGGAACAATGTATTATACATGCCACTTGCCCAGGAGGATGCATATTTTGCTGTACATATATAATCTAGGAGAAGCTGTTGGACCTATGCTGATGTACACCAGCCTATTGTGTGTAATCTGTAGGAGCATATTTTGAACTGCCACATTCTAGGTATCTCCCGGAGTGAAATTTTGGCAGATGTGAACAGGTGAATTGAGTTGAGTTTTTTTAATTCAGCCGATCACCTCCTACCTAATAATACTACATTCATGTTACTACTCCTTTGGAGATAGGTCAGTTTTACAGATAGGGAAATTGGAGTACAGATAGGCAATGTGACTTCCCCAAGATCACTCACTCAGTGGCAGAGCTGAGCAGGAGAACATGGGAATCTTGACTTTCTGACTTTGTGCATTCAGTGAGACCACTTAGCTTAAAGGGGACTAATCATATGCTTAAAATATAGCATGTGCATACATCTTTTTCAGGCCTGTGACAGGTACACTCACAGCTAGTGTTGCCTCCTCCTAGCTGCCCTTACTGTTGTCAGATTCCTGGCTTATATAGGCTCTACCTGTTCCTGCCCAGTTGAGCTATTTCTAATTAAAGCCCCCCCACCCCACCCCCCACCCAGTGCAGCCTAGCCACTTCATTGGTCATCTTAAGCCATCCAAAACTTGGGTGGGGTGGACACCCCATCACAGAGACTAAGAAGACAAGTTACATGAAAAGTGAGGGAAGACACAGTCAAATCTTTATAATTCCATAAAAATGTGCGTTGTTATAAATGAAGTCAGCTATCCTAATGCAATCATAAACCCTAGCGTAATATTGTTTTTCCACCTCTGGTTTCTGATTCTGAATTATAGCATTTGTGGCAGGGTGGGCTTGACCCAGCCTGCCGCCCCTTTAAGAGGGAGAAAAGCCCTCTGCAAACCCCCGGTGCAGCAAGCCTAATTAGCCACCTGGCTTGCAGCCTAATCAACCTGGATGGGTTGCACCTGGCAGCCTCCTCTGGGGGATAAAAGGCTGCCAGGAAGGAAACCCAGGGTGGTGGTGGCAGGAGCTATTCAGAGCTGAGTGTGTGGTGGTGGTTGTTTGAGTTACTCAGAGTTGGGTTTGTATGTTAGCTGGACTACCTAGAGTCCCTAGAGCTGTGTTAACTGTTAGCTGGACTACCTAGAGTCCCTAGAGCTGTGTTAACTGTTAGCTGGACTACCTAGAGTCCCTAGAGCTGTGTTAACTGTTAGCTGGACTACCTAGAGTCCCTAGAGCTGTGTTAACTGTTAGCTGGACTACCTAGAGTCCCTAGAGCTGTGTTAACTGTTAGCTGGACTACCTAGAGTCCCTAGAGCTGGGTATTAATGAGCTATCAAGAGCTGAGTGGGTATTAATGAGCTATCAAGAGCTGGATGTTAATGAACTGTTTTAACCTGTATATATTGGTGGTGGGGTCCTGCACTGTAAATTAAAGGGCACTGTTGGAGCAAAAAAGGGTTTCCTGCCTGTGTTCCTGAGGGGGGTGAGAAGGCGGTCTGTCACACATTATAGCACTTTGCTATTATATCTCTGCTGAGAAGTGGGGAGATACTACTTGCATTTTGTGTATAAATCAGGGGTAGGCAATCTATGGCACATGTGCCAAAGGCAGCAGGCAAGCTTATTTTCTGTGGTACTCCCACTGCCTGGGTCCTGGCCACCAGTCTGGGGAGGCTCTGCATTTTAATTTCATTTTAAATGAAGCTTCTTAAAACATTTTAAAAACCTTATTTACTTTCTATACAACATTAGTTTAGTTCTATATTATAGACTTATAGAAAGAGACCTTCTAAAAAAGTTACAATGTATTACTGGTCCATGAAACCTTATATTAGAGTGAATAAATGAAGACTCTGCACACCACTTTTGAAAGGTTGCCAACCCCTGTTGTCTCCTTGCCAATTTCAGGCAGGAGAGGCTGCAGCCTGGCTGCTTTCCTCCTGTCTTGTCTTGTCTTTTTTTTTTAAGTACTAATACTTGCTGCGGGTCTGCCTGGAAGGCAGGGACAGACATTATCCTGGCAGTGACCATGACTGCACTGGGGGAGAGAGACAGAAGGGCCATTACATCACAGAACTGAGGGCCAAGCTACAGAGAGTGAGTTGACACTATTGTGCCTATCTGGCATGAGGGATACTTTGGCAAATCATCTGCCTTCAGAGGTATAAACTGTTACAGAGTGCCAGGGCGATGCTCTGGAACCGCTTCCTAGGAAGCCAGTCAGGACTTCTGGGGAAGTGTCCCCGCTCCGGACACAGCCTGCTTCCAAGGCTAGGAGATTCATGGGTACCCACTTCAACCTTCCTGGGTCTGACCTTGGAGCATTCAGTACCTTCTGCCCCTCCGTGCGCTTCCCCCAGCGAACCTGCCTGGGCTCCTGAGGGAGCCCGTGGATTCTGCACCCCAATTCCAGAGTCAGACGTGACTCTCAGCCAGCCAGTAAAACAGAGGTTTATTCGTCAACAGGTACATGGTCTAACACCGAGCTTGTAGGTACCCGAACCCCTCAGCTGGATCCATTTTGGGGGCCCAGGGAGGCGGCCAGACCCTGCCTGGGCCTGCCTTCCTTCTGCCCACCCAGCTTCAGACCCCAAACTGAAAGTCACTCTCTCCAGCCCCTCCTCCCAACTGGCTCAGCCAGGTCAGGTGACCTCCCTCCCCCACTTGGAGTCAGATTACAGCTTCAGGCATGGACACCTGCAGAGAGGCTGTGCTTTGCCTCAGCTACACATCCTTATCCCTTCACATAGACGCTCAAGAAATGTATAGGGGAAACCGAGGCACACACAGTATTCCTACTCCACCACAGATACACTTTCTTCATTCCTGTTAGTCATAACATTTACTTAAAGTATCTGAATGATCTCTTGGAGAACCTCTCTATAGACATTACACTCTACCACTCCTCCCTTCACTCACAATTCAGATCCAATACATGTGATCAAATGCTGAACAATCTAGTCTGCTTTGTATTTAGTTGTTGGACTCTGTGTACGTTTCCCAGACCTGAAGAGCTCTGTATAAGCCTGCAAGCTTGTCTCTCTCACCAACAGAAGTTAGTCCGGTAAAGATAACCTCACCCACCTTGTCTTTCGAGTATAATGGGTCCGATATGACTACAACAACACCGCAAACATCCGCACCCACTCAAGCTTGCAATACTCTGGCCCAAATTCTATGTGAATAGAACCTCTGCCAAGATTTACAGAAGGGGAAACTGAGGCACAGAGTGGACAGGTGGTTTACCCAGGCAGGCCAGTGGCAGAGCTGGGACTAGAAGTCCAGGGTGTAGAGTCCTGGCTGGGGGCACCATGCACTAGCCCACAGTGCCCCCCCATCCCATGCTGGTGGGGCGGGAGGGCTGACACCCCCATATAGGAGGAACACGAGGGGCTTCCTCCTCAGGAGGGGGTTGGGAGGGGCCAATAGCGGCTCCCGCTCAAGGTGAGGGGTGGGGAAGACACGCCTCCCTCTCTGTGGGGGCGGAGCCAAGTCTAAGCACCGCCTCCAGCCCCCATCGTCCCACCCCTAGTCGAGAGGGCCTATGTCATCGCTCGTCCCCTCCTCCGATTGGCCGGCGAGGTCAGGCGCCTGGCGTGGGCACGCAGCACGGCGCCGAGGGGGCTGTGAGGGGAGCTGCGAGGTCAGAGGCACAAGATGGCGTCACCCCGTCGCGGCGCTGGAGGTGGAGACGCCGCTCGGGCTTCCTAGGGGAGGGGCGAGGCCGAGAGCTACGACCGCAGCCGTCAGCGGGACCGGGGGCGCCGCTCAGGTGAGGGCGGGGCCCTAGGGAGTTTCGTGTCCCGTCCCCCCCCCGATCTCGAGCGGGGAGCCCCTGTCCCCCCCGCCCGCCTTCGTTCTTCCCCGGTGCTGAGCGGGGACCCTTCTCCCCCCCCCCATCCTAAGCGGGGAGCCTCTGTTCCCCCCCCCAGCTCGCCTTCCTTACCCCCCCCGATCCTAAGCGGGGAGCCTCTGTGCCCCCCCAGCTCGCCTTCCTTACCCCCCCCCGATCCTAAGCGGGGAGCCTCTGTGCCCCCCCCAGCTCGCCTTCCTTACCCCCCCCGATCCTAAGCGGGGAGCCTCTGTGTCCCCCCCCGCTCGCCTTCCTTACCCCCCCCCGATCCTAAGCGGGGAGCCTCTGTGTCCCCCCCCGCTCGCCTTCCTTACCCCCCCCCCCGATCCTAAGCGGGGAGCCTCTGTGCCCCCCCCAGCTCGCCTTCCTTACCCCCCCCGATCCTAAGCGGGGAGCCTCTGTGCCCCCCCCAGCTCGCCTTCCTTACCCCCCCCGATCCTAAGCGGGGAGCCTCTGTGCCCCCCCCCCCAGCTCGCCTTCTTTACCCCCCCCGATCCTAAGCGGGGAGCCTCTGTGCCCCCCCCAGCTCGCCTTCCTTACCCCCCCCCGATCCTAAGCGGGGAGCCTCTGTGTCCCCCCCCGCTCGCCTTCCTTACCCCCCCCCCGATCCTAAGCGGGGAGCCTCTGTGTCCCCCCCCGCTCGCCTTCCTTACCCCCCCCCCCGATCCTAAGCGGGGAGCCTCTGTGCCCCCCCCAGCTCGCCTTCCTTACCCCCCCCGATCCTAAGCGGGGAGCCTCTGTGCCCCCCCCAGCTCGCCTTCCTTACCCCCCCCGATCCTAAGCGGGGAGCCTCTGTGCCCCCCCCCAGCTCGCCTTCTTTACCCCCCCCGATCCTAAGCGGGGAGCCTCTGTGTCCCCCGCCCAGCTCGCCTTCTTTACCCCCCCCCCGATCCTAAGCGGGGAGCCTCTGTGTCCCCCCCCAGCTCGCCTTCTTTACCCCCCCCCGATCCTAAGCGGGGAGCCTCTGTGCCCCCCCCAGCTCGCCTTCCTTACCCCCCCCCGATCCTGAGCGAGGACCCTCTGTGCCCACCCCAGCTCGCCTTCCTTACCCCCCCCCCCCCCCGATCCTGAGCGGGGAGCCTCTGCCGCCCAGCTCGCCTTCCCAACCCCCCCCCCCCGATCCTGAGCGGGGAGCCTCTGTGCCCCCCCCAGCTCGCCTTCCCAACCCCCCCCCCCGATCCTGAGCGAGGACCCTCTGTGCCCCCCCCCCAGCTCACCTTCCTTACTCCCCCCGATCCTAAGCGGGGAGCCTCTGTGCCCCCCCCAGCTCGCCTTCCTTATCCCCCCCCCGATCCTAAGTGGGGAGCCTCTGTGCCCCCCCAGCTCGCCTTCCTTACCCCCCCCCCCGATCCTAAGCGGGGACCCTCTGCACCCCTAGCTCATCTTCCTCCCCCTCCCATCTTGAGCGGGACCCTCTGTTCCCCCCATGAGTTCTTGAGCGGGGAGCCTCTGTGGCACCAGATCACCCTCGCGGCCCCCGATCCTCACTGGAGAGCCTCTGTTACCCCCCCACACACACTTCTCATGCACCCCACATCTCTCCTATATCTAGAGTGCAAGGCCTCTCTTACTCTCCTGCACGCTGCCCCTTTCTCCTTCCTGTCCTAAGCAGGGTCTTGTTAGCCCTCCCATGCAGCTCAAGTTCTCCCTTGCCCCCTATACTTTGTGAGGAGTCAATTACTTCTCCTTACTATGCATACCTATCTGTACCAAATGCAGCACTCCTCATGGCTTTAGGAGGGAGTATGAGTTATACACATTTTCTCCTATTTCTCTCCCCCCATAATGACTGGGGACTGATTCCCCCTCTTGGCAGACAGTGAGGGGTCTGATGTTCCTCTCCTGGGGAACTGAGGGGGTTTATTTTTTCCTTCTCTGTGGAAGACACATCTTTGGCCCTCAGTAGCTACCACATTTTCCAGATGTATGGCTGGGGAGGCGGGCGACCCTTCTCCAGGGTCCACTCCTTTGTTTTCAAGCCTGCTGCCATTTCATCTGCCCTGCTTTTCCAGGGTGGACTGCAGGCAGGGACTCACCTTGTTGACCAGTTGGACTCTCCCAGTGCTGACACAGTTGAGTGTAGTCAAGTGAAACTTCCTTTTCCTGAGTCACAGTGCTGCTTCACCCAGTGTGAGTCGCTTTCCTAGTCACAGGTTTTCATTACTCTGCCTAGCAGAAGGCTCTTAATGTCCTTGAGGCGCTTCAGCTAAAGGAGGCTGCACTGTACGGGTGAGAAAAGTACTGTCTCCCTGTTTTTCAGCTGTGAATCGATGAAGGATACCTAGATGCTGATGTCCACTTTTAAAATGTTTATGGTTATTAGAGCAATTGGGTTAGTTGGCCTGGAGCAAGCTCCTAAATAGCAATCTGTGCGAGCTCACAATCTAGGTTTGTAACAAGACATATCAGGTGGATGGAACAGACACATTGGATGATAAAGAACAAGCAATGTGCGTGAATTACAAAATAGGCAGTGTACCTGCCTTGTCCACTGCTTAGCCGTTTTCTGATGGTAATGGTGTCTAGGCATCATAGCAGAGATGAGTCTTATGGAGGGATTGGAAGGAGGATAGAGTGATAGCTGTATGGATTTTGATGGGAATTTTTCCCAGTTGGATGGAGTTGAATGAAGGGTATGGGTGAGAGTGGGATAATCTGTATTTAAATGTTGTCATCCATCAAATCTCAAGTTTTAATTTGTCTGGAAACTGCTTTTGAAAGTACTATATGGTGCACTTATTTTTGAAAAATTGTGTCCTACAAATGACAAACACATAACTAAATATGTTTAGTTCCATTGGTCTCCCAAGTGAGGATCTCGGAACATTTATGTCTGCTAACTAAACCTTGCAAAAATCATCCCACATAATAGCTAATGCCTCTGTGGTATGGATGGGTAAACAGACACAGAAGTTAAGTGTCTTGCCCCTGTTTTTGCAGGAAATCTGACAGAGCACCAACACCCAGTTCTCCTGACTCTCAGCCCTGGATTGGGGTATAAAATTGTACCCAAAGTTTAAATGGCATTTCTCTTGTGTTGTATTTCAGAGCTAACAAATGAATGTTGCCAAAGTAAAAACTTTATCAGGAATCCCAAAGTTGAGGATTTGCTTAAAAGATGTCTAATATAAACATTTGGCAGGGGCTTAAAATTCTAATGGTAGTGCTTTTTGTTTGGATATAAACATTCCTTTGTGCTATTTATAATCAGCATTGTATCCCATTCATATGTCATAAAGTGCAAGTGACTAGAAGCAAAAGTGAAAGTGTCCAGACTTAATAGCATCTGAACTCACTGAAACACAAAAAAAACCCTTAAAGGAGATAATTAAATTAGGTTCCCCCCTCCCCCCAAAATTTCAGGTAATGTCACTATCACAGATAAAAAAATAAGATGGCAGTTTTCCTTTTAATATGAGATTAAATTAGATTTGCTCTTTAAATTAAAACGTTTTTAAAAAAATTGAGTTGCATACTGTTAAATCAAACTTTTTTCCTCAAAAGAAAACTGTGATCTTGTAGCTGGAGGGGTGGAAAAATCTTACTGGACTTTTTGAAACTATACCTTTTAAAGACCTTGTGGAAGAAGACATAATTAGAGCTTGCTGGGAATAGTTTTCCATTAAAAAAATGTCAATTCATCAAAACCAGAACTTTTTGTGGGACTGTACTAGTTTCAACAAAAGTTTTGTTGGGAAAAGTTTTAGGCCCACAGAATTTCTCTTCAAACCAAGAGTGAGAAAATGAAGAATAGATAATAGTCCAACCATTAGGATACTTACCTGGGATGTGGGAAACCTGGGTTCAAGATCCTACTCCTATGTATATTTATTTATACAAAGTGGGACATTTTCAACAGGAGATTGAGACTCATCTGGGATATATAGAAGAATGGCAGAGTGGGGACTTGACCCTCGGTCTCCCACATCCCAGAGAAGTACCCCAACCACCAAGGCCGTTAGCTGTTCTGAGGTGGGTCTCTGTTTTGCTTTGTTTTTTGTGGAGATACGTTTGTTTTGTTTCAAGGAGGAGCAGGAAAAAAATTGAAATCTCAAAATCTTCATGGGAAAACTTTTTGGCTCAGCTCTAGTTATAATCATAATCATCCAAGATATGGTACTGAAAGGGCTTCCTGATGATCCAAGGGGTAGACTTTGTAGCTGGGAACATAGGAATGACCATACTGGACCAGATCCAAATCCCTCTAGTATAGTATCCTGGCCACAAGATGACTTAGAGGCAGGCACAAGAACCCGACAGTAGGCAGATGAAATAATCTGCCCTCATGATAGGTCTCATTCTGTTCTCTGATGTCTAGAGAGAGACTTAAATTCTGAAGCCTGAGGTTAATATCATTCACAAAATTTATCATTAATTATGACTCTTGATATTCCTATAATATCCAGTCCTCTTTCGAATTTTAAGCTCTTGGCCTCAACAATTTCCTGTGGCAGTGAGTTCCAGAGTTACTTAAACTACCCACATGGGAGGGGGGGAAGACATGTTTTTCAAAATAGTATTTCCTTTTGTCAGGTTTTAATTCCTCACCTTTTTAATTTAATTGATTGTTCCTTTGTGCTATGAGTAGCCTTGGAAGGATTAGATTTTTACTGGTAATTATTGGTGAACATCAATTTGTATGCACATAAAAATTAATGCAGTATTTTTATTGACAGTCAAAATTTACAGATAAAGTAGGAAAAATGGTGCTTGAGAACTTAACTGAGTCTGTATTTTTTGACTTGTGATGTTGACCTTTGTGTGTTAATAGTTATAAAACTTTAAATTTTTAGATCTCCGCATCTACTGTCATTACGTTTTTGTGCAACCCCAGCATTTGTTTTTCCCCATAGTTTTCTGCAACTGTGAACATTTAAATGGATAAAAATTGAAAAAATAAGAATCTGTCAATTATTATAAAAATCAAATTCTGCCAAGCCTAGTTATGAGACAAAGAGAACAGAGCCTTGCAAATTTCCTTTTCTAGTCCATTCATAATTTCACATACTTTCGTCATGTGCTCCTTTTTTTCATTGTTTGTTAGGTAAACGGTCCTTGTCTTATGATCTCTTTAGATGAGTATCCATGGCCTTGACCATCTACTTCTGTTTGAGAGGGTCCTTGCCCTCAAGATCTTAGTCTTGATAAAGACACAAGACAGAACAATTCAACCCAGTACATGTGATGTGATGTGTTAGAGAATTTCTAGAGGGGCCATAATAGAAAAGCTCTGTGATAAATGTATTTAAGAAGAGATTTGTAGGAAAAGAGGGAGGTTATTTGAGAACAATAAAAGAGCTGTTTTGCTTTACAAGAGCTTCTCTGTGTCAGGATGGAACTGTTTAGTTTCTCGTCCCTTTGCTTTATATTTACCTACCCCTGATGCCTTAGGAAGGAAAAACCATTGGTTTTAGCGTGTATGTGCTGTAGTGTATAAGACCTCTGGGATTGCTGTTGATTGATACAAAGTTGAGCACACAGCACCTCCATGTTAATCACCGAGGTGACTAATCCTTTATGGTATGTTGTTGCATTGCTTGGTGCCAGGGTCCTTAGTGTTTGAGTAAGTGCCTAAATTCAGTGTCCTTAATGACCAGTTGCAAGAAGGTCCGTTCAGAAAAGCCAATATCGTGTTTTTGGATTTTTTTTGCCTTTTTAAAGTAGGAGAGATCAGCTTTGAGTTGTTCTAAATCTTTGCTTCTGTTGAGTATTTCCATAAATGCTAGATATCTCAGCCCATTTTTCACGAGCTTAAAGGGACTGCCTTTACGCACTGTAATTTGAATTGATTCTGCTGTTTTCCTTAAAGAAGCTGCAGGCTTTATTCAGGATCCTTCAATTTGTGGTATACTTATAAAAGACAGGAGTCTTGAAATGCTGGGTTGCATCAGCTGCTTTATGATTAGTCATAACTTTCTGTTCTAACCCTAATGCTTTACATTTTTAGCTGTCCTATCAGCAACTTTGACATAGGAGTAATAGTTTAACTGGGAAGATCAACAGCTTACGAGGACATGAGTCGTACCCCTGAAGTTGTCATTGCTTCTGCTGCTAGAAAACAGGCTGAACGTGAACTGTACTTAAAAAGCTATTTGGCTGGTGGTACTGGATAGTTCAGAGGCTGGTAATGGGATCAGAAGCTTTTAACTTCTAGTTAAAGTCCAACCTATGTTTATAGGCACCTGAATTCATTCCATATGATGATTGCAGTACTGTAGACATATTGGTCCCAGGACATTAGAGACAAGGTGGGTGAGGTAATAATATCTTTTATTGGACCAATTTCTGTTGGTGACAGACACAAGCTTTTAAGCTAAACAGTGCTGCTCTTCAAGTCTCTGAAGAAGAGCTCTGTGCAGCTCAATAGCTTGTCTCTCTCACCAACAGAAGTAGGGCCAATAAAAGATATTACCTCACCAACCTTGTCTTTCCATACAATGGCTGCCTGGTAGCCTGTATGAAGTCTGTTTAAGTCCAGTCTGAATGAACAGATGTAAACACATAGAATTTCTACAGTTGGCCCCACTTATTGATAACCTCAAGAAGTCACAGATTGAAACAGCTATGGAGACTGGGATCTGATCTGCACTACAGAGTTAGCTTGTTGCAAGGCAGTTTATGTCAACCTAACTATGGTGGTGTCTATGCTTAAATTTCGCTCCTGGCGACATAAGCAAATCATCTAGTCTTGGTGTGCTTCAGTTCCCAATCTGTAAGATGAGCATAATAATGCTTCCTACCTCACAGGGGTGTTGGGAGGATTAGGGTGACCAGATGTCCTGATTTTATAGGGACAGTACTGATTTTGGGGTCTTTTAGGCTCTTATTTCTTTCCCCACTGTCCTCATTTTTCACACTTCCTGTTTAGTCACCCTACAGAGGATAAATACATTAAAGACTGTGAAGTGCTATGAGATCTACTGATGAAAAATGCTATATCAGAAATAGACATTGCTCTTTTTTATTACTAAACAAAAATACAGTAGAACCTCAGTTACGAATACCTCAGAATGGGGGTTGTTCGTAACTCTGAAATGTTCATAACTCTGAACAAAACATCATGGTCGATCCTTCAAAAGTTTAGAACTGAACATTGATTTAATGCAGCTTTGAAATTTTACTATGCAAAAGAAAAATGCTGCTTTCCCTTTTTTTTTAGTAGTTAGTGTTTAACACAATACTACACTGTCTTTGGACTGTATTTGCTTTGTTTTTTGGTAATCACGTTGCTGTATTTAAATGGCTGGCTCTCATACTCTTCTGAGTGAAGCTCTTTTTATTCTGACTTAGCAGGTATGTGTCTGGAAAGAGATTTTTATAAAGTTTTTTTGTCTTGTGTTAATTGCGGAATCATGAGACTAGGGAAGTAGACACAGAATTATCTTTGTCTGGAATGGTTCTTTGTAAAACAGTTATGGGCCAGGAAATAGCTGACAAGAGCAACTCACTGTATTCAGTCTCTTTATTTTGGGGCTTGCCACTCTTCGTGTTCCAGTACTTATAGCTAGACAGAAACAATCTGCTCACATGAGTCACCAAACTGTCTGATGGGAACAACTGAATCACTACATTTCAGTTGTCCTGAAACAGGTGAGGCTCCAATTCACTTAGCTATCCTGTATCCCAAAGCTTCCTCCTTGGGTGTAAGAAATAGATTGACACCTGTGTCATGTTGATTGCCTTCTTGATTGTTATACAAACATTTGTAGTGTGCCTGGGCACTGATGATTATGAGCAATTAAACTGATTTTTTATGTTAGGTCAGAGGTTTCTGTTAAATTATCACTAAGCCGCTCTTAATTTTTGCTTTAGTCATAGCTAAGTGATATTGCAAAGTGGTAGCTCGAAGTCTAGTGTGGGCACAGACTTCCAATTTATGTAGCATCTTCCATCTGAAGATTCCAAACTTGACAAATAGTACTGACTGTAGCCTTGTGTCCCTGGGATGTACTAGCTCCATTATCTCCAGGATACATCTATGCTGCCAAAAAAATACCCCTCGGCAGCGAATCTGAAGAGCTGACTTGGGCTTGTTCTACAGGGCTAAAGATAGCAGCAGAGCTGTTCCCAGTGAGGCTGGAGCCCATGGTTTGAACCTGGTGAGGGGGCTGGAGCCCAGCTTCCAGCCTGAGCAGAAACAAGGTAGGCTTGTAATTCTGTGGGCGTTTGTCACCTTCAGTCTCTCATAGTTTCACGTGTTTTTTCCTGTACATGAATTTAAATCAGATCCATTCTGAGTCAGTTTGGTGAAGTGCTGATGTACATCCTACACCTGGTCATCAAGAGGTATCTTCCATTTCTCTTTCATGTGATTCTGGATGAACAAACAGAAAACTTGGTAGGTGCTTGTAATTATTTCTATTATTTAACTCCGAGTACCACTGTTGGAACATAGGCGTTATCATAGAGGAGGATCAAGACCAGGATCCATCTAGTTGGGTGTCCAGTCTCTGATAGGGGCTAATATCGGGTACTTCAAGAGAAGGGTGGTGTCTTGTCTGTTAGGGGGAGTTCTAAAAAACAAAAACTAACCAAAAAAAAGGCAATCCATTATGGCCAATTTTGCAATTGTCTGCCTTGGGAGGGACACTGCTTCCTGACACTAGGCAGTTGGTTTGCTAATGCCCCGAAGAGCTGGAGTTGATCACACTCATGAATTTTTCTTAGCTAGTGTAAGTGCAGCAGTTTACATAAACATGATTGTTTGACTGCAGAATCAGGGTGCTGTTGCCTGTATCTTCGAGCATGGTTAGACTGGCGCTTTGTAGCGCTAAAACCCTCCAGGAGCGCTATAATTATCTAACCCTACACACTTGCAAGTAACATTTTGCGCAATAAGTCACCGTTTAAAGCGCAACTATAAAACCACCTCTCCCAGAGTCAGAAGGCTTTTTGCGTATTCCCTGTAGCGTGTTAGGGCCAGTCTATTCACTTATTACGTGATAAGGCAGCGGTTCTCCGATTTTTTTTTTTAATCTTTTTTTAAAAACAAAACAAAAAAAAACTGCCCCCCCCCCCCCAGCGCCCCGGCCCCAGTCCCCGCTGCGGGCGAGCTGCCCGCTGCTCCCCGGCTCCCCGTCCTCGCGGCGGGCGGGCTGCCCGCTGCTCCCCGGCTCCCCGTCCTCGCGGCGGGCGGGCTGCCCGCTGCTCCCCGGCTCCCCGTCCTCGCGGCGGGCGGGCTGCCCGCTGCTCCCCGGCTCCCCGTCCTCGCGGCGGGCGGGCTGCCCGCTGCTCCCCGGCTCCCCGTCCTCGCGGCGGGCGGGCTGCCCGCTGCTCCCCGGCTCCCCGTCCTCGCGGCGGGCGGGCTGCCCGCTGCTCCCCGGCTCCCTGTCCTCGCGGCGGGCGGGCTGCCCGCTGCTCCCCGGCTCCCCGTCCTCGCGGCGGGCGGGCTGCCCGCTGCTCCCCCGTCCCCGCCGCGGGTGGGCTGCGGGGTTCGCTCCCGTCCCCGCCGCGGGGATTGGGGGCCGACGCGCAGCCCAGAGCCCACCCGTGGCGGGGATTGGGGGGGCTGCGCCCCAGCCCCAGTCGCCGTGAGTTGCGGCGGCAGGAGCTTGTGACCCCCCGGGGGGGTCGCGACCCCCGAGAAACCCTGACCTAGCTGAATGCTGGGATACCTGCCCTATCGAGCTACTGTCACTGCTGCCAGAAGCGCTGCTAATGTGTGCATTCTTTAGCGCTACAGGGTTTAAATGTGCACAGGCTCTAGCGCGATACCTATTGCGCTAAATTGGGAAGCGCTACAAACAATCGTGCTATAATCTCTAGTCTAACCATACCCTTCCTCTTTCTGGATCTTCAAATGATGTAATTGGTTTGCAATCTGAGCTGTATTTCTTCTATTTGCAGAGTGGTCTGTGGTAAGGCTACTTCCTGCTGCAGAACATGACCGTAAAGAGATCCTGAAGAATAAATCCCTTTCTGTAGTGGGGGGCTCTCTCCAGTTTGTCCACATCCTTTCTGTAGTGGGGGCCCCAAAACTGGCCACAATACTCCAGATGTTACCGTACCAGTGCCGAATAGAGAGGAATAATCACTTCCCTCGATCTTCTGGAAATGCACCTACTAATGCAGCCCAATATGCCGTTAGCCTTCTTGGCAACAAGGGCACACTGTTGACTAGTATCCAGCTTCTCATCCACTGTAATCCCCAGGTCCTTTTCTGCAGAACTGCCACTTAGCCAGTCAGTCCCCAGCCTGTAGGGGTGCATGCAGTCAAGAGGCGCGCAGCCCCAAGTTGATTCCTACAGCACTTCCACCTCCCCAACAGTCTCCAAAATCTTTCTGGATTGCCTGTGCACTGCTGTATAGCTCTCCCAGCAGATGTCAGGGTGATTGAAGTCCCCCATGAGAACCAGGGCCTGTATTCTGGAAACTTCTATTAGTTGTCTGAAGAAAGCCTCGTCTACCTCCCCCTCCTGATCTGGTGGTCTATAGCAGATGCCCACCGTGACATCACCTTTGTTGCCCTCACCTCTGAACTTAACCCAAAGACTCTCAACAAGCTTTTCTCGTTTCATACTGGAGCTTTGAGCAATCATACTATTCTCTTACATGCAGTACAACTCCTTCACCTTTTCTCCCCCACCTGTCCTTCTTGAACAGTTTATACCCATCCCTGACAGTGCTCCAGTCATGTGAGTTATCCCCACCAAGTCTCTCTTATTCCAATCACATCATAGTTCCTTGACTGTGCCAGGACTTCCAATTCTTCCTATTTGTTTCCCAAGCTTCTTGTGTTCGTGTACAGGCAGGCACCGAAGATAACTAGCCCATTGCCCTACTTTCTCAGTATGAATCAGGAGGCCTCTCCTGTTGCACCCTCCTCCTTGTGTTTCCTCCTGGTATCCTAGGTCTCCATCCCCCGGTGAACCTAGTTTAAAGCCCTCCTCACTAGATTACCAAGTCTGCCTGCAAAGATGCTCTTCCTCTCTTCGTTCAGTGGATCCCATGTCTTCCTAGCAATCCCCCTTCCTGTAGCAACATTCCTTGGTCAAGAAGTCAAAGCCCTCTCTCTGACACCACCTATGTAACCACACGTTTACCTCCACAATTCAGTGTTCCCCACATGCGCCTTTTCCTTCAACAGGGAAGACGGACAAGAACAGGACCTGTGCACCAAACTCCTTTATTCTTTTTCCCAGAGCCACATAGTCTGCAGTGACCGGTTCAAGGTCATTCTTGGCAGGATAATTGGTGCCCACGTGGAGAAGTAGGAAGGGGTAGCTGTCTAAGGGCTTGATCAGTCTAGGCAGGCACTCCCTCATATCCTGAATTCTAGCTCCGGGCAAGCAGCACACTTCGGAGTTCGAGGTTCCCCAGCCAGGCAGGAGTGGAGGAGGTGCCCGGGGAGCCCCCTGGCAACGGAACCGTGCATTCCAGAGCTGTCTCCGGTGCTGTGCACGCCAGCCCCTTAAGTTGTTGGGAGGTGGGGTGAGAGGGCACTGAACCTTTGAATTATGATCCCCTCACTCGCAGCAGGCACCAGTCATCCCTGTCAGAAGCCCCTAACCCCACTGCCCTGCTGCAGGGCAGAAACCCTGAGCTCCTCTTCCCAGTCTGGTAGGCATAGGATTGGGGGAGGAGACTCCACAAGCCACACTTTAACTGTAAAAGAGCCATAGTTCAGCCACCCTTGCTCTATAGGTTTTCTTTACAGGACCCATTTTGTGTGTGGCTGAAACAGAATTAGGGGCCCTTTGCAGCTGATAGGCCCTTGGACATTTAACTGAAGCCCCTTGAGGGAAGGCCTAACGTTTAGTAGGATTTCCTTATGCTTGTCTAGTTCCACTGTAACCAGAATCCTGTAGATTGAGTCCACTGGTTGCAGCTCTAGTTTCCCCTAAAGAATAATAACAGGGGAACTGAGGAGAACGTGGCTGCGTTGTACCCATTAATCCATAAAGTGTACCCCTCCCTCACGCAGAATGAACATGCAGAAGGTACCTAATTAAAAGCACTAAATTTGGGAATAAAAAATGTTAGTCACAGATTTTTTTGATATGCCCTGGATTTTGTCAGATATTTATTTGCAAAAACTTTTTAGTGAGGGTGAGTCAGCTGTCTTGCTGACTGCAACATTAAATATTATGGAATACATCATGCAGCTCTTCTGTTTTACATTTTCTTAATCAGTATTTCTAACCTGATTTTATATTTTCTATTTTGTACTCTAAAGCCTTCATAAAGTAATCATCCCAGATTACTACATATTTAACTTACTAAAACAGGCATTTTAAATTAATCAGTCAGAGGTTTAGTGTGCTCATAACAATGTTGATTGCTTTTAGAAAAAGGGAACACTAATTTACTTAATCTCCATAACAATAGACATATTTATGAAATTTCATCAACTTTTAAAAAATGTGTTTCCAAAGATTTTAGGCATAACAAAGCGTTTTATATCTTACTAAGGTACTGATTTTTCTGGAGGGTTCTCTTAAAACTAGTTCATCAGATAGAAGTAAAGAAAGGGAAACTCTTTGTCCAGCTATCAGGAAGGAAAGGGGTGTTTTCCCTTTAAGGCCCTCTTCAATTGGGGGATGGGGAATGAGGGGGGATGAAGAGAGAAAGGAATGGACAGAAAGGACAGGAAGACTTTGGAAGCAAGTTTTTTTACTGTAGTAATTAAAATGTGTATTTTAGATAAGAGTGGTGTTTTGAAGGATTTATTTAAAAAACTGTCCTAAGACTCAAGCATTTAAGGCTAAATATGATTGTGCATCTAAAAATCTATGCAAGGATTTTTTTTTTAAGAGATGTGATTTTATAATCTTCAACAACACACTAATGAAATTATTTTTAAAGCAAATTTTAAACTAAGGTCCTCTAGACCAGTGGTCCCCAACCCCCGGGCCGCGGACCGGTACCGGGCCGTGGATCGATCGGTACCGGGCCGCGGACGCGTTCCCGGAAGTGTCCGCCGAAAAGCCGCAGTTTCACTTTTCGGAGTGAATTCGGCGGCTTTTCGGCGGACATACAGCCGGTCCGCGGCGGCGAAGAAAAAAAAAATCCGGTCCGTGCCGCAAAAAAGGTTGGGGACCACTGCTCTAGACTGACATGTTCTGAGTAAATATTACAGTAATGCACAACTGTTTTTTTTGTCAGTAAATTCAGAATCTGACAGTATACTATACCTGAGGTTTGGCAAATGCCCGTTAAATGGCTTAATTACCCCTTGAACGGCTCTTTTTAACAGTTTCAATGTTGTGCTAATAGGTCTGGAAGGCTTTTTCACTTCTAGATCCCCTCTGAAGGAAGACTCACCAGTCTGCAGCAGCCAGCTGTGGAAGTCTGCAGAAAGGGTCAGAACAGCGATAGGAGAGGTAGGAGCGTGACACTAGGACCTAGTGGTGCCCCAAATTTTCAGGTGCCCTACGCTGCTGCATATGTTGTGTACGCCTAAGGACATGGCCCTGTTGCCAGAAGCTGTGTGGGGTGGATGGAGAAATCCTTGGTGGTCTAGAGTGGAAGCAAGTGTGTCTGAAAATCTAACCAGATGAGGCAGGGAAAGTTGGCTTTTTCAGGTGGGAAAGTCAAACACAGCAGGCTATGTGAAGTTCCTATATTTTGCATCTCTGTGAAACCGATAGAGAAAAAAAGTTCTGTTCTATTGGAAAAGGTTAAGCATGTGATAAAAAGGGCAATGCCTCTGACTTCAGCATAAACACAAATGGATGAATTTATAATTCAAATTAAACACTGGCGTTATTATTCTAGGGCAGTTTTATGTCCCATGTATGTGGAATTTGATTGATTTCACACTGTTATGAAACAGTGACTGATATTTGACCTGCTTAACATAAAGGCTAAAATCTGCTGCATCTCTCTACAGATTTTTTCTGCACTGATTTTTGCAGTTTTTTAGACAATTTTACTAAACAAAACCAGAATCCAATAAACGTTCACAATGGATAAAAGACTCACAAAAACACTTATTGAAAACCATAGCAGCTACTTTAAATACAGAAGACCCAAAAGAAGTGACATTAAAAAGAAAAATGCAACTGTTGCTTACAGTTTAGTGAGCATCACTATAGATCGGTGGTTCTTAAACTTTGCATTTGAGAGACCCCTTTTTGAAACCTGTATGTGCTGGCGACCCATGTATGTCCGCTGAAATGCTGCCGAATTGAATCCTTCCCCTTTTGGCAGCTTTTCGGTGGACATACCATGCGCGCGTGTGTCGCCCGAAATGCCGACAAAACTGGAAACTATCACTTCAGCGTTTTTTTTTGCGGACACACTGTTGTGAATGGTATGTCCGTTGAAAAGCCGCTGAAAGGGGAAGGATTCAACTAGGCGGTATTTCAGCGGTGTCAGGGGCTCGTGACCCCCCTGGAATCGGGCCGCGACCTCCTGGGGTTGAGAACTGCTGTATTCTCCCTTAGTTGAGTGACATCACATTGTGAGGCTTCTTGTTAAATTCTTAATATAAATCCAGTTTTTGAATGACGTTAGGTATCAAAATCAATAAGGGGGGTAGTTCAGTGAAATCTTGCATGGAAGGGGGAATACCGACAGCAGTGATGTAAATGCAGCTGTTGTCTGCACAATTGCAATAGAAGTACAAGGCTGGGTTAGTTGCTGCAGACTTTTGGGAAATGTCCCCTTCATGGAAGCAGAAGTGACTACAGATTGGTAATTGAGTCTGTGCCTTATACATTGGCTCTCTTCCCTGGCCAGCCTTGGTTTTACTGTGCTTTTGACTTCCAACTTAATATTTGGATCCTTTAACAAAGTTTTAACACTTAACAGGATTAAGAGATTTCAATCTAAAATTTGTAGGCTGTAAGATTTTCAAGGCAAGGTTTGTCCCTACATCTGTGCATGTTCATAGCCTAGCACTGCAGAGCTCTGAAGCCCTTTATGGTCTTTGACTGCTACTGTAACACAAATATTTAATATCAAATTTGCACCTTAAAATATTGTCCATCTAAAATACCTTCTGTGGCATTTGCGTCAGAAATTGCATATTTGAATCAAATCACTTGCTAGGTCATCCAATCCAGCCCCCTGTGCTGAGGCAGGACCAAATAGTTAATTGACGTGATATGAATGACAAACAAACAACCTTTTATATACCGTATTTTTCGCCCTATAAGATGCACTTTTTCTTCCCCAAAACGGGGGGGGGGGGGGAAGCCCGCGGTCACAAAACAAAACAAAACAAAAAAAACCGCGCGTGCGCCCCGGTTCCCCCCTCCCCGCCGCGGGCGGGCTGCCGGGGGCGTCCCGGTTCCCCCCTCCCCGCCGCGGGCGGGCTGCCGGGGGCGCTCCCGGCAGCCCGCCCGCGGCGGGGAGGGGGGAACCTGGACGCCCCCGGCAGCCCGCCCGCGCGGTGGGGACGGCGCTCCCCCAGCAGCCCGCCCGCGCGGCGGGGACGGGAGAGCGGCGCGCTTTTTGTGTGTGGTGGGTTTTTTTTGGGGGGGGGGGTTCCCCCCCCAGCTTTTTGACTTAAAAACTCGGGGGCGTCTTATACGCCGGAGCGTCCTATAGGGCGAAAAATACGGTAATTGAGTCCTTGATTGTCAATTTCCAGTATGTGGGAAGGCTGCTGAATCTATTAACCTTCGTGGGATCTGCCTGTGTGCAGTAGGCTTAGCACACCTTGTAAATTACAGGATCAAGGACTTTCTTCTAAGTTTCCTTGTTGGAAATCAGAGAGGAACTGGCTCTGAAGTGAGTGTGGTGGACTCCCATCATGCCTGAAAGTTTGCTGATTGCATCAAAAGAAATGAGGCAAGAAATATTTTCATAGGCATCTGAATCTTAGCGGGAGAGTCGCTTCCAAGGGCTCGTGTGGTCTGGAGTCCTAGACATCTGTAACCCTTCTGCCAGGTGGTGAATGGCAGCAAAAATATATCTAGGGTCCCTCTTGACCTATAACTAAACTGGCTAAAGCTCACTCTGATACCTGAGAAAAGTAAAAACTCCCTCGTTGCTGTCCTTAACAGGCAGGACTGTCCCACTCCCAAACACTCAGAGTACAAAGAAGGGAGCCTTTATTAGGGGACAGGGAACACCGTCATAAAATTGGGAAAATACAGTAACTATGTATGCAAATGATGAGTAAACTCCTCGCCCCCCATAACTTTAGCAGTAATCTGTCTAACCCCCTTCTCACCCACTGGTGAGAATGTCTGACTTTGTCCTGTGGCCGCACCTTCACACCCATCTGCTGGCGGCTCCTGTGCCATCTGACCCTCTGTCTGAGAGGGAGTGGGCCTAATGATGCCTAAAGTTAGCAAAAGGGGCTGCTAATATCTTCGCCTCTGTGGCTATGCAGCACTCTCCTTGCCAACCTTGGTGTGACCCGGGAGGAGGCGCCTCGAAAGCAGACTTCCCAGTTCTTATTTCAGAAGGCCTTTGGCGTGGCATATTTACTTGCTCACAGAGAACTTGTTGAATGAGCTGTTGGTGATAGCTAAGCTGGAAGTGGGCAGGGATAGAGAGGAACCGTACTCCAGGCAGGTGGACTCTGAGGGACTGACTTTTACGAGATATTGAGGTATTTGCTGGGAGGGGATAGCTCAGTGGTTTGGGCATTGGCCTGCCCACAGTTGTGAGTTCAATCCTTGAGGGGGCCATTTAGGGATCTGGGGCAGAAATCTGTGGGTGAGATTCTGGTCTGCATTGCGCAGGAGGTCTGACTAGTTGGATGATCATAATGGTCCCTTCTGACCTTAAAGTCTGAGACTGCTCCCAGTGGTTGCAGGGTCTGCCTGTGTGAAGCTCATTGCAGGGTTGGGGACAGTGTTAATGTCAACAGCTATAAAGATGGCCGAATATGGACAGAGCTCTCTATCTTTAAAAAAGAGGCGTGACAAACTAGCTGCAGCCACCCAAAGCTCACCCTGGTAGAGGAGAGTCAGTACACACGGAAATAGTCCGTGAATAGACTGTCAGAGAGGATCACAATTAAGGGTAACCACACCGATATTTCACCTCTTTGGTCCGTCAAGGACACCCATTGTAGACCTCTGGCTCCTTTAGCCGTCTCTTCACTTTTGACTGGGGTATCTCTAGGATGAGCTGCTCTCACTGTGTAATCTGCAGTAAAAGTCGGACTATCTAGAGCAGGGGTCTCAAACTCAAATGACCATGAGGGCCGCATGAGGACTAGTGCACTGGCCCGAGGACCGCACCACTGACACACACACATACCCTCGCTGCCCCAGCTCCGCCCCCACTCCACCCCTTCCAAGAGGTCCCACCCCCGCCCCACCTCCTCCTCTGAGCACGCAGCTCCCCATTCCCTCCTGGAAAGCGCTAGGCACCACCAACAGCTGTTTGGCAAACAAAGCAAGAGCAATCTAGGAAGTCCAGAGCTAGAAACACGCGTGGCCCAGCCAGGCAGCAGAGAAGCCTCTGCTTCTGGCCCCTCCCTCCCGCAAACTGCTATGGGGGGGGAACAGGAAGCCTGGCGGGCCGCAGGGAAGGGCTTTGCGGGCCACATGCGGCCCCCGGGCCGCATGTTTGAGACCCCTGATCTAGAGTCTAGACCAGCGGTTCTCAAACTTCCTGAGACCGTGACCCTTTTTTCTTCTCTGACAGCGCGACCCCTGTATGTCCGCCGAAAAGCCGCCAAATTGAATACTTCTGCATTCAGCGGCTATTTTCGGCGGACATGCCAAGCGCTTCCGAGAGCGCTTGGTATGTCTTCTGAGAAGCCGCCGAATGCGGAACTAATCAATTTGGCGGCTTTTCGGCGGCAGCAGGAGCTCGCGACCCCCGTGGGAGCACTAGGCGACCCCCGGGGGGTTGCCACCACCAGTGTGAGGAACCACGGTCTAGACCAGGGGTCTCAAACATGCGGCCCGCGGGCCACATGTGGCCCGCCAAGCCCTTCCCTGTGGCCCGCGAAGTCCCGTCCCCCCCCCCCCCCAGCTCCCCCCGCCCACCTCTTGCATTGCAAATGCAGCGTTGCTTTCTGAAGCGGCTGCCAGCACTGTCCCTTCCGAGGGGAAGGAAGGGGGAGGAGACAGAGGGCTCCTATTTGCCTCCCTCCGAGCATTGCACCCCCACAGCTCCCATTGGCTGGGAACAGGGAACTGCGGCCAATGGGAGCTTCGTGGGAGTTGTCTGGAGGAAGCAAGAGCAGCACATGCAGGGAAACCCTCCGGGTGACTCCCTCTCTCCCCCAGGCTGCAGAGACTGGTTGCAGCAGCTTCCTGGAGTGGAGCTGTATGGGGCCGGAGCCGTTCTAGGTAAGTGGCACCAGGCTGGAGCTCGTACCCAGAACCCCTCCTGCACCCCAACTCCCTGCCCTGAGCCCCCTGCCCTGACCCACCTGCTGCACCCATCCCCCTGCCGCATCCCTCACCTCTCTTACACCCCACACACCAAATCTCTGTCCTGAGCCCCCTTCCACACCCTGCACACCTGCACCTCAACTCCCTGCCCTGAGCCCCTGCTGCGTCCTTTCTGCACCCCCTGGGGGCAGGGAGGGGGCAGCGTTGGGGTGGGGACTTCGGGGAAGGGGTTGGAATGGGGCAGGGAAGGCATGGGAAGAGGCGAGGCAGGGGCAGGGCTTCATGGAAGGGGTGGAGTAGGGGCGGGGCCAGGGTCAGTATCAGTGATGCGGCCCTCAGGTTAATGCACTAGTCCTCATGTGGCCCTCGTGGTCATTTGAGTTTGAGACCCCTGGTCTAGACAGACCTGTTTGCTTTCCGTTCAGAGACTACCATGTAACTGCCCACAGTTAAGCTATCACACAGCTGTTTGCTTCATTAATGCTTCTGAACTGTTTTTCAGATTCTAAATGGCTTCTAAGAAGTCGGGATCCGACTTTCATGGTAAGTGAAATGCCGTATTTTTGTATTGGAAAGATTAATGTGGGGAAACTCCCTGTAAAACATTGTGTTGCTTCAATATAGATTTTTTTTTTCATCGAATATATAACCGGATTAGGTGGCTCTTGGGAATAACAGAAGACTTTAGAGCCTTTCACCATCCTGCTACTGACCAAAGGTCGCCATGTTCTGTTGGCTGTTGATTCACCTGTGTGAAATGAGCTTGGTCTCAATCCAGGTTTTCAGTGGACATGTGTGCACTTCAGAAACCTTCACTGTTGGCATTAACTGGCAGTCAGCGCACAGGCCCTAGCTTGAGTGCTCCATGGAGATTAGTCTGCTTTGTTTCTGCTAGAGCTGGTCCTATGTCCGGGCAGGACAGGGCAGTGGTGGGGCAGTGACGAGGAAACTTGCACTGCGGTTGCCCATACCTATGCCTGTTCTCTTGCTAAACAGAGGACTTCAATCTGGTAACTTTCACTCATGGCAGTAAGAACACTTCAAACATGAAATGAAAAAATCCCTAGTTTGGTGTATGTGTGAAATTAAACCAGTAGTAGGCAAGTGGAATAGCGCTTGCAGAAGGTTTAATTTTAAACTGTTTTTTTCTCATTTATAACTTCCATAAAGTCTCCTTATGATTGAAACTCCTCATGCTTGGTGTCTGCCCTGTGATTAATTTATTTCAAATAAAGTTTAAACTAAATCCATTTAAGTAACTTAACTTTCAGGTAAGTGAAAAAGGAAAGGAAAGGAATTTTCTGTAAAGTCCTAAGCACTTGCTTAATTTTACACACGAGTAATCTTCCTGAAGTCCGTTTGTGTAGAGCAGGGGTGGGGAACCGTGCAGACTTCTTCCTTTTCATAGAGTGCAGAGTCCCTTCTCTTTCCAGATAGTGATTTCAGGTGAGCAAGATGACATTAGAACACTCCAGCATGGAGGAGATGAAGGCTTGGAAACATCTGCACCATTAAGTTGACCTTTATGCTTTCTCATTGTCCTAGTACAAAGGGACCAGAAAGTGACATTAGCAGGGAAAAGTCTAGGAAATGCAAAATGAAAACAAAAATACTGAAAATAGATTGTAAAATTTTCTATAATCAAAGGTGTGAAAATAGGTAAGAAATGGTATTTAATTTTAAATGTCTTATCAGAGTTACGGGAGCAAAGCTAGCTGGACTGTGCTGTTTAATTGCTGATTACTGTTGAATGTAATAAGTATATGTGCAATGCAGAATTAATATTGCATTTGGAGCTATAGGTTTTACAGTTCTGGGCTCTAATTGATACAGTCTGGTGGGAAATGCCCCTTGCATTCAAAATAACAGGAACAAAAGAAATGGCTCTGCAAAATCAGTAGTTAACTGAAAGACCCTGTTGTGAGGCCCTCCGTATTTCTGCTAATATTGGCATTTCTAACACTAAGTTTATTGCTCTGCTGACTTAAAATCTCTGGGGAGGGATTGGCACAACTTTTGTTTTGTCACCTCTTGGGGAATTAGTGGGGAAAATTCTTTTCAGTCACCTCCCAGCGTCCAAAAGAACAAATAGGTGACACTGTCCCTGTAATTGCAGCTTATTACAAAACATCTAGCCCAGCAAGTAGTTGCAGCTTAGCATGTACAGCAGGCTTCTAGTATGGTACAGAGTTGACACTTCAAATGAACATGCTCCCCATGCTCACGCTTTATGGGAATTTACATGAGGCTATTACAAAGCCAATTAATTGTAAAATCCCTCTTGGTTGCTGTTCTTTACTTTCTTTGCCTGTAAAGGGCTAAAAAGTCCCCCAGGTTTTTTTTTTTTTTTAAAAATAGAATCATATAATCTCTGAGTTAGAGGGGATCTCAGGAGATCATCTAGTCCACAACCTGCTCAAAGCAGGACCAATCCCTATTTTTGCCCCATATCCCTAAATGGCCCCCTCAAGGATTGAACTGACAACCCTGGGTTTAGCAGGCCAATGCTCAAACCACTGAGCTATCTGTGAGCCAAAGGGAACAGTAGAACTTTTAAAAATGGGGAAAGAAACTTTCCCTTTGTTCTCTGAGGTGCAGGGACACGGAGCAGCAATGCGGTAGACAGAAATGCTGTGTAAGGTTTGAACCAGGGGAAGTATCTTCCATAACTAGAAGAATTAAAAGGGTGTGGGGGCCTGGGTTATAACTGGAGCTTTGACAAAGCCACCTTCTGAATTCATCCTTCAGAAAGAGAATGCTCCAGCAGGTTTCTCTGAGCTCAGGGCACTGTGGTGGCGGTTGAAGAGCTAGAAGCTAGAGATTTGCAAGCCAAGCGAATGGCAGTGCCTGGAAATGTAGCTTTCTGCAGGTGTGTGGAAAGGGTGATGTGAAGTTTCCCAAGAGCAGTGTTTGATGTTCTGCTGACCAGTACTAATTGTTGCCACACAGGTTGAACACTGCTGCTGCCACTTCCTTAGGTGATGTCCGAAAACTGCTCCAGTTATTCCTCGTGTTTATAAGGGTAGTACGAAGGGTCAACCAAGAATGGGGCCCCATTGTGCCAGGTGCTGAGTAGAGTAGCAGGCAGTCCCCTCTCGGAAGAGCTAACAATCTAATCTAAATAGACAAGACTGACACAGGGTGGGGGAAAGGGTGTAACATGAAAGCAGAGTGAACAATGTGATGGCAGCAAGAAGGGGATCATCTAAATGGAAAGAAAAGGGAAGGGCGAGTGAAGAGGGCAAGGAGAGACAGGCAGGAATGAAGCTGAGGTGAAGACATTGAGATAGAGAGGGAGGGTTGGAGAAAACAATCGATTGTCCAGAGACAGTCAGAGAACATTCTGCAGTTTTGACTAGCCTGCAGTGGCTGCCTGTTCCTATCACCTGGAGTCTCTGGCTGGTTGTCTCTGCACGTTTTCCCCCCAAGGTTACATGACAGGGAGAGGAGACACCTCCTGGATCTAGTGCCCACAGTTTGTGTGTGTGTATGGAGGGAAGGGAGGTCTTCACTGCATAGTTCTGGTTCCAGGGAGTGCTGGGAGAGGGGTGATCCTGGCTGGACCCCATTATACCCTCTCCGCCCACTGTGACCGCTAGAGTTACCTTCCTTAATGTTTTGAACCAATTCCCCATGTCAGTGGTGACCTCTTTACACATTCACTAATCAAGCTGCCAGGCTGTGGAGACCAGTGTGTCCTGGTGATGCCCCTGAGGCATATGGGGGTCAGATCAGTTGTATGTTTACATAAACCGTGATACACAGTGAGACCAGCTCTTTTGTTGGCCTTGGCCGAGGCAGAGAGGATGGTTTGATCAAAGTGGGTGCATGTTTTTCTGAACATCCTGGGTCTGCTATAATAATGACTTAGAGCAGGGGTTCTCAAACTGTGGGTCGCGAGCCCTCGGGGGGGTCGCCGGCCGCCTCCCGAGGGGTTGCGAGCTGATTTTGCCGCCGAAAAGCCGCCGCCGCGATGGCACTCTCATCCGGCGGCTATTTTCGGCGGACATGCCGAGCGCTCCCGAAAGCGCTCAGCATGTCCGCCAAAAATAGCCGCCGAATGCAAAGTGAATTTATTTTCGGCAGACATACAAGGGTCCGCCATGCTGAGGGACAACTTAAAAAGGGGTCACGGTTCTCAGTACTTTGAGAACCCCTGACTTAGAGAGTCCAAATTCCAAGTAGCCACATATTAAATAACAACATCCTGTTACTTAGTGTGAGTTGTAACAAACTCGTGTGCACGCTGCTGTGGATGAACAGCCACGCCCATGTCTGTACCAAAATCCAATTTCTTTTTGCTCTGTGCTTTGAACAATCTGCTTTTGGAAATCATTTCCGGGGAATTGGCATGTTCAGACCTCTGCAAAAAAAGCCATTCGCTTAAATTACATTCTGGGCAGGACTCTAACCCTATTCTGATACAAAGGAAAATCCCTGGCCTAGCTAAAACAAGTGAAATATACCTTTGGGGTTTTCCTCTCCTTTCTCCCCACAAAAGGAAATTCTATAAACCCATCTTGAAATGTCCTGGATAGCTATACCCTGAGGGAGAGAATGTTTTCCATGTCTATGGCAGACTGTTGGTAAATACCAGTTGTGGTCACAGAGTCAAAAAATCAATATATGGGGGAGAAACTAAAAATCATTTCCCAGTAATAATTATAACCTATCATGCTGACAGCTGAGGTGAAACCAGCAACAAGCTAATTCCTGAGTAGAATAACCAGTTTTGGACTGTACCGTCCCTTATCTTAGTGCTGCATGTACTGTCTTTAGCTCGTGATTATTTTTAATGCCATGTAACTTTTAATCTCTCCCCACCTAGTGCTCAGATAAGACCAGGCAGAGAGCAGTAGTCACACTCCTGCTTGTTCCTGTCACAACATGTGGTGTAGCGCAGGCCACAGCCACTGGCTTTTTCCTTGTCCCAGGCCCCACCCGTACTCCACCTGTCCCCAAAACCCCCACCTCATCCCATCTCTTCCTGCCCCTGCTCGGCCCAGGCCCTGCCGCCGCTCCACCCCATCCTGCCTCTGCCCGTCCCTGCTCCATCCCCTCCCCCAAGCGCACCCCATCCCTGCTCCTTCCCCCTCCCCCCCCCCCCCCAGACGCACCTGCACTCTGAACAGCTGATCCACTGGTGGGAGGAGGAGGAGGAGTTGATCCGCATGGCCAGTGGTGGACATGAGGTGCTGGGGGGGAGGGGAGACTGGCTCTCAGTGGATGCTAAGCACTGGCTAATTTTTTTTCCATGGGTGCTCAAGCCCTGAAGCACCCAAACAGAGTCGGTGCCTATGACACAGGCAGCACAGTCGGTGCCCCCAATTGCAACATGTGGGTGAGCACTTTCCATAACGAGATCAGATCAGCACAACGCTTTCAAAAACCGAGGGACCGGGGCCACGGCCGGCAGCCCACCCGCGCGCGCCGGGGACCGCACCTGCATTTCCTCATTCGGTGGCTTCTAGCCGCCGAATGCAGAAGTATTGAAGTCGGCGGACATGGAGGGGTCGCGCCGCGCCGCCGGAGGAGAAAAAGGGGTCGTGGTCTCAACAAGTTTGAGAACCGCTGCTCTAGCACGAATTGGAGAGCAGGCTGATGTGCTGCATACTGCACTGCTGGCGTCGCTTGGGCTTGCTGAAAGTCTTCAGCCCCCACGTGCTAGGGTGTTTCCTCTTTTTTGAAAACCTGCCCTACGTTAAAGCGCCTGGCTGCATTCTTGTAGATGATTCAGTAATAGAGGCGTGCAGGAAGTGTTTATGAATGGTCATTTAAGTTTGAAATTTGGTCAGAGGGAGATGACGCATCAGTGATCTTTGGGATTGCTCAGACTGTGAAAAGAGGTTAGTTACTGAGCTCAGTGGCGGTACTCTGCGTCTTCTAGAATATTCCAACCCCAAAAGTGAATGTACAGATGAACTGTTCAGTGGACACTGGTAGAGAAGTGGGGTTACTATCGCTTTCAAAGTGCCATTTAGATTGGCGCTTGGAACTCCTTTTAGTCTCCCAACTGGGGGTGCTGTCATAAAGCTGCAGATGGTTGTTGGTGTTTATTACTTGTATTCTGGTAGCCCAACTGCACCGGGCACTGTACAAACATAGAACACAGAGATGGTCCCTGCCCCAAGCAGTCTACAATCCAAGTATAAGACTAGACAACAGATGGGTAAAAGAGGCAGTTTGTAGGGGACTGGGGGGGACCCAGTAACAGTGAGAAGTGTGTGATCAATGTGATAAGCAGAGGTCACAGTATAACAGCTGACTAACCAAGGAAGTGAAATTAGTTTGGTACAGAAGCTCGGATCCCTCAACTAAAGTTGAGTCACTGTGGGGTGGACAAACTACGGCCCGGGGCCACATCCGACCTGCGGGACCGTCCTATCCGGCCTGCCTGAGCTTCCGGCCGGGGAGGTGAACCCCAGCCCCTTCCCCCATTCCTGCTCCCATGACCACCCTCCCCCCAAGTCTCCGCCCCATCCAACGCTCCCTGTTCTCTGCCCCATGCGACCCCCTGCCCCTTATCCAATTTCACACAACCCCCCCGCTGCTCACAGGTGCCAGTCACGCCACTGCAATGCTCCCTGGCAGGAGCAGCAGGCCGGAGGGCTGGACAGGATGTGGGCAAAGTATGGCCCACAGGCCACATCCGGCCAGCGGGACTGTGCTATCCAATTTCTGGCACCTCCCCCGCTGTCTCCCCTTCCTCGAAGCCACACCGGGGGGGAAGGAGGAGTGGTGGGGTCAGACTCCAGGGGGCTGGAGTGGGGGTGTGGATACGGGTCGGGGTAGTCAGGAGATGGGGGGCTGGCTAGGGTCTAGGGTCCTGGGGGCAGTTAGGGTGGGGGGGGGTCACTAGAGGGGGTGGTCAAGGGACAAGGAGCAGGGGTGGTTGGATGGGTCAGGGATTCTGAGGGGGGGGCAGTTAGGGGGCAGGAAGCAGGAGGGGGTCGGATGGGGGCGGGAGGCACAGCTTGCCCTGCCCTGCCCTCCATACCATTTTACAACCCCATGTGGCCCTCGGGCCAAAAAGTTTGCCCACTCCTGCTGTAGACTGTCACTAAGGAGAAATGGTTTGTGTGTAAAAAGTCCAGTGTGGTTCTTCTAGGCCAAGGGTGGGCAAACGTTTTGGCCTGAGGGCCACATTGGGGAATGGAAATTGTATGTCAGGCCATGAATGCTCAAAAGATTGAGATTGGGGTGCAGGAGCAGGTGATGGCTCCGGCGGGGGGTGCAGCTTCTCGGGTGCTCTGGGCTGGAACCAATGGAGAGTGGGAGGGGGATCAGGGCTGGGGTAGGGGGGTATAGATGTGGGGAAAGGCTCGGGGTGCAGGCTCCAAGCAGCTCCCGGAAGCAGTGGCATGTCCCTTCTCCAGCTGCTATGCGGCGGTGCAGCCAGGCCCCTCTGCGCGCCGCCCCATCTGCAGGCACCACTCCTGCGGCTCCCATTGGAGTGCATAGGAGCCAGTGTGGGGCCATGCTGCAGCTTCCGTGAGCCGCGTGGTGCATCCTCACAACCCAGCACCCCGGCCGGAGTGGGACAAGCCCAGAACCCGCTCCCCAGCGGGAGCTTACAGGCCAGCTTTAAATGGCTCGCAGGCCATAGTTTGCCTACCCCTGTTCTAGGCCATTGTACTTTTTGTTTTAAGAGCATCACTATACTGACCTAACTCCTGAACATGTTTTTAAACAAGGTTCCCCTCCCCTCCCCCTTCAGCCACAAATTGAGTTTTATCTAGCCACAGCCATCCTCAACCTGAGACTGTTTTTTAAATCTATTTCTTGAATAGCTTGAAATAGAGACTCACATATAAGGTTTTTATTTTATAGAGGCATATCAAAATATCATGCATGTTCAACTGGAAATAAGGATCTGTGTGTAGACACATCTTTAAAGGTATGTCTACCCTGCAGAGCTTATGCCAACATAGTCCCCTAGTGTAGACACAACTAACACCAACAGAAGGTTTTCTGTTAGTGTAGCAACACTCCTTGTGCAAATGTTAGCTATGTCGACATAGCAGTATCTACACTCGGGTTTTGTTGGTATAGCTATATTGGTCAGGAGCGATCATTTCACACCACTGGCTGACATAACTGTCACCGTAACTTTTAAGTGTACAGAAGGCTAAAGGCAAAAGAAACTAATGTGGGAAAACGTACTTGATGATCTGTCCAGAAATCTGATACTAAATCAACTTTTTAGCCATTTGAAAATTGTGTAGAACAAAATATTTTGGATAAAAGTGGGTCAGCAAACTCAAGCATGCTCTGTGTGTGTGTTCTTTTTCTGGCTACTTTCATTTTGTGCAGGTAGGTTAGCAAAGATAAAATAGAATCACATTTCCATATTTGAAAGCTAACAGGAATGCATAATACATTAGAATCTCTGATGTAACTTTTACTTTTGATCTTAGGGCCTTTCAGTTACCTTGATGATGTCCCATTTAAGATCGGAGACAAATTCAAAACACCAGCCAAGGTTGGCTTGCCCATTGGTTTCTGCTTGCCTGACTCTCCCCAGCTTGTCAGAGAAGCCCAGGTATGTGGGTGTTTTGTTTGTTCCCTTTGTTGTTAATTTTTGGTATGTCATAAATTTGAAATATCCAGATTTAGGTCTTATATAAATGTTTGCTAGAGCTGTCCTGGTTACCAAACATTCAGTTTAAACACAACACTGGATTGGTTTTGATTGAATAAAACAAGTTCATATAATTACAAAGTGAGAGGTTTTAAGTGAGTACAAATATAAAACATTAAAGTCAGAAGTGGCTACAAGAGAAGCAGAGACATGCTTTTTAGTAACTAAACTTAACAAACTAGATTTGGTTCCAAGTAAAATCCTTACCACAGGTTCCCAGCAATATTGCTGATCAAATTTTCAAGTCAAGATCTTGCATGAAGTCCAAAGACTGGTTCCTTTATCTTCCTGGGTGGAGGGAGTCGGGGGAGGGGAACAGGGCAGTACCTGGGATGTGTTTGCCCCTCAATTTATAGTCCAGTCACCCTTTGAAATGCATTTTCCCGAGGATTATCCCAGTTAAAGTTCCTTCCAGCTGTGAGGGTGGAGGCATGGAGTCTCGAGCTGTTCCTGCCTCCCTTGATTGCCAAAGAATGGCCACTTGACCGGTGATTGCCTGTCAATTTTGACACCTGGATAGAGGTGTCAGTTTGTCTTTGAGAAACAGGTTTGCCCCCGCCCCAGTCTTGTCTAGTAAACACATCTCAGTTATCATTTCAGCTTCTGTTCATCACTTTACAGATCATGTTGCTACGTGCATTTCAGCATGATATTCCGCAAGTTTATTAGTTTTCAAATAACTCACAAGATACGCCTTGTAGAAGGATTATTACAATGGTAGGTGGTGTGAGAATACGGGGAGGGACATTAGGCCACAGCAGGTTATGAAAGAGTTAATCCTTGTGTTTGCACTTCCTTGGAAGAGCTCATATTAAAATATGTAAAAGTTCAGGAGGCCCTGTCATGCTGGTAATGGCGACACTGATCTGCTTCTATAGAAATATGCGCACTAAGCTAGAGACTAATATCTTAGTTTTATGACTCCTTTGCTGGGTTCTTGACTTGGCATCACTGGCGAGGTTAGTACCTCTTTTGTCTGTTGGTACCGTACTAAATTCTGATTTGGACTTTAACCTCTTCTGAAGAGAGGTAGAATATTCCATGATGTTTCCAGTGATGGAATAATCCAGAATCTACTCTATTCTTGTGTTGCTTGTAGCAAGTTCATCAGTAGGGAAATTTGTAGCCTACTAGTGAATCCTGAAGCTAGATCATTGAAGAGGTCTACCATTGAGTAATGTGCTTGATTTCTGCTCTCTGCATGCTCTCTTCGGTGGGAGATAGATGCTGTGGTATTGTGCTAATCTTCATAACAGGTTTTAAGCAAAATCATGTGGAAAGGAGGAAGCCAAGATTAGCTTCTAGAGCAGCGGTTCTCAAACTGTGGATAGAGACCCCAACGTGGGTCGCAACCTCTTTTCAGTGGGTCACCAGGGCTGACATTAGACTTCTGGGGGGCCAGGGCCCAACCTGGAGCCCCACTGCCCGGGTACAAAGCCTGAGGACTTCAGCCCTTATGGTGTGGCTCAGGGTTACAAGCCCCCTGCCTGGGGCTGAATCACTTGGGCTGTGGTTTTGGTCCCCCCACCAGGGGTGGTGGGATCTGGGCTTTGGCTCTGGCCCCCCTTGCCTGGGCAGGCTCAGGCTTTGGTCCCCCCTCCAGGGTTTATGTAGTAATTTTTGTTGTCAGAAAGGGTGCAATGACATTTGAGAACCCCTGTTCTAGAGTCACAAAGAATGTCACCCACTTGTGTGTAGGTGAGCAACAGAGATATTAGTCAAGATCTACCAAGATAGGGCAATCTACCGAAGTTGTTACTCCAGGATCTTTGCTACGTATGGGATGATGTTGCTGTCATAAAGTAGAGACTATGCTCCTTACCCTTGAATCTCATTTTTCCTCACAGTATGACTTCTCCCTGGAAAAGAGAACTATTGAGTGGGCGGAAGACATCAAAAAAATCCAAGCAGCTCAGAGAGAAGCAGAGCGAAAGGCTGCGCAAGCAATAGCTAATTCCAAGGCTGCTTCAGATGACAACAGCAAAATGGGTTTCTCGGAGGCTGTGCCACTTCCCATTAACCCTATTCTCGCTAGTCTACAGCACAATAACATTCTTACTCCCACCCCTGCCAACAGCAGTGCCATAAAGCAAAAGGTCCTTAGTCCACCTTACCCAAAGGCAGACTTCAACCCAGCAGATTTTGAATGTGAAGAAGACCCGTTTGACAATCTGGAGCTAAAAACTATTGATGATAAAGAAGAACTGAAGAATATTCTTGAAATTCACGTTGGTACGACTGGGCCAATTGTCACCCAATTGTTGGAGAATAACTTGCCCAAAGTAGGGCCAGAGTCTGTGTTGCAAGATCAGGAAGTTCTGGCATCCATAGAAAGGGCTACTTTGGATGTCAAGCCCCTTCACAAACCCAATGGCTTTATCACTTTACCACAGTTGGAAAACTGTGAGAAAATGTCCCTGTCTTCCAAAGTGTCCCTCTCCCCCATCACCTCAGTGAGCAATATCAAATCTCTCTCCTTTCCCAAACTCGACTCGGATGAGAGCGATCCGAAAATGTCAAAGCTCACAAGCACTTTCCACAGCGCTACCTGTCTCCACAACGGCACTTTCCTCAGCTCCTTACAGGCCTACTCACCAAGTAAGGCTGGTGAACTCAACGGACACCATGTTGTTGGACTTTCTGCTTTAAATGTGGACAGTGGAATGGAGACATCAACATTATCCTCTTCCTCCAGGCTGCCTTCCCTATCTGTGTCACCTTGTACAGAAGAGCAATCATCTCAAAACACAGCAACTAAGGTAAGGATTCAACAGGTTAAAGTAGGTTTGGGGTGTTCAAGGGGAAGGTGAATGACTTGTATTTCTAAAATGCATCCTGTAGCTTCCTTTTGATTTAATACTTGGATGTGGGCTGCACATGCCTTGTTCTTTCTTGATATAAATGGAAAACTGATCAGCTAAAGATGAAACATTGGATGTTCAGTATCCGAGTGGTAGCCGTGTTAGTCTGGAATAGCAGAGGTAACAGGGTCCTGTGGCACCTTAAAGACTAACTATAAAGTATAGAAGCGCAAGCTTTCGTGGGCTAATACCCACTTCCCACGAAAGCTTATGCTTCTATACTTTATAGTTAGTCTTTAAGATGCCACAGCACTCTTTGTTACCTCTGGATGTTCAGTGTTAGTCTCAGAGGATCACATGTCAGTTTGGGATGTAGATGGCTATAATCTAATTCACTTTAGACCCATGCGGTGTTTTCTGTCTTCTGGCAAGTTGCTAGAGGTATTTGTGGTAAGATATCTTGGACATCTTGGGTTTAAGGCTCTGGTAAGATTTTTGCTGCTATAGTCTCTTACATTCCGGCTGTTCACCCCAAACGGAGACATTCATTTCTAAACTGCCATGCTGGATTTAATCAAATTCTTTACGCAAACATTCCGGTGAAGTGTTTGTGTTCGGAACATACGAGGACAGTCAGTAGTGAGACATGGAACCTCCACGCAGGACACTTTCAGATGACTTTATCAAGCTTCTAAAAGTGATACAGCTTATAGCTCAAGAGACTGATGTAGCCTTGCTACAGTCGGTGGGGTAAGAATCCCCACTCCCTTGTAGAGGTGTGAGCTTCAGTTCTGAGCTGCACAATAAATTGGAACCACTGGAACCACTCCTTTTAATTTCCCGCCTTCCAGCATCCCTGCCAAACACAATAGTGGGCTTGTATTTGAGTGAAAATGACACTTTTGTGTGAAATCTGGTACCTGTTTTTCTCAGGCCTGAACCTGGGCTGAAAGTGCCTTGCTGCTCTGAGGTCCTTTTGACAGTTCTACAGATCTGTCTCAAACCCCCAGGACTGTAAAATCAGCGGCTGTACATTAATAAAAACAGCCTGAAAAAGTGCTTGGAATAAGTTAGATGTTTCCTGTGCTCTGAGTTGTAGAACTACTTTGTCATGACTAGTCAATGCTTCTAAACATTGGCTCTGGCCTAGAGATCAGAGACCATTTCAGTCCAGCACAGCTTGAAGGGAAGAAACAAACTTTGCTTACCCATCTGTTCTTTTTCCATTCAAAACATAGGCTGAACTTTCTCAAAGAGCCAAAGGGGTTTGGCCATCCAGTTCCTGTTAAAACGAATGGAAATTGGACATTCAGATCCCATAGTTGGCTCTGAAAATCTCAACCCTAGCGATTGCAGGGAAGGGTTTAAAGGTAGGGGGTGGGGAGACCGTTCATGTTCCATATAAAACATTACACCAGGGTGCCATAGTAACACTGGGTTCTCCACTCACAGGCATTGTAGATTGCTATATGACAGTAGATGTCGGAAAGCAAATGATCTAGCACACCACCCAAACAAAAGGGTAGAGAGCCCTTGAGGACTACTTGCCTTTTGGTGGTCATTCTACACAGTCAGTACATACAGCTTTGAAACCAAAGTCCATAAATCCGTTGGCACGCATAGGCACGCATAATGCTAATATGGAAATCCAGCATTTTGGAAAATAACTAGTCGTTGGAGCCCAGCAAAAGTGATAAGCTTTACCTGTAGCAATAAAAACAGCATTGTACAGAGGCTGCAGGCAAACACTGTTCATCTACAAAGCAGCGGGAAACGAAAATATGTCCAACCCATCAATGAGCAGCCATTGCCCTGAATATTGTTTCTTATTAGAGAGCATCATTCATCAAATCATGTGGCTGGATAGCTTTATCTTCACACACGGTTCAGGCAGAATATCCTGTGGCTCTAGAGAGCTTGAGAAGAGAAAGATGAAAATCTAAATAATAGCTCTGCTGAGCAGCTGAAGTTGGTGAGATGTGACCGTTGCTGGACCTATCGACACTAGAGTTCCTTGCAAGCCCCAAGAAGGCTGCCATTCTGTAGGATGTTTCAAGGAGGATAAGGACTTGTGTACTGAAATGAAGGAAATTGTTCAACAAATAGATTGAAGCACCCAACTGTTGAAGAAAAGCTTCCCACACTTGAGATCTGTTTCCCAAGGAAGGGGATGGGATGTCTCCTTAGCTGAGACATTTAACACTAGACTGGACAAAGTTGTAGGGAAAAAATGCTGTTGGGAACAGTATTTTAGAGCTGAGAAATAGGCAAGCTGATGTAACTGGGCTCTTCTGTCTTGAATTTCTAGGAGTCTTAATAATAAGCTTATGGGGCTTTTGGATTCCCATGTTATGGCCTTAAAGACTTGGGAAATATACTCTTGTTGAGTTTTATAACTAAATACGGAATTCAGTCCTGAGCATCAGAAGATCATGGTTGTATGGATGAAAGCCAGAGGTCGTTTGAGGTAATTTTGAAGATTTCTTCTATTAAGAGCAGCTCTTGACATCGGGGTAAAACGTCCATACAGAGCCTCTTCCTGTCTGTCTTCAGATGGGCATTCAGGGTCATCCATACCGGTTTCAGTGGGGTAGCCGTGTTAGTCTGTATCAGCAAAAACAATGAGGAGTCCTTGTTGCTCCTTAGAGACTAACAAATGTATTTATTTGTGGGTTATATAACACATTTATTTATTCGTGGGCTATAACCCACTTCATCAGATGCATGGAATGAAAAATACAGTAGGCAAGTATAAATAGACAGCATGTGACAGGACACCGTTATGTACAACTTCTTTTCGTGCAGTTGAGACAAACTTTGGTGGTTTGGATTTGGAGTTACTTGTTAATGTTTTAATTGCCAATAGAGACCAGATCAGGGGTCGGCAACCTTTCAGAAGTGGTGTGCTGAGTCTTCATTTATTCATTCTAATTTAAGGTTTTGGGTGCCAGTAATACGCTTTAACCTTTTTAGAAGGTCTTTCTAGAAGTCTATAATATATAACTAAATTAGTGTTGTATGTAAAGTAAATAAGATTTTCAAAATGTTTAAGAAGCTTCCTTTAAAATTAAATTGAAATGCGGAGCCCCCCAGACTGGTGGCCAGGACTCTGGGCCACGTGAGAGCCACTAAAAATCAGCTCGCGTGCCGCCTTCGGCACGCATGCCATAGATTGCCTCCCCCTGGACTAGATTTTCATGGTGGTTGTACAAGTATACTGATAATTTAAAACTGGGACTGAGACTACATAAGTTGCCTTTTGTTTTAAAAGGAGCTTCCTCTTCCTCTTCTGAGTTTAGATCTTTAGATGCTGAACTTCTTGGCCTCTGCCCTGCTGGATGTCCTGTAGTGTCTGACAATTGGTGAGCTTCACAATTCAGTTTACAAAAAGAAGGCAAGAAGACAAATAGAAAAACGGCTTGTGAGGACTAATGGATTGAAATTAAATGGATCTGGGTGTAGCGCTGACAAATGAAGTGCAGACTTCATTTTGTGATGTGTGCTGTTTCTATCTGGTGCTGTGTAGGATGTGGGTATTAGTATAATTATATACTGAATTTTTGATGTTACCTCAGCGCTTTCCGTGGATGTCCTATCTGATCTTTGTTGTGGTTTCTGGCCTGCATGGAATAAGGCAACAGGATTGTCAAAGCTTGCACAGGACAAGTGCGAAGCCACAATCCTGTATGGACATTAAACATAGCGTGTGGTTTAGAGAAGTGCAGGTTGGCAAGCGTGGCGAATGGCTTTCACTTTGCAAAGAAAACAGTTACTTGTTGTTCCTTTCACACTAGTTTCCATTGGAGTTTGTTTCCTCCTTTGGTTGGGAATATTTTTGGGATGAGGGAGAATGAGGAGCAACAACCCTCTTCTCCTGCCTCCCCGAAGATGAAGCAGCCCTTGAATGTACCATTAATTCACTTGACCTACTGTTGCCCTACAGAAACAGAACTACTTCCAGGAGTTGGGTGCTGCTCATTGGCTTTCTTATTTAAATGTCTTTATGACTGGAGTGTGGCCAGATGCAGTCCAGGATCATCAGTGGCTTCAGTAAGGGCAGTGGAGAATGCACCATGCCCCTATACAATGCTTTCCCTAGCCAAACATCTCTCTACTTACATTTCTCCAAATGACTCTTAGCCAGCTGCTCAAAGGAAGCTGCGGGGAGAAAGCTTTTTCTGAAGAGGGAACTCAGATGGCGACTTCCTCTTAACTTCAGTTATAATCCATGTCCTGTTCCCACACGAAAAACATGTAAATAGGCAATGTATGTTTTTTGTAAGACTGAAAATAGTGCTGGTGAGTTTTGAGTGTGCTCACTTCATACTTCAGGCCTGTTAAGCTGGCAACCAACTTTTGAGTTATTGCATTGCGATGAAGCATTGCATTCTGGGATGTGTAGTCTGGAGGCTTCTCTCCATGGGTAGGTGCAGCCCACACCTTTCTGTTCAAATAGATGAGGCCCTCGGGATCCTGGCAAGTTTCCAACATGGCCCATGGTTGGGCAAAGTTGGTCCAGCCTGGAGTAAATCTCCATTCCCTGCCAGGAGCTGAGGGCCGGATTAAATGGTCTAATGGGCCGGATGTGGCCCGCGGGCCGTAGCTTGCCCACCCCTGTTGTAGACAGTGTGTCGATCAGTGAAAGGGTAGTCCAAAGAACAAGCCTTGATTGAATTCATCAAGAATGGGAGGGGTAGAAAATAACTACCAGTTCGGGCTGGCTGATGACCTGTACTCATTTAGTAGTGGGTAAGCAACACCGTTCTACTGGGGAAGCTGATCCGGTTCCAGTATTTGATACACGAATGCTCCTGAACGCTGAATTTTAATCTCGATCACAGGCAAACCCAAGATCCATTGGGTATTTTAAACCATCACAGGAGAACCTAGAGCTGCTTTCTGGAGCCTCAGATGGGAGGACTAGAAATTGGCTCAGACAAAACAGAGTAGGAAAAAATGGCCAATTTTCACCATAGCAAAAGTTTAACAGTGAGCCCTTCCCATCCCCCCCGGTTTTAGGCCAGGGTGGGCAAACTCTTTGGCTTCAGGGCCACTTTGGGGTATGGAAATTGTATGGCAGGCCATGAATGCTCATGAAATTGGGGTTAGGGCTGCGGGCTCTGGGATGGGGCCAGAAATGAGGAGTTATGGGTGTAGGAGGGGACTCTAGATTGGGATGAGGGGGGGGAGATGAGGGTTCTGGGGTGGAGCTGGGGATGAGGTGCTTGGTACACAAGAGGGGGCTCTGAGCTGTTATCAAGGGGTTTGGAGGGCGGGAGGGGGATCAGGACTAGGGCAGGAGATTGGGAGAGGGCGGGGGGTGCTCCAGGGTGCAGTCTCTGGGAGGTGCTTACCACAAGCAGCTCCCTGAAGCATGTTCCCCCTCCAGCTCCAAGGTGCGGCCGGTTGGTTCTGCACACTGCCCTGTCTGCAGGTGCCACCCCTGCAGCTCCCATTGGCTGGGAACTACGGCCAATGGGAGCTGCGTGGGTGGTGCCTGCAGACAGCGTGCAGAGCTGCAGACGGAGTGTAGGAGCCGGAGGGGGGTCATGCCTTCTGTATCCTGGGAGCTGTGCGGAGCCACTCAATCCCCTGACTCCATTCCCCGCCAGGAGCTGAGGGCCGGATTAAATGGTCTAATGGGCCGGATGTGGCCCGCGGGCCGTAGCTTGCCCACCCCTGTTGTAGACAGTGTGTCGATCAGTGAAAGGGTAGTCCAAAGAACAAGCCTTGATTGAATGCATCAAGAATGGGAGGGGTAGAAAATAACTGAAATTCTGTCAAGTAAATATCAACGTTCTGCTCTCACCTAGAACACTGCAGCCAGTCGTAGGCCACTCAGAAAAGAACGTAGCCCAAGGGATCCAGAAATGGGCCACAGCAGTAGTACTAGGCCAAGAGAGTAGAAATAATGGGCTAGTTTAGTTTAAGACCAATAAGGGGGGGATGAAAGAGGGACAAAGTGCTGGGCAAAAGGAGGTAAGAAAGGGCATCCCGAATACAAACTCACAGGGCCGTTCAGTGAAATCAGCCTTACCCTGATAAAGGAGAATACTTTTACACAGCACAAAATCAGCTTGTGGAACTCTGCTGCAAGCCATCGCTCGGGTCTAGAGTTTAATAGGCTTCAGCAATCTATTGGACATTTATAGGGATAATTAGCATCCACAATTTCATTAGCTTAAAATGTTTTAGAATGATTCTGAGAAGGGCTATAAATCCTTCCTCTTGGGCCATCTGCTGACTGACATGTTGAGAAGAAACCTCTCTAACAGGCGGGCTAGTCCGTAGTTCACCACCACAGGGTGTCTTGTGTTTCGTTGTCAATGGTAGGTGTGTACTAGATGGACCACTGGTCCGACCCAGTAAACCAGTTGTTGCTCCTCTACCCATCTTTCCTGGCTCTGTCCTTCCAGGCCCCACTTTCACTAGGAACTTTGCTTGCCAGCATAGTAGACATCTCTTCAATCTTCATTCATCTGTTGTTTTTACAGGTACAGCCAGACTACAAGGAATCAGACTTCCCTATGGTAAGTCCCCAAATACCTACATAAATTAGTATGTTGCATGGTAAGTTCCTAAATTACCCATACAACGGTAATGTTCTTTTGTGTGAAGGAAGCAATGAATGGGCTCCTACGTGTGTACTGACAGTCAACAAAGTGGTCAGCACATGGGTGTGGTCATCTTAGGGCCAGGAGTTGCTTCTGGTTATTCCATAAATGCTCTTTTTGTTCCCTAATCTCTCTAGCTGGCTGTCATCTCATGATGACCGAGCTTGGCTCAATTGGCGAACATAGATCTAGTACCTTTCACAGTAGAAGGGGCTATCAAGTGAGGACGTGCCTAGGGTGATCCCAGACGAGATCATTGGGAGCGGAGGGAATCTTTTTGTACCCCACTGCTCCGTTTCAGCCAGCAGTGACTGGTCTCCCTAAGGAAGTGTGGGAAGCCCAGCTCCGTTATTTTCAAATGAGATCATTTAATTCCCTCAGAGTTCTGTAAGGAGTAGTCTGGGCAGGGAGAGAAGAGGCACAGTGCTGGGATAGAGATGTATCACCGCTCATTTCCGCTTGGCTTCCCATTCCTAGGTAACGCACCAAAACTTCACAGTGTCTAAAGTGCCCAGTAATACCAGCTGCACTAAATGGTCCAGCGGCCCCACGTACTCGGATGTGCTACAGGCCCTGTCTGCCAGTGAGAGGCAGTGTGTGGAAACAGTCGTCAACATGGGGTACTCTTACGAAGACGTCATGACAGCCATGAAGAAGAAAGGACAGAATATAGAACAGGTAAGAGCTCTTCCAAAGGAGTGGGCGCTCCAGAGGTGCAGCCATCTCTGTCAGTAGAGTGAACCCTGTGGCCTTACAAAAATCGAAATACTTAGGACCTAATAGAGGTCTGAAGTTGGCCGTAATTTGCAGGTTAACAGAATGAATTTTGGAGGTGAAGTGTGGGTGTCACCAGTACCAGGTGAACTGGGTACAGGGAAAGCGCCTCTGTTGGCGGCAGCTTCAGATGTGAGACATTTCTTAGGTCAGCCCCAGCCTAGAAATGCCTCCTGCCCACTGTTCTGAAATGGGGGCAGGCCCTGAACCACTCATGGCCTTTCCTCTCTTGGGGGGAGAGAGGCTGGACTTGGAGATCTAGACTTCAAGTGAGGAACTTCAGCATAGGCCCCTCGCCTTGCTCAGATGCAACGGTGGTGAAAGCCACACTCCCTGCCGCAGCCCAGAGTACCTGCGCAGCCATGCAGCCGCACAGCTTAGAGGGAATATAGTCTTGGCCCCGAAGGCTTTGATGGGGTTACAAGTGACATGCTGGCTTTAGCAGCGATGCAGCAGCTGGTTCTTCGAGTGTGGAGTTCTTCAGTCACTGCAGCATATGGTGCAGCTGGCCTCAGAAAGGCGTTTGCTAAAATCAGCTCACAAAGCTGATTATATTTTGCATAGGGAAGTGGCAGTTACGAGTCTGTTGGATCCGTTTCAGACCCAGGAATGTTTCTACCCAAACAAATAGGGGAAGAATGCTGCCAAATTTTCCTTATTCTTACAGGTTCCTCTGTGCCCTCTTCAGAGCGTCTCCCTGGCCACCAAGAGCACAGAGGGGGATGGGTTTAGTGCCCCAACAGTGCCTGCAGTTGGGAGAAAAGATACTTTGTATTGGCTGAGTGACTCCTCATCTTTCCAGCCAATCGCAAATTTAAAGCCTCTTTGTAGTCTAGAGCAGTGGTTCCCAACCAGGGTCACGCAGACCCCTAGGTGTACGCAGGAGTTTTCCAGGGGGTACATCCCCTCGTATAGATACGTACCTAGTTTTACAACAGGCTACATAAAAAGCACTAGCGAAGTCGGAACAAACTAGAATTTCATACAATGACTTGTTTATACTGCTCTATATTCTGATGTATATCAGTACGGCATTTATATTCCAATTGATTTATTTTATAATTCTATGGTAGAAATGAGAGAGTCGGCAGTTTTCCAGTAACAATGTGCTGTGACGTTTGTATTTTTATGTCTGGTTTTTGTAAGCAAGTCATTTTGAAGTGAGGTGGAACTTGGGGGATACGCAAGGCAGATCAGACTCCTGATTGGGGTACAGCAACCTGGAAAGGTTGAGAACCGCTACTCTAGAGGAGCAACAAAGAGCCGGCAGTCTTGGTGTGTGTGACTTCTGGAGACTTTGCATAAGGTGCCAAGTTACGAAAAGTCCAACTTCTGCCACCAGGGGTTTCTAAGAGCATAGTTGTATCTCTAGATCAGTGGTCCCCAACCCCCGGTCCGCGGACCGGTACCGGTCCGTGGAGCATTCGGTACCGGTCCGCGGCCTTGTTCCCCTCCGTCCCGCCCCTTCCGCTTCCGGCCGCTTTCCCTTCCGCTTCCTGCCCCGCCTTCCCTTCCGGTGCGGCAAGAGTTCCGCTTTTTTCTGCTTTTCCGCCGTTTTTCTGCGGCTTTTCGGCGGACATGCAAGATCCCGCCGCGCCGAAAAATAAAAAAATAACGATGGGCTACTGAATTCTGCGGGTTTTCGGCGGACATACAAGGGTCCGCCACACCGCACAGAGCCCCCGGGCCGCAACCATTACTCGGACGCGTTGACCGGTCCGCGGTGAACAAAAGGTTGGGGACCACTGCTCTAGATAGTGAATTCTAGTACCAGACAGCAAGCAGGCAGTCTCAATTAAAGGGGCAAGTAAAACCATAGAGTGCGGTTGCTTTCCCCGTTCTATGTGCGTTACCTCCTCACAGTATTGATCCTCAGCCATCTAGCCTCTTTCATACCCAGAGCCCTAACAAATTCCTGGCCATGAAGAACGTGTCACGGGCTGTGAAATCTGGTCTTTTGTTTAGTTTTACCCTGCATTGCACAGATTTCCCAGGGGACACCAGAATTTCTCAAACAAGAGGTCCCAATCCAAAAGAGGGTTGCGGGGGGGTTGGCAAGGTTATCGTAGGGAATTCACGGAATTGCCACCTTCTTTCTGTGCTGCTGCCTTCAGAGCTGGGTGGCTGGAGAGCGGCGGCTGCAGGCTGAGGGCCCGGCTCTTGACAGCAGCAGCACAGAAATAAGGGTGGCGATACCATACCTGCCATCCGTAGATCTGCGCTACTGCTGGTCAGCAGCCGCCGCTCTCCAGCTGCCCAGCTCTGAATGCTGCCAGCAGCATAGAAATAAGAGTGGCAATATTGTGTGATTTCCCCCTCCCCACTACAATAACCTTATGACTACCCCCCAATAACCTTGTGACTAACCCGCAAGTCCCTATTGGGTCAGGATCCCTACAGTTACAATAGCCTGAAATTTCAGATTGAAATAGCTGCAATCGTGAAATTTACTATTTTTAAAATCCTGTGACCTGAAACTGACCAAAATGGACCGTGAATTTGGCTCTGATCTCAGCAGAGCATCCAGTAAGCTGAACTGATCTCCGAGACTGCTTTCCGATTGGATCAGCTCCCTGAAGTCTGGGGGGAAACCGTGATTCAAAAGACTTTTCATCTTGATCACTGAACCCTCAGCAGGGTGTTAAAAATAGCTGCTGTGTAGGAGTACGAGCCGCTTCTGGAAAAAATTCCTTGATGGCCGAAATTTTATCAGCATTGACAGGCAAAAGAATGGCCAGGCCAGCCGTTCCTGTATAGCCTGCGTGTGGCTGAGAGTGAAAACCAATGAAAGGCCAAAGAGATTAGTTCAGTGTCTCTGAACAAGTTCCCGTGCTGAGAACCTGTTAGTGACAAGAAGGACGTTCTCTGAGCGGTTCGTGAAGCTGTCAATGGGCCATGGTGCACGGCTGAGCGGCCTAGTGGTGAGTTTCACTCTCCTAATCTTTTCCCCCCACAGGTTCTCGATTATCTGTTTGCACACGGCCAGCTTTGTGAGAAGGGCTTCGATCCCCTCCTTGTGGAAGCGGCTCTGGAAATGTACCAGTGTTCAGAGGAGAAGGTGAGGCTGTCCTGGTTGCATGGCAAGGGGGGGCGCTGTGCTGTGGGGGCAGGGTTATCTCCCTGACTTTCAGAGAATATCTCTTGCTGTGGAAGGGGAGCGAATGCCTGTCCAGCCATTGAGAAGCCTCTTGTTCGGGAGCAGTTCTGTTCCGATTACAGAACCGTTTCCGCCACGTTCGTTAGTTTTGCTACTGCAGTGTTTGTATGAAAACGGAGGACCTGCCTTGAGATCTCATCTGCTCCGGCTGCCTTGCTTGAAGTCCTGCATCCGTTTGTGGCACCAACTGCTTGTCGCAGCCGATGTCACAAAGGTCTGATTTCAGCAGCAGTAAATTATTTTAAACTCCCATTTTGTTTTAATGCCAGAGACTTGGCTCCTGTGAGGCTGGGAAGCTGACTGTCCGAAGGGTTGGTGTTTAATCTCCCGGACGCTAGGGATCTTTGCATTCCCTCTCCAAACAGTGCACTGAGGTCCCGGGGCCTGAGCACTTCAAGGGTGAGGCTGTGCCCTCAACTTGTGCCCCACGACCCCTCTACTGAACCATCCCTCTTTAAAATGAGACTTACAGCTTTGACAGCAAGACTAGGCAGCCAGCCCCCTCCTCCCCCCCAGTCTGTTCCACGTAGTCACTGCTCCTTCAGTGCCCGCGCTCCCTCTTTAGGGAGGGCACTTTAGGGAGGGCTGCTGGTCCATGCGGACTCCTCTGCTCTTTCCTGGGCTCAGGAGGGGGATGGGACTTGGCAGAACAAGGGTCAGGCAAGCGCGAGGGGCAGCTCCGGGCATGGCAGAGCTGGAGTGGGGTGGACTTGGCTGCAGGATGGAATCTGCACCAAACCCGTCCTGCACACCTGGCAACAGAACCAGCTTCACCCAAACCCAGGAAATAGCCAGTCCTTAGGTGACACCCACGTTGGGAAAGGCTTACACAAGTTTGGTTGGAGGGGGGAAGCCAGGGGACTTGTTAGGGACGTGGGTTGCAAATGAAACAACTTTCTGTGAATTCACAATTTAGATGTCTCCTTCAGTCAGCCCCTTGGTGTCTCTGCTGAGACTCAAGGCTCCCAGTTGTGCTGGTGCTGCTGCCAGACACCTGTCTGCTGGAAAATGGGTTGATCCCACCAATGTCCCATAAGCTCTGAAGAGCTGTGTATTGCAAGGGCAGTTGTACCATTCCCAGACTCCGTGCCATGAGCCCTTAGCTTCTAACAAGCATGGCCACCACTTCAAATTGATACAACTTTTGGATGCAGCAGAAAGTGAATGGGCAGGCTTTGGCCTCCATGACCAATGAGGGATTCAGACTGGTTCTGTCCAATCCATGGGTAAGGCCCTTGAAACCAGCAGGCTGCTGGGTGGCCTCAGTGAAGAGCATGTTGGGGACTGATCCCTAACTCTCAATGGAGACTTGTAGGCCCCAGTGATGGTCTTCAGCCTAGAATGGTAATTCAGGCAACAGAAGCTAATGATGCATAATAGACACACTGCAGCCCAAGCCTCATTGCCTGCTGGTTCCTTATTATTACTTATCACCACCATAGTGCCTAGGAGGCTTTGTCCTAGCTCAGGCCCCCGTTGTGCTAGATGCTGTGTGGACACAGAGCTGCCTGAAAGAGCTAGTCGGAGTGTGAGTTGAAAGACAATAGATGGGGGAGTACAGGGAAGCAATGAGGCAGTGTAGGCCAACATGATGGGCTCTGGTCTCGGACACCAGCCGTCTAACCGTTGTGTAGGGATTACAAAGGCCAAGGAGGGTTTTGAAGGTGGAGTATGAGAACAGCCGAATGGTTGCCATGCCATTAAGCGTTTGTCCTTTAAACAAGGGTGGTTGAGCTGGTTTATCGAGGGCTTCTGGGAGCCCTAACTTGGCCATTAACTGAGGAGCCCCCATTCTGGCCAGTGGCTGAAAACCAGCTCCGCATTGCATTCCCATCCCGCTGCCAGCATCCCCTGAATCTAAGCGGAGCCTTTCCTGGAACTTTCCCCTTCTCAAACTCTTCATGTCTCTCTCTCCTAGACAACAGAACTTCTCCAGCTAATGAGTAAATTTCAAGAAATGGGCTTTGAACTGAAAGACATTAAGGAGGTCTTATTATTGCATAACAATGACCAGGACAATGCTTTGGAAGATCTAATGGCCCGGGCAGGAGCCAGCTGAAAACACTGGGGTTCTTGGAGCGTAATGAAGAGCGCCTCCAGGGGACGGCAGCCTGCCCGTGTAACCAGACCTCTGTCATCTTCACAGCTGAAGACTGGGATGTGCTCTCTCTCTGGGAAGAAGCCCTGCCTTTCGTGTACATTGGAGACTGCGACTGAGCGAGCCCATCTGCGTGCGTCACTCCAGTGCACTCTTCCCACTGAGAGGAGTTCACTTCCTTTCTTAGGTTAAATTTTGAAAGTGCCCTTTCCTAGGTTTCCTTTTCTGGTTTGGCCACGAAGAGTTTAGACTGCCCGACCTCTACTGGAATTGTACATAGACAAAGCTGGAAGTATTTTTTTTTTTTTCCTCTCACTGTTGCACTGGACTTGGACAGAGTAATACAAAGTTGGTTTTGAAACAAGAATGCTCTGGTTCTTGGAAGCTGCTTTCATGGTGTCAGTTTCTACTGAAACACGGACTGTATCACAGTTCAGATTAACTGAAGTTGACCTGTAGTGCAATGGATTTTGATTTTTATTGGGTTGAAAATTAGCCTGTAACTTAGTGGAACACTGGTTTCTAACCTGTCGCTATGCATAAAGAGAGAAGCTGTTCCTTTCCCTCTTGTTTTTGGCCCTTCTGCCAGGCATAGGTGTCCAGTGCTTGAATGGTGTGTAAAGAGTTTTTTCCCCAACAGGGAAGCTCTGAACTCTAGCTGGACTCACACCCAGTGGCTCGTCCTTGAACTGAAGAGGTCAGAGCTGGGCGTCTGCAATCTCTCTCTCCCGGGTTTATAGGTTATTTAAACAAATGCCCTCCTAGGAAATCAGCTGATGGTTTGTTTTAAATGATATTCAGTGTGAAGCAGGGGGTTTACCTTTCAAGCACTTTCTTTAAATACAAACAGTATACTCACTGCATTCGTTCCATTTTTTTCACACTGCTTTAGTTACATATTCAATAACATCTAGTAATAGACATCAGGTTTTTTGGGTTTTGATAGTTCAAAGTGTATTATGTTGTACATTGTTAAAGATCTAAATACATAAAATATAAGCAGTTTCTTGATGAATCTTTAATTTGCTAAATATTTTGATTCTGCAGAAAACTACTAATAAAACCCTAAAATGAATTCCCAGTGTTGTGTTTCTCTCTCTTGCAGTCTGGTTTCAGTAGAGGAGGTGAACTCCTGTTGTTACAAGTGGGAGGAGCGATGTAATCATCAGTCCCTCCTAGTGGGTCCTCCAAGCCCAGGCAATCCCTACCAGGCCCAAATGCTCCGTGCTTGTATTGTGTCTATTGGACAGAGCTGAATGCAATCCCATAAGGAACTATCAGAACAGTTTTTAAAGTGTCACTGTTAACACACACAAGGGAGGGTCTCGGTATTTGCTTCTTTCTTCTGAAAGTTGAATTTTTCCCCATGAAAAATCTCTGTCCAGGAAGGAATCCCCCCCTCAGAAAGGGCATGAAATGCATTGCTGGAGAAGCATCGCCTACTTTAATAAAACCTCTTTATACAGATTCACCTCTTTGTGGTTCTGTGTTGGCATGTTGTCGTTGTCGTTGGGTTTTTTTAAAGGCTTGTTGGAGAGCAAATATGTCAGCACTTGTTTGAGTATCCAGTACAAACTAACGCGCTGTGGTGCCGATTTACCCCGGAGCTATTAGCTGCTTCATGCTAACTTGCACAGCAGTTTCAATATCCCTTTCCAGCTTGTGAGAGAAGCTATTGAGACACTTACCTATGGGCATATATAGAGCCAGCCTGCTTCAGGTTGTTAAACCAAAATGGTCATGGAAGAACCCAGCTAGCTGGTCCTAAATTATGGAGCAGGGTCTCTGCATTCTGTAGTACCTGGTGCAACAGGGTTGAAATTCTCTGCACCTTCATTTTTACCTTAAGGAAAGGGTGTGGGAAAGCTTAGTGGTTTATATGTGTGAGTTAATACAGTCAGTGCAATAGGCCGGTTCTTATTCCTCACCTCAAGAAGTTTGGGACGGGATAAGCACATTGTTTTAATAAAAAAAAATAAAAAAATCAGCAGCAAAAATGATCCAGGTGTAACACTTCAATTGACATTTTTAGATTTCAGAGTTAGCCCATTGAAATGAATGGGGCAGTTTGCAGCCTCAGAGATATTGTCTGAGGCAGAGAACAATGAAAACGTGAGGCGTGTAAGCTGGGAGGGATAATTTAATCAGAAAAATGTGAATGATAATTGCAAATAATTTATGAATGTCTTGTGAGATGCCCAAAAAGCCATAACGGAGGGGAAAGGCGGCGGTGGTGGTTAAATGATATTCTATCAAACAAATGGTAAAGTGGAGAATAATGACTCTAAATCAACAGTTCGTCTCTGGAGTGCACACGTGCCAGGCTACCACTGGCAGCCTATCATGGCACTTGTTACACCAGGGTCCACTTTTAAACTTCAAAACCTATTTCTATTCTTTGTTCTGCCAGGTCTCTGGTGTAGTCCGTCCTCCCCCTGTCACTGGGCTCATTGTAACGGTGCCGGACTCTGATTGGACGTGCTGCAAGTTATTTTTTTAAAAAATTTAAATGATCCATTACGTGCCGCTGGCCAAATGACTGGCCTGTTGCATCTGAACCAACATGTCAGTGGAAGTGCTGGGCCTGGGTGGGGCGACGTGGTGTTTAGACTTCTGCCCCATTGGGTCTTATTCTACAATCTAACTTGGCTTAGATCTCACCGATACATTTCATCTTGGACAAAGTGTACAAGAGCCTTGTGTAGTCAATAGAATTTTAATTTAATTACAGTAAATTTAAGCACAACACAAAAGTTGGCCATGCACGCTAGCATTCACTCCCTGCACTCAAATCAAAAGGGAATTCATTTCAGTTCTTAGTTTACGTAATTTTTACATGGTCAGGCTCTTCATACAAGGTTGTTTTAGAAAGACTCTGTGCACACCCCATTCATCAATCTGAAATGAAAACCATCTCCGTCAGACTTCACTGTAATGGACAGCAAACGCATACCTGTAAAGAGACGCCAACTTGCACACCAATTCAAGTAACATCTAAGTAACAGAGCTGAAAGACTGGAGGGGCGAAATATTGTTAGTGCATTCGACAGCCGCTTGTGTAGTCAATATTCCTGTTTCCTCTCTACTCAGACTCCAATTCTCCAAACAAGTGGGCATGTAATACACTACTGGTGGGCTTAATGTTAATGCATGCAAGTGTTTCCAGGCTTGGTGCTTGATGAGTCTTGCACAGTAACAGGAGAGAAAAACATTAAGTAGGAAAATTAGATTGTACCACCATAACCCAAGGACACATGTAGTACCTGAGAGTACTTAACTCCTTGATAAAAACTGCCTAGACTTCAAGTTGAGTGCCCCTTTAAATTAAAATTTACAGGGAGAATCATGCTCTGCTCAGTGGACTCATTGTGGAAGGGGTTTGCTCGGCTGAAATGTACCAGTTCTAATCCCTTTCACACAGGAGAACTGAGAAGAATGAGGATGGTTTGTGCATCCATATTGTGACTGATACATCCTGGAAAAGTAGCAAGGTAAGATCAATGGGCTTTGCATGCCACTGGTGTCACAAATGGTGGTTCTCCGGCCACCTGCTCAGAAATGGCCATTTTAAATAACCCCCGAGGAACGTGTCTAACCCTGTGAACTTCCAGGCTTTTGCTTTGCTGAGCCATTCTTTAAAACTCTTCTCCCTGATGGCTGGAGATTTTATTACTCAACTGTGCCTGCCTGCCTGCCATAGGGGCCCCTCTGCTTCCCAAATTTAAAGACACCTCTTGCCACTTGCTTCTAGTCTTCGCCTTGGCAGGGGCTCACTTCCTGCTCTGCATGTAACCATCTGCCCAGAGGAACCCTCTCCCCTTCCTGTGACTGCTACATACGCTTCCCTCCCACCTCCTGCCTAACCTGCTAGCCACAGCGCTCCACCAAGCTTTGTCTTCTGCAAGTTATGCTAAGAAATGGCCATGGATGCTATTGTAAAATGTAAGTATCTACCTGCTTGCAGTCCTGGAACATTCAATGATTGACTGTCTGCTGGATCTTGGCCTCTCTCTGAGCATTCCTGACCCACAATGGACGGAGGGGAAGGGGCTTTCCAACAATCACATATTTTAAAGGAAAATTCCCAAAGAAACTCAGTGTCGCATCTCTTACCACTCAGTAATTAGAACCACCCACCCCTCCTAGGGACTAGTCACAAAATCTGTGTTCCTCCATGGGTTTTTTTTCCTGACTACTGACTATCAAACATGTCTGCTTTGGTACATGCCAAGGTGTTGTGCTTAAAGGATATAAAACCGGTACTTTCTCTCTCCATGGCTGAGTAACTCATATCCCTGAGTGAACGCTGCTTTCTAAGAGGCAACGGCAAACTGGCTGGCTTCCTGGTTTCAAGTGTGACTTAACGCTGGCTTGTAATCTGAATACATGAGAGCTTAACTCCTCAGATCTTGGAATAAATCCCCTCTGGACCCCCAGAGATAAGCCAGCCGGTTGTGAGAGGGAGACCTGACGGAAAGAGAAGTCGGAGAACTTTGAAAGATCACTTCTGAATTTGGGGGTGCTTTGCAGATTTCTTACCTTGGAATTCTGTTTTCTGAGCATTTATGTGTGAAGTTTCTAGGAGCAATTGCCAGGGCTGTTACCTTTGCAAAGCCCCACACCACTGGCTAATACTCCTGTATGTCTGTCTAGCTGAAAGATTATTGTACTAATGCATGTCACGAGTCCAGGCTCCAGTGTAGTTATGGTTGCAGACTGGAAATTCAGCTTCTCAGAGGATACACTGTTATTTCACCCCTGACACTTATGATTAATGGCAATGTTTTGATCTAGATCAAAGTTCTCTACAGACTCGGGTTCTGCTGAGAATAGGTTTTAGAATGCGTTCAGTTTCTGGGGTACATGATCTAAACTGTATATTCTTCAAGGATATTTATGGCTTAAGCCGGTACACTCCTCTGTGGAACAAACATGGGACACGAGGCTTGTCCGTTGCATCTGTGGAGGGACCTGGCTGCTGGCTCTGATGGGTGGGATTCAGCAGCCAACTTCAGGAAATAGTGAGGCTAATGAGCAGCTAAAACTACCTGAACACAACAGGCTGGTGATATTTTGTGGCTGGCTTTGAGGGGAGAACTGTACTACAGCATAAGCTGCAGCAGTGGAAAGAGCCACAGCCGTCCCACCTGCAACTAGTCCAAGATCCTCCGATTAACTGGCACCAATGTCGAATCAATACAGGCAGCAGCATGTTACGTGAATTTTCAGTGCAAGTTCTCTTGCACGTGAGCCGTCTAAGAAGTCATTTATTGTCCATCACTTAAAGCATCCTTACAGTAGGTCTGCAGTGTTGGTAGCAGGCCCAGAATGCCTGTAGCAACCTCCTTGATCCTTCTGAACATATAAACCAGTCTGGCTCTAACTGGATTTTCATTAAATCTCTCCCCAGCTTATTTTACTCCAGCAAACAGTTGTTCCCCTCCATTTCCTCACACTCTTGTGAAAACAGTTCTTGTAAGTCTGGAATATTTCTTTTCACAGACTTTTCTGGTTTCAAAGTGTTTTCCTAGCTGTGTCATTTTCTCAGCAGCACACAAGTGCCTTTAACGAGAGGAGGGAGTATGAAAACCACAGACTAGGATTCCTGCTGCTGCTATGTGCATTTTAAGGCTACAGAATTATTGCTTCAAAGCCTACAGTTTCTTATTATAAGGATGGACGTAAAAAATATAGAGCCCCGGGCTTCAAACCAGACCTATAAAGATTTCTCATTTACTTAAATTTCTCTGTTATTATCTAAAATAAATGTTAATAATAAACACCAAACGTTCCACTAACCACCTCCCTTGCTGCAGGGTGGACCTGACCACCAAAGGGTGGGAAATATTGTGCATTTGTTGCCGTAACTAGTCAGTGTAGGATGAATGCAACCCAAAGCGGACTAAGGTCTTGTAGTTCTTTGCAGGGTAGCGTCCGTCTCGGGACAGGCTAAATAGAGCTGAAGATGGGCTCGCATGCTTTGGATACACTTTGATTTCAGCATCAGGATTTCGTCCAGTTGGGTCACGTAACTTTCAAAATCCTAGAGTGGAAAACAAACCAACAGCCTGAATACGGGGTGATGGGCGGAGTGGGAATAACTAGCAGGCACAGAGGGAGGTGTGAGGAAAAGAGTTGCTCTTCTGAAGCAGTAAATAAAAGAACCTTTTGCATTCTACTTCCATTGTCATCCATGCTCTCAATATTCTCTTGTTAAAGGCCTGCCCTTGAAAAATAGCACAGTTCTTTTTGCAAGCATCTCAGGGCTCCAGCTACTGGGGCTAACTGGCTTATTTACAACCTGCCTCCCTACTGCTCCCCCTGTCCTTTTGCCAGCGAAGGTATTGCTGGCAAAGGGGGCTGGATCATTCCTAGGACCTACTTAAGAGGAGGGACTCACAGTCTCTGAAGTTGTGCAGGGGCGGTTGCCTGCTGCTCACCTGTTCCACGAGGGAAGTTCAAAAACAAAGCGTATAAAAGAGTAAATGACTTGCTAATGAGTGTGCTTGTTCGTAGCGAAAGCTGTTATGAACTTGTGACCCCTGAAAACTGCCTAGGTGGGCTTGAAGGACTGATCACCACCTTGAGTCCTGGTTGCAGCGGGGTGATCTCTGGTAAGCTTCTTAGCACACGTGCAGGTTCTTTTATTGTTTTAATATCTTTGCTCTGTAATGCTTGTACCATAGGACCCATGTGTTTTCATAGAATGAGCTGGGTGGTAAGTTACCTGTGATCAACTACACTGTGTTCTCTCCCTGAGGAGAGAAGTGAAACCGACCTGCTTAGGCAGTGTGTCTTTTGCTGGGGATATCACAACATAGTCTGGGAATACCCTGATCAGGAGGGAGAAAGACATGGGTCTCCACCCCAGAGAGGGAATAGGAGAGGAACCTGGAGTGGGAACCCTGCCTGCACCCTAAAGGGGGAATACAGGGGATAACAAAACCAGACATATCAAAGTGTCACACACAATATTACTAGAAAATTGCTGACTTTCTCATTTTTACCATAGAATTATAAATCAACTGGAATATAAATATTGTACTTGCATTTCAGTGTATAGTATACAGAGCATATAAACAAATCACTGTATGAAATTCTAGTTTGTACGGACTTCACTCGTGTTTTTTATGTAGCCTGTTATAAAACTTGGCAAATATCTAGATGAGTTGATGTACCCCCTGGAAGGCCTCTGCATACCCCCAGAGGTACATGAACCCCTGGTGGAGAACCATTGTCCTACGGAATCCGTAGTGTGACTGAGGGAAGCAAGCCAGAGTTGCAGTGACAGAGCAGGGCACAGTGGAAAGAACTGGTTGAGCGAGGCCTTGCTGACTAGGAATCGGCAGATCTGTGGTGGGACAGGTAAGGGAATCCCAGGTGAGAGACGAATGTGTGCGGACATTTTACTAACGTCTGTGTATAGGGAGATATCCTGTTTCACCGGTGTGCTGATTTTCTTTACTACTGACTAATTTGACTCACACTGCAGTGACAAAAGCTTCATGCGGGAAGTAGAAGCATTCTGAATGCTGTGATAGCCCTGGAGACTGGTGTGAGATAAGAAAAACTGTTTTAAATTAAACTGTTCGTAGTCAGCATGTCATTCTCAATCTCCAGCCAAGTAACGGGCAGAGTGGAGATCAGCCAAGGCCCAACAAGCCTTGGAACCGACCAGTCTCCTAGGAATCTGACTCGGGGATCAGATAAAGCTGGGGGAGAGACTGAGAACAGGAATTGATGGGAGCATGTCACTAATTCAGATGAATGCTCTTTAGGATTCTTACAGAAGTTCAGTGAGCACTGAAGCCATTATTGAAAACACTTACCGCTGCCGACATCTGATTTATCAAGGTCTCTTCCTTAAAATACAGGGATGCCATTTCATCCAGCTGCTCTCGATGGGCTTGAATCACAACCTGCCTGATTAACACAACAAAAAGAATGATGGTTACATGGCCCTCCATTCCACCTGTAACGATTATTAGTGGGCTCTGACAAACTTCTAAGGAGGGGAAATGCCACAGAGGGAGGGCTTCAGCTGCATAAGCCCTGCCATGGAACATATTCCAGGCAAGATCTTGAGGTCGTGGACAGTGATGTCGCTCCGTTGACTTTAGTGGCCTATGCCAATTTACATCAGTTGAAAGCCTGGGGTATTTAAACAGGCTTCAGCTGCAAGCACTTCTCAGCTGGTCTTTGCTGTGATGATGCGTCTTCAACACCTTGTACTGAGTGTAGAAGCAAACAAGAAGCCAGTGCAGAGACTTCAGCACAGAAGCTATGTATTCATACTGGCCCACACCACACAAAAAGTTGAGCAGCTACCTTCTGCACTAGTGTGAGCCCCGGACAGTGGATTGTAGGAGTCTAGCCCCTGGATGACTAAGAGTGGCCCACAGCCTCTTGGCTAGTCATAGATAGCACAGTGGCCCATAATGCCTCTTACCAGCTGGAATCCAGGAGCAAAAAATGCTGCCCAGTAGGACCTTGAGACTGTGAACAATGTTGGTGAAAGTCAGGCACGTGACCTTCAATACACAGTGCAGACCCCTCTATTAATTCCTCTAGGTGCTTCTCTCTGCCAGCAAGCATTGCTTCTGTCTGAAATGGGCTCTGTCAGCTCATCTGGATCCATGTCTGTTAGATAATGGGAGGGCAATGGCTACCTCAGAAGTGGGCAAACTACGGCCTGTGGGCCACATCCTCCTGCCGGGGGGGCGGACCGTCAGGGGACAGGGAACGGGAGGGTTGGATGGGAGAGAAGTCCCGGGGGAGCCATCAGGGTTTGAGAAGGAGGGGGGAGGTCTGATAGGGGGCGGTGGGCCAGGCCACGCCTGGCTGTTTGGGGAGGCACAGCCTCCCCTAACCAGTCCTCCATACAATTTCAGAAACCCGATGTGGCCCTCAGTCCAAAAAGTTTGCCCACCCCAGTCTAGCTTTTACTATCTTGAATGCGGGTGTCTGATTTCATTATCTGGTTAGCTGGACTGGCTATTTCATATCTGTTTCTGTAGGGATGCAGTAGTAATCTAACAACTTCTCTATATATGACTCAAAAAAAGTGTGTGTGTGTGTGTGTGTGTGTGTTTGTATAATACAAATAGCACTATATAAAACATTTAAGCAAAAGTAGGATGTGTTTGTGCAATGTCTCTAGTCCACACAACAGAAGATAGTGTAGTAGATACAAACTTACTGTGCCTTTCCCAGGGCCCCTCTGTGCCGATTTGATGTTTCTGACGTATCGATCTGGGCGCTAATGATGGATGGATTTGGGCAAATGTTTTGATTTGCTAATGATCTGATCTCTTTGGTAACGGATCTTGAATCCTGTTTTGCAGCATCAACACAGTCTTGTGTAAAAATACTTTGCATCAGTTTATTCTTAAGCAGCTCTATTTCCTCACCACTGAATGACAACTTGAATGTATCTTCAGAATGGTTTAAGTCCTTGCTCCTGAATTCTGATCTGGGCTGCAGTGGGCTGCTTTCTCTAGAGGGGGATGAAGTTGTACGCTCCACTATTCCTGCATTCAGAATGGATGGTGCACACGAAAAATAACCCTTTTCAGGCAAATCAGCATGTACAGTCTGAGAGGTGGGCCCAACATTGGATCCTTTACCCATGATAGATTTTTCTGGGCTGCTCAACAGGCCACCAGTGGTATTCTCAGTATCTGCATCATACTGCCTGCTGTTATCCAGGTATTCTCTGCACTTCAAGTTAGGAAGAAACAATTCATCTTCATTCTCTTCACCAGGGTTTTTGACTCTGACAGATGATGATGCTTCTGTCAAGTCTTCATCTCGGTCAAATAAACCATGAATAGAACTTTGATGCGTGTTCCATGGAGATGAACCTCCAAGGCTACAAGAAGGCTTTGCATCACGACAGGACTGTGAGAGCCACTTGGTCTCAGTTTGTGGGGAGTGCTGCAGAGTGGACTTCCTATCACCGTGGTACATTTGTTCACCCAGCTCAGGCATGCTGCCTGTTGGTGAGACTTTACTTTTAAGAAACTGCCTGGCCTCTCCCTCTAATCTTTTGCTGGGGCGACAGGTTTTTCTTTCCAACATCTGTTTCACTTGGAGAGCCTTTTCCTGGTCAGAGAGGATGTTTTCTGGATCAGCTGCCTCCTCACTGTCGAGGAGAGACCTTGTCAGAGGGGCCATCAGCTCAGAAGTGAATCCTGATGAAGTATTAGAAGCTCCATAGGGGCTACCTCCATTTCTCAGTTCTGTCCCTTCTAAGTTTCCTGCAACCGGAGCTTGTCCGTCTTTGATGGATTCTTCCCTTTGTGCATGTGGAAGGCTGATCTTGTTGCCTTTTGTAGTCCCCGAATCCAGTGCGTGGGGAACATATGGAGTTTGTGTTCCCTTTTCTGGGACTGAGGAGCTTTCACCAGGATAAACCAGGTGTGTGTATTCCGATTTGTATTGTTTGTGATCAGCTGGTAAATCCTTGCTGGTTTTCAAGTTATGGACAAGTTCTTCCCGTAAGCAGTAAGGTTTTTCTGCAGTATTATTGTTTACAGAAGACTCAATAGTGAAGTCATCCTCTGTGCTCCAGTCAGACTGAGTCTTGCTGCTTTCTCCATCTAGAATGGGCTCCCCGGGTTCTGGAAATGCAAAGCCCTTCCCATAGTCCCAGCTGTCATTAAGTTCATGCTTTTGTGTATGTGACGCATGTTCAAAAAATAAACCCTGTCTTTCTGGACCCTTCTCCTCCTCGCTTTCTGGTTCTCTCTGGTGAAGGAAAAATGAAAGTTGGCTGCTCTCATTGGGGTTTCTTTTAACTTTCCTTTGGTTGGATATAGGTGAGAAAGAGTCTTCACTGAAATCACTGTCATCCAGGTCTTCCAGCAGCATCCCCTCTTTGCATTGCGAGTCTGTGGGAGGAAGGCTCTGCTCTTGTTTAACTCTAATTTCCTGGGGCTTGTCTTGGACTAAAAACCTCTCAAGCGGTCGATAGTTCAACTTCTGCTGTAGAATAGGTGGCTGCTGAAACTGCTGGTGGTAAAGGCGCAAATGTTGTTCCCTTTCTTTCTGATGTGGAGGGAGATTTGCCCAAGTTTCAATGCACTGTTTTGTAAAAACATTTGCACAGCGCTGATGGCTGTCCGATGGGTGATTTCCATCTCCAAAGGAAAAGCCGTCTCTGGAAATGAGCTGCTTTTGTACAGGTTGCACTGTCTGCACTTTCAGGCATCTGACAGGTTGTTTATCTTGAATACAATTATCTCCTTGGCCACTCTCGTTTGTCTCTGCGACTGCAGCTGTTGCAAAACCAAAATCTTTTGCAGTATGATGCTTCTCAGATGGCAGTGTCAGATCATCCGTCTTTTTCTTCGTGGGATGCCCTATCTTTAGTGTTCCTTTAATGGGACTGGTGTGATTGAGCCAGGGTGAACTTGGATTTCCTTTGTGGGCATGCCCCTTGGCTCCTTTTGGGGTAGAGGAAAAAGGAACATTGGTTGGATGGAACACGGAAGGGGATGCCTTTATTCTCAAAGAGCTTAAAGGATGATGGAGTCCTAGTTTTACTTTCTTTGGAGAGCTCTTATCCCCCACATGCGTGGAAGGCGAGTTTTGGATACGTTTTGGAGATGCATTTCCAGCTATCCGACGTCTGTTTGTGACAGGGGTACAACATTTAATCCCTTTCTTCAGTTCTTTTACCCTGTAAATAAGGGCTGTGCATTAGAAAAATTAAAAGCTTTCAAATAATTTACAATCTCATTAGAGCAAACTAATACTTTGAAGTCAATATTTAATGTACCAATGTCACAATTTGGATTTTAATCCTTGGCTTAACCCATGGAGGCATCAGATCATTTGCTACAGAAACGCAGATACTTCTACAGAGGTTTGCAGAAGCTGTTTCGATAGGAAACAGTAACAATACACAACAGGTTAAATTAGCAAGTGAAGCATACCTCTGATCAATTTAAACTGAAGGAAATTGTATCTACTTCTCTCCTCCAAATCCCTCCTCAAGACCCACATCCATCTTGATGTCTATAGGAAATTAATTAACAAGGCTTTTGGTGAGAGGTGAATCAAGAACATTTTTGATTGTCTCTCTTATCTTTCTTTCCACCCTTTTCTGTGTTGTGTTCTGAGTCCTTGCCCTGAAGAGTTCACAATCCATCTTCCTCTGGGTATGGACAGCATCTAACATTCTGGGAAGTACCATAATACAAATAACACTAGAGTTTGTCAAGGATGATGCGGATATCAACCTTACTGTTATGAGGACTACCAGGAGATTTTAATCACTACAAGCTGTTAGGACCTAAATTATGAATATCTGAAAGAAGAATTTAAAAGCCCCAGAGAATTAAGTGCCCCAATATAATCGTGTAGCAGATGAAGATTTTTTGTGCACTGTAAATTGCATTTTTTGCTCTTCTCCCTAAGAACTCACCAGTTGATGCAATCCAAATATTTTCATCTCAAACCATTACTCCTTTTTGACTCTCAACATGGAAAATTGAAGTCACCTACCTGTCAGCATATCGTAATGTGTTCAGGGTGTGTTCCGTAGCTATGTGGCTAGGCGACACATTAGCTATCATACACGTCTTAGAATTTCCAATGAAAGAATCTTTTAGTACCTTGGAGGAAGAGGAAAAATATAGTTGAAGGTTCTTCGCAAGTAATGTATTTCTTTTGAATAATCCAGTTTAACAGTTTAGAACCAAGTGTCCAAAGTGTTTGGGAGAATAAAGCATATGTTACAATTAGAGTAATGTAATACTGATTAAAGCTTGCATGATCATATCACAAAGAATGTAATCACTAGACTATCACTTTATATGGTTGTCCACCATATGAACATCTCAGAACAATTGGTCTACATGTTTCTTCATATAGAACTTCACACATGAATAAGTTATCCTGGAGCTAAGTAAACTCTTCACCACACCATTCCCCGGGGAGCAAGCTTTTGCTCTCTGCTGGCATTAACTCTATGAAAGCTGATGTTTCCTCTATGATCAGAATGAATGCTTGGGAAGCTATGCAAGTGTCCAGTCTCCAAGGGATTAACAAGATACAGTCACCAAATCATGGTTTATTTATTACTATCATTTCAACTCCGGTCAGTGTAGTGTCAAGCACTCGCTTGGTTTCTGGTTTTACCTGAGTTAATTTGCTTTGCCGGAAGGGAGTATGGGCATGTTCCTGATCTAGAGCCCGAATACATTCCTTTAGCTAAAAAGGAGAGAGAGAAAAATGTATTACTCACACCACAAAAAGGAGATTGAACCTGCACCCAAAGCTGTGCGAGTTCACTACTTCCCCTATCACCCTTCTATCCTTAGAACAGGCAGCAGCAGACTATGCTTCCTTACACTAAGGAGTGGGGAAGGCTTCCGGAGACCCACAGTTAAATGCACACCACCACTTGCAGTCTTAACGTCTGAGTGACTATTTCACCATCCCATAACAAGAGTCCCTTTGACAGATTAATAAGGGACACACACAAAACATTAAAACTACACTTTCACCACAGAGTGGGATTTAGCTATAGAGCTCCCATTACAATTAAGGGGACTTGAGCAGCTAAATGCAAGTCTGCCATCCTGAAAAAGATACCCAGGATCTATTTTCTTGTTAATAATTATCATCAAGAACAGCACATAATCTTGGAGAAACATCTGCCTCTTGGTTTATTCGTTGCCTATTAAAAGACTGACATTTTCAAATGTCCATCTCTTTTTACCATGCGTCTTCATTAACACAAGTAGAAGAGTGTCACAATCCATACCAGACTCTGATGCTTTCTGCAATGGAGGAAATGGACTGTGGGCCCATTGAGGCAAGCCATTACTAGTGAGTACTAGCAGTGAGAGGAGAAAATATCTCGAGATAGCTTACAGTACTGTGGCAACTCCCATCTTTTCATGTATTATAATATATATTCTGCTTACTGTTTTTTTTTCCCCACTCCATGCATCTGACAAGGTGGCTTTTAGCCCATGAAAGCTTATGCCCAAATAAATTTGTTAGTCTCTAAGGTGCCACAATAACTCCTCGTTGTTTTTGCTGATACAGACTAACACAGCTACCATTCTGAAACCTGAGTAGTGTGGTAGTAACTCTGGCTTGAGACTTAATAGGACACCATCCACTTCAGATCACATTTTTTTCTGAATGCATTTTAATTCTTGTTAGAAATTACTCCTAAGACAGGGATGGGCAAACTTTTTGGCCCAAGGACCACACTGGGGTTGCAAAACTGTATGGAGGGCTGGGTAGGGAAGGTTGTGCCAACCCAAACGGCCTGGCCCCTACCCCCTCCTACTTCTTGTCCCCTGACTGCCCCCCCCCCCTCAGAACCTCCAACCGCCCCTTCTCCTTGTCCCCTCACCGCTCCTTCCTAGAACCCCCTGCCCCTAACTGCCCCCCTCAGGGACTCCACCCCCATCCAACCTCCCCCCCCCCCGTTCCCGGACTGTCCTGACCCCTATCCACACCCCCGCCCCGACAGGCCCCCTGGGACTCCCACACCTATCCAACTGGCCCCCTCTGCTCACCCCCTTACCAAGCCACTCAGAGCAGCAGGAGCTCGCAGCCCTGCCACCCGGCCAGAGCTTGCCCATGCCACTGCATTGCAGGTGGCGCAGTGAGCTGAGGCTTCGGGGGAGAGGGAACAGCAGGGGAGGAGGAGCTCAAGGGCCAGGCAGGGCAGTCCCGCTGGCCGGATGTGGTCCGCGGGCCGTAGTTTGCCCACCTCTTACCTAAGAGGACTCTAACTGAAAGAGATCCTCTATTTTAGGGTTTTATATTGCTGACCATAACAATATCTGAGCACTTTCCACATTAAATCAATAGCAACAAAGTCTCTAGTGAATGTCAGATTTTAGAGCCAAAAGTGACCATTATGATCATCTAGTCTTGTGCTACTAACAACACAGGCCAGAGAACCTCATCCAATAATTTCTGCAGTGAGCCCATAAACTTCTATTTGAGCTATAGCAGACCTTTTGAAAAGATATCCAGCCTCGATTTAAAGAGTTCAAGTGATGGAGAATGTGCCACAACCCTAGGAAAGTTGTTTCAATGGTGAATTAGTCTTAAAATTCTATGGTATTTCTCCCTTTTTGGAGTAAAAACTTTGATTGGGGTAGGGTTCAATGGTAGACCCCTGGGATTGCACCTTGAGGGGAGATTAGAGAAGGAAATGTTTCTTTTCAATTTATTCACAAATTGTTTTGTAATGCACCTTTAATCAGTTTCATTCTGTCTTGCATAGGCAATTTCCTTTCATTTGTGTGGGTTATTCACACAGCAAGAAGTGAAAGAAAAATCAGACTCAAACTACAAAGGTTGGTAGAGAGACTTATGGGCGGGCTTTACTCCTTTTAACAGGAAACTACTTTGAATTCATAAACTCACTCATATCAAGTTGAAACTCTCTCTTTAAAACTTGTTTCAATGAGCTTATAAATGTCTTCATAATATTTCCTTTCAGCATGAAAAGTCTCATGCTTTTTCTCTGTCCTGAAAGGAAATTTCCTGGAAAGTATGATATAAATTCATCCAGATTTTTGGGAATGACAGTAGAACCTAAGAGTTACAAACACCTTGGGAATGGAGATTGTTCGTAACTCTGTACAAAACATTATGGTTGATCTTTCCAAACATTGACTTAACACAGCTTTGAAACTTTATTATGGAGAAGAAAAATGCTGCTTTCCTTTTACTTTTTTTAGTAGTTTGTTTAACACAGAACTGTACTGTATTTTCTTTTTTTTCATTCTTTTGTCACTGCTACTGCTTGATTGTGTACTTCTGGTTCCAAATGAGGTATGCGGCTGAGTGGTCAGTTCATAACTCTGAGGTTCTACCGTATGAGACCAGACGCAATCAGGGGAATGGTTTTCCTCCCACTTTTCAGAGGCATAATTTTGCATTCCGGTAACAAAATAAAGGAGTCAAGAATCAGAGAGGTAGCCGTGATAGTCTGGAATAGCAGAGGTAACAGAGTCCTGTGGCACCTTAAAGACTAACTATAAAGTATAGAAGCATAAGCTTTCGTGGGCTAATACCCACTTCGTCGGATGCAAGCAGTGGAAGTGTCCTTGGACACTTCCACTGCTTGCATCCGACGAAGTGGGTATTAGCCCACGAAAGCTTATGCTTCTATATAAAATAAAGGTGGTGTACACAAATATTACAATAGAATACACCACATAAAAATCACACAGCAGTGTGAAATGTAAAATATTTACCTGCATATATGACTCAAGTGGATGGAGATAACGTTGTTGTAGGAACCTTGGATCTAAATTGCCTGATTTCTGTGTCTTGTAACAGTTTTTTGTCATATACTAATGGACAATGGTTCCAACCATTTGTTCTTGGGTATTAGGATGTGTTTATATGCACACAGTTAGAATTGAGATTATCACCATAATAATAATAATAATGATAATAAATACTTTCCAATTCTAGAGGTCCTTTCACTAGTGGATCTTAGTGTTTTTACAAACCTGAATTAAGCCTCATGGGAAAAGAGAACATGAATTTACTATGGAAAATATGGTGTGGACTTACTATCAAATATCTGACTTTTCAGTGCTATGTTTATCTGGCTGTCGAAATATATTCAAAAAGTTGTTTTTCCTCACAAAGTCTTTTTCTTCTAATCTGATTCTTGACTCAAGAGCAATTTAATTGTCAACATTTAGCGTTATGTATTTTCCACTGGGATCCATCTGTAAGTTACTTCCTTGTTTACTGTCAATCTAAGAGCCAACCTAAAGAACAATAATTACAAAAACCTTCCCTACAAATGTGAGTAACCTACCGCTAAAAGGCTTTGGTTTATTTCTGCTCCTTCCATTTTTGTTTGTTTGTCTGAGTCTCTGGCATCAGCTGCCCTCTCGCTGCCAGCCAAGTCAATGAAAGAGATCCTAGAAAACACAAAAGATGCTTTTACTTTAGCTTCTTTTTATAAGTTGATAGCAACAACACACTATCCCATCAGTATAAAGATTAAACATTACTACCAGAAAACAGGGTGAAATACCCACTGCCTGTATCTCAGAGGCATCACAGTAATGAAATACCAGCAGCTGCTGGAACAAAGTCAGAACATTCTGGCACTGCAGCAGACAGTCATAACAGGAAGTCTAATTACTGGTGATGAGAGTGTTCCATAGTTTAATGGAGCAGCTATTTCAAGTGTAACACACACATCTCTAGGTGATCACAATGCCAGTAATTGGAGAGAGAACACAGATTACTTAAAAGAGAATAACTTTGGGGGTCTACTTCCAGCTAAGACAGCTGTTTCATTCCAGTGCTGTCTGTCCTAATCGGATAGAAATGCAGTGCAGTTTATAACGCGAATTAAAGGGAAGTAACTGATGCACTGAATTGCCAGATGGCTTCAAATCTATGTTCCTACTGATCTTTCTTCCCTCAAGATCTCCATTTGTTCCCATATTCCTCCCTAACTTTCCTCTTTGGCTGCTAGTTATTCTACGGATCTGTAATTTCTCCCTCTCTTCCTCTATATCCCCATTCTCTCCTACTATCCCCTGCATCCCTCCCAGCTTTATCATTCTTTCAGTAACTAAAAACATGGCCCACCTACATAACCACATATCCTTCTCTTTGCATGTTACGCACTGTTTCTCCCTCCGCCTTCCCCCACTCTCCCAATTAGTTATTGCTCAGACTTGCTGGCCTGTCTTATTTAGAATAAGCTCTTTGGGGTAAAGATTGTATCGTACTTGTCTGGAAGGTACCTACAACATTTTTAGACATCTAAAAAATAATAATAAGCAGCTGCCCATCTTTTCTCTGACTAGGTGGGAAGGATACCTACTTCCTGCTGCAGCCAATGGTCGTTCAGTAAGGGCCTCTGGTACTGGGACACTATTCTACACAGCCCAGGAGCTCAGCAAACACACCTTCAAATCACAGCTTGCATCTTGTCCTTGCATTTGACTGTTCTTGCACTTCCCTACCACTCGCTAACCATCTATGGCTGCTCTGCCATTGCAGATGTGCATGGTCTCATTTAAAATCAACAGGATGAAATTGAAATGTGTCTATCAAATTCGGTATGTCAGCTTCCAACCTCACCTCCCAAACATTCTGTTTGCAGAGTCTTTAATTTGAATCTGGATGATAGCATGAGAACGGGAGGAATCTGAGTTGACTCCAGTCGCCCCGGTGCTACGCTCCTTCCCACCCTTCAAAATTATCTGGAAAACAAACGGGACAAAACAAAGGTAAATTGTACATACAAAACATGCACACTATTCGTATAGCATATTGATTCAGAACCCCACTTATTGGTATTCAGTGCGGCTGACTGAGGAAGTGAGACCATCTGTGAGAATGTCAGCGTATTGAACTTCCATTCCTATTTGTTAAATTACTACAATACAAAATCACATGGAATAAATGTATGGTGGAAATGAAAAGAACAAAATGAGGCTTCAGAGGTTACTGTTGAGAACTCATGTGCAGGATGGTTTTTTTTTTTAAATTCACATTCATAGAATCATAGAATATTAAGGTTGGAAGGGACCTCTGGAGGTCATCTAGTCCAACCCCCTGCTCAAAGCAGGACCAATCCCCAACTAAATCATCGCAGCCAGGGCTTTATCAAGCCTGACCTTAAAAACCTCGACCACCTCCCTAGGTAACCCATTCCAATGCTTGACCACCCTCCTAGTGAAAAAGTTTTTACTAATATCCAATCTAAACCTTCCCAACTGCAACTTGAGACCATTACTCCTTGTTTGGTCATCTGCTACCACTGAGAACAGTCTAGATCCAGCCTCTTTGGAACCCCCTTTCAGGTAGTTGAAAGCAGCTATCAAATCTCCCCTCGGTCTTCTCTTCTGTAGACTAAACAATCCCAGTTCCCTCAGCCTCTCCTCATAAGTCATGCGCTCCAGGCCCCTAATCATTTTTGTTGCCCTTCTCTGGACTCTTTCCAATTTTTCCACATCCTTTTTGTAGTTCTCATTCTAATCTCATTGAAAGGTTTTGTCACCCAGAAATCTAAGTGCCAATCCACTCATCCATCTCTGTACCGAGGAGCGAATGAAACATTACCAAAGCAAGCAGCAAGGCTGATGTGATCAATCACACTCAGACTTAACTACCAAGAACAGAACAAGAAGAGAGATGGAAGGTGGTTAAGGGACCTTCAGGGCTACAACTCTGGATAATTCTCTGTCCCAAATTTCTGAAGAGTCACAAGATTGCTTCAGCAAGCCCAAGAACAAGGAGCATCTCAAGGAAACAAAACAGAGTCTATATTATAGTTTCTGGAACAATAAGAATGCAATAAAATGTCAACCTAGCAAATCAAGATACGCGTTAGAGACAAATATACAATATTCATGCCTTCTACTGGACATCCACTCTTAATCAGCAATCTAGTTGGCTCCTATAGCTCCTGAATATTTGTTAAACCAGAGCTAAATTCAGGGAGAGTTTGTGAACAGAGGCCAATGCATCAGTAAATAATGAATAATCATGAGGTGTGCATTGAAGACTCTTTGAATACATTTGATAGTGTGCTATTCAAGAGCATCAAATCAGTCTAAAGGTTCTTTCTGTGTTCAAAAGAGCCCATGGACAATATGAAATGAGCTGTTTTGCCAAGATACCTTTGAGAACAAAGCCATATAATTACTCTTCTGTGGGCAGGATGTGATAATGTAGACGAATGTATTAATCTACGGTATACCAGATTTGCACTCAAATTTGCAGAAATGTCTCCAGCATATCCTGTGCTTAGAGTTACAGTAAACCCTCGATTTAACGGACCTTGATTTAACGGACTTCGGATGCAACAGACAAAATTTCTAAGCAAATCTGATGCATCCAAAATCCATTTGTCGCGGGCTGGCTGCTGGCTCCCGGCTGCCGCCCGGCTCCCAGCAGCGGGAGGGCTGGCTGCCGCCCGGGTCCCATCAGCTGGGACCCGGGTGGGCTGGTTGACAGCTCCCGGCTGCCGCCTGGGTCGGACCCGGGCGGGCTGGCTGACAGTTCCCGGCTGCCACCCAAGTCCCAGCAGCTGGGACCCGGGCGGGCTGGCTGACAGTTCCCAGCTGCCACCCGAGTCCCAGCAGCCGGGACCCGGGCGGGCTGGCTGACGGCTCCTGGCTGCCACCCGGGTCCCGGCAGCGGGCGGGCTGCGGAGATTCCGCCCCGACCCTGTGGCGGTCGGGCTGCTGCTCTGACAGCTCGGGTTTTTTTAATTATTAAATAACAGACTTTTTCATTTAATGGACACCCCCTTGCCCGAATTAGTCTGTTAAATGGAGGTTTTACTATAATGGAAAAACAAAACCCGAGTAGACAGTGTCCATCGAGTGGTATATAAATGGACAATACTGTCCCAAGTCTTAAACAATAAGTTGTCTACACTATCAGGTAATAGTTTTCAATTCCTTACGGAGCAAAAATTAAACTACACAAAATCCAAGTCTGATGGCAGTTGGACTGAGCACCAGGTTGCTCATTACCGAACACAGTAGAGAACTAGACGTGTCTTACTCGGATGAGTAAGGGAGTAGGAAGACTGAAGTGCTGCTTGTGCTGAGTATCAGCTGTTTATCAAAAGAAAAAAGTTAGCTTTAAAAAGCAGCTGTCAGCCAGCACAATTTGTTACTCCGCTCCATCATAATTATGCTGAATCCAAAGTATTTCATAATTTCTAATTCAACTTTATTAACTTTCAAATTCACATAGAAACCATCAAACTACCCAGAAGACAGCAGGAAGAGAGAAAATAAAAAAACTGTAGGCGCCAGAGAGAAGGCCTCTTTCAAGAAAAACCTGGAACCAAGAAGGTAACTGAAAAATAAACTAAGCAACCACATGATCTTATTGATGGAATCCTGTCCCTTTCTCCTCGCTATTTCTGACATTTTGTTGCCTTCATTTGTTGTGCCCTGTCCAACTTAGACTATAAACTTTTCGGATCAGCCATCTGTGTCTTGATATGTTTGTCAAATGCAGTGCATGCCGGTTTGTAGAGTTACTTACATTTTCCTTTTGGAACTATTTTTAGTGATGTAAGGTCACTGGGAATATATTTCATAAATCTCTTCTGCAAATATGGACATAGCCATTCTTTTTAATATTCTAAAATTTCAGGGTTTGTTTTGTTGGGATATTGTTATTTCTTGGGTGGTTCATTCAACCTCGCGGCAAAGATCCCACTGAGGTGTAGCTATAGCAGTGACCGCTCCAAGTCCGCTTTTGATTTGAGTCACTGTAACTTGTCGCTGCACATGAGCTCATTCATTAAAGGCAGTTTTGGAAGTGTCCCTTCATGCTCTGCTGTGGCCACCAAGCTGTTCCAAGTTGTTCTGATGCTGGTTTGGAGCCCCATAATGGAATGCACCTGTGTACATTATACAATCTGGGGCAGGAGCACCTGTATATGCCAAAAATGACCTTCTCCACTCCATGGTAACCTATTTGTTGTTAGTGCAGCAGGGGCTTTAGAAGATAAAATAAGCATTGACAATCCAATTACCTCTAATAGTAGGTCTACAGTATCCACTTGAACCTCACGCAGGCCAACTATTTGTACAACATGCTTACTATCTTCTCTTGCAAAAAGTCTGCAGAGGAAACAACAGGGCTTAGTAGAAAAGGGTCATTATGAAGAAAGTCTTATACAGTAGCAATGATTCTTCCCCTCCCCTCCCCCCATGGCTGCATAGCCAAGGCTTTCTCAGCAGCGGAGCTTGAAGGCGGAGGTGGGGAGTGGAACTGGGAATGGGAGAGGAGCTGGGGCTAGAGGCGGAGCTAGTCTGAAGGCAGAGAGGAAATAAGGGCAGAGCTTGGCTAGGGGTGGAGCAGGGGGGAGAGTGGAGCTGCAGCTGGTGTCAGAGCTGGTCTGGGGGCATAGAGGGAATGAGGGCAGAGCTGGGCTGTGGTTGGAGCAGCGGGTGGAGTGGACCCACGTCTGGAGCTGAGCTTGGGAGTAAGGACGGAACTGGACCTGAGGCAGTGCTGCACTGGGGGCGCAGCAGGTCTGGAAGTGTGGCACTCCCTCCCCGTCCCCCAAGGAGGCTGGCCCCAGCCCTGCTGCGTGGCTCCCCGAATGTTCCTCCAGGGGTGAATGCCCGACAGTTTGAGAGCCACTGCTACAGAGAAGTGCTGCAAGGAGTGACTAGCAAGGCTACAAATCAGACTGTCATTATATCCTTGTCATGTATAATATGTACTTTTCAAATTTCACTGTTAAAGAGATATTGGAAGTGTGTATTAGCTGGATGTTCCTGCTAAAATGATCAGCACTGAAATAGTTAATGATGGCATATAAATGGTCATCTTTAAATTTCAGAGTCCACACCTCTCTGAGAGCTTTTGTTTCAGGTTGTCTCCAGGCTCAGGAAGATCACACTGCAGTACTCAGTTCATGTTTTCAAGGTTATCTTCCCAACCATGAAGGCTCAAAAACTTGTTTTAATGACCGCTTAGGTTCTGGAGCACAGTTATTTGGCAACAGGTGGAGTCTGCCGCAGATCCAACAGCTGCAGCATCAGAGTACATGAATGACTCTGCTACGAATTACAGAGAAGTGAATGTTACGGGATAGTTGGTAATACCTACTGGCTGGCTTATGTCCAAGGAAAAGGAACTTCCACAGCCCTATGGACTATAGCTCAACATCAAGAAAGCCTTTAAAAAGGGCTGCAGGAGACAACACAGAGAAACATGCTGCCTCGTGATAAGGCCCGGACTCTCCTATGCACAAGAAAGCCTCTTTGCTAAGCACTGCAGCATGCTCTCAAAGTGAGCTCCTCTCAAGAGCCCCAGTGGTTCCAGATGAAAGTTAAAACCATCCTGCCAGGCTTTTATGGGTCAGCAGGATTTAGACTGAATGTTATCTTGCTTTGTTGTGTTTAGATATTTTCGGTCAGGGAAGGATTTTTTTATCTGAGGAACATCTTGAGTTCTTTTGATTTTCCATGGGTTTAGTGCCACTGTACTGACCTAGATGATTTTGCTACATAATTAATAACGTCTGCACTCCATGTCACACCCTCTTCAAAGAAAAGATTAATGAACAGCCATTTTAGGGGAGTCAAGGGCCTCACTGTACTGTCGGGGTTGAGAAAAGACCAAGGAGCAGTTTGCATTTTTTCCCCTTCCTATGGGACTCCTATCAATAATTCATTCTACTTATTTTCAACTGTTCGGTGCCACTCAACTGTTCCTAGAGTGTGTAAAATTCCAGTTCAATCTCCGGTTACCTTGCTAAAGAAACATGAAAAGCTAATGGGACCGGGCCACATGATACTGTCTTTCATCCCAAGGGGTGAAGCCTGGCAGAGTGTATCTAATACAGAGCTCATATCTCAATGTGTGTCTGCTACGATTTATTTAATTCCTGCAGAAATATCACAAAGGGGGAGTGTTACTAGATGCTAAAAAATATAGGGCCAGATTCTACTATGTTTACTCACATTGAACAATACCTTACTCCAAAGATAGCGCCCTTTAAATCAATTTCACTTATTAGAAAACTTAATTTTGTTCAATCCAACTCCATAATGAAATAAACTGATTTATCATCCTTTTTTCACAGCAATGTGTCTCATTTAAATACCTTCTCCTTCCATTTAGCAGGTCATAAAGCTGTCCACAGTAGATCTCATAAAAACTGATCCAGACACGGAGCTCTCTCCTGGACTGGGATGCCTCTAGTTGTCTAAAAATGTCTTTAGCAGCCAGTGCATAGAGTCCTGGGTTCTGGTGACTCCCTATCATAGTGTAAGTCTTGCCGGCACCTGTCTGTCCATATGCAAAGCAAGTGGCGTTGCCTCTGTAAAGATAATTTTTATTTTTAGTACTACATCTGATCCGTTGAGGTCTATTAAAAGAGATTCTTCAATATTAATATCTACCCACACTGCTGCCCTCAGCGATGGGATTTTATCATGCATAGCCATCGGAGATCCTGAAAAATACAATCTTTTAGATCAGAGATTCTCAAATTGTGTTCTGTGGAGAGCAGGGTAGCAACAGTGCTGGCTCTTGTCCTTGTTTCCAGGTGCTAAAACCACATCAAAAGCAGCTAAAAATCCATTAAATACTTTTGCGATATTACTTTTCCAAGTAAACAATTGTAGCTATCACAGGGATGTTATGAGAACATGAATGGGGGGAAAGGATTGATTGTGAACTGAAGGAGAGCAGGTTTGCATGATTATGAAAGCAAGGAGTAGGGTCTCCATGAAGCCACTTCCATATTACCATATGGTCTGCTCAATGAAAAAAGTTTAACAACTGCAGCACTACACTTCACAAGTTGAAATTTGCTTACCTCAGTTTACCCTCAGTTGCTGTATTTTTGTCTTGGGTGTATCACTTTAACCTTACATGAACAAAGTCCACAAAATGCAATCTAATTCTCAGTGACTACACAGCAAGTTATCCTCCCCTCTTAGATTTCCTTTCCCTTTCCCCAAGGGCCTGATTCGTGTAAACCCAACGAGAACACTGGTGATAGAATTTCTGGCCCAGCTGATGACACTTGGAGCTTCTTGATAACGGAAAATTAACAAGATGAAGCTTTCTAATACAGACATCTAATTCCTTTCCATCAAGAGGTCAAAATGAAATTATGATCTATTCAAGTTTGCTGTTCTCTATACTCAAATACAATTATACATGTAAAACCACCCTGTTTTATCCATTAATCAGAAGGTATATTATAATTCTCTCTCTAAATAGAAATAAGTAAATAAAATAAAGATAAACCACAGCTTAATTGATAGTTTATAATTCCTTTATACTACTGTGAACTATATAAGTATATCTCAAAGTGCTCTACAAATATTCTCACAGCAGTCCCAGGAAGTTTCATTTCTCTTTCACAGATGGGCAAACTGAGCAACTGAGTTTTGTGTGACTTACTCTAAATCACAAGAAAGTCTATCAGAGCAGAGAATTAGGATCCTGGAAACCTGATCCCGAATCTCTCATTCTAAGTAGACCAAACTGCTTCCCTAGTAATCCGGGTGTCTGACTGCACTCCTTTCTGCAGACAAATCTCCCACTAAATACAAGGGAAGTTTTGCCTGATTCAGAGTCAGGCTCTTAGTTTGACAAAACTGTATATACACAGACATTTTTCTATATTTTGTGTACATACACAGAGAACCTTAAAAACCCAGGGTAAGTGGAAAAGGTGAAATTAATGATTTTTAGAGAAAAAATTAAAATGTCACACACTGAAGTCGTACATGAAAAATGAAAACTAAAAGGATAAATGGAATAAATGTAAGCAATGATTCCCTACCCGTTAAAAATGTGCTGAATGAGGGGGTGAGCAGTCTTCACATACACATCCTGATTGGTACATGCCTCCCCAAAGACTTCATCAAAATAAAAAACATGCTGAAAAATAAATGTGATTTTTACACAAAAAGAAATTTCTCTCAGTTCTCCTTGACCTCCTAATGTGTAGCACATGCTATGGGCCTCATCCAAAGCTAACTAAAGTCAACAGAAGTCTTTCCCTTGACTTCAGGAGGCTTTGGAGCTGGTCCTAAGTGACCAGGTAAAACTCACTTTTTAGCAGCATGCAGCCACAACCCAACAAGAAATTGAATATGCAAGTAGAAAATTAAGAGACAATTCTTCCCCCACCATCATCTTCAAGCAAATATACAGCAGTCGAGAAACAAAACATGAGAGTGACTTAAAAAGAAAATTAATCTATTCCTGAAACGAACCAACCCACAGCAACACAGTACGGTCATATAGTAGAGAGGATCAAAATCAGGTCATAGATCCATTGTGATCTACATTATCTATTCCACACATTTAAAATGCTTTATACTGGAGAGGATTAAACCATTCGCATGCACAGCTAGATTTTACTATCTGAGAAGTAGAAGAACTCCTGCACCTACGGCCTGATCCAAAGCCAACTGAAGTCTATGGAAAGATATTTGTCAATTTCAGTGGACTCTGGATCAGCCCCTTACAGATTTTAAATTTTGTTTATTGGGATAGCTTTATAAGCTACACATCTCACTTCAGTGAAGGCCCCCGGTGGGACAGCATCTATAACATTATACTTCAGTACAATACAAACAAAACCGCGCTAGGCAATCTCAAATAGAAGAGTTGCAGAACTGATGACTACATGAATTATGCATAGATGATCCATACTAACATACATGCAAATCTAAATCAGTTTCATTTAAGGCTATGGCATATTTCTGCTTGCACTACCAGTGATTTATAGCAAGATTTGTTTTGGCAGTATTGCCAGAATATAATTTAGTTGGGGAGATTTATTTCAGTATTTAGATGCTAAAGTGGCAGGCATTTATATAGTACCTAAGATATCTAGCTACATGGAGATGGAAGGAGTGGAATTACAGCATATATCTAACTGTGAAAGGCGTTATATGAATGATACCTAAGAGAGTTAGCAAATTTAATTTTACTACCCTGAACAGTTGTTGCCAGTCCTCGGATTATAAAAATAACACACCCTAGGGTCAGTATAGCTTGCTGCTCTCTAGAAATCAGTTCTGTTCCTGGTGCTGTCACTCAGAATGAGAATCTGAACTATGGCAGCAGAAGGTACCCAGGATTTAGAAATAAAGACCGAATGAGAACTGCACTTTGAAAAGCATTTGGCTCTGGTGTGAGGGAAAACTAGGAAAGAAGCGTGTGTGACTCATTAAAATAGAACTACTGCACTGAAGTCCTATGGAAAGTGGCTATAGGGAGCTCAGCAGGCAACTGCCTTCTAACCTTGCTTTTGGAAGAGGGTCCTCTCTTGGCACCCAGGCCTCAGAAAAAGGATGTTCATTTTTTGAGGAACAAGATAGATAGGGAGCAAATGATGATAGTTTTTAGAGAAAAGAGGTTTTTATTGGGGATTAAAATTCTGGCCTCGCTTCTCCTCTCACAGTGGTGTAAATCAGGAGTAATGCCAATGGATTTACAAGGGGTAAGTGAGAGAAGAACCCAGACTTCTGTGTTTAATGTGAAAGAAAAAAAGCGAGTTTTTTTTTTAAATTTCCATTATTGAACTCCCAACCTTGTTTTCATCTCTCACTTGATTGTTAATGCATTACGCTGTCGCTTCACCACTCAGGCAGCTAGCACACTACTCCTACGTATTATAAATGGAAAGGGGTTTTAAGAGCAAAAGGAGCTCCTATTACCTGCAAAATATACTGGGTAAGATCAACTGCCTCCTTCTTCTCATGGAGAAGAAGAGTTTCTTTATCTTCCACTGTGATGATATTAACTTCCCCGCGCCGCTCCTCTCTCAGCCCCAGCGGGCGTTTTCTGACGCACACTCGGATTTTGTCAGTCTCTGTCCATGGCATCTCCTTCTCAGAGGTACTAAATCTAGAACACAGGATCACAATTTTGTGTTTAAAAAAAGAAGATGCTAGACAATACAAAGTATCCAGGGACTTGGCCATAAACTCAATTGTTAACAGTTACTTGTTTGAAGCTAGCCTTGTTTCTCTGATTTTGACAGATCTCCAAGAATTGGACATTATAAATGTGAAAGCTTCTATTGTTTCTCTTAAAAGAAGAGGTGCAATTCTTTTGGGTACTTTTGTTAAAGTGACAGCACTGATTTTTAAAATATCTATTTTCCTTGTAATTCTGAGCCTATTACTGACCCAGCATAACTTCGGATGTCCACAAACTGATGATCAAAACAACATAACATAAGATCCCATTTTCTGGAGATTGTTCTGACCAGGAATTTCTCTGGACTTTTTCATAATACAATTGCCCTGCCCCAAAAGAGGACATATTCTTTGCCTCTCATAATGGACTCAGTTCTTTTCATAGATCTCCACACAGCTTTCATTAATATCTGTCTCTCTTTGTCCTTCTTGAATATTTTCATTAAGAAAACTGTGGCTCTTGCAGTCTCTTCAACTGGCCTGAATCCTGTTCTTAAAATCATTCCTTTTCATTTTGGGTAGAGGCTTATACCTTCCCACTACCCCTTTCACTGTGGAATATCATAGCTTCTTCCTTTAGCACTCTTTCTTGTCTCACTGCCAGTTTCAATAGTGGACACAACTTTTGAGTGATTGGCATCCAGCACTATATAGATCTTTCAACATACCCATTAACCCTCTTCTTTTCCATCTATCTGTGTCTCTACTTTGTCAGCTTCTGGCTACACCATAACTTTCTATTACTCAGTGCTTCAGAGACTGAAGTCTGATTTGTTGGTAAGAAGCCCATTCTCCCACATCTCTACTATCTGTCACACTCCATAATTCAGATATAACCTATTTTTCAAGGCCAGAAATCTCAGTCAAACTTGATTCTGAATGACCTTTTCCTCTCACATTTCCCTTGGCCATAAATCTGTGCATTACCACTCCTATGGTGTTGCTAGAATTTATGCCTCTTCAACCCTTAAATTCTCATCACATAATAATTAGTTGTAGCAGGACGGTAGCACCCACAATGTGCAATGTGCTGTATAAACCGATCATGAGACTGTCTATAACCTGAAATGCTCACTCTAAGAAGAACCAAGAAGGAGACAGGTATGATCTATAATCAGAACAGAGGAATACAGGTTCACTTGTGTTGCCTGCTATGTCTACTTCAACCCTCTTCCCGCCACCCTCATAGACATTAAGTAATTTCTTCTCTAGCTGATTAACCCACTGTGTAAAACACTTTGAAATACAATGTATGGAAGATGCTGTCATTAAAATAAAGCGTCTCTTTTCCAATTTTCAAGCACTCTTCAGCCAAATGAAAAATAATTTTCCACCTAGCTCTGAATGTGAATTAGTCAGTAACTATCATTTTAATCAAACCCTTGCCTTACTTGAAAGTAAAATTTCTGTCCTGATGTCCAAAAGCTCTTTCAAAATCTTTCAATGCACAACTTTAAAGCAAACGTACTAGATTTCTATTATATTAAAAACAACAATATAACAAGGGTATTTGTACCAGCTCTTCCACTTTTATTGGGATTATAGGCTTGTGATTTCAATTCTACTGTATTGCCAGTTTTGATTCATTTAAAAGTACAGTGCTCAGAAATAAATGTTAAGACCTGTTCTCTTAAGAGGAAAAGAGATTTCCATTCAAATATAGGGCCTGATCCTATAACTCTTGGCCAGACGTATTCCCATCAATTTTCTGCAGTAGAACTTCTCACATGAATAAGGATTACAGTCCCTATATTTGAATGAAAACCTCTTCACCCTTGAGAGAACATTATAGTTGAGGTCATCTGACATGCTTGAGATTAAAGTTCACTCCTGATACAGGGGGTCCCTGGCATATGTCGGGGTTGTGTTCTGGAAAAGGGGGATGGATACTGAAATAACAGATATGGGGGAATTTTTCCCCATAAGAAATAATGGCCTGCCCTGCCTCTTCCGACCCCACCTCTTTCTGCCCAGTTCCGTCCTCCCTTCTCCGAGCGCACCATGTCCCTGCTCCTCCCCCTCCCTTCCAGTGCCTCCTGAATGCCAAAAGAAAAGCCACGCAAAAGGTGAAGTGATGGATATGTGGATCAGGACCAACGTGAATCAGAACATGTTCCCCTACTGATGAGCGACGGATATGTAAAATGATGGATAAGGGGGAGACGTATACTGGGAACCCCCTGTATAAACAGGATAACGCTAGGGGCCAGGCATTCTCAGTGAAAGGTTACTGGTTCTAGAACTTCCCAGCTCAATTCACCGCAGCCTGGATTTGGTGACTTTCAGGACACAATGAAGGAGTCACCTCTTCTTGCAGGCTTTTCTTGGGCATTGAGGAAGCAGGGAGAATTAGTGAGGGATTGATGAAAAGGAATGCTTGAAGGCTCAGTGGAGACCTTATTGATGTTAGAGAAGGGATTTTTAGAAGTTCTGTCTTGTTGAGACAAACACTGTATTATATATACTTTGTACTGGATCAAAGTATCTGTTTTAATTCCATGTACTGCACTTGGCATTTAAGACAGATTTATAGGAAATCTAAACAAATAATGATTTTGTTCTCATGTGGCAAAGAGAGATATTTTATATTATTTTCAAAATAAGAGTGGCAATTGGGAGCCTCGCAGAGGCAATAAGGGCAGAAGTGACGACCATCTGCTAACATTAACATTAAATCATTTGCTATGAGCAAGTGAAAAGTATTTTAAAACATGCTAACAAGAGCTATTTATGTTTCTGTATGGTTAGTTTTATGACATCATTCTACAGTATTCCTGATAGCTGAGAATGTAGTAATATTTGCCTTCACTTCCAAGGCCCTTCGGTACCTTGCCCCATTCAACCTATTCTCTCTCATTCACTGTTAGGGTGGCCAGATATCCCAATTTTTTTAGGGAACAGTCTCAATATTTGGGGCTTTTTCTTACATAGGCTCCTATTACTCCCCACCCCCGTCCCGATTTTTCACATTTTCTCTCTGGTCACCCTATTCACTATTGAAATGTAAACTCCCACTTCTGACTGGCCCAAGATGCCACTCTCCATTACCCATTATTAGATTTTCAAACAAGTACCTCTATGCTTTCTCCAGTGATACCCCTCACCTTTAGGAAGAGCTCCGCATAAATATCCAAAAATCCACCTTCTTACCGTGTTTCCCCGAAAATAACACAGTGTCTTATATTAATTTTTGCTCCCAAAATTACATTACATTATATTACAGCGAGAGGCAAAACTGGAAGTACGTCTTATTTTCGGGGGATGTCTTACTTTCGGGGAAACAGGGTATCTACCTTCACTCTCTCCTTAAAACTCTCTAACAATTTAAGCTGCTGGTGTGTTGAGTTCACTGCTAACCTATACTGTCTCATTGGTTCCTTGGACTTCTCTATCTATATCCACCTGTTGTCTCTTGTCTTAGACAATAAGTTCTTTGGGGTGGTGACTGTCCTTTTGTTCTGTGTTTGTATAACACCTAGTTTGTATAACACCCTAGTACAATGTGGTCCTGATCCCTGATTAGGGCTTTTAAATATTAGTTATACAGATGGCAATACTTGTATTACTTAATTTTATCATAAACCCATTTATAAGTAGGAAAAAATAGATTTCAATATGATGTGGATTAAAAATTCTCCATGCCAAAGTATGTTTCACATAATTTTCCAGCAATACAGCTGTAAAACTAGCATTTGACAGCATCTCAGTCTTGGGCAGTTTATAAATATCATGTCATTGTAGAATTTGGCAAGCCCATAAAAGTATTTTCAGAAACATTCTGTATAATGTAGTGCTTTTGGTTTTGATTTGGATGTGTATGCATGGAAATATTCCAAGCAAAAGAAGAGAAAATGTTAACAGGTTTTTAGATGTATTTCCAGTGAAGTGCAATGCTCTTTGTGAAACACAGAGGCATCATATGCTCTAAATTTTCACCTCTAGAGACTCCAGTTCAAATTTTGATTTAGTTCACAAATGAAAATGACTTTGTTGGTTTCCTCTAGTCTTATCTATGCACATCATAAAATACCCAACACTTAAGAAATGCCATATATTGGAACAGTGTGGAGGTGGTCAGTAACTCAGGACAGAGGTGTATTGGCAGAGCAGCATGGGAGTTCCACTTGGGAGCGCTGCAGCTCAGAAAGCAAGTTCATCAGCTGATCTCCATGGCATGTGATGTTTAACAAAAAACTATATCCAATGTAATGTGGGTCACTTTTACTGGGGAAAACTTGTGACACAGTTTGCTTTTGGCTTGGAGTGCAATATTTTGTGAGAAAACAATTTTAATTATGCAAGATGGCTATACTGAAAAATGAGAAACTGACCAGAACAAAGGCAAAACAAAAGCATAAGCACTGCAAGATACTACACTTTGATCTTCGCTCCAGCGGAGAAGCAATCTCTTTGGAGCTAAGATCAAAGTAGTATCTTGCAGTGCTTATGTTTTTGTTTTGCCTTTGTTCTGGTCAGTTTCTCATATTTTTAGCCAATTCTGGTAAGTAGCCGTTGGTGAATTCAATTGATTTTTTTTACTAGTGTTGGAAAGTCCCAAGTGCTAATTAATGTTTCCCTCCCACACAGGATTTTCTATCACCATTATAGCATTGTTTGATTCTAGTTATACATAATGTTCATTTAGAGTCTATGAAGAAGGATCTTCCTTTTAAAGCTCCTGAAGGAGTGATAAACGTTGCCAGTTAACACCAAACATAGTGACTGAAATAGACCGACTGGCTAAGCAGTAGTTCTGCAGAAAAGGACCTGGGGATTACAGTGGATGAGAAGCTGGATATGAGCCAGCAGTGTGCCCTTGTTGCCAACAAGGCCAACGGCATATTGGGCTGTGTTAGTAGGAGCATGGCCAGCTTATCGAGAGATGTGATCATTCCCCTCGATTTGGCACTGGTGAGGCCACACCTGGAGTATTGCATCCAGTTTTGGTCCCCCCACTACAGAACGGATGTGGACAAATTGGAGAGAGTCCAGAGGAGGGAAAAAAATAACTAGGGGGCTAGGGCCCATGACATATGAGGAGAAGTTGAGGGAACTGGGGTTATTTAGTCAGCAGAAGAGTGAGGGGGATTTGATAGCAGCCTTCAAGTACCTGAAGGGGGGTTCTAAAGAGGATGGAGCTCGGCTGTTCTCAGTGTTGGCAGATCAAGATGCAATGGTCTCAAGTTGCAGTGGTGGGGGTCTAGGTTGGATATTAGGAAGCACTATTTCACTAGTAGGGTGGTGAAGCACTGGAATGGGTTATCTAAGGACGTGGTGGAATCTCCATCTTCAGCGGTTTTTAAGGCCCGGCTTGACAAAGACTGGCTGGGATGATTTAGTTGGTCCTGCTTTGAGCAGGGGATTGGACTAGATACCTCCAGAGGTCTCTTCCAACCCTAATATTCTATGAGTCTATGAAATAAAAGTTAATGGTTATTACCTGATACAAGAATGAGGTAGTCCATAATTATACCCGGAAATATGAGTTACTCTTTGTATGATCGGAGCTTCAGAATCTCCCAGCAGAGGGGCAATGTTATTTGATGAATATATTGTAGGACAGTCCAGTTCATTTTGTGTGAGTGTTCCAGAAACATTCAGGATGTCTCTTCTGGTTATTTTATTGTCCTCCGAGTCTCCTGGTAGAACATGTCCTAACATTTCCACCAAACCTTCCTTCTCTTTGTTAGCACATAAATCAGAGAAACTCTGCAATTCAAGTTCACAGTCTTTAACCGTTCCATCCTTTTTCTCAAAGAGGGACTCAAAATGTAGTTGTCTACGAGGACCTGACCTGGTCACCTGAGGTTGGACGTAGAGGTCACAGGGTTGAAAATCTTGCTTGGTTGTGTCTGCTCCTTCCTCTTCTTCCTGCATAATTTTGATGATTCTAATGAGCTGAAAGAGGCGCTTACGATCATTCATGTTATGGATCCCTATTTTGGCATAATCTTTCATGGCAATCTTGGCTAGTTCGTCTATCTTCTGAAGGCCCAGGGCAACAAACTGAGGATAATATTTTTCAAGTTCTGCCTCACAAAGGCATTCATACAGACATGATGCCATCTTCAATTTAAGCTCTATTAGAAATCAAACGAACGAAACATTAGATCCATACAAAACAGTCATAGCTGACAAAGGTAACAAAGAAAAAACATAGCACTTCCCTAGCTATCTAGATGATATTATCTACAGCTAGGATAGGCATAAGTTAAAATCCAGAGTGCCATAGATTGGACTGTCTAACATTATGAAATGTAGTAACTGGAAAAAATATACCAAATAAAGGGCAAGCAAATTATTTCTATACAAACAAAAATGTACACTAAAACTACATACAGAAATATACATACACATATCTACAGTCACTTACTATTGCAGACTCTCTGCACTTGTGGTAGCACTTGTGATGTCTACTTAATGAATGCCACAAGCTACTGAAACCCAGTCCACTAGCTACAGAATGTAACATGCCTAATTTTAGATGCTCAACTTAATGTTCAGGCATGTGGTCCCATGGATACCCATGGGGTTAGTTAATAAAAATATAAGAAATGGATAAAGACAGATTCAAAGATCAAGCCTAAAAGACAAAGGATTATTATATGTATTATATATAGAAGACACACACTACATCATAGGCATAGTTACATGCTTTCTTTTTTAAGTTTAGATTTCATGTGTATTCTGTGTACCATGTGCATTTTCTCAGCTGTATTTAACAGGAACATATTATCCATAAACTGAAATGTATTGTAGCCATTCCAAATCTGCATAAACTTATTGGAACTCCATACTTGGGTTTTCTGGAAATATTCAAAAAATATCAGGCATTGTAGTTAAATATGTTAAAAATTACTCTCAATTCTCAAACCTTTGTCTTCATACCATGATGTATTTTGCAAATGTTTATTTCCAGCACGATTAACATCTGCTAAAATTCTTACATGTTTTATAAGACAAACAAATGGTAACACTACCTATATCCTTTGCCTACCAAATATATGAAAATATCTTTCTAGATGTTTGTACAGAACCTAAAACCAATGGGGCTTCACTCCTGACTGGAGACTTTTGAAACATCTTTTGAACTTTTGAAGACATCCTACAAATAAGAAATTGTGTGTTACTAAAAGCCTCCCCCCACCCCCATGCCCCAGTAATGCTGGTTACATTCATTTCTACAGTAATATATTGTTTAAGAAAATAAACTTGCTGCAACCCCCCCCCCACACACACACACAAATCTTCACCTGCTATCATTCAAATCAATGGCAAACTAAGTCTGTCTACTAAAAATATACCTTCTGTCTAATACAGTGGTTTACGTGTGAACCTCTTTCACTAAAATGTCAAGTCTCACGAATCCCCTCCTAAAAATGAATATTTCCAGGGATTTTCTCCTTTATCTGAGTATAAATTATAAAAGCAGATATCTTGGAAATATAAAATTTGTTTTTGTGACAGGCTTATCACACTATTTATTACTTTTTATTATTACAGTATTTTTATTACATTATGAAAATGGCAACACTCTTCCAAGCTTGTATCACTTTGAATAAGTCTGTTATAAGACAGGGCTCCTATGTTTCATCAAGGAGTATCAGATGTGAAACATCATGAAGGTATTTAAGAAGCCAACTCAAAGAGTTCCTCCTACACAAGCATTCAGGTCTTGAGCAGTCCAGGCAAACAAGGCATGTTATAACAAAGCTTCAACTTGTTTTTCATAATAATTTTACAAACAATACTAGCTGCCTATTTTAAAAACAGAATAGAGAATTAAAAGAGAATGGTGTGAGGAATCCAATAGCTCAAATAGTCTAGCCACTATATACAGTATGGGTGGAATGTTCAAAAGCATTCAGCATTCGGTTAACTCTACTATTTTGGAAGTTAATGGGAGAAAACTTAAGCCATCATTATCCCAGTTTATACGTTCAAATAGTAACTCTAGGTACGATCCCCCTCAATGGTACAGATGACCTTGTCTGTGTGATGAAAAGAGTTAATGGAACACAAGGCTGGCAAACTAATTTCAGATGCCAAGAATCAGACGTTCAAGATGGAAGAGGTCTGTTTGATTCCATGTTGTCCGTTTCCTGTTGGCCAGTGCAGAATTATGCCCTAGATTATATTTACCATCTTTATTCTATATAATATTAAACAAACACACAAAAGCCAGTCACAATATTTACTGCCATATAACTGAAATGGGTTCAGTTTTGTGGAGAGTGGAAGAAGGGAAAATAGGCAGACTTGCCTGGGTACAGATGTTAGTTTTTTTTAAAAAAAAAATTCCAAAGTTCTGTAGAAATTAAGTTTTTATATATATTCCATGATGAAGATTTCAAAGAGTTGAATGGCTTCTTCCTACAAAAGGATAATTTAATTTGTGTATTTTTGGGGGGGCATCAAGAAGAGTACAAATTTTGATTTTCAAACAAAATTCAGTTCTTCAAGAAAATTGTTTTCTTGTTTCATTTCTTGGGGGTGGGGGGGGGGGAGAGTCCAGTAATTCACATATTTTCTAGAAACATTGTTAACTTCAGTGCCATCTGCTGGTGAAGGAGATTTTCCTATCACGAATAGCCATCAGTCTTCTGAGTTTTCATCAGGATGCAAGTACATTCATTTTGTACACAGCAGGCAGTGATGTTCTCTCAAGCAAAAATCTAAAACAACATACTTCATTACAATATTTTAATATCAAAGCCTGATCTTGCTCCCATTGAAGTCAATGGCACAGCTCCCACTGGTTTCAGTGGGAACAGGATCAAGCCCCAAACCTAGGATCTGTTAAAAGACATGACTATGAAATACATTTGGAAAAGGGGGAGCTGTTTTTGTGCAAGTAGAGTTTTCTGTTGAAACATATTTATGAGGTGAAGCCACATCAAGTGTAGGGAGCAATTTGTCACTCATTTTGTTTTAGATTTCTATTCTTCATAGAAACATTGGATGCTTTGCAACTCTTTACAATTCAAAGTGGCTGCCATTCACATCTTTGGATGGCACAAAGATTCAGCTTTATTTTGTAATGCTCATGTTCTTCTCATGCAAAGTGACAGCTGACTTGCCAGAAGACACTGAAGCAGGCTTGTCGTATCAAAAATGAAATACATTGAGTCTGTTACCTACAGCACCGTAGTTATTAATATACATGCAACTTGACATCTAAGTCTCAGATTTGAAACACTCAGGATCTCTGGCTTAGGGACAGTTTAGCCCAGAGGTGGGCAAACTACAGGTCACATCCATCCTGCGGGACCATCCTTCCCAGCCCCTGAGCTCCCGGCCTGGGACAATAGCCCCTCTCCCTCCAAGCCTCAGATCACCATGCTGACAGTGCTCTGGTCCACCACTCCTGCCATCTCTAGCTTCTTTGAACTCCAAACTGATGGAGCTGTAGCCCAAGGCTGAATATGAACTAAGGACTCAACTGAAAAACTAGTGCAGTGGTCCCCAAACTGTGGAATATGCCTAGGGGGGCACACAGGAATGCTCAAGAGGGCATGCGGCAGGGCCTGGCCCAGCTCCCACAAGGGTGGGGAGTGAGCGCCAATCTTCCAGCCTCACTCCGCCCCAAGACCAGCTCCGCCTCTGACCCCATTCAGCCCTCAGTCCTGCTCCATCTCCAGGCCCAGCTCCACCTTCACGCCAGTTCTGTCTCCAGTACCACTCCACCCCCACTTCCACTCTTCCCCCAGCTCCTCCCCCATCCCCAGTTCTTCCCACAGCTCCACCTTCAGCTAGGGTGACCAGACAGCAAATGTGAAAAATCGGGACAGGAGGTGGGGGGTAATAGGAGCCTATGCAAGAAAAAGACCCCAAAATCAGGACTGTCCCTATCAAATCGGGACATCTGGTCACCCTACCTTCAGCCCAAGCTCCATTAACGGTAAGGGGGAGGGTGACTGGAAAAGTTTGCACACTACTGGGCAAGTGCATTATCCCATTACATTCTGCAAGGTTTTTTTACATTTCTCTAACCATTTGTAGCTCCCTACCATTTTATCAGTTATTATGATCTGTATTACATCAGTGGCTAGAGGTGCCAGCCATGGCAAGGCTCCATTGTATTAAGCACTGTACAAGACATATTAGATAATGAATCCCTCCAACAAAGAGCTCACAATTGTAGTGAATACAAAATGCAACAGGTGGCGGTGGGAACCAAACAGGTGCAAAAGTGTGAGAGGAAATGGAGTAGCAGTAATATGAGCACAATTTTCCATAAATTAGTTATGTCATTTGTAGATATGAAATATTTATCAGAGCAGAAGACACATTTGTAAGGCCACAATATTATACCACACACCTCACTGTGTACTTATGGACCTTGATATTATATATTTCTGTCTCTTGCTGGAACAAGAATTATACAAGCCCATTTTGAAGAAGCAGGGAAAAAAGCTGAACACTGGAAAAGGACAACTGTTTACAGATTCTAGCATGAAAAAAGCATTTGGAAGAGGAGCATATATCTTCCATGTTATCTGATAAACATTTTACAACTGGACAATGAAAAACTAATTCTATCTTCCCCATACACCAAGTTTCCTAATTCCTATGTTACTGATACATTAATGATCATGCCCCAATCTGGTAACTGGACTACCACTAAATTTAACTGTGATCTGAAACTGATTAATAAGACACAGCCAAACATGAATTTTGTTCTTTTGAAATAAATTAGGTTTTTTTAATTTACAAAAGCCTAATTATTATTATCATTCTCTCATTAATTATAGGCTGATGACCTCAGCAGAAGAGACTCCATTCCACAGCTGATACTCGACAACTGCTTAAAACAACAGCTGAATGGAGATGGGAAATGTCTAATATTCAACCATATGCTAATGAAAAATAATCTGTGGGTTATATTAGGATGCTGATTATTTGAAAATTGTGCCTGGGCTCCTCTTGTAGGCAATGCTTCCAAATGGTTTAGAATATTTGTTTCATTTTGTAACTACATAAAGGCAAGTTGCTGTATGTTTGTAGTTATCCTTTCACTCTGTGTATGTGTTTACTGAGTTCAGTTTCATAGCAACCAACTTCCTCTGTATTTATAGTTTCCCCAACTCAAAAGCCCCCACATTTCACCAATTGCTTAGATTTTCCAGTTCAGTGGAGAAGAAAAAATCAGAATCAATTTATGCTCTATCATGGAGATGGCTCTCAGTCAGACAATTATGAGCAGTTCATCTCATTGCATGGTGCTCTTAAAAGACCGAATGGAAAAAAGGGCATATTGTTTTCAGAGAGGTACATGAATGTGATCAGGTCACTAGTGCTAGTGCACACAAAGAGAAAGGGCCAGGCACTCAGACATGGTGGGGGCCATAAAAGTAGATAGATTGGATATGTCAGTGAACTCCTTCAGAGTATGTGAGAAGAAGCATAATTGTTATAAATATGCTGTCTAACTTAACAGCATCTATTTCAAACATCTATTAGGCCTTTCCCCACAAAAGGCTACATTTCAGTGATTCCTGGGTGTGTATCAGCATATCCATATGCTGATTGCTTTGAGACAAAAAGTCTTTTATCTCTATTATTCTTAGTAATTTATATTATTATGGCTCCTCACAGCCTGTCATGGACCATGTCCCCACTGTGCTAGGCACTTTATAAACAGAAGAGAAAGAGGCAGTCCCTGCCCCAAAGGGTTTACAATCTAAATAAACATTTTGGCATAATGAGCTGAATATGAATCTGAGCAGGCAAATGGCCATGCTAGGTGTCATGTTCACAACTCCGGAGGAGTCCATGGGCCTGACCTCATTTGCATAAAGTAAAGCAAATTGCAGCCAATCTGTTTTTCTTAATAGATATGGGGAGTTTGCATCCCACCTGAGATTACAGGAGCCACAATACAATGTCCGGGTAACCAAGAGGATCGAGGCAGAGCATTCGACTGGGTCCAGTAGTGACATCCTTTGAGACACTCAGACTGAAACAGACAATAGGGAGCATCCACTAGGACTTGTCACCTCCCTGGCAAAGTTCAGACTGAGATGGGCCAGTGCCTACTGGTACCCATCATCTCTGTAGCGACACTCAGATCAAGATGGGGCAGCACCTGCTGAGATCCTGTCTCCACAGGGCACTATACACAGGTAAATAGGGCAGGGCCTGATGAGATCCATTGGCTTGGCAACAGCAGAGGGTCGAGATGGGGCACTGCTCAAAGGCAGTTGGCAGTTCTGTGGTGGCACTTGGATCATGACGAGGTAGCGCCCATAGTTTCAACACCAATGTTCAAATGACACTGAGGCAATGCATGCTGGGATTCGTCACCCTTTTGGCAGTGCTCAGTGCTAATTGCCATATGCTGGGAAGGAATTTTCCTCCAGGTCTGACTGGGAGCGACCTTGGGGTTTTTTCACCTTCCTCTGCAGCATGTGGGTGTGAGTCAATTGCCAGGATTATCTGGGTGCACCTCACTTCATCATTTCCCTGCTATTGTGCCTCAGTCCCTCTTATTCTCTTCCTGTGGCACACACTACTCTGGTTTTCTCTGTGTTATAATATTTTGGTCTCATTTCGGGTGCCGGGAGCTGGGTGGCCTGTGCTAAGCAGGGTCAGACTAGCTGATCTGGGGGTCGTCCAGAGAAGGGGCCCCACTTGACCTGCTTGTTTGCACGATGCTGGGATCGAGGATGGGAAGCGTCCAGCGGGCCACGGTGTCTCCATGGCAACGCCCGGGATCAAAAGTGGTCAGGACCCGCTGGGCCCATCGTTTCTCTGGCAGCTGCACCCCAACTTCCCGCCACTTCGGGTGGCCCCGCCCTCTGACCCCTCTGACAGCGTGAGCCCCTGTGCTCCTCACCTGCGGGCAGCACCGTTCCTGCCTGCCCCGGGGCTAGAGCCCGGCAGCCTCGTGACTCCCACCCGCCGCAGGCTCTGGCAGCAGCGACTAGGCCGCGTCCCCATAGCAACGCCGCCTTCCCGGTTCGAACGCTCGCGCCCAGCCTGGCGCCGCCCGGGCCCGCCACAAGCGAATGGGACGCAAAGGCAAGGACGGAGTTTCCCCAGCTGACCAATCGCAAGCTAGAGGTTGTGTGACGAAGCGCGCGAGCAGCCAAATCCCATCCAGGGCGTCCCAACTCGAGCCCGCCCATTGGCTCTTCCCTGCAGGCGTGATTGGCTGAGGCTGGTGTCAGTCTGTATCAGCCCCGCCCCTTCGCTCTGATTCCTTTTGTCCCGGAAGAGCAGGCGCTGGCAGCCAGGTGAGAGGGGGAGGGGCAGAGGAGGGGGGACTGGGATTGATGGGGGGGGCAGAGGAGGGGGGACTGGGATTGATGGGGGAGGGGAGGAGAGAGAGAGGGGACAGTGTTGGGGGGAGAGGGGACCCTGGGGTTGATTGGGGCAGTGGAGGTGGGTGAGTAGAGGGGGAGGGGGCCCTGGGGTTGATGGGGGGGCAGAGCAGGGGGGACTGGGATTGATGGGGGAGGGGAGGAGAGAGAGGGGACAGTGTTGGGGGGAGAGGGGACCCTGGGGTTGATTGGGGCAGTGGGGGTGGGTGAGTAGAGGGGGAGGGGGCCCTGGGGTTGAGTGGGGTGGGGGGAAGCAGACACTGTTATGGGAGTGGGCAGACCCTTGATTCCCAGTTTATTGTCCCACCTCCACGTCCGATTCTCCCGCACATGCTTTGCACAGTGCGCTGCCATGGTTCAATTTGAGGGCCGCACACCCCTGGCTTCCTAGCGTGCAGGAACTGCTCTCTCGACCCAGAGCACCCGGAGCCCTCCTCTTCCCAGCACGTGCTGCATTGCCCTGACCGAAGAATTCCAGACCCCATCCCATTGTACCACTCCTATGCATTACGAGCATTGCAATGCCATGTTTTCAGAAATCATGAGTCGGGCCCGAGAAAATCATGGGATTGGTTGGAAGATCATAATGAAGTTTCTAAAAGCACAACGCATCTGGAGTTCTTTTTACTTTCCTTCTGGAGTTTGTGCCTCTAGGGGTCACGTTTTCAAGCTCTACACCACAGGCAGGATCAGACACTTATTTTTTAGTTGAAAACCGAGTGTCTCACATTTCCATGTGGCTTTTAAAAACACACCACACAGTACAAGAATCACAATAACATCATGTTGGCTGAGGTTTTTTCCTAGCTCTGCCACTGTCCTGGCTGAGCTTGGCGCTAGTTACAGCAATATAGAAGAAGTAGATATTATTATTCTGCTTTGATTTGCAGAACCGGGATCCCCTCTTCATCTCCTACTCAATCTCCAGCAGGCCAGCCCCTTCTCTTTCCCATGTACACTGTTCCTCCCTGAATGGAGCAGCCTGGCTCCCCCATGACCTAGCATGCAAGTCGTCCAAGCCACTTCCCCTCACTTCTCAGTGTGTACTGCTTCACCTCTACCTAAACGTCTCACTCGACCCAAGCGGCCTTGAACCCTGTGTCTCCAACAAGCACTGTTACCTCCTTGGTTCAGGTTAGAACACCGTATGCTAGGAGCCAGCTGGCAGTTGGAGGGAGCAGAGAGTGAGGCTGTTCTCTGCCTAATCCTCCTGTGGGTTTTTGGGGACCCACAAATGAGGGAGGTTGAAGAGACGTAGTGTTAAATGGTCATTGAAAAGTGTGGTGAGGGGACTTGAGAATCACATGCGCTTGATGGAGAAATGGCTGGGTGAGATTTTCTGGCCTGTGTTATACAGGAGGTATACTAGGTATACAGGACACACTAGATGAGATAATGGTTCCTTCTGGTCTTAAAAGCTATGAATATGTACAGAGTGTGCAAAGAGTTAAGATCCTGGATATATGTTTAGAATGAGCTAGCTGGTAGTGGGGGACGTGTTTGCAGGTCAATTCACACCTGCTTACAGCTAGTCCTTGCTTACATCTGTTTCGCGGTAGGGCTGGTGTCTGCTGTCTATGTACAACTCACTGCTGGACGTGTTTGCTTGTATGCAAATGTGCTTTGCAACTGAGAATTGTTGACAGGTTTCACAGTGGAGATTATTCCCATGTCTAGCTCCCATAGTCTTGAAGCATAGACTTTCCAGGCATGTACAGGAGATGGTGCTAATATGCTTCATAATTGGTTTGCATTGCTACAGACCTGAAGAGCGGGTAGAATCACTTCTAATGATTTCAGATCCTCCAGAATGGACACATACAAATCTCAGAGCTTTGCTGATTACTCTCATACCACAGGTGCCTTACCAGTGGGTGGAAATAGTGGCATATCTCACAGCCTATTGACAACAACAAAACAGTAGAGCAGCCTTGCTACTGGTTAGTCAGAGCAGCTGGATACTGACTGGGGACTGCCACAACTTCCTGGACAAGTCACTACCCCTCTCCATGCCTCAGTTTTCCCATCTGTAAAATGGAGGTAACCGCATCACCTCTGTATACTACTAGACCAGCGGTTCTCAAACTAGTTGAGACCGTGACCCCTTTTTGTGATCCGGCGGCGCGGCGCGACCCCTCCGCCGAAAAGCTGCCGAATTACACACACAAAAAAAAAACACCACCAAAAAAAAAACCCGCTCGTGCGTCCCGGTCCCCCATCCCCGCGGGGACTGGGGGCCGGGGCGCAGCCCCAGTCACCGCGAGTTGCGGCGTCAGGAGCTCGCGACCCCCCAGGGAGTGCTTGGCGACCCCCCGGGGGGTCGCGACCCCCAGGTTGAGAAACCCTGTACTAGACAATCCAAACGTGAAACGTGTTATGTTTAAATGTATTATTTAAATGTGGCAGGACCTATCAAAGTAAAAAACTTTGCTTAGAACAATAGCCATGTTGTTGAAATATATTCCATATTTCACTCCCACGCCCTCCACTTTCTATGTAATAAATTGTCCCCACCGGCAGTCGTCTTGAACACGGATTTGCCACTAGAGGGGCTGCGTCACTTGGCAGTGAACATCAGATTAGGGTTTAAACTACTTCTGTTCCTTTCTGCATTACAACCTAGTGGCTAGAGCCATGGAAACGGGTCCTGGGCCACTGGGCTTCCCTCCTCACTTTCACCACTGACTTGCTGGCCAGCCCTGTGCAAGCTGTATCATGTCTGGGAAATAGGTTGTCTAATACTGTGCTACTTCCCCTGAGTTTTAAGGTGTAAGGAATCTCTGAGGATAGAAGACTTGGAAACTGAATATTTATCATTGATTTCCCTTTGTTTTATTCTCTTCTCCTCCAACGTTCTTTGTGGTTTGTAGTTAACTACTGCTAAAATTTCATGCTCAAACAGGCTGACCAGATAGCAAGTGTGAAAAATCGGGACAGGAGATGGGGGGTAATAAGAGCCTACATAAGAAAATGCCTATAAAATCGAGACATCTGGTCACCCTATGCTCAAACAGGTGGAACCAGTTGAGCTTGTTTGATTTTTGTGTCAGGTTCTATGTAGTTCATGTCTGCATAGTTTCAAGGCAAAAGGAAGAGGATATGCTTTCGCCCTGCTAAGCGGAGGTGTAACAATAGCTACTGACATTGTTATGTGCATGTCTTCATGCATGCTGGAGATAAATATCATGGAGAAGTTTGGGGTGTCCATCTGAACTCTAGCGGCGCGCCAGAGCAAGGGTTGTCCAAACAAATCACCAGGGGCCAGTTCACAGGAGTTTAACAAAAAGTAATAACAAAAATATATTTTAAATCAGAAAAAATCCCAACAAGGAAAACACACCTTTCTATAATATAATATCAATCTATTTACCCATCTAGAGTACTCCCAATTTCTTCTAATACGCCTGGCTTCCTCTAGGTGACCGGTCCTAAAATAAAGACTGTAGCTGAGATGGAGACAGGAATTTTATAGAGGGCTTCCTTACCCAGAATCCTGCAGAAAAAGTATCTTCCCTGTCTCACTGGGTGATTGACAGTTTGTCTAGCAAATCAGCTCTCTTCCCCTCACTTAGTTCAATAAGGGTGTTACTCCATCACGTACTTCACATCCAGTGCAATTGCCTCCGTAGATACAGCATTACAGTGTTGTTATTCCTGTTTGTAACGATTAATCCTCTGCATTCATATTTGCTCTCGTTGCAGTTAGCAGGAGGACCATGGCTCTAAGAGCATGTGGCTTGATAATCTACAGGAGGCTACAGGCAGGATCCCCTTCTTCTAAAGTCGGTGACAACATTGAATACCTTCTTCTGCAGACGTCCTATGGCACTCATCACTGGACCCCGCCAAAAGGTGATGTTTGTTCCAATAATGCAAAAAATCAACCCTAATGTTCCTCGTATCCAAGAACCAGAGACATTATAGAATGTAAAGACCCCTAAGGGCAAATAGTCTAATGGCTACCAGTCTTTTGGGGCAATTGAGACAATTAACTGTATTAGCAGCGGAGCCGTGTCACCCACCTTTTATTCAACTGCATACACCTTATCCTGCATTAAAGTTTGGGCAATGGCCAGACCTGGGTTTGCATTAGCTCAAACTCTGTGGCACGTAGAATATGCATAACTAAATGGGAGGCAGGCACTGGCAGTGCCCTGCGGCGTAGCACAGAGGCTCATCAGTAAGGTTACGATTTTGTCATGAATCAGAGAGGTAGCCGCGTTAGTCTGGAATTGTAGAAGTGACAAAGAGTCCTGTGGCACCTTAAAGACTAACTAAAGTATTGAAGCATAAGCTTTCGTGGGCTAGTACCCACTTCGTCAGATGCAGATTTTGTCATGGTTATGTTAAGTAAAAGTCATGGACAGGTGGCTGGCAATAAACAAATTCACAGGAGCCTGTAACCTGTCTGTGATGTCACTAAAAATAACTGAGGGCAGGGCTAGGTGCCAGGGGGAAGAAATTGGCAGCTAGAGTCCTGTTGGAGGCTGTGGGGGAAACTGACAGGCCGAGTATCCCCTCCCTCCCTCTCCCCGCCATGGCAGGGGCACAGTCCGTGTTCCAGCGGCCTCCGCCACAGCGGGAGCGCACAGCCCCCCACCCATAGGCACACAGCTCCGGCCGAGGCGGGGGAGGAGGGGAACGCACGGCCCCAACTACAGCCCTGGGCAGGGGAGGAGGGGGGCCCACAACCCCCACTGCAGCCCCGGCCAGGGTTCAGGGAGTCGCAGCCCCTGCTACAAGCCATGGCAGGGGTCCACAGCCCCAGCTCCAGCCCCCGCTGTGGGGAAGGAGGGCACAGCTCAGCTGCAGGACAGGGGCGCATAGTCCTGCCTCCAGCCCGGCTTCAGCTGGTGACAGTTGAAGCCAAAGACGTCGCAGAGGTCAAGGGGAATGGCAGAGAAGGCATTTGGATGAACCTCCCTCAGACTCTGGCCTTGGGGAGCATTCAACGCAGAAATAACTTCACTTTCAGATTTTATTTTTTCTTCCCCCACTTCCTTAACTCGACTTGATAGTTCCTGGATATCCCAGACACAAGGTCGCACACGCTGACCACACCTAGATAAATATTTATTTTGTACAGTGCAGTAACCAAAAAATATAGCATAATCTCAGTGCAACTCTGCCCCATAGAAAGAAAAAGGTAGGCACACCTCTCCCCAGATCCTCTGAGTCAGAAACATGGGGAAGTAGAATTTGCAGTGTGCCGGAAAACCAACAAATCTGGACTCGGCCATCCACCACGTGAAGAGGGGTCCATGGTTGAGCGTTCCATATTGAGAATGCCCTGACGCTAGCCACAAGTGTTCCAGCTGATCCTGGCTGCCACAGTATCCCAAAGGGATATTGAGGCACCTCGGATAGCCAGGAGTCACACCATTTAGGACTTTTTAAATCCATGCCATTATGGCAAATTTTAATTTGATCTGGAAACAAATGGGTAGCCATTGCAGATCCTGGAATGCTGAGTGAATGAGCCATTGCGTTCTGCAATATCTGCAGTTGCTGCGTGGGCTTCAGGCATAGGCGGAGCACATAGCACTGATAAAATCTGGAGGTGAAGAAGTCATGGATGAACGTGACAAGGTCCAGATTTGAAAGAAAAAGTCATAGCCATCTTGCCAAGAGCACCTGGGTGGAAAAGCCACTTTGAGAGACAGCTGTTTTTTGATCTTTTAAAAGTAACTTATGCAGCCCCATTGTATCTCTTCGTACTTGCAAATACCAAAAGGCAGGCAGAGTTCTGCTTCATCATCTCCGGATGCTTCCCTTAGCCTACCAGCATCGACATCTCCTTGGATGTGCACCCCATGTTCAGCTAAATGCTTTGAAAACTGATACTGTCAGCTGACCCTGATGGAAAGAGAGATGTAGAGATAACTGTCCTCCCACAGTCTAATGGCAGGACAGCCTAGCCCCTGAAATGGATCTAGTCTCAAATGGGGAGTCATTGGGCACCACACACAGTGTGATGCATTCTCATTGGCCTTTCTTGCCCAGGCTACTGCATGTTGTACCGGCTGCAGCTCACCGTCATGCTACAGCAGGACTTTATGGAGGTGATGCTTTCGATACCATAGCCCCCATAGCTGCCTTGCATGCATACCTAGCAGGAGGGCTAAGAGTACTGAGCCTTGCGGTGCACATGGCAGAGATCTTGGGACAAAGGCAGAATGATCCCACTCACGTCTCTGGTTCTCTCAGGGGGAAAAGAGCAGAGCCATTTGAGGGCAGTTCTGGGCTCTGCAGGCGTTGTGCACCCCACCCTGTGATCAGTCACATTGAATGCTGCAGCCAGGGGAGGGGAATCAACACAGACTCTTTCGCCCAGATTCTCAAAGGTATTAGGCTCCTAACTTTCACTGATTTCCCTTTGAGGCTCTGGTCTTTGTCTTTCCCCATTATCAGATATGGACCAAAAAAAACCTATGGCTGTCTCTACAGCAGGTCTAAAGACAGGCTAAAGGGAGTCCAGAAGACATGTCCACTCCTGGTAATGCCACAGCTGTCTTACCATTGCTTTCACCATAACCTTCCTCTATTTCCTTAGCTGGGGTAGTCAGTGTCATTGACCAAGTGCCCCTGGTGTTTAAGAAGGGTGGATGAAGAGCATCTGGATTACAGTACTGACACTCCTATCATCATGATATCTGGGCATCAACAAAATTATACAAGGCAGTGTTTTCAACCTAAATAAAATTGAGGTCATGCTCATAGGGAGAGGGAAATTATTAGAGAAGTTGGTACATCGACCTCTGCCTTTCCGGAGGATGTCTGCCATCAGATTATCAAGTTAGTGCCCGCTACTGGGAGCCTCTTTGACCCCTTGCTGAGCCTAGACTTGCAGTTATAAATAGTGGTATGAACCAAGTCTTTCCCTCTATAGATAGCTAGGAGGCTGCACATCCCATTACAGCACTCTATTAAAACCAGTAGAGTTACACCATGAATTAATTGAGCCTTTATCTTGTTTTGCTTCTGAAAGTTACTTTGACTCCCAGTTGAATGTGCTTTTCTGAGCCCTTGCCTGGTTTGTTCTATTTATGTCCCTGTCTGGCGTTTTCATGAGAAAACTAAATCTGGCTTTTCTCAGGGAAAGTAAAAACAACTTGGGAATGTTCTATTTATCCCTATTTGAAATGGTGATTCTGATCCCGAGGAATTCAGAGTGAGTGGAAAGAACTAGAATAGTAACATGGCTGGCTAGAGGGCTGGCTTGTAGAGGGAAAGAGAAATAACCTTACTCCAAGCTGCTGCATGCCCCAGTACTGTCAGCCCATTGCAGTGATATTAGTCTCTTTAATTTGATATTAGTCATACAGAACATAAGAATAGCTGAACTGAATCAGACCAAAGTATCCAGTATCCTGTTTACCAACAGTGGCCAATGGCAGGTGCCCCCGGAGTGAGTGAACCTAACAGGTAGTTATCAATCAGTCTCTCTCCTGCCATCCATCACCACCCTCTGACAAACAGAGGGACACCATTCCTTACCCATTCTGACTAATAGCCATTAGCTATTAGCCAACAGCTTCCTTCCTTTAGAAACATTACTAATTGTGAGTGTAATATTAAAAATTTCTGGATTCACTGAAATGGAGCCACATGTAGGGGAGGTGAATCACAACTCCTCTTTAACAGTACACAGCTACACTAATAATATTATTTTGTATCAACATACAAATAGTTTTTGGACAAGAAATGAAGAAGAATGCCAAATCTGATTCAAACTGCCTGGGGAAAAGTGGGTAGGAGTAATCTACCCGTGTTGGATCCAGGACACGGTCTAGTACCCTTCTCTTATTAATAATTCCAGGTGAGTTATTAATGATCGAAAGTGCTCAGGACCGTGTTTTCGTGTCTCGGATGAAAGAAGGCACTTCCTGCACACAGTGTCTGTAGCAGGCCAGTGGTTCACTACTGATTCAGAGGAAAGAGCATGTCCTACTGACCCATGAAACCAGCTGTTCCTCAGAGATGTTTCACCCAAGTATTGACCTTGTCCAGATCAGTATGGCTTGTGACATCTCATCAGTCATCCCTTCTTCCTTCTTCAGTCCCCTTTTTGCCAGTCTGCGAAGCCCTCTTGGTGGTTGACTGCTTAGATGGCCTGGGCAGGAAGGGAAGCCTAGTTTTATTCACTACTCAGCAGTTTTCATGTTTGGATATAAAACAATGATGAAAACTGAAGATCATGTGCCTGGTGCTGCCCTTCATATGCATGAGGCTTATTGACTTCCTCATTCTGGTTCCTGAGGGCCTGTTTATGCGTCTGTTTTGTTGAGTAGTTTGTATTCCTGGGAGACATCCCATTGACTTTGATGGGCTTACTTGATTAAAAGATGCAGAACCAGAACCTAAGCCACTTAAAGCACATTATTAATTAATCCTGTTCTCCTTAGCCAAAAGTATGGTCTCTTCCTATGGGGCTTTGCAGGTGTACAGGGCTCCGATAGGAACACAGAACTGGAAAGGAGAATAACATGGGAAGAGATTTCTGGCACATGTAGGGCACTGGGTGCTGATTGGCAGTGTCAGCATACGTGAGATGAACACTAATCCTAAAAGCCTTGAGATGGACACAAAAAGGTTTGAAATGCAATGTGTGTTCTGCAATCTCTAATGCAGATGGGTCTAAACAACAGGACACGTGAGCTGGTCTTTGTGGCAGATCAGATACTGCACACATGTTTTCCCTATTGCCAATTGAACGAACGCAATCAGAACAACCAGTATTTCTTCTAAGAGACTTATTTTTCTCCCCTTCATCGGCAGGCCATGTGGATCCAGGTGAAGATGACCTGCAGACAGCCCTGCGGGAGACACAGGAAGAGGCTGGACTCAATTCCAGTCAGTTCACCCTCATTGAAGGGTTTAAGAAGGAACTGCAATACAACGTCAGAAGCAAACCAAAAACAGTCATCTACTGGCTGGCAGAAATGAACGACTATAACACGGAGATCAAGCTCTCAGATGAGCATCAGGCTTTTCGTTGGCTGAAGCTGGAAGAGGCCTGCAACTGTGCAGAGTATGAGGAGATGCAGGCAGCATTCAGAGCTGTGCATCAGTTTCTCTGTTCCAAAGCATAAATGCTTTCATGGAGGAAAATGGGGATTTTTAAAGAAACCTGGGCTGCTCTTTTAACAAGAATAAAATGGGGGTTGTACAGAAATGTACATTTTAGACCAACCTGCTGCATGGCGGTAAGATACTCTGAGCTTCTGTGGAGCAAAGAATGGTCTGATCTGAGCATGAAGCAGAGAGCTCTGAGATCAAACCCCTGCAATGATGCTCCCTCCCCTTGTTGCTTTTGTCAGGTCCCTTACGCCCTGAATTTCAGAAGTGCTGAGCGGCCGCAAGTCCTATTGAAAATCGAATCCTTGACCTCTCCTGACACCAGAAGGGTGGTATCGTGAAAGAGAGCACGAGGAGAATGTTAATAATAAAATACAATTACAAAAATTAGACCCTGAGTTTCGAGCAGAAGAACTTCTGGGCTCTATTCCCAGCTTCACTGACTCCTTCTGGTAACTTGGGCCAATCGTTTCATCTTTGCCAACTGTAGCATGAGTAGTATTTCCTTACCTTGTACGTTGAAGTTTGCAAAGTGCTTTGAGAGCTTAGAATGGAAGGTGTAAGCAATGACCAAAATTGAACTAATAATTTCCAACTCCCTCTGCTATTTTTGTTGTGTCTTATTTTGGTCTGTGTCTCACCCATCGTAGGTCAGTAGTATATTACACACTTGGTCTTGGTGGCATAATGAGTCTGTGCCTGTGTTGAGCTGAGGACCTTCTGCTCTTGAAATCTAAGCTAATGCTTAATCTCCAGTAGCCGTGATAGTATTAATAGTTCCTAGGTGGGCAATGTGGTCACTTGCCCAACGTCTGGCGTTCCATGCAATAGCTGGCAGTGCTACGCGCACCCGAGCTCGAATATCAGAGGTGAGAGTTGTAATTAACTCTTGTCTCTAGGCCTTATCTCACAAGGTGCTGAGCCACTAAACACCTTTAGCTCCCACTAACATCAGTAGGAACTGTAGAATTGGGACCATTTTATCTCTACAAAATGGTTTGCACAGATACAGCCGTGCATTATGCCTTAGCAAGAGAAATGATTTCAACTCTCCTGAATTTTTTTTTAACTCAGCTTTATTCTGAACACTGTTTCAAACCAAATGTGGAGGAGTGATGAAGAACACATGGGGGGTGTTGTGTTAGTTACAGAACAATAAAAGAGCAAAGATTGATTTTTTTTAAAAAATAAACCAATCAGCAAACAAGCAAGAGAAAATGACTAGCAACATATGCTGTTTTAGTCATATTTTCATTGTTATTTTCAGCTTCTGCTTAAGCAACACCATATAAACAATGGCATTACTTTGTTTAAGTGCAAGAATATATATTAAACAAGAATATAGAGCCATTTTCAAGTAACCCCTTCTACCCAGTCAACAGTAGTGAACAGCCATTGGCCAAAACAAAATGTGCTGTATTAGTTGAAGCCATGGTTGGGTAGCTGCATATTAATGGCACTGCATATATAGCATTAAGTGCTTTATGATTTGGAGGGATGAAAAGTGCTGTAGAATTGTAATGTTGTCTACCAGGAATATAAAACTTTTGGAGAGACAGCTGCTCTGCCATCAGCTGGTTTGCAATGGCTCAGGATGGAAAGGTGGAGTGCAGTGTCCTTTATTTAGAAAAAGGAAACTCTTCTTCCTTAATATTTTAGGGGGGAAACTTCAGCAAATGGCTGGAGAATGTCAGGGACAGTCATTTTGGCTGCTGAAGGCGGAGCTGATAGGTCACAGTTTTTTGAGCGTGTAGCTGGCTCAGGAATCCAGTTTTCCACTTTGAAGTCAAATCAAACCCTACCAGGATTTGTTTATTCACCTTTCCGTTTGACTTGGAGGAATAACATTTCTGGTGTGATCAGTGGCACTAGAATCCAAAGGAAAGCAAAAGGCAAGGGATATTCAGAACCAGCCAGGCACTCTGTGGTTACATGTGGGTCTCCTTAAAGAATAAATCAGAACTCCGGAAAAAGTTTAAGCACTGTGCATCTCAAGAAACAGAACACAATCTGCCCTGCTTGCTACAGCTTTGTGTCGCATCATGTGATTGTTCTCAAGTGTTAAACAGTTTGCTGGTTTCTATCAAAACCATTAGGCTACTGAAAAATATTCACTAAGGATCGATTGTTCCTCAGAGGGCACTATCGGATAGAAACAACGGGCTCAGTTAGTTCTGAGGTAGCCCATCTAAAAGTTAGCATTCTCAAAAAGGGGAGTGACGGTCCCATCCTTCCACTCGATCAGTATTTCCCCACGCTGCAAGGAAGGAGAACGAGAGGCTGGAATGCTGCCTTGCCAGCTGCCGGCTGTCCCCGTTACCGGGGACTGCTCCTCTAAGCCAGCTCCACTGCAGCTCTCTGGGTAACTCTTCAAAGCAGAGAGCTGCTTCTTCTTTCTAGAAGGACAGAAAAACAGGGACCAAAAAGAAATCAGTTATTTCACCTAAAATGTCATTTATATCCAAGTTGGGCAATGCCTTTCTCAACAGATTTAGTAATTACATCTGCCTGCCACTTGCTTTGCCATGTGAATTTAGAGCTGGATCAGTAGCCCTGGAGCCTGAATTCCTTTATCCCCAGAACAGGGTGGCAGCAGCAGGCTTCCCACGCAGACCTGCTCCTCTCTGGGTATAATGTGATTGAAATGGGAGAAGGAGACGACTTTACCAGCTGCATTTTGGAGGGAAGAAGGGATGAAGCGGCAGGAGGACAGAGAGAAGATTATACAGTAGAACCTCAGAGTTACGAACTGAGCAGTCAACCACACACGTCATTGGGAATCAGAAGTACAATGACTCCCCACTTAAAGTCGTTTCAGTTAACATTTTTTCATTACTGATCAATTTAAAGTTGAGCAGTGCTCTTTTATAATGTTGTTTGGCAGCGGCCTGCTTTGTTCACTGCTTGCAGGAAGAGCAGTCTGTTGGAGCTAGCTGGTGGGGACTTGGAACCGGGGGGCTGCTGGTCCACCCTGTTTCTATCATCTCCCCTCTCCCCTAAGATCCCTGTGTGGCAGCCACCCAGCAAGCTATCAATTGCCAGGCAGTTCAGCTGTACCTCCCCCCACTACCTTGTGCTGCTCCTGCCCTCTGCCTTGGAGCCTCTCCTGGAGCCTCCTGCTTGCTGTGAGGGGGGGGGGCAATAATGTCAGGGTGTCCCCCTCTCCCCGCTCCTGTACTGTACATTCTGTCCACAGAGTGGGGGGGGGGGGGTGGAGGAGAAAAGAGGGAGCCTGCTGGCAGCAGCTGCAGTCTCAACTTGCTGATCTACTTAAAAAGGCAATGTACTTAGAGGCGGGTCAGCATACTTAAAGGGGCAATGAGCATGTCTCTCACAGTATCTCTGTCTCTCTCTGCCATGCTGTCTTTCCTCCCTCCATTTGTGCTGCCTTGTTGTTAATGTAGCCTCACATTCTACAATGTGTTAACCCTTGAGGGCTCAGCCACGTGCTAGTTCACCATTCAGCAGTAAGGCATTCCCTGGGAAATATCTCACCCTCTGACTTCACCTCAACCAAGCTTCACAATCATCATTGCTGTGTCCAGTATTAAATTGTTTGTTTAAAACTTATACGATGTGTGTATATAATATAGTCCTTTATCTGGTGAAAAAAAATTCCCTGGAACCTAATAATCCTATTTACATTAATTCTTATGGGGAAATTGGATTCGCTGAACATCATTTTGTTTAAACATAAAGGACCTAGGGGTTACAGTGGATGAGAAGTTGGATATAAGTCAACAGTGTGCCCTTATTCCCAAAAAGGCTAATGGCATTTTGGGCTGTATAATTAGGGGCATTGCCAGCAGATCGAGGGACGTGATCTTTCCTCTCTATTCAGCATTGGTGAGGCCTCATCTGGAGTACTGTGTCCAGTTTGGTGCCCACACTACAAGAAGGATGTGGAAAAATTGGAAAGAGTCCAGCAGAGGGCAACAAAAATGATCAGGGGCCTGGAGCACATGACTTACGAGGAGGGGCTGAGGGAACTGGGATTGTTTAGTCTGCAGAAGAGAAGAATGAGGGGGGATTTGATAGCTGCTTTCAACTACCTGAAAAGGGGATCCAAAGAGGATGGATCTAGACTGTTCTCATTGGTACCAGATGACAAAACAAGGGCTAATGGTCTCAAGTTGCGGTGGGGGAGGTCTAGGTTGGATATTAGGGAAAAACACTAGGAGGGTGGTGAAGCACTGGAATGTGGTGGAACACTGGAGGTGGTGGAATTTCCTTCCTTAGAGGTTTTTAAGATCAGGCTTGACAAAGCTCTGGCTAGGATGATTTAATTGGGGATTTGTCCTGCTTTGAGCAGGGGGTTGGACTAGATACCTCCTGAGATCCCTTCCAACCCTGATATTCTATGATTCTATGATAAAGTTGCATTTTTCAAGAACCTAACTACATTAAGCGAGAAGTTACTGTACGCAATCAGGCAACAGCAGAGACAACAAAAAAGCAAATGCCGTGCATTAGTATGTTAAACTTTCCCTTAAAAAAAGATTTGACAAGGCGAGGAAACTGGTTTTGTGCTTGTCTCATTTAATGTAAGATGGTTAAAAGCAGCATTTTTCTTCTGCATAGTAAAGTTTCAACATTGTATTAAGTCAATTCAGTTGTAAATTTTTCGAAGGACATCCATAACATTTTGTTCAGTGTTATGAACAACCTCTATTCCTGAGGTGTTTGGAACTCCAAGGTTTACTGTAGTCAAAGGGGAGAGACGACCAGAACATGGACAAAACTTTCAGAGATGGGGATGGGAAGGGGAAGGGACATAACAGGATTTGGTGAGAGCCTGTTTGTGGCCTGGAGGTTGATACACTAGTACACTTGTGGCTTCCAGGCCTTTAATTGCACAGCTGTGGCAACAGTAAAGCAGCTAAGGGAGAAATTTTATCCCACTTACTTGTTGTAACGAACATTCAGTGTCAGTATAATCAGCCCCAGGATAAATGCAAAGGGGCTGAGGACTAGCATGGCTGTTTTCCAGTTGGTGGCTGAAATGGAATCAAATTGCATGATCACACACATTGTCCTCACTTAACTCCTTTGCTGTGTTATTCTTTCAAGAAAGACATCTGTAATATCGCTTCAGACTAAAATGGACCGTTACAGCCCCATCAAGAGTAGCAGAGGATGTGGGTGGAGGAGAGGACTTATGGGTGGTCTCATTGTTCATGGGGTCATGGGCCAGCATTGCCATATGATTGGGGCTGCATTTTTACAGCCTGTCCCTGACAGGTCCTTCCCCGCCCCTTTCTCAGAGGGTAATGAATATTCAGAATTCTTTGCCCTGAAATCCAGAGTTCTGGGATGCAAGGGGTGGCAGGAGCAAGGGGACACCGACTGTTGGATATCAACAGTAAGCTCAGAGTGGAATGGGATTCAGTGCTCAGCCATGGTAACTCTTACTCCCATGCTGGGGGCACAGCTGATTCCCAAGAGGAATTTCTCCCCTTGGGCATACTGCACCCAGTCAGATGAAGGGGGGTGCTTTAGTTCTTTCTGGAGCACTGAGCAGCATCAGAGAACACCCAGGAGGTGGGGGGGCATATCCCACAGGATCGGTTTTCCGTTTGCAGGGAGAGGAAGGGATGTTGGTACCCGCACTCCACCCTGCCTTTTCCCCTTTCTCATTGGTTGTTTCAACATACCTGTAGACCTGGCCCCAGCACCTTTCCCTCGGTGTCCAGGTTGATTTTTAAATTGGCCAGACACCTCTGTGGGGGTGGGGATGGAGCAGAGACGCACACATTAGTGGGCTGTACTGCCAAACCGGAGGGAGCATTGCACTGCATTATCCTTTCTCTTTATGACTACGCATGAGTTGCAGGACCCCTTGCTATCTAGGTGAGAAGAGCTTAGGAGCCCTCCTGTAGCACTAGGGTGCTAAGAGTGGCTGCGCGCCACTATATTTCTTACTGTAGCACATCTGGGGCAGCCATAGGCCCACATCAGTGTACTGCTTTCCACTGCCAAGACAGGCCTCACAGTGGTGTAACGTGAACGGGGCCAAGCTACAGCTGCTGCTGTTCTTCGGACATGTGCATTCAGGAAAGCAAAATACCCACCCTCCTCCATTGCTAGAGGCATCTGGTGGCTCCGTGGTGGAGGAACTGTGCTGTTAAACTCAGCCAACGTGGAGGCAGGCAACTCCAGCAGAGAGCTCCTGGAGGTGGTGTGGATCTTTGCTGAGGAATTGATGGTTTTAGCTTAGAAAGAAAAAACAAAAATATGACAGTTATTGTTTATTTGTTCACTATACAGCACCCTGGGCTTGTGGCCGTCAGCAAACTACATTGGGACAAATCCTGCCCTGGCTTATTTCTCTTGCAGCCTCCCTGACGTAATTTGGATTGCATGATTTGCAAGGGCTCAATCCAGTGGGGCCCTCAATTTCCATGAATTTCAAATGCAACTGAGAGCACTCAGCAGATCGGTGGTCAGGGCAGAATTTGGCCCGTAGGGTTAGACTAGGTCCCTGTTCTAAGGAAAATCCAGTCTGAGGAGGATGGGCACAATACAAACAGTTAAAAGATGAAGCATGACAGGGTGCAGGCAGAGTCAGAGCTGAGATACACACATGCACCTCCCTGACATGTTAAATGACTGGACGTGGCCAAATGGATGTTAAATGATAGGACATGTTGTCTCTGAGCGTTACTGACAAATGAAGTAGGCACAAGCTCTTCAGATATCAAATGCCGGTGATTAAGTATCAGAAAGCTCTAAGCTCCAACGGCTAGGGGAGTTATTTCGGTTTGTCTGGGGGTACATGACTAGCATACTGACCTTGGCACTGCAAGGGTAGACCCTTTACGAGAGAGAGCCCCCTTCCCCTCTTCTTGATCATCAATCTAGACTGGGTAGCAGAAGGAGAGGCGGTCCCCTGCCTCGGGGATACAATCGCTCCATTAGATGCTGCTGTGGGAGCAGAGGTGTAATGCCAGCCTCTCTGCAGAATTCACAGTGTGTGTCACCAGGAGTGATGCTATTACACCCCAAACAGTGTAAGGAATAAGAGGAGACCTGCACTCCAGGGGTGACAACTTCACTGTCTGACTGAAGAGCTGGTTGTAGTCTTGGAGAAAGTAAAGGGATTGTGGGGAGCAAGGGACTAATTTACCAAGCAACTCAAACGACCCAAGAGAAGAGTGAAGGGTTAATATCAGGGGAAACCTTGTGGCAGTGGAATAGTGTCCCCAAGCGAATGGCTGGGAACCCCATTACATGGGTCACTTACAGAAAACATTGGACCATTCACTGCACATCCCAATCCCTTTGTGGGCCCTGGCGCTGGAGAGTGGGGAACAGAGGTGATCTCCAGGTGTTTAATTCTGTGGACAACTTTGTACGGGAAATGTTCTGGCCATGAAACCACCTCCCAGTTTCTAAGCCAAAGGGGCTGAAAGGAAGGAGGAATCTGATTGGATGGTGAGCTAATTAGCCGTATTGCTTCTAACTAAAGATCCTGGAAACGCCACCAACCCGTGATATCTATTGCTGGGAGCTAGCCTAGGGTTTAGACACTAGAACAGGGGTCGGCAGCCTTTCGGAAGTGGTGTGTTGAGTCTTCATTTATTCACTCTAATTTAAGGTTTCGCTTGCCAGTAAAGCATTTTAATGTTTTTAGAAGGTCTCTTTCTAGAAGCCTATAATATAGAACTAAACTTTTGTTGTATGCAAAGTAAATAAGAGTTTTAAAATGTTTAAGAAAATTCATTTGAAATTAAATTAAAATGCAGAGCTCCCAAACTGATGGCCAGGACCCGAGCAGTGTGAGTGCCCCTGAAAATCAGCTCGTGTGCCGCCTTTGACTCTCGTGCCATAGATTGCCTACCCCTGCTCTAAAGCTTCTCAGTATCTTGCAGGACCAGGGCCAGAGCAGTCATGCACGAGAATGATTTTACATGCTTGTCAAATCAGGGGTTAGATGGATTCTAGGTGATGGATCCCAAAGAGTAAATGGGTTGCGAATGTTAAATCCACCGCTTCTTACTTTTGTGAACCCACACCAACGCATCTACCGCTTCCTGCCTCAGGTCACCAAGCCTGGGAGCCCCCGTGGGGCTGACAGCACAGACAGTTTCATCTGACGGGGTCTTCCACTTGCTGAACTTGTCTTTCTCCCGGGACACAAAGACCCTGTGGCCTTGCTTCACGTTGAGATGCAAGCCCAGGCCGTGCAAGGTCAAGTGTCCCTTCTTGCTGCAAGCCCACGTTTGGCGCTCCCTGTCCCCACATGGCTCCAGGTAGGCGGGTGCGAACTCCTGCGGTTGGTGGATGGTCAGGCACTGTTTGGTTTTAAGGCTGACGATGGACTTTGTTCTGGGGTCCCACCTCCACTGCTGCTGCTGGGAGTGCACCTTGCAATCAGTCAGGCTGATCTGGTGGCTATCATGGTGGGTGACCTGGAGGCATTTTCCCAGCTGGATATTCTTGATGAGGAAGCTTTGCCCCTCTGATACTGCATTAAATCAAAGCAGAGTTTAGTATCTTACATGCACAACATCAGTCGTTAGCTAATGCCTAGGAAAAAAGAGATTCTTCCTCTCCCACTTTTTGCTGCGTTTTCATATTCTAGATATGAAAGAAAAAAATAGCCACCCTGTAAGTGTTAATTTCCTAGGGCTGCATTTCTTGAGGAAAGCATGGTGCACTGGCGCCGAGGAACGAAGTTGGAAAGAAGTAATAATATTGTAATTAATGTGTAAAGCCAATAGAAAAAATTGTTACAAATTTCACAACCTTTTTTTTTTAATTTCTATGATTTTTTTTAAAAAATGGAAAATTTCAGTCAGCTATAGCGCCAATGAGAAACCTCCCAAAATCTGATGATTTTTTTCCTATCAGAATTAAGTTTTTCCTATGAAAAATATCAGTGACATTCAAAATATGTTGACAAGCTCAGTTAATCTCACTCAGAGTAGCCACTTCACTGTGGCTAGTATGCTGGGCTCTGTGGCTACTTCCAATGGCAACAATGGAAATAAAACAGTAAGCCTTAAACACACTGGAAATGATTAGATAAAGGGACTCACAACCATTCAATCAACAAAACCATTATTGTGCCCGATATCACTGCCCAGATGTCAGGGATCCAGACCCAAGAAGTCCCAGGCAACTGGGTAACCCACCTAGAGATGGTCCATAGAACTGCCCTAGAATTCTCTCAAACTGTAGGAAGACAGCCTGAGTCACAGTACTGATAGCTTTTGAACTTCTGTATTGACCATTTTTTGCAATGAGCAACAAAGGTTTCGGGACCTTTACAGAGTAGATACCAGCCAGTCAATCAAAAGGATTGCATCTGTATTCATTCCAAAATCAACCATAAATCTGACCCACGAGCATCGTGAGATACCCTTTCAACACTGTATCGTACATCTCCAATAGATGCATCTCTTCTGCTGCATGAAACGTATTATGTCCCTACCAAATTTTGAATGATAATTTGGTTTTGAAGAGAGAGGTATGGAAACAAATGTTTCAGATTCTCACCACATTTCCCCAGGTCATTTAAAAAATATTTGTCACTTTAAAAATTTGAGCATTTACGGTATTCCCCTAGTGGTGAAAAATTCTCATATTCACCCGCGAGTTAAAACCTGCAAAGCCTCAAGGAAAAAGTCTGAAATGTAAAGAGCAAGAAGGAGACTGAAAGATGACTTTAGAATGGAATTCTGATAATGATTTTAACACCTTCCTCTGCAGAATTTCCCCTACTGGAACAAAGAACAATACTTTTCATTGGCACCAAGTCACTAGCTCAGTATGTGAAGGAACAGAGCACAGCCCAAACAAAACTTAGAGCACAGCAGGGTTCGAAGGAAACAATAGATAAAAGAACTGTTAGGTTTGCTTGTAGGAAACTCCAGTCTCCTACTAGAATACATGTCTAATATTGTTTGTTAATTCAGGGAAAAGTACTAAGGGACTTTCTGGCTGTTCCTGAACCTATTGGGAAGAGAATGGGTAAAGTTCACTTTTTGGCTTCTAAGATGTTTTTTCATTTAAATATTAATAAATTAAATGCTTAATGCTGATGAACAAGGAGGGTTAGAGAAGCCTAGACAGTGAAGTGCTCCGTTTATCCATAGACAGGTTATAGTATGGTCAACAGCAGAGTAAAGTATCTCTAGAGCCCTGTGCGGATACAAAATTTGTATCCGCATCCAATCTGCGATCCACAAACATTTTTTTCAGGAACAGTGTAAATGTGTGCAGTGAACGGCGCTTGATATCAGTTTGTTTTCTCAGTGATGCAGCCTTCCTCCTTGGTTATGAGAAAGGAAAACGAATTAATAGGTTTCCCCAGTCACTTACCCCTCCTCTCAGTGGCACATGTACCCCTGGGACATGGGCCTTCTTGGAAAGCAGGGAGGGAAATGATTGCAGCAGCCCCTTGCTAAAGTATTGGCAGCAGGAAAGACGTGGTGACCAGCAATCCCAGTTGGGCTATGATAGTATCAGGGTTTTACAAATGGCCCCGGTAACCTCATGACCAAGACAATGTCCCATCTTGAGAAACTCATCTCAGGTCTCTGAGATCTAGCAGAGTTCAGGGGAACCTCCTTTCTATGAAGGCGTGTCTCGGGCTGACAGTAAGCAAAGATGGCATACGGCAGGCATACTTCAACCTGGGGAATACCCCTAAAGGCAGAATGCTTCTATCCCGCCCAGGCACTGCGCTGGCCCTGAACTGCCTGGGCAGCAAAGCTGGGCATTGTCATAATGTCACGGGTAACTGCACCTGTATTGCACCTTCGTGGGAGTTTTAAGGCTTCACAGCTCCCTGCCTTACACGTGCCTCACAGCGAGCCAGTCTGCCTAAAGGTCAGCACTGGTGTGTTGCTTTTCCGACCAGAGTATTGCCGGCAGTTACAAGTTACCACCAGGTTTTAAGCCAGCACCTTTATTCACAAGGTAAAAGCATTAGGGAGAAAACATCAAAAGCACCAAACAGATATAAACACACCCTGAGCATACCAGGAATCACCCCTCAGTCTTATGGGGCCCTAGTAGGCCAATGTTTTCCCAGGCCTTCCACAGGGTTGGGGGACCCTTGGACAGAAGGTCCTGCCCATTGGCTGGCTCAGAAAGAAGCCCCTGAGTCAGTTTAATCCGAGCCTTTTTGTATCCCAAGCCCGCTCTTTGTCCGCTGCTCTTTTGAAAATCCAGTTTGAGCCAGTCTGTATGAGCCTTCTGGGGGAGCGGGGGGCTTGGAGGACGAAGAGGGGGCATGGCCGCAATGGACCTGCACCCTTGCAAAGCCCCAAAGGGCCCAATGAAGCAAAGGCATCTCCTGGGGCAGTCCTTGGAGTTGCCTCAGCCTGCACTGCAGCCCGTGTAGTTGCTGAATAGGGACGTACAAATGCCCCCCACCTCCTATCTCAGTGCTCAGAGGTGAAGCCAACCCTGTGTCTTTCTGCCTCTTCCCTTACACCCGGGAATAGACATTGCAGCTGAAATGCCGTGGCAATTCCATGGCTGATGCACGAGGCAGAGTGAATCCAGCTCGCTCTGCTGGCGCTACCAGGGATACCAAAGATAGCAAGCTCGGTTTAAAGCAGCACTGCTCCGTGGAAATCAGGCCTGGTTACATCAGCCGAGGGCCAAGCCCCTGGCAATCAGCAAAGCGATCAGTAAGGACTCACACCAAGAAGAGCCGAGGGGTGAGAAGGTGGCGGTACTACAGGCTGTTTTGGTACCTGCCCTTTGGGCCTTACTCCGCAGTTGTGGTTCAGATAAAACTCACAGCGAAGTCAAAGGACAGTTTGCCAATTGAGGAGGGTTTTGTTTGTTTTTAAAGTGCCCCGATTTGGAAGACAGCAGTGGAAAGCCCTGTGGCTAGCGGCTGGAAAAGCAAACGCAGATTCCTAAAGCTCAGTGCCTAAAGGGTAATAATATAGGGGAAATAGTTAAATATTAGCAATTGGAGAGCACAGAAATTTGGATCCAGATTTCAAACCCCTTTAGGGCATAAGACAAGTGCTACAAGGGCCTTGTGCATGCTCTCTGAAGAGGGTGAATGGTACTCTTTAATGCTTAGCTGCTTAGTTATAAGGTGGCAGACAAAGAGAGGGAGAGAAGCTATCGTAATAACAAAGAGCACTAAGTTCCAAATATCAGTCCCAAAGGAAAAACTGTACTTCAGTCAAGAATCTGATAGGTAGCCGTGTTAGTCTGGAATAGCAGAAGTTACAAAGAGTCATGTGGCATCTTAAAGACTAACTAAAGTACTGAAGCATAAGCTTTTGTGGGCTAATACCCACTTGGTCGGATGCATGCAGTGGAAGTGTCCAGGGGCAGGTATAAATAAGTAGGCAAGAACCAGGTTGGAGATAACAAGGTTAGTCCGATCAGGCTGAACCAGCTTGTTATCTCAAATCAGGGAGGGTGAGGAATTCCTCTAGCAACTGAACTGGAGGTGTGAACTCTGAGAGAAGAGTGTAACCCTCCCCCGCAGCATACCAGCATTATCCAAAGCATAGGATGTGTTCTCTTGAGGGTGTGAAGCACTAGCTGCTGGGGGGGGGAGAGAGGGGGGAGACCCACCCAGACCTTTCAACTGTTAGAGACTTTCAACCTTTCAACAGTTAGAGACTTAACTTTTTCTTTTAAATTGAAGCTGAGACTCTTGTCTCAAGAGTCTCAGCTTCAATTTTTTTTAAAAAGTTAAGTCTCTGTTATGGTTGCAGAGAAAAACCTTCAAAATGTGACCCAAGTGAACTCATCTGAGTTTGCAGAGAGCCTGAAACAATAGCTGTGAAACATTAACTGCCCCCTCCATTTCACTGGATGCAGATGCAGTGGTGAGACTTTAATGGTCAGCGTACCTATTTCACCGCTTGTCAAAGCATGTAACAAAGGAGAGGAAGGAGCATAGTGCATGCTGGCCTGGGCCCCAGTCATACCTTTGACATACCCTAAGGCAGTGGTCCCCAACCCCCGGGCCGCCTTCCCTCCCCGCATCGGCCGCCTTCCCTTCCGGGCCGCCTTCCCTTCCACATCAGCTGACATGCCTTCCCTCCCGCGGCTAGTTTTTCCTATTCGGCGGCTTTTCGGCGGACATACAAGAGTAGCGCCGAGGGAAAAACTACAAAGGGGTCGCGGCTGACATCGGAATGTCAGCTGTATTCGGCAGCTTTTCGGCGGACATACAAGGGTCCGCCGCGTCGAGGGAAAAACTAAAAAGGGGTCGCGGCTCTCATTAGTATAACACACACACACCCCCGGGCCGCAAGCATTGACCGGTCCGCGGTGACCGGTCCGCGGTGCTAAAAAGGTTGGGGTCCTCTGCCGTAAGGAACAGCCTAGCTTGGCAAGGGTTGTTTCAAGAGCGCTATTTCAGCTACTCAATACAGTAAGTGCAATGGGAACCTTACTACTGGTTTCAATAGGAGCAGAGTTAGGACAATGTGGAGCCCTTTTGAAAACTTCACCATAGATTCCTTCATGACACAGGGAAGGGGTCTCCCGTGGCATCGGTCAATAGGGTGACCAGACAGCAACTGAAAAATGAGGACAGAGGGTGGGGGGTAATAGAAGCCAATATAAGAAAAAAAAAACCCAACATCAGGACCACCCCTATAAAATTGGGACATCTGTTCACAGGCACAAACCCAGTTAACAGCAGGGAGTTATTCACAGAATTATAAACAAGGGTTTTCTCATTTTAAGAAAAATTCTGCTCACAGCCCTGGAGGCTCAAATCCCCAGCTCTCCTGCAGGGGATTTCCAGTGAACAACACTGACCCAAAATTATTTGCTGGCATAATTCCATTGATTACACCCCAGCAGAGAATTTGACCACACTGAGTTCTGGTAAACGAAAGACATTTTCCTTGTGGCAGGCGGCGGGGTGGGGTGGGAATGGGGTGGGGTGGGGAGGAAGGAGGGGCTTTTTAAGATGCCAGCAGGACAGGACTGTATTAGGGGTGGGGGAGAAATAGTCTGCAGATAAAAGAATGTCTCAGGTCTTAGGCCCTGTTTACACTACAGAACTGAACCAGTTGTATTGAATGGGTTTAAACATTCACCTAGATTGTTTTTGGTTGCACCATCGTCTGGGTACCTATCCCATAATTCTTGACTCGCTCCCAGACACCATTCATTCTGGGAGATATTTTGGCATTGTCAGCCCTGAGAGAATTAATTACTGCTTGGCCAATATCTAACCAGCCTGCCCGGCTTTTTTTATGGATTTGCCAGTTGCCAGAAAAATAATTTAATCTGCTGTTTTGTTTTGTTTTATGTGTGTTTAAAGATTGCATTATTATCTCAATAGACGGGGGTAGCTAATGTTCAAAGTTTGTGTCCAGTAAAGATGCTGCAGTGTTCCCACTTCTGCTGTTTAAGTGGTAGATCAAAACTGTTGAAAATATAGCAGCCGTCAGCCCTCCAACAGTGAGAGAGGGTATGAGTCATTATAAGTGGCTGTTGAAGGGGGCGGATGCAGAGTTGCCTTCTGGTTGGAGTTGTAGACTTGCAGTGGGCTTGTTTTGAAGGTGGGAGAGGTGGCTTTTTTCGGTTTTTGTGGGGGTTTTTTTTGCATTTCAGAGGTGGTAACCCCAGAACTAACTGATCTGTTTCAGCTTGTCTGTGTCCATACTGGTGCTGAACTAATGCAGAATAAACCTTTTAAGCATAGCTGGTTATTAAACCTGATGAAAGATTGTCTGTTCAAGCTCATTAGACCATTTGGGGCATTTGGGTGTGTGTCTGCACAGTGTTTTACAAACATTTGAGAGGCTTTAATCTGAGTCATTTCTCTGGTTTAGACCAGTTGTAATGCTCTGATATTCTATCTAAACAGTATGAGTGACAAAGAGTCCTGTGGCACCTTAAAGACTAACTAAAGTACTGAAGCATAAGCTTTCGTGGGCTAATACCCACTTCATCGGATGCAAGCAGTGGAAGTATCCAGAGGCAGGAATAAATAAGAGGCAAGGACCAGGTTAGAGATAACAAGGTTAGTCCAACCAGGCTGAACCAGCTTGTTATCTCTAATCAGGGAGGATGAGATCCTCTTCTGGCAGCTGATGTGGAGGTGTGAACACCGAGAGAGGAGAAAACAAAAGCATTCTCCTCTCTCGGTGTTCACACCTCCAGATCAGCTGCCAGAAGAGGACCCCATCCTCCCTGATTAGAGATAACAAGCTGGTTCTGCCTGATTGGACTAACCTTGTTATCTCCAACCTGGTCCTTGCCTCTTATTTATTCCTGCCTCTGGATACTTCCACTGCTTGCATCCCACGACGTGGGTATTAGCCCACGAAAGCTAATGCTTCAGTACTTTAGTTAGTCTTTAAGGTGCCACAGGACTCTGTCACTTCTGCAATTCCAGAATAACACGGCTACCTCTCTGATTCTTAAATAGTATGAGGTGCCCACTTGTGATTTCTACTCTCACATCAAAACCAATGGGAGCTGCAGAGAAACAGTTCAGAAAAAAACCAGGTCAGGCCCAGACCTGCCCCACCAGAACTCAACCAAGGAGTTTTTTTCCCTTTTATTTTTCTTTCTGCTGCTGCCTCTGAGCTTCCAGGTTCCAGCTGCAGTTTTTCTATCCTTAGAGCTGCAGGAAGAGCTGTCTCCCAAATCTCCTGTTCTGAAATCCATTCTCCTGAGATTTTGCACCCAGTCCTGCAGACCAGTGCTCTTTAGATGGTTGGACCTTCTGCTCAATCAAGCTGAACCTGTATCCTGGCTGCTACAACTGAGATGCCTTTTTATTTCTCTGCCCTACATTCTTAAGGACTCACTGTGTGCAGAGCTCATAGAACCAGCAGCAGGTGGCTACATCTTAGGACCACTTTGCTGTATGCACTGTGCTCTCCCACACAGAAACTTTACTTTTGTTCTCTCCCGTGTTGATTTCGGGTACCTAAAACCAGGGCCCTCTCGAGCAAATCTGGTACTCACTGCAAAGCTCTTCAATGAGGGTTTGCTTTCTAAACCTCAAGATTCAGTGACGACTTTCTTCCTAAATTGCTCTCCTGTCAGCTAGGACTCCGGGTAGCTCCTACAGAGGTATAAGGGTGTGTACTGTTTCTTTAAACATCTACAACAGGAAGGAATTGTGGGTTAGGGAAAAGCTCTATAGCGGTGGTTCTCAAGCAGGGGTCCAGAGCCCCCTGGGGGGCCATGAGCTGGTTTCAGGGGGTGCGCCAAGCAAGCCTGGCTGGCGTTAGACTCACTATGGCCCAAGGCAGAAAGCTAAAGCCCCACCATGCAGGACTGCAGCTCGGGGCCTTGAACTCCAGCAGCTGGGGCTGAAGCTTTTGAGCAATTTAGGGCTGGTCTACAGTACAGTATTAATTTGGAATTAGTCGTGTTATACCGAATTAAAACTGACTCCATCCACACAACCAATCTTGTTATGTTGAAATTAATGTCTCTTAAATCCGATTTCTGTACTCCACCTCGGCAAGAGGAGTAGCACTAAATTCAGCATCGCTGTTCTGGATTTGACGTATTGTGGATGCAATTCAACGCTCTTGGCCTCCAGAAGCTATCCCACAATGCCGCATTGTGACCGCTCTGGACAACACTTTCAACTCAGATGCACTAAGCCACATAGGCAGGTAAAACCCTGGGAACTTTTGAATTTCAGATCCTGCAGTCCCAGAATCGCAAAAGAGCACCGAACGGGAGGTATTGGCTCTGATTGCAGTATGGGGAGAAAATCTGTGCAGGCAAAACTCCATTCAAAAAAATGGAATGCCAATGGGTAGCGGAGACTGCGGGGACTGTGAGATAGCTTACCCACAGTGCACTGCTCTGAGAGTCGATGCTAGCCTCGGTATTGTGGACGCACTCCACCGAATTCACGCGCTTTAGTGGGGACACACAAGATCGAATGACTAAAATCGCTTCCGAAAATTTGAATAGAATAATGTGGATATAATTTTGTACTGTAGACGTACACTTAGTTTCAGGGTGCCCTTTGTGGTGTGGGCCCCCAGGCAGCTGTCCTGCTTCCTACCCCGTAATGCCAGCCGTAGCTTTTATATGGAGGAAAAACAATTGTGGTACAGGTGAGCAGTGGAGGTTTTACCATGTTGGGGGGGCCGCAAAAAGAAAAAGGTTGAGAACCCCTGCTTTAGAGTGAAATAGATAGAGAGAGAGAAAGAGAGAAGCACTGGGAATTGTGTTGTTTTTCTTTATTTCAATAAAGTTCCTTGGTCAGTGTTAGAAGAAAGCAATGCTTTCGGTGGTTCTTCACGTTTGTCCCAGAACAGGGGCCTAGAGAGAATGTGTCCGGAACTGGGCATGTGTGTTTAGGGCTGGTGTTAGGGTGAAAGTGGATAGAGTTTTCCTGTTACAATGATGAAAATAGGAAGTGGTGAAAGCAGGCGGGGGTCGCTCTGAGGCTACCCAGCCCAGGCTGGGATAAATGGGAAAATGTCCTTTATCTCCAAATGGTTCATGTTACTATCACTTCAGAACTCTCAGGCTCACCAAGCAGAGTGCAATCCACATCCCATGTTTTTACAGCAGGAGAGGCAAATCAACCAGCTTGGATTTCAGCCTGTCTCGGATGGAAGGGGAAATCCAGGTTGGGGTTATGCCGGACAAAAGGCATCAGAGTTTAGCAGCTACGTGCACTATGCAAACCGCTGGAGAGGTTCATCCATCATAACCCAGAGCCCCTCGGTTGATCTATAGCTGTATCTGTCCCTGCTCATTTTACTAGGGACTGGTTTTGAGCGGGGACATGATGCTTAAGGTTCCCCCACCCCCATTTTAACTCTTTACTGCTGCCCAACATCACACATATTACATCACAGTGGTGGCACTCTCTGACCTGTGGACAGGGCAACCTTTGGAACTCATTGCTGCTGTTCCGAGTGACAGCGGGGAAGGGTCTCAAAAATACGGTGAGATATTTCAGCCCTGAGCATGCTATGCAGATAGCTTTCCTTGTGGCTTTGCAAAATCTTGTTAGGCAGGCTATGGTCCAGCAGACCAAAAGCTGGGCTGGCTTGTGTTGAAATCTTGTTATGCCTGAGCTCCTCTAAGCTCCGGGGTGAATGGGTTTAGTTAATCTCTGCAAACAGCTGTGATTTCTGTCTGCAGTTTCAAAGATTAATAAATTAAAAGAAAGTATCCCTCCTGAGCAATTAGAGCTGTAGTCCTTCAGGCTCTATCAGCTAAGTGTCTTCTCTAGCACAGCCTGAACACTTGTACTAATTCATTGCATTCTGACAAACTTTTTCAGATGGGAAAACTGAGCCACAGGATAGTTACGTGACTTACCCAAGGTCAGAAGCAGAATTAGAACCTAGGAGTTCTGACTGCAAACCACTAGCCAGAAATGCCTCTTAACTCCCAGTGCAGCTGGGACATGATCGTAAATGCTTTCTGGCCTTGTGCGATGCATTTCTGCATACAGCTAGAAATGGTCACTCTCTGTATTTAAACCCAGCTGGTGTTAAATGCTAGGTGGAGATGCACCTACAGAATAACACATTTCACTGCTCCTGGATTTAGAGCTTTACAATAAAACAAATACAGATGCTACAGTAGCAGCAAACTGTATTCAGATCTACGGGGTACAGGGGTTCTTGTTTGGCTGTCACCAAGGAGAAAAACTTACCCTGTAGCAAAGGAAGAAGGCACATCCAACTCAGGCTCCACTTGAAAAGCTCCATTGTTTCTCAGCAACAAAGGGGGAAGAGAAGCCTCCGAAGAGAATGGCCAGGACTGGAGAGTGGGAGCTGGTTTGTTTTTCTCACTCTTGCTTTCATTCAAAATCAACGCGAAAGGAAAAGAAAGAAAGAAAAAAAGTCTGTTTTAGCACTGTCGGACTGGCAAAGAATCAGCTTCCAGACACACGCTGCTCAGCTCCTGCCGCTCCAATCACGGGGAGCCTGCTCCCACGCCCAGCTGGAATTGCCTATCCCTTATGGGAAATTGTATGACAATCCAGACAAGGGGAAACACACCAGCAAAGCAGTCAGAGGCCATAAAGTTCAGCTCCTTAGCAGCTGCAGTTGCTTAGTGAGCATCGAGGCAAGAATACTAAAGAGGATGGGCTGGCCAAGGATCCAGAGACAGGCTTAGGAGTTGAAAGAGAAAGTACAGGCAAAGCTGATGGAGCGGCCTGTTTCCCGGTACTCAGGGCAGTTACCGAATGCTGCGCACTGAGGTTACTGGCTGCTTGAGTTTACTGTCTCTAAACAGACATGTTCCTGCAGAGCCTGGCCTTTGGAACTGCTAAGTTACAGCATTTTACAAAAGAGGTTATTGGCAAATGGAACCACAACAGATTTTCCATCAGTTGGGCCAGAGATCAATAGAAAGATGGTGGAGGTAGCAGAGCTCTGTTGTCCGATGCCACCGGTGTGGTACTCTGCTCTATCCAATGTGGATAAGAGTCAGCTGTGTGCGTGTTCCCTCTATGTGCTGCCCTGGCTGTGCAGATAGCTGGCACAGCAAACCCCGAGAGAATCCCCCGTGACCACAGACTCCGATAAGATACGAAGGCACCTGGCCAGGTTTATTGCCAAATGAAACACAGTCTCTAGCTCCCCGGATCAGATGTCTATAGTTCTGCGATGGACCGGCTCAGTCACTGGCGGGACGCTGTGCTGCCCCGTAGGCTGGACAAAGAAAAGTCCTCTTTTTGGCGGTTTATGACAGTTTACCCTGGTCCAGCTAGTGGTTTTTAGCTGATTGTTAACTTAATTGTCCATATATGGTAGATAGAGGTGTATTTAACCAGTCTCTTGTTTATAAAGCACGTCATTTTTCTTTTCTTGATGCTTGGGGGTTTCTTCACTGTATACTGATATCTTCTGGTGTCTTCAGGGTCTGATATTTTCTGGTGTCTTTGGTCTGTGGAGTGCAACTTAAACAACTTTTGTTAGTGAAAATAGTAAAGTTTTTGTTTCTTTTTCTTTTTTGTTTTTATTTTCAGTAACCCAGACTTAATATAATGTTTAACTTAGTTTGTTTACAATGTAATAGGGACTACATAATAGGGACCGAGTCTTTTATAGCACAAGCTATATTTTTGCAATTGTTGTATGGCATTCCTTTTCATTTGAGGTGCATTACTAATAATTGATATTAAATGCAATCCTTAACTGCTAAAATAAATGCTCACAATCTTCTGTGAGAAGGTGTTTTGCTTTTTCCCCTCCTGCTGAACATTGTGTTAGCAAGAGAGTCAATAACATAATTTTTACCAAGCTTTTTAGAGTTAATTTGCTTGTGATGCCACTTTCACTCTTGTTAACTGTTTAGAAGCCCAAACTTTAACAACCACTGCTTCACATTAACATAACAAAAGAAAAGCATATAAAATTAAACCAACTATAAAACTAAACCAAAATAAATTTTAAATACGGGTCCATGCAAAGACTTTGAGGGTATTAAACTTTCATGATACATTGTTGTGTTTGGGAGCCAAAGGAGGAAACCTGTTGAAAACGTGGAAACTTGTTGAAATTGTTTGGTTAGCTTTGTGCACAAATTGTTATTTTAAAACATTTTTGCTATCACATTCCTATAACTATATTTAAAAGTGCAAACAAGTTTATAAAAACCCAAACAACAAATTGACATTGTGTTACTATTATCTTTAACTTAATGTTGAGGTTTCCCCCTTACATTTTTTCTTTGAATAACAAATAAAACTTAAAAAAACAAAACAAAACTGTGATTAATAGAAGGGAATTCTTTTTGTTTGTGATTGCATTATTTGTTGAGGCACAAATATAGATTTGTGACTGAAACCTTTTTGAACTTTGCACAAAAAAATTGGTGTTAATAATACTATGATTGTATCCCAACCACGATCTTAAAATAGTGTGGTACTACATATACTTATATTTTTAAAAGGGTATAAAATTGACTTTTGTTGCAACAAAATACAAATAATTAAAAATAGTCACGTGGCACACACCACATACAACACAGGACAACACGCATGACATACAGGACAAAGTTACAATCAAAAACAAATGGCGCCAGAATTCTATTCATAACTATACAAAATAAGGCAAACAAAAATAGAAAATAAAAAGGGTTAAACATTTGAACAAACAAGTCATTACCTTATTTAAAACTTTTAACAAAAATTGATAAAAAATATATTAATATTTGCCAAATGTATCTGTATTAATTTGTTAACAAGGAATTTTGCATTACTTTATATTTAACATAATTTTAAAATTCTGCTATATAGAAATAAGGAAAGCCCATGTTTCAAATATTCGTGAATGGCTAAGATTAGAAGCAGAGTGTGCATTTCTGTTGCTTGGCAGCCATATCTTCAAGAAAGTTGGAAATAATTCCAGCTGTTGCATTCCTGAAGGGTTAAAATAATGAATGTACTGGATTTATTTAAAGTAAAGTTTTCACTTGTTTTCTTTTTGTTTTTTGTTTTGTTCAGTTTTCAATTGCTTTATCTTGTGGAGGTTTCTGTAAAAACGATAACTTTTAACTTTTAACACAGAGAAAGAGCTGAAGTGAGGAGAGGCAGGGAAAAGGGGTGGGGGCATGTAGAGCTACCTAGGAAAGTAGTGAGACTTGAGCCAAGAGAGATTAACTCTTAAGGTACAAGCAGCAGCAGCAGCAAGTTTAGCAAACTGATAAAGGATATAAAAGAAAATATACTGGTATGTAAAAATATTTGAGAAAGGAGGTTATAGTTTTAGCTGTGTGTGGTTCTGTGGGTCAAAGCAGTTGGGAAACCGCACCCTGGGTTTTTATCATGGTTCTGAGATGAGAGCCGAGGTAATTATCTGCTCTTGTAAAACCTGAATATGTTCCCCGTGTCTGTTGCTTTTGTCTGCCTGCCAAACAGATTGTGTTAATGCATCAGGTTTAGGTGTTAATCTGCTCAGTTTTCGTTTTTGACTTTGAAATTCCTTTTTACTCACTCCCCTGCTATTGAGTTGCAGCTCCTGTCTTGTAATGTGCTCTGTGAACTGCTCCATTTTTTCCTTCATTTGATTTAGCAATTCAGTGAAAGTATTGTGTGCAACTTTTTCCATCTGTGCACTTACTTGTCCCATTGTGACAGGCACCAGTCTAGGTCCCAGTTTAGATTTTACCAGAACCTGCCTTTTATCTTAACGTAGTGGTTGCACTGCAATGGGCCCCATTTCATCTCTTCATTTTACTAGGGCCACCTTTTGCCACTTTTGTCCCCATTCTACAGGCACAGGGGAGCTACCTGAAGCCTGCTGTGTACCCCCAATATTTATAACAGGGGACGGCACATGTATTTTTTGTAGGTTCTTTGCAGCTATTTCCAGTGTTTTATTCTGTTCCTGTGCTGGTTGTCTCTGGGCTGCTTGCCACCCTGCAAGGGGGGGTGGAAGCATTCCAGGGCTGTATCGCTTCTTTTGAATCTTTTAACTCTTTCTTTGGTACTGTTACTTGCCCCGCCAATTTTGTGGCTTGCTGATTTAACCATTTAGCAGCCATGGTTAGAGTTTGCAATATATTTTACATTTTAAGACTACAGTCTCTGCCCTAGTCTTACAAATTACATGCCATGTTTCTTCCCCATTATATTTTTTAAACTCCGTGGGGATTTGCAGGGAGGGGATAAGAGGGTTCCGTAGCTCGTGGTTTTCTGGCATGTTAGAGCGCGATTCCTACAGTGGACGGCTCGCTTACTCACCAGATCAGTGGTCATGGTCACCACTGTTGTCAGACGCCACCAGTGTGGTGCTCTGCTCTATCCAATGTTGGTAGCAGTTGGCCATGTGCGTGTTTCCTCTGTGTGCTGCTCCGGCTCTGCAGATAGCCGGCACAGCAGACCCCAAGAGATACCCCAATGGCCACAGACTCTGATTAGGTACAAAGGCACTCGGACAGGTTTATTGCCAAATGAAACAGTCTCTAGCTCCCCAGATCAATTGTCTACAGTTCTGTTAGTACATATGTGCTCCCTGACAATGGACACAGCTCAGTCAGTGGTGGGACTCTCCACTGTCCCTTAGGCTGGACGAAGAAAACTCCTCGGGGTAAATTCTTATAAATGATACAAACAAATTACACATCACTCCTGACGTATTGAGGTACAACCTCTCTACATATCAAGGTATATTCCCTCTGTGTATTGGGGTGCTGCCTTTCTCCTGGTACATATTGGTTTGAACAAACAAGTCTATCCATCATATTATGCTTTTGACCCCATCTTTTATGATGGATCAGCCTGTTCCTCATGATCTCTGTGGAACATGTTCATACTGGACTGTTCTGGTGCCATCCTGGTTCATGTTTATCCTATTAGTGTTTGATACTGTAGCGGGATGTTCGCTAGGCTATAGAGGGAGACCAGTAATAAAGTTCAAGGAGACCAATGAGGCTCAAAACAAAACGTGTTTATTCGGCCGAGGTGGCAGTCGCCCAAAAGCGTGAAGAAACTGCCACACCAACCACGCCTAACTTACAATTTTTATAGTCTTGGTTAACTACGCAGTTTGTATATGTGTTACATGATTGGCTATCCTATATTGCTAGGCAGATTTAGACTACTCACGTGGAGCAGGCACGTGGTAGGAACAGCGTGATTGGACAGAATTCGCGCCCTTTTTGCAGGGTCATTGCTTGTGCACAGAACGTGCAATAGCAGCATATTACTTTAATGAGGTAGTGATTGCATAAATGTGCAAAAACCAATTCTATCACTCATGATTATTCAAAAACTTTTTCCATAACCTTATTGAAATAAACATTAACATTAAACAATTTATAATAACTATCTATTATTTTCCTTAATGGAGATCTTATATTTTGATCTTTACATATCTGCATCAACATTTATCAACATTTGCTTTCTACAACCCTCTCATTCCCTCCTTTTTCTTGTTGCTAGTTACTACAAACTAGCAACACTCTAGACATTATTTTTACTAGTTGTTGGTAATTTTGGAACATTAACATATTCTTTTGGATCATAACAGATTACAGGATCTAAACTACTATCCAGACATACAGAATATATATAAAACATCATGATAAGACTGAACAGGAGAACTTATTATAAACAAAAATATCAGAGATAGTATACCTTGCACACATTAAACAAACCCGCCCCTGCCCCTTTCCCTGAGAAATATTACAGTAACCTTTGGGGCATTTAAAATATTAACAACAGGTGAATGAGATTCTTTAAGGAATACATTATAACAAATGTTCATACAGTAGAGCAGGTTTTCAGAGTGGTGCTTGGTCACCTGACTCACAAGAGGTAGGTTGAATATCTTGCTGGATAGGTGGCTGGGCTGGTTTGCGGAAGACGATTTGCAGAGGGTTGGAGCTTTTCACGGAGACCTGCCAGTCGGGTGGAGGCGATGTGTGATCAGACTTGACACGGGTATAATGAATCCATGGCTTAACACCGGCTAATTTAACAGCAGTGGGAGTGGTAAGGAGAACAGTATAGGGGCCCTTCCACTTAGGTCCCAAGGGGTTAGTTTTCCAATCTTTGAGCCATACAGAATCTCCTGGGGAAAAAGGGTGCAGAGCAGTGACAGGAAATGGGAACTTGAGCTCACTAACGTAGGTGGATAATTGATTCAACACATTGCTCAGGAGCTGAACTTCTCTGATAAGATCTTGTTTTCCCAGAAGGTAAGTATCCCCTTTCAAGTGGCGGACCCCTAGCGGTGGTCGGCCGAAGACCAGCTCATAGGGTGAGAGCTTTAAGGATCGTGTGGGAGTGCATCGAACTCTGAGCAATACCATGGGCAAGGCTACAGTCCATGATAGGCCGGTCTCCTGACAAATTTTACCTAGGGCATCTTTTAGAGTCCTATTCATTCTTTCGACCTTTCCTGACGCCTGTGGATGATATGCACAATGGAGTTTCCAGGTGATGCCTAGGAGTATTGACAAAGAGCGGATGACTCTGTGAACGAAAGCGGGACCATTGTCACTACCAATGTGTAATGGGAGTCCAAATCGGGGGATTACATCTCGAAGCAGGGCCTTAGTAACTTGCTCAGCCTTTTCATTAGTGGTGGGCCATGCCTCAACCCAGCCGGAATATGTGCAAACCGCTACAAGCAGGTACTTGAATTTCCCAGACTTTGGCATTTCGGTGAAGTCCACAACTAGTGATTCCATTGGACTATATCCTATATACTGGATTCCAGGTGGCCGAAGAGGCCCTACACGGGGATTATGCTTTGCACAAATTTGACAGCGTAGGGCAGCACGTCTGGTGAGTGAATGCAGACCATTTATGTATAGTTCACGGTCTAGGAGTTCAGTTAGGCTAGTACTACCTAAATGGGTCTGTTGATGTAATTCCTGGATCAATTCCCAAGCTACCGCTGCGGGCAGGAAGATTTTATTATTTGGCAAGACATATAAACCTGATTGCTTTACTCCTTTTTCCTGTTCAGCCCAAAGTCGTTCTTGTGCAGTGTAGTGGACTTCAGCAGGAATCATTTCAGCCACGTTGAGATGCTGGATATGAATAGCTGGGGATTGTTGACGCGCTGCATTTCTTGCTTCTTCATCTGCCTGTCGGTTTCCTTTTGCGACAGGATCCTCACCATGTTGGTGTCCTTTGCAGTGCATCACAGCAACTTGTTTGGGCATCCAAACAGCATCAAGAAGGGCCAGAATTTCATCTGCATGTTTTATTTTCTGTCCGTTTGAAGTTAGAAGTCCTCTTTCCCTGTATATGGCACCATGGGCATGAAGTGTTAGGAAGGCATATCTCGAGTCAGTGTAAACATTGACTTTTTGTCCTGTTGCTAGCTCAAGTGCTCGACGGAGGGCGACCAGTTCAGCCTTCTGGGCAGAGGTGCCAGGAGGAAGTGCCTTTGCTTCACAGACAGTGCCTTGATCATTGACTATGGCATACCCAGCCAGACGTTGACCCTGATCAATGAAACTACTACCATCGGTAAAAAGGACAGAGTCAGGTGTGGCTAAGGGTGTATCCAGTAAGTCAGGTCGGCTAGAATAAACTTCTTCCATGACCTGAAGGCAATCATGTTTCTCAGTAGGATTTTCTTCTACAGGCAGTAAAGTTGCAGGATTAAGGGTGGAACAGACAGAGATGATAACAGAAGGATTGTCTACTAGTATACTTTCGTACTTGAGGAGTTTTGTGTTTGTCATCCAATGATGGCCCCTATGTTCCATTAGGGTGACCACAGCATGTGGGCACTTTAAGGAGATTGGTTGTCCTAGGGTGAGTTTACTTGCCTCTTCAGCAAGAAGGGCAGCTGCAGCTACAGCACGTAGACAGGGTGGCCATCCTTGTATTACAGTGTCTAGTTGCTTAGAGAAGTATGCTACTGGTCGCGGCCAGCTACCGATGGTCTGGGTTAAGACACCAACTGCAATACCTTTTCTTTCTCCTACATACAGTGTGAAAGGTTTTTCCAAATCGGGGAGGCCTAGCGCAGGGGCTGTCATCAGGGCAGATTTGATATCTTCAAACCCCTTTTGTTGTGTTTCTGTCCAAATAAAGGGATCTGTGGCCCCGCCTTTCGTGGCCTCATGAAGGGGTTTAGCTAGTGTAGCATAGTTAGGGATCCAAAGACGGCAGAAGCCAGCAGCTCCTAGAAACTCGCGCACTTGGCGTCTGTTTGTAGGGGTAGGAATGGCACAAACTGCCTCTTTTCTCTCAATGTCCAGCATGCGGATTCCTTTTGTGAGTTTAAATCCTAGATATTTTACTTCCTTTTGTACTAGCTGAGCCTTTTTCTTGGACACCTTATAACCTTTGAGATAGAGATGTTTTAAGAGATTAGCAGTGGCCTCTATGCATTCAGTGTAGGTACGAGTAGCTACTAGGAGGTCATCAGCATATTGGAGGATGTTCCAACGGTTGCCTCCTTGTGTGAGAGGCACCAAGTCTTGAGCTAGGGCTTGTCCGAATAAGGAGGGTGAGTTACAGAATCCCTGTGGGAGGCGTGCCCATGTCATATGAGTCTTTTGACCAGTATCAGGATGTTCCCATTGAAAAGCAAAAATAGGTTGACTGATGGGTGCAAGCCGGAGACAGAAGAAGGCATCTTTAAGATCTAACACTGAGAACCATTTGGCACTAGCCGGTACCAGACTGAGGAGAGTGTAGGGATTTGGTACTACTGGGTGTAATGGGATCACTCTTTTATTCACAGCCCGCAAGTCATGTTCAGGTCGGAAACTTTTATCAGGCTTTTCCACAGGTAACAAGGGAGTATTCCAGGCTGACTGGCATTTGATGATGATACCAGCGTCTGATAATTTTTGTAAGTGTTCGTGTATGCCAATTACTGCTTTTCGAGGTAGAGGATATTGGGGAATGGAGACAGGAGTTGCCATGGGTTTTAGATCAATGACTATAGGAGGGATGTCAATTGCCAGTCCAGGTGGATTATCTTCTGCCCATACACCCGGGACATTAAAAGCTTGCCAATCTTGTCTGTTTTCCATGGAGGTAAAAAGTCGCCATTCTTCTTCTACAGGGAGTGCTAACATAAGACATTGAGTTGGGGATGGTTTTTCTCCTAATTGCATTTTCATGTTTCCATCATTATCAAAGGTAAGAGTGGCTCTGAGTTTTGATAACATATCTCTTCCAAGGAGGGGAATGGGACATTCAGGTATATAGAGAAGTTTATGGGTAACAACGTGGCTTCCTAATTTACATGCTCTCTCATGTAGGTAGGGACAGGGTTTTATTTGTCCTGTTGCTCCAACGATAGTGGTCTGTTGTTGGCTCTCGGGGGCCACTTTAGTATTGACCACAGACCTGGTAGCTCTTGTATCAATTAGAAAGTCTATGAACTGGCCTCCCACATTCATACAGACCATCGGCTCCCCGGGGCCAGTTGTAAATACTTCTGTCGGGATCCGAGGAACCGGTCTGGCCTAATCTTGGTTTCTTGTCCAGTCTTCTATCACAGCCATACCAAAGGTATCTCCATCAAGTGCTTGAGTAGTTGCTGCTTTTGGCCAAAAAGGTGCCCCATATTCCTTTCTATTTCCTCTATTATGTGGCCCTCCTCTGGGACCGCTCTCTCCTCTTCCTTTTTCACTTTCTAAGGTACTTTCACTTTCTTTGTTGGGGCACTCATTTTTCCAGTGGCCAACCTGGAAGCAATGGGCACACTGGGTGAATCCCAGTCGACCTCTGCCTCGTCCTCTTCCTCCGCATCGCTGGGCATTTCCTCTTCCTTTTCCATTGTAGTTGTCTTGGAAGACTGCAGCAACCAACTGGGCTCTCTTTTTCACCTTTTCTTCCGCTTTCCTTTCCTCTTCACCTTCTCGGGCGGCATACACTCGAGCAGCTACTTCAAGAATGCGCCCCATATTCATGTGGACCAATCCCTGATCCTTCTGAAGCTTGCGCCTGATGTCTGGTGCACATTGACTGATAAAACTGTTCTTCAAAGCTTGGGACCCCGGACTGTCTTCTGATTCATTGTCCATATCGTATGGGGACCATTTACGATATCCTTCTCTCAATCTTTCTAAGAATGCCCCAGGTGTTTCTTCTCTGTCTTGTAGCAAATCGTGAATTTTCCGGAGGTTTACAACTCTAGGTGGTCCCCTTTTGAGAGCCCGAACAAGTAACCGATGGTATAAATCAAGGGCAGTTTTGCTATCTGGTGTGTTAGGGTCCCATCCCGGATCTCTAATTGTGGGAAATGTACTGTCCATAAAATCTAAGAGGCCATTAGGGTCTCTTGTTCCATACTCTATACGGGCTTCTTCCCTCCCTCGGCTTAAAACTAGGGTTCGTTCTTCTGGGCTAAGCAACATTTGGAGAAGTTGGCTGATGTCCATCCAAGAAGGATAGTGAGTCCCAATAATTCCTTCGACTAGAGTGGCAATAGCTGTGGGATCGTTTGTCCATGGTGCCTTTGAAGCTTTCCAATTAAGAAGATCACTACTAGTGAAAGGAACATGTTGATACACTCCCTGGACCCGGTACTGTCCTGTGGGGTTGTCTGCTGGAGGGGGAATTAATTGATTAACTACCCGGAGAGGGAACTGACGAACCGGAGAGGTATCGCGGTCCCTACTCCGAAGGGCATAGGAATGTTCCCTTGTAGTGTTTCTTTTCTCATCCTGATTAGAATCATGATCCTCGGTTTTTCTCTCAGGGGTTAGGAGTTGTTGAAGTTTTGCCACACTTTCTTCAAGTTGCTGTAAGCCTGACCGACCGGAGTCAGTAGGTGAATTTGAGACGGACATGCCGGATACGCTTGGCGGCGGGGCTATTGGTGCTTGTAGTATAGGTATAGGCTCGAGCGGGGCGGCTGGGACTACGGGTAGCGGCATATAAGGGGGTGGGGCTTGTGGCTCATCGTCTGGGAGGCTTGTGTATATATGGGTTTCGATTCCTCCTTGGTTCCCCTGGGCCCTCTCTGTGGACGCGTACGAAGAACTAGGCATTTGGTGTATTTCTGTAACCAAGATGGATTCTCCTCTACTATATCAAACCATGCAGATATATAAGGGTACTGATCGGGGTGTTGGTGTCCCGCGAAATTGAGGACATCTCTAATAATATCCATGTCCAAAGTTCCTATGGCCGGCCACGAGGGCTGAATTGGAAATGCCGGCCAGTCTCTCTCACAAAACTTTCTTAATAATCCGGCCTTACGACTGCCGGTGGGAATGTGCTTTTTGAATTCTCCGAAATGCTCTAACATGCAAGTTAGAGGTGTTTTGCGGTCCTCCTTGGATCCACTTCCTCCCATTTCGCAGACTAGGTCTTGGGGCACCCTCACTAGCCTGACTTTACAGCTGTCTTTACTTTTCTTATTTACTTCTCCACCCAGATAGGACAGATAAAACAGACACAATAGGGAAGACGGGTTCCCAACCGACTATAGAGGATGGGGGAGTCGGTTGGTGGGAGGGTTGAGGTTAACTCTCAATCGCCACTAGCCTGAGTCACCGGACGTTCCAACGGCTGACAACAGGAACCGTAATGGCCATTCACTCAGTCACACACACAATCAGTCACTCCAACAAGAAGATCCCTCCCAGAGACCCTCTTATACTTGCCTCTTCGTAGACTGGCTGGAGTTTCCCTCCCTTTCCCCACGGTTGTTTTCAAAGTCTCTTCGTTGGTGCAAAAGGGCAATCTGGACGGCGAACCAGCCCACGAGCGGCCACCGGTCAAAACGGGGCCCCTCTCGATGCACCGCTCCTGTGCCGGCCCCCGAAACAGACTTACCCCTGCAAGTCCCCAACGGACTTATCCCTGAACCTGCTCCTGATCGTCCCTCGACATCCCGGACGAGCCCCCAGAAGATGTAGCGGGATGTTCGCTAGGCTATAGAGGGAGACCAGTAATAAAGTTCAAGGAGACCAATGAGGCTCAAAACAAAACGTGTTTATTCGGCCGAGGTGGCAGTCGCCCAAAAGCATGAAGAAACTGCCACACCAACCACACCTAACTTACAATTTTTATAGTCTTGGTTAACTACGCAGTTTGTATATGTGTTACATGATTGGCTATCCTATATTGCTAGGCAGATTTAGACTACTCACGTGGAGCAGGCACGTGGTAGGAACAGCGTGATTGGACAGAATTCGCGCCCTTTTTGCAGGGTCATTGCTTGTGCACAGAACGTGCAATAGCAGCATATTACTTTAATGAGGTAGTGATTGTATAAATGTGCAAAAACCAATTCTATCACTCATGATTATTCAAAAACTTTTTCCATAACCTTATTGAAATAAACATTAACATTAAACAATTTATAATAACTATCTATTATTTTCCTTAATGGAGATCTTATATTTTGATCTTTACATATCTGCATCAACATTTATCAACATTTGCTTTCTACAACCCTCTCAATACCATTTAGATATGGGTTTACATTCAATTAACAGCCTTCTTCTTGCCAATTTTTATGAGCAGGGCCTGCCTCTGGTTCTCAGCTTAACTTTTTTTCATGTTAGCAAAGTCTTGACCATTACTTTAGTTCAGACCTCAGGTCTCATACCGGGCCTCTGAGACCAAGGGGTTATGTTTTAGGGCAACGGTTCTCAAAGTGGGGGTTGCGGGGCGATTCCCGGTGGGTCGCGAGCTCCCTGTGCTGCAGAAGTTCTCCCAGCTGAATGCTTTTGCATTCAGCGGCATTCGGTGGACATGCTGTGCGCTTCACACTGTCCTCGAAAAAGCCGCCGAAGTGAAAGTTTCCGGTTTCGGCGGCGTTTCGGCGGACATTGTGAAGCGCACAGCATGTCCGCTGAAATGCTGCCAAAACCGGAAGAGTTCTATTCGGCGGCATTTCGGCGGACACACAGGGGTCACGGCAAGCCGCAGGGAACAGAGAAAGGGTTACCAACCCAAGAAGTTTGAGAAACGCCGTTTTAGGGTCTCATCTTACTACAGGCTCATTCAGGGGAAGTCTGGTCCTGTGATTAGGGGACTAGCCAGAGATCTGGGTTCAAGTCTTTCTCTGCCACAGATGTTTTGGGTCACCTTGGGCAAGTCACTTTCTCTTGGCCTCCGTTCCCCATCTGTAAAAGCAGGTAGCAGCAGGTTCCTGCCTCAAAGTTCTGGGGCTGTGAGGATAAATGAATCAGAGCTTGTGCATTAGAGATCTATACTTGCCCCTGGACACTTCCACTGCTTGCAACCGACGAAGTGGGTATTAGCCCACAAAAGCTTATGCTTCAATACTTTAGTTAGTCTTTAAGGTGCCACAGGACTCTTTGTTACTAGAGATTGTGAGGTGTTCAGATGCGATGGTAATGCGATGGGGTGGGATATAAGGACTTTAGCTAAACCAGTGGTTTCCAACCTGTGGTTTGCAGACTCTGACTGTGTCTTAGGGGTGCGTGAAAGGTTATTGTTACCACAGAACAGTGGTTTTCAACCTGGGGGTCCGCAGACTAGGTCTGTGATTTCCAAAGGGGTCCCGCATCTCCATTCGATTTTTTTTTTTTTTTTTAGCAAAATTCAAATGCGAATGAAAAGAAGTTGAATTCTCCCCACCTTTCACAGGGATATACAGGTATATCTGTCCCTTCGCCCCTCCCCTCTGCTGGGGCCATTTTCAGCTGGGGCTATGGGACAACACACGGCAAAGGCCATAATAGTGCTTTAGATTGGGGTCCACCCAGTGCCTAGTCTGAGGTTAAAGGACTCTCTTCAGCTGTCTTCTCTCTGAGTACATACTCTCAGGTGTCTGGCCATGTGCCTTTACCTTTCCTGTGGTGGAATCCACAATTCTCCCATTCTTAGACTGAGCCCTAGGCGAGAAGACCCCCTGTACAAACTATCTGACGGGGTTTGCACCCCTGTGGTTCTCCACTCCCTGCTCTGTCTCTGCTCTGCTTCCTCTGTTCCCTTACTTTGAGCCGTCTACTTGTTCTGCACGAGCTGCTCTGATTGTTTTGATCCTTTCTCTGGACAGTTCAGCTGCCCTTGCTATCTGGAGACGTTTCTCTAGGGTTAGACTGTTGAGAAAAACAGCTCTCCGCTGTCAGCTGGAATCACATGCCTCACAAATGAGCTGGTTTTTAATTAGGGAATCTTTATTTGCTCCAAAGTTACATGTGATGCCAGAGTTCTCAGCTCTGTAAGATGAGTATCCACTCCCTTTTCTGCTTCTTGGATTTAGAGAGAAAAACCCGTCTTATTTCTCTACGGTCTCATTTTGTCTGGAGTCACAGTATTGATCAAACTCCTTTATCTGCTGTTCCAATGTTTGGGACATTAATCCTGGCAACTGTCTCACTCACTTCTTTCCCCTCCTCCCCCCACCAGGGAGATAGTAAAAAAAGCTTTGCCTTCATTTTGACACCCCCAAAGCCAGATCTGGATACAGAAACAGATATTGGTTCCATCTCGGGCAAGGTTTTTTTACACCTGGAAATCCAGCACTCCTACTTGTCTGAGTCACTCCATGCTGATTTTTTGCAGTTTCCAGGTGCTGCTTTGCTTGCCTGTTAATCACACTGTATGCTCCTTGCTGTGGGTCTCACTAGGCTGGCCACTGCTACCATGTTTCATGTACCAAGTGCTGAGTAATAACACGAGAGGACTCCATACTTCTAAAACGAAAATGGCTCTTTACAAAGGACTTGTCTACACCGGCACTTTACAGCGCTGCAACTTTCTCGCTCAGGGGGGTGAAAAAACCACCCCCTTGAGCGTAGCAAGTTTCAGCACTGTAAAGCGCCAGTGTAGACAGTGCACCAGTGCTGGGAGCTATTTCCCTTGTGGAGGTCGTTTTTGCTATGACTACATAGCCATGTGCATTGCCAGTAATGGGCCAGATTGTACCAAACATTTTTGAGAAGTGGCCATGAAGGAATTGCATTTCCCCCTTGAAACCTCTTCTCCCCACTGCTCCTTCTTTCAACCTATTCAGTTTATTTCTCAAGTACAAAGTCTAAACATACCCAGCCAAGCGGAAATCTATTTGTTTGATTAGTGGTTCCACCTCCCTCCTTTTGAGAAAGGGTGTTTGTTTCAATGAGAACAAATTACTCAGTTCCCCATCCCTCTTCTTGGGATAGCAACCTTGTTACAAAGTAATAAGCCCATTTTTGTAGGAATCCTTGTTACGGGTATCATTGACTAATCCATCACTGGGCTGGCTGGACCTTTGGTCTGACCCACTATGGCCATTCTTATGTTCTTATATCTTATCCATCTTGAGTATTTCACAGCTACAATTACCACAGGGTCTGAGAATGCTTCACAGTCTTAATGTATTTCTCCTCACAATCCCCCCATGAGGCAGTACAGTGCTGTGATTCCCCACATCACAGATGGGGGAACTGAGTCACAGAGAGATTGTGACTTGACCAAGGTTACACAACATCTGTGGCAGACCAGGGAACGAAACCCCTTGAATCACAGCCATAACCATTGGACCATACTTCCTCTCTGTTGGGCTCTCTAGTTTCTCAAACTGCTTTTGGCACCAGCCACAGTCTGATATATTACAGGAAGGTGATTCCGCCTCACCTTAATGCACCGGACCAACTGCGCAGGGTACAGAGAGGTGGCAGGAAACCTTCGTGCTGTCAGCTCCAGAACTCTATCTTAGCTGGAGGTCACTTCAGATTTTCTTTTCCATTCAGAGCTCTAGGGCTTACTGAGTCTTGCAAATACGATATGAGAGCAAAAGGAGACAAGGTGAATTTGGGGCTGCACGTGCAGAGACATCAGTGACACCAGGCAAAGAGGGAATAGTCCCTCTGGAGCAGGAAGTAAAATGTTTCTCTGTGTCCAATACTTAGAAAATGTTATGGCCCTGAAAGCATTTGCACTGACCTGCCAGGATACATCTGGCCTGGATGTACAGTCACTTAGTGCGTATGACCAGGACTTCTTGTCCCTGGTGTCGGATGCGCTGTATCCGACGGTGCTAAAGGAGTTGCCGGATGTGATTGCAGAGCCATTGGCCATTATCTTTGAAAACTCATGGCGATTGGGGGAAGTCCCGGATGACTGGAAAACAGCTAATGTAGTGCCCATCTTTTAAAAAGGGGAAGAAGGAGGATCCGGGGAACTACAGGCCAGTCAGCCTCACCTCAGTCCTTGGAAAAATCATGGAGCAGGTCCCCAAGGAATCAATTCTGAAGCACTTTGAGGAGAAGAAAGTGATCAGGAACAGTCAACATGGATTCACCAAGGGCAAATCATGCCTGACTAGCCTGATTGCCTTTTATGAAGAGATAACTAGCTCTGTTGATAAGGGGACGTGTTATTCCTTGACTTTAGCAAAGCTTTTGATACGGTTTCCCACGGTATTCTTGCCAGCAAGTTAAAGAAGTATGGGCTGCATGAATGGATTAGAGGATAACTACCTTAGGTCAGTCGATAAGGGGGGTGTTTGCAAGGCTGAAGCTCCTGGGGTCTTTCCATGCCAATCACGATGCTGTCTGTATATCCAAGGCCATGCATTCATTACATTTTTCATATGCATAATGTAACGAGCCCTAAAATCACATCATTCTAATCACAGTTTCCCCCCTTCGGATGTGATTTGAGCCACTGGAAGTGGCAGAGTTAGAGATTAAAGGCCTGGTTTTCAGGAAACCGGTATGTTCATGTGTGCAACTGAAGCCTGAGTTCATTTCCATATAGCAGTTCATGGGGGCATCTCCAGAAGTGGACATGCAAAGCAGGCACAGCTGCAATACTACAGGTGCAGACCTCATGGATGAACAAATCATCGGAAAGATGACACACTAAGCTTCCAGTCCAGTTACCCCTTTCATTTCCAGCCATGACAAGTCACAGAGACAAGTATCAGGGGGTAGCCAAGTTAGAAAGGACACAAATCAGACATCAGGAATGGTAACTTACAAAAGCCAATAAGTGAACACCTCAATCTTCCTGGACATTCTATAACAGATTTTAAAATAGCCATCCTGCAACAAAAATAACTTCAAAAACAGACTTCAAAGAGAAACTGCAGAACTAAAATTCATTTGCAAATTTAACACCATTTATTTGGGCTTGAATAGGGACTGGGAGTGGCTGGCTCACTACAAAAGCAGCTTTGCCTCTCCTGGCATTGACACCTCTTCATCAATTATTGGGAATGGACCACATCTGCCCTGATTGAATTGACCTTGCGAGGTAATTCCCTTCTCTTCATGGGTTAGTACAGGGGTCTCCAAACTTTTCAGCCCGAGGGCCGCATTAGCTATCAAATAGCAGTTCGGGGGCCGACAACACACTCAAGGTCCAAATAAAAAAGAATCAAAACATGGATGTTGTTTTTAATTATTTATTTAATATTATTTTATTCAGTTATTATTTAATAACACATTGATACACTACACATGAACACCTGTTCTCTACACATGAACACTACACATGAACACCTGTTCACTACACATGAACACTACACATGAACCCCCCAACTGACCCATCCAGCCAGGTCCCTCCCCCCAAAACCTCCTTTCCTCCAACCCCCAACTGACCCACCCAGCCAGGTCTCTCCCCCCAAAACCTCCTTTCCTCCAACCCCCCCCCCCCCAAATGACCCACCCAGCCCAGTCTCTCACCCCAAAACCTCCTTTCCTCCAACCCCCCCCCCAACTGACCCACCCAGCCCGGTCTCTCACCCCAAAACCTCCTTTCCTCCAGCCCCCCCCCCAAATGACCCACCCAGCCAGGTCTCTCCCCCCCAAAACCTCCTTTCCTCCAACCCACCCCCCAAATGACCCACCCAGCCCGGTCTCTCACCCCAAAACCTCCTTTCCTCCAACCCCCCCCCCCAAATGACCCACCAAGCCAGGTCTCTCATCCCAAAACCTCCTTCCCTCCCACCCACCCCCCAACTGACCCACCCAGCCCGGTCTCTCTCCCCCCCCCCCCAACTGACCCGCTCAACCCGGTCTCTCCCCACAGACCGGTTCGCCGCCTTGTTTCGCCCCCTGCAACTGCGTGGCGGTGCGGCGCGTCCCGGCCCCAGCTGAGCCGTCCTGGCCCCGCGGCGGCAGCCGAGCACGCGGGGGGTCCCGGCCCCGCGGCGGCAGCCGAGCACGCGGGGGGTCCCGGCCCCGTGGCGGCAGCCGAGCACGCGGCGGGTCCTGGCCCCGCGGCGGCAGCCGAGCACGCGGCGGGTCCCGGCCCCGCGGCGGCAGCCGAGCACGCGGCGGGTCCCGGCCCCGCGGCGGCAGCCGAGCACGCGGCGGGTCCCGGCCCCGCGGCTGGCGGCCCACGCGGGCTTCCAGGCCCCAGCGCGGAGCCGTCCCTGCGGAAAGCTCAAAAGAGCCAAACATTCTCTAAAGAGCCCAAAAGATCTCCACGGGCCGGATGAGAGGGCCTCGCGGGCCGCATCCGGCCCGCGGGCCGTAGTTTGGAGACCCCTGGGTTAGTATAACAATGCCTGCTTCTGTAATTTTCACCCCATGCATCTGAAGAAGTGGGTTTTGCCCATGAAAGCTTATGCCCAAATAAATCTGTTAGTCTTTAAGGTGCCACCGGATTCCTTGTTGAATTCATGGAGAGATACTGGCCCATAAAACTTTCCCTGGCTTCTCATCTGGCACTGCTCCAGGACAGAATATAGCAAGTCCTAGACCTACCTTATAGCGTTAAACTGCTTCAAACAGAAAGTTCCACGGGAGGCCCAGAAAAACAAGTTTAACATAAAGCTTGGATATTGTTAGGCCTTTCCAGAAAGCTGACTGTTCCTATTCCTCTCCTACCCCGCAAGGAACTTCGTCACCCTGCCTCCATCTTACTCACACATGCAGCACTGTTTAATCTGGAAAGTACTTGTATACAGAATAATTCTGCTGTCAGGTCAGTTCATTCTGTTGTAAGAAGCTGGCTTGTTGGACTCTTTTTAAAGGCCCTTTCCCATAGCACTTCCTGCGCTATTTCCCCAGCCCTATAGATGGGGAGGCATACTTCAAATCTGACCTCTCCCAAACCAATCAACAGAGCTGGCATTATATAGTCCTGTGATCATCTGAACACAGTCACATGTTCCATAATCTGCCCCACCCATCAGTCCCTTTAAACTACATTTCCCAGAATACCCTTGTCCTGAGTCCGAGGACCTAGCTGTGACTTCTTTTAAAGGGCCAGTGTACACCCAGCTACACTTTTTAACCCACCATAAGAAAGGGCACAAACCTAGTTTTTTAACATTCCTTTGCAGGTCTCATTCTCAGCTGCTATAAAAGATCAAGTGCACTGAACTCTCGTGGAAAGCAGAAAACCTAGGGCTAAATCTCAGTCTCCATTGACTTCACTGGAGTTACAGCGCTGATGACAACAGTCTATGAAGTCAATGGAGTTACAAAAAGGATGAAGTTGGCCCATTATGTATTTATTACAGGCACATCACAGGCCAGAACGTAATAGAGGTTCACTAAACTTACAGTATCAGATAGCCTAAGTTGGGGGGAGAGGTAGATACGTTGGAGGGTAGGGATAGGGTCCAGAATGGCCTAGACAAATTGGAGGATTGAGCCAAAAGAAATCTGATGAGGTTCAACAAGGATAAGTGCAGAGTCCTGCACTTAGGACAGAAGAATCCCATGCACTGCTACAGGCTGGGGACCGAATGGCTAGGCAGCAGTTCTGCAGAAAAGGACCTGGGGATTACAGTGGATGAGAAGCTGGATATGAATCAGCAGTGTGTCCTTGTTGCCAAGAAAGCTAATGGCATTTTGGGCTGTATTAGTAGGAACATGGCCAGAAGATTGAGGGAAGTGATTATTCTCCTCTATTTGGCACTGGTGAGGCCGCATCTGGAGTATTGTGGCCAGTTTTGGGGCCCCCACTAGAGAAAGGATGTGGACAAATTGGAGAGAGTCCAGCAGAGGGCAATGAAAATGATTAGGGACTAGGGCACATGGTTTACGAGGAGAGGCTGAGGGAACTGGGATTATTTAGTTTGCAGAAGAGAGGAATGAGGGGGGATTTGATAGCTGCTTTCAACTTCCGGAAAGGGGGCTCCAAAGAGGATGGAGCTAGGCTGTTCTCAGTGGTAGCAGATGATAGAACAAGGAGCAATGGTCTCAAGTTGCAGTGGAGGAGATTGGATATTTGGAAACACTATTTCACTAGGAGGGTGATGAAGCACTGGAATGGGTTACCTAGGGAGGTGGTGAAATCTCCTTCCTTAGAGGTTTTTAAGGCCTGGTTTGACAAAGCCCTGGCTGGGATGATTTAGTTGGTGCTGGTCCTGCTTTGAGCAGGGGATTGGACTAGATAATCTCCTGAGGTCTCTTCCAATCCTAATGTTCTATGATTCTGTGATTATGTACTACCTTTCAGCCAAGGCTCTCAAAGCATTTTTCATTCATTGTACCTTGCAACACCCCTGTATAAGAAACAGTTATTTTAAAGCCCATTTTATAGATGGGAATACTGAGGTTCTCAGGGGTTAAGTGAATTGCCTCAGGTAACACAGAGAATGAGTGGCAGGGCTGAGGATGGAACATAGGTATCCTTACTCCTGTGACTGTTGGATTCAGCACCCCAGAAGGGGCGTTGTGCTGGACTCAGCAAGGGCATTCCTATTCCACTTGCTTGTGCAGTTGAAATTAGCTTTCTATACACAGCTGCTATTTCTCTTGTTTTCCTCTTAGTGTTCACTGTCATTTGGAAACCCAACAATAGCCACTATACATAAGGTCAGGAGTCCTAGTCTCCCCCCCCCCCCCCCCCCACGTCGCTGAGTCTCAGTCTCTCCTCCCCTGCCCACCACCGGATCCCAGGTTTCTTACCCAGCCGGTCCCAGTAGCCCTCCCAGATCCTTGGCTGATCTATCTTCTTCCTACTCCCCCATCTAGCTCCCAGTCTCAGTCTCTTTCCCCAGGCTCCTCATACAATCTCAGTCTCTGACTCTTTATCCCTCCTTGTCCCAGTCTTTTTGCCCAGCCATTCCCAGTTCTCCCCCCCAGCACCTTTGTCAGATCTGTCTCTCCTCCCCTCTACACCTATTCTCCACGGGCTCCTCCTCCCAGCCTCCTGGCTCAGCCAGTCCCAGTGTTCCCCTGGCCCCATCTCCTCGTCTGATTTCAATGTCCTCCCCACCACACACTGATGAACATTGTTTCTGGAAGAAGCCATTCCATGCAGTCTTTTCCCCCTCAATGCTGATTACTGGCTTGCATGGCTGAAGAGGTAACCAGATGTCCAGGTGCTAGCCCGGGGCTGGCTACACATGTGGGAAGGAAACAATTCTTTTAATTATGAGCGACATGTTTGGTTTCTTTTGTGTGGTATCTCCAGGGAATTGGCTCTGCTTGATTTCCGAGCCACATTTGCAATTCAAAGGGAGAGGGTGCCTGGAATTCCCCCCCCCCCCCCCCAGCTTTCCCTACATGTCTCTTCAGCCAGTCATTAACTGCAGCCGGTTACACAAAACTATCCATGGGCCTCTACCACCCCAGGAAATATCTCCCAGGCCACAAGAGAGAATTAAATCCAATCACTTCAGGGTGGAAATGCTTGCCTACTGCTGCCATCTACTGGACGTTAGAGAGATGGCAAAGATGGAACCTCCACAGCTCCAACTCACAATCCTTGATTGTCGCACCCTCAATGCAAGGTGAAACTGCCTTCTGGATGGATGCTGCTCAAGAGTCCTAGGTTCTGGGATTTTCTCTGTATTTGCTGACTTTGTTTGCAGGACACACCAATTCAAAGCAGCAGCGGATCCTGCTGGAACAACAGATGCAACCCCAGAGACACATCTCTACTGCTACAATGATCAGTATCGCCACCCCTTGCCTTTTAAGAGCCAGAGGTCCTACACGGGCCCATCACAACATGAGGAGAACCTCATCCCGGGCACTAAATGTGGGTGAAACCAGTGAATTGGTAAGCTCTCAAATGAATTCACCCAGTAATAGGATCAAAAACAACCACACATCATCCATGGATGAACACTTTTCGCAAGGCGATCACTCCATCCCTGACCTCTCAGTTCTCATCCTCCAAGGAAACCTGCACAATGCCTTCGACAGAGGAGCCCGGGAATTTCAATTCAGAACTCTGCTGGACACTAAAAGCCACGGACTCAACATGGACACTGGTTTTACGGCTCATTACAGCAATTTGTAACTCACCCCGCTGCCTGCAAACCCTCCATTGCTTCATTTTAAATGGTCTCCTACAGCATGTGTGAATCCCTGATGCTTCACTGTCTGTCCCCATTGTATTTAGACACTGCTTCCCTTCCCCCGACCTGCAGAAAATGGACAATTTGGAGAGAATCCAGCAGAGGGCAACAAAAATGATTAGGGAACTGGGATGATTTAGTTTTAGTTGGTGTGGGCCCTGCTTTGAGCAGGGGATTGGACTAGATACCTCCTGAGATCTCTTCCAACCCTGATCTTCTATGAAAATGCTCTGTGAAGCTCCAAATGTGCCAGCTCCGTGGGTGATCTGGGGCTGGAACACCCATGGGGAAAAATTGGTGGGTGCAGAGCTCTCCTGTTGACTCCTGTATTCCCCCGCTGCGAGAGGCGCAAGCAGAGTCAATGGGGGAGCGGCAGCAGTCGACTCAGTGCCGTGAAGATGCCGCGGTGAGTAGGCCTCTGTACGTCGACTTCAGCTACGTTATTCACATAGCTGAAGTTGCGTAACTTAGATTGATTCCCCCTCCCTAGTGTAGACCAGGCCTATGTGTCCACATCACAAGTGGCCATTTGCACCTGGCTGAGAGTCTGGGCAGAGAGGCCAAGCATGGCATGGTCCAGGGAGCCTGAGTTCCCATTCCCCTCTGGGTAGAGCAGCAATCACTGTAAGACAGCAGTGGAGCGCATTAGGCGGGAGGTAGTGGAAATGGGCACTGCCACTGCCCAGGTTATCCCCATCTGGGACAGACCCAGGTATGAATCTCTAGTGCTTTTGATCAGGCACATGCTTCCAGCACTGAGTTTTCTGAGAGGAACAAGAGATCTCACAGCTCCGTCAAAGGCAGGAAGAGGCACAGCTCCTTGAGAGACAACTCTGCTACTTGGTAGCTGCCTGGGGACACTGCGGGGAATGGTTAGTTAAGGCTCATAGATTGCTTTGAAATCACAGTGCGCTCCAGAAGTGCTCCATATTGTTCTGAGCAGAGACGCTGGTGTCCTTGTTCTCCATCCTTAGAGATCATAGAGAGTCCTTGAGAATGGCACCGCGCCATCTGTATCCACCCTCTGATTTATCTCTTCCTCATGTGAAGCGCATGATCTTTGTAGCCTGGCAGCATCCCTTGTGATAACCTTGGCATTCTCCCCATCCAGAGCGATCGCAGATACCTATTTTATCACGTCAGCTATTCACACAGGAAAGAGACTGGTGGGGAAACATGCTCCCAATTCCCTGCAATAATAAATCCCGTAACATGAAGTTACGTGCCAGCCATAGCTACCCAATATACCAGACTGCTGTGGAAAAGTATATATGCTTTTGGCCATGCTTTGTAATAAGGTTCCATCTAGCACTAGTTGATAAATGGCTAATAAATGATTAAGAGCTGTTTTAATAAATGGTAAATTAATTGTTATAGAGTCCAACAGACCAATAGTTTTCTTATAGCCATCTATACCATCTTGTAGTGGAGTGTTTCCATCTCTCCCGTCTGTGCTCTGAATCTAATCTGGTTATGAAGAAGCCTGAAAGATCCAGCCCAGCCTGTGATCCCAGAAGGAAGGGTTTGTTGCTTTGGACACCTCCCGACTGGGAGGCAGACTACGACCCACCAAACTTATTTCACTTGCGCCAAGTAGCCATCTGAGCAACCGCTCTGTTTGGTCACTGCCAGCCAGGGTGGGATTTGAACCTGCAGCCTCTTTAACTGGTTAATATCTGCAAGGCCCTTTGGGATTCTGAATGGAAAGGTGCATGCGTAGTTGGCACTGCTACTGCCAAGCCTGCTGGTTTGAAAGGTACTGAGTCTGTGCTCATCACCCCAACCCCCATCACCTTTGTTCAGAGCACCTGGAGCTCTCGCCCCTTTGGCGTGGATGAGACCAGCCGGAGCTTCTGCATCGCTCCTTCTCCCCTCCTGCCTCTGCTGCCCTGGAACTGGATGATGGATTCCGGCAGCTGCTGCAGAAATCTGCCGGCCAACCGAGATGTCCCACCCGTGACACCAGAGGGAGAGCGCTGGCGTCCGGCTCCCTGCTGACAGATGGGCACAGCTGCTGCGGGGAGATGGTCAGGGCTGTCACATGCCCTGGTTGGCGCTGACAGGGTGGAAGAAGGATGGGCCCATTTTCTGTCCCCGGCAGAGCTCTCCAGCAGCTGCCCAGCTCCCCTTCGCTGCAGGAACAGAAGGTTTCAAGGACACAGAAATAGGACAAATTACAAACTCCCGGGCTGAGGCTGCTCTTGAGGAACAACGGCCCCTCAGGAGGATTGAGGGTGGAGGATGGTGCTAGGTAGACCCGCAGTACAGACGTAAGGTGCCACATTTCCAGCTTGGGACCTGCCCCGGGCTCCCTCATGCACCTTGAGTTTGATTCTGATTCCCTGCGCACGGGTGCAGATCAGGAGAACCAGTGACTCTGTTCACATCAATGAAGCTGCACCTGGTGAATCAGGCACATTGTCTCTTTCCTCCCCTCCCTGCTCCTTCCTATCTTCCTCCTCTTCCAAGAGATCCTGCTGCTGGTTCGAGGACCTCTCCCACCACAGCTCCCACCACCACCTTATAACTAAATTGTGCTACTGAGAACTGCAGGGGGCAGTGTGGAGCCACAGGCAGCAGGTGCATCTGTGACTGTGCCCCTGGGAATATGGGCCCCCCCGCCCCAAAGGAGCCTGTGCCTTGCCCCCCCCCCCACCAGGAGGGAGGCCACCGTAAGGCTGGGGCGTGAGAAGAGATGATTGAAAAGTGGAAGGGAAAAAATATAATTGGAAATTGTGAAACATTTGTTTGTTCTGCGGGTTTTGAAAGGGGAACAAGTTTTCACTCAAAGTCTTATTGAAAACTAGTTTTGAAATTCTTCATCCCCCCCTCCCGTGCTTTTTCTTTCCGCCTCCCATTTCTCACCCTTTTCCCACTTTGCCAATGAAAATGAGGGGAAAGTGCATTAAAAAAAACAAACTGAAGAAAAAAAAAGTTTTCCTGTTTGATTGGGTGCGGGTGAGGGTGGGATCGGGGGGGGGGGGGGAAATAAACTTTTTTGGGGAAAAAAATCCAAAACATTTTCTCAAATTTCCAGTTTTGGAAGAAATGTTGTTTTTCAACAACAAAACCAAACGTTTTCATTAGAAAACTTTCAGCCAACACTAGTCTTAAGGGCGTTGTAAGGGGGGAGGTGTTGATGGGTTTTGTTTTTCCTATTGGCCAGGCCCAAGCATGCTGTGTCCCCCCTCCTTGCTCTGATTGGTGCTAAAACTCCTGAGTCTGGGGGTTTATTTCCTGCTCCCCATTTTCTCTTGTTTATTATTTTCAACGTATAGAAAATGCCTAGATTGTAAACTCTTTGGGGCAGCGCCTCTTTTGTTCCTTGTATTTGGGCAGCACCCAGCACAGTATGGTGCTGGATTATGACTGGAGCTCTCGGGTGCTACTGGAACACAACTCACTCACTCTCCATTTCCAGCTACCTCCAGGGCCACTTCTGTTAGACAGAAGAAATTATTTTTTTTCTCAGTGCTGATCTTTTTTCCATTTCAGGCCTCGTGGTGGCAATGCCAAGGCTGTCCTAAATCAGCCAAAATGTCTTTTCTTTTCTGAGATGCTATTAAAACCACAGCAGATCATTTAGGTCACATGAAAGTGGTTCTGATGGATATTGAAATGAGTGACTGATGGCATTTAAAATGGACCTTCAAGCCGCTTAGTATTACTCTGAGATTCTGATGTCCTTCAGAGCGATGGAAAAACACTTTGTGGCATAGCTAAGATGGTCAAGCTGTATTGCCTTTTCCCACCATCCCCCACAAGATGTTTCTGAGGACTCGCTTCTTAACCAGACCTCTGCACGTTGTGCTGGTAAGTCTCTTTGGGAGGTCTCTTTGTTTTGTTCCTTTATTGATACATTTGACAAAACATTTAAAAAGCAATAGATTTGATTTCTAAAACTCATTCGTTTTTACACAGATCAGTGAAAGTTAACACTCAGGCCCAGAACCTCAAAGGTGTTTCGCTTCCTAAACCCCGCTGATTTCACGGATCCTCTCACCTGATTGAGAAAATTCCACCAGGGCAAAGTACAGGTGTGGTTTGGTGGCCAGAGCAGTGGACTGGGATTTAGGAAACCTGGAGTCTATTCCTAGCTGCCCTGCACTGCAGTGACCAGCCGGGTGTCCTTTGCTAAGTCCCTTCCCTTCTCTGTGCCTCATTGAGGATGTCTACACTGCAATTCATCTCCCACGGCTGGCCTGTGCCAGTTGACTTGGGCTTGCAGGGCTCAAACTAAGAGGCTCGCTGGTGTAGACATCTGGGTTTGGGTATCAGGTTTAGTCTTGAGAAAGAACAGTGAGAGGAGACCTCGCAGGCTCCAATATGTTGAGGGCTGTTCTAAAGAGATCAATGGTTCTCTGTGTCCGCTGAAGGCAGGACAAGAAGCAAAGGGCTTAATCTGCAGCAAGGGAGAGTTAGGTTAGATATTAGGAAATCTTTCTAACTCTAAGGGTAGCTAAACTCGGGAACAGGCTTCCAAGGGAGGCTGTGGAATCTCCGTCACTGGAGATTTTTAAGAGCTGGTTGGACAAACCCCTGTCAGGGAAGATCTAAACCAGGGTTTTTCAACCTGTGGATCGGGACCCAAAATTGGTTCAAAGGGTGGCACGGGAGCTCCCTTTGAGGCATCGCCTACCTGCTCCAGGCACTGCGACCTCTGGGGTCCCAGTGCCACTCAGGTTTAGCCCAGGTGTCATGACGACGGGAGTCTGGGTAGGCCAAATTTGAGTGAGTGGCCCTGCGTCCCCCTGAGCCAGGTTACAGCTCCACTCACAAAATGTGGTCCAGTCGGGGGGCGGGGGGGGGGGGGGGGGGAAACCTGAGCGGTGCTGCAAGCCCGGAGGTGGCAACGTCTGGAGCGGAGAGCCAAACCCAGCCAGCTCCACAGCACAGAAGCTGCAGGAGCCGCCACTGCGGGGTGAGTGCTGGGCAGGATGCAACCCCTGTGGGAAGCAGGATCCGACCAAAACCATCCCAGGGCCTCCCCCGCCAGACTAGTTACTGGGCTGCGAAAGGCCATAAACATTGACAAATGGGTCCTGAGCCCAAAAAGATCGAGAACCACTGGGCTAGGTTTACTTGGTCCAGTCTCAGTGCAGGGGGCTGGACTAGATGACCTCTCAAGGGTCCTTCCAGCCCGACATTCCTATGATGGACACGTTCCTTCTAATACGGCAATCCCAGTTAAAACCCCAAGTACGCTTTACCCGGTAATCTCCCCTCCCACACTCCACTCCTTCGAGGTTTCTGTCAAACCCTCTTTCCACTGACAGTGGGACGCACACTCCCCTCAACCCCAAGGAGACTGCACCTCTTCTCACTTACCCTGATGTAAACCGGGAGCCACTCCCCTTCCACTAGTGGAGCTGTGCTAGTGTGAACAAGGGGAGACCTGCCTCCAGTGCTGACGGAGGAGGAGATACCCTCCGGCAATGTTCCGGCACCACCTGCGATTCAGCCAATCAGAAAATTGAATCTGCCCTCGGTGAACCCTCAGTCTGATCGACCTGACCGGTTTGTGTCCTACAGCCAACCTGCTGAAGTGCTTTGTTGAATCAGGGCCTACCCGGTGAGGCTATAAATAGCTCTCCTGCTGGAGCTTGCTCCTTCCTATTTTGGCAGCTGAGTGGCATTCAGGGAGCAATGTGCAGACAGACAATTAACCTCCAGGCCGTTAGTCGGCTGTGATTACCAGGTCCCCTCAGAAAGGATGCATCACTTCTTTGTAACTGATCCAGGGACATGGATGACTAACTCCCAGCATGCTCACATTTGCTTCCAGCATGAGGGCAGAGAGATACAGGCAGGGTGGGGAAAATGCACCCAGGAATCTACTTGACCAAAAGACAAGAAGCCAGAGATCATTGGGGAGCTGCCAGCCTATATCCTCTGCTACCTACCCATGTTTCTCCATAGCGCCCTGTCTGCTCCTCCCCGGCGCTCTAGCTTTGTCTCATCCCCTCCTCCCAGCTTGGCTGAGCTGAGCCATATTCCAGCCAAGAGCTCACGGGAACCTCCACGTCTGAGCGACTGGTACTATAATAACCCTCGCTCAGCCGCCAGTGAACAGAATGTCCCAGACTGGAGCAGAACGGCAAGTGAAAGCAGCACTTCACCGGAGCTACGAGAGGGATGATTTGATCCATTAGCTGGATTCATTTGTAACCTTTCACCCCCTCGTGCTGGGTCCGGGGTCAGTGCCACAGGACCGAATGGGTTTGGAGGGCACACTACAAATGACTGATTCTCCTGTTTGTATTTCTCCTTGACAAGCCAGAGAAGAACAAGACAGTAAGAAAAAAGGCTCTTGGCCATCAGGTTCAGCTTCAGGGGCTCATGGAAAATCAGCCCTTTCATCGTTTAAGAAAGAACACGAGCTCCGAGAAAGGGAATCTCATGGGAACACACCTGCCTGAAAGCTTCACCCCGACGAAGACAAAGCCGTCCAAGGAGCTGAGGCCAATGATCGGGGCGGTAGTCGTCGGGCTCATCTTGTTCATTGCGGCGGTGGTGGCTTGGTGCTACTACACGGTGTCTCTCAGGAAAGCGGAGCGGCTAAAGACAGAACTGATGGACCTGAGGAGGGATGGGTTCATCATCAAAAACCACAACGGGGAGGTGGTCTTCAGACTGGCCTTCCGGTCGGGCACCCTCGACCTGGAGTCCTGCTCGAAAGAAGGGGAGATTTTAACCTGCACCAGGTCGGACAGAGGGAAGCTGAATTTCTTCATTCAGACGGTCAAGCCCAAGGACACGGTGATGTGCTACCGCGTCCGCTGGGAGGAGTTTGTGGTGGACACGGTGGTCGAGCACACCATGTTTTGGGAGGACGCTCACTGGTACGGGGGCTGTGAAATGAGCGTCCAGCACTGGCCAATCAGACTCCCCGGGTACCAGGAGCCCATGCCCTTTGTGACGAGCGATGTGTATTCCTTCAGGGGCAGCTTTGGAGGCATCTTGGAAAGGTACTGGCTGTCCTCGAAAGCGGCGGCTATAAAGATCAACGACTCGGTGCCCTTCCACCTGGGGTTCAACGCCAGCGAACGGTCGCTCTTCTTTCAAGCCAGGTACAAGGATTCTCCCTACAAACCTCCCCTTGGGCAGCAGCCTTTCCCGGAGCTGAGCTACCGTGTCTGCGTCGGCTCGGATGTGACCTCCATTCACAAATACATGGTGCGCAGGTACTTTAACAAGCCTTCTAAGATCCCATCAGAAAACGCCTTCCGGTACCCCATCTGGTCCACATGGGCTCTGTACAAAAATGATATTGACCAGAATAAGCTGTTGCGTTTTGCAGAAAAGATTAAAAAGTACCGGTTTAATTGCAGCCACATTGAAATCGACGACACCTACACGCAGACTTACGGCGACTTCGACTTTGATCCGGTAAAGTTCCCCAACGTGACAGAAATGTTCAAAACGCTGCGAAAAGAGGGATTTAAAGTTACCCTGTGGACGCATCCCTTTATAAACTACAATTCATCCAATTTTGGAGTGGGGATCGAGCGGCAGCTCTTTATCAAGGAGCCGACGGGGAAACTCCCCGCGATGGTGAAGTGGTGGAACGGCATTGGGGCCATATTGGATTTTACCAATCCCGCAGCCAGGGAGTGGTTTCAGAGCCACCTGAAACAACTGCGGTCGAAGTACAACATCGCCTCCTTTAAATTTGACGCTGGCGAGGTAAGCTACCTGCCAAAGCAGTTCAGCTCCTTCAGGCCCTTGTCGGATCCCAGCATCTGGTCCAGACGCTACACGGAAATGGCCATTCCTTTCTACGAGCTCGCCGAAGTCAGGGTCGGCTACCAGTCCCAAAACATCTCGTGCTTCTTCCGCATCATCGACCGCGACTCAGTTTGGGGATATGAGCTTGGCCTCAAGTCCCTCATCCCTACCGTGCTCACCATTAGCATGCTGGGATACCCTTTCATACTACCAGACATGATTGGAGGAAACTTTCTGCCGAACAAGACAGACGGTGCTGTTGAAATCCCAGACCAGGAGCTGTACATCCGCTGGCTGGAGCTGTCGGCCTTCATGCCCTCCATGCAGTTCTCCATCCCCCCCTGGCTCTATGACAAGACAGTGATTGAGATTGCACAGAAGTTCACAGAACTGCATGAGTCCCTGGTTGCCCCTCTCCTGTTGGAGCTGGCTGGGGAGGTCACCGACACGGGAGATCCCATCATACGGCCCATCTGGTGGATTTCGCCCAGTGACGAATTCGCTCACAAGATCGACTCCCAGTTCCTCATTGGGGACACCCTCATGGTGGCCCCTGTCCTGGAGCTGGGCAAGCAAGAGCGAGACGTGTACCTCCCGGTTGGCAAATGGCGCAGTTACAAAGGGGAGCTGTTTGAGAAGACCCCAGTCCTGTTAACAGACTATCCCGTTGACTTGGACGAAGTTGCTTATTTCCTCTGGGTGTCATAACAAATGTATCAGAGAGGTAGCCGTGTTAGTCTGGATCTGCAAAAGCGACAAAGAGTCTTGTAGCACCTTATAGACTAGCACATGTTTTGGATCATGAGATTTCGTGGCTTATCGTAACAGATGTTTTGGATCATGAGCTGTCATATGAATGGTATGGAAATCTCCAGAGGCAGGTATAAATATGCAGGCAAGATAGCAAGGTAAATTCCATCAGGGAGGGTGAGGTCCACTTCCAGCAGCTGGTCTGGAGGTGTGAACAGCCAAAGAGGAGAAACTGCTTTTGTAGTTGGCGAGGCATTCACAATCTTTGTTTAATCCTGAGCTGGTAGTGTCAAATTTGCAGATGAAGTGGAGCTCAGCAGTTTCTCTTTGAAGTCTGGTCTTGAAGTTTTTTTGCAGCAGTATGGCTGTCTTTAGGTCTGCTATTTTATGTCCAGGGAGGTTGAAGTGTTCTCCTACAGGCTTTTGTATATTGCCATTCCTTTGTGTCCATTTATCCTTTTATGTAGGGATTGTCCAGTTTGGCCGATGTACATAGCAGAGGGGCATTGCTGGCACATGATGGCCATATTATATATTATATTGGTAGGTGTGCAGGTGAATGAACCAGTGATGGTGGGGCTGATCTGGTTAGGTCCTGTGATGGTGTTGCTGGTGTAGATATGTGGGCAGAGTTGGCACCGAGGTTTGTTGCATGGATTGGTTCCTGAGTTAGAGTTACTATGGTGTGGTGTATAGTTGCTGGTGAGAATCTGTTTCAGGTTGGCAGGTTGTCTGTGGGTGAGGACTGGCCTCCCTCCCAAGGCCTGTGAAAGTGAGGGATTGTTTTCCAGGATGGGTTGTAGATCACTGATGATGTTAGAGGTTTTAGCTGAGGACTGTAGGTGATGGCCAGTGGTGTTCTGTTCCCCCTCACTGGGAAATAGTGACTTTTATAGATACTAAAACTAAGCTAGCATACATGTGGCTCCAATTCAGCAAAGTACTTAAGCACACTCTTAAAGCCCATTGACTTCAAAGATTAAATCCCGAAGCCAATGCTGTGCTTAAGTGCTTCGTGGAATAAGAGCTCTTACTACAGTCTTTTTATATGGGATAGTGCACTGGATTGGAACTCAGGAGACTGAAATTCTATTCCTGGATTAGTCACTGGCCTGTGGGATGACCCTGGCAAGTCACTTCTCTGCCTTGTGCCTCAGGTTCTCCACCTGTAAAAGGGGGATAACGATCTGAAATCCAAGAACCAGGGATAATTATTATTATTAAAAAGTAACATGCCACCCCCTTTTCCAATAACTTGGCAGTACTCATTTAACTTCCCATTCGCCATTGAGAATATCCCACAGGAAACAACCAGACCATCTCACCCATCCACTAAGCCCTGCTCACGGGTTGGCTCAGCGAGTAGCAGTAGGCCAAGCACCTCTTGGAAGGTTTGTCTCCAAAAGCTACAGGGCTGTCCTCCCCCCAGTTAACCCATCTTAGTGAGTCAGTTTTATTAAGGTGATGTGTAGGCAGGACCTCCCTGGAGTCTATTTAGTTCTGCTAGTTCATACAGCAAAATCCTCCATCTACACCATCTCTCACCTAAGCTTCCAATGGAGGGGAACCAAGAACCCATCAACAAAGCCCTGCTTGCTTAGAAATCTATTCCTTACTACAACATAAAAACCCTCTCCACTCTCCCAGCCTCTCTGGGAGCCAACTACCCCCAAAAATCCAGGTTTACGTGTAGTTATGGTGAGCTCCTACCTAAGTGTGGCTTGAGAAATTGTGGGTAAGTAGCCAATGCAAATAATACTCTGTATGGCAGCATTTTTCCCTTTTCACCCCCCGAGGGAGTAGAGCGCGCTTTCTCCTTTGGAGCTTCTGACCAGAAGGTTTACACATAGAATAGATGCAGGGGTGTTGGTTACATTGATACGCACACAGTGTAATGGCTCTTTTCTGTTTTATGCTTCAGTTTTGTCATTCTTGGAAAAAAAAGTAAGTAGAATTTATTGTTACAACAGTGGTGCAGGTTTTTGAACTCACAAGGTAAACAAACCATGTGATCTATCTATGCTACCTATCTGGCCCCCTCACACAGCATCTGAACACCGCACAGTCTTTAATATGCTCATCCTCGCACACCCCTAGTCTGTGTGATAGGGCTGGCTTATTATCACACACACTTGGTGGTTGGGGCATTAGCTAGGGGCTTGGGTGATCTGGGTTTGATTCCCTGTTTTGTCACAGAGCCCCGGTGTGACCTTGGGCAAGCCCTTAATTGCTCTGTGTCTCGGTTTCCCCCCATAAAATGGGGATAATAGCACAGCCCTTCCTCAGGGAGCTGTGTGTGTGGATAAATACATTCAAGGTTGTGAGGTAGTGTGTGATTCCCCATTTGTGTGGGCCACACGGCGCTGGTGGCTGGCCGAGGAGCACAGCCGGTAAAATGAGTTCTGGGCTTTAGAGGCAGCAGCCCCGGTGCCTGTGTGGCCGTTGTGTGGGGGTGTGTGGGGTGTGAACACCCGTCCCCAGTCTCACAGAGGCAGGGCCTACTTAGTGAGGATGCCCCCTTGGGCAACTTTGCGCTGCCTGTCATAAGGCCAAGGAAACCCCTGGGTGAAGCCTCCTGCAACCTGCCCGCTCCCGGCAGAAAGCCAGAACATGCCTCCCTCCCCCGTCACTGCCCCAACCCCATGCCAGCTTCTGTCTCCTCTCTACGCTGCCCCCACCCACCCGGGAGAAATTCTGCCACGCCCAAGGGCTGTTGGTCTGGTCACATCTCTTGCTGGTGTGCGAGGGGAGGGTACGGCTTAGCCCAGCGACTTTTTCAGTGTGAGCAGCGGACCTCATAGCCGCTGGAGGGCTGCTGGCTGACCCTGAGCCTCCTGGCTTAGTGATGTCTGGACCGGGATGAGCCGGGCCTACTTCTGCCGCCGGTGGCGGTGGGACCAGGTAGTGGGAGGGCAGGGCCTCATGGGGATCCGGCAGGGGCTCGGGGAGGAGGGTGTGTGTGTGCAGGGGCAGAGCCTGGGGGATGGCATGGTGTGTGTGTGGGGGGGGGGCGGGGGCGAGGCCCAGTTTGGACACCTGTGCCCCCTCCCCTTTTTAAGTGCTTCTGCCGCTCCTTACTCAGGCCTTGCATTATATGCTCTACCACAGCCCTTGTGGGGAAGCAGTCCCAGCGCCCCCACGGGCTGAGGAAAGGGCCAGCTAGGGCGCAGGCTGCGGAAGGTGTATGACAGGGGTCTCAAACTCAAATGACCATGAGGGCTGCATGAGGACTAGTGCACTGGCCCGAGGGCCGCATCACTGACACACACACACACACACCCTCGCTGCCCCGGCTCCGCCCCCACTCCACCCCTTCCATGAGGACTAGTGCACTGGCCCGAGGGCCGCACCACTGACACACACACACACCCTCGCTGCCCCGGCTGTGCCCCCACTCCACCCCTTCCAAGAGGTCCCACCCCTGCCCCACCTCCTCCTCTGAGCACGCAGCTCCCCATTCCCTCCTGGAAAGCGCTAGGCACCACCAACAGCTGTTTGGCAAACAAAGCAAGAGCAATATAGGAAGTCCAGAGCTAGAAACACACGCGGCCCAGCCAGGCAGCAGAGAAGCCTCCACTTCTGGCCCCTCCGTCCTGCAAACCGCTATGGGGGGGCCGGGGGGGGGGGGGGCGCCAGGAAGCTTGGCGGGCCGCAGGGAAGGGCTTTGCGGGCCGCATGTGGCCCCCAGGCCGCATGTTTGAGACCCCTGGTGTATGACGTGTACTGTGGCAGCGTCTAGGAGCCGTGCACCAGCCCCTCCCCCCCTCCCCCCCGCTAGGCACTGTGGCGTGTCGGGAGGGGAAAGGGGCCACAAAGAGCCAAGGGCAAACTAGTGTGTTTTTTTTTCTGGGCAGTGATTAAAAACAAACAACCCCGAGCCAATCTCTCTCTCTCTCTCTCTCACCACCCCCCCCCACACCCCCCCAACTCCTCCCCCCCAACCCCTCCTCCCCCCCCTTTTATCTCAGCCCATGAAAGCAACACAATTCTCCATAACAGAGCCACGCTCAGGGCTAAATATAGTGCCTGTGCTTTTAATACCTAGTGGACAACGCAGGGGCTCCTACCAGCACTGCTTGATCGGGGAATGAGGAGCTAGACTGCTCTTAACCCCTCCCTCGCGGGCAGCTGCGCCTGGGAGCAGATGATTTCCCAGCAGTAGTGTTTCTCAGGACCCACCGTTCAAGTGCAGGGCACACCAGCGTGTATCAGCTGTGCTTGGCAGTGCTAAAGGGGGTAGGGAGTGGGGGGGGGGGATGAGGGGGGAGTCAGGACTAGGGGGAATGGTTCAGTCACATGCAAACCTGTGTAACCCTTCTGCTAGCTGGCGGGGGGGGGGGGGCAGTAAGACGGGCCAGGTTCACTATCTCGGGGGGGGAGGGGAGGGGAGGGGTCCTTTTCAACAATATAACCACAACCAGTTCAGCCCCCCCCGCCCCCCGGTAACCTGGGAAAATTTCACTCTACCCTCTGGGCGCCTCTAAAAGGCAATACGTCCCTGCTCACAAGCACAGAGTCTGAGGTAGAAAGTGTTTCTTTAACTGAGCATTAATCTGAGAAACCAGCACGTGGGCTTCAGAAACATAAAAGCATGAGTGCAAGACACCCTCCCCTGTGTCTTTTGCTTCAGGTTCTGGAATCCAACACCCAAATTCTTGTAGTGTGCCCCCCCCCCCCCCCCCGCAACTCACAGTTGTGCGCGTCAGCACAGAGCCGGAGTTCATAGGTAGCATGGCATGAATTTGCCTCCTGCTTGGGGGGGGGGGGGGGAGAGACCACAGGAAATGCCTCCCTCCTTGCTCCACTGTCTGAGTACCACTCCTACACCCCCACCAGCTCACCGCTCCTACCCAAACACCCCCCTCCCATAAGTGATACCCAGCTCTGGGCAGGCCGAGCAGAAACACAACCCTATCACAACTGGCTCCAGCTCTGATTGAGCAATTAAAATAGCAAAAGAGGTTTCTACTAAGGCCTTTGTAGCGCTGTTCTTTGAAGGGAAGAGAATCCATTAAATCAGGCTAGGAAGACCTCTTAAAAACACCATGCTGCTCCTGGCTAATATTCCTTACCCCCATCCCTCCGTCTCACAGGCCTCTGACATTTGAGCCCTGCTTAATGAGGGTCTTTCAATGGAGGGTGGCCCCCCCTTATTTAGGACAGGTTAAGCACAGTCCTGGTTTCCTGTATTCCTACAATAATGACCGCATTGGTAACCACGTTTCACTACCCCGGCATTCAGTCCTCAGGTCATTTGTACCCCACACCAGCCAAAGTTGATCCTTTGGCACAGTTGTATCTGATGACTATGTTAACAGAGCAGGCGCAACCTCTGTTTACATAAACACCCCATGGTCTAATCCCTTCCCAGCTAGCTGTCAGGGAACCATTCATTCAGACCCTGCTTACACCTGATTGAATACCGAGCCACCCTGGTGTTAGGGCGTGTTGGCTGCTGGAAAGGCCTAGCGCAGGGGTTCTCAAACTGGGGGTCGCCGAGCGCTCCCAGGGGGGTTGCGAGCTCCCAGCGCCGCTTAAAAGTCACCGAATGAATTATTAATTACTTTCGCATTCGGCGGCTTTTTGCCGGACATGCCGAGCTATGTCGGGAGCGCTCGGCCTGTCCGCTGAAAATAGCCGCCGAATGCGGAAGTAATTCATTCGGCGGCTTTTCGGCGGACAAACCAGGGGTTGCGCCACCGGGCTGATCAAGAAAAAAAGGGGTCGCGGTAAAGGTAAGTTTGAGACCCACTGGCCTAGCATGTAGGGAGCTGAACCGGCACAAAGGCGACCTCTTGGCTCTGCCACTAACCTACTTTAGGACCTTGAGCATGTCACTTCCCCACTCTCTAACTCCTCCCACCCTTTATGTCTTGCAAGACGTAAAACCGAGCTCCCTGTGGTTATTAAAGATCTCCTGGCACTTTCTGCAAGAGCAGGGATTTTAATCCCCATGTTCCAGTCCCATTTATCTGGTGAAAAAAATTTCTCTGGAACCTATGCACCCCACCCCCCATTTACATTAATTCGCTTAACACTGTTTCGCTTAAAGTCACATGTTTCAGGAACATAACTACAACATTAAGCGAGGAGTTACTGTCCAAATAGCAGGTCTAGCTATGCCCGATCCAGCTAGAGTAGGATTTACTCCCAGCTCTGTACCATAGACACAACCCCAAGTTACACCCATCCATTCTGCAGCCACCTCATGCTTCAAACCCATCTGCAGTTTACCACCCACTCTCAGTCCTGCCTCTCTTTCAACTCTATTGCTTTCCAGGTTCATGCTTCCTGTCTGGAGCCCGAATGGAGGTTTGTGTAACAGGCACAGCTGGCTGTAGCATTACCCTTTTCAGCGTTACCAGTTGGTCTTGGCGTATGGTGCCACTCACACTGAATGAAGGAGGCGAAGCCAAGGGGTTGAAAGTGTCTTTTACTCAAAATGAATAGTTTGAAACATGATACATCATTGATCATGTGACCCCCCTCCCCCAATCAATGTTATACAAAATGCAAACATTTCCCTCTGGTTTTGGTTAGCGTGAGCGATGTCCATTTGGAACAAGGCAGGGCCAAGTTTCATACCAAAAAAGAAAGAAAGAAAAGTCGGGGCGGGGGAAACACAAATTGCAGCATAGGAGCTCTGCACAGGTTCTCAAATTAAAGTTCAGTCATCATCTATTCTTCCTATAGATGGCAGTTTTGAAATTTGACAGCCAGCCTTTCAGTCGGTGGCATAAGTGAAGGGTGTTGTTTTGCACTGGATATATGCCATGTTCTTTTCCCAGCACTCAGCTGTACATGAAACCAGTCATGTTAAAATAGAAAATGCATCCTGTGCTGTAAATAAGCAAATGGTTAGGGACCCAAATGATTTTCTGGACTGTTATTGTGAATCAGAGAAATAGCCTCTCTTCTTTCTTTACCAGACATATGGTCCTCAACTGAGCAAGGTACTTCAGCCTGGGCCTAGCTTTAAGCCGATAAATAGTCTCATTAAAGACAAGTGCATGCTTGGATACCTTGCTGAATCCTGGACATGGTACATTCTCTGGGCTACATTCTTCTCTCACTTTCACCAGTGTTGAATAACTCCAGCCTCAGCTGGGCTATATTCCATAGTCACACAATGGAATCGGGAGCCAAATTTTCTCTCTCTTTTCCCTTTGCTCTGTTGATCTTCCAAAAGAAAATGGCACAGGGAACTTCCCCTTATCCTGTGGGAGAAGGATCTTTTATAGGCCAGCCCTAAATGTATATATCTTTCTTTGGCTGCAGAGCTCACAAGAAGGAAAAAAAAAACCCTCCAACAAACCAAACAGATCTATATTTTAGGACGGACAATTTATACATCAAGTCCTGACCCCTGAGAGATTAGATGGGGGTGGAGGGTAGGGTGGGAAGGAAAATGAGCCTGATTCTCTGAGGCTTTTACATTTTAAAAAGAACAATTTAAAAGGTCTCGTGACTCAGATTTAATTTTATAGAACATCAGGTGTGAAAGTAACCTACATTCATCACCACTGATGCAATTGTTCCCACAAAGTTGTTGCAAATGGACCTAGTTAGTTAAAATTCCCTTTATCCTCCCAAAGCGATTTCAGTTAACAGGAGAGTTGCATTGTTTCTTCAGAATTAAGAGAGTTAGAAAACAGGTTAAAACGAACAATAGAATCAGACTTGCGAAGGCATGTGCGGGTTTATAGCATTGTGCAAAACCAATACACTAGTGCAGGATTAAAATAAAATAATATTACAAACATACTCTGAGCCACACCTGCACCAAGCCCAACTGCGACTCAGCCATTCCCAAAGGCAGAGCTAGGCAGACATTTGGGTGGCAATCTGAACCAGTCCACCCAACTCCATCTCCACAGGTATTTCCTTGACCCTGGGTTTTGTGCAGACACCCACCTTACAAGCCTAGAACAATCTATGTCACCTCATCCCTCTTAGTGGTACAGCAAGTAGAATTCAAGCCACGGGACATTCAAGTGTTGAACCCTTGCTTTCGGAAAGGATCCAAATCAATCCATTCCCAGTCCCTCCTAGTTCAGAGCAGGGAAGTGGAACTTCAAGACAGACACCTTATTGGCACCCCCATCAAGTTACTTAGGCCAGGTCTCCACTGGGAGAGGGGTCGACCTAAGATACACAACTTCAGCTGTGCTGTATCTTCGGTCGACTTACCTAGGCATCTTCACGGCAGCGAGTCAACCACTGCCACTCCCCCGTCGACTCCGCTTCCGCCTCTCATGACAGTGGAATTCCGGAGTCGACAGGGAGAGCGCTGGGGGAATCGATTTATTGCACCTACACTACACTTACCCGATATTGCATCTACACTTACACATACCCACCGATCCGGTGGGTAGTGTAGACATGGCCTCAGTACATTATGGAGCTGAGCCACTTCTCATTTTGTTTGCGGTTGTAGAAGGCCAGCTGCAAAACGAATTCTACACAGCAACCCTGAGGCTCTTCTCCACACCAGTTTTACACAGGATGGAGATTGCCACAGAACCTGGGGACATATTTGTGCTGCTGTCCAGCTGTCTGTGACACGTTTAACCGTTTCTTCTGTAGTTTCCTAGCAGTTATTTCACTTTGTCTCCCAAGCGCGATGGCATTTGGTGGAGAAATAAGGATGCCTCATGTCACTAAAATTTTTCCTAATCAGTTAAAAGAAATAGTTCAACTTTCTGTAATAAAATCCTTTCCTTTGAATGGGAGGATGTGTCTATAGGGAACTTGGATGTATCTAAGCTGTGGTGAGTTTTCTGGCTGAGTTGCTTTGTGGCCTTCACAACAGTGGCCCGATTAAGCGTCAAAATACCATCTTTGCACAGCCACTAGGAGCCAGCTCCAGTATACAGAGACTTCACCCACTATTGCTCACATTCTCACTCCCTAGTCAGCCTCTACACAACAAGGAAGCCGTTATAAAGCACCCTGGAATTCCAGCTGCTAGTTATTTCTGGGTGTTCTACCTTTGGGAGCAGCCGGTGGTTAATTCAGGTATCCGCTGACACAGAGGTTCTAGGTTCTGTCGCATTTCTGCAGCCCCATTGCTTCAATGGCGGCAGGAACATAAGAACAAAAAAATGGCCAGACTGGGTCAGACCAAAGGTCCATCCAGCCCAGTATCCTGTCTACCGACAGTGGCCAATGCCAGGTGCCCTGGAGTGAGTGAACCTAACAGGTAATGATCAAGTGATCTCTCTCCTGCCACCCATCACCCCCCTCTGACAAACAGAGGTTAGGACACCATACCTTTCCCATCCTGCTAATAGCCATTCATGGACTTAACCTCCATGAATTTATCCAGTTCTCTTTTAAACGAAAAGTGCAACTATCTCATGGAGAGGTTCAAATGTTTCCTGTAACCACCCAAGAAAACTTTTCATTGAAGAGTACCCCAGCCAGCTGGAACTTCTGGAACAGGGATTTGTGCAGCTGAAGTCTTCATGCTCCCTCTGAAAGCACAGCCTGGCATGTTCTCCCTCTTTGGGATTCCCTCCCCCACCCATACCTCAGCTTTTCTGCACTGGAGACAGCTGTTTGGTAGGGACACAGTCATGTCCCTCTCGGATAAAGGGAGGGTTGGCTCATTTCACCAGTCAATATAGCCAAGCCCTATGCTAGCAGGAGATGCCCAGGGATTAATGGTGCAAGGCTGCTCCACTCAATTTGTACACAGAGACGTTGTGCCCTGTACTCAAGATCTCTGATCTTATCCAGATGCCGCAGCAAAGCCGCCTTCCCAAGAATCCTTCCCCCAAAACGAAGAATACATCTAACCAAAGGGAAACCACCACCACAAAAGTTGAAAATGAGGCACAAGTAGGAGTCCTCCAAGACATAATCTTGACGTATTTTCGGTGCTTAAATCAGTTTGTTACATTTCAAGTCGCACCACGAAGGAGTGGGTCTAACCTGGGGCAGCCGAATCTTGCAAGAGCAAGTTACTAATGTAGCCTTTGGGCTCAGCTCAGACTGAGCACCTACTTTGCATGGTTAAGCTTAAACCACTTGAATTAGAGACAGAGCACACAGCATTTGCTTGCCCCTGCACCTTCCTTGATGGGAGACGAGAACTGGGTGGCTGCTGGAATTCACCAGCAGCAACTCAGGTCTATCCTTGCCTTGCAGTCCCTGGGCCAAATCCTGCTAAGAATGAGGCATAACTCCCATTGACTTAAATAGTGCACCATCAGGCCCCTAAGACGACAGTGGCTGCTATCTCAGCCAACCCCAGGCACTGAACCGGGGACTTCCGGAGCGAACACCACACGTCTCTACAGCTTGAGATGGAGAGGTCGGCTTCATCAGAGGGGCAGCGGTAGACATCCTCAGGTACAGAGGACAATGGGTAACACACGCACAGGTAGGTCAGAATTCCATTTTACCTTCAGGTCAAAACTTCAGATTTCCTACTTCTAGAGTGACAGTAATTGACATGGGGCCAAGTTTCCCAAAGTGCTCAGCACTCAATGGCTTAGAATCATAGAAGATCAGGATTGAAAGGGACCTCAGGAGGTATCTAGTTCAAGCCCCTGCTCAAAGCAGGACCAACCCCAACTAAATCATCCCAGCCAGGGCTCTGTCAAGCCTGACTTTAAAAACCTCTAAGGAAGGAGATTCTACCATCTCCCTAGGGAACCCATTCCAGTGGCTTCCACTGACCCACTTCATTTACATCCCTACATGTGAGCTAGTGAGCGTTGGGCTTTTCAAAAATAGCAGCAAAGAAAAACTGGCCCAAGAAACTTGAGACAGGTGAAAGAGACTGCCATGCAACAGTAGCTTAATTGGCCTAGGAATACCACAACCTTTCCTTGGAAACCATGAAAAAGCCCAGTCGGCACATCCCCGCTTAGTGCAAACCTCATTGCTTTTCATATTGATACGTTGGTCGGCAGCAAACCTGGTGGATCCGTTTGTGCGCGGTGGGCAGACACCTGCCGTCTCTGGGGTGGGTCACATGCACCTTTTGAGAAGTTATTTTGCTTCTGGCAATTCCTCTGACCAATAACCAAGCTGCAAAGTGCATCTTTAAAAGGGGAAAGAGAAGTGTCTGCAGGATAGGTGTGTAACAAAGAAATCCAGTTTACTCCCTTGAAAGAAAATACACAGTACGAATGTTGTTGCTCTATGGGGAATAGTGTTAACAGCAGAGTCATAGAATCATAGAAGATCAGGGTTGGAAGGGACCTCAGGAGGTCATCAAGTCCAACCCCCTGCTCAAAGTCGGTGCTCTTGGAGGAGATCCTTCCAGCAGATATTAGCAATGGGCTAGGATGGAATGATGCAGCCTGCCCGCTTAAGTAACACAGTTAAATTGAGTATCCTGGCCCGCCTGGTACTCAAGAGAGTAGGGAGGGTTGGGCATTTGAGGTCCAGTCCAATGCTGGACTAAGGAATAAAATATATAGCTAGATTTATCCTCTTAAAAAAGGCATTTTAAAATAATATTTGCCACATTATAAAATGTAAGGCTAGTTGTGCTGTAGTAATCCATTGCTTCCCATGTTCAAATCATTCCCTGTTCCCTTCCAACATTGTTTTCACCCCTGGGATCAGAGCGGGCCTCCCTTTGTTCAGCTGCAGGCCATCTTGGCAACTTTCAACAACTCCAAGACTGCATTTCATTCGCATTAAAACGGAGCGGATTGCAGCTACACTCGCTTTGGGGAGAGACCTGGCCCGGAAACTACGGGCCCCAGCATGCACTGCTCCCAATTGAAGCACGCAGCCGTTCATTGATAGATCATTGCGCTATGGGGTTTGGATTCATAAGCTACACCTATAAAAGGGGGGGGGGGACTATGGAAAATATTGTAGGCCCCCACAGGGGCCACATTGCTCAAGGAGAAATTAAAAAAAACAACATAGGCTGCACAGCTACAAACCCAGGGGTGCTTTTACCGCTTGAACCCAGAGATTTGAAAAGGCCTTGCTTGGCTTCCTGTAGGCATCTTATGATGCTACTATTCCTTCTGAATTTAAATATACCACAGCCCAAACTGGAGTCTCTCTCATTGACAAGCTAGAGGATATTTAAAAAACAAAGTCCTGTCCATTTCCCCTTCCCCGCCCTCAAAAACGTACTGTGCATTTAGACTTGTTATTTGTTTTAAGATCCTAACGTAAGGCATGGTTATCACAAAGATTAGAGCGGATGGAGGAGGCTGTTAAGATACCCAGAGGAAATAAGCAACTTCGTCCAAGTCAACGGGATAGTCTGTTAACAGGACTGGGGTCTTCTCAAACAGCTCCCCTTTGTAACTGCGCCATTTGCCGACCGGGAGGTACACGTCTCGCTCTTGTTTGCCCAGCTCCAGGACAGGGGCCACCATGAGGGTGTCCCCAATGAGGAACTGGGAGTCGATCTTGTGAGCGAATTCGTCACTGGGAGAAATCCACCAGATGGGCCGTATGATGGGATCTCCCGTGTCGGTGACCTCCCCAGCCAGCTCCAACAGGAGAGGGGCAACCAGGGACTCATGCAGCTCTGTGAACTTCTGTGCAATCTCAATCACTGTCTTGTCATAGAGCCAGGGGGGGATGGAGAACTGCATGGAGGGCATGAAGGCCGACAGCTCCAGCCAGCGGATGTACAGCTCCTGGTCTGGGATTTCAACAGCACCGTCCGTCTTGTTGGGGAAAAAATTCCCCCCAATCATGTCAGCTGAAATGAAAGGGTATCCCAGCATGCTAATGGTGAGCACGGTAGGGATGAGGGACTTGAGGCCAAGCTCATATCCCCAAACTGAGTCGCGGTCGATGATGCGGAAGAAGCACGAGATGTTTTGGGACTGGTAGCCGACCCTGACTTCGGCGAGCTCGTAGAAGGGAATGGCCATTTCCGTGTAGCGTCTGGACCAGATGCTGGGATCCGACAAGGGCCTGAAGGAGCTGAACTGCTTTGGCAGGTAGCTTACCTCGCCAGCGTCAAATTTAAAGGAGGCGATGTTGTACTTCGACCGCAGTTGTTTCAGGTGGCTCTGAAACCACTCCCTGGCTGCGGGATTGGTAAAATCCAATATGGCCCCAATGCCGTTCCACCACTTCACCATCGCGGGGAGTTTCCCCGTCGGCTCCTTGATAAAGAGCTGCCGCTCAATCCCCACTCCAAAATTGGAGGAATTGTAGTTTATAAAGGGATGTGTCCACAGGGTAACTTTAAATCCCTCTTTTCGCAGCGTTTTGAACATTTCTGTCACGTTGGGGAACTTTACCGGATCAAAGTCGAAGTCGCCGTAAGTCTGCGTGTAGGTGTCGTCGATTTCAATGTGGCTGCAATTAAACCGGTACTTTTTAATCTTTTCTGCAAAACGCAACAGCTTATCCTGGTCGATATCATTTTTGTACAGAGCCCATGTGGACCAGATGGGGTACCGGAAGGCGTTTTCTGATGGGATCTTAGAAGGCTTGTTAAAGTACCTGCGCACCATGTATTTGTGAATGGAGGTCACATCCGAGCCGACGCAGACACGGTAGCTCAGCTCCGGGAAAGGCTGCTGCCCAAGGGGAGGTTTGTAGGGAGAATCCTTGTACCTGGCTTGAAAGAAGAGCGACCGTTCGCTGCCGTTGAACCCCAGGTGGAAGGGCACCGAGTCGTTGATCTTTATAGCCGCCGCTTTCGAGGACAGCCAGTACCTTTCCAAGATGCCTCCAAAGCTGCCCCTGAAAGAATACACGTCGCTCGTCACAAAGGGCATGGGCTCCTGGTACCCGGGGAGTCTGATTGGCCAGTGCTGGACGCTCATTTCACAGCCCCCGTACCAGTGAGCGTCCTCCCAAAACATGGTGTGCTCGACCACCGTGTCCACCACAAACTCCTCCCAGCGGACGCGGTAGCACATCACCGTGTCCTTGGGCTTGACCGTCTGAATGAAGAAATTCAGCTTCCCTCTGTCCGACCTGGTGCAGGTTAAAATCTCCCCTTCTTTCGAGCAGGACTCCAGGTCGAGGGTGCCCGACCGGAAGGCCAGTCTGAAGACCACCTCCCCGTTGTGGTTTTTGATGATGAACCCATCCCTCCTCAGGTCCATCAGTTCTGTCTTTAGCCGCTCCGCTTTCCTGAGAGACACCGTGTAGTAGCACCAAGCCACCACCGCCGCAATGAACAACATGAGCCCGATGACTACCGCCCCGATCATTGGCCTCAGCTCCTTGGACGGCTTCGTCTTCGTCGGGGTGAAGCTTTCAGGCAGGAACGTGTACATGATGGGATTCTAAGCGCTCACTTCTATACAACCACAAGCCGACTGATTTTACAGAAAGCCTAAAACGCTTAGTTACGTTTGGTAGAGTTCTTGTCAGGCTCTCAACAAAGGGAACGGAACAGTGGTGTACACAGCTGGCTTTTCTTCCCCAGATCCCTTCAATCCCTGAACAGCGGTGTCTGAAACAGAAGGGGGAAAAAGTACATATAAGCATCCTTGGAGTCAAATCTATTGTAGTAGATCTTAGAGACCAAGCAATGATGGGGCCCATTTCCGCCAGGCACTGTACAAATGGAGTAGCAGGCAGCCCCTGTCCTGAAAAGGTAACAATCTAAACAGACGAGGGAGACAGCGTGACGAAGGAGTAGATCCAACCAAGCAGAGTGAACAATGTGATGGAAGCAAATGGCATGTTAGTGCCACCACGAGTGAGAGCGAGCGAGTTTAGTTAGGAGGGGGATCAGCTAAGTGGAAAGCAAAGGGCATGGAGAGGGGACACTGGAGGGAAAGGGGGACAAGGCTGGGGAGAAGAGGGAGTGAAGCAGAGGTGAAAAGACTGTGGGAAGCAGAAAGGATGAGCAAACAGCCAATCAGCACAGGGCAGAGGAAGTCCCGTCTAAACTTTTAGAAAATGCGCTGAATGTCTCAAGCTTCCTGCTTTGGCTGCTTCTGCTCTTACTGGCTAGAGCGGTGGGTCCCAAACTGTGGGGGTGCGGAGGAATGTTCAGGGGGGATGCATGGCGGGGTCAGGGCCAGCCCCCACAGGGGGTAGGAAGGGAGGGAGTGCCACCCAGCTCTGCTCTGCCCCCTCGCCCAGCCCTGGCTGCTGGCCCAGCTGCGGCTCCGCACCTGGCTGTGGCTGTGGGTTCTGGTTTGGCCTCAGTTTCCTTCCAGCCCTGCCCCCAGCTGCGGCTGGCCCAGGACTCAACCTTTGGCTCCCGGCCTGGCTGCCACTCCAGCCCCAGCCTTGCCCCCCACCCCCGCCACTGCAGCCCCAGCCCCGATCATGGCCACACTTCCCAGGGCCGTGAGGTAAAAAGTTTGCGGACGCCGCCAAAAACAGATGCAATTTTCACATCAAACGGACTCAGAAAGAGGCATTTCCGTTCGGTTTAACAGACCAAAACAAGCTTTATAGACCTTTATTGGGCAGTGCTAATTAACAGCCACTGAAGAATAACCGGGCGATGATCTCCAAGCAACCAAACTTAATTTGATCTATGTCTAAGTCTTCCCCACAGTTAGTTCAAGTTATCTTCACTCAATTAACAACTGTAGTGTTAACCTAGCTCACTGTGAAACACCACTCAAACGCACAGAGTGGTTGGACTGTCAGCTGACAAATTGTGCTAATTCAAGCCGTTAGCTGATTCCCTCTCACCCATCTCTTGCATTCTGTCTAATGCAGCTTGAGTATCTGTACAAGACTTAGCAGCCTGGAGCCCTGCAGCTTGATTAAGATTCCTAGGTACTGCCTTAATATGAATGATTTAGAGTAAAGGGTTCTGTTTCCAGACAGGGTTGCACCCTGGCTGGATCTCTTGCTTCTATTTGCAGCTGCTTTGTGAGTTGCATTTTTATTACGCCAATTGCACAAGTCTGAGCCTTTACATTGGCTCTTTAGCCACCAGCAGGTTCATTTGAACTGGGATTGTGGTCCTCTAATGTGACAAATCCTACTGACACCTTGTCACTCTACTATCCCATCGCTCACAGCTGCTGCCTGGCACGCTGGGCGCCAGTGTCTCATTAAAGCAAAGAGAGAGATGCCAGATCTTCTGCCACAAACACTGCTGCTTACTAGAAAGGTTTCTAATGGGGCTTACCTAGAGGATACGGATTTGCTGCTCTCATGCTTGAGGCTGATGGGGTGGTTCTGTTGCCCACACAAAGAGCAAATGCAGATTCTTGGGCTGATTTTTGAAGATTCATGGGAAATAATTGCTTTTTTCCTTGTTTCAAAGTGCTTGCTTGTGGAAATAACGGCAGCCCTTCTGTTACAAGCTGCATGCCTTCAACGCCTACGGCAGGACAGCAATGGTTACAAGCCCCGAGTGACAATACTGCATTTGAGAGCAAGAATTCTGCATGCCCTACAAGGATCTCTATTCAAGCTGTAGCAGGAAGCCGGGGAGTCTAGGCAGAAGTTCTACAGTGAAACAGAGGAAGGATAACCTTGTGGCTAACACGGTGTCCCTCATTATATGCCATGTTGTAGCTATGTCAGTCCCAGGATATTAGAGGGACAAGGTGGGTGAAGCAATAACTTTTATTGGACCAACTTCTGTTGGAGAGAGGAGCTGTCGAGCTAGAGAGAGAGCGCTTCCTCAGGTCTGGTAAAGGCACTAAGGTCTGGGCTACACTGGGGGGTGGGGGTGGGGGGTTGAACTAAGATACCACACGTAGTTCAAGTTGCGAAGTATCTTAGTTCAACTTACCTGGCCGTCCTCACAGCAGCGAGTCGACCGCGGCAGCTCCCCCGTCGACTCCACTTACTCCTCCTGCCGATGATTCGGGGATCGATTTATCGCGTCTAGACGAGACGCGATAAATCGATCCCCAAGACATCGAACACTACCTGCCGATCCGGTGGGCAGTATAGACATACCCTCAATGTCACAGCCACATACAAGGTCGAAGAGTCAGTAGCAGAAACACATATTCTAAGGCAGGGGTTCTCAAACTATTGAGAACCGCGACCCCTTTTTAGTTTTTCCCTTGGCGCGGCGGACCCTTGTATGTCCGCCAAAAAGCCGCCGAATAAATTAACTCCTTATTCAGCGGCTATTTTCGGGAGCGCTCGGTATGTCCGCCGGAAAGCCGTCGAATAAATTCCGGAATGCGGAAGCGATCGCAGCGGCAGCTTTTCGGTGGCAGAAGCAGCTTAGGACCCCTCGGGAGGCTGCTGGCAACCCCCCGAGGGGTCGCAACCCACGGTTTGAGAACCCCGGTTCTAAGGGACCCTTCAAGGTGAGGTGGACAGTTAACACCTCTGCCGTCGTAGGACCAAAAGGGGCTATGGCTTTCAGGAGTGAGCACTTTTTGTTGGAGCTTAGCCAATCCCCATTCTCTTAATTGTAACCCTTGTGGGTTACAGAAATTGGCTCACTAAAAGGTATTACCTCACCCACCTGGTCTCTCCTCTGTGCTCCTTATTCTAACAAAGCTCCTTGTGCAGAGACCGAAGAAAGCAATGCTTTGTGTGATTCCTCTGCAATACAGCTAAGGCTACGATTTAGTCACAGGTGTTTTTAGTAAAAGTCACGGCCAGGTCACGGTCAATTACCAGACTGTAATTCTGTGAATACCCCTAACTAAAATCTTACCTGCTGCTGGGGTGGGGCGGTGCTCCAGCGGATGCCGCTGTGCCTGGAGGTGGGGGGTGGCCCAGGGTCCTGCTACTCCTGGGGGGCAGGGAAGGAGGGGTAGGCCAGTCCGCGGCCCCGCCACCACCCCTTGGGATGGGATGGGAGGGCTGCCTGGGCCCCACCACCTCTGCTGCTCCTCCCGGAGGGGGGTGGCCGGGGACACCGCTGCTGCTCCCGTACCGCTGCTCTAGGGCAGTGCCCAGGACCAGTTGCCTGATGCTGCCGGAGCAGCGGCCGGACCAGCTAGCCCCAGGGCCACCCCAGCTGCTAGGGCAGTCCTGGAGTCAGACACACCAACCGCTGCAGAAATCACAGAGGTCCTGGAAAGTCACGGATTCCGTGACCTCCGTGAAAGATTCAAAGCTTTAATTATAACCTGACATCCCCATCCTTTTAAATATATTTCTGTGGGGTATTAGCCCCAGGGAACGCAGCAGAATAAATTTCCAGAGGAGATCAGGCGAATTCAGGGTCTGATCATCTCTAGGAAACGTTGCAAAATCTTCCTCTTCAAAAATTTTTCCACCACTGAATGACACCTGGAACACTGATCCCTACCCCTTATTCAATAAACCCTATTCAACAACAAAAACACCCTGAAACAAATCAACCTACAACGACAAAAGTGTTAAACAAACAAAGCCATTATCCTAAAAAGGGGAAGACATGCCAGAAAGTCCATGAAATCCACTGCTGTGAAGTCTGCACTATTACCAATTTTGATATCACACCAAACGATGCTAGCATTTTATACCACAGTGCATAGATTAAAGTATGGGAGGAAGCAATACTTTGGGAAGGAGATGGCAGTAGAGGTACCAGGCGGTGACCAAACCACTGCTGATTTTTACAATCAGTTTAATAGATCAAGTTTTCACTTTTTCAGGAAACTTCAGAACTCCCCTTCCCCCCAAATTTACTGGTATCAACGGAAAACCAAAAACCCAACACTTTTTGTAAACATTCCTCCCCCCCCCCCCCAGAAGCAACATCATTTTTAACCAAACAAGTGTTTAGTTTCCACTTTTATATCAAAATACAGAATTTCAGTTTTGCTTTAACAAATAAAACGACCAGTTCTATTGGTTAATAAAAACCCACGATTCTAATGTCTCACTTTCCATACTGCTACCTAGGCCGTAAATTCCCTCATCAATCAAAATACCAGAAATCTTTGCTTTTATTCAAGGCCTTGCTAAAAATTTTCTCCCTCTTTTCAACTATCATTCCCTTGCTAATCACCTTAGCCTCTGCTCAGAACATCCATGCCTTTCCTGTAACACTTGTTGGAAAGCCAAAGTTTTCTGTCTTAAAATGAGAAGCAACAGGACTTGTGGGGAAACAGGACTATATAACTCCATGATCTCTTATCTCAGACTTCACCCGCATTCCCTCTCTATCTGTTAGTGCTTTGACTTTGTAAGCACATTTTTTAACTCTCTAGCACTGACTTCACAGGACTAAGCGTGTGTGCAACTTTCTGCCTGACTATGGGATTAGGGCCTTGGACAATATTCTCTTCCGGGCAGGATTCTTATCATCGCTTAGTAAACAGTACTTCTGTAAAACACCTTGCATGCCCTTGAGCCTACATGAACAACAGCACGCATGCAGCCAATTTCTGATGCTAAAAGCCACTCTGTAATCCTTGGCACCAACACTCCAGCAGGAAGAAATAGCAAGTTTACTCCCGGGGGAATTCTGTGCCAAAAAAATTAATGTCATGTGTGGGGCTGACAGCCCGAGCCCCACCAACCATGAGACTGACAGTGGGAGATCACAAATTCTGCAGGGGAAAAAATAAAATTCTGCGGGGAATATAAATTCTGCACTGCGCAGTGATGCAGAATTTCCCCAAGAATACAAGTTGCCATGTCTAAAATGGCGAGGGTGCCTAAAGAAGATAGGGGGTCTGCTTTAGCAGCTCCGACCGCTACCTGTTGTTTTCCAGTCCTAATTCCAGCAATGGCCGATGTTTGCCGCTTCGGAGGGAGCAGAGAAATCCCTAGGGCCCCATCCTACAATGACTAGCACTGCACACCCTAATCAGGTGCGCAGTGCTATAGCGAACGGGATCCCGTCCTGACTACCTGTAGAATAAGCAATTCCAGGGTTAAACGGCAGAGACTGAAGTGCAACCACCTGATGATACAAAGCGGCTTTCCACTTACCATCATCCTTGAGTCCAGGAATGAGGGAACCCAGATCTCAGTGGAATTTGGCTGCTGTACAGCTAGCTCACTTAATTAAACCGATCACTCATGTGGGCTAATCACCCCTTAATTCCACAATCCCATTATTTAAAGCAACTGAAAGGCTAGAAAGCTAAACACCTCTGACTGAGGGCTGAAGAGATTTGTCCAGTCCAGACTTCACCGGTGCTTTCCCCTTCATTCTGTCTCCAAAGAGCAGTCGTGTTCCTTCGCGGTCTCTCAAACCTCAAGGTTCCCTCCAGTTCCTGAATCATTCAGCTTCCCTCTTACTGCTTCTCAGCTCTCGGTCCCTGCTGACTCACAGCATCTCTGAGCGGTAGTGTTCTTATTGTTTTCCATGAGCTGGCAGTGCCCGCGTGACTGCATTGCTAATGTTACAGGGAGAAGGGATCACAGCCCATAAGGAGGGGGAAACGGGACACACAAAGAATGAAAGGGCAGCGTGGGAGGGAGCACAGCACTGTGGAGAGAACCAGGAGAGGCGGGTTGAACAAATCATTTAAGCGCCCCCGTGCCTCAGTTTCCCTTCTGAAAACAGAGCTAAAATGTCCCGACCTCACATAATCCATTAATAATTATGAGGGGCTTAGATAACCGCAAGGAGGAGTGCCATGGAAACAGATAAAATCTATTGTGACACTATCTCCTGCAGCCTTTGCATTTTTTAAATCTTTTGAGCATCTTCAAACTCTATAAACACAAATTTAGCCTCAGGCAGGCCACTCCCTGGTCTCTAGTGCCCAAGGGTTTAACTGAAGCCCAGTGCAGATGTGCTCCAGGAAAAGCTATAAACTCTCTGCTTGGGAGGGCTGGGATCAGCCTAGGAGCATAGAACTAGTTAGAACTCCAGGCTCAGTAGTTCTTTATTCACCCTTTCATTTCTTGGAAATGTTATTTCTTTAAGGGCTGTCCTTGCAGACTGTGGCCGTGTTCTGTTTTCTCAGTTAAGTCTGACCACCTTGCAGTCTCTACCTCTCTGGAAGATGGATACGTTTGTGTTCATCCCATTTTAGAGATGGGGAAACCAAGGCACAGGAAGGGGAAAGTCCAAAGTCACACAGCAGTTCAGTGGCAGAGCTGGAAATAAAACCCAGGGGTCTGGGCTCAAAGGCACGTCCTCTAGCCATTAGGCAACACTTCTTCCCTCAAAGGACCAAATTGATGAAGTGCAACTCTCCCCAGGCTGGCTGTGAAGGAGCGAATAATGAAAGCCAGAACTGATGAGGACTGAAGGAATTCCTCATTGCCTATCTAGGTGCAAGGCCCACAGACCAGAGCACGGTGGGCGGTGAAAATCCACATAGATGCACTCAGCCCAAATTATCACAAGCACGACATTGCTGGGATGAAATTTTGCCCCCATTGAAGTTAAGGGCAAAGCTCCTGCTGATTCCAATGGGGCCAGGACTTCACCCCTGGAACGTGGGGCCTGCTTGTTCCAGCTGAGCGGGGGCTCACCCTGGAAGCAAAGGAGCCTCTTGACTCAAAATAGGAGAGCTCTGTTCATCTGTGTGGAGGCAGAACTCCTGGTAGGCGTCGGAGCTAAGGGAAAGCAGGTGGGATGCTACCCCGTAGACTCACAAGAACCCATAGAACAAAGCCCTGTTGAATTTCAAAAGCCGGCTGTAAACATCAACGTTAGAGCAGTTGCATTCATGTAGACATTAGAGCTGTGACGTTCATTTAGATAGAATAAGTGGTAACATAACCCAGTCACTGTGCAACACTAAACAGTGTTAAACAAGGTTTGGGGTTTGGTACAAAGAGAGCTCTGCCTGCGGAGCGCCACGGCAAACACACCAGGAAACATCCTTTTAACCTCTTATTACAAATAAAGAAAAGGACAAACAATGAAATGCTTTGAAATGTAAGGCATTAAATGAGGCTTTCATGTTAGCCACTTCCCGTCGCTTTAGTGGGAGGGAGTTTAGAAGGGAGGGGAAAAAAACCCAAACACCTTGTCTGACAGACTCTCAGGGGTCTCAGAGATGGTCATAACTTGTCCTTGTTGGGGAAAAAGAGAAGTTAGTTGAGATGGGCCGGCTGTTGTTACAGTTTGAATCCATTTCAGTGCAGGTGGTGTTTAGGATTCAGATGGGTCCCCTCTGTCCGTCCTGGTCTGATCAGGGAATCTCTCAGGATTAGGACAAAGATGGTCCTGGAACACAGTGGGGGTGGCAGCCATAATGGTGAAACTTGCTAATTTTTCTCCTTGAAAGTCTCTTTCTTTAAGGCCACACAAAAAGAGTGATGGGTGGAATAACTCATCCCCTCATTGTTTTGTCCACCCATTGGGCCTAGTTTCCAACACACCAATTTTGGTTTAGTTCTGGTTCCACTTTTCTTGTTTACCAGGCATGATATTAACACAGTCCTTCCGGTGTGGACTCCTTCAGTCTGCCTCCTGTTTGTACCTTTTCCCTTTGCCCCACCCCTGCTCTGCCCCTCTTCTAAGGCTCCCCACCTGCTGCTCGCTCCTCTCCACTTCACTTCCACTGCTCCAAAGGCAGCGGTGGGCCGGGATGCCTCTGGAGGGGTGACCAGCGCCAAATCCACGGCCTTTCCTCACTGCATGGCCGGCCTTTTTGGGGAGGCTTAGCCTTCCCTAGACTCTTAAACGCGGCACCCACGAGGGACAGGTTAGTAGAGAATCAGTGCATGGGAAACGTTGAGGGAAACAGGAATAGAAACCCAGTTCTGTAGGCTAGCTGGCAGTGGGTGGAGGTACTTTATATGGCACACTAATGCTTTACCCCTCCAGAAATCATTCCAAACATGGTTTATTCAGGAGAGCTGGGGGTGGTGGGGGTGAGTATACTTCACAAGTAACTTCCAAAAACTAAATGCGTCTTTTCTGAAGTTTTCTATTGAAAAACTTTATTCCTGGTCTGAGAAGCAAAGAACCCGCTCTGGCTTTGCACTATGCCTGCCCCACCGTACCCTCCTCCAGGGGGTGAAGTGAGATGGGGAATGTTGCATTTTTCTGACCAAAACTAAACAAACCCACACACCTTCTGATTTTCTCCAAAAAACGTTGGACCAAAACCCGAAATCTTGTGAAAACTTCCAAAGTTGTTAATTACAAAAATTCCAAAAACAAAACCCACCCAAACCCCTCTGTGTTGGAAAACAATTTGATTCGCCTGAATGGTCAAAGAACGAGATCTTCTCAGATGAGATGTGCAGAGAGAGAGAGAGAGGGACACAGGGAGGGACAGAAATATATAGGCAGATGCTTGACCCTGAGGCACGTAAACTGTTGGCTGCCGTTTCAAAGAGGTCTCTTTTTCCTTGTGCTCTCCTCTCTTGCCATTCCTGTGCTGCCTTCCAATGTTCTCTCGCCCTCTCTGCTCCCTCTCCTGTTCTCGCTTTGCACTCTATAGTCTTACACCCCCGGGCTGAGGCAAGCGAGCTGGCTGCCAAGTGAAAGCCGCTACGATCTTGGCATCTCCATCCCTCAAAATGGGATTATAACAATCCTCACTTGGCTGCTGCGTAGAACAGAACTGGCTGGAGCAGAGCCAGGCGCAGGAGCAGCATAGATGGTAGGGGCTCTAGCACTCAATAGCAAAAACAACCATCCTCCCCCCGGCCTGCGGGGTATGCCCGGGTGTGTCTCCCTTTCTTTTGGTCCAAATCTAATGACTTCGCAGCGTCTCTCATGAGCAGCAGTTTGGATGTGGGCTCAGGGCTGGGCCAGGGGGTTAGGGTGTGGGGTGGCACTTACCTCGGCTCCCACCAGCATGTCCCAGCACCACCAGCTCCCACCAGCATGTCCTTGAAGCTCCTAGGCGGAGGGGCCACGGGGCTATTGCTTGTGCCCGCAGGCAACTCCCCTGAAGCTCCCATTGGTTAAAAATCTACATAGATGGCACTATGAAAGTGGCCAAGCATATCAAGTACTGCAATAGCAGTCATTAGTTTCCATATGGATAGGGTTTACACTACTACTCTACACAATTTAGCTCTGGTCCATTAATAAAAAGAACCAGGAGTATTTGTGGCACTTTAGAGACATTGCAAGAGTCTCTCCATGTCCCGGCATTTGTAACCTTTTGTCTAGTAGTTCCTTGAACGGAGATACTCAAATCCTGATGTTCCAAGACTGCTGAGTATGCAGTAGTTCCCACCCGTTAGCTCATCAGTCTGGAAACCTAGAGTTAGCCTCCTATTTTTGAGAATTCTGGCCTTGGCATCCAAGCAGCGGATGCTTCTAATGTTATTTTGGAATGCCACAAACAGCGACACAACTGCCATTTACCCCCTACCCATCACCTACTAAGAGTCTTGCACACTGTGCTCTCTCTCTGGGAAGATTTAAAAAGAACACAATCTACCCAGAAGCAGTTGTGTTTCCTTATTCTAGAAAGAGCCATTTAGACCAGTATAGGGTTGCTCTGTGTATGGAAGAAAACAAGAGCAAATCTTTGCAAACAAGTGAGATACTGTCTACTGCGACACAGTTTATGTGCCATCCCAGTTTGCTTTGATACTGCCACACGTTTTAGTTTAATCTCCAAAAATAGCCTGACACCCATTTAATTTTGACTGGATCAAAACAAAACAAACACATAAAATAACCTACCCAAAGCCTTCTGGACTGATGTATTTCTGTCACAGATCAAAGATGTGCCTTATATTTGTCTGATCTTCACCTTAGTCAAACACTTTGTATTTATTGGTCACAGGTAAGACCTGGACTAGATTTCTTCTGCCTGACTAGAACGCAGTGGAAAATTTTAATCAGAATAGTTTTCTTTGGAAAACGCCAACGTCTTTTGCAAAATTGTATTTGATAAAATTTCACGTGAAACTATTTTCAAATTTTTTTTTTAAAAAAAAGAGTCAAAACATCCCATTTTTCCATTTTCAGACATAGATTTGAGTTTTGTTTCAAGTTTACTTATACAATTTTTTAAAGAAGGGTTGAAATCAAAATGAAACGTTTTGAATTTATTCAAACAAAAATGTTTTGCTCAAAGTGAAATCAAGTTCTGCTAATTTTTTGTGAAAACTTTTGGCTTTTCATCCGTACTTGGGACAAAAACGTAATTCAGAAATCTCAAGATTTATTCACAGGACAGAAAATCTGATTTCTATTGATCAAAAGAACTATCAGAAACTAGAATAACCACAGCAGCAGCACTAGCTTCATAATTTAGGCCATTTTAAAGAGAAATTTCAAACATGCAATTTGTCTTTATCAGCAAGGTAGGATAAATCAGGTATAAAACTGCCCAGGAGACAAGGATCTCTTCTGTACAGAAAGACCTTGTTTCACATAACACACCAGTGAGGCAAACAAGAATTCCATCTCAGGACTATGTAGCAATAGTGTCTCTTAAGCAATACAAAGCTTCAAACACAAATCAGCAAGTGAACTCCACAGAGTTTACTGCCAGCTCTTAAAAGTCTGGAAGTTTGAAACAGTAAAGGCTCACGCCCGTTAATTCATGTTAAATTATCCTGGTGCAGAGGACCAGCCCTGCAAAGTCTGCACCACTTAAGCGCTCAAAACTTAAGCCTTGTGAATTTCACCTTAAGTGATGAGCTAACCTGCTGCATTTGATGCATGAGAAATGTCGGCTGGGAACTGAAGCAGAGATGTGCAGGAACCAAAAGGACACTAAATCGGTAAGCGATTATTCCGATCTGCTTGATTGCACACGTTCTCACCTCTGCTAGGGTCACGATGGTTAGCAGGGACTATGGGAGGAACTCAGCCTCAAAGCTAAAAGCCACAGTCCCGAGGTAAAGGAGGAGTTCATTAACAGGGAATAACTATCAAACTAGAGGGAGATGGGATTGTTTGGACCAAGCCAGCGAATCACACTTGGGTGTTCTGATTTGCCACAAGCACCGTCTAGTCCAGCTTCGCAGACTGATCAGCACAGAGCCTTTCCAAGTGACCTGCAACAATCCTGATGATATTTGCATCAGGTTAGGCCCTGGTTTATCAGCTGGCCAACACTCCCTATCCAGCAGGAACGTTGTGGGGGGAGAAAGGGATTCAGAGGTCCAGTACCCTCCAGAATCTCTCTCTCATGTGCAATGGTATCTCCCTCCCAGGTCTACAGCTCCCAAAGTCACCAAACCAGACAATTGGTGGCTTGGTGCCTTGGAAGACAGCTTTCCACAATGCCTCGCTGCTGGAGTGGAGGAAGAAGTCATGGCTCCTGCCAATGGAGCACCTGTTGACATTTCCCAGAAATCAGGTGCAGGAGGCAGGCACTCCCTCCCCACAGGCAGTGCGGTTGCACCTCGGTGCGACCGCCGGGGAGTGAGCAATTTTCTGCTCAGAGAGGGTTTGATGTGGTTCTGCTGGTTTCCAGGCGATAGCCAAGTACCGGCTGCTTGGTGCAGTCGAAGGAAATGCCTCCTTTCCCGATGGCGTTTTCATGCCAGAGGCCAGCGATAAACTCGTTACTAACCAGCCCCCGAGCCCACGGCCCTGTACAGGTTGCCCCAGACTTTCTGGCAGAGTTTCACTTCCCCCCCTGCATGCATGCGGGACTCCCTGCCGCTGCAGTACCTGGATCCAGCCGCCTCCACCGGCTATTTTTGCCACAAGGGGCCCGGCAACCTCTCACTCCCCCCATGAAACTGTAGCCTGAGCCACACAGTTTGGTGCCCGCCCTTCAAAAACCTCCCCATAAATTGCTGGGCCTAGCACTGAGCCTGTCTCCACATTTCTATGTCTACATATTTTAAACCAGTTTAAAAATAAGCCCGGCTAAGATTCCACTTCCCAGGGCTGGGCAGCGTCTCATCTTTCCGCTCACTGACTGAGCGGGTGTGTTCAACTGCTACGTACAGGCAGAATCCCAAGCAAGACTACAGCAGCTACCAGTACCAGCAGAGAACATGTGTTGGGAAGAGAGGAGAGACAGGCTCCTTTGCATCGGCCTCTTGTGACATGAGCTTATTTTCAGGGTACTGCACCTTTAAGGTTCTTCCGCCAGACAGTCTCTTGGAGACCAGCTGCCATTTTGCAAGGCAAAGCTGACACTGCATGTTTGGGAAGGTCACACGCCTCATGCGCTCCCATGAAGACTTGATTTATTCTCGTCTCCTTTCCCGTACATAATGAGAATCTAAATGACAGGATGCGGTGCCAGCTCTTGCGGCATTGGGTGGTTTTGGTAAAGCCCAGCTCCTGCAGTCATGTGGTTAGGTGAGAATCTCAGCTTTCATTTTAAAAAACCCCGAACAAACCTCAAATCTCGCTCTCACTGGTTTGGAGAAAAAACATGCAGGGGGGGAAAGCCCCCAAAGGCTCAAAAATCAGGAGGCAACGCAAGAGAAGGGATTTTAAAAATCTTACGATTTTGGGGGCCCCGACTCCTGATTTTTTGAGCTCTAGAGGTTGGCAGTTCGGAGCTCACGGGAGCTTGATCGGGTATGGGAAATACGCACTTGCCCTGGCGTCGGCCAGTTACTAGACAGGGACAACATGCTGAGTGCTAAATAAAGACACGGAAGCCAGCAGCCATGCCCTAGAGAGGCCCATCCAAACGCCCTTTCCTTCCACGTCTGCTGGCACTCGAATATATCTGCACGGACAGACTATACACCAAAACTCTGTGAGTTCTCTCCCAGCGTACAACCCATATCCTAGGAATGAATGCGAACTTTAGAGTCTAATCTTTCACCTCTCTAGAGGTGAGGATATGGTTTGATTTGGAATGTCCTTTTATGTTACAGTCATGCCCAGACGCTTGATCAGTTATGTAAGGAGTCAACTCTGCAACGGCAGAACTTGAAGGGAAATTGTCAAGTGTAAATGTGTATATAATATACGACTTCTTTATTGGAGTTCCTAACAGCACTCAGAGTTATGAAAACTGAGGCTTAAAGACAGATTATGCTTTTCTCCAATAAATGCCATGGGCCGTGTTGTTGACAACTCCCAGTATTTCATCAGGAGTTTCATGGTTTTTCTTACACCCCTACCTCCCGCAGGGACGCTATTTGAGAATTTCACCGACGTAGGTAGTTCTAGCCCTGATTGCGGAGCAAAACTTGAAAACAGGACTCCAAGAGGCTCAAGCCAGAAAGAAAAACACCCCAAATTATGATGAAAGTGTAATAATAATATTTAAGCAAATCTCCTAGTGTTTGAATGCTTGGGGTTGGGAATGCTGCCATTGACCAAGAATGAGCAAAGTACAATAATCTGGTGTAAATGGTCACGTTTACCTATTTTTAGGCCAGTTGCTAGTGAGTTTCCCTTCGCAGGGCCCTGCAGATAATGCAGGGAAATGTTATTTCCCTCCGTCTCCACATACCATTTTTTTTGAGTCTCTCAGCACATGTATTTCTACTGACGATCGGGTTTTAGAAGGTCCTGACCGTGTCCCTCTAGCCTCTGCCAAAGGGCAAAAAAACCACCCTTGCCACACCATTGCAAGCGCCTCTCATTGCAGCACAATGGCCTCCTTCGTTATTGCCAATTTGCCATCAAATCTGGCACCACATGTTCTTGAGAACGATCGTCCTCGATTGAACCTTTGACACGGATGCCAGGGTAGAAGCTTGCCAGCATAGTAATGGCTGACAGGGTATGCATTTTTGGCAACATTTCTATTCCAGCAAAAGTCCTAGAGTAGCTGCAGTTGTACTGGCAAAAAAGATCACTTATTTCACTCAGGGACCCGGCATAAGCTATACCAGCAAAAGCACGTTTGCCAGTATAAGCGGGGTCTCCACTGGGAAGGTTTGCTGGTATCAGTAAACCTGTCTTCGGATTTTTATTGTTGCTGTCCACTCTATATCTGGGTATCTATAATGGCAAGACTTTGCTAGGTGAGATGTGGCATTAGGGGCAAGTTATGGCCAGGCATGTACTAGGTGGAAGAAGCATCTTCTTCCGGGGCATCACACAGGCAGTAGCTACAGCTGAGCTGCAGGATATGGTCCAGTGAATGCTTCTGGAGGGGTATGCTTTGCCAGGGATATACCTACGGCCCCACCACTGCATAACAGTATGGGAGCCATACTGGGCAGGAGCTGGGGAAGCAGGATGGTTACCTGGGGATGAAGTGGGACCTGCTTCCCAGCACGCTCACTAGTGTCTTCCCTAGGCATAACCCCGCCTGGCATAGCAGCTCCTGGCTCGCCCCTGCTTTGGAAACAGCAGAGTTTTGCCCTTCAGCTCTTCCAAACTGGTTCCTCACCTTCCGATGTCCCCAGCTCTGCAGGCCCGGCGTTGCCAGTTCTAATAGGAGCCTGGCACAAAGGTTAGGGAAAGACCCCAAACTTCCAGGCCAGCCTTTCTCCAGTAGGCACAGCTGTCGCCCAGGACAAGGGGAGGGCCTGGTCTTGCTCTTGCGGTACTGTGCATTGGAGTAGAAGGAAGCAGCAGCACCGGCATTCTAACTGGTCATGGGAACACAGCTAGCTGCAGGTTCGGACACTGAGAACCCGTCCTAGCTGCACTTCAGATGGGCTAAGGAGCTCGGTTACTTACCGCGAAACCATGCGGCTAGAGTCCTGTCCAGGAAACGTCAGCGCCTGGTTTTTAGTTGTCTTCAGCAACAGCCATGTCAGGTTGAGAGGTCAGATGCCACATCGGCAGCTAGTCTGGGAGCAAGCCAAGTGCGGGATTGGATGGGACACCACCACCAAAGCGACACAGAGGCACTGCAAAGAATGGTGCTGGTGACTCAGTCGGGAGCATCCATTCCTCAAGGCAAGTCCTGCCCCCAGCACTTCACAGTGGCGTCTGGGGCGCTGTGTTTCAGAGTTCCTGACCCCATAGACTCCTTAAAGATCCCATAACCTTTGCCACAAGAGTAAGGTGTATTGACTTTGGAGTGCTGGTCAAATTCAAGCTTCGTTAATGACAGTCTGGCTCCCTAAATCCTCCCTGCAGTTTTCATTGGCTCTAGCAACATCCTTCACTTTCCTGTCGTCAGCTGCTTTTTTAGTGTTGCTGTGCACCATTGTGAAGATGCCACACTTCACTTCAGAGGTGGCTGCATTTTGATGGTAGGTGAGGCTAACCCTGGGTAAAACAGCAGTGACTTAAGGCTAAATGGGGCCCAGGGCCACCAAGACCTTCTGTCCCATCCCAGTCCCCACCCAACAGTCTCTTTTCCCCAGCACTTCAGCGGGTTTTTGCCCTTGCCCATCCCCACTGAATTCTTGATCTTCTGAGGGAGGCAGCCCTGCCTACCCTACCCACCCACCTGCAAAGCCGGGCAGTGCTCCCATCTCATCTCCCCAGCCAGCCTATTTCTGACCATGAAGCAGAGATTCCCAAGGGGCTTGCTCCAAGTTCTCCCCACTGGTGTCTCATTTGCACTGAAGTGCTTTGCTCTCCATTCGGCGTCACCGCCTGAGGTTCTTCGGAAGGGCTCAGCAGGCTGCCTGCTGAGCAATTCTGAAACCCATGAATATTGGGGGGGGATGAGGGAGGGGATGTGATGCCACATCTGGTTCAGGGTTCCTAGGCAGCAGAGTCTTCCACATTGAATTTGGTCGTCTTGCTCGCTGCAGCCGAGTCTCCAAGAAGTTCAGGAACGTTCTAGTTTCACAGAATGACGAATCACGCCCAGAGAGCAAGGCACTGGCTTAAGGCCCGATGGCCACAGTATCACTGCTTCCAGCCGAGATGCGGAAGACTCGTGCAAATCCTCCCTGGGACACCACAGAGTTCAGCCGGCAGGTCTGCAGCTTGCTCATATAAACGGAGTTGGGATGGATGCAAGGAATACCGTCCCCTTATTCCCGCCAATCTAGAGTCCTGGCTCGTGAGCTGGGTTGTGAGCCGAGATGGCACAAAAAGGCAGCCTTAAAACCGGAGAAAAAATTGGAAGGGGGGAAAAAACAGATTCTTGTGCCTCCTAAAGAGCACCAGCTTCCATGGCTCCAGGGAGCACTTACACCTGCCAACAAGGTGATTAGCTACAAGCGAACTGCTCTTAGGCAAAACATTCACTGTTGCATAATCACACCACCAGCTAATGTTGCCATTGCAAAACATGTATATATAGTACTGCGAGGCCAGCTCTGACTAAACAGATAGGGGCACATTCCCTGACCTCCGGAGTTTATGGGCCAAAGAAGATTAGCTAACAGTCCTAGTTGCATGGAAAATTAGCACAGCTCCAGCATTTAACAAGGATTATGCACCAAGGCTGCAGACTCATCTTCCCCCCTCAAATTCACATACACATGCTATTTTGTACAGGACCTCACACCTATCCAGGTATCTTTAATGCTTCTATCTCTATGGTATCCCAGTGCAACTCATTGGCATTAGCACTTCCAATGATCCATGAAGGGGTCCCTATTATTGCAAAGCTAGTAACAAACAGCTCTCTCTCAACTCCAGATTAAGTATATTGCAGGGCAGTGAACGGAGTTTCTGTTCTCCTTCCACCCTTCAGCTGATGTGTGTGTTTTATAGCCACTTATTTGGTAATTATAGTCCTAAAAGGACAGCTGGTTAGTATTGGGTACATCTGGAAGAAGCAGCTTGGTATGAGGGATGAGAGGTTTCCCTGTAGCTCATCCCATCAAAAATTATTACCATAATTAAATTCCCAAGGCACCCGTCCAGGCAAAGAACCAGAACCCAAAAGCCGTTCATTCTAGAGTCCTGTATAAAAGACACATGACATGAGTGCTTCCTCTTCCCCATTAATAATGTTACTAAATTAGTTTATGAATCCCATTGTCCACACACATCAGGATCTTCTAACTCGGCCTGTTAAATCTGAGCTGTAAACGCCAATCCAGCTCCACAGCTTGTGCTTTATTTCAGAAACAACAAGGATTCGGCTGGTGCCTTAAAGACGAATTGGGCATAAGCTTGAGTAAAAAACCCACGTCAGGTGCATCCAAAGACGTGGGTTTTTTACCCAAGAAGCTTATCCCCAAATAAATCCATTAGTCTTTCAAGAAGTGCTTTTTTACCCATGGAAGCCCAAATCAATCACTTAGTCTTTAAGGTGCCAGTGGACTCCTTGTGATTTTTGTGGCTACAGACTAACAGGGCAACCCCGAGACTTGATTTGATTTCAGGGCTCAACTCTGAAAGTCCCGTTTTCCACCGGATTTCTTTTTAGTCGCTATTTTTAAAACCCCACTGCTGCGAAGGAGCCCATCTTCTTGACCTCCCCGGGCTCAGCATTCAAACCCCGTCCCTGAAGAACTGAAGCGCATGATCTATTAACCAAAGAGGCCACCGCTTCCTCTCGGGCAGGGGGTCGAGCCGGAAAACTTAAAGGAACTGCCTGGGAGCCGGCCGAGTCAACGAAAACTCCCCGCCCGAGCCGTGCAGCGCAAGGGCCGGGTTCGTCTATTTTGCCACGATTTCTGGAGGGGAGGCGGCTGCGGGCGGAGGGTCTCCAGCGCCAGCGCGCAGCTAGCCAGGGCGCCTTGAGCGGAGCGCGCAATAACAAGCCCCAGAAAAGTGTCATGGGGGTGGGGGGAGATCGACCCCCTGGTCCCCCTGGAAAGGGGGGCGGATCCTGCAGAGGGGAGACGGCCCAGACCCCTGGCTGGTCAGTCCCCGATCTCCTGGCTCTTTGCAGAAGCGGCAGGAGGGGCGCCCCAGCCCGGGATGGGGCAGTGGCCGGGCAGGTGGCCCCCTTGCCAAGCCAGGCTGGCGGGAGGCGGCTGGGGGCTTCCCCTCTCCCCCCCAGCCCCCTGGCCAAGGGCGGGGACCCAGCAGAGGCGAGCGCCCCGGATCCCCACCGCGCTGCCCCTGCAACTCACCGCGGCTCGGCCCCGTCCCCCGTGCGCCCCGCTGTCACTGGGGCAGGAAGCGCCGCCTGGCATTTGGGGGCTGCGCTGCTTGGTTCCTCATTGGCTCTTCAGGTGTGTGGGGTGGGGGGGAGGCGAGGTGGGGCCCAGCGGGATGCTGGGAGATGTAGTTCCCAGGCCCGGATTGGAGGGGCCGGGCAGGGGGAGCCGGGGAGGGCGGTGCGCCCAGGGCGCTCGGGGAGGCGCACGGGCCCGGAGCCCGAGAGGCCCTGGGGAGGGGGCAGGAGCCTTCCCTGCGGCAGGGCAGGGCTGGGCGCTTCCTAATGGGGACAGAGTCCCACCGCCCCCTTCCCTCCCCCGGCCAGCCCCCTGAGGAGTCAACCTGCCCCCAGCCCAGTCTTCTCAGGCAGGCCGGGGGGGTCGCAGCCCGCTCACCACTAGGCAAGTGAAATAATCCGGGGTAAACGGATCATAGCACTGGGGGCGGAGGGGGGCAGTGGGGTAAACTGGGCTTGCTGTGTGTCATAAGCCCTCTACCGCTGTGTGTCATAAGCCCTCTACCGCTCGCGGCGAAGGGAGGTTCTCCTTGAGCTCGCTTTGGAAGCACACGCTCCGCAGTTCTAGTAGCAGATAACGGCCTAGGTGGTTGCGAGTCTTTTACGGGGTGAACGAGGGTCGGGTTGAGGGAGTGGAAGAGCCACGGGACGAGGTCACTGCGGAGGAGAGGGTGGGAAGTGAATTTGCAGGTGGGGATAGGTGACACCCGTTCTGGGCCCCTCTGCCCAGCCCACTGGAGGGTAGCATGGAGCCCTCCCCCTTTTCCTCCCAGAGAGCTGCAGTAGAGCCATGGGATCCCTTTCTCCCTCCCCCCCCCGGACTGGCAGCGAGAACCCTCCCAGAACTTACGCCAGCAGCCCGGGCCTCTCTACTTGACGAGGGAGGGCTTCTGTCCTTTTGTCCTCAGCCTCGCCTCTTGGGGTGGGTTTGACAGGGTCTCCAGAGCTGTGGGTTTGGAGATATCAGCCCATAGAGATGAACGGGGCAATTCACCCCATGAGGCTGATGGTGTCGGACTCCAGCAGCCTTCACCGTGTCTGTTACTCTCTCCTGTCCCAGAGCCCTTGGCCCAGGCTCTCTACAGATCCCAGCATCAGTAACAACCAGGGCACATTTTTTAGTTTTTCCTCCCACGCACTAGGGCTAGAAATTGTTTCCTTCAGGAAAGCTGAGATTCTGAAGTAATCCCATCCAGACTGAACAGCCTCTTAGAACTGGTGTGCTAATGTACAACTGTTTCCTTCTTCTTTCTGTGTGTAGAAATGCATCTTACGTCTGTTCCATTCTATGCATCCCATGAAGTGGGCTATAGCCCATGAAAGCTTATGCTGAAATAAACTGGTTAGTCTCTAAGGTGCTACAAGTATTCCTCGCTTTCTTTATGAAGAATCAGAGAGGTAGCCGTGTTAGTCTGGAATAGCAGAGGTAACAAAGAGTCCTGTGGCACCTTAAAGACTAACTATAAAGTATAGAAGCATAAGCTTTCATGGGCTAATACCCACTTCGTCGGATGCAAGCAGTGGGTATTAGCCCACGAAAGCTTATGCTTCTATACTTTATAGTTAGTCTTTAAGGTGCCACAGGACTCTTTGTCACCTTTTCATTATGAAGTAATCCCAGGACTCCAGGATCTAGTGCCCTAGGCCTGGGTCTATAGCTAAGTGTTGCCCTGTGTTGAAATTAAGGCATATTTAAGCTTGAAGGACATTGGTTCTGTCTTCCAGTTTAGTGTTTCCTGGGTGCAGAGAGAGGGACACGGAGCTTGGAGGCACCATCCCAACCAAGCATGCCTAGCCGTGGCGCTGGTCAGCACATCTGCAGACAGACGCGCAGCCTTCAGCCACTGAGGTCTCTTCCAGCCTGTTTCTCATGTACCAGATCCAATAGGGATGGGGAGGATAAGGGAGCACGTCAGGAAGGCAGGGAAAGTCACTCCCCGGCCTCCGGAAGTGATGAAAAGGTGCAAACAACTCCGAAAGCTTGAGTTAAACATTACCCCATGTCACCAGCTGGCCTAGATCGAAAGGCAGGGCAGCAGCAGGAATGGGAACAGGCCCGGTATAAATATGCTGGAGGACTGAAGGCCCAGTTTCACTAGTGGGGCTGCCCCCTGTGATCTAGGTCTGTACACCCCACACAGCCACTCTGCGGTGGTGTGAGCCACAGGCAAGTGACTAACTGGAGCTCCAGGTGATACAGTAACACCCTCCCGACTTCTGCTTACGTGAGCCCCGGGCCAGCTAATCCCAACACCAGTGCACCCACCCTGGACAAGCCAAAGCAACAGGCTTCCTGCATTGAAAACACGTTTGAAACACGAGGGACCTGGTGCCTTTTCCAGAGTTAGCCGCTCGGGATGTACTGACAACGGGATTCGTGGGCAGAGCTCTGCACCGACAGCACGGGACGCGCAGGTGTCTCATGTAGACAACGCAGCAGTCTCCAGTTTTGGCTTAGCTAATGTCACCCTGGTATTGGCAGTATTCCCCACGCCAAGGATAGGAAATATGGCAAACCCCAGAAAACATCGGAGCCACACAGACTGATCCAGTTGCGGGGTGGGGTGGGGTAGGTGGTTTCATGGAGGTTCAGGGGTCTGCCCACAGAGACCTTATCAACTGGAAAGCTTTAAGAACGACTGGGCGTGTTGTATGATTTCCTCTTTTATTATTATTGGAGTACCAAGAGAGTGCCAAGTGCTGTACACGGATCCAGTCCTGCAAAGATACACGCACAGTCTGATTGATCAATGGAATGAACAGTACAGTGCGTAAAGGCACACATGGGCATTGGTCTTCACGGGCCGGGGGCCAGGATACAAAGATAAAGACAGGCCCTACCCTAAGAAGCTAACAGTCTGCCTGCCAGACACAGAGCAGGCAGGATGCAGCGGGACCCTGAGGAGGGAGCACACGAGCGGGGGATCTGAAGAATCGTTGTTATAATGGATCAGATCTTTTGCCAATCAGTGACAGAGTCAATGACGCGAAGTCAGGGAGCTGGGACGCTTTAGGTTACCTGAGCATCCGGCCCAGTGACTCCAGTTGAGCTATGACAGTTTAGACCAGCTGAACATCTGGTGGGCAACACATTGTGTGACTATTAAAAATCTCGCTTCCCTACAAGGTTCCTGGACTGCCCATGCGACCCTGCATAGCTATGTGGGTTTGTAAAGAGGATTTGTAAGAGACCAGCTTGTGAGATACATTAACAGGCGCGCTCGGAGGTTGCTGTAGCATTTTGCAGGCGTCAGTCGTTCCTATAAATGGAAATGTTGATTTCCCGATGGGAAGTGGTCAGCTAAGTGGGCAATAAATCTGTGGTGATCACCGGACGGGTAAGCTGTGGTTAAAGCACTGTATGGTCAAATCCTGGCTCTGCCAGAGACTCCCCGTATTTGACCTTGGAGCAGGCAAAGCTGAGCAGCTGCTGCTGTGGGCTTTGTAAATTACCGGTAAACTCAATCAGCAATCAATTGCTACCCAGCCCTTCCTGGAGACATTAGGAAATGCTGAGACCACTGCCTATCCTGCTGACTCTGTTGTCTCCTTCTTTGCTTGTACTCTCCCATCGGACTGTCTCAATCCCTCTGTTGTCGCCTGTCTTAAACTGAAAGCTCATTGGGGCCTGGTACAATGGGGGCGTAGTCCATGCTTGGGGCTCCTAGGCGATACAGTAATCAGGTCACCCCAGGGAGGACTGTTTTCCTGGCTGGCGGCTGCCTCATGAAGTGTGGAACCTGGGCAAGGACTGAGATCTCCGGGGCCAATAGGAAACCTCAATGTGCAAGCAATGTTGATAGTTGTGAGTTTATTTAAATGTATGCAGATTACACATATGCAGATTAGGCAGCTGATCTGGGGAGGTGCAGAGCATGTGTGGGAGTTGCTGGTGCTGGGCCCTAGCAGGATCAGCTTGTGGGTCACACCCGAGGGAAGTTGTTACTACAATTTTGACTGTAGTGCTAAAGGTGTGCGTGGTAACAAGACCCAGTCTTTCCTCTGAAGACCTCACCGTCTAAGGGCCCGATGCTGCCAGGATCCATCTTGCCTTCAACAGGTGTGAAGGTCTCTCAGCACCTTCGTCAAAAGCTGTTGACGTCAGTGGGAGCAGGACAGACGGTGCCAACGCTGGCCTCCACTCTGGGAGGTCGGTGTGGCGGGGAGAGAGCTCCCAGGGTCACTAGTACACGCTCACTGTCCCCGTCGCTTCACAGCAGAGTTGCATCCTGCCCTTTGGTCTCCCTGAGCCGGTCCTGGAGGATGGTATCCCGCTCCCCAGGTTAACGCTCCATCATACACACTGCCTGAGTGCTAACAGCAAGGGGGGGGGGGGCTCACACAGGGTGTCCCAGAGCACACAGCATGACGGAGACACAGAAGGAGCCTGCCAGTGGCCATCAGACATGTAGCCTGCCGGACATTAACACTTGGATGTTGTCAGGCGTTTGGCCCTGAAATCCCACCATGAATAAACATCTTCATAGGATCCAGCTTCCCAGGCAGGGAGCAGAGGCTGCAGCACAGCAGATGGAAATCTGACCTGTAGGCAAGTCTGTGGGCTGCCCCACAGCTCCAGTGTAGCGAAATTGTTTACCACCGAGCAGGGATGCACCTCTGTTATGCTAGGATATAGCGGCCCTGTGGAAATAGATTTAGCTCTGCCCTTTGCCCGGCCCAGGGAAAACTTTAAAGCACAAAAGATACAACACTGCTTTGGTTTTTTTCTGTTTATGCAATAAGGCCAATATGAAGAAACTACACCAACACGGTTGCATCCCAAATAACCGTGTTTATATACAAGATATCCAAGGCTTGGGAACGTACATACACTGGCTCCTGGGTAGTTTCTGGTGACTTCCAAATCATAGAATATTGTAGGCACCACGAGTCTTCTCACCAACTATTTAAAGGGATACCACTCTATTCCTATAAACTGCATGCACACAAATCGCTTTCAACCATGTCCAATTAATACTCTTCATCGCAAGTGAAGGCGTCTTTAAATGTGAAAGCCAGAAATCCACCAAAGGGCTGCCAGTGACTAAGAGTCTTAGCCTATTGGTTGGAGCAACAGTCAGGCCTACCAGTTGGAGTGAATCCAGATGAGGTGGTGTTGAGGCTGATTCCCCACTCTGGCACTTTGAGTACAGAAGGTGGGGGCCTGCAAGTATTTTAAAAATTAATACGGGCCACTCCAGGCTTGTATTAAACTCCCAATGTTACAGCTTCTCTCTGACTTTGGATGGGTAGATGCCACCACCCAAGCAAAAACCCCTTTGAAACCAGAAAGGCGCAGTTAGGAATTCTTCCCTGTGGGGTACCCTCAAGCCCTTTACCCCCCACGCGAGAAAGAGCTGAAAAAGGAAACAGGAAATCAGCTGTTGCCACCAGCTAATTAAACAACATATGCACAAACCTCTGAGTGGCCCCCAAATCCAACCCTATTCTTAAAACAGGTACATTTTATTAAAAACAAAAAGGAAGAAAATACATCTGGAACATAAGCTTCTGCTAGATTTAAAAATCCCACTTACAAAAATTAAGCATCAAACGAGCTCTCTTGAGGTTCCGCTTAAAGGTTACAAGCAAAACAAAAGCATCTGGGCTTTGCCCAGAGGAGGCCACAAGCCAGTAAGAAATAAAATAAATAACCCTAATCGTGCCTTCCTAGAAATTCCCTGATTCACTTACATCTTTGGGGTTTTAAATAAGTAGGCTTGAGGTATGATTTGATACTTTTTCATACCTGGTTTTAAAGCTGTTTACACATTGCTGCTCTGTGTCTCTGGAGAACAACAACAGACACAAAGGGGAAGTTCCCTCCTCCCCATTTTAAAAAGTTCTAGCCTTCCCATTGGCTCTTTTGGTCAGGTGCCCACTCCCTTTCCATTGCCGGGGGACTTTTTTAACCCTTTGCAGGTAAAGCAAGCAGAGAACAACCACTAAGAGGGACCTTATAGCTAACTAGCTGGCTGGATGTCTATAAAAGGGTGCTATCCGCCCCCTCCCCCATCCCCCTTCATTTATCAAAGTGGATTCCTGGAGCAAAGCCAAAGGTCAGAGTCGGGAGTCAGAAGCCGAAGGGAAAGCCGGCGTTGCCGTCAGAGGGTGTAGCTGAGGGTCAGAGCCAGGAGACAGTCAGAAGGCAGGATGGAGCTGGGTGCTGGGGCAGGAACAGGTACAGCTGGGACAGGGACTGGAGCAGGAGTAGAGATGGCGGAGGCAGGGACAGTACCAAGTGCAGCTGCCGGCAAGGAGCCTGTTGAGTAGCCATTGCACTGCTGCTGCGTAAGTATCCGCCTGCCGGTCAGCTAGCCGGGTCACTCAGACAGCTTCCACCAGGACCAGCTGTGCTCCTCAGGTTGCCAGGAGACCGGCTCGGTGGCAGGCTGGCCCCTGGTACAGACCGACGTCTGACCGCCTTCAAAAGCAAACGCCTCGGGAAAACACGAGCGGGTGAGTGACAACGAGATTCGTCAGCGAGGGCAGCGATCCCGATTTCTAAAGTTACCCGGACGAGCCCATGGACGTCTCTGGGGATGTGGTCAGACTGAAGCGAGAGCGTCCGCCTGGGCAGGGCTTTCATGGGGCCGCTGGAGCAACGCACCGGCAGGGACGACTGAAAGAATCGCCCCTGTCCTCAGAGAGGGAAACCGTCTGGGACTGAACAACACGGAGGCCATGTAAAGGGCTGCCCAAGATACTCGGGGCCTTATTCGGGTCCTGTGCGATGCTTGATGCCACGGGACGGATTCAAGCTCATCTTCATGAGTCACCCACCATTCCCCAAATCCTTGAATTGCAGTAATGACAGCAGGGCAGGAGGCAGCAGCGGAAGAGAGTCAATCGTGGGTCTAAGGGGAGGGATGAAGGAGGGAGGCTATTTACAGAATCAAGCTGGAATCAAGAACCTGGGGGCACGAGAGATTTTAGGGCCAAACCCAAAGCCCACTAGACTCTGCAAAAAGACTCTCATAGCCTTCAGTGGGCTTCAGTTTAGGCCCTTAATGAAGAGCACCATAGCCAGGTGCATTCTGGGAGATATAGGTCACCAGGCCCCTCAGAGCCACTCAGAAAAATGGCTGAATCAGATTTTGCCTTGGGACTGTCAGAGGAAAGGCTGCAAAATACTTCCTGCCGTCTACTGCCTCACTATGCAATGCAGATGTGTATTGACTTCTGGTCCTATCTGATTTATATTGCCCTCCTGCATAGTGTTCTCTAGTTAAAGGATCGGGGAAGGTTTGCAGTAGCTACTATTTTGGGGGAGTTTATCATTTAAGCTGTTTAATAACACCGAAGCATTCCCTGTTGCACCTCGGCCTCCAGATTTTGGCTTCAAAGGGCTTTTGTCCTTCGTCCATTTCAACGGTTCGGTTCTTCCAGGCGAACTTGGCAAGAGCGAGGGAGTTATAAACAGCCCCGACTGTAAGTGACGAACGTGTTTACTGTCGGTTGGGCCGGTATCGTTATCTCGTCTGTTTCTGGCTGCGCTAATGTGCGGTGCCCCAGGCGTGTTCTTTTACAGCCTGTGCCAAGTACCGGGCGAGCAGCCCCAGAACGTGCATGGGTTTGCTACAGAACAGGTGCAGCCCAGGTCAGCAGCAGCCTACACGCAGGGAGCCAGTGATGCTGACTGCAACAGGGAATTGGTGGCTCTGTACCCAGTGCTGGGGCTAGCCCCTTGGGAGCCCTAAGCAGGAATATTCCCCCCCTCCCCCCCACCCCAGCGCACACAATAAAAAGGGAATAGCTGCCCAGGGCCCTGTTTAGTCTGCTTCTGCCTCGTGCCGGCTCTGAATGTACCTTTAAAAGACCGCATGGTAGAGCCTCCCTCAGGAAGAGGAAGATGCTAATCCCTTTTCCTGACCCTTTCTTGAGCAACAAAATTGTCAGCCCTGCAGTGGTTGGGGGGGAGAGCTAAGAGCGGCCACACAGCAAAGTAGGTGTCCACCCTCCTCTTAGCTCCTTTTGCCCCTTTATCCGGTGCTGCTGCAGCCAGACGGCACCCCAAGGAACGAACACGCGAAGGTTGGTGAGGCCTATTTTAATGGAAGCCCGGCTCCGCTCTCTACCAGCACGGCGACGTGGGGTAGGACTCCGACACAAACTCGGGATGGATGACGTAGTTATCCTTCTGCGGCCCGCCGGCCTTCTGGAAGTGACTCGTGTCCCACCTGGGAAAGGAGGAAAAAACCGAAGGATCATAAGCCTCACCCACGCAGGGGGTCCTTGGTAATCCACTTCCTACTGGTGCTTATTAGGAGAGTCCAGGGGGATTGCACAGGACAAGCTTTGAGAGCCGGTCTCTTTGCTGCTTAGCTGCAGAGCGCTGCTTCCACATGCTCACCGTTTTTCCGCCCCGTATCAAATGCCTGGTCCTGGGATTTGGGGAGGGAGGTGGCCCGGTCAGTGGGGGCTCTGGCAGATGCGTGTGGCAGGTGAGAGACAAGTGGCTAAAAGGCACATGGGAGCCCATAGGAGGGATGTGACACGCTCTGGGGTTATGGGAAAACCCTAGAGACTATAATCTCCGCATAGCTAACTAGTCCACTCCTGTGCGTAGCTTTTGTCTGCAGGGAGGGGAATACAAACACCAGGCAGATGAAATAAAGCAGTGGTGGGCAACCTGCGGCCCATCAGGGTAACCTGCCGGCGGGCCACGAGACGGTGTTTATATTGACCGTCTGCAGGCACGGCTGCCCACAGCACCCAGTGACCGCAGGTCGCCATGCCCGGCCAATGGGAGCTATGCGAAGTGGTGCCTAGCATGTCCCTGTGGCATGGGCCGCAGGTTGTTCACCACCGAACTAAAAGGTTTGTTCTACCTTCACCAGCGTTGAAGAATCATTTTCAATCCCAATTTTAGCTAAAATGTTTTTTTCCCCACCCATGTGAGTGTTGCTAACACTTGCACTATTTTAGTTTTCCTTAAAGCCCCAGCTCCTGGAGTCATGTGATTATGTGAGAATCTCAGCTTTCATTTTTAAAAATAAGTCAGTTTCTAGCCCTCCTGGTGGCAAAGAGAAGTTTGAAAATGTGACCCGAGTGGGATCCTGGCCTGAGGGCAAGAGAAGCTGTTAGCCAGGATCCCAGGGTGTGCAGAGCAAAGACTCCTCCTTTGTTTGGTCCCTTACCATCCTTCATTATTTGTACCATGAATAAAAGCATGGTGCTGTCCCTTAAAAATAAGATCCCTCCCCCCTGCAAACTCTGCCACTTGCTCTGTGACCTTTGGCAAGTCACTTAATCTCTCTGTCTTCCAGAGGCTACCATAATACATGCAGTCATTTGTCACGATTCACTTGAAACCCAAATGAGGGAAGATCTAGCCTCTGGGGGATGTCCAAGACGGTTGTGAGGTTCCTGTTCTCCCCAGTGTAAAACCTTATTTTCTAGCGCCACGGTGCCCTTCCCCCACCACTGAACCCGGCTTTAACTTTCTTACTTAAGGTTCATATACGGGAAAGATGGCGGCGGGCTGTGCGAAGGTGCATATCCCATCGTCTCTTGGCTGCAGTCGTAGTATGGGATATTCCTGAAACAAACGCAAGGGGGAGGGTTAGCGATAGCAACAGTCCTCCGGGCTCGCTCTTCTCCGTGCTCTCTCGTGTGAGTGGGCAGGGAGCCTAGGTGGGAAAGATCCTTCCTGTCTCCCCACACGTGGGGCACGGTGCTGTCAGAGATGCAAGTGGTGCTGATAGGACTCTGGGGTGGAGCAGTAATAACAGGAAGAGGACTCTCTACAGCACAGGGAGGGATAGCTCAGTGGTTTGAGCATTGGCCTGCTGAACCCAGGGTTGTGAGTTCAATCCTCGAGGAGGACATTTAGGGATCGGGGCAAAAATCTGTTGGGGATTGGCCCTGCTTTGAGCAGGGGGTTGGACTAGATACCTCCTGAGATTCTATGACTAACATCCTAAGGGCAGGCTTTAGTGGGGCCAAGCACCCAGATATTAACTTCAGGGCAAACCAGATGCCTGAGCTTCTCGGAGACAGAGGGGTTTTCAGTGGGTAGCAATGGGGTGACAGCGCTCTCCTCAGAGGGTAGAAGATTACCTGCTGCTCCCCAGCAGTGAGGCTGTGACCCTGAAGGGCAAGGCAGGGGCTGTGGGAGGGTCTGATTTAGTTGGGGTTGGTCCTGCTTTGAGCAGGGGGTTGGACTAGATACCTCCTGAGGTCCCTTCCAACCTGCTCTTCTGTGATTCTCTGACAGGAGCAGCACCCCTTTAACTAACCGGAGGGAAGCAGACCGGGCATCGGCTGTTCTCAAATCGGTTTGAGCAGCTGCCGACAGAGACTGCAGCGGTTGTAGGAAACAGGTTCAGAAACCCGCTTAGTAAACGCTGTCATTTCTGTGCGGCTGGGCCCCCCGGGTGAAGGGCAGGTTATAAACACCGAGGCAGAGAGGCGGCCCAAGCCCCGGAGTGGGTTCCTCTGTGCAGCCTCCCTGACCCGAAGCAAAAGAACACCCGGAGCTGCTCCTGCAACCTCTCCGCCCGCCCTTCGGTCACCGACTCCGGGAGTCAGTCCTCTTCACAGTGCGCCAGCACCCACTGCTGAGCCACGAGGCCCCAGAGCTGTGACTATCTGGGATTCCTTGGCCTGTATTTGCCAGGTTTGCTCTCGTCGCCTGTGCTGAAGGTCCCATCCCAGGGTCACCCTGACTCTTCCCAGTCACTGCCCCCCCGCCAGGCCGATGGATAGCCACGATATATCCCTCTGTGCCTCTGCGGTGCCGGAGGGGATGGATCACAGCTCACAGCCCTGTCAGCTGCTGGCTACTCAAGCAAAGAGTTCTAGTGACTTCCGCAGGGCCCACTGACACCTGCCTGCCCAGTTGGGTGGAGAGGGAGGAGAGCACTGGGGTGTCTGTGGGGAGGGGAGGGGCAGCACACGAGTGGGGAGGAGAGAGCTGGGAAAGTGAGGGAAGGGGAGGCGGAGGGAGCAGGGAGGCAAAGGGGAATGAGAAATGAAACCACCCCCCAGGGAAAACCCCACAGGCGCTGGAGTGTGGCCAAGTCTCATGCTATTGTCATGAGTCTCAGGATAAGGACTGGGTTCCTTAAAGCCCCAGCTCCTGGAATCAGGTGGATAGGTGAGGACTTCAGCCTTCATTCGTAAAGGAAAAGTAAGGACTGTGGAGAAAGCATCAAAAGGTGCCCCCAGGGTGCCCCAAAGGTTCAAAAGCAGAAGGCAAATCAAAAGGACGCCCCATCTATTATTTTTACATCCACTCACGAGTCTAAAACCAATCTTGTGGTTTTTGGTGAGTGCGACTCGTGAGTTTTGAACATTTGGGGTTGTCACTGGGAGAAGAATGAGTGAGATGGGGATCTTACCCCGGGGCCTGATGGGAGGGGATGGGGGGGCACCTGGAGGTGGGGGGATGGTGTTGATCCTTTGCAAAGGGGCGTGGAAGGCCCCTGCTTTCTCTGCACTGATCCCCACCTCAGCCTCCCCTCCAACACGCCCTGGCCTCTCCTGATCATTCAAAGACATTTGGTTGTCTGGGCCTGGGGCGACAGTGAAGGGCAGGTCCGAGAACACCCGGGTTCCCCTGATCCCTGCCTGTCCTTTCCCAGCACCGGGCCTGCCCTTCGCCCCGCAATGCCCCTCTGCCGGAAACAAGGGCCCGATCCTGCATGCCAACCTCTCCTTCCGCCAGGGGCGCTTTGGGTGTGGTGGGCAGGATCGGGGCCCGAGTTTGGCACCCCAATGAGCCCTGCCGAAGCAACGAGGGGGGAGGGGGCTGGATTCCCGCGCAGTCGAGCGAGCTCCGGGGAAGCGTTATGTGCACTGCGTAACCCTCCGAACCTTACAATCTTCTCCACTAGCTGGTCGAGCTGCCTCTCGTTGCAGGGGGCTCCGTCCACGTAGTAGTCCATCCCACGCAGGCAGTAGTGGCGCCCGGAGCAGGGGCTGTAGTAGCCTTGGAAGGGTTTTCTCCCGGGGATGACGGTACGGTGCTGGACGGACGGTAGCTGGCTGCGGGATAAGCTGTTCAGCATGTTGACCACCACTTCCCTCTCTGAAACAGGAACCAAAGGGGTGTGAGAGGGAAACCCCACGGCTTGGAGATCTGGACATTCGCCGCCCTAGACAGAGAGCCTGGCCCTCAAGAGCTCTGGGCACAGAGCCCGGGGCAACTAGGGCAAAGCCATAGCAAACAAGGAGTCGCAGAGTCCAAATGGGAGGTGTGGGAAGGCAGGGTGTGTGGTCTAGTGGCTAGAGCAGGTATCCCAGGCTTGTGTGTGTGCGTCTCCCTCTAGTGTCCACGTGCAGGACAACAGTCTACTACTGCTGCCAGCTACTGAATTGCTTCTTTAGCTCTAGCTGCAGAGGTTTGGGGTTTGATGCAGAAGGGATTGGGAGCCCGCCACAAAATTTCCCAAGGAGAGTGGCCCTTTAAGACAGCCTCCAACAGCCTCCAAGATGAAGAGAATCAGCCGGACCATAAGCTACCACTGGTGGGGATCAGCCAAGGTCACCATGCCCCACTCCCAGCCGCACCAGGGAGGAGGCACCTTCGCAGCCTCAGGAACACCGGTGAGCTTAGGGGTTCCTGACCGTGAGCTGCCTTTTGGGGCTGGTGAGTAAGGGGAGGCAGGTAGCTGAGATGGGGGCAGTTTTGGGGGTAAGTCTTGGCATCGCCTTCACAGCCCAGACAGCCGCGCCAGCAGCTCTTACGCTCCAGAATGGCTCAAGGGGCTTCCTGGCCCGTTGCAGCTGCAGGGATCCAGAAATGCTGCATCTAAAAACCTCCCAAGGAAATACCTACGCGCCGCTCGTTGCGGGAGGCCTTCCGTTTCCAGCACTGTCTGGATCAAAAACTCCCCCACTGGCTCTTGGAATCGCTGCTCTCCCGAGGGAAGGGATTGGGGGACCCAGTACAATTACCGTAATTATTGAGCCGGTCGGGTTTCGGCGGGTATTGCATGGGCATCCCGCGGAGAATGGTCTCCATCCCTGCTTCCTGCGAGGAAAGATTTCAGAGCCGCCATGTAACCCGCGAACCTCCTGTTTGTCCCTGGATCCGGGCGAGCCCGGGCAGCGAAAGCGCGAGCTTCCCTCACCCTGCCCTGCCCTTTGGCCTCTCTGCTGAGACCGCCAGCGGCGATGCTGCTTAGGGAGCCGGTGGCTTTTGTGACGTGGCGGACGCTGGGCCACCGGGAACGGGGCCGACACCGGAGTCATTCCACAGACTCCACCGACCCCAGAGTCCCCTTGACCGTATTCTTCTGTTTCTATTGCACAGAACTACATGGCACACGTGCCAGGAAAACGGCACAGCCCCGGGATCCGTAGGCAGCGCGGGACTCCTCCTTTCGGCCCTATCCCACGGTCCGCCCCTGAGCCGTCTCTTCCCCCCCGAAATCCCACCCACGCTCCATCCCGGGGCCCTGCTCGGGCACCTCCCAAAGCCCCCATCCCCCACTGCTTGTGCCTCTTCGCCTCCTCCTCCAGGCCCACTGCCCACCCACCAGTCGGCCAGCTGAGTCGTCTGGCTGCCTGTGTGCTCCCACGAGGCCCCCATGCAGGCAGCCTGGGGATGGGAAGAGGACGAGCGGGAGCAGGGCCTTGGGGCGGGGTGCAGGCTGGGCCCTGGCCGGGGATCCCGCCCTTCCGGGGGTGGCATGCTCCAAAGGCGGCGGGCTGGCTGGATGGGAAGGCTTAGCCTCCCCGGCCTCTCATCCCCACTGTCTTCGCACAGCTCCTAGCTACCGAGATGGGCTGTGTCTGAACCCTGTCTCTGAAAACAGCCCTCCCTATGGAGGGGGGAAAGTCTTCCTGGCGCCGGAGCAGCGCCGCGCTTCCCCCGGGAGGACAGTCCAGAGCCAGACGAAGGCAGGACTGCGCTGATCGTGCAGGGGGACTGACTCCCTTTTCGGTGTTGAGTGGTTGGAGAGGCCCTGCTGGAACCCGCTGTGCAAGGGCAAAGAAATATTTGCCCTGGGTGAGTCAGGGTTAAATGTGCAAAGCAAAGAGTGGAGCAGGAGCTAGCGGCACCGTTCTTAGTTGACAATGGGAGGAGACCCATGGGCCGACATCCCCTTCCCCGGTCATCCGCCGCCCTCCGCCTAGGGCCGAGAAGCAGGCGCATGCTGGAGGTCCATATTTACCTTTGGAAGCCTGGGGAGGTAGGTGGTATATTTATTCCACCCCGCGCTGTTGTAGGGACCTGTCCTCCACGTTGCGTACTTGTCTCCACTGACAAAAACTGGATTGTGCTTTTCTGCAATGTAAAGGGACAGACAGACAAACATGTCCTACCTGGGAGGAAGAACACCCCCCCCTGCACTGAGCCCAAGAACTTAGAGCCTCTCTTCCAGAAAGGGCCCCGTCTTGATCGGAAGACATCAAGCAATGGAGACCCCACCCCTGCCCTGGGTAGTTTGGTCCAATGGTTAATGAGCATCACTGTTAGAAAGAGTCATTTCTAGTTGGAATTTGTCTGGCTTTAACTCCCGCTTGTTCTGCCCGACTCCGCTAGATTCAAGAGCCCTTGAGCGCCGGGTGTTTTCTCCCAGTGACGGTGCTTAGAGACAGTAAATCAAGTCTTTGGCTTTCCAATAAGCTAAGCAGGCTGAGCTCTTTCAGGCTCTCACAGTTAGACTCCTCCGCTCCCCCCGGACCCCCCAACCCTTGAATCATTTGTGGGCCTTTCTCCAGCGCCCGGTCTGAGTTTTCAACCCCCTTTTCCCCGGGTGGGCCCCAGAGCTGGACGCAGTGTCTCAATGCTGGTCTCACCGGTGCTGTAAACAGAGGCCAGGTCACCCCCTTTCCCCTACTCACTCCTCCCTTGTTTATGCAGCTCAGGGTCACATGGGCCCTTTCGGCCCCAGCAAACCGATTATCGTGTAGTGAGCCAAAGCTGCTGGGGCAGGGGCTGCGTTCCTTAACGAAACCCAAACAACCCCGCCATCCAAACGACCTCGGCTCCCGCCTACCAACTGCACGCTGGGAACCTCGGAACGCTGGAGGGACCGGCGCTGGTGACTCAGTAGGTGCCACACCACCGTGCCCATGGGAATTAGACAGTAATCAGTTCCACAGCATGGTGCAAGGGATTCTGGGATGCTGGAGGTGCCTTCTTTTGGGTGCGATATACAGCTGAGACCCTGACCCTTCATGGCCTTTAAAGAGCCTCTGGCACTGTTTGTAAGAGAAAGGATGCTAACCCCAGTGTCCTGGCCAGATTACAGCTCCGGGAATGCATTCTGCCCACCTGAAGTCTCTCTTCAGTGTCAAGTGGATTCTTCCTCCACTGTGGTCTAGTATCCCCGTACATTGTTACACAGTAGCCATGTTCCTCACCAGAGGTGGCTGCTGTGCAATGGTGGGTTAGGTGGGCAGAGTTTGCGCAGCAGGTGGTTAAAATGGGTGCTGGAAGGCACTTCGAAAATATACAACTTGGCACCAGCTACTGCTGCACTTATTCCTGGTTTGTCCCCCCGTCCGGAGGCTTTTCCGGCTGTTCAGCCTCAACCCTCCTTCCGGTAATTTCATCCCATCGGTCCCAGTTAGATCCACTGCCCCAGCGAGCCCTTCCCCTCTGCTTGATGGTTTTACCCTTCAAGTACATGTAGGCTGCTGCCCCTTCTCTGGTGCCCCTGTCCTGGTACCCACAGACAGTCCCATTTGCGCTCCCCTCCTGGTGGCAGAGCAAAGGGCCAGCTGGGAGGAGAGCAGAGGCAAATGGACCAGCCCGGTGCTCTTTGGAGAGAACAGGGGAGCTTAGCTAGCTGGCTTGATTCCAGGCTGGCTTCCCCTGGCGAGCGCCTCTTCCCTCCCCCACCGGGCTGTGGTAATATGGAGGCAGAAGATGGCGGGGTGGGGTGGGGAGGAGAGCTTGCAATCAGGGAGAGGGGGAGGGGATCATCACGCAATGGGTGTGCATCATGGGGATGGGGCAGGCCTCAGAGGAACCCGTGCAACCTCAGCAGGGCTGGTGGGGTTTGGAGGTTCCTGTCCCAGGATCCAGGGGCGGCCGGGTGCATCCTGGCCCGACTTGTGAATGGGCCGTGACTGGGTCAGACCGGCCACGCCTGCTCCCTCCAAGAGGCGCCCACGTAACAGAATCAGAGAACCGCCCAGGGAGCCCAGCAGCGAGACAGCTGCTGCCTCACGGTCAGTGCTGAGCCAAGAGGCTGGGTCTCCGTACTGGGGAGGAAGGGAAACTGGACTGGGAAGGGTTTCTTGCAGGAGAAAAGGTAGCGATGCAGAGGGCGGGGGACTGACACCGCAGCCTTCTGGCCTCCAGGGACCCAGCCAATCCGCCCCTGTTCGAGACCCACTCTTCTTTAGGAAGCCCTGGGCTCGGAGTGCCATTCCCATCACTGGGTGGGAGCATGCTATGGACAAGCTGGAAGAAGAGGGCCAGGAAGCTGGGCTGTGGGGCGGGTGGTTTAAAATACCTTCGGGCCTGGTTACCCAATACTTTTCGGGCCTGTAGGCTGTTGGTTCTGTCGTGTTCTTATAGGAATATTCCTGCACTGCATGCTTAATCATCTTCTCCAGATGCGCTTGGTTCACCTGATTTTCCACTCGGGGAACCGTTAACCCCTAAAGGCAACAGAGAGTTGGGAATGAAATCAGTTAAATGTTGCAATCAGACCAGCTTGCCCTTGGTAAATTCCTCTGTGATTGGGATACAGCCAATTAACCACAAGACTGCCGTGAGGGGGGGAAAGTCCATGGGCATCGAGGCGTGTCATGGCTGTTAATATGCTCATCACCAGGGCCACCCAGAACGTTACGACAAGATCAGGGCGAGAGCTGAAAACCTCATTCTGGAGAAAAAGGAGTACCCCGCACTTGAGTAAAAGGAAAATCACCTTCAGCAACTAGTCATGTAGGGCCTATGACACACAGCTGAGCAGTTCTGGTTACAGCCAGTAGAAGGTAGCTGTGTTGTTAGCTAGTTCAGTGTGCAAAGCTGAAAGCTCTCCTTCAAAGTGCATAGGGTGCAACACCTGATGCTAACATGGTGCTTTTATCCATAGGTATCACAGTGCTCTGTAAAGGTAGGTTCCCTACTTTTATTTTTGCAGGTGATGAAATTGGAGCCTAAAACCAAAGGAGGAATCAGTGTACTGCCAGGATTAAAATTTAGAAACTCCTCGCTTCCAGTCCTATCACTAGACCAATATTCACATGGGCAGCAAACAGCCCCAGTGCCATTCACTCCTGGATTTCCCGGGGCACTCCCCATGCCCACAGGATTGCTTGTTTGTTTGTCATATGCACACGAACATGCACAAGAACCAGGGCTTGCAAGGTGGTTTGCAGAGGATGAGGATAGATTTGAGCCGATTTTGACCCAGTTTAAGGGAAGCGAGTCAACCCGCCTCCCAGGGAACCTCTGGGCTGTGGAAAGGCAGGCGAGATTGATTCACGGGTGTCCCTGAAAACGCGACCATGCCAAAGCATCCCTCCTCCTCTCTCCCCCCAACACCCAAACATCATCAGCCTGGGCATCTTTGCAAAGCACCGGGCACACCTCACCAGCGGACTCCCCTTCCGCCAGGACTAGGCTGACCATATTTCCTTTAGACAAAAACGGGACATTGGGATAGCAAAAACGGGACAGGGTGTGGGGGGGGCATGGACCCACCTGGGCCCCCCAGCGCCGGGCGGGGGGGAGGCAGAGAGGGCTCGGGGGGGATGGATGGAGGAATAAGCAGAACAGAGATGGGGGATGAAGAGGATGGAGGGAGAGAGAGAAGGGGGGATGAGGGATGAAGATGATGGAGGGGACGGAGGGAGAGAAGACACAAAGGTGAGAAGGGAGAGGGTGGATGGATGAGAGAAGAGATGGGGGTAGGGAGCAGGGGGGATGGAGGAGGCAAGGGACAGCGAGAAGGAGGGATGGAGAGAAGGGAGATGGAAGAGGAGGCAGTGGACGGAGGGAGAGAGAGAAGGGAGGAAGGGAGGGATGGAGGGATGGAGAAGGGGATAGAGAGAAGGGATGGAGGGAGCGAGAGGAGCCAGCGGACGGAGGGAGAGAGCAGGGAGGAAGGGAGGGATGGAGAAGGGGGATGGAGAGAAGGGAGGGATGGAGAGGAGGAGGGAAGGAGGAATAGAGAGGAGGAGGCGGCAGATCGGAGCTGTCAGGAGCCGCTGCCGGGGGCCGAGTGCGCCGGCTGGGGGGCTGCCGGCCAGGTTGTATGAAGAGAGAAGGGATGGAGGGAGTGAGAGGAGGCAGTGGACGGAGGGAGAGAGCAGGGAGGAAGGGAGGGATGGAGAAGGGGGATGGAGAGAAGGGAGGGAGGGAGAGAAGGGAGGGAAGGAGGAATAGAGAGGAGGAGGCGGCAGCGGGCGGCAGGCTGGAGGAGGCGGCAGATCGGAGCTGTCAGGAGCCGCAGCTGGGGGCCGAGCGAGCCGGCGGCGGCGGCGGGGGGGGTGGGGTGTGTGGGGACGTTTTATGACTCCATGTTTTATGAGTCCTGTTTTATGAGTCCACGTTTTATGAGTCCTGCCCCAAAAACGGGACAAAATTGATATTTTGGACAAAAAGACGGGACGGTTAAAAAACATTAAAAAAACGGGACTGTCCCGTTCAAAACGGGACGTATGGTCAGCCTAGCCAGGACTGAAAGCAGAAGCCTTTAAAACAATCCACAACGGTCCTGCACAGCAGCTCCAAACAAGTCGAATCCCAGATCCACCTGCCACCACAGTGGGAAGAAGGGATGTCGCTGTGGAATCAGGGATGATACCCTCCGCCTTGTACCAGGGGATCTTAAGTCACCACAGATATTATGGTGATTAGGAGGAGGAGATTTTGCTTTGCAGGAGCATCTAGCGGCCCCAGTCCCTGACCCACAGAATTTGCAGTCCTTAAGCCCCACAGCCACCTGTGGTAAAGGGATTCGGGTGCAAGCCTCATAGGAAAGACAGAGTACCCCGGCCACCATCCTTCTGCACTTGCTCAACTTTCCCGCTAAGGGAAAAACCACAAACTAACCCCCTGGCCTGCAGCAACTTCCATGTTTTGAAGTCTCCTGTCCCACTCCCATGTTAGCCCAAAGCTGCTGAGCTTATATCAGTGGTCCTCAAATTTTTCACATCGTGCCCCCTCTTCACTCCTGTCCGTGCCCCCTAGGACATGGACGGGGTAAGGGGGCTGGGGCGGCAGCGGGGGGTGGGGCTGGGCCCAGGAGTGGGACGGGGTGCGGGGCTGGAGCAGAGCCGGGAGTGGAGTGGGGCTGGGTGGTGCTCCCTCCCTGATCCATGGGGGCTGATTTGGGACCTGCCACCCTCCAAAATTCCTCCATTGCCCCCCTTGGGGGGGCACGCCCCACATTTTGGGGACCTCTGCTTTATGTCACCTGACGCAGGCCAACCCGAGTGCTACACTCACAGACCATCAGGAACCCCTTCTTCAGCCAACAGAGCTGTAGACGAGCAGTCTTGGCAGTGGGAGATTTACCTCTGTAATAAACTTGTTGTCCTCCAACAACGCAAGAGGCGGTTCCCTGTAAGTCTGTTTCACGGTACCCGGCGGCCGGTAAGATTCTGTATAGGTGCTGACGGGCGTCTTTGTTTTATGAGCAAAGATGAACATCTCTCCAATGGGCCCTCGGAAAAGCTTCTCCCTTGAGTCTAAACTACGTCTCGACTGATCCCCCGTCAGGGCTTTGTGCCGGAAATTAATTTCTAGAGTCCACCACTAGCCGAGGGGTGAGACTATGAAAAAGGCTCTCTCTACTATTGTAGCAAATTAAAAGTCTGTCTCCCAAATCTGAGCGCCTCCCCCAGTCACCAGCCCGGCTTGCATCACCAGTGATGTCACAGTCGGCTGGGTCAACCACATTGTAGCTAAAATTCAAAAGTGAGATCCCTGCGGATCCAGCCCTCCCGGCAGGTGGATTGGAGCAAAGCAGGGGCCATTGGCAGATGGGAAACGATTGCCCATAATATCCACGGCAACGCCCTGACCCAGAGGCGCTGACTTTCTGACCTACCGGGGGGGGGGGGAGGGTGGTGGTGTGCCCGACCCCCACTCTGCCCCAGGCCCCTCCCCACCTGCCTCTTCCTGCCCCCTGCTCTGCCCCGCTGTGCCTCTTCCACCCCCTCCCTCGAGCACTCCCCACCCTCGCTGCTCCCCCGCCCTCCCAGCGCCTCCTGCATGCTGCTGAACAGCTGATCACTGTGGGTGGGAGGTGTTGAGGGGGAGGGGTGGGAGAGGATCTGCGGGGCTGCCTGCTATTTTATTTCGGTGGGTGCTCCAGTCCCAGAGGAGGTGCCTAGGGCCTGGCGTTTTTCATCTGCCACCTTCAGTGATTTCCTCGCCACCTCCAAGTCCAAATTGCTCCCTCTGTGTCTGTCTCTCCATCTACCTGGGGCTTTCACCGGGATCTAGGAGAGCCCCCTGAGATAACGTCTTTCACGGTTGCCCCATTCCATGTAAAGCGCTAGCTAGCACGGTATCTACGTCCCCATGCCACCTCCTGGCTGGCTGGCGAGAAAGGCGCCGTGTCTAGTGGACAGACAGATGGACGGGGATTCGGGTGATCGCATTTCAGATCAGACTCCCTGGGCGCCACAAACGCACCAGCCCTGCTCCTCGACAACCCTACCCGTTGTCACCCCATCACAGCTCCTAACCTCGGAGCGGAGCAAAGCCTCGGGCCAGCCTGAGGAGGGGCCTAGCTTAAGCAGAGCCGGAGATGCGGGGGTCCTATCAGAGGAGCTGGCGGAGTGTGGTGTGAATGGAGACCCAGGCGGTGGGAGGTGTGAGCAGAGGCCAAGGCCTGTGTGGAGCCTGAGACAGGAGTGAGCAGGGGCATCTCAGCGAGATGGGCCCAGGATGTGAGCTGGGGGGGGGGGGGGACATGAGGGGAACCCAGGGCATGAGGGCCAGGGTTGTGAGTTCAATCCTTGAGGGGGCCATTTAGGGACATGGGGCAAAAATCTGATCTAGGGATGATTTAATTGGGGTTGGTCCTGTTTTGAGCAGGGGGTTGGACTAGATACCTCCAGGTCTCTGACATTCTAGTCTATGTACCGATTTCATAGCATGTGAATGACTTTGCATAGCAAGTGCCGTCATTCAGACATAACACAACCCCTCGGCTGTCGGGCATTTCAATGAAGGCAGATGTGGGCAGCCGGGTACCACAGTAATCAGCAGGGTACAAAGGCTCTCTGGAGAGAGAGGTAGGATTAGACACATCCCCATAAAACGTAGTGTGACCCCCTGCCTAGGATGTTGGCAGCAGGAATCAGATCTGAGCCGTCTAGAGCTAAAAATCCCAGCTCCAGGCTCTAGCAGGCGGATAAAGCTCCATACGGCCTGGCCGCCCGAGGCAGACAGAGCACCATGCTGCGTTTGTGGGGGTTACAGAAATGACCTTCCCTTGCCAGTCCTCAGCATCCCGCTCAGCTCTCTCATCCCCCCCCGCTGTGTCCATCCAAGGGGACGGCTTGTCGGATCTTTCTGACTGGGCTGCAGGGCCTAGGGTGCCTGGGAGCCCACCTCTCTGTCGCAGTCTTGGCTATGGTCACTTCATGACCAATGACTCGCTCCCCCTAATTAGAGGGACTGGGAAATGGATTAGATAATTAATAATTAGCTGCTGCTGGCAGCGCCTCCTAGAGTACTGCATGTCTTTCCTCTGCAGCCTGCAGTGAGCTTATGGTATGTGCATGCAATGCTGTCCCCTACTAGATAGAGCCAGCGCTGCTTAGCTGTGTGTCATACACCCCATACTGCTAAGGCTGAGCCTGCATTGCTCCCAAACGAGCCTGTCTGTGATTGTTTAACCTCCCTATTTTTGGATGCTCTCGCTCTGCACCTCAGCTCTAAACCATTTTCTAATGGTCATTCACTGGTTCTGCCACAATCTGTACACCAGAGGGTGCTGGGGACCACATTTCAAGCCAAAGGACAGATCCAGAGAGGGATGTAGAGGAAAGTCAGGCACAGAGAAAGAAGCTGGCTGGCTGGCTGCTCAGACACCGTGTCTGTGGAGAACATTCAGGGGAACGTTTGTATATTATGTTCATTGTTACCAGCTGGCAAAAATTCATCCTACATTTGCTTATAGGCTGTTCTGCAGGGTTGTCATCCCCAGATCTAACTCACGGGGCATGTTTCAAAATCTCTAATGACATTACTGTGATGAACTGTGCAAGCCTCTGCAGCTGGAAACCCTCCAGCAGGCCAGTTCTCGCTAGGCCACGCACAGGGCCTTGGGACCCAGGAGACTAACCAGGATCCACTGAAAGACACGACAAGAGAGTCCAGTCTGTGGTCTCCGGCGTGTCTTTAACCAGAGTTGGTTTGCAACAAGTGCTCCCAAATTTTGGCACCTAAACTATGGTCCATAGAGACCATAGGGCCCAGCGTGCAATGCCACATCAAGAGCTAAATGGCCAGGACATATTCCATGACAGTCAAGGGACGTTGTGAAGGCCAAAAGTATAACTGGGTTCAAAAAAGAATTAAATACGTTCCTGGAGTCCATCAGTGGCTATTAGCCAAGATAGCCAGGAACGCAACCTCATGCTCCAGCCGCCCCTAAATCTCCAGCTGCCAGAAGCTAGGCGGAGACGACAGGGGGTGGATCATGCTGTAATTGCCCTGGTTGTTCACCCCCTCTGAAGTATCTGGCACCGGCCACTGTCACTGACAGAGTCCTAGGCTGGATGGACCATTGGTCTGACCCAGTATGGCCGAGTTTATGTTGTGACCTATAGTCTCCATGGACCACCTCTGTGTGTTATTTTATAGCCCCTACAGTAGGTGCTTCACAGATCTAACGACGGCTGGCCCAAAGGACACCATGTCTTCAGTACAGGCTGTAGTTAGTGATAGCTTTCCATTTGGGACTGGCCTGCAGCTCTTGCACAGCGAAACATGAACAAATCAAAATGTGGCCTGCTGGCTCAGGCAGTAGACTGGGCCTCTGGAGACACGGGTTCTGTTCCTTTCTTTGCCACTAACCTGCTGGCGACCTTGGTCAAATCACTGGCCGTGCCTCAGTTTCCCTGTCTTAAAATGGAGAGACTGATTCTAGCCTCTTATGAAAAGTGCTATATTAGCATTACAGTAGCTGCATTTCTTATTTCCCTCCCACAGCAGTAGTGACCAGCACTGATTTATAAACGAGGACAACAGGCTGCCCCCCCCCCCGGCTCCCCAGCTGCACGTTTAGGTAGTTTAAAGCGATATTGTGACCACCACGCTGGCACGGCTGCAGAGTCAAAACGCAAAGTGGAAAGGGGAGACCCACATTTTATGACAACACCCAAAGCATCATAAAAATCAGCATCTGAAGGGCTTATGGACTCCTCAGAAGCTGAGGTGCAGAGGAGCTCCGTGGGGACACAGCTTAGGAACGCTACAGAAGCTAAGATCCTGCTTCTGCTAACATTGCCTACTTGAGGTGTGTGTGTGTGTGGGGGGGGAATTACCTCTGTCACAAACTTGTTCTCTTTCCACAGAGTCATTGGAGCTTCCTGGAAGGTTTTTCTCATGCTGTTCGGTGGTCTGAAGGAGTCCGTGTAGGTGCTGATGGGGGTCTTGGTTTTACGGGCGAAGAGGAACATCTTGAAACACACCCGTGCGCGGGGGGGAATCCTTCTTCAAATACACTCAGCGACTCCACAGGTCACGGGGACACCCAGTGGGGTCAACTTCATCGGCCAAGGGGTCTTACGCCTCAACGTCATTAGATTAGGATTCCCCACCCCCTCAAATGTCCCTGGCTGGTGGGGAAAGGAGAGGGGCTCTGCATGCTGGGGTGGCAAACTAATGTGTGTTCCTTGAATGTGACAGCCGCTCCCACTCACCAGCCCTGCTCGCATCACTGATGATGTCACAGTAAATGAGCAGGGCCATTTCATCACCTCCAGAGGCAATGCCTCTGCATTTGCTCCGAGTTCCACCCTATACGTGACATGCTCTGCTGCTATTAGCACGGGGAACCGGAAAACCCTATTCCTAGGACACGGACCTTTTCCCAGTGGGTTGCCACATTCTCCAGTGGCATTCTGTTCCAGGGGACACCACTTTGCTGCATGTCTTCAGCAGGAGCGGTGCTCTCTTATTAAGGTTATTTGGCACACGCCGGCACTGTGCTTGGTCCCGCAGCAGGCAGAAATGAAAAGGTCTCTTGCACTAAGAAGCTTGCAATCTAAGGTCCTGATTATGCAAACTTCTCTGCGTGGGCGGAGCCCACATCCATGTGAGCAGATGGCAGGATCAGGGCCTTAGAGTACGTTTACCCTGCTATGTAAGCCCAGGATTAAGAGAACTCGAGTTAGCAGACCCGGGTTTGTTAACCTAGGGCTTGAACGTCTGCACTCATCTGTAACCCCAGGTCAGGAATTGAGTTAGCAACTGCAGGTTTTGCTGTTAAAGAGCCCCAAAGCAGGGGTACACCCTCTGGCCTGCCCACTCTCCCTTCTCTGAGGTCTGGGGAGACACCCCCCCTTTTCCGTCCCTATGCTGCTGGTGGGATCCTGAATTGCTGGACAGGAGGGGATGGGATGATCAAAGGAAGCTTCTGGTTATCTGGGGGTCATTTAGTTACCACCGTTTAACCCTGGCTCCTTCCTATTCCCCTTTGGGGTGGGGGGATAGCTCAGTGGTTTGAGCGTTGGCCTGCTAAACCCAGGGTTGTGAGTTCAATCCTTGAGGGGGCCATTGAGGGATCTGGGGCAAAAAATCTGTCAGGGGACAGTACTCGATCCTGCTAGTGTAGGCAGGGGGATCCTGCTAGTGTAGGCAGGGGACTGGACTCGATGACCTTCAAGGTCTTTCCAGTTCTAGGAGATTGGTATATCTCCATTTTTTTTTTTTTTTTTTTATATTTAGCCCTATCCTTTCCCCTGGTAGACGGCCTGGTCTCTGCTTGCCACGGGCCGGTGTGGGGCTCCTTTTAGATTGTTCGATGTGGCCCATTGTCTTCAACCGAGCGATGCTGATTGTCGCCACCTGAGGATCTGACCCCAGGGTTTTACAATGCTGGTGAAATTCACCCCAGCGCCTGGTGTCTGTATCACACAGGGCCAGGCTGGAGTGGTGCAGAGCCCTTGTGCTGGCTTTGTGCTGGCTAAATTGGGGTCAAAGGAGGTGGTTGTGTTGGCTGGTTTGGAGGGGGTCTGCGATTTGCAGTGACCCAGGGAAGATTGGATCATTGCCCAAGGGAGAAAGCAGGCACTGAGCTGCCCCCTCACCCCCCACATGCTGATCTCGGGAACTGCATATGGGCCCGGGGCTCTGAGCTGGCGCTTGTGTTGATGTCTGGCCATGGAGGGGTAAAAGAAGGGGCCGCGCCAATGGGCTGATAAGTGGGGCGAGGTGCAGAAGCTATACACTGTCTCGGATTAACGAGACGCTGGAGTTGCGAGACCAAGAGCCAGGCCAGACCCGGAAGGGGAGCCCAGACGAGACGGAGATTAGTGGGAACCAGCATGAGCCGCTGACCGCGCCGGGAATCGGAAAGGGGCAAGTAAGGAGCTGTGGGAAGGGGCGAGTTAATGTGCTGCCATTATTTGGGGGGTAAAAGCAGAAGCTTCTCCAAGGTTGGTGGGGCCCAGTGTCCTCAGGCCAGCAGCCAGCCGGAGGTCCCCAGGCTGAGAGGGTCTTGCCAAGGCTAAAATGTCTAGGAGCATTTCCAAGGCCATTGCTGGAGGCAGCCATCTTGCCAGAATAACAATGCGTCTTCCTTGGGTCGGCGGGGAGGTGCGACGGAGGCAGGAGCTGCCTTATGTTCCTACTGATGACAGCAGCAGTGTCGGTGCCATGCTAAGGCCGGCGTACGGAGGAGCTGGAGGGTTGAGGGGTCTGGTTATGACATACAGGGTGTCATAAGTGTGGAATGTTGTTTTGCCTGTATGGGGTGGAGGGTCTGGGGCTTTGTTTGTTCTTGTGCTTTGTGAACTCATCTGTTTTGCCTTTTGGCCATGTGAATCCAAGTGTAACGAAAAGAAGTGTAACCCTTCTGCCAGGTGGGGGTGTTCATGTAAATACAGTCTGGTCCTGAGGCCTTACCCCCCCCAGCTCATCACTAGCTGTCAGGGGAGCACCCATTCAGACCCTGCTTACAGAAGGAAAAGCAGAGTTGAGCAAGACCTATTACCTATGGACGTTAAGAGTAACAAAAAGAGTTTCTTTGGGTATGTTAGCAACAAGAAGGTGGTCAGGGAAAGTGTGGGCCCCTTACTGACTGTGGGAGGCAACCTAGCGACAGAGAATGTGGAAAAAGCTAATGTACTCAATGCTTTTTTTTGCCTCTGTCTTCATGAACAAGGTCAGTTCCCAGACTACTGCACTGGGCAGCACAGCACGGGGAGGAGGTCATTAGCCCTCTGTGGAGAAAGAAGTGGTTCAGGACTATTTAGAAAAGCTGGATGAGCACAAGTCCATGGGGCCGGATGCGCTGTATCCGAGGGTGCTAAAGGAGTTGGCGGATGTGACTGCAGAGCCATTGGCCATTTTAAGATGTGCCCAACGCTCATAAGAAAGGAGCCTTGGCTGGTCAATGGAGGAGCTGATTGGTTAGAAATTTTTCAGAGGTTCTTCATTATTCAGCTCACGTTTCCCTGTTGCACCTCCCAGGGGCTGGTGTTTGAGAGGCATTTTCAGCCGCCCTCTGTGCTCCGTTATACCTGCCACGAGTCTTTTCACACGCATCGCTTGTTAACAGCGGGTTTCTGTAGGAGTCTCATTAACGTGATTGGAATTCTTCACGTCTTCAAGCCCAAGGCTTCCTGAGATCAGCCAGAATCGACCTTTCATGTGCCTGGAGTTTATAAGAGCTGAGGAAACCTGTAATCACAAAGCCCATTACTCCAGTAGAAAAGCTTTTGGGCCTGGTGTGAGTGAGCCATTAATGTCTGGAAAAATGCATATTCCGTAGCAGATACACATCATCTGCCTAGTGAAAAGAGGCCTTAGATTAGGAATTATTTCCTCATCTTAAAGGATGAATGCTGCTTCTGGGAGACCTGGAAGCCACCAGAACATTGTAATGCTTTGCACTGAGAACACACAATGACATTTAACCAAAGACCCTACAAGTTAAGAGTGAACTCCTCACCCCATGGAAGTCAGTGGCAAAACTCCCATTAATCCCAGTGGGGTCAGGATTTCTCTTGGAGAGGAAAACGTCCCAATAGCTTCTCTAGTGCATCTTCCTTCAAGCATGAGGTTGTCTCCTACCTGTGAGGAGTTGGACCCATACCTAACCTGCTCACCTGCTAGCTTAACCCTCAGGCAGTCTGGTGAGCACACCTGGGCCCCAGGTGAGCCCCCAATTGGCCAAACCGCCCAATTGGTTGAGGGGATCATGCAACCTGCTCTTAAAGCAGTGCGCTGGGTGCTCAAAGTGTTAGCCTGTGGCTGTGTTAAGTTTCTGCTCCTGCCTCGTCCCAGCCTTGACTCTACCTCGGACCCAGCCCTGCTCCTGCCTTCCCGGACCCCAGCGGTAGCCCTCAGCGGTGATTCCTGGCTCTGATTCTGGCTTGACCCCAGCCTCTCCCTCTGGTTCCATTTCCCAGCTCCTGACTGCTGCTCCGACACTGGGCGAGATCACTCACATCCCAGTCCCTGACAGAGCTGGGGCTGTGGTGAACCTGGTCCACATTGTGCTGGAACGGGGCCGTACGTAATGAAAGCAGAGGGGTTCGGTGAGAGACCCTACACATTCGCAGTACCAGCCCCAGCCTAGGCAAGTTGAACTATCTCGGGGTTTGCACTGCTGCCCACCACCTTAGCATCTCATCAACTTCCATATAAAACAGACAGGCAAGAAGAGTCCTCAGCGGACTTCCTGGTGTCTCAGGTGCATCTCTTGTATCAGGTAATCGGCAGCTCTCTTTGGGCACTTCTTAGGGGAAGGGGAGGCTTGAGTGGAGGGAGAAGGTGATTGGTAACTTATCTCAACTCCTACTGGCTGTGCTAGCCGTGGCTTAGAATCAGAGAATCATAGGACTGGAAGGATCCCGAGATGCCATCTAGTCCAGTCCCCTGCACTCCTGGCAGGACTAAGTATTAGACCGTCCCGGACAGGTGTTTGTCCAACCTGCTCTTCAAAATCCCCAACAATGGACATTCCACAACCTCCCTGGGTTTCTTAGGCCAGGGCTGAATTTGGCCTTCACATTTCGAATGGGAACCAGGGTTTGTTCTCCCCACGTCGGTGTGTCCTGCTCCGGGGATTCGTCCATTTTGACCATGTTCATCCATGTTTAAAACAAAGAAGAAAACCACAGAGCTGGGCAAGACTGTGTGAGTCACCTACCGGCCTGGCGATGGGTATTCCTGATGCTGGGACACTGGAGCATTTAAACAGGGCCGGAGTCATTCATTGGCGGCTCTGGACCAGCCCGTCCTCTATCCTCCAGCCTTATCCACTCTCCGTTCTGGTCTCATCTGAAAGCCTCCTGCTCCTCCCTTGTCTCTACTGTGACAGAAGCTAGATTGAATCGGGCAGGATCTGTTCAGTCATCAGAGGAGCCCAAGGTGAGGGGACCCTTCAAAATGCAATCGGGCAGGGGAAGCCTGGGCGGCGAGGAAGGTTTGGAGATGCTAATTGAGGCGACGGGAGCCAGATGCATGGGGCCGGATCAGTAATGCTGCTGACCTTGAGGGACAATGGTAAATCGGTGCCATTCCCCAGCGGGGCAAAACCAGGCTGCTGGTAACAGTTTAAAAGTAAAACTCATCCTATAAAGTTGCGTGTCTGCTGTTATGTAGGAGCAGAGCTGCATAGCAGTGACTTCACTTGTTAAGGAATATGCTGCCCACTTTTGCTCCCAGACTCACCAAAATGGGGATTTGGAGAAAACCTCTATATGCACAACAGCTAAACAGATCCTACAGCATTTCATCCTTCTCCTCACCCCATTACCCCTCCCTAGTGGGGCACTGGTCACACGCGGGTCTCCTTGGTGGCATGAGGGCCAGGCAGACCTGTCCTGGGGGGGAGGAAAGTGTAGGTACAGAAAGTGGGAGTGATCACTCATCACTAAGTGTGGCCTTCAGGGGCCAGTAGTCAGTTTCATTCTGCCGTAGGGAAGGATAGATCAGGATCAACCTGCAGCTTTCCTTCCAATCAGGTCTTGGTGCCAGCTCAGGACCTGTTCAGTCATCACAGGAGCCCAAGGTGAGGGGACCCTTCAAAATGCAACACCCCAGATGTAACAACGTGGGATTTATCTGATGTGTGTGTGTGAGCTGCTTAGTCCTTAGTTATTCCTGTGCCCGGACTGTACAGTCTACAGCAGCTAGGGTGACGAGACAGCAAGTGTGAAAAATTGGGACGGGGGTGGGAGGTAATAGGAGCCCATATTAAAAAAACCCCCAACTATCAGGACTGTCCCTATAAAATCAGGACATCTGGTCACCCTATTTGCAGTGGCAGCTGCAGTGGGAATTACAGGGATTAGCACAATCATCAGCCACATTCTTTTATTAAAGTCAGACGTGGCTGCGTCTGCAGGCTGCTTTCGGAGGCATGAATATTTGTGTGTGCGCCTGGGCCCAGCTGAGAAAGGCCTGCGGCCTCCGTTTCAATGCAGAGGATTGGCTTCTGAAATAAACCTTAATACATTAATGGTCATTTCCTCCTTCTCTGCCAGGGCTAGCAGGAAGTGTTCAGTCTGTTAAGCAGCCATCACAGAACTATGGGGCAGGGTTTCCAGGGAGACAGAGATTTCACCCCACTTGTCTCTCTGCCACCACCACGCTTTCATCACCCCCTGTTCCTGTTCAGGTGCCCTCTCTAAACATACCTGTCCCAGGTGTCTTCCTAGCCCTTATCTTCTCCCCGCTCTGTGATCTCATTCACTCTCACCTTCTCCACACTCCCAAAATTGACAACTGCAGCCTAATTACTCAGAAAATACACACACACACATGAGCCAAAGGTGCAAGTTACGTCCACACTGGCTATTCCTCTGGATGCACCTTAGGAGCATACACCCTCCCCTGCTTAAATGCAGGGGTATAGGGGGCAACCTTAGCTCTGGCACCCTCTACTGGGCCCTTGCTTGGACCCGTGATGGCCTCTCTCAGCCTGTCTCTTCTCCGGATTCTCCTGCTGGGCGTTCTGTGGCTTGGCCTTCAGCCAAATCACATAGAAGGCTGAACCCCTTGAGGAGTAGCACAAACAAATGTAAATAAAAGTTCATAGCAGCCTTCCACCCGTTAGGCTTCACTATCGTTCCCTTGTTGGCCCTACCTCCAGGCCTCCCCTGCAGGAGTCTAACCCACTCCTGTAGAGTTTCCCTCCTCGTATCCTGCCTGTTGACGAGTGGGTCCGTGGGAAGAAATGTGATTGACTCTTTAGGCAGTGCAAGTTTAACTTTACAGCTAGATCATCCTCTCTGGGTCTTACCTCAACGCTTTGCTTCAGATGCTGGAAAGGAAGCTGGAGTCAATTATATTGATACAATATTAATGGATGTTAGCCTGGCCCTGTCCAATATTGGGAGCACCGCAGAACTCTTCCATTGATCACTGCTGGCTTCTAAACCATCTGTTAATGAGTGGAAACAAAACGTTTGTACCAAGCCATCTAAGCAAGAGGAAATTGAGAGGGAAATGCAATAATTATCGACTCGTTTTCAGGCTGCTCTCTACTTCCACCAAGGTTTCAGACAAATCCATGATGACGGACTTGAGTTTGCTAATGCAAATTGATGACATTTTAATGAGTGCTTGAGCTAAATTTCATCCTAAGCACTTTTTGTGCCTGTGAAAGGTACCAGAATAATAACTCTCCAGCCTCTATTTAACACTCAGTAGGACATAGTACAGACAGTTGCACTGCCAGCTTCCCTGACATACGCCTCCTGCCTGACCTAGACAGACCACTCCTCCGGATGAGATGGAGGATCAGTTTCTGTGACCTGCTCAGTCCTTGCTTACAAGGGGGTCAGTTAATGCCAATTCTGATGGTACTTTCTGGGACCTAGTCACTTGTTCACTGGGAAATGGGCTGAGACCTACCAATTTGTTTTACATAACCCTTCAAATAGCCATGAGACAGCAGGAACTTTCAGTCAGGGCTGGATCCACACTAGAGGGCCATTTCGTTCAAAAGACAGCTTTCAAATGTTATTCACTCGTTTACTAAACCCGATCATTTGCTATGGATATTGGGATTGTTAATTTGCTGGGGTGTGAAATAAATTTGGGTTTCTCATACTAATAGCAATAAGGTTAGATATTACCTTAATGAAGGAAACAAATTCATTTACTCCTCAGAATAATCTAAGAGCCCATCAACACCACCCCGACACTAGCCCCAGAGGCTGCTTCCGCAATATACCAATTTCCTGCAGCAGTATGAAGGAAGAGACAAGGGGTAAAATTCTCAAAAGTGTCTACATCCTATTTACTTTCAATGAGCTTTAGGCTCTTAAGTGTCTAAGTCCCTTTTGAAAGTGGAACCTGGACACTTGAAAATCCTACCCTAGGATTTAGAACCAAACCCAGGTCTTTGCATGGCCCTGGAAAGGACACTAACCACTAGAACATCAGGCATGCTGGCTAGTCACATATTAATGATCTCCATGTTGCAGAGTTTGGCTTTCCTGGTGCAAAAAGTTGTTGGAGGTAGTGCAAACTCTTGCAGGTGCTGAGGGGTTAGCCTGCTTTTGACTCATAAGAACAGTCACTTCTGTATATTCAACTGGATTACATGGTGTTTACTGAGACAAGGTAGGTAAGGTAATTTCTTTTATTGGAAAATATTACCCTATCAACCATGTGTCTTACATCCTGGGACCTACGTGGCTACAATACCCACTGCAAACAGAGATTAGAGCAACTCTAAGATTTAGTTGGGATTGGTGCTGCTTTGAGTGGAGGTTGGACTAGATGACCTCCTGAGGTCTCTTCCAACCCTGATATTCTATGATTTTATGACATCTGCTCTAGTTGTTTTATTTCTGTGCCCAAAGTAGGGGCCAATTTGGGACATGACATGAAGATAACTAGTCCAATCTCTGTTGTGAACCAGGACTTGGACTATTAAGGAAATGTATCCACCTCTCTTTTCTAGGAGAAAACAATTTATTTTGCTTGAAATGTGCCTTGTGACCATTGATGCCTCAGCAAATTTATCCTGCCCCGGAGATAGATGAGCAGTGACTACCCCCGCTGGGCCAAACTTCTTACTAAACACCACAAAGAAAAAATTGTGTCTGTGTGGAAAAGAAAATGACAGGGTGGATTTTCTTCTCTAGCGAGACAGCCTGTAAAGAGAAGCACTGGACAGCCCCAAAGCCCTGAACCACGGAGGAAACCAATCCTGAGACAGACCTGCTGGATCCCACTGAGTGGATTCTCAGTGCTTTGAAAGAAAGTGAAAATTCTGTGGTCCCTGCCAATATATCTCGGGAAGAAGTTCCTTCTTGAGCTAGAGTCTGGAGACCAGCTGAATTTGTGAGTGAGCATCTCCATGGTTAGATATCTAATCCCATTTCAATCCCATTGTTCACTTCCCACTTCTAACTGTCAGTAGCCCCTGGACAGAACACTCTGGAGAGTGCTTTAACTACAGCTTTTATGGTCTGAGTTTTCGTTTAGAGGTCTAAGTCTTTATTATGAGTTGTGGGTTCTCAGCACCATCAAACTCCGGCTCTAGTCATTTCTAGTGGTAATGGGCACAACAGATATGTTTAGATACAGGGAATCTAGTGTTGTTTTAAAGAAACATATAGGTCGTTACCACTGTTGCTATCTTCTCTCCTCTTCCAACAGCCAGCACGGTTATTTCCAATGAAGGACGCAAGTTTCATATGTATGCTTTTTAATATTGTTAATTCTGTTACACTACACACAACCAGTAACAATGATAAATACTGCAATGGAAATGTTAAAAAAATATTATACACGTTTCATGTTTTCCAAAAAACATGTTTTAAAATAAATTAATGCATAAAACTGACCGTAAAAAAAACAAACACAACACAACTGATCTGTTTAAGGCAATACTTTACACAGACGGGAGTGGAAATACACCAGTGTGCTACACGTTCTGAACAGGAAAGGAAAATTAAACCCCATTCTTTAGAAGATGCGGGCCGACACTTCCAGAGTGGAAATAAACCAAAACTAGAAAGAAACCAAATTGCCAAGTGAAGCGTGGCACTACTGTGCCCAATGACTAGCAGTTTCTTAATGTGGAACAAGGCCAAGCTATGAAAATCATCTCTTCTTCCCAATCAAATGATTGATTAGGCCGAACCCTAGTCTGAATGCCATTTTGTATTTGGCAGTTTCAGCTACATTTCACAACACCCGAGAGCAAGACGGGGAGGGAAATTCATCTCTTGGTCTGAGACCAACAGAGAGGTCAGGAGTTCTCTCCACGAGAAGGAAAATCCATTTAACCGATCCAAAAAAAGAGCTCAGTACCAGTGACCCACAAACACCTCCCGTCGTCCGTTGCCTCGGACTTCATGCAGTGAATTGATATCTTGGAAATGCTTTGACACAGTCTTTAATGCAGAGCACAAGGTCGACCTTCGGGATGGGTCTAGACACAGCAAAGAGTTGAGCTCTCCTAGGCTTCTATACTTATAAATAATGGAGATCAATAAAAAGCAGAGGCCTGTTTCATTCCACAGAAGGGGAAAAAAATCACTACAAACCACTGTACTCTGAGGCCCACTGTACAGCCAGAACCAAGGTATTTGCCATTACGATGAATGCAAAGGCTACACACCTCCCTGGGTAGGAGTCTGCCACATCAGATTAATCCTGGGTATTAATGAACCCTGACAATTGGCCATTTTGGGGTTAACAAATAATCTTAGTGCAAAAAAAAAATATGCCTCTCTTCCTCCACAAAATAAAAAAGGAACAGTAGCCACGTTCTGCCAGCTTCTATGGGTGGATCTTCATGAACTGTAGTGTGTACAAGAAGGGCAATGCCAGATCCCACCTATATCGACCAATTACAGTTCTAGTAAGTTGCACGCCTGCAAGATGCCGGTGGGCCTTCTGGAAGATGGCAAGAGACTTCTACACTACCCCTTGAAAGTACTCGACTAAGATGATTACCTATATGTGTGTGTGTGTGTGTGTTCAGATAAAACAGAGGAGAGAAAAAAACCCACTGAATAAACTAAAACTAGTGATGGCCAAAAAATTTTTGCCGCTCAACTATCTTTGCTGTCTTGGATTTGGGTGGGAAAGGGGGGAGAACTGGTCTGACAGTCATTTTGATACAACAATCTAGGTCATTCATCACTAGTTCATATGAAGAAAATAAGGACAGGTGTGAATGGAGGGTGTGTGCAATATAACACAGCTTGCAATTCTAGAGCTAACCACTGGACACAGATATCAAAGTTTACCTGTTACAACTAGTTATACTTTTACAGTTGCTGCTGCTGTTTTCTCCCCTCCTGCCCCCTTCCTTGGCTGATTCCCTGGATTTGGGAAGCTATAGCTGTTTGACATGATGGTCAGCATCAAATCTCCTGCCCCCACCCCTACACAGAGCACAAGGTGACTCATCCACAGTATGTACAATGAGATTTGTGAGGAGCATGTTACCGCACAGAACAACGTTGCATGCAAGATGACGCCTGCTTTCAGAATCCTTTAGAATGCTATTAAAATGGCGATTCGTTTCCGTCTATAAAAGGCTCATAACCCCTGCAGAATGAGTAAAAAGGTTAAAAATGCACAATAAACCTTTCCACTTCTTCTCCTTTATAGAGACTTAAAGAGTTTTCATGAGATCCTTCTAACCACAAAACTGCAACCTTAAAAGGAAGTCTGCTTTCCTTGCAGGGCACATCAAGATGGGATATGACATAGCATAGGAAGTGGCTAATTGGTTGACCATTCACCATGCATCTCCATTATGGGACCTACGAATCCGTGTGAATACCACCTGTACTACAGCGAGAGGTCTGACCCCTGGAGTTCAGATCTGTGGTCAAACTTCCCCTGAGTCCAAAGGGCTTTAAGATCCCGTGCTCTGGTTCAGATCGGTCTCTAGTATTGCTTAAGAGAAAGCAACTCATCTCATTTGCACAGCAACATCCTAAAAGTTGAAAGGATGTTTGTGCATTTTATTTAAGGTCTTGATTAAAATCAGCATTTCAGAGCTGCTGCCAGCTGCTACGCTGCAGAAAAGTAACCTCATCTGTGACTGGAGCCTTGATGTCCGGGCAGTAGATGCCAGCTGCCAATATTGGTTGCTTAGTTTGATTCTTTAACCTTCTGCAGATGTTCGCTAACTCCGGCTTGGAACGTTGCTCGTGAGCCGGCAGGGCCTGGACCAGCTGGGGAATCTGGATAGCACACAGCGCCCAGGGGAGGAAGCTCCCTGTATCACTCTTGTGATGTCTTGGATTTACTCCATGAACAGCCTGGAAGGGAGAGCAGTACATCTCTTCTGCCCAAAGGGTGTTCTCATGACTCAGCCTTGGGGCTGAGAGGAAAAGGACAAAATGAGTAGGAAACATCTCCCCTGCAGACGAAAAACCTAAGCATGAAGGAAGGATGACAACTGCTTGAAATCCAACATCCACTTTTTCCACCGCCTTCATAGCGAGGAATTCATTATTACAAGTAGACATGATCCCACACCAAGAGCCAGATCCAAATCTCCCTGAACTCTGAGAAGTCTGGATCTGGGTCGGCACTATGAAGGTTGGACCCATCTAATGCAGAGCACAAACTCTGAATGCTGAGCCAAGTGGCTGCAGCGGCCTCATGTTTTAATGCCGTGCTTCTTTTGTACATGGCGCAGTCAGACACCAAAGAACCACCAGCCTGAAACTCAAGCCCTTGTATGCCTGGTATTTTGATTGGATCCTCTGCTAGAATAAAACCAGTGACGACTCTGCTCTACTCCATGAATGAGAGACACTGATTTTCAGTTGGCCATTGTAAAAGTCAGAACACATTACACAGGAAACATCCCAAGGGGATGGAGTTTGTTGGACGGAAATCAAAAGTGTCTGCCACTCCACCATCAATTTGTTCGTAGGCTCTCCCGCTGGCCTAATGCCCACTTCGATTTGCCTTGGTATAGCCAACTGCCAGAACTGGCTACCCCTCCGCCCCCCACCAAGATATCAGATGTCAATGCCCCTGGGCCATTATCTGTGTGAGCTTTTCAATACAAGTAATTTGCAATAGGTTGAGCAGAGACAGTTGGGAGGTGGGGGTTGTTAAAAGCCCAATGCACATCAGCTGGAAAGTAACTGGTAAAAAATCATTCCTTTACCCTTTGGGAAGGAGTCAGGGGACTGAGGTAACCGGGATAGAGAGCAAGAATTCCTGTTAAATACAGTCCGGGCATCAGAACAATGCAATACCAGGAAACAGCAGAACCAAGTGAGTAACTAGGGGAGAAAATGTAACTCTGGGAACAAACGTCCCTACAGGCAATGGGACTTAAATCACTGTTGGGTGCTTTTGTTTTTCTGGTGCCTGTTGTGGTGGTTTCCAGTTACATGTCTGAGTTAGCTGCACTGCAATGAAGGCTGCATTGTACCTGCCCCTCGCTTAATGTAATTCCACTGCTTAGATCATAATTTGTTACTATGGAAATAGCTGCGTCACAGACAAGGGACTATCAGCAAGACATGCTTGTTCCAAACGCAAACCCATCTTTCACTAAGGCACGTCGCTAGAGGAAAAGATGGAATCAGACCTGTCACTAGCTCCCACAGGCAAATCCCACTGGAATTGGAAGATCCTGGGAGCAACTGTCGCCTGCGGCTGCAGGGGAAAATGGAGACGCACGTTGATGGCAAGGTGGCCAAAAGGCAGCCTGCAGCCTCCAAAGTCACGGTGTTCTACGACTATCTTCCCTTTCATACAAAAGTGCGGCTCCCGGGAAATCCCAGAAGTCCCTGAGCGCCATGTTCCAGCCCAATGCGATACTCTTTAGTTCGACTCTTGCTGGGTACCTGCAGTCTTCACAGGCCACTGCAATCTCCTTCATTTAATCCCAATCAGATGGCAGGCCTTTGGCCTCCCAGTAAGCAGCCAGCAACGTTCTCAGTTGGACACAGTTCAGGTGCTGCTGTCCGATGGACGTCTCAGACTCCTGAAAATCACTGTGTGGTGTATGCCTGGTAAATACACAAAGGACTTTACAGATATTGTGCTGCAAAACATGTATTTGACCGGCAATGTTTGAGCCACACCTGTTCCAAACAAAGGAATGTGGTTCCACTTGCTTGAATGTGTCTCCAATGTGACTTACGCAAGGTGGGACCAAAGACAAGAAAAGGGACATTTACTAACAAGGTAAATAGAGCCCTCGGGAGAGCAAGGGGGACAAGATGACACTTCAGCTCAACCTGGGGTTGAGACAGCAACCTCCAAGGAGCCTTCAAAGAATCAGCATCTCAGGGTGGGAAGGGACATCAGGAGGTATGTAGTCCCACCCCCTGCTCAAAGCAGGACCAACCCCAACTAAATCATCCCTCTTGAAGCAGGATGAATGAACTGTGGGATGACAGCCTGGCATCTACACCAGTGAAGGAGAGAGACGTGCGGGCTGGGCTGACTTTTCAAAGACCACATTTCAAAGGTTTATGGAGCTATAAAGACAGCGTGTGTGAACGTCAAACAATAAGTAATTGAAGGAACTGATCGGGTATAATATCAGTGTATTGTAGAAGTGCAGCAAGCAAGGCCTTTCAGGAAAGCCTATGACACACTGGTGATTAATATTAATGCAAAATGTATTCATTAGCACTAAATGAGGGATTATGGATAGTCACTGCCATTATCCTTTAAGGTCTGGGGCCAAAGACAGGGAGAAATAGGTTTTCTCCTAGACAGGAGGGAAGGTATCTGCCTGTCTCCAATGCAAATTAAGTATTATAGAATCAAAACAATGGAAGTCCTATTTACATTCGAGTCAGCGGGAGGGTGGAAAGGCAACTGGAAGGGAAGACCAGCATGGAGCCTTCCCACCTCACAGGATCAATGAATTCTGGGAGAAAGAAGCAGAAACACGAAGTCATCCTCGTAGCCGCCACAGAATGTTGGATCCTTCAACCAAAGCAGCTGAAGTCCCTGAGAAACCTGTTTAGGGAAAGATTGTAACTTGTTGAAGTGAAGTTTTAGTCTCAGAAGCATATTTTTACTTTTGTTTGCTTGTAACACTTAAACCTATGACTGTTTAATAAACATGTTTTACTTCGACTGTAAATCCAATTTAATGCTGTGATTGAAAGAGTATTTGCGAAAGCCCAGTTAAAATCAATGAGCTGCTCTTGAAAGGAGCAATGAACAATAACATCTGTGTGTCCAGCGAGAGGGCTGGGCACTGCAGGGGAACGTCTCTGGGGAACTCGTGAGCTGGGGTTCACTGTTGTTACCTGCAAGGCCAGCTTTGGACTGGCAGAGTCCTGAAGAGTTTCCTGGCAAGGCAGACAAGCTGGGGTGTCAGGAGTTGTCACACGGCTTAGCAGTAGGCAGACTCACAGTTGTGGAGGCTGAGAGGGGTAACACAGTAACTCATAATTCGGGGGACCCCAGCAGATTGTCACACTGCTGTAGTGGGCACTACCAGATTTCCCCAAATCGTTTGCCCAGGACTGGAGGCTGTTGGGGTCACCCTGTAAAAAGTAACTGGGCACAGGAAGCCAGGGTCTGAGCTGCAGGCTTGTAGGCTGGCTGGAGGGCTCAGGGCTGTCAGAGACAGCACCACAGCTTTGAAGGCACCCAGCGTTGCAGGGCAGGTGGAGACATCACCCACCCCAGTTTCACATTTGGTTTCACATTTTTTGGAAACTGCCTTTATCACGGCAACTTCTCTTAGCCAGGACAAAGGAATGGGCTTAATGTGTGAGAGTCAGGTGCCGGCTTCCAGCAGCTGGGAACACTGAGCCTCCCCGAAAAGAACAGGTGCCTGTATCCTGTCTGTGGGAGATGCTTGCCTGTTAGTTTGTTGTAGGCTGCTCCAGGTCACAGCGGTTTTAGGCTGAGTCACCGGCCTTTCTGGGCCTGGATTTGTCTGGTTATGATCGCTGTCCTTGCCATGGTACTGCTAACAGAGGCAGGCTTGTCTGATGAGATGCACGTCAACGTCTGAAGCAAACCCTCAGACACAGGGAGCCGCGGAGTGAAAGTGAGGAAGAAGCCGTGCTTTCAGCGAAGCTGAGCACAGTCGTTATCTCCCAGTGCCACTACACCCTTCCACCTACCACAAGGGGCACACACAGGCAGAAAGGGACCTATCCTGAGCACCAGCAACTGATGGACTTTGATAGGAGTTATGGACTCAGCACAGTGTGAGCTTGTAACATACCACAGCACACCCCCAATCACAGCAGACCTTTCCAGTTACTACCCTCCACTAGGCTCCTATGTCACAACAATCTAAACAATTTAACCCATACTGTCCTCCCCAAGGCCCTGCCTGGGCATCTACATACACTGTTCTATTTATACAGGGGCCACAAGAAAGAAAAGAACACTCCTGAATACCGGTGCCAGCTCTGAAGCGAAGTCAGGAGTGGAACAACGACGAGTTAACTGCCAGGCATACGGCGATGGCCCATACGTGCTGAGTCAAGCAATGCTCAGATGACAAGGCAAATTGAATTCTGGGTAGCAGCAGCCATATTTAGCGCGGGCTTGGAGGAAGAACGGAAGATGAAGGGAGGAGCCAGAGAGAGAGAGAGAGAGAGAGAGAGAGAGAGAGACTGAAATCCAAGAGAGGGAGGAAAGTTTTAATGTACACCTTGAATTATTACAAGCACAGAGAAAAACAACACAGGAAGCTTCCCACGGAAACTCCCTCATACATCAGATCTGCTGCCGGGCTGCTCAACTCCACCATTCACTCAATTAATCCAAGCTGCTCTCTCCCAGGCCTGCACATCCACCTGCCCTCTTCCACGCCTCCATCCTGCTGACAGTGGACAGTGCAGTTGGGCTCTCAGACACGCTCCCACGGTCCACGCACAGCGGCATGTGTGCCAGCTGCTGTATAACTAGGAAAGGCACCCCTGCCAAACGGCTCTCTCCCGTGTGGTTTTATCTCGATGAGTCTCCACCCTGAGATCTTCTGGCCCAATGCCACAGCGGAAGCCGCTACATAAAGAGAAGGGGAGCTGCACTGAGACTAATTGTGGATTTAGATTTTTAAAAGATGTCTGACAGTTTTAAAATGTAGTTTTTTGCATTTTATTCACTCGCCATCTAGAACCATTTGCCGAAGGATCCCAAAGCACCGGACAATGATAAATGCAGCCTCACCACCCCTGTGAGAGAGAATTATAGCCCTGGACGGAGGCAAGGTCACAGCAAATGTGTAGTGGAGGCCAGTCATGTGCTTTAACCAGGACATCACTCTGCTGATTAAGATTATTAGCGGATTTTCTGCTGGTAGCAGCTTTCATCCCCAGCTGGCTTTCGGGCTGGTTTCCGGTGCACGCGCAGCAAGCAAGATTTGCATCCTGCTTGTAACAGCACCTTACTGGAGCAGATTAGGTTGGACAACCAGGACCTGCCGTAAGCTAAGAAGGCACTTGGTAGCACTCCCAAACCCTGCCTCCTTTTCTCCTCCCACCAACCCACCTAGCCCTCATCTGGGTCCTTTCCTCTTTCCCTTAGTCAAGGTCAACAGGCAGCTTATTTATCAAACCTCCCAGACTCCTTTGCATTGGCTGTGACGGGGCCTAAGAACAGGTGCCACAGTCACCACGACACAAGGATTCTGAGCGGTGAAGGTGCAAGCCGGGTTGCAGCCGAAGAGAAGCCAACACCTCCTCTGGGAAGGGGGAGTTGGAGGGCAGATCCGGAAGCTGAAGAGAAGCAGTATGACCTACCCTGTGTGTGTGAGTAAGCCTGACGAACCCAGGGCTATTCCGGAAAGTCCAGTCAGTGAGGACATTGCTTACCCCCCCACTTCCAGCTATTGATTTAGGCCCTCAGCAGGCACAGACAAGGACGTTGGGGTTGGTCCTGCTTTGAGCCGGGGACTGGACTAGATACCTCCTGAGGTCTCTTCCAACCCTGATATTCTATGATTCTATGAAACCAAAGTAGCACATCAGACCCAAAGGCGCGTGGACTGCTAGAATAAACAGGCTGGCAGGAAGGGCAGAGGAAGAGGTGATAGAGAAGAGCCTAGCTGGAGGATACTACATCTAAAATACAATCCAGATAAGTAATGTGGCAAGCAACATACGTCAGGGAAGGACACAGCGGGTTCTCCCTCCTTGAGGATTGGCTCCATCGCTGGGAAAACATCTCATCATACAAGCCTCAGGCCAGTAGCCTAGTTAGATGACATCAAGCCAGGCCTACAGCAGGGCCATTGGCTAGGGGACCAGGAAGCCCCCCTCTGCTCCATTTTCCATTGTGCATTGCTAAGTTAGTGCAGTGGCTGAGAAGCTTGAGAGCCAAGTTCATTATAAGATGACAGCAGATTGTCATCAGTTAAGATTCCCTCTTCTCCCCCAGGTCAACTTGGCTGCCCTGCCCTCCCCTCCTGACTCCAAAAGATTTCCTCACCTTTTTACTGTTTCTAAAACCCCTAAGACTTCCCATCACATCCCCTCTTCCTTTTGAGATGGTATGTGACTCCTCTCCAGAGCTTCGCAATGCTGCTCTGATCAACAGCCTCTACAGTGCTCCTAGACCCTGATGAGAGCCTCAGAATAAGGTTGCCAACTCTGATTGAAGCTATTCCAGGAGATTTCCCTCCCATCCCCAACATGACAATGTCATTTTCTTAAAATATCCTATTAAAATCTCTCAGATTGCTTTCAGTAGTCAACGGGAGAGGATGCCAAATCTGGGAGACTCCCGGACAATTCTGGAGAGTTGGCCACCCTACCTCAGAACATGCAACTGTTCAGTGCATCAGTTGAATTTTTCTACATAATCACTTTTGGTGGCATTTAAGCGGAAGAAGAGCCAGACTAGAATGAATCACAATCATCCCATGTTGGACACTATATTGCAATACATTGTGCTAATGCAAGATAACTTGGTTCCAACCTGCCCTGCATCATTGTCACATATCGGGATATACAAGGAGGATCAGTAGAGGTCCCTCACAAATACTGAGGGTAGACAGAATTTTACAATGGGTTTGTTGAGTATATATTCCTTCAATGGGAGCAACACACCATACATGTCTATCACTCGCCCATCTCTGTGTGGCAGAAACATAGAGATTCCCTATTTATGGTGTTAATATTTGGAAACGGGGCAGTCTTCATCCCAGATGGCCTCGCCTACTAGAGTCAATCTGGAAGTTAACACCGGACAGACAGGAAGGGATGCGATTAAATTCCATTATTTTATGATGACTAAAATTAAGAACCCTAATATGCATCAAGCAGAGGAGCTTTGATTTTAGCGGCATCAAGTGGACATAACTTTGCAGGGCCCAAGAGTCAATATAAGAAATTTTTCCAAATTGTCAAGCAAAGAGCATCCGTGTGATAATTTCAGTTAATGGTGACACAGGCTTTCGCCCGGTGTGGAATTGTAATGTGGCCCTTAAGGGTTTGCGGTTGGAAGATGGGACTCTTGATAAAGGAAGATTCTTCTTGAGAACATCATGTGGTTTAGTGTGACCACGGCCACCTTGGAATAAGGGATGCGTCGGGATATCAAGTGCTCTCTTTCAAGCAGTCTGCTGACATGAGAAGTACTCTGGCAGTTTTATAAATGTGTTCCCCAGCTGAAGTGGAAAGTAAGGGACATCCTCCCTTTTCTTCCTTCGTCTCCCGGGGCTGAGAAACGGTGCCACAGAATCGCCAGGTATGTTGCCAGGAAATGTTGGCATAGTTGAGGCAGGAGAAGCCATCCGCTGAACCAAAGTCTGGGACATGAGGCCACGCAGGGAGAGCCAGGCTTAACTAGCCATTTTTCGGATTACTAGCCCTCCCAAACTCCCACCATAGTCCTTTTATTTTTAAAACAACAAGAAGTTCATATTCTGGATAAGAAGCTGTAGTGCAGCAGGATTATTGGTCAACTTTCTACAACAGCCACATGTGCATTTCTCAATGCATTTCCTGAATCCAACCCTACATTGATAACAGTCTTTCTACCCAGTCTAGTTTACCCTTCCCCCGGTTAAATACATGGACACAAAGCATAGAGTGAGGAGAAGCCAAAAGTTTCCATTTTATGGATCTGTACTGATCATGCTAAGCCAGCTGTTTGTGCAACCAAACCCCTTTTGTGAATGGGGAACAAAACAAACTCATCATGTGATTTCCTTACGGTTGTAGAAAGCACCCGTCATGAAGCATGGTTTGTAGATACCATGAAATTACTTGTAGTGTAATTAATATTTCAGCATAGTCTTCGCCTCCCTCCTATCTGCCCCAAACACTGAGCATCTCTCTCACCCAGATCCTAAAGGGTTAAACTGGAAGCATGTGCTTATTTCACAACCCAAAAGGTGGTGTGTGTGTGTGCTGGGGGTGGAGTGGGGTGGGCTATTCAAATAATGCACTTGGGGCGGAAGGCTGAAAAAAATGTAAACCAGAAGAAAAAAAAGCATTTGTTTCTGCTAACTTGGGACAATAGTTATCACATCGGAAGGTGAGGTCTCTTCTTTAATACGATGGTGCGGCCTATGAAGACTATTAATCCCAGCATGCAGTGCTCCATCTTGATCTGCATACAAGCTCACACTCGGTACAAGGTCAGGGGCTTTGCATGCTGGGACTTGTCATCTGACACAGGCCATGCCAACGTATTTAAATACAAAGTAGGTGCAGAGCTCTGGGGCACCAGACCCCTTACAATGCTTCCAGTTAGGCAAAGTTTGAGCAGCTGTGCTTGACGTGACAAACACTGCCCCAGAGGATGAATATGATGAAAATGTCGGTGTTTGTATGAATACTACACAATGTAGTCCCAGTCTATAAAGTTTTAGTCAGCAGTCTGAAAGCCTGTATTGATATAGCCCTTTAAAGGGACACTGTCAAATCATTTTAGTACAAAGTTTGATTTTTTTTTGGGGTGGGGGGGGAGAGAAGATTTGGCCACATTCCCCACTCATGACTCCCAAGAATCAAAAACCATCTTGTCTCTATACATATTGTTTTATGAGAGCTCTTCTGCCTAGTTATTCCCAAAGCAGAGCACCATTTCTGCTGGCGTCATATAGATGGGCACAAATAGCTGATGATTTGTGCTTCTCTAGAAACGTTTGGGAAAACTTCCACCTCAATAGTTGCCAAGTGATTTAAAAGGGCAAGATCAATAGGAGAATATTCGGTTTCTCAAAGTCTCAGAGGATTTGCAAAGGGCAGTTAGCACTTACAGATGTAAAGTGCTATAAACAACTGCAACTTATCCTCCCCATGTCCTGTGAGGTAGGTAAGTATTCTGCCATTTTACAGATGGGGAACACACAGTTTGAGTGACTTCCGCGAGGTCACACAAGCGAGCAGTGGAGCTGGGATCTAGAACCAGGAGCCCCTGTGATCTAATCCTGTGCTCAGATCGCTAGATTATGCGGCATCTTGCCAAACAGAGAGTAAACGCCAACAATGATTAAAGCTATTAAAAGCAGCAGACAGCGTCCTTTTAAAGATTCAGTTGACTGCATCTAACTTTTACATAAGGATTTGATATACTCCAGGAAGGTGAAATTTAAGCACTTGTGTTGCATTATGAAGGAATTCCCCAAAGAACTTTAAACTGGAAAAACAGTTTCGCTTTCCTCAAATACTTTCATCACCCATACCTGACGCAAGCACTAAAAGCAAGGGTGGTCATCTTTGCCCCTCCTGACGAAGCAGGACAACATGCAGTCACGTTTCATGTCAAGGAATTTAGTCTGATGGGATAAGCGCAGGCCCTACATTCACCTGGCTCTTGGGCACCTTTTGCACTCAAAGTTTAAAAGAAGTATGAGGAGGCCAATATAGTTCGTAATTCAGGAAAAGCACTTGCATTAAAAACAAAGCTGAATTGGCGATGCAGTAAATCTACTGACCTTCGAGGCATGTTTCCTGAACACGCACCGCATTGTGCAAAGACAACTGTTCCTTCGCTCCTGTCACGGCCCTAACACAAGCTAAGGCTGGCTCAGAATAGGGCAGAGGTGGGATGACAGCAGTTTCCCTCGTGCTTCTCATGATGGGAACCGGCTCAATCCTCTTGTTGCTGGAAATTGCCTATCCTGCTAAGATATGGCAACAGTAAATGACAGACACAGTGTTGGTAAATCTCTTCTGTAGGCACTAAGAGGCTCAAAGTCAAGATAACATGAACCTCTGTGTACTGTAAAAACCATGTGCTTTCTTGAACTCGCTTTTCTGGTACTGACCTTAAGACTGTATCATTCTGATTCTTCTTAGGTATATACATATTTTTTATTTAAATTGACAAGGACTGTGATTTTTTGCCAGCAGCTGGGCCCCAAAATTTTCCCTTAAACATTGGAGGCAAAACCCAATAAATATGACCCAATTGAATTCATGGATATGGTATGTTTACCAGGGTGAGTAAACTGAATGCAGAAAGGGCATGGACGGATTGTGGACAGAATTTTCTCTGTTTGGTGCTAATCTCATATGGAAATAACAGTAGATTACATCAGATCTGTGACATATCAGTCCAGGTCAAGTTTGGTATTAACCCAGAATGAAATGCCACCTCCATGTTCTGTTTGTGTGTAAGTGATTTCCAGGGTATATTAATCCTGCCAGCAGCACTGCCATAGTCTAGAATACACTCTGTTACTATTCAGGTCCAATTTTGGTTGGCACAAACTGATCAGTTTCAGCGAAGGAATTAAAAAATGACCTTCCTCCCAGGTTAGAAAGACCTTACATTTTAGACTCAGTTGAACTCACGGTTGGATTAGTTGTGACGGAGAGGATTAACTACAGCCACATCTGATCCTTCTCAATCCAGTACATACACCTTACAAACCATACCCAGAGCCTGCCCAGACCCAGAGATCACTGGACCCTTTTGCATTAGCTTTCCAGACCAGCCAATTGCTCAGGCTCCAGCCTGGCACTTGGAGCAGCTTATGTCTGTTAACTATAGCTTAAAATAACTCATCAACCAATCATAAAATGGAGTTTTGGTTTCTCCTGGCTCCATGAACACAAAGAGGTGCACGTCCTACCATAGGAGGAAGCAATGGCTGTTAAGTTTTACAGTTATAGTGGAAAGCACTGATCACAGCCTGCTGTCCTCATTACTGGATGTGGCAGGCGGTGGAGGAGGTGGCTTGGCAGCACATGCAGGTGGGGTTGACTGATTTAGGGGGGATTAGGTCGAGGTCCTCATCGTCTGGGATCTCATCTAACCGGTAGCCATCCTTTAGCAGCTGGATGTTCAAGTCTTGGTTGATCTGCTGCAGACAAAGAGACAAACAGTCAAATACTTGAGACTTTTTTTCCCCCGCCCCCAAATGGTGCAGAATGGGAGGCTGTTTCCTGAACATGTGACATATTTGTCTTTCATTCCCAGCTGCCAAACATCCCAGCAGTGAAAAATATCCCACCAGAGTGCCAGCTGCATCCCCCAGTGCCACGCCCTTTCAATGCCCTCTCAACCCAAACAAGAGGCCCCAGGAACATTTCCAAACACCCTCCACCTACTACCACCGGACCAAAGCAGACTTCCTTCCAGCTGCCAAGAGTTACAATTCCAGACCCCTTTTCTGCTGCTGAAAGCCTCTCATTGTCCCTGCCTCACTGGGTACTCCTCCACTGGAGTGGGAGCTGTAATTCCCAGCTGGGGCAGACATACACATACTAGCTTTGACCGAGGTAAGGTGCTAAAGACAGCAGTGTGGCCACAGCATCATGGCTGGTGGCTTGGTTAGCTGCCTGAGTACGTTCTCTAGGATCTTGGACAGGATTATACTCGGGTGGCTAGTCCATGCTGCTGCCACTACACTGCTATTTTTAGTCGGCTAGCTCATGTGTATGTCTCCTTGAGCTGGAAATTACTCCAGCAGCTGCAATGTAGACGCAGTCAGAGGCTATGTTTACTCTACCACCGGAGCAATGCTCTGGCGATCGATGCACCAGGGTTGATTTAGTGGGTCTAATAAAGATCTACCAAATCAACCACAGATTGCTCTCCTCAGTACTCCACCCCGAACAGGAAGAGTAAGGAAAATCAATAGGAGTGTCTCCCATCGACCCAGTGTGGTGTAGCCAGAGTAGCGTAACTTAGGTTGACTTACTGCGGGAGTATAGACATAGCCAGAGTGATAAGTGGCCACATGAACTGATCAAGTCTTATGCATGACTTTAAGAGCTCCTGAGCATCAAACGTCAAATGTGGGCCCCAGCACACGGCTGGCTGCCTGACAAACTGCATGGCAGGGGCAGGGAGTTCTACACGAGAGAGCTGCTAATTGAGGCTGCACAAAACCACGATTTTGTTTTCTTGGAGGAAGGGAAGGGAAAAAAAAGGGGAGGTGAGAGGGAGGAAGGCTGCCAGTGGAAAGACCTTGACCAAGTGCAATTCTGGGCCATCTGTTTGCAAGGGGGTTGCTCCCCGTGGTTTATTAGTGCAGAGTTTAATTCTAAAATGTACCATTAAAATAAGCGTTTCTGAGGGAGATCTCCTCCTAACTCTGCTTTTAACAAAAAGTTTCTTTATATAAATGGCGGGTGCGGGGTGTCTTGCCAGGTATGAACATGGCGGGTACTGGCTCAAGTTCATCACTCTTTAGAAAAGTGTGTCTGAGTTTCTCATGCAGCGAAAAGGAGCCAATATTTATACCGGACCTTTTGCAAACAGTCACATGAACTATGCACAGGGGTTTATTGCAGCCATGTTGTACAAACAGCACTTCTTTAACAATGCACAAAAGCAATGTACAGCTGCTTAGGCCAGCAAGTGAAGAATATTGTATCGAACCGAAATGTCAGGAGATGTTTGCAGTAAGGACAGCTGGAATTGGGCCAGGACACCAGGACTGAATCCTCACCTCTTTAAAGAGAGCTTTGAGACCTTTAGACCACGTGTGGCCAGCACTTCTCTTTTATATCTCAGATCTTGGCTACGCAGGGAAATTGACTGAAACAGCCCCCAATGTGGACAGGCTGATTCCGAACTAAGAGTGTCCACATGATTCCAGAACAGCTATCGTGCTTTAAATTCACAGCTTCCCTTATTCCCAAAAAACTTCCCTGTGTAGACAAAACCTTGTTAAAAAAAACAAACAAACCCTGCAGCTGTGCAGCACCTCACACCAAGCAGCGGCATTGTGTTAGCATTGATCCAGAAGAAAGAGCTACTGAAATCATCACTGCTACCCGTGGTCCACAGGTATTCCTTTGAGGTCTCTGATTCAAATACTCATCTGGTCTGACCTTACTTAGCTGACCAGATCTGATTGCATGACTGTAACAACATACTTTGTTTGGGGACCCAGATACATTCCAGATTTCTTCACTTGACCCTGGCTCCGAGCTGTCTCTTGAAGGTTTGATTTTGGTTTGCCCAAAGAAGGGATTGAAGGAGAAGCAGTTTCCAGTGGCCTCCATGTGAAAATGGGCTGGCCAACAGCCTAAGCTTAATTTAATTATTTGATTATGCAAAAAATGGACCAGTGCCTGAGCTATTGATTCACTACAGATGTTTGAAATGTACAACAAAATAATGCTGAAGAATCAACAATACTGAACTCTCAGTTTTTCCCCCAAAGGAAGAGACAGCAAGAACTTCCATACAAGTTCTTCTTGGAACTTCTCTTTCCCTAGTTTCGTGGGGCCAGATCATAATGCACAAAGGGTATCAACATTCCTAATGTAGAGCTCTGAACAACCACTGCTGTAGCATCCCAGGGACCTCCTCTATATGTACGTGTCAGGTGGATGGTTATCAAGTCTGCCATGGCCTCCAACCTAGCACGTTTGCATCTGTTGTGCCAAGGCACCATATATTGGTGGTTTGTCAGCATGGAATGCAAATTCTGACAACTATGGGACAAAACTTCAGCAGCGCTAAGATCACACGTGAACAACCCTTGGGGAAAATTATGCCTCTCTCAAATGGATGAGTGGCGAGAGCCAGTTAGCTCAGCTAGGGGAAGCACCTGCCACCTTTTAAAAGAAATAAAAAAGAATCTTGGAATGAAATGTTGCTGCTAAATTCTTTGCCCAGCTCAATTCTGGAGTTTCTTGCTTCGATAATTAGAATCCATGGCAAGGCAGGCAGAAGAGATTGTAACTCACCTCAGCTGAAGAATATCCTGAAGAGGAATATCTGGACATGTCAAAGTCATCATCGCTGTGGGGAAGAGAAGATACAGCAAGGGGAAGAAAACAGTTAAAGAACCTTGTGCTCTCTTTAGCATCTTGCCTCTCTATATTTTGTCTGTATCGTGAATCTCAACTCCATGCACAGAGAACTTTATATATGTACTTAGCAGCTTTCATCAACACATCTCAAAGCACTTCGTCTTCCCCAGGTTTAAAAAGTCTGAAAAGGAGTATTTGCTTCCCCATTTCACATCTACGGAAACAGGCAGACAGATTAAGAGACTTACCCAAGGTCATAATAAGTTGGTAGAAGAACTAGCATGAGTGGTGGAAGCAGGGGCCTGGGAGCTCAGGACTCCTGAGTTTCTCATAGACTCAGTTTCAACACTGCACTCCTTGCAAGAAACAATGCAAGATAGTGATATACAATCTTACTGTTAATTAACACTTTTCATACCTGTCCGTATCCAGTGCTACCAGTGGCTTTTCATCTGGGCTTTGATCTAATGATGAATAGCCTTTATTGGGAACAACCAGCCTGAAAGAAGTAAAATTTTCCATTAAGCACAAAATTAAACTCAGAACCATTTAACAATTGAGACAAAGTCATAACGTAGCTAGGTTATTGGAGAGACCGTTCTCTCATTCCACAGAACGTCTTGTTCATGAAGATGTTTGAGAGTGGTAGAAAAAACTAATCTAATTTATATGCCAGTAATTCACATTTTACCATGAAATGGAACCAAGTTTCATCTCCCGTTAGCTGTCAGGCCAGTTTTCACAGATGAATGAGCTAGCTGTGTCTTGGAAGTGCCCTCCTCCCTCACAGAGGATACAGCTGGTACTTTCTAGTGTTTTAGTCTAGTGGATGTGTTCTGCTAGAATTGCTCATGATGTATGAATGCCTTTTGGTAGTAAGAGAGGGATTACATTAGCCAATAAGCAAATGTAGTGAGGAGACCTCTGAAGGCAGTGGCCTTGAGTACCTCTAATATTCAAAATGGGTGAATGTCTGGCCTTATGGACTTAGCCCTTGCCCACCCTGAAACGGAGATGTTTACATCATGAAATCATTAGCTAAAACCCAAGATATTTACCAGGCCATTCATAGTAATTAATATGCCAGGGGTTTAGGAATCCTTATACCAACATTCAGAAAGCGTCCTAGGACAATAATCCAATGCTGGCCAGCAGTTTGGCGAAACATATACTAGGGACTCCTGGGGAAAAAATGGGTTTTAAGGCTTAGTTTGAAGGAGAAAGGTTTCTGATGGACAAGTGGAAGGCTGCTCCAAATGTTCAGGGAAGAACAAAGGGAGTAAAGATGGAATTGGAAAAAGGAGACACCTAGAAACTAATCCTTTTCACAGTGATTTTTCTTAAAACTGTTTCTTTTAGCACAATAATTAAATTGACACCAGAGAGATGGGTGTAGTGTAAGAACCCAAAGGGGACTCGAACATTTTACATTTTGTTATTTTATAGTGGCTTTTGGGATCATCAGATGTTTCATGAAGACTGAATACAAGCTAATATTGTTAATCAATATGAGATTTAAACAACAGAATGTAGATTCAGGATCTTCCTGGACAGAAATCTGGTTAATTTCCTTGGGGACCTACTGCATACAACACACAAACCACCCCTCTTCTGCATAAATAAACTGCAGAACCTTAGCCTTCATTTAAAAAACACGACATTTCTAGCCATGCAATTGAAGAGAAATCTTAAAAATTAAACTAATAGAGCAACAGCGATGTATGCAGAGGGCAGAAACAGTAATAGAGGTGTGGGCTGTTCACCTTCTTTTCAGTGGTGAAACTCAGTGTGTTCTCAAGGGTGTATAAAGGTAGGCTTTTAACTATTCAGGGTGCAACTGTAAGATGGGGCCCAAGATTAATTCAATTTTCCTGAAATTTCCAGCTTTCAAGAGTTTGGGAGGTACAGGGTTAATTCGAGCCTAAAGATGATCGTTAATTCCATCAGTGTAAAAAGCCCCTGCTGCAAACCTTCCAGCTTCCCTCCTGGCAATTTTACACAAAGCATGTATGGCATTGGGAATACAAATATCTGCCGTGCACTGAAGATTGACAAAGGCAGGGAAGAGTAACATACATTCAAGTTTCTATCAAAGCATGCCTGTGGAATCCCACACTGATTGTATTATTCATTTTCTTACTGAATTCATTAAGAACCCCCATTAAAGAGTACTTGAAAGTTGCAGCAGAATTTCCAATCTGCCGCACCAGTGAGCTGCAGAAAACAAGGGCCTGACCCTGCAGCAGAATTTAGGTCCTGTTTCCACAGCATACAAGGGGCCTTTCTACTCCTGAAAAAAAATGTTGGAGGCAGAAGCAGCGATGATGCTTAAAATGACTAGGGGGCTGGAGCACATGACGTATGAGGAGAGGCTGAAGGAACTGGGATTGTTTAGTCTGCAGAAGAGAAGACTGAGGGGGATTTGATAGCTGCTTTCAACTACCTGAAAGGGGGTTCTAAAGAGGATGGATCTAGACTGTTCTCAGTGGTACCAGAGGACAGAACAAGGAGTAATGGTCTCAAGTTGCAGTGGAGGAGGTTAAGGTTGGATATTAGGAAAAAAAAATTTCACTTGGAGGATGATGAAGCACTGGAATGGGTTCCCTAGGGAAGTGGTGGAATCTCCTTCCTTAGAGGTTTTTAAGGTCAGGCTTGACAAAGCCCTGGCTGGTATGATTTAGTTGGGGATTAGTCCTGCTTTGAGCAGGGGGTTGGACTAGACGACCTCCTGAGGTCCCTTCCAAGGCCAATAACTGATCCTACAATCAGCTAGAGAGTCTAACTGAGCCTCAGGAAGGAGCAGAGAAAGAAGAAAGTCATGCAAACAAAACAGGAGAAAGTGTGGAAGATGGCCCGACTGAGGCAAAGGAATGAACAATATTGACAGAAAGAGGAAGACTGGACAGTGCAGGAGACTGTTTACTGGATATGGAGTATCAAATAAATCAGTTTAAGTTGTTACCATCTGATGGTTTGTTGGGCTAGGTTAAGCAAGCTGGTATTTTCAGTCCAATCCTTAGTGGACAGATGCTCGCCACAGGGAAAACCAACCATCACTCAGTACCTTTGCCAAGTTTCAGAGAGGCAAAGTTCTGGCAATTACCCTTTGGCCCACAAAGAAGGGCTGAGACGGTGGTGAGGGGAGATCAAGTGTTTATAACATTCTTAATAAGAAGAAACCCAGAGGGGTCAAAAGTGATAAATGTTGATAAAGCAAAAGAGGAGAAAAAAGTACCTAATCTTTTTCAGTGCTTTCACTCCACTGAAACTGAAGCAAGTTCATAGCAGAGTTAAGGAATTGTTAGACACTGGATATGGAGCAATAGCTGCAGTAAGATAACATTACACATTACAGTGTAATTTTAAGCGAAAATAAGCTACTTCAACCATTTCATAGGCATTTTATGTTCTTAGGGCTTGAGTCATCAGGGCAAGGTATGGGAGAGTAGCTCCCTGGCAGAGCTGCTGATCTTGGGGCTTTGTTCTTTAAGATCCCACAGAGTGAAATAAGCAGAGGGGTGTGCAAGATGCAGACTAGCCAGGTTGCAGGACACTGCACCAGATGTCTGGGAGCAATATCATTTCCCCAGAATAGTTTCCAAAGCGTCTGTCAGGAGCTGGTCCCCAACAGTTGCCCTCCCTCTCAATTTTCAGGTTTTTTTGTACACTGAAGTAACCACTCACCCTGACAACATGAGTCACTAGCACTACATATAGGTCCCTATGTCTACCACCTCCCCCATCCAACCTTCCTCACTTCCAGTTTAAATCCTGACAACTGTGCTCCGTATTCTCATTTTTTTTTAAATTGGCAAGCAAGAGGCTTCTATCACATCCCTGGGGTAGCTAAACCACAGTCTAATACAGTAGACTCTCGATTATCCAGGATTAGATTAACCAGGATGTGGATTAACCAGGATGTCAAAAAAAATATGCGCAAATCACAGGGCCGGCTCTGGCTTTGCTGCCGCCCCAAATACACACACAAAAAACCCCTACCAGGGCGCAGGGCAGCCAGTGAACCAACATCCCTTCCCCCTGGTGCAGGATGGCTGGTGAATCAACCCCCACTCCCCATATTTCCTATGGATGGTGATTATCCAGGATTTTATTAACCAGAATTTTTTTTCCCCTATCATCCTGGATAATCGAGAGTCTACTGTATTTCAAAGTAGTAGTTTTTCCTGGATATCCAGCCCTGACTTGGGAAATGCTCGGATACCATGATGAAGGGTGTACAGAAACAATCCCAGTTAACTTTTCCTATATTCCATTCCATCCTAGTTACATTTGCTGCATCTCTTGCCAGCAATGAAGGGCTCTGAGACTTCTATACAGTTTTGAACTTCCAAACAAACTAGAAACAACGTGATATGTTCTGCAGCCAAAGTTACTTACAAATAAACCTTGATGGAACTCTGGCATGATTTCTGATTGCCGCTGAGGATGCATGAGATTTCTTTCAGCAAAGAATCTCTCATCAGGTGGATTTGCAGCACATAGAGAGGATCTAACTTACAAGTTTCCATTCTATTCAATATATGGTGAACTAGACAACATTCTCAACTGCCAATAAGCATCTAGGTTTCACCAACATTTCTGAAATTGTCTTCACTTCTACATTGAAGATTGGCTAGGTGTAAATGGCACCATTCTGAAGGTACTCAAATGGTTCCCCTCGCTGGTCCTCAATGACTGTACCCCTCCCTGATACTCAGTGGTGTTCCAACTCATTAATGCTCAATGAGTGAGGTTCTACTGTACTGGACCTTGGACAGACAAAACAAAATGGGAGCCACAAAAACATACAATCATGAACTTTCTTTTTTCAACTGACTAGTGTCTGCAACGCAAACTAAATATGGTCAGTTCTCTGTGAGTGTGAGCAGCTCTGAGAAAGTTTGGTCATGCTGTTTAGAGCCCAGAGGAAATATATGGCAAAATGCATAGAGAGGAGTCATTCACAGGACTTTGTTAAATCAGCTGGTATTTGGAATCATCTGAATTCAAGAAGAGCAGCAAAATGACTGGGATAAAACCAGCCATGTCAGAGACAAGCCCTAAATCAGGATGGTGTTCTTTTGAAGTAGTGCTGTGCAATCTCCTATTCACAGGATTACACGGTGTTTTGGATTACCAGGAACACCACAGTCAATCAGACTGTACCTCGGGCTTAGTCCTAATTTCAATAAAGATCAGTGATTCTGCAACGGTACCCCGGCTGCTCTTCTGGCTACTGTACCTTGACACTGACTCCACTCCTCTCCAAGGCAGCACACAGACCCCAAGAGAGCCATCATTACTGTTGTGTGACATCAGCTCAACATTATGACAGTCCCAGCCCCCAGGGAAGCACACTGGGGATGGGTGGTGCACTGCATACATACTTGAACACTATGAAATCCTCTACCTTGTTCGAGCCATCACATTGTTCTTCTTGGGCTGCTGATTAACTGGGCTTCCCATGTTGCCATTCTTCAGGGACCCCTTCCGAGCTAACTCCCTCTGCTTCTCTGTATAAGAAATACAAAGGAGAAAAAGTCAGTACCATTATTTTCCTGGCTACCATGCAGCCCCTGACACTGAAATCTGAGCTGGTGAAAGGTGTAGCAAGGATTAGACGTCAGAGAGAGTGAAGCTCTTGATCTCCAAAGCAGGGACAGCTCAAGGAAAGTGCCAGCTTGGTCCCTGTTCCACTCCACTCTATGAGATGCCTCATGCTTTACTCCGGTGTTGGGGTGGGGGAAGGGGCAGATAGCCCAGGAAAGCTTTGGCTCTGTTGTGACTGCCAGGAAGGGGTCCAAGTTGGCACTCTCAGAAACTGAAAATGGCAGAGCCTGCTACCGGTGCAGCACCGGTTTTAGTGCTTGGTCCAAGCTAGTTTTTGATCACATTCCTGGGAGACAATTCTACAACCTAATAGTTTCCACTGCCTGAAGTATTATCACCTTCCAAACGCCTTTCAATTCTAGACCGATTATCTGTTCCCAAGGGTGTGGTCACATTCTTCCACACCACTGAAGAGGGCCAGCGACAGGGGGGTACAACGGGTACAGCTGTACCGGGCCCCGGACTTCAGGGGGGCCCCCCTGAAGTCCGGGGCGGGTACGCAGCTGTACCCCCTTGTCGCTGGGGCTGTGAGCAAGGCGCGGCTCCGGGCAGCCGCTGCAGCGCTCACCAGCCCCCTCCCCCCGGCACCCAGCAGCCTCCCCCCCACCCCCCTTTGCTTCTCCCGGCCGGGCCACACGGCCGCAGCGCATGCGGGGGTTGGGGCCCGCGGGAGGTAGGAGACCGGCGGGGGGGGGGGGGGGGAGGCCACGGGCAGCGGGAGACCGGCCGGGGGGGGGGGGGGGCCCGCGGGCGGCGGGAGGGAGCCACGGGCGGCGGGAGACCGGCGGGTGGGGGGGGGGAGCGCGTACGATCTGCCGTACGGGGCCCCAAAATTCCTGTCGCCGGCCCTGACACTGAATCTCAATGTTATTTTCTGTCCTTACCTCTCATTTCTCTAGACAATTTTATAAATTTTATAAATGTCGACCCTTGGAGCATTTTGCATGATTTTCAAGCAGTACTTTAGTCTGCTCAAGGTTCAAGTGGCCAATGAGTTGGAACCTTAAAAATGCAGCAGCCTGAGGATTTTTTGGAATTATAAATGGGGATTGAAGTCAGTTTTAATTAGGGAGAGACTAGCAAATGCTCCAGCAACTTCACTTCTCTGGTTGTTTGGGCTAGTTAGATTAACGCTAGCTCGGGTAGGTCTACACGTGCTGCAGTCACACCTCTAAGTTCAGTGTAAACAGACCTGCAAGTGCATATTTACAAAAAGCTGTTAAAGCACAAATGACAATTAAATTACTCACCATGGATAGTTTTGATCAGAACTGCCGATGCGGCCACCAAATGTATCAGTAGCCACAGGAAGGAGCAAGATGAAATAAATGACTTAAAACTAAACTAGTTCAGTAAATAGCATCAAGCCGTGAAGTTTGTCAAATGTTGGCTCCACTGTACCACAGACTGGTGCGAATACCAAAGTCACAGATCCTCTATTGAACAACCTCTGCTAGCAGCCCAGTAGAGTTCACAACCATGAACCATCAGCCAGTACAATTTTAACAGTCACAATTGTGTATAAAGGTAAAAGAATATTACTCTGAGAACCATGGTCCTAGACCATCCAGTCCCTTAGCGCAAGTATGCCCCAAAACACTGTGGGGTGCTGCTGATAGTCACCTTTCCTAAAAGCTATGTGTCACCACCACCTGAAATCGTGTTCTAAACTAGAATACATCATTTTCTGAAACTGAAAATGTTCACCCTCGGGGAGACACTCGGCCTGGAAAATTTCACCCTGAAAGATGAATGTTCAGTTTAAGCAGCAATGGGATCAGGTCCTACCGAATGGAAATGCTTCGGCAAGCTAAGGGAGATAGAACAGTCTTGAAGTTAAGGCACTGGGCCCAGAAGATGGAGATCTGGGTTCTATCTCCAGCTACAATCGTGACTTCATAGAATCATAGAATATCAGGGTTGGAAGGGACCTCAGGAGGTATCTAGTCCAACCCCCTGCTCAAAGCAGGACCAACCGCAACTAAATCATCCCAGCCAGGGCTTTGTCAAGTCTGACCTTAAAAACCTTTAAGGAAGGAAATTCCATCACCTCCCTAGGGAACCCATTCCAGTGCTTCACCACCCTCCTAGTGAAAAAGTTTTTCCTAATATCCAACCTAAACCTTCCCAACTGCAACTTGAGACCATTACTCCTTGTTCTGTCATCTGCCACCACTGAGAACTGCTGAGCTCCATCCTCTTTGGAACCCCCTTCCAGTAGTTGAAGGCTGCTATCAAATCCCCCCCTGACGCTTCTCTTCTGAAGACTAAATAAGACCAGTTCCCTCAGCTTCTCCTCATAAGTCATGTGCCCCAGCCCTCTAATCCTTTTTGTTGCCCTCTGCTGGACTCTCTCCAATTTGTCCAGTTCCTTCTTATAGTGTGTGGCCCAAATCTGGACACAATACTCCAGATGAGGCCTCACCAATGCTGAATAGAGAGGAATGATCACGTCTCTTCCTCTGTGACCTCAGGCAAGTCAATCTGCCCCAGTTCCCATGTGTGAATCAGGCAGTCATGCTTTGCCTCATCTCAAAAGCTGGGGAGAAGATGGATTAATTAACGTTTGTGCTCAGTCACTGAAGTGACAAATGCCATATAAGGTTAGCTGTATACGGGTATACAGCTAACCTTAATTGCAGCTGCCACTCTGTGTTCCAGCTACATTACTACCCATCCAACATTCACCCAGGTATGTCAGGGTTGAGACTAGACTAGGGGATGTATTGAACAGTGCACAGTAGCACAACACAACTGTGATAAATGAAGCTGGGGGTAGCTCCCTTTTGTGGACATCCAGCCGGCCAGTTAGCGATAGAATCCCTCTTGGTAGTTGTTCTCTACTTATTTTTGCTGTAAAGGGTTAACAAGCCCACAGGTAAAAGGAAAGGAGTGGACACCTGACCAAAGAGCCAAGAGGAGGGCTCAAACTTTTTAAAATCGGGAAAAAACTTTCTCTGTCTCTCTATTGTTCGCTGGAGAGAAAGGACAGAGCAGAGACAGGGTTGAGAATATGCTGTAAAAATCTTTTTGTTGAGTATGGAAATCATCAAATCATACCTAAAACTCCTCATTTGAACCCCAGATATGTAAGTAGATCAGAAAATGTCTAGAAAGACATGATTAGATATATCTCTGGTTATTTCTAATTGGCTTGGGGACTCCTCTGTGCTAACCCCAAATGCGTTTGTTTTACATGTAAACTTTAAGCTGGACCTCAAGAAGGTTATTCTTGATAAGTGGGTTTTTTTAAAATCTAGCAAAGGCTTAAGTTCCAGATGTATTTTTCTTTGTTTTTAAATAAAATTTACCTTTTTTAAGAACAGGATTGGATTTTTGGTGTCCTAAGAGGTTTGTGCATATGTTGTTTAATTAGCTGCTGGCAACAGCTGATTTCCTTTGTTTTCTTTGTCAGCTTTTCCTCGGAGGGGTGTGTGTGAAAGGGCTTGAGGGTACCTCCCAGGGAGGAATTCCCAAGTGCGCCTCCCTGGGTTCAAAGAGTTTTTTTGCATTTGGGTGGTGGCAGTGTTTACCAAGCCAAGATCAGAGAGAAGCTGTAACCTTGGGAGTTTAATACATGCTTACAATGGCCTGTATTCATTTATAGAATCCTTGCAGGCCCCCACCTTCTGCACTCGAAATGCCAGAGTGGGGAAATCAGCCTTGACAACAACAGTCTAGGATAGAAAGAAAAGAACAGAATAATCAAACTGCAAGGTGAATTCTGGTAGGCACAATACAATTACCCATGGTTGAATCTGACCAGCACAGAAAAAGGCTGCTTTTATAAAGAGTCATAAAACCTCCAGTCACCCTTAAGGACGTTTGTTTTGTTTTTCATCCAAGAGTTGGCAGCTCCTGTATTAATATCAGAGCAGGGCAGTGGCTTTAGTACAGTCAGTGAGAAGAGTCTGACCAACTGAGCTCCCTTGTTACTTGCTTGAGGACTCATACCTTGTTACTTGCCTCCAAGGACTCATCAGATTGCTTCTGCTTAGCTTGTGAAATCTATCGGGATCAGGCCTGGGCATAGCCTGTCCTTCATTGTTTGGTGTTACCGCTGTTGGAGTTAAAATTTTTATTAAAGCTAATGTTCAACATGAAAACATACACAGATTGAGAGGTAAGGTACTGGACATCTGGAGTCAGGCTGGAGTTATGGGCGATTGTAGGTAGTAGGTACAGGTTTTACAGGGGACATGCATATCACATATCCAGCATAGCTCCAGATTGGGGTGTGGGAGTTTTTTAAAGTGTCAGTCTATAGGTGTGTTCGGGTACACCACCCATGGGGTGTAGTGAAGGTCCGAGTCAGTGGTGGTGCAGGCAATAAGTACATGGGTGGGTGTGTCCCTCTGTTTGTCAGGGAAGGGGGGGGGTTGTTTCCCTGGTCGTCGGTCTCGGCTACTCGACCTGGTACTGGCGATGTCCCGTGATGTGTTCCGTGTATATGTCTCTGGACCACCTGATGGTATCAGACACCATGAGCTGTCTCATGAGCCGGGCGTAGCGCCGACCGATGCCGCACGCTCTCAGTACCGGCTCGTTGCAGGGGTCCCATGCACCCAGGGCTCCTACGATCAGGGCGTGGAGCTGCACCTCATAGCCCTGTGCTCTCAGGGTGTCCGCCAGCGGGGTGTACTTCAACGCCTTCCGAGCTCGGGCCTCGTGGAAGGCCGGTGACCGGTTTTCGAATGGCACCGTGACGTCCACTATGAGGACCTTCTTCGTCTCTGCGTTGGTCACGACGATGTCGGGTCGCAGTCGGCTGTCTGTCCCGGGGATGGCGGAGTTGACGGAGATCTTCCCCAGGGACGGTGGGACGGCTTTCACCAGCCGGTTCTGGATGGCATTGTGGCGGTGCTGCCAGGCTCCGGAGTGCGGCTTGCATCCACACAGGACGTGGGGCAAGGTCTCGTTGACGTAGCCGCACTTCCTGCAGCGCTTGTCCCGATTGCCATGGCGGATGGCTCCATTGAGGGGAACGCAGTTGAGTCGGGCCCGGTGGATGAACCGCCAGTCGGCGAACCTGGTGAAGCTTCCCCCGTGGAGTAAGTGGTTGCTGGCGTCCCACTTGCTGGACACCTCAAACACCTTGCCCTGGTCTGGCTTCCGCTTCAGGTTCTCGGCATAGTAGAAGCGGATGGTGTCTTTCAGGGTCCTTTCCAGCATCGTTCTGGCGGTTGGGGTGACGATGGTGTGGTCCGGGGTCTTTATGCGCGGCACTAGAATTCCCAGCTCCCGGCGCTCCTCGCACCAACTCCAGCGGCAGCCGATCCTCTTCCCTAGGCGTCTCGAGGCATTACGGGCACGGGTCCAGAGAGAGGACAGATCTCTCCCTTCTCTCCCGAATTCGGCTTCCAGGGAGCCGCTGAGGTAGGTGGCGATGTCCTGCTCGGAGGGGGTCCTGATGATTCGTTTCCTGATCACGTTCCGTACGGCTTCCTCCGCGATGCTCCTCACCGTCGGGTCCGGGCACGTCAGGAGGCGGAAGGCGTGGGTGATCACCGCCACGTCGCACAGGTCACCCATCCGGGGTACGCTGGCACCGCCCTGCCTGTGGGAGATGTAGACGATGTCGGTGCTGGCCCTCTGTGGAAGGTAGAGCCATTTCTTCACCAGCTGTCTGATGGTGCTATCGGCCTTGTTCAGGGGCACCTTGGCTACGGCTGATCCCCTGAGGACAAAGGAGATGCGGGGTATCAGGAAGGTATTGAGGGCGTTGATCTTTTGCCAGGGGGCGAGCAGGGAGGAGTCGATCTGGGCCGCATCCCGCAGGATCTCCGCGATGGTGTCTTCGGGGGTCTGTCGGACGCGGACTCCTGTGGGTGTCCCCAGGTGTTGGTATACCTCTCCCTCATTGAGGGAGGTCATGGGCTCGCCCTGGATCAGGAGCCGTGAAGCTTGGACCAGAGCCTTGGCATTGCCTGTCACGTGGAGGGAGGCACATTTTTTGGGGTTGAAGCGGAGGCCCATCCACTGGGCGGCTTGGCTGGCAACGTCGAGCATCCCCTGGAGGCTTTCTGAGCTGTCGGCAATCAGGGCCAGATCGTCGGCGTAGGCCAGGATGCTGATTCTTTTGCCGTGGAGGTCGAAGCCGGCTGAGCTGCTGGAGACAGCTCGGATGAGCGGTTCCATGGCCAGGTTGAAGATAAGGCTCTCCCTCTCACCCCATCCAGGATTGATCACACTGCATGTAGCATTCCCAATACATGCAATGAACTTCTCAGGATGCAAAGCAACTTGATGGAAAAATCGCTCATAAGGAGCCGAGGCCATCAAAACTGCCAAGTGTTGAACAACTCTCAAGTGTCAGAACACTTGGGAATTTAAGTTAATGGGAGTTCCTGATTACGTTCAGTGAAGCAAAAAGAAATCCCGAAGAAATGAGATTTCAAGAAAGGAGGAAAGAGATAGCAATGAATTACAGAAACCTATTTCCAACCTTTTGTCTGGGGTTTTTGCTGTTAAAAAAAAAATAGTAAAAAGCTTATGCCTCAGAAACCCAAGAGAAACTGCAGGGCCAGGGAAGACAATACAATACGGGGCTGTTTGTCAGCTTTTTCTGTGATGTCACAAACAATTTAGTATACGGGCAGAATAATTATGAAATCCCACCCAAACCATGGCTACCTTGGAAGCTGTGACCTAGTGTTTGAAAGGAGTCATTTTGCCTCTACTTCACTTAGCTCTCATCACCTTTTAAATTTAAATTGCACTTAACCATAAACCTTTACAGCAATCCCATTTTGTCCCAGTTCCAAAAAGTGGCTCTGGCAGACTAGATTTCTGCAGTACCGTATGAACACACCCGTTACACTAGGAGGAGAGCTCAGCTTTGCTCAATCCCATGTTCATGCACCACCTAGGTACTTCCGCAGAGAAGCAGACTGGGAAAGCGGAGAGGATGTGAAGTAGCTGGCTTGTGCCAATTAACATTGAGGGCCCTTCTGCTGGGAATGCCGGATTAGGATTTTGAAGATCCCACCTCATCTTTAATAGATTATGTAGTGTTCAGCAGAACCTACGAGGCTCCACACTTGGGTGGATGCAAGCAGCAGTTTTGTTTCCGTTTTGGCAGATGGATCAGTGAACACAGACAGGGATATGTTTCCAGCCCAGTGCACAGGGGAATTTAGCTGCACCACTTCCATTTATGCTAATCGCTGACATTATACAGGAAGGAAAACGCATAGGGTAGCGTGTGCAAAAGAGGAGAGGGAGCTGACTGCCTGGAATACTGCAGAGTGGGTCTGAACGGCCCTGGGAAAGGGAAAGCTACACACCAGGGCTTGCCACATCACTACATTAGCTCTCACCTTTTCTCCTTTCCTTAGTGCAGTATTTGGGTTCTTCGGTCTCTGCAGCATTTTAATTTTATTAAAGAGGATGGGCTGCACAAACAGTAGGAAAACGTGGGTAACTCACGAATATACCAACTCTTCGCTTTTAGGGCTTCAAGGAGAAAACCCTTAACACGGGTTAGCCAGCTGGTGCACTGAGACAGTTGCTTACTACGCTGTCCATTAGTGTCACTTATCTTCGGCTCTCCCACCCCTGCTCTCTGTGTCATACCCATCTGTTGTATCATCTTAAGTTTAGGTTGCAAGCTTTGAAACCATCCCTGTGAGATGTTTGTACAGTGCCTACTGCAATACTAATAAATAATAATAATAATTCAAACTGCATGGAGAAAGGGAGAAATTCAGCACAATCTGCCCCATCCCCATCTCCCACAGTGAAGATCTTCATTTCTTGCCCGAAGTGCTACCCCAACAAGCTCTTTGCTGGAGACGAGATAACCAACCCAGAAGCTCACAGGTATATAAACTTTAAATGATGTTGGATTAATTTCTTTAGCACATAGATGCATAGAATAATGGGAGTTGCCAGACTGATCAAAGCTATGGTCCATCGAATCCACGATCCTTAGAGTGATCTTTATGTACCGTATTTTTCGTCTTATAGGACGCTCCGGCCTATAAGACGCCCCCTCGTTTTTTAATAAAAAATCCGGACCAAAAAAAAAAAAAAAAAAAAAAAGCGCCTCGCTCTCCTGTCCCCGCCGCGCGGGCGGGCTGCCGAGGTTCCCCCCTCCCCGCCGCGGGCGGGCTGCCGGGAGCGTCCCGGTTCACCCCTCCCCGCCGTGGGCGGGCTGCCGAGGTTCCCCCCTCCCCGCCGCGGGCGAGCGTTCCCGGCAGCCCGCCCGCGGCGGGGAGGGGGGAACCGGGACGCTCCCGGCAGCCCGCCCGCGGCGGGGAGGGGGGAACCGGGACGCTCCCGGCAGCCCGCCCGCGGCGGGGAGGGGGGAACCTCGGCAGCCCGCCCGCGCGGCGGGGACGGGAGAGCGAGGCGTTTTTTTTTTTTTTTTTTGCCCTATAAGACATTTGCCCTATAAGACGCACCAACTTTTTCCCCCCCCGTTTTGGGGAAGAAAAAGTGCGTCTTATAGGGCGAAAAATACGGTATATTGCAATAGTGCCCAGAGATCTCAATCAAGATCATACCCCATCATATTAACAAGATAAATAGGAAGACAGTACTTGCCCCCAAATGCTTACATCTGGCCAGCTCCAGATGCTTTTCAAGGAAGGCGCAAGAAACCCCACAGTGGACAATTACAGAATAACCTGTCCACAGGGGAAGTTTCTACCTATCCTCATCAATTAGACAAAGGGTTTATGTCCCTTAAAAAAACAAAACAAAACCAACCTCACTCACATAACTGTGGATGTTCTCGTTATCCACATAAGTAGCTACTTTACTGAATCCAACCAACCTTACTGCCTCAATGGAATATTGTGGCAATGAGTTCCACAGATTAGCTGTACATTGGGTAAAACGGTATTTTCGTCAGTCATTTTGAAACAGGTACCTTTCAATTTTGTTGAATGTTCCCTTGTTCTTGTAGTACAAGGGAGGATAAATAAATATGGCATGATGATGATGAACAGGTGAAAATTCCAACTGATAAAGTTTGAGTTAAAAATAAAAACACCTTCAGAGCTATTCCCATTGATTTATTTCAGTCTGTTAAAAAAATCACAACCCATTTCAATGTGCTCCTGCCCTTTTAAAAATGATAACACTGAACTAATACAATGTTTGTGCTTTGTTGTACTCTGTAATTAAATTGGTGGTGTATGTCTTTCCTATGGCTAGTATTCAGTTTGCTTAGCATTCTGCTTAGAAAAGGTGCAGTCTTCTACAGAACTGTTGTCTTTGCAAGCATTAGAAAAAACATGCAGACTTCAAGCAAGGTGGACATCAGTTCAAACTATGCAACACTTAAGGTTTAAATCCTACCAAAAATATTACTTCCTCCAATTCCTACAATACTGACCCTAGCTCCTGAGAGATGATGCTCTGCTATAGGGAACAATCCTACACTGGGTCATAGGATTTGAAGGATGGGGACAGAAAAAGGGATATTAGTTGCATGTGACATAATACGTCTTTTTCTGTCTCTAAGTTCCCTGAAATGAGATGATCAGAGATATTTGGCTCGGTGAGGTCCCATCCCAGGATGGGAACATTGCTGAGTATGAGGACTGCCTCTCCTGATGAATTCCTACCTTCTTGAGGAATCAGAAAAATAAATTACACAGGAAATATAATTCCTCTGTCCATTTGCATTCTGCTGAATGATCAATGGAGTCTTGGGCGAGACTGGGAAAAAAGAGTGAAAGACCCCCAGCATTCCCCTCCCTCCTGTAATGCTGCTGAGGGAAACTAGCATGCATCCAGTCAATAGAAAACCTTCCCTAACTTTCAGCTCTGACAGAGGTCTCCCTCAATCAGGACAGTCACTTCTTTAGGGTACATTTTACCCTGCAATATGTAAATCAATAAGAGCTTGGCAAGTGCACCAAATATGGGTGTACGGTAGAGGAGGAAACCAATCTGCCTATTTTGTAGCAGCACTAATCAGAATGGTAAATTGCAAGGACTGCCTTTTCTGATGAAAAGGCATTGAAAACACCGGGGTGACATTCACACTATCCAAGTGAGACAAGATTGGGCCTTTGCATGTTAGAATCCAGGTGACAGAGGAATGCTACCTTTGTTGAAGAGGAATATTAGAAATGAAAATAATCTCTTTGTGGTCAGGTAGCTCTGTTCCAGGGACTTGGGGATATGGATTAAAGTTCAGATACCTAACAATACAATCTTGATTATTCAAAACAATATTACTTGAAACAAGGTCATGTTCCCACTTCCTCAGTACTGCTGTTCCAGATATGTGGCTTCGGATAAATGAGGTTTAGATAACTGAGCCATCCAGCTTCCAAGCTGGGTCGGTCGGCTCAGTATTTTTTCGCAAAGCACCTTAGTTTTCCTGACCTAACAAACTACATGCAATTGTGAGAACTGCCCAGTGGCAGCATGCTCAGAAATTTGCACTCCGAGGTCCTTGCTGGACCAGGGTTTAATGCATCCAGATATCTCCAGAAAAAGTCAGCTACATTTCCTTATGCCTGCCGAACTCTGGCTGTTTCATCCCCTGGGGACTGCTGACAGCTGGCATAACCAGGAGCAAGCTTCAGGCTGCTATCAGCTACTCAAGGGGCCTGCCAGTCAGAGTTGGCCTGTGATCTGGGGAGCACAGATGTCTTAACTTCTAATTAAGAACCTACTGCAACAAGAAGTTTATGCTTTATATACACAGTGATACAGAGCTAATCCTAGATTAACCAGTGGACTAAGAGTCCTCTTCTCCAAAATGCTGACCTGCAGAGATTTCTGAAAGGTCTTTTCACCACCAGCCTGATAATACTGTTTCCTACTTCCCTTTGATGTTCAGCCAGTGGGAGGAGGTGAATCCCTTTCAGAATGATAGCTCTTTTTGGTCATCAGATGATAGTCCAGTTACCTGTGTGAAATCTAGAAGATAAGACTAAGGGTATGTCTTCACTACAGCAGTAGTTAGATTTCCTTTATTTCGATGTTGTGAACGCGACTGTATACAGTCGATGTTGTGTGTCTTCACTAGGCACAGCAAGTCGACAGTGTCTGTCCGCAAAACTTTTGCAAGTGTCGACATGACGAGCGTTGCACTCTGGGTACCTATCCCACAGTTCCCTGATCCCCCAGCAGGCACCATTTCGAGTGCTGCACTATGGGTAGGCATTTCCAAATTTCGCGCCCTTTTTCCGCGCCGCCCACCCCCATTACGAGCGGTGCACTGTAGGTAGGCATCCCATAATTCGCGCCCTTTCTCCGCGCCATGCTAACGCCATAGCATTGCAAGCATGGAGCCCGCTGACAGCACGGCTGCAGTAATGGCCGTTGTGAGGACCTCGATCACGGTTGCGGAGTTCATGCTGCACCGTCTGCAGAGGAGGAATGCGATCCGGGGAGAACTGCGCTTTCTGGAACCTGACGACAGTGAGGAGGAGATGGACAAGGACGTGCACAGCGGGGACGACATGGACACTGCCGTTTTTGGAAGTAGGGCGACTGACAATCTGTCAAATTTGGTGGCAATGGGGCAGGCTCGTGCCATCGAACGCCGATTCTGGGCCAGGGAAACAAGCACGGACTGGTGGGACCGCATAGTGCTGCAGGTCTGGGATGACTCCCAGTGGCTCAGAAACTTCCGCATGCGAAAGGGCACCTTCATGGAACTTTGTGACTTGCTGTCCCCGGCCCTCCGGCGCAGGAATACCAAAATGAGAACGGCCCTTACAGTGGAGAAGCGAGTGGCAATAGCCCTCTGGAAGCTTGCAACGCCAGACAGCTACCGGTCAGTGGCGAATCAGTTTGGGGTGGGTAGGTCTACAGTGGGCTTTGCTGTGATGCAAGTAAGCAGGGCAATCGTCGAGCGGCTGCTACACCAGGTTATAAACCTCGGAAACCTGCAAGCCACAATAGATGGCTTTGCCGCCATGGGATTCCCTAACTGTGGTGGGGCTATAGATGGGACTCATATCCCTATCCTGGCACCGGACCACGAGGCCGCCGAGTACAGAAACCGGAAGGGATATTACTCAATGGTCATGCAAGCAGTGGTTGACCACAAGGGACGTTTCACCGACCTGTACGTGGGGTGGCCGGGAAAGCTTCATGACGCTCGTGTTTTCAGGAACTCTAGGGTTTTTAGGCAGCTGCAGCAAGGCACTTTCTTCCTTCCTGGGTGGGGGGATAGCTCAGTGTGGGTGGGGGGATAGCTCAGTGGTTTGAGCATTGGCCTGCTAAACCCAGGGTTGTGAGTTCAATCCTTGAGGGGGCCATTTAGGGATCTGGGGCAAAAAATCTGTCAGGGGACAGTACTCAATCCTGCTAGTGTAGGCAGGGGACTGGACTCGATGACCTTCAAGGTCTTTCCAGTTCTAGGAGATTGGTATATCTCCATTTATTTTATTTTTTTTTATTTATTTTTTTCCCCCGACCAGAAAATTTCCGTGGGGGGTGGAAATGCCGATCATTATCATTGGGGACCCAGCCTACCCCCTACTGCCCTGGCTTATGAAGCCCTACACAGGAGCCCTGGACAGGGGTCAGGAGCTGTTCAACTACAGGCTGAGCAAGTGCAGAATGGCCGTAGAGTGTGCATTTGGCCGTCTGAAGGGGCGATGGCTTTCCTTACTGATTCGCTCAGACATCAGCGAGAGAAATATCCCCATTGTTATTGCTGCTTGCTCTGTGCTCCACAATATCTGTGAGAGCAAGGGCGAAACGTTTATGGCAGGCTGGGAGGCAGAGGCAAATTTACTTTCTGCTACTTATGAGCAGCCAGACAGCAGGGAAAGTCGAAGAGCACACCGTGAGGCCCTGCGCCTCAGGGACGCCTTGAAAGACAGTTTTATGAGTACCCGACATGGCGTTTGAGAATCTGCTCCCTTGCTGTGCTCTAAGCCTGCTGCCCTTGAACCCTCTTTCCCTCCCCCCTCCCCATGCTTTCCCTCCCCCCTCCCCATGCTTGCAGAGGAAATAAAAACACTGTTTGAAAAATCATGGTTCCTTTATTGGTGCATGGGAAATACAAATACAGGGTATCACTGTCCTGGTATCCTGGAGGGAGACCGGCAGTCGCAGTGGGGGAGGAGCGGACAGAGCGGGGGGGGGGGGAAGGGGGGAGAGGAGGGGTGGGCAAGACACAGCAGCTTTTAAAACTTTTCTGAGAACGTCAGCCTGCTGCTGCTACTGCTGCTTCTGCTGGCTTGTGGGGTTGAGTGGAGCGGCCCACGGAGCTTGCCCCCCCGTGTTCTCACCCCGCGTCTGGGTGGGGAAGCTATGGGAGTTGGGGAGGGGGGGAGGTGGTTACACAGGGGCTGCAGAGGTGGTCTTTGGGCATGCTGCAGCTCCACCAGAGATCGCAGCATGTCGCTCTGGTCCTCCATTATGCGGAGCAAAGCATCCATGCGTCTTTCTTCGCGCTCTTCCCTCTTTTCTGCAGCGGCTCTCGATTCCTGCCTCTCTCGATTCCTTGCCTGTATCTCTCGATCCCTTGCCACTATCATTCTTTCCTTCCAATCCGTCTGGCGGGCTGCCTCAGCGCGCGAGTTCTCCAGGAGTTCAGTGAACATCTCATCGCGCGTTCGCGTTTTCTTTTTACGCTTTCTTATCTGTGATGCACGGCGGGAGGAGGAGCAGGACGGGGGATTCTGAGATAATTGTTCATCTGTGGGCGAGTGTGGGAAAAGAAAGTTTGAAAGTTATGAGACAGATACATTCAAGGTTAGGAGGCAGATGCAGTCTCAGACGGTACACAATGGGAGTACTATGCCGTTTGCAACCTCAGTATTCAGAGGCCTGATATGATTTCTGTACAAGGTCATGTTCTACACCTAAAAGTGACTGACTAGCTCACAGAAAAGTCACACACATATGCGTGCCTCAGCCCAACACGGCTTCTGAAATCACCGTGCAGCCGGACATGGTAAGTTAAAAGTGGCACTTGAATATTGTAGAGTAGCCCCACCCCCTTCCCCCCACCGCGTGGCGCCCACTGACCCGCAAACTGCAAAGCAAATGCCAAAAAATCTCTCGCTAAGGGCTAAGGTCTTTTTGGGGCTCTTCAGACCGCTTGCGGACTGTTCAGCTTCCCTGCTAGCTATCGCTATGGGCTGGGGGTGGGGGGTTGGGTGCGCGTTGGATCTGAAGCGGAAGCAACCGCGTGCAGACTGCTCAGATTCCCTGCTAGCTACCGCTACGGGCTGGGGGGGGGGGCGGTCAGCGTTCGGGGGGGGGGGGGGGGCGGTTGGTCGGTCCTCAGCAGAAAAGAGTACTTTGCAGCTGGGAATCTTTATCTCCCTACTAATTGCAGTCCGTATCTCAAACAGGCAACCATGAATGACATCACTTTGCTGAGAATTTCTCGGAGAGATAGGGAGCGCATGCTCCTTGACTCCATGCAAAGTCCTGGTCCATACGCCGCAATGCTAGCCTGCTCAATGATACCAGACTACTTACTACTTTCGTGGCGTGGGATGGTGTCCTATCACGGGGGACCACATAAGGCGGCTCTCCCCAGAAATCTGCTGCGCTGGATTCATCGCTACCTCCTGGATAGCTTCCTTGAAATGTCCGCGGATGACTTATGGTCAATCCCGGAGTATATTGACAAACTCTTTGAGTAGAAATTGACCAGCAATGAAAGCACGCTAAGACCTTAGGGCAAGTCACTCATTAATAAATGCTTCCTTTACAAAATCACGCGTCATGTAATCCCTTAAAAAAGAAACACTTACCCCCCTGGGAGGCTTGGGAGGGTGCTGGCTCCAGGGTGATAAACAGCTCCTGGCTCTCTGGGAACACGGGTTCTCCGCTGGGCTCCTGCTGCTCCGTGAGATTTTCCTCTTCCTCATGGTCGTCCTCCTCGGAATCAGTCTCCTCCCTGACGATTATCCCATCTGTGGAGTCCACGCAGACTGGCGCGATGGTGGTGGGGGCGCCCCCCATTATCTGATTTAGTTCACTGTAGAACCTGCATGTCCGTGGCGCGCCCCCCGATCGTCCGTTTGCCTCTTTGGCTTTCTGGAACGATTGCCGCAGCTCCTTAATTTTCACGCGGCACTGTGTGGTGTCTCTGTTGTGGCCCCTTTCTAGCATGGCCTTGGAAACTCTTCCATAGGTGTTGGCATTCCGTTTGTTGTTGCGTAGTTCCAACATCACGGATTCCTCTCCCCAGATAGCCATGAGATCCAGCACCTCACGAGTGGACCATGCTGGAGCTCTTCTCCTCTGGCTGGTTTCCAGGGCAGATGAGCTCTGCATGGAGTCTTGTGATGCTGAGCTCTGCATGGCGGCTAGTGCTGCTGATTGCTCTGAATGGCGACTGAGCTGTTCAGGTGAGCTGGCCACGCTGACCAAACAGGAAATGGTATTCAAATGTTCCCGGGTCTTATCTACCTGGCCAGAGCAGCGAGTTCAGAGTGCAGTGCAGAGCGGTCACAGTGGAGCAGTGAGGCAGTCCAGAGCGGTCAGAATGGAGCATTGTGGGACAGCCTCTGGAGGCTATTAATGTCGGGTTCCGTCTTCACTAGCCCACAGTCGAGCTTGGAATGTCGAGATTAGCCTGGCTCAGCTTAATTGGACTAACCTTTTCACCTCCCCCCTGGCTCTTACCTACTTTTCTATAACTGCCTGTTTGTTAACACTTCTACTGCCTGCATCCGACGAAGTGGGTATTAGCCCACGAAAGCTCATGCTTCAAAACTTTATAGTTAGTCTTTAAGGTGCCACAGGACTTTGTTAACTCTGAGATTAGCCTTATTTCTCTCGTCAGGCTGGAGTTACAAATTCGATTTTGAGGGCCCTTTAAATCGACGTTAAGGGCATGTATGTGAAGACAGGTACACGTTTAATTCGACCGAACGTCGTTAAAATCGAATTAAAGTGATAGTGAAGACAGGGCCTAAGCCACAAAGTTCATACAGGGAAGTAAGCTTCCCCACAGCTTGGGGGTGTTTAGACCATATAAATATGCATAGTTTTTTTTTTTTAAAGTACAGGGAAGCATTCCATGATAGCAGAACAGCTAGTGAAGGAAGCCTGTAGTTATGAACGTTAGAGAATAAAAAGAAAGAAACTAACATTTAGCATCTATATCTATATAGCATTTTGCTTTTTCACAAACTGTACAAGCCTGAACTAATCCTCACCAGCCTTGAGTCTAGCACAGGGGTGGGCAAACTTTTTGGCCCGAGGGCCACATTGGGTTTACAAAATTATATGGAGGGCCGGGTAGGGAAGGCCCCGCCCACAATCTGGCCCCCTCCCACTTCCCGCCCCTGAGAATCCCTGACCCATCCAACACCCCCCCACACCTTGTCCCCTGACTGCCCCTTCCACAGACCCCTAACCACCAGGACCCCACCCCCTACCCAATTCTCCTGCTCCCTGTCCCCTGACTGCCCCAATCCCTATCCACCTTCCAAACCCCTAACCACCACCCCAGAACCCCACCCCCATCCAACCCACCCTACTCCCTGACTGCCCCCTCCAAAGCCCCCCCCCCAACCACCACCCTGGAACCCCCCCATCCCCCCTCTTACCACAGCTGCTGGAGGGGGGCAGCATGCAGCCCCGGCCCCCAGAGCACTCCCCTCGCCACACGGCTCTGGGAGAGGGGCCAGCGTGCAGCTGCGGCTCCGGGGGAGGAGGACAGTGCGCAGCCCCAGCCCCCAGAGTGCTCCCCGCGCAGCGCGGCTCTGGGAGAGGGGCCAGCGTGCAGCTGCGGCTCCGGGGGAGGAGGACAGTGCGCAGCCCCAGCCCCCAGAGTGCTCCCCGCGCAGTGCGGCTCTGGGAGAGGGGCCAGCGTGCAGCTGCGGCTCCGGGGGAGGAGGACAGTGCGCAGCCGCGGCTCCTGGGAGGGGCCACCGCACAGTTCCAGCCCCCAGAGCGCTGTCGGCGTGGCTCCGGGGGAGAGGCTACCGTGCAGCCCCGGTCCCCGGAGTGCTGCCCCTGTGGCATGGCCAATGAAGGGTGGAGGGCCCGCAGCGGAGCCCGGGCTGTGCAGCTCGGGGAGAGGCAAGGGGCAGCCCCCCGCCGCGGGCCGGATGGGACAGTGTCGCGGGCCGGATGTGGCCCGCGGGCCGTAGTTTGCCCACTCCTGGTCTAGCATCCACATTTTACTGATGGGAAACCAGTTACCCGATTTCCCCAAGGCCCCATCATGTATCTGTGGCAGCACTGGGATTAAAACTGGATCCCTTGGCTTCCAGTCCTGTGCTTGCTCCAAACAGGAACGTCTGGTTGTGGTACAAGCTACTGTGTAGCCGCGCTAATTTAATAACCATAAGTTCTCTGCCTAACCGTATCCCTACACTTTACTCAGCAACACCTATTTCCAGGAGTTCATAGTGTCTGGGCACCACTAATACCAATCCCATAAACACAAAGGAACCTTGCTGGAAAGCATTCTCCTCTGTTTTTCCTCTGATTGAGGTTTTTATTTTTAGTAACTGAGGATACATCCACACTGCAGTTAGGTACCCACAGCTGGCCAGTGACAGCTAACTCGGGCGTGTGGGGCTGTTTAGTTGTGGTGTGGATGTTCAGGCCTAAGTTGAAGCTTAGGTTCTAGGCCAGGGGTTCTCAAACTGGGGCTCAAGACCCCTCCTGGAGGGGGGGGGGTCATGAGCGGTCAGCCTCCACCCCAAACCCTGCTGTGTATCCAGCATTTATAATGGTGTTAAATATATTTTAAAAAGTGTGTTTAATTGGTAAGAGGGGGGTCGCACTCAGGGGCTTGCTATGTTTAAGGGGTCACCAATACAAACATTTGAGAACTACTGCTCTAGGACCCTGTGAAGTGGGCCAGCTGCGGGTGTCCAACTGCAGTGTAGACATACTCGGTGTCACACAGTATTGCCCCCTTAAGAGGAGATGGGTCTCAGTGCACCTGTGACAAGTTTAACTCACCTCCCCAGGTGGGAAGGATGAAGATCATGTGACTGGTGGGCCAGGTGTCCCAATCACACCTGCTGTAGAAAAGAAAGAGGCCTGGACAGAAAAGGGGGATTGACGGATGCCTGCAGAGAGCAAGAAGGCTTGTGCAGTGCCCTAGGTCAGCAGGGAAAAGGTCTATAGACATTGCCAAATTCCAGGCAAGTGCTGGGAGATCAGGAAGACGGACCCGTGGAAGGAGGGGCTGTGTGGGGTGAGGGAAAGGAACTTTAAAGAAAGGACAGATCCTCAGGGAGAAGGGGCTGGGCCCAGATGAAACTTTGAAAGATTGTGTGCAGGATTTCATAAAGAAGATCCCAGAGTGTTCATAGAATCATAGAATATCAGGGTTGGAAGGGAACTCTGGAGGTCATCTAGTCCAACCCCCTGCTCAGAGCAGGACCAATCCCCAACTAAATCATTCCAGCCAGGGCTTTATCAAGCCTGACCTTAAAAACCTCTATGGAAAGTGATTCTACCACCTCCCTAGGCAACCCATTCCAATGCTTGACCACCCTCCTAGTGAAAAAGTTTTTCCTAATATCCAATCTAAACCTTCCCCACTGCAACTTGAGACCATTACTCCTTGTTCGGTCATCTGCTACCACTGAGAACAGACTAGATCCATCCTCTTTAGAACCCCCTTTCAGGTAGTTGAAAGCAGCTATCAAATCTCCCCTCAGTCTTCTCTTCTGTAGACTAAACAATCCCAGTTCTCTCAGCCCCTCCTCATAAGTCATGTGCTCCAGGCCCCTAATCATTTTTGTTGCCCTTCTCTGGACTCTCTCCAATTTTTCCACATCCTTTTTGTAGTGTGGGCCCCAAAATTAGACACAGTACTCCAGATGAGGCCTCACCAATGTCGAATAGAGGGGAACAATCACATCCCTCGATCTGCTAGCAATGCCCCTGCTTATACAGCCCAAAATGCCATTCGCCTTCTTGGCAACAAGGGCACACTGTTGACTCATATCCAGCTTCTCATCCACTGTAATCCCTAGGTCCTTTTCTGCAGAACTGCTGCCTCGCCATTCGTTCCCTAGTCTGTAGCAGTGCATGGGATTCTTCCGTCCTAAGTGCAGGACTCTGCACTTATCCTTGTTGAACCTCATCAAATTTCTTTTGGCCCAGTCCTCTAATTTGTCTAGATTCCTCTGTATCCTGTCCCTACCCTCCAGCGTATCTACCACTCCGCCCAGTTTAGTGTCATCTGCAAACTTGCTGAGGGTGCAGTCCACACCATCCTCCAGATCATTGATAAATATATTGAATAAAACCGGCCCCAGGACCGACCCTTGGGGCACTCCGCTCGACACTGGCTGCCAACTAGACGTGGAGCCATTGATCACTGTTGGGACCAGTGATGCTGGTGAGGGGTATTATTGTGTGTGTCGACTAAATTGGATCCCCTTCCAGGAGGGGAATGTTTTTTTAAAATGATCTGGACTGGGTGAGATATTGAAGAGTCTTACCAGAAGAATCAAGTTAGAAAATTTTGAAGATTTATATTCTTACTTGCACAGCTCCAAATGAAAACAGTTCCAATTTATAACCCTACCTCTGCAGACCACTCATCCCTAATTTAGAGTCCTGCGCTGTTCCCGGACACATTTTAAAAGTGAACAAAAACTGCAGCTACACCTGGAAACAATTTCTGAAAGGGCACAATCATCATTTTCAACTCAAAGTTAAAGGTTATGAACAGACTCTGCCTGACCCAGCTCTGCTGTAGTGTATCAGATAAAAAGGCACACTAACTATGGATAACAGCATCTCTCTTTTCATTTAAAGTACCATGGACAATGATGATGGAACAGTAATCTATCAGGTATATAGATTTTACATTAGTATATGCACCACAGTTAAGTTATACAGTAGGTCCTGATGGGCTATAAGGAAATACTTAGGTTCAGCAATGCAGCGAAGTTTAATATGGTGTGAATTTTATTAGGACAAGTGATGCCTGTAAAGGAAAAACCTGCTTACCCTAGAGGTAGTAGGAGACAACCAGAGCTTTCAGCTGCATAGTGCCCATTGATAGCAAGAGTGTTTGAATGGAGCTCTGGGTAAGTAGGTTTATAGTCAACCAAGCTTGCATACTTGTACAAGCCTAAAAATGTGCACTAAGCGACCGCTATAAGGGCAAAAAGTATACATTTTATAACCTACAAAAGGATTGTAATTTCATTTACTTTTAAAAGATTATGGCTGTGAGAAAATTTAATTTGCTGGCTAGTAGCACCACTGCTATCTGGAATATCTGGACCACTCATGTGTTATTAGATTGCCCTCTAGTAGCTAAAGCAAATAGAGGATAAAAGCTCCAATACTACTGACAGCTAATGAAGAGTCCCCTTTGCCTCAAGTGGTTCTTTTGGAGCAGAACTTTGGACCTTGTATTGCCCAGACAGTATGTGGGTAGCTTAGTTGACAATCATGGATGTGTTTGTGGCCTCTGATAGAATATAGAAAACTACGAAATATTAATTATATTGAGTTTTACCTCCAGTAGCAAGAGTGAGAATGGCATCTTCGACGCAGTTCCACATCAGCTGTTGATTTGTGTTCCACACCTTAGCATTAAAACAACAGCATTTTGTACTTAATCAAATGTAGGGAGACAGAATAATCCAACTAGAAGCGATTAGTGCATATTCTAGCTGACTGGATGCTCTTCACTTTTCAATCCTTTGACAACTAGCTACTGTAGATAGATTGCCTGAGGCTTTAACACCACCTGTATTTTTCCTGGGCGAGGAAAAGGCTGTTGCTTTGCTTTGGTGTGCAGCCCTATAAACATTTTGCTCGCTGGAACAGAGTTGCTAGAACATCCTTTCACAAGATGGATTGTCTGTTTACTATGAATCTTTGGCAGGAAAGCAGGATGTGCAATATCTAGGGTATATGTTACTGTTATTCTGCTTAGCAGACTGAATTCCAGGTACTTTGGAACAGTGGCAGCTCAGCTACAAAGCCTTTATGCACAGTCAACCTATTCCTTTAGCAGGATTACCAGTTCTTCATTCGCGAGGTTTTCATTGCATGTAACTTTGACAAACAGACTCAGTGCCCCATTCGGTTAGTTAATAAGTTTCTGATTAACCAATCAGATTCCATCTTCATTCATTAGCTTTGTGGAGATTTCGTTGCACAAACATCAGAAGCTGCTCAGAAGCTGCACATTGCACAGAATTTAGTTTAATAGATTCACACTGTGGTACAGGATCAAGGACTCTTGGCAAGCCTTTCTTTAAGGCTGTTCTCTGTCTTGTCATCGCATGGTCGGTTGCTACAGGGAGGTGGTAGAAGTGGCAGCAGTGGGTGACATGGTACCACACAGGGATGGAGCGGGCAACAGCCAGATATTTGGGCATGGTGACCCAGAGGGAGAGCTGGGGCCCAAAGCCACTTCATTGGGTCATGGCAATCCACAAGGGCAGCTGAGGATAAAATCACAGAAGTGCAGGACTAGAAGAGACCTCAATAGGTCATTAGTCCAGTCCCCTGCTTTAAACTGTAAGTGTTGGACAAGGAAGAGGAGGAGTATGGGGGACAGGCAACCCAAGGATGTAGTGGCGTGGCGAGCCAGGACCTATGTTTGACTCTTGAGCAGTAAAGCCACTCCTAACTGTCCAGTACTGGCAATTCTTATGCATGGGAAGGAAGCTGGAAAGTACTCAGTTTACTTCAATATTGCAAGCACCCATCAGCTCATGTACACATACATGCAGCCGAACATCTAACCACACTGGTGAACCACGACCGCTGATCTGGTAAGCAAGTGAGCTGTCCTCTGTAGGAATCGGCTGTGTGTGTGTTCCCTCTGTGTGCTGTCCCAGCTCTGCGCCGACTGCCGGCACAGCAGACCTCGAGTGAACCACCCAATAACCACAAGATCCATCAAGGGATGAAGGCACTATTGTCAACAGAGCCACAGGGATACTGTGGGTACTAGTATCCCACAGACCAGTGGTGGGTAACCCGTGGCCCGCCACTACCACAGACTCTACCAGATCACTAATACATGTATGCCCGTAACAATGGACCAGCTCAGTGAATGGCGGGCCTTTCCGTTCCTCCCTAGGCTAGACAAAGACACACTCTCAGAAATACATCTGCACACTCTGATACAAACAAGTTATGTACTACCTCCAGACGTGGCTAGTTATCACCCATCACCTTGTACATGCTGGTTTGATTAAAATCTCTCTATTATGTACTGACATCCTGACCTTGTCTTTTAGAAGGGGTCAGTGTGTTAGCCATGATTATTTGTTGTTGGATAAGATGAGCTATGGGTATTTGTATCACCCTATTGACTAATATTTTTTGTATCAGTTGGGCCCAGCCTCTTCTTTGTGTTTTGGTGTTAATTGTAGCATAATATTCATACAGCCACCATCCATTATGTTTTGTACAATAAGCCTGATTTTTAAGCCAGTCTCAGTTACTAGGTGCAAAGGGGGAGAGTGCCATACACAAATATTATTTGCCAAAGTTTCCACACTGTTGGCATAGTACACTTGGACAGGATTTTGCATTCATCTTGACATGGCCATTATGATGTGCAGGCTTTTACTGTTATGATTTAAACTTGAAACCTTATTAAATTTAGCAAATTGTAAAAACCCTGAAGCAATAGGATTTACTCCTTGCTCACATATTGGTTTTAAAATGTCAGTGGGGTCTTGTATTTGTGGCCAATTTTGTAATGTTAATTGTAATAATCTTTATTTCAATTACTTTAGTACCATAGGCCCCACAGGCAACTGGCAGTGAAACGCCATTTTTTTTATGCTGTTAATTGACAGGATAGTAGAATTTAGGTGACTGAACCCTTGAGCAATTGAAAGTATGTTGTTAATGGTAATGGCATGTTGATTTGTCAACAGGCTGCTAACACCTCCTCCATTTTGACTGCTTTACCTAGCCCATTAATGATGCTGTTTGTTTTTAGATTGAGATTTTCGATATCTGCTGAATTTCAGATGGACATGCCAAGACCTAAACCTCACATAAGATCTCTCTTTTGCTGTTTTAGTAGGGGATTTTGAAAACCCTTCCAAAATCGCAATTGCATTTCAAATCTCTTTGTTGTTCCAATCTTTGTATTGTTGGGGGCATTGTATTGGCATGGTCATACTAGAAAAAATTAGTTTTAGTGGCACATCCATCCAGCCCACATTCTTTACCATATATCTTCCCACAGGAAGATTCCTGATGTGGGCCAAGGCTGTAGGTTTGGACCTTCCATTGACAAAACGGTGCTAGTGGTGACATGACTGGTCTGGAGAGAGGTTGATGTTTGGGTTAGACAGGCTCCTTTACATACCTGTACATGATAAATATATTTTCTAATGTTTGAGGCCATTGTCCAAGTTCCAGTGTATGTACCCTTCTCTTCTAGCTGAATGTTTTTTTTTTAATATAAATGGAGGCACTGCACCTATTAATACATTAACAAAGGTGGCTTTATTTGACTATACCAGTGATCGTTCAAATGCCCTATCCGCTTGTACTAATGCCTGAGTACTACCCCACCTGTTATTGTTCCAACTTGCCCCCTTCCCTGGGCCGTACTCACCATGGCTGGGACTACTGCTGCGCTCTATGAATCCCAAGGGGAAGTGAGAATGTTGTGCTTGTAACCTGTGTATCAAGGGGACTGAATGCACTCACAATAGTATCTCTGTCCATTGTTTCTTTAGCAGCTGCAAATGTGGCCTTCAGAGTCTCTCCATCTACACCAGGGGTCTCCAAACTTTTCAGCCCGAGGGCCGCATTAGCTATCAAATAGCAGTTCGGGGGCCGACAACACACTCGAGGTCCAAATAAAAAAGAATCAAAACATGGATGTTGTTTTTAATTATTTATTTAATATTATTTTATTCAGTTATTATTTAATAACACATGAACACTACACATGAACACCTGTTCACTACACATGAACACTACACATCAACCCCCCAACTGACCCACCCAGCCAGGTTTCTCCCCCCCAAACCTCCTTTCCTCCAACCCCCAACTGACCCACCCAGCCAGGTCTCTCCCCCCAAAACCTCCTTTCCTCCAACCCCCCCCCCCAAATGACCCACCCAGCCCGGTCTCTCACCCCAAAACCTCCTTTCCTCCAACCCCCCCCCCCAAATGACCCACCCAGCCCGGTCTCTCACCCCAAAACCTCCTTTCCTCCAACCCCCCCCCCAAATGACCCACCCAGCCCGGTCTCACCCCAAAACCTCCTTTCCTCCAACCCCCCCCCCAAATGACCCACCCAGCCAGGTCTCTCCCCCCCAAAACCTCCTTTCCTCCAACCCCCCCCCAAATGACCCACCCAGCCAGGTCTCTCACCCCAAAACTTCCTTTCCTCCAACCCCCCCCCCAAATGACCCACCCAGCCAGGTCTCTCACCCCAAAACTTCCTTTCCTCCAACCCCCCCCCCCCAAATGACCCACCCAGCCAGGTCTCTCACCCCAAAACCTCCTTCCCTCCCACCCACCCCGAACTGACCCACCCAGCCCGGTCTCTCCCCCCCAAAACCTCCTTTCCTCCAACCCCCAACTGACCCACCCAGCCCGGTCTCTCCCCCCCCCAACTGACCCGCTCAACCCGGTCTCTCCCCACAGACCGGTTCGCCGCCTTGTTTCGCCCCCTGCAACTGCGTGGCGGTGCGGCGCGTCCCGGCCCCAGCTGAGCCGTCCCGGCCCCGCGGCGGCAGCCGAGCACGCGGGGGGTCCCGGCTCCGCGGCGGCAGCCGAGCACGCGGCGGGTCCCGGCCCCGCGGCGGCAGCCGAGCACGCGGCGGGTCCCGGCCCCGCGGCGGCAGCCGAGCACGCGGTGCGTCCCGGCCCCGCGGCTGGCGGCCCGCGCGGGCTTCCAGGCCCCAGCGCGGAGCCGTCCCTGCGGAAAGCTCAAAAGAGCCAAACATTCTCTAAAGAGCCCAAAAGACCTCCACGGGCCGGATGAGAGGGCCTCGCGGGCCGTAGTTTGGAGACCCCTGATCTACACCAGCGAAGCAGCTCAGCCAGATAAGGAGGAGAAATAAGAGGACAAGGGGAGACCTGTTCCCGGAGGTCCTGCAAACCTCTGGCGCTTCAGATTGCGAGCAGAAGGCTTGGAGCCTGATGATCAATGACAAAATTCAGAAGGCTAGTGAGGACAGGAGAAATGGGCAGCAAGAGGTGATAGCACTGCTCAGGGAGCAGACAGACATGCTGTGGTCCCTGATTGAACTTCAGGCTGAACACATCCATGCTCACCTCCCCCTGCAACCCATAGAGAATGGCATTCCAGGACCTCCCAACCTCTGCCTCCCCAGACCCCCACATTCCACGCATCTTCCATGGCCAAAGGAGTATTCAAACTGGGCGAGTACACACAATGGCAGTTGCATACACACCTAGCTGTAAGAGACTAATGTATGTGTTTGTGAATTCCCAGTTCTTTTCCCTTTAAACATAACTTTGTACTTAAAGGTAAAAGTTTTTTTAGCTTTAAATAGTGGAAGGAGAGTCTATTTTTGGAAAATTAATTCATCTTTATTGGTTTCCAACATCTGTGGCTGTGACAACATTCAAAGGTGACAGCAATGGTTACATTTGCATGGTTATATTAGTGAATACACAGCATTCATTACAAAGTTCATAGCATGGTGCAAAAAAACCCCAAACAATGACAGGCACAGCAACTCACATTGGTGAGCCTCATTGTTAAAATGCTACTTCAAAGCCTCCCTAAGCCATATAGCTCCCCATTGAGCTGCTCTTATAGCCCTGATAACTGGTTGCTCAAAATCAGCAGACAGCTGATCCACCTCCGCGCTCCACCCCTGCGGAAACTTCTTTGTTTCACAGATATTATGAAGTGCACAGCAGGCAGCTATGACCACGGGGATATTTTCTTCCTTGAGGTCTAATCTCGCAAGTAGACTGCACCAGCAGCCCTTCAAACAGCCAAAGGCACATTCAACAGTCATTTTGCACCTACTGAGCCTGCTGTTGCAACACTCCTTGATGCCGTCAAGGTGGCCAGCGTACAGCTTCACGAACCCTGGAAGTAAGGGGTAGGCAGAATCTGACAGGATGACCAATGGCATTTCAACATCCCCAGTAGTGATCCTCTGGTCTGGAAAGAAAGTCCCTGCTTGCAGCTTTTGGTACAAGCCTGTGTTCCTAAAGATGCGTGTCTCATGCACCTTCCCTGACCAGCCCATGCTGATGTCTGTGAAAAGGCCCCAGTGATCCAGCACTCGAAACACCATAGAAGAGTAACCCATTCTGTCGATGACTTCACTGCAAGTACAATCTGGTGCCACAACAGGGATGTGTGTGCTGTCAATCACCCCACTGCAGTTCAGGGAGCCCATTGCTGCAACACCATCCATTATTTCCCACACGTTGCCCACAGTCCTAGTCCTCCATAGCAGGACGCGATTAATGGCCTTGCACACTTGCACCACAGCAACCCCCAGGGTGGATTTACTGATTCCTGACTGATTGGGAGCAATCTGATACACTGTGATTGCATTCGCCTCTCCACCGTGAGTGCAGCTTTCATTTTGGTGTCATAAGAGCAGCCATATGGGGTCAGACCAGTATCCTATCTTCTGACAGTGGCCAGTGCCAGGTACCCCAGAGCCAAGCGTCACACACAATTTCAGGAAAGTGGCCTTGTGCATCTGACAGTGCTGCAGCTACCTGCATAACGATGTGATCCCACCCGTCAGTGCTTGTTTCTTGGGCCCAAGGCAGCAGCGGTTATTCGGGTCTAAACACAGCAGATAACCCCACTAGACAGAGAAGAGCCAGTACTAAAGCCACGTCTACAGGTGCTGCTGCGGTACGGTGATGGTATTGCAGCTGTGGTGCCGGAGTGGAGATGCTTACTACAGCGATGGAAGGGGTTCTCCTGTTGCTGTAGGCGATCCACCTCCCCAAGTAGCTGCAGCTAGGTCAATTCTCCTGCGCACCTAGCTGAGTCTACACTGTGGGTTAGGTCAGCAAGGGTGTGTGAATTTTTCATACCCCTGAGTGCCATTGCTATGTCGACCTAACTTAAGTATAGACCAGGTCTAAGCGATGCAGCTGGTCTAAGCAAGTATTGCTTTGTGGGGGTTGACCACCTCGATCCTTTGGAAAAGCAAGGCTGGACAGAGGGCAGAAGACTGGGAAAAAAGTATAAAACAGAGTCTGAGGTCTGGTTACTCTGCCTCTGCTAGGGAGTCAGTGATTACATTGCAAGGACACAGCTGCCCTCCCTGCTTTAGGAAGCTTCTTGTGTATAGCCTCAGTTAAGAGTCCTGATGAGATCGCACTGACTGGCGAATTAGTCCACCTCCTCCAAACAGCAGGGAGGGGAGATTTCTGAATATGCCTCCCAGCAGCATGTGCGCTCCATGACAGCATTAAATGAGCGCGCTCAGAACACTGCAACCAGCTGCGGCTGCTGTCTGAGCCCTCATCTAAATGACCTAGCAAGGCAGAAATTCTGTCAGCCTGACATTTCTACCACCCTTTTTCTCCCTTCCCATGGCTTGCTCTGTTCTCCAAAAGGAAAGAAATTAAACCTGGATTTGCTTTTCCAGAGACCATCTAAGAATCGTCTGCCTTGTTCCTACGACAAAGGGAGAAGAGAAGGAAATCAGGCTGGGGATTGTCATCATTCCCATTAGGGGAGCACCCAAATTCCCCAGTCAGGATTGCAGCCTCACTGGGCTGGACACTGCACATGCTTGCACACCTGAGAACGTAGACTCTAAGAGATATGAGCAAATGAATATAATGAATAGCACAGGTTAGTTCTGTGCATTGCTGGATTTTGTGAAGTGGGGGGAGGGGAATGATAGGAATACAGGAGCCGGTAAGAGTAAGGCAATAGGAAAAGAGGAGCAGTCACAGTGCATCACCTCCCTACCAGCAGTCAGCAAGCAAGGTTTCATTACCATCACACATTCAACGTGCATGATGCTGTATATATGACATGGTCCCCGACCTGAAGATTTTAGTACGTTAAGACAATGTACAGACCATCTGTGTAGAAAGAGGAACCGAAAATTGTAGTTGCTGCATTAGGCATATTTTTTGTTGGTTCCAGTTTTACTTCAAGTTACATTTCTATATCTACATATTAATAAGACTCGGATTTCTAAGAGACTGCTTTGTCAAGCGGATAGCTAGCGATGAAGAAATGCTGATGCAATGATGTAATCATGCAAGGGCACACAGGACCAGGGTACTGCTGGTCAGAAAACTGTCTGACACCTTCCTGGAAAACTTCACCTTTGTGTTTTTCGGGCCAAAACACTTTTCTGATGAAAATTATCAACTTTCCACAAAAGCCATTTATTTATTAGTCAAAAGCCCAATTTTCAGTGAAAGTTTTTGATTAAAAATTTCCAACTGGACCCACAGCAGGAAGGCTGCTCCAGACAGAATGGGCAGTGTGGAAAGATGGGTGGGAGTAGGATCAGGGGAAGGATGGTCCTAATGCAAGAAACTCTCAGAGGAAAGAACACAAGTGATACTATAGTAGGAGGTGAAGGCACAGAGATATAGAGAGAGAACTTAAGTTTGCAGAGTGTAGGTTACAGAAGAATAGATCTGGAGCCAAGAACTGGTATTTTAAAGATAGGGAGATATCTGGGGGGAAAAAGAATGTGAAAAAGAACGTGAGATGGTAGTTAAATAGCAGTTTTGGGGGGAGGGGGAATTTTTAATTTTTTTCAAAAATGTTAGTTTTGATTGTTTATAAGTTATTTTGTATTAAAGACACAATTTTCCCATTACTAACCAATAGCAGGCAGGCCTAATACTGCTGAGATTTACCTCATTCAACACATCACCTTTCTTCTGTTGTTTTTTCCCCTCTATAAAATCAGCAGCAGCTTTAATGATATTGCACCTCCAGTTATTCTAGGAAAGGGGAGAAAAGGTAACACCATCTTGGAGACTTCTTCGGTATGAAGCAACATTAGATATTCGCTCTGAACCAAGAGGCTGCAGTCTTTCTAGGAGAGCAGGGAGCAGAAGCCTCAGAAGCTCAGGCAAATGCAAGGAAGATGAAACGGCACGGATATTCCCCCCTGCTTGGTAGCTCTCTCTCAGGGTTCAGATCCCTTTCCCACACACACAGTACAACACAGACAGCTCTACTTATGTCAAGTCTCACATGGAAATCGTCTTAACACTGAGATTTCCCGGGGCAAAGAGAGTTTCCCCTGGTGATGCCAGCGCACAGAACTCAAAGAAGAGTGGGAAAATCTGAGCGCGGAGAAGAGGGTGGAGGAAAATGTTTCAACAGTCCTGCATGGCTGGTAACAGCTGCAGTTGTGAGGTGAACGGAAGGGCACTAATGGGCTTGAGGGAATAACTAAACCTTTTACTTATCTCCAATCGAGCCTCAGGAAAAGGCTGGTGAAAGCCCAAGGATTGAAGCCTCAATGTCTCTTGACGTGGTGGGGTCCGTAAAGATTTTTGCACGTTGGAGATAGATTTTGTGGATCTGATTTCATTAAAAATCTCTTAGGAGAGAATCACGATTTTTTAATAGCCTGATGCAAAATGCACCAGGTCTAATGCTATGGGACGGAGCTCCAATATGTCCAGCATGCAGGATAAAAGCATTGGGAGAGTCCGAAAAATAAGCCAAAAATAACTCCTATTGTTCCATGTATTCACTCCCCGTGCACCCTCAAGTCATATCTGCCCACCTCAGAGACAAGAGCAAATTTTTACTCCTGTGAACCCTGCAGGAGTCAATATCCCTATGGGAAAGGGATCTGGATTGTGTTCTTCCGCCTGCCTTGAAAAAGCTGTCAGGGGAGTTCCGATTGCAGAACCTTTCTTACTGGCGATGGCAGGGAGAGGCGATGGGACTGCTCTGATTTTCAGATCCCAGGGGACGTTTGCAGCATCAGCAGTTCGAAAAAAGGCTTTTCCCTTGTGAACAAAGTCAATCGCATGTGAGAATCACCACATTGGAATAAAGACCGCCCGGCCCCATGTTTCAGCAGTCTTTTTTCCTCCTTTGAAGAAGTGTGTGCCATGTTACTTTGTGCTGATTCAGTCATTTATAGCAGGACTAATGCTTTAAAATTCAGATGCTAAGAAATGACGATATGTTCTCCATGACAGATCATCTGGGTAAGAGCAACATTCCAGTAATACTGACAGGAATCATTTGGGGTCTAAGATACCTCCACAACATTGGTTCTCTCAGATAGGCAGAGTCCCTGCAATAATGAACATGAGGGGTCTCTCTCCTTACTGCATGTGCTAACACACAAGTCCATCTACTTTGGTCAGCCCTACAAAAATAAATGTTTAGTGCTCAGCCCTGGCTCCACAGCCCAGCTCACGGTCTAGTCCCCAGGCTGTGTTGTCACTGTTCTGCTGATGAGCTCAGTGAAATAAAACTACGGAACTCCAGCCACTAGGAGCAGAAGCAGTAAAAGCAAGAACTGTTGAACTGGGGGAGGGGGAAGTGAGGATAAAATAGAACTCAAATGAGGGCTACCCCTTCCCCCAGCAACCTGGACTAAGAACTGAGCCCCCGCTTCCACTCTAGGATTAGGACCCACAAATAAACAGGTCAATTTCAGCTAAGCATAATAAATATAGTTTATTTATTTATGGTCCTAAATGATGTCATACTCTTCTTAATTTCCTAGAATGCTTTATTTTGTGATGTCAAACACTACCAAGTCCCACTGCTCTGCAGAGAGGGCCTATAAAGTCTGGAGAGTTGTATTTTTTGTTGTGTGGTGTACTTGAGAAGTTTTAGAACTATTCCATAACCTTGTTACACAGAAGATAAAAACCTCTGAAAGCTGTTCTTTCAGAACATGAAACAGCATGAAAAAGGATTTGTTCCTCTGCATTCGCTATGCATCAGTGTTATATTTTCCCCAGGAGAACCCCTACCTCTCTGATGGAGCCCTGAAAACTGCTCATTGTTCCTACTCCTGCCCTAAATTCCTAAGCAGAGGACCCAAACAATCATTGTCAATGCTATTCAGCATTAGACTTCTCACCCTCCAGGGATGTCAGATGAATTTTAACCTATTTTGGCTTAAAATCCATCCCTTCTATCCTAGCCACTGACTGTACAGAACAGCAGCTAATTCAGGTGCAAAAGCACAAATTACAAAGGATAAATATCTTGCAATGAAAAATTGGAGAGAGCCTAGCAGAGGGCAACAAAAATGATCTGGGGGCTGGGACACATGACTTACAAGGAGAGGCTGAGGGAACTGGGATTGTTTAGTCTGCAGATGAGAAGAGTGAGGGGGGATTTACAGTTCATTTCAGATTATTAAACCCAGTCCCCCAAAAGGGGTCTGAAGTTTTTTTTGAACAGCACAAGATGGGAAACTGTAGTGTGACTCTATGCCACAAGGGGGCACCCACGAGGCAGCTGGCCCGATTATAAGACATAATGGGACTTTTTCAAATATCCATTCTAGATATAGAAAAGGAAATCTGAAAATTAACAAAGGACACAATGCAGGGTTGATCTTGAGTTTGTATTTCTTTAGGAAAATATAAGAATCCTTCCACTGTGCATCAGGGAAACCAATCCATCGATTGGCATTTGGGGAAGTTAAGATGTTACATTTCACTTCACGCTTACTGCTTTTTAATTAATCACCCCAGTTAACCTGGTGAAAAAAGCCAATTCCAAAAGGGATTTAGCGGAGTTCTCTCATTTTCTCTCAAACTGTTAGACTTTTGGAAGCTGTTCAGTCATGTGTTAGGCTGGTGTGAAAAGCTCTGACAGTTTTACAGCCTGGGTTTTAGCACTCCGATAGCCTGCAGAACACAGAGGTGCTATAGGCAATGCTCCAGCATTTCTACTGCATCTGGCAAGCCGAGGGGCCGCATGGAAGGATTCAGTACTGAATACCTGGAAAGTAAAATATTCACTCGGACTCAAACCCATTGAAAAGACATGCAAGACAACAGGGAGGAGAGACAGGCTGGGACCAGTGGGGGAGGAATGAGCCATGTGTGCTGCAGAGGGTACCTTGCTGTCAACCCAGCTGTCATTCAAAAGAGGGAGCACAGTTAGGCTCTTTATGACATACACAGACGCACTGACAAAGTGGCCCTTCCATTCTCCTTAACCTTCAGGCGCTCCTCTGCTGGGAGGCTTGTCGGATCCCGCCAGCTGACTCTGACAAGGCAGGTGATGAGCGGACTGTCCCCTTTCCTCTTCATTTCTTCTTCTCCACTACTCCTTCCGGCCGTTCACCATTTCCCTCCTTCTCCCCACCCCCATTTAGACTCTAAGGTCTTTGGAGCAGAGACTTTTCATTTGTATACACACACACACACACACACACACACACACACACACACACACACCCCCCTCCAATTCCCTCTTAGGGCCTCTGGGTGCTACAATACAAACAGATAAAGCCGCCTCTTTAAAAAGTCTTTGCAACCACCACATCTAACAAAACTGAGCTAGACAAGGCCAGGTACATTTGTAAGTTATACCTCACTCGGTCTACCCTTAATTTACTCAGGTGTCTTAGTTTGTAAGATTTTTCCAGAACAATGGCAGCACAGCACCCAGTAGAATGGGGGCCCTGATCTTAACTGGGGTAGGGGAAACGAGTGGGCTAAGTAGAAGTTTGAGAGCCTGCTAGCACAGGTGTTTGTTTTGTCCGGAGTGTAGCCAGCTTGCAGGAGAGGGAACTCAGCTGTGCCTAGCACAATGGAGCCCTGGGCCAGGAATAGGGCTCCTAGGCACTAGCATAAAAAAACAACAAAAAAAAAACAACAGATAAGTAAATAACAAACAAAAGCAACAAATAATAATAAAGAAGCCTGGGGGTGACCTCACACAACCCCACCGCCACTTATAAATCTTAAAATCAGGTTTCTTGTTGTATGAATATAAAGCTCCTGAAAGTGAGAAATTAGCAATCTTTAAATCAAGATTGGATGTTTCTCTAAAGGAGGGATGCTCTAGGTCAACCACAAGTTATTTTGCCTGATCCAGGAATTAGTGGGGGAAGTTCTACAGCCTGTGACATGAAGGCAAGACCATATGATAATAATGGTCCCTTCTGGCTTTAAACATCTATAGCACTGGCTAGAAACAAGAATAATGCAGATAAAGGTCCACGTTCCCCCAACCACGTAGCATTGTCAATTCAGCACCATCGTGACCCTAAAATTTCAATGCAGGGATGCTTCTATTCACAGAGCCCCAATGGTAGTGAGTTGTGTCATATTGCCTCATTTTATGATGCAGCTAACCATCAGTTTGCAGACCCCAGGTCCCTAACCTGCTGTGTTGGGGAGAGAACACACTTATCACCTGTATCGTGAGCCAGGTCCCTGGCAGTGAAAGGGTTCCACATTAACTTGCTTCTCCCCTGGTTGTCTATCTGCGAGTTCTCCCTTTCCAATGAATGGCTACAGGAGGATAATGATTTTCAGCCAACTGATTTTGTAAAGATGTCCCAGAAGTAAAAGGCTAGGGCTGCAGGGTAAATGAATCTTCTCTGGTGCTGGTGACTCTTAAGGAATTGGAAGAGAAATCTATCACATTTACTCCTCACTGGATGGGGTCCAACAGCAAGACATGGCAGATTAATCTGATCCACACATTATGAACATCTCAACTCTGAAAAAAATATTAGAAAAGGAAATATTGTTTCAATAGAGAGAATACTTATCAAATAAGTAATTTAAAACAAAAAAGGATAAAGAAGAGAAGCTAAGACAATTTGGCCACATGAGGGTCTTTGGATTGTGAATCTCAAAGCATGCAGAACGGTGCAGACAGTTGACTTTTAGCAGAGAAAGCGTTAATTTTCTTCACTTGTTATTTCCATTATCTACTTTGGCTTTACATGTCACAGTCTTCCTGCAAAAGTAATCATTGCATCAACAAATATTTCCGCACAAGTGACAAGTATAGAGTTAGGCCACAAGTGGATGCTAAAAGAGGTGGCAGATGTGATTGCAGAGCGATTGGTCATTATCCTTGAAAACTCAGGGCGATCAGGCGAGGTCCCAGATGACTGGGAAAAGGCTAATGTAGTGCCCATCTTTAAAAAAGGGAAGGAGGAGGATCCAGGGAACTACAGGCCAGGTTCTCAAGGAATCAATTCTGAAGCACTTCGAGGAGAGGAAAGTGATCAGGAACAGTCAACATGGATTCACCAAGGGCAAGTCATGCCTGACTAACCTAATTGCCTTCTATGATGAGATAACTGGCTCTGTGAGTGAGGGGAACGGGGTGGACGTGTTATTCCTTGACTCTAGCAAAGATTTTGATATGGTCTCCCACAGTATTCTTGCCAGCAAGTTAAAGGAGTATGGGCTGGATGAATGGACACAGGAGTGACCAACCTGTGGCTCCGGAGCCACATGTTTCTGTTCAGAAGTTAATAGGAGACTCCTTGTATAGGCCCTAACTCTGGGGCGGGAGCTACTGGTGCCAACTTTCCAATGTGCCGGGGGGTGCTCCACCCCAGGCTCTGCCACAGGCCCCGTCCCCACTCTACCCCTTTCCACCTCCTCCCCTGAGCCTGCCGTACTCTCGCTCCTCACCCCAGAGCCTCCTGCATGCCACAAAACAGCTGATTGGGAGGTGCAGGGAAAGAGGGGGGGCGCTGATCGGCGGGGCTGGGAGGGGTGGGAGGCTCTGGGAGCGGAGGGGGGAGCTGCTGATGCATTACTGTGACTCTTTGGAAACATACATTGGTAAATTCTGACTCCTTCTCAGGCAGGCCACCCCTGTACTATAAGGTGGATAGAAAGCTGGCTAGTGATCAATGGCTCCATGTCTAATTGGAAGCCGGTATCAAGTGGAGAGCCCCAAGGGTTGGTCTTGGGGCCGGTTTGTTCATATCTTTATCAATGACCTGGAGGATGGTGTGGACTGCACTCTCAGCAAGTTTGCAGATGACACTGAACTGGGAGGAGAGGTAAATATGCTGGAGGGTAGGGATAGGATACAGAGGGACCTAGACAAATTAGAGGACAGGGCTAAAAGAAATCTGATGAGGTTCAAGAAGGACAAATGCAGAGTCCTGCACTTAGTACAGAAGAATTCCACGCAGTGCTACAGACTAGGTTCTGCAGAAAAGGACCTAGGGTTATGGAGGATGAGAAGCTGGATATGAGCATGCCCTTGTTGCCAAGAAGGCTAATGGCATTTTAGGTTGTATAAGTAGGAGCATTGCAGCAGATCGAGGGACGTGATCATTCACCTCTATTCGGCACTGATGAGGCCTCATCTGGAGTACTGTGTCCCCTGGGAGTTTTGAACCCCACACTACAAGAAGGATGTAGGGGGAAAAAAAAAGTTCGGTGGAGGGCAACAAAAATGATTAAAGGGCTGGAATACATGATTTAGGAGGAGAGACTGAGGGAATTGGGATTGTTTATTCTGCAGAAGAGAAGACTAAGGGGAGATTAGATAGCTGCTTTCAACTACCTGAAAGGGGGTTCTAAAGAGGATGGATCTAGACTGTTTTCAGTGGTACCAGATGACAGAACAAGGAGTAATGGTCTCAAGTTGCAGTGGGGAAGGTTTAGATTGGATATTAGGAAAAACTTTTTCACTAGGAGGGTGGTGAAGCACTGGAATGGGTTCCCTAGGGAGGTGGTGGAATCTCCTTCCTTAAAGGTTTTTAAGGTCAGGCTTGACAAAGCCCTGGTTGGGATGATTTAGTTGGGGATTGGTCCTGCTCTGAGCAGGGGGTTGGACTAGATACCTCCTGAGGTCCCTTCCATCCCTGATATTCTATAATTCTACTTTTTCCATTCCAAAATGCATACATTACCTCACAGGCAGAAAATGTAATTACTTCAAGGAAGTACATGAGCATTCCTTGACATTACACCTGTTTGGACTTCATACAGAAGCATTTTTCTGTTATACAGCAATGCTAATTATAGGATTTGGAGCCACAGAAGGACAATGTCAGAAACAAGAAAAGTATGGTAGTGTCTCTCCTGCTTTAATTTTGCTTCAGAAATCTTACAGAGGACTTCAGGGTTTAAAACGAACCTTTTATTTAAAGAGACACTTCCAAGACAAAAAAACATTAATACTTTTAGAAGCCATCCTATATGTTACCAGCATTAGCAAAGATTATAGTGAAAGGATTTTTAAAGCTTTATTTTACTCTTGACCATTTCTCTATGGGGATGAGCATAATATAACCTCCCCACCATTGGTTCATACCTTTTACCCATTTTGCACTTCATGCAGCTTGGACAATGAAATCCAAACGTAGCTGTAATATCAAATTCCCATGTGCTGCCACAGTGCTGTTGGATTGGATTTCCAAGACCACATGGGAACGTTTAAACCTCGAGATCTCTGCTTTCATTTAAATGTGGTTCGTAATTATTTTAAAACTGAGGATGTTCCTCTATCTACAGTAAATTTAAAAAGCAACTTAACTTTTGAACTCAAGCGGGCAGTACTTGACAGTGTCCCTTTAAATACAAGCTGTATTCGTATCTTGGGGTCATTCCATATGTCAAACATCATGTCTCAGATTGACTCACACAGCATACAACTGCTTGTACTTTAGGTTCTCTCACACATTGTGATTCCAACTGAATATCTACTGACTGGATTGTAAACCACAATTTAAAAGTCAGTTCTTCCTACTTTCAGCTCCGGCACTGAAGCGAGGAGATTGGGTTCCAGTCTCTAACACTGGAATCCTTTGCTACCAAAGGATCTCACCTTGCAACAAAGTGGCTGCCAGCAGCAGGAAGTTCCAGGACGCCTGATGTGACTAAAGCCTATTTTCAAATAAGTGTCAGTTTATTCACGGCAGGAAGTACTTTTTACTGTGTGAACTGCAGATGGCGGAGCTAGATGGGGAAAACTGTACTATTTCTTCATGAGACATGAACCCTAGCTGACTTAACTTGCCCATTTCATACCGGTGAGGAAAAGCAATGCTATGGGTGAGACTATTGTAGGATATACAGTGAAAGCAGCAATTATTTCAAATTTAGAACAGGAAAGAGCAAGCTTAGAAGTAAACAGAGGAGCAGGTAAAATATGATGCTTTTTAGATACACAATAGGCATGTTTTGGAAAATTCCAGAGGGTTTAAAGTGCTTTGAACAGTGCTGCTTAGATAGTTTAGACAATTTCCTGCCCAGAGAAGCTTAATCTATATTGATTCAGGCTGTTTTCAGAGTAGGAGGCAACATGAAAAAAAGGCACAGAGTTAAGAATGGGACCAGGGACAAAGGATTACAGAAAAAGGACTGGCCTGAATGCTGGGCGAAGAGGGACAGTAGGAGGAAAAACTGGGCTGAGACGGAGGTAGCTATTGAGCTGTGCAGAACCTTGAAGGATAAATAAATTTTACTCTTGTGGAAAGTAGGAGGGAGCCAATGAAGGGATCGGAAGATGGGAATGAAATACATGGGCAGAGTGGAGGAGAAGGCTTTTAAATTGTACCATTTTGAACAGGTTAGAGGCAGGGAGGAGTAGATCGTCTTGGTTACAGTAGAAGTGAGAGAAACCAATGCAATGGGGACAGAGAAAAAATGAGTTTGTAGAGACTGGGGGTATTTTCCTCATGACCTGGGACACCAAACAGGATTTATTTGTATTTTGAATGCACTCTTTAACCCATGTGTGTCCTCCCAACCCTAAGATAACCTAGCCAAGTTCTGAGGGAAGGGAAGAGAAATATTGTCCATCTGGTGGGTTTTTCCTACACATCTGTTTAAAACCCAAGCTCTGGAAAATATTTTTCACAATGAGAGACTTAAGAGATTATCCATTATTTTGGCTCATCAAAGCAAAGGTTAAACAGTGACTGGATCTCACAGTTTGTATGTACATATGCAGGCAGAAGACATCAGAGCTGTTTAATCTAGTAAACAGGGGCATAAAGAGATCAATGGCTGGAAGGTGAAACTACAAGAAGTTATATTGGAAATACAGCACAGGTTTATAACAGTGGACCTCGGAGCAGCTTAGCAACAAATGACAGATCCTCCCTCCCTGGAAGCCTTTAAACAAGTCTGGATAATTTTCTAAGAGATACACTATAGTTCAGTCAGATGTTATAGGGAGCAATGAAGGAATTGCCAAGTGAATTTCTATGGCCTGTGTTATGCAGTGGTTAGGTTAGATGATTGTTAAAGCCAGGAGGGGCCATTGAGTCTATCAATTACTTCAAACCATAAGAAACAGTCAAAAGCCATGAGTCCTGCTTAAACACCCAAACCACAAGGCAACCCAGAACAGACAACTGGTACCCAGGTGCTGAAAGATCATCTGCTCTTCCTACATCCTTTGCAAAAACATCCAGCAGGGAAGAACAGACTGAAACAACATCCCCTCAGTCCATCCTAGCTCAGTGCAGTCATCACTTTGCAGATCACAGTGCAAATGCTTGGGACTTAGTTGAAAAGTAAATGCTGAAGAGGTGCCAATGGAGAGTCAGACTGTCTGGGAAAGGGCAGGCCCCTCACAGAGAACGAACTAGGAGTGTGAGAAGTGTGATGCATTGTCATTAGAATAGCAACCTTCCCATAGGAGAGCTGCACTTGCTTTTGGAACATGTGCACTTCTGCTCAGTGGTCAACCACAACACCAAAATAGAAGTCCCATCTAAAGTCTTGCCTATGATCTGACTCAATGAGATTTTGGGCAGAAAGTCCTGTCTGTTGGTGAACACGCTAATGAGGCAGGATCCCACATACCTATAATGGGCAAACCTACCATCACTGGTGTTTGGAAGCCGTTATTACAAGATTTTATGATGTTCTCTTTCGGCCTAGTGTTTTATTTTGATCATTTCTGGTTGCTCACTTTGGAAAGGGATGTGTGTGGAAGTGCACGCAAAGAAAACTGGAGCTATTTTGCATTATCCCGACTTGTGATGTGTCATTTCGATGAATGACGTAATACATTCGATCAGCACAAGCTAGTCAGCCTTGACCCAGATAGTAAGAGGAACTCTTGAGAGCTGTGATTAACAACTTGAGGAATGGATTAATTGAACGGGAGACTATCCAATTACCTCAGTGATTTTATCGCTTTTTACAAATCTTGTCTCTGGTAAGGGTGTGGCATCTATAAGTGCTTTACTTTCCTTCAACAAGACCCACTTCATAAAAAATTCTGCCAGCTAGAAAGAGAGCAGAGTTTTGCAGAAAGTTTGCAAGGTAGGAAAGGAAAGAAGGGAAGTAGCCAGATGGCTCACTGCTTGCACTGGCATAAAATGACTAGAGCCTTTGCAGACTGCTGCAATTCTCAGACTGTAGTCCTCAGAGATGCTGCTATTCAATGGTGAAGCATCTGTGCATGTCTGACAGATACTTTGTTAGTCCAAGACACTCATTTATCCAAAGCAGCCTCTGGACACTCAACTAACACCCCACCAATTCACTTTTTGCCCCCTGCGTGGCTGCTTCGTTTCTCTTAAGTTGGTGATAAAATTTTCTGATCCCAAGATTGGAGGGTGAGTAGCACACCGAAGGGCAGGACAGGACTTCAAAGTGGCCTGGAGACAGCTTAGCAGAGGTAGATGCTGACTAAAAGGAGAGACTGCAGTTCTCTTCTGCAATACAAATAAATAATTAAGAAGTGGTCCACAGTATGAAAGAGTTAGTGCCACTGTGACCGTGTATAATGGCAGCTGGCTTACATCACACCTCTTTCATTTTCAGCCCAGGCTAGGTACAGAGGATCCTCAATGATTTCATAGGGAGGACATGAATGTTTCCAGGGTACCGTCGGCATCATCTTTGCCTGGGAACAATAGTCAAGAGCCAAGAATAGCATCTCTCTCTTTGACAAGTGCATATTATTGCTTGTTATAAGTGTGGAGGGTGCCTTGCCTGGGTTGGGCTATGTTATCTAATACAGTGTGCCGTCCCTGGGTGGGGGCTATGTTGTCTGAGACAAAGAACGTGGGAGTTTCTCTGCCATGAGGGAGTGAGGAGCCTCCAGCCCAGGAAGAAGGGAGGAGCAAAACCGTCAGTTCCATCTTGGCTGGTCTCCAGGGAGGAGGCAAAAGCCAGGGAGTTCCATCTTGGCTGCACATGAGGCAGGAGGCTTGCCAAGGTAGCGGGCAAGGGTTCTAGACCATCTTTGGCTATAAAGATGGTTCTACCTTTTTCTGATACTTCTACTTAGCTGATGTAAGTGATTTTGATTCTTCTATTAAGCCGTGCCTTTTGGGGTGTTCTTTCCTTTTCAGAACAAAGTGGGGAACCCCAAATGTAAAGTGTCTGTATTTCTGCTTTAACCTTTTTCTTTATTAAATTTTCTAGTTATAAAACCGTCTGGTTTATTTCCCTTAGGGTTTTTCTCTACTTCCAGTCTGGGAAGGGAACCAGGGCAGCTAGGGGCCTAGCTGGAGTGTGAAGACTGTCTCTCCTTACCGTCAGGTTAGACGGGGGAGGGAGGAAGCAGTCTCCAGGTGTCTGCCTCTCAGGTACAGAGAGACAGGGGTGGGGGAAGTCTGCCTTCAGCCGGGGAGGGTGAAGGACAGAAAGCAGCCTCCAGGTATCTGACTTTGAAACCCAGTGAAGGGGACAAAGTTAGGGTTAGGGGAAGATCGGGGGCCCCTCCAAGGTTTTGGAAGTATACCCGATTGGTGGCAGTGATTGGTGACCCCAAGAACCCCAACTGGCAAGGTGGGGCTGTGGGGGGAAAGGACTTGTTGGCCTGGCATAGAGGAGGCCCAGCCTTTGTACTCAGGAGCACAAGGGCTGGGGTAACCCCTCTTACATTGCTACTCAATGCAACCCTTATCTGCTGGCCCGGCATTTTGGCATCAGTAGCCATGAGGGGTTACAGGCTGCTAATAACTGAACATGCGGCATGGAGAAGGAAAAAGGAGAGAACAAATCCAATCAACTGTCATATAGACAAAGTTCAAGACTCCTCTCTCATGAAGGAAATGCAGAAAACGTTTGCACTGAATGAGGATCTGCAGATGTTGTGGTCTGTTTTGAGGCCAGTTTCTGTTAATTATACAGAGTTCTATTGGCCTCCCTCCAGTGGTCCCACTGAGAAACTCACCTACTTAAGACAACATTTGAAAAGAAAGAACACATTGTTTTTCTGTTGTAAACTCCACTGTCTGGGTAATTCAGGCTCAGGGTGAAACATTCCCCACGGGTAGGCTATGCAAAATGTGTTGGTGGAGCCTGCTTCCAATGGAGCACAGATCACAGAAGACAGAACAATGGGTGCTAATTTTCCCCTTCCTCTTTTTTTTAGTGGCGCCATGGATTGAGTGAAATAAATTCTCCCATCAACCCAGCTAGAGCTGCTCCTCTCCAAGTCACTGTGGAGGTAGACTGCTAGGAAGCCTCCTTAGGTCTCTCCAGGATGTTTCAAGCAACGTTACTTTTATTATACGGAAAAAAAGTAATGAGGGTAAAATACGCCACATTACCTGCACTCTGGGTAGAACCTGCTCGCTGCTTGCAATGTGTAGTTTTCCATAGATGTGGTAAGTTTCCTCCTTGGCTGCAATTTTAATTATACTTTGCATTTATGACATCTCATTCCAGCCCTCTGCTTTAACCATGGGACCTTCATTTACTTTTCTTAAGTAAAAATATATATATTTGGCTTCTCTGATTTATTTCTAAGAGCATTTGTGTAAAAAAAGCGAAATTTATGAATCTGTCTTCTCCTGCACCGAGCACATTTTTGAGTGTTATATAAATAATTAGGAAGCACCTTCCTCTTCACTATCTTACCAACCTTTTAATCCACTTCAGAGGCTTCACTCCTGGATTATAACATTCATTTGCACTCCCTCATCTCATCAAGCTATCCTTCACCCTCACCTGCCTGTCCTGTTCCTCCAACCGAGACTTCCTTCCTTGCAGAACTCCAGGGAGTCACTGTTCTCTTCCAATCTCACTTTACAGCCGTCCTGTTCACATGAGAATGTGACCAACACTAAACGCCACTCACCTCCTCTCTGCTCCCTTCCATTCTCTCAACTCCAACCAACCTGCAAGAGGTTCTTGTATCACCTTACATTTGGAAGTAAAGTCCTGTGGCACCTTAAAGACTAACTATAAAGTTTTAAAGCATAAGCTTTCGTGGGCTAATACCCACTTCGTCGGATGCTTGCATCCGACGAAGTGGGTATTAGCCCACGAAAGCTTATGCTTCAAAACTTTATAGTTAGTCTTTAAGGTGCCACAGGACTTTGTTACCTCTGCTATTCCAGACTAACACGGCTACCTCTCTGATTCTTTACATTTGGAAGTGGCCTCTTTTTACCATCATATCCCCATGGTGCCTGCATGAGGCCCACTGTCCCAAAATCTATAGAGCTTTACATTCTTCCCCTCCTCACAAAGAGTCTTGAGATACTTTGCAAGAAGGAAACTACAATAAATTGTATGCACAATTTGTTACAACTGGAAGGAGTAATAACACATGAAATGATGTTTAAATAAATTCCTCTCATCCCCAGGAGGCCTCCAAGTGGTAGACTGCACTTTTATCATCATGAAGACAATCAATAGCAGTGCTATATTGCCGCTGTGCTTCTGCTTCTGCTTCCGCATTACTCATTCCTCCCGCACATAGTACAACCACAGTCTGAGAGGAAATGAAGGGGAACTCCCAAGGGAAGAAAATAGCTTTGTGCACTTAAAGTAATGATGTCACTTGAGGTCACAATGCAAATGGCTATGGAGAGCTGCAGTTTTCTCAAAAGAGCTGGAACCTTGGAAGCTAGAAGAGTTGCAATTTCTTTGTTAAAAGTGTTCTTCTAATCCACCTATACAGTTTGTTCCCAGAAACAACAGCTGCTCTACCTAATTAGCATGAATCGCCCTGTCTCAGAAGAACAATTGGGAATAATACAGTATTTGAGGTACTGACAAAAGGATACACTAATGGTATTGATTTGTTCAGCCACTTACAACCATTGCTTATTAATCTATTATCTGTATGAAGTATTTAGATCACTGAGTTCTTTTGTATAAAAAGCCAGGAAAGAGGCATCAAGGAAGAGGGATAAAGAATAACACAGCTGTACTGACACACTCAGCTCCACAAAAGAAGTTGGATTCATAGTTGATATACAGATGTGCCTGTTGCATGCTAGGATATGTTTGTAATTCTCCCTCTTGATCTGAAAAGGGAATGGTCAGGTCGGGGCCTTGCAGTTTCTCTGTACAGCAAATAAGGACTGATGCCGTTTGCCCTATTTTACATAATTCAGCTGCAGCTCTTAAACTTGTGGCAAGCGGCCATGGAAACCCCACAGCTGAGCAAAATTTGGACACATCCTCAGTCATTACGTCCGGCCCTGTGCAGAGTGCTGTGTCCTTGAGTGCTGTCAGCGATGGGGTTACGCTATTCTATGCTCTCTGTAGCTGATCAATGGAGCGGTTTTAAAAACAATCCCACACCCATTGCATTTCCTTCATAAAGTAAAATTAAACTGGCTACCAAAAAAGAAAAATCAGAGTTTCAGGACCACTGGAGCAAGAAAGGAAGGCTACCCTCTATTGGGGCAGGAGTTAGATTGGAAATGCACAGATTTTGTTATCTTGAATGCTGAAGGCTCTGTCATTCTCAACCGATATTGATTAGTGTTCCCTATACCTTCCTTCCCAGCAGCAGAGCAATGCAATATCTGTTATGAATCAATGTCATTCAAGAGGTAGGCAGGAGGAGCTAATACCACGGCGTGTGCGGTCAGCCTGCCCTCTTTCCTCAAATGGATTAGTTCCTCAATTAACTCTGCTCTCCAAGCCAGAGCCTGGAATCCAAATCCATCCTTAAAGCCAGCTCTCTAGGCTTAATGCTACCACATCAGGGGGAACATCGTGGTGCATCAGCCTTGGGATGGGAATTCTGCATTAAACTGCTAGTCTTAGATGACTGGCAGAACTACATGCTCTAAATAATGTTTATTCCGGAGAGTTGCTTGTGGTTTGCAGGAATCCTGCCTGTTGGCTAACAGATGTTAATATGATAGACAGCACAAATAAAGTTTAAGTGTTTTCTGCATTTTGAAGTAGCCAACCTAATTAACGTCTACACAGAAACCCACAAAATCAGATAGACCATAAGGAAACTGGAAGTCTGAGTTCCTCCCTCGTAGTACAGAATAAAATCTTAGGACTCTTGTGCGCAAAACCACCTAGTGGCAGAAACAAAAGATGAACAATTAGCAAGAGACAGAGGTTGGGCCAGTAACCAACAGGCCATTTTTTAACATGGCCACATGAAACTCTGATTTGACTGCTTGTCCCACTCTCACTCCCTTTGTGCGACAGCTGTAGCTTGCTCAGCAGTCTCTGGATATCGTGAAAGAGTTCCCCTTTGCTACTCAACAGCAAGTCCTCCGGCAGATGTAAGCAGCAGCACAGCCTCTAGCAGAATTCAATCTAGTCCCTGTCAACACCTCAGGAGAGATGGGATTAGCAGAGAGGAAAGTGGGAGGAGATCAGAGTCCTTAGAGATCTAACCAGGGTACTACATTTAATACAGATCATCATCAATATTTTGTAAGAGGACAGCTCCTGCCCCCTGCATCTCTCTCCGTCAATTCCCCATGTTCCACCACATGTCCCTTCTATGCACCTCTTCAATAGCTCTTGCCTGCCCATGGTGCTGCTGTGTTTTGGGCCAGGGAAAGTGAGGCAGAGAGGGGGCCATCAGAAAGGCAGGGATGGAGTGTGGGGGGGCATTCATGACACTCATAAATGCCCCCCAGGCTCCAGGAAAGGAGAATTTCCTCCCCAATAGTAGACCTGCTCTAAGAGTAAACCATACAATAGCTCACAGGGAAGAAAAAGAAATCTCCTGCAATGCAGTTGCCAGCAGGATGGTGCTAGTACCCAATTAAGTCATGAAATATCTCAGCTGTAACTAGTACTGGGATGGCTCCATGCTTCAAGAAGCAAGGACCATTTCTGATTGTGTTAGGAGATGATATCATTGAACTACTGTAGCTCACATCAAAGGCTACTTGCTTCTCCTTATGGGGCTGTCTAGCATCAGCCACTGTACGTTTTAGAATTAAGAGAAATGTCAGCATGAGATCTAAGCTCGGAGGGAAAACAACTGCAACTAGGACAGTAGATAATTTATCTGGTGCTGCTGCACTTGAGGTCACTTCTACCATCCAGTCTTGCAATAAAAATCTGAACAAAAACATAAAACCCCTCAAGACTGCACCACTGAGCACATGGATCTCCATCTGATTATCGGATACTAGGTCACCTCTGAATTTAGCTCATTGTATCCAAGCGTCTAAATGAGGGAGAGTCTAAAGGGAAAAAGTTACATGCTGAAGGAAGTGGAAAAAAGGTCTTAATTAATTACACTCAGTTACATCTCCATTAGCTTGCCTTCTAAATTTGATTAAAAAAACATACATTTTCACACCCAGTGAAATCTCATTCTTATTCTAGAACCTACAGCTTTGCATATACACATCTCCTCTCTAAGCTTCACTAAAAACTGTCAAGACATCCTCGTAGCAGATCAGATTCAGATGTCGATAGTCATCGCCTATAATTCTGAGTTAGAGAAGACTTAATAGCTGGCAGAGAAGTTCTGTAGTACATTACTGCAACTGCAGGCAGTATCTTTGGGGACTATGTTGTATTAAGTATATGGATGGTGAAGTAGCCAAACATGTGGCGTAAGCATCATTAAAACGACACAGAATCTTGTGGCAATCCCTGCCCCAAGGAATTTACAATCTGACACAGTGACAAAAACACAGAAGGAGCATCAGAATATGTGTCACGCAAATATAGAAGAATTAAAGTATTACAAAGGCTATAATTTCGTTAAGGGGTCAGGATAATAAATCATAAGTAAATGCTTGTGGTTTGTCACCAGGACCAGGTGATATTATTTCCACGGAACTAACTACAACTTTACTTTTTACTTGAGAAACGTTCTACCGCACTAGCTACATTTAAGCCAACCCCAGCCTTTGAGGAATCATTGAAAACTCCAGTGCAACCAGGAGACTCCTCCTGTTTTTAACCCCCATTCCTGAGCGCCTACGTTCCAGCTACCATGCTTCTGTCACAAGACATAATGGAACACCCTTCCAAATATGGAGGACATTCAGTGGCTTGACAGGTTAATGATTTTCAATACAATCCCTCTTCCAGGATGTAGCATACTACCCAGACAGCATTCCCAACCACTGCCGGCTCGGGAAGTAAAAGCTGTGTTTCATGCTGAGTTGGTATTTCAACTGAGCTCATTTGAACCAGGATTCCCAGAATGCGCCTGCGGTTACTAGACGACTGAATATCCACAGAAAAAACAGACAATGGATTAGTCTACTCTCAGATCAATGGACTGAGTTTGACATTAAAATAACTAGCTATGCTTTAACAAGGTTAAAGCCACTATCTTTTTGGCAACAGGACTAGAATCCTGACCTCTAAATGGCCCATGCAAGAGCTGTGTGAGGAAAGTTACTGAATATTTATATAGCACTATATAAAAATATAGCACTATATAGTCCCATTTTGCCCCATGTCAATTATCGTTCCTCCTAAAATTCTTGGCACAGCCATAAGCAAAGATTAGAGTTTAAACATTGTGGCAGGGTGGGCTTGAGCCAGCCCTGCCGCCCCTTTAAGAGGGAGAAAAACCCTCTGCAAAGCTCCCTTGCAGGAAGGCTAATAAGCCACCTGGGCTACAGAGCCATCAATTGGATGAGTTGCACCTGGCAGCCTCCTCTGGGGGATAAAAGGCTGCCAGGAAGCAAGCCCAGGGTGGTGGTGGTGGCATGAGCTATCAAGAGCTGTGTGTTGTGTATGAGCTATCAAGAGCTGTGTGTTGTGTATGAGCTATCAAGAGCTGTGTGTTGTGTATGAGCTATCAAGAGCTGTGTTTGTATTATTGTATTAGGGGCTGAACTATATAGAGTTTGTAGAGCCAGAACCTGTGGAGCTATTGAGAGCTGTATATTAATGAACTGTTTTAAGCTGTATATATTGGTGGTGGGGTCCTGCACTGTAAATTAAAGAGCACTGTTTGGAGCAAAAAAGGGTTCCCTGCCTGTGTTCCTGAGGCGGGTGAGAAGGCGATCTGTCACAACATGTATGTTTGATATCTATATATGACTGACCATATTTTTACCAAAACTCTGGTTGGAATTCTCCTCAAATTTATCTCAATTAGTGTGTCCAATGTGACTGCTTAGTTAATACTCAAACAAGTGGGAGTCCATCCCTCTTGACCTACTAGGAAGGATGGTGTCACCTTTCAGCTCTGAAGAGCTGTATCAAGGTGAGAAGTATTTAGTGCTGATAAAATGCTATGCTTATGAAAATCACTGGGGATGAAATCCAGCTGCTGTCTTGAACTAAGCTGATGCTTTAGCTCAACAGTGCATTCGTTTGCATATGTAAATAAGCCCACCAGACATACTTGCTTAACTAAGCAGGCACAGCGTATATAATGGTTAAGAGCTATGTCAGAGGAGAAATTCCACCAGAGTTATGGTAGAAATATGATTGTCAGACTTATCAAACGAATGCACTGCTGAGCTAAAGCCTCAGCTTAGCTCAGGACAGCAGCTGAATTCCACCCCAATGACTTTTATAAGCCTAGCATTTTATCAGCACTAAATATTTATCTCCTCTTGATGCACTTCTTCAGAGACAAATGTGACACCAAGGTCTTCTCAAGAGAGGGACTCCCCTAGCTTCCATTTTAGAAGCTCCAGTGTAGTAATAGAAAGGAGGTCTCGAGCAACTGGTCGTCTGTGGCATGGTCAGATTTGTCAACTATTTAACAAGTTGTCTTAACGGATTGGAGTGCTCCAGGTAACAACAGGTACAGCACAGAATCCAAAAGCACACTGCACTCCTTTGGCAAGCTTTCATTAAAAAAAAAAATCATCATCATTTTGCGTTAATTCAGAGACTCACCCAGTTTCACTTGAAGCGGGGATGGTTTATAGTTCATGGCTACGGTCTCTCCCTCCCTTGTATTGCAGTCTCTGTCCGAGATAGATGCAGCTGTTGGATCCTGTTAAAATAAAATAAAAAAAAACAACCATCAGGCATGGCTTAGCAAACAAAGATATGCAGTCATTTCTCTATATTGCTGCTGGTTGAGTCCACCAGCACCCACGTTTGGCAGGACAGAGAGCACAGCTTTGTGTTTTAAATCATTTAAAATCAGAGGCTCTAAAGAACTGGGGGAGCCATTTAATAAGTTTAGGGCACTATTTGAAAAAAAATCAGTTTTCAATAGGTTTAGATGATATCTTATCCAAGATACTGGAAAGATGATACAGAGTTTTTCTGTCACCAGTTCAAATCCAGCCCAGGTTGGTAGTAGTAACCCAAAGCCATAACCATCTGATGGCTGTTTGGTGACCTGCCTGAAATGCCATTGTAGTTTCAGTCAAGTTCCTAGCAGACATGTCCATATTCATGACTAGTGCTCTGGTGGTACACCTCAAGGTGGCCAAGGATTGACTGGACATGGAGGTTGAACTGCTGGTCCCTGCATGACAGGAGGTCAAGAAGCCTTTACTGCCTGTGCTGTACCCATTTTACAGATAACTGAGTAGGTCAATCTGCAGCACCTTGCAACAGCACTGAAGTTCTTAGAGACCCCTGATGTCCCATCCACTAGGCCTATTTGCAGAAAATCCAAGTCTTTCCACAAACCCCAACACACAGGTTGCTAATTCGCACAATCCCATCACTAACAAAAGATCTGAAATTCTGCAAACTTCAGAGCTCTTGAAATCATCTTTGTAGCAGAAACTGCTTTCAATAAGGTCCATTTCTTCCCATCTAGGAGCTAGAAACTAAGCAGAAGACATATGAAAATTCAAATTTACAACTGACAGAATTACATGGGAAAACGAGTCTAATATTAAATCCAAATATTCCAGGGATACTAAATACTTGAATATGCCATTTCAGATAAGATAGTTCTTTTCAAACTCTCCATTTCTTGAAATTTGCATTACTAAGCTTTGTTGTTTAATGCCCCCCCCAAACTCCAAAATAAAAAAACCTACATAATTTGGCACATCTGTTTCCAAGACACTGGGGAGACTGTTAGTTGCAAAGAAAGGGGAAGGTATACTCTGCCAACAGTAAAAGAAGATGCTTTAGTGAACAATTCCTTTACGCAATGTCAATAGCACTGAGCTGAATACACACCCTGCTGCACAAGGTCTCCCTCACAGCGCACAGAGTATGTTATGCCTTCTGAATAAAGCATACTCATGAAATAAAAGTATGTCAGTCCATTCAGGCTTAGTTTTAATAGAACTGGGACCTTCTAGAAAATTGAAGGTGGTAATTTTTACCAAGACACTATTTGTGTTCTCTCAGCTAGTAATATTTTATGCTTACAGTACCTTTCACTCAAAAATTTCAAAATACTTGACAAATAAAGCTGTATAACACAACTCATTTTACCTTTCGCTAATGCCACCACATCTGGGAAGGAATGTGGCAGCTGTTTAACAGCCTACAACAGTTTAGGACAGTTAGTGAAAATAATCTAGTCTCCAGTTTAGTTAGGCCCAACAGAGGTTTCCAAGTGGATTTTAGGAATGACATGAAAGTTGAACGTTTGACTCTTATGAAGAGAGACATAAGATCTTTAATAACCTTAATTGGTCTGGGCCTGTTTTACTATCACAACTGAAAGGCTGATTATCTGGAGAACTTTATAAACTAGAACTGGTCTTTAATATCCATCTAACCCACTTAATTTGGTCATGTTACAATGCAGGTTGTGTGGAAGGTTGTTAATTGGAACACATGGATTCTAAAGATGACTTTTTCACAAGTCAGTATCCCAGTCGAACTAAAAACATATGCAAAGGGAATTTATGATCAGGGTTCTGATGAAATAATTTAGCTTTGTAGAGTTGCTGGAGAGTGATAGCAAAACGTTTTACATTAAAAGCAGCACCTGATCTGCTCAGAGTAGAAATTAATACACTGTTGGAGCAGGATTTCCCCATGCGCAACCAACAACCAGTTTGCCATTGAAGTGTGCACCTTTGCTAACACTGGAAATTAGCTACTCAGCGTCAAACTGGGAGGGCCACACAAGGAAGTCAGTTCACAACATGAACCAACTAAGGCTTAGACCGAAAACTTTTCCATTTCCAGTGTTTTAAGATTAGTAGGTCAGTGGTAGATTAAGAAGAAAGCAGGCTTAGAATATGGGGCGCTCTGTCTGAACAACAATCACTGTCTACATCATGCCAACTTTGCCCACATATCTACACCAGCAACACCATCACAGGACCTAACCAGATCAGCCATACCATCACTGGTTCATTCACCTGCACATCAACCAATGTCATATATGCCATTATATGCCACCAGTGTCCCTCTGCTATGTACATCGGCCAAACTGGACAGTCCCTAAGAAAAAGGATAAATGCACACAAATCAGATATTAGGAATGGCAATATACAAAAACCTGTAGGGGAACACTTCAACCTGCCTGGACACACAATTACAAATTTAAAAGTCACCATACTGCAGCAAAAAAACTTCAAGTCCAGACTGCAAAGGGAAACTGCAGAGCTACAATTCATTTGCAAATTCAACACAAACAATCTCAGATTGAACAAAGACCTACAATGGCTCGCTCATTACAGAAATAGTTTCTCCTCTCTCCATGTCCACACCCCCCATTCAAATGCTAGAAGAATAACCCACCCTCCCTGATCGGAGATAACAAGCTGGTTCAGCCTAATTGGACTAACTTTTTTACCTCCCACCTGGTTCTTGCCTACTTTTCTATACCTGCCTCTGGACACTTCCACTGCTTGCATCTGACGAAGTGGGTATTAGCCCACGAAAGCTCAGGCTTCAAAACTTTATAGTTAGTCTTTAAGGTGCCACAGGACTTTGTTACCTCTGCTATTCCAGACTAACACGGCTACCTCTCTGATTCTTGTCTACATCAAGAGCTTCAAAGCACACATCCAGCCTTCTTCCCTCTAAATTCAAAAATTAAAGAAATTGAGTGCAAACAGGAAAGAGTTTTCCTAATGTGTGTGTGTCTCCATGGCTTGTAAGAGCAGAAGCATTTTAACATTTGCATATCATTTTATATCAGTGCTTCTCAATTTTTTTCCGTCGTGCCCCCCCTAGGGGGAAGAAAACATTTCGCGCCCCCCCGCTCCTCTCCGCCCCTCGCCGGCGCCGCCCCTGCCGGGCGCCAGCCTATATCTAGGGCGCAGCGGCCCGGCGCGCCCGGCCAGGATGGCAGGCGGGAGGCGGGGGCGCCTCGCCCGGGGGATGCGCGCTCGGCCGGCCGGTGACTGAGCGCGGCTCTGCACCGGGCTGTGCGCTGCGCGGGGCCCGCGGGCGGGCTGGCGGGGCGATGCTGCCATGGCGGCGGAGCCGCGGCAGCCCAGCAAGCCGCAGGGCTATGGGGCGAGGCTGCGCCGCGCCGCGCCGCGCTCGGCTCGCTGGCCCGCGCCTGCCCCGAGCGCGCGCTGCCCCGCGTGGGCAGCATGTTCCGCTCCAAGCGGCGCATGGCGCGAGCCCCCCTTTACGGAGCCTCGCGCCCCCCCTGGGGGGCGCGCCCCACTATTTGAGAAACGCTGTTTTATATACATTGTGCAGCAAAACACAAGACACCATAGTAGCAAAGTGTACTAACAACATGAAGGATTCTTCCTAGTATTTCTGTTGGAATTCTCTCTCCATAAAATGGAATGCTCTGCTACTGTGCATTTTGAACAGGTTACTCCATTCAGGAAAGCACTGATTTGATTACATTAGCCCTTCGCGCATTGAAACACCTGCAAGCACACTGAAATACTACCACATGCATTTGCTAATCAAATGGACTTCGTGTATGTTTTTTTTTTAAACAGAATTCTATAGATCGAGGCAAACATTCTATACTGTGATTTTGAAATTACAGCTCTGTTGTGTAACTGATTGTAGGTCACAGGGTATTATTTCCGTTTGCTGATTGGGATGAGCACAATTTTGAGCCACTTAGTCCTTCATTCCTGGGGTGAAACAAGTCAAGCTATGGCAGGAATCGCTGGCTGGTAGAAGAGTTTAATTGAAATTCTTTCACCACACTCTCACAACATAACTGTGCGTGCACACAACTGCAGTATCCTAATTGTGGGGTCAGATTCTTGTGAGGTTTGTTTACTTCTCTGGCAATGGGGGCATTAGGAACCTTGTCCTCTTGCTAAGCACTGTCTTAACCTTACAAAATTTGCAAATTTCTGGTTAAAAATTCATTTTGGCAAGCTTGTGAAAGTATCCACTGCTTGAACATTCACTGAGGGCAAATACAGAAGGGGCAATGAAACTGGCTGGAACAAACCTTTTTTCAGGTTTTTAAGGACTGCTCAGGGTTCTTCCCCTCCCTCCTACCCCCCAAGTATTTAACCAGTTTTATTAAGAATGCAAGCTGTGCCATATCAGATCAGACCAATGGTCCATTTATGCCTCTTACTGTGGCCAACATGGAATGCTTCAGTGGGTGGTTGAGAAAAGAACTGATGAACCTCACAAATTGTGCAATTTTGTATATGGGACGACAAAGAACACTGCCATGGGCATTAATATGCTATTAGGATACCATGTAAAGTGCATTCTGCATTTCCCCTCTCCTCCTCCTCCCCCCTTGACATCCTGCACGACTGAATGTCTCTATCCTCCACCCCATGACCCCTTCAGGAGAGCGCCAGCTCACTTTGAATGGCCCCTGCACATGGGCATTAACTCCATTTGGCTGGCAGAGTTCTTATGTTTAGCTGTTCATTGCGAATGTTGCTAACTTTTATTTCACTTAACACTATATGTAGCTCTGTCTGCTCACACGCTCCAATCATAAGCAGCAGCCCTATTTAGACAGTGTAAATGTAAACATTTCCTCGCTCTGCTCCCTTTGGTAAATATTTTGAACACTCGGGAATTTTGGTTTTTGATGAGAAGATGGGGAGAGCTCTCCCACCCTCAAATGATAAAGAAAGGAATGATATGCAAAGCTTTACCAATTACTTTACTCGGGAATTCAGAGATGCTACTTTGATAATCAGAGGCTGATTCATTGTGACCCAGTTGCTTATTAATGTCACACAGATCGTTTCCACCTAAGAATAGCTGGATGTGCTTGTACTCAAGACACTCTGCCAGCATGTTGGAAGCGATTTCACACTTGTCTCCATGAGCGACCAGTGGAACAGAGAGCCTCTTTGCTTCCAAAGGCTGTTCTCCTGGGCTCAGACACTGCAAACACACACAAGGAGGGACAGGTGAACACATTTTGCTTAGCTTTGAAACCAAAGACCGAGTCTGAAAATTCAGCAAAACATGATCAGCTTCTGGTTCTGTTTACGAGAGAAATAAAAAAATGGGCAGAATGGCAAAGAATCCCCCTTCCCAGTATATATCCCATATACAGGGCGCCCACTTATGCCAGCTCAGCTTTCAACGGGCAAAGATGTTTCTGCCAGACTGACTGTGTTGCACTCTGTTCTTTTGAGCTTGAAAATAATGAACCCAGGCCCGCCCTCTACTCTGGGTTCCAGCCCAGGGACCCTAATGATAACAGCTGATGGCAGCCAGCCTTTCACTGACAGAGTTGCTACTTTCCCTGGGCCACTTCCCCACAACTCTCCCGCTCCTCCCTTACCTCGGGTTACAGCAAAGCTTCCTCTCCTCCATCTCCTTGGCTCCCTCGAAGGGAACCGGAAAGGAGAGCTTTTAAGCAGTCTGATTGGCTCCTCCCATCTCCATTAGCCTAACAGCCTTAACTGCCCTTTTGCCAGTTAATTGGGGTCAGGTGCTGGCATTAGCCTAACTACCTTAAGTGGTTAATTGGCATCAGGTGTCTTGATTAGCCTACAGTAGCCTTTGTTTGGCTATCCAGGGAACAGGGACCTGCTGATCCTGAGGCTGATATACCTGCCTTCCAGCGCTCTCTTATACCCTTGAGGTCTGACTCCGTCACACTCCATATGAATACTTGTGTCTTCTGCTACTCTGCTCCATATGCTCAGAATGCCCTTCCCAAAATCATTTGGTAAGCACCCACCCATGCAACATTCAAATCCTCCTAAAAATCAATTTCTGCAGCACTATATTGAAAGCTCTTTGGGGCACAGAGAACATACGGAGAGTGCTTCACACAATGCACCGCCCAGTGTTACTGCAATACCAGTATCAAGCCTATTAAAAAAAGGAGTGTTCGCACTGTAAGAACTCCGGACCCACCAATATGTACATCTGTCTAAAGCAGGGTTTCTCAAACCAGGGGTTGCGACCCCCCTGGGGGTCGCCGAGTGCTCCCAGGGGGGTCGCGAGCTCCTGGCGCCGCTTAAAAGACGCCGAATGAATTACTTCCGCATTCGGCGGCTTTTCGGCGGACATACTGAGCTATTTTGGGAGTGCTTGGCAAGTCCGCTGAAAATAGCCGCCGAATGCTTTTCGGCAGACATACAAGGGAATGAAAAATGGGTCACGGTTCTCAAAAGTTTGAGAAACACTGGTCTAAATGAATAACTTCCCTTTCTGAGGTAGGTTACCTCTTTGCTTGCTTGTCCAGTTTGCCATTTTAAGTGCTTTGGGACAAAGATGGGAACCGTGGCTGTTTTTGTGAAGCACTTAGTACATGTGGGGCAATAAAAAAACCAAAACACCTTGTTAGAAACAATCATGGGTTTAAGTGACAGGATGAAGGTTCAAGAACTCTTGCTATGCTTGGGGAAACCAAGTTCTAGCTTTAAAAGGCTTCTCAAACCACAGGCAATTCACTAATCTCCACTAGCAAGTGTTCAAAATGTCATACCCTCAGGTAATCAATTATTTTGCATCAAGGTCTAGATTTCTTGGTCAAAGTATTGTCAAGGTCCGGACTCCAGAGAAAATACAAAAATAATAATAATACTGATAATAAGTGGTAAATAAAAAGCTGTTATGGTCCATTCAAAAGTGCCTGGCCATCCAGATTTGGCCCAGAGTCTGCCTATTGACAATCCCTGCTCTCAGGAATCACAAGCAAATATTTCCTGGCCAGGCAGGAGGGGGAGCAGTCATGCTCTTATGAACAGAAGAGGTTTGGATTTTATACAGCTCCAGCATCGTGTTTTTTATAAATGCTGGTAGATGGATGTGTACATCAACAAAGGGAGCATCTGAATTTATTTAACAGAATGGAAAATGGAACAGAATGGTTTAGGAAGACTGGCAATGAGACAAGCCTTCCACCTCTAACCAAGTGAAATCCAGACCAGGTCAGCATTTGCTGCAACCTGTCACCACTCAGCAATTACTGTACCCTGCTAAGTGTACTAGGGAGTCTGTCTGGTTTGAAGTGAACAGACATTCAAGTGATAACCCAGCTGGCACTCTTGTTGGCAGAGTCAGGCGCGCCAGAGAAATGAGACTCAGTCTTCACTCCTCAATACGATCCCTAAGAGCACAGGAGGTGTTGGCAGGATGGTGTCAAGAAAGCGTGAACTGGGAAGGCCCATGCTGTGGGTAAAGAAAGGACTTCAGTTTTCAGAACTTTGCCCCCTGGCAGGTTTCTAATTCTTCTGTATAAATATTGTGGGTGACACTGGTCCAGATATTAGGGTCACCTCAGAGGTTGGGGGAGAAAAAAATTCAACACTTGCCTTAAGGTTAAGCCTATGAGCTCAGGTGAAGGCAGTTATGCTACAATGCCTCTTCCTCCTCCCTGTGCTTATTTAAGTTTATAGTGGTACATCTCAACTTCCTCCTAAAAAACACACACAATCTCCAAGTAATGCTCCTTCAACTTCCCAATACATCTATTAGTGCCGGGCTTCTCTCCTGCTGCTGGCCCCGCTATCCCCCTGGCACCCTGCTCCTCTTCATGCACCCAGCTCCCAGCCTGTGAAAACAACAAACAACAAACAACAACAACAACTCTGGGATGCTCTGTGACAACTGCAGCCACTGTTCCCTCTTTGCCTCATGCCAGAAACAGCCAATGGCTCCAGCTTGATTCACCCAAGCAAAGTTTCAGCTTATCCTGGGAGAGTTAAGTTTTTCAAACCTGCATTAACCTCCTACTCCTATGGTGAGGCAGAGTGGCCACTACGCTACCCTGGGTGGGCAGAGTTAAATCTGCCCCCCTCACCCCGCTGGAAGTCCTGGGGCGCATCAGGAAGTATAAAAGGAGTGCCCGGTGCTTAGTTGGGGCTGGAGCACTGGAGGGAGCAGATGTCTCTTCCAGGGAGCTGGGATCTCTACAGCACCCCAGCCTAGATACTGAGTAGAGCTGCATCCTGTGGCCAAAGGAGACAGACGAGTACCCCAAGGAGCCACCAAGACCGCCGTCAGATGAATGCTCCGAGGAGACGTGAGGACTGCCAACAGCCAAGGACCCAAAGGAAACAGAGGACGTTTGGACTACAGGGACACACACAGCGATAGGAAGTAGCCCAGGATAACCAGACTCTGGTCCGGTTCAGTTGACAGAGCGTGAGTAGGCATGTTGTGGTGGGATTTTCCGCTGACCCAGTGGCTGAACACTCCACCATTGTTAGGGCCCTGGGCTGGGCCCCGGTGGAATTGGCTGGGCCTGGGTCCCCCTACCACCTCACCCCTGCGGTGGCACCCTTCCCACCTTTCAGCCCAGAGGTCTGCATGAGTCGACCATCCGCTAGAGTAAGGACGCCTGACTGTTTGATGCCTGCCCTGCCTAAGCATCCGGGGCCCCCAAACGTTTGACTGCAGGCCAGATCCCTAAGCTGTTTGGTGCCCCACCCTGCCTGGAGGTGCTGGGCTATCCACTGATTGGGCTCTGCCCCGCCCAGAGGCCCGGAGTCTCCCCTACAAACTGTGACTTGAGTCTGGCTCTGAGGTGGACTGGCCTCCCTCTCAGCTATACCTTCCTACATGTATTTTCAGTGAGTGCCACTTGTGTTTAACTCCCACCTGGGCAGAGAGAGACAGGATCTTGTCTTAAAGTCTTGTATATTCAAGCATCAGAACACAAGTCACTTTAGAATCCCAAGAAGACCTATGATCTGACTCCTGCTTCTGTTTCCTCATTCCTTGTTCCCCAGTTCAGTGGCCCCTCCAGTTTGTGTGTGTGTGTGTGGGGGGGGGGGGGGGGGGGAAGGCTGTTATCTTTAGGTGCGCTTTGCCCCGGGACATCAAACAAGCTAGAACCACGAGGAGACTGAGCTGGAAGCAGAGCCAGGGATCTCTCATCTGTACATTTTACCAAAGCGCATGCACTGAAAAGCCATCACAGCTCTACTCTTCACTCCTCACCTCAGGAAAATAAGCAGCAGTTTGGTGACACAGCCACTGATGCACAGAAATACAACCTGACCGGTAGTGACACAAGCCAAAATTTTAAAAAGCCCTAAATAACAGCTGTTTACCGACTTTCCCCCAGCTCTCAGGGCTTCCTACACACAGCTCTGCCAATGAACCTTAGTTCTAACACTGCTCCCACAGTTCTGGGCATCCCTTGAACAGATCTCATTTAACTGTAACAAATTAGGCCTATAATATCCACAAAAGAGTCTAAGTTGAGACCAAACTCATTTATAATCATAAGCTTCTGGGTTGCGTCCCTGGACCATATTGCTGAAACGTCTTCAAAACCTTACCTTACTTTGTTAATAGTTTTGGCCTTTCTATGCCTTCCCCCACCTTGAGTAATAAGAAAAATGACAGGAAAAGGCATGGATGCTTTGCATTCATCGCTTTCAATGGGCTGATAGCCCCATCAGTGGCTCAATTTCACAAATATTACTGGTCAGCTCTGGAGCCATCCATGAATTTACAGCTAGCAATCATGAACATTAAAAAAGGAAGGTCAGCTGATTTTTTGTAATTTGAACTCGCATTCCCTGTTAGATCAATTAGGTCTTGCTTCATGCACCTAGTCTGCTCTGCTGGCTTTGTTAATACACCCACACACATCTTTTTTTAAAGCTATTTTAATTGTTCCTCCTGCTCACTCCTACTCTATCAATTATCCTCTATTCTGCATTTCTTCCGCCCTACATAAAGCCTCCACTTTCCTTTATTCCCAGAGAGCAGGAGTCTCTTGCTCTACAAACTCCTTGAGGTCTGAAGTTAACGGCAGTTTCCAAAGCTCAGGTTCTCTTTCGGTCCCTAATTCAGCGTAAAACATGCCTGGAATTAAAATTATATCTGTGAAAAGCATAACACTTATTTTGTTTAACTTCTGGGTTCTTGGCCAAGTCCTGATTCTTCTCCTCCACTGTGTACCTGCTCGGCATCTACTAGATCCACCATCTACTTGGTCCAAGTAGATTATGATGTCCACTGGATTGTCATGTTAATGGTTTCTTGCCTCCAGCACATACGAGAGACCATCAGATAGAGAATTCCCAGATACCTTTTTCCTCTTTCGCAAAAATCTTTGCATCTAGTCCCAAGAGATGGAGTGTTCAATCATCTGGTTTCCATATTTATAAGAACAGGGGGTTTCTGTTTAGTCACGCCTGCGACAGAAATTACCCTGTAAAAAGCAGAGCAGCAAGGCAAACTCACCAGAATGAAGGGGAGGTGAAAGCAACAGTGAGAGTTCACATAGCATTATAGTTCGAGAACCCGTAAGAGACATTTGCAAGAAATTGTGATGGCACAATTCATTTAAATGAACCTTTAGGATACCATATTCTTCTGTGTATCACTGGTACTTCCTATTGCTCCACCAGATGTGTGTGTCTGTGGCTCATTAGCATGCAGTGTGATACAGATACTCCTCATACTGTACTGTTTTGCTTGCTTTTCCCCTGGTACACATGAATTAGAAATGTCCTCTATGTGACTGGAAGTTGGCAGGGAAACGTATCAACTGACTCAAAGGGAAACAACTTATTTTATAACCCAACTTATGAATTGCTGGTTTAAAAAAAAAAAAAAAAAAAGAGTCTTACGAGTTGGAGACTCCATCCTGCAGTCCCCTCCCTCCCTCCCACCCGCTCGGCGAAAAAGGGCAAAATTAAGAATCTTGGAAGAGTTCCTCTTTTTATCCATGAAATAAGAGAACACCAGTCTTTTCCTACCCATCTCAGCCAACCACAAGCAGGACAATAGTGGACTATGTCCCTCCCCTCCTCAATTTGGGCAACATTTTACTAAATTTAATTTAAATTCTTTCTATTCTGAATAATGAGCATGCTCCTCAGCATCCCTACAGGGTGTCGAGAGATATTTTAGCACCATTATCGGTCACAACATGTGGTAGCAAACCTAGAAGGTAGAACATGCTCTAAAGACTGCAGTAAAAGTTGCTTGGTGTAAATGTTGCATAGAGAATTTGTACTCTACATGTGCTGTCACATCCGCATAGCATGCCCTATGGCTTCTCTATTTTACATTAAGTGGTCTTGTGACGATCTCAAAGGGAAAGAGATCAAGAGATAGGCATTTTAAAAAATGATCACCATGTAAGAGGGCAGTAGCACCATCTACTAGATCAGTGGTCGCCAACCTTTCGGACCTCACGGACCACTAAACTCACAATTTTGAATCCCACGGACCACTAACATGAATTTTTTTAAAAAGGTACAAACATCTATAAAATAATGATCATAAAAGTTCCATTTCATTAATATGAAATGCACTTGTTCAATTATAACAAAATTATTAAAGCTTGTTTAATTATAACAAAATTATTAGTGTGATATTTGTTGCTGCTTGTTTGAAATAAGTTTATGGATTCTTGGCTCCAATGACGTCACTGCAACACGGAGAGCCATTTGTATTTCAAGCCAACAGCGGTACTTGTTTTTGATTGCCGTAACAGATGAGAATGTCTTCACACACAGATAGGTTGTTGAAAATGGAATCAAAATTTGATGGCTTTTTCACTCAGCACTGGGTACTCACTTTTTACGGAGGGCCAAAAATGATGTCTTGATGAGGACAAGTGGAATTTAGCTTTGAGACTGTCGTCAGATGATAGATCGATTAGGCTTTCTTTTTCTTTCATGCTCAAATTGCTATCTTCAATTTTCGTCGAAAATGGATCCATGACCCACATATTGTCATGTCTGGGGTCCTCTTCCTTTGGGTAATAACGGCCAAAAGATTCTGTGAGCGACCATAAGTGCTGTCGAACAATGTGTATTACCTGTCGGTTGACATCCTCCTCTTTCATATACTCATCAAGATTCGGGAACATTTGCAGATCTTCTTCAGCCAACCGCATTTGCCACAGCAATATTTTCTTTTGAAATGCATCCATTTTACCTCGCAGTGTGAACACGTCCGTAAGCTGTCCTTGCAAGGACGTGTTTAGCTCGTTTAACAGTGAAAAAATATTTGCTAGGTATGCAAGCTTGGCTAGCCAATCATCGTTGGACAAGAGTTCTTGGAATTTCGAATTATTTTGCTGCTGGAGGAATAACTTGACTTCTTGGCGCAGGTCAAACAATCGGGTTAGTATTTTGCCCCTTGACAGCCATCTCACCTCAGGATGAAGAAGATGAGTATATTGAGAGCCCATTTCTTCACAAAGTGCCTCAAATATTCAAGAATTGAGCGCTTTGTGCCGAATTTTATTTACAATTTTAATTACATCAGAGAGTACTTTGTGCAGTTCTGGAGACATTCTTTTCGCCGCAAGTTGCTCACAATGTATAATACAATGAGTAAACAAGATGTCTGGGTGTCCAACATCTTTCACTTCTGTAACAACTCCTAAACGATGCCTGGTCATGCTTGTGGCACCGTCTGCGCATATCCTAACACATTTCTTCCATTCAATACCGTGTCTCAGGAAATAACCATTAAGTGCATCGAAAATCTCAGAGCCAGTTGTTCTACCCAGCAAGTTGAGCAAACGGAGGAATTCTTCCTTGAGCTCTCCTTGACACTCAAACCTCACAAAACAAAGGAGAACTGCCTTGTTAGTTATGTCTGTTGATTCGTCGAGTTGAATTGAATAAAACGTTGAATTTTTCACCATTTCAATCACTTGATTTTCAATATCTTCAGCCATGTCTTCAATTCTGCGCTTCACAGTGTTAGCGGACATAGGAATTACTTTCAGTTTCTGGACAGCCTGTTTCCCCAAAACCTCTTCACAGGCTTCTAACAAGCAAGGCTTAATTCTTCTCCAATCGTATACGGCTTTCTACTTTTCGCGATTTGAAGTGCTATCAAATAAGAAGCCTTTACTAGGGACTTATCTTCCTAAAAATTGCAAATAATGTCCAAATTTCTCCAGGGACCACCAAAATTTTCTCGCGGACCACCAGTGGTCCACGGACCACTGGTTGGCAACCGCTGTACTAGATCACACATCAGTATCTCAGGTTCAAGGAAGAAAGGAGTCTGCCATCAAGGATTCGGGGAGAGAGAGGAAGCCTGGCAGTTCATAAATACCAGAGGCAAGAGGTCATGGCGGCGTTTTCCCTGGCTGGAGATAGTTGAGGATGGCCACCAGAGAGAAGAGGACTTGGAGAAATTCCACCCAGCTAGAAGTTTCCACTTGATACCAGGTCCTTGAACGTGGAAACTGTGGAAGATACCTCTCATGGCACCAGCTCGTCCAAGGGCAGAGATGACCCATGCCTGCCGATAGTGGAGGAGCAGAGTGAGGGCAGCCAGCTTCAGCAGTGTTACTGAGCATACTCAGTACAAGCCAAGTAGCAAATCTGCATGCCTCCCCCATGTGTCACTTCTGTCCAATGGAATGGAGATGTTTGGTACAATACCTGTGAATGACAGCTCAGCACAAGCTGTAAGAAAACCAAGTTTGTCCACAAAAAGTTCTTCACCATCCAAAGACGACAGATGATCCTTGTAGGGGATTCAATACTCAGAAGAATCAAAAGAACATTCTGCAATGGGCAGGAGGACAACAGGATGGTGTGCTACGATCCTGGAGCCAAGACACAAGATGTCACTCTAAGATCACACAGGTTTTCGATGTCAATGGGAAAGGATCCACTGGTGATAGTTCATATCAGCACTAATGACACTGCAGCGTGGGATATCTAGGAGATGGCAGATGACTTCAAGGAACTCAGAAGCATGTTGAAGAATATCCAAGTTATCTTCTCTGAGATCCTTCCTGTCCCCAAAGCAAAGGAAGTCAGAAAGCAAAAGATTCTGGAAGTGAATGGATGGCTAGATAAGTGGAGTAGGCGTCTGTATTTGTAGAACATTGGTCCACCTTCTACTTTGGATGGCCTCTACCTCAGTACAATGTGGACCAATCTTCTCAGGCACAGGATAGTTAGAGTAGTGAGGAGGGAGTTAAAAAAAACAAAGCGAAGTGTAAAAAGAAGGAAGATATGAATGCACAGCACAAAACAGATTTGTTGAGAACAAAATTAATCAAGGAACCAAAGGAAATGGAGAAGACATTCTTTAATTGCCTATATACCAAGGCTAGGAGCCTGGGTAACAAAGAGAAGGAACTGGAGTAGCTCATTCATGAGAATTAATTTGATCTAGTTGGTATTACTGAAACCTGGTGGGATGATTCCAATGTTAAAAAATCAATGGTTATCACTTATTTAGGAAGGACGGAGTAGGCAGAATGGGCAGGGGAGTGGCTCTCTAGCTAAAATGGCATTACCTGTTTCTGAGTCACTGATAACTTGGAAGAAAATGATCCTGAATGCTTATTGGTCAATGTCTTACCAGATAAAGCACAAGACTGCACATTAGTTGATGTCTGCTACAGATGACTAAATCACACAAGGAACCTGCCATCCTGTTCCCTAACATACCTATTTATAATGTGTAGAGAAAAATACTGCCTGATAATGGAGGACTTCAATTTGAATGACATGCACTGGAGGTCTCATGCTATAATTTTTTTTTTAAATCACTGGAATTTCTAAATATATAGGTGACAATTTTCTTATTCAGAAAGTGTTGCATCCAGCAAGGGGGAATTTTGTATTAGATCTCATCTTGACAGTTAAAGACTAACAGATCACAGAATTAAAAATTAATGGTAACTTAGGTACCAAATGATCATGACTTGATCACATTTCTAATGTGCAAGCAGAACGAAGTCCAAACCAGTGATATATATACTTGGTGCTTTATGCTTTAAGAGAGCCCATTTCACAGAGCTGAAAGCATTTATGAGCCAAATCAACTAGGAGACAAAAATTAATCAGAAAAATGTGAATTATAATTGGGATGTATTTAAAAACATTTTTTAAGTGGCCCATAAACTACAACCCCACAATTGAAGAAAAGGGATATATTGGTTAAAAAAACAAAACACCTGGTCTAAAGGGAAAGTGAAGGCAGCTATAAAAAATAATATATAACAAATGGAAGAAAGGGGATATTGATAGTAATAAATATAAATCAGAAATTAGGAATTGTAGAAAATTGATAAAGGAAGCAAAAGGGACACAAGGAGACATCTACGGCCAGCAGAATTAAGAACAATAAGAAGTTTTTAAAGTATGTTAGGAACAAAAAGAATCCTAACAATGGCATTGGTCTATTACTAGATGGAAACAATAGAAATATCTATAATAAAAGTAGAAAAAGGCATTATTCAATAAATATTTCTGTTCTACATTTAGGGGAAAAACATAATATAATCAGATCATATAAGAACATTCTTCCCAGTCCACTAGTATCTCAGAAGGATGTTAAACTGCAGCTACTAAAGTTAGACATTAAGTCAGCAGGTGTGTTTAATTGCATCCAAGAGTTTTAAAAGAGCTGGCTGAGGGGCCTCACCGGACCATTAGCATTGATTTTCAATAAACTTGGAACACCAGTGAAGTTCCAGAAGTCTGGAACAATGCTAATGTTGTGCCAACATTTAAAAAGAGTAACCAGGATGACCTGGGTAATTATAGGCCTGTCAATCTCACACTCATCCTGAACAAGATAATGGAGCAGCTGATATAGGACTCAACTAATAGAATCAAAAGAAAGTCATATAATGCCAATGAACACGGGTTTATGAAAAATAGATCCTATCAAACTAACTTGATATTTTTTGGGGTAAGATTACAGGTTTCGTTGTTAAAGACAATGGTGTTGACATTAAATATTTAGACTTCTGTAAGGCATTTGACTTGGTACTACCCGACATTTTGATTAAAAAACTGTAAAATGAACATAGCACACATTAAACTGATTAAAAGCTGGCTAACAGACCAGTCTCAGTATGTAATTATAAACAGGGAATCAGCATCAAATGGCTGTGTTTCTAGTGGGATCCTGCAGGGATCAGTTCTTAGCTCTAAGCTATTTAACATTTTTATTAATGATCTGGAAGAAAAACTAAAATCATCACTAAAAAAGGTTTGCAGATGACAAAAATTGGGGGAGTGGTAAATAATGAAGTGAACAGGTCACTGATTCAGAGTGTCTTAATATGACAATGAAAATGTAGGAACAAATCTATATCCTAGATTTAGGAACAAAGAATATAACCCACACTTACAGGAGGGGGACGCCAACTTGGGAAGCAGTGATTCTGAAAAAAGATTTGGGGGATGATGATGGATTATTAGTTGAACATGAGCTCCCGTGCAACACTGTGACCCAAAGGGCTAGTGCAGTCCTTGGCAGCATTAACAGAGGAATCATAAGTAGTGATATTTTACCTTTATATTAGGCACGGATGTGACTGCACCTGGAATACTAGGCCCAGTTCTGATGTCAACAATTCAAGAATGATGTTGATAAACTGGAGAACAGTCGCAAGAATGATTAAAGGATTAGAAAACATGGTTTATAATGAGAGACTCAAGGAGCATAGTCTATTTAGCTTCAAGAGAAGGTTCAGGATGACAATTATGGCCTATAAATCCCTACCTGGGGAATAAATATTTAGTAATGGGCTCTTCGATCTAGCAGAGAAAGTTACAATATGATCCAATGGCTGGAAGTTGAAGTTTAAACAAATTCCAATTGGAAATAAAGGTTAAAATTTTAATGGAGAGAGAAATGGAACAACTTACCAAGGCTGTGGTAGATTCTCCCTCACTGACTATTTTAAAATCAAGGATTGGAGGTTTTTCTAAAATATCTGTTCTAGCAATTATTTTGGGGAGTTCTCTGGCCTGGGTTATACAGGAGGTCAGACTAGATGATCACAATGGTCCCTTCTGGCCTTGGAATTTGTCAGTCTCTGACCATCAGCCCGTCTCAGGCAATTAGATACCGCTCAGTACCCCTCTAGAGAACAAAACTCTTTTTGAAGGAAAATTTGTACAGAGAGTTATTTCTCTTTTTGCTCCACCAGTGAAGTCGGACACTGTCATAGCGAATTCACCTCAAGTCAAGAACAGCTGAATTTGCCTGTTCAACTATGCATCAAGTGCTTCAATGACATGAAGCCAAACAGCTTCATCAATCCTGAAAGTGCATCTACTTTATCAGCCTAAATCAGATAATCTGTCCCCAGACTGTCTCTACGGAAATGCAACAGAATATCAACAAGCCGAGGAAATACTATATGAATGTGGAAACAAAGGAGGCCAAAGATAGATCACAGTGTACCCCCTCCCTCCCCCAAAAAATCAGATCACCTTTGCCACTGTTTTAGAGAGGAAGGCAGGTTTTCTTTGAAGAGGACAGAAATGGGAAATGATTATGATTCATTATCCCTGGGTAGACTGGATGCACTAGGATGCTAGGTAAATATCTTGCAAACTCTTTATAGTCAGTCTGCAATGACAACTCTGTTCTGCTGCCTCTTGTACAATGAGTGTACAAACCACTGGAATCAGTTTTTCCTGCAGTTCCAATATGGCATTATAAACCTGACTGGGATCTGTGGGTACTACTATACCTATGGGGGTGGGGGAGGAAGAGATCTGGTAGCCTCATCTACTATTAATACATTTACCACTATAAAAGCTTCTTTCAGTGGCTTATAACTCTGCCAGACTAACCGTATGGGCTGGAATTTTTCATGCCAGGTATCTGCCTCAGGCTGAATTTTTTTGGAAAGTTTCAGCAGAAAAGTTTAAGAGATTAGAGAAAAAGCCACGTTTTTCATGGTAAAGATTCTGGGGAGCTTTGAGAAGTTCTAGCCCTCCCATGCTTTGGAGCAAGGGTTTCAAATGTGGGTGGCCCGGGTGTCAGGGATGTGTCTTTTGCCATCCCCTTGAAAATCTGCACAAATTTGGCCAAGCCATAAGCCTTTTAAACACCACAGTTTTCACATGCTCAGTACAGACATGCTAGAGTGTAACAGCTGAAATCTCCAAAGATTTGATCCGTATGGAGCACGCTTCAGTCTTTCAGAGGTCCTAGTGCTGCCCAACAGTGACTGGGAATGCCCCTGCCATGCTGGAATGGAGCAAAGTCAAACGTTCCTTGTAATAGCTGCTCCTGGCCATGGTGGGGCCAGAACTAACATCAGGGAGCCTGTCTCTCAATTATCCCTTTGCTGGTGCCCAGGAAGTGTGGAGGAGGAAGTCACCTGACTTAAATTCAGAGCTAAGAGCTAGACCAGGAGGAAGAAAAGGAGTAGATGGGGGGTGGGGGGGGGGTGGGGGGGGGAGAAGGGGAGAGAAGAGAGTTAGAAGAGAAACTGACTGGGATTTGAGGACAGGAGAAAAGAGACAGACTGGATGGGCCAAGCGATTGGGAACCAGTGATGGGGAAATGGGATGGGGGAGAGAAGAGAGATCTGACAGAGCTGCAGTGCAGGGTGAGAACTGGAATTGGTTGGGTAAAAGACTCTGGGACAAGGATCCAGAGAGGGGAAGACAACCAGATGCCAGAAGGAGAAAGGAGAGAGAGATCAGATGAGTAGCAAGGAGGAGGAAACTGGGAATGGCTGGAGAAATGAGTTGGGACAAAGGAGTGGGAGAACTAGGACTAGTAGAGGGAGGATGAGAGATTTGGAACTGGGGGGCAGGGGAGGGAGACTGGGCCAGGGAAGCAAGGAAATGGAACTGTGACAGGTAGGGGAAGAGAGACAGGATGGGGACAGTTAGAGGTTGAAGGGGATAGGACAGAAAGGGCACGATCACTAGAACACACTCTCCTCCAGAACTGGAATGGAACCTAGGATTCCTGAGTCTCACTACTCCTCTGCTGCTAGCAAACATCCACGAAACCCTCAGGCAACTTTAATTCTGACATTTCTGAACGTTCGAGTGCATGACTTTGCATCTTAATGTTCTTTTAACATGGCTTTGTATGTGTGTAATATTACTATTTACTGCAGCTGTTACATTTCTCTTTCTGCTGCTTTCATTTACTGATGTACTTGCCCTTTGTTCCATACAGATTTTACATTTAAATCCACGTACTACTCTCTGAAACAGGAACACAGGAATTGCCATTCTGCAGACCAGCAGATCATCTAGTCCTCTATCCTGACTCTGATGGTGGCTGCTAACAGACGCTTCTGAGAAGATGCAGGCAGTTATGGGATAACCTGGCCCCAAAGACAGCAGCCTTCTAACCTTCAATAATTAGAGGCTGGGTCAAGTCCTGAAGTGTGAAGGCTTCCATAACTGTTTTTAATTTATGGTCGCTCTGGATAGTCTTATCTACATAATTGTCCAATCCCTTTTTGAGTCCTGCTAAGGTTTGAGCTTCAATGACATCTTGTGCCAATGAGCTCCACACATTAACCAAGTGTTATAGCGATTTTCTTTTAATCAGGTTTGGATTTGTGACCTTTCAAATTCATTGAATGCCCCTATTTCCTTGTACTAGGAATCAGAATATACAGAAGTTCCTGATCTACCGTCTCGATCATTTATTCTTTAACATACTTTTATCACGACTCTTATTTGTTTCCTCTGCAAGTGAAACAATCCCATTTTTCCATACCCCTAATTATTATCACACTTCTCTGAACCCCTACTGTTTTTCTGCTATATCCTTTTGAAGATGGGGTGATCAGAACTTAAGACGGTGTTCCAGATGAGAACATACAATTGATCTATAAGAGCATAGTATTTTCTGTTTTCTCCACCCCATCTCCTACCATCCTGACATTGTTTGCTTTTTTGTCCATTGCTGCAAATTGAGGAGACAACTTCAGCGAGTTCTGTACAGTGAAGCCAAATGCTCCTTCCTGAGCTGAGATAGTTAATTTACAACCAAATAAGGTGTAGGGTCAATTTCACATGTGCATTTCTACTAAAAGTGTACAGTAGCACATAGAAAATTTTAATGATTATACTTCAAACTACACTGCAGGGAAAGAAAGTTGTCAGCAGCAGCAATTCCAAGGCTACATTACAGTACCGAAAAATGGTCCCTTCCTGCAAGGGTTTGATATTAAGCATAAAATTGAATAAACAAATCAAAAGCCTCACAGATCATAACTGTTCCTGTGGCATTTTAAAGGTCTGGGCTAAGCATACGGTCTTGTTCCTTTTAATCTTTCCTTCCTTTCCTAGCAAAAGCTTCCTCCAGGTATCTGCCTTGTGCATCCTTCATGCTCTTTGCTGATTAGCTTTCCCAGGAACTTCCTCCCAATCGTTATGACCCACAACCCAAGTACAGGAGTTCTGGTGGAGTTCCAGCTGCACTTGCTCTCCAATGTTTAGTTTATACCACAGACACCTGATTAATGTAAAATGTCCCCTTCTTTGTTAAGCTGTCTTATTTCTAACCGTTTCTAATCCTTCCTGAAGCCCCACTTTTGTGAGGTGCACTCAAAATAAAAGTGCAAGGCATACACATAACCTAAAAGGCACATTCCCTCTGCTGCTTCTCACTTGATCTTCTAGAGTGAGAATTTGGAAGGAAGGATCCATCTTCATATTTGCTCACCTTTTACAGCACTAAGCACATTGTCAGTGCTAAGCCAATGTGGAAAAGCAGTCAGCAAAAAATAAATTAAAAAAAATAGTCTATGGAATTATTAATATGAGGAAAGTAGCACACACAATACATTCATTGAGACAGGAGCCTTTTACATTTAAATGAGCATGGGTTAAGAAATATATACAGTCTGCTATGCTGGAGATGTCTCGCACAAAAAGTTACCATCACCAAAGTAAATTAAGACCAAGGACTCAACTCCTCAAAGGCCCAGCTGCTACCTCTCTTACAGCCATAAATTAACACTACAGGTGGTCCCAGAAACACTTCTAGCTCATTATTCCCTTTTTAAAGTATCTGTGGACACATGATATTTAGCTGAACTAGCCTTCCATAGGTTTCCAAGGTTCCCACTGGTATTAAGTCAACAGGCATGGGAAAGAAAGGTGCTGTTTACTTTGCATATAAGTGGCATCTTGAGCAGGACACAAGCAGCATTGCTTACTAATTTAAGGTCTGTTACATGTGTAGAAAAGTTGTATAAAAATAAAACTTAGAGCAATAAGATCTAAGCTGAACATGTGCACTTGCTGTTATGGAGACACGAATTAGGAATGCTACCTGCTCTAACATCCAGAAGACACCAGAAGAATAAAAATAATAAATATATTGGAGTCCCTGTGGATGATAGGTTTCAGAATGGCAGCCGTGTTAGTCTTTATTAGCAAAAATAATGAGGAGTCCTTGTGGCATCTCAGAGACCAACACATTTATTTGGGCATAAGCTTTCATGAGCTAATACCCACTTCATCAGATGCATGGAGTGAACAATACAGCAAGAATATATATATATATTCTAGCACTCCCATCTTTTCTTGTACTAGAATATATATTCTTCTTACTTGATTGTTCAGTCCATGCCGCTGATGAAGTGGGTTTTAGCCCACAAAAGCATATGCCCAGATAAATGTGTTAATTTCTGAGGTGACACAAGGATTCCTCATTTTTTCTGTGGATAACGACTATCATCATCGTTATCTGGCTGCAGCAGATTGTTAGAACAACCATTGAAGAAAGCTTGCCATTAGTTATTAATTGAAGGCACTTTCACAAAGTGCTCCTTAAATCTTGAATGATATAGCATCTTTCTAACCAGTACCTAATAATCTGTGTGTAGGAGCTGCATTAAAGCAGCCTCATCAATCTTTGCTCCTGTTACTACAGCTCAAAGAGAGAACATGATGACTTAGATGAAATTAACTTTTTAAAAGGCTCATCTACATTCAGCCTAGGCCATACTTTCAACATATTGTACTGCATGCAGATCTACTTCCGTTACTCACACTTCGCACAACGCAAGACACCTAAATGTGAAGCAGTGACCTCCAAAGCAGATAGAGGAAAAGGTTGCAAGTGCCCTGCCCATGATGTATCATCACGTAATATATCAAAGACACAAATGGTAACGGTTATCCTGTAAGCTAGGTACAACTGTTTTATTAGGAGGGTAAGCTCCTCTACTCTTTTCTAGTTACTCCTCCTTAACATTCACCCCCCCAACCCCGTTTCCACTCAGCCACTTCCTCTCGTTGCCACTCCCTATTCCCAACCCTCTTATTTTCACTGTTGCAGATCACATTGTCCGTACTTAGTAGCCCATTAAAATTAATCTTTACAAGGTTCAACTGTCAAGATAAAAAGTCATTCCACAGTTGCTTGTGTTAGCACCATCACTACAGTTAACTAAGCTTAACAAAATTTTAGACCTTCCATTTACTTTTCACTGCTTTGCTTACATGTCTGTGCTCTCTGACAGACGAATCTCAAGCCCTCCTGCACCTCCAATCACTTCAGAGCGATCAGGAAGCTTTGGATTACTTCCCTTTCGAAAGAAACGTTGGTAGATTCTGGCAAGATGACGAAGTTGTTATTCTCTTACACTATGTAAAGTCCCCGCAGCATAATTTTGAGCAGAAATGGATATTAAATTGCACAAACAGCACAGTTTTTAGCCCCGTCAACTACAACTGCTCCCAGGATTTCTTAGGAATAAATTCTCAGACAGCTATAATGGAACTTGACTCAGACAATTTGTAACTGCGTCTTAGTTTTCTAAAATAGCTATCGGTCTGAACTCCAGCTTAAAAAAGCGTGTTCTCAGCTAAAGCTTTTCACCTCAAAGAAATTATACAGGTAGCTTAGCCTGCTGCCTCCATGCCCACAACTGCACTGAAAATGACCCTCTCTCAAGTGGACAGTGTATGCAATCTTAATTACTGGGTATTGGACCAAGTTGATTTTCAGCTACAATAAGCCACTGCGCACAGAATTCAGATGTTCCTTGCCATCTTGTATAAGTATTTTAGGAATCATATACCTAAAGTTATTGTATTAGTCTTATTGAACAAGATGACTTTTTTTTTCCCCAATCCAAAATTAAAGTGTACGAAAGTGTAAGAGAGAGGATTGTGGAGAAGTACAGGGGAGTCGCATCAGATGCGCATTTAACTTGCGCTAATTCAGTTACGCGTGCTCAGCAAAAAATTAAAAAAAAAAACACACACAGTTGAAATGATTCCGCCCACCATTCCACTCAATGAGCATATACCCCGGAGTGAGCGTGAGGGGAAGACGTGAATCTGCTGTTCCCGCTACAGTACTCAGTTGCCATATGCTTGTCATACTATGAGCATCTTGCTGCGCAGAGTGTGGTTCTACTGTACAGCAGTGTTTAAAGATACAGTACGTATTTTTCATACCAACATGGCCCTTAAACGCAAGCCACCTACTTTGTCTGGTGCTCAACCAAAGAAACAGCGATCTGTCCAACACTGGAGGAAAAACTGGCAGTGTTGGACTTATTGAGACACAGTATGCCGGTCTTCAACATGGAGTGTAAATACGGCCACAATGAATCTAGCATCTGTGCCATCAAGATTTGAGAGAGAGAGAAATTAGTCAAGCCATGGCATCAAGTGCTCCAATAACTGCTAAGGTGACGAGCCAAGTGCATGATAAGACTTTAGTGAAGACTGAAAAGGCATTAAACTTATGGCTGGAAGACATGAACCGTAAACGTGTGCCTATCACTGGCAACATGTTGCAAGAAAAGGCTCTTAGCGTCTATGCGCTGTTCAAACCTCACGCTGAAGAGACAGCCTTCCGATAAGAAGGAATTCAAAGCCAGCCAAGGTTGGCTTAACAGTTTTAGGAACCACTTCAACCTCAAAAACCTGCAGACTACTGGTGAAGCTGCACCTGCCGATGAAGAGGCAGCAAAAGCCTATCCCAAACAATTAAAGAAAGTCATAGAAGAAAAGGGCATCTTCCAGAACAAGTTTTTAATGCTGATGAGACTGGGCTCTTCTGGAAAAAAATGCTCAACCGCACTTACATTTTGAAATCAGAAAGATAAGCCCCTGGCTTCAAAGCAGCTAAAGACTGTTTGACTGTGTTGTTTTGTGGCAATGCGGCTGGGCATTTAATATAACCGGGCTTGCTCTACAGGGCTGCAAATCCCTGTGCCCTAAAAGGCAAGAACAAAAATCTCCTGCCTGTGTTCTGGCGATCAAATAAAAAGGCTTGGGTGATGGCAGCATTATTTCTGGATTGGTTCCACAGTGTTTCATTCTAGAGGTCAAGCGGCAACTTGAAGAGAAAGGACTTGACTTTAAGGGCTTGGTTACACTTACAGCTTTATAGCGGTTTTGGTTATACCTGCCCTCGTATACAGCTATAGGGATAGCGCTATAGTGTGTCTACACTGAGACCCACCAGCGGTATTGCCTGGCCACATTTGAAGCACTTGCAGCGGCATGGGGAGTGGTGCATTACGGGCAGCTATCCCAGCATTCAGCTGGGTGCAACATGCTTTTCAAACGAGGAGGGTGAGGGGGAACGTGTTGTGTGTATGCGGACGGAGAGAGCGAGTGGATTTTCGGCGTGCTGAGAGTGTCAGCAAATTTCCTTTGAAATACAACAACTGCTAGTCTTCTTTCACTCTTACAGGCTCACTCTGTAAACATTTGCATTGCTGATTAGCCGAGTTAAGAGATAAACTTTGAAAATGTACTTCCGCATTCCTCCAGCCGAGTTCAAAACAAAGGGAAGAGACGTCAATTGCCTTAAATGGCTTAGGGGCGTCTCCAGATATCACTCAAAGCGATGTATTGTTAATACGCATTCACACTGGAGATAATATGGAGCACTAAATACGCTGTAGCTGTTAATCCTCAGGGAAGGGAGGATTACCAGGACTGGCATAACTGTGGATTTATAGTGCTCTACATGGCTCACCAGTCTGAATCGGTAGTGAGTTAAGTGCTCCTGGAGGCTTTATAGAACTATAAAGTGCCAGTGTAATCAAGCCCTAAAGTGTTGCTGATAGTAGACAATACTCCTGGCCATCCTGCGGCACTTCAGTTTGTGCATAATGACATTAAAGTCGTCTTTCTCCTCCCCAATACCACCTCCATCCTCTGGACCAAGGGTGTTTCAAGGCCATGTACACATTGCTTACATTCTCATGGATACTTAGCGCCATGGATGCTGATCCCAATCTTAATGTGATGGAGCATTGAAAGTCCTTCAGCACTGCTGATGGCATCACTTATATAAAACAAGCAATGGATGCAATCAAGCCTGAAACAGTCACTGCATGTTGGCAAAACCTATGGAAAGAATGTGTGAATGATTTGAAGGGTTTCCTAACCATTGACAAAAGTGAAATGCATTGTTCAGGTGGCCAGGCAAGTGGGTGGTGATGGCTTTGTCAACATCCTCAAGGAAGAAATTGAGGAATTAAGGGCCACAGAGAAACATTGATTAACGAAGAGTTAGAGGAACTGATAAAATGGTCTACAGAAGACGAAGAAGACGACGATGAACCGGAAGAGCCAGCAAATTGGAATCTTCATAAATCTGCTGAAGTGTTCCAAGCAGCGAAACACTTGAATGATTTAATTTCTGAATATGATCCCCCTATGGAACAAAGCCTCAATCACACACAGCCTGGATGATTTGAGACTGTACCAAGAAATGTTTGAGCATCTCAAGAGACAAGAGCAACATTTGCCAATCACCATATTTTTCAAGAAAAAACCACCAGCAGCAGATGAGCCTACACAATCAACTTCTCGAGCTGAACCAGAGCCAACCACTTTGTCTATGACTTGCTCTTCATCACCCAAGCCTGGCTCATCGTTTCCTGGATCGACATCAAACCCTGACAACCCCTCTCCCATAGTGCTGTCAGGGGAAGAGGAAGACTAATCATTGGAGTGTGTACAATATAAGACGCAAGAATATCCAGGATGAATGGTGACTGTTCAGGGTTACAGTACTGTACTGTTTTCATTTTTTATTTGTTCATTCTTCTATCTCTTATGTAATTAAAAATACTGTAAAACTATATTTTGCATATGTACTCTATTATATACTGTATATTACTGTATACATTAGACATATAGTACTGTACCGGGTTGTATACACAAAACTGTACTTTATGGGCGATTTAAGGGATTTTTAAGGGTAATTTTGACTATACATGATTTTTGCCTCACACGCTGACTTTAGAACCTAACCCAGCATAAGATGTGATTCCACTGTATACTGGAAACGCCATTCACTGTTCACCAGTGCATTGGTACCATAGTGATGCTAATACTGTAATCATAATTTATAGAGCTTTAACTCATGGTCTCCAGTGCCTACCATCTTTTTCAGCAACAGCTGCTCATCTTAAAATGTACTTATGGAACAGAAGTGATCAAGAACACAAAACAATAGCAAAGGCTAGTCTGGGCAGGACAGAATATGGGGAGTAAATATGAAAATGAAGGCTCACTCTTTGGGAAGAATCCATTCTACCAAAGACCCAAGGAATAGTGCTTCTTATGGAGTCACTTTTACAGGAGAGAAGCTGCTTTTTGCGTCACTGAGCCTTCTGGAGCCTGGTAAGGAGAGATTTCATTAAAAGCTAAAGCATATAAAAGCGCTAGGAAGGGCGATTACTGTCACAGAACAAGCAGGCTTGAGCAGCAGGTAATCTCAGGTGGTTACCCTTCCAAGTAACAGGCAAGCCCATACCTAAAGTAAATTGAGATCATGGCTATATTCAGAGGATTCTCTTAAGTATCAAGGCATTGCCCCTTCAATTTCACCTAACTGCTACACTGATAATTTATCCATCCCATGATGCAGATGGACATTTACAATATCATGCTTTGAGTTTGCTACACCATTGAGGAAACTCCAATACCAGGTTGATGGGAGGGGTTTAAGAACTTAGCTACCTTTAAATTTTTATTAAAGCATTTCATGCTACAGTCATTACCATTGACAGGCAAAAAAAATAATAAAGGATTTTCAGCCGTACTCAAAGTTGCAGCCTTGTTAAAACGTATATAAACTCGTGCAATAAGTAATGTGTATGTTGCCAAACACAAGTGTGAAGATTGCTTCCTTAGTTTCTGAAATTGGGAACAAAGTGGACTGAACATGTATTTTACAAGACCAAGGGAGTTTTGGTTTTTTGTTTTTAAAACAAAGCTTTCCTCATTCACAACAATGGACATGTTTTAAGTCCTAAAGCAAGAATCTTTCAGTTGTCTACACATTAGAAAACCAGGTCACAGATGGAAGAACTTTTTGTTTACATCCAGATATATTTTACAGAATTAGCTGCTTCAGGGCTGAGATCAAAACATTTCAAGCCTTCATTCTGTATTCTTGGGGCAGGGGATTAGAACAAAGAGGACTCCTCAGTCTCAACTGCAGAATTGCCAAGGCAACATTACAATAATACACTAATGAAAACTACAATGACCTATTGCACCCACATGTAGGTAGCCAGATTTAAGGTTGCCAAATAAGGTTGAATAGGGTGGAGGATGCTAGTTGCAGTCCACTTAGTCAGGGAGCCATCTGTTAAAAGATTAACTTGCGTTCTTTGGGTGACAATTCCACAGATGTTCTCTAAAAGATCAAAACAAAACCTTGTCCAAAAATATCTCACCTAAAGCAATAATACTCTTCCCAGGAGAGAGTCAGCGTGAGTACTGTTTCTAAACTAAAGGAAAAAATGCAGTGAGGAAGATACCATCAGTATACTTTCTGCTCCATTCTTGGCATAGTAGGAAGGCAGATCATAGTACGTCAAAATGTAACAAGTGAGGCTTGTGTCTTTCATAATCCAAGTAATTTCATTGCATTTAGTGCCATATTTATTGGATCTCTAAACAGAGTGCACAAGAATCACAATAAGGTATTGATCCCTCCCCTCAGAAGACCCCCAAAGGAAACCATGCTTTCAAGAGGATTCATTCGGAGTTTAAAATGCTGCATTAGTAAATACTGGCTGTAAATAGAGGTTAAAGTAAGGAAGAGCAGGGGACAGGGTGGGGCATCAAAAGTAAATAAATCCCCCCCCCCCGCCCCTCACTTTCCCGTTTGGATGAGTAGTGTTTCTTCAGAGTTCCTTGTCCTCCTTGGCTGACCCAGTGAAAGCACTCCTGTTTCAGTCTACTTAAATGGCTGCAGCCAATTGGTGCAAACTACGGTCCAGTCAAATCTCAAACTCTGTAGGGTGGGGCTGGATCAGAACTTGAATGGGAGCCCTCTAGGCAGAGGCTAATGATACAAGAAGTGTGTTAGTGATTTAGGAGGTGGCAGCTTTTCCCACTGAAATCGGGAATGATCCAATGGTGAGGAGGCACTGTGCTGGAGGACGTAGTCTTTCCAATGCTGTAAAAACCAAGGTCCTGACCACTTACGATTCCTTGGCACTTCAAGAGTAGTGATAGCTTCAGTGTCATAGAATATCAGGGTTGGAAGGGACCTCCAACCCCCTGCTCAAAGCAGGACCAATCCCCAACTAAATCAACCCAGCCAGGGCTTTGTCAAGTCAGGCCTTAGAAACCTCTAAGGAAGAGATTCCACCATCTCCGTAGGGAACCCATTCCAGTGCTTCACCACACTCCTAAAGAAAAGTTTTTCCTAATATCCAACCTAAACCTCCTGCACTGCAACTTGAGACCATTACTCCTTGTTCTATCAATAACCAGCCTGGGTTATTACTGAGTCACTAAACATCCTGCTGCCGTTCCAACTAGATACACCATTCTTTACTTCCTGTGCCAATTTGGGACATTGCTGTGCACAGTCAAACAGCTGCTACATTCCACCCCAAAGACTGCTACATTTCAGTGGTGGGTGAACGTGTAATCACACACTTCAGTTTCTACACTCAGTAAATTTTGTAAAGCACTCAGAGATCCCTAGGATTACATCCAGTTATACAGCGAGACCATCAACATTTGCCTTCAATTAGGCAAGAGTTCCAAGCACCAACGTAGAAACAACTGAACAGAAAAACACTTCAAATGGCAGCTACCATTATTTTTCTCTCCACAGAAGTCTGAATTTCTTTCACCCAGCAGGTGATAAAATATCAACTCAAACTAATTAATGGTAACCCTTTTTAGAAGCATTGCCTAATGCACCTTGCTAAGACAGAGATAAATTACTATGGCCCTTCTAAACCAGACTGCTAAACTCAAAGCCATGTAGGAAGATGGAATCAGGACTTTCAATTTAAAATTCAACTACTAAACTTCCTTTATTCTAATCCTGATCTCTCACTTTAAAGGGCTCAGCAACTCATTACTAGTTGCTCAGGATGGACAGTATCAGGCAAGGAACTGTGTGATTAAGGTCATTGCCCCAGGGTAACTAATTTTCCACTGGATAGGTCTGGTTCACAGTTGACCTATTTATTGTATTGGGAAACCTAATTGTAGCAAGTACATTCTCAGACTGGTCAAGTCATAATAAAGACACATTTAGCTTAGGAAGGCAGCTTTCAATTTCTAATTAGAAACACTTGTTATTTCAGCCGGTCTTTCTTTAACATGTTTGTAAGTTTCCCATTATATTATTCCGTGCTGCTTGTAAAAAATCAGCTCTGATAAATGACACTGTGGCCAATTTACAGCAATAATAAAGAACAGGACAAAGACAAACCAGTTAGGCAGAGTTTTGATGACTCCTAGACGTGGGAGGATCTGCCCATTCATAAGTGGGTATTTTACTGAGGCAGCATTTCTACAGGTTAAATCTGGGAACTGCAAAGAGGATTTCTGGGTTCTAGTCCCAGCTGGCACTGGATCGCTAGGTGACCCTGGAAATCATCCTAAGTTTCCCAACAAGGAAAATGGAAATTCTACCTACTTCTCAGGAAGAGAGGATTTGTGGAACAGATTTCAGGATTAAAGCCATATGCAAGAGCTACACATTCACCAGGATGGCAATAGAAGAGGCATAGACTGGCACTCACCAATAAAAGCTCTTCCTCAGTCCTTCAAAAGCCACAACTAAACATGATTCTTGTGACCATTTAGAGTTGCCAGTAGCCATCCCACTTTCAGCCTGGATCTGAAATGGCTGCTTAGAGATGAAAGGTTTTGGATCCTATCATAAGCCACCTGAGTCAAACAATGTTCATTTCTAGAGTATTTTGAATGGCATTTGGGGACGCAAGGGACGAAAAGGTTGAAAGTGAAGGTCCTAGCTGCTTTGTTGTTTCAGGATAGAGGAAGGGGAATAAGTGGGAGGATAAAATGGAAAGATGAGACATGTCTTGAGTACTGCGTTTTGGGCCTCTTTGAAGACTAACTCTATTTTTCGGACTGCATCTAAACTGAACATTAAGAGGCAATGGGCCCAGAATGGCAAGCCTTTCAGAGTGCTATGGTTTTCTGTTTGCCAACTTTTGGGACCTTGTTTTTACGGTTCACAAGCTTGCTACAGCCATTTCATAATATCCTTGAAAGACAGATAATGTTATTTGTTCTTTTAAAAAAAATCTGGCCACGCACACTAGTGCAGTTTGTTTCATTACCAGGATCCCAAGCTGTACTGGTAGCATCCTTTCAAGGCCATGCTCGATAACATCTTTTCAGGACCATGTTTCACTAACATTAAAAACCAGGTCACGAATCTTCTAAAAAAAATGAACCTAAATCTGACAGCAAATGGAATTAGCTGCTTTTGAGAAGCTCCCTTTTACAGCAGAGTTCTCTTGCTGCATCACTAGAAGCCACAGTATTCTCCATTGCTCTCCAGATGTCAACCAGACACACCCACGCAGCAACGGGAACAGAACTCAGGAGAGCGACACACATTCACACAAGCCAGATTCCCCCAAAAAGTCAGAGATAGTATAGCAAAGATTATTCTTTTCCTGCTGTTTGGATAGTCTTTCTAAAAAAGACACAAGTCACAGATTGCTGTCTCATTAGCTCCGCTTAGTGCGCAGAAGTTTCACGCTTAACACACAATGGAAGGCCACAGATCAACCCCTTTGCTCAGTCACACCACTGGAAATCTGGAGAAGTGTCATCATTTTAACGGTGATATTTCAGATTTACACTCACATTTTGCTTTGGTGGATCTAGCGGCAGCTGCTGCCGCCCATTTAAGAACAGTTATCACAGTCAAAGCAAAATTAAGGATGATAAAAGAAAGTAACAGCTAAGATGAAGTTTATTCTTTTAGAGCTAAACATTGACACATGCACATCTCCATATAAGGAACATACCAGATGTAAATATAATTTATCACCTTTTTAAAAATATTTTTCTATTAGATTTCCTAGCACACCCTCCTTTCAGTTCATCTGAGTCCTGGAAGATATTTTCCACTTCTTGCTCTGGCCATGGTGCTGAATCATCAAGCGATCACATTTAGGTCCATCTGCACTGGAAAAGTGAGGGCATTCTGAAGCCGTTTATTCAAGTTCTCACTGAGCTTTTCCAAGGCTTTAAGTGCATTATAAATCTTAAACGAGAAGATAAAATTTTAAAACGCTAATATTAAATGGTTGCAGATAAAGTTATGCTGGCTGATGACACTTAGTGAGGAGTCACTGTACCTCTCAAACCATTCCTTGGAAGTCATTTATGACAAGGTCACTGCCTTGCCTTGCAAAGAGTTTTCAAGAATAATGTTAAAAGATATACCCCACCCACAATGGTTGGCATCAGCCCCATGCAACCAGCAACCACAGACAGTTAAAGTAGTTTTGGGGGGAAGCGAACAATTAGTGTGATCTTTTTCTTTTGAGCTGACAGCATCTTTATTAGGATCCCTGTGACCGGGGCAGAATAAAAGAATGGCAGGTACACGAAAATGAAAAACTAGTGATAAGCCAATTTTAGAATCAGTCACACACACTTTGCTTGCAGCAGGAGAGTGACCTTTGAATTATTCCCAACTAGGATCAGATTCCAACGCAGATTAATAGGCAAAAATAGGTTCACTTTTCAAATACAATCTGCTTAATAGGGGTTTTTTTTTTTGCACATGCAGTCCTGATCCTTTACATTCTTTCCTCACAAACCTGCCCACTTCAGTGCATCTAGACCAGTGCAATGGTTTTCTAACAGTGGCTACCACCATGTGGGATAGGCCCCTCAATTCACTTTAGCCTAGGACAGTGGTTCCCAAACTTTAACCTGTGAACCCCTTTCACTAAAATGTCAAGTCTCGTGAACCCCCTCCTAAAAATGAATATTTAAATTAGAAAAGGAGTGACCTTGGAAATATAAAATTTGTTTTTATGGCATGCTTATTACATACTATTTATTATTAATCATTACAGTACTTTTATTACATTATGAAAATGGCAACACTCTTCCAAGATCTCACTTTCGTAGCTTATATCACTTTGAATAAGCTTGTTATAAGACAAGGCTCCTGTGTTTCATCAAGGATTATCAGATGTGAAACAGCAGGAAGGTATTTAAGACGCCAGCTCAAAAAAGTTCCTCCTACACAAGCAGTCCAGGCAAACAACACATGTTACAACAAAACTTGAACTTGTTCTTCATAATAATTTTAAAAATAATACTAGCTGCCTATTAATTTTAAAAACAGCAAAAAATATTCACCTCCCTTTCCATTTCTTATAAGGAGTCAAAGTTTAAATCTCCTCAGTGTGATAGATGTGCTTGCTTTGATATGCTTAGCTCTTGAAGTCCAGGGGCTCTGGGCTGCTGACCTGGTGCTGCTCAGGTTCCCTAGGGACAGCTCTTTCCCCCATTAGGACCCCCCCCCCGAGAATCCCCTGTAATATTTCTCTAAAGAAAATGAGGAATACTTGTGGCACCTTAGAAAGTAACCAATTTATTTCAGCATAAGCTTTCGTGGGTTATAGCTCACTTCATCAGATGCATAGAATGGAACGCACAGAAGCAAGATGCATTTATATACACAGAAAGCATAAAAAGTAGGAAATTACGATATCAATTCTAAAAGGCTGTTTAATTTGGATGAGCTATTATCAGCAGGAAAAAAAACCTTTTGTAGTGATAATCAAGTAGATCTATGTCAGACAGTTTACAAGAAGGTGTGAAGGAAACTTAATTTAGGGAAATAGATTCACTTAGTGTAATGACTACGCCATTCACAGTCCTTGTTTAACTGTTGGTTGATAGTGTCCAATTTGTAAATTAATTCCAGTTCTCATTCACCTGCACATCTATTAATGTGATATATGCCATCATGTGCCAGCAATGCCCCTCTGCCATGTACATTGGCCAAACCGGACAGTCTCTTTGCAAAAGAATAAATGGACACAAGTCTGACATCAGGAATCATAACATTCAAAAACCAGTAGGAGAACACTTCGATCTCATCTTACTCTATTTTCCTGGTTTCTGAAGCCTTTTTACTGAACACTTGGATACGAGAAAGGACTGTTCAACTTGTGCATGGAGTAGCTGTGGAATGAGAGGGGAGTGCACATTTGGAAGGCTGACAGGGAGATGGAGATGCCGGAGGACAAAGCTGAAGGCTGCTTGTGTGAAAATTACTTGATGCATTTGGCACAAAATCAGAAAGCAAGGGACAGCTTCATCAATGGATAGCAAGGGAGGCACAGAGAATTTTGGAAGGTTATGAACAGCCAGAGAGGCTGCCTCTGCAAACTGCAACAAGCAACCAGAGCTACAGGCTCGGGCATCCCTTGTGCTTCTATTTAGAGGCTAGGAACTAAAATACAGAAATGAAATTTTATTGTGCATTAGTCTAAGGATTTTATGAAATGGAAATTTGATGCTTTGTGCAGTGATTTTATGAATGGGCATTTTATTATGTTTACTGCATGTGTAATTTTATGACGCTACTGAATCTTTTTGTCAATAGCAGTTTTTACTGATCAAATAGGGCAAATAAAACTTTTGTTGAACAGAGTGCAAACATCAAAGCAATAGGACATAAACCAACACATAAAACAGTGCAAACTTTATGGAACATAATAGTACTGATATGGCACACATGCTTAAGTGCTAAATGCACATATCTGTGCTATTTTGGTCACAAACATGGGTAGGTCCATGGTTTAACTGTTGTCCTTGTAATGGGATGTAGATTATTCTCTGGCCATTCTACCACTTGTAGCTGGGGTGAAGGTGGGGTTTCAGTATTCACGCCCCAAGACAGGAAGATCAGCGGAATGAGGTGCCTGTGGCTGAAACTTCGGGAAGGATAGCACTGTTCCCAGAATGCATTGCTCAATAGGCTGCAGGATATGACTGGGTTGGCGTGGAGGTGCAGATGCTGGGCAGGAACAATTGTAGTACAGTGGACTCTCCATTATCCAGGATGATAGGGAAAAAAAATAATCCTGGTTAATAAAATCCCAGATAATCACCACCCATAGGAAATATGGGGAGGGGGAGTTGATTCACCAGCCACCCTGCGCTGGAGGGAGGGGGGAGTTGGTTCACTGACTGCCTTGTGCCCTGATAGGGATTTTGTGTGTGTGTGCTTGGGGCGGCAACAAAGCCAGAGCCGGCCCTGCGAGTTACGCATATTTCTTTTTGACATCCTGGTTAATCCACATCCTGGTTAACCCAATTCTGGATAATCGAGAGTCTACCATACAATGTTTTCTAGCAGAACAGAGAAGGAAGTGCTGTGTAGTTCACATTCTAATGATGAGGACACTTGGCTGGCAAGGGTTGCAGTCAGTCAGAAGGGAGAGGGAACATTAAGTGGAATGGGAAAAGGAACTGGGGTGCCAGTATGGTCAATGGCTGTGGGCATGAAAGTTCCACAAAAATAGCTGTTGGAGAACTGAAGCTGTCCAGTGCAGACGCCATTTTAACCATGGCAGGAGTGGGAGGGGGCTATGAAAGCTGAGCAGGCTCTGAAAGATTCCTAGTTCACATCTGCCCAAAATAGAAGTGGCCATTGGGTAGCCATAACAAAAGGTTTTTAAGAAACCCTTCTACGAGCACATAATACTCGCAGAAAGACTTTTGCCTGGTTCTGGGAACCATTTCTTCCTCGGGCTTTTGCATGGGAAGGAGATCTTGACTTTGCAGGGAAATCTCATCTGGAGTTCTGGTCGGGATCCATGGTCTCTTGGTTGAAGTCCACAAAACAACAAGATTATGTTTTGCCACACTGGCAAAAAAAACCACTTCAGTTTGTGATAGATAAGGTAGGTGCTAGGACAGGGTGGGCAAACTAGGGCCCGTGGGACTGTCCTGTCCGGCCCCCTGGCTGGGAGGCTACCCCCAGCCCCTCTCTCCCGGAGCCACGCCACCGGGTGTGCAGCGCTCTGGGAGGCACGGCTGCACGTTCCCGCGGGGCAGCATGTTTGGCTCTGTGTGGATCCAAACACACTGCTAGAAGCCTCATGTTAAGGGGGCCAGGAGTGTTGGATAAGGGGTGGGGGCAATCAGGGGACAGGGTGTGTTGGATAGGGGATGGAGTTCCTGGGGTGGTGGTTAGGGGGTCTCTGGATGGGGCAGCCAGGGAGCGGGGGTTGGATGGAGTGTGGGAGTCCTGGGGGTCTGTTGGGGGCAGGGGTGTGTGGATAGGGGTCAGGGCACCCAGGGGACAGGGAGCAAGGGGGGTTGGCTGGGGGAGGTCCTGAGGGGGCAGTTAGGGTGAGGAGTTTCTGGAGGTGTTCAGGGGACAAGAACTAGGGGGGGTTGGATGGGTTGGGAGTTTTGAAGGGGGCAGTCAGGGGGTGGAAAGTGGGAGGGGGTCGGATAGGGGGCCAGGCTGTTTGGGGAGGGACCGCCTTCCCTACGCAGCCCTCCATACAATTTTGAACCCCGATGTGGCCCTCAGGCCAAAAAAGTTTGCCAACCGCTGTGCTAGGAGCTAGCTAGAGGGTCTTGCTAGAGAGTTTTGCTTTAATATTGTGCTAGAGCTCCTTTCCTGTGTTATACGCCCAGAACTTGTCCTGGGAGCGACCCGGTCATTTGCCTCAATATACACTCATATCTTGGCATTCTGTGAGGGAAGGACCCAACAATCTCCTCTCTCCAGATCGAGGAAACCAATCATCTCTGCATAGAGGCATGAGGCATTGCTGCTATAGAATCGAGATGAGTACGCAACTCCAGGGATTTGTAATTGCAAATGGGGCCCCATCTGATTGCATATCAGCATTTTAATAGGCAAGTAACATCGGTTCAACATGACCCCAGAGCAGTAAAGGGCAGACAGGTCAATGCACGTGTGAAACAATACAGTGCGGGATAACAGTGGACGGACTGGTAAAGGCAGAAGAGCTAATTCATCATTCAGATTCACACAAACTTTTCCCTGGCCTAACTCAGCCTGAAATTGACTCAATCCTCTTTTCAGAGTGGCCAGTTAATCTCCCAAAAAAGGTTTTGTTGTGTGGACGCAACACATTGTAATCCAAATCCAAAAGTTAATGCAAAAAGCCTCCCTGTTTAGGGAGGAGCTGCTTTTATATCAAGTACAATTGGCTTTAATTTAAGTGTCAAAAGAAATTTAGGACTGGGAGCATGAAAACAATTAAAAATATGTATCCCTGTACAGCAAGCCTCACAGTTCAGCTGTGTGTGTGTCAAACTCTTGCCCTGCCTACAAGCAATCCTGTTTTCTGTCTTGCTTCATCATGTTTTTTTAAAGCCTGCCTATAAAGCCACCAAAACTGCTTCATGAAAGAACTTTTTCTAGTCAGAACCCACATTAGCAAGGTCAGAGTACAGGAGGTAGCTGAGTGTTGCATATTTGAGATTACAGGGACAGTTTCCCCCAAAGACTGGAGGCCGATTCAAATTTGGGAACAGATTGCACTCGGACTTGTGTGGCTAGTGAAGATTAGACATGTTCTATACCAAAGTCGTGTGGCCTCCAGAAGATGCTTGAAAACTGAGTTAAAATTTAGTTTGGGAGCAGCCCTGATAGAGATTAGAAGGCTGCTAAAGTGAAGCCCAAGCTGTTTTCTTGAAGTCTGCAGGAAGAACAAAGATTCCAAAACTCAATCAGCTGAAACTGCCCTCTGGGAACCACCAAATTCTATTAAAACATTTAAGTGTCTAGGAATTAAGATATTTCTTAACTTATTGGGACTGGTGTGAATCCATTCATAGGAGACCTACCTGCATTAAGGCATCTACTTATCTCCCCATGACCAATGCAGAACGCTTCCCCCACTTCTTCACTGACTATGCCACATGGCTAAAAAAAAGTGTAATGCTTGTATGGAATAAAGACTAAGATGATTTTAGGAAGGACCAGTAATGAGAGCTATCCAATAGTGGACAATAGTAGATGCTTTAATGGAAAAATGTTTAAACCCATTAAGTGAATAATTATAGCATGCCCTTAGGAAAAAGTTGCTTACCAATCCTCATCAGGCAGTTGTATGTATGAGTGAAGTGGTTGAATCATTCCCTGTAGCCTGAAGGCTTATATCATTTATAGAAAATTTTTAAACCCTACCTAACAGACATGTGGATGTTATCGTCTTTACACAAAACTCTAATCAGTTTTGGAAACCTACTAAGGGTTTTAATGCTTGCCTCTTAACATCCGGTGTCTAACGTCCATTTTGCAGAAAGGGACCAAGTCAATGGTGGTTATTCAAATCCAAGTGCATTTGGACAGTGACTTCTTCGGAAAGTTTTAATCCAATAGAGTAGTTCTGACCTTTCCAACTGTGCTGCCAGTTAATTCCTGACCAATGTGAGATTTTAAAGACAAAAAACTCATCACAGCACCAGTCCCTGGAGCAATCCTGAAACACAAACATCTCTAATTGTAAATAATTTTAAGATATTACAGTTTATTTAAAGCATGTTGCCAGAGCAGAATGAACTTTTCCTTGGATCAGGAGATCTGGGAATCTTCACTACTCAAGGGAGACCTATTTTTGCTGGGTTCCAAAGAGTCAACAAGAAAAGTCGGTTCATTTTGTTTCATTTTTGCCTGAGCTGGCTTTTCTCCAACGAAGGAGGCTTGGACTACTCTAGTGAGGCCACTGGCCAGCTATCCTGTTTGAGATACATTACCATAGCACAATATCACTGTTCACTCCTAAAGAAATGACACAAGCTAACCAAGCATTGAGTGTTCTAGTGCGTATTCCTCCAGACAATCTAGGGAGTGAAGGAAAATAAGTCTTACTAAATAGGAAAGATTTTCCACAAATGATTATTTGGTGCTTCAGATCAGATTAAAATCAAAAATAACCATTTGAAAATAAAAATCTGAATTCCTGATCTCGTTAGTGTTGCTGCACATTTACTGGGCTGTCAAAGCTTTCTTCATCCATGGGAAGAAACAGTGTTTCTAGCAGAAACACGCTGGAAAACATTAAATATAAATCTAAGTAGTATTCCGTGAACTTGCAATGCTGGTTGCCTATAGCAACGTGAGGGCTATGCAGTCTGGCTCTGCTTAATCAAAAGTGCAATTTTAATCAATATTAATAACAGAGTGTATCCAAACACAGAAACTCTTTGCTGACATAAACCTGACATTTAAGTACAAGTATCTGTTCAGGAAGTATTTTTAAAACCCACACCTGGTTACTAGAGAACACTTAAGAGACAATGTAATGTTCCTGAGTGCGCTGCTCATAGACAAAGTTGCTCAAGGTTCGCAAAGCCATTCCCCCACACTAAAATGAGCCTTCCAAAAAAAAAAAAAAAAAAGGTTCTAAACTAGACAACTTGTCTGTCTCCTCACTGCAAAGCAATGGCGGCAGCTGCCTTTATAGGTTTTCCCCAATAGTGAAGAACTACAGGATCCTTAGCGTCCTCCCACAGAGGGATGGAAAGATTTTTCTGGTTGTTTCATTAAAATGGGACAACAACATGCATGATGGAGCGGTATGCATCAGCCCAACAGCAAACACCCCATGATCTTTCTCAAGCTCCCAGGCCTGGGGAGGAAGAACAGAATCCCTCATTACTTGAAAATTCTCTTCAAATAGTACAATCTAAAGGAACGCTCAAGGATGATAAGGCCATTGCAGAGAAACTAATATTAATTCTTTGCATCGGTCTTCACTGTAGAGGATGTGAGGGAGATTCGCAAACATGAACCATTCTTTTTGGATGACAGGTCTGAAGAACTGTCCCAAATTGAGGTGTCATTAGAGGAGGCTTTAGAACAAACTGTTAAACTAAACAGTAATAAGTTTCCAAGACCCGATGGTATTCACCAAAGAGTTCTGAAGAAACTCACATGAGAAATTGCAAGATTAACAACTGCCATCTGTAACCTATCATTTAAATCAGCTTCTGTACCAAATGACTAATGTGACGCCAGTTCTTTAAAAGGGCTCCAGAGGTGACCCTGGTAACTACAGGCCAGTAAGCCTCACTTCAGTACCAGGCAAACGGGTTGAAACTATCATAAAGAACAAAATTGTCAGACACATAGATGAACACAATTTGTTGGGAAACAGTCACCATGTTTTTTGTGAAAGGAAATGATTCCTCACCAATCCACTAGAACTCTTTGAGGGGGTCAATAAGCACGTGGACAAAGTAGATTAGTGGATACAGTGTATGTAAGATGTTCAGAAAGTCTTTGACAAGGTCCCTCACCAAAGGCTCTTAAGCAAAATAAGCAGTCCTCTCATGGATTGGTAACTGGTTAAAAGATAGGAAACAAAGGGTAGGAATAAATGGTCAGTTTTCAGAATGGAGAGAGGTAAATAGTGGTGTTGCCCAGGGATCTGTACTATTTAACATAATCATAAACTATCTGGAAAAAGGAGTAAACCGTGAGGTGGCAAAATTTGCAGATGATACAAAACTACTCAAGATAGTTAAGTCCCAGGCAGACTGTGAAGAGCTACAAAAGGAGGTCACAAAACTGGGTGACTGGGCAACAAAATGGCAGATAAAATTTAATGTTAATAAATGCAAAGTAATGCACATTGGAAAACATAATCCTAATAATACATATACAATGATGGTGTCTAAATGAGCTGTTACCACTCAAGAAAGATCTTGGAGTCATTGTGGATAGTTCTCTGAAATCATCCGCTCAATCTGCAGTGGCAGTCAAGAAAGCAAACAGAAATTTGGGAATCATCAAGAAAGGGATAGATAAGACAAAAGAATATCATATTGCCTCTTATAAATCCATGGTATGCTATATCTTGAATACTGCGTGCAGATCTGGTCGCCCCATCTCAAAAAAGATATATTGGAATTGGAAAAGGTTCCGAAAAAGGGTAACAAAAATGATCTGGGGTATAGAATGGCTTCCACAGGAGGAGAGATTAATAAGACTGGAACTGTTCAGCTTGGAAAAGAGGCGACTAAGGGGGGGAGGGGGGGGGGAGAGGATATGGTAGAGGTCTATAAAATCATGAGTGGTATAGAGAAAGTAAATAAGGAAGTGCTATTTATCCTTCTCATGATATAAGAACAAGGGGCCAAACAATGAAATTAATAGGTAGGAGGTTTAAAACAAACAAGAATGTATTTTTTTCACGCAACGCATTGTCAACCTCTGGAACTCCTTGCCAGAGGGTGTTGTGAAGGCCAATACTATAACGGTTCAAAAGGGAGATAGATAGATTCATGGAAGATAGGTCCATCAATGGCTATTATCCAGGATTGGCAGGAATGGTGTCCCTAGCCTCTGTTTGCCAGATGCTGGGATTGGGTGACAGGGCATGGGTCATTTGAAAACCAGCCCCTGGTCAGAGTGCTCAGGTCACCAACAGCCTGGCCAGCAGGCTCCTTCCTTTCCCCCCTGCCTCTGGCTGGGTTGGTGCCCTGGGAAACCCCAAGACCCTCTGGCTTGGGGCGCTGGCCAGGAGAAGCCAAGCCCTGAGTGTGCCATAGCCCTGTGGATTTTACCAGGTGTCCCGTATTCAGCATAGGGAAATATGGTCACTGTAATTAGGATAGTCTGGGTCTCCAGGCTGCTTTGGGACTGAGCCAGGCCTCCATGACTAGCAGGAAGGGAACACTCCTCCAATTTTAGAACCCCCCAGCCAGGTGAGACATGATCCTCAGTCAGGATACATTCACCAGACTTAGAAGAAAAAAAATAGTAGACTATGGTTAAAAAATCCTCACTCCCAGCACAACAGGCTGACTGGCAACTTAGGTACCAGTACAGGGGAGAACGGATCTATGGACCCTTTTCACTTCATGAAAGAAAATATGGGTCAGCATGGGTAAGCCTGTAAGGATTAAAGCTTGTGACACTTGAGCAGGTCTGACATGCCCAGCAGAGGACAGTGGATTAGGCTTCTCCAGGGTGAGTTTACCCCACTCTGTTCTGGCGAAATTACTAGGGACAGATTTTCATTTCAGTCAAAGACAGCAAACCTTTCTGCAGAGAGGAGAGAGGCCTGCAGGCAGGGGCTCACACCTGGGTTCCCATACTGAACCCCAAGGTGGATCAGCTCACCGGGTATAGCGACATTGCAAAGAAAAGCCTGTGGCACCAAGTCTCAGAGCCTGGGTCAACTGACCGAGGTTCAGCTACTGGACTAAAAATAGCAGCAGGAAGGTTCGGACTTGGCCTGGCACCGAAGCTCGGAGACTCTCCCCCTGCTGAGTTTCAGAACCCAGGCGCCAGCCCAAATGTCTGCATTGCTATTTTTAGTCCCACAGCGCAAGCCCCATGTGCCCCAGTCACCTTACCCTTCTCCAAGAGGTGCCAGAGGCTTTTCTTTGCCCTGTAGATAGAACCTCACAGGTAGCAGTTAACGCATCCCCTTTGCTACAAAAAGTTTCCCCCAGATAATTATCCAAATGGCACGCCTGGAATCTAGCAATACGAAATGGTATATACTCCATTGCACTGAACACTAATTTCTCAAATCTAAATATCAAATCCTGAAAGCTGACATTTTTAGCTTTCCGGAGGACATTAGGAGTCCAGAGGGGAGCTGTTTGCATAGGAAAATAGGATGTGTCAAGATATTAAGCAACCAGTGCAGAAAACGCTAGGGAAAAGCTTTGAAGCAGACACACAAACCAAATTACATTTGCCCTTTTACTTCTCTTATCAGCTGGCTTTTGCATAGGAAGGTCAGAGGGCATTCAAGCACATTGAAAGCTACCCTCTGGTAGAAATCCGTTAATGAGAATTGCTGGTCCAGCAGTACGTGCACATTCAGCTACATTAAAAAAACCTTCTGCCTGAGCCTCTGCAGGGGAATGTGGACTTCAAAAGGCAAAGTTTCTCTGGAGATCAGAAAGAATCCTTACTAGTTCATTGGAAATTCTTAATGTAGGAATCTGCATTTGCTTTCGGAAAACTACTCATATTTCACAGAGCTGATCTCCCACTCTGACACCTCAGTCTGTGTCTGTCTGTCTTCCCCATCTCTCCTGGTACGCAGCCAAAGAGTTTCTTGCTAAAGAGTTCTTGAGAAGGTTAGTTGATTTAGGGATGAAATTGTTTCCATTTTAGCAGAATCCATTTGTACTATAATTTATTTTAGGTACTTCGATACCACAGTAAGCCTCACAATTCCTAGTGAGGATAAATATGTAATGCCCCTTTGAGAAAGGGAAGAACTGCAGCACACAAGATCTCTGTGGCTGAGCAGAGATTCAAACCAGCGTCGCTCAAGCCCCAGGCTAGTGCCCTAACTATTGGACTATCTTTCATCTCAGACAAGGAGCAGAAGAAAGATTTTACTAGGAAGAGGTAAGCAAATACCAGAACTAACAAACTAAAAAGGGCACAAGATTAAAATTCTCCTATGCTGGCAACTGACCATAGTAGCTTTTACCTAAGGATCCCTACCATTCCTCTCAAACTAGCAAGGATTCAGCACTGATCTCAAGAAACACTGTCTGGGCGTCCTTCAAACCTATCAGCCATGGTCTGCACGAACACAGAAGATTTAGGTTTGACTTTTTGTCCCAGTCTCTTGCTCTCCCATGAAGACAGGGGAAGAAAGTGACTGGCATCACTCAACAATGACCTTTCTAGCTAACTGGGGAGGTATCAACACCAAAGGGAGTCTTGTCAGTCTTGTTCGATAGAAAGCAGAGTGGCTAAAATGGTTCCTAGGCAGGTGCAAGGGAGGATAAGTCTAAGGACTCCAAATAGGATGACAAAACTCAAGCAAGCAAGCAGAACCTTGCTGTGGCAACATATCAGTCTAGAAGTGCCAGGAGAGAGACAGCTGTCCCAACCACACAATTTTATGGTCCCACTCCTAAAACCGTTTACAATTAATAGGAGGAAAGAGATGTCAAGTATTTTCAAGGTGATCACTCCAATCTGGAGCAGTCTGGACAAGGTCTGATATCCTGCATTTCCATAGTGCCCTTCATCCAGAAAGATCTCAAGGGACTTGATATGTCATCTGACACAAAGGGACCATGCCCCTGATTGGGACCTCCGGTGTTGCAGCAACTACAAGCATACGACTATATGTAGACTATATGTTCAAGAGAAACTGCAGAGCTGCAATTCGTTTGCAAATTTGACACAATCAATCTGGGATTGAACAAAGATTTTGAATGGTTTGCTAATTACAAAAACAGCTTCTCCTCTCTCCGAGTTCACACCTCCAATTCAGCTGCTAGAGGAATACCTCACCCTCCCTGATTTGAGAGAAGCTGGTTCAGCCTGATTGGACTAACCTTGTTACCTCCTACCTGGTTCTTGCCTACTTATCTATACCTGCCCCTGGACACTTCCACTGCTTGCATCCAACAAAGTGGATATTAGCCCACAAAAGCTTATGCTTCAATACAGTAGATTCTTGATTATCCAGGATTGGGTTAACCAGAATGTGGATTAACCAGGATGTCAAAAAAAAAAAAAAAAAAAAAGGGTAATTCGCAGGGCCAGCTCTGGCTTTGTTGCCGTCCCAAGCACACACACAAAAGAACCCCACCAGGGCACAGGACAGCCAGTGAACCAACACCCTCTCCCCCACCCCCGAGGCATGGTGGCTGGTGAACCAACCACGCTGCCCCATATTTCCTATGGATGGTGATTATCTGGGATTTTATTAACCAGGATTAATTTTTTCCCTATTATCCTGGATAATCGAGAGTCTACTGTACTTTAGTTAGTCTTTTAAGGTGCCACGGGACTCTGTTACCTCTGCTATTCCTGACTAACACGGCTACCTTTCTGATTCTTGACTATATGTAAGAATCTTTACCTCACCAGGGAAGCGCAAATCTCCTCTGGAGTGGAACACAGTAACTGGGAAAGCACTGCAGAGCAGTATAGGTATAACTGGACCTACAGGCAAAGTGTAGGTACAAACTGCTGTTTGGTCAAGAAACTAGGTCAACACTTTTACTGGTGAAAAGCATCGGGGGGGGGGGGGGGGAGATCTTGAAAGATTGTAAGACACAGTTTGAGATCTTTGAGAACTCCTGGAAGATAACAGAAAGAACTGGAGAAAGGCAAAACCTAGCATCTGTCTTCAAAAAGGCAAACAAGGAGGATCCAGGGGATTATAGACCAGTCAGCCTAACTTCAGTACCTGGAGAGATACTGAAGCATATTATTAAACAATCAGTTTGTAAGCATCTAGAGGACAATAGGGTTAAAAGGAATAGTCAACACGGATTTGTCAAGAACAAATCATGCCAAACCAATTTAATTTCCTTCTTTGACAGCATTACTGACCTAATGGATGGGGAAAACAGGAGGCGTGATATTTGATTTCAGGAAGGCTTTTGACCCAGTTCCACATGACATTCTCATAAGCAAACTAGGGAAATGTGATCTAGATTAAATTATTATATGGTGGGTGCACAATTGTTTGGAAGACCATAATCAAAGCGTAGGTATCAACTGTTTGCTGTCAAATTGGAAGGCTGTATCCAGTGGGATTCCATAGGGTATGTTGTGAGTAGAGTACTATTCAATATTTTCATTTGTGACTTGGATAATGAGTAGAGAGTATGCTTATAAAAATTGCAGATGACAGCAAACTGGGTGGGATTGCAAACACTTTGGAAGACATCTTAAAATTCAAGATGACCTTGACAAATTGAAGAATTCGTCTGAACTTGACAAAATGAAATTCAATAAAGGCACATGTAAAGTACTTCACTTAGCAAGGAAAATCAGATGCACAACTACTACAAAATGGGTAGTACTGCTGAAAAGGATGGAGGGGTTATAGTGGCCCACAAGCTGAATGGGAGTCAACAATACGATGCAGTTGCAAAAACAGCTAATATGATTCTGGAATGTATTAACGAGAGTGTTATATGACAGACCTAGGAGATAACTGCTCCTCTCTATTCAGCACTGGTGAGGCCCCAGCTGGAATACAGTGTTCAAATCTGGGCACCACACTTGAGGACAGAAGTGAATAAACTGGAGAGAGTCCACAGGACAACAGTAAAAATGATCAAAGATTTAGAAAACCTGACCTCTGAAGAAAGGTTAACACACAACTGGGCACCTTTAGTGTTGAGAAAAGAATGTGGGGGATCCTGGTAACAGTCTTCCAGTATGTTAGGAGCTGTTAGAACATAGAGATCAGCTGTTCTCCATGTCCACTGAAGGTAGAACAAGAAGTAATTGGCTTAATCTGCAACCAGGGAGATTTGGGTTAGATATTAGGAAAAACTTTCTAAATATAAAGGTGGTTAAGCTCTGGACTAGGCTTCCAAGGGAGGTCATGGAGTCCCCATCATCACAAGCTTTTAAGAACAAGTTGGACAAATGCCTGTCAGGGATGGTCTAGGTTTACTTGATCCTGTCACAGAGCAGAGGGCTGGACTTGACTTCTTGAGGTCCCTTCCAGTCCTACATATCTAGGATTCTATGGTTGTCACATCCAAAAGATGGGATCTCTAGCATCAGAACTAGGGATTAGTTCAGTACCGGTTCAGAACAAAGAATGTTACTCTGAATCTTAAACTGCAGCAACTGAACCCATCTCTACAGCAACTGAGTTTTCCCTGGGGACATCTTAGCCCAGTTCCACCCTGCTTAGCTAGAGAGATCTGACAAGTTGAGAGACCCAGATACATAAAGCTGCAGATTTATTTTAATTACACAACCATTTTTATACTCCAGGCAGAGTCATAACAGGGCCACAATATTTTCAAATAAAGTCAGATTTAAATCCATCTCTGGGAATCTCAGAGTGAAACCTCAGCCTCTGCTCACCCACTGCCGCAAAACAAATGATATACTTTACATTTATCCCACACTATTTCTTCACAGATCTCAAAGCACTTTACAAATCTTAGCATTTTAAGCAAGAAAGGCGGCATCTTTGCTTCTTCCTCTGCTCCCATAGATATCTGAATTTCTGTTAAAATATTTTATTTGCAAGGATTTCATCTTTTGAAAGGAAATAATTTTGGGGCTAAGCAGCAATGCAATCAGAGAACTTGTTACCCAAGTTGGCCAAAATCAAAGCTAGACTTCAATACTATATGTCCATGCTCATTTCAGCTAGGTATAAAGTGCCCAGGACAGAGTGTTGGCACTAGTGTGGATTGCCTTTCAAAGCTCTGCAACAAGACTGAACAGGGAACTTAAGTCTTTGATGCCTCTCTTGATGAGACCTACATACTTTTCACAGTGTATTTCAGATTCAAAATGTTAATCCCCTTGCACTGACTCTTAATTATACTTAGTGGCAACGCAGCTTACAATAGCAGGTGTGAGCACAAAGGTCTCTGGAGAGAATGTTGATGGAGTCCCTGAAGAAATTCTGCAACTACATTAATAAAACCCAGTGGTGACAAGTCAGGTGTGTATCCTAAACCAAGAGTCACACTTCAGTTACACAATATTGCAAGAACTGCATCTACTTTTCCTTTCCAGTCTTTCTGATCAGGTCTTCCTTCTCCCTGCTTTGCTGTCCCACATCTGCTTTAAGTTAAAGGTGCAGATGGTGAACTTTGAAAAGCTCTCTCCACACTCATCTTCTGCTCCCCCTAGTCTATTTCATTCCCTTGATTTCATCCGCTATTTGCCCAGAACAATTTCCCAGCTGACGTGTTTGCCAGGCTCCCTCCTGTTCCTTTCAGGAAGGCTTCTAAAAACCCTCCTATCTCAAGAAGGACCATCACCATATGGACGACTTTACCTATTCTTTGATTGGAAGCTCCTCAGTTCAGAGACATGCCTCTCTGTGACAGTTCACTTATTGTTCAGCACGCTTATGAGATCACAACTAAACCTTTTATCTACAATGACCCAGAAGTATGGTCTTTTCCAATGGATGGTACTTCCAGTTAGCAAGTACATACGGACAGCTCATACAAGGCTTCAGCTGCCTGCAAAGGCAGAGTTGGGGCATCCTGATATAGGTTATTTGAAAACCATGATTATCTTCCAGGTCAGATATGGAGGTGCAGCCCACAGATTTATAGCGCCAGCAGGCATTGCTACATCTTGTTCCAAGCGGCCTCACTCCTCATGTCAAAATAAGTCATTTGCATACTAGTCCACAGAGACCATACCACTGTACAGAAAGAGAAGACTGTCTTGACTTAGAATTAGCACATTATGGTCCGCATTTGTCACTCCACATCCCTGCACTAGATGAAATTTCAGCCATTTCCAAGTCCAATCCCAGGTGGACTTCAGAGATTCAAGTAAGGAGACATTAAGCACTAGCATCCATTAGACAGCTGGTAGACTTCATCTTGCTTGGTCAAAAACAGACTTACAGAGCCACTTGCCACTCTTCAGCAGGCATTAAATAATTTTACTAGATCCCATTTGTCTGTCAATCCCTTTCCCATTACTGATGAATTCCCAAGATGCCTGAAAACAAATATTCTCTGAATCAGAAAGGAGCCACAGACATACTTAGGCAAAATGGTTGAATGACCTGGTGAACTACAACAACAAAAATTCTGTTTTTCAAGACTAAAAAACAAGAATTCAAGTTCCAGGTTATATAAAAAGGGTTTTGCAAAAAGTCTGAAAACTTAAAAAGATGACCTGTAGAGACAAATACTGGGTTTGTGGTCTTGATACATAAAGGCAGCCTGAGTTGTTTATTCCTTACTTTTTTCTTCTTGCTTTACATTAATAGTTCAGATCTTAATTTACCAAGACAACTCTGAACAAAAACAGACAGCTGGAGAAACAATAAGGACGACATCCAGATGTCAAGGAACTGAAACCCGAACAGAGAAGAGATTTTGAATCAGGTAGTTGAAATACTCTTAACACCTACTCTACTTCAGCTTCTGCCAAACATTTTGAAGGAGCGAGCTCTGAAAAGATTCAATCACCCTTCCTATTGAGGGCTGAAAAAGTCCTCCAAGTTCCACTCTCCAAAGAAAGCTCCATTAACAAAGTCCAAAGAGTTCCAAAACATAAGCAAAACAAGTAATTAAAAACATTTCAGTCCTTTACAGGATGAAGTGGTGAATAAGGGCGCAAACCTCATTTCTCCCTTATAAAACTGGTTTCTAACGTGAACAGGTTCTATCATTTAGCTCTTTAGTGCATCCATCACAGTTGGATCTCTAGTCCATGGTCCAGCATGTTGCTTCATCCAAGGCCAAGCTAATTTTTAAACAGTGTTTCCATATAACAGACCATAGCTGTGGCAGAAGCTCTGGGTGCTCTTTGGAGGCAGTGGATACTCAATAACCACTGAAGACTAGTTGCAAGCTAGCTAACAGCCAGCTTTGAAAATATGAGACTGTGATCTTGATGGGCAAGTGACATCATGACATCTGCAGACAGACAATCTGGACAAAGTGGTTACACTTCCGTATATACAGCATTATATCTTGAAGTTTGGGGGAATATTTGCAGGGGAGATTTCAATGCTAATAGATGCCATAATTATATTCAGTATCACCATAATGAATATGTGACATTACAACGTGCCACAGAAACATTTGTATCACTGAGCAACAGGCCGAGATAGATAGCAAAAAGTAGGCTGACCATATTTCCTTTAGACAAAAACGGGACATTGGGATGGCAAAAACGGGACAGGGTGTGTGTGGGGGGCATGGCCCCACCTGGGCCCCCCAGCACCGGGCGGGGGGGAGGCAGAGGGGGGTCGGGGGGGATGGATGGAGGAATAAGCAGAACAGGGATGGGTGATGAAGAGGATGGAGGGAGAGAAAGAGAAGGGGGGATGAGGGATGAAGATGATGGAGGGGACGGAGGGAGAGAAGGCACGAAGGTGAGAAAGGAAGAGGATGGATGGATGAGAGAAGAGATGGGGGTAGGGAGCAGGGGGGATGGAGGAGGCAAGGGACAGCGAGAAGGAGGGATGGAGAGAAGGGAGATGGAAGAGGAGGCAGTGGATGGAGGGAGAGAGAGAAGGGAGGAAGGGAGGGATGGAGAAGGGGGATAGAGAGAAGGAAGAGAGGGATGGAGGGATAGAGAGAAGGGAGGAAGGAAAGGATGGAGGGATGGAGAAGGGGATAGAGAGAAGGGATGGAGGGAGTGAGAGGAGGCAGCGGACGGAGGGAGAGAGCAGGGAGGAAGGGAGGGATGGAGAAGGGGGATGGAGAGAAGGAGGGAAGGAGGAATAGAGAGGAGGCGGCGGCAGCGGGCTGGAGGAGGCGGCAGATCGGAGCTGTCCGGAGCCGCAGCCGGGGGCCGAGCGCGCCGGCGGGGGGGCTGCCGGCGGGGGGGCTGCCAGCCAGGTTTTATGAAGAGAGAAGGGATGGAGGGAGTGAGAGGAGGCAGTGGACGGAGGGAGAGAGCAGGGAGGAAGGGAGGGATGGAGAAGAGGGATGGAGAGAAGGGAGGGAAGGAGGAATAGAGAGGAGGAGGCGGCAGCGGGCCGGCGGGGGGGCTGCCGGCCAGGTTTTATGAAGAGAGAAGGGATGGAGGGAGTGAGGAGGCGACAGTGGATGGAGGGAGAGAGCAGGGAGGAAGGGAGGGATGGAGAAGGGGGATGGAGAGAAGGAGGGAAGGAGGAATAGAGAGGAGGCGGCGGCAGCGGGGCGGCGGGCTGGAGGAGACGGCAGATCGGAGCTGTCAGGAGCCACAGCCGGGGGCCGAGCGAGCCGCCAGCGGCGGCGGGGGGGACAGGGACATTTTATGAGTCCACGTTTTATGAGTCCACGTTTTATGAGTCCTGCCCCAAAAATGGGACAAAATTGATATTTTGGACAAAAAGACGGGACGGTTAAAAAATATTAAAAAAACGGGACTGTCCCGTTCAAAACGGGACGTATGGTCAGCCTAGCAAAAAGTCTCTACCAGTGGTCCTCAAACTTTTCAGGGTCATGCCTCCCTTACCCCATCTACTTCCACCCCTCCCCCTCCCAAAAAAAACACTCCTCACCCTGCACCCAGGATCGAAAGCAGGGCCATGGCTTCTGGGGGGGAGGGAGGACACGGACATGGGTAAGGGGACAGAGTTTGGGGCCATAGCTTGGGGTGATGCTGAGGCCAAGAATGGAGCTGAGGCTGAGGCCAGGCCAAGGAGCAGAGCCGCAGCTGGGGGAAGGGACTGGGGATGGATGCACAGCCTCACTTGGGAGCTGAGGCTGGGGGTGGAAGCTGGGTCTGGGCTGTAGTCGCAGGCCAAGATTGAGGGCAAGGTTGGGGCCAGGAGCAGGGCGCAGAGCTGGGTTGGTGGTGCTCCAGTCCTGCTGCCCAGACCATGAGGTGCGCCCCCGCCCCCGCAAAAAAAATTCCTCCACACCCCTGTAGGGGGGGCTCCCCAAAGTATGGGGACCTCTGCTCTACACAGACATAGCCTGGTAATCACTCAGCTATAAGAAAGTGCAGGAAGGGATACTGCAGTTACTTTAAAAGGAGATTTTCTGACAAAACCCAGTACAGTTGGTAAGATTTACCAGATAGGGCAATGGCTGTTTAACAAGAAATTACCAGTGAACAATCAATCGAATTAAAGAAAAGAACGGATGTCCCAGTAATGACCCAGGGAGAACAGCATTACTATGCTAGCACAATGAAAGCAATGCACCCTTTTAAGCCTTGAAAAATAAAAAGGATTCATCGTATTTCAGTTAAAATTAAAGCCTGGAATGCAATTTCCATACCTACCAAGGGCAAATTCGTCAGTGTCTGAAAAGCCCACTACAAAGCAAGACAACCCCAAAAGCAAGAAAATAACACCTTGGAAAAGATGTAACATCAGAAGGTCATGCTTAGACTAGTGCTTAAAAGGATTGCATCAACCATGGCTGCCTAGCTTCTCTGCATGTCATCATGAAAGCCTTATCGCTACTGGAACTAATTGCAAAAGAACCTACTAGGGGACTTTAAATACATTCACAACCCATTAATATGACAGGGAATTACTGGCTGTCTCTATCAGACTAGTTACAAACAGGAGGTGTCAATGGCCTAAACCTGTGGTTATCAACCAGAGGTCCAGGACTTCTGTGAGTGGTACGCAGGGTCGGCATTAGACTTGCTGAGGCCCAGGGCAAAAAGCCCAACCCCCACTGTATGGGGTTGAAGCTGAAGTCTGAGCAACTTAGGGCTTGTCTCCACTGGGGGGGGGGGGGGGGGAAATCGACTGCAGATATGCAACTTCAGCTACGTGAATCACATAGCTGAAGTTTGTGTATCTGCAGCCGACTTACCTCTCGTCCCCACGGCGGCGGCAGTCGGTGGCGCGCTCCCCCGTCGACTCCAGCTTGCGCCTCCCGGCAAGCTGGAGTTACGCAGTCGACAGGGAGCCACGAGCGATCGATTTCTCACGTCCTCATCAGACGCGAGGAATCAATCGCCAGAAGATCGATCCCGCGCCGCGCGAGTGAAGACCAGCCCTTAGCTTTGTGGTGCCCCTTCTGGCATGGGGCCCTGGACAACTGCCCTGCTTGCTACCCACTAACACTGGTCCTGCTTTTATATGCAGAAACGGTTGTTGTGGCACAGGTGGGCCAAGGAGCTTTTATGGCATGGGGGGAGGGGGGGGGGGGAAGGGGACGGATCTTCAGAAAGAAAAAAGATTGAGAACCCCTGGCCTAAATCATGTAACTTTACCCCAGTTATTCACAAGGGGGAAAAAACCAGACCTAGTTAATCTATGTCTGATTACAAATTCTTATTTAAGAAAAAGCGAAGTTAAAAAGGCTTCAAATTAGGAATCAATAGAACAGAACTCTGTGCTTGTATAGCACTTTCAAAGACTTTGAAAAACACAATACTGCATATGCCTATAAGGCTAGCTGCTCTTGAAGACAAAATGAAGGGTGAAACACCTGGACTAAATACTAACGCATGAACTGATTAAGCAGATGTGACAGTTGACAGGACCTTTGTGCTTTACAAGGAGTGTGACCCCATGATAAAACTTTTGCCAGACATTTGCTTGGATAATTTGAGAGGTTTGGGAATTTTAACAGTGAACACTTCTACCTAACCTAGGAGAAGAACCTACAATCACTTCCATTATGCTAACAATAAAAGTTTCCCTCCAGACGAGAGTTTAAAGATGATGATTAATAAAACTTGTTTTAAGATTATCCTGAGAAGAACTGTTCGTGTTTAAAAAACAAACAAACTAAATCTAGTGACACTTTTAAAGCTAAACTCTCTGCAATTTATATAGACTTTCTAGAACTATAAATACTATATCAGTCTTGCTGATGACCTAAGCCAGGTAACCTCATTAAAACGGAGTCGTGGCCCACTTTAGTTTGAGAACCTCTGGTCTAAAAGCATTCTTTTCTCACCCAAATGTACTTTACAGAGCTTCCAATTAGAATAGGTTGGGTTCCTGTTTTCATGAATGCAATCACACTGCCCGATTATTTTCAAAGGTGCAACATGAGAGTCATTTTGCCGTGACCTTATATTTCCCCCAAATTCAGTGTTGGTCCCCAGAATCCAGATGATCACCCCTCTCCCCACCCCCGGGTTTATTTCCTAGTATGTTGATTTCACATCCTCCTGTTGACTTCATTGCAAACAGGGCTTTCATTGTGTTGGCTTATGGTGCTTAATTTACACATGCACTGAGACGGACAAGGGAATAGATAATGCTTTGTCTGGAAACCCTGTGTATCAATCCTGTCTTAGATGCAGAGTTTGAAACATTTTTAGTACATATACACAACTCCTTCAAGAGCATCCGTTCAAACATCTCACAATGATTATGAGGATCAGCATGACAAGATTTTATAAGCCTCACATGACCTTCTTTGGACATATACTATGAAAGCAGTGTTTTAGGTGCAGTGATTTGGTCTGGACCGTCAGGGAAAAAAAAATATATCAGGGATGCTCAGTGCCTACTTTGCTTCAGTCTTCTCACAAAAAATAACCCATGACTAGCAAAGTTACCATAGACAATAAAGGAGAAGGGATGCAGATCGAGATAGTGTAAAGAACATGTCAGATCTTCTGACCAATTTGAATGAATTCAGTTCAGTGGGGCCTGATGCTATTCACCCACGGGTACTGAAAGAATTCGCTAAAGAAATCTCAGAGCCGCTGGCAATAATATTTGCAAACTCATGGACAGCAGGAAAGGTCCCGGAAAACTGGAGAAGGGCTAATGTAGTGCCCATCTTTGAAAAGGGAGAAAAAGGAAGAGCCAGGTAGCTCTAGACCAGTCAGCCTGACTTCAATACCTGGGAAGCTACTAGAGCAATGCATAAAACAGTCAATTTGCGAACACATGGAGGCTGAAGGGCTGATCACTAGCAGTCAGCATGGATTTATTAAGAACAAATCATGCCAAACTTGCTTGATTTCTGTCGTTGATCGGATAACTGATTTGGTGGATAGAGGGAATGCATTGGGCATACCATATCTGGACGTTAGCAAGGCTTTTGACACAGTCCCACGTGACATTCTGATAAGTTAGCTGGAGAAATGCGAGTTTGGCAGAACTACCATTAAGTGGATACATAACTGGCTAAATAACTGCAAACAGAGTAACTATTAATGGAATGATGTCAGGTTGGAGGTTGGTCACAAGTGGGGCTTCACCGGGATATGTTCTGGGTCTGATGTTTAACAACTTTACTAATAACCCGGATGTAGGTAGAGAGAGCATACAGATCAAATTTAAAGATGACATAATGGTGGGGGGAGGGGTTGCTAATACTTTGGAGGACAGAGCTAAAATTTAGAGGGATCTTGATCAATTGGAGAACTGGACTACAGAAAACAAAATAAAATTCAAGACAAATATAAGGTGCTACACTTACAGAAGAAAAACTAAATGCACAAATACAGAAGAACTAAATGCACAAATATAGAATGGGGGTAACACTGGCTTGGCAGTAGCACTGCCAAGAAGCAATCCACCGCAACTCCCAGATCCTAACCTCAACCTGAGTCAGCAATGCAATGCTGTTGCAAAAAAGAAAAAAAACAAATGCAATTTTAGATTGTATTAGCAGAGGCATAGAATGCAAGTCATGGCAGGTGATAGTACCACTCTACTCAGCTGGAGTGACTGTCTCCAGTTTTGGTCAGAAAAGTATAGAAAGGATGTAGGGAAACTGGAAAGGATCCAGAGGCGAGCAACAAAGATGATCAAAGGGGTGGAATGCAAGCCATATGAGCAAAGGCTGACTGAACTAGGCATGTTTTGTTTGGAAAAGAGAAAATTAAGGAGGACATGACTGTGGTCAAATACTTGAAAAGCTGCCATAAAAAAAAGATGGAGTAACGTTGTTCTCTCTTGCCACAGAGGTCAGGATAAGAGGAAATGGGTTCAAGCTACAGCATAGTGGATTTAGATTAAATCTCAGGATAAACTTCCTGACTAAGAACAGTGGAACAGACTGCCTAGGGAGATTTTGAAAGCCTCCAGTGAAGAAGTTTCCACAAGGAGACTGGAGAGCCATCTGTTTTGGATGGTTTAGACAACGAATCCTGCATCTTGGCAGTGGGTTAGACTAGATGACCCTCGGGGTCCCTTCTGACCATGTGATTCTGAGAGTTACTGTTTTACAGAACAGTGAGCTGTTTTCCAGTTGGCATCCAGGTGTTTGTAGAGTTACAGTTACATACTCGTTAGATCCTGGCTTGTTTATTTGTACGTTCCAGCAGAGAAAATTATCATTGTTTCCTGCCCCAGGTCAACATGAGCTTCTGTAATGTTATGCACTGTATTGTCATGGTGAGAGCAAGTAGATTGATCACTGGCTTTTTAACAGCTTGCTGCAGGTTTTGGAAGAGACTGTGGGACTGGGCAGAGTTTCTTTTCTGTTGGCCTCTCCTAATCCTTGTTTCCTAACAAATTGTGCACTTTTTTCTTTACTGCCTGTCAACTGCTTGTGAATTAGGTCGCTTTCATATCTCAGACATCAGCGAGTGTATTAAATGATTGTCGTGATGGGGCTCCCCTTCTTCCATGTCTGCAGGACTTTTAAGGCAACTTTAGAGCGGCACTTATTCCTGCACACAAATTAGTTTGTGCAGGCTAATTTCCTCAGAGTAAAGAAGTATGAGCTTTCCTACATGCCATTTTATTTTCCCCTCTCCCAACTGAATGAAATGAGCTGGGTCACCAGAAGCATGTTGGTACGTGGTGAAATGTTATGGTCTTGTCTACACTTAAAAGGATTTGCCTGTAGAGCTGTACCAGCAAACCTCCTAGTGGAAATGGAGCTTATACTGGCAAAGAAGTTCTTTTGCCATTCTAGCTTAAACCAGTTCCCCGAATGGAACTACTATGTCAGTCTAGAGACTTGCTGACTATATATATAAGACTACATATAGACTTGCTGACTATATATATAAGACTACATATAGACTTGCTGACTATACATAGACTTGCTGACTATACATAGACTTGCTGACTATATATATATAAGACTACATATAGACTTGCTGACTATACATAGACTTGCTGACTATATATATAAGACTACCTATAGACTTGCTGACTATATATACAAGACTACATATAGACTTGCTGACTATATATATACAAGACTACATATAGACTTGCTGACTATATATATACAAGACTACATATAGACTTGCTGACTATACATAGACTTGCTGGAGCCCAGCCCTGAAGTCAAAGCTGGAGCCCCACCACCTGGGTTGGAAGCTGAAGCTTGAGGACGTCAGCCCTGGGAGGTGGGATTCAGGCTTCAGCTTAAGGCCTGGCTGGCGGGGCTCAGCTTACAGGGCCCGACTGGGGTGAAACCCTTGGGCTTTGGGTCCATTGTCCCCCCAAACACAGGGTGGTGGGGCTTGGGCAGACTCAGGCTTCAGTTCCCCACTCCCGGGGTTGTGTAGTAAGTTTTATTATCAGAAGGATTTGTGGTGCAATGAAGTCTGAGAACGGCTCTTTTACACAGATGGTTAGTCTATTAAGTATCATCTCTAAAAACATGTTCTGCTTTGGTTTTACTTGTAATCTTTTGTTCCTATTATCCTTACTCATGATCTCTTAAATCTTAATCTTTGATAATAAATGTATGACTATTTTCATTATAAATAAATCTCAGTGCTGTGATGTCCTAGGAGCTGATCCTCCAGTTGAATGAAAGCAGCTGGTGTGTGCACTATTCCTTTGGGGACAGTTTACCTGGTATTACTGTGAACAGTCAGTGATAGGAGCAGGATTTCACAGGGGAATGCTTCAAAGTGGTTTTGAGGACTGGGGTGCACCTACTGTTAACCTGCAAAGCAAGATGAGGGCCCTGAAGAGATTGTTTGGGTAGCTAAACTGACTAGAGGCATCATGGAGATGACACCTAACTAAGCACAAGCAAGTCTCTCTCTTCCTGGAGGCAGGGGAAATAAGGTGACACCCAGTCATGGGCACCCTGAGAACTGACACAGTAATTTCAGTGTCCAAGTACATTGAAATGCACAAGCTGTGCTCCCATTGGCACCATGTCCAGAATGCCAGGTGCAAGATGAACTGCCACTGTGCTAGGATTCTCAGAAAAGACAAGAGTCTACTGGATTTATTAGAATGAACCCTGCAGAGACAGAAAGGTTAATCTGTTCATATTAACCTAGATCATAGTTAGAGAGAGAAGCTACAGGAACGCTGAGTGAGGCAATTACAGACAAGTGCACGGAACCGAGGATTAGGACACCTTGCTCACATCCAGAGCTTAGGGTTTCACCCGTGAGGTGGGGGCAAACATGCGCAGAGTTTGGGGGAGGTATATTGAGGGAAGATGGAGAATTTAGGAACACCTCCCATCCTGCTTTAAAAAAAAAAAATTGACAAGTAAAAGTTACTGACAAGTAGTGAGGACTATTTTACGTGTCTCTGGGCCATGTCTTAAAGCACAAGGATGTTAGAGAAGGAAAAAAGAAGTATACATCAAGAGAACTTACAAGCACACATTGCATGCATCTGCCAAGCAACCTAAACTTCCTTTAGAAATGTTAGGGGAAAACTCAGACATCTGATCCAAAGCAGTTTCAACTACTCTAGCCCAGATTCTCACTAAGCCTTGGTGGTCTACAGTAGAGGGGAGGATCAAGCTAAGATACGCCACTTCCGCTACGGGAATAGCATAGCTGAAGTCTATGCATTTAGGTTGACTTTCAGTGTCGTGATGACACTGCAGTGTCGACTGCTGCCGCTCCCCCATCGACTCCGCCCGCACCTCTCGTGGCGGAGGAGTACCGGAGAGTGCTCGGGGATTGATTTATTGTGTCTAGACTAGACACGATAAATTGACCCCCGAAAGATCAATCGCTACCCACCGATCTGGCAGGTAGTGTAGACCTGCCCTTACAGGCTGAGCACAGAACTGGGGGCCGCCTAAAACTGGCAAGAGAGATTTACTAGTTGCCAAATAATATCTTGGCGATGTCATTGTAAGAGGTTAGTCACAGAATACAGAATGGGTCACACATGGGCTTTATATAGGAAGGGCAGCAGGTTATATAAAGAACTCAGATGTCAGGAAGTGTTGGCACACAGCACCCCTGCCTACCCTGCATGTTTTTATGTAGATTACCCTCACCACCCAAAACTGTGAATTTTTAACTACTTAGATATTTATATTGTGCTAATCACTTTACAAGCAATATAGTTAAGCCTCAAATCCCACACAAGATAGCCACGTGAATCTGATTTTAGAGGCAGACACTGAAGTGATCTACCCAAGGTCATAGAAAGTCTGTGGCAGAAGAAGAAATAAAGTGCCAATTTCTACCCCCCATCCTGTGCTCTAGCCACTCAGTTCCCTCAAATAAGGTTAGTCAATATTTTCCCTTGCATCTTCACCCCCCACCTTCTAGCTGGAAAACAATAGCAGGGTCTTTTTCTGTTCATAACCTAGAACAGCTTCAATCCTCAAGATATGAATTAGAATTGAATAGAGAGGTTTTAAATTAATTTGTTTCTGAGGCAAGGAAGATGCACTTCTGGAGAGACCATGCACAACCCCCTCACCAACTGGTTAAATAACCGAAGGCCAACTCTGAATGTGAATTTAATTTAAAATATTTTTTCCCAGGCTAATTAGGCCTCACCTGGAGTACTGTGTCCAATTCTGGACGCCACATTTCAGGAAAGATGTGGACAAATTGGAGACAGTCCAGAGAAGAGCACAAAAATGATTAAAGAACAAGAAGGCCATAACCTTTGAGAGAAGATTGAAAAAAAATTGGGTTTGTTGAGTCTGGAGAAAAGACGACGGAGGGGAGCCATGATCACAGTTTTCAAGTATATAAAAGACTTACCAGGAGGAGGGTGAAAAAATTGTTCTCGTTAATCTCTGAGGACAGGACAAGAAGCAATGGGTTTAAATTGCAGCAAGGGAGGTTTAGGTTGGACATTAGGAAAAGCTTCCTGTCAGAGTAGTTAAGCACTAGGGAGGTTGTGGAATGTCCACCATTGGAGATGGTGAAAGAGACCTGGACATGACTGCAAACAGTGAAAGAGACTTATCAGCATGGAGGTGCTGAGGTAACCAGACAAATCAATATTCTGCAGAGATTTGAACTGGGGACAGATTGTTTCCTTCAGTTGTGAGTGCATCAGAGTAAGAAAAGCATATTATAAAGTTTGGTTGAGGTAAACAAAACTCCAGGGAGAACCATTTAAAACCTGAATCTTCACAGTAATTTGTCGACAAAGATCAAACTACAGTTGTGGCATAAATACAGTCACACAGTCAGATCAATGGTCCATCTAGCCCAGGATCCTGTCTTCCAACAGTGGCTAATGCCAGGTGCTTCAGAGGGAATGAACAGAACAGGTCATCAAGTGACCCATCCTGTCGCCCACTCCCAGCTCCTGATGAATGAAACGGAGACCTCTGCAGTAGAGGTCAAAAGCAGCCAAAACACAACATTAAGAGGAAGTTTTGTTAAGTGTATCAGAACAAATCCCCAGTTTTGGGAGAGGTGCCATGGAAATGTTTGTAACCATAAGTGGTCAGAAGTCTTCTCCTTCCTCCCATGTCACAGTATCAAAACCTACAGTAAGTTACTTTCTAAGGGGGACAGTCTGAAGAGACTGCTAGATATTTGTGAGAACAGAGATATGGTAACAGCAGGAAGGGAGAAAGGGAACTGGTGAAGAGAAACAGACTTAACCTAATATTCTGGTCTCTCCTCTTGCCCCCCACCTCAACAGTTCCTTGTTTCTTTTCTTGACAGTACTGAGAATGTTGACACACAGTCCCATCTTGCACATCTGCTTATACTTAATAAAGCTACTGGCCATTGTCCACCTCTCTTCCTCAGTCTCCTCCCTATTGCAATTGCTCCCCGCTGTACCTAGCTTGAATTCCAAACGCAATTTTTTTTCTTGGTGTGCAACAGTATTCTGCAGTTCTTGCCTTATAAATGCACATTGGTAGATAAGGTCAAGCAGGGTCAAGAGACTGCAGAATTCACATGGTCCTCATCCACACGGAACAGAGGAGAGGATTCCCCGTCAGCATGACTGCATGGTACTCTAAATGGGGATTCAATGACAGGGCTGGCCAGAGTACAGCCGGTGAGCCAAATTCTGCTGTTCTGCAACAAGCCCAGCAAAGGACCTCTTTGTTAATGAGCCACTGCCCATAGTGACTACAGATCCCAGCAGGCAATGCCCCACGTTGATCACAGCAACTCCAGCAGTCCCTGTCTGGTTTCATTTCATATTAATTAGGTGCAGCCCTTGAGCTTCCGGCAAGTTGCCATTGCAACCTGCGGCTAGGCAAGGTTTGGTCCTCTCAGCTATATGCTCAATAATTAGAACAAAACCAGCATTAGCTATAGATTATTTTTTTTAAAAAACCTTCAGTGTAAATGGAAGTTATTTCAGGAAAACAAAATGGATGTGTCCGTTCCTCAGTCCCTGCTCAACAGTTTCAGGTCCAGCTACAGTCAAGTTAGAAAGTCGACATGCAAGAGACAGCACACTATAGCCCATGACAGACAGGTGAATTAGTTTTTAGGAAGAACCGGGGCAGCCATTCTCTGGTTCAAACTGAAGAGATGGAGCTGCAAGAACACTGTAACCATCTTCTCACAGGAAATGATTTTCAGAAGTCCAGAAATCAGCATGGTTGACAGGACGGAGGAACATTTTTAGTGGCTTTAAAGAAGGAGCAGAGAGGCAGACAGCCCTCCTACTATCAAGGTTCTGCATGCTCACTTCAGGTATTGGTCACTGCTGGAGGGAGGATACCCCCACTTGATATGCTTCCAGAAGGAAGTTTATGTACAGCAGATTTTTTTGCTTGGTCCATTTGATTTCAATATATTAGAGTTTTGCTTCAAATTCTTCATTTTCATTTTTAATTTGGGGGTAGGGGAGGAAAAGGGAACAAGTGCAATAGGAGGAAGGGGAAGAGTTGTTTTCACATTCAAGGTTTTCACAAAGAGTTTGAATTTGATGTGCAAGCGAAGGGCAAAGTGATCTGGGCTGCAAGAAGGGGAAATCTCTGCATCAGCCTAATGAATTGTTTGAAGAGAAGAGACAAGGAGCAGGTTTCTAAGGCTCCTTGTTTTAAAAGCGATAATGCAGAGTTGCAGGTGGAGCTAGGAGTCAGGAAGATTGTGTTCTATTCTCAGCACCCCTACTGACTGTATGAACTTGGGAAAGTCATTCCATGTCTATGCCTTCATTTTCTCTTCTGAAAAGTGGGCATACCTCAAAGACCAACCCTTAGAGAAAATACTTTCGTAGAATATCAGGGATGGAAGGGACCTCAGGAGGTCATCTAGTCCAACCCCCTGCTCAAAGCAGGACCAACCCCAACTGAATCATCCCTGCCAGGACTTTGTCAAGCCTGATCTTAAAAACCTCTAAGGAAGGAGATTCCACCACCTCCCTAGGTAACCCATTCCAGTGCTTCACCACCCTCCTAGTGAACAAGTTTTTCCTAACATCCAACCTAAATCTTCCCCACTGCAACTTGAGACCATTACTCCTTGTTCAGTCATCTGCTACCACTGAGAACAGTCTAGATCCATCCTCTTTGGAACCCCCTTTCAGGTAGTTGAAAGCAGCTATCAAATCTCCCCTCAGTCTTCTCTTCTGTAGACCAAACAATCCCAGTTCTCTCAGGCTCTCCTCTTAAGTCATGTGCTCCAGGCCCCTAATCATTTTTGTTGCCCTTCTCTGGACTCATTCCAATTTTTCCATGTCCTTCTTGTAGTGTGGGGCCCAAAACTGGACACAGTACTCCAGATGAGGCCTCACCAATGTCGAATAGAGGGGAACGATCACGTCCCTCGATCTGCTGGCAATGCCCCTATTTATACAGCCCCAAATGCCATCAGCCTTCTTGGCAGCAAGGTCACACTGTTGACACATATCCAGCTTCTCATCCATTGTAACCCCTAGGTCCTTTTCCTTTACCTTGATGCAGACCCTAAGAGTCAATTATTTCACCTAAACTACACAATTTCAGGGTTCTGAAAAGCTTTTAGGATGTGAGCAACACTCCATGGCCATAAACATATACAAGAACCAGGGTCAATAGTGTTAGAAAATATTTTAATGTTTATAATGAACCAAAAACCAGGTTTTTCAGAACTGATCACTTCCTATTTAGAAAGCTTTTAAGCCTGACTTGCCAGCCCTCCTACTATCCAATTTAAAAGCCCTGGGGAGCAGTTATCTGCTAGATCAAGGAAGGAAAACATCCTAGAAGTTCGGTGCGGTCATGAGAGTATAATAACTGTATCCACCAGTGCATAGCTATGTATAGGCTTAGAAATCTACTTCTGTAGGAGTCACCACCAGTCCCTCACCATTTCATTTTCACGTGAAATATTGCAACCAACCAACCAGGCGGCACCCCACCTCTTTCTACTCCACAGCCAGCAAAAATGTGAACAATTAGATGGTACAGAGAAGGTATTTCACTATAAAATGTTATTCTCTTCACTTGGATTCCATCCTCACCATCGTATGAGTTTCCTGAGAAGAGGAAGGAAAACTCTTCTCAAGGTCCTTCTCTTGGACTGAGTTGTTTCTGACACTCATCTGATTCTTTTCATTTGTATGGTTTTCAAGAGATGAAAGTGAACAAACAAGGCACTAAAGTGGTGCTTTTTTCCAATTTGGATTTGGTACAGGATACAGCCAAACATTATTGGTTTGTGGCCTCCATGTAAAGCAAGCTGGAAGTCTCAGTGCTGTTCCTAGTGAACAGAGGCCCTATGACAGAGCCATAAGAGCTTCTCTCTTTAGCGGTTTCATCAGAAAAGCCATAGGCTATACAGGCTTGGCAGACTTAAGTTCGCCTAGACCACGGCTCTCAAATATGCAGCCTGTGAATTATTTCTGAGTTCGCCAAACTCTGGTGAAGTTTTAGACGGTTTCTCCAGAACTGCCAATTGTTTTTACAAACTTGCTAATTTTGCTACCAAGCACAAGGTGATGGGAGTGCAGGCAAACAGCCTTGTCAGCTTCACTCTACCACAGATGATGGCCAAACTGGTTCTTTCAAACACTGGTACAGACTCCTTCATTTAATATGAAATAAGTCCACCAGTTATTTATGTTTTCTGAATAATCTTGTAACATACTGGGTGCAATAAAAAATATTCAGAAGTACGATTGGGGTGTCTTAAGCCCTAAACAAGAAGTCTGTCCTACTAAAAATTTTAGTATCGAATGGCTTCAGTGCCAAAATGAACCTGCCAATAAGTCTACCACCAACTACTGTTAAGGAGACTTGTAGAAGTATTTGGGTTTTTTTTTTTTTAAGTTATTTCCACCTCTTCTCAAACATTTCATATTGGGATCTCATGCAATTAGATACCAGAGCTGGCCTTTACATACTGGGCCAGTGGAAATCAGATTTCTGAGTGAGTCAGTTGGTTAGCAAGTTTCCAATTTAATATCAACGTGAAATTTATTGCTGGATCCCTAGAGGTCCTGGGGGGTCACCCATAACACACAGAAAGCACCCTCAAGCAAGAAAAATGAAAGTACTGCAAACATGAGACAGGCACAGATGAAAGATAGAGTGCTCGTGTCTGAGAGAACCCGTCTTTCCAGCTGCAGAGAAATCTGGGCAAACACGTGCAAGTGTTTTGCACTGTGCAGCTGGAGAGCAAGGATAGCAAATGAGCCTTGCTTATCCAAACAATGCAGTATGAGGTTGTATGAAGGGCTCACAAAATGAAAGGCAGGTTTGGAATTGTTTGGCTTGCAATGACTTCCTGGTCTCTCATCAAACATCTTTCCCTACCACCTTCCACTTCAGAAGGTAAAAGCCACTAGCAAGTTTTATGTTACACGCTTAAGCAAACATCAAACCACAGTGGCCTGTATTCCTCGGGGTACAGAAACTCTCTTGGGCATCTTACTTGTGCTGTACCATCATTTCAGTTGTCTTTGTTTACATAATCATACCTGAATTTGGCGTTAAAGTGTCTTTTCCACTTCTAGTCGTTATAGAAATAAACACATGCAACCAGTAAAATGCACTGTATGCAAACAAAGCAGAAATTGTGTGTTTGTACAGTACCTAGATTCTTCATGCAAACAACTGCCTAAAAGCAATTTTGCACAGAGAATGACCGTTATTTAATATGGAGCATAATCTGCAGATTCATAGCATGAACTATGTTGCATATAAATATCCTATATAAGATACATTCCTATCAGTCTCCATCATCTAACCCTAAAGGTTTCCAAGGCAAACCATTGACCAATGTTGGTCCAGAGAATGGGTTATTCACCTCATGCCAACACTTTGTTTCCAGCTCATTGATCCTATTAAAAGACAGCAAGTTCTTTCTTTTTACTTTTCAACATATTTAATTGCTATACCTGCCACAGGGATGATGTCATCACAATTGGACAGGAAGTCGGAGCATATACTGTAACTGATTTGAGGGGGAAGTATGCCAGAAGGCCATCTGTCTAGTAAAATGTGGTCAACGCCATGAAAGTCTGAAGACATCTGCTCTAGTCCAGGACTTCCCAAAGTTCCACTGCCACGTCTTGCAATCATATATTTCTGATCATGGTGCGTTTCTCTAACTGTTGCTGTATAAGTATCAGGGGAACTGGCTGACTTAAGACAGTGGCAAGACAGGTTATTCAAAGCACAAAATCCTTATCACCTTAATGGGCTGCTAGTAGAATATGTAAACATTTAAAAAAGCAGTGATTTTAATCTGACCAGATCGTTCCAAGGACTAAAGGATTTATTCTAGATGCATACACAACTAAATCAAAATAAAGAAGAAAGAGACACTGCTAAACAAAATTGTGCCTTTGCCCCAATTAGCCAAACAGTAGTGAAATGCTGTCAAATGTATGCCTGTACACAGTATTCATTTCAGGATACCATAATAAAAGTCTCTTGGATGGGGGAGAGTAAGAGGAGATGTACATGCAATAACTAGAATTTCTGGTTCCAGGGATGACACAGCAGCTGCTGTTAAACACACATGTGCTGGTAAATGCAAAGACGACACTCAAGCATGTTAAAAGTCCATTTTAATTTTTTAAAACATAAGGCATTAAAGAAAAGAATCCCTATACCATGATATAGAAATATATGTAAATGAAGCCACGTCTGAGTAAAATCTAGGAGTCTGAACAAACAAGTTAAGGCTCCTTTCTGTGCTTAAAGTGCTCGGAGGCAAAAATACACCTCCTTTACATTCAGTAAATATACATGAGCACACAGCAAGATCCATGCAAAAGTCAGCACTGAAGTCACGTTTTAAGAAATGATAAATCTTATTTTGCTTTTAGTGTATAAGCATAGGGAGATATGATCATTTAGGGGCAAGGAAAGGAAAACTATCCCCATTATTGTATAAGGAACAGCAACTGAAGCACCTACAATTCCTGCTCAGAGAAAATAAACATCTCCTCATAGAAGAACATGGAAGTCACTCTGGGGTACACCTGAGCACTTAAGACTTGGGTTTATCCTCAGAGCACAATGACATGGATGGACAGGTAACATTTGATGATCAACTATCTGCAGCTCACTAACAAACTGGGCAGCAAGTCAGGAGTTTGATGCTCACAACTGCAAAACGTCAGTGTGGGGGTCCTCTCCTGGATCATCAGCTGCAGCCACAGCAGGCAACCACCCGCCTTGGGAGTGCCCCCCCCCCCCCACTCTCAGATCCCTCCCCAGCTGTCAGGCTCCAGTCACAAGATGTTACAGAACAGCCCGGGATTTTCTTACCTCCGCTCAAAGCCGGGTAGAAGCCAAGGCAGGTTATCAAGGGGCAGCCACACGCCGCCCACCTTGGCTCCCAGCCCCAACCGCGGTCCCGCCTCGGAGATTTGGGGGAGTTTCATCAGGAGACACAGGCACAGCCAGGTGTCGTCACCAGAGCGGCCCCCACAGGCAGCTTCCAAAGGGATGACATCATCGGCCAGGCGGGCATGGGGGGGCCCCAACCTCCCGCCCTGCCCCCCCCCCGCCGCGGGCGCTGCACAACCCCCCCGGGGGCACGCGGAGCGCCCCCCCCGGGTTGGGAGGGGGCCGGCGTTCAGAACCTGGGCGCAGCTGCGGGGGGGGGGCACTCCCGGAGCCCCCTGCAATGCAAAGTGCAGGGGTTGCCGGTGGGTGCCCCCCCCATGGGTGGGGACCAGGAGAAGCCGCGCTCCCCCCCTCACGCCAGGGGACCCCCCTCCCCGCTGAGTTCCCGGGGGCCCAGGCGGGGTAAACCGCCCCCCCCGGGGGGTTCAACCCCTCCCCCCCCCGGGAGGACAGCGCTGGCGGGCGCGGGCTGCCCCCCGGCCCCGCGGACAGGCGTGAGGCGGCGGCAGCCCCCGCCCGGGTCGCCCCGGCCCCGCCCGCCCCTCACCAGCGGCTGCATCTCGGCGCGCACGGTGGGCACCTGGAACCGGTCTATCTCCTCCATCATGGTGCCGGCGGGGCGGGGGCGGCCCGGGGTCGGGCGCCTCAGTGTCGCAGGGACGCGCCCGCCGCTCGCTGCTGATGCTGCTGCTGCCTCATCCCAGCCAGCCGCGCAGCCGGGGTGACTCAGCCGCTCCGCTTCCGGGTCCGGGACCCGCCGCCCCGCCCCCCTTGTGCATTATTCATGAGAGGCGGCCCGGCCCGGCCCGGCCCGGCCCGGCCCGCGTGATTCATGAGGGGGCGGGGGCACTCGTGATGAATAATTCATGAGCCGGCCCGGGAGCCCGGATGGGAAGAACGCCCCGCCCTGCTCCTGGATTGGCAGAGAGAGGGACTTCCGTCCCGTTGCCATAGATACCGGTATCAACTTCCGGCGGTTGATTGCGAGCGGGGAAAGGCGCGAGCGAGGAGTCGTGGGAGACTTGGAGCCTGGGGGACTGCTGGCGTTGCCGCCATGCCGCCTAAGGCGCCCTACAAGGTAAGGGCTAGTCCACGCGGTAACCGTGTCACAGCATGACATCACCTCACCGTCACCACCACAGCATCGCGTCACTGCTCCGCCCCATGACATCATCTCACCATCACCACCAGAGCATGACGTCACTGCTCCGCCCCATGACATCACCTCACCATCACCACCACAGCATGACGTCACTGCTCTGCCCCATGACATCACCTCACCATCACACCGCAGCATCACCTCACCGCTCTGCCCCATGACATCACCTCACCATCACACCGCAGCATCGCGTCACCCTCACACTGCAGCATCACGTCACTGCTCTGCCCCATGACATCACCTCACCATCACACCGCAGCATCACCTCACCGCTCTGCCCCATGACATCACCTCACCATCACACCACAGCATCGCGTCACCCTCACACTGCAGCATCACGTCACTGCTCTGCCCCATGACATCACCTCACCATCACACCGCAGCATCACCTCACCGCTCTGCCCCATGACATCACCTCACCATCACACCGCAGCATCGCGTCACTGCTCTGCCCCATGACACCACCTCACCGTCACACCACAGCATCGCGTCACTGCTCCGCCCCATGACATCATCTCACCATCACACCACAGCATCACATCACCACTCTGCCCCATGACATCACCTCACCATCACACCACAGTATCACGTCACTGCTCTGCCCCATGACATCACCTCACCATCACACCACAGCATCACCTCACCGCTCTGCCCCATGACATCACCTCACCATCACACCGCAGCATCACCTCACCGCTCTGCCCATAACATCATCTCACCATCACACCACAGCATCACCTCACCATCACACCGCAGCATCACCTCACCGCTCTGCCCATAACATCATCTCACCATCACACCGCAGCATCACCTCACCATCACACCACAGCATCACGTCACTGATCTGCCCCATGACATCACCTCACCATCAGACTGCAGCATCACGTCACTGCTCTGCCCCATGACACCACCTCACCATCACACCACAGCATCACATCACCACTCTGCCCCATGACATCACCTCACCATCACACCACAGTATCACGTCACTGCTCTGCCCCATGACATCACCACACCATCACACCGCATCATCACCTCACCGCTCTGCCTCATTATGTCACTTCACCATCACATGGAAATCAATGGGACTATTACCTGGAGCAAGGTACTGCTCAACGTGAGTAAAGGCAGAAGAATCTAGTTCTTCTTAAGTGTTGACAATGTGTCCAGTGCTGTCCAAGACACAAACCAGGGCCCCAGTCTCCAAGGGTCCACCGTGCATTTGGAGGTTAGAGGCCAAACACAGCCCTGACCTGAGGAACTTATAGTTAAGCCTACGATTTACTAGTCAGGGAACACTAGTCAGGGAAGTCATGACAGTCATGACAGTCAGATTCTGTGACTTTGCCAGACCTTTGTGACTTCTAGGGCTTCAGGAGGAGGAGGTGGGCCTGTGCCTCCCTGCCCTACAACAGCCAGGACCCTTCAGCCCCAGGTCTACGGCTTCCGCTGGGGGCTGCATACAGAGCAGCACGCCCCAGCCCTATGGGTTCCTCTGGGGGCTGCGCCAGGGTGAGACTTCCCAGGGCTGTGCCTGTCCCCGCCCCCACGCTGTGGCTGAGGCTTGGTGGGAACTCTAGTCTGGATTGCGCACCATGTCCTGTAGCTGCGGCCACCTCTGGAATGGGGGCTGTGTACCTCCTGTGGCTGCACCTCCCCCACTGTGGAGGCTGGAGCTGGGACTCTGCTCCCCAACTGTGGTGGGGGTTCAGCCTGTTAGTGTCCCTCCTTACTCCCAAATGGGACTCCATCCCTTCCCCCTACTTAGCCTTTCCCCCACGTATTTTTATTTAAGTAAAAGGTCACTGGCGCCATGAATTTTTGTTTATTGTCCATAACTTGTTCTCAACTTTTACTAAAAATAACAGTGATAAAATCTTAGCCTTAGTCTAAAGCCCCAATTCAGTAACTGACTCTGAGCCCATATGGAGCTGCTGTGACTTCATTGGGGTCCTATGGAGGCAGAGGGACCTGTCCACATGCAAGGTGGTGCAGATTGGGACTTAAGAAGTTATACCTGCACTATTGAAATCAATGGGAGTTTTGCTCCTGACTCCAGTGTGACATGTTAATTTTCAAACAAGACCCTTCATGCTTTTTCGCATGCTGCCTCTTGGGTGTAGAAGAAACTCCCCATAAGCATCGGCAAAGATAACTCATTATCCTCCTTCAAAACCCTCTTCTGTGAAGCCTCAAAAAACAGGACAATGGTTAGGCAACTGATGTGCTGAGACCAGTCTGTGATGTTGACTGGTATTATCTCATTGATTCCTTGTATCTCCTGTTGGTTTGTCTGTCTCGATCCATCTGTTGTCTCTTGTCGTATATCTAGATTGTAAGCTTTTCGGGGCAGGGCCTTTCATTTTGTTCTGTGGTTAACAGCGCCTCGTTCAATGTGGGCCTGGTCTGTCAGGGCATAACACCTTCTGTTGGAGACAGCATTTCTCACTAGTTTCCTGTCTGGTGATTTACACAGTAACAGAAGTTTGCAATGCAAACTTTCAAATATTACCTTATGATATGTGAGACAGCAGTTATAAGTGAGATTAACGCTGGGAGCAATTTACAAGAATTCCATAAAGTCTAAACACTAAACATGGAATGGAAATTCTAATATCCATTTTAACAATATTAACACACAGGTGAACCAGACTGATCTCAGCTATGTATGTCAGTATTTAATTGAGGTCCGGGGACCTTGGCTTGAACCAGCACCTGGTCTGCCAGTGCCACAATACTGTCATTGTTTTAAATCTTTAGATTCATATTGTATTTGAAAAGCCTAGGAAATGTGCTGCAGTGAAACTGCTTAAGCTCTCCTGGTTTTTCTGATGTCTCAAGCAACGTTCAGGAGCATCTTGATTAGTCTGTCCTGCAGAGGCCGCATGCTTACAAAGTTTGATGGCCACTGCACACGCTTCTGTCTGGCATATCCTTGCTGAGAGGGAGCTGGATGGCTCAGATGACTGTTTCTGTTTCTAGTTTGATGGCTCAAACCCAGCTTGTCAGCAGTGACTAGGGCACTAGGCCATGGTTCTGGAGTGAGCTCCATGGGGATGAACACCTGTCCCTGTGCAGATCTAACTGCAGTAACCAGCCCAGATTAATTACTAGCTGAAGACTGGTGGCCTATGTGAAATGAGGTTGTGGGTCAAGGTCTAATCCCCAGTTCTTGTCAATGAACTACACATGGGTACGGTCCTGAGCCTCCAAATCCTCTCAGCTCCCTTTAACCAGAAAGCAAGGCTGCCTGCTAACCAGTAATCCTGCCTCCTGATGTGGTGTATCTTCATTCCATCTGTGGATGTCATTTCCCTTGAAAACTCACTGCTGTTCCTTCATTTCAGAAGCTCCATCTTCTCCCTATCACCTTAACCAGCCTAACCCCTCTGATTTTCCATCGTTGACCATCCTGTCCTTGTTACACTTTCCTTTTGGGCCCATTCCCCCAGCTTAGATGAACCCCTTCATTGTCAGGTTCTTCCTCTTTCCCTCATGCTACTTCCAGACCCTCCTTCTCTCTCTCATATCTGCTCCACCTTACAAAAGGCACATGATCAACTTTTCTCTACCTGCAGGTAGCAGTTATCTACCATTCCTCTGGCCCCATCCTCTCTCTGCCTTCTTTGACTGTTCTGCCTGGCTCTTCCTCTGCCTTTATCTCCTCATCCTGAGGACTCCAATGTTGACATCAATGTCGTTTCTTCTGCTGCCTCTCACTTCACTTCTGTCACCTTCTCCTTGAATCTCCGGCTCTGGACCGACTTCCCCACTCTCCTGGATTGTGATTCCAATAGCCAGTTTGTCATCAGGCATACAAGCAACGTGCTTCAATGTGAGCCATTTGACTTGATCTGAGTCCAAATTAAAAATGCCTTTAGACCATTCTCCTTGTATGTGTGTTCTTTACTAGGGGTGTGTAAGGGAGTCTGTTCAAAAGTTGTTAGAAATGATTGGGAATGGGTAGAGCATTGTGCTCTTGATGCACTTTTGTTAATAATAATAAAATATACTTCTATAATCGTTTCAGGGGATTCCAAAATGCTCTACAAACTGTTACATCTCACAACCCCCCTATCTTGTGAGCTACAGTAGGTAACATTGAATCTATTTTACAGATGGGGACAGAGAGTCACAAAAAGGTTAATGCCAACTTCCCCCACGACCCTAACTGAACTCAGCAGAAGTGTCAGGCACACAGCACCCCTGAAAACCATACCCTAAGCTTCTCAAGCGAGACCCAAAATTAGAGCTCACTTTTGAAAATATTGACCTATGTGACTTGCCCAAGGACAGATAAGTCAGTGGCAGAACTAGGAATAGAACCAGAGGGTCTCTACTCCCAGTCCTATGCAGAGTCCATTTAAAAAAGTGGCCCAAATTTCTCAGATTTATAAAAGTTAATTTAAAAAATGGAAACCAAATAATTGAAAAGTGTATGGAAAAATAGGTCTAGATCACTCATTCATAGAATCATAGGACTGGAAGAGACCTTGAGAGATCATCTGGTCCTGTCCCCTGCACTCAAGGCAGGACTAAGTATTATCTAGATGATCCCTGACAGGTGATGGCTAAACAAAGAAAAAGAAGCAGTGAGAGGTGAAAAAGCATCCTTTAAAAAGTGGAAGTTACGTCCTATTGAGGAAAACAGAAAGGACCATAAACTCTGGCAGGTGAAGTGTAAAGATATAATTAGGAAGGCCAAAAAAGAATTTGAAGAATAGCTAGCCAAAGCCTCAAAAAAGTAATATATATTTCCTTAAGTACATCAGAAACAGGAAGCCTCCTAAACAACCAGTGGGGTCACTGGATGATCGAGATGCTAAAGGAAACAAAATCCTGTGGCACCTTAAAGACTAACTATAAAGTTTTGAAGCATGAGCTTTCGTGGGCTAATACCCACTTCGTCGGATGCAAGCATCCGACGAAGTGGGTATTAGCCCACGAAAGCTCATGCTTCAAAACTTTATAGTTAGTCTTTAAGGTGCCACAGGATTTTGTTTCCTCTGCTATTCCAGACTAACACAGCTATCTCTCTGATTCTTGACGAGATGCTAAAGGCACGCTCAAGGAGGATAAGGCTATTGTAGGGAAACTAAATGAATTTTTTGCATCAATCTTCATGGCTGAGGATGGGAGGATGATTCCCAAACATGAGCGATTCTTTTATTGACAAATCTGAGGATCTGTCCTAGATTGAGGTGTCATTAGAGGAGGTTTTGGAACATAAACTAAACAGTAATGAGTAATCAAGAACAGACAGTATTCACCCAGAGTTCTGAAGTAACTCAGATGTGAAATTGCAGAACTACTAACTGCGGTTTGTAACCTATCATTTAAATCAGCTTCTGTGCCAGATGACTGGAGGATCGCTAATGTGACACCAGTTTTTAAAGAGGGCTCCAGAGGTGATCCTGGCAATTACAGGCCATCAAGCCTGACTTCAGTAGTGGGCAAACTGGTTGAAATTATAGTAAAGAACAGAATTGTCAGACACATGGATGGAAATGATTTGTTGGGGAAGAGTCAACATTTGTTTTATAAAAAGAAATTATGCCTCACCAATCTACTAGAATTCTTTCAGAGGGTCACAAGCATGCGGACAAGGGGAATCCAGTGGATATACAGGCGTGTTGTGTCTTACGCGAGGGTTACGTTCCGCGGTTACTGTGTAAAGTGGAAATCGTGTATAGTGAAACTCTCATTGAGTTCAGTGGTGGGCGGAATCCCCCATGCTACAGCTGGAGTTTTTAAATTGTTGTTTTTTTTGTTTTTTGTTTTCTATTTTTGCCAACCGCGTAAAGCCAAAATCGCACATGATAAATGCGCCTAAGATGTGACTCACCTATAGTGTATTTAGATTTTCAGAAAGCCTTTGATAAGGTCCCTCGCTAAAGGTTCTTAAGCAAAGCAAACTGTCATGGGATAAGAGGCAGATTCTTCTCATGGATCAGTACCTGGTTAAAAGACAGGTAGGAATAAAAGGTCACTTTTCAGAATGTACTGGGACCAGTACTATTCAATATATTCAGATATGATCTGGAAAAAGAGGTAATCAGTGAGGTGGCAAAATTTGCATGTGATACAAAACTACTCAAGATCATAGAATATCAGGTTTGGAAGGGACCTCAGGAGGTCATCTAGTCTAACCCCTGCTCAAAGCAGGAATAACCCCAGCAAAATCATCCCAGCCAGGGCTTTGTCAAGCCTGACCTTAAAAACCCCTAAGGAAGGAGATTCTACCACCTCCCTAGGGAACCCATTCCAGTGCTTCACCACCCTCCTAGTGAAAAAGTTTTTCCAACTAGTCAACCTAAACCTTCCCAACTGCAACTTGAGACCATTACTCCTTGTTTTGTCATCTGGTACCACTGAGAACAGTCTAGATCCATCCTGTTTGGAACCCCCAAGACGAAACAATCCCAGTTTCCTCAGCCTTTCCTCGTAAGTTATGTGCCCCAGCCCCTTAATCATTTTTGTTGCCCTCTGCTTCTTTATACATACACACCCTCTAAACCACATTTTGTTTAAAATGAACACAAACATACCCTTCAGCCCCTTGAGTATTCTAGGATGTATTTAATCAAGCCCTGTCAACTTGAAGACATCTAACTTGTCTCATTGACAGGATATTAACCTGCACTCTGATGTGACCTTTGCCAGATCCAGCAACCTCTCAGCTTTGTGGTTCTAGCATCCTATAGCCTTGTCTTTTACTGTGAAATGCACCCATTGCTGACAAATATCCATGTTGATGATCTGGCCCTGATTAAAAGCAAGATTTAACCAGTTTCTTAATTGGTGCCGGGGACAGTTCTTTTCTGTCCGCACTTACAGCTGAATTGTATTCAGAACCAGTTCAGCTCCACTTTTTGTCAACACCTGATGTTGGCAACGGGTAATATTCCCAATGTAGGCAAGGCTTATGAGTTTGGACAGCAAGACGTTTCTTGTTACCCTAGAGCAGTGGTTCCCAAACTTTGACAACCTGCGGACAGGGAATCTCCACTCTCTTGCCCGCTGGCCGGGCTCCGACTTGACCTGCTGGCTGGATGGGACTTAAGCCCGGGGGCCGAACCTCTTTCACTAAAATGTCAAGTCTCATGAGCCCTGTCATAAGTGTGGAGTGTTGCCTTGCCTGGGTGGGGCTAATGTTACCTGAGAAGGCAGTGTTGTCAGAGCAGTCTGGCTAGACACAGAGAGAGCAGGAAGTAAAGTTCAGTTCAATTTGGGATTTGAATTAACTCAGATCTCTGGTCCAGCCATGGACCTCCAACTTTGTCCTTTCTCTGTATGACTTCATAACTAGCTAACTGTAAGTAAGAATTGTCCTGCATAAAAGCTTTGCATTTGATCTTGGTGTCTCTATCTGTGTAATTAGCAGAGAAGGGGAGAAGTTGGTTTATGCAAGAAGATTAAGGTTAGAAAATTCTATATCTGTGTAGTGTATTAAGTGTATGCTTATTCTCTTTCTTTATTAAACTTTTTATACTCATAAAAATTGTCTTGTGATTCTAGTAAAGTGATCTAAGATTAAATCTGGTAATCTCACAGAGAGAGAGAGAGAGAGAGACCGGAGTTCTGTGTTGTCTTGCCCTGGGCTATCAGGGGGAGTGATACAGCGAGAATACCCTTATCTCTCAGGGAGAGAGAGAACGGGGGGTTTGGGGGAGTCTGGGTACCCCACTCCAAGGCCTTGGAGATTTACTCAGATGGTGGCAGCTTGGGGTTCCCCAATTTCTTAACTGGTAGAGTGTGGGATCTGGGGGTGTAGAGAATTAACTTGGCTGGGAAGCAGTTTTGAAGTTAGTTGGTCTGGCATAAGAGAGTCCTTTCTCTGTACCCAGGGTTCAGAAAAGGGGGGTGACACTCTTACAAGCCCCCTCCTAAAAATGAATATTTCCAGGGATTTTTCTCAGATCTTACCTGGGCATAAATTATAAAAGCAGTGATCTTGGAAATATAAAGTTTGTTTTTATGACATGCTTATTACACATTATTTATTATTTATCATTGTGGTATTTTTATTACATTATGAAAATGGCAACACTCTTCCAAGATCTCACTTTTGTAGCTTGTATCACTTTTGATTAAGCCTATTATAAGACAAGGCTCCTATCAGAGGCACCAGTAGAAGAAAGGGGTACAGGGACAAAGCCCCCATGCACCCCAGGGCCAGAAAAGTGGGTGACCCACAGAGGCCCCCGAAAACAAAGGGGAGGGACCCATGGTGGGGGGTGCGCGCCAATGCAGGGGTGGCATGTGACCCTTGTTTCCTTCCCCCCGGCCCATACTGGTGCCTCTGGCTCCTACGTTTCATCAAGGAGTATCAGATATGAAACAGCATGAAGGTATTTAAGAAGCCAAGTCAAAGAGTTCCTCCTACACAAGCATTCAGGTCTTGAGCATTGCAGGCAAACAACGCACATTACAACAAAGCTTAAACTTGTTCTTCATAATTATTTAAAAACAACACTGGCAGCCTATTTAATTTTAAAAACAGCAAAAAATATCCACCTCCCTTTCTATTTCGTATAAGGGGTCTTGAAGTTTAAATCTCCTTTAGTGACAGATATACTTGTTTTGATCTGCTTAGCTTTTGGAAGTCCCCAAGGCTCCAGGCTGTTGGCCCCATGCTGCCCAGAGGCCCAATGGACAGCTCTGTCCTCCATTAGGGAAATTTAATTTTTTCCTGAGAACCCTCTGTAACATTTCACAAACCCCCAGAGGTTCACAAACCCCAGTTTGGGAACCATTGCCCTAGGGGCACTGGCTTGTGCCCTTTGATGTGTAGTTGGTTTCTTTATCTGTCCAAGTAAATTATCAATGAGAAACTAAAAGGGTTTTTCCACAAAACACAAGCAGCACTCGAACGTGTTTTCTTTTGCTCCCTGTGCCTGTTGGCCTGCAAGGTGCACTAAGCCATTCTTGTTATGTAACGTGAACACTCAGGTTAGTGTTTCTCAAAGAGCAGATGAAAAAAAAAAAACTACTGGCAAATAGCTGTTAAATTGGCATCCGTATCTTGTGTAAATTGATATCTGCTACAGAGAAAACCAGAAGTGGCCTTGCCTCCCTTTGCTTTATTTCAGTGCTCATTGTGCCAGACAGTCCTTCACTATGGAGGCTGCTGACATTCAAAAGAAGGATAAGATGCGAGTGGAAAATAACTAGATGGCTTTGCTGAAATGTCAACTTCAGCTTCCTTTAACTGCCTCCTTGCCGAAAGCTGCCAATGACTTTGTTCATCTGTTATGTCAGATTACAGGCTAACCTGCATGCTCTGCTCCGGGGAAAGCAGGCATGATAGTGTCTCTGCTCTGGAAGATAAAGTAAATTTAGCAGGAGGCACATTTGGGTTGCTAAATTGTGAAGGCTGATCACCTGCTGCTTGAGCATGAGTGTGTGTGTGTGTGTGTGTGTGTGGGGGGGGGGGTGTTTAAAGGAGAAGGTGCAGATATATTTTATAATGATCCCAAAGAAAGGAGGGTCTGGCATTACCCTCTGATTGCTGTTTCATTGGTTCATGTGCAATTTCCAGCACCTGCAAAGCTTGTTTAGAGTAGCTGGCAACGTGACCAATCTGCCTAACCCTCACTCCATGTTTTCTGGTGTTTTAGGCTGGATCTGCAACCCCATTCAACTCAGCTCACTTTAGGCCGTGGGCACAGCACTCCCTGTTATGCCTCCTTCCCTGAACGCTGCGAGTCAGTGTTGGGTTTTGAGCGAATGCTGCCCCTATGAGCAGATCTCTACTTTTTTTAGGACACAGCATATGATAAACCCAGGGCCGGCGACAGGGGGGTACAACGGGTACAGCTGTACCGGGCCCCGGACTTCAGGGGGGGCCCCTGAAGTCTGGGGCGGGTACGCTGCTGTACCCCCTTGTCGCCGGGGCTGTGAGTAAGGCGCGGCTCCGGGCAGCCACTGCCGCGCTCACCAGCCCCCTCCCCCGGCACCCAGCAGCCTCCCCCGGCCCCCTTTGCTTCTCCCGGCCGGCCACGCGGCCGCAGCACATGCGGGGGTTGGGGCCCGCGGGAGGTAGGAGACCGGCGGGGGGGGGGGGGCAGCGGGAGATCGGCCGGGGCCGCGAGCGGCGGGAGATCGGCCGGGGGGGCGCGGGCGGCGGGAGATCGGCCGGGGGGGAGGGCGGCGGGAGATCAGCGGGGGGGCCCATGGGCGGCAGGAGACTGGCGGGGGGGGCCGCGGGCGGTGAGAGACTGGCGGGGGGGGGGGGCTGCGGGCGGCGGGAGACTGGCGGGGGGGGCCCTGCGGGCGGCGGGAGATCGGCCGGGGGGGGCGGCAGGAGATCGGCGGGGGGGCCCGCGGGCGGCGGGAGACTGGCGGGGGGGGGGCCGCGGGCGGTGAGAGACTGGCGGGGGGGGGGGGGCTGCGGGCGGCGGGAGACTGGCGGGGGGGGCCCTGCGGGCGGCGGGAGATCGGCCGGGGGGGGGCGGCAGGAGATCGGCGGGGGGGCCCGCGGGCGGCGGGAGACTGGCGGGGGGGGCCCCGCGGGCGGTGAGAGACTGGCGGGGGGGGGCTGCGGGCGGCGGGAGACTGGCGGGGGGGGGGCCCGCAGGCGGCGGGAGATCGGCCGGGGGGGGCGGCAGGAGATCGGCGGGGGGGGCCCGCGGGCGGCGGGAGACTGGTGGTGGGGGGCCCGTGGGCGGTGGGAGACTGGCGGGGGGGGGGGGGGGTCGCGGGCGGCGGGAGACTGGCGGGGGGGGCTGCGGGCGGCGGGAGACCGGGGGGGGGCATACGATCTGCCGTACGGGGCCCCAAAATTCCTGTCGCCGGCCCTGGATCTACCCACTACTACCAATCTACCCACTACCACCAGCAATAACCAATCAAAGGTGATCTGCAGATGGGGACAAACAGTTTACAAGCCAAATATAGGAACAGAAAAAAGGCAGTTTTGTCAGCTGTTGGCTGCTCTCTCTGTGTTCTTGCTGCATGCAGCACTGGTTCTGACCAGGTAGCCTCTACAGCAGGCTCCAGTCATATTGTCCAAGAAGACCACAGAGTCCATTCAGTAGTGAAGGCACTTGGCTAAGTTTATTGTTGACAAAGCACGGTATTAGTCCCCCAGATCAATTTCTACAGGTACACTAGCACATGTATGCCTATGACAATGGACCAGCTCGGTGAACGGCAGTACTTTACATTCCCCGCTCAGCTGGACAAAGACACCCCCTTTGTGACCCCTCTTTTATACACTGATACAAACAAGCTATATATCGCCCCTCTGGTGTGGTTAGTTACCATCCTTTATCTTGTACCTGTTGGTTCGATCAAAACATCTCTATCCATCACCCTGTCATCCTCACCTTATCCTTAGGCGAGGTCCCTGTGTCCCTGTATCATCTTTGGAAAGTGCGTTTATATCATAAACTTGTATTCAGGTGTTCTGGCATTACCTTTCTGGAATGTGTTTACGTGAATACTTAATGCCTAGGACTGCTTGTGTTTTTGCAATGCCAGCGCTGTTCATGCCAAGTTCATGTATTTGAGAGTGAGCCTACAAGCAGGCATCTGCTTTGTAACAGGGCCTGACTTTTGCTCATAGCTTGACTCTTGCTACCTTTGCTTTATCTCAGCAGGACCTGACTTTAGTTCAGGCCATAGGCCTCATACCAGGCCCCATATACCAGGCTTCATCTCCAGTTCTGTCTCTCTACTACAGGCAGTACTGGGTCAGACCAGTGGTCCATCAAGCTCAGTATTGTGTCTTCCAACAGTGGCTAGTGTCAGATACTTCAGAGGGAATGAACAGAAAAGGGAGGTGACAGCGAGTTAAAAAAAAACATCAGTTTAGACCAATGGTGAGCAACCTGTGGCCCGCTGGCCACATGCGGCCCATCAGGATAATCTGATTGCGGGCCATGAGACATTTTGCTGACGTTGACTGTCCGCAGGCACAGCCCCCCGCTGCTCCCAATGGCAGCAGTTCACCGTTCCTGACCTGGGTGCTGCCGGAAAACCGTGGCCACTGGGAGCTTAGACATATATGATTTAGATGCACACCAAACCTTGACTTTAGTAAGGCTTTGGATACTGTCTTGCATGACTGTCTCATAAATTAGGGAAATCTATCTTAGATGGAGCTACTATCAGTTGCGGGGGGAGAGGATGGGAGGGGCACAGCTGGTTGGAAAACTGGTCCCAGGGAGTAATTATCAGTTGTTTACAGTCAAGCTGGAAGGGCATGGGTAAGGAATAGTGTCCCTAGCCTCTGTTTGTCAGGGGGAGGGGGGGGTGATGGACAGCAGGAGAGAGATCACTTGATCATCACCTGTTAGATTCACTCACTCCGGGGCACCTGCCATTGGTCACGGTCTGTAGACAGGATACTGGGCCGGATGGACCTTTGGTCTGACTCTGTACAGCCGTTCTTATGTTCTTATTATGTTCTTATGTTCATATTGAGTGGGATCCCACAGGGATTGGTCCTGAGTCCGGCTCTATTCAATATCTTCATAAATGATTTAGATAATGGCACAGAGAGTACACTTGTAAAAGTTTGCAGACAGTACCAGGCTGAGAGGAGTTGCAAGGGCTTCGGAGGACAGGATTAAAATGAAAAATGATCTGGACAAACTGGAGACATGGTCTGAAGTAAATAGGATGAAATTCAATGAGGACAAATGATAAATAGTGCACTTAGGAAGGAACAATCAATTGCACACATACAAACTGGGAACTGACTGCCTCGAAAGCAGGGTAGCTGCACCTGTATTCCCCCTTCATGATTGTTTGATGGCACACACTTCAGGGGTTTCTGCACTCAGCTGTCACCTCTCCTGGGCAGGCCCACATTTTACTCCCTTCTGACTGGGAGTTTTAAGGCTGCACACTTACCTGATCTGCACTATGATTTCCTCAGCAAACCAGTCTGCTGTGCTTTGCTGTCTCTCCAAGGGCTATGACCAGTGTGTTGCCAGCAATTACAAGTTACCACCCAGCTCCTACTAAACAAGCCCATTTATTCTTAAGGTAAAAGCAATACAGAGAAAGCATCTAAAACAATAATAGAACATATACACATGCTACAAAGCTTAGAGATCAGTCCCCCAACTCCAACATAGGGCTCAGGTAGGTGTCAGTCCTTCAAACCCCACAACTGGATTTTCCCTGTGGTTACAAGTTCATCAGTCTTTAGATCAGGAATCAGAATGAAGGCCCCAAATCAGTTTAAACTTGGGCTGTTTATCCAAAAGTCGTTTCTTTGTCTGTCCCTGTCCCCTTGATACACAAACCATTCAAACACTTAATACAATATGGGTAATACAAAGACAGGGTAACTTCCTGCAATATCTGTCACAGCCAGGTACCATTTGAGCCAATTGCTGTGCAAACATATGATAAAGAGATGGTCTCTTCCCCCAGAGAACTTACAATATAAGATTATAGACAAAAGGTGGATAAAGCAAAGAGACGGTGGTGGGCAGAACATTGGGACAGTACTGCTCAACATTCAGAGCAATGGTGAAAGCACACCAGCCACTGGCCCACTGTTGAGCTTTTTGTAGGCATCATAGTAGAGAAGAATTTTAAGGAAGGATTAGAAGTGTGGTGGCGTAGAAGATATTACAAGGAACTCCTCCCATCCTCGAGGCACAGTGTGGGAAAAAGCATTGAGGTGCTTGGCTGGAAACATTTTAAAATGGGCCAGAAAGACTGGCCTCGTTTGCTGAACCGAGGTGGGGAAAGCCATCTTGATACTGTCTGAGAGAGCATAGGTAGGGTGGGGATGAGCTGTGGAGCCAACACACACAAAGAATGAGGGAAAGGGGATTCAACAAGAGGCAAAGTGCTGATACAGTTATATTTTCCACCCTTCTTCTTCTATTTTTGTTTTGAGGTTTGAGTTTTTTCTCATGCTCCTTTGGGCCAAATTCCACTACCCTCACTCATAAAAGTACTGTCCCTTATTCTGTGAATAGTCTACTTGGCTTCAATGGGACTAATCATGAGTAAGGCTACCAGAATCTGGTTCCTTGTTGTGAGAGTTTATAAATTTCCTGGAGCTTAAGGACAGACCAAATGAAGGAGTGACCATAAGCATAGCAGACTAGGTCAGGAAGAGAATTCCAGGTGTAGGGAACCTCATAGACAAAAGCTTGGAGGTGAGAATGAGTGTTTGCTCAAGTTTCTTTTTGCTTTTGTTGAAGTCAGATTTTTGCTTTTCTGCAGCGTCACTTTTCATTTTTAATATAGTTACAGATTTTTTTCACTGATTGCTCTTTATGCTGTGTTAATTGAAATATGCCCAACTGCCAAAAACAATTACCTTCGGATAGCCTCGTCCGTGCTTTTACTGCCAGATAAATGCGTTTACAGACTCATTTACAGGGGGAATGGTAAGTAGGCCTGGTTTCCTATTTAAAGTTAGTAGTTTGATCTTGAATTGGGTCTAAATTGTGCTCTGGAAATCTGTTTTAAATTTTGTTGCTTATGTCACATTAAATTAACGTTCAGCATGTTCCTTGTAAAACAGAACGGCTACATCAGCTACTGCTGCTGGATTGAAACAGTATAGAAGAGCAGTATTGTTTAATGGTTTGAGTAGAAGCCTGGGAGCCAGAATTCCTGGGAGGTCTTTGCTCTGCTCTGCTACTGACTTCAGTGTGTGACCTTAGGGAAATCTCTAAACCTTTCTGTGTTCTCTTCATATGTGAAGTGTATAATAACAATTCCTATCTCACGGGGTATAGTGAGAGCCAGTTAATATTTCATGAAACAATGTGGGATTGTCAGGTGCAAGATGTTATGTGCCTGTGACACTTTCTCAAGGTGTCCAGAGCTGTAAATCGACATATTACTCCTCTACTTCAGCATAAAAGGGATCTGCTGGTGCTAAACTGAATGGCAACTCCCAGTAAATCCAGTTTGTTTGCCAGTCCCACAGATTCCTCATGATTCTACTAGTTCTAACTGTGCCTTGCAGGTTAACCCTTGATGTACTTCAGTTCCCAAACTCTCTCGAAGTGTCCCCCTGCAGCATCCAGCCGTTGTCATTGGACGCCCACAGAAATGACCTAAAGAGACAATGTGCACAACAGCTTGGTGATTTAATCAGGAATTCACACTCTGCTTAGTATAATAGTGCTGAGAGATACTTATGATGAAAGAGAAGTTTATTAACCAAGAACTGAGGTCTAAGCAATACTAAGCAAGAATAATAGAGACAGAAATGGTTCCAAATAAAATGAAAGTAGAACACTTTTAAGTGACTAAAACTTACCAGGCTACAATCCTTGATGAAGATGAGTTCCTTACGTAAAGCAACCTTTCAGTATCACCCACTCACATGGCAGAGGATCCACCGTTCAAAGATAGAAAGAGCGCTGACTTCTTTGTCCTCTTTGTCGGAAAACCAACATGTCATTTTGTTGTTCCACATATTCCCGAAAGTTTATTGTCTTTGTCATGAGAGTCAGGATGAACTCCTGGGGACCAGACTCCAGTATCTTCCCATGCTGATTTCACATTTTCTTGCTAATTTGTTCCTCCTATTTACCTCGGATGAAAATGAACTGCCCATTGTTTCTGGAATCACAATGTTCAATTTATGTTAGAGAGCGAGAGCTAACTATCTTTCCTTTTGTCTGGAAGAAAACCTGTTTCTCCCTTTGCTTGGTTACACACTTTAAAGCATAATATCAGTGAGTATCCACAATTCCTCATATAGTGTTAATACATGTATTTCCCAATGATAGCAATTAATGACCAGTGTGTCACCAGCTTTCCTTTTATATCTCACACAACATTCTTGACAGATAAATACTATGACAGTAAGAATCAGAGAGGTAGCCGTGTTAGTCTGGATCTGCAAAAGCGACAGAGTCTTGTAGCACCTTATAATTTGTTAAATTTGTTAGTCTATAAGGTGCTACAAGACTTTTTGTCACTATGACAGTAATGTGTTAGGTGTAGTGAGTTTTTCTGGCCTGCCAAGAGTTGCTTATACTGAGTAGTGAGCCACCAGTGGACTCTGTGTCATGACTCCTCATTTTCTGAACAAAAGGAATGCACTGATCTGCCCATATGTTATAGTTCTGAGCTGCCCTTTTCCAGAGTAAATTTCCCTGAGACCTTTCTAGTGTTGGTAGCGTGTCTTATCTTGTGGCAAGAGCAAAGAACAGTGAAAGTTTCAGGAGAAAACCTTGGTCTAGTATAATCTGTGCTACCACATGTGTTGTCATTTAAATCGATTTCTCTGCAGAATTCGTATTCTAGAGGCCTAACAAGTAACGGAATTATAGATCTAAGAGATGGGAAAGTCATATAAAAGTCATCCTGTCCAGCTTCCTGCCAAACAGATGTGTTCTGTTCCCTAGATACATGCAATATACTTTTTAAAATGCCATTTTTGGCCATTGTGGATCCTATGGCATATTTTTTGAAAGAGCAAGAACAACAGCACTGGAGACCTGGCTAACTTTCTTAATTACATTCTCCAGGCTTAAATTCCTCCTTTGGTTTCAATTTCATATGGAATTGTTCAATCTCTATCCTGAACTGTCACATAGTGTTCCTGTGTGCTATTAAATTGCTGGTTTGTTATAGTCCAGAAGTGGCTGCTTTTCAGTGGGAGGTTTGAAATGATTTATAAGTAGAGTTTTGAATCAGTCTGTACATTTTACATTTTGTGTGTATTTGTTTTAGAGCCAAGCTGGACAAGCAGGACCAGCAGTTAAGTCAATGCAATCAAGGGCTGCCAAAAGCACCTCAAAAAAACGGGTAAGAGTCGCAACTTGTCACCAAATCCCAAACTTTCTGAGTGACTGCATTTCTCTACATCCATGAGAAGCAAAATAGATTCCATTTAAAAAATGGCCAACTTGGTATAACTGTTGACATTTAAATTTATTTAGCAATAGAGAGTTGTTCTAGACTCTCATTAAGAAGGGAATTACATCAGCAAATTAGAGTATAAAATGGAAATTAAAACTAAAGCACATGTAAGGTAACCCACAAAATTAAAACACTAAAAAGAGTTTTGCGATGTAACTTCCAAAAGATTAACCAACTCCGGAGAAGGACTGTGAGTAAAGTGCCTGTCCTAATCAGCAAGCTAAAAGCATAGCCCAATTTCCTAAACAGAGAACCACAAAAGTTAGAGAGACAAATACGTTACCTTTTTCTGGCCCTTAGAATTTTGACTTTTTTTTTTTTTTTACTGCCAACCAAATAAATGCTTTAGAGGGTATCTTTATCTAATCTATCCATCCTTTTGTATTGACTACAAGGTATAGCCAATTGTTTGACTGTGGTCACGCTTCATTCTTAAAAATGGTCAAAAGACCAAATAACTGAACTTAGCCAAATTTATTGTCTAAAGAAAAAGCAGTACAATGTGAAAAGGAGACATAGACATCCTCCTTCTGGGACACAATTCTTATCTCGCAGCATGTTCTCCTTACACAAAGGTGTGCTTCAAAGATGTGCATTTCACCTAATGGTGTTTACAGTATGATTTTACAAGTTACAAAATTCTTTCCCCATCGCTAAAATCCAACCCAACAGTTTGTAACAGACCCTTCCCTGGTTGTTTTGTTCTGTACTTTTCTTATCTCTGTTTTGCATATTACAGTCCAAACTGGGTGGGTGTAGAGGAACATCCCAGCCTGTGCTAGGACACACCATTCAGGTATTTTGGCTTTGACAAGCTTTCTATTTTTTAATGCCAAAGCAGACTTCAGCTTTGCAAAGTATTGTGGGATACTTCACATGGGCAAACATAATTATGGTAAGAACATAATACATTCAGTTAACATAACTTCCCAACATGCATGAAATTAAATATAACATATTATATTAATACCATGCACCTAATACATGCCCAATGTATACAAATTGGCTAATATGGGCCAGATCCTAGGCTGATGTGAGTCAACCTAGGTCCATTGACAGTTGAGCTATGCTAATTTACATCAGCTGAAGCACTGGCCAAGTATCTTTTACAACGATCATCACTTTTATAAGTGGTAAACAGCTCCCTCCTACTTATGGCAAACCATCATCTTGTTCATTGTTTCTGTTTTGGCTCTTTATAGAGAGAAAGGTGTTCCCTTGCTTAAACCCTCGTAGTGCTGTTCCCAACTTCATTTTGGAAAGGAACACCAAATTAAACTGACGTTGAATAGTAAATGACAAGCTTGTTGCTAAGTGTTTTACAGACACATGGGCATGTTACTAAAATTAAATCATAAAACTAGGTTTCTCTCACCCAGTCTCTCGAGAGTCCGAGATCCTGACCCTCCACCTATTCTGCCCAATTTCATTTCTCTCTCCTTTCAAGAAAACTAGAATATGGTGAGTTTCCTTGGTACATGGCATGTAGCCAACACAGCATTGCCTGGCCATGCTCAATGGACCCCACAGTTATCATCAATCATTGCTAGGCACACATAGCTATTGTACAGTGCTTTGGACTCTTATGGTGTTGTACAAATAATAGTCTTATACCGAGGCAGCAACCCCATAAAACCATAAAACCGCATCATTAGGATTGTAATCAGAGAGGTAGCTGTGTTAGTCTGGATTTGCAGAAGCGACAAAGAGTCCTGTGGCACCTTAAAGACTAACAAAATTCTTGAAGCATAAGCTTTCGTGGGCTAATATCCACTTTGTCGGATGCATCATTTGGATCTTACACTGTATTTTGGCTCGCAGTGTCAAAGGGAACTGGGGTGTTTGTGTGAGCTCCCTCCTCACTGAAGCATCTTCATGGCTGTTCAGGGGGTTGGCGCAGGATCCATGGGTCTTTGTTTAGTTTGCTGAACATCCCCCTTGCAGCCTTGTGTGGCAGGCAGCATTCGTATGATCTTTATTTCAGTCACTCTGTGGGAGACCTGGCATGCCTGAGACGTTTAAACTCTGTACGTGTCTTTAAGGCCACAGGTAATCTCTGGACTAAGAGATTTTAATAGTATGGAGACAACTGTATTTAAAAGAAAGATTGATTTATTTTAAATTCAACTCATTAGACATTCCAATTTAAGGGGAAAACCTGCCCCAAGCTGTTATACCTTTTAATCAGTGACATGGTGCTCTGCAAGTCTAATGATAATGAAAAGGATTTTAAATTAATCCCTACGGCGATCCGTTTTCTATTAGTGATGTAACATAATGGCACCATCAAGCACCACACCCCAGTGAAAGCATTGTGCTATGGCCATGCACATAGGGTGTTTGCGTGTGCGGTGGTGTAACACCTGCTGGCCTTTACAAGAAAACGGTTCATGTTGCTCTGCCTAAAGTATGATCCCTAAATCTCTATATCCGAAATAATTTCTAGGTGTAGCTTATGTAACAACACTTTAGAAATAACTGGTGGTCCTTTACTGAGCCATTGAGCAGTTTCAATGTAGAGAATCAGTATAATATGTTCTGCGTCATGGCTCTCTCAGAGATTGGGTGTAATATGAGAAGAGAACTAGAATCATCATCGTTTAAATCATGAAGATTAAATGAAAAAACTGTTGCTCTTGTTTTGAAAAGGGAAAGAAATGATCTTCTGACATGACAAGCAATTTTGACAATAACCAATGGCCTGATCAGGGTTCAATAAAGGACTAGATAAGTTCATGGAGCATAGGTCCATCAATGGCTATTAGCCAGGATGGGCAGGGATGGTGTCCCTAGCCTCTGTTTGCCAGAAGCTGGGAATGAGCAACAGGGGATGGATCACTTGATGATTCCCTGTTCTGTTCATTCCCTCTGCATCACCTTGTTACCCGGAGGTTATCAGAACCCCAACAGGGGCAACTTAACTATTTCACTCCAGGTGGTGTAAGGAATAAATCAACAGGAACTCAGCGATTCTGTTTGATCAAGGAGAAATGCAAGTCACTGTGCTCTTGTCTAACAGTGCAGTTATTAGATTTAAGCACACACAGACATAAGCAATAGATTTAGAACATCCCAGATATTCTCCTATATTCGAAGACAGTATTGAGTAATCAATGACAAGGTCAGTGCTGGCCAAATTCCTTCCTGTCAAGGAGTAAATATGTTAGGAAAACGCTGATTAGCAGAACTGCCAGGAGAACCTTGCATCTGAAAGCCTGTCTCCAAATTAACCCTCAACTATGTGGTGTTCTATTTCATTTATTCATAGTGGCTCAGTACACACAATATGATTACAATTAGCTTGATCACATTCTGGAGTATAAACACCCCTCAAATCCAGGGCAACAACCTGGCATTGGTCACTGTCGGAAGACAGGATCCTGGGCTAGATGGACATTTGGTCTGACCCAGTATAGCCGTTCTTACTGATCCTGAGAAGTGCTGAGCACCTTGTAGGTGCATTCAGTGGCAGCTATGGCAACTCAGCACCTTTTGAGAGAAGGTCTGTGTTCGCTAAGACTGGCCAAAGCTTCATTTAGAGAGGTCAGACTGGGATCAGCTGCTTCCCTACTTCCATCCCCTCACACCTCTGGAACCGTCCCCACCTCAGAGCATTAATGGGTTTGTTGCTCCCGTGCTAGGATGAAGATGCATCCACTGAAGTGGGAGAGGGAGCAGATGAATGGACAATGTCAAAAACTCTACTCAAACCCTCAGACCAACTGGAGTTGACCGAAGCTGTGAGTAAAAGAGTATTTTTTTTCATGAGTTGTTTACGCAAAAGCAGAATCCTGGCTTTTGATGGAGTTTCTGTTCTAACAGACACTTCACCGAGTTTTTAGTGCACTGTTTCTGCCATTTAAAACAAAATTGATGTCAGCAATACAAGCTGGAGAGCGTTACCTGAAGGAACCTTCTGGGGCCAATGGGCTGGAAGAGAGAAAATGTCCTTGAGGAGAAGATTTCTCCCCTGTTCTTCCAGTGGGAGAGTGGAAGAGGGTTTCCCCTGGTGGAACAGCCCATAAGGTCCACCAGCAAGTCCTGAGCATCCCAGGGACCAGCGGGATTCTGGGGCCTTTTGTGTTGAGGATCCTAGAGCTCTGGCTTTGCTCTTTGGCAGCATGGCTTCAGTGGAACCACAGAGCCAGGGATGTCTCTGTCCACAGCTGCCTCCAAATTCTCTGCTCAAAGGGGGATCCCCACTGCAAAGGTTGGGGCATATAAAAGTGACACAGCCTTAGGTTCATCATACTTTGCACTGTGGTCTCCATAGGGTCAACAGAAGAAAGATGTGTGCCCTCCCTCTCCCACGTCCTCCTCTCTCTCTATAAATGGTGCTGTTCTTAACCAAGGGGCCAATGCTGCAAACATTTGCTACTGAGCTTAGTGCTTAGAACTTGTTTTGGATTGCACGCCCTCCAAGGTAAATCTGTGTACGGAAAGTGTCTACCACTTTGTGTCTAAATAATATCTCATAAGACTAAAGAATCGCGGGGTATTCCTACACTTTGAGATGCAGGGGTAATTTCGAGCTTGAGGAGTCCTATCCCCACTCGGTCTGATCACGTTAGCATGGGAAAAGCGGTGGTGGCACGGGCAGCAGGAGCGGCTAGCTCCCCTGAGTACGTTTGCATCCGAGAAGCTAGGCAAGTGGTCAGGCGGCTAGCGTGTCCCACCACGAAAGGTACCACAGCTATACTCTATTATTAGCATGCAAGTTTAATCAGAGCTAGCGCAGGTATGTCTCCTCAAGCTGGAATTGACGACTCCAGCTCGAAGTGTAGACTTACTCTGAGTGATGCCTTTGAAGTGAACGGAGCTACCCATGATAGTAAGCTTTATGCCCAATAGTGGTTGCAAGATGGCATCCTAACTTGGCATATTCTGAACTAACTTTGCCACAACCATTGTTACCTCCTGGAAGCAAAAGCTTTTGATGAGATGTCCATTTCCGTTTGAACACAATGGAAATGAGCCTGAGGAACCTGGAGATCTTTTTATACTGTATGTTACTGTTTCAGCTTTAAGAGCGGGCTTGTATTTATAGCTCTGTTTTTCCATTCCAAAGGAATTAAAAGAGGAAATTACACGCATCCTGACAGCCAATAATCCACATGCTCCCCAGAATATCGTCCGATACAGCTTTAAGGTAAGTGCCGAATGGCCTGTAAATCCAAGTTCTGATGGCAGTCATTTGTTGATTTGTGCTTAGCTCAATTTATAACAAGGTAACTTGTATTTTAGTGTAGATTTACTTTATTTACCATATACTACTAGCAGTTCCTCAAGGGCTTTTGCAGAGGATAGAAATCTATAAACATTAACATAATTGACTGTACAGAAACAGGAGATGGCAGTTACTCAACAAGTTCTGAAAGTGAATGTAATTAGTGCAGCTAATCTCCGCTGATAAATTATTCCATTCAGTAGCGGGGAGAGGAGGGAGAGGATTCTTTACAGTCAGTAGCGCATTTATAACTCAATATCTTCACAGCATGTTCCAGTCTCGTGAAAATATATGAGAGTTCAAAAACATGTTTCGTGCACTCAGTGCCAATTCAGGGCCAAAGTGGGGAAATAAGTCACCAGCCTGAGCTGCAGAGACCCAGGGGGAAGCTCCAGGGAGGAGTGTGCCTTATGAAGTCCAGTTCCCCCTCCCTCAGCTTTCCAGTGCAGGAGGGGCGTCACAGTCTGCATCTGTGTGGCGCTTCCTACTCCCCCAGCATGTTCAGCTAGCTCTGTGGGTTCTGCAAGGGGACGCTGGAGTCATGGTCATGCCTCCTCTCCTCCCTTCTGGGGGTGGTTTGCACCCCCTGGGGCACATGGAGGGAGCAATCCCCGCAGTGTCCCAGCTGCAGTATTTCGATTGTCCCTAGCCCTTGAGTAGGGAACTCAAAGGCCTGGGAAGGCACTTTGATCTCTGGCCTCATTCCTGTGCACCCACAAAAGAAATTTAACTGGTGAGAGGAGAATCTGGCCTACAGGGAGCAGATATGGGGCTACATCTTCCTCTCCATTACACTGGCACGATTTAACTCCGCCATGATTTAACACTGACTCCAGTGTTGTGGCTGTGGTGGAACAGAGAGGAGGATGTGACCCCGGGGGATGAGTTCTTCATGCCTCCAGGACCTTCTCAGTGTGGGCTCAATGTGAGGCTGCGAGATTTCCCTTGAAGCTGTAGTCCAGTTAGTGCAGAATAAAGCAGCGTTTGCTTTAAGGAGCATTGTTACATTAGCACTTCAAATCTGCAATGGCTTCTTACTGCTTTTGGGTGCCATTTAAAGTATGGATATTGATCTCCAGAGCCTTGTATGCTTTGACTCTTAGGGTACGTCTACTCTTTTATGAAAGTGTGATTGCTGCTTGGGGAGACTATTGGGTAACAATAGTAGCGTAGACATGGCAACATGAGCTTCAGCACAGGTTACCAATATGTTACACCCTCCACGTTTATAGCTGTTATGTGCAGGGTATTAATCTTGTGTATATTATATTCTTCTTCTTCTTATCCTCTTCGCTCCTGGTGGAGCATAAGGCACCAACCATTCTTCTCCATTCGCTGAAGATTTGGTTGACATTTCTGTAGCATCCGTTTTTTACATGGTGGGTTGCTAGCCCAACGCAAAACCCTCCTCCTTTCACATCTTGGGCTTGGGACCAAGCAATGGCGGAGTTATATTATATTAAATATGAACAATTATCCAAAGTGACTTGTATTATGCTCTTCCCGCAATTCTGTTCACTTTACATCATGATATTTATATCTATGTCTATATCAATGGTTATATCTATATCTGTGTATATATCTCGCAGTACTCTGCTCAGCTAAACGTAGCTTTTGGCATTAGCAAATATGAAACCTGTTAAAAGCTAGATTCAGGAAGAACATGTTCTAGTCCAGGTTGGGTTGTGCCGTCACGGCTCTTAGCACTTGAAATGTGGGATCCAAACCGAAAGAGAAGAAATGTACATCATCAGGCAAGAAGAACATGGTAAAAAGCTGATGGGTGAAGCTGAGTCTTGGGTGATGTATAGAGAGTGCTTTTAGCTCATCAACAGCCGTGCTATAAATATGTTTGAATGCATACTTGGGAGCACATGCTGTGTAAGATGAACTGCATATTTCAAGAAAACTACTTCCCAGAAGGAGTGGTGCTTTTGCCTCCTTTCTGCATTGTACTACTTTATCTTGAGACAATAAATGGGCTAAGCTTGGTTATTTGGTGTTGAACATTTTTACTATTAAACTGCAAGAGTAGTCAAGCAGTTGGGTATATTTTAGACGACCAGAGTATGTGCGCAGGCTCCCTAGCAGGCTAGCATTCTGGTTGCTAGATTGTGCTGATGCCCACGCCACCACATCTTCATTGCTGTGCTAGCTAGATTAAATCAGACCTTTGCTTGCAGTGTAGACGTACTCTTGGAGACTTGGCATCATTGCAACAGCTGAAGTTAGCTGGTGTGCTGCTCTTGCGGATATCCATAGATTTGGCCATCTGGTAGAGGGCCCTGTCATGGGAGAAACCATCCTTTTAAGAAGGAAGAGGCCAATGCACCTGTGACTTATTAGCTGCCTCCCAGTTGGGGTTAAAAGAAACACTTGAGCCATATAAACAGGGGAGATATTGAGACAGTGGAAGGTTTAGTCAGGAAAAGGGCAAGTGAGAGCTGCATGGGAGTGAAAGACTGGCTGGTGGAAGCTGCCAGAGACCAGGAGACTGTAGGAGATTCCTGAAGGAATCTGTACTTGGTTGCCAGGGGAAGACTAACAGCAGGAGAACAGAGGAGAGATCTGTCTGACCTCCTCAAGCCAGAGAGACAGTCCTGGTAGAAGGAAAGGAGAGAGCCTAGGTGTGGGGGAAGATGCCAATGTGTGGTATGTGCTACGTTTGTGGATTAGATGTTGTTACATTTTAAGGACAATTTGCACAGTGGCGCTAAGTGGACTATCGTTTTGGACTTCTGACTATGTTTTCATATAAACCAGCTGGAAGAAGAGGTATTATTGAGGCAGGTTAACAGACTAGAGGGAGTGAAGGATGCCCCCTTGGTGGGGATGATCTTCCAACAGAGAGACTGCGAGGGTTCCCACTGGGAAGCGCAAGGGCTGGGGTGGCTGTCCTGGTGAAAGGACAGGTGAGGACCATAGAAGAGCCCAGGTGTGGTGGAAGATGCTATCTTGGTGTGGTATGGGCTCTCTTGGTGTGGACTAGAGGATGTGCGATTTTAAGGACTCACTGGATGTGAGAAAAGGACTATGATTGGGACTCTTATTATGGAGTATTTGAACATATTTTGGTAACAAACTGTCCTCAAAGAGGAGTTTTACAGAGGCAAGAAAGCTAGTGTAGAGTTACTGTAAGTCTGAGGGAGGGACACCGAGGCAGGTGCACCTGTTCTGCTGCTGCTGGAGGGTGCTTCACATGGGTCTGCCTTATTACAAGCTCTTACTTGAGAATATGCTCCACTATAGGTCAGACAAGTCACCTTTCAGAGCATGAATTTTACACCACTGTAAGTGACAAGAGAATCAGGCCCCGGGTGTGTTTTTCATATGCCCTACCAATTTTGTGTGCTGGTGATGGTGTTGGGGAAGGTGTTACCATTTCCAGCACCATCTAACCCAACGTTGTGATGGAAGACTAATCTGTTCTCAACAAAGAATACATCCTGTGTTGGGGGAGGGGGGTCGGTTCCATATTGTTACTGACTGTGAAGCAGAATTTGGCATAATCTTCAGATATTAATTTGAGCCTGTCGTACTGGCAGTAGGAAGATCTTATTCTACCCTATAACTGAGCATGAGGGATATGAAAGTCACTGGCAGTGTTTGTGTTGGGGAAAAAGGTGTCAGGATGCACCCTGAAAGGGATAGCGTCCCCCAACCTTTACTCCACAGGTTTCAATTGGCAACACTGATTAACTGGCCCAGGGATTTGAGCCAAAACTCACTGAAGTCAATGAAAAGATCCTTTTGAATCAGACCTAACTCCCTACAATTTGAACATGGATGAACTTCCTTGAAATGTTCCTGATTTTTCTCTCCCCTGCTTGCTCACTCCAACTCCCCCCCCCCAACCCCCCAATTGTTGTGGTCCTGTATACCTTGAGGCATAAGCAGCAGTCTCAAGTTCCTGTTGACTTGGGACCTGCAGTGAAAACAATTGTGAATTACAAATACACCCGTTTTATCCATATCCAGCCTGGTCAGCTTTACCGTCTACAGGCAAAGATTGTTCCCGATAAAATCATTAATCTGTCCAGATTTGATTTTTTTATCTTCTTCCTCTGTAGGAAGGAGCATACAAACAAATAAGCTTTGTGGACCAACTAGCCATTCACTTCTCCTTAGATGGGAACCTGTTACTCAGAGACTCGGATGAAGGCAGGCGGCAGAGTGCCAAAATAGTCTTGGAACCAGGTAGGTTTATGGGACACTGATTCAGTAAGCGCTGGTGTAGCTTATTCTGTGTATGACAGTGAACAGGCTGCTATTTGAGGCCCGGGACTGGAGCAGCACTTATTTCTGCCAGCAGTCTTCTTTGCAGAGAAATACTGTTTAAAACACAAATTGTGTATTTGCCACTTCTGACAGTCTGCAAGCCAGGTGTGCGCTAATACAAGGAGCTAAGATTTTCAAAGCCCTCTAGGGTATTTAGACAACCTGCTACTAAAATTAATGGGAGATGCATGTCTAAGCCCTTAGGCCTTGTCTATGCTACACAGTTTTGTTAGCAAAAACTGCCTTTTGCAGACGAAACCTTGGAGATGTACACACTATAAGTCTACTTTGGATGGCAAAACTCAGCTATTTTGCCAACAAAATAAAACTACCTCAGTGAGAGGCATAAAGTTTTTTGTGGCAAAGTTAAAGTGACAAAGCCGTCAGTGTAGACATAGAGGTTCGTTATGTCAACATAACTGGCCTCCCCCAGTATCCCACAATACCTACCGTGACCACTCTGCTTGCTAGTTTGAGCTCTGCTGCCCTGCATCTAGCTACACAGGCATGCACCCCTCCCCTTTTAAAGCTCGGGAAGCTTTGCCATTCCTCAGCATGGAGAGCTCACAGAGCCACAGAGGATGCTGTTCCTGGCAGCCCACGAGGCTGTGGGGGGAATCACAGAACCATTAATATGGAATGTTGCTCTCCCTCGGCAGGCAGACAGAGCGGGCTGCTGCTGGAGGGCAGGGGATGGGGTGGAGAGATGGCTTTAGCTACTGTCTGAATTTAGAGACAGCATGCTGACATACTCTCCCCGAACACACATATTCTCAACACACACTCTGTTTCTGTTACTGTCATACACTTTCCCCACCCCACACACTTCAGTTGAAAAGCATTTGGCAATCTAGTAGAATGCCCATGGATTGATGGGATTAAGAAATCTGCATCATGTGATTCTGTACCTGCCCCATGAGGCATTACAAACCCTTCCCAAAACCTCCTGCAGCCAGTTGCACAGTGGGATGGCTACCACAATGCACTGCTCTCGGTGTGCAATGCAAGAGATGCTAGTGTGGATGTGCTCAGCCAACACAAGGCGAATAGTGTGGACATGCAACAGCAGTTTAATCACAGCGCTTTAAGCATAATGTTTGTCAACAAAACTCTGTAGTGTAGACATAGCCTTAGGTTGCTTTGAAAATCTCGTTCACAGACTTAGAGTAGTACCGTAATTCAGGGTCTCGAAAAAGATGCCACCAATTAGCTCTGCATTTATGTTCCATGCTGGGCAATAGAATCTTTTAGGGAGACCCTAACATTCCCACTGCCTCTTAAAATTGTCTGATCAGTGGAACAGAGGACTGCTGATCGTCAGAATTAACTGCAAGACTAGAACTGGCCAGGGATATGTGCCCTTCTAATGTGGCAGCTGCCAGGCCCAAGGGTGCCATCTTGTGAGCTCCTGAGACTCTTAGTTAGCTGCAGCTCTCTGGGGGTTTATGCTCCTTTCTTTGCACCAGTGTTGAACTCTTTAACAGGATTTCAAGTAAATCTATATGTAAATGCAATCTTTAGTGCCATGAGTGTGTTCATTCCCGCTGTCCGATTGGGCTGTAGGAGTCTGTTTGGAATAGGTTGTTGGATGGAAAGGCTTACTAGAAATGGAAACCATGGTCTCCACAACCAGTGAGAGTTCAGATGGATAGAGCTAGATACCTGGACTAAGACATGCTTCTCTAACATGCTTATTACATTTTTTCCCTGTCCACACATGACTCATATTAACATAATTTGGCCACAACCATTCTTCACGTGCATGTTTAAACATAGTCATTTTTGTAGGGCACACAAAGTGTTTCCTAAAAAGGATGCAGCCCAAATCAGAGAGTTGATTGAGATGTGATCTGAATTCAGCCAGGGAATTGGAATGGCTGAAACCTCTTTCGAGCAGTGGCCCTGACACTCTCTGTGGCTTTGAACAAGCCGATTCGCCTCCTTTGATCAGTCCTCTGTAAACTGGGGGCAGTAATACTGACTGACTTGGCTGGCAGGGTACAATGATGACTAGTAAGCTAGGGTTTGTAAAGTGTTTCGGAGATAAAAGGATGTAGTATCTTTGTAGTCCTGTTGTGGACGATAGAAAGTGTCTGCAACACATAAAAGTGTCTATTAGCCAGAGATGATTAACCTACCTGTGTTGTTGTCAGATCTGGTTTCTGTTGAGTCCACAGTGATAGAAGTTGAAGAGGCCGAGGGTAAAGAAGAAGGAAGCAAAGACGATATTCTGGTAATGCTTCACAGCCAACTGCGAGCTGTCAATTTGATTTTAAAGATTAGAGTCTAAGATCAGTTTGTATGTGTCTTTTGGCATAAGCAGCATCACCAGAGGAAATTCCACACCTGCTTACTTCATCTCTGATGTGACCGATATGTGTTCTGCAAGGTGGTCTGCAGCCAACCTATTCTTGAATATGGAGATGCTGTCCATGGAGATGAAAGATGCCTGCATACCATGCTTTATCTAGAGCCAGACGCTCAATCCAGATGAAGCACGGTTTGCTGGGACATCTCAGTGGACAGCACTTCTGTATTCAAGGTGGACAGCAGTTGTAATCAATTCCATTTCATACACGTGAAGTGTGGCCCCTGGGTTGCTAGCCAATTGCTGATGTGAATCAGAGCTGAGCAAAGTTTGAAGGCCATTGTTTTCTACTACTACAATACTTATTTGTTTCATCCGTGTATAAGGTGCCTATTGCAAGGCATCTAAGTGTTGTTCAATGAAAAATAATACAAATAAAATGACATTAGAACCTGACAGCCATATAAAATACAGGCCAGATCCTGCAAGAGTCAAGTAAACCATTTCCTAGCTTCATGAGAAACCGAAACAGTGTAACTGAGGCAAAAACAAAGCACAAAGGTGTGAAAGGATCAAACATAAGCCATCTGAAATAACTGAGATTGGTGGCCTGACCTAAAGGCAGCTAATGAGGAAGGGACAATACAGTAGGAAGTTCACTCCTTGCTCAGTCAGTATTAAGCCTAGGAATCAAGAGAGGACTAATTTCAGGTGACTTTAAATGCCTGAGAGGGGGATACAGGCAATTATGGAAGTTCTAGGAAGCTAAGATTATAAAGAGCTAAATATATGAGATCAAAGGCCTTTGAACTATGTCGCTAGGTGTCCAATAGCCAGTGCAGATCACAAGGAGTTGATGTAACTAACTCACTCTATTCTAGTCAGAAGAGCATGAGCAAGTAGTCACTTTCTGCAGCTGTTTCAGATGGATCCTAATTAGGAGAGCGTTACAGTTGCCCACCTTAGATTTGACAAATTCATGATGACCGTGGAGATGTCCATAGGTAGGAGAATTGTGTGGACTTTTCCAAATGAGTTAGTGGTGATAACAGCCACCATCAACCATTCTTGCAACTTGGATTTCTGTGTTTATAGAGTGGTTGAGGGTGATCTCCAAATCCCACACCCTTCTCACCAATGGTGGTCCTAGACCCTGAGTATGAGGAGAGATTAAAGAGGCTAGGACTTTTAGTCTGGAAAAGAGGAGACTAAGGGGGAATATGATAGAGGTATATAAAATTAGGAGTAGTGTGGAGAAAGTGAATAAGGAAAAGTTATTTACTTGTTCCCATAATATAAGAACTGGGGGCCACCAAATGAAATTAATGAGCAGCAAGTTTAAAACAAATAAATGGAAGTTTTTCTTCACAGCCCACAGTCAACCTGTGGAACTCCTTGCCTGAGGAGGTTGTGAAGGCTAGGAATATAACAGGGTTTAAAAGAGAACTAGATAAATTCATGGAGTTTAACTTCATTAAGGGCTATTAGCCAGGATGGGTAAGGCATGGTGTCCTTAGCCTCTGTTTGTCAGAGGGGGGTGATGGATGGCAAGAAAGGGATCACTTGATCATTGCCTGTTAGGTTCACTCACTCTGGGGCACCTGGCATTGGCCACTGTTGGTAGACAGGATACTGGACTGGCTGGACCTTTGGTCTGACCCAGTACGGCCATTTTTATGTTCTTATGTTGTTTGAGTAACAGGTTGAAGTTGAAGAAAGATCTCTGATCCAGTTCAGTTCTCCGTTAAGTTTTGCTTTATCCTTCTCTAGGCTGCATCAGCAGAAGAAGCAGCTGAAGGCGAAGAACCTCCTCCCCTTTCGATGAAAGAACAGAAGCTCACTAACCAGTTCAACTTTAGTGAGAGAGCTTCACAGACTTTCAATAACCCTGTGCGGGTATGCTGTCACTGCTGTCTCTTTCGATGATACACAAGCATGTTTCAGTAAGATCCTTCCTTTGTGACTGCAGTCCAGAATGCTTGTTTGTGTGCCATCTCCTGCAATCACTGCCATTATTAGTGGGGAAAAGAACCTTAACTGGTCGTACCTAAAACATTTAGGATGGGGAAGATGATGACAGAGTAATGTTCACCAGATGTCAAGAATCAGAGAGGTAGCCGTGTTAGTCTGGAATAGCTGAAGTGACAGAGAGTCCTGTGGCACCTTAAAGTATTTAAAGTATTGAAGCATAAGCTTGCATCCAACGAAGTGGGTATTAGCCCACATTCAACAGATGAACTCTCATATGTTCTGTCAGAGAGGTCTGGGGCCTTTGAAAATCTAGGTATTGAAATTTCAGACTCACACACATGCTTGGGTGTAACATTTATGTACTTGTGTCCCTCATCTCAGAAAAGGAAGGATGGTCCAGTAGTTTTGGCACTAGCCTAGGACTTGGGAGATCTGGGGTCAAGTTTCCTTTACCCCACAGACTTCCTGTGTGACCTAGTGCCTTGATTTTTCATCTGTAAACTAGGATAACAAGGCTCTTTCCTCCTCACTGGTATGTTGGGGGAGCTAAAAACATGAAAGTTGGTGAGGTGCTCAGATACTTTGCTAATGCGAGCTATTTAAGAATGATAGATGTCCTCTGCTGCTGCTTTACATAAGCTCTCCCCACAATGCAAGTGTTTGCTCTTGACATGTCCGAAGATCAATACAGGGCTGAGTCCTACAGTTCCAAAATGTCTTTTGTGCTGAGGCCACAGTCTTTCGCAATGGGTGTGCCTCTAAGGCAGCAGTTCTCAACCTGTGGGTCGCGACCCCTTTGGGGGGTTGAACGACCCTTTCACAGGGGTCACCTAAGACCATCGGAAAACACATATTTCCGATGGTCTTAGGAACCGAGACACCGCTCCTCTATCCATCTCCAGGCGGGTCCTCCCACATGCAGATACGCCCACATACGAGTACCCGGCGTGATGACATCATCGCGCCAACCCCATCACATACACCCCGTACAACCCGCGGCGACTGGGGCAGGGGCGCGCAGGTCCCCCGTCCCCGCTGCGGGTGGGCTCCCGGCTGCGCGCCGGCCACCAGTCCCCGCAGTGGGCGGGCTGGTGGCCGGCGCGCAGCCGGCAGCCCCCCCGCGGCAGGTACGGGGGACCAGGGCGCTCCCAGCAGCCCGCCCGCGGCAGTGACGGGGGACCGGCGCGCAGCTGGCAGCCCCCCCGCGGCAGGGGGACGGGAGACCGGGGCGCATGCGCGGTTTTTATTTTTGGTGTGGTTTTTTTTTGTAATTCGGCGGCTTTTCGGCGGAGGGGTCACGCCACTGGATCACAAAAAGGGGCCGCGGTGTCAACTAGTTTGAGAACCGCTGCTCTAAGGGTACATCCAGCTCAGATAGACGTATGCATGGAAACTCTGACTGGTAGTGCACTAAGGTAGAAGTATAGCTGCAAAAAATAAAATAAAAAATGTAGCCATGGTGGGCAGGCAGAATGGACTAGATGCCTGAGTAGATGCTCAGGGTGGTTAGCCCATCCCACCGCCTGTACTGTTGCGGCTACATGTCTTTTTAGCATACTATCTCAATCATAGCTAGCACGTGTATGTCTACTTGTGCTGGAAATTACACCTCCAGCTTGTGTGTAGATGGTCCACAGAACCCTCCCTAGCTGATCACCGTGCATGTGGTGTTAGACCCAGCGAAGAGGTCAAATCAAACCTTCTTCTGAGTCCAAGAGCTGCAGGGAGAAATTTCCCTCCCTTTCCCTGCAGTCCCACAGCCCAAGTATCCATTACTTCTTCAAAGAGCCAGAGTTCCTGCAGCTTTTCCAGCTAAGGTGTGTTCCTTTTAGATCTCATTGGTCTCCCAACCTGACCTAGCCAATGAGGAAAATCAAGGTGCCGCAGGGATTAGTGCTGACGATTTGGATCATGCTTTTTCCTCAGCGTCAGTACTGAACTGATATTCTAGGACAGTGCTAAGGGGTCCTGTGTGCTGGAAAATGCTGCCTTTCAAAAGCAATGTCAGCCCAAGTTCCTGACCACTTGTGGTTACTGAAGATCTCATTGCATGTTTTAAAAGAGGAGGGGAATTAACTCTTGTGTCTTGGCTTACTTGAGTCATTGTATTCTCCCGAACTAAAATGCCCCTCTAGTTTTACATGAACACAGAATTTTTTGCTTTTTGTTTTAGAACCAAATTCTATTCTCAGCTATGAATGTGGAGTTCCATAGATGAGAATGGGATTTGCTTGGGTGTATTTAAAAGCAACATGTGGCCCTTAAATCATTGTGTAGTGTTGCTGTTAAAGATGTGCAGTATTCCATCCCAAAGACTGCTGCACATATATATGTGCGTGTATATATATACGGAGTTGCTCAAACATTTTCCGATTGAACAGTTTTCCACCAGAAAATGTTGATTTCATGAAATTGAAATGTTTCATGGGAACACACCCATTTCATTGACATGTTTGATGGGGGAATTATCACAACATTTTGTTTTGACTTTGACTTTATATTTTGTCATTTATAATATGAAAATACAAAGGTTGAAGCACTTCAACTTTTATAAAATATAATATAATAGTCAAGATGACAATGTTGGAATGAAATGCTTTGACCATAACAAAATATTGATAAGATCAAAATGAAAAATTTCAGACTATTTAATTTTGTGAAAAATTCCAAGATTTTGACTTTTCATACCAATTTTGGACAAAACCAAACTTCAAAATCTTGGACTCTCCCACAGAATGGAAAGTCCATGTTCTATCTAGCTCTCTGTCTCTCTCTGTCTCTCTCTCTAGTTGGAATTATCATTTAGTAACATTTATATAGCACTAGCTGAAATATCCGGCGTTGCTCGGAGTATTTGTAATTGGAAACTGGGATGTAAAAAGACTACGTTTTTTATTAATACAAATTTTGTTTTTATTGTATATCAGCACATTCCATAAATTACTATCAAATTAAATTACCACCTTTAATTCAGCCTCCAGATCCTCTGCTCTTATATTTGTCTGGAAGTACACCTGATTCTAAGCATTTTCGCTTTTTACGCAGCATAACGAATAGGGTTCTTTTAAAGAAAAAAACAGTGTATTTAATTATGTTTGCGCTACACAACACTAAGCTCTCTGGTTATCTGTATTATTACATCATAACTATGTCACAGACAACAGCATGTGTTCACCTGCTGCCCAGATGATGTTATGTGAGCTGTGTAGTTGATGTTAATGAGCTTTAAAGAATTTCACCCCTAGGGGTGTAAGAGGTGAGATTTTAAAAAATTTCGATTCTTACCCTGATTAGGACCCTAAAGCCTATAACTGTACCAAATTTCAAGTATCTAGCTGAAACGGTGTGAAAGTAGTAAGGGAACATACATACACACACACATACATACACGCATACACCATTTGACTTTTATATATATAGATTTTGGGATCCATTTGGATGACAATTGCTATACAAATGCAACAACATGATCACTCCCCTGCTTGGTAGATGAAAAACTCTAGGCTGCTTCCACAGCTGGACTCTTCTAGGGAACAATGCTTCTGCTGAAGGAGATGGGATTTTTGCTACGATAGTCACTGATATAGATTCATTTTATTTTATATTATTTTTCAGGAAAGAGCATGTCAAATGGAGCCTCCACCTAGAGCAACCTTTTCTGCCACTGCTAACCAGGTAAAGCCTTTTCCTTTTGTTGTATGCAGGGTAGCTGTATCACGATATCAAGTTGATCCAATAAAAGATAGTACCTTACCACCATGTCCTTTTTCCTTTTTGTGAGGGCTTGGCTACACTTACATTTTATAGCACTCTAACTTGCTGGCTCAGTGGGGTGAAAAATCACTCCCTGAGCACAGCAAGTGTGAGCGCTTTAAAGCTCTAGTGTGGACAGGCTCCGAGCGCTGGGAGCCGGGCTCCAGGCACTCAGAGCTAGTCCCCTCGTGGAGGTGGATTACTAGGATGGTGGGGGAGTTCCCAGTGCTCATGCACAGCCACCCCCGTACTTCAAAGTGCTGCCGTGGGAGCGTTCCCGTGACAGCGCTTTGATGTCTCCAGTGTAGCCATGCCCTGTATCTTTAAGGGAGAGGGATAAGGGACTGGAGAGGAAAACATGCTGATGTAAATAATATGGTATGTGGTTTTAACAGTGGAAGGGAATCGGATATTACAGTGGTGGGCCCAGGTCTGGAACCAAGACCTAACAGAATAGAATTATTAATGTACCCAAGTGTGGCACTGTAATAGGAAACAAAATGAGGTTTGAGGGGCCCAATGGGGGTTGTCCCCAGTTGAAGACAAATTCAAAGAGGTTAGACTACGCTGGTATGGACGTGTTCATTGGAGACCTGGGAGTTGCATTGGGAGGATGGCCCTTGCAATGATCTCAGGTGGAAGACAACCAAGGGGGAGGCCAAAGACATCGTATATGGACTAGGTATCAGCAGACCTTACAGAGACCAGTTTACACAAGAGCCAGGCATATGATCACAAATTTTGGAAGAAGGCTATAGAAGTTGCTGATACCAAATAGGGAAATGGCAAGAAAAAAGAAGCATGGCCCTATTAACCAAGGCTCTCATCCCCTGCATTACTCCTAAACAGCAAAGGTCTGTTCTCCCAAAGAGCAAGTCTCAGAGGTTCTATCCCCAACTAGTTATCACCCCACTTATTACTTGTGAGCCAGCCTGGCCAACCTCCCCTCCAGTAAGTCTTAAAGGAACATCTGGTGTATGGAACTGCCAAAGATTTGCTTCTTATTCTGGGGAATTTTCCATGGAGTTTACAAATATTTGCAAAGTGCAAGATTGTGCAAGATTGTGGGGTTTTTCCATCCATTGTCTAAACCACCTAGGAGAGGAAGCAACATTTTTTTTTTAATGCCTGGAGCCAAATGCAGTAAGAAATGTGGTAAAAAAACCCCACGGCGGACCAGATTTGCAGTCTGTGTAAATAGACATAGCTTCACTATAAGTGATGGGGCTACAACCAATTCACACCATATGAATATCTGTCCCCAGTTTATTGTACAGTATTTTCTCTGTGTCTTTAAAAAGCATTTTGAAAAAATGAATATTAAGCTAATGCTTTTTACACCTGAAATTTACCACTGCTTATGTGGAGTATGGAATCCAGCCAGTTTCACTGACTGTTTCATAGAACCGTAATGCTCTATTTGTGATTGTTACTGATCTCTGACAGTTGGCCCAGTTTGTGCTGATTTGTCCATTGTACTGGAGACACAACAGTGCACAGGACAAAGTATTAATTTAACTACATTAACTGAAAAAACCTGTAATGTAGCAATGTGGTATAGGGAAAGGAAAATGCACCTTTGTTATGCTGAAAAACATTGCCCCAGGTTCATTCCTTAACTGGAGATCGGGGCATACCATTAGCGTGATGTACAAAGTGCTCGTCTGTCACAAGCTGGGGGAGTTCTCCTCTGACCATTTTCTGATAATGCGACTGCTTGGGAGATGGAGAGAACAGAACTATCAAATCAATCAAACCACAGCTGAGATTTTAGATTAAGATGCTGAAAATTAGGGGGAAAAGTTAATTAGGGGGTTAAGTTAAGTTAGGGGGAAAAGTTAATTTTTCTAACCTCTTGTGAAATGAAATGGATTTCAACTACTCACTTTCTCAGTTCTTTCTTCCCTTTGCTCTCTAGCCTCTCTTTGCTCTTCTCTCTTAACTATTCCTTTCTTCCCTCTCTCCTGCTCTTGTCTGCAGGTGACTTTCTGTACAGCCCCGAAGATTTGGAATATCCTCCAACTTCTTCCCCTCCCCCTGCACCCTCTCTTTCTTCCAAGCCCTGACTAATATACATTCTGCTGCCCATATTCATTCCAATGTTATCACCTCCATTTTGTGTTTGAAGTATAACCCATCTATCCATTTGGTCTGTCTGAATTAGACTGTAAGCATATCAGGCAGGAATCTTGCCTTTCAAATGGCCATAAAGTCACATATCTTCTAGACAGCACTCCATAAATAATCCAAAGCAGAAAAAAAATGTCCTCCTGGTTCCATTTGGAGAAGACATTCCATGCTTGAGGGGCATCAATTCTGACAGAAGGTGTGAAACCATTTGCATGCTTCACCTGGTTATTGACTGCAGGGTCAGGCTCCAAGCTGCAGGTTGCTAAGCAGCTACAATTGAGTTTTTTAATGCAACACTATGCATTACCTCAAGCAGCTGCTTAATGTTCTTGTTCCATTGGTGAGTTATTCCAAGCTGCGGTGACAGAGGAAATCATAGAATCATAGAATATCAGGGTTGGAAGGGACCCAGGAGGTATCTAGTCCAACCCCCTGCTCAAAACAGGACAAGGGTGACTAGATGTCCTGATTTTATAAGGACTGTCCTGATTTTTGGGTCTTTTTCTTATAGAGACTCATATTACCCCCCCATCCCAGTCGTGATTTTTCACATTTGCTGTCTGGTCACCGTAAGCAGGACCAATCCCCAACTAAATCATCCTAGCCAGGGCTATGTCAAGCCTGACCTTAAAAGCTTCAGAGGAAAGAGATTCCAACACCGCCCTAGGTAACCCATTCCAGTGCTTCACCACCCTCCTAGTGAAATAGTTTTTCCTAATATCCAACCTAAATCTCCCACACTTCAACTTGAGACCATTACTCCTTGTTCTGTCATCTGCTACCACTGAGAACAGTCTAGATCCATCCTCTTTAGAACCCCCTTTCAGGTAGTTGAAAGCAGCTATCAAATCCCCCCCCCAAACAGTCCCAGTTCTCTCAGGCTCTCCTCTTAAGTCATGTGCTCCAGGCCCCTAATCATTTTTGTTGCCCTTCTCTGGACTCATTCCAATTTTTCCACGTCCTTCTTGTAGTGTGGGGCCCAAAACTGGACACAGTACTCCAGATGAGGCCTCACCAATGCCGAATAGAGGGGAATGATCACGTACCTCGATCTGCTGGCAATGCCCCTTCTTATACAGCCCAAAAATTCCGTTAGCCTTCTTGGCAACAAGGGTGCACACTGACTCATGCCCAGCTTCTCATCCACTGTAACCCCTAGGCCCTTTTCTGCAGAACTGCTGCCTAGCCATTCGTTCCCTAGTCTGTAGCAGTGCATGGGATTCTTCCTTCCTAAGTACAGGATTCTGCACTTGTCCTTGTTGAACCTCATCAGATTTCTTTTAGCCCAATCCTCTAATTTGTCTAGGTCCCTCTGTATCCTATCCCTACCCTCCAGTGTATCTACCACGCCTCCCAGTTTAGTGTCATCTGCAAACTTGCTGAGGGTGCAGTCCACACCATTCTCCAGATCAGGGGTCTTCAAACTTTTCTCCCCGTGGCCCCTTTCCGCGGAGGGAAAAGTCTGGGTGGCCCCCCAGGGGTATGTCTGCCAAAATGCTGCCGCAGAAAGCGGAAGCTTCTGCCTTCCGCAGTGGCATTTCAGCGGGATGAAAATAGCCCACCTGGGACTTCAGTGGTCTCCCGGGTGGGCTCGGCGGCGGTGATGGGGTCTCGTGCACCCCAGTTTGAAGACAACTGCTCCAGATCATTAATGAAGATATTGAATAAAACCGGCCCCAGGACCGACCCTTGGGGCACTCCACTTGATAGTGGCTGCCAACTAAACATGGAGCCATTGATCACTACCCGTTGAGCCCGGTGATCTAGCCAGCTTTCTATCCACCTTATGGTCCATTCATCCAGCCCATACTTCTTTAACTTGCTGGCAAGAATATTGTGGGAGACCATATCAAAAGCTTTGCTAAAGTCAAGGAATAACACGTCCACTGCTTTCCTCTCACCCCTTAGCCTTTTTCCAGTCATCCAGGACCTCCCCCGATCTCCATGAGTTTTCAAAGATAATAGCCAATGGCTCTGCAATCACATCCGCCAACTCCTTTAGCACCCTCGTGTGCAGCGCATCCGGCCCCATGGACTTGTGCTTGTCCAGCTTTTCTAAATAGTCCTGAACCACTTCTTTCTCCGCAGATGTCTGGTCACCTCCTCCCCATGCTGTGCTGCCCAGTGCAGTAGTCTGGGAGCTGACCTTGTTTGTGAAGACAGAGGCAAAAAAAAGCATTGAGTACATTAGCTTTTTCCACATCCTCTGTCACTGGATTGCCTCCCTCATTCAGTAAGGGGCCCACACTTTCCCTGACCTTCTTCTTGTTGCTAACATACCTGTAGAAACCCTTTTTGTTACTCTTAACATCCCTAGCTAGCTGCAGCTCCAATTGTGATTTGTCCTTCCTGATTTCACTCCTGCATGCCCGAACAATATTTTTATATTCCTCCTTGGTCATTTGCCCAATCTTTCACTTCTTGTAAGCTTCTTTTTTTGTGTTAAGATCAGCAAGGATTTCACTGTTAAGCCATGGTAGTCGCCTGTCACATTTAATTATTCTTTCTACACATTGGGATGGTTTGTTCCTGCAACCTCAATAAGGATTCTTTAAAATACAGCCAGCTCCCCTGGACTTCTTTCCCCCTCCTATTATTCTCCCAGGAGATCCTTCCCATCACTTCCCTGAGAGAGTCAAAGTCTGCTTTTCTGAAGTCTAGCATCCATATTCTGCTGCTCTTCTTTCTTCCTTGTGTCAGGATCCTGAACTCGACCATCTCATGGTCACTGCCTCGCAGGTTCCCATCCACTTTTGATTCCCCTACTAATTCGTCCCTATCTGTGAGCAGCAGGTCAAGAAGAGCTCTGCCCCTAGTTGGTTCCTCCAGCACTTGTACCAGGAAATTATCCCCTACACTTTCTAAAAAACTTCCTGGATTGTCTGTGCACCGCTGTATTGTTCTCCCAGCAGATACCAGGGTGATTGAAGTCCCCCATGAGAACCAGGGTCTGTGATCTAGTAACTTCTGTTAGTGGCCAGGGGAAGCGGGGCTTTAAAAATCCCGAGGCTCCATCCTGCAATCTGTATACAGGCAAAATGCCCATTGACTTCAACCTCATTTCAGTGGGAGTGTTGCTGGTGTAAAGACTGCAGTATCTTTGTGAATGTGTTGATGTCTGGGATACTGGTCTGTGTGTGTTTGCTGGAGTGGAATGAAGTCACCTATTCAATTAGACTCTTGTTCTTCCTCTCTCAGTGGGCGATCTATGATGCCTATGTGCAGGAGCTTCAGAAACTGGAAAAGTCGAAGGAGAAAGAGAAGCAGAAACCCCTAGTTGCAAAGAAAGAAGACAAGACGAGGGGAAGAAAGTTAACCTCTCTCGAGTCTCAGGTACAGGCCATATGTGTAATTTATGATTCTAGGCAGAGCTGGTGGTCAGTCAAGGGTGCATTTATAACTCCAACCTGATTGAATGTTAGCAGCTCAAACTTGCCAGGGGGTTAGCCATCTCCGAGAGCAAAGAGTGACGCCGTGAGACATTCGGAAATGGGTTTTGCATATGCACAGTGTGAAATTTCCATTTTCAAGTTGCCGTGCTCTTTACGGGAACGTAAAAAATGCCAGACCACAATCCTGATGTGAATTCTGTTCTGTGAGTGAAGTTTGTGCCTCGGTGTTCCTGTGCAGTGCCATCATTGCGTACGTTGTTTGACAATGCAAATGTGGAAGAACAGAGTGAAATAAGTAGAAATATTGATTCATAGTGTGGGAGGGGGCTGTGGGTTGAGCCTGGGGCAGCGGGTTGGGGTGCAGGAGGGGTAAGGGGTGCGGGATCCGGGATGGAGTTTGGGTTCAGGAGGGGGCTCCGGGCTGGGGCAGAGTGTTGGGGTGCAAGAGGAGGTATGAGGTGCTGGCTCTGGGAGAGGGGGGTCAGGGCTAGGAAAGGGAGTTTGGGGTGCAGGAGGGGGTATGGGGTGTTGGCTCCAGGAGGGGCTCAGGGCTGGAGGTTGGAAGGCGGCTTCCCACTGAGTGGCACTTACCTTGGGTGGCTCCCGATTGGCTATGCAGCAGGGCTAAGGCAGGCTCCCTCTCTGCCTGGCCCCACACCACTCCTGGAAGTGCCCATCACACCCCTGTGGCCCAGGGGGCGGCGGGGGGGAGGAGACATGGATCTGCCCACTGTTCCTCCCTGCAAGCACCGCCCCCGCAGCTCCCATTTACTGGGGCTCCCCATTCCTGGCCAATGGGAGCTGTGGTGGCGGTGCTTGCAGGCAGTAGAGAGAGTGGAGACCCCTGCTTCTCCCTCTCAGAGGCTGCAGACAGGTGCTAGGCTAGGCGCTTTTGGGAGTGGTGTGGGGCCGGGGCAGGCAGGGAAACTACCTTAGCCCTGCTGTGCCACCAGACTTTCAGTGGCCGGAGATCATAATTGACTAGCAGCGGCTCCTGGATTGACCAGTCGATCGCGATCTACAGGTTGGTGACCACTGCTGTACACGAATGTGCACCTGTTTAACTAAAGGTGTATTTTAAAACTCATTTAGTTTAAACTGGAGCAAACCCCTATGTAGATGTTCTTATTTTAGTTTAGAAGTGACTTCTTTGGTTTAGCTCCCCATCTCCCCCCGAATTAAGCTAATTCAAAGTAAGATACTCAAAGCAAAATGAGAGCATCTACACAAGGTTTTGCATCAGGTTTACTAAATAGGTTTAGACACTGATTTAACTTAAACTGATGCAACTTCTGTGTGTAGGCAAGGCCTTTGTTAAAGATGTTACACCTCTGCATTTTGAGTTAAGGTGCGAGACCTGTCAGAGAACATCCTTTGAGACCGCCAAGCAGTCCTCCAGTAACCTAGATCAGACATGTTTGATATTTCAAAGGTATCATTATTATTTATTGCTGATATAGCATCACCACTGTTGATGGTGCTTTAAATAAACACACACCAATCCTGCAGGATCAAAGATTGATGACAATAGGAGTTCCTCATGCAGAAAGCTAGCAGGATTGGGCTGTCGGTTTAGACATGTACCTGTCTCATATGCTGTACTATGTAAGGGGCTGGTTCTGCAATGCTTATGTACATGAGTTGTCCCATAGGAATCCATGGGTTTTTTAGTTTGAGTAAGGGCTACTTGCATGAGTAAGTGGGGTAGAATCCGGCTTCAAGTCAACAATATCATTATTTGCTTGGAACTGGCACTGCCAAAAGCAGATCATTCAGCTGAAATAGAAATGAAACTACCTTCTACCAAAATGCTGCATGCTTCATTGACTCCAGTGGGAAGTTTTAAATTGACACTTTGATGATCCCCTTGGCTTTCTCCTTTTCACTATTGGCTCTTTCCAGAGGTCACTCCCAGAAAACTAAAAGGGCAGTATGTCTTGAGCAAGTGAAAGGAAATGCTGCTTCTTGCAGAACAGTCAGCCTGCAGAATTCAGAGCCATGGGGGGTCACTGAGTCACATTCTTGGGTGTCAAATAAAGCACAGAGAATTTCCTGATTGCTAACTGTGGCATTGTGCAAGCTGAAATGATCAACTGAAGTAATTCAGGACTAGACTCTTTTATGTTTCCTCCCGGTGAGCACTACCATACTCCATGAGTGAGCCCACTGAAGTTAAAGTATTGAGGGTATCAGAATCTGTATGGTATTGTGCCATTGGCTAAATGCATCCTGAATAGGGTTTTTTTCAGCCTCCTCAGAAACAGAGCTGGTCAAACACTTAAAGAAAACCAACAACAAATAAAGGGATTTGGGAATATTTGTGTACATAAAAGTGCTGATTTCAGTTCACTATAATTAACGGGGCCAGAGCTGTAATCTGGAAGCACCTGGATGACCGCTGGGTATTTGTGAAGATGTTTGCAAATCCTGAATGTCAGCTAATGGTTCAGCTGAAAATTCAACCCAGAAAGTGTGTGGTTTGTTAATCACTCACTATCCTCAGTTCTGCTGTTTAAAATGAATCCATTAGCCAGCCCAGTGGCAGTAACTGTCCCATGTTCATTAGTTGACCAAGGACACCAAACAAACAGCTAAGAGTGAAGACGAACAGTAGCTGGACGATCCATCATCGGAAACGATTTACCCTTTGTGACTGTCATTAGTACTTTACGTGTTTGGGATGGCATGTTTGCAGGGAACAAGGCTGGCATGAGGGCCTTGGCTGTCTTAAACCCTAGTGTGGAGCTGGTGCCAATATTTCTTTCCTATGCGTTCAAAGTTCCTTTGAAAGCAGAGAAGACTTGTATCTATAATGTGTTATTTGGTGGTGGTGCAGCAGTTACAGGATTGGCATCATGGGGATTTATGTGTTCTGGATCTTATTACACATCAGCAGAACCCTTGTATCTAAGGAAGTAGCAGAGTTATACATTGTGACGGGCCTGCTGCTGAAAATGTAAACACGAAGCATTTATCAAAAAGGAATATCGATGAGAGGTCAAGCCATTTATTTTCAAAGCACTAGTCCATTATCCAGTCATAACGTATGATTCCATTCCCCTTATTGCTGTTCTGTAAAATAGTGTACTTCGAAAAACCAAACAAAATAGTTAGTTAGCTGGTGAGCTTTGGCTTAGAGTCAGAACCAGGCCAGGAGTGGCTTCCAGAGGAAAAATCAATTTCAAATGGCCCTTTAAAAAAATGTGGCCTCAAGTCCATTGAAGATTAATTTTAATAAGACAGAGAATTAATCAAACCTGAAAGAGAAAGTAACCCAATTAGAAAACCGCTTCCTTTGATTTATATTAGTGCCATACAGGGGCTTATTCATGATTGCGTTACTGAAAAGTTACAGCCTAACTGGCTAATAAGAAAACTGACATATGACTTTTCCACTTCTTCTGAACAGAATTTAATTGACTCGCGCTCCGTTCCTGTAAACAAAGATGTTTTTGAAACTCAACCTATTTCGTACTCACCAAATTAAAACAGATGATCATCTTTAAGGGAGGGTCTAACATTTATCTTTGAGGCCTGGGCTACTCTAGCAGGGGGGGTTGAACGAAGATACGCAACTTCAGCTATGCTATCTATGTAGCTGAAGTCAAAGTATCTTAGTTTGACTTAGCTGGCCATCCTCATGGCGGCAAGTCGACCGTGGCGGCTCCGCTGTGTACTCCACCCCCTACCCAAGCCCCCCCGCTCCTTGTCTCCTGACTGCCTCGACCCCTATCCGCCCCCCCCCCCCCCCCGCCCCTGGGACTCCTTGCCCCTTATCCAAAGCCCTGGCCTGGCCCCAACCCCCTAACCATGCTGCTCAGAGCAGCAGGAGCTCAGGACCCGCCAGAGCCAACCCTACCATTACAGTGCTGCCCCAGAATGGCAGGCCAGAACGCTGGGGGTGTGGTGTGCTGAGGCTCCGGGAAAGGGACGGAGGGAGGGGCCGGAGCAGCCTCCCCAGCAGGGAGCTCAGGGGTAGGTCAGGAAGAGCCCATGGGCTGGATGTGGCCCGCAGGCCGTAGTTTGCCCACCCCGCCTTAACCAATTGAACTAGTTTTCCTTTCATCACACTCGGATCCATTGTTCAGGAAAGGGGATTTATGTTAATCCTCCTGCTCACGGGGAGAAGCAATTCTTGATTTAGTTCTAAGTGGAACACAGGATCTGGTCCAAGAGGTGACTAGAGCTGAACTGCTTGGTAATAGTGACCATAAGGTAATGAAATGTAACATCTCTAGCGGGGGGATAATGCGAAAAAAGCCCCCATGGTAACATTTAACTTTAAAAAGGGGAACTGCATGAAAATGAGGATGCTTGTTAGATGGAAGTGAAAAGCAGCTGTCGTAAGGGTTAAATAACTGCCAGCAGCGTGGCCACTATTTAAAAACACCATAATAGAGATCCAGACTAAATATATACCCCAAATTAGAAAAGAAAGGAAGGGACCAGAAGAACGCCTCCGTGGCTAGCCAGCCGAGTAATGGAAGCCATTATAGGCAAAAAGGTACCTTTAAAATTGGGCAGCCAAATCCTACGTGCACAAACTGGCAGATTAAGTGTAAAAAAGTATTATAAGGCAGGCCAAGAACCAACTTGCTAAAGCCGCACAAAAAAAGAGTCTGAATGTTTTGAAGTACTTCAGAAGCAGGCAGCCTGAGAAACAGACAGTGGGGTCAGGAAGGGAACATTTACACCATAATAAATAACCCACAGCATGAGTCTCAGGGCCTGATCAATAGACTTGGGCTGCGGGGCTAAAAATCGCAGTGTAGATGTTCGGGCTCAAGCTGGAGACCAAGGTCGGAGATGCTCCCCTGTTGTGGGGTCTCCGAACCCAGCCCCCAGCCTGGGGTAAAATAGCTACACTTCAGTTCTTAGCTCCACAGCCCGAGTCAGCTGACTCAGGCCAGCCACGGCTATGCTGCTGGTCTTTTATTGCAGTGACTAAGGTGCTAAAGGAGCACTCAGTGAAGATCAGGCCACTGCAGAGAAGCTAAATGATAAACACTAATAAGTCACCAGGTCCAGAAGGTATTCACCCAAGAGTTCTCAGCTATGAACTCGGCTATGAAATGGCAGAACAACTCACTGTGGTATATACCCTGGCATGGAGGAGAATGGCCAGGCATATCTGTGATCTAGCAGAGGTGGAAGGTTAGGAGCACTGGCGTGCACTGCTGGGGTTGTCAAAGCATCGAGCATTCGTAGGATACCTGATCTTAGATATATGCTCAATATGAAGGCAGTTTACACTGGAGGATTCTATGTAAGACAAAGCCTCGAATATCGGGACTGTCCTTATAAAAGTGAAACATCTGGTCACTTTACCTGTACCACCCCTCCTCCCCGAGCTCCCACCGTTGTGCCGCCCATTCCCCCCAGACCCTCCCACCGTTGTGCCACCCCTTTCCCCAAGACCTAGCTCCTGTGCCACCTCTTCCCCCCAAGGCCGTACCTCCTTCCCCATCACTCGCCTGTATGATGGTAAAAAGTGTGTGTGTGGGGGGGCATGGCCCTCTGTCCCTGTGTAGTGGGGTGACTGCCTCACTCCAGTGGAGAAGGGTTTAGAACAGCCCAGGAAGGGGTTGTGGCCAGGAACCAGCAGACTCCCAGGCCTGATTGTGAAGCAGGCTCAACTGGGTGGCCACGCCCCAAACACTCTCAGGCCTGTATAAGGAGGCTGCGAGGCAGACACAGAGAGAGAGTCTCCTCTGCTTAGAGGAAGACAGGCCTAGCTGCTGGAGCTTAAGCAAGGTCCCTAGATTGGTGCAGGGCTGGGGCAAGGCAGTGGGAGCTGGGGAGGCTCTAGCCTGAGAGCCCCAGGCTGCAGGGCCTGACAGAAGGCCCGACCCAGGGGTACTGGGGTTGCAGGGGGCAGCCCAGGGCTAGTGAAGGAAGCAGCAGGCCAACCCGCCTTGCCAGTGAAGAGTGGCAATGATACTGCAGTCTGCCTCAGTGAGCGGCGGCAAGTGGTGACTGGCAGTGGCCAAGTCTGAGGCAAGGTGAGGATAGGAGGTAGAGGGTTCCCCAGGGAGGGGAGACCTTAAGACTTGTGGGGGTGCAGCGCCCTCAGTTAGAGGGCACCGGGGTCCGGAGCGGGACATCGGCCTGCAGAGGGTGCCCCAGAGGCTGGAGAGCTAATTCCCAGATGAACCAGCTGGAGGCACCACAGGGGTGAGTCGCTGCCCTGCTACACCCTCTTTCCCTCCCCCCCCTTCCCCCCCGTTCCTGCACTACTGGTAGCACCACATCTGCAGGATGGAATTTCCCACAGTGTTAGGTCAGTGAGGAGCCTAATTCTTATTGACTTTCATGGGCACAAAGCTGCCTGTTGTGCCTGTGACTGACTCCATTAGCGATGTGCTGTGTGATACTGTTGATTTGCATACAACTTAAAGTTGAGATTTACTGAAAGGCTTTTAACCCTTTGATTTTTGCGTGTCCATGTGAGACCCAGAAGCCCCTTATACCAGAGACCAACAGGACAGAGGGGCTCTATGCTAATTTTCAGGGAACCATGGCACAGGAAATAATTACAACGTGCTGGTTGTAAAATTGCTCCTCGTTCTTTTCCTTTTTGGCAGAGTGATGATGTCACCAAGGTGACCAAGGCAGCGAAAATAGTGGAGCGGATGGTCAATCAGAATACCTTTGATGACATTGCACAAGGTACGGCCCCTACCGCGGGACTTTCATTCACACCCAGCTGTCCGCCCTGCAGAAGAGACCGGCACACCTTTGTGACGAGGGTGGTGAAAGCTTTTTTGAGAAGCAGGCTGTGGGTTTTCAAAGTGGCCTAGGAAAGTTCTGTTCCATGGTGTCTGGGTGCCTAACGCTCTGGCTCCATTGGAAAGCCCGGCCAATTAATCAATTACAATTGACCATTCTGTGCATCAAGCCCTTGATCAGTACCATGTAGCTGATGACTTCCTCAGAGAAGTGAGAGGCTACTCACCCTTATCAACTCGGTGGCCTCGCCTGGCACAATGACTCCCATGGAATCATCGCCTGGGCATGGAGCGGAGGAAGAGGATTGGTGAGAAATGTAACTGAGAAGAGTCCCCATTGGCTCTTCAGGCTGGATGTAGAGTGTTGATCCTTTCCGTGGTCACCATGACAAAGTGCAGTCATTCATGGCATGTTATGTAAAGTCCGGTCAGTCCATGTAATAGAGAAATCTGCACAAAAGGCCACCTCTGATAGGCTGCCCTTTGTCCTCAGTGACCACTCTGAGTGGTCCAAAGATTGCCAATAATATTGTGCTTGCTCCTTATTCAAAATCCACAAGCTGAATTCATCCTAGGATGAGACAGACCCCCTTCAGCTGACAGGAGCCAGGATACAGCCTTCCCAGCAATGGAAAATCTCCCTCAGGGAGTAGAAGGGCAGCATAAGACCCCCACAGTATTGCTTCCCAGGGAGGGGGCACACTCTGCCACACAGTCCCCAACATAGCACTGGCTTGGGAAGGTTTATGGCCGGGACACATGGAGGATTTACTGATTCTATATATACCCCATGTAGCCTCTCCTTTGGAGCCCTGAGGTCAATTTAAAGCTTCCCCTCCCTGGCAGAGACTTCCAAGGGAGGGCTACAGCATTTTATTCTAATGCCTAATGGTTAGGGCAGGAAGATGTGAATCAGGACTCCTGGGTTCTATTTCTAGCTCTGCCCATGAATAATTAGAGCAAATCGCTTACCTGTCCAGAGCCTCAATTCCACCATCAGGAAAGTGAGGCTAGTCATTGTTCTCTGCCTCCCAGGGATACTGAGAGGATAAATTAATTAGTGAGAGTTTGTAAAAGGCCAGAGATCCTCAGTGCGAAAGCACCTCAGAAGTGCCAAGGATTATTATGTATTCGTACCACAAGTAAAACATTGCAATATGCAGGTGTTACATCTTCACAACCCTAGAAAGATTGCAACAGGGAATCCAGGGAAGCATTTTCTGGTGGAATTAAATTTTGTCTTCATTCGAAGAGGAAACCTGCTGCTAACAGGATGGTGATACCGATATAGTGGGCCAAATTCTTGGTGTACCACCCCAGAGCTTCACTGCAGCCAATGGGAGCTGCGGAGTCGGCGCTCAGGGCAGGGGGCAGCGTGCGGAACTCCTGTGGCTGCTCCTGCACCTAGGAGCCGGACGTGCCAGCCGCTTCCGGGAGCCATGCAGAGCCAGGGCAGGCAAGGAGCCCGCCTTAGCCCCGATGCGCCGCCCACTGTGCTTTTAGCGACCCGGTCAGCGGTACTGACCGGAGCCACCAGGATCTCTTTTCGAATGGGCGCTCCAGATGAAAACCGGACGCCTGGCAACCCTACCCTTTATCCGTCTTGTCTGTGAGCTCTTTGGGGCAGGGACCATCTCTTGCTATGTGTGTGTTCAGCAACTAGCCCGGCGGGGCCCTGATCTCACTTCGGGACTCTAGGCACCACAGGGATACAAATCATAAATCTCTGGCATGAGACGTGCCTTTGGCACAAGCTCTGAAGGTCTGTGGCGGCGCCTGCCCTTTAGCTGGGGAGAGGAATGATCTTCTGTTCCACCCGCAGGCACTGGTTACAGGCAGACCCCTTTAGAATGCACTGACATTCGGTTCCTCTCCTTTTAGATTTTAAATACTTTGAGGATCCCGCCGATGAATACAGAGACCAGGAGGGGACTCTCCTCCCACTGTGGAAGTTCCAGTATGACAAAGCCAAGAGGCTTGCAGTTACTGCCCTCTGCTGGTGAGTTTATTTGTTGCAGATTTTATCTCTAAATACGTGGGCAAGAATGGAATGAAATGACAGGAAAGAATGGAATCAGAGAGGTAGCCGTGTTAGTCTGGAATAGCAGAATGAAATGACAGGCAATCTTGCAAGCCGGCGTCCCTGTGAATTGTCGTAACTTGGAAGCGTAGCTCCGTTATCGTGGCAAGAAGCCCAACGTTTTGTTTAAGACCCTTCTGAATGCGTTCCCTGGGAACACTGTTTGTTTGAAATAATTCAATTCAACAATTATTCTTTGGTGGTGAATAACCGTGCCAGGTGCTTCTGGGCAGCTGGCCCCTGCTGTGGTACTGCATGTGCCAGGCACATGCTCGGATTGCATTGCCCTTCAGTGGAAGATGAGCACACTGCTGACTTAGTGTGGAGCACCAGGGCAAAGAGGTTAAATAAATGGAACAAATAAGAGTCCCTTCCCTTGAGAATCGTCAAATCAGATGGGACAGATCTCTGGAGAACATACAGGAGGGGTCAGTCCTGCATTGGCCTAGGGGGAGGTAGGAAAAGAGCTATATGAGTTCACGAGTACAGTTTTGGAAAGCAGAGACTTTGGTCTGATGAAGTGCTGATGCAGTTGCATGTTCGTTAGGTAATTGCCTGGGCAAAAGGCTAAGGGAGACACTTAGGATATGTCTACACTGCAGTTAAAAACCCACCGTTGGCCCGTGCAGATGACTCAGGTTCGCAAGACTCTGGCTCAGGAGTTGTTCAGTCGCAGTGTAGACGGTCAGGCTCGGGCTGGAGCCCAGACTCTAGGACCCTGCGAGGTGGGAAGATCCCAGCGCTCAGGCTGCAGCCTGAGCCTGAACATCTACACTGCAGTTAAACAGTCCCCTAGCCTGAGTGCTTCCCCCCCCCCCCCCCCCCGTCCCCATGAGCCCGAGTCAGCGGGCAAGAGCCTAATTGCAGGGTAGACCAACCCTCTGTCTCTTTTCCAGGACAGCACTTTTAAGCACATATTGTACATTGAGCATGTATTTCAGCGCCGTCCTGAGTAGGATGCTTTCCTGAATCAGCCCTAAGTAGCTATTTGTATAGAGGTAATGGGTGTACATCGTAGAGGGATTTACCCAGTCTAGCATTGGGCTCTGTTGCTGTCTCTAACGATGCTGCCTTTGGTGGGACACTACTGAGAGCGTCAGTTCAGGACAAATTCCTTAGAGCAGGGCAGTCACAGCCCAAGGCTGGGATCTTTTGAACACCAAACCAGCCAAACAGAGAGGACTCCGGTTTTACCCCACTGGCTAACCAGAAGTCATACAAGCAATTCCCTTAGACACTCCAGTCTTTCAGTATCACCACCAGCACCACTCCTTATGGGGATGAAGGGTTATGAAAACCAATACCCCAGTAAAAGAAAAAAAAAAGTTTTCCCGATCCCAAAGGACCAAGCCCCAGACCCAGATCAATATAAGTCAGATCTTACCCACGAATCACGCTTTTGCCCATCCTTTAGAATCTAAAGGTTTATTCATAAAAAGAAAGAAATATAGATGAGCTAAAATTGGTTGAATGGAATCAATTACATACAGTGATGGCAAAGTTCCTGGTTCAGACTTGTCGCAGTGATAAAATAAACTGCAGGTTCAAATCAAGTCTCTGGAATACATCCACAGCTTGGATGGGTTATTCAGTCCTTTGTTCAGAGCTTCAGTTTATAGGAAGGTTCCTCCAGAAATAAGAAGCAGTATTGAAGACAAAATGGAGGGATTTCCAGGGCCTTTTCTATCCTCTGCTGTGTGGAAGGACCCCTTCGTGCTAACTGTGAAAAATCACAGCAGCAAGATGGAGTTTAGAGTCACATGGGAAAGTCACATGTCCATGCATGACTCAGTGCTTTACAGGTAGAGCAGCCATTGCTCATATGCTACCTTGAATGTTCTCAGGGAGGCTTCTCCTGTGGATTGGAGTTTCCCAAGTTTCATTGTCAATGAAGTGTTTCTTGATTGGGCACTTAATCTGAAAATTCCTTTCTCAAGAACCTGAGCTATTTTGGAAGGACAGACCTTGCAATGATCGTGGATGGAAATCGAGCAAAGGGGAGGCCAAAGACTTGGTCCATGCACCAGATATCAGTGGTCCGCACAGAGACCAATGCATGACAGCCTGGCATACAAATCACGAGTTTTGGAAGAAGGCTATAAAAGTCACTGAGCCCGAATAGGGAAGTGGCAAAAAAGACAAAATCTGTGTGAATGATCTTTGTTATGGAATTTACGTGCCTTCATCGGAATCACCCATTATTGGCCAATGCCAGGGGAGATAAATGAGCAGGTGGACCCTTGTTCTAATATGGTTTGGTAGTTGCTATGCTCCTGTATTCACAATGGTGGAAACTTAGACGACTTCTCTCTTCCTCTAAGATACAGGGTGTTTTTTTTTTTTAAAAAAAAGAATATTTTCAGTGATTGTGAAATGTACAAGCCAGAGAGCCCTGGAGACTGAGATCTTATTGTTGTCATCTCTGATGTAGCCCTTTCTTATTCCCGTCACCTGTGGCCATCATCATCCCTTGTTGTCTGAGTCCATGCATAGGTCTTGAGTCTGTGAAAAATTAGGCACATGCAAAGCTTTAGTCACATGTGTTTGCAGGATCAAACCATAGATTGTCCATTCTTTTGGGCAGGTAATCTGGCTTTATTCTGTGAGGCCCATGCACATCTGTTGATTAAGATAATTAATAATTTATTCTGTTACATTTGCTTTCTTGTTATAGGAATCCGAAGTACAAGGATCTGTTTGCAGTGGGACATGGCTCTTGTAAGTTACAAATTAAACAATATAATTCAGTGACCTAAAAGGGACATTTTCAGGTTAAATAATAAGATAGCATTTAAAAATATTGCAATTATAGATGTGTTATTACCACGATTGCACATACCACCATGATGGTTAGAAATCTGGAATGCTGGCCCAAATTTTCTCGTCCCTGTGGTACTAGTATCACTTTAAATCATGCAAATCTAATTTTTTTGAAAAAATCACACAAATTTATGCCATTTTGCTGCTCTTTTATTAGTTGCATTTCATTCAATTTGCACAACAAAAGGAGGCTGGTCAGTTTCCCTTTTGTTTTAGCAGATTCTTTAGTCAGTTTCAGTAACTGGTTTTCATGCACCAGTCTGTAACTTTTGTGTTGCAAACACCTAGGAGAATGGTTTCAGAGTGGTAGCCATGTTAGTCTGTATCAGCAAAAAGAACAAGGAGTCCTTATGGCACCTTACAGTGACACATTTTTTTGGGCATAAGCTTTCGCAGGCTAAAACCCACTTCATCAGATGCATGGAGTGAAAAATATAGTAGGAAGATGTATATAAGGGTGCATGAAAAGATGGGAGTTGCCTTACCCAGTAGGGGTCAGAATCCAACTAGAAGTCTTGTTTGAAATGGCAGTGTGCAGTTGTTATCTACAATAGGATAGCAGCTTAAAAGAAAGCCACTGTTAACAAATGTTGCCCTCTAAACAGTTCCCTGAGGGTCCGTGCTGTTATCTTTGAATAACCCCACTATCTGTATCAGCAGCCTTGCATGATGATTAGGATTTCCTCCTTCATGTTAACTCTCTGGCATTGAAAAAGAAACACCCCCCTCTCTGCTCTATTTTGAAATTCTATTGACTTGCACTCTGTCTCTTGGGTAGTCAATAGGCGGACAAAGGGCCAAATCCGGACCACCAGATGCTTTTGAATGGACCCCAAAAATCTTATTTATTATTTATTATTTTCTCTGGAATCTGGTCCTTGACTAGACCTTGCCCAACAAATGTGGATCTTGCCAAAAACTGACTGCCCTGTCTCTATATAAATATCCTCTCCCACCCCGCCACCCACCCACTCCTCCGCTTGAACTTGAATCCTTACTATAGCAAACAGCTCTTTCCTTCTGCATGGAATTCTCCCAGGCCAGGCTATAGAGGTACCAGCTGTGAACTGGTTTCTCTGGGATCCTTCTGTGAGACATGGATCTGTGAGAATCCGTGACCCGTGTGATACCTGATTCTGGGAGATCGCTCTGTGAGGCTCCTCCAGCTGTGAATCCCAGAACCCCACAAGGGCTGGCTCTGAAGTCCTCTGTGGGTCTGCTAGTTACAGTTTCCGTGGCAGCATGGTTTCAATCCAGCTGCTGCACAGGCTCTTCTCCTACGGGAAGAGTGGTGCCCTCAGCAGGAGGGGAAGTTAGAAGATTCAGTGCAGCCCCCAACTAGTTGTTTTTGTTTTTCCACAGAGCTTGAGGTGGGGGGGGTGGGGGCAGGAGAGAAGGGGGTGGGTGGATGACACAGGAGGGTCCCTCTAGCTCCATTCCTGGCATCCCTCCTGCCCAGGATCTGCTCCTTCCCTAGCCACTGATCTCTGCCCCTGCAGTGGGGCTGGGATAAGGAGAACAAAGCCCATCCCCTCACTGCAGGAAGAGGGAAGTTTGCATCATGGGACCCGTCGCACAGATACTGTGGGTGAGATGATCTCGCTTAGTTTACATCCTGTTGGAGCTGCGAAAGGATCCCTCCCATCTCCTCCTTACCTGGATATTTTTTCTCTCCTTTCTCACTATTTTTATTTGTGTGTGTTTGTTTTTACATTTCAAAAGCTGACTGTGCAGTAGGGGATCACCCACTCTCCATTCACCTCTGGAAACAAACAAAAAATTAAAGGAAAAGCAGCAGCTGCTGCGGAAGGTAAACACTATCTGGAGATTACAGATGGCAGGGATAGTAATTGCAGCTTTTGGAAAATGAAACGGAATTCACAGGTGTAGTGACCTAGCTGCAAATACCACGTCTGTGACTGCCTGCCACTTCATTTGCTAAATACGTCCTTGTAAATGTAAGCTGTGTCTGTAATGTGACCGTGTAATTCAAGCCGATGAAGTTAGAATCCATTGTGAACGTTCTTTGCTGATGAAATAGGGTTTGTTTCAGTTGGACGCTGACAAGTCAGTTGAGACTCATATATTAGCTTTAAGGCTCCCTTATCTTATTAATACTGCACTGGATTAATAAAACTGCAAGAATGTGACAGTCTGATTTACTTTATGCTACTTCTGCTCTTAGTTTTAATCATTTACTTCCCTCAGCCCTGACAATGAAAACAGAGCAGTTAGTTTCTCTGATGCTAGTAAATTTCACATTCTGTTTCTCCTGGGCTATCAGGGCAGTGCCAACGCTGCGGGAGAATATTTTTCCTTTAAAAATAAGCTCTGTCTATTAAAAGCCAGGGAAATGGTCCTCTTGCTGTTGGTTTGCACAGAAGCCCAAATAGACCTGACAAGATTGCTTTAATTCCGCAAGTACCGGCTCACGTGTTAAAAGGTCAGATGGGGACCGGCCTTTGCAAAAGGTGGGTGGGTAGCAGGAATACAAGCAGGGCGGTACCCTTCAGCATGCAATATCGGTAAGAAAGTTTTAGGGGTAGAGGGTACCGGAAAGACTTGGGGCTAGCCCACCCCTCTGGAGGCAGAGGGTGGGGCTACACTCGGCTCTTTAAAGGAGCAGAACATGGCTAGGGGGGACATTCATTCTTTAAATGGCTTTAACAGCGCACTACATATGCTAACAAACTGAAACAAAGGCTTTGGTTGGTCGGGAGTCCTCAAGGGAGGGGAGTGGGGGGATTAGGTGTTTAAACAGTGTTTTTTATTCTGTTTCTCTCCATTGGTCTGAATTATCCATGACATCCATACTGCATCACATCCAGTCCAAATCTTTAGAGGAATGCCTCTGCTTGCACTGAGCAGAGGATGTTTGGATTCTGATGTCAGCCCAGTTCTGCCTGGGAATCAGGTGTTATCCCCACTGTACACAGAATTCTTCTTTGCCGCCAAACTGGTCTCACATGCATTTTGTTAACTGGAACTGGAGCAGCAAAATAAAGAAAACAAATGCCTCATTTTCCAGCTTTGTGGGCAAGAGAACTATAAGATTAAAATGCTGGACACGGACAGCCTTAACCAGCTGTCTCAGGAATCTGCCAAGAACTTTGCTGAAAATATGTTCCTCATCTTAGCAACAGAGCTAAGACTTATCACACATCTGCCCACCTTTCTTTCCTTCTGATCTGACAGCTCAGGCATTGTCAGTTTTGTCCAGAACAATTTACAAACTTGGAACCTAATCTTGTAAACCCTTAATCATTTGATCAATCGCATTGAAGACAATGGGACTATTTGCACAACTCTGGGACCACTTTTGTGGACTAGTAAGAGTTTCAGGAGTCTGTTCTGTTTGTATAAAGAAAGTTGAATCCCCCATTGAAATGCAGTGTTTGGATACAATACCCTAAAACAGTTTAGGATACAGTTCTACTTAAAATTTGTCTTTTAATAAGTCATGCATATACTGAAATGGCTCCTTTCCAACTCCCATATTCACAGACTGAATACTACATAGCTGGGGAGACCGTGAGTAGTTAAGCATGTTGATGTTTGTATATACAGAGGGGAGTGTTGGAGAGGGTGGGGGCCCCAAGCTGTGGCAGGGCAGCGAGGAGTCACATGGAGGGTCACATGTGGAGGTCACATGCCCCCCTTGTGTCCCTCCCATGAGTGCAAGAAATGATTTCTACTTGCACCACTGGTAATAGGAGTGGATAAAGAGACTGCTCACCTTACACTACCAACACAAAAGCCTTCATGATCATAGTCCCTGTGCTCAGAGGAGTGGAGGATGGACAGCTACCAAGGTAAATTCCCAGCCATAAGTGCCGACTTTCTAATATTCTGGCGCGCGCGGGGGGGGGGGAGCGGATTGACACTCCCCAGGGCTCTGCCTTAGGCCCCACCCCCACTCCACCCCCTCCTGCCTTTGCCCAGCCTCTTCCTACCCCATTCCACCCCTCCCTCCACACGTGTCCCTCCATCACTCCTCACCCTTCCCCTGAGTGCCTCCTTCATGCCGTGGAATAGCTGATCACAGCAGGTGGGAGATGCTGGGGGGGGAGGGGGAGGCGCTGATGGGGGGGCTGCCAGTGGGTTCCCAGCTCCCACCTTTTTTTTTCTGTGGGTGCCCTGGAGAACCCATGGAGTTAGCGCCTATGCCACCAGCCCAAAGAGGGTGGGGATGAGGCGGGGCTATAGCTGCTCCATGGAGTAGGCCTGCTGCACTGGTATCTTGGAGAGGCATACAAACCAGAGAAGAATGATCATCTACCCTCTTAGACTATTTTAGATGATTGCCCACTTAGCACAGTGGGCCAAATTCCATCTTCACTTACATCCCTGCTATTTTTATTTGTATCATGGTAGCACCTAAGGCCCCATTCTGCTACATGCAGTACATACATGCAGTAACAGACAGTGCCTGCAATCTGAATAGGCGAGGCAGACAAAGCAACTATTAAGTATCAGAGAGGTAGCCGTGTTAGTCTGGAATAGCAGAAGTACCAAAGAGTCCTGTGGCATCTTAAAGACTAACTAAAGTATTGAAGCATAAGCTTTCGTGGGCTAATACCCACTTCGTCGGATGCAAGCAGTGGACACATTGAAGTATTATGCTTCAATACTTTAGTCTTTAAGGTGCCACAGGACTCTTTGTTAAAGCAGTTATTATTACCCGCATTTGACAGCAGATGGGGAAGCCAAGGACACAGAGAGATTAAGAGCTTTGCCTAAGGTCACACAGGGCATATGCGGCAGAGCCAGGACCTGAATCCAGATCTTTTGAGTTTCAGTACAGGGACCTTAATCCCAAGACCAGCTTTCCTCTACTTCGCTGACTTTAGTGATGTTGCAAAGCTATAAGGGAGCTATCAAAGCATGATCTTTGTTCAAAAGTGAAAGGTCCCCTTTGCTATGGGCCAGTTTCACTGCTGGGGCGGTGGGGAATCCCCAATAGAAATGCTCCCAGACTCTCCCATACCTGAATCTTGTTTCTGGAGTTATCACTGGCGATCTATCTGGACAAGTACAATGTTTCTGAGTTGCTAATATATGTGATTTGCTGGCCTGCGGCCATCTCCTCTGAACGAGGGCTCCTTCTTACCTTTAATAGATGCATCTCCAGTATTGTTGTCATGATTTGCAATTAGGACATTGCCTTTTGGCTAGAAGCTGTTTTTATTTCCATCTGAAAGACGGAGCTTTTTGTTTTGGTTGTGTGAGCTCCTTGGGATTCTGGCTTGACTGTCGTCATAGCCACGCAGGATCCCGTGAGAGTGTTTTCTGTGCTGGGTTTGTGTTCCGCCTCGCTGACGGAACGACACTGACACACCCCAGAGCGTAGCATCTCCTGAATTCACACTCTGGAGGCAGGGGTGGCTGGGACAGCATTCAGAGATGATTTTCCGGGCAAGCCTGCCAGCAGGAGAGGCAAGCAGGGAACAGCAGTGTTATTCTGTCAAAAACCATCTCTCTCATGTTTTTTCTGTATTACAGGGACATACCCTCCCTCATCCCACGGGTGGGCAGGGAGAGCAGACTTACCAAAGGGATTGTCTACACACAGGTTTTGAACTGCTTTTTGAAACCAGTATACTTAAAGCAGTGCAACTCCCTGATGTGGATGCAGTTATACCAGCATAGCGTATTTCCATACGTTCATGACAATAAGCTATAATCCCATATGGCCCCATTTACTTGAATAATTGCATCCACACTAGGGGTTGTACCAATTTACCTTTGTTTTGGAAAACTTTCCCCCCCCACCCCCCCCAGCAAAATAGTTCAGTTGGTTCAAAATCTGTGTAGATCAGGCCTTAGAGACTTCCCTGGCCTTGTGTGGTTTTAGATAATGCTCCCCTAAGAGAAAAGGCTGAAGGTATCTGTGCAGAAGCAGGGTGAGTAGGCACAGAAGTGTGTTTCGTTCGTAATGCTGCGCTGGAGCTTTCCATCAGCTCTGGCCTTTGACGGCAGATCACTGATAGGAAGGACAGATCACTGATAGCGATAGAGGTCGCTTGGTAAGCTGGCCATGAGCACACAATGTGCCTTTGGATATGGACAAGTGTAACTGGATACATCTAGGCACAAAGGGTGTAGGCTGTGCTTATAGGAGACGGAACCCTGACCTGGGAAGAAGTGATTCTGAAAAAGGATTTAGTGGTCAGAAGGGATAAGCAAGTGAACATGAGCTCCCAGAGCGATCCTGTGGCCAAAAGGGCTATTGCGATACTTGGCTGTATACACAGGAATGTTGAGTAGGAGTAGAGAGATTTACCTCTGTCTTTGGCACTGATGCAACTGCTGCTGGAATGCTGTGTCCAGTCCTGGTGCCCACAATTCAAGAAGAACATTAAAAATTGGAGGGGGTTCAGGGAAGAGCCACAAGTTTGGCCCACTGTGAATAAAGGATTAGAAAACATCTCTTATCGTGTGAGTCTCACAGAGTTTAATCTGTTCAGTTTGTTGAAAAGAAGGTTAATGGGTGACTTGATCATAAGTACTCACATGGGAAACAGAAATTTAATAGCATAATAGAAATGTAGGGTTGGATGGGACCTTGAGAGGTCATCTAGTCCAGCTTCTGTGCTGAGACCAGATAAAGTATATCTAGACCAACCATGAAGATGTTTTGTCTAACTTGTTCTAAGGATGATGGGAATTCTACAACCTCCCTTGGAAGCATATTCCAGAGCTTAACTACCCTTAGAGTTAAACAGTCTTTCCTAATATCTAACCTAATTCTCCCTTTTGCAAATTAAGCCTATTACTTGCCCTGCCTTCAGAGGATACATATAAGAATGGAACTCTGTCCTATTTTACAACATCCCTTAACATAGTTGAAGAGTGTTATCAGGTCCCCTTTCAGTCTTATTTTCTCAATACTAAACATGACCCATTTTTTTAAACCTTTCCTCAGAGGTCCGGTTGTTTAAATCTTCAATCATTTGTGTCGCTCTCCTCTGGACTCGGTTCAATTTATCCACATCTTTCTTAAAGGGTGGCACCCAGAATTGGACACAGTACCCTCACTACTGCCAAGTAGAGAGGAATAATTACCGCCCATGTGTTACTGCATCACATTGTTGACTCGTCTTCCATTTGTGATTCCCCATAACCCCAGATCCTCTATTCCCTATTTTGTAGTTATGCATTTGATTTTTTGTGATACTTTGCACTTGTCTTTATTAAATTTCAACTTGTTGATTTCAGTTCAATTCTTCAATTTGTCAAGGTAGTTTTGAATTCTAATCTGTCCTCCAAAGTGCTTGCTGCCCCTCCCAGCCAGGGAATCATTCGCAAATTTTATAAGCATCACGTCACTCCATTATACAAGCAATTAATGAAAATAATAGTACTGGACCTAGAATAGACCCCGGTGGGACCTCACTAGATATGCCTTTCCAGTTTGACAGCAAGCTATTGATAACTGCCCTTTGAGTACAGTCTTTCAACCAGTCGTGTACCTACATTGTAGTGAATTCATCTAGATCACATTTCCCGTGTTCACTTATGAGACTGACACGTGGAACTACGTCAAAAGCCTTACAAAAATCAAGATATATCACATCTACAGCTTCTCCCCCTCAATGAAGTCAGTAACCCTATGTGATAATAGAGGGCCCTACAATCTATCAGACAAAGTTAACACAAGATCCAGTTGTTGGACATTGAATCTAGACTGAATTCAGACTGAAAATAAGGTGCACATTTTTAACAGTGATGGTAGTTAACCATTGCAGCAGCTTACCAAGGGTGTAATGGATTCTTCATCACTGGAATTTCTTAAATCAAGATCAAATGTTTTTCTAAAACATCTGGTATAGTTTAACCTCAGCGACTGACGTAGGAATGATCAGCGTCAGATCGGAGTTCACCTTGACTGATCCCTTGAGATGTGTGTTAAGTACTTAAGCTAAACAATCTGTTCCACTGTGTATTTAGCTGTGATGCTTTGAGTATGTTTCCCAGACCCGAAGAAGAGTTCTGTGTAAGCTCAAAAGCTTCTCTCTCTCACAAATCATTTTGAGAAAATAATGTATTTAGTTCCTCTAGCTTCTTTATGGCTGGTGGGTGCCCATTCTAGTGGAAGAAGCCCAGAGACTCACTTACAGAGCCTTTAGATCCACTGATTTAAATGGGAATTAAGTGCCTACTAATGAGGATCTGGGTCAATGTGCTCTCCTAGGAAACAGCAAGCCTATTGGAAAGTTTTCTCAGCTAGGTACTTCTGCAGCAACGATAGGAAACAGTGGAATACAACTAGAAGCATTCTTAGATTAAAGAATACAAAATGATAAAGAGGCAAAGGAAATGAAGGAAATCTGTCTGGAGTATCAAGTCAGTATGAGGAATGTTGCAAGACAAGCAGAAACTAAGCGAGCAGTGAGATTTCAAAGACTTCAGCCATGCCAGAACACCAGATTCAAGACCGAGCTTGTTCTCATGGTGGCCGAGCTGTCGTTTGGAAAGGATTAAGTTTCTCATTGTTTTCCTGATCCTATTGGGTCACTGTGTAAAACATACCAAGAGCAGTTCCAGAGGAGATGATGGCTCCTGCCATCTCAGCAGGGAAAGGTTCCCTTTTCACTCATCTAGTGGAGGTGCCTCCTTTGGGCCATTAAGATTTGCCATTGGTTGTGATACAGTGCACCCCTGAGATGATAAACTCAGCCGACTGGTTAAGTCAGATCTACTGTCTACCTTGTTGTTTGAAATGGTTAATCAGCCTATTACCTACTGAAATTTAAGAGCTTTAGAATCCTTGATTACAATGTAGAGTTGTGGTTAATGTCTCATTGCTATAGAACTGTGGCTGCTGTGAGGGAGTTTCTCAGAAACCTCTTGATCATTGTACCAAAGTCATCTGTCCTGGATTCTGCTTTGGATTTCCTTTCTGATAACTACTGCATGCTTAGATATGAACACGTGATCTGCATCTTTCCTTTTCAGTCCAAATCTTTGAAGCTACAGCAGCTACTTTAAATGTGAATTCTTTTGTGAAATCCACAATTTGGTGAGCAGTCATTCTCTGGAAAGAAAGGACTATTATTATTTTTTTTGCTATGGAAAGCATTTGTATTTCAGTCCTGAGATACGGAGTGTGCTGCAGGAATTCTTAATGAGCCCATTGCAGAGGCATGATAGATGGATCACTTTGAAATGAAATTTGATGTCTTTCAGCCCTAATTCTTTAGCACTCAAAAACTTGCTGTTCCAATCAGCTTGGGGTTTGTGTTCGATTACTCTCTGTTGTGACAATACTTTCGTGTCTGTGCACGAAGAGTAAATCATCTCCCTTGGGTCTGATTCTATTGGAGGAAAAGATACCACAAAACATAAAGGGCTAAGCGCCTGATCCAAAGCTTACTGAAATAAATGGGCTGATTTCCTCTGACTCAAATGGCCTTTGGATCAGGTGCTATGCTCAGAGGTAATATAAACGGTGGTGCAAACATAGAAGACATTGGGGCCAGTGGCCTACGTCTTGGCTGTGGACTTCAGAGACCTGAGTTTCCGTCGTAGGTCTGGCACTTAATTGGCTACGGATTTAGGTGCTCCGATACCAAGGTAGTGGGTGCTGTAAATTACATACCAATAAACTGGCATAAATCAGCATGGACAGGTGAGAGTCATTTACACATTCTTGGAGCTCTGGCGTGAAAAACAACCTAAGGGCAGGGGTGAGATAAAATATGGGTTCAAGGTTTCTGTATCTTCTGCAAAATGCTCCTTCTGATTGCACCTCAGTTGCTCATGGTGATTACTCTCCAACGCAAGCCCACAGTCTATACTAGAAATCAGCAACGGTATGCATTCCTTCTGTGAAACAGAATCTACCATATTATTCTCAGGAAACAGCAGTTACAAGCACTGTACCCAAAAAAGTAATTCTGTTGATTGACAAATGTATTAACTGATAGTATTTTCCTTTTAACAGCATCCCTTAAAGCAAAATATTTAGATTAAAAAATTTTTTTTGCATCAGAATGAAGATTGTTGCACTGTGATGGAATCTACATGATAAGAAGAATGTATTCGTGTTTATTTTGGGCCAGCGTAAAGATTTATGATATTCTTAATACAAAGGGATTAAACATGAATATGGAGAACAAGAACACCCACTTAGAATAGTGAATGCTGAAAGAGTATTGGAAGGGATCATAAATCTAAGGCAACCTCTGGCTACTGGAGGTTAGGAGGAAATTTTCCCTAGGGTTGCCAATTGATGCAAGAGCTCAGAAATCACAAGGCAGGGTCCCATAATCATGAGATTATTTTTTTTTTTGAATGATAGGTTCTGGCGAATTTTTATTTGTCCTCTCTGCTTTCCGGTCACAGTTGCTTCTCGTTTTCAACCCACAAGGGCTAGAAAGTTACTTTATTATGAAAAAAAAAAAGGAAGCTGAGATTCTCTCAAGATGACACCGGGAGCGGGGGCTTTAAGAAAAACTCCACATAGGGTGAGACTCCTGATAGAACTGCAAGACTTGGCAATGTTGTGACAGGTACCTTCCTCTGGAGAAGCTGGTGCTGCCCATTGTCAGAGTCAGGCCACTGGGCTATAAAGACCATGGGTCTGAATCCAGTTTGGCCATTCCTGTGTTCCTAACTATTCATTGCTTTAACGCCCTTCAGGGCCGTAAGTGAAGATATTTCATAGATTCATAGCTCAGAGCCCACAGCTACGCCCTCCGAAACTCTCCTGTTAGCTGCCGCTGTTTCTGGCTGGTAATTTTATTGCTGTCACTCAACGCCTTTATTTGTTTAAACAAAGTTCTCTGGGTTTGGAATGCATTAACATCCCCTTCACGTCCAGTGAGTTCTGTTTAGGGGAGGAAGGCTTTGCAAATTTGAACATTTTGTGTAAAAGGTTCTAGAGCCAAACCCCGAGTCACCCTGGGATCCCCCGTCTGTGCTTCAGAACGTAGAGCTCAGCTCCTCCCCGTATGCGGCATGGTTCACGGCCCCTCTGACGGCGGTCTGATCCTTCCACCCTTCCACAGCATGCTCTGAAAATTGCAATTTCCTTTTCTTCTTTGAAACCAATTCTTATCATTGCTTGCATATGGCATCACAGCTGACAGGACGCGCTCCCAGGCTGGATACTAAGGTTGTCGTTCAGTTTCTGCGTTCTGCTATTTTGCATTAACCGGCTTCAACTTTATACTGCCGATAGATAATCTCAGTTAATTTGGGGAGCAGGCTTTGTAGTGGCCTCCAGAGGTACCAAACTCTTTCTTTTCTCATTTGAAGCCCTGTTTTTCGAGGAGGTTAAAGCACGACTGTCCCAAATCCCCATTGCTCATTACTTTTCTCTTTTTATTAACCAAAATATTTATTCAGATCTGCAGACTTGGTGATAGAGAATGGAGAGGGATTGTTATTTTCAGATTAAATGAAAAAAATAAATGGTCTTCAGTTTGGGAACACTTGCAGAATGTGACTGTGATAATTACGCATTGAAACCTACCTATAGAGCACAGGTAATTATTACTACTGCGTGTTTCCAGGTATTTTTTAGGGCTCATTGCATTCTCAACTATACAATGGGAGAGATGTAGATAATGGATGATATCTAAAATACCTTGGGCCAGATTCTGATGTCCACATCTTTTTTACCGTGCTGCAACTCCACTGATGTCCATAGGTTACAGAGATCAGACTCAGCTTCACTGTTTTCAGTGGGAGATTGCCTGGTAATATGGACATTGTATCCATTTCATCGGTGGTGCATTGGCACTAAAACTGTGGGCATGGTCTGCGCTGCAATTAGATAACCGCAGCTGGACCATGCCAGCTGACTTGGGCTCGGGGCTGTAGAATTGCAGTGCAGACATTCGGACTTGGGCTGTAGCTTGAGCTCTGGGACCCTCCCACCTCACAGACTCCTAGAGCTGGACTCCAGCCTTAGCACAAATGTCTACACGGCAATACAGCCCCTTAGCCCAAGCCCAGCGAGCGCAAGTCACCTGACACAGACCAGCTGCTGTTTTCTAATTTCAGTGACTGTTACCACTCACTTCATCCCTTTTGGGCGTCCAGCGCAAATGGCTGAACTAGCTCAGAGCAAGGCCTGCGCTCTCCACCCCGAGAATGGCTGTTCTTTGCTCTGGCGCACAAAGGCTAGAGATGGCTCATTGCATCTTCTCCCTTATCCCACATTGGCACTTTGCGTGCTCAGTGCCAGCAGCAGCCTCCTCCGCCCCCGCCCTTAATTACAGTGTCTTTCTGTTGTCATTATGGCAGGGGCGGGTTGGAAAAAAACAAGCGCCAAGGCTGGAATCTTTGGGTGCTGAAAGGTTTGTTTTATGAAAAGCCCACATGGTTCAGGTCAGTGTGTGAGCCAGTTGGCAGACTCACCAGCTGGGGAAGGAGAAATAAATGTCCAGTTACCTGACATGCCACATCCCTTTGCTCAGGGCTTGCTGTGCTTCCAGCAACGAAACTCTGAACCGGAGGAAATCAACTCTCACGACTGGGTAGTGCCCTTCTGAGGCTTTGCCAGCTTCTGCCAGCTATGAGGAGAGAGGAGCCATCCTTTCATAGTAGCCTCTTTTGCACCAGAGTCCCCTTTCCTTTTATAGCTGTGTCCAGAATAACCATATGACAGGCGGAAACCTTTATGCCTGGAGTGCTTTTACACCTAGTCACAGACCTAGAGAATATGCTTTAAAGTTCATCACATAGATTGGACCAAAATCCCCCTGCTAGGGAAAAAGAGCCTCAGGAGAAAACCCTGCTAAGGAGATGCTTTTTGAGAATGCAGACCTGCATAAAACACCTGGGGGAGGGATGCTTTTGGTCAATTGCTTCTTCCTTATGAGGGAGATTTTCCACCAAGAAGTCCAAAGTAAACTACAGACACTTCTACAGAAGCTAATATTCACCCATTAGATCCATTGCTTGGAAGGAATTCAAGGGGAAATTCAATAGAGAAGGGTTTTATGGGCCACATGCCCATAAATGGGGGAGGTCTAGGTTGGATATTAGGAAATATTATTTCACTAGGAGGGTGGTGAAGCACTGGAATGGGTTCCCTAGGGAGGTGGTGGAATCTCCATCCTTAGAGGTTTTTAAGGTCAGGCTTGACAAAGCCCTGGTTGGGATGATTTAGTTGGGGTTGGTCCTGCTTTGAGCAGGGGGTTGGACTAGATACCTCCTGAGGTCTCTTCCAACTCTAATCTTCTATGATTCTGTAATTCTATGCTAAAGTAGCTAAGTCACGGGAGGTTCTACCCTTCACTGCTGCGGTGCCTCTTGGTGGCCTCCTCTGGGGATTAGCTCTTGACCCATATGACACCCCCTCCTTTGGTAGCTCACCCCCATCTCTCTTCCTCTGGACTCAATTACTCCCTCTTTGTAACGCAGGGTGCTCCCACTTCATGGCTGGGCCCGCCAGCCAGGTCACTATGGTTTTTCCCCTTTAGGGCTAGTATCAAAATCCCCCTGGATGACCATCTCAGGCAGTCTTCTGCTCCGCTGCCCAGGCTATGCACTTCCCCAGTGCCTGGTAGGGTGGGCCCGGGCCCGCCTACTACTCCACATTCCAGCTCAGTGACCCAATAACTAGCAACTACAGTCTACCCTTCCGCCATCCTTTTCTCTGTCTTCTGGCCCATCGCTGGTAGATGTCTGTACTATTTCAGATCTAGAGGATAAATTGGCACAGTACATCCTCATGTTCGAACCTTCTAGCACTGCCAAACAAGACGTGGCAGCAGTTTGGCTACTATGGGAGAAATGTAATAAAAGTTACCTCCGCTTAGCTACCTGTAGAGAAAATAAAATCTCTCTGCAGAAAAGGCTAACGCAATTGGGAAAATTTGGTGGGGATATCTGGTATAATCCAGATCCGGACACTGAATGGCCAACCCCCCCACACTGTGTTGTGGTGGTCTGGAGGGTGGTCCAAAACCATAGGCCTGTACCCATGGGGTAGGGCAGCCCCAAGTACTGGACACACTGGCAGAGACTAAGCAGGGTCTGCCAAGGTGGGAGCACTCTGCTAATTTGTTTCTCTAAGGTTCTATCTTTCAGCCTCTGAACCAGAACATGAGGAGAGCTGGTATCAGCTGAAGAGTTATAAAAATACCATGGTTATAGTGTCATGACAAAGTCTGTGTTCAGTGTTCTGTGTTGCATGTTCTATGTTCCATGTTCTGTGTCTGTCTATAGTGTGTGTCCTGTGCTAGCATTGGGTCCAAAGAAAGAGAAAATATTTTTTTTTGGTTAGAATCTCGAATAATCATTTTGTTGTTAATTTTTGTTATCAATACCTTTGTATTTTTAATTACATTTACTTGTATTGTTAATTCCTCACTTTCCTCTGTGCACTCTGGTTCTACTTCCCCAAGCCCTGAAGAATAATTCATGAACCCCCATAACCTATAGGGCCTTGGCCCACGATTGTAGGACCCTGTATTCCAGGTCTTGGATATCTCTTTATAATAATGATGGTTATATTGCATTCCCAATTATTATAATTATAATAGTTGGCATTTGTGTTTGTTATATCTAGTGTTTAGTCAATTGTAATGGTTTTAGTTATATTCACCTGGTGTGAATAATTGTTTGGTGTGTTTGCAATAGATCACCGGTGCCCTACAAGGACAACAACTAGTGTAATCATCATAGATCAGGGGAGCAAAGTGTTGTAGGAACAGCTCACCGGGTCAGCAGTTCTAAATATAATTTTTCATCCCATCATTGTTCTATTGGTAACCCTAACTTATGTTCATTCTGATGTTCTGCATGTGCTGTTATATGAAAAGACTACATTTTAAGCTGAAACCACAGGCTCACATTGCTTCACAGTATATAGCAGGGGTCTCCAAACTTTTCAGCCCGAGGGCCGCATTAGCTATCAAATAGCAGTTCGGGGGCCGACAACACACTCGAGGTCCAAATAAAAAAGAATCAAAACATGGATGTTGTTTTTAATTATTTATTTAATATTATTTTATTCAGTTATTATTTAATAACACATTGATACACTACACATGAACACCTGTTCACTACACATGAACACTACACATATACACTACACATGAACACCTGTTCACTACACATATACACTACACATGAACACCTGTTCACTACACATGAACACTACACATCAACCCCCCAACTGACCCACCCAGCCAGGTCTCTCCCCCCAAAACCTCCTTTCCTCCAACCCCCAACTGACCCACCCAGCCAGGTCTCTCCCCCCAAAACCTCCTTTCCTCCAACCCCCCCCCCCAAATGACCCACCCAGCCCGGTCTCTCACCCCAAAACCTCCTTTCCTCCAACTCCCCCCCCCCAAATGACCCACCCAGCCCGGTCTCTCACCCCAAAACCTCCTTCCCTCCCACCCACCCCCAACTGACCCACCCAGCCCGGTCTCTCCCCCCCCCCCCCAACTGACCCGCTCAACCCGGTCTCTCCCCACAGACCGGTTCGCCGCCTTGTTTCGCCCCCTGCAACTGCGTGGCGGTGCGGCGCGTCCCGGCCCCAGCTGAGCCGTCCCGGCCCCGCGGCGGCAGCCGAGCACGCGGGGGTCCCGGCCCCGCGGCGGCAGCCGAGCACGCGGGGGGTCCCGGCCCCGCGGCGGCAGCCGAGCACGCGGCGGGTCCCGGCCCCGCGGCGGCAGCCGAGCACGCGGCGGGTCCCGGCCCCGCGGCGGCAGCCGAGCACGCGGCGGGTCCCGGCCCCGCGGCTGGCGGCCCGCGCGGGCTTCCAGGCCCCAGCGCGGAGCCGTCCCTGCGGAAAGCTCAAAAGAGCCAAACATTCTCTAAAGAGCCCAAAAGATCTCCACGGGCCGGATGAGAGGGCCTCGCGGGCCGCAGTTTGGAGACCCCTGGTATATAGCCTTGAAACAATTACATAAAGTGTGACTGTAGCAAAGCAGTCACTCACCCCGGCAGCGCCTCCCGCTGGTCGTCTTGGGAATTAGCTCTTTCAGCATCTTGAGGGCCCTCTGCCGGCTGATGTCCGCTCCTGCTCTGGCCCCGTGTCCCTCCCGGACCCCAGTGCCCACGAACTGAGGGTGCTGCACCCTTGCAGAACCCCCCCGAGTCTTAAGGTCTCCCCTCCCTGGGGAACCCTGCACCCACTATCCCTACCTTGCCTCAGGCTTTGCCTCTGCTAGTCACCAGTTGCCTCCACGCACTGAGGCGGACTGCAGTACCAGGCTGCTCATCACAGGCAAGAAGGGTTTGGCCAGCTGCTCCTACCAAGCCCAGGGCTGCCCCCTTGCAGCCCCAGTACCCTGTGGGATGGGCCTTCGCTAGGCTCAGCAGCCTGGGGCCCTCTCACTAGAGCTTTGCAGCTCCCCTGGCTCCCAGTTGCCTCGCCCTCGCCCTGTCCCAGTCCAGGTACCCTGTTTATGGCTCAGGGAGACTGACTAGTACCCCTGGGTCAGGCCCCCTATCGGGCCTTGCAGTCTGGGGCTCTCAGGCTAGAGCTCCCTAGCTCCCAGTGCCTAGCCCCAACCCTGCCCCAGTCCAGATACATTGTTTAAGGCCTCCTCACAGCTAGGCCCGTCTCCCTCTGCTTCCAGAGCAGACTGTCTCTCTCTCAGGCCCCTGCCTCTCTGCTTTATGCAGGCCTGAGTGTTTGGGGCGTGGCCACCCAGCTGAGCCTGCTTCCCAATCAGCCTGGGAGTTTGCAGGCTCACAGCCATGACCCCCCCTTCCCCAGGGCTATCCCAGCCCTGGCCGGCGGGGAGCAGGGAGCACCCCGCTACAGAGACCCATTCAATACCCCTGGATTAAAGGATCAAAAGGGGGACAATGTAGAACTGAGAAATGAAATTGTTTGTAAATTGTTCATGTTCCATATTGTAACTCAAACTTCATTTTTACTTGTCTTAAACTCCATTTTAGAATGGAGTTTAAGACAAGTAAAAATGGAGTTTGAGTTACAATATGGAACATGAACAATTTACAAACAATTTCATTTCTCAGTTCTACACTAGTCCACCCCATCTTACACATACAAAAACTCTGCCCTCCCTTTCCCCTCCCAGAAGTGCCGTGTCACCAGGCATCCATCTGTCTTCAAGAGACCACAAAGTCAAATTACAAACACTAAAGATTCTTGAACTTTGGAAAGCATCAGCTCACTGCTCAGGGTTCCTTGAACACATCAGAAATCTGAAAACGTAGGCAGCACACATTTATCTGCAACAGCAGGCAGGTATGGTTATACAAGATAGGTACTTTTGTAGACATCCAGTATCTACCACCACCAGACTGATACCTGGAATTGTAGAATGCAGTGTGCATGCTAGAAAACAGTCTGGAGCGAACAAACACTTGACCACTTGATGGCACTGTTAAATATTTAGTTGGTCAAAAATGCAAAGCAAATGTACCAGATTCTCAGAACAATGACTGAGAAAAGAAACCCCACAAGTTCAGCAGGTATTAAATCCCATTATCGAGAGTCTAACTTAAGCTGAAGAAAAGAAGGGAAGGCAGGAGCAAGAGTTCAGTTTTAATTCATCTCATTGTGTCTCGTTGCTGGTTTTGAATGTGTACTTGGCATTTGTTTAATTCTTCATTTCTCCAAAGTGTTCTGCAAATATTATTTAGTCCTCACCAGGCCTGTGAGGTAGATAAGAGGGTTACTTATGGTATTTTTTAATGTAAGGGGGGGGAGGAAATAAAGTCAAAAGCTGCAAAAGAATTCTACCTATGCTGGTTGCGTGGTGGTAGATTGACTTGCAATACTGCTGTGATAATCTGGGGACCAGGGAATAGGGCTAGAATGGGGTTCTCAGGACAAATTATTTGATGGCCTCAGACTGTAGCCACCAGCTCTTGCTGGTGGCCACTTTCACACTTTTCCCTAAAATACTTAATTCGTTTTAGGAAAAACAAACACGTCCAGATCATTGTCATGTATTTCTTGCTAGCTAGTAAGTCCGGTGTGAAAAATGATATTAACAAACATACAAGTATCACTATTCACCGCGGATTTACACAGTCCCAGCAAACCTGGGGACAGATTAAACTCTGGATGGGGAGACTGGGGAAGGCGGCGGAGGAACGGAGCAAAAAGCCGCGGGGCCAGAGCCAGGGACCCGCCACCCCAGGGCTGAAGCCTAAAGCTTCAGTGAGCCCCACCACCTCTGGGAAGGTAGGGAACTCACCAGCTGCCTGTTCTTCCAGAGTTGTGCCCCGGGTGTCTCTGGAGGGGAGCAGGGTTCAACCCCTGTTGGCAGCCCGGGAAATCAACACCAAGATGGTGCATCCAGGAGCACGAGGGTGGGGGAAGGGCTGGGGCTTTGCCCCATCCCTCCTCCAATCATAGCTCTGGAGGCTGTGGCTGCAAGAAACGCCCCAGGTGGCCACGGTGGTCACATTTGAGAAACGCTGGCCTAGATGCTGCACCCATTGTAGTCTATGGCAAAAGTCTAACTGGTGGTGTGGGATGTCCCTTAATTGGGTCTGATACTACCTAAGTGTGCAGTGGGCTCAAGGGTGCAAGTTCCAGGCATCACTTACCTCAGGCAGCTCCCAGAAGCAGCGGCATGTCCCCCCACCAGCTCCTACACGGAGGTGCGGCCAGACAGCTCTGCGTGCTGTTCCATCCACAGGCACTGCCCTGTAGCAGAGCAAGGAGCCTCCCTGCAGCCTGGTTTTAGGCGCCTGTCTCTGAGAAAAGGGTGGGGCTTAGCACACAGCCCAGTTGTCGGCATTTCCCATTGGCTGGATTAGGTGGCTCCCACTGGTTAGCATGCTGGATTTTGTGGATTGCATTTCTAGTCACCTGTCTCTCCTCATTCAGTGTATGGACAACCCAGGCACCTAACTCAGCTTTGTGGATTTTCTAGGTACCTAAAAGTTAGGCACCATGACACTCAGCATTGCAAAGCCGAAGGCCCTTCCTGGAGCCCACCACTGGTGTTTCTTGACCCTCTATGAATGATCATTCCTCACAGGAGTGTTAGTGACCGGTTAATGAGTGTGTGGGCAGTGCTTTATTCTTAATCATTTCTTGAGTGCTGACACGGTGCTCCGCACTGTAGGGAACATGCGGTGAGATGCAGTCCCTGCTCTGCACAAGTAGCTTTGAGGACAGGGTGAAGTGAGTCTAAAAGAAGTGGGTCAAGCACAAGGTGTTGGCACTGTGAGGTGAACAGAGAATGAAGTATAAAAGTGGAGGTCAAAGATGCCGGAGGAATGGAGCCTTGGATCAGAACAAGGTGATGGGGAAGTCTGTTAAGAGATTCAGGGAGGCAAGTGATATGGACAAAGTGTGTGTGTGTGTGGGGGGGGGGGGGGCTAGGAAGATGAGCTTAAGAGCAGGATTTGGGGAAGGCTTCAGAGAAGAGATGCAGCAGTGAAGGGGGCCAGAGAGGGAGAAGGTTGGAGCAGCTGGGATGAGAGAGTTTCACCACTTGGGAAAGGATTTTAACCAAAGAAACAGAAAGCAAAGCATGGAGTTTTTAGAAATGTTGGACAGCAGAAAGCAAGAGGATGTGGTCACACCTTGTGTGGAGTGGGTGGAGAGGTTGAAAAGTACACCAAGGTTGAAACTTGCATAGCAGAAGAGATAAGGAACACAAGAACATAAAAATGGCCATATTGGGTCAGACCAAAGGTCCATCTAGCCCAGTATCCCATCTTCTGACAGTGGCCAATACCAGGTGTCCCAGAGGGAATGAACAGGACAGGTCATTATCAAGTGATCAATCCCCCGTTACCCGTACCTAGCTGCTGGCAAATAGAGAGAGTCGAGTTGTCAATGGTGATCGAGAAAGGAGGGAGAAGAGAGGAAATGTTTTGGGGGAAGGTAACTCACAGCGTGCCATATCCAGTTTATGTTGGCTTTGCTAAGTATTAGCTGAGTCCATAATGAGAGGTCATAATGATGGTTTCTCTGACAGCTGATAGTGTTCATATTGTCATGTCCATGGTATGTGTGACGTAACATAATGGTGGTGGAACTACTCGTATTTTTATTGTAAAGGAACAGTTTTTAAAAATAGCTTTTTAGAAAAGCGGATAAAAAAAAGGGGGCTTTCTATTCCCTCCACCCCCCATAAAGAAAAGCCTGTTCAGTTTAAGAAAAAGACCAGTTCTGACATACAGCTTAGAAAACTCAGCCCTGTAACATATTCCTTCTCCCTGTTTTTCAGCCTTGATTCCTAACTAGACCTAGATCTCATTTTTATGTCCTGGGAGTGTAACTAACTCCAGAACAAGACAGGCATTCCCATGGAGCAGTCACTGTTTTCAGAAATGCACTTTTTAGCCCTTTTTGCCTCTGTCCTTCTCTCCTTCTGAACCTCTCCTCGTGAATACAATAACAAATGTTTGCAGTTCCAGACATTACCTAGAGCTCTCATTTCCCTTGCCCCTGCTGGCTCCATGTCTCCTATGTTCATTTGCCAGCCAACATTTAGAGTATGAAGCATGGTTCCTTGACAGCTTGTTTCTTTAACAGTAGGTTTTATATATCGATCCACATGATTTAGATGGGTAGCCTCCGGTGCGTTGCAGAGCCCATGGCAGACTTATTAGGTCTATTGCAGAGCTCAGGAGATGCATAAATGACATCCTGCCATGGGAGCGGTGAGGTTTTTCTCTTTTGAAATGTCCAAAGCACCAACAAATTCCTATCCCTCCCCCCGCATTCCAACTACAAGTTCTGTGCTTTCTAAACAGAGTCACGGACTGGGAATTAAAGCCCAGGTGGAGTGTTACATTATGATATTCAAACATCTGACTCAGCATAATATAAAACAACCCAGAGTTCATCTACAGCAAATTGATTTGATGCATCAGAGTTTGCAGTTCTTGCAATGCCACATTTTACTGACTAGAATTTTCTGATAATGGGAAGTATTCATGCTCTGTGAATAGTCAGAGGGCCCTAACAGTGAGATGTAACATCTAAACCCTTTCCAGATTGGTAGATTTCAAAAAGTAGTCAACAACAAGGAATTGCCATTGAAGGAGGGAGTTTCTAGTAATGTTCCATGAACATTGGTAGTAGACTCAACGCTATTCAACATTCTGATCAGTGATCTAGAAGTCCATATAAAAATCACTGCTTATAAAAGTTGCAGATGACACAGATTGGCAGAGTGGTAAATAAGGATGCCAGGCTGGTCATACGGAGTGACTGGAATCTCTTGGTAAACTTGGCCTATTCAAACAAAATAAGTTTTAATGCCACCAAATGCAAATTCAGACATCTAGGAACAAGGGATGAAGCTCATGCCTACAGAAATGGGGACTGTGTCCCAGAAAGCTGTGACTCTGAAAAGGACATAGGGATCATTGTGAACAGGCATCTTAACATGAGCTTCCAGTGTCATGCTGTGACAAAAAGAGCCAATGCAAGAGTTGGATGTATGAACAAAGGCTGGAAGCAGAAGTCAGGCAAATTAGAGGTTAGACACAAATTTTTACCAGTGAGTTTGATTAACAACTAGAACAACCAACTCAAGGAAATGGTGGATTCTCCATCTCTTGACATCTTCAGATGAAGGCTGCAGGCCTTTCTGAAAGAGATGCTTACGTCAACAGAAGTTATTGGACTTAGTACAGGGAGAGCAATGAGATTTTCAGGCCTGCACTATACAGGAAGTCAGACTAGGTGATCTCACGGTACCTTCTGGCCTTAAACTCTGTGACTTTATGTGTTACCCAAGTATGTTTATTTTTTTGAAAATTCTGGCAGTATTTTTGCTTGGCTATGGTACGTACTGCGTGTACACAGGTCCAGGAACCACAATTATCCATCAAGGCTTGCATCACCTTGGCATAGTGCTTCTGTTCTGGTCAGTGGGGCAGAAGCATACATTGGGCATGTGGGTTTTACAGTGGCTCCTGTTTAAATCTCTCTCTCTCTCTCCTGGGACACTGGCCATCTTGTTCACATATCACTCCGGGGCACCTGGCATTGGCCACTGTCGGTAAACAGGATATTGGGCTAGATGGACCTTTGGTCTGACCCAGTACGGCCTTTCTTATGTTCTTATCACTGGGATGCTCTGTTAGGCAGAGCATAGTGGAGGAATGAGCGTTCAGGAGAGCTGAGGTTTCTTCCTTTAACTCCCTGTGTGGTCTTGTGCAAGTCACTTCACGTTTCCTTTCTTGGTTTCATCATCAGTAAGGTGAGAATACTCAACCTACCATCGTTCAAGGGTTTAACTAGTTTCGAGTCCATGCATGTTCAAAGTACTCAGCAACCCTTGAAAATGAGCTCAGCACACTGTCAAATTTCCTGCACTCCTCAGAAAGAGTCATTCTTTTCCATTTCTTTTGGGGCAATTGGACTACAGCAAACTCCACAACGCTGTCCAGTTCCTTTCTTAGGTGCTTCTGCACTCACAATGCTTCTAGTACTATGGGATGTTTTGTTCATTTGGGGGCAATGTGTAGGCATTCACTTAACTTCTATTGTCAAAGTAGTTTTAAGGCAAGTATAAATCTCAATCATTCATAGGGGCACCATTAAACTTCTGTCTTTTGAACTGATCCTGCTGGTAAGTAACCTAGGTCCGCCTTCCTATATCTCTCAAGCACATACAATAGCTTAATCCTTTGGCTTTTGAAGAATCAAAGGTTATAGAACTAAACACCAGCAAACAGAGTCATCAAAGAGTGAACACATCTAAGGCAGACAACAAAAGTCAAATATTCATGGGCAGCTGTAGAGCTCAGACACAAGCAGCTGCTTATAAACGTGCTTCTATGTGTTGGTTTTCTTTTTAGATAGGATTGGGGGGGAAGAGGAGGGCTGGAAAGGGCAGATTTTCAGCAATAGCAAGGATGTTTTGATGTAATTTAGAGATTTCTTGAGCCATGTTGATGAGAAAGCTTTTTCTCTTGTCTTTATATAATTGGTGCATTGTGTGTCTTGGATCAGAGTAGGCAGAGTGTGAGATGTAAGGGTATAATATTCTGGATTATTGATTCCTAGCAAGAGAGGATGATGGATGTACTTACCACACTCGGGACAGTACAACTGTTTTATTAATTCAGGAATCTCTTCCTTGCCTTAGGGACGATAGAGCATTCTTTGAAAGTCTCTGCTTTGATGCAAGATTCATCCCTGAGCACCATGACTTCTGTCTAGGAAGATATGTTGGCAGTGTTAGTGTAGCCCAGGATATGAGACAGACCAGGTGGATAAGGTAATATCTTTTACTGGACCACCTTCTATAGCTGAAAGAGACAAGCTTTCAAGCGCCACAGAGCTCTTCTTCATGTCTGGGAAAGGTAATCCCAGAGTTGAAGAAGACCTCTGTGAAGATTGAAAGTTTGTCTTTCACCAACAGATATTATTTTTTGAGCCACCAGAATGTGCCACTGTGTATTGAGTTGGATTTCAACGCATCAAGAGCTTCAGTCTTCATATTGAGCACTGATACATGCATGCGACTTCTTCTAGACTCTTAGCTGTCAAGGGTGAGACCAGTATGAATGGTATCTGAAATGTTCTGTAGTGGATCTTCTCTTTCCAAGTGGTGGCATTCACAATTACACTTCTATCTATGCCAAAGGTCAGACATTTGGCCTGAGCTCAGGCAAACTTTGAGGATTCCCATCAGATACATCCCTTCTTCATTGGAGCTGGGTATTCTGGATGCTTTCCTTTTATTTCTATTGTTGCCTCCTGTTCGACTGAAAGCAAGTCAAGGAATAATCCATGTGTTTCTAATAGTGTTGGCATGGGTCCATCAGACATGGTATTCAGATTTTGCTCTGTCAAAATAACAATCTCTTATTCTAAGTGTCTCCAGACCATCTGCCTCAGAAAGGACGAGGCATTTTAATTCAGACTCAGAGTGGCTTCACCTGGTGGCCTGCATCTTGAGAGCTTCACTGATCAGGATTTTGGAAACTCTGATCTTCTGGGTTATACTGAAATTCTGCAAGCCTTCCACTTGGAAGATCCTCAGTGTCTCAGGCATTCCCTTTCACAGTCATTCTGGAATATTTAATATTCCTGATGAAATAGGGGTTATCTTTGACAATTGGTGAGAATCATCTGGTAGCTATCAAAGTTTAGCTTTCTTCTGTCGTCTTTCACCCTCCACTAATATTACTCCTTAAAGAACTTTTGCATCTCAGTGAACGAGTTCATTGTGCTACTGAAGTGTGGGATCCAATCCAAGCGCTTATGGGGGGGAGGGATAGCTCTGTGGTTTGAGCATTGGCCTGCTAAACCCAGGATTGTGACTTCAGTCCTTGAGGGGGGGGGGCATTTAGGGATATAGAGCAAAAATAGGGATGGCTTTGAGCAAGGGGTTGGACTAGATGATCTCCTGAGCTCCCTTCCAACTCTGAGATTCTATGATTTACTTACCATCCATTTGAGCCAGTGCTGGAATGTTCTCTACACTCTACTTTTCCCTAAAATTACCCCTCCACCCCTGGTGGCAATTATATCTGTAAAATTCAGGCTTTTGTCACTTACTCCCATTCACAATTTTTCAGAAAGCTAATATGATAGGGTGTCTTCCCCCCAAGTTTCTACTGAAGATTGGCCTAACAGAGGTGAAATTCAGAAACTATTTCCTTTGTGGTCTTTTTCCCAAGCCACCTGTTATCTCTCTCAGGCTAAGAGGACATGAAGAAGATGCTTAGTTATTATTTGTACAGAACAAAGACCTTTAGGAAATCATTCCAGTTATTCATCATATTTGGGGAGAAGGCAAGGGGTGACACACGCTGAGCTCAAAAGCTGTCTAACACATTCAATTTCTTAGTTGATCCTGTTGGGACCAGGAAAGGTTACAAGTGTTGGAAGGACTCAGGGCTCATTCTGTGAGAAAAGAGGTCACCTCAACTGCTTTTCTTACCATCCATTAGTGTTTCTATCTGAGATTTCTAAGGCTGCTGAATGGAGTTGAAACCTCACCTTCACTTAGCACAATACTGGAACCAAATCGGAAGCCAGTAGTCTTTCAATCTCCCGTAAACTAGATAATAAGCGTGTCAGAATCTTGCTTTTTTCTGAAATAACAAAGCGCATTTGAACAACGAGGAGTCTGGTGGCACCTTAAAGACTATCAGATTTATTTGGGCATAAGATTTCTTGGGTAAAAAATCCCACTTTTTCAGATGCATGAAGTGAAAATTACAGATGCAGGCATTATTATACTGACACATGAAGAGAAGGGAGTTACCTTGCAAGAGAAGAACCAGTGCTGACAAGGTCAATTCAATCAGGGTGGATGTGGTCCATTCCCAATAATTGATGAGTCAATACCAAGAGAGGGAAAATTGCTTTTGTAGTGAGCCAACCAATCCCAGTCCCTATTCAAGCCCAAATTAATGGTGTTAAATTTGCAAATGAATTGTAGCGCTACAGTTTCTCTTTGGAGTCTCCTTTTGAAGTTTTTTTTTATTGCAGGATGGCTACTTTTAAATCTGTTATTGAATGTGTTCTCATATGGGCTTTTGTATGTTACCATTCCTGATGTCGGAGTTGTGTCCATTTATTCTTTTACGTAGACACTCCAGTTTAGGCCAATATACATGTCAGAGGGGCATTGCTGGTACATAATGGCAAATATCACATTAGTAAATGTGCAGGTGAATGAGTCCCTGATGGTGTGTCTCATGTGGTTAGGTCCTCTGAGGGTGTCACTAGAGTAGATATGGGGACAGAGTAGGCAAGAGGGTTTGTTACAGGGATTGGTTCCTGGGTTAGTGTTTCTGTGGTGTGTAGCTGATTGTGAGTATTTGCTTCAGGTTGGGGGCCTGTCTGTAAGTGAGGACTGGTCTGTCTCCCAAGGGATCATTCTCCAGCACATCATCAATGATCTTCAACCTATCCTGGAAAAGTTTTAGCTGAAGGCTGTCCGTGATGGCCAGAGGTTTCTGTTATTTTCCTTGTTGGACCTGTCCTATAGTAGTAGGTGACCTCTGGGTACCAATCTCGGTCTGTCAAGAAGTTTCTTCACTTCCCCAGGTGGGTACTGAAGTTATAAGAATACTTGATAAAGAACATAAAAATGTTTGTCCCTGTCTCCGGGATTGGAGCAAATGCGGTTGTATCTTAGGGCTTGGCCGTAGACAGTGGATTGTGAGATGTGTCCTGAATAGAAGCTAGAGGCATGTAGGTAAGTATAAAGTAGGCCTCCAGATCCCCAAAGAACTGTATCATGTGCATGGGATTGGTGGGGCAGAAAGAGAGTTCCTGAGATAGGACAGACTCTTCTGCCGGGCTAAGTGTGTGTTTGGATAGATTAACAATATTGTTGGGTGAGGTGAGGGTACCACTGTGACGGAGCTGTTCCTGGTGGGATCCAACTGTGAGTGTCAGATCAGGACAGATTGCTTCCAAAGGGGCAACTACAGCCCAAAGCTCGGGTTTCTTCACACTAAGGCAAACCAAACCAGCCAAACAGAAAAGACTTTGGTTTCACCCCACTGGCTAACCACAAGTCACACAAGCAATCCCCTTAAGACACTCCAGATTCCCAGTATCACCACCACCAGCCATCTGTCCTGGGGATCAATGGTTATGAAAACCAATACCCCAAATAAAGAAAACGGTTCTCCCCAATTCCAAAGAATCAGGCCCCAGACTCAGGTCAATATACAAATCAGATCTTCCCACAAATCACGCTGGTGCCAATCCTTTAGAATCTAAAATCTAAAGGTTTATTATACAAGGAAAAAGGTCTAGGTGAGGGTTAAGAATGGTTAAAAGAAATCAATTACATGCAGTAATGGCACATCACTTGGTTCAGGCTGCAGCAAAGGTAGAATAAACTGCAGGTTCAAATCAAAGTCTTTAGAAAGCATCCCATTTAGGGATGGGTCAGCACCTTAGTCCAGAGTTCACCTGTGTAGCAAAGTCCATTCCGAGCTGGAAGCAAGACAGGCTGCAGGCTGAAGGTAGAAGACGAAAATGGAGGAAGTTCTTCCAGGCTTTATAGACTTCCTCCTGTGGGTGAAGACCCTCCTCCTCCTTATGCAGAGTCTGGTTGCAAACTGCAGGTCCACAGCCACATGGTCCAATTACCAGACTCTCAATGATTCAGTTTTTGCCCAGGCATGTTCCATTCCTGGGGAGGCTCCTCGGGTGTGGACAGAGTTAATTGTGCAGTTAATGGCCCCTTAATGGGCCATCAGGCAGGCCATTCAAGTCAACACCAGCTTGCCTGAGATTCCACCCAGAAACCAAGCATAAGCTTGAAGTACAAAGATACACCCACATCAATGGCATATTCATAATCCGCCCTCCATGACCTGGTCATAGACACCTGTTATGACCCCTTCACATAATATTCTGTACCCCAATGATCTATATGGTACCCAATTATTCCAGTAACGTGACAACCACTGTTGTAGCCCACTGTGGTATGTAGGAGTTTAGATAGTTTACTGTCCTTTTTCCTCTGTAGAGAAGTAAAGTGTGCGCTGTAAATGGCTTGCCTTGTTTTTGTAAAGTCTAGCCATGTGCAAGTTTGTGTGGAAGGTTGGCTTTGTGTGAGAGTCACCAGTTTTGAGAGCTCCATTGGAGAGCTTATGCCCAAATACATCTGTTAGTCTTTAAGGTGCTACTGGACTCCTTGTTGTTTTTGTGGATACCATTCCCTGAGGTACAGCACCATTGAAAGGAAAGTTGCATGTTTATATACAGATTAATATGTGTATATATAGATTAATATCTATTTGCAATACTTGTACTTATTTGTAATAGTTTTATTAATGAATGGGTGGCTTCCTTTATTCTTCAGATGTTCTTCAACAGTATTCATGCTTACATGTAGCTTGTTAGAGAAACTTCATAACGGGCTTGAGTGTAGATCCAGAAATACTATATCGAGTGGTCGAGTTCTCTGAAGTTACTATGATCTGTGGGATACACACACACACTCAAAATATCAGGCAAGATAGGAAATAATATAAAAGGACTTTACCGTTGACATGGTGGGGCATATGTTATTTGCTTGAACACTAAAATCTTTCTGTAAACAGAAAATGTCTTCCCCACATAGCATGTGCCAAAGAGCACACAACAGCAAGAATGTATCTGTGGATATGGCTAATACATCCTCAGAGAAATCGATTTCAATAGGTTACTATAGCAAAGCTCCTGTTTTGCCTCTGGTGAGAACATGGACTCATAGGCTTTATAGTCAGGAGGGACCATCATGATCATCTTGTTTGACCTCCTGCACGTCGCAGGCCACAGAATCTCACCCACTCACTGTTCCAGAACTTCACCCCTCTGATGGTTAGAAACCTTTGAAATCAGACAAGCCTAATCTTGTTGATGGTCAGTTTACATCCATTTGTTCTTGTGCCAACATTGGCCTATCGTTTAAATAACTCTGCTCCATCCCTCTGATGTATGAACAGAGAGCAATCATATCTCCTCTCAGTCCTTGTTTGGTTAGGCTAAACAGCCAAACTCCTTAAGTTTCCTCTCATTAGGTACGTTCTCCATTCTTCTGATCATCCTAGTAGCTCTTCTCTGCATCTGTTCCAGTTTGAATTCATCCGTTCTTAAAAATGGGAGACCAGAATAAGCTTATCTATAGCAACACCTTTTCTACTCCTGCTGAGCATGGGGAATTTTCTTAAATAAGCGAAGAACTGAGAACTGCAGCAGACAACCTGGATGTGAGGTGAGGGGCAAAGAGGCCAAAATCTAATAAAGAGAAGGAAACAGACATTTCAGGAGAGCAGAGTTAACCTCAGACCACACAATGGAAAAGAGAAACTAGGTAGGAAGGGAAACAGTAGTTTTGGGGGCAAGAGAAGTTGCAATTACAAAACACAGATGTGGGATTACAAACACATGGGAAATAAAGCAGCAGTAACTTGGGCATGACATTTATATTTTAATGTGCTTGGTGCTATATGCTGTAGAGCAGGGGTGGGCAAACTACGGCCCGCGGGCCAGAGACCGTTCTATCTGGCCCGCTGCCGGGAAGGCTGTCCCTGACCCCTTCCCCGGATCGGCGGATCACAGGCTCCACTGCGGGGCCGGGGCTACGTGCCCCCTCTCCTCTGGAGCCATGCTGCGGTTCCTCCTGCCCCCGGAGCTGCGCCTGCACGCTGGCCCCCTCCCCCAGAGCCGTGTGTTGCAGGCAGAGCTCTGGGGGTCGGGGCTGAGCGCTCCCCCTCCCACCCGCAGCAGCTATGGTAAGAGGGGAGATGGGGGGGTTCCAGCGTGGTGGTTGGTAGGGATGCACCAGCTGTAGAATCACACAGGGACCGCAAATAGCTCTCTATGAGAAGACTCAGCTAGGAAATTACCCAGCACTCAAATGCAGCTTCCCTCTGGAAAGTACACCCAAGATGATAATGTCTTGCACTGTAGAGAAATCTATATGACGTAAGCTCATAAATTCGCACCGTCCCTCAATGTGGAGGAAGATATGCACAACTTCCCCCCCCCCCAGTTAGAAATTGCACAAACTGGGTTTAATAATAAACAAAACAAGATTGTGAACTATAAAAGGCAGATTTTAAGTGATTATAAGGAAACAGAACAAAGCAGATTATCAAGCAAATAAAACTAAACATACTAAGCTTAAGATCTTAAAGAGACTGGTTTCAATAAATAATTTCTCATCCTAAATGCTGTTTTAGGTAAATTGCAGAGTTTCTGTAGCTTAGAGTTCCAGTTATATTTCTTTACAGACTAGACTCCTGTCTTAGTCTGGACTCAGCCCTTGCCTTTCCCACCACTCAGTTCCTTTGTCTCTTCAGGCACTTTCAGTCTTACTTCTTGGGCAGGAAGGCAATGGAGAAGAGTCCTGTTTGCCTTACTTCCCAGCCTTAAATAAGATTTACATGAGGCGGGAATCTTTTGTTTCCCAGTCTTGACCTCCTGATCCTTCTAGTGCAGGGTTTCTCAAACTGGGGGTTGCAACCCCCGAGGGGGCCGTGAGCTCCTGCCGCCGCAACTCGCGGCGGTGGGGCCGGGGGGACCAGCACGCACCCGGCAGCCCACCTGCTGCGGGGACTGGGGCTGGCGCACAGCCAGCAGCCCGCCCGCTGCGGGGAGGGAGGGTCGCGCCGCAGCTGGCCGCCGGACCGGAGGGGTCGCGGTGCGCCGACGGTGCAGGAAAAGGGGTCGTGGTCTCACTAACTTTGAGACCCGCTGTTCTAGTGGAAAATTACTAGAAGTTCAAGATGGTGTTTAGTACCAGGTGACAGGACCACCTGACCTAGTATTGTCACAGCTATGTCCCAGGTCGCCTCTCCGGAAGGAGAGAGATTAGTATCTTCAAAGTCTTATTGTGTCTTCCTAATGGCTCATCAAGGCCGATTGCCTGTTGTCTGGTGGATGTCTCTCAAATACACATGCAGTTGTAATTGTGACATAGTCAGTATTCCTAACTAGATACAGAAATGATACATGCCTACAAATTGGATAATCCCATTCAGTAAAATATAGCCTTTCCAACGATACCTTACAAGACCCATCTTGCATAGAATAATCTCAGTTGTGCCATGGGGTGTAAGGTCCCACTCATATCATGATGTGGATCTTCCTTTCTCCAGATGACTTCATGAAGCAGAGCCGGGGCATGCTCCTCCTGTACACCATGAAGAACCCCTCCTTCCCAGAGTACATCTTCAGCAGCGAGAGCGGCATCATGTGCCTCGACATCCACAATGACCATCCCTATCTGCTTGTCGTGGGCTTCTACGATGGCAACGTGGCCATGTACAACCTGAAGAAGTCACACTCGCAGCCTAGCTACAAGAGCTCTGCCAAGTCAGGGAAGCACACAGACCCCGTGTGGCAGGTGGGTGCTTCATTTCCTTTTACCTACACCGATGTTCAGTTAGATCGAGTTCAAACAGCACATTGACAAGCATGGGAGGGAACATATGCTTTGGCCCTGTGTTCATGGTAATACTAGCTACTGATTGGTAACTTTCAGGGAGCGTAATAAATCCTATTGCTATGTACAGAAGTCCATAGGAATTGGATGAAATAATGAGCCAGAATAGGCACCAAAACTTTGATTAAATTATTATTTTTCTTTCACTGTATTTGAGATTAGGGACCCACTTCTCTTACTGGGAGCAGCCAATCTCCTTTGTATATTATCAGTGGCATGCTGGCATCCTGCATGTAAGGCTATTTATCTTCTAAAAGTAAAAGCAAAACACCAGATTCTGGCAGACACAAGGAAGTGGGCAGTGATTAATCAACAGTGAGTGACAGTTGTATTCTAGCAAGATCAGCCCAGGGAAAGCCCAATGTGTAATTGACTCTCACGGAGACCAGCAATACACTGCATTGGGGCTGAACATAAAGGTTTTTGCTGGGTCACTGATCACGACAAGCAGGCCACGCCCTCTTATTTTAGGCAATGCCTCACAACAATGGGGGATGTTTTATTGGGGCCAAGATGGGTGCAGGCGATCCTGTGCTAGAATCTTCTGGCTCTGAGTTTTCTGGCATGTACCAGACAGAATTTAACCCACAGTAATGGTTCCATGTTATTATGGCGTGTGTTGAAAAAAGTCCAAGAAGCGAGGGATCTAACTGACGGGTATTCCCAAAGAGCATGGTTTTCCTGAGCAGCAAGTGACCGTTATATATTATTACCGTGTATTATTTAAGTTAATGCATTATACAGAAAGTCTGGAATTTTAAAGTCACTTAAAAATGTTCCTGTAGCAAATGTATTTAGTGATCTCTGGACAGGTTTACATGGGGCCCTGTAGCGGGGTGGCTGCCTTACCCCAGCAAACGGGCTTAGAACAGCCCAGGAAGGGGTTGTGGCTGGGAGCAAGTAAGCTCCCAGGCTGATTAGGCAGAGCAGCCACAGCTGTGGGTGGGTCAATTAGGGCCCAGTTGGCCCTGATAAAAAGGCCCAGAGTTTGCTACGGAGAAAAAGAGTCTCCTCTGTCTGCAGAGGCAGACAGGCCTAGCTGCTGGGAGCTTGATAAGGTACCTAGAGTGAAGGAGGGCTGGGGCAAGGCTAGAGGAGCTGGGGAAGCTCCAGCCTAGAACCCCCCAGGCTGCAGGGCCTAGTGGAAGGCCCAACAAAGAGTACTGAGGTTGCAGGGGGCAGCCCATGGCTCTAGAGGCAGCAGGCCAATCCCCCTTGCCACTGATGAGTGGCAATTATACTGCAGTCTGCCCCAGAGAATGGGGGCAAGTGGTGACTGGCAGTTGCCTAGACTGAGGCAAGGTGGGGATAGGAAGGGGAGACCTTAAGACCTGAGGGGGTACTGTAGGGGTGCAGCACCCAAGGGAAGAGGGCACCAGGGTCCAGGGAGGGACTCTGGGCCAGCAGCAAGCGGGACATGGGCCTGCAGAGGGCGCTCCGGTGGCTGGACTGAGCTAATTCCCGGACAGACCAGCAGGAGGCACTGTGGGAGTGAATCGCTGCTCTGCTACAGGCCCTTTGCCACGGACCCTTGGCACCGCCTTGCACCTACTCCACTGACAGAGTGGGAGAAGGTTCCTCATCACCATCTCCTTCCTGCTGCTATTGGAACTCCCTGTTACCACCACAACAACAGAGCCGAAGTAAAATAATGTGCTTCTCAGAATGATGGACAGGCTCCCTCCTGACGAAGCTTCCTACAAAGGGCTGAGAGAGCTCAGTTGGAGGAGAGCTACCGGAAGCAAGCTGGCTCCTGTGGTGGGCCCTGGAGCAGAGAGGAAGGGCATTCGGGCCCCCGCTGCCTGCTTTGGTCAGAGGAATAACTTCTGTGTTGCACCCAGGGCCGGCTCCAGGCACCAGCTTAGCAAGCAGGTGCCTGGGGTGGCAAATGGCAGGGGGCAGCATTCCGGATGCTGTCAAGGCAGCACACAGGAGGCTTTTGGCGGCACGCCTGCGGCAGCTCCAACACTCTTCTGTCTTCGGCGGAGCCGCTTGGGGCGACAAAAAAGCTAGAGCCGGCAACGGTTACATCACAAGTTTTGTATTTGAAGACTAAAAGTGTGATCTGAAGGAAGGGTCTGTACAGCCCTTCCTGGGCTGGGGAGACACGCCAGCAGCCTGCTTTCTTGTTACCGGGTTTCCAAAGGCAACGTGCAAAGAGCCATTTTAGTATGTCCCCGTCTGCTGAAGAGCATCTGTATTTTTGGAGTCGGACTGGACCATCTGAGTAACTGCATGATAAAAACAAGTGTGGCGCTAGCCTATTGCACAGCCGTCAGGAGAACAGATTGTGTGCGCCCAGGTGAGGAGAGACTCTGAACTGCAGACACGTATCCTGGCAGTGTTGTCTCCTCATTGGAGAGAAAGGGAGCCATTAAGTGCGCTTTGATCTGAGTGAAGCATTTGTTATTTAACCCTCGTTCAGCACTAAGGGGTACTATCATTTTGCCCGTGTAATTTAAGGACACCCGTGTTCCCCCTTTAGCTAGGTTGGGGACCATTTTTCTGTTTGGCTCAAATCCTGCAGTCCTTACTGAGGCGTTTACTCTTGGCAGAATTTGCCCCATGACTTTTAAATAAGCATTAGAAAGGTAATGGGAAATTTTGCCAAAAAATTAAGATGCGCTGTTCTGAGCCTCTGCTCGGAGCTGACTGGCTCTTTCTTTTTGAAACAATGCATGTATTTTAGCGATAGAGGGAGAAAGTGGGAAGTGGGTGTTCTTCAGAGTAGAATAGAAAGTCTGACAGTTCTCTCATTTTTATCACTTAGTCTTCAGGGAATTAGTATTATCGTAGGAATCACAAGTGTTTTCATAAAACAAAGCCAGTGTTAATATATCCCATTATTACATGCAAAAAGATATGGCTAAAATTTTCTGACTCAGTTGATTAAGATGATGAAATATAGTAACATCAGGTCCCTACGTTTCTAGAATGTACAGTAATGGCTTCCTTTATATTGAGAAAGACTCTTCCATGTATTGAGCTCTATCTACTCCAGTATAAATGAGAACGTTCTGGTTTATACAATGTTCAGGTTACATGTTCAGTCACGAAGGTCAATAACATATTAGGCCACCGATTTATCACCCTGAACAGAGATAGAAAACACATATACCTATCGACATCTGGAATATCTATGCAGTGCAGCCAAATTAACATAGCTGTTGGAACCTTAGCTCTGATACTTCCTGACTCATTGGGATTCTAACTTTGCAATATTACAGTAACTTCTGCTATCCTAAGACACAAGGCAAAAATCCCCCATTCACAGGAGGTTAATGTAGTTCTTTGCATTTAATTTGCTAGTCTCTTCTTTTAAAAGGGAGAGAAGATTGCCTATGATTGATAATAGTATTTAATGTTAATTAGACCTTGAGGCTGACATCTTATGTGAGGCGAATGGGTTGGGTGGGGGGAGTGACAAAGCCACTAATTACCCACTTTTGTAGGTGTTATTGTTTGGCTTGAGAGAGGATGCAGGAATCGGGCCGCTGTGGGAGCTGGTCTCTGATTCTGCTTTGCTCATAACACAATTGTTAACCAAGTTCCAGTTGTGGAATGTTGACCCCATGCCGCAGAAAGGCGGACTCGTCAAGCAACTGTGTTTATTGTATGTCTTGTGGGGGCTCACTAGGTCGCCAGAACACAGCTGAATTTTTGGACCCAATTTGAGTTTCCAGAGCTGCCCGTGAGAAGAGCCACCTTTCTACTTCACATATTAAATCTGATGCGGGCTCAATGAGAGAGCCTAAACACAGGAGCCCAGCCACTCTTCAGGGGAAACATAATTAAGTACTGCAGGTGTAACTCCAGCTTTATAGTACGGCATACATACCACTCCATTTAAACTAGACACTGATACTTAGGACAAGGCAAACTTTTAACTGCAAGAAATCTGCCGAAGGGAAATGTGGGCAGAGCACCAGGGAAAATGACCTAACTCGGAGGTGCAGGAGCTTGTGTCTTCATAGGAATTGTGGGAAGCCCCATCCTTTAGGACCCTGAAATAAAACACACTTGAGACTATTATAGAGAAAAGTTCTGTTCTGGGCCAAAGTTCCTACAGTGACAATGACAAAGACAACGAGACCTAAAAGGGCTTTTTGCATCTCTAATGTCTATGCTTTGTCTATGTCAGGGGTCTCAAACTCAAATGACCATGAGGGCCGCATGAGGACTAGTGCACTGGCCCGAGGGCCGCACCACTGACACACACACATACCCTCGCTGCCCTGGCTCTGGCCCCACTCCACCCCTTCCATGAGGACTAGTGCACTGGCCCGAGGGCCTCACCACTGACACACACCCTGCCCTCGCTGCCCCGGCTCTGCCCCCACTCCACCCCTTCCAAGAGGTCCCACCCCTGCCCCACCTCCTCCTCTGAGCACGCAGCTCCCCATTCCCTCCTGGAAAGCGCTAGGCACCACCAACAGCTGTTTGGCAAACAAAGCAAGAGCAATATAGGAAGTCCAGAGCTAGAAACACGCGCGGCCCAGCCAGGCAGCAGAGAAGCCTCCACTTCTGGCCCCTCCATCCTGCAAACTGCTATGGGGGGACCGGGGGGGAGGGGGGTGCCAGGAAGCTTGGCGGGCCGCAGGGAAGGGCTTTGCGGGCCGCATGTGGCCCCCGGGCCGCATGTTTGAGACCCCTGGTCTATGTTCTTGCATGATTCTATAATGAATCTTGTGTCTCACCAAGCCATTCCCAGTCCCACTTAAAAAGATGTTCACTCTTACTTCACTGATGTCAATAAATTGGTTCAGTTACAAAACAGGATCACAGTCAGGAAGTACCATTGTCCCCCTTTGTCCCTCTACCTCCTACTGAGCACAGCTGCACGATGACAGCCTTCCTTAGTGCTGGTTGTGTTAACTGTGCTTAAGAGTAGGATAGGTGCTTCATTGATAACCCACTGTCGCACCAAGTAATCTTTAACCTTCTGATGACTGGCAGTTTCCTTCTAAATCTGTCACATTAAAACCCTGTCAGCCAAATGGCCTCGGTGACTGGTTTCTGATTGAGACAGGATCCAAAGCAGCAGAGCAGTTTGCTCCTTCAGCTTCAGGCTAATGAGGAGTTTGGTGGGAAAACAGAAGGGAAGAAGGAAAACTTAGAAGGTTGGCAGCAAGGCAAATCGATAAAGATTAGCATTCTGGGAATGGTCTCAGCTCTGCCCCAAACACACTGGCAGTTGACAGAGCTGTTTACCAGTTCTCCCTGGTTACTTTGCAGACACATCAAGCCACAGTAACCTTTGTGTATATTTAACTGCCACCTCCAAACCTTAGTGTTACCAGGGGGGTCTTTACCAGAGAGGGCGAGACCTGTGCAGACAGCCATGTGGAGAGTGTGGCGAAGTGGGAGTACTGTTTGTGCATGCCTCGGTTTCCCCTATGCATTTCTTAAGGAATAGGGGCTGACACTGGAAGCAAGGAGGCAACGTCCTCCCCTCTCAAGGTGTACATCCCTGATGCTGTAATCTGACCCCAAGTGTTGGAGAGAGGTCAGGTGATACCTCCAGCCTGGGAAATCAGACAAAGGAAAGCACAGAGAGGCTGGGGGGGGGGGGTAGTCAGTCTGGGTCTAGCTGGGAAGAGCAGAGGAGCGATCTCACTCTCTGGCCCCCAAGATGGATCCAGCTGAGGGCTCACGCTCACTGTATGGTCTGTGTTAGACCAAATAGAAGTCATCGAATAAACCTGTTTTACTGGCTGGCTGAGAGTCACGTTTGACTGTGGATTTGGGGTGCAGAATCCATGGGCTCCCTCAGGACCCCGCCCAGACGGGCTCGCTGGGGGAAGCACACAGAGGGCAGAAGATGCTGAATGCTCCGAGGTCAGACGCAGGAAGGTGGAAGTGGGTACCCGTGAAGCTCCTAGCCTTGGAAACAGGCTGTATACGGAGAAGGGGCCCTTCACCCGAAGTCCGGTCTGGCTTCCTAGGGAGCGGTTCCAGACCATCGCCCGGGCGCTCCATGACAGAGAGGAGAGGAGGTCTGAGAGATCTGAAATCAGTAAAGCCAGAAATAACAGTAAGGTGGGGTTCAAACAGGCAGGGCTTCTTGGGTGGGCTTTAAAGTGGATGCAAACAGGTGGGATGACAGAGCAGAGCCAGCAGCAGGCGGTAAGGACTGCTCAGCAGGACAGAGTCAATAAACAAAACAGAGTAAGAGAAGCAAAAGGAACATCAGACTAGGATTCATCTCAGAGCCTCCTCTGGGAGCCCTGCTTTCCCCTTTGTCTCTCTCCAGTAGCTTTTCTTACAGCCCTAGCCTCAAACACCCCATCAAAGGGGTGGGAAAGAGAAGCTGGAGTTAAGCCCTTGTGTTCTAGGGACCAGATAATGCTGCTGTATCGTGTCACAGAGATTTTGCTTAACTCAGTCTGCCATGTGCACAGAACTGCTGAAGAACGAGGAGTGCATTCATGTGCTAAAGGAGGATGGTCTTGGGACTAAAGCACTGCAGGAAATCAGTGTTTGAGTCTTGGCTCTTCTGTCGACTGGCTTTGTCACTATTGCCATTCACAGCTGCACTACTCATAATAGTAAGTGCAACCTCCAGTACTAATCCACTATTCTATTCTCGACAGGTTCTTATACTGCCCCATAGAATCTGAGTGCCTTCCAGTAGTGCATTAAGCAACATGACTGAGAGAGAAGTGTATACAGGGCAGCGTTTTGGTTTTGAAGGTATACACACACACACACACACACACACACACACACACACACACACACCTGTATGTCTGTGTTAGAAAAGGCAGGTTTTGGAGCATAAAGTGGGAAGAATTGGGATAGTCCTCAGAGAGGTCACGACACAGTCTCAGACCAGCCCCTGAGAAAGTTCTGTCTCCCACACAGATGAACTTTACCTTGTTGTAGAGCATTCCACGGGGCCAGAGGAGTGAAGTTGTTGCCCATCCCAGCGCTTTAGTCTATTTTTTAAAATATCCTGGGCCTAGGACATGGAGTACTTTGAAGATAAGGCCTGAGACACTGAACTTGATTCAGTGTTCTATGGGAAGCGAGTGTAGAGAGCAGAGGACAGGTTTGACGTGTTCACAGTAGCCTGGGTTGCCGAGGAGATGCGCTGAAATATCCTGTACCAGCTGGAGTTCCCTAAGCACAGAAGGCTTCATGCCCAGGTATCGCATTGTTAGAGCCCAGCAGCCGAGATGTGCTGGGGAAGTACGAGGTAATCATTCACCACGTGGGGATGATGTGTCCTAGTCTACCAGAGATGACACAAAAGGTTGGACATGAATAGATAGAATCTCTCACGAAATCTTTGCAGCATTTTGATTTAAAAATTTTCTTCTCTTAAGGCATTTTTGGACCCATTTCACCTTAAGGTTAAATGAGGTAAAATGCCAGAATTTTTCTCGTAGGTGTCTTTGCTGTTATGAACAGGATCTCTGATCTTTAGCTCAGATGATGTGTTTTATCAAGGGAGTGTGAGGCCGTAGTTCCTGGAGATTTAGATTTTATACTTGGTACAGTAGTTTTATTTTAAACCACAACTTGGATAAATATTCTGTCAGGTCTGAATTCTCTTGTAAAGCACCATAACCCTTCCTGGAACATCATGTAACAGTTATTTGAAAAGGGATTTCTGCTCTGGTGGGTTTTCCCCCTCTGTACTTGCATACAAATGCTGGGCTTTCTGTCCTTCTTCTGGTCTAGCTGCTGCTAGATTAATAGATTTTTGTTTTCTGCTGCTTTGTCTCCCTCTCCATTCTGACTTACAATCTAAAGTACAGATAATTATCGGATTGTGGCCTTTTCAGGCTTGGGTTTCTTTATTAATGTCCACGTTCTAGATGTAAGCTTTTCCCCTTTACTTAGTAGTTGTAGTAACATTATTTCTTGAGACTCTGATTTTCAAAGCCCCTTCAGGGATTGAGATGCTGGAAAAATCTCAACCTGAAAGTTTAAGGTGACGGGGAAGAGGCAACTCATTCATTTGATTATAAGGAAGGATGTTGGGAATCCTGAATTTAGGACTGCTCCTATTTAAGGCCTTGTTTACACTACTGGCTGGATCAGGATGTGATAAATTGATCCTCAGAGGCACTCCCGTCGACTCCAGAACTCCAGCTTGCCAAAAGACACAAGGCAGAGTTGACGGGGGAGCCCACTGTCGACCGCTGCCCACTGTCGACCGCTGCCACCCGAGTAAGTCGACGTAAGATGTGTCAACTTCAACTACGGTATTCACGTAGCTGAAGTTGTGTATCTTAGATCAAGTGTAGACCAGGCCTAAAACTCTGGAAATGCATACACAGGGTCAGATTCTAGGAGCTTGCATAGAGATTATCCTGAGTCATGCTGGTAGTCAGACAAGGTAGGTCTTAATAGCACCAACCTAGGATGCAAAAAGTTTTGCATGTTTCTCTGAGAGAGGGAAGTTAAGGCACGGAGAGAGGAATCCTGCAGGGGACAAAGCTAAGTGCAAGCATTGTCAGAAACTTTGGTACATAAAAAGAACAATAAAAGAACCCTCAGGAAGGGGTTAAGTTTGAACTTTACCCAGAGCACACGCGTGTGTGTGTTACAAGTAAGTTGGGAGTGTGACCTAGATACAATAACAAAACAGGACAGCCCAACTGACTGGGCCAGATCCTCCACTGGTGTAAGCCTCCGCACAGTCTGTGGATGCTAGTGGAGCTACACTCCCTCCCCCCAGTCTCTCTCTAACCTCAAGACCATCTTTGCCAGACCAGAATCCTGGGAGGTGCTGAACAGTCTGCACTCAGTACTGTGCAGGAGGAAGGACTCAGCACCTGGCAGGTCAACCCCCCCTCCTCCGCCCCCCCATCCCCCACCCGCAGCTGGTGATGCAAATCTGTGGGGTTCTGCTCCGGTGGGGACCTTCTGTCAAACACATTACAGACCTCACTCTGATTTCCATAGCACCAGCCATCTCCGGGATCTGGAGGCAAGCCTTCCTGCTGTGCGCCGTTTGCAGTCCTTACACACAGAGGGTGAAACTTAACATTTGGCCTGTAAATTGGAACTTCTGTTCGTTGAGCAGAGTCCGAACTGGGCGTGTGAGCCAGGAATTGCATTTGGTTAAATACATAAAAGCAGTGCTGGCTCTGTTGTACGGGATGTCAGCAGCATATCATATCTAGGGTGCCGTAAGTGCCCCAACCACTGATAAGCAGAAATAAGCGAGAACCTAGTTTCCAGTTTCCTTGCTGTTCCTGCTCCTTGGCTACTAATAAGCCAAGCCAGTACAATAGGAAGTGCTGTGTGCTAGGAGGGGATAAGCAAATAGGCTCTTAGTAATATACTGTGCACTCACAAACCAGAACATCCAAATCCCAGCAGAAGGAAAACAAACTGAACATGGCGTCCACCTCTATTTATAGCTGAGCCACTGCTTCCCGGAGATAAGCCACAGTTTCACACGCGAAAGGGCTGCCTGGCCCCTGAGCTTGCTGTTTGCTGATGGGTGAATGTCACCGTCTCAAGAACACCCCGATTCTCTCTAGTCAGCTCAGTGCCACTTCCCTGTGTGTTCGTCCAATATCACTGGCTGGAAAGCCACGTTCTCTGTCCGAGAGGAAACACCTTCATCGCTGTCATTCTTTTCGTAGTACATAAAAAAACCCTTTATTAGATTGTTACAGAACAAAAATGTTGACACCATGTTTTTACATTGAACGACCTCTGCTCAGTAGGGTTCATCCCTGTGTAAGCTTAGATTGCAATTTTGACCAAACCCACTAAAGGACAGTAAAGCGGGAGGGGGGGGGGGGGATAACCACCCTCATGAGTTTACAAGCTGGTTGTCTGTCTTCCTTCTTTCTTGCTAGACTGATTTTAGAGGATCTTGTTTTATAGACAATCTTTTTTGTACTCTGGGGTGCAAACATACTTTGCAATACAAGTCCCTGCATAGAATAGGCAGCTACAATTGTAGGTTATGCCTGTCACTTCAACAATGGTGCACAATTCGTGGAAATATTCCTTCTGGTTCTTTTCCTTCTCCAAGAGCAGCAGGTATAAGAGGCTGGAGCCGCTGCCAGGGGATGCCGGGTTGATGGTTTTTGCTTATTATTGTGTGCTATGCAGATTCCAGGGCAGCTGAAGTGGAAGTATCGGCTACGCAGCTTCCTAGTTCATCGGGATCTCCCTGAACTCCAGAGATATTACCGATGAAGCCAGAAAGCTGAGTAGCAGATACTACCTCTTCAGCTGCCCCAGAAGGGCATATATACAAAGATCAGTGTTGTTCTGCTGGTGGTGGGATGAAGGAGTGTGGTGTTTCCCATTCTCTGGCCCAGGGCTGACCGGTGTGGCTGGGGTTGGCCAGTGGCTGGAGCTGGGGTCAACTGGCTGGGACTAAACCCATGTCCTCCACATTGTATAGGTATTGCACAACCCTGAGAGGCCAGTTGGTTCTGACTTCAACCCAGTGAATTCCATATTTTACCACCTTATTCCACTGCTACAGCTTAGGTTTGCCAGGTGTCCAGTTTTCATCGGGAAGTCCGGTCAAAAGGGGACCTCCGCAGTGTCCAGTCAGTACTGCTGACTGCACACCAAAAGTCCGGTGACCTGAGTAACCGGCCTCCATTGCCAGGCGGGTGGGAAGAGTAGCTGCTGCTGGAGGAGCTCAGCTGCTGGAAAGTAGATTAATCTGAGGAACGGTATCTTGGCTTTGGCAGTGAGACAGGGACCGGTACCGCCGGGGGGAGAGATTCTGACAGTGTGCAACGTTTGAGGAGCAGAGCTGGTGGCCGGGCTTGTTGCCCATGATGACCCGGGGAGGCTTCTCAGCCTCCCGTGGCACTGGTCTCTCTACGGCCCCTTGCCCCGGGGATCCACTCCCACCCTTTTCTCTCCGTGTCATGACGGGGCAGGCAAGCTCTGTGTCAGCTCCTCCCAGCCTGACTGCATCTGGAGGATGGCATGCGGGGGCGAGGGAGCAATGATGGAAGGGGGGGGCCAAGCTTCTGATTTTGAAAAATTAGAGAATTGGCAACCCTGTCTGCCCACTGCCCCACTCTCTCCAAAGACCGGGTCCTCTCATGTCCCTTTACCAAACCCATGAGCCACCCTGGCCCTCTTTATCTGGGATGCTTATTAAAAGGAAAGCCATGGATGCAAAGGACATCTCTTAAGGACAAGATATTTGAGTGAGTTCCTAAGCATATATATACAATGTTTAGATAGCATTGGACCTTTGGACCTCAAAGCGGTCTATTAAACCTGCCATTCAGATGAAGAAAGCACAAGATGACGGGAAGTAATGGGACCTTTGGATGTCTGTACATTCATCAAGAAGCAGAGATGAAAGATAAGGAAATCCTGGAGTCTAAAGCTTTTTCTCCCTAAAGCAAAGACCATATAAACAGACGTTTAAATATTACTGGTTCTTGTAGTGGAAGAGGCATTCACAGCAGACCGCCTCCACTGAATGGTTACTAAGGTGGGGGAATATTTATTTTATAAATGCACCGAGTGGATCCATTCTATCATGTCTCATAATTTTACAGTAAACCATCAGTGTATGCTTCGATAAACTACGGCAGCGCATCCGAGAATTCTCCTCTGCCAATCTGTTCTCTCATCTGCAGATTAATGTCAGAGCTGAAAACATTTGCATTTGAAAGGGTATCTAGATTTTCACTGTAGGAATATTTTTCCATTGCATATGTTTTTGGAATTTTTATGTAACTCAGATTAATTATTTATATATGCATCGCTCCATCAGTCTCCATTCAGAGTCATAAGACCCATTTACTGTACAAAGAAGTCTATTGAAGTCTAGTCTAGTAAGTGAACAAAGCAGTCACAATGTGGTTAAACATGATATGAGGCAATTCATGCTGGGTGAAACCAAATTTTAAATTGGATAAAACATCCATTTCTGAAGCTAGGAAACTATTTATTTTCTGGGGCCCACAGATGGGGACAAAGAATGATGTAGCTTAAAAATATTAGACTTCTATTAGAGACACCTGAGAACGAATTCAAGTCAGTTTTATTTGCAGAGGTTTCATGGCCAATATCTGGTTATGGCAACGTTGGCTGTTATATTTCATCTGCTTTTGTTCGTAGTGCCTGTACCATGACCTGACAGGATTTCTACTTCTAAAACCACATGTAGTAGTGGAGATGATATTCTGAGTATCATGATGTGACCCCAGCCATCTCTCTGAAACTTAATGAGATATTGTGACCTAATGTTGTGGGAGTCGAAATCTTCAATAAACTATCATTTTAAAGTCCTTCCTTAGGTTCCGAGTCAAAATGAGACATCTGGTCTCATCACAGCATTTTCCTTTATCCCAAACCCACTGGGATAAAGGAGGCTGGGGCGGGTGTATCATCCACTCAGTGTTCAGTGGCAGTCAAAAAAGCAAACAGAATGTTGGGAATCATCAAGAAAGGGATAGATAATTAGACAGAAAATATCACATTGCCTCTATATAAATCTATGGTACGCTCACACCTTGAATACTGCGTGCAGATGTGGTCGCCCCATATCAAAAAAGATATATTGGAATTAGAGAAGGTTCAGAAAAGGGCAACAAAAATGATTAGGGGTATAGAACGGCTTCCGTATAAGGAGAGATTAATAAGATTGGGACTTGTCATCTTGGAAAAGAGATGACTAAGGGGCAATATGGTAGAAGTCTATAAAATCATGAGTGGTATAGAGAAAGTAATTTTTTTTTTCTTAGTGATAGTCCCACACATTATGGCAGGGTCCGGTTCAGTCAGCATATCCACCTCCCTTTGGAGCTCAGACAGGACCAGTGATACAACCAGGGTATACTCCAACCGATGCGTCACGCTGCCTGTCGTTGGAGGCAGTTTTATACCTACTGCCAGGTGTTAGCCTACAGCACCTAGTATTCCCAGGAGGTTCCCCCAACCAGGTACTAGCCAGGCCCAACTCTGCTTAGCTTCCGAGATCAGTTGGGATCGGGCGTGTCCAGGGCGGTATAGCTGTACAGTATAGAGAAAGTAAATAAGGAAGTGTTATTTACTCCTTCTCATAATACAAGAACAAGGGTCCACCAAATGAAATTAAGAATGTATTTTTTTCATGCAATGCACTGTCAACCTCTGGAACTCCTTGCCAGAGGGTGTTGTGAAGGCCAATACTATAACTGTGTTCAAAAGGGAGCTAGATAGATTCATGGAAGATAGGTCCATCAATGGCTATTAGTCAGGATGGGTAGGAATGGTGTCCCTACCCTCTGTTTGCCAGAAGCTGGGATTGGGCGGCAGGACATGGATCACGTGATGATAACCTGTCTGTTCATTCCCTTTGGGGCACCAGCCATTGGCCACTGTCGGCAGACAGGATACTGGGCTGGATGGATCTTTGGTCTGACCCAGTATGACTGTTCTTATGGGTTGAGGGGAGAGAACTTGGGGTTGGGGCAGTCCCATTCACAGCCAATGGGTTACCTTACATGGCTGGCTGGTGGAGGCATCCCTGCCCTGCTGCTGCTCCTGTTTGCTGCCAATTCTAAATGTTTTTCATCTTGGCTACCTTAGAAACCATTCTCTCCCAGTGTGATCCTATGCCGAGGCTCTGGAGCAAACAGCCCCCTTGTTTAGGCAGTAGTACTTTGATGACAGGTATTTTCTATGAGAAGATCTCAACTCAGGATGTTGCTTCCCCTAGTTAGATCTGAGACAATTAGCCTTAAAGACTTATCTGTTTTCCCAGGCCTTTGACGAGGAGATGGATTGAAGAAGGTGTACATGAGTTTGGAGGGTAGGGGGATTACCCCAGTGGGCTGGACAAATGAAGAAAAGCTTGTTATAGAATCATAGAATATCAGGGTTGGAAGAGATCTCAGGAGGTATCTAGTCCAACCCCCTGCTTAAAGCAGGACCAACCGCAACTAAATCATCCCAGCCAGGGCTTTGTCAAGCCTGACCTTAAAAACCTCTAAGGAAGGAGATTCCACCACCTCCCTAGGGAACCCATTCCAATACTTCACCACCATCTGAGTGAAAACGTTTTTCCTGATATCCAAAATAAACCTTCCCCACTGCAATTTGAGACCATTACTCCTTGTTCGGTCATCTACCAGCACCGAGAACAGCTGAGCTCCATTTTATATGATGATGAGTTAAAGCTTAGGCTCCATTTTCAAAAGCAGCCTTGAATTTGGGGTACCTCCATTTTAGGTGCCCAACTTTAGACACCTAGAACCTGATTTTCTTTTTTTTCAAGGCTGTGAGCAACCAGCATGGCTTGCCACACCCCTTCACCATCTGAGAGACCAGCTTAGCCGCTAGCATAGATGAATCAACCATTACGGAGAGCGTGATGGAGACTGGGTAGAACATACTCTCAATCACACTTCCTAGTGTTGACAATGGATCTGGCTCCTCTTTCTTAGCATCAGATGAAGAGGTCTAACTAAGGGAGTCTCCAGTACTGACAACTGTGATCAGTGAGTGCTGCCTTAGGTAGATGGATCATCTCAGCAGCTTTTATGCCTTGCCAAACAGTGGTGTCGGCACATACCATTGAAAAGAAGACACTTCAACGTAATTAGCACCTTTATTTTTAGGTAGAGCATATCGTGCAATTCAGTTTATGCAAGATAGAATAGAGCAGTACTGGCACGTACTTCCTGTGACCTGTAATAGTTGCTGCCCATATGGTATCCCTTCTGCTCCAAGAGAGTTATAACCGTGCGGCTCAGTTTTCAATCACCTCTCCTGGCCATATAGGGATCATATTAAAATATGCTCAAATGGATTTCCTCAACTTTCATTTTTAGTTCCTCAGAACAGTGTGTTTTTCACTAGAGGATTCATTTCTCTTCAGTGAGTCTCTTGCTTAGTTTTCATGCTCTAAAGGGCTTCATAAACAAACAACTTTTTTTTTTTCAATAGGATCAACACTTTTTTCCCCAAGGCACCAAAACCAAAACCACAAACAAACCCCAAGTCCCCATAATTACAATACTGAGAAAACAGCTTCCTTTTTGGAAATAGATGCCACATAAATAGATTGTCGTAGATGAAGTATTTGGTATGCGCTGCGATAATCAGCTTAATTTTTAATGCATGGTGTTTAGAGAAATAGATCTACTGCGGTACACGGACAGAGACAAATACGCCATTGAAATCATCGGAGCGCTCTTTGTAAGTTATTGGGCCCCGGGTGTGCTGATAGATGCTCACAGAAGTGTAAGTGGGCAGTCGTTGTGACAGATCATCCTTTACTCTTCAGCCTTATTGGATTCAGGATCAGAAAACTGGATCAATCTTGGTGCTTTTGGTCTCATTGAAATGTCTCTTATAAATCTCAAAACATTTATCCTTGTTCTAATCTCTGTCACTGAGCAGTCACATGCAAAAGGCAAATCTTCTTTGGAGGCAGATAAATGCTCTGAAGTAGTCGAGAGAATTTACCCTTTTTTGAAGGGTGAAATTTCCTCTAGCACGAGGCCTAGGCACTGCTTACGCCCCTTGGGTCCCCCTGCTGGCCCTCTGCACAGGGCTGAATCTCATTCCATGAATATAAATTCACCACACAGGATCCCATCCCGTTTTCATTGAAATCTATTGCAGTGCTCCTGTTGACTGCAACAGGAGCTGCAGACAGCCCATCAACAGCAATTTATTTATACTCCGGTGTCTGATCCCCCCTGCAATACATTGAAAGATGTCTTGAGTCTTAAATGTATTTCTTGACTTGAACTTAATGCTTGTGAAGGGGCCCAGGCACTGAAGTCCTCCCCTCCAGGTAGAGCAGGGGCAGTAACGCAGGGGAAAGATCCAGCTAAATCCGCATTGGTGTTTGTGCATTGTGGGACAGTTGAATAGTGATTAGGGGCTGGTGAGGATGCTAATCCTTGGGCTACAAGTGATGAGGAAACTCCCCCCCTCCAGCTGTTTCCTGTGAGCTCTTGTGCAGGATCCAGTCTGGTAAATTAGCTTAGAGCACACCTACTGGACCAGGCCCCACAGGTGAGCTGAGCAGAGGGATGCCTGTGTTCCCCTGGACTGTCATCACTCTGCGGTTTAGGTGCCCAGGTGACTGGCTTGGGGTCTCAGTGTACATGCACAGAAGCAGAAACATAGGCCCCTGCAGAGCCTTTACTGCAAAAATTCAGGTCCTAAGGGAGTTTAGATACCTACAGTGTTTGGGGGCAGCTGAGCATGGGTTTTGCGGGGACTGATTCTGGGGTTTAGGCACCTGAAGTGGAAATTAGATGCCTAACTCCTTTTGTGAATCTAGCCCTAGAATGTTTCCACAATTTAATTGTGGTCGTGTCCAAAACCCACTGCCGGTAGGTGCTGGAGAAACGTAAACAGCACAGGCCGTATCCTGGTGAGCGTATAAGCAAAGCTCTAAACCACCAAGGCTTTCTTACCGATCCCGTAGGTCCCTGTCCTGCAGATTGAGCTGTACAGGCAGACGCCTGCATCCCATTGACTTCAGCTGGATTCTGCGGGGGTGCAAAAAGTTGCCCACGTGAAGTCCCATTGAAATCAACAGAGCCTCACCTGGGTGCAGGGATCTGTCTGCCTGCCTTGGATCGCAGGGTTGGGGTCATGCTCTGCCATGCACTGCAGAGGGGGAGAAAGGCAGAGGGTTTCAGTGTGTGAAAGAACCACTTCAGTCTCACGTCAGTGGCAAGTCTGATCCGGATGACTAGAATCTTCCTCTGGTGTCACAGCTGGAAAGAACTAGCCACAAGAGTGACCGAGAGAGAGGGGCTGCTGAGAAGGTTGAAATACTGTATGATGTTGGCTGCTCATAAAACTGCCTAGGAAAAACAGGTGAGTGTGAATAGGACCAAAGTCCGCACCATCAGGCTCCCTGTAACCTGTTCAGCCCCATGTCATCTGCCGGAGGGGGAGCCAGTGGGGGTAGTGCTAAAGGTGGAGTTCTTCAACTGGAAGGAAACTCAATCATTTGAACCTTCCCTCTTACCAAGTGCTCTGTAGTTATCTCCTGCTGAGTGCTTCCGTGCCAATGGAAGTGTTGTGTTTGGGCTTTTTCAGGTCAAATGGCAGAAGGATGACCTGGACAATAATTTGAACTTCTTCTCCATCTCTTCTGATGGGCGGATTGTATCATGGACGTTAGTTAAGGTAAATGTTGTGTTGTGATATTTTCTCCCTTGGCCGAATTGAAACAAATTATTTTCAAAGTTCAATAGTGCACTTGATAGATTATCAGCCACTCAGCAACGTTCAGGGCTGGGTCTCTCTCCTGGCACCACCTGCATCCCCCACCTACCACCTGCTTCCCCCACCTACCACCCGTGGAGCATCTCTCGGCTCTGGCTGCCACCCCAAGGTGAATTAAAAGGACCCGAGGGGCCCTGGCCGCTGTCGCCACCACTGGCAATGCAGTGGGGCTAAGGCAGCTTCCGGCCCGCCCTCGCTCCGCACCACTCCTGGAAGGGGCCAGCACATCCCTGTGGCCCCGAGTGGGGTGTCTCTGTGTGCTGCCTCCGCTGTGAGCACCAAAGCAAAGCTCACAGTAAGTAAAACACAGCTTTAGCAAGCTCCCGACTGCTGGCACCAAATGACAAATTATTTTATGTTCCACTTTTTAAAATTCTTCAAGAAGACGTGCCATTTCCAAGCAACGAGTCTCTTTATTGTCACCACAAAGACACATATTAATCTGAAGTCTCCTCTGCCTGCAGAATGAGCTGGTTCATTCAGATGTCATCAGGCTGTCAGTAGAGGGAACAACCATGGAAGGGCCAGAGGGACTGCAGCTGCAAACAATTGGTATGAGCCACCCATCCTGATAATTAGTGACACCAAACCTCTAATCAATCATCCAGAGAAATTAAAGCAGAGAGCTCTCCCGGTGTGAGGTGAAGGGGAGAGAGACTCTTAAAGGAAGGTTACTCCTCTTTCCTGTTAACTGATCTAAGTCAGAGTCTCCGTGGAGATGATGGTCGCTAATTTTGGGAGAAGGTTTGACTCTCAAGCTACATATTTACTGCCTGTGAAGGTGTGATTGTAGGGAAGGCATGTCCACTCTAGCTTCAATCTAGGTTGCTCATGAGAACATAAGAGTTGCCACCGTGGGTCAGACCTGTGGTCCATTTTGCGCAGTATCCTGTCTTCTGAACAAAAGAATGAGTACTTGTGGCACCTTAGAGACGAACCAATTTATTTGAGCGTGAACTTTCATGGGCTGGAACCCACTTCATCAAATGTATAAAGTGGAACATAGAGTAGGAAGAGATATTATTCTGAGCATTGAGCTAAATTTTTCAGAGAACTGTCCATGTCAACTCCAAGATCTTGAGTGGTATCAGTTAATTTGGAACTCATCATTACATATGTGTAGTTGGGATTATTTTTTCCTATGTGCATTACTTTTCACTTATTAATATTGAATTTCAGCTTCCCTAGTTTTGTGAGATCCCTTTATAACTCTTTACAATCAAATATGGACCTAATGATCTTGAGGAATTTTTTTATCATCTGCAGATTTTGATACTTCACTGTTCACTCTCTTTTCCAGATAATTAAGGAACATGTTAAACAGTACAGGTCTCAATACAGATCCATGGGAGGGATCCCGCTGTTTAGTTCTCTCCATTGTGAAAACGGACCATTTATTCCTACCCTTTGTTTCCCATCTTTCAGTTACTGATCCATGACAGGACCTTCCCTCTTATCCCATGATTACTTAGAGCTTAAAAGCCTTTGGTGAGGAACCTTGTCAAAGGCTTTCTGAAAATCCAAGTGCACCATATCTACTGGATCCCTGTTATCCACATTTGTTGACCCCCCCCCCAGAATTCTAGTAGATTGGGGAGGCGTGATTTTCCCTTACAAAAACCATGTTGACTCTTCCCCAACAAATCGTGTTCATCTCTATGTCTGATAATTCTCTGGTACTGAATCCTGTAATTGCCAGGATCACCTCCCGAGCCTTTTTAAAAAATTGGTGTTACATTTGCTATCCTCCAGTCATCTGATGCAGAGGCTGATTTCAGGGATGGGTTATAAACTGTAGTTAGTAGTTCTGCAATTTCATATCTGCGTTCCTTCAGGCTAGCTGTCTGAGTACTTACCTAGGGTCCCAGGCAGGCTTGTGCAACCCATGCTGAAGACCGTGGTGTTGTGACTTCATTGCTCTTGGTATCTGAGCTATCTAGATTAAGCCTACATGTGCCGCAATCACCTCTCTGATTGCAGTTAAAGCACCGGTCATTTCTATTTAGATGTACCTAGTCAAGCTCAACGATATTACCCATCTCCCTCTCACCTAAGGTTGACCTCAACTAGCTTCAACAAGGTATAAATTACCAGTTACTTGCCTCCATCACACCAAGAGAGAACATAACAATGGCCATACTGGCTCAGACAAAAGTCCATCTAGCCCTGCATCCTGTCTTCTTACAGTGGCCAATGCCACGTGCCCCAGAAGGAATGAACAGAACAGGTAATCATGAAGTGATCCATCCCCTGTCGCCCATTCCCAGCTATGGCAAACAGTGGCGAGGGACACCATCCCTGTCCATCATGGCTAATAGCCATTGATGGACCTATCCTCCATGAATTTATCTAGTTCTATTTTGAACCCTGTTATAGACATGGCCTTCACAACATCCTCTGGCAAGGAGTTCCACAGGTTGACTGTACGCATTTCCTTTTATTTGTTTTAAACCTGCTGCCCATTAATTTCATTTGGTGACCGCTAGTTTTTGTGTTATGAGAAGGAGTAAATAACACTTCCTTATTTACTTTCTCCACACCAGTCATGATTTTATAGACCTCTTATCATATCTCCCCTTAGTCATCTCTTTTCCAAGATGAAAAGTCCCAGTCTTATTAATCTTTCCTCATAAAACTAAGCTGGGTTAGCTGTCTTGCTATAAAAACATACTTAGGGCTTGTCTTCACTACCCGCGGTAGTGATCGATCTGTTAGCGATCAATTTCTTGCGTCTCGTGAAGACGCGAGAAATCGATCACCCGCGGCAGCCCCGTCGACTCCGGAACTCCAGCTCGCCGAGAGGCATAAGCTGAAGTCGATGGGGCAGCGCGCCGCCGCCTGCCGCCGCCGTGAAGACGGCAGGTAAGTCGGCTGAAGATACGCCAACTTCAGCTACATGATTCACGTAGCTGAAGTTGCGTATCTATAGCCGGTCTCCCCCTCAGTGAAGGCCAGCCCTTAGTTTTGGCAGAGAAGACATAGCCTTACAGAGTTTGCAGAAGGAAATTCCCTCTGCATTTAAGAATGTTTCAGAGTTAGCAATTTGTAGAGAGTGTTATATATTTGTGAGAGGGAATTACTTTGATACATGCTGATGGTGAGTCACAATATAGGATATCCAAGGCAAACCAATGTGTTGTGAAGTTCCATGTTGCTTTTGTATTATTATGTGTTAATGTTACCAGGAAACAGATTTTCAAGGATTTTCCACTAAATATTACAGGCAAGGCTGGTAGCCAAGTTATAAACTTATGAACAATTGCACTTGCCCATGGTTGAGTCGAGACTTGTTGGAGTTTAACAGCCAAGTGCCCAAAGATTTTGTCCACCCTGAGCATGCTTGAGCCGCTCACATCTCTATTGTGTGACCAGATGGTTCATGCACCATTCTACAGAGAAACTCACTGTGCTCCGTTCCAGAGCTAGAGAAGCAAAGCCAGACTTTCCTGTAGCGTCTGCCCTAGGCAGAGGTGTGGCTAGGGAACCTGAACTGAGAGGAGGGAGCCTGTTTCTCTCCTGTGCTCTCAGCGACCCACCGACTGGGCCCAGGCAAGGTGGAGGAGGAAATCATCTGATCCATGTGCAGGTGGGACAAGAACCAGATCTGTTGCAGGGAGGACAGGGGGAATAGATTGGGACAAGGAGCCTGGACCTGGAGGCTGGCACTGGGCAGAGACTGGGACTGGGATCGAGAGGGTGGGGGCAGGAGACAGAGAGCCAGTGGGTGGTGGTAACAGAAAGTCAAACTGCACGAGGAGCCAGGGAGAGAGACTGAGACTGGCAGGGCAAATCACTGGGACTGGGGACCGGTGGGGTGGTGGAAGGAGATGGGGGAGGGGAGACAGGTCTAACAAGGCGCTGTGGTGCAGGTGGCAAACTGGGCAAAAACCCCGGGGCAAGGAGCTGAGAGAGGCAGGGATACCGAGGGTGGAGGAGAAGCAGGAATCTTCGTAGAAGTGATGGGCTACAAGGCCCCGCCCCCTCTATTGCACCTTCCTGCTCCTCCTCTTCCCCCGATGCCCTGCCCTGCTCGGGGAAGAGGAGGAGCAGGGGTGGGGTCGTGGGTCCACCTCCCACACTGGTGGCTCCCGTTGATCAACTCCTTGCCCTCCTACAGCTTTTCCTCAGCATGCAGGAGGTGCTAGGAGGAGGGAAAGGGCCGGGCTGCTCTTGCAGGAAGGGGCAGAAAGAGGTAGGGTGGGGGTGGGAAGAGGCAGGCTGAGACTTGGGGGAAGGGGTGGGGCTGAGCAGGAGTTGAGCAACCCCCGGGAAAATTAAAGGCCAGCTCCTGTGCCCTGGAATACCTGGAAGCCTTTTTGAAATTGTCTAGGGAAGAGAAGGCTCAGTTTGGTCTGGAGGCTGCAATCTCAGAGAAGACGTGGGAAACGTTTTCAGGAAGAGGCCTGACCTATACTTACCGTCTGAGAGACTCACTAAACGGATTTGAATTGTTTGGCTGACGTTTGACCCCAATGAAAGAGAGAGAATGAGTCCCAGTTACTGAGCCGTAGAAATGTGCTGCAGTACACTTGTGCATTTACGGTATTGGAGCCAATCTTGGAAACTGCTTCCTTTGTAGTTCATCTAGCAGGTATTTTGGATGAAGTTTCCGTGTCTGCCCTCCCTCCTTCTTGATGGAAAGTTTGAAGAGAGGGCTCTCTGGTTTCGGTTGTATGTGGTGGGTGTTGTACAGGTAGCATTGTTACAGTCTGTCTAGAAGGCCCTCTTGGGGGGAGCTGTGGGGTACTCAGCACTTTAGAAAATGAGGCTAGTTTTTTGGTGTCTGTATAAGAGCCTAACATTAGGCACCTGGTATTTTTGACTCAGCAGGTGACTTACTTCGTGTGCTGCCGCTCTGCAGCCCCGAAGACCAGGAGTTCAAATCCTTTCACCGGTTGACATCAGTGACCAGTTTACAAGGCAGGATGATATAGAGGCTAGTGCACTAGACAGGAACTCAAGAGACCTGGGTTCTGCCGCTGACCTGCTGTGTGACTTGGCCAACTCACTTCCCCGCTCTGGGTGGCTGTTTCTCCTCCCACTTTTGTCTAGGCAGATTGCAAACTCTGTGGGGCAGGAACCATCTTGGACTATGTCGCACCGGTCCCCAAATTCAACTGGGGGGCTCCAGGTAACAGTACAATAGGAAAAAATATTGTTTCAAAACCAGTTTAAGATTAGCAGCCATGTTAGTCTGTATCCATAAATAAGACGAGGAAGACTTTGTAGCACCTTGGATACTAACCAGTTTATTTCAGCATAAGCTTTCGCGGGCTATAGCCCACTTCATCGGATGCATCGGTTAGTCTCCAAGGTGCTACAAAGTTTTCCTCGTCTTATTTTTCAAAACCTTCATTGATGGAATTTGTTCAATAACCAGGAAACCCGTGCTCGATATCATGGCAATCTTTCTGACTGACAGCTCTCCCTCTCTCTCAACTAGGCTGTGGGACTTCCTTTGATTTTCACAAGAAGATCGATTATTTATTTCTCGTTGGCACCGAAGAAGGGAAAATCTACAAGGTAAAAACCATTTCAGGGAAACCTGTTTTATCTGTCATCACCACTGTCTGTTTTATAGTTATTTCTCCGGAATATGTAATAAAATTCAACTGCGGTGCTTCAATCAGATCTCTGTGGGTGGACTCCGATGCCCATGGGGAGCCCTGATGGGTCGCTGGATTATGCCTGAGCAGAGCCAATTGCAATTGGGGCCTAAAAGAACAGAGATAGATTAGAATCTTGTATAATGGGGTTTTTTTACAAGCTGCATCCCAGAGTACAGAATGCAGAGGCAGAACTAAATAAGACGAGAGGGAGAGAAATGAAGAGGGATACAGCCCCCACCCCCATGACTATGAAATGGCAGGGTTAATTTCATCTGGTTTTGATTAAACCATAGGAGTTTCTAGCCCTCTCTTTTACAGAGAATCATGAAAATGCAAACAGTACCCAGTGAGAGCTTGAGAGTGAAGTCTGTTCCCTGTCCCCCTCCCATTACATGCAGCATTCCCCCGACCTGACTTTTGGGGCCTATTAAAATTATAGCCTCAGGACCTTCAGTTTAGGGGAGGACCTTTAGCCTGTATGTGGCTGGTGGGGCGGAGCTGCCCACAACACAGCTATGGCCGCCGCAAGCTCCGTCACAGCCCACTGCCTTCAGCAGACTCCTCTGCTGAGCTGGAGGATATTCTGATGTGGCTCTCCCTTACTCCCCTGCTGAAGTTGCTCCACTCTGAGCCTGCCTGCTGGAGCAGATCCTGCCTGCGAATTGGTCCATGGATCACTCGAGCAGAGATAAGGGCCTGGACACCGAGAGTGGGGCAACAGGGTGTATGCTCAGAGGCAGAAACTTGGGATGCTAGGGAACTTTTGCTGCAAAAATGTAGGCGCTGAGTGAAGTTAGGCAGCAGCTGAGTGGGGGGCTTGTTGGTGTTAGTGGAGCCTAAAACTGGGACTTTGGCACCTACGTACCTTTGTGGGTCTGGGGCCTCATGTTTCCGCATTGTAAAATGAGGACATTGGGGTCCCAGCCTCACTAGGGAGATGTGGTGATTAAGGCTGTAGCTAGTAAAGCGCTTGAAACCTGTCCTTTCCTGCTTTGCTGGATTTGGGGAGGGAGTCTCTGCCAGAGCACATACCCAGTCTTTGGGAAGATGGGGACATAGCAGCCCGCTCGAGTGATCCATGGACCAATTCGCACTTTGCCACTGTAGTGTTAATGAGAAAGAAGGATCTAACTTCAACTATTAAAGACGAACGAAGAATCAAGGCTAAACTCCTCTCTGGATGGACAAGCCTATAGACTATTTGTTAAATTGTTTGAAAAAGTAAGTTTCTGAAAGCTTTCATTTTTCCAAGGGGTTAAAACTTCCTAACGAGCAGCAGGATAATATGTTAATTTTTTTAGCTGCAGACCAATTACAGTGAATTTCAGGAAATAGTGTGGTTAATAGCATTTCTGAAGCCAAGAAATCATTATCTTAATTACATGCTGGTCTGTCTACTGCCCTTTTACATAGAGGACAAACTGTTTCTGCATTAATATGAACGTATAATGGAAAACAGCCTCTTTGCATATTACCCGCTGTTTTATTAATTGTTCAGATCTGTGTATTGAAAGAAAAGTTGCCGTTACACAAACCCTACAAGTTCAGAGCAAGTATTTTAAAATGACATTAATGACGAGATCGCACCTTCAGATAGAATTAGCCCTCTGCCAATGTGTGTGTTGAGAGAAACTGCAGATATAGCTAGAATATAAAGTTGGGGAAAGAGAGAGATCTAACCAAAGTCTTTGCTTGGGTTCTACTTAGTCCTTGCTGAAAGAGTTTGTCTGATAAAGGACTTAAAAAAAGCGAAATAAGCACCTCATAATAAAGAACAGCAGTAACTTTGAACCCTTTTGATTTTATCTCAATCCTAATCTGCATGAGGCTGTCAAGAGAGTTGCTGCCTATTTGATTTGAACTTTTTGTTCCCCATTATAAGCTCCCCGTGAAAAAACTGTTTCTTATATTAGCTTGGTACATAACGTTTCTGTAAGTAAACTAAAGAAACCTAGCAGGATTCTGAAGACACCCATAACTGTCCACTTGCGTAGGGAGAAATTGAAGAATTCTGTGTTAGGCCAACATGTTTAGTGCAAGATGCAATGCTGCTTTCTAACATTACAAACAAGTGCTGTAGCCTCTAATTCTTTTTCCTTCCCCGTATTCTACAGCAATGTCTTGTAACCCTATAGCTAGCTATCTTATTACAATATTCCTGTACTGGTCTTAATAGATCCTTTGTTTTACCATCACAACTTAATAATACTAACTTCTCGAGAAAACATCTATCATCAGCTAAATAGGAGGAAAACTTACTAAGCAAATCTGGGACAGCATTCTGGAAGATGAACCAGATTCCGCACATTCTTGGTTTGAGTCTAATCATCTTCTTCCTCATCTTCAAAACTTTCACACTGAAGGTCCGACTTCACGTTTTTCGGTAGTATTTGATTCTGAGATGTGTAATAAGTAGCCTCCGTGAATAGGAGAGTGAGGGGAAATATCTGTTGACTTCTTTCAGTTCCAGACAGCTTAGAAGTGATTTGTAACTTCAGTAGGTAACAATTTCAGAAGAAATCTCATTTGTTGTTCACATTGGAAATAAAGCCTACGTTTTTAACAGTGAGGGTGATTTTTGATGGGAACAAAATCCACAGAAGAGATGCTTTAGTCGGACCCAAGTTACTGAGCTCAATCCAGGGGTTGCTGAGTGAAATTTAAGAGCCTGTGATATACAACAGGTAAGACTAGATGATCTAATGACCCCTTCTGACCTTAAACTCTATGCAGCTGTGGAAATTATTTCTAACCTGACCCAAGGCGCCATTAATATCTGAACTCCCAAGATACCGAGCACCATAACTCCCGTGCAGTCAGTGGGAGCTAAGAGCATAGAGTGATTTGGACAGTCAGGCCATGTTTCCTACCCTTGCAGGGGGAATGTGTCTTTTCCATCTCTAATTCCATGAGCCTGTCAGCTTAGTTCAGAGTAAAACTGGCACATATTGGAATGAATGCCGGATAGAAGCAGCTGGTTCGGGGGGGGAAGGAGGGCTAGATACACCACACACGAGAACAGGGAGGCAGGGGCTAATTTTCGCAGAAGTCTGGCAGGGTTCTGCCCTGTTTTGCCTGCCGGTTGGAGAGAGAGTTTTTCCACTTGGCCTCAGCCAGGCATGTGTGGAGAAGTGTCTCTGAGAGGGACGGAGAATGGGCTCTTCCTCCCTCTACTCCTGGTCCAGGGAGCAGTGGAGGCAGGGCCTGCTAGAGAACCCGGGGAATGGGCGGCTCCATCTCTGCCTGAGTCTGCACTTTGTGAGGGCCAGGGCCAGGGCTATAAGCTGGCTTGGTTTCTTGTTTACAAGGACTGCTAGGAGCCTGCCAGGGGTGTGGCCGTGGACTCCTTTCAACAGCCCAAATCTGAGGGAAACAGAAGTTTCTTAAAGAGGCAGGTTTATAAGGCTAAAGACTTAATGAGACAGCCTTTTCTTTGGACATTTTCCCTTTCTCATTATGAGCTTGATGCTTCAGGCCTAGACCAGTCTCACATATCCCATCAAACAACCTTGTAAGCCATGACACCCCCAACCAAAACCACCTCCCAAAGTGATGATTCTGTTGTTCCTTTGATCAAAACTGTATCAACTTCTGTCTAGACAGAATCTCCAAAAATATTTCCCTGAATATTAATTTTCCAGACAGCCCTGGATCCCGACTCTTGTTGATTAAAATTCTGAGACATTAAGCGTCTTTCAAGTCAATTTCTTACAAAGAGAGTTGAATAAAGTAGCTTCCCTCACGTCTCAAATGACCTAGGTCCTATTTGTCTCTACACAGCAGAGTCACTTAAAAAACCAAACCAAATACAAATCCCCCTTATGTCTGAATATGAAAAAGCATGAAGCATCGATACAGCATGTACCATTAAAGCAAATTCCAGCAATATAACACTATTCAGAACCAGCAGTTCAGTGACAGAGCATTTGTACACCAGCATATTAGCAAACTTCAGATGACACTGATTGATAAACCGAGGTGTCCCAATGATGATTGTTGTCCAGAATTCAGGAATATCTCTCTGGGGCAGTGTGACAGGGTGCTAAGTAAAAAACTGTGGTTCCACCTTGATTCCACAGCCCGCCGGGGATATTAGTTGGCGGCTCCTTCACGGAGCCGTAAGCACGGGTGTGCACTTCGCGTGGTTCATCCCTATCCCCGAAGCCTGCCCCTTCTGCGGCGCGAGGGAGGACCTGGTGCACGCCTACCTTGAGTGCGCCAGGCTGCAGCCCCTATTCCGGCTCCTCCAGAACCTCTTACTGAGCTTCTGGCTGCACTTCTCCACACATCTGTTTCGTTTCGCGCACCCCATCCGTGGCCCCACAAAGTCGCGAGACCTCCTCGTCAGCCTCCTCCTGGCGCTGGCCAAAGTCACCATCTACAACACCAGGAGGAGGATGCCAGACGAGGGGGTACGGTGCGACTGTGGGGCCTACTTCCGGTCCTCCCTGATCTCACGCATCCCGGCAGAGTTCCACTGGGCAGCGTCCACTGGCTCCCTCGACAGCTTTGAGGAGCAGTGGGCGCTGGGCGGGGTTCTCTGCCCGGTGTCCCCATCCGGTACCCTCGTTTTGAGCCTGTGACCCTCATGCCCTTCCCTGCCTTTATTCATTATTTGTCCCAAGGAATCAGTTGGGCCCGGGTCTAGTGTCCCTCCTGCAAGGCTGGGGGAGGGGCTTTAGTAACGGGCGGGCTTAGGCCCGCCCACCTCCTGGGAAGCCAATATAGTAGAAAACTGCATAGGGAACTCTCTGTCACGCCAGCTCCAATTAAGGGGGGTGAATTGAAGCTGGGTAGATCACCTGGCCCTGATTGAGGAAGCTGGAACAGCTGCTGCCACTTCAGGCTGGGACTGTATAAAAGGGAGGGAAGCCAGGGGGAGGAGGTGGAAAGAGGGAAGCTAGACCAGTGGAAAGGCGGTAAGAGGAAGCAGAGACAGAAATAGCTTGCCCCCTTTCTCTTGCTACGGGGGACTGTGTATAGTGGAAAGATGGTGGGAACACAACCTGTAAAGAAAAGCACGAGGTTAGCACTGCACCACGGTCTCTGTGTGACTTTCTCAGCCCTGTGGGGGAGGAGGGCCCTGCAGAGACCCCATTACAGACAGGTGCCGGGTTTTTGCGTGGCCAGGGTCTAACATGGTGGGATCTCAGTCAGGGGTGGAGCCTTAGGAGTTACTGCCATATGAATATTTAATAATCTTGTCCCTTTTCTGATATGTGAAGGCACTGGAAGTGCAGAAAAGTCTGAGTACCCAAATGGTGAATGTCACTAAGATACCGAATTAAGCCTTGTAATTTTGGTTAACTGGAATCTTTGGAGTGCAAGAATTACATTCCCATAACACTTTAGCAAGCCTTGTGTTCTAATCTGAATGCATTCAGCATTTGTTATGGTAGCGATATGCATTATGAGCCTTATGGGTGGCATACTGGGCTGTATTTGCAAACATGGGATCCTAAATGAAACCTACAAAACGTGCACACTTGTTGCAAACACAGTTAAGTGTTTTACACATGCAGACAAGGATGGTGATGATTTCAGTTTCCATAGAAAGATCTCAGGTGTTAATGAAATAAGCCTCCCAGTGTCCGTGTGTATTATCCCAGTTGTTCAGATGAGGAAACTGGTGCTCAGAAGTCCATTGAGTGACTATTCCAAGGACCTCTCTCAAGGACTGAGGCAGTGCTGGGAATGGAACCTAGTCCAGTCTGCTAAGCGATGCTGCACTTTACCACATGCAGTTGGAGGCTTCATGTGTGCAATACTTGTACAAATTTTGCTTGCACTATGGCACATTCACTTGCAAATTGGGGCAGCAATGGCTGATCTCATAACTGAAGGTTCTAAACAAATTCAGCAATAGTCAATAGGTGAAACTTTGCATGGATTTAGTTACACTTCCTCATGGAAACTAATACAGTGACAGTTTTGCATCAGAGGTAACAGAGAGTCCTCTTTGTGACCTCTGCTATTCCAGACTAACACGGCTACCTCTCTGAGTTTTGCATCAGCGGAACAGAAATGGCCCTGACCTCTCTCTTTGAATGTCAACTTGAAAACCAAGATGGTAGCTCGTATAATTCCTATGGGCATTAGTTGTTTGGATAAGATGATGGAATATGAAATAATCTTTGCCAGGGTTGCAACTTCTAGCAGCCGCTGGGTACCGGGCAGAGCTTAGGGCTGAATGGCTCAAGGCCCACAGGGAGAAAGCGTATAGCAGCAGTGTCAGCTGCTTTGGAAAGGTGCCATATGTGTTCCCCGGCACTGGTTTTGAGATGCTAGCAGGGTGGAGAAGGGCCAGCCATCTTCCTTGCAGCCACGTCATGCTGTTCGCCATGCTAGTGTGTGCTTGGGAGAGGGCTAGATTTGTACGGGGTCCTGTTCCTGCCCTGGTACAAGAGGTGCCCAGCAGCCTTTTGTTCACCCAGTGCAGGGGCTGGCAGAATTTGGCCCTTTATCTCAGAGTATGTGGAAATGACCAGACAATGGGAACATTCACTTTGAAAGCCACAGGCGCTGACTCCGCGGGTGCTTCAGGGCTGGAGGAAAAAAATAGTGGAAGCTCAGCACTCACCAGCCGCAGCTGTTTGGGGGTGGCCCTGATTAGCTGATTGACAGCTGGGGAAGGGGCTTGGGGGAGAGCGGAGAGCAGCGAGTGAGCAGGAGCCTCGGAGGAATGGAGTGGGGCCTTGGTGGAAGAGAGTGGAGTGAGGGTGGTGATTTGTGGGAGGGGCAGAGCAGGGGTGGGAGGAGGCGGAGTGAGGGCGGGGCCTTGGGGAGAGGATGGAGTGGAGGCGGGGCATTGGGGCACAGGCATGGTGGAGTACCCCTAGGGAAAAGAAGAACTCAGTGCCTATGTTGAAAGCCAAAGCTTAGCCTGCCTGTTTAGGGGCTTGTCTACACTTGAAATGCCACAGCAACACAGCTCCACCGTAGTGCTTCAGTGTAGACATTACCTACGCTGATGGGAGGGGGTTAGGTTGGCTTAACTCCACTGCCCTGGGGGTGTTGATTTTCACCCCCCTCCCCCCGAGCAACATAGTGAAACCGACAATTTTCTAGTGTAGCCTAGACCTAGACCAGTAGCAAAGCCTACAGCATAGAACTTCTGCACTTTGCAGCCTGTCATTCACAAGATAACTGCTCACCTGGAGTGGTTTGGCATTTATGGTCTATGTAACCATGAAGAATAATAGCTGATGAGGATGCCTGTGGGTAAACAGCCAGCTCCTCCCATGTGGAGCTCTCGCCAGATACCACTCAACTTGTGTTCAAAGGCTGTACCATCCCTGTGCTCAATGGGGGACCTTGCCAGCAGGGCTGGCAGTCTCACTCATTCTTGCTTGTCTAGCTTGTGTTTGTGCCAGCATTGTACAATAGATCTGCACGTTGCATTACAACCATGTGTGTACCTCTGGTTCTTGGGTTGCTGATGCCCATGCTGGGAAGAAGGGCTTTGGGGGAAATGTCCAGATGTGAAGCTCTGCCATGTGCAGTGGGGTTGGGGGGACCATCCAAGCAGTGGTTTCTTGCAGTGCTTTTTGTTTCGTGCAGGCGGGCCCAAAGATCGACCCCCTCTGGGGAAGGGCTATTTGTGAAGGACTTTCTTTTTGGTTTAGGTGATTCTCTTTCTTTATGACCCTCAGATACTGGTGCCTTTGAACCGGTGCCCACAGCCGCCGTTACTGAAAGCTAAAGTCCACTCAGCTCTCCCTGGGGTTGTAATCTTGCATTGCCGCTGCACACCTCAGAGTGACCCTTTCATGTACTAAGCAGCTGGCAGTTCTATGTAATAATCCATTGCTTTGTGCTTTTGGCGTCAGCCCCCTGAGATCTAGTCCCTGACTCAGCGATATGTGAATGTGTGTCAACGCAAGGCGGCAAGAGCAATTTGCAAATGTGTCCTCACTTGTCCTGCTTGTGCTCTCGTTCAAATGATTCCTTCCCATTTTAGCTTTTTGATCCATGAACATTTGGAAAGACGGTTTCTGTCTCCCGTGATGTCCAGACCTATCCCTAGCAGTAAAAGAATAACAATACTAATTAGCAGTACATCACATTTCTATAGCACTTTACAAACTGAACCTAATCTAGCCTCACAATCCGCTGCAAGGTGGGGCAGGGTGATTGTTCCTGTTGGCTTAGCACCAACATCTTAAAACTTGTGGCCTTAAAGTTCACCCTAAATCCATATTTTGGCAACGAAATAACCCCCTCTGATTTTAGAGGTACTGACTGCCAACAGCTGCCATTGACCTAACTGTAGGCACCTATGTTGGAATATCTAGGCCTACGGGATCCATTATTAAGTACTTCCCCCGGGACCACCTCGCGAGTACACAGCACAGCGGGGTCTAAGAATGGCTCTTCAAACATTCAAGCCATAGCTTGATCCTCTGGTTTAATAAATGATAAATCTGTCACTTCCTGACCATAACAAAATTTGGGGGCTGCCACACGTTGATGGGGCAGGGAAGGGTTTCTGGACAAATTAGTACAAGCAAAGTGGATCCCAAAGTGTCTGGCTGCCAGCCAGGAATGCCCCAAAGCACAGGAGAGGCTGAATGCTGATCAATGGCAGGCTTGCTAAACCTAGATGTTTACAAACCAGAGGACAAGCCAGAAGCTTCATTCCCACCCAGAACTGCTCACAAACCCCATTTCCAAGACAAAAGAGCCCATCTCTTCATAGCTCCTCTTACTAACAGAGCCGGGATTGGATGGTGATGGATAGATGGTTATGGATGGATGGATGAATAAGAACATAAGAACATAAGAACGGCCATACTGGGTCAGACCAAAGGTCCATCTAGCCCAGCATCCTGTCTACCGACAGTGGCCAATGCCAGGTGCCCCGGAGTGAGTGAACCTAACAGGTATGATCGAGCGATCTCTCTCCTGCCATCCATCACCCCCCTCTGACAGACAGAGGCTAGGGACACCATTCATTACCCATCCCGGCTAATAGCCATTTATGGACTTAGCCTCCATGAATTTATCCAGCTCTCTTTTAAACCCTGTTATAGTCCTAGCTTTCACAGCCTCCTCAGGTACGGAGTTCCACAGGTTGACTGTGCGCTGTGTGAAGAAGAACTTCCTTTTATTTGTTTTAAACCTGCTGCATGCCAATTTCATTGAATGGCCCCTAGTTCTTCTATTTTGGGAACAAGTAAATAACTTTTCCTTATTCACTTCCTCCACTCCACTCATAATTTTATATACCTCTATCATATCCCCCCTTAGTCTCCTCTTTTCCAAGCTAAAAAGTCCTAGCCTCCTTAATCTCTCTTCATATGGGACCCGTTCCAAACCCCTAATCATTTTAGTTGCCCTTCTCTGAACCTTTTCTAGTGCCAGTATATCCTTTTTGAGATGAGGAGACCACATTTGTACGCAGTATTCAAGATGTGGGCGCACCATGGATTTGTATAAGGGCAATAAGATATTCTCCGACTTATTCTCTATCCCCTTTTTAATGATTCCTAACATCCTGTTTGCTTTTTTGACTGCCGCTGCACACTGCGTGGATGCCTTCAGAGAACTATCCACAATGACTCCCAGGTCTTTTTCCTGATTGGTTGTAGCTAAATTAGCCCCCATCATATTGTATGTATAGTTGGGGTTATTTTTTCCAATGTGCATTACTTTACATTTATCCACATTAAATTTCATTTGCCATTTTGTTGCCCAATCACTTAGTTTAGTGAGATCTTTTTGAAGTTCTTCACAGTCTGCTTTGGTCCTTACTACTTTGAGCAGTTTAGTATCATCTGCAAACTTTGCCACATCACTGTTTACCCCTTCCTCCAAATCATTTATAAATAAGTTGAATAGGATCGGCCCCAGGACTGACCCTTGGGGAACACCACTAGTTACCCCTCTCCATTCTGAAAAAGTTCCATTTATCCCTACCCTTTGTTCCCTGTCTTTTAACCAGTTTTCAATCCATGAGAGGATCTTCCCTCTTATCCCATGGCAGCTTAATTTACGTAAGAGCCTTTGGTGAGGGACCTTGTCAAAGGCTTTCTGGAAATCTATGAAATGAATGGACTATAAGGTGTCTAGAAAGCTGGCTAGATTATTGGCTGGCTAGATTATAGTGATCAATGGCTCCATGTCTAGTTGGCAGCCAGTATCAAGCGGAGTGCCCCGAAGGTCGGTCCTGGTGCTGGCTTTGTTCAATATATTCATTAATGATCTAGAGCAGGGTTTCTCAAACTGGGGGTCGTGACCCCCCGGGGGGTCAACGAGCGCTCCCCGGGGGGGGGGTTGCGAGCTCCTGCCGCCGCAACTTGCGGCGGGGGGGGGGGGGGGCTGGCGCGCACCCAGCAGCCCGCCCGCTGCAGGGACTGGGACCGGCATGCAGCCGGCAGCCTGCCCGTGGTGGGGACGGGGGGCCCAGGTGCAGCTGGCCGCCTGGCCGCGGCAGGGACGGGGGGTCGCGTTGCACCCGGCAGCCCGCCCGCTGGAGGAACTGGGGCCGGCGCGCAGCCGGCAGCCCACCAGCGGCGGGGATAAGGGGCCTGGACGCAGCCGGCCACCCGGCCGCGGCGGGGACAGGGGGGTTGTGCCGCACCCGGCAGCCAGCCTGCTGCAGGGACTGGGGCCAGCGTGCAGCCGGCAGCCCGCCCGCGGCAGGGACTGGGGGCCCGGGTGCCGCCGCTCGCCCGCCCGTGGCGGGGGCCAGGGGGGGGGTCGCACCGCAGCTGGCCGCCCGCCCGGAGTGGGGACCAGGGGGAGGGGGGGCCACGCCGCAGCTGGCCGCCGGACCGGAGGGGTCGCAGCGCGCCGACGGTGCAGGAAAAGGGGTCGCGGTCTCACTAAGTTTGAGACCCGCTGATCTAGAGAATGGTGTGGACCGCACCCTCAGCAAGTTTGCAGATGACACTAAACTGGGAGGGGTGGTAGATACGCTGGAGATTAGGGATAGGACACAGAGGGACCTAGACAAATTAGAGGACTGGGCCAAAAGAAATCTGATGAGGTTCAACAAGGACAAGTGCCAAGTCCTGCACTTAGGAAGGATCCCATGCACTGCTACAGACTAGGGACAGAGTGGCTAGGCAGCAGTTCTGCAGAAAAGAACCTAGGGGTTACAGTGGATGAGAAGATGGATATGAGTCAACAGTGTGCCCTTGTTGCCAAGAAGGCTAATGGCATTTTGGGCCGTATTAGTAGGAGTATTGTCAGCAGATCGAAGGACGTGATCGTTCCCCTCTATTTGGCGTTGGTTAGGCCTCATTTGGAGTACTGTGTCCAGTTTGGGGCCCCACACTACAAGGAGGTGGAAAAATTGGAAAGAGCCCAGCAGAGGGCCACAAAAATGATTAGGGGGCTGGAGCACATGATTTATGAGGAGAGGCTGAGGGAACTGAGATTGTTTAATCTACAGAAGAGAAGACTGAGGGGGGATTTGATAGCTGCTGTCAACTACCTGAAAAGGGGTTCCAAAGAGGATGGATCTAGACTGCAGAAAAGGTCACAACTCCTGTCCGCCTAAAGAAGTCACTGGGAGGTGCCTCCAGGGTGGAGAACCACCCTTCTAGAGCAGCCAGATGATTCTTATTGCTGATCCCTGGTTCCTTTGCAGTGCTCAAAATCCTATTCAAGCCAGTTTCTGGACACCTTTGATGCTCACCACATGGCTGTGGACGCAGTGAGCTGGAATCCCTACCACATGAAAATCTTCATTTCCTGCAGCTCTGACTGGACTGTCAAGATCTGGGACCACACCATAAAGTAAGTCTTGCTGTGTCCTGGCCTTGGCAGCTGGAGAGTGCGATTTATGCTCTTACAACAGAAACATACAGCGTGCAGCTGGCTTTGTCTGCTAAAATCTATGGTTACAGTTTCACCATTAGAGTGTAGCAGTTCCTTCAGTAATAAGAGCAGGTACAGTCCTGGATTGTTGCCTGCATAAGTGTATCTAGTACTAGGATGAGATGACCTGCAAGGATTTAAAACGTTAACAGAGCTGCACCAGGTACCAGCTCTCTGGCTTGGATCCAGGCCACACAGGTCAAAACAGGGCACTGCAGTTCAAGGTGGCTGCCCTGATGTTTCGAAGCCCTGCATGGCATTGGACCTGGCTACTTGAGAGATCCACTCTCCCTCTGCAGCCAGGACCTCTCCTCACAGCTGGGTCCCAATGTAGCAATAATACTGTTAGCCAACCTTCATGGGAGCCAAACAGAGACTAGCAGACTCACTGCAGGAAGAGATGACTGACCACTAATCTCACCCCATTCGATATTCACTCAAACTTTCCCACAAAAGCTCCCTCATTCTCTCAAGCACAAAATCCCCCAACCCTGCTACGCGGCAGCACAAGAGAGAGGAGAGCACTGTCCGCTGTGACCCTGCGGGGTTGTCATCGGTGATAATCCAATGCAACATGGAGGAGAGCTTAGCTGCTCTGACCAGCATAGGCTGCCTTGGGTCTAGCATCAGAGTGTTACATCTTGAATGTCTTCTTCAGGAGTGACCTGTAATCGGACAAGATCTTCACCCCGGGCTTTTCTTTCCAGGACCCCAATGTTCATCTTTGACCTGAATTCTGCTGTGGGGGATGTTGCCTGGGCCCCTTACTCCTCCACGATCTTTGCTGCAGTCACCACGGATGGGAAGGTAAGAGGCTTGATTTGAACTGAGAGGGGATTAAGGAATCGAATGTCCTGGACAGAGAAGTGGCAGCACAGCGCTGGCTGCTGGTGGGGTGAGCTGGGCTGCTTCAATTGGGATGGAGCTCAACGGCTGGGGAGTTGGAATCTGGCATGTGAGTTAGTCTGGGGGCTGGGGGCCCGGCATAGAAGGGGGCTCTGTCCAGGGAGAGGCGGAACATTTTGGTGGATGTTGGCCCTGTGCAGCCTTAATCTCTCCCTTCCCACCTCTGACTCCGTAGCACACTGGCGTCTTAAAGCTGTAGAAGCCGGGGACAGCAACACTTCCCATTCCTTCTCGGGCACCTCAACTCCATTTCCATAGCACGCTCCCCGGGCCACAAATCTTTAGCAGACATCCAAGGTTTCTGCCCTGCAGTGCAAACTCCTCTGCTGGTCTTAAACGGAAGCCCAGGGCTCTTTGGGGGACATTAGGAATCGTCTGCATCACTCGATGTGGCCCACGCCAAACTCACTGGGATAAAACCGACACACGAGGGTCTCTCTGTGTATACCACGTATACAGACTGCCGTGGGCGGAGGAGAATACCCTCTCCAGCACGTGGCAATCCTAGCCCTCTGCGGGGTATTCAGTGGATGTGCAGGATCAGCATGGTGTCTACTTCTTTGGGGGCCAAACCCAGCCCCGGGCACAAGCAATCACAGCTCCCATTCAAGTCAAGGACATTACACGCTCTTAAGCTAGGGATGAATGGAGCCCTTTGAGCACGGAGGAGACTGCAGGACAAGATAAACCAGAGGGGTGAGCAGGCTGCTTTCTTGTACACCTTCTCTCAGTTACTTTTCCTGCTTTCTTTTACAGCCACTGGGCATGTAATTCACTCACTTTGAATCCTACCGAACACCACATCCATACAAGTACATTGCCTCTTACATCCTCTTCCTGACCAATTTCTAACCAGCTCGCACCCAGTTCTGTTCCCACTGAATTGAGCCCCGTGGCCTCCCTGGGAGCTACACCTACTTACACTAGATGTGAAACTGGCTCCTTAACTAATCCTCACAGCACTCTTGTGGGTAGATGCTATTATACCCATTCTACAGATGGGAAAACCTCATGCAGCTGGCATCCGATCATTATTGATCAGAGCTTTCAGGACACAGGGAAGCAGTACAGTAAAGTTAATAACAAAAAAATCAATTATAGTAATGTGTCCAGAGCTGGCCAGTACAGCTTTGCTATAATTAAATGGTATGAAATTAGTATTTTTCACACCATGCTCAGGGGTGGATGTTTCCAAGAATAATGACTTGATAACAGTGTACTTAGAATAATCCCAGTGTTGAGTTGATGGGAGATATATTTTTGCCCCTAACCATCCATCTAACATCTTATACAGTTAATTCATAGAATCTCAGGGTTGGAAGGGACCTCTGGAGGTATTTAAGTCCAACCCCCTGCTCAAAGCAGGACCAACCCCAACTAAATCATCCAACAGCTTTTTTACCCCATATCCCTAAATGGCCCCCTCAAGGATTGAACTCCTAACACTGGGCTTAGGAAACCAATGCACAAATCACTGAGCTATCTGTCCCCCCTATTCAGTACTGGCAGACTGCCTGCAACACTTAGCTAGCCATCCTTCATTAATGCTTCTGTATTACTTTAAGACCCCATTGCTTTAAAGCTGGGGGCCAGATTCTCTGTTGGTGTCAGTTGGCGGAGTACCTTGGAAAGTCAGTTGGGCTGCATCAGATTGCACCAGCAGAGAACTTGGCTCTATGATTTCATGGCTGCTGTCCTCAAGCCAGCATTATCCGTGATTTCATTGCAATTTGATTTTTCTTCTCTAATTTAAAGGTTAATCTCCCTGGTAGCTGGGTGAAGCCCAGAAGCCCTGCCGCTGTACCGGCCAAGGCTGCGGACTTAGCAGATCTCACAAGCTAGGCAATGTCAAAGAGAGCCCACACTGAAGCAGCTGCCAAGGAAAACCCAAGCTGCTGCAGCCTTCAGGAGATAGTGCTCTTACTAAAGATCCCCTGGCATGTCCCCCGAGAGGTGTGTGAGCCCCAGAGGCCTGGCCGCGTTCCAGTCTGGGTGCCTAGTTCAGCCTGAATGCACAAACTGAATACTCAGCTGATGCCTGGGAGTACAAAACGCCCCTATTTTGCCCCGTAACCTTTAGCGAGGAGATGCAGCCGAGTGACAGCAATATGCTCAGTGTTTTAATGCGAAGAGACTGCAACACCAGATCTCGGCTCCCTTCAGCTTCTTCTTCACGCTATCTCCAGAGTGGTTTCATCCTCCGAGATTGTGTCAGATCCCGACCAGCTGGCCAGTTGTTCCATATCGTTAGCTACATGTTAGTGCCACAAGATCTTTCCATCAAACTTTCCCCTGCTGCCTTCTCCTCCCCCCTGCTCTATTCGTTCTTTGCAAATGGGATGATTTGAGTTATGCTGCTGCACTTTCATGACCACAGGCTCACCCCTGCCAGCACTAAGTCACCCATCCCACTGCAGCCAGCCAGCGAGCAGCTCCTGTCATGGAGGGCTGTGGCAGAGGTTCCCAAGCAGGCAGGGCACAAACTACTATCAGTTTTGCAATAAGCAATTTGAAACCCCCTGATCGCTGGAGCCTGCAGTTCTTTGGCACTGCAGTCAGCAGACTGTTCTCGTCTGAAACCGAATGAATGGCCAAGTGATTCGATCACAGGTAGAATTACTGTGAGAGTCGGAGAATAACACAGACTGGGTCACAGGCCAAGATGCTGTGGTACGCGCATAGGTAATGCTATATTAACACATGCTGCCTCCTCTGCAGAGTCCTCCGCCAACCAGTGACCTTCCCAGTGTAGGCCACCATTCCAGCCCCCTTCCCCACCTATCACTAACCTTCTCCAGGTGGATCCCTGTCCCAGACGTCAGGCACTGATAGCCAGCCACCTGCCTCTCCACTGCAGTCAGGCACCTACTTAACATGCTGAGCGGATCCTCCGCGGTGGTTGGAGGAGGAACCAGCCAGCCCAGCAGCCTTCTCTGGAGGGGGAAGGAGAGGCCTTTCAGGCTAAGAGCCTTGTGCCAGGGTGCAGGGTTAACCACTCCCGTTCCCTTTCCCCACCCCAGGCACAGAGGTTTAGGGGATAAGTTATGAGCAGGAAGGGGGAGAATGCCTAGGGCCTGGGTCTATACCAGTGTCAGGGGAGGACTTGCAGCTGCCCAGTCTCCAGGCAGCCTAGGACTCTGAGCACAGCTGAGCGACAGCAGGGCTGCTTGATTGAGCACTTCACCTGATAGGCCAGGGAAGTCAGCAGGGACTGACCTCTGACTGCTCAGTGCACATGCTTGCAGCTTCATTCCCAGCCTCCTCCTTGTCCTCCTCCACTCTGCTCCAGCCCTGCTTGGTTCCTGACTCCTGACCCTGGGTCTGACTCCTGCTTCCGGCTCTCACCCCTGGGGCTTAGATACTGGCTTCCTGGCTCCTGCTTTGACCACTAGGCCTGACTACCCACATCCTGGTTTGTGACAATTGAGTCTCTGGGTTGATCCATGGCCTCTTGCCCTTTTCGCTTGTGTTACCCTGTGTGCTTTGTGTCTGTAGAGAATCTCCTGCTGGAACGACCTCCCTGCTTGCTGCTGGGGTCGGACTGAGTTCCGGCAGCCAGGCAGTGTAACCGTACATGCATACCTAGTCTGTACAGACCCTTGATTGGAAAGCCGGATGCTCTCATTCCCCCAGCACACTGGGCCAGTCTGCCCCCAACATAGCACCGTGTTTTGAAACGTACACTAGGCAAAAGTGACAGCAGACACTTGGGGAATCGTTCTGTACCCGATGTAGAATGGGATTGTTGTGTTAGCAAGTATTGAGGTATTGTGTTAGCGCATGACATTGGTAGCAGATCACTCTACTGTATGGAAGCAAATAGTTACATTATTAGTATTAATATTTATTATCCTCAAGTGGGGGCTAGGATGGGAGCCTGGCTGCCACATCCATCAGCTCTCCACTGCCGGGGGCACAGGGACAGCAACTCTGTGCTTTTGGGGCAACGTGCCTCACGTGCTAGTACTACTGGTCTTCCCCATCCACTGTGAGCTACCTAGTCCTGCGGAGTTGGGATGACTTTGGGACCCACCTCCACCGCCTCTCCATGCACATCTCTTCCCTGGTACCCCAGCCCCTTCCCTCCCCCGATACCTCACTTGGTTCCCAACTGTTCAGAGTAGGATTTTGCTCCGAGGAAATATGCAGCAGTCTAATATTCAAAATGATGGTCTGTTCATGTGTACAGACTCTGTCCCCAGCCAAATGATAGCCAGCTCTGATCCTTTGTCCTCCTGGCACGGGTGGCTCTCAGCGGCATCTCAAGCTCTCAGCTTCGGCCAGCCAATCAGGAAATGATTAGCCAGGGCTGGTCTAGGTTTTGTGAGCCTCTGGTTGATTTCTGTAATCCAGGTAGCACATTTGAGGATTGGGTTGGCAGCTAGGGGGCCGGGGGTATGTCTGGCTGGAGGAGCTAGTGATAAAGGAGACGTAGGAGGTTGCTGGCAGATGGGGGCAAGGGTACAGTCGTGTATCATTTCTTGGTGCTTTCATGGTGGTCAGGATTTCAAAGGGAAAGTGCAGCACTTAAGGCCCAGTGTAGAGGCAGCTGGAACATAGTTAATCTTACAAGGTGCACGTAGGTCATGGCTGTGGGTAGGGGAGGCGATAGGTGAAGGGGAGCTGACAGAGTGACACCCCCAAAAGTGCAGCCACTTTTACTGCTTGGGGTGCAATCCAGCTTTGACTGTTGCTGATATAAGATAGCTTTCCCATAGCTCTTTAATTATTAAATGGTCCAGGGCCCGTTGCAAACTCCGCTTATGGGGGCTTATTGCTTTATTGCAATTCAGTGTAGTGATCTACACAGAGACCAGGCTCTGCCTCAAATGATCACTCCTGATTGGTGTAGTTAGTGTGTATCTACTGTGAAAACGATGTATTCAACCAAACGAAAACAAGTGATGACAGCTTTGAAATATATTCCATGAATCGCTCTTGGATCCTATGGGCCCAATTTACCATCACTCTGCACGTGATCTTGCCGTTAACATCAGCTCAAAGGGGATGTAAAATACTATTCAATCAGAACATAGCATTTTCCAGAAGCTGGGACTGCCCGGCAGGAGATGGATCACTCAATAAATTGCCCTGTTCTGTTCATTCCCTCGGAAACAAACGTGGTCTGTGGACGTTGCTGTTCAGATTTGTTTCTGATGTGGTGACAGAGCAGAATTTCTAACCTGGTGCCATCCCTGACGTTCCTGAAGTCGAAAGTTGCTGTGCACGCCCGGGAGCTGCAGGCTGAGGCCTCATTAAATTAAGCAGGATTTTGAACTCCGTAACCTAAGTGAACCCTTGAGCGAACACAGCCTGGCCCTCTGGCACCACACTGAGGTGCTGCTTTCGAGGTGACTTCTGAAACCAGCACTCACCTGGGTTTTGAGGCCTGAAAGGACTTTTATCATCATCTACTCTGACAGCCCATACAAAAGGTCAGAGAATGCCACCAAGGATTGTTGCATCAAACCCAATCGTCTAGTTAAACTAGGGCTTTGATCTGTCTGTAGCCGTCTGTAGTCTGTTTTATCCTTACAGCGTAAGCTCCCTGGACTCTCTCTTTGCTCGGTTTGTACAATGCCTCGCACAATGGGGACATTGGTACATTACTGGGGCTGCCAGGTGCTACGGTAATACAAATCATAAATACTAATACATTGAGAGAGACACACCTGGTCTAGATGTAGACTCCAAATGATGGAGAATCTCCCACATCCTTTGGTAGATTCGGTGTTCAATCGCTTCCAGACATTGGATCTCATTCTTCTTCTTTGAATAGCATCCCTATGGGTGTTCCACTCTGGGTGTAGTTGTGTCCCTTTGCCTCACATTGGAGATTTTAGGTTGCAGTGTCCGGTTGGTCCACCCGTGCGCTGCCTCAGGGCTATATAGTGCGGTGTGGGCAAACCGCCCTCAGTTTCTACTCAGGCACCTTTGGCCTGAGATGGAATCTCAGCAGCATCCCATTTAAGAATTCCTCATCTGTATCTTACTTTCTGTTTTGAGTTAATAGTGTTAGTTATGGGGTGGGAAAACATTTTGGCCTGAGGGCCACACTGTGGTTCAAAATTGTTCAGAGGGCCATGTAGGGAAGGCTGTGGCTCCCCAAACAGCCTGGCCCCGCCCCCTATCCAACCCCCACCCACTTCCCGCCCCCTGACTGCCCCCTTCAGAACTCCCGACCCATCCAACCCCCTGACCCTGCTCCTTGGCCCCTGATTGTCCCCTCTGGAGACCCCTCCACTCTAACTGCCCCACCAGGACTTCACCCCCTATCTAAACCCCCCTGTTCTTTGTTCCCTGACTTCCCCCTCCCAAGACACCCCCCCCACCCTAACCACCACCACCATCAGGACCCCTCCCGCATCTAAGCCCCCCTGCTCTTTGTTCCCTGACTGCCCCCTCCTGAGACTCCCACACTCTATGCCCCCTCCTGAGACTCTAACACCCCCCCCCCCGGACTCCACTCCCAGCTAAGCCCCCCTGCTCTTTGTTCCAGGACTGTCTCCTCCCAAGACTCACCCACCCTAATTACCACCCACCAGGATCCCTCCACCTAAGCCCCACCCTTGCTTACCGTGCTCAGCCGGGTGCTCCAGCCCAAGCGTGGGGCCCCGTGGCTCGGCCGGGTGGGGCCCCGCGGCTCGCAGCACTCAGCCTGGGCCGGGAGTGCAGGGCCCCGCGACTTACCCCGGGCCGGGAGCTTGGGGCCACTGGCACTGCTCCCCAGGTCCAAGCTCGTGGGCCAGACAAAAATGGCTGGCAGGCCTCATATGGCCCATGGGCCGTAGTTTGCCCATCCCTGCCCTAGAAAGTAGCTCTAGTAGCTCCTGTAGTGGTGGCAGGGGTTACATAGGAATCTGGCCATGCTCTTCAACATCATTTCCAGATCTTCGGTCCGTTGTGCCCATGCTATGTCACTCAGCAGATGAACATTTGGGTGGAGATACTAACGTGATTAGCACTTGAAATGTAACGAGCTAGAAGCTGGAGGTTGCAGATAATAGAGCCCTTGCAGAGAAAATCTGAGGGCTTGTCTAGATGACCAAATAGTGCACAGCAAGGTGCCCTGCAGTAACTTGCCATGCCCTATTTGTGTGTGTGGACACTGGTGCTGCACACTATCAGTTCCCAAGTGCACTTTGATCCTCTCCTGTTTCAAAGCGTGAGCTTTCAGTGCACAGCGCCAGTGTGCACAGGGACAGTTCGTGTGCTATTGTGGAGGAGGGTTACACCCGAGCTTGCTGTCCATTTGATTAGAAACATTTCTAGGTTGGCTGAGCGGTGTGCTCCTGTGCACGGTGGAGAATGTGGTTCTGGGTTTGAGTTTAGCTGAAATTCGGGAGAGTCTGGATCTAGGGGGTTGGCTCAGATCAGTGCAAGGATAGTGGCCAGTTGCAAAGTTCAAAACTCTCCTGGGTTTGGATTTCAGTCACCCCAGCATTCAGCCGTGGTTGGATCTGAGGCCCATCTTGAACCTTACTTTTTTAAAAAAGAGACCATCTAATTTCCCACTTTGAGGATTGTTTGTGGAAGGTCCGGCAGAACATAAATATCTCCCCCACCGGCAGGAGCACAGGGCTCAAGAGGTAGCCTGGTTTTGATGTAGTTCAAGGAAAACCAATTTTAAAATCCTGTTTTGATTTACAATAAATTAGACTAAATCTGCCAAAATAAACTGCCAAGTCGTAATATAAGAACTAGGAGCCATCAAATGAAATGAATGGGCAGCAGGTTTAAAAATAAAAGGAGGTTCTTCACACAGCACACAGTCAACCTGTGGAACTCCTTGCCTGAGGAGGTTGTGAAGGCTAGGACAGCATTTAAAAGAGAACTGGATACATTCATGGCGGTTAAGTCCATTAATGGCTATTAGCCAGGATGGGTAAGGAATGGTGTCCCTAGCCTCTGTTTGTCAGAGGCGGGTGATGGATGGCAGGAGAGAGATCACTTGATCATTACCTGTTAGGTTCACTCACTCCGGGGCACCTGGCATTGGCCACTGTCAGTAGACAGGATACTGGGCCGGATGGACCTTTGGTCTGACCCTGTACAGCCATTCTTATGTTTTTAACCCTGAATCTATACAAGTGAGAAACACCCATAAAAATCCATTTCTCAAGCTGGATAAAATTTCAGTATTTGAGAATTTGAACAGTAGCAGCAGAACAGATGGAAACATTGAAAAAAAATCATCTAGAGATCTCTTCCCACCTTGCTGAGGGTTTAATTGCAAAAGAAGATTAAGATGCACACGTCACACTCACAACTTAACATTAGAAAGGACACTAAATGGAAAATAATGATGTGACCTTTAAGAGGTTAGACTGTTAGCAGCCCATGCACTCTAGATAATCTCCCAGAGAAGGAAGCAAAGACAGAGCAATTCCCAGGTCGCATTGAAAAGCAATGGAGAAATCTCATTAAAAAAAATAAAGAAACAAACCCCAACAACCCAAAACCTGGGTCTTGGAACAAATGAAGCAATGTAGTTCGTTAAGTGCAAGGATATTTGCTTTCATGTTTTTGTGGCTTAGCTACTTCCTGACGCTAATGCAGCGAAGGCGCAGTGGTATTACACCTGTCTCCTGTAAATATTGATGGCTTCAAGATAAATGACATCCTATTGCATATGCTTTGCAAAGAACACTTCTTGTATTGATGCTCCCAAGGCATTTTCCCCCATCACTAAAAGTATTGACCTTTCAGGATATGAAATATTTTAAACTACACAATCTTCTGAAATTCAACTAATACTTCCTGACACTTTACAAGCGAGTTTGCCCTTTTCTGCCTTTGTAAATTTGCTTTACGGAACAATTATTTTGTATAACAAATCTCAAAGATCAGGTTCCTTGTGTATCTTACAGTGAAGCATTCCCTGAGATGCTGATAGGAGGGGTTTATAAACCATTATGGTGCCTGTCCTTTTCCTGAGCACGGTGATGAATATTTGGCTTTAGCTGACGTGTGTATTTATTTTGGAAATCATTTTAAGGCATCTGTTACCTACTTAAGATTAATCAGAGGCAAACACTGGTGTCTGTGATTAAAAGTACAAAGGGTTTAACAGGTAAAAGGTTGATAGCTGCTTTCAGCTACCTGAAAGGGGGTTCCAAAGAGGATGGATCTAGACTGTTCTCAGTGGTACCAGATGACAAAACAAGGAGTAATGGTCTTAAGTTGCAGTGGGAGAAGTTTAGGGTGGATATTAGGAAAGACTTTTTCAGTAGGACTGTGGTAAAGCACTGGAATGGGTTACCTAGGAAGGTGGTGGAATCTCCTTCCTTAAGAGGTTTTTAAGGTAAGGTTTGACAAAGCCCTGGCTGGGATGATTTAGTTGGAGTTGGTCCTGCTTTGAGCAGGGGTTTGGACTAGATGACCTCATGAGGTCTCTTCTAACCCTCTCTTCAGTCAAGTCATTCAGTCAAGCTTAACTCCAGTACCTGGAATGATAATGGAGCAAATAATTAAGCAGTCAATTTGTAAACACCTAAGAGATAATAAGGTGATAAGTAGCAGTCAAAATGAAACTGTCAAGAACAAATCATGCCAAACCACTCTAATAGCTTTCTTTGACAGGATAACAAGCATTGTGGATGGGGGAAAGTGGTAGATGTGGTATATCATGATTTTAGTAACTCTTTTGATGCTGTCTTGCATGACCTTCTCATAAACAAACTAGGGAAATGCAACCTAGATGGAGATACTAGAAGGTGGGTGCAGAACTAGTTGGAAAACAGTTCCCAGAGAGTGGCTATCAGTGGTTCACAGTCAAGCTGAAAGAGCATATCGAGTGGGGTCCTGCGGATTTGTCCTGGGTCCAGTTCTGTTCACTATAGGGCCCAGCACGTTTTTGGCCTGTGAACATAGTAACATGCCTGCACCCCGCCCAGGCCTGGCTGCCAGGAACAGGGGCCGAGGAAACTGGAGTCTCCCCTCCCCCACCTTTCTCCCCTGGGGCATTTCCTGGAGCGGCTGCCCTCAGCCGGCATGAGAAGCAGCTCCATGCCCCTATAGTGCATTGTACTCCGGTTCTGGAGACCTGGACTTATGGATCCAGTGTTTCCAAGCCTGTGTTTGAGTCTGCGCACTGCAGTTTAAATCTGGGTTTACAGTTGCTGGACCCTCACAGACATACCAGCAGATCCATACTGCACTACACCCACTTTGTGATTCTAGTCTGTGCCTTGAGCCGTGTCCACACTGTAAACTGACAGGACTTGGACTCTGTTTCACCCTCCCCACTAGCCAAGTCCAAGGACTTGGATCCTGAGTGCTCTCGGACCCAAGTCAGACTGATTTGTGTATGGCCCCAGCCCTGGCCCCATGCCGCTCTGCTCCGGGCAGCAGCCAGCACCCAAACTTGCCGGCGCTGAGGGAGGGGAAGCAGAGGGCTCCGCGTGCCTGTGGTTCCCTCCCCCGAAGCTCCCCATTCCGGGCCAAGGGGAGCTTTGGGGGAGGTGTCCACAGGCAAGAACAGCCCACGGAGCTCTCTGCTCCTCCCCCAGGAGCTTCCGAGACATGCTGCCGGCCGCTTTCCAGAACTGAGCGGGCCACAGCACCACGGCGGTGGCAAATCCGCGGGCCGGATCCAGAGCCCTAATGGACTGGATCCGGCTCGCAGGCCGTAGTCTGCCCACCCCTGCATTAGGGTGTGCCTGGGCACACCCCACACACCCCGTACACATGCCTATGTCAGTCAGAGCTCTGTTTAGAAACTAGCAGGAGCTGCTTAGAAACCTCATTTTTCATGAAGGAGCCTTCCCCCAATGGACTGTTTCTATTGATGAATGGCTCAAGTCACGTCAAAATGATTTTGCCTTGATGTAGGTTTTGAAGTGATGGTTCAACAATGTACTTGGATTTCCTTTCATTCCCACCGGTTCGTTCATTTTCCTTCCCTGAATCCTTGCTTCATTGCATATCCCATCCGACAGTCTAACGGAACAAAATTATGTCCCTCATAAAAATATAGGGACACCATGTATATTTTTGAGACTACTTTCAAATATATATATGAGAAATCAGTTTGCCTTCCACTTCCTCTGGGGGCTGACAGGCGACGGACTCAATTTAGTACTGAACTGTAAGGCAAGCAGGAATCTGTTAGAGAAGAGATGTATGAAAAAGATGAACTTACCATTAATGGAAACACATCTTATTCCAAAGCATGTTGCAAATGTAGCCAACTGTTTTTCAGATAGCCTGTAAGAATCAATATAGCCAGAACTGGGGTGGGAAACAGCAGCTGTTTACCAGCACACAACAACACAACAGGTTAGGACTATGAAGTGAAGAGGAATCACATATTGATTAGAAATGTCCAGGAGAATCAGGTTGGCAGAAATTAGTTACTCAAGTTGGATTTTGGCCAAGATAAGCAACCATATTCTTGTGGGGGGGAAAAGGTACCTGGGATCTTTAAAGAATACAAGCAATCAGGATCCGAGTTCCTCCTCCCGTCTGAATGAGACTGTCGAGACAGCACCTCTGCTGGGGCACTGGCTTGGTACTGACTTACTGGGTCTGATTCTAATCTCACTTGCACGGGTATTAAACAGGGGAATGCAATACAGTTACACTGGGGTGCGGTGTGAGATCAAAATCCAGCCTAGAGAGAAGTGTGGCGTACTGATCATCACTTGCTGTAGCACTCAGAGGCGGCAAGTTGTATGGGCCTGTGATGCCCGTGCTCTTGATGAGACGTGATAAATTGATCGCCAAAAGATCGATCTCTATCCACCAGTCCAGCGGGTAGTGAAGACGTACCCTCATTTGTTTGGGTTTATTCTAGCTTGTGAACTGTGTGTGTTACCCAGTGCAGGTATCCGAGTCCGCCTCTAGGCTGAACAAAGATTAAAGCAGCGGGTCTCAAACTTACCTTTACGGTGACCCCTTTTTTCCTGAGCAGCACGGCGGCGCGACCCCTTGTATGTCCGCCAAAAAGCCGCCGAATGAATTACTTCCGCATTCGGCGGCTATTTTCGGCGCTCCCGAAGTAGCGCGGCGTGTCCGCCGAAAGCGGAAGCGAAGCGATCGCGGCGGCTTTTCAGCAGAAAAATCAGCTCGAGACCCCTCGGGTTTGAGACCCCACAGTTTGAGAACCCCTGTGTAGCGGGGTGCTCCCCACTCCCTGCCGGCCAGGGCTGGGATAGCCCTGGGGAAGGGGGGGTCATGGCTGTGAGCCTGCAAACTCCCAGGCTGATTGGGAAGCAGGTTCAGCTGGGTGGCCACGCCCCAAACACTCAGGCCTGCATAAAGCAGAGAGGCAGGGGCCTAGAGAGGAAGCAGTCTCCTCTGCATTCAGAGGGAGACAGGCCTGACTGCAGGGGTTTGAGCCAGGTACCTGGGTTAGGGCAGAGCTGGGGCAGGGCAGAGGGAGCTGGGCAGGCTCTAGCCGAGAGCCCCAGGCCTCCGGGCCTGACACAAGGACCGGCCCAGGAGTACCAGGGTTGCAGGGGGCAGCCCAGGGCTGGAGATAGCGGCAGCAGGCCAACCCTCCTTGCCTGTGATGAGAAGCCATGATACTGCAGTCCGCCCCAGTGAGCGGGGGCAAGTGGTGACTGACAGTGGCACACTCTGAGGTGAGGTGGGGATAGGGGGTAGAGGGTTCCCCCGGGGAGGGGAGACCCTCACACCAAGGGGGTACTGCAGGGGTGCAGCACCCACAGTTGGAGGGCACCAAGGTCCGGGAGGGACACGGGGCCAGCAAAGGAGCGGGGCACCAACCCAGCAAAGGAGCTGATTCCCCAGATGACCAGCGGGAGGCGCCGCAGGGGTGAGTGTGGACCCCGTGACACCCTGGATTAAAGGAACGCTTCCCATTTAAGAGTAAGATCTCAATGGCGTAGATCCTCAGTAGTATGTAGCCAAGACCCACTGAAATCAATAGGAGTTAGGTGGCTTTGAAGATCCATACAAACTTGGCAGAGTCAACCCCCAAATGTAGGTTCCACAAAAGCAAGGCTTTACACATATTATAAAAACATGTCTCTGGATTTTATTTTGTATTTCAATGTAAAGAGTTTGGATTTTAAGATCTCCTGAGGATTAGGCCACCCAGATGTTGCAGTGAAAGCAAAATTAGCCAGAAACAAGTGAAATTCACTAGCCTTTGTTCACTGGCCAAGGTGAGTGACACTCTGAAGGGAAACTGGCTGAAAAGCTCATTTGAGTTTAAAATGTGTTCATTTGTAACATTGTCAGTCACAGGGGAGCAGGCAGGCAGCCCTTTTGACTGCTCATGCCTCCCAGATCCTCAGTCTGTCTGACCTGTGCTTGGTGCAGAACCTGGGAGGGGGGAGGGGCCCAGAGGGCTCAGGGCCTCCCACTTGCTCCCCTGATCCTGTGGGCAACCTGGGGTTTCATCAATGCCTGGTGTAAGTTAGAGCAGCCCCAGTGCAACCCCACCCACAACAGCCTCTTAGAGGGTGTTTCACCAGCCCAGGATCATTGGAGCTCTGATCACCTCCCTCTTCCATCCCCCACACCTCAGGAACAGAGGGTGTAGAGCCTCCTAGATCCTCCTGCATGCTAGCTGATGTCAGACAGAGTCTAGCGGTTACATGCACAGTCAGTTGCTAAATTTATTGCATCTCTGATCTGTCTGGGCTGATTTGAAATCCTCCTCACATTTGTCAGCGTTCTGATTCAGTGTAGCAGATTTTTTTAAAAAGCCCATCACACGGTGGTGGAAGCGGGGCAGTAAGAGCTATGTCAAGACATAAAGGGCAGCGTATTAAATCAGTCTTCACCTTTCATTTCTGTATCGATTTCATTCTTTGTTGCCAAGTTACCAGATAGCTGCTTTGTTCCTATAGCTTATCTCCCTGCTTATCCTTGACTCTTATTGAGCTGACGGAAGAGCCGAGGGCACAAGTATTGCATAATCCGTGGTTAGAGATCTTAGGTTCTCAAGTCCTGAAGAAAACCAGCTTTACTCAGAGCTGTGCTTCAGGACAGCAGGGGAGCGTGCCTTGCAGGTCATGGGCCAAGCCCGTTTCTCAGTTACACTTTTCTGCCTCATTGGTGTCCATAGGGATGCACAGATATAAGTGAGAGCAAACTTTGGCCCCATTGGTCGGCAGTGGAGGGACTGGAGAAAGCCTGGCACCTTTTTAAAGCATGACCTTCCACCTCTTAAAGAAGATGAGTTCACTTTTCAGTTCCAAGATGCAGTAGAAAATGCCAGTCACTTCAAGGGAGGATGAGAAGGTTGAAAATAGAACAGAAGCAGTTTGGTATATGTAAGCATATGATTTCTGAAGATATATTGGAATTGGAAAAGGTGCAGAAAAGGGCAACAAAATGATTAAGAGTATGGAACAGCTTCCAGAAGAGGAAAGATTAAAAAGACTGGAATTTTCCGATTGGAAAAAGATGACTATGGGGAGATATGATAGAGGTCTATAAAATCATGGCTGGTGTGGAGAAAGTGACTAAGGAAATGTTATTTACTCCTTCACATAACACAAGAACTAGCGGTCACCTGATGAAATTAACAGGCATCAGGTTTAATACAAACAAAAGGAGGTATTTCTTCACACAGCGCACAGTAAACCTGTGGAACTCCTTGCTAGAGGATGTTAGACTCATAGACTTCAAGGCCATAAGGGGCCAACATAAGGGGCCAATATAGTCTGACCTCCTGCACATCGCAGTCCACAGAACCTCACCCACCCACTCCTCTAATTGACCCCTAACTTCTTGCTGAGTTACTGATGTCCTCAAACCATTTACACTAGTTCAAACCTGCAAGTGACCCTGTGCCTCATGCTGCAGAAGAAGGCAACCCCCTCCCCCCGATCTTGGCCTATCTGACCCAGGGGGAAATTGCCATATTTGGGGTCAGGAAGAAATCAATTAGACGTGGAGCATGTGGGCAAGACCCAACAGCCAGACACCTGGGAAAGAATTATCTGTGGTAACTCAGAGCCCTGCCTATCTAGTATTCCATCACCAGCCGTTGGGGATAGTTGCTTCTCGCAGTCGCAGATCCGCTACATGACATTGTAGGCAATCTTGTCCTACCACACCACCCCCTCCATAAACTTATCAATCCCAGTCTTGAAACAAGTTGGGTTTTCCCTCCACTGCTCCCCTTGGAAGGCTGTTCCAGAAATTTAGTCCTCTGATCGTTGGAAACCTTTGTCTAATTTCAAGTCTAAACTCGTTGAGGGCCAGTTTCTATCCATTTGTTCTTATGTCCATAGTGACATTTAACTTGAATAACTCCTCTCCCTCCCTGGTCTTTATCCCTCTGATGTGAGGGCCAAAACTATAACAGGGTTAAATAGGGAATTTGATAAGTTCATGGCGGATAGGTCCATCAATGGCTGTTAGCCAGGATGGCCGAGGATGTATCCCCACGCTCTGGGTGTCCCTAGCCTCTGACTGTCAGAATCTGGGAGTGGACAGCAGGGGACGGATCGCTCAGAATTGCCCTATTCTGTTCATTCCTTCTGAAGCATCTGGCTCTGGCCACTGTCGGAAGACTGGATACTGGGCTAGAGGAAACATTGGTCTGATTCAGAATGGCCGTTCTTACATCCTACTCCAGCTATTTGTGTTTCTGGACATGAAATCATGTCTGAAATAATTTCCCTTGAAAGCTATTTACTGGATCCCAGTCTCTCACGGGGCTAGATGAATTTGTTAGTTTATTCTGATGCCAACTTGAGAATAGAATGTATTTATTTCCATGTTCTCCACAGCTCAGTTCTAGATAGTGACTAGGCAAAACCAGCACCTTCTTACTTAGCAGCTCTACCTCCTGTGCATATCAGAGTCAGATCTGCTGACTTGAGTGACAAAAATGACTCTCTCTTCCTGGGAGCCCCGTAGAGCCAACATGGCTCTGGGAGAGTGAGATGAGGTCTATTCTTTCTTGTACATCAGTAACAGAATTGTTTATTAAATTCCCAGGGATTAGACTTGTGCAGGTCTGGTAAAAGCAGTGAGATTACACAGAAATCACTGAGGTGAGATTTGGAAGACAGTGGGAGCTGATAGGGTCTACAGAATCCTTATTGCCCATGATGAGCGACCCTTGACTTCCAAATGCCAGGGTAAGTCTACAGAGCTGGCTGGCAGTGAGAACAAAATATCTTAAATTCTGAGTATAACTGATCCAGCCGTCATTGGCACCACAACCTCGGAATCCCACAGCACTGTTTTTAGAGTGGCTTTAGAGAGCAGAGATGCACTCGGAAGTCAAAGTTGGCTTTGGCAGGTGAAGTGAGTCCGCATAACTCATAAGCGGAGCAGATGTTGGTGCCTGTGGACAAGGAGGAGTTGGAGTTCAGATCAGCCCTCCTCTATTCTGGCATTAAGCAGCTTGTTTGTGTGAGCTGTTTTTCTGCATCTAAAGTGCAGCACAATTGTATCCTTTATTCATGAAACATTATGAAGCAATGAGGTTACTGCACCTTCCAAGCATGAAATTAATCTGGAGGTAATTAAATAAATGTGTATCGTATAAAAGGAATTACACAGTCTATAAGGGCTATCAGATCATGGCTAGAAAATCCATCAGTCAGACGTAATTAGCTTTCTGGTTAACACCTTACTTCTATCATAAGAACATAAGAGGGCCCTACTGGGTCGGACCAAAGGTCCATCTAGCCCAGTATCCTGTCTACCGATGGTGGCCGGTGCCAGGTGCCCCAGAGGGAATGAACAGATCAGGTCATCATCAAGTGATCCATCCCCTGTCGCTCATTCCCAGCTTCTGGCAAACAGAGGCTAGGGACACATCATCTTGTGAATCATCAATACAGCTAGTCTGTTGACGTGAATCATCAATACAGCTCAGGAGACTGGTTCTTCTAATGTCTGTCTGAAGTCGGAACTTCTAATCTCTGTCTAAAGCATCAGCCAGCCTGACAGTTCAGACCCTTGGTGCCACATGTATTGATTCCCCAGTGGTAGTTATTGATGTCAGACTCCAGATCATAAACTGAAATGCCATGCTGAACTGCGTGACCAAAGAGTTGGGATTTCATTTGCGGGTTCACCAGACTCCTCATTCTCCCCTTGGGGTGTAGGCTGCACAACAGATTTTCTTTGCTTTTCTTTAGTACCCCTAGCGTTCATGATTATCATTATTGCCTAGTATCTTGGGTGCCTAAAGTTAGGCTCCTAAATAAGTGGCCTGATTGTTCAGGTGCTATGTATCCCATGCTTCTTACTGAAGTTGGTAGGCCAGATCCCTAGCTGATGGAAATCATCATATTTTCTCTGATTTCACTGAAATCAGTTCAGCTACAATAAGGACATGAAAAAGGCCATACAGTAAACCCTCGATTTAACGGACCTCGATTTAACGGACTTCGGATGCAACGGACAAAATTTCTGAGCAAGTCTGATGCATTCCTGATCCATTTCTGGCGGGCTGGCTGCCGGCTCCCGGCTGCCGCCCGGGTCCAGGCAGCAGGCGGGCTGCCTGCCGGCTGCCGCCCGGGTCCAGGCAGCGGGCGGGCTGGCTCCCAGCTCCCGGCTGCCGCCTGGGTCCAGGCAGCGGGCGGGCTGCGGAGCTGTCGCCCCGACCCTGGGCTGCTGCTCCGACAGCTCATTTTTTAAATTATTATTAAATAACGGACTTTTTGATTTAACGGACACCCCCTCGCCCGAATTAGTCCGTTAAATGGAGGTTTTACTGTACTGGGTCAGAGCAGTGGTGCATCTAGCTCAGTATCCTGTCTTCCGACAGTGGCCAATGCCAGGTGCCCCGGAGGGAATGAATAGAACAGGCAGTCATCAAGTGATCCATCCCCTGTCATCCAGTCCCGCTTCTAGCAATCAAATGCTTAGGGACACTCAGAGCATGGTGCTGCGTCTCTGACCATTGGCTAACAGCCATTGATGGACCCCATGAATTTATCTGATTCCTTTTTGAACCCAGTTATACTTTTGGCCTTCACAACATCCCCTAGCAATGATAGAATCATAGAATATTAGGGTTGGAAGGGACTTCTGGAGGTATCTAGTCCAACCCCCTGCTCAAAACAGAACCAATCCCCAACTAAATCATCCCAGCCAGGGCTTTGTCCAGCCTGACCTGGTACCACTGAGAACAGTCTAGATCCTTTAGAACCCCCTTTCAGGTAGTTGAAAGCGGCTATCAAATCTCCCCTCAGTCTTCTCTTCTGTAGACTAAACAATCCCAGTTCTCTCAGCCTCTCCTCATAAGTCATGCGCTCCAGGCCCCTGATCATTTTTGTTGCCCTTCTCTGGACTCTCCAATCTTTCCACATCCTTCCTGTAGTGTGGGCCCCAAAATTGGACACAGTACTCCAGATGAGGCCTCACCAATGTCGAATGGCGGGGAGCAATCACGTCCCTCGATCTGCTGGCAATGCCCCTATTTATACAGCCCAAAATGCAGTTAGCTGCATTTGTTGTGATTTATACCAGCTCAGGATCTGACCCTTTGTGACAGTTTGTAAATGATTGTTGCGACGGGGTACCCTCCCCCCACTCTGGGGTGCCACCGACGTGCCCGTTCCACCCTCCTGGGCTCCCTCACCCTGTCCTGCTGTGCCAAGCATCAAACCTCCTTGCAGCTTAGAACTTCAGGTATTCCTGCCACAGACCAGACAACTTTTCCAGCCTTGGTCCAGTTCTTTCTTCCCCAGGTAAGCCCCCCCCCCCACCCCCACATTCTCCAACTCCCTGCCCCTAGCCCTGAGCCCCCTCCCACACTCAAACTACTGCTGCTGGGCCAGGATCTGCCCAGCTCAGGCAGCCCCTGAGCCAGCACCAGCCGCGGCAGAAGTCACGGAGGTTGTGGAAAGTCATGGAATCGCCACCTTAGTGATCAGAGAGTGTCTCCGTTCTGGCTGTTCCCACCACGAAGATCCTGACTATCTCTTGCTCTTGATAGTCCCTGACTATCTCTTGCCTCACCTCCTCCACAGAGCCCGGCCCTCTTAACCCCCCTCCCCCAAATCTGTCTATCCAAACTGCTCTTGCTAAAATCCTGTCTCACCCGCCACTTCACCTGCTCTTCAGACCCCACCGCTTTCTGCCTTTCACCTCCCGGATCAAATCCAAGGGCCTTGTTCTCACCTTCAAACCTAGCTCTGCTGGCCTTCTCGCTTCTGCCTCACCCCCTCCACTCCACTCCTGCTGCACTCCTGAGTCATGCCTGTGGCCCCTCGGGTGGGGTCCTGTCGTTCTGACTGTTTTCATTTCCAATCCTATTAAAGCAGCCAAAAGAAGGTGTGGGCAGGGGGGATCCCTTGTGTTTCCACTTCAAGCCCTCCTGCTTTCATCTGCTATGTTGAGCATGTGACTGGGCTTGGAGAATAACTGTTTTCCATGCCGTTATTGTTAACATGAAGGGTTGGATTCTGCTCTGCCACACCAGTGAAAATCTAGAGTAACTCCATTGTTAAGGTTATTCCAGTTTTGCACGGGTGTGATCGGGAGAAGAATGGTTCTTGCTTGTTATCTTGAGCCAAATTAATCTGGTGTAACTCCATAGAAGTCATTGGGGTTTCATCAAGGATTAATATGGACCTTAGACTGCAAATACTTCTCCCTTGAGAATATTGCTATGTTTTTATTAGACCCCCATTATTCAATACTGCCTTTTTGAACTGCAGCCTTTAATTCATTTATTGGGTGTTATATGGTTCCAATGTTCAAGAGGCAGTGTGGGATTTTGGACTGAGTATGGCACTGGGATTTAAGGATGTCCTGAGTTCTAATTATGGCTGTGCCTCTGATTTACTTTGTAACCTTGGGCAAGTCACTTAAACTCCCTGTATGTCAGTTTTCCTATTAGTAAGATGGGAATAGTGCCAGTTATCTGTTTTCCAGGAGAGTTATGAGGGTTAACTTAATTGTTAGGTGCTGTGTGAGTAATAAGTGTAATTATATTGAACTGTTGCTGGTGATCACGCTCCATGGCAATGAGTGAGGAATTAATGCCTATGTAGATAGAAGCAGGCCTGGATTTTGACTAGTGGGAACACAGGAAGGTATAACTCATTCTGTGATGGCAAGTGTATTAATGAAGAGCAATGCTGCCACACAGAATGAAACGTTACACCGAACATCAGTTCTCGGCTGCAAAACGATACAGCAACAGCTGTCTGACAGAATGGCCAGGTAGCTTTTATCACCTCATTGATGGATTGTAGCCTTTAGCAGTCCTCGCTATGCAGTAAGTGGGCATCAATTTTAATATTAAATGACAATGAAATTCCTCTGTCAGTCGTCCAGACAGCCACTCTTAGACTCAGTGCGTTCGTACTGGTTAAGGATACCACAGTGGGTACTTGAGCAATTTATAGACGCCACTGGACGCGGAGTTTTATCATTGCTGGCAAAGAGAAAGTAGCACATATTTTTGTAACGGGTTACACTCTAGCAGCCAAACTTTTCCTGGCTAAGGGCCATGTTGGCAACTTGTCATGAGTTCAAGCATCAGACCTAATTTGCATAAAATAGTCAATTGCAGTCCCCCTAGCCCTCCCCAGAGAGGAGCAGGCTGTTGAGAACACATTCAGCAATGTGTCGGCTGGGGTAGTTGCTGCAGCCTGCTGGTCTGTTTGAAGAGGAGCATCGCCATGGATTGCTCTGGGGCATGGCCTGGCTGTCCTGAGACACACTTTTGGACCGTACCGAAGATTCTAACAACAGAACAAGCTATTTCAGCCTGTATGTGTTTATGGAGATAGAAGGCCAGAGTCTGATCACGCACATCTATGTGACTCCATTGAAGTCAGTGGATTTACACCAGCGTGAGAGCAGAAGGAGGCCTAGAGTTTCTGATTTCAGGCCTGGGAGAATGATGTGCTACCTCCAGTATTTGAGCAACAAACTGCTGGCTGGTATGATATGGGACAGCTGTCTTTGTGTTAGAGAGAATAGCTAAGTGCTAATGCAGAGTTTCTCTATGTTCATGAAGCAAATGTGTAGCCTGTTCCTGTAAACCCACATCAATATGCAAAGAGAACTATTGATGCAATAAATGGAACTAGTTGCAGGGTTGTGGGATCAGACTCTTATATCCTCAAACCATAAGGCCAAGTGCTCAGCTGTTGTAAGAATGTCTTACTCCATTAACTTGTGGAGCTATACTGATTTGTACCAGCTGAGGATCTGATCTCCTGTGCTTTGTACAGCACCCTATAGCTTTAAGAAGCTGTGGAAGTCTCCGTGCCAGTACTCTGTGGTTCCCCTGGGAATGCTTGTGGACTTCTGTACTGATACTGTTAAAAATAATCCCATTTTAATAAAAATGCATTCTACCCACTCAGACCACACCCTGCAGAATGCCTGCCAGCTGCATGTGCCATTGACATTTATAGCAGAAGGACTGAAATAGCTTTCTTTTCCTCAGCCACATTGACAAATGAAAACTAGCCCTGTGTTTGGGAGCTCACCGAAGTTGGTCTTGATAGTTGGAAAGTTCACAGCCTTGATTGCATTTGACCTGCTTCACGTTTCCAACATTCTTCAGTGGTTGTCCCAGGCACTTTGCTCGTGTGTTTGTGACATCCTGCATGGGGTACCCAGAACTGTGAGCTCCTGCGTTACCCCGCTCAGCCTCCACAAGTGAAAGTTTTGCTGCTGTTGCACTGTGTGTCCACGCCTGACACATAGCTCGTCTGCCTTGTCAGCAGACTCTTCAGGATTCTGTTACCCCAAACCTCGCCTTGTAGGTAACAATCAGTGAACCCCAGTTCCTGAGTTCCCCTGCAGTGTCCAATCCCTCTCACTGGGCACTCACTGAAGTTATTAAGTTTGCGGCTCCAGAAAGAGAGAACGTGCATTTGGGTAGCGGAAGACTGACCCCCCCCCCAATTTAATACACAGCACTGGGATGGTTTTGTAATAAAACAAGAATGAGATGTAAGTGATAGTAAGTACGAATAGAAGACCGTGTGCTTGCAGTGTGCACTGTATAGAAGACAGTGTGCTTACAAACCAAACACTCTTTCTAGTGACTAAACCTTAATTTCAGTAAGTTATAATCTTTGTCTAAACTTTTTAATTTACATTAAGTCTCCATAAAAATCCAGCTTCCATAGGCTCAGTGAGTGCGGCCCCCTTATTAAAAGGTCTTTTTTCTCCCCTTATTACTCTAAGTCCATTGTCTCTCTCTCAAGAGCCAGGAAGGCTTCCTGGGGTGAAGATTCTGTCTCCCGGGTTGACTGTTAAACGGTCTTCTCTCCCTCTCATTTAGCTTGATGGCTGTGTTTACCTTATATGTAAATATACTTCTATTGTCTTCTGCCTACAACCAAGCTGGTCAGACAGATGTACTGTCAGGAGTGTGCAGCCCTCCCCCCTGCCCCCCACAGAGTGCTGCCTGCGCAGCGGCATGGCTCTGGGGAAGGGGGGAAGGTTGGGGAGGGGGAAAGGCAGGGAAGGGACCAGGGGCAGCCTCTTCATTCTGGGAGCTCAGGGGCCGGGCAGGAAGGTCCTGTGGGCAAGATGTGGCCTGTGGGACATAGTTTGCCCACCCCTGGCCTAGGTGGTAGTACTGCTGAAAAGGATCTGGGGGTTATAGTGGATCAGAAACTGAATAAGTCACCAATATGATGCAGCTGCAAAAAAGGCGAATATTCTGGTTGTATTAACAAGTGTATTCTATGTAAGACACGGGGGGTAATTGTCCCACTCTACTCAACACTGGTGAGGCCTCAGCTGGGGGACTGTGAGCAGTTGTGGGTGCCCCACTTTAGGAAAGTTGTGGACAAATTGGAGAGAGTCCAGAGGATAGCAACAAAAATGATCAAAGGTTTAGAAAACCTGACCTATGTTACAAAAGGTTTTTTTTTAAAAGTGGGCATTCTTAGTCTTGAGAAGATTGTGGTGATCTAATAACGGTCTTCACATATCTTAAGGGCTGTTATGAAGAGGACAGTGATCAATTGTTCTCCATGTTCATCGAAGGCAAGACAAGAAGTTATGGGCTTAATCTGCAGCAAGGGAGATTTAGGTTAGAGATTAGGAAAAACTTCTAACTATAAGAGGAGTTAAAGTCTGGAATAAGCTTCCAAGGGAGGTTGTGGAATCCCTGCCACTGGAGGTTTTTAATAACGTTGGACACAATAACGTTGGACACACACCTGTCATGGATGGTCTAGGTTTACTTGGTCCTGCCACAGCACAGTAAGCAGCTGGATGTGATGACTTCTCAAGGTAGCTTCCAGCCCTACGTTTCTAAGATTCTAAAGTGGTCTGTTGTTCTGTTAGTTATGATGAGTGGCTGTGCAGAACATTAGACCATTTCAGATATAAGATGTCCCATTTCAGGGGACAAGGGAGGCTACCTATCACAGGCAGAGATAAAACGCAGCCCAGCTTTTGTGTGTGTATGTGATGAGCACACACTACAAGTTAATCCAAAGCTTTCCAAACCAGTTGGAATAATTATTTATATTCTATTGCAGTCTAACTTTAGGCCATTTAATTCTTAGATTCAGATTCTCCCCATGAACATGACACAATGCTGAAATAATATTTGGCTCATTTGGCTCCTAAATGCTGGAAGACAAGATATGGCTGGCAGGGCAGACACAGCTTCTATAGTTGGATCACAGTTTCCCCCTATATTCCCTCTGTGTTCATTAGCTTCAAAGGTTCCGTTTTTTATTTTGCTTAAGGCAAAAAAAAATAAAATAATGCACAGGCTGAGTCTCGCTGTCGTGGATTCTGGCCAAGAATCCTGCCTATGGTGAGACGACTCATTTCTGTAACAGATAAGGCAGGAATGCCACAGTTTATTAGCTCCCACAAACAGTGAGGATGAGAGTTCGTGGCAATTATTGGGAGATAATGTGGAGATAACACCAGGTCTTGAGTACCGGGCATTGTTTCTACTGGAGTTACTGTGAAATGTACATTATCTTGCAATTAACTATGTATCACAACTTTATTAACATCATACAATTCTGGCCCAATCCCGAGGCTTTTAGTCCTTGCTCAGGCAGCGTTTGGGAGTCTCTGCATGAGTAACGTCTATAAGACCTGGCCTTTCCTGTATTCTCTTCCACCCTGTCTGGCAGAGTTCACTTCGTCTCAGTGCACCACTGAGGGGAGAGTCTAAGCAGCCTTCTCCATCCCTTGCTCCCCATATGTAGGAGTCAGACACCTTTGTAGTCCCTGTATTCACCTGAATATGCACTGCTCCCTCCTAGCAGGGAGAGAAGGAAGAGGGGCTACAGCCTCCTCCCCCCCACACCATCCAACAACTGGAGGGCATGCAGAGGAGGAGTGTGGCAGTGGGTTGACTCACACACAGTATTGTTATCCTTGCAACAGTGTGGCTCTGCCCAACCCCCACACAGCCTATGCCTTCATGGTACAATCCATCCCTCTGGTAGAACAGACTGCCTTTGTGTTCCAGGGGTCACCCGCTCCCGTCCTTCGCTCAGCAAATCGCTCCCTCCCTCTTGCTGCTCTGTCCAACTTGTCTTAATAATCACCCATTCCCCAGGTTGGTTTGGTTTTGCCCTCCGTGATATCCAGCTTCTCCTTCAGATAGTCATGGCAGAGGTGGTGGAAAAAGGAAGCTAACGACTTGCTGAAATACACTAACCAAGGGTCCTTTTAGGTAAGGAAGAGAGGATGGAGCTAGCTAACACATGAGAGCTAATCCTCCACACTGAGAGCTAATCCTGACCTAACCATGATCTTTATTCCAGATGCAGGTTAACACCTTTGATCTGGAGTTAGCTGGTTGCGGTTTTCATTGGCATGTCTGGATTGCTTCCCAGTTCTGCCAGACAACCTGTTTGCCACTGGCAAATCACTTCATCTCTCTATCTTAACACCCCACGCTAGTGTGGTCCTGGGATGCATCAACAGGGGAATCTCAGTAGGAGCAGAGCGGTGATTTTACCTCTGTATTTGGCACTGTTGTGACCGCTGCTGGAGTCCTGGGCCCAGGTCTGGCGCACGTTGACAAATGAGAGGGTTCAAAGAACAGCCCCGGGAATTGTTAAAGGATTTGAAAACAAGCCTTATAGTGATATACTCAAGGAGCTCAATCTGTTCAGCTTAACAAAGACAAGGTTAAGGGGTGATTTGATGACAGTCTGTGATACTTATATGAAGAACAAGTATTTAATAATGGGCTCGTCCATCTAGCAGAGAAAGGCCTAATATGATCCAATGGCTAGATGTTGCGGCTACGTAAATTCAGCCTGGAAATAAGGTGTACATTTAACAGTAAGGGGAATTAACCACTGGAACAATTTACCAAGGGTCATGGTGGAGTCTCCATCAATGACCATTTTAAAATCAAGATGAAGTTCGAGAATGCTCAATCCCCCCACCCTGCCCCAGGCTCCACCCCTAGCAGCCCTCATCCCCCAGTCTCTAACCCTTGCCCCCTTCTTCCTGCCCCCTCTCCGCACCAGGTCCTGTCCCCACTCCACTCCTTCCCCCAAGCCTCCACCCCTGCCTCATCTCTTCCTGCCCAGTTCTGACCCCTTCCCCAAGCATGCTCCGTTCCTGCTCCTCCCCCTCCCCCCTAGAGCCTCCTGCATGCCACAGAACAGCTGAGTGTTGCAGGTGGGAGGCACTGGAAGGGAGGGGGAGTAGTCGATCAGTGGGGCTGCAGGCAGGCGTGAGGCCCTGGGGGGGGGAGGGGTATGCACAGCTGGCTGCCGGGGGTTGCTAAGTACAGTCCCTACGAAAAAGGATAAAAGGACACAAATCAGATATCAGGAATGGCAATATACAAAAGAGAACACCTCAATCTGCCTGGACACACAATTACAGATTTAAAAGTCACCATACTGCAGCAAAAAAACTTCAAGACCAGACTGCAAAGAGAAACTGCAGAGCTGCAATTCATTTGCAAATTTGACACAATCAGTTTAGGATTGAACAAGGATCTTGAGTGGCTTGCTAATTACAAAAACAGCTTCTCCTCTCTCCGAGTTCACACCTCCAATTCAGCTGCTAGAAGAATACCCCACCCTCCCTGATTTGAGATAACAAGCTGGTTCAGCCTGATTGGACTAACCTTGTTACCTCCTACCTGGTTCTTGCCTACTTATCTATACCTGCCCCTGGACACTTCCACTGCTTGCATCCGACAAAGTGGGTATTAGCCCACGAAAGCTTATGCTTCTATACTTTATAGTTAGTCTTTAAGGTGCCACAGGACTCTTTGTTACCTCTACTAATTTTTTTGTTCTTATTGGTTCAGCGCCAAGCACAATGCGGCCTGGTCCTTGACTGGGGCAGCTAGGCCCTACCACGATCCAAATAATACATAATAATGGTGCAGGTTTGGTGATGGCTAAAGCAACAGAGTTCCTGCTTTGGGTTTGGGCTTAAACAGTTTTATATTGTGTGTTTCAGTTTCCATTCCAATGAAATATTCATTAGTATACTGGGCTTGTTCACATAATTTTCCTATTAATTAGTGCTTCATCTCTTTTTATTGTGTTATTAAGGCCCTAAATATTGGAAAGCTCTGCAGTAGAAGATAATCAGCATATTGGAAAACATCCTGGGACTTGTGCATCATGCTGCGTACTGATCTTGTGTTAGAATCTGTTTGCCTTATTACTTCAGATATTTGAGCTGTGGATTAAAAGCCTGTGAGGCTGGTAACGAAAGGTCCAGGCCTGCTCCCATTCAAGTCAATTTGCCATGGGCTCCAGGAAAGGACCCCATCCGTGATCTGTCTGCCAAAGAAAGTGATCCGAGCCCCTACACATGAGTTCTTCTCCAGGACCTTGCCCTCTTTTAAATGGACTGTAGGGTCCCATCTAAATCCGGCAGACAGATTTAGATGGGACCTAGTAGATCCTTTGTCTTTCTGTGGTTCTCTGCATGTTGTTTTTTGCAAAATGGACATTCTCGCTTGATTAATCCCTTTGGTGTTTGCTGCCTTTGTTCCCCAGGCCCATGTGTTTGATCTGAGCATTAATAAATACGAAGCTATCTGCAACCAGCCTGTTGTGGCCAAGAAGAAAAACAAAATCACCCATGTCCAGTTTAACCCCATCTACCCCATTATCATTATCGGAGACGACCGAGGCCACGTCACCTGCCTGAAACTCTCTCCCAACCTGCGCAAGATGCCTAAGGTAAGCAAGGGGTTAATTCCTCTAAATTTAAATCACCATGGTACAGTGCCTAGGACACAGGAGATGTAGGGTCTAGTCTTAGATCTGACATTGCCCTGCTGTGTGGCTGTATGCAGTATGGTAAATCTCTGATAAATGGAGATTACTCACTTCTAGTTGTGGAGTTTGGCATTTAGGTTAGTTTACCCACTTATTTTTTTCCCCACTACACCACTTTCCTTATGCAGGTCACGTCCTCTCTCTTCACCTCAACTTCCCCATCTGTAAAATGGGGATACTGTAATGTTACAGAGCCTCTTTTGTAGTAGAACACTTTGAGATCTACAGATGGGAAATGTTATATATGTGCTAATGATTAACTAATGATGGTTGGGGAGTCGAGTCCTTGCTCTCCGTTACTGTGGGAGGAAGAGAGTTCAAATCCCTTTATGACAGTTAGAACGATGCTTCCTTTTACAAGGCAATCTCATGTGAACAGGTGATTTCCTCGCTCTGCTCCAACACAGGCCACGTATATCTGTAGCACGTCAAAACCAACCCTCTTCCTGAGGTTTTGGTTTCATTCAGAAAAACTCAAACTGAGATGAAATAAAATCCTGCCTAGGCATGACTGTTCCCAGGGATCCTCCCAGAGGACTGCACAGCCAAACCCTATGTCCTCTCTCTCTCTCTCTCTCTCTCTCTCTCTCTGCCATTCCACCTCACTTGTATCCAGGTGAGGCAACAAAATACCTGCCTCCATGAGTCAGTAAAACCCACATAACCCTTTCTCAGCGGGATCAATACCAGCTAATAGTGCAGGCTCCAGCAGGCAAACATTACCGATTCTTACTAGATAAATCCCTGGGCTTCAGTTGTGTCATCCACCCAGTCAGGTCCTGGGCTGCCTTATACAGCAGAGACCTTCTCTGTCGGCCCCCTACAACACGAGAACCCTATTGTTTCGCTTTTAATGGCGGGTTTTTTCCATACCTCGGGTTTTGCAAAACAGACCCAAGGAAGCAATCTTCTTTCATGATGGTTTTACATTTATAAAGCCCTTTTCTGCCATATGGATCCCAAAGGGGTTTACGTATTTTACTAACTAATTGTACTAACGACAGTCTGTGGCACATCCTGATCTCACCCGCATAAATGCAGAGTAATTTGATTGACTTTACTGGACTTCACTGGACAGTGGTGTAAATTAGACCAGTATCTCTTCCTATCCTAACATAACATCAAGCTTAATAGCCAAGTAGCAGCCTACTTGTGGCAAACATTATCAGGTGTCTGTGTTGTGATGCTACCATGGAACGAGACAAACCACAACCCCAGAACATGACATCTGTGAGTGGCAATTCATCAGGGTCCAGATCCTCAATGGTATTTAGACACCAAACTCCCCCTGCTTTCTCCAGGAGTTAGGCATCTAAATATCTTTGAGACTCTGGGCCCTTGTTCACAGCAAGTTTTTTTTACCTCCAGCTCCAGATTTGTTAGTTCTTCATTTGTAAACCAGTGTTTTTATTGCTGATTGTGTCTCCAAGATTGTTGTAAAATTCCCCTGGACCATCAGCAGTGTGGGCTAGTGGGAATAGCTCAAGCAGAGGGCATGCGGCAAACAGCATGTGCGTGCACATGCACAAATGAATTGTTTAATTGCTTTGTACACCACTGAAATGCAGCCAACTCTGGGGTTAAATGTGGCAGCCATTTAGCAGCACACAGCAACACTCCGGCACAATTTGGAATGGAATTGGATCCCTGATTATGCTAGCAACCAGCAGCATCCTTGCGTGCAGGTATTAATATCTAAAATGGCCGTTTAAAATCCTCCTTTCTTGCTTCGCTTGTTCCAAATCGGCGCTCACAAAATCTTATTGTATGTCTTTTGCAAAATCTGATTGTGCGGCATTTCATGGCCAGTTACTGCTGACTGAGGAATGACAAGCACTGTTTTTCAGGGAGTCTGAGATAGGACGTGAGCAATGGACTCCTTTTTATAAGCTGTGATGTTATTAAGTTATCTGTCTGCCACTTTACTTGCCCTGTTATATTTGAAGGGACATTTAACACTGAATGAAATGTTTCTCCAAATATGAAGATGAAAGAGGTTTATCAGACATGATTTACAGGCAAGTACAATAGCTGATCTATTCACGTCCTCTGTCTAAAGCCAGCTCTTAAGTTAAAAGGATGAAATCCCTAATAACTAATGACACTCCGTGGCTACTGTAGATTAGGGTTGCCAACTTTCTAATCACACAAAACCAAATATCCTTGTCATGCCCCTTCCCTGAGGTCCTGCCCCTTCTCAGAGGCCCTGCCCCCGCTCACTGCATCCCCCCCTCTCTGTTGCTAGCCCTCCCCAACTCTCACTCCCTCGCTTATTTTCATTGGGCTGGGGCAAGGGTTTGGGCTTCCGAAGGAGGTGAGGGTTCTGGCTGGGGAGTGCATGCTCTGGGGTAGTCCAGAAATGAGGGGTTCAGAGTGCAGGAGGGGGCTCTGAGCTGGGGCAGGGAATTGATGGACCTATCCTCCAGGAACTTATCAAATTATTTTTTGAACCAAATTATAGTTTTGACTTTCACAGCATCCCCAGGCAATGAGTTCCACAGGTTGACTGTGCATTGTGTGAAGAAGTACTTCCTTTTCTTTGTTTTAAACCTGCTGCCTAATTAATTTAATTGGGGCACCCCTAGTTCTTGTGTTATATTGTGTCCCGCTAAAGATCTTTTAAATCTTTTATTAGAAATACAGAAAAAGAAGGAAAAACATCTGAAGCATTTGAAATGTAAATTATTAAGTAAGGCTTTATTTTAACAACATCTGTTCTTCCCTTTTCCTTTAACTAGAGAGTTTTTGAGGAAAACTTCCTGTCTGCCAGTTGTGTTGATTGTACTAAAGATGGTAATAGCTGTCCTAGTTAGGGTAGTAGTTAGTTGAAAAGAGTCTAGAGCCCGTGCTGGTTTTTTGCTGCTGTTGTAGTCTCACCCCATTTCCTAGAAGACAAAATACATCCTTTGTTTATGAGACATGATCTTAACATACTCACTGAGTTATATCAGTATTTTCTTTTGTCTATTCAGTCTTTCTGTCTCCTGTTGTACTTTTTGCTATTAACATCCATCGTTACAGATTATTGTGACATTTTATGAACCTTGGCACACTTTTCAGCAATTGTCAAGAATCAGAGAGGCAGCCGTGTTAATCTGGAATGGCAAAAGTGACAAAGAGTCCTGTGGCACCTTAAAGACTAACTGAAGTATGCATCTGACAAAGTGGGTATTAGATCACAAAAGCTTATGATTCAATACTTCAGTTAGTCTTTAAGGTGCCACAGGACTCTTTGTAACTTGTGGAATCTCCGTCATTGGAGATTTTTAAAAGCAGGTTAGACAAACACCTGTCAGGGATGGTTTAGTCCTGTCTAGAGTGCAGGGGACTAGACTAGATGACCTGTCACACTTCCTTCCAGTCCTACACTTTTATGATTCTACTATTGTTCTCCGCATTTATTCTCTTAGACTGAAAGGAGCTGTTTGCCTTTGGAAAAGCATGGCCAGCCAGTAGGCCACCAATGCAGCCCCAAAGTGGGTAGTGCTGGCCAAGGAGCGGGCATGCTTATAGAGGCTATGGGATGTACTGGGGTACACCGGCCATTTCTCAGTTGAATTCCCCCCAGATGTTGCCTGGGGGAGGTTTCCTGTACATGTCTCCGTACTATCAGGAATGATCTTGGTTTACATTCACTTACATCACTTCTATATTTGTGTCTTGCTGGATGACCAGGTTTGGGGATGTTGAGATCTTCCCACTTGAGCTCAGATTCATTCTTACAGGGCCTGATCTGAGGCCCACTGACATTATCGGGAGTCTTTCACTTCAGTGAGCTTTGGATCAGGCCAATAGTTAGTGGATTTTTAGTACTACAGACCCGCTGGCTAAATGCTTTGCCTCTTCTCCCACTGAAGACAAGGGCAACTTTGCCATGGAGACCAGTGGAAGCAGGACTGGAGCCTAATATTAGCATAACAGTGGTAAAGAGAATTGCTGTGGAAAATGAAAGTTCAGCTCTTTTGAGGCTCTTCCATTAGACTCGCTGCCCCTGTGTAAACTAGACGAGTTGTTCTCATTGTGTGAACCATGTGCTATATCAAGAATCAGAGAGGTAGCCGTGTTAGTCTGGAATAGCAGAGGTAACAAAGAGTCCTATTAGTTAGTCTTTAAGGTGCCACAGGACTCTTTGTTACATGTGCTATATGTTATTTCTATTAGAGTAGCTCCTAAAATGCACTCGGTGCTGCACAAATACATGAATGGGCCCAGCCTCTTACAGATCACACGACCCAATGTCCCCATCCTGCAAAGAGCACTGTGGAAGTGGGTCCATTCTCCCATGGAGACTCCCATTGAATCTTCATGGACTCAGGAGGCCACCAACGTAGAGCTCAGTAAAGTATGGAGGAAGTGTAAAGAGCCCTTTGTTGTCATGGACACGCTGGGCTTTTGGGCTCTGAGCTACACTCTCATATATACTGGTCCTTTGAAAGGAATCACTTCAGTTCACATTCAGAACCCTGTATTCCTGGTGAACTCGAAGAGGTTGATTTTGCTTGGGGGAAGTGCTGAAAGGAGTCTGGTTTCAGTTGGGTGAACATTTCTGGCTGCTTTTCCTATCTAGTGGCTGAAAAAAGTAAAGAAATTTGTCACCATCAGCACAAGAATGTAGGTGTTTAAAAAATACATAAAGCTCCTAAAATGTCCCTTTGTCTGACACTTGAGACAAATTGCAGAATTAAAAGAAGCGGAAAGAATTTTAAAATGAAGGCAAGTGGACAGTAAGCAAGGAAAGTCATAATCAGCGACGTGCGTTTGCTGACCTCTGGAGAAATTGCACTCTCCGGGCTGGGCCTTGAGGGATGACTGGTGGGAAAGGGCAGCAATACTGCTAATATGTCCAGCATTGAGGTCTCGTGGAGGACACCCGTTTCTGGCACTGGGGTTCTTTACACTGTACATACAAAAAGTCATTCTTCCCTCCAGAGGAAGAGACAGAAACAAGCTAATCAACTGGCTAATGAATGTCTGTGTTAACCGCAACATAGTTGGGCCAGGCTAGCAGGGTAGAAACAGGTGAGGGTGCCAAAGAGCGAAACCATCCCCTCACGGGTTATATGGGCCCTTGGTGCCTGGGCGCCAGCAGAATTCAGGGCCCCAGGGGGCCTGTGTCCACCAATGTTCGGGGCCGAGTCTCTCCCCCAACCCTGCCTGCTGCCCCACGTGGCTCCCCCAGTCCTATCGCTGCAGGGTCTTAGTGCCCCCCAATCACTAGTGCCAGGACAGGGGCCCCTGCCCTTCCGCCTCAGACGGATGCACCCTTCCCTTTTCCGGCGGGACCCTCCACCAGCACAGAGGGCCCCCACCCACAGTCACCGCTCCTGTGCCATGCTGGGCAAGGAGCAGCCCCATCCCCTACCCACAGTGAGGGGCAGCAGCAGGGGAGGAGGCGCACACAGGATGGCAGCCCCCCCCCCCCACCACAGGGGAGGCGAGGGGGCTTCCTGGACCGGAGAGAGGCTGTAGGAGCACCGTGCAGTGACAGCGTGCGAGGAGAGTGTACTGACAGGGCGGGGAGAGGGGGAGTTGGTGCTTGCTGCTGCCGATGGGGGGAGAGCTGGGGTGGAGTCCTACTCTCTGGCCCCAGCCAGGGGCAGCCTACCTGCACCCCCAAACTCCCCATCCCTTGCCCTGCCCCACCCTTGAGCCTACACCCACAGCCAGAGCCCTCACCCCCCACTCCCCAGCCCTCTGCCCCAGCCCTGAGCCCCTCCTACACCCTGAACCCCTCATCCCAAGCCAGAGTCCTGAGCCGCGTCCCAGACCCCAAACCCCTCATCCGCAGCCTCACCCCAGAGCCCTCATCCCCCTGCACCCCAATGCTCTGCCCTAGCCCTGAGCCCCTCCCACATCCCAAACCCCTCACCCACAGCTCCACCCCCACACCCCAACCCTTTGCCTGAGCTCCTCCTATACCTCAAACCCCTCATCCCCGACTCCACCCCAGAGCCTTCACATTTGTACATTATTTTTAAAAATGTATATGGGCTTACAAGGCAGGTGCGTGTGTTTGAGGGGAGGAGACTTGGACCCGTTCTGGGAACCACCAAAAATTATACAAACCTGCCGCAACCGTCCCTCAAACACTGGGCTGCTGGTGTGCTGAAAAAGCTGTGTATCATGCCGGCCTATACTGCCGCCTCCTTTTCTTCTGCTCCGCTAGCTGTTTGTTGCATTGACCTGATGGCTCTTCTCTTAGGCCAGTCCTACACTCAAAAGTTAGGTCGACCCAGCTCCGTTGCTCAGCGGTGTGAAAAATCCACATCCCTGAGACGTGTAGCTAACCCAGGTGTAGACAGCACTACATCAACCTAGCTCCCACCATTCAGGGAGGCGGATGAACTGCAGCGGGTTTTGCTACTCCTGTCGCTGGAGGGTCTTCACAGAAGCGCTGTAGTGGTTTAAGTGTGGACAGAGCCTTCTACTTCGATTGTAGGCTGTGTGGAGCAGGGCCCGTCTCTTTGGTCTGCGTGTGTCCAGCACTGAACGCATGGCTTGCTCCATGGCTGGCTCCTTGATGCTGCGGTAATAATTTGTTCTGTCATTGCCCGTAGCACAGTGATGCTCTGAGCCTGGAGGAAGGCCCTTAGCGGCACCACAGCGCAGATAATATAGACCAACAGGGAAAAGTGGCACATGCAACTTGGGTAGCTGAGTACCTCTGCTCATTTGCAGAGTCCGTGATCCAATTTGCAAAGATGGTCCCAAATGTAACTGTTTCTCATGCTACGGACCTTAGATGCACGTACATTTTGCAGTGATCCAGGGTCATCCAAATTGAACAGAGTTATGAACCTATAGATTGTTTCTGTTCTTTCCCCCTTTCTTCAGTCACGGGAGGTATTTGGGAAGCTACTAAAGCTGTACAGAGCAGCAGCAAGAAAAACTGCTCTGTTTCCTGAGATCCGATCCATTATTGTCTGGGGCTGACTACACTCACAAAAGGAAGGGGAACAGATTAGATAGATGCTCCAGCATCATAGGATCTCTCTTTGGCAATCAGTGTAGAACTGGGTGAAAATGCATTTTGTGTACATTGACTTTTAAACATCAATCAAGCTATGTTGCTCTCATTGTTTTTGTCTAGTATGTTTCAGGCAAATTGTTTTTTCTGGATTGCTCAAGAGTCCTGTATTTGCTAGTTTTACCCGAATTCTTATTTGTGTCAAGTGTTCCATACAGTAATTTCTCTCTAGCTGAGCTGAGTTTTACGTCTCCTCAGCACTGACTGATTGTTCGATGACCCAAATGCACAGAACTCTGTAGCAGCTGACTGGAGGAATTCCAGCTGCCGAGGTACATCATGTTCCTTTCAACTGTCATGTATTCTTTCAATCATGTGTTGTCTTTCCCAGAAGATGCCCAGGTCTGTAATAAGTAGTGACACAAATTGGTTTGGATCAAATATAAACTGACCTAAAAAGTGAACTCAGCACTTGGAGGTTTGAAAATGTTTGGCTGACTTCCAGGTCTATCCCCAGTTCCTTCCCCATAAGGCTTTTTATCTTTGTTGTCTCTCTCCTATGAGAGAAGAAGGGTGATCTAATGCAGAGGTGGGAAAACTACGGCCCGCGGGCCACATTTGGCCCGCCGGCCATTTTTATCTGGCCCGCAAAGGGCCAGGGGAGCGGGGCCAGTGGCCCCATGCTCCCCTCCCAGAGCCGCTAGCCATGGGGCCCAGGACTCCTGCCCGGGGTGCCAGCCGAGCGTGGGGAGATGCGGGGCCCCACGCTCCCCGCCGGAATTGCCGGGCTGAGCGTGGGGCACCGTGCTCCCTGCTCGGGGTGCCGGGCCAAGCCCAGGGAGCAGCGGGGCCTAGCGTTCCTGCCCAGGGCCAGCAGAGCACGGTAGGCACCTGAGCATGGGGGCGGCTTAGGCGGTGGGGTCCCAGGGGTGTTGGTTTGGGGGGCAGTCAGGGAACAAAGAGCAGGGGGGCTTAGATAGGGGGTGGGGCCCTGGGGGAGCAGTTAGAGCTGGGGTCTCCGGAGGGGGCGGTCAGGGAACAAGGAAAGGGGGGATGGGTCGGAGGTTCTGAGGGGGGCATTCAGGGGGTGGGAAGTGGGTGGGGGTCAGATAGGGGGTGGGGACAAGCTGTTTGGGGCGGCACAGCCTTCCCTACCCGGCCCTCCGCACAATTTCGAACCCCAATGTGACCCTCGGGCCAAAAAGTTTGCCCACCCCTGGTCTAATATTTAAAGAGCTAGACTGAGACTCAGGAGATGCAGGTTCCATTTCCTGCTCTGCCGCAGACTTTCTATGTGACATTGGGCAAGTAATTTAGTCTCTCTGTACTTCCATTCCCTGTCCATGAAATGGGGATAATGGCACAGCCCTACCTTCCAGAGCTGTTGAGAGGATCAATACATTGAGGTTGTGAGACACTCAGATACCATGGTAATGGGAGGACTTGTAAGTACCAAAGACAGAGATTTGGAATTCCAGCTGGCCTGGAATGAAGAAATGCCGGAAATTTCCCAAGAGATCAGGGTCCCCGATTCCAAGAGGTTCTGGTAATCTGGATCATCCTCTGGGCTGTTAGGTATTTAGCTGAACAGAATCCCCATCCTGGTGAGGTTTGTATGTCGCAGGACAGAGCTGTGATTTACCAGTCACAGATGCCAACCACTGTATTCCGGAAGCCAGCAACCTGCAGATTAAGGACTAGGCTGTGCTGGAAACTTGCGGCTTCGAGACCCACAGGAGGCCCTGCAGAGAAGGATGTGCAGATGCTAGTTCCAGCAATGCTGCTGGTGCCTTCTTTGAGGATGAAGAAAGTGCCCAAATGATGACTTCTGTCTTCTCCTCCCAAAGCTGACTGTACTCGGGACAGATGGCTCATCTGGGAGGAGCCTGGACATCTTTGTACAATTTGTCCCGAGGCTGCTGAGTGATTCCACTTTGCTGTCATTCCTTCGCCATTGTGCGTCCTATGCTCTGTGACACATACGCCTCTCTATCTATAACCACTGTTCTCCATGTGAAAGTAGCCGTTGCTAATCTGGTATCCCTGACTGGCTGGTAGGTTCTGGGTCCTGCCGCTGTGGTTTTCATTCTCTACCGATGCAGCAGGACGTAAGCTCCTGTCAGAAGGAGAGGAACGCCACCAGTTTCCATGTCCTGCCTCTGCTAATTCTAGTGTGAATGGAAGGCATTAGCAGCGCAGCATGCAGGTCTGGATTGGGCACAGCTTGTCAGTGTCTTGTCAGATGTGAACATCACACATCAACCTTTTTGGCAGGAAGAGTTGTTGAATCATAAGCAGACAGTGACTTTGGTTGGAAGGAGGGTCAAGATGTATTGAAGCAAAAGGTAAATACTGACCCTAGCAAAAAGGACTCCCTTGCTTCTCCTCCAGTTCTGGAACCCTCCCCCACCCCGCACCAGGCACTCACCTGCAAACCCTCACAGTTAACCTCCCACCTCCGTGCCCGAGCTCCCACCGAATCCTTTCCCCACCATGAATATTCTGAAAAAACGTCGAAGGTGAAGAGCTAACAGTCCTAGAAGGTGTCTAGAGGAGATGCCAGATCGAATGTTCGCCGTGTGACAGACGCCCGCAGAGAGCTAACGTTTCATGCGGTAGAAAGGCAAAACCTCTAAAGGCACACCAAAAATAGATATTAAAGGTCTGATTCTTCTCTCATTTACATCAGTTTTACCATAACTGGAGTGAAGTTACCCCTGATTCCCCCCAATAAAAGTTAGCGGAGAAGCAGGCCTCCAGATTGGTGCAGTGGGCAATATCCATGCTCTTAGAGAGGTAGAAAACTTTTTTTATTTCTTTTTCTTCTCTCTTGGCCTCACATCACCTCAAACCTTATTTTTGTTGTCTAATGGCAGTGTGGTTGACCTCTTTTTTTTTTTTTGGTCAGTCAGCAGAGAGACACAGCATCAGCTGTATTTGTGGGTTATTTTAAGCTGAAGTAGATTCCCCGTGGTCTGAACAAAGTGCATTAGTATGTGAAATAGAACCGCCAGTGGTTTGAGCAGGGAAAGGTTCCATTTCCCCTGGATTTTAAGATAATTCAGTAGTTCTTATAAATTATTTCCAAAGCATGAGCCCGATCTTGTGAAGTGCTGAGTTCCTTCAATGCGCACTGGAGTCAACAGAGTATGTTAGGGCTGAATTTGACTTGTTAATTTCGTCCTTGTTGCTGAATTAGAGATTTATGAAATAAAGCACCATTTCACCTTAAAATGCAATTTGTATATGCCAGGAGTTTAGGGAATTTGGAGAAGAGAGTTGGGGAGAAGAAGATTTCTGCGTTTATTTCTATGAACCAAAACTCTATTACTGAACTCCGCTGTTATATAAACTGCTACAGAGCCACTGCAATTCCACTGACCGGGGGGGTGGTCTGGTTGTACAGTGGTGCAACTGAGGGCAGAATGTGGCCATTGGGATGTGCTGATTAGGAGATATGGGTGAAAGCTTGTTCCCACTACAGCAAATGGCCAAACCCACATTGATTTCAGTGGGGCCAGGATTTGGTTTTCGATCATCTGATTCACTTTCACTTCTTTCGCCTGGCCTAACAGCTAGAACCGCCAAAGAAACTGGTAAGTGTACCCAGCCCCACAGCATCATGGGCATTTCGGCTGGTGCTGTAAGAGGCACTTTGTGCAGGAGCACCCCAGGCAGTTCCTTGTGGGCAGCCTGTGTACACACCTTTTGACCAATATTTGGCATCCAGGACCCTTTTTAGTGACCCTGGGTGAACTGATCCAGGGAAATATCCACAAACCACTTGTAGTTTTGCCTCTGGAAAGGCCCTTCTCTGTTTGTTTTTCTGCAGCCTGTAGAACTGTACATACAGCCTGTTTTCACAATCTCGCCCCCCATTTGTGTCCTCAAAGCCTGTTCTTATACAAGTGAAATACGAGACAGTAAGAGGTCCTGCTGGATTTCTTCAAACTACTTTTTTTCAGATAGATCTGAGCCAGACCTCAGATCTATCTGGCTTACAAATGCCGGAGTCTCTTTCCTTTCTCCAGACACTCAGTAGGAAGCTAGTCAGCAGTAGAGAAATGGGGACTGCTGGAGAATGACTAGCATTTTGAAAGAGAGGAATAGTACAGGAGAAGCATTGTGTCTTTCCATCCTTTGATTCTCCAGTTTATAATTGCTGCCCTCTGTGGATTCATTCGTATCCGCATGACTGAAACTCGTCCCAGAAAAATGTAAGACCCTTACAAATCTCTGCTTTTTGAGCAACGAAGAGCAGGGGGGAAAAGCCTGCAAAATGTATATCAAACTAAAATCTGTGCAAGATGGATAACTTTAAAATTATTATGCCTGTGAATAAAGGCTACAAGGATTCTGGAATAGTTGGGAGATGGACTGGGGATTTTAACTCATGAGGATTTTTGCATCATTTTTCTCCAGCAAAAATGATCTATTAAAGTCTAGATTGGGTTTATCCGTTCCATACATGGCATATGGGGGGTTCCAGATCAGGGTGTTTGTCCCATTATGCATCTGAATAGTTACCTCGCTCTTGCACTGACCGGGATGGGATGTATTGAAATTCAAGATGCAGGAGTTCAGCATCCCTTGGGTAGACTATGGATTTGAGAGAGGCTGCACGGTGGCTCAAAAAGGGTTTGATTGATGGCGTAGATTTCCTGTCTCTCTCAAAATATGTTTTTCAGCTGACAGCTTCTTTCTGGGAGACGGCCACTCGCCAGATAGTTTATGGTTATATTTACACTGCAGTCAAAAAAAAAACCAACCCTGCCAGTGTATGTCAAGCCTGTTCTGGAGGCCGTTCAGTGCTGGGCCTCTCGTCTGAGACTGACGAGTGCCTGTTAGTGGTAACGTGGAGACCTGTCCACGGGGAACTGCCCTGGGACTACCCATTCTTTCTGCATAGGCCACTGAACAACTGTCAGGGGCTAGTGACTCTTGGCCGTTACTGACCTGGGGGAGAGAAGCATTGCAGCTCAGACCCCATTTCCCTCAATGTGTTCATTTCATTGAATTGAGGGTGAGATTACGTTTAATTCCAGAAACGCTGAGCGTGGTCACGGGGAGGTGGTGTGCATAGAGAACTGGATTGGGACTCCAGAGACCTGGATTGTATTCCCACTGGTGACCTTAGGCCAGTCATTCCACTGCTCTGTGCCTCAGTTTCCCCATCTGCAACGACCTAGAACCACACCCCTCTAATTCTGAGCCTTTTCAGTTCTGTTGTGGATATTTCCCACCTCTCTGCTTTTGACGTTTATCTGTCATTGCTAATTACCTCTCAGGTGACTGTTGAGCTAATTGTCCCTGAGGCTATTTTAATCCCATTGGATCATTCATCTCCTCAGAGTAATAGTCTTATCAAACAGTTAACAGCCATGACCAGCTCTAAATTGTTCCAGTCTGCCGGACGCTTAGATTCCACACTGGAAAGTCACCATGATGTGACACTGGATTGTTGATAGTAGTGAGCAGAACGGCAGTGGTCTTTGACTGGAAATATGGTTGCAGAGTTCAGATCAACACGCAATGAACACACAGGTGTGGGCTTCTAACCAAGTGGAAATTACCGCACCTTGGCGTTGTCGCTGCTTGGTGGGGTTGGTTTTTTGTGTTCTTCTGAAGTGTGTTTTAACGAAGGACTCGGGGTGAATACGGATGGTGAGGAGATGTGATCTGGGCTGATTGGACACTCACTGGCACTTCCCTATCTGTCTGTCTGTAACACAATCCCTTTTGGAAGGCCACTTTTAGGCTCCGAAATACATAGCCTGACTTTTCCCAAGGCAGCGTCCTCGCCCTTCCCAATGAACTCAGTAATTGTGCGAGGGCCTGGGCTCCCTCAACTCTGGGACTTCTCTATGACTTGAGGGTGCTCAGCTCCTGCAGGATCAGGCCCTAAATAGGGAGGATGTGAGGAAGGGAATCCTATGGAACCAAAGACCCAGGGCCTGTCTGTCCTGCGGGTGAAGGAGAGCACAGGCTGAGGTAATGGGGTGTGGGGGGTTTTCCCCACTCCTGATCCCACAGGAGCCCCACTCCTTGGGTCAGAAGTGGGTGTGCTGGGCGGATAGGTGGCCACGTGCATTCCTGGAACACCGGCCATTTGGGTACTTCTGGGAATGGCGTGGGACTGCCCCTGCCTGAGCGACCCTACCCCCACCTACATGACCAGGCAGATGAGGTCACGCCACACCAAGGGTGCCATTTTGAAGAGCACACCACTCAGCCCCCCCACTGGTGTGATGTCGCCCCGGAACTGGGGGTGGCTCTTCAAAATGCCCTCCCCAGTTCGATACTGGACAGACCCACGTCCGGGTCTCTCTCGCTACCGCTCAGGAGACAAACGTTAGAACAGCAGGAGTGGCTGGCGGAAAACCGGACAAATGGCCGTCTGTTGTGGCACTCTCCCTGGCCCGCTCCCCTGCCTGGTGGAGACCCAGTGGTTAGTCATGCGGGGCTGAGGGCTGTTAACCCCTGCCGAGTGCCTACCCTCTGCAAGAGCTGTGTGCTGCCGGGGTGGAGGGGGAGGGCACACCACAATGGGGGCTGGCCCCATGCACAGAGGCTCAGAAATCCATGGGATTTGCCCCACGGCCAGCCAGGCCCAGAGGTTTTAGAGATCTCTCTCCCTGCATCCTGCATGGGACCTCACGGCTCCAGCAGGCAGCATGCACCATAAACCCTGGCAACCTGGCATGTCCTGCAAGCTGTTTCCACACCCGGGCAAGATTTGGCCTCATTTTCCATTGTTTACATGCCTCTGCTAGAGAAATGTAACTAATTCTGGTCAGGCTGTGATTATTCTGTATGCCGGAGGCACTTTCTCCGGAGAAATTACTCAGGCAGGGAAGAGAAACGATTGGTTGGTCTTTTAATTTGCAAGGACCTTCAATGTCACATTTTTGCTGCTCCCCGCTAAGCTGTTAGCGAGCTGCAGTGGCTCCCGGAGCGAGGGAAGCGTCAGCGAAGTTATTTCTGCAGGGCAGCCGGCGCCTCTTCAGGCATCTCTGCGTTTCCTTGCCTGGAACTTTTGCATAACTAATCCCTGTGCACATCTTGCTTTCTCTGGGGTAGATTCACTCCAGAGTCTGCTTAGGCCCCTGTTGGTGCAGACCTTGGTGGAGGGCCCCTGCAATGGAAGCTTGTTGTAGGTAGGGGGACCAGATGTCCCGATTTTATAGGGACAGTCCCGATGTTTGGGTCTGTTCTTACATAGGCTCCTATTACCCCCAACCCCTTGTCCTGATTTTTCATATTCGCTGTCCGGTCACCCTAGCTGTAGGGGAGAAGCAGTGGCAACGGGAAGGAGAACAACATCCCCAAAGTGGGCTGGGAAGGGGGCATGATTAGAACAGCCAGAGAGGGATGCTTGGAATTGGCACGCCCCTTTGACTCCTCCTTAGCCCCTACGAGAGATGACGGGCGCCTTCCCTCTGGAGTACAAGGGACCAGGCTGGCTTAAGGAGATACGATTTGTAACTCCCTTTCCCGGTGGCAGTGTGTCTGTCTGCACGTCCCCCGTATATATCCACAGAGGACAGTTATTCCAGACTTCCCTGGTATGTTTTCTGTATCCTGTAGTTATCCACATTTGCAGACATCCCTGACCCTGGACAGCTGCGAATCAGAAATGTAGGCCTGGGAGGGACCTCGTGAGGTCATCTGATCCATCTCCTGTGCCTAGGCAGGACCAAGTAGACCTAGGCATAGGCACTGACTTGGTGGGTGCTCCAGGGCTGGAAAAAAATAGAGGGTACTCAGCACCCATCAGCCACCCACCAAGCAGCTGTTTGGCGGGCCCTGCTGATCAGCACCTCCCCCTCCCACCCAGCGCCTTCTGCCCACCGCCAATCAGCTGTTTGTCAGCGAGCGGGAGGCACTGGGGAGAGGGGAAGGCAGGAGGATGAGAAGAGGCGGGTCGAGGGTGGGGCATGCTCAGGGGAGGGGCAGGAAGGGGCAGAGGCAGAGCCTTGTGGGAGGGGGTGGAGCAGGGGTGGGAAGAGGCAGGCTGAGGGTGGGGCCTTGGGGTAAGGAGCAGAGTGTGGGTGGAGTCTCAGGGCAGAGAGGGGGTGGAGCACCGCCGGGGACAGCTAAAAGTCAGCGCCTGTGAACCTAGACCATCCCTGACAGGTGTCTGTCCCAAAGCTTCATTTCATACTGTAACTTTACACACACAGTGTGAGTGTGTGTGTGTGTGTCAGAGACACCAATCTCCTCTCAAAGAAAAAACAGTTAGAGACACCTGTGCTGGCAGGCTGTTCACATAAATGTCTTTTGCTCAAATGAATGTGATGGGCTCATTGGGGAATTGTTTAAATGAGCCGAGGGAAGGACTCACAGATGAATAAAGCGTCTCGCTGATCACAGTGATGGAACTGACGCCAGGGGATTATTTTTATCCTCCGGAGCAGACTAGAGGTGGGTCTGTGAATGGTGCTGCCCGTTGAGTTTGGAGATCTATAGCAGCCTGCCAGCTCAATGCCGCTCAGCAGTACAAAGCATTTCCTGGAGGTACACGCCGTTGTGCTAATAAAGCAGCATTTGTCTCGGTGGGCCTGGCGCTGGCTGCTGTCCTGCATCGCCTGCTGGGAGAATTCTTGGTAAAACTTCAACAGGCTCCACAACGCTCTGTGTGGCTCCTATTTCTGATCTTAGAGCAGGGAGTGTTACCCCCACGGCTTCACATGCAGCCAGGGCCACGTTCACCGGGGCCAGTCCGGTGAGTTGCCGAGCTCCCTTTACTCCCATTAAAATCCATTGCAGGGCCTGGCCCCTGGTTCCATTCCCCATGTGCTGCTCTGGCAATGCAAAGACCTGAGAGAACTGCCCTAATAGTGCAGCCGTAAAGTCCTCCTATGTCGGGGCAATTCCCAGGCGTAGCCAGCTCTACGCCACCCACTCCCCTCCTGCATGTGTAGGGGCCTTTTGGGGTGGGCTGAGGATGAGTGGGGGTAGACGCTCCAGCAAGCCCAGCAAGTGGAATGGTTCCAAGGGGGCTGCTTCAACTGGCATAACTTAGAGCAGGCCAGAGGCTGCTCTGAGTTTAGCTGTGGAAAGGGCCAAGTGTCAGGGAAAGGGGAAAAGGTGGCTTAGAGCCTAGCTAGACCCAGGGATCTTCAGTGGGAGATGTGGATGCTCAGCACCTCTGAAAATCGGGCCACATTTAGTTGCCCGAATCTGGATTTCAGGGCTTAATTTCAGGCACCTAAATTGGAATCACTGGAAACCCCTTTTGAAAAGCGAGCCCCTGTGGTGTAAGGCTGCTCAGAACCCTCATCCCCCACCAAAGAGCCCATTTGTTGGGGTTTTACAGAAAGTTGTTGAGCAGGGAAAAGCTACCGGGGCACCGGCAGACGCGAGATCCTCCGGCAGGGGAGGATTAATAATTCAGACTCCTTTGCCTCATTAACTAACAGCCTGGGTAGCTGAGTAGTTCCAGCTCAGAATGCAGGAGAACCTGGGCCCGAAAGGCAGGGCTGACGAATGCTTTTCAATTAGACCGGCTTGTTGAAGGAGACAAGCCGTGCTGTTAAAGCACTGCAGCCGAGAGCTCCCGCAGCTTGAGGGGGATTGGGGTACTTGAGCTGACAGCTACAATGCAGGCTCAGCCTTGAAAGCTTGTCTGCTCATCCTTCAGCGAGAGCAGCACCTGGAGCAGGAGCCGGATGGGGGGCGGGTGATGTTTGTTGGCTCACGCAAAGGGGCAAACGGGAAAGGATTCAGCAGATCTGCACGCACACCCAGGTCCTTTGGTCTATGCCCAGAGCTCAGCAGGGGTGAAGTCCAGGGGAGCTTGGGAGGGTGCTGGTGCTACCACTTCCAACCAAGAGACGCTCAGAGAGGCGGCTGAAGTCTGGAGCGTATATGTAAGACAAATCGGAGTGAAATCTCAGGAGATCAAGCTTTCTGGGGGGGATCTCTGGTACTTCCTGCTTTCTGTCTATTTGTAGCAGGCGCATCACTGGGACATCTGGGCTCGAACGGAAATAAAGGGGAGCAAAGCCACCCAAAGGGCTGTATTCTCCACTCCCATGCATAATATACTGCTTGAGTGTGCACGGAAAGGTTTGTTTTAAAACCCATTTTCCTCCTGATTAGCTCCAGGGAAGCGTGACCTGGCTCTGTTTCTGAGGATGCAGTTGCAGGAAGGCTTGTGTAAGCAAGTGCATCTTAATTTTCACTTCAGAAGCCATAAGGTCAGGTTGGGTTGAAAATATTGAGACAGGAAAGTTCCTTCTGATCGCACTGAAGTGGATCTGCTTGTCACATCACATGTGGGTAATGCAGACCTTGGGAAGAGACTAGAGATGGGACAGATTCAAGTCCTAGATACGCGGGAGGGCAATAATGAGATTCATGGTGGCTAAAGTCAGGGAGGGTGCAATAAGTGAAGCCAGGGTTACCCGAACCACCAATAAGTGTCTACCCTATGGGCCAGATTTGTTTAGATCAGGGGTGGGCAAACTACAGCCTGCGGGCCACATCCGGCCCGCGGGCCCATCCTGCCCGGCCCGGGAGGCTTCCCCTGGCCCCACCCCTGCTGTCCTCAGCGCGCCACACCGCCAAGGTCTGGCCCGCTGCTCCAGGCCAGCGCTGCAGTGCATAGCTGGCTCCAGTGGGGCCTGAGCTCCTGCCTGAGCGGTATGGTAAAGGGACGGGGTTGCGAGCTCCTGCCGGGCCACGTGTCTTACTCCGGCGGGCCTGAGCGGTGTGGTAAGGAGGGCTGGGCTGAGCCAGTGCCTTGGATAAGGGGCAGGGAGTCCTGGAGGTCTGTCGGGGCAGGGTGTGGATAGGGATCAGGGCAGTCAGGGACAGGGAGTAGGGGGAGGTTGGGTGGGGGGTTGGGTAGGGGGTGAGGTCTGGGGGGCAGTTAGGGTGGGGCGTCTCAGGCGGGGGCAGTCAGGGGACAAGGAGCAGGGAGGCTTAGATGGGGGGTAAGCCAGGGTTGGTTAGGGGCAGGGAGTCCTACAGGGGGCGATCAGGGAACAAGGAGCAGGGGAAGTTGGATGGGTCGAGGGTTCTGAGGGTGGCGGGAAGTGGGAGGGGTCAGACAGCGGGCGGGGACAGGCTTCCCTACCCAGCACTCCATACAATTTTGCAACCTCAATGTGGCCCTCGGGCCAAAAGATTTGCCCACCCCTGGTTTCGATGTTGCAGAGAAAGAGCAGCCAGTGTTTGGGAACAGTATGGATGTGTGCAGAGCAGAGGAGTAGGGCGAGGGGTCAAAAGCGAGACTAAGGTTGTCAGCTGGCTGCCAGGACCAGCGGAAGAGGAGAAGATTTGTGGGGAAAAGGTATTGTTTGGCTTTTGCCGCGTTGAGCTTGAGATGGTGGCAGGGCTCCCAGGGGGAGAGGCCCAAAATACAGTCAGGAGGTCAAAGGCAGATAGGTGAGCTGGAGAGTCATGGGTACAGATGTGACAGCAGAAACCCCGTGGGCGGATCAGGTTGCCCAGGGAGGAGGTGTAGAGAGAAGTGGGGGTGAAGAACATGCACTGTGTAGGCTCCACCAAACCTGCCTCTCCAGTGCAGCATAACGGCAGCAGCTCTGTGGTGGTGTGGATGGTCTAGGAGGAGGGAGAAGGGTTTATACCTGCTAGTGTCGTTTTCGACCGGTAAGGAAATGGGGAGGCTGCCTCATGATTAGAGCAGGGGATTGGGTTCTGTTCCCAACTCTGATACTGATGCACCATGCAACACCTTGGTTGAGTCACATAACCGCTATGTGCCTCAGTTTCCTCTTCAGTAAAACTGATATAACAATCCCTACCTCACGGGGACTTGTCATTTCCCAAAACGAGGTGAGATAATAGACCGGTGTTCCCCTTCCTGGGCAGCCCTGGGGGTGGAATTCCGCTGCTGATGTTTGTAGGAAGTACACTGTGGTTATCTGCATTGTAGCCCCTGGTTTATACTTGTTTAAAATATACAGAATTGTATGTGCTGGTGGAAGCCAACCAACGTAATTAATCAATGGCTCCACTTGAATTAAAACCGTTCATAAAGGGCTTTGACAGCCTTGGCTGGAAGGCGTTAAATAAGTGCGTCCATTTGTATTATGTGATTAGGGGAATTATGGGAAACCTAAACACTCTTCCGTCCTGGCACTCTTTCCTGCTTAGGAAAGAATTATTTATCAACATGAGGCCTCCTTAACCTTATTCCATTCACTCCTGTCCTCTCACTCTCTTATGAGACCTTCAGCCTGAGTTTACAATGGATGTTTAAATCAGCCCCATAATAATACATGAGGAGACACAGTCTATAAAAAGTGGTTCCATCGGGGTATACTCTGGATGAGGTTCTAATCCAGGAGGCTTATTTAAAAAATAAGCATGTATTAAAAACGTTAGCACTATAGGTAATCAGTCTAGTTCCTATTAAATGGATTAAGCACTGCTTAGCTGATAGATCTCAAAATATAATTGTAAATGGGGAATCATCATCTAGTGCCGGTGTTTCTAGTGGAGTCCTACAGAGACCTGTTCTAGGTAGGCCCAATGCTATTCAATGTCATTAGCAATGACTTGGAAGAAAATACAAACTCATTGCGGGTAAAATGTGCAGGTGACCCAAAAATTGGTGGAGTAGGTAAATAATGATGGGGACAAGTCAGTTACACTGGCTGACCCAGCTTGCATGGTAAGACTGGTCTCATTTGAACAGCATCTTTTTTAACAGAGCCAAATGCAGGGTTATCTGGGAACAAAGAATATATTGTCCCCGTGTCATAACTTGGAATGCAATAGTCTTAAAAAGGATTAAGGGTAACAGTGGTCAAGCAACTCAACATGAGATTCCAGCGCAGTGCTGTAGCTATAATGCCAACATGAACCTGGGGTACATTTTCAGGGCAACATCAAGTAGGAGGACGGAGGTGGTATTATCTCTGTATAAGGCATTAGTGAGATCGTTACTGGAACGCTGTGCACAGTTCTGGTGTCCACACTTCAAAAAGGAAGTTGACAAATTGGAAAGAGTTCAAAAAAGAGCTACAGGAATGATTGGCAGCCTGGATGACCTGCCTTATCATGAGAGACTTAGGTCACGTCTTCACTACAAACTTGCCAATGGAAATTTTGTTGGCATGAAGCTGCCCCAGTTAGTATATCACTTGTGCAGATACATCTGTGACGCATGGCTAGAAAGGGTTAAAATAAATAACCCTCATAAGAGGTGGGGAGATAATGTTTGTGTTTCTGTGTATTTACATATGTATGAGTAGGGTGGACAATGTAATCAACCGTCCCTGTCTATGCTGTATTCTGATAATTCAGAGGTCAAAAGAACATCCTATCAGGTAAATGAATTGTAAACATAGGATATCTCAGTAGTCCTCTCTCTTTGAAATTTACTGTGAATGGTGGAGGAACAAGCAAATGGCTTTATGTTAATTCGTATAAAAGACCCTGAGTCCTGATTCTGTCATCTCAGATCTGCTTAGACTTCATCAGGGGAAGTTTGAGTCGCAAGACTGAGGTTCTAGTTATGCTGGTACACCCTGGATGTGAGATTTGGGCATTGGCCTATGATCGATGAACTGAATTCTAAAGGAAATCTTTGCAACTACCAAGCTCACCATCTCTACTGTGAATCTTCACCTCAATGAACTGAACTCATGTCTGTCTGTATATTGATCTTTTAACCATACTCTCTCTCTCTCTTGTTTTTAAATGAATTTTAGTTTTGTTAATAAGAATTGGCAGTAGCGTGTATGATCTGAAACATCCGTGAACCTGGAAGGTAATGTGTCCGAACCTTTTCTTTTATATAATGAAATAAGATTTACAGAAATTTTCATCATATTTCATGTGGGTACCTGGATGGAGGCCTGAGATTGAGTCTGTGTTGATGCAAATTATCTGACTGGGGGAGAAAGACTTGCCTGTAGCTGTTAGCAAAAAGGAGACACCCAGCCAGCCAATGGATTCTGGTAAGCAAAAGAGTTCAGGTTTTGACCCTACTGAACAGAGAGGAAGAGAGTGATTAAACCTTGCAAATAAAAGCCACAGGTTAACCCTAAAATACCAAAACCCCAAGGAAGTGGTTAAATTGAAAGCCTATGTTAAGGAAGACCCTGAGGTCAAGAGAAAGCTACAAAGGTTCAAAGGGGATATTGAACAAGCTGATCTAAAGAATGATTTGTCTAAACTAGAATCAGAGAGGTAGCCGTGTTAGTCTGGAATAGGAGAGGTAACAAAGTCCTGTGGCACCTTAAAGACTAACTATAAAGTTTTGAAGCATAGGACTTTGTTACCTTGTCTAAACTAATGGCTTGGCATGACAAAAAATAATTGTAACGGTACACTTGTAATAGAACTGGTGTTATTGTTAATGACTTCTGAGTAACCAGTACGGTAATAAAGAAGCTATTTTATGCTGACTTGGTAAATCTAAGTATTGGAACATCCACCAGCTTTATGGGGATTGTCTGCTCCGTTCTTTGCAGTTCACGCTAATTGAGTGGCCATAGCTGGCTCCCCACTAGGACCCCAGTCACAACATCTTTGTATTGGAACTACGTCTACTCCCCAGGAGTGCTTGTTTTGATGCATAGTGTGGTGCACCGTTGGTGGATATCCCAGCTCACCGCCAGCCAACACACTGTGTTTGGGGAAGTTTTGGCAATGGATAGTGGGGCACTGTGAGGTCAAGTTCCCATAATGCAGTTTTTCCATCCCCATAATGGAATCTCTATCCCATAATTCTCACGCCTATCTTGAAAATCCCATGAACCTGCATGAGACTTGCCTCTGTCCACCATCTCCGAGCGAAGCCTGCAGCCAGCACAGCTCTGTACTATCATCATTTGAACTGCAAACACAGGGCACACGGTCTTCCAATATTTGAAGAGTTGCGAGGAACATGGACGATCTCTGGGAGGTCAGATTGCTGAGGGACATAGTGAGAACCAGTTCAAAGTAGTTGGTGATGTTCATGGAGCAGCTGCAGAAGATGGAGCTCCACCTTTGGGTCCAGTAAACAAACACTGAGTGATGGGATCGCATTGTAATGCAGGCTTGGAATGACGAGCAGTGGCTGCAGAACTTTCAGATGCGCAAGGCCACATTCCTGGATCTGTGAGACCAGCTTGCTCCAACCCTTCATCACAGGGACTCCAAAATGAGAGTTGCCCTGACAGAGGAGAAACAAGTGGTGATCGCACTGTGGAAAATTGCAGTGCCGGATTGCTACCGTGATGAGGGTCCCAGGGAGGCCACACTGAGGCCATGTCTACGCTATCTGCCAGATTGGCGGGTAGTGATCGATGTATCAGTGATCAATTTATCATGTCTAATGTAGACATGATAAATTGATCCCTGAACGCTATCCCTGTCGACACTGGAACTCCATTGCCACGAGAGGCGGAAGCGGAGTCAACGGGGGAGCAGCAATGGTCGACTCGCCGCCATGAGGAAGCCCAGGTAAGTCGACCTAAGATACATCATATTCAACTATGCTATTCACGTGGCTGAAGTTGCATATCTAAGGTCAACCCCCCATCCCCAGCGTGGTCAGTCAGGGCCAACCCAAAAGAATGGGGCAGACAATCCCCAAAACTGGTGATTATTCTAACATTTAGATTCACCAAGCTAGTAACAAAACAGCCTCTACAATACCCGACTGGTTATCCAGAAACCAAAACTACATCTCCTTTGAAGCAACCCAGCCTTGGGCTCCCACCCAGACAGCAAAGTCAAATGATGTGGATTACGAAAAATCTTGTTAATTATATAAAAAGTCCTACCGCGCCCAAAGGATTGGGTTAATGAATATCTCAGATCTTACCCAAATACACGCTTATAGCCAATTCTTATTAACTAAACTAAAATGTATTAAAAAAGAAAACAGAGAATATTAGTTAAAAGAGCATTATACATACAGATGTGAATCGAGTTCTCAGGTTGGTTTCATAGTAGAGATGGTGAGCTTTAGGATAGCAAAGAGGTCTTTCAAGTTTAGTTCCATAGGTCATAATCCATTGTCCAATATCAGGGTGACCCAGTCTGGAGCTGGAGACCATAGTCTTGTAACTCAGACTTCCCCAATGAAGCTTAAGCAGATCTGAGATACAGGATCAGGACCCTAGAGTTCTTTTATAGATCACTGGCAGACTATGATAGCCTCTTGACAGCAGGGATTTCTTGGTGAAAAATAGTGGCTTTGAAGTAGAATTACCTACTTCCTATGTATACACAGGTAACTAGTTGCATTCATTAGCATAAGGTAATTGTGAAGCTGCTCATAGATAGTTTACTACAAACGTCAAAGAGAAATGTAGGCAATGACATTATTAGACCCAAATTTCATCTAATTGTTAATATTCCCTTCTGATCTCTGAATCAATAGATATAACAACAGCCAGGAACAGTATATTTACATGTTTAACATCTAACAAGATATACGTAAACACATACAAGTAGCATTACCTATCATTCTCTAACAATACAAGTTTACATTTCAAAGCTCTGGTCTACCAGACATGGCTTTGTTAGCTATTTTAAGGAATTGCCCTAATTACCATTTACATACTTTTCTAATATGTCTTTAAAGGTTACATTCGGGTCATTAGGCCTTAGGGTGACCAGACAGCAAATGTGAAAAATCAGGACGGGGTGGGGGTAATAAGATTCTATATAAGAAAAAGACCCCAAAATCAGGACTGTCCCTATAAAATCGGGTCATTTTGACAGTGGGGACCAGTGTCATACAAGTGTGCAGGGCCATGACTCATCTCCTGCTACATAGGACTGTGACTCTCAGCACGTGCAAGATGTAGTGGATGGATTTTCAGCAATGTCGTTCCCGAACTGTGGTGGAGCAGTAGATGGCATGCAGATCCCTGTTTTGTCACCAGCCCGCCTTGCCACAGACCACGTCAACAGAAAGGGCTAGTTCTCTATGGTTATGCAAGCATTGGTGGATCACCAGGGATGCTTCACCGACATCAGTGTTGGCTGGTCAGGGAAAACGCATGACACTGGCATCTTTAAGAACGGAGAACTGCTCCGAAAGCTACAAGCAGGGACTTATTTTGTGACTGGCGGATTACCACTAGCGATGTAGAACGGACAGTGATGATCCTAAAGGACCCAGTCTATCCCTTACTCCCCTGGCTCATGAAGCTGTCCACTGGCCACCTCCACAGCACCAAGGAAAGATTCAACGGCCAGTTCAGCAGGTGCAGAACGACAGTTGAATGTGGTGTTGGTAGATTGAAAGGGCCCCGGCATTGTTCACTCAAGACCGGATCTCAGTGAGAACAATATCCCAATGGTTACAGCTGCCTGCTGTGTCCTGCGGAATATCTGTGAAGCAGAGGGGAAAGTTGCCGCAGCAGAGGAGGGTGGAGGTGGAGTGGCTGTTTGCTGAGTTTGAACAGCCAGGCAGACAAGCTTTCAGAATGGCTCCCCATGGAGCTATAAAGCTCAGGGAGGCTTTGGAAGATCACTTTCGCAGCAAGCCACAGTACTGCATTACGGTGTACTGTGTGCTCTGCCTGGTCCTGAAGTTTTGGGGTCTGGTAGGAATTGTGTGACTATATGAATATAAATATTACACTGGCAACGCACCTATTAATTGTGTGCTGCTCATTGTACATTTATGATGATGACACCGGGTTTGTCACGGATCCTGTGAGTTGTGCCACAGTGTACGATAGCAAGTGGGTGCTTTAACTACTGCCAGGCGTTCTGCAACATATGCTGGGAACTATTAAAGATGAATTATTTCCCAAACAGTACAGTTTTATTGAGTAACAAACACACTTACAAAATTCTGTGCAAGTTAAAAGCAAATATATTCAAAACGTAATAAATATATGGAGCAGAGCTTAAAGAAGGGGAAGAAACATACATGTCCATTTTAGCTACACATACGTCAGCCCTGGCTCTCACAGGTCAGTGTATCTGAAGCTGTGGTTGTCTTTAATGTCCCCTCAGGAGGAGTGGTAGGAGCAGGGATGTGGCCCCTGATACCACATCGAATTTTGAGGGGGCATCTAGGGAGGTGCTTTCCTGGGGTTCTCCATGGACTGCAAAGGGAGGCGAGGACCGTAACCTCTAGGACCGTAAGAGTCTGTAGCATCTGTGTTTGCTGCTGGAGAAGCCCCGTTATGTTCTGGTGTATCTCCCTCTCCTTTTCCTGCAGCTTTCTCCTGTCTGCTCTTTCCTTCTCTGTACAGTGTACAGTCTGCAGAATTCATCCTCCAGGCCCTTTGTTCATGGTCTGATGCAGCACTGGCTTGCAGGATCTCACAGAATAGTATCCCCGATAATGTCATGGCAAACTTGGTGGCCGAACGTTGACTTTGTCCTCACCCACAACTATTGCAGATTTGGGGACAATTTATACCTTCAATTCAGTGGCACTGCTATGGGTACCGACATGGCCCCACAGTGTTCCAACATTTTTATGGCTGACTTAGAACGCCTAGCACCCCTACTCTACTTGCGCTGCACTGATGACATTTTCATCATCTGGACCCATGAGAAGGAAGCCCTTGAGGAATTCCACAGGATTTCAGCAATTTCCATCCCACCATCAACCTCAGCCTGGACCAGTCCACACATGAGATCCACTTCCTGGACAGTGCAGTGCAAATAAGTGATGGTCCACATAAACAGCACCCTATACCAGAAACCTACTGATCACTATACTTACCTATCTGCCTCCAGCTTTCATCCAGACCACATCACATGATCCATTGTCTACAGCCGCATTTGCTCCAATCTCTCAGACAGAGACAAACACCTCCAGGATCTCTATCCAGTGTTCTTAAAACTACAATACCCACCAGCTGAAGTGAAGAAACAGATTGACAGAGCCAGAAGAGTACCCAGAAGTCACCTACTACAAGACAGGCCCAACAAAGAAAGTAACAGATGTCACTAGCTGTCACCTAAAGCCCCCAATTAAAACCTCTCCTGCGCATCATCAGAGATCTACACCCTCTTCTGAAGGTCGATCCCTCAGTCTCACAGACCTTGGAAGACAGGCCAGTCCTTGCTTATATACAGCCCCCCAACCTGAAGCAAATACTCACCAGCAACTACACACAACACAAGGAAAACTCTAACCCAGGAACCAATCCTTACAATAAACCCCGTTGCCAACTCTATGTGCATATCTATTCAGGGGACACCATTATAAGACCTAATCACTTCAGCCACACCATCAGGGGCTTGTTCATCTGCACATCTACCAATGTGATATATGCCATCATGTATCAGCAATGCCCCTTTGCCATGTACATTGGCCAAACCGGACAGTCTCTAGCAAAAGAATAAATAGACACAATTCTTGATGTCTGATTTGTAACATTCAAAACCAGTAGGAGAACACTTCAATCTCCCTGGAAACTCAGTAACGGACTTAAAAGTGGCAATTCTTCAACAACAAAAACTTCAAACACAGACTCCAACGAGAAACTGCAGAACTGGAATTAAATTGAAAAATGGACACCATCACATTAATCCTGAATAAAGACTGGGAGTGGATGAAAGACTACAAGAAATAAAAACTAATTTCCCTCTACTGTTACTCACACCTTCATGTCAACTGATAACCACTACAAAAGTGATTTTTGATCCTGTTGTTAATAGCCCACATTAATTGTCTCACCTTCCCACCCCCCCCCCCACTTGGTAAGACAAGTCCCACCTTTTCATGTATTGTTAGATACATCTTCTTACTATATTTTTCACTCCATGCATCTAATGAAGTGGATTTTAGCTCATGAAAGCTTATGCCCAAATAAATTTGTTAGTCTCTAAGGTGTCACTAGAACGCCTCATTGTTTTTACGTTTGCCTGTGCAGATCATTAGCCATTGGAACAACTTCCTTAGGAATGTGGTGGATTCTTCATTACCTGAAGTCTTTAAATCTAGACTGAATGGTTTTCTAAAAGATACGCTGGAGCGCAAACAAGTTAAGGGCTTGATGAGTTTGCTAGGTGAGTGTCTGTGGCCTGTATTACACAGAAGGTCACAGTGCATGATAGTAATGCTCCCGTTGGCCTTTAACATGTATGAATCTATTTCTGCCTTGGGATATCCTTGCAAGGACGTCGAAGAAGGGATCAAGCAGCTTTATATGTACCTTCTGCAGTTTGCGTTTCTAGCGTTGTTGAGAGAAATGGGTTCTCAACACACTGGGCCAGCTTACCTGTATTATATTCATTGCTTTGTTATTCTATTTAATAGTAATGCAAAGAACCTACAGGCTTTTATCCTGTAAGATTTGGCTTTAGTAAATAGTTTGAGGCTTGAGGCCTATAACCTTTGGTATAGATAAACCTAAGTAACTCATAAGTTATAGGGAACTAAAAGTGGTATGTCAGTGGGGGAATTTTGTCCAAAATACTAACATCAGCCACCCATAAAACACAGCTAACAACAGCACAAAACATGGCTAACACCAGCATCTGGAAAGTTCCGAACAAAACCTCCAACCGCAAAGCTGCCATGACAGCAAATTAACATATATGCTAATAGGGTTACACATAAATATACTAACCAATAACAAAACAAACCCCTTAAGGGGAGGAAATACAAATAAAAACCTCTATTAAATATGCATTGGTCATGGCAGTGTCAACGTAACCTACTGTCAAAGTATCAGAGGGGTAGCCGTGTTAGTCTGGATCTGCAAAAGCGACAAAGAGTCTTGTTGCACCTAATAGACTAACAGATCTTAGGGATCATGAGCTTTCGTGGGCTAAGACCCACTTGAGTAACATCCCAGGAGCAGTAAATAGGTTAAAAAAATGTAAACCTTGTGAGGAGCCGGAATAATGGCCACTGGGGAAGATGAGAACAATAGCGGTAATAAAAATAATAATGGTTATGCATGAAAGATAAGGGTGTAAGTATAAACGTCCAAATGTACTTTCTGTATTATCTCTGTCTGCCTTGTTAAGTTTAAGTGTCTGTATAACTTTGCTAAATTATTAATAAATCATATATTAATATATATATAGAGAGAGTTCCTATAGTGTAAGTGTTGCACCTGTGCACATCAGGGTTCCCAAATTATATAATAATCTCACTGGGCCTAATCTTGAAACAAAAACCTGTTAATCCTCAAGTTACAATTATATACACTCAACTTTGGGTCAGGCTACAGATGGCACCCCAGATGGGATTCCAAGGGGAGCACAGTAGGTAACCTCCCTACCCGGGATACGTAACTCACCTTTAAAAATTTTAAAATATTCATTAAAAATCCAGACAACCTCTCAGTCAGAAGCTGGTGCCTGTCAGAAACACGCACTGGAACTCAGCAGGGAACTTCCTCTTTTTCCACTCCGCTTTTGTTCCTCTTCTCTGGTTCTTTGCCATTAGTCTATTATGTCGGCTTTTCTTAGTAAGGAAGGGAAAGCAGTAACGCAAACATCAAAGAAAGGTGCACTAAACTTGAGTTTTTAACCATCAGTCATGCCAAGGGCGGGATGCAAGTGGGGTGATGCAGGACATCGGCCTGGTTGCACTCCTTACTGTATATATTTAATAGTCACTGGGGTTCGAATCTTTCAAAAATCTCTTATACAAACCCTTGCCAAAAGGTACCAAAACATTCGTCCCCCCAGAGGTCATAAGCCCCTTGTAACCATGCCTTTTCCCCATATTATGTAATCCACCAAGCCAACAGTTTCTGTGCCTTTTAACTTGTAATGTCAAAACAATCCTCAACAGCAAAAATCATTAATGCTTTAACCAGCAGCTAATATGTTGCTAGAAAGCAGAAATGATTTTTACTCTGTGCTTGGGAGAAAAAAGAAAACAGGCAAAGCAAACTGCTCCTTACTCAAGTTTAGCAGCTAATTAATAACTAAATAATAACTAATTAAAATTAAAAACCCTTAAACGTTTAATCGTATATGAGAAGTCCTTCAGGAACAGGGCTAAATAAAGTAAATAAGCCAAATACTTTCATCTTAGGAAATAAGTAATTGGATGTTGTAGAGGGGGAAAGTGAAGGAGATTCCTTTTAGACAAAAAAAAGGATTATGTCTAATATGTTTAATGTGCATGTACAAGGTAAATAAAACCGTTACCACTCCTAATCTGTAAGCGGTGAAAGCAAGCAAGGTAATGGCTTTAGAACTAGTACAAGCATTCAGTACTTGTTACTTGCATGTTTGTATTCTACATACCTTCTTAATCTAGTTAATCAGTTCTGTATTATTATTCCATAAATAGGTATCAGATTAGTTGCAACTCCAAGGGGGTTAGGGCCCTAGTGTATGGGGGGTGAGGGGGAGAGAATTATATTAATTGTTTGTTATTCTGCTTTATTCTATTCTATTTAGTAATACTAAATTTGGCCCCCTATAATACTATTTAATAGTAATGCAAAAACCCTACAGACTTTTATTCTGTAAGATTTGGCTTTAGTAAATCGTGTGAGGCTTGAGGCCTATCACTTTGGAATACCTGAGGCTGTGAGGGGGCGGGGAGAATGGCACAGGAGCCAACTGAGAACTCCCTCTCACTGGGCTGATTTTCACCAAGTATGACCAGGCTCCAGAAGCACAAAGGAGTCAGCCTAGAGGAGAAAATCTGCCTCATAGTATGGCCCTCACCTAGCATGGAGGCACCAGATAATTACATATGGGAACATTGCATTTGCTGATAGTTTGGTCAGGGGAGTTCAGACTAAATCAGCAACGTTTCAGGTTCAGCGTAGGGACCGATGCCACGGGTGCTCTGGGGGAGGGTGGAGAGCAGCGAATGGCAGGTGGGTCGGGGCTATGGAGAGGGGTTGAAGCGAAGTCAGGAAGAGGTAGAGCGAGGGCAGGACCTCAGGGGAGGGGAGGGAGCGGAATGGGGATGGAAGAGGTGGGGCTAAGGGGGAGGGAGCGGAATGGGGATGGAAGAGGTGGGGCTAAGGGGGAGGGAGCGGAATGGGGATGGAAGAGGTGGGGCTAAGGGGGAGGGAGCGGAATGGGGATGGAAGAGGTAGGGCTAAGGGGGAGGGAGCGGAATGGGGATGGAAGAGGTGGGGCTAAGGGGGAGGGAGCGGAATGGGGATGGAAGAGGTGGGGCTAAGGGGGAGGGAGCGGAATGGGGATGGAAGAGGTAGGGCTAAGGGGGAGGGAGCGGAATGGGGATGGAAGAGGTGGGGCTAAGGGGGAGGGAGCGGAATGGGGATGGAAGAGGTGGGGCTAAGGGGGAGGGAGCGGAATGGGGATGGAAGAGGTGGGGCTAAGGGGGAGGGAGCGGAATGGGGATGGAAGAGGTAGGGCTAAGGGGGAGGGAGCGGAATGGGGATGGAAGAGGTGGGGCTAAGGGGGAGAGAGCGGAATGGGGATGGAAGAGGTAGGGCTAAGGGGGAGGGAGCGGGCGGGGCTAGGAGATGACGGGGCTGGGGGAGGGAGTAGTGTGGGAGTAGAAAGAGGCAGAACGAGAGCAGGACCTTGGGGGAGGGTGTGGAGTGAGGGTGTGGCTTCAGGGGAGGGGATAGAGTGTGGGGCAAGAAGAGATGGAGTGAGGATGGAGCCTTGAGGAAGGAACGGAGTAGGGGCGGGGCCTCGAGGTGGGTGGGGGTGAAGTACCTGCAGGGAAAACGAAAAGTCGGTGCCAGTGAGGCTCTTGATATCTTTTGTTCGATCTCAGCTGCTCAGCTCACTCCAGGGCTTAGTGTTGAAAAGAAAATAGGCAGCAAGAATTATGCCAGTGATCCAGCCGCCAAAGGATTTTATAGTTTAGCATTTTCCAAATTAGCTTCCTTTGCACAGTCTAAACGATTGCAATTTCATGTGGAGAGTGTAATACTAGATCACGCATGTTTGATACAAATAGGATGTTACCGTAACTTATCTGGAGGAGTTGAATGAATGTATAATTGCAAGCTTTAAATTGGGGTTAAAGTTCCTCAGTAGTAAATTCCTCCTCTCCGACTGGCTTTTCTGTCTCTACTCAGGATCCAGATACAAAAATGTTTCTTTTTGAGGCCCCATTTTCACTGTGAAAAGCTCCTGCATCTCAGGACGCAGTTCTAACAAGCTAGGGCGATTAAACAGACTGCTGTCGTGTAGCGGAGACGGGACTGAACTAGGTTTTAAATCATGTCGAGGCTTCAAGTACTCTGCACAACAATGAAAGAGGAGGGGGATGTTCAATGACATGTTTGGGGAAGACGCTGTGTCTTCCTATGTGGTTTTTACAGTGCCTTGCTCAGTGGGGGCCCAATTCAACCTGGGGCTTTCGGCAGTTACTTTAATAACACAGATCAGATGGTTCACATTCCACGAAAATAATGATGCGCTTTCATTGCGGTGCTTGTGATTTTTCTGCCTGTTTCCTAGATTGGCACTTTCTGCTGCAGAGTTACGATAGACGACAGCTGTTTTAGTCCCGTCAGCGGCTTAAATGCCTTTGTGTGTATCCAGCATTTGCTTTCACTTCTCACGGCATCCGTTCTGCATTGACGGAAAAGAACAATATATTGGTCTGAGACCTCTTGGCTTCTCAGTTCTGCTTTCCTGCTTCCTTCACTGACTTTCAGACTTCGCTAACAGTTTGGGATTTCAGACGAGTATTATGCATTATGGAAGAGCCCTAAAGAATGTAATAGAAATGGAGTCAGGAGCGTCCTGTGGAACTTAATAGAGGATGATCTCCTTCCTATTGGTTTTGTGACCCACCCTATAGAACACTATAGCAGGGATATAAACCCACATGCAGAACAGTGCTTAAGCCAATGCCTAGCTTTAAAGAAAAGAGCATTAGCATTCACATTTAACAGGGAAGGTGATTAGCCATTGGAACAAACTACCAAGGGCAGGGATGGCTTCACCAGCTCTCAATCTTCAGATGACGACTGGCTGCCTTTCTGGAAGGTCACTTTCGTCAAACACACATTACTGGGGCCCATATAGAAATAACTGGATGAAATTCTTTGGCCGGACAGACAGGAGGTCAGACTAGATAATGGTGCTTTCTGGCTGTAAAATCTATGAAACTGAAATCAGTGGAATAATGAATGAGACTAATGGTGGGCACATACTTAAGTACCTTGTGGAAACAGGGGCCTACTTGTTAAACTATATAGGATGGGTCACAAATTTTGTAGAAAGGAGAACATCCCACTTTGATCCTGTGGAACTTCTCCACAAGGGGAAACTTAGCTTACAAAGTTTTGGGGAAGGTATTATAAATGAGCTGTAGTATTTCCACATGGATTTTCCTCCCTCAACTGCAGTGAAGCCTGTATCCTCCTCCTCCTTAACACTCCATAGCACCGTCCATCCAGAGATCTCAGGGAGAGTTAGAAATGTTCAGTCACTTAACCTTACAACTTTCTTATGGGTATCATTAACTCTGTTTTACAGCTAGAGGTACTTGGGTGCCTGGAGTTAGGCCCTTAAATACAGATTTAGGTACCCAAATAAGTAGCCTGATTTTCACAGAAACTGAGCACCTGGTCCTGCTACTGAAGCCTGTACAACCTTTACTCTGCCCATTTGTGTGTACGCATTACCTTGCTTACTGGATTTTCTGCAGGACCTCTGCTTCATTCAATGTACAGGATGAATGGCGAATGCGGCTGGGTTGTGTAATCATAGAATTGCAGGACTGGAAAGGACCTCGAGAGGTCATCTGGTCCAGCGGCTCTCGACCTTTCCAGGCCACTGTCCCCCTTTCAGGAGTCTGATTTGTCTTGTTATCCCCCAAGTTTCACCTCACTTCAAAACCACTTGTTTACAAAACAATTATTACTGAAAAATTACATATGTTCCCATTTTACCATGTATTGATAAAATACATCAACTGGAATAGAAATACTATACTTACATTTCAGTCTATAGAGCAGTATAAACAAGTCATTGTCTGTATGAAATTGTAGTTTGTACTGACTTCGCTGGTGCTCTTTACGTAGCCTGTTGGAAAACTAGGCAAATATCTAGATGAGTTGCTGTTCCCCCGCAAAGACCTCTTCATATTCCCAGGAGTACGTATACACCTGGTTGAGAAACACTGATCTAGTCCAGTCCTCTGCACTCATGACCAAACTATTTCTAGACCATCCCTGACAGGTGTTTGTCCAACCTGCTCTTACAAATCTCCAATGATGGAGATTCCACAACCTCCCTGGGCAATTTATTCCAGTGCTTAACCACCCTGATAGTTTGGAAGTTTTTCCTAATGTCCAACCTAAACCTCCCTTGCTGAAATTTAAGCCCATTGCTTCTTGTCCTATCCGCAGAGGTTAAGGAGAACAATTTTTCTCCTTCCTCCTTGTAACAACCTTTTATGTACTTGAAAACTGTTAAACCCAATTTTTTCAATCTTCCCTCATAGGTCTTATTTTTTGGCCTTTAATCATTTTTGTTGCTCTTCTCTGGACTTTCTCCAATTTGTCCACATCTTTCCTGAAATGTGGCACCCAGAACTGGACACAAAACTCCAGTTGAGACCATATCAGCGCAGAGTAGAGTGGAAGAATGACTTCTCGTGTCTTGCTTACAACACTCCTAGTATAGTAATGTTTGCTTTTTTTGCATGAGTGTTACACTGTTGGCTCATATTTAGCTTGTGATCCACTACAACCCCCAGATCCCTTTCCGCAGTACTCCTCCCTAGACAGTCATTTCCTGTTTTGTGTGTGTGCAAACAATTGTTCCTTGGTAAGTAAAGTACTTTGCATGTGTCCTTATTGAATCGCACCCTGTTTACTTTAGACCGTTGTTCCAGTTTGTGATGCATTGGGATGTGTGTCATGGGTGAGGTTGTTGGTTTCTCCAGTATCGTCCCCTCATTCACTGCCCAGAGTTATATGGTATTTAGCAAGCGAGTTAGATTGCTGGAATAGCAGGATGGTTATGTGGTTAAGGCACTGGCCAATGGCCCAGGACACCTGGGTTTTGTTCCTTCCTATGTTTCAGATTTTGTGTGTGATCTTGGGCAAGTTGCTTAATCTCTGTGGGCCACAGCTCTCCATCAGCACCAAGGGGATAATACCACATCCTGACCTGCCAGGGAGCGGGAGGATACATTCATCAAGGCGTGTGAGGTGCAGAGATAGATCAGTGTGATGGCCATCAAAGAGCCTACGAAGAGAGAAGAATGACTTTCTCAGTGGGGCTGGACTGGCGTGTGGCATACGAGACAGGGCCATGGCGAACCAGCAGAAACAAAGATTGGCCAGGTGCCTCCTTGACTGAGCCCTGTCCTCCCTGAGCCAGGAACCAGGACGGGGCTCTGTAGAAGACTAGCTTGTGATCATGCCACAAAAGACCACGGGCTGGATGCTGAGCTGCAGCTATCAACTGGCGCAGCTCAAGAGGAGCAGGCTGCAAAGGAGCCATGTGGGGCCTCTTCTTCCTGCTGTGCGCCAAGTCCGCGCTTTGTGTTGGCTCCCAAAGGCCTCGAGGGGCCAGAGCGGCAGCTGGGGGACAGGGCTGCCCTGCCTATGGCCCCCTTTCCCGACCACACTGGAGATGGGAATGATGCAAAGCTCTTCAGTCCAGCTAAGGATCTGCTCTGGGATGATAATGCACCAAGGGGCAGCGATTAAGGATGCCAACTCCCCCTTAACTCTATTGCCTGATTTGGGAGTGCTTTGCTTGACATCACTAATGTTGTTGTGTCTGGCTTTCATTATGCACATGATCCAGCTTCTGTTAACCTCTGCTAATAGCGTCTCTCTTGTACATGAATGTAACAGTAACTAACTATCAGATATCTGCTCCAGCTAGCTTGCCCCCTGTCTTGTTGGAACTGAAATAAAGTGGTGCTGGTTTCTGCTAGCTCCAGGGGTGGAAATGGTGAGGCACAGAGATGAAGAGATTAGCCTGGGAAAGCACTTGCCTTTAGAAGCTTAATGAGTTCCACGCTGTTTTCTTTGCAGCCAGTCTTTATTTTGAAATACTCTATTGAAAAGAAGCTCCATTAATTTTAACAGCCCGCCGCACAGATGGGTTTGGCTGGTCCTTGGCACTAAAGTAGTTATGTTTCAGTACAACAGAGGGACGGCAATAAACACGGGGAATGAATTCAGGTGCAGCAGTCTGGTCAGCAATTCAAAGCTAAGCCAGAATAGTACAGCAAAGCCGTCCTTGGATGTGTCATCGCCACTTTCCTGTTGTCACTCCAGACGGTTAATGAGAATATGTCTTTTTGGTTTCGTACAGGGGTGTTGGATGGGCCTTTTTAAGTTCTTAATGCCTGATTCTTTCCTCTGATACACATCATTACCAGAGAGATTGATTATTAGCCACAGACTCTCAGCTGCTTCTGTTCAAATTAAAAATGCAATAGAAGCACGGAGCAATTAGATTTTAATAATGCATTTCTAAACAGGATGTCAAGGAGCTTAGTACAAAGATTTGGGATGGAGCCAGATTGACAACCTACGACCGGATTGTCTTCAAAATTGCCTCATTCCAGCGGAAATGCTTAGTTAGAATGCAAAGTGTAAATCTGCTTTTCAGCAGCGCTGTGTCTCAGTTCATCTGCAGAGAGTTCCCATCATTCCGCCACGCTCCTGCATCTCGGAAGAGTTTCAAATGTGCAAACACTTCCAGCTGGACACAATACAGGAAGACTTGTTGGATGCCATTTCTTGCTGAAGCTTTCACTGACAGTGACCTATGAAATCTGGGACTCCGAGCCAACCAAACAGGAATTTCTCCAGGCGCTAGGTCCACTTCTTCGATCCACTACACTACTGTTGCCCTTTGAGCCAAGCGGTTAGCCAGTATTTGGGGCCCGGCTGAACTGTTTCCATTAGGAGGGGAAATTGACGATCTGCATCAGGTATTTCTTTAGTGTTAATTTATAAAGAATATTCACAAAGTCTGATTTCCCTGAATAAAGCAGGAACAAACAACAGGAGGCAGTTTCTTTGCTCACAGATCCAAGCCTGCTTTCCTGCCATCCATCCCTCTCTTGACTTCCTCCCAGGGCCACACTCACCAATGCTTCTCTGGTTTCTTGTTCTGTTGGCTTCGGTCACATGCAGCTCCACCTATGACTGCCCCAGCCTCAGCATTTGTAACCAGTCCCAGAGAAACTCCTCTATTCTCCCTGGTTCCTGGTCAGACCTTCCCATACAATCTGGTCTCTTGGGCTGTAACTTCTGTTCTTTCAGCTCTCACTAAACAAAGAGGCATTTAATTGCTCCCTTGCTTAACCTGAATGAAAGGTGGGTAGCATGTCCGTCAGCTCCAGTGAGGGCCATGATGGAGTATAGATCAAAGACACACTTGTGGCAGCTACCAACACCCTCCAACATAACAGTACTTTTCCCACTATATCCTCACAAAGCGACTGTAAAACCAGCTTCACCAACTACGCAGGAATTCCCCTGGCAAAGGTGGAATCCCTGTGTGGTGTACAGCCAGCCCAGAGGATGTGACTTGAGTGTGGAGATGCTCTCTGCCTGTTCTTGCTGCTGGAATGACGCTTGGGGCCAGAGGCAGCCAGTTGTTACTTTTCCATTGGTTCTCAAAGTGGGGGTCGGGACCCCTCTGGGGGTCGCGAGCCAGTTCTGTGGGGGTCTCGAGCCCCTGCTGCCAGCAGCCGGCCCCGAACAATGCTGCTGCCGGGGGTTGCTGGCATCTGGCCCCAGCTGCTGCAGGCAGCCCATGTCCCTGCCATGGCGGGCTGCCGGCGCCCCCATAAGGCCAGTCCCAGTCGTGGCTCCTGCCGTGGCAGGCTGCTGGTGGCCCCGCGAGCCTGGTCCCAGCTCCCGCCGCAGCGGGCTGCTGGCAGCTCCGCGAGCCCGGCCCCTGCCGCGGTGGGCTGCCGGCGCCTCCGTAAGGCTGCTGGAACCCCCCTCAATCCTTTGTTTGTACAGCAATTGGCAGAGCACATTGGGATCTTTTGATGAAAGATGCACGCTGCCTTCTGCTGCACAGTGCGGAAGGGAGCAAACTAGAGACCTTACTCTGCAGGGTTTGAGGGCAGAGAAGCAGCTCGGTTGTATGACCCTCCTGGCCTCCACACACACTTCCTCAGGGCAGGGCTCTACCAGGGAACAGCCACTCGCTGGGCCTTTGTCCCTTTGGGTTGGGGTGGGTTTCCATGTGGATACTTGCCCCCCACCCCGTTCCAATGTGAGGTTTCATGTAGGAAGCCAGTGGCCTTGTTACTATGGGCCAGAGTCTATTACTCTTTCCCCCACTGAGTAATACTCCACTCGGGTGCAACTCCAGTGAAGTCAACGCGAGCAAAGCTGGCAGACTCTGGCTCTATATAGAGATGTTATTGCTCCCACTTTCCCTTCCCAAGGGCTTTTCCTTGCACTCTCCTGCCTGTATTCTCAACTCTAAGCATGTCACACTGTTAAGGCCACCGTTAAAAGAAAATCAATATGAATAACCTGGTTACCCAGTCTGATGAGATCTGCCGCATTACGTTGAGATGGAATGTATGGACCCAAAGGATTGAAAGTGTTGACATGACCCTGAAACTGTGCAACATTAAACAGAGTCAGACAAGATTTGGGGTTTTGCAGACAGAGACCTCAGCCTGCTTAGTACCACGGCAAACACACCATTAAACATCCTTTTGTTGGAGATACATAAGAGGAGGAGAAATCATTAAAGCACTGGAAGTGTCAAGTATTAAGTCAGGCTTTCATTTTAACAGCATCCGTCGTTCCCTTTCCCTTTAGCTGGAGAGTTTTTGGAAGGAGAAAACCCCCTTGTTTGACGGTTTCTAAGATGGCACCAAAGATGGTTATAACTCCCTGGGGATGAGCAAAAAAGACAGAGGAGATGGGTTGGCGCTGTCATTGTCTTTGCTGCTACTAAGTTCCTACCCGTTTCCTAGAGGACAAAACAAGACAAAAACAAGGCAGAAAAGATCAGCCAAGAGAGAAAATGCAGCTTCTGTCACTGGTGCTGAATTTTACTCGCACCCTCCATGCAGGCAAACACAGGCACAGCACGTGGCCTTATCAGCCATTCTGAGATCTGGAAAACTTGTACCAGCATTGGGCCACTTAGGGTGTTGCTTCTAGTGGCCTGTTTTGGGTCACAGGCTTACAGCAGTGTTGCAAAATATACAGTCTTGACCAGCTGAGACAGACTCTCACTAGACAGAAGGAAAAACGAGAGAGGAAAGAGAAGAAATAAGGTAGGGAAGGAAAAGGGCCCATTAAGGGGGAACAGCGTCTTACATCCCAACTGGTGGCCAGGATTTAGCCAGAGCCAGAAGAGGTGACGATGTGATCTGGGTCCCTCTCTGTGGCCTGCTCAGGAACTCTCTCAGCGTTAGGGTGAAGAAGGCCTGGGATCCTGGGAAACCAGGGTAGGGTTAGAACTCACTCTTTCCCTTTCTCTTGTTGTTCAGTCAGCCAGAATCCTGGTAGCCAGCTTTTCCCCTCTGTAAATTTTCACGCACCCCCCTTTCACAAAGTCTCTTAGAATCATAGAATATTAGGGTTGGAAGGGACCTAATCATTCCAGCCAGGGCTTTATCAAGCCTGACCTTAAAAACCTCTAAGGAAGGTGATTCTACCACCTCCCTAGGTAACCCATTCCAATGCTTCACCACCCTCCTAGTGAGAGAGTTTTTCCTAATATCCAATCTAAACCTTCCCAACTGCAACTGAGACCATTACTCCTTGTTTGGTCATCTGCTACCACTGAGAACAGTCTAGATCCATCCTCTTTAGAACTCCCTTTCAGGTAGTTAAAAGCAGCTATCAAATCTCCCCTCAGTCTTCTCTTCGGTAGACTAAACAATCCCTGTTCCCTCAGCCTCTCCTCATAAATCACGCGCTCCAGGACCCTAATAATTTTTGTTGCCCTTCTCTGGACTCTTTCCAATTTTTCCACATCCTTTTTGTAGTGTGGGCCCCAAAATTGGACACAGTACTCCAGATGAGGCCTCACCAATGTCGAATAGAGGGGAACAATCATGTCCCTCGATCTGCTGGCAATGCCCCTACTTATACAGCCCAAAATGCCATTAGCCTTCTTGGCAACAAGGGCACACTGTTGACTCATATCCAGCTTCTCATCCACTGTAACCCCTAGGTCCTTTTCTGCAGAACTGCTGCCTAGCCATTCGGTCCCTAGTCTGTAGCACTGCATGGGATTCTTCCGTCCTAAGTGCAGGACTCTGGACTTCTCCTTGTCGAACCTCATCAAATTTCTTTTGGCCCAGTCCTCTAATTTGTCTAGGTCCCTCTGTATCCTGTCCCTACCCTCCAGTGTATCTACCACGCCTCCCAGTTTAGTGTCATCTGCAAACTTGCTGAGGGTGTAGTCCACACCATCCTCCAGATCATTGATAAAGATATTGAACAAAACCGGTCCCAGGACCAACCCTTGGGGCACTCCACTCGATACCGGCAGCCAACTAGACATGGAGCCATTGATCACTACCCGTTGAGCCCGACGATCCAGCCAGCTTTTTATCTTGTCTTTTAAGGACCGCAAAAGGGACTGGTGGATAGAATGGCCCATCCCCCACTATTCTGTCCACTAGTTAGATCTCATTTCTGACACCCCAATTGTGGTTCATTGATCTCCAGTCTCAGCTGTTCTTGTTTACCAGGCATGATCTTAACATAGTCCTTCAATTTCAGCAGAAGGCCTTTCTGTTTGGACTCATTCAGTCTTTCTGTCTATGATTTTTTTTGTACTTTTATTATTTGACGTTATTGTGACACTTTATAAACTTCCACTCACTTTTTACAGCTGAACTCACATTTAGGGTAAATTTGGAGGCCCGATTATCAAAACAGAACCTCGTGGAGGTTCTTCCCTATATGCTCAGACCTATTGCTGAGACAAGTCGGGTGAGGTAATATCTTTTATTGGACCAGCTTCAGCTATTACCACACCCACCTTGTCTCTCCAATATCCTGGGACCAAGATGGCTACAACACCGCATATTGACCTACTGTAAGTGCCATGGATGGAACCAGATGCGAGTGCAAATGCGTCTTGGATTCGTTTGCACCACTGTGACCATCGTTTGAAAGCTGCAGGAGCAGGGATGTCTCGTCTGATGCCCGGGCAATGAAACCCAGCAATTTCAACCAGCACTGATCGTTCTGGTAACTCACGCCTGACATACACACCCATGAGTCAGAAGCATGTCAAAAGCCAGGGTCCTGTTGTGTGTTCTGCAGTGGGCAGCCCTAATTTCCAGAATAGTTCCTGGCACCAAAAACCGATCAGCATCCCCACAGTCAGCTGCTTCTTTTGTCTGCGAGGCCTGAAGGCTGTTGCACTCCGGCCTCCCATGGCGGCCCATTCGAATGATCAAGGAATGGTGTGGGCGCAGGGGGCACCACCCGCCGTGTTGCAAACAAAGTCAGGGGCTGGCGCTGATGCTGCAAGGTGACGAAGCCCATTATTAAAGCGAGGAGAAAGCAGGCGGAGGGAGCAGGGGCCCTTGCTCTGGTAACGTTGGTGATGAGGAAATAGTGGTTCATTCACTGAACTCAGAAGAGCTGAATGATTGCTCTAGCGTTCCAGGAAATCACAAACGACTCTGCTTCACTCAGAGAAGTTCCGCCTTCTTAAAGGCCAAATGAAATTGACTCTCATTGAGTCGTATCGAGCCGATACATGCAGTGGAATAGAGAACCCCAGGTGTTAAGAGCTCAGTTACTACTAACCAACGTGTATCAGCCTCATTCCATTTACAGTCGGGGGGCAACCTCTACTTTTAAATGTGGATATGGATGGGAAGCAAAGAGTTCTTCCTGTGTAATGAGTGCTCCTGATAAGGAAATTGTAGCTTTCATTTTCAGTGCTTGCATCCCCTCCAGTTATTTGGCATTAAATTGCAGGCTCTAGTTCAGTATAACTCATTATTGGTTGCCTTCTCATGATGCATCATGGTGATGTGTGATAAAACGCAGCAGAGAGAACAAATTGTAAATAAAATCAATTTATTTGAAATACGTTGGTGGGTCTTAGCCCAATTCCTTGCTTTTACGTGGTAAAACCAGCACCGCTCAGATACCAGGGTGACGGGCACTATATAAAAACTCAGATATGTAGGCTGTTTGTGGCACCCCACTGCAATTCTCCACTGAATGGCCAGTGAAAACACACCACTCTCTCATGCATAGAGATAGTTTCGCCAGGTCAGGATTCAGGGACACTTGTGTGGGTGGCCTTGGTGCTCAGTGGACCGTTTACCTTTTATTCTCTTCCAGTTTTAGACTGGTGAATGAAGGAGTTGCTATTGCTTTTACCAGGGAGGGCAAAATTAACCTTTGAATGCTTGAGTTTAAGATAATAGGCTCTTTGTCACCTAGGAATTTCCAGCTATACCAGGAGAACCTTACAGGTCCTTGTCAGTCTGAGTTGTAGCTGGGTTAGAAAACCATTGCGTTCCCAGAAGAGTCTGGATCAAGTCTTTATCTGAATATCGTTGCTTGTAGTGATGCCTTGGGGAATAAACATCACTGTTTCCCCCGTCACATCCTAACCTAGTAGTGCCCACAAGTAGTGCCCATGCACTGTGGGGTTCTTCAGTCAAATGAATTTGCTTGCCACAAAACAAAGCTACTTAGATGGTTATCGTTGATCCCATCCATCTGCCTGAACAGCACTTCATGTAGATGGGGGTGGTTGATGGGAATTCAGTGCAGCAGGAATGTGCTACGTAAACTAAAGACCAAAGAGTAGAAGATCATAATTAGGCCAACCACGGTGTCTGAGTCAAAGTGCTGGCCAGCGAGGAAGAGAGAACAACTACTTTGCACTGCCAAAAACTCAGGTGGACGCTGAGTAGGATGAGAGCTGATAAGCTACACAGTGAAATGGCATGAGCCATGATGCAGGTAGTCCGCATCATGGTAAAGCTGAGGGAGTATTGACGGAGGTGGCTGGGTCTTGTGAGGTGATGAGTTGTGGAATATGTTGGCCAGAAAGTACAAGAGTTAGAAGTCACGTGACAAAGACCACAAGGAAATAGCTGGGAAATGGCGGTTTGAGATGCTGAAAGCAGGCATGGAAGATGAACTTGACAAGAATGCTGGGAGATGAAGAACAAGCGCCACTAACCCCTATTGATGGGACAAGGCAAAAGCGAAAAAATTAATTCCATCAATAAATAAAAATGGTCCCTGCATCTCTCCAGAGCTTAACTTGTATCTGGAGGAAGCACTGAAAGAATCTTACAGTATGAGCCTTTCAAATGTCAAGTGTTTTCAACCTTCATGTTTCAGACAGGGCCATCTTTCATTCGCAGATTGACTTATCTGTCGATTGTGTCAAAAGCCCTGAATTTTCAACCCTCACGAAAAGGCCTGTGTATGCGAGAGACTCTCCTGTACATAACTCGAATCTGGTAATCACATCACCCGTGACTTCCTACCATATGCTTCATCCTTTGGAGAGACGCTTCCAAAGGCTTGTTAATCTATAGATTTAATGAATGTGATAACATTTGTATTCATGCAGCTCTGCTTTGCTGCCTATGCCTCTGAGCTGTCTCGTATACCAAGGCTTCTTCCAGCCTGTCTGCTTCCAGATTCATTCTGAGCACTTTGTCCTTCACTGCTACCTCAGGCTTGGGAAGGGGAGGTATACGCACACATGCACACGCAAGTGCATACACAAGGGCACACGCGAATAATCCTTTGCACGCTGATGCTGAAAATATTTGAAAGGTGAGGAGCCAGGCCATTCCACCGCAGAACTCCCGCTGACTTCACTGGACCAAGGATTTGGGCTGGCGGATCTTCTGAGTTCCCCCCTGGATTGGGTAACACGCCACTTCCATTGTAGGCGTCCTTCTCAGACACCTTGTCCTTTGCTTTGCCATAGGGAGAAAGAAACCATGTTTACACCTCAGTTCTAATCCCTCCTGTGCCTGCAGAGCCCTGAGAAGCAGATCTCAATTAGAGAATTGATTTTTGTTAAAGCAGGCGAGTAAGAAGGTATTAAGACGCTTCTACCTCTTTATAGATTATTTCTTCACATCAGCCCCCCCTAGTGAATCAATCATGAGGAGGACACACGCCGGGGTGATCCGCCGATGCAGCAGATTGCCACGAGGCCAGGATTGGAGGAGCAGGCACGGTGGCTCTTAGCCAGCTGCATCAAAGCTCTAACAAAGTCGGTTGGCGACTCATTTGGCCGGGTTTTCCACAGCAAGCCTCCACGGCAGTCTTCCGTAATCCCAGCAGCTCAGGCGCCGGTTTGTTAAACTTCACGGCTACCAGAGGTGCACTGACACCTCAGCCGCTGCTTTTCTCAATGATCGGGGACCAGCCAAAGAGGGGCCTTTGATTTGAAATGTGACATTTCCTGAGCAGGGGCCGTGTCCTGCCCCTCCCCTTGCCCACCCGCACGCACTATCCCAGGCACAGCCGTCCCGCCGTAGGCACTGCACTGAACAGGGCACAGTCAGGCTACTAAGATCTGCCCTGCACATACAGAGCTGTGCTGTCAGGGGCTCCACCCGCAGCATGTGTATGTAGATCCATTGGCCAAACAACTCTCTGCCTAAAGGAGGCTGGGGCAGCCAGAGGGCCTGGAGCCCAAGGGCCGTACTAGTGAGGGGAGAGTGGAGGAAGGGGGCTGTCCCACACCCAAACTCGGTGCAAAACTTGGGCCCAAGTGGCCTCTAAATTCCTGTGCCCAACTTGAGACCCCCATGGCCTGATTTTCAGAGGTGCTGAGTCATTGAAGTCGGTGGGAGCGGTGAGTGCTCAGCCGCTCTGAAAATCCGGTGCACGGCGTCTCACATTAGGGTCCCACTGGAAGCTGTGGCTCCTCTGCACAGCGAAACTTCTTGGCCTCGGCTGCAGGTACGGCCGTTCACTCCTGCACGTTGGAGCTGGTCTCGTGGCGGCTTCGCCTCGCTGACCATTGGCAGCATCTCCTGCCATTTTATTCCTGTCTGCTCCCCTGTTTGGAATGTACTTCTGTGGGGTTTTCCCTTCCCTTCTCCCTTTGATTTCTCCGGGCAAAAGTTGCCTTTGTTCCCTTTTTGTTACTTCTCTGCATAACTCCTGGGGCTGTTGACAGGCTCAGCTCACCACGCATCCGCCAATGCTCTGGGTTTGGGTCACTGGAAACCTACCTGGGGCTGAACGTAAAGTGCCATTATGCCATTGCGTTACCACAAAATGACACTGGATAATGCTAAATCGGCAACTTCTCTGCCAGGGAAGGCCTATTCTGGTTCACTTTAAGGGCCTATTCAGCTAGAAGGTGGCTGCTAGTGGAAGTGAGAACCATTTTATCCAGTATTGAAGTGATGGTGCTTTATGGACAGAGGAGTGGAATATTTAATGGTGGTTCCACTCCACTCCCTATTTTCTTGTTAAAACGATCCACTTCCAGCCAGTATGCGCTACAAGAGCACTTGTCCGGAAAGTAGCACCTGGTGTCGTTCACCTCTGCCCATGTAGACTAGCACATTCTGTTTCATTCTGCCGCGGTAATGAGACAGCACTCTTGCTGGCCCGGTGAGGATTAGATCTGTGAGATTGCTCTGCTGTGGCTTACCCATAGTTGCTAATTTCTCTGTGGTTGCTCCTCGGACCAGATATGTGCAGGATCTAAGCAGCATTTAATTATTATTTTTTTACATGACTAACCTGCTCATAAACAGCATAGCACCGTTGGGGAAGGAATAGAAGCATCTAATTAAAGAAAAAAATGCACGGCGTTTGAATTGCATCAGATTTGAGAGCAGCTGAACCACAATCTGCATGGAGATGAATTCTTCCAGACATTTCAAGAAATCCTGTTCAATAACTGGAGATAGGAGAGTTTGTGTTACCTTAACACACAGCACTTGAATCGCAGGAGTGAAGAAATGTATTATTTATGTAGAGCTAAATCTTCATAAGTAGCTACATGACGTAGGGAGACAAAGTCCTCACGGCTTTTGTGATGGGGCTTGACTCGTCACTGGGCCACCTCCTGCTGGCCTGGGAATTAGCTCTCGTTTTGCCACAGCATCCTCATCTAGCGGTGTCTCACCCATCGTCACCCTCGCCTCCACCTCTAGGACCCATGTCACTCCCCGGACCGCAGCGTCCTCTTCTGGACACAGCTCTCCCGCTGTGCCCCACTTGGTTCTCCCTCCCCCCCTTGTCCAGGGGACCCGACAGTCCTCAGTCCAGCCACTCGCCTCAGTGGCAAACTGCAGTCACTGATCTAGCCACTCGCCTCGGAGGCAAACTGCAGTCCATTCACTGGCCGCTCCCCTCGGAGGCAGGGTAGGGGGGCAAAGAGGGAGCACCCAGGCCCACCCACTACTCCGGGTCCCGGCCCAGGTACCCTATAGCCAGCAACCACGTACTACCCCTCCTCCTACTCCATCTGTTTCCCTGGACCACTTCCCCGCAGCCCTAGCACCATCTCTTCCTTTGTATCAGGGCCTCAGTCTGGAGCCCTCAGGTAGCCCAGCACTGCTCTGTCCATGGTGCTGTCTCTCTCAACCCTCTTCCAGAGCAGCCAGTCCTCCTTCCTTGGCCTCCAGGGAGAGACTCCTTCTGTTCTGCTCAGCAGCCCTTCTTATATGGGTCAGGCTGGCCCTGATTGGCTGCTCCACTAAGCCTTCTGCCTATTGACTGGCTCAATAAGCCCTCTTCTAATTGGCTGGATTCCGCACAGCCTCCCCAAGGCTGCTTTAACCCTGCTTCTGCCTGTGTGGGGCAGCCATCCCACCACAGCTTTCAATGGGATTGAATTTCCTAATCACTTAGGCACTATTGAAAATGTGACCCCTAGATTCATAGACTCCAAGGCCAGAAGGGACCATGATGATAGGGACCACACAGGCCATAGAACGTTCCCAAAATAATCCCTAGAGCAGAGCTCTTAGAAGAACATCCCATCTTGATTTAGAATGTGTCAGTGATGGAGAATCTACCACAACTCTTGGTAAGTTGTGCCAATGGTTAATTACTCTCACCATTAAAAATGTTACATCTCATTTCCAATCTACATTTGTCTAGCTTCAACATCCAGCCATTGGACCATGTTATACTTTTCTCTGCTAGATTGAAGAGCCCGTTATTAAATAATTGTTCCCTGTGTAGATACTTCTAGACTGTAATCATCACCCCTTAAACGTCTCTCTGTTCAACGAAATAGACTGAGCTCTTTGAGTCTATTACTCTAAGGAGTTGTCTACACTTATGGCTAAATCAGTGCTGCAGTGGAGTCGATTTAGCAGGTCTGGTGAAGACCCACTAAGCCGATGGGAGAGCGCTCTCCCGTTCACCTCTGTACTCCAGCTCCCCGAGAAGAATAAAGGAAGTCATGGGAGAGCATCTCCTCTTAACACAGTGCAGCATAGACACTGTGGTAAATTGACCTAGGTTACGTAACTGAAGTACCGTAATTTAGGTTGATTTGCAGCGTTAATGTTAGGCAGATTTTCTAATCTTTTCAGCATTCTCATGGCACTTCCCTGATCCCTCTCCATTTTATCAACATCCTCTTGAATTGTGGGCACCAGAACTGGACCCAGGATTTCAGCAGCGTTGCACCGGGGCCAACTACAGAGGTAAAATAACCTCTCTGCTCCTACTGGTGATTCCCGTGTTTATGCATCATGGATTCGCATTCGCCCTGTTGGCCACTGCATCGCACTGGGTGCTCATGTTCAGCTGATTATCCACCATGACCCCAAATCTTTTCCCGAGTCCCTGCTTCCCAGGAGAGAGTCCCCGTGACCTACAGTCTTTGTCCCTAGATGTATACATTTGCATAAAGTCATATTAAAAAGCACATTGTTTGCCATCATCCTGCTTAGCAAGCGATCTAGATCGTTTGGTTTCCGTGATCTGCCGTCTTCATTATTTACCACACCCATGGTTTTTGTGCCACCCACAAATTTTATCAGGGATGATTTTATGTTTTCTTCCTGGTCATTAATAAAAATGTTAAATAGCATAAGGTCAAGAACCGATCCCTGTGGGACTCTGCTAGAAACACACCCATTTGATTATGATTCCCCATTTATAATTACGCATTGAAACCCCTCAGTTAGCCAGCTTTTCATTCATTTAAAGTGTGCCATGTTAATGTTATCTCTTTCTAGTGTTTTAATCAAAATGCCATGTAGTACCAAGTTAAATGCTGTACAAAAGTCGAAGTCTATTACATCAACACTATTGCCTTTTTCAGCCAAACTTGTAATCTCATCCAAAAATAATCAAGTTAATTTCACAGGATCTATTTTCTATAAAGATATGTTGATTGACATGAGTTACATTATCCTCCTTTAATTATCAGCTGCTTCATTATCTTGCCTGGAATTAGTGTCAGATTGACATGCCTATAATTACCTGGGTCAATATTTTTTAAATATTGGCATAACATTACCTTTCTTCTAAAACTTCCCTAGTGTACCAAGACTTATTGAAAATAATACTAACAGGCCAGCGAGCTCTTATCCAGCTCTTTTAAACTCTTGGATGCAAGTTATCCAGATCAGCTGATTTAAAAATGCCCCTAATGCACTTTACAAGTGGATACAGACAAGGGGCCCGATCCTCAAAGGTAGTTAGGCACCTAAATACTTTTGAGGATCTGGGCCAAGATCCCTCCCTCAAGCTTACAGTCTTAGGGCCCAAATCTGCAAGGTGCTGAGTACCCTGAATTCCTAGAGAAGTCTCCTACTGATGAGAACACTTGGTATCATGCAGGATTGGGTCCTAAATTAAATCAGTCATACAGTGAAAATACCACAAGATCTTACCATGTAGAAGGAAAAGCGGGAAAGAACATCTTCAAACAGAAGGACTGCCCTTGTTCTGCATTGCAGCCTCTAATGATGCATGAAGCCTCAATGAACTTTATTTAAAAATGTCCCACTTTACTCAATTAATAAAGTTGACGGGGGCTTCAGTGTTATGCATTGCACTACAATATTGGCCCAGCCAGTAAACATAATTTTGGAATACCCTATTAGCTCCCTATGGGGACTAAAGAACACACGTAAGGGGATCAGCAGTCGGTATGAGTCTCCGCCAGAGAAGGATTTTCCCTCTGTCTTGGGCCTACATGCTGTGCAGCTGTCTGCTCTAAAGTACTTGTATTGGTCATCTTGAAAAGCAATGGTGCTTTTCACTAGTGCTGCAATAGTCCCATTCGCTGTTAAAAAATTGTGCTTTATTTCCTGTTTGAATTTGTCTGGCTTCAGCATCCAGAGCCACTGGTGCTTGTTAGTCCGATCTTCACAAGACTGAAGAGCTGTTTATTGCCTGACATTTTTCCTCGGGAAGGTACATATACACTGTAATATAGGCACCTCTCAGTCTTCTTCCCAATAATCATTTTCTCCAGCCTTAAATTGCTTTTGTGGCTCTTCTCTGCACCCTCTGCAAATTTTCATCATCCTTTCTGAAATTGCACCTGACCTGGACAAAGTATTGCAGTGGTGCATGGGCCTTTTGCTGACCCCAGCACAGGGGTGAATGTCAGTTATGGACGGGGCTTTAAAATCTGTTCCCTCCTTGTGTCAATAAGGCACAGGACAGCTTCCCAATTTGAGATGTGCGTTCCTATGGTGCATATCAGAGAATAAGCGCTTGTGTGCAATGGAAAAAGAATTAGGGCCAGATCTGCAAAGGTATTTAGGTGCCTAGCTCCTATAGACCTGTAAAGATATGCCTCTTAGTAATGAGGGGAAATGCCCATTTGGCTCTTGGGTGGGCAGGGGGAGCGTGATACGATGCTTGGGAACTGGGCCAGCCAGAAGGAATTCTGCAGAAGTAAGATGTCCCATCTCAGAGTGAAGAAAATTCAATTCATTCCCATTCAGCTCAGACCCAGCTCCATCTGTTATCACCAAGAATTTCACCAGCCAGGCATTCCTTCCCCGAGGGGGAGTGTTGCTTTTCAGAACCTCTCCTCCTCAGCACCTCTGATGGTTGTTTTAATTTGTTCTCTGTGGCACTCGTCTGTTTCATCAGGGCAGAGCCGTGGTCTCACACTGACGTCACACTGGTTTGCCCAAATGACCCAAAGCATTTTGCACTTTCCTGTGCAGCCTCTTTGTACTGCTGGAGAGCTGGCGTAATTGGCCCTGGGGGGGAATCGCCCCGTGCAAGGGAGATCTTCTAGGAAAGGAGAGTTGGTGTATTATCATCTTTAGCTCCTGCGGGAGGGGTGGCCAGAGGAAGGGGGTGTTGTTGCCAAGAAGGCTAACAGCATTTTGGGCTGTATAAGTAGGGGCATTGCCAGCAGATCGAGGGATGTGATCATTCCCCTCTATTCAGCATTGGTGAGGCCTCATCTGGAGTACTGTGTTCAGTTTTGGGCCCACACTACAAGAAGGATGTGGAAAAATTGGAAAGAGTCCAGAGAAGGGCAACAAAAATTATTAGGGGCCTGGAACGCATGACTTATGAGGACAGGCTGAGAGAACTGGGATTGTTTAGTCCACAGAAGAGATGAATGAGGGGAGATTTGATAGCTGCTTTCAACTACCTGAAAGGGGGTTCCAAAGAGGATGGATCTAGACTGTTCTCAGTGGTAGCAGATGACAGAACAAGGAGTAATGGTCTCAAGTTGCAGTGGAGGAGGTTTAGGTTGGAAATCAGGAAAAACTTTTTCCCTAGGAGGGTGGTGATGCACTGGAATGGGTTCCCTAGGGAGGTGGTGGAATCTCCTTCCTTAGAGGTTTTTAAGGTCAGGCTTGACAAAGCCCTGGCTGGGATGATTTAGTTGGGGATTGGTCCTGCTTTAAGCAGGGGGTTGGACTAGATACCTCCTGAGGTCCCTTCCAACCCTGATATCCTATGATTCTATGAAGCTGAATGTACTGTCTCCCTTTGCTCTTCATTTCATGGACCCGTCGGATCTGTTCTGTTCCTTATTCCCACTCCCCTGAACGTGCTTTCCTGACATCAGCTTCCTTCTCCCCTTCGCCATGCTGCCCCGCCAGCTGGCCCCCGTCTCCCGCGGAACCCGCCGGTCCACGTTACAGAATGAATGGCTGCCATTTATAAACCTCAGCGACACGGCCCCCGTGATCTGCCAGCTCTTTGTGCAGTTCACAGAGGAGCAGATTTGGAAGGACAAATAACGAGATGCTCTGATTTGCCCCCCTCCAAAAAACACCCGTTGGACGGTTTCATTTCCCATCACTTCTCCCCTGCTGAGTAACCCCCTGAGGTGCCCATTCTTGGGTTTGCTCTCGTGGCTGCAGAGAGCGGCAATGACCAGTCATCCTCTCCCCTCTGTTTGCCTCTTGGAGTGATGAACGTGTTGGCACCGTGACCCGTCCATGCTGACCGAGCAGCAGCAGCCTTGGCCTGGCATGATGACGAGGTAGGACAGCACGGGGCGGGGAGTCTCAGAATGTATCCCAGTGTCGCCCCGTGCTCATGTCAGACTGTGAACGCTGAACCGCAGCTGTCCTGCGGCTTCAGCAGCAGGTTCACTTATCGCCTCTGAACACCGAAGGGAAACAGCTACCTTGCCAGCCTGGATCTCGTCGGCTATTGCTAGGAGAGGTTCATTTCCTTTCGCGGTTTGCCCCGGGGGATGACGTCCCTTTCAGCGGCTCTCACATCCAGCACTGCTGAGTCGATTAAATCATGGCATGTGCGTGCATGCCACTGCCATCTAGACAGAATCAGATTCGTTCAGCTGTGTGTCATAGACCCCCTACTGCTATTAACGAAGTGCCACGTGCCATGACGCTGGGCTATTCCCGTGGCGGTTTTTCCAGAGAGGGAGGGAAAGAATCCTTCCCTATCGAAAGCCCTCAGAACAGCAGGGCAGGAGTGGTCTTTATGCCCTACCCCAATGTTTGGGGAACAGCTGGCGGACACTATGGAAGATGAGCTCTGACTTTTCCCTGCATGCATTCCCTGGCCATGCCCCCACCCCTCTCCACTAGCTGATTACTCAGAGGCACTCAAGGGAGCCAGAGGGAGGGAAGACCCTGGTACTTTGCCGGCGTTTGCTGTAGAATCATTCTTGGAGTACTTAAGAACCAGGCCACAAAGCCCACCTTGAGAAAGATAACTCATTACGGCTGCCCCCATTATAAACTAACTTCCACCAATCGCTGCCATGTCTAGGCACCCAGTACAGGAGGTGATTAACTTCACTGGGGGCCTCGTTAGGCCTGTGTTCACTGTTCCATCACAGTGGGGACTGTAGTGGCAGGGCTGGATTCGCCACTGCATTCCTCCATCACAGTATATCGCTGTGGGGTTATGGAAACACAAAACTGCAGCAACACAGTGGTGATCAGGTCTGCAGTTTTGTGGATCCGGCTGCCACCTCTACTGAGCTCCAGCAGGTGCAAAGAGATACCTCTTGCGTTGCGGCTTCATGGGTCTCTTGAGACTAGCGGTTCATTGGTGCACCAGCCAGCACAGCACTGATAGCGGAATTTCAGTTTCTGTCTCCTGGGTTTGGGGTATTTAACAAACACTACACTGTCAACTCAACCTGTGTCTCTATAGTTCCTTCCTGAAACCCAGGACCTGCTGTCAGGCCTTTCTCAGTTGAGGTTTGCACCTCTACTCCCTGCAGGCGTCTCCTATCCAACCTTTCACCCGGCCCTGACTTTGCATCTCCCTCTGGGCTCCCTCTTGCAGGAAATGCTGCCTCTGAACTGTCACGTGATCCTGGGTCACCTGACCCAGGTGGTCAGCTAAGGCCTTGAAACAGGGTATTGGGCGCCATGCATAAGGTCTAGGATCAAGGCCCTGTACGGTTCTATAGCGGGGCTCTCGTCCCCAATAATAGCTTGTCCTCAGTTGCATCGAACTTTGTTCTGGGTACCAACAGCTGCATTGTTCCCGTGTGATCCGTGTTCTGGGGCCGATGGAGAGCGTGAGATGGTCTGACATGTAATTGGGCCCTAGCTCTTTGAGAGCTTTGAAGATGAGGAGCAGGACCATGAACTGTATCTGGCATGGAATGGGGAGCAGGGTGGGGAACGGTGTATTGCTTTCACCCCTAACTGTTCTGCTTGGCCAGGTTGTTCCCAACTGGCTACATTTTCTCTGTCTGCCACCATTAGCCCTAAGTAGAGGGCACAACATTACTCCAGATTTGCAGTAATAGGGATGTGATCTTTTTGGGTAGGAAAAAAGGGGCAGGGTTCTTGGCAGCTACAGGTGGAAAAAAGGTATTTCTGGCTACTGCAGCACCTTGGCTAGCCAGGTGTAGCCCAGAGCCCGGTGCGACTCTGACAATCGGTGCATGGATGTCACCGAAACACGGAGCCATCCCGGATTCTGCAACCTCTTCATCTCAGTCCTACACCTCATGTTAAGTTTGAGCCAGCTGCTGGTCACGCTCCTGATTTCTTCTTCTGCGCAGTGAGCTAGCTGTGCAAAGGTGTTACCTGTCTCAGGTGAGAAATATTTGGATATCTGCATCTCGCTGTTGAGACAGGAACATCTCAGTGTCTCCCAATGGTACAGACCACGTCTTAGCCATTCGCCGTCTGACCACCCCAGTGTAAATAATGCGAACAACCTGGCTGGGAGGCTGTACTCTCTGTATGTGGGTTATTGTCCGTTCAGTACACGCCGCCACTGACACGTAATCCCGAGGCAGCACGCAGGAGTCTTTGGAGTCTAATCTCGCAGTAACGACAGAAAATCCCATCAGTACAAACAAAATCTGCACTCTGGGGAATTGATTTATTCCTCACACACACAAAAGGGATAATAGAGTTTGACATTCAGTGCTGAGCCGTCTCTCCTCCTCTGCCGCCCTCCCTCTCCCGATGTTTATCTTTTTGTCAAAACCAGGGAAGTGATGGAGGCATCTGCTCGTTTGCTAAAATTACATCCCAGGCGCCTGTTCCGTTGCTGTTCCGGGGAATTACTCCTGACGGCGTGTGATCCATGCCAGAGAGTAAATTTGCTCCGTGAGGCAGCTGGAACCTGTAACGTCCAGGTGGGCAGGAGGATTATGGAAGAGGACTGCTCTAGGCTCATCACGTGGCGTTTCCCTGGTCCAGCCATGCTCTCGTCAGAGGACGACGTGCAGGCAAATAGAGCCCTTTTTCAAATGTGATTGCTCCCTTTTCTCCCCGCTGATGTTACCTTGCTCTGAACTGGCGAATGGCCCCGTCTGAGCGTTGTATTTTGAACAGGAGAGGAGAGCTGGCAGCTGGCTCCTTCTCCTTCCTAATTGCCGCTGTGTCTAGACTGACAGCTCCAGCCCTTGGTACAGGGGGCGTCTTCTTGTCTTAGACTCCAGTAGACAGAGCACACGCTACACGACTGTCCTGGGAATGGGACGTGGGAGAAAGCCCTTGGTATTGCTCATCCCTGCTGGGCCAGCAGTGAGCTGGCTGGAGAAACGAACTGTCCCTGCTGAGCTAAGAGGTCCAAAGGCCCCAGCATAGAGCCAGGTTTTGTTGGGCAGCTCCAGCCCCCCGCATGCTGCAAGATCTCTATTGCTAAGCAGTGTTGGGGTGTATTGGGGGGTAGCTGGAAGGGAGAATCGCAAGGAAATCCCCATCACAGGAAGTTGCTTTGGGGCATGAGCCGTGAACAGCACCCTGGAGCATGGGGGCGCCGGGGCGCCGGGTGGGAGGTCTCGTCTTTCAGATGAGCTGAATCCCAACGGGTGAAGATCCCATGGCGCCTCTTGCAAGAGAATTGTTATTAAGCATTTTTAGCGTCCAAATGTTCGCCTGGCACGTTCCACATATGCAGACTCTGCCTTGCCGAGATTCAAATAGAGATTTTAGACCTGACACCGCGACTGAGGTCAATACCCATAAGGGGGGAAGGAGTAGGGTTAAGAGAGGAGTTAATAATGAGCTCACCTGGTCACTCCATTTGACAAGGGACCTGTGTTTCCGTCTAATGGTCTTTAACGAGTGTGTGTGATCACTCGTGGCTCACACCGGAGGGTGTGAATGAGGAAGGGGATTGGGAAGGTATTTCTTACCCACACTGGCAGGTGGTGCGGAAGAGCACATGGGTGGGAATAGGTGAAGGAAACAAGAGATCTATGTGGCTGCAAAATGTTAGCCATGGTGCCGGGACCAGGTCCCAGCCCAGGTGCCCACACTCGCTTGAACAACGCCCCTTCCCATCCCCCTTCCCTGACTGCCAGTTTGAGACACTGGTTTTTGCACTTCCTTCCCTAAACTGTTGTGCAGTGCTCGGGTGAGCTGCACGTCCCAACTGGGGAAGCGAGTCCCTGAGTGTAGTTTTGGGAGGTGGCTTGGAGCCATCGGGGTGGAACGTGCCATAGGAATAGCCAACCATTGCCCGGTTCTGTCTGCCAGCCGCACCCTTCGCAGCCCTGCACAGAGAGCCCCGGGGAGCTGTGGAGTGCAGCATTTGTCGCCCATGTGCGGGGAGCCTGGCAGCACCTGGGCTCACTGTGTGCAGCCAGGGAGAGGGATTTGGTGGCAGGGCCCCGGGAGAGGCAGGTTGGGGGCGATGGATTTACTGACCTTGGCTTACTCCCCACGTACTAGCTAAGTCGTGAGTGAAATGGCAATAACCCTACTGCATAGCCTGGTTCAGCGCCCCACCGGAGCCCTGCAGGCCCCACCCACCCAAAGCCTGGCTGTTTGGCCTTGATGTGGGGGTGGAGGAGGAGGGATACCCCCCGATCAGCCTCAATAGACGTCCCACCGTCACATTCGCTGGGATCAACTTCCCGGCTCAGCAAGGCCAAGAGGCCCTGCTCCCTCACGGGCCCCGCTGGCCAGCCCCCCTGCTCCGGGTGAGTCGGTGGGGTCCTTTCCGCTGACAGCGGGGACTTGCTGTTTTCTCTCTAGGAAAAGAAAGGCCAAGAGGTTCAGAAGGGCCCTGAGGTGGAGATCGCGAAGCTGGACAAGCTGCTAAACCTGGTGAGAGAACCAGCGAACAAACCCGCCAAGTGAGAGAGAGGAAGGAAGCCCGGCCCGCTCCCGGCTGCACATTGGCTCCGCTCCGTCCACGTGCCAGGAAGCGCCAGGCTCTGCAAACAGGTTCTCCTTGGACGAGCCCCTGCTTGCCATGCAGGTAGCGCCCCTCTGAGCCTCCCGCCTCGTAGGCAGCAGGAGCACCTGGTGCCTGCGTCCAAATAAACACGTTGAAAGGCCGTTAGTCTGCAGAACTGTCACTCGGGCTGCCCTGGCTTCGTGCCACCTGCGGGCTGGGGCGGGGGTGGGTGGAGGTGGCCACCCTCTGAGACGGTGGCATATTACACAGCCAAGGCCCCATCCTGCAGTCCTGAGGCAAAGTTCCCCGGGACGCCATTAAGAGCTGTGTCTACAGGATCGGCCCCCACCCCCGCCCTAAGTTCTGTGCCACCATCTCACACCTGTGTCCCGGTGGGCTGCCGCATTGCTGCGTGGTGCCCCCCACTGGACTCAGCGTTCCCAGGTCGGGTCTGGGGTACCAGAAGAAAGGCATTGTCCAGCCGCTCCCCCCTTTTCCACCCCGTCTCCTGCCGGCCACACCACCGTCTTCTGTGTGCGCTGGCACAGACCCGGCGGGTGATGGCGTTTGTCTCCAAGCAGGGAAGTGGTGCACGGAGTAAGGGCCGTTCCTCCCATTCATGCCCGATTCCGTGCGGCTTTGAAATGGGACAATCCTCAGCCTCGTGTGCTAAAGAGGAAACTGCTCCGGAGTTGCTCATGGTGCCCGGTGACAGGTCGGGGCTGGCTGGGAGGCGTCGGCTGCCCAGCTTCTAGCAGATCCTTCTCCGCCGGCAAGGTGAAGGGCTTGGAATTCACGGGGAGAGAGGTGCTAGCGGCATCAGCTAGGGAGTATTTCAGCTCTCGTGTTCATGGGGAGAAAGGGGATTTCCTTGCTGTGTGGCTGACCAACTGATGAACATGATGGGCTTGCTCTTCATTGGTGGAGAAGAGGCTCTCTGTGCAACCGCAGGGCTTCACAGCCTCTGCTGGTAGAAGAAAGGAGAGTAGTAGTACCCCAGAGGTACCACACTGGGAAACACCCCCATAATCCTCCATCACTGCACAAGACAGTGGGGAAAAGCTTCTTCTCCCTTTCTACACTAAGAGCTTCCATGAGTGGAGAATGAACGTACCAGTGCGGATGTGTCCCTGGGAGCTGGGGAAAGGGAACAAATCCCAAGATGCTGGTGTCACCCACACACCTCCTGGGCATGGGGTTCTGTCCCATTTAGTGGCACCAAGACCACTCAGAGAGAGATTAATGAGTCTGCTCTACAGCCTTAGCTAACAGCCACGTGGCTCTGAGCTCATGCAGTAGAAATTCATGCACTAAACTCCAGAGATCCCAGGTTTAATCCCACCCACTGACAACCAGGCTCTGTCAGTGTTACACCTAGACATGGGGGCCCTCATGGAGTAAAGTCGTGGGGTGAAGCCGGGGGGGTGGGTCTGTGGAGCTAACAAAGAGCTTTGCTTCACTCTCACTGAGGTCCCTGATAGTCTCTGATTCTTTGATCTAAGTGCTGGTCTCTTCCTGGGAAGGGGAAGACACCCGGGCTTGGAGCCCACCTCTTTCCTTAGAATCCTGCTACGAACTGGGGGAGAGACGGGGCAAAGAGGGAGAGCAGAGATGTGGCTGGTACAGTCCCAGCCCAGCACCCGCTCAATGAAGAAGGGCCAGGAAAATGATTTGAGGGCCGGAAAAAATTCCGCACGGTGAGAGATTTAAAGAGCTCCCGCTGGGTAGCGTAAAAAGAAGATCAAGAGGCAACTTGCCCGAGATGTCTAAGTACCTTTATGGGGAGAAAATAAATCCCAAGTACCAACGTGCTTTTTAATCAAGTGCCGAAAGGCAGAACCAGAACGCACGGCTCAGCATTAAAGCCAGACAAATCCCAATGAGAAGGCAAAGATTTTTAACAAGTGTGGGCGGTTGACCATTGGAACAAGAGCAGTGGTTGATTCTCCATCTCTTCAGATCTTTAAATGCAACCTGGCCACCTCTCTGGAGGATGCGTTAACCAACCACAAGTTACTGGGTTCAAGGCAGCCAGCCAGACTAGATGCTCTAGTGGCCCTTTTTAGCCTTAAAATCCCAAATCTAAATCTGACCCCCAGTAGCTGACTGTAGCAAGGCTTGGTGGGGTCTTGGCCCAGACTCGACTCAGGTAGGTGCTTTGCTTTATTTCTGGGCTTGGACCTGTTTCTCCTCACTCTAGCGGGAATAAACTGGAGTAAAGGCAGCGAGTCGTCAGCTGTGATTGTTCGTACTCAGGTGCCCATCCTGGGGGCTCTGTGTTGCGACAGGATCGTAGCCCAGCCCTTCACATGGTGGTTCGCAGTGTTCTGGTAGCTGTGTTGGTCCCAGGACATGAGAGAGACAAGGGAGGTGAGGTAATTTGCTTTATTGGACCAACTGCTGTTGGTGGAAGGGACAGCTTTGGGGTGCCTCAGTTCTGTGTAGCTTAGAAGCTTGTGCCTCCCACCAACAGAAGTTGATCCAATAAAAGTTCTCACCTCCCCAACCTTGTCTTTCTCAGATCTTCAAAGGTATTTAGGCTCCCAACTTCCAGAGAAGCCAAGGGGAGTGAGGAGCCTAAATACCTTTGCAAGGGTGCTGGAACATGGGGGGGCCAAGCGGCCTGGCGCGACCTATTTTTGCCTGGCTCCCTGCCCCTCCTCTTCCCCCTGAGGCCTTGGGGAGAAGAGGGGTAGGGGCGGGGGTCCCGGAGGGGCGGAGCTTAATGCCCCTCCCCCACCTTTAGGAAGACTCCATTGCCCCTGACCAGCCCTCGGTGACTGACAGGTCCCCAAGGCCATGCAGAGGAGGAGCTGAGCGCCCGAGTCAGGTCAGGACTGAGGCTCCGGGGGCCGACAGCTCGACGGTTACAGTTACACACACGGAGTCACGTTTGATTCAAGAACTGCCCCAGCGATGGATTTGGCCCCGTTCATGCAAAAGGCTGTAGGGACCGTGGTGTGTCCCCAGAGCTGGAAGAGCTGACAGCACTCAAGCATCCTGCTTTGTCTCCGCTTCCCCACCGCCAGCACGGCCGCAGCAAGGAGCAGGGTCAGCTTACGCCGGGACAGGCTCGCTCTGGTTCCACTGCTGTGGAAACGGCAGCTAGCCGCAAAGCTGCCTCCGCGGCAAAGTTCAGCCCAGGACCCACGCCAAGGGCCCACGGCGATTCAGGCCCATCTCTGAGACTGGGCAGAGCCCCCAGTCACTAGGGGACCAGAGACCTAAAGGGTGGTGGAAATAATCTTCCGACAAGCCTGCCTGGCAATACACAGAGCAAGGAAATCCCCACCCACAGGAGCACAAGGCGGTGATGGCGGATATGGGTGTGTTTCCTCCTCGCAGTCCCTGGGATCCCTGCAGAGCCTCAGCCATCCATACGCGCAGCAGCACGTTGAACCTGCCCAGGTCTCTCATCGTCCTTCTCTCCTGCGGATCACAACCCCTGGCTAGAGAGGGAGGCCTCTCCCCCCACCAAAGAGGCCTTACTCATGTCACTCTCCCTACCAGTGATGATTCACTCAGGGCTTTATTTAGCTCAGCTTAATAGTATGTCTCGGAGAGGTCTGAGTAATGCAAGGCCTTGTCATTCCTGCACGCTCCAGGGCAGCACCAAAGCACCGCCGCTGCCCCTCCCGGGCCTCTGGGCTGGAGAGCCCTGCCCTCAACAAATGCCTTTTAAAGCCTTCCACAGGGCCAGTCGTTCAAACAGCAGCCGAGAGGAGCAGCCTCATCCCCGGCGATGGAGGGTCCGTCCTGTTTACGGAGCGGTTTTCAAAGGCCCAAAGTGGAATTCGATGCCCAGTGGCTTTCCGTGGGAGTGAGGGGCCTCGCCGCCTGTGGAAAATCACCCTCTTAGCCAGGACTTCTTCCCTCCGCGTCCAGTCCAGAATTGTCCCATGGCTTTGGCCCAGCACAGCAGTTGCTGTGTTCCTCACGTCCTCTGCTAGCTGGTCTCTGGGCCGCTCTCTGGCCTCTCCTGCTGAGTCTCCTCGTTGGAGGGCTCCCGTACTTCCGTGCGGCTGGCTCTTTCTGCCGATGTTCACCCCCCTGGCTGTGTCCCAAGTGGGCCCTGAAAAGACAGGGCCTGTGTCACTGAGCAGGGAGATTTTCCGCCTGTATTTAATCACTGCACCTCCAATCTCTCCTCCATCCTCTGGGCTCTAGCAGTGCCCCACTGCAAACAGAGCAGCACCCAGAGCCACGCAGTGGGCGGCTCTCCCGGCACTGGCCAACCTACTCTCCTGATATGTGGCGCCCAGAACTGGACACAATATTCCAGCTGTGGCTTTATCAGCACAGAGTAGAGCAGAGGAATTATTTCTCCTGTCTTGCTTACAACACTCCTGCTAATACAGCCCGGATTGAGGTTTGTTTTTTATGCAGTTACACTGTTACGTTTCACTGTGTTCAGTGTTACACCATTGATTCATATTTAGCGTGTGATCCACTATGACCCCCCCAGATCCCTGTTTGCGGTACTCCTGCCGAGAGAGAGAGAGAGAGAGAGAGAGAGAGAGAGAGAGTGTGTGTGTGTGTGTGTGTGTGTGTGTGTGTGTGTGTGTGTGTGAGAGAGAGAGAGAGAGTGTGTGTGTGTGTGTGTGTGTGAGAGAGAGAGAGAGTGTGTGTGTGTGTGTGTGTGAGAGAGAGAGAGAGAGTGTGTATGTGTGTGTGTGTGTGTGTGTGTGTGTGTGAGAGAGAGAGAGAGAGAGAGAGTGTGTGTGTGTGTGTGTGTGTGTGTGTGTCTTCCTAAGTGGAGTACTTGGCATTTGTCCTTATTGAATTTCATCCTATTGACATCCGACCATTGCTCCAAATCAGAGCGGTAAGGCAGCCAATGACAAGCCCCCCAATCACAAACAGGACGTTCAGGGTCAATCCCTCTCCCCCTCCCTGCCCCATACATGCTGTCATGGCCACTCCCAAGCCTATGAGCCTTGCCAACGTGTCCCTGGGCCCCAGCCCTCAGGTGTGTCTGACCCAGGTACACTCAAGCTTTGCTCACCAGTGTCCACATGTCACTGCAGTCCAGGCCGAGCCTGTGGGTGGCTGGGCCGTAGCATGAGGCCAGGTACGCTGTCTCCGTCCTTTCACCCAGGGGCAGTGTGGCCTCATTGTTGGCTGAAGCGGCGGAGCACATCTGAGAAGCTGACGTGATCGTGATCGTTTACTTGCCCTCCCTCTCCTGTGTGAGACACTGGAGGAAGCAGGTCTCTTGCGCTGTCTCCAGCCCTTGGGTGCATTGGCTGCATAAAGCCCCTCTCTGGGTTTGGCCTGCCGTGTGCCACTCAGTGTCCAGTTTGTCTTTGGGGGGGCGCGTCTGCCATGACAGGGGCACGGTACTTGCTGGCCTGATCCTTCTGGGCAGGGCTCGGGTGCAGGCCAGCGTGTGCCCAGGTTGGATGGGCGCTTGGCTTCACGCTCAGTGGTCTCGCGTCTGGCAGCTTGCGCGGATTCCTGCTTTGGTTGGTTCTTCTGGTGCTCGGGGGAGGGGAGGGGGTTTGGTCCCTTTGCTTTTGCTGTTGAGCAAAGATTTGTAGGCTGGGATGGGGCTTCATTTGCATAGTCGTCTAGCAGCTCTCCTGCTTTGGGGCAGAGGGATTATTAGTTGCTGCTGTGGTTGAGCTAGCACCAGAAGCAGAATATTCCTGTCTGCATGTTGATTAGCGGGGACTGGGCCGGGTTCTGCTCTGCAGCTGTGATTGCGGGGGTCATTGGGGGGGGGGGGGTTGCTGAACGTCCACCAGGAAGGGGTCCATTGAGGTTTTGTTCCAACAAATGTAACTATTAAAGTTGGGTCCCAAACTCCCCCCCCCCCCATTTCCTAGAATGGACCGTGTGGCTGAATTGCTTTAGTACTAGTTTTATTGGGGCATTGTTTAGTTGTTCCTGTAGCGCTCGGGAGGCCCTCAGCGCTTGGTCTTTAACTCTGATAGCCCGTCGGAAACTCCCCGAGCATTTGTTGTGCGGCCCAGAGACGTAGCTGCATTCAGATCTCCACAGCCCGCTCACACCATTGTCATCGGTGAGGTTTGTGTCTGACCTACCAGAACTGGTTTTCTCCAGGTCGGTATGTCAGTCCCATGTCTCCGGTCAGCCCCATGTCAATCCCATGTCTCCGGTCAGCCCCATGTCAGCCCCATGTCTCCGGTCAGCCCCATGTCAGTCCCATGTCTCCGGTCAGCCCCATGTCAGTCCCATGTCTCCGGTCAGCCCCATGTCTCCGGTCAGCCCCATGTCTCCGGTCAGCCCCATGTCAGTCCCATGTCTCCGGTCAGCCCCATGTCAGTCCCATGTCTCCGGTCAGCCCCATGTCTCCGGTCAGCCCCATGTCAGTCCCATGTCTCCGGTCAGCCCCATGTCAGTCCCATGTCTCCGGTCAGCCCCATGTCAGTCCCATGTCTCCGGTCAGCCACATGTCAGCCCCATGTCTCCGGTCAGCCCCATGTCAGCCCCATGTCTCCTGTCAGTCCCATGTCTCCGGTCAGCCCCATGTCAGCCCCATGTCTCCTGTCAGCCCCATGTCAGTCCCATGTCTCCTGTCAGCCCCATGTCTCCTGTCAGCCCCATGTCTCCTGTCAGCCCCATGTCAATCCCATGTCTCCTGTCAGCCCCATGCTCACACATGCTCATGCTCACCCCCTCGCCCCCCCCGACTGCATGCCCACAACCACATCTGCACACACGTCACTGGACAGTAGCATGCGCCCGCAACACCCTCCCTCGTCTGTGCCCCGTGAATGGTGCTGATCTGCAGTGCTGGGCTGCTGCTCCCCAGGGTACTGAACGCCCAGGCGCTCCGGCTCTGTGCTCACGCATGACGCAGTTCGACTCCACGCAGGAGGCATGTTACCACTGCAGCCTCTCCTAGAGCTGCGGCTTTCTCAGCCTTGGCTGACTCCAGGCTTGGCCCTGTCAGGTTCCCCCTCCTTAGCCTGGCCTTGAACTGGCAGGTGCTGATTGCTGCCTGAGGACCGGCAGCTCCCACTGAGTTCAGGGAGCGCTCAGCCCCAGAGGTGACTGGTACTTAGCTCTCCCTGCTGACACTTTCATGCATTTACCTGAATGAGGCCAGACCCGCCGGACCCCCCATTCCTTACCAGCCCCACTCCCACAACCCCAGCCTGCTTCCTAAGAGCCAGATGCAGGGCAGTGGTGAGGAAGCGGCACTCCAGCGTCTCTGAGCCACCCAGCACCCGAAGTCCTAGAGCAGAAGGGTCCTACCTTAAACCCCAGGAGCCCGCCCCCCCCTTGGGGCCGCAGCCTGGGATGGAAGGCAGGGCGCTGAGCCGGCTCTCATGGGCCTCGCTCCATCACGGTAGGAACTAGGATCACGTTCCACCTGGAGGCCAGCCCCTGTAAGTGTAACGTGAGCAATGCGGGTAGCCTAACCCACGCATCCAAAAACCCACCCCCATGCCCACACTGCTAATGCCCCTTCCTCACCCCGTACCTTCTGCCTGCAGCGCTCGGGAGCCTGTGCCCCTGGAAATCTTGTCCTAGCTTTCTTCTGGCTCAGTGACAAATAGGGTGACCAAATGTCCTGATTTTATAGGGACAGTCCCAATTTTGGGGCCTTTGTCTTCTATAGGCTTCTATGACGGAGTAGGAATACTGTGTGTGTGTGTGCCTCAGTTTCCCCCTTTGCATTTCTTAAGTGTCTATGTGAAGGAATGGGGCTGATAGTGTAAACAAGCAGGCAACGCCCTCCCCCCTCTCTGCAGGTGTCCATACCTGAAGCTGTAATCTGACCCTAAGTGTGGGGAGGGAGGTCACCTGACCTGGCTGAGCCAGGGGGGGAGGAGGGGCTGGAGAAGGTTGGGGAGTCTGAAGGTAGCTGGAGTCAGGCAGGGAAGGCAGAGGAGCTTTCTCACTCTCTGGCCCCCAAAATGGATCCAGCTGAGGGCTCACGCTCGCTGTATGGTCTGGGTTAGACCAGATAGAAGTCATCGAATAAACCTCTGTTTTACTGCCTGGCTGTTTGACTGTGAAGTTGGGGCAGAACCCATGGGCTCCCTCAGGACCCCGCCCGGGTGGGCTCGCTGGGGGAAGCGCACAGAGGGGCAGAAGGTGCTGAATGCTCCGAGGTCAGACCCAGGAAGGCTGAAGTGGGTACCCGTGAAGCTCCTAGCCTTGGAAACAGGCTGTGTACGGAGAGGGGACACTTCCCCCGAAGTCCTATCTGGCTTCCTAGGGAGCCGGTTCCAGACCATCGCCCGGGAGCTCCGTGACAGCCTCTATTACCCCCCACCCCGATTTTTCACACTTGCACCCTAGTGACAAACTCAAAGTCGAGCACAAAACAGCTTCCTATGTACTACGATCGGTTTATTAGTCTAGTAAAAACACAACCGCAAAGGGACGTTACACCTGACGGCGCATCATGACCATGAGAAGCCCGAAAGAAACAGAGTCACGCTGTCTCTTCGCACGCGAAAGAACAAAAGCCACCTGGGTGAGGAGCACAGATCCAGCCCCAGGGGACCCTGCTGGCACTCCAGCTGCGTTGGGCATACAATGCAGACCCTCCCCCCCACACACACACACACGCACGCAGTTATTGCAACAGCTGTGCTGGTCCCGGGAAGGGGGGGGGAAGAGTTGATGACTGCACCAAAGACCCCTGCGAAGGCCTTTGTCTGATGAGCATCTGCCTATTGCTTGGCTGTAAACGTGGCTGCAGGTGATTTACTGAGGCTCGGAGAATGCACAGTGCTAAGTGAGGGCAGGGGAGGGATGGGAGTGGGCACTGGGGGCTCTCAGCGCAATCAGCAAGATGGTTAGGTGCCGGAGGGCAGGGACTGGTTCGTCACCCCTTAGCGTCAGGACTGGCTGCTGTCTGAATGGCGGCGGGTGGGAAGATCCTCTCATTTACTCTGCTAGGTAGCTCAGGACTCCTGGCCCGGGAGCGGCAGTGCCTGCATGCTCCCCGTGCCCATCCTGGCAGAAAGCAGAGCGGCTCCTCTAGCTGCCATGGCTTAAGCTGGCAGCGACCGGGCCCAGCTGCTCAACCAGCCAGGCCAGGTACAAAGCACCGAGTAACCGTTCCAGGGCCAGGCAGGCTGCGGGACGGCGGAGGGGCAGGGACACGCCCCCCCTTTTAAAAGTGTCCTCCTGCTATTGAATTGCTGTCACCCTAATGCCTGCGCCTGACGGAGGGCTGCCAAGGCCAGGAGCGTGAGGACACCGCCCCGGGGCCTGACCTCAGGCAGGAATAGGCAGCAGGAGCCCAGCAAGTGCGGATAAAGCCAGGCTCCCAGGCTGCAGCAAACCTCCCCGGGACCGAGGGCTGCGGGGAAAGCCAGCCCCCAGTGAGTGTGGACGTGGGAGTAAGCAGGGATGTCTCCGCGGTGAATGAGAGCCGGCATGGGGCTGAGCGTACAACCCTCGAGGGGGCAGAAGGGCCGAGATGGGGAGAAAAGGAGCCACGTGCTCTTAAAAGGTCACTCACAGCAGCTGTGACTCCTACCGAGGGAGGACAGGGGGCACGGGGACCCCAGGGCAGGGCAGCTCCAGCACCCTGAGACCTCCAGCCGTCCCCATGGCAGACAACCTCATCGCCTTCGTCGGGCCACACAGCTCGCTGGGCTCTGAGCGGGCCTGGCCCTGTGGCACAGGGAAACCGAGACAGGGGCACCTTGACTCCAGAAGGGCCCCCCCTTCTCCTCCCAACCACCTGTCCCCCCCTCCCTCCAGCAGCCATGAGCAGCCAAATCACGCAGGGCCGTCAGCGGGGCGGGGCGAATTTCATGGTGTTGGGCCCGAAGGACCGAACTGTAACAAGGAGAGACGGGGGACACAGGCTGAGGTTGTCCATCTCTGGATCGCCCAGAGGTGCTTGGTAGCCTGTGCGAGCGCGCTGGGCTGGAAGAGGCCCCCCCGCTGAGGCTGGTAACTGGGGGTGCCTGGCTTGGGGAAGAGAGAAATTGGGGGGGGGGGGTGGGATGGACACAGCTACAGCTGCCTGGCCTGGCACCAACTGAGCAGGCTCCTGCGTGACACGGAGGCATGACACTGACCCCCAGGAGAGTGCTGAGGGGAGCAGTGGGGTGTGGGAAGGGGCCAGCAGCTCTCCCCAGCTACAGCGCCCCATTGATTTCAGTGGGAATTAGACACCTCAATAGCTTTTGGGGACCGTGCCCAAACTGACTCCAGAGCTCTCTCCAGCCAGGCAGCGCCCCACACGAACCCACCCAGCTCCCTCGTCTATAGTTTAACCCCCGTAAGCCGCCTGCCCACGCGGGGTCTGTCAGCGCACACGCTCCGGCGCCGCACGATCGTGGCGTTCACGCTGGTGCCGGCGCCCGGCTCGCAGGGGCTGGGGAAGCCAGGCCCTACGGCTGGTCCCTGCAGCGGCTAGCGCCCCAGAGGACGCCACCCGCGGGCCACAGGACGGCCTGAAGGGGGGACACGTCCTGCCATGGAGGATGACCTGCTAGTGCCCCCGCCCAGCCGGCGTGCGTTTGCAACCCAGGCAGTGCAACGGGAGGGGCTGGAAGACCCCCAGGAACGAGGCTTCACTAGCCCTTTGCGAGGGGCTCAGCCAGCCCCACCCAGGGCAGAGTCCAGCACGGCCGGCCCCAAGAGTGCGAGCCCCTTGGTGGAAGGCCCAGCCGGCCTCCCACACTCCCCCCGAGCCCCGCGCAGTCTCCTCTTCATTTCGAGCCCCTTCCCCCTGAGCGTGGGTGCTGCGGAGCCCCCTCATCGGGGCACCCCCCACCCCGCCACGGGCTCCCTTCTCCCTCGGCTGGCTGCTGTGAGCGAACCGAGCCCAGCTGGCCTGGCCGCTCGAACTCCTCAGTTAGACCCCAGGCAGGACAAGCAGCTTCCTGACCGTTGGCCCGGAGGTCGCTGTGGGGTCTGGTTGAGAAGCGAGGTGGTGGAGAGAGCCCAGGGGACGAGACATGAATCCAGCACCCCAGCTGTCCCGGGCCGTGGAGAGACTCACGGCTGGAGCAGGTATTTCTCCTCGTTCTTCGTCTCGTCCGGGTCCGGGCTCTTCTTGGGGCAGGACGGGGTCCTGCAGGCCTTGCACAGGATCAGGAAGAGGATGAGGATCAGCAAAGCGATGACACAGTTAAAGGAAATGGCGACGACTGCTCCGGTGGACAGCGCTGACCCCATCGCCGCTCCCCGGGGAGGCAGTCACGGGAGAGGCCGCTCACTCCCCTGGGAAAGGCAGGCCTCCCTTCTGCCCATCGACCCTGGGGCCTCTGCCTGCTCTGGGAGAGGCCCCCAGCCCAACGAGGCAGACGGCTGTGCCCACCCCAAATGCATTGGCAGAAGAGGAGGTGAACGGCTGGGTCCAGGAGGGGTCTTGAAACCCCAGCTCCAAGCAAGCCCCAGACGTTTTCTGTCCCAAGTCTCTCTCCTTCCAGAAGAGCTTAGCAGGGGCCGTTGTCTGGCCCTGGTGGGGGGATGCGGAGGGCGTTCCCAATCTCGGTCTCCTCCCAGTGGGGGCGCTGCTTTAGTTCCCAACCATCCTCTCCTTCCCCACGACACGTGTGACACAGTGCTGGGGCCGCAGGATCTCCGTACGCTCTTGCGTCGGGGGGTGCCGGAGCCCCAGAGAGCTGGGCGCGGAGATGGGCGGCCCAGATCAGGAGGTGCGGCAGCCCCGGAGCTCTGGTCTCGGCAGCTGGGCAGGACGTCGGCCGCTGATGCTCCTCAGCCGCTCCCTGAGCGGCAGGACAGTCATGGCTGGTTCTCCTAGGACTTCCACCGGCCCGTCTCCAGCAGCTTCGGTCTGGGCTGTGACGCCGAGGAGGGAGCCACGTCCGGATGTCTCACCCACACGCCTGGGACAGTCAAGACAAGGACAGTGTCATTAACTGGGCAAGGGAGAGTACAGGGGCAGCCAGAGGAGGGGGGGGATGGGGGACAGAGGATGGGGGGGGGACGGGGGGCTAAGGGCTGCTACCCACTGCTGGATGCTTGGCTCACTGGATGAGCCTTGGATGCACCTGGCTCTGGGGGTGAACGGGATTCACTGGCTAGAACTGCCAGCCTGGCACCAGCATTCATTGACAAGGGAAGGTGGGCCCCAGAGACCGCCCCTCCAGCTCGCCCTCATCCCCCCCGAACAGCCGTGGCTCACAGCCCAGCAGGGCGTCCCCCGTCAATCAGGCGCATCGGCACCCGGACGACAGCCCGGTCGCGGTGGCTCCTCCCAGGTCTCGCCTCTCAGACCGATCCTCCCACGCTGCGGGCACACAGGCCTCCTCCTGCCGCGCGCCCTGTCAGGGCAAGTCGAGTTTGCGCGCACTCTAGGGAGCTGAGCCCGCCCACGCCAATGGCTGCAGCAGGAGGCAAACGCGATTTTAATTACTTCCAAGGCCGGGCAGCGAGCACGGTGTCCTTGGAGGGGCAGGGAAGGAGGACAGAGAGGCTGCCAACCAGGATAAAGTCATCTCCCCAAACGTGGCCAGCCAAAGACATGGGGTAAGCCACAAGGACAGTTCCATACCCCCAGCAGAATGGGGAGAGAAAGGCATATTCCACAGGCCTCCGCCCTGCTCTGCAGAGACCCTGCACTGAACGGGTCTCCACTAGAACGTGTCCCTCTGCTCCCCACGCTCTGCCCTCCCCGGGCTTGGCTGCATGGGATTGACCATGGGGCAGGAAATGGGGCATAGGGCCAGAAGCAGTTACCACCTTCTGGCTGTTGGGTAGCCCTGGTTTAAACTGATTTGGGGGGTGGGTATCCTTTGAGTTCACCTGGACCAAACCTGCCGCCACCGCAGGACCTAACTGGCCTGCATGTTGATGCAGGAAGGAGGCTGCAGAGAGGTAGGAGGCTGGTGGGAAATCTGTAGTTCAGGGGTGAAGCCCACTGGTGGGCGAGCACCCAGGCGGGAGACTTGTGCTGCCCGAGCGATCCCTGTTGGCACCAAACTTTTGGGAAGGGAGATTAAACCGTGCCCTTCAGGAAGGTGGCCAATCGCGGACGATGAAGGACCAAGCTGAGACCTGTAAGGAGCAGATGAGCGGACATCTGTAGAGCCCCATCAAATTCACGGCCGTGAAAAACGTATCTCGGACCGGGACATCTGATCTCCCCCGTGAAATGCGGCTATTGTAGGGGAGGGTCAGGGCTGGGGGCGCCCCAAACGGGAACTCCTACTGTGCACCCCGTTCCAGCTGCTAGTCCCAGCCCGGGCTAGCGTGGGACAGGACTCCCTCTTCCCCTGCAGGGGCCGCTCCTGGAGCTGGGTCAGACCCACCTGTGGGAACCTCACCTGGCTACAGGAAGCTCCGTGGCTGCTGGCTGGGAGCCCAGCTCTGAAGGCAGCAGAGAAGCGATGGTGGCTGTCAGTCCCCGACATGGGCAGGAGGCCGTGGCCCCAGCTGTCAGCCCCTGACCAAGCCAGGAGACTGCTGGGAAAACCTGGACGGATGGTAACTCATCCTCCCATGCCCTACGAGCCTCACGTCTGCACTGCTGCTGGCGGTGGGGCTGCTTTCAGAGCTGGGCACCCGGCTAGCAGCCGCTGCTCTCCGGCTGCCCTGCTCTGCAGTGCCCTGCCAGCAGCACCAGCACAGAAATAAGGGTGATAATCCCACGACCCCCCTACTCACCCTCCACAACCCGCTTTTGGCTCGCGACCCCCCCCCCAGTTGCAATACCATGAAATGTCAGATGTAAACATCTGAACCTGTGAAACTGACTAGTTTAAAAAACTAAAACTCCGCCATTGACCAAAACGGGCCGTGAATTTGGTAGGGTCCTTTGCATCTGCTACTGTGGGGTTCTTACACCTTCCTCTGAAGCACTAGCTGCTGGCCACTGCCAGAGACAGGACACAAGGCTAGATGGACCCGGGGTCTGAGCCAGTCTGGCAGTTCCTGTCCTCGGTCTCCAATCCAACAGCCTTTGCCCAGCACTAAATCCACCTGAATGTCGGATGTTTAGATCCGTTCCCACGAGCTGGGACAGGCAGGAGTCATTAGCTCAGCTGTTGAATGCCTGTGCCTCTCCACAGAGGGGAATATTTGAGAGGTCACAGCGATCGCCCAGGAAACCTCAGGGCGTGGCGGTCATTCATCAGAGGAGCCTTTTCATGGTCCCATGGGAGTCCACAATCCAGCCTCTGTTCCCCTCAGCAGCACAGGCCTCATCCTACAGGGGGCTGAGCGCCTTCTGGGACGTGCTGAGCATCTTCACAGCCCCGCAGCTGTGACCGGACAGTGCACTGGACTCCAACTGCGCCCTTCGGGGGCTGGAGAGAGGAGCTCTGCCAGGCCCAGGGAGATGCTGCCATCTGGCTCGACAAAGGGGACTCCTGAGGGGCTGGGCATCGTTCCTACACCCAGACACCCTGGGGAAAGGGGGAAGGACAACTGGGATTCCTGCAGCACGTCAGTCAAAATCCACCCAGTGGGCTCCCTGCCCCACCGGAAAGGGGAAGCAACTGTCCAGAACCTGGAGCCACGGGACAGTTCAGGTGAAACTCTGGAAACATTCCCCCAGCAGGGAGATCTGGGAGGAGGTGGAGCTGTTCCGGCCAGGGCAGCGGGAGGGGCGCAGGCAGGGGTGTCTGCACAAACTCTACCTCCCTGGCCAGCCCCAACGGGACAGGGAGGGAGAGCGGGAGCGAACTCCACTCTGGTGTCGCATGCACAATGAGGAAGCTTCTTGGAACGGCCTCCTTTCCCACCACAGCCAGTCGACCGGCAGTAACCCACTGCCAGCCTTTACGAAACGTTCCCAAGCTGCAGAGCTCCCGCACCCCCGGCTGGCTTCGAATAGCCCCGGCTCCCGCCAGAAAACCTACCCCACCCCCGTCTACTCCCTCTGCCCCTGCACGGACAGCGCGCCACCTCCCGCCCCACGTAAACCTCCATCTCCCTCGGCTCGGAAACCACACCGGGGGCCGCAAAACAAACTCTGGAGTAAAAGGGTCAAGCTGCCTGATGCAGCACTTCAGCCCTGCATTCATTTGCCCTGTGCCCGCAGCTGGGAGGCAGCGGTGGGGAGCGGGGGAGCCCAAGGCTCCTCTCCCTCCTCCAAACCAAGGAACAATTTCTCCACTCCCATGGAACAAAGCGTGGTGTGTGAAATCTGAAAGGGCCGCCGGCCAAGTGCGATGTGTTCATTCTTCAAGGGACACGGCCAGCAGCCAGTCTCCAACCACACATCAAAGCACAAATTCCCTTCCTTGTTGTTGCTAGCAAAACTCCGGGTGATTAAAAATGGGACGTTTAAGCAAAACTAACCCTCTCTCCGCTCTTTCAGCTTCCTCGTGCCCGGCAAAAGCCGGAAATGTCCAGGGTAGAAGTTCCCCAGTCCCACTGACGAGTGTGCGCTGGGTTTTTTAGACGTTATCACTGGAATTAACAGTAGAAACGGGTTTTCATGATGGTTTTGCTCTTTAAAAAATTCCTAAATTGGAGGCTGAGGACCAGGGAATTGGAGGTGGTCAGGAAATGACCGTGTTTAGAAATTCAATATGAAGTTTCCTTTCTTGGTCTGAAATGACCTTTTGTTCTGAAGGTTTCGTTTATACTTGTAAAAAGTTTTTAAAAATAAAAAAGTCCCCGTGAAAACGCAGTGTTTCAGTCGAGCTGATCGGAAGAAGAGGTTTGGATTATCGGCCTGTGAAAATTTCTGAGATTTCGACCTTTCCAAGATTTAAAAAAATATCCCATGCCAAATTGATGAAATGTCATAGGCTGGGACAGCATTTGGTGCCCAGCCCTACTGAGAAGGGCAGAGACGCCCACCCTGTATGTATAAAACTTTCTGCATGGGCATTTGCTCTGAGAGTGACCAACCTGATCTGGAATCAATTCCTAGTGCCTGGCAGGACACTTATAATGGGCGGAATCTGTGACACGGGTAATCACGGAGTGGGGGATGGGAGCCCTTTGCCCCTTTCTGCCATATCCCGGCATCCTGCTGCAACAGCTGGTATAAAGGGATCCCCCGGGGTTCGGAGGACGCAGCAGCACCCAAAGCGGATCATTCGCAACCTCCAATAACACAAACAGGCCTAATCATCCCTGGTGAGATGCCGTCAGGGCGTGACAGCAGGGATGGATTTGGCTCATCGTGCCCATCGCCCGTCACACTTGAAGGGCTTCTTCCCCATCCCAAAGCAGGCACTAGCAAGCTCACCCTGGAAACTCCTCGTGGGGAAGGAAGGGGGTGGGGAAGGGGAGGTGTGGGGGTCATTCCCCCGCTCCCCAAACAAAGATGTCACAGCGGGATGGGGGGGATCCTGAGCAGTCGCGTTCCACTGTCCAGTAACCAGGAGCTCTGCACTGGTGTCAACAGGCAGCACACAGGCAAGGGGGTGCTTCCTTCCCAGGGGTGTGCATGCTCCTAGACTTTAAGGTCAGAAGGGACCGTTATGATCATCTCGTCTGTCCTCCTGCACACCGCAGGCCACAATCTCACCCAGCCACTCCTGGAATAAACCTCTCACCTACGGCGGAGCTATTAAACCAGGAGGACTTCAAGGTGCAGAGAATCCTCCAGCAAGTGACCCGGGGCCCCTCGCTGCAGAGGAAGATGAAAACCCCCCAGGGCCTCTGCCAATCTGCCCTGGGGGGAAATTCCTTCCCGACCCCAGCTATAGTGATCAGCTGAATCCTGAGCGTGTGGGCGAGACTCACCAGCCCGACACCTGGGGGTCTGAGAGGCCAGTGCTGGGGCTGGGATTTTAAAAAGCAACTCAAGCACCGGAGTTACCCCAAGGGGTAAACTGCGCCAGTGACAGGCTCAGCCAGACCTTCTGTTCCCCCCCCCCCCCCACCGCTGCTCACACCCCTACCCAGCTAGTCGCTGCCTGGGCACTCGACAGCCTGCTCCAGCCTACCACGTCCCACCCCCTTGGGGGTGGGTGCCCAGGACTTGCCGACAACACAGCAAGTCCCCCTCTAAGGCTGGCTCCGGGGCAGAGCGTGGGGGGTGCCAAGTGCCCCCAACAGCGAACCCCACGGGAGCGGCTTGCAGGACAAGGCCCTGGGAGCGCTGGGTGCAGGGAAGCCCCTTAAGTTCTCCAGCGGCAGCCTGTTTGGGGGGCTCTGTTGCTTGTGAGGAACATCGGACTGCTGAGGTCTCCCCGTCTGCCCTTTGCCCCCGCACGAGGGAAGACAGCAGCAGCGCCCGGCCTGCTAGAAGCGCCCTGAGAACCCCGCAACAACGCCCACCCCTGCCCCCCTCCCAGTAGGGCCGATGTATCCCCAGGGCCCTTTGGGGTCAGCCAGCGGCACCTCTGTACAGAGAGGAGCGAGCAGCACCTGTGGAGCACACTCAGCCAGTCCCAGCCTATTGCAAAGGCGCAGCCAGCCAGATCTGGCAGAGGAGGAGAGCAAGACAACCAGGGTGGGGTGGAGGGAGCCAGGAGCCGCAAGGGACCCGACCCGCCCCCCTTCCCAGGGGCCCGCAGGCAACTTTTCAAGAAGAATGAAACTGGAAGAGGTCCCATCTCGCAGCCCCCAAACTCACGACAGCCCCACACGCGGCTCTCAACCCCCGCTTCGAAATCTAAACTAGTGTGTTGGGGTGTGTGTGTCCCAAGAGTGTGGGTGCATGCGGGTGAGTGTGCAAAGGAAGGGGGGCGTGTGTGCATTACCGACAGGGACGTTTGTGTGCGTGTGCAAAGGAGAGGGGTGTTTGTGCGTGTCCGTGCGCGTGCAAAGGGGTGTTTGTGCGTGTCCGTGCGCGTGCAAAGGGGTGTTTGTGCGTGTCCGTGCGCGTGCAAAGGGGGGGGTGCCAGAGCCCAGGAAGGGGGGGGGGGGGTTACCTGGCTCGGCGCCGACGGTGCTCCGGGATGGGTCGCGCCAGCCCTGCCCGGAGACAGCGGCGGCTCGGGCCCCGGGTGAGGGTCCCCGGAGGCTCCGCGGAGCGGAGGCCGTGGGGAGGCGGCGGCTCCGGAGGGAAGACGCTGGAGATCGCAGCGGAGACTTCGGGGGAGCAGCGGCAGCGTGGGAGGGAGCCGGAGCGGCGGCGATCCAGATGCTGCCTCCATGGCCCGGGCAGCCCCCGGAGGAGGAGCCGGCTCCCCCCTCCCCCCCCTCAGCCAGCCAGGCGCTGCCCCATCAGAGCCGGGGCTCCCACGCGTGTCCCCGGCCAGCAGCCCCGCCTGGGGGCGGCAGCCGAGCAGAGGGACCCCCCGGCCGGACACCCCCGGGGCGGGGGCTGCTCCCGCGGCAGGACTTCCAGGCAGTGTCGCTCCTGGATTCCACGCGAGTTTTTTCGCCTCCACAACTTTCCACGCGCCTCCCGGGGCCAGCTGCAGGGGGGGTCCCTCGCCGCGTGTGTGTTGGGGGGGGGTTCAGCCTTCACCTCCTTTCCACGGCGATCGCGGGTCCCCACCCCCCGCTACAGCCCCCGTCTGCAGGCAGGTCCCACGCGTGTCACGGCCACGCGCGGGGCTCGGAAGCCGCTTCCTCGGGGGGGCTGCGGGGGGCCCTCGCGAGTCTCCCCCCCGCACCACACTCCGCTCCAGCGCGCGTGGGGCCCCTTTCCGCCCGCGCGGACGGTGCAGCAGGGGGGGCGGGGGGAGACTCCGCGGAGCGGCCCCTGCGCGGGAGCGGAGCGAGGCGGGCGCTGCGCGGCCAAACAACTCACCCCCCCCCTTCCAGCTGTCTGAGCCGGGGCGGGGCTTCCAGCGCCTCCCTCCCTTCCCATTGGCTACCTGGCCCCCGCCGCGCTCCTCATTGGCCGGGCACTGGCCGGGCCCCGCCCCCTGGTGGGGCTCCCCCATCAGCTGGCTGGGCTGGGAGCCCTGTGGGAGGAGGGCAGCTGGGGGGGGGGGGGGGTTTGCTCTGACACCCCCCCCCCCTTCAGTGAAAGGTCCCGCCAGGGGGAGCAGCAGCATCAGGGGGGCATGAGAATTGTATTGTTGTCACAAAGGCTCCCCAGGCCCTGCTCCCAGCTGCTGCCTGCCCCAGAGAGGAAAGAGCAGCAGAATTTCCCCCCTCCCTGCCTGGTCTGTTACACCGGCCACGCCGAGTCTTTCTTTCCTGAATCCCCCCCCCCCCAGATGAATTTTGGGAGCCCCCCCCAACCGTCCACCACATACACAAAAAAAAACCTTGGAGCCTGCTTGAGACGTGCCCGCCAGAGGCCTTGGATTGAGGCCCAGGCGGCGGGCCGGTGGTTTTGTAGAGGGATGTTTGTGTGTTTAAATTCTGCATGAGTTTAGCGTGTCCTTTTACACCCACCCACACCCACACACACACACACACACACACACACACACACACACACACACACATGCCAGCTCATGCCAAAGACCCCAGCCTGCCTCACCTGGGTGTTGATATTGTTAAAGTAGGTATTGGTGGTATCAAAATGTGTTGAGACTTCACTGAATGCTTAGGAGTTGCTGCCTGCATTCATCTCCCGTCCCTATCCCATATTGTAAGGTGATTTTTGAGGCATTTGCATGGGAAGCCTCTACAATCGCCAGACAGGAGAGAAGCATTAATTAATGTGAAACACTAGTCTCCAACAGGTGTACGAAGCAATCCACACATTGACAGCTGTGTGGATTGCTTCTCCCCCCCCCCACCCCCCATGAAGAGTAGATGTGCAAGTGAATTCCTCCCATTGGCTGAGTTTGCAATTCAAAGCAGGAGGGAAAGACTAAAAAGCAGGAACAAGGAGGAAGTGTTTCTTGATGCTGCGTGGATTCTAAGGAGCAAGGATTACTAAGCATAGCAAAAGATCCCCAGTGCTTAGCCTGGGTTAGTCATAAAGGATATCTAGACCTTGCTTATCACAGAAGCTTTTATTCCTTTTTGAAACATAAGATTGGAACTCATTTGTGTGTGTGTGTGTGTGTGTGTGTGTGTGTTTACCTGCTTTAACCTCATAAATAACTTTCTTATTTCCATTCCCTAATTATCAAATCTTTAGACAGTTTATTATAGGATTGGCCACAAGCAATCTTTGGTGTGAGATCTGAGGTGCAATTGACCTGGGATAAGTGACCGGTCCTTTGGGACTGGGAGTAACCTGAACATTGTTGTGATACTTCGTGTAAGGGATTGAGTGTCTTGTCTGGGTGGCAAGACAGATCAGAGGACCCAGAGGGACTGTCTGTGACTCCATGGCTTGGCTGTTAGAGTGCCTGAGGCATTTACACTTAGTAAATGGTTGGCAAAAACAACATACAAAATGCCCAGCCAATTTGGGGGGTTGTTCCTTGTTTCCTATCGGTCTGCCCTGAGGCTGGAACCCGTGCCCTTGACCTATTGCAGGACACATCTCTAAGAGCTGGATTTTCACTCAAGACTTGGGTCACGTTAAGAACATGACCTCGAGGACCCGTGCTAACTAACACGACTCTGCAGTCAGTGTAGACTAGGGCCAAGTCATGTTTAACATCCTGTCAGCTGGTCATGGTTAGCCTAGAGCGTTCCAGTGGGATTTACCTGTGTCCAGCAGGCATGATTGTCCCTGTCTACATTGGCTGCTAAGTCACGGATAACTGTGTGTTAATTAACACAACCAAATCTTCTTGTGAAGACAAGCCTCTAGGAGTGAGAGAGGAGCTCAGTCTGAGGTCCATTCAGCCCTTAGCCTCGGCTGAGTTTTCCAGCAAAGTGCTAGCCAGTGTGGACAGTGGGGAGTTGTTTGGGAACTGGATAAGACCAGCTATTGAAGGCTATTTGTCTCTTATGAAATGGCCTGCAGAAGGAAAGAGATGGAGAACCAATGAGCTGGGAAAAGCTACCTGAGACCACCTCTCCCACCCTGGTCACCACCTGGCTGGAATGGAGCAGGTGTCTGACCTGGGTGCATATGTGACGAAGTGGGAGTACTGTGTGTGTGTGCCTCAGTTTCCCCTATGCATTTCTTAAGTGTCTATGTGAAGGTAATGCAGAGCAGAGCCACTGCAGGTATTCAAAGGTGTGCATCCCTGGAAGCTGTAACCTGACCCCAGGTGGGGGAGGGAGGTCAGCTGAGAAGGGAGATCAGGTGATACCTGAAGCCCGGGAAACCAGACAAAGAGACAAAGGAGCAGGAAGTGGCTAGAGGGGGAGTGGGCAGTCTGGGTCTGGGTCTAGCTGGGACGGGGAGAGCAGCAAACTCGCTCTCTAGCCCCAAGATGGATCCAGCGGAGGGCTCACGCTCGCTGGCTGCATGGTCTGTGTTGGACCAGATGGAAGTCATCGAATAAACCTGGGGAAGAAGCAGGAGCCCAGAATCTGGGTCTCACCTCCTGGCACACCCCAGAAAGGCCTAATTGGATGGACCCTGTTAAGACTGAGAAGCTGTGAGTTGGATGGTGTTCCTGACATCTCAAATAAACCGTCTATTCTGCTGGCTGGCTGAGAGTCACGTGTGACTGCGGATTTGGGGTGCAGAACCCATGGGCTCCCCCAGGACCCCGCCCAGGCGGGCTTGCTGGGGAAAGCACACGGAGGGGCAGAAGGTGCTGAATGCTCCGAGGTCAGACCCAGAAAGGTGGAAGTGGTGACCCTGAAGCTCCTGGCCTGGGAAACAGGCTGTGTACGGAGAAGGGGCCCTCCACCTGGAGTCCGGTCTGGCTTCCTAGGGAGCGGTTCCAGACCATTGCCCGGGCGCTCCGTGACAGCATAGCTCATGGGAACCGGAGGAAGGGTGACCTTTGCGTCTGGAATTCATTCATCTTGGTTAGTAAGACTCCCCCAAACCAGGTGCGGTTACTGTGGCTTTTGCTGCAAACATTTCCCATATCTTTAATGATGTTATGCTAAAGGATGTGAATTCATTCATAGAGCTGATGGCCAGGAGGGACCATTCGATCATCTACTGTGACCTCTCTGTATATCACAGGCCATTAGATTTCACCCAAATACCCCTGTACCGAGTGTCCAATAACCTGTGAATAGCAGCCATCGGGTGAGTCCTGGATCCAAAGCTAAGCACAGCCCTCATTACAACCAGTGGGTGCCAACTGCTCTTTCCGGCTCAGTGGATGGAGCAATCACGCCCCAGCATGTAGTAAAAATAACTGCAGGCGATGGTGACGACCACCCCAGGCAATAGGCTGTATGGCAGGCCAGGAAAAATAACAAGGGGTTCCCTGGTCACATGTGGGGAACCCGGATACCGATCACAGGCTGCGTGTGCTGGAGGCAAAAAGCTGAGGAGGAGGAGTTGGAAGCGTGACCTGGAGAGGAAGCCGGGAGAGAGGATTTCTTGGGCACAGAGCTCCCTGGAGTGGCAGACATGGGGATTTCTGAGCAAGACGGCTGCCTGGCTGTGGCTTATTTCTCCTGAGTCCAGGGAAACAGGACTTTTGTACGATTCTCCAAATAATAAACCAAGAACTGACCTGACTGATTTCTCCTCCTAATGGCAACAACCCTCCTGCCAGGCCCTGAATACTGCCCTATACTGCTCCAGGCAAAGGGGGCAGCCATCACAGGAGCAAGCCCGGTTCCTGAGGAGGAGGCGCCTGGCAGCAAGAGGCAGCGTTAAGGGGAAAGCACAGGGACTTTTGGTACAGCTTTGGGCCCCATCTTGCAGTTGGTTCCCTTGCACTGGTTCTCATTGCAGGATCAGGGCTTTAAAGGACTAGAGGGGGGAGGGGGGACCACTGACTCAGAATGTAGAGGTTCAACAAGAAAATTCCAAAGCACTCTTATTTAGATATATATTTCTGAATGTCTGAAAAATCTCCGGTGGTAATTCCAATAGGCCGGGAAAGCTCCGTTGCATTGAGATCAGAGATGCAGGTGGGTTGGAGCTGATCTAGAGAATGGTAGGGAATTTCCAAAACGCTTGTGAGGCAGCTCCATTGGCTCGTTACCTAAAGAGAGCTGTGGCCATCTGTGCCCATTCCCCAGGTCTCTGGCTGCAGCCCTGAGCTTCCTGTCCTGACACGGCTCATTGGGTTGCCAACATAGCTGCTTCCTGCTGAGTTCTGCGGAGCAGGCAGCTGGGCCTGGGGTTACGGACCTGGTGATGGTTCTGCTCTTGGTCGGTCACGGGCCTCCCAGGTGACCTTGTGTGCGTCATTTCTCTTCTCTGTGACCTCCTTCCCGATCTGTCCGAGGAGGGGAATCATCCTTCCTGTCTCCCGGCTGTTCAGACTGGGAGCTCTCTGGGGAAGGGGCCGCCTCTTGCTACGAGACTGTACGGTGCTCGGGGCAGCGGGTCCCTGATCTCGTTCAGGGTCTGCGCAGCCCCCCGCACAATGGGGCCCGGATCTCGGTTCGGTTCTCTAAGGACTTGCTGTAATGCAAATAATCATTATCGCCAGAGCATTTGTATGAATTGGGGCCCGATTCTGCTCTCCTGTCTCATGGCAATCGGTACCTTACACCGCCTGCTTTCAATACAGCCACTCAGAGAGTGAGGTCCCACTTCATACCCTACAGGGGTGTCAGAATCAGGCTCGTAACACCGAGGGACGTAGTCTCCTGTTTCACGCTGCCCTTCGGCTTTCAATGATACCACTTACGGGGGGAGTAAACCTCTCACAGGGCTGCTCCCTGCAGCTCCCGAGCGGCACAGAAGCTCCTGGTTCCCTGTAGAAAGGCCTCTGCAAGGCCTGACAGGAAGGATGGTGCAAGGTTTAGGGCTCTGGCCTGGGCCTCCATTCCCTGCTCTGCTAAACCGGGAGGTGCTGAAATCCCCCACCCCACCCCACCAAAGCCAATTTCTGGAGGATGCACTACAGCTACGGCCCCTGGAGATCGGAGGCAGCAGAGTGGTAGATTTCTGGGAGTACTTGATCTTTCCTGGAAGGATTTTGATAACCAACAGCATGAAATACGAATACTCAGTGCTTCCAGGTTTCAAAGCACTGTAGAAAGGGATGCGAGCTCGCATTAGCCCCAGTGAGGAAACTAAACCAAAGCAAAGTCAAGTGACATGGGCAAGGTCACCCAGTCAAGCAGTGGCACAGCTGAGAGTAGAACCCGGGAGTCCTAGTCCAATGGCCGGCTCACAGGATTACAGTCTCATCCCCAGGATGAGTACAGGATCATTTACCTACCTCTTAAGTGGAACATGAGGAGAGGACGTAGAGAATCTTCAGCTAAAATGGCCAGGGGGACTGAGGAAGCCAGAATACACCCACCCGTGGTGGAATTGGGCTGGGATACCAGGCATGATACCCCAAATCTTGCAAGAAGGCCTGTGACCAGTCAAGGCCAGTGAAGGGGGGGAGGGGGGAGCTGAAGTAGCAGGGAAAGAGTGTGTTTTCCAGCACTGTACTCTGAGAAACAGCAAGCAGCTTTCCAACCCACAGGGGATTTGGGCCCCGCACAGAGTCGTGTTAATGACCTTGCTGAGAAAGGGCATCAGAAATCTGGTCAGGGACGCAGGGGGCAGGTAGCGGGGGAGCCATTCGTCAGGAATCCTCAGGCCTCGCTATCCCGCAGTCGGGGTTTGCGGATGCCGGCGGTGGGTACCAATAAGTGGAAGGCGCCCCAGGGCCGAGCAGCCCGCCCAGAGCGGGCTGGACCAAGTGCAGAGGCTGCTGCAGCGTCACTTCAGGAATAGAATCAACTCCACAATCATCCGTCAGCCCTGGCACGAGCTGACCTTGGCCAAGGGCAGGGAGCGGAGATGGTGGAGCAGCACTGTGCCTCTGTCCTGCTGCGCTCCGTTAGGGGGCACGGGCTGGGACTGACTCCTGCGGGGTTTGGGTTCCAGCCCCAGCCCTTGCGTCGCTCAGCATGCAAACCCAGAGCCGCTGGAAGGGAGGGCAGGCTCCGAACTGCACGGCCGTGTGCTGGGATCCTGCCCAGGTTCAAGGCTCGGTCAGGGATTTGACAGGAGACCGCCAAGGTGTTCTCCTTCAGAGGAGACGTGAAGCCAAAGTCCAGTCTAGAGGTGGCCACAACGGGTGTGTCTACGCTGCACACTAAGCCCAGCATCTGACTTCAGTTTGAACCCAAGCCCCCCTTCCATCCACACACATCAGTCTGACCCAGGTGTCAAGGCAGATTCCCCACTCTGGCACTTCAAGTGCAGAAGGTGGGGGCCTGCAAGGATTCTAACAATTAACACTGGCCACTCCAGGCTGGTATTAAACTCCCAAGGTGACAGCTTCTCTCTGACCTTGGCTGGGTAGATGCTGCCACCACCCTAATGCAAAACCCCTTGGAACCAAGGAAGAAGCACTTGGGAATTCCTCCCTGTGGGGTACCCTCAAGCCCCCCCACTCCTGGGAAGAGCTGAGAAAGGAAAACAAAGAAATCAGCTGTTGCCATCAGGTAATTAAACAACATGTGCACAAACCACCAAAAATCCAACCCTATTCTTAAAACAGATAAATTTTATTAAACCCCAAAAGAAAGGAAATACATCTGGAACTTAGGCGTTTGCTAGAACTTAAAAAACACAAATACAAAAATTAAGCCTCAAGCTAGCTCTCTTGGGGTTCAGTTTAAAGGTTACAAGAAAAACAACAGCATCTGGGCTTAGCCCAGAGGAGTCCACAAGCCAATAAGAAATAAAAGAAATAATCCTAATGGTGTCTGCCTAGACATTCCCTGATTCACTTACATCTTTGGGTTGTTAAAAGTAGTTCTAGATGTGATCTGATCATTTTCGTACCTGCGTAAAGCGTCTCACAACATAACTTCTCCCTGTTCCCCTCTTTCCCACAGAACAACCGACACAAAGCTTTCCCCCCCCCCCCATTTAAAAAAGTTCTAAGCTTCCCATTGGCTCTTTTGGTCAGGTGCCCACTCCCTTTCCTTTACCTTGGGGACTTTTTAACCCTTTGCAGGTAAAGCAAGCAGAAAACAGCCACCAAGAGGGACTTTATGGCTAACTGGTTGGCTGGATGTCCATAAAAGGGAGCCCCCCCCCCTTTCATTTGTCACCCCAGCTCAGCAAGCACTCAGGGCCCAGGTCCTAGGACCCCCATAGAGAGGTGGATCAGAGCTCCAGTCCCAATGTGACTCAAGTCTAAGCCCTGTCAGTCTGCAGTGTGGACGCAGCTTAAGCTGCAGACCTAGGTCAGAAGGGCTGCGTAGTGCAGTGTGGACATGCTACCACGCTTGGAAAGGAGCCAGCTAATGGGCCCACCCGAACCCAGCTGGGACATGGCCTCCAATGCTGCCAAAGGCCCGCCACTGGCTACAAGCCCCGGGCCACCCCAGGCACGAAAGGAATTCCCATCTGGGGAGACCCAGAAAAAATATCCACAGGGAAAGTAATCGACCCATCAGAAAAACTGGAGCGATGAATCCTGGTAGGGCCCAGACAGCCACGTCCCCCGTTTATCATCGTGTGTGTCTGTGCACTAGAGACAGGACACGGGTACGGGCCAGAACCTCAGCCGGGATAACGGAGCCAAGCGCCTTTGACTTTAACGGAGCCATAATGCCGCGGCATGTCAGCTGGGAATCGGGCCCCCGGCACGGCACTGTTCCGCCTGTAGCCGTCACGATTGTTCGTTCACACGGGTGGGTACGTGCGTGTGTGCTGGGGAGCCTTACACATGCTGACAGGCAGAGAGAGTGTTTGTGTGTGTGTGTGTTCATTTTTATAGTTTGTGTCTCAATTGCTTTGCCGAGTTAGCAAGTGCCTCAACGAGAGGAGCAGGACAGACAGAGGAGAGGTGTTCTCCATGGCCACTGAAGGTAGGACAAGAAGGAAGGGGCTTACGCTGCAGCAAGGGAGATTTAGGTTAGGGATTAGGAATTCTAAACATAGTTAAGCTCTGGAAGAGGCTTTTACGGGGAGTTGTGGAATCCCTAACGCTGGAGGCCTTTTAAGAACAGGTTAGACAAACACCTGGCAGGGATGCTCTCGGTTTGCGTGATCCTGCCTCATAATGGGGGGGAACTAGGTGACCTCTCAAAGTCCCTTCCAGCTCTATGATTCTATATCTCCAGTCTCTTCAAAGGGACAGACTACATCTCCCATGATGCATCATGCACTCTCTCTCTCTCTCTCTCTCTCTCTCTCTCTCTCTCTGGTTGAATTGGCACTATGCATTTTGGGAGTCCAATGACCATAGGGAATTATGGGAGACGTAGTCTGCCTGAGGAGCCTGGCTCATAGAGGAGAAAGTGGCAATGAGGCACCAAAACTACAAGTCCCATGAGGCATGACAGATCCAGCCCAGTGTCAAACCAATCAGCTGAAACATTCCAACATGTCCAAATTATTTTTTTTTCTGAACTTTCTGATCTGAGAAAAAAAAATTGACTTTTTGTCCTGACTTGGAAGGAAAATAAATGTCAAACTATCAGAATTTCCCATGGGACATGAAGTGCCAGTTCTAACGTTGGTCCAGTCTGAATATCAAACATGGATCGTGCCTGTTTCACACTGACTAGGATGCTTCAGGCTTCATTTATGACCCCTCCTTTAATTACTTTTGGTCTGGACTGAACTAAAAGCACTGTCCTGTTGTGCCATGCTCTACCCAAGCAGTGGTAGCCTTTCAGTGGTGGGTAAAGTGAATCCTGTGTCTACTGCTTTGGGGGAGGAGGGATAGTTCAGTGGTTTGGGCATTGGTCCGCTAAACCCAGCGTTGTGAGCTCAGTTCTTGAGGGGGCCATTTAGGGATCTGGGGCAAAAAATCTGTCAGGGACAGTACTTGATCCTGCTAGCTGTCACGGGGTGCCTGGGGTGAGGGTCTGGAACTTGCTTCCTATGAAGCCAGTTAGGATTCTGGGGGAAGTGTCCCCTCTCTGTACACAGCCTGTTTCCAAGGCTAGGAGCTTCACGGGTACCCGCTTCAACCTTCCTCGGTCTGACCTCGGAGCATTCAGCACCTTCTGCCCCTCCGTGCGCTTCCCCCAGTGAGCCCGCCTGGGCAGGGTCCTGAGGGAGCCCGTGGATTCTGCACCCCAACTCCACAGTCAGACGTGACTCTCAGCCAGCCAGTAAAACAGAGGTTTATTAGGTGACCTGTACCTGGTCTAACCCAGACCATACAGCGAGCATGAGCCCTCAGCTGGATCCATTTTGGGGGCCAGAGAGCTAGCTAGCCCCTCTGTCCTTCCCTGCCTCACTCCAGCAAGCTTCCAACTGAGCCTTCCTCATCCGCCCCTCCCCTGCATTCCTTTCTCTTTGTCTCCGTCGGGGCAGGAGGTCAGCTGACCTCTCTCCAACAGGTTCAGAGGTAGAGAGGTGGGAGGGAAGGGTCAGGCATTGCCTTCTTGCTTACACTGTTTCTCTGCTTTGCATCAACTACTCGTCCTTATCCCTTCACATAGACACTTAAGAAATGCATAGGGGAAACTGAGGCACACACACCGTATTCCTACTCCGTCACACTAATGTAGGCAGGGGACTGGACTCGATGACCTTTCAAAGTCCTTCCAGCTCTATGAGATAGGTCTTTAGCTAAAAGGTACTGCATAAATGTCAGGCACGGTGTGCCAATTATTGCTATTCTGTATATGGCGGCACAGAGCGGGTCACTGGAGTCCAGAACCTGATGCGAAGAAGCAGGGTCTTGCAGTTTAGAGCACAACACAAACCATCCGTATTTTCAGCCTGGTTTGGGTTAAAAGGATGGACACAGGATTGCGCGACAGAAGACCTGGGGTCTAACCCCATCTCTGACGCTGAGTTGCCATGGGAATCGCTGCGTATTCATTCTCTGCCTAGGTTCTGATATGGCCCCCTCAGTATAGTATATGTGTGTAACATTGTGAACCTGATACGATTCAAAATCAACTCTGATGCTGAAACCCTGGCGTTCAGAGACCTTAAGGCCAAAGGGGACCATTGTGACCAACTAGTCTGACTTCCTGCACATTGCTGCTCGGGGCCACATGCAGGCAGGATAAATACACCGGGCCCTCGCTAGAATGCAGGGTTCGGGATCCATGTGTGGTACCCCATTAACATGGGGACCGCGTTGCCATGGATCTGAATTTAAATAGTTAAATTTGGGATCCATCGCTGTGCCCGCGCTATAGGCGACTCCACGCTATAGCAGCATGGGTTATAGTGAGGGTCTGGTGTATATGCAGCCCCACAGAGATTAGTGGAATTGTACTTAGTGACACTAACTTTGGCCGTATTACAACTGTCACTTGCAATGACTTCATTAAAATGTGCTTGAAGAGCGAACAGGCTAAACTCCTTGACCCCCAGAATGAGGCGCTAGAAGTCCTTAAAGTCTGTCTAATTGAATGTAAACCACAGAAAATATCGAACGTGATCTGCCTTGGCCACATCAGTTGCCATTAGTGATTCTGACAGGGTATCACGGCTGCCATCTGGATAGTGCATTCCGTGCAATCAGTTCCTTGCATGAGGACAAGAAGCAGAGATAGTGAAGATCACTTAGATATTAGGCCCAGTCCTTGGTGCTGCCAAAACCGCCTGGCAGAAGGGTTACAATGGTCCCCTCTGGCCTGAGACTCTGTTTTTAAGTCCACCGTGACGTGTTCTAAGTGATAACCCAGACGCTCTCCAGACACCGACAGGACGCCTGAGAGATCAAATCCTCCACGAACTCGCCGCCCATCTACAAGCAAGCGCTGCAGGAAGATGGTGGAGCAAGACGACATTGTCTGGATGAGAGAAGACACAAAGAGAAAACTGCCCACCCTCCAGGGGCCTGGGGTCGGGGAAGGAACACACCAGAGCATGGCCTTGGGTGCTGACATCCTTATCAGTGCCTGAGTCCCATCTGCTGTTGGCCAGGTGGTGGGGGCGCTAGCCGAGAATCAAGAGATCTCAGGTCAATTCCTTGCCCTGCTACAGGCTTCCAGTGGGACAACCCAGTCCCTTAGGCTCTCTGGGCCTCAGTTTCACCATCAGTAAAATGGGGATAACAGCACTGCCCTGCTATGCTGATGGGGCCAGATAAGTAACCTACCACAATTTTCGCTCTATGGTGCCTGTAGCCCTGGGCGAGCGAGCCGGGGCCCCACAGGGAGGGACTCGTCAGCCAGACGCAATGTGCCAAGGCCATCAAAGGATGGCAGAAGCAGGCGTTTGGGGTCTTCATATCCCAAGTGGAGTTTGCCACATTGGCAGCAAGACGTTTTGCACCATTTACCCAATCAGCCGTGCCCGGCTGGTCTGGAACCACTGGAGGCGGAGGGCAGGGATGGAGAGCTCAGGAGGGTCCCTGTTCTGAGTTCAACCCAGACACCAGACACCGAATCCTTCAAATTCCCCCTCTTCCCTGCTCAGCCTGGGATGTGATCCCCCAGCAGAGCTCTGCTATTCCACCTGGACCAGGTCAGTGCAGCTGCTGGGGGTAGCGGATAGAAACACTGACCACGAAGGGAAACCAAGTTCACTCATGGGAGAGCCAGGATTAGAGACATCCGAAATCCAATCACAAATATATGCAAAACAAAGATGCTGAGGACTCAGCGATGGAGAGGACCCATTTGATCTCTCTCTCTCTCTCTCTCTCTCTCTCTCTCTCTCTCTCTCTCTCTCTCACACACACACACACACACACACACACACACACACACACACACACACACACACACACACACACACACACTTACTTTACAACCTAAAAGGACAGGACAGAGAAAGGAAAAGTGATTAGCCCCATTGTACAGGTGGGGAAACTGAGGCCCAGGGCGATGACGTGATTAGCTCAAGGAGTCACTGGTTGCTCAGTTCAGATCTCCTGTGTCCCAGTCCAGAGCCTTCCCCATCCAGACACATTTCATCAACCTCACCTTTAGGACACTGCCCCTGGGACTCTCCTACCACTTGATTTCACCCCATGACTCCCAGTCTGCCCCCTTTGGACCTGCCCGGAATCTCCCCTCCCCGCCTCCATCTCTCCGTGCCTTCCTGCTGTGAGCACCGCTCGCTCCACAGTCCTCGGGGAACAATCGCCCCCAATTTTCTAAAGCGAGGAGCTATTTTTAGCTCAATCCGCCTGCCATTCCCGTGGCATTGACTGGGGGGGCTGCTGGAGCTGTCAGCTTGTAGCCGCATGCACTGGCGCGTGTGCTAGCCAGACAGAAGGAAGGAACGTCGCCTGTCACAGCTCCGGCAGCACACACGCCCCAGCTGTCTGGAGTTTGGGCTTTTTTTAGAGCCTGCTGTACAGCGACAGCCAGGGAGCTCCCTCGTCTTCGCCTCGGTTTCCCCTCCCACGGCCCTCCTTTGCCGGACAGCCACCGTTCCCAGCACAGCCGCCTGCAACGTAACCCCAGCACTGGCCATTCGGGCTAGGTGGTTTCTAAGCCACGCCCGGACAGTCAGCGAGTATTAAATCAATCCCCTTGAAATCCTTGGGGCGACTGCCTGGATCCAGGACAACCTTCTCCGTCACCGCCACACAGATTAAAGGGTGGGAAGGGCTGATTAAGGAAGGATTAAAAGAGCTAAATATGCATAGCTCGGTTGGGAGACAAATAAAGGGCCAGCTATCCGTGTCTGAAGGAGAGGAACACCATGGGAAGGAAGGGAGATGTGTCTATGGTGGTAGAACTAAGGACTTTGGGACAATTTAGCCTCAATGTCAAGACATATTTCTGAGGCTGAAAATGTACTGAGCTCCGGAGAGGAGAGGTGGGAGGCGCATTGCTTGGGACATTTCCCTGCTGTAGCCTCCCCAGTTTTAAAAGCAACCAGGAGTCCGGTGGCACCTCTTTTTGTGGATACAGGCTAACCCGGCTCCCCCTGATACTTGTCTCCGGTTTTAACAATGCAGCATGGGCCACCATGGGACGGCCTGGACAGGACACAACCAGACATCTCTCTCTGTCTCTGTCTTTTCCTCCCCTAAGGATGAGAGGGGGACATTGATTGTGTTGGGTTTTTCGTTGTTTCCATCTTTACATATTAGGCAAACAAAGGGATCACATGAACAAGTGGGGGCCGGGGAGGGGAGAAAGAGCCTGGAGCTTCCTTCATCACCAAACTCCATCCTGCCTTCCTCCGAGCTTGAATAAACTTTCCTGTGAGGGGCGACCCTGGGAAGAATCCATTTCAGATGTTCGCTGCTCCGGAAAGACAGGGGGCCGAACCGCAGGCCATAAACAACTGAATCCACGGATTGAACACACTTGTAGTGTATCAGGTCAGGTCTTTTATGAATGCCTAACACGCTAGAAGTGATGACCAGAGCACACATCTAGCCTCACCTCCCTAAGAGGACGCGTCTGCCCATGCCCTATGAAGGCTAAAATCTTGGCATACCAGGGCACACACATTCTGCAACCACATTTCAGTGAAGTGTATTTCCCTATCAAATGAATGTCTCGGGGGGGGGGGTGCATACGCACATGGGTGTAATACACTCGCTGAGTGCATGTGATTGTCTCTCCTCCCTCTTGTGCAACTAAACCCAGAAGACTGTGGTATCTGTAGGACTCTGGCTATTGGCAAAGCGGCCCCCAAGATGGGTCCTGAATTCCCACCCAGCCCAGATGCCTGTAACAACTTTCCTGCTAGGGGAGCACATAAAAGACGGCTCGCTATGTCGGAGTGTCTCCCCGTCCCGTGGCTGGGCCGGAATCGATCTCCCAGTCGCTACCAAAACCAATCCGGGAGATTTTAATAGGCCACTAAAAGTCCGGTGAGCAGGACAGCGGGGCTAAGGCTACCTGCTCTGGCTCCATAGCTCCCGGAAGCGATCAGCAAGTCCCACTGGCTCCCAGGTGCAGGGAGATCCAGGGGGTCTCTGAGCACTGCCCTGTCCCGAGCACCGACTCCACAGCTCCCATTGGCCAGAAGCCACGGGACGGTGACTGCAGCGGGGGTGGTGCCTGCAGGCAGGGGCAGAGCCACCCCTGAGCTGGACGTGCCGGTTGCTTCCAGGAGCTGCTCAAGCTGCTCCAGGAGTCTGCACCCCACACCCCCTCCTGCACCCCGACCCCCTGCCCCATCCCTGAGCCCCCTCCTATACCCACACCCCTTCCCAGAGCCTGCACCCCACCTCCCCTCCTGCACCCCAACCCCCGTGCCCAGATCTGAGCCCCCTCCCACACTCCAAACCCCTCAGCCCCACCCCCAGCCTGCACCCCAAGTCCCTGTCTCAGCCCAGTGAAAGGGAGCGAGCAATGGAGGGGGGGGTGGAGTGAGCAAGGGGTGGTGCCTTGGAGAAGGAGCAGTGTGGGGGCAGGCCAGGGAGTTTGGGTTTGTGCGATCTAGAGCTACAGGCAGGAGCCGCTATAGCGAAAGCTAAACACTCCCTCTCACCCCCTCCCCGGCCCCCAGGGTGGCAGACTCATTTTGGGTGTGGCTCAGACACCTATGGACCACACTCGCTGTTAGACACACCTCTACCCACAACGGCCTTTAATGAACCTAGTCCTGGGAGCTGCCGCGGATCGCCCTCAGCTCCCATTGACCTCCGCCGAATTAGAGTCCTGCACCCCCAGCAAGGAGGAACGCAAACCCGTGTGGACTGACCCAGCTTCCTCGCAAAACACCCCCCGAACCCCAGCGAAAGAATCAAGCGAAGGCGAACGAGGACGATCCCCCCCTGACTTGAAAGACTGCGGCACGTTTGGGACGCCAGCAACGGTGAACAAATAAACAACCCACCCTGAGAATCTCTTGTCATCAAACGGATGCCGGGGAAATCTTCAATCGCTGGCTGGTTTCTCCTTCCCCTGAGATCTTGACCTTCTGCCAAAGGGCCTGGCAGTGACACGGGACTAAAGCGCTTTATCTTGGACTTCAACAACAACAACAACAACAACAAGGAGAAGAGGTGACACCTGGCGGAGATCAGCAAGGCGTTGCATTTCATTACTCTGGATAGCTCGGCAGGAGAGCAGACACCGGCGCTGTCTTTACTGTCCTGCGGAAAGGCCAAAGATCTTATTCTTTGAGCAGCTGTCACATCGGGCAGAAAAACAACTCTTGGAACGATGCTGAGTTCCTCTGGCAGGCGAGCAGCAAACCCAGCGCTGGGCAGAAACAAACCAGCCCACGTCTAGGTAGCTCTCTGGCCCTCGTCACCAGGGTGTCCATGCACCTCATGCTCACCAACAGAGGTGACCCTCACGGTGCTGCTGAGGGGGAGGTGTTAGCCCCGGATTACACAGGGTGTCAGGCTGCCGGATTGATCGCTCTGCCGGATTAGCAACTGGTCGCTGACTGCTCAACACATACACCCCCGAATTGTGATCTTTCTTGAACCTGCCCTGTTCCTACCTTGTTCCCAGCCTTGCTCCTGTCCTGCCCAGTCAACTCCAGCCCTTCTTCCGTGACTCCAACTCTGACCACCGGCCCTGGCTCCTGACTCCTGAGCTAACCACTAGGCCTGACTGCCAAACTCCTGGTTCATGCCACATGGGGAACTGAGGTATTGGGTAGATAAAGTGACTTGGTCAAGGTCACACAAACCATCAGTGGCAGAGTTGGGAATTGAACCTGAGTTCCAGCCAGTGCCTTAGCCACTGGCCAATCCTTCCCACTAAATGCCAAAAGGGTGGCCACAAGGTAACTGGATCTGGATCCCTTATTCTAGTATTTTCAATATACAGGTTCTAGGCATCTTTAAAATATAATGACCGGGTCAAGATCAACAAACATTTAGAAAGAAGAAGTGTGGAATGTCCTACACTTTCTAATTTGGCTTAATTTCATTTTCACCTATTCACGTTCATAGTATATGTTTGTCTCCATTCTATTAACATTTTACCTGCTACTGTGGGGACACTCTCAAAACGAAATGACTGGACACTGAAGTGAAATGTTTCAATGCCTCCAAACTGAATTTTTTCAGAATTTTCTTTCTGTGAGAAATTTTGACTGTTCCCATTTGGAACTAAAACAAATTGGGAAACGTTGGAATTCCCTGCGGAAGGCAAATTCTATTCTCCAACCAGCAGCTAAGATGATCTTCAGTTTTCCACCGCAACCCAGCAGGGGCCCAGACTTGAGATAGAATTCAGCCTGTCGTGAGACATTCCTGTCTTCCTCACTGCCTTCCAGAGTTGCCTGTGGGTGGGAAATGTCTCCTTGGGGGGAGGATTTGCTGCTCATGGGTGATATAACTGCCGCGGTGATCTGAGCGGGCACCATTCGTGTGGTGCTGTGGCATCTGCACGGGCAATCCAGGGAAAGGGGTGCAAAATGATTGTCTGCTGTTGCTTTCACAGAGGGAGGGGTGACTGACGACACGTACCCAAAACCACCCACGACAATTTTTGCCCCATCAAGGATTGGAAGCTCAACCCAGAATTCCAATGGGCAGCAAAGATTGAGGGACTCTGGGATAGCTACCCACAGTGCACCACTCCAAAAGTCGACGCTAGATTATAGTTGAACTTCTCCTTACTACTGTCCAGGGAGGCTGTGTATGGCTTCATGAGACATGGCATTAAGGGGTAGGCTGGGTCCCCAAGGATAACCATAGGCCTTTCAACATCCCCAATGGTAATTCTACTGTGAGGGCAACTATTCTAGCACTTCAGGGCAGGGGAAAGCAAGTCACAAAGTCAAAGTCACTGTCATCACCTCCTCATCATCTCCAGCCACTAGGTTTGCAAAGAAACCCTCCAAACTGCATGCGACCCAGCAGAGACGAGTCCAGGAGAGCCTGGAGCAATAGCTCGCAGAGGTGTGAACTGCTCCCCTCGTCTCAGAGGGGATAACTCAGCTGCCCAGTGAGGCGGATTGAAATGCTGGCATTGTTGCCCATTTCATGGTTTGTTGCTATTGGAAAAGGGAGGGAGGGGTCACAGATCTGCAGGATCCACTGGGAGCGATCACTCATGCTGGTGCCACAAGTGGGGGCTATTTAGGAAGTGCCAGCACTTGCCCCCCAGTCAAAGAGTCACGCCAAGCAGCCCAGGGCGGGGGAGTTCAAGGAGCTTCACAATAGGAATCCACCGGCTCCCTTGCTCCTTCCCCTGCTCCCTGGCTCTTGCTGGAGATTCCCTTCTTCACTGATGCCTTCAGAGACTAGTCAGGACCATCTCCAGCGGGCCAGAGTCCTGCAGCCTGATGGAGGGAAGCTGGGGGGCTAAGCTGCCTGTTTTCCCCAAACATACACAGCAGCCTGTCACTCCAGCCCGCATTGGTCTTCCTTCCACTCTTGCACTGGGCCCACGGGCAGCAGGTGGAGGAGAGCAGCCCCTGATGAAGGACTGCTCGGTGACATCATGCCACCAGCCCAGCAGAGCCGCCCCCAAGCAGGGGGAAAAGGGGGGCTAGGGTTGGGTAATGCTGACATTACAGGCACAAGGTCTCCTGGAACTGCTGGTGCCCGGGGATGCTCTGTGACCTTGCACCCCCGAGCCGTTTCAGGCACTCCGCTTGTCTTTTATAGCAGGTTAAGAAACAGACCAGACCTTTGCTGTCCCAGGAAAATTAATCTCTGGAATAATCCATGACCCCTGGAGCTCCATTCCCCCCCCCCCCCCCGCCCCCCATCTCTCTCCTTAGCCGGGGCCAGGAGGGACGCTCTGCTGCCGGAGGGAAGTTTCTTTATTAAGGCAATAAGTCAGCAACGGCTCCTTGCAGGGCACCAGGGCAGACAAATCAAGCTTGCGTTCTGGCCCCTGGAGAGGCTGAGAACAGTGGAACAGTGTGGCAGAGGGAGGAATGCTAGGCACTGCTGGCTGGGTAACTGAAGGGAGGAGGGGCACTACTTAGGAAAGGGTTTTCTTTGAAGACTCCCCCTATCCAGATCCCTTCTGTCCACTTGAGGGGTGTCAGGTGCAAATTCTGGATTCAGACTTTTCTTGGTGCATTAAGTTACAGGGCGGTGGAACTGCTCCGAGAGGCTCCAGTCCCGGAGAACAGAGACAGCCTTTATTGGGGCATGCCCGCCGTCCCCATTCCCGCTGGAGTAGTCACGCCTCGCAGTCTGGCCTGTTGCGCGGTGTTGCTTACAAATGGCATGGTGTCCTCTGCCCTAGAGGTGGCTGCATTCAGGGCTGGGGGAAGCCACCCCTCCATTAAACATCCATCTAACACTTGGATATTAGGAAAAACTTTTTCCCTAGGAGGGAGGTGAAGCACTGGAATGGGTTCCCTACGGAGGTGGTGGAATCTCCATCCTTAGTGGTTTTTAAGGTCAGGCTTGACAGAGCCCTGGCTGAGATGATTTAGTTGGGGACTGGTCCTGCTTTGAGCAGGGAGTGGGACTAGATTATAGAATATCAGGGTTGGAAGGGACCTCTGGAGGTATCTAGTCCAACCCCCTGCTCAACGCAGGACCGATCCCCAATTAAATCATCCAACAGATTTTTGCCCCATATCCCTAAATGGCCCCCTCAAGGATTGAACTCACAACCCTGTGTTTAGCAGGCCAATGCTCAAACCACTGAGCGTCTTAGCTAGGGCAGCCATCAGGCCCCCTGGGAGCAGTGTGATAGGAGGTGGGGGAACGCAGAGGGTGAATCAGGACAAACACAAATGCCGCATTGTCATTTAAAAGTGTTTGCTGCACTTGGCTGGGGTTGTGTATCCATCTAGCCCGAAGCGGCTTTCTTCTTTTCAGTCGTTTACAAGCTGCGTTTAGGAGCCGGAGCGCAAAAATAAACCACATGGCAGGGTTGCAATAAAAGTAGGCCAAGAGCTGCGGTGCATTGTCTGAATGTAAAAATCAGGCGCCTTGGGCCATCTCGTGGCTGCTGGTTCTCTGCAGAGCCTGCCGACAGACGTGATGCTGTTGAACAGTTTTTCACAGCGAGTGCGTTGGCTTCTAGACACAGAACAGGGAGCCTGAGCATCTGGGACGGGACCCACTAGCGTGGAGTGTGATGCGTGTTGATCTTTTGAGGCTCCCCTTGTCTGAGCTGCTTGGAGCAGGCTCCCCGTGAAGGGAAAGGACGGCGGACCTTAGATTAGCAGGGGAAGGGGACGGACACGTGAGCAGAGCTAGGCACAGCCTCAGGAAACTCGCACCTGACAGCCCACTCCTATGTGGTGCAGAGCACCCCACACATCCACAGGCGTTGACCCTCCGCAGGACTGGCCTTTCAGAGTATAGGGGAGGGGTTTGCAAGATCACTCAGCCCTGGTCTAATTCGACTCCCATTGAGGCCAATGATGGGACTATTACCAGTGACTTCAGGAGCAGAACTAGGCCAATGAGGAGCCCCCGTCTTAATTCCTGAGCCTGTGCACACCTCCTACTTGAGCCGACCCACTGGGGCCCAGGGGGGCTCTAGTACGACTTCCAAGGGAGTAGGATCTGGCTTGCTAGACTCAGCCACTTCAGTCTTTTCTTTGTACTCCTTTGGTGAAGCTCTGCATCCATGAATATCAAGGCAAGAAGCACAAGTGTCCCTAATCTTATATTTAGAAGACAGGGAAAGAGGCAGAGAGAGGGGAAAAAGACGTGAAGAGCAGTTCTGTGCGGCTCGAAAGCTTGTCTCTCTCCCCAACAGAAGTCAGTCCAATAAAAGATATTCCCTCACCTGCCGTGTTTACCTACAATCACACAGCAGAGCCGTGACAAAGCCGGGGACAGACTTCAGTTTCCCTGACTCACGGTCCCATTCTCTAGCCACTGTACCACGCTGCCTGTTACTTACATTCTGACAGCACCAGGAAGTGCCAACCAATGTCAGGACTTATTGAATCAGACACCGTACAAGCACAAAGGAAGACATCCTCTTCGCTAAAGAGATTACAATTTAAGACAAACAACACTTGAATAGCATGGGGAGGAATGCAACCAAAGTATGGCCAATTTTTAATATCAAACCGGTGGTTTTAAAAAATTATAAGAAAACAATCATACAGGTCCATTGATGGCTATTAGCCAAGATGGTGAGGCTTGCCACCCAATGCTCTGGGTGTCCTTAGCCTCTGGCTGCCAGAAGGTGGGAGTGGATGACAAGGGATGGATCACACGATTGTCTATTCTATTCATTCCCTTGGAAGAACCTGGTATTGGCCACTGTCGGAAGACAGAATGCTGGGCTCGGTGGACCATTGGTCTGACTCACTATGGCCGTTCTTATGTTCTTAAACCCAACTGCTTGTCAAGCTGTCCAGAATTAGCTGGCTGCTGTCTTACAGGCGTCATGGCAGGAGTAGGCCTTGCAAATGGATTTGGAGGTGGAGAGGGTAGAGGTTTAGCCGTCAGTTCCATGAGGGCAGGAGGAATGTGGAAGAAGGCACGAAGACAGCAGTGAGAAATGCAGACAAGGGGCAGAGAAGTATGGGGAAGGGCCATCTCTATTACATTGGACATTCTTACCATTTTAGTTTTGGGACCACAGAACACAGTACTGGGACACTAACCCTAGAGCTCTGTAGAGGCTTTTATTCCAAAGCTGGAAGAACCCAATTAAAGTCTCATAGACCAGGTCTGACAGCAAAACAGCTCTTCACATCTAAAGGAGTATCAAAGATTTTGTTTGAAAGGAGGGAAACCCCTGCCTCTGATGAACATCCCACTAATAAAAGCAAACCTGGCTCTTCCTTCTGTGATGAAGTAGGAATATTGTGTGTGTGTGCCTTAGTTTTTTTTGAGGTCACCGCCTCTTTGCCAGGGTTGAGCTGCCAGCTCCCCCGCCCCTGGGACCGCTTACTGCAAACCCCAGGGGAACCCTGATACTGCAAAAGTCCTTCTCCCTCCTAGGGCCAAGCCGCACGCTTCTCCACCTGACTGCTCCCTGCAGTTCTCAGGGGGACCCTGGATCCGCAACAGTCCTTCTCGCTGGTCACACACTCTCAAGGGTTAAGCTGCAACTTTTCCACCCCCTGTAACCGGCCTTCTCTGGGCCTTCAGCATGCCCGGTCCCCGGCGATCCCCTTCCATTTTACTGCTCCCCAGTCGCTTACTGCTGGATGCACCATCCATGGGGTGCAGTATATCCCACCTCTGCCACCAGTTGTCACGGAGTGCCCGGGCAATGGTTTGGAACCGCTTCCTAGGAAGCCAGACAGGACTGTGGGTGAAGTGTTTTTTTTTTTTGTACACAGCCTGTTTTCAAGGCTGGGAACTTCACGGGTACCCACTTTAACCTTTCTGGGTTTGACCTTGAAGCATTTAGCACCTTCTGCCCCTTCATGCACTTCCCCCAGCAAGCCCGCCTGGGCGGGGTTCTGAGGGAGCCCATGGATTTTGCACCCCGATTTTACAGTTAGTCGTGACTCTTAGCCAGCAAGTAAAACAGAGGTTTATTTGATGACAGGGGCGCAATTTAGGTAAGAGTGAACGTGACCCCTCCGTTGGGTTTATTTTGGGGGCAAGGAAGGCCAGACCCTGTTTAGGCCTGCTTCCCTTCTCCCCAGCCTGCTTCGGACTCAAACCCCTCTCTCCAGCCAGCTGCAGACTCCAAACTTAAACTTACTCTCCCCCTCTCCACCCCCGCTCAGCCGGGTCAGGTCACCTGACCTCCCTCCAACAGGTTCAGCCGGCCTCTTTGTTATTCAACACTTCCAGCCAACCCTTTCAGGTAGGGGGAAGGGCAGGCCCCAAGATAGTTTATGCTCTCTCTCTGCTTTGCAACAAGAAATGCATAGGGGAAACTGAGGCACACACACACACTATTCCTACTTCATCACACCTTCCCCTTGCTTTCTTGGGTGAGGCTTTCGCTCTGCTTGAGGGGGCCTTTGTGAATATTTTAGGAGGAATCATGAAGCCTCTGCAGTTCAGGATGATCAACAGCAGACAGCATTAAAGAAGGGAAAGTGTGTGATCTTCAAAGGGAGGAAAGTGAACGTCTGAAATTCAAATGAAAGGAAGACACCTGCCTCCAGGCACACTGCAGCTCTCAGTGCAAGGGTCTCACTTGGAACAGAGGATTTCAGACCAACAGAAGCCAAAAAAAGGGGAAGGCAACAGACAGCAACACTGAGATTCATAGAATCTCAGGATTGGCAGGGCCCTCAGGAGGTATCTAGTCCAACTCCCTGTTCAAAGCAGGACCAACCCCAACTAAATCATCCCAGCCAGGGCTTTGCCAAGCCTGCCCTTAAAAACCTCTAAGGAAGGAGATTCCACCACCTCCCTAGGGAACCCATCCCAATGCTTCACCACCCCCCTAGTGAAAAAGTTTTTTCTAATATCCAATATTCTGTCCATCCAACCTGAATCTAGCTTACATGGTCCCAACACATAGTACCTGTCCATACTAACCCAGTGGCATCATCATGTGATGTATCACTAGGGGCAGTTGCACATTTAGCAGCTTTAACAGTTTTCTCTCTTGATATATCTCGTCAGAGGGACAAGAGTAGTTCTTAAACACCCTTCTCCCCCAAATACATATAGCTTAAGAACTCAGGGCATAATATACAGTTGCCCACCTTCCAATCTAACACCAGAGCAAACTCCTCATATGATGGCAAATAGTTTGTGTCCAAGTTGCTTGGGCAGGAGTGCTGGGGATGCGGCAGGCTGATCAGCACAGGAAAGAGGGGAGACTTCTGGCTGATTTATAAAGCAGGCTTTACGGGCTTCAAGGGGCATGTCTACACTGCCTCTGGGAGCGAGTCTCCCAGCCCTGGTCCACAGACTCACTAGCACTTTAAAAATAGCTGCAGACGTGGCATTGACAATGCAGTTCGGGCTCTCAAGCCCGCCCACCCACCACCCTGTCCCGGAGTTTCAGAGCCTGGGTTCAAGCCTGAGCCACAATGTCTACACAATAACTCCAACTCAGGAACCAATCCATGCAACAAACCTTGATGCCAACTCTGCCCACATATCTACACCAACACCACCATCACAGGACCTAACCAGATCAACCATACCATCACTGGCTCATTCACCTGTACATCAACCAATGTCATATATGCCATTATATGCCACCAGTGTCCCTCTGCTATGTACATCGGCCAAACTGGACAGTCCCTACGAAAAAGGATAAATGCACACAAATCAGATATTAGGAATGGCAATATACAAAAACCTGTAGGGGAACACTTCAACCTGCCTGGACACTCTATTACAGATTTAAAAGTCACCATACTGCAGAAAAAAAACTTCAAATCCAGACTGCAAAGGGAGACTGCAGAACTTCAATTCATTTGCAAATTCAGCACACACACTCTGGGATTGAACCGAGATCTACAATGGTTGGCTCATTACAGACATTGTTTCTCGTCTCTCCATGTTCACACACCCCATCGAAATGCTAGAAGAATAATCCACACTCCCTGATCGGAGATAACAAGCTGGCTCAGCTTAATTGGACTAACCTTTTCACCTCCCACCTGGCTCTTACCTACTTTTCTATAACTGCCTGTTTGTGAACACTTCCACTGCCTGCATCCGACGAAGTGGGTATTAGCCCACGAAAGCTCATGCTTCAAAACTTTATAGTTAGTCTTTAAGGTGCCACAGGACTTTGTTAACTCTGCTATTCCAGACTAACACGGCTACCACCCTGATTCCTGAATGTCTACACAGCTATTTCTGGAGGACTAGCAGGAACCCAGCCCAGCCTGGGAGGCTCACTCCCAGATGCAGTGTAGACATGCCCAAGGAGACTTACCACAACCTGGAACCATTCCTGTCTCGCCCCTGTAGATTATCAATTTGAACCTGGAAGACAGACTGACTTAGCCTTTGCTTATCATCAGATTGTAAGCACTTGGGGGAAAGGGCTCTCTTTTTGGTTGTGCAGTACCTAGCACAGTGGGGTCCTGGCTTGTGACTGGGACTGCTAGGCTCCTATGACACCACAAAGAATAACTGGAGTAGTTCTTCAGCTGTGGTCAGCAGAGAGCTGGACGGTCACATAAGGGTGGCTTGTCTCCATGTTTCCAGCTGCCAAATGGCACAGAGAGCTAAAAATCCATTGAATAATTTCCTTTCTCCATCGCCCATGAAAGCAATGGCTGTAGTTGCCACAGGGTCATTATAGGGGAGCAAGTGAGATGAGGGGTATCCACAGAACAGTCTCTCAAATGGAGCCCCTCCATGAGTTTGACCCCTTGGTTTGGCATGCACAATAGTGTGCCATCAACACACAGAGCTCTGAATCCAGACAATGTTTATCTGTGTCTAATGCTGACAAGAATGACGCATCCTCTCTCCTGTTTCTCCTAGACATCGGCAGGCTTAGTCCCTGCCAACCAATGGAGAGCAAAGGGTACAGAACCCGAATCAAACCATCACCTGGATAACAGAACACAGGAGAGCAACAATTAAAGGGTGACCGAACCGACCTATCCCATTCTCCCAACAGAAAAACTACATTCGCCACTCTTATTCAGCCATGAGGAAGCAAGACTTGCAACTGCCACATCGTTCTGTGGCTACATTTGTGGGGTTCTCAAAAAGGAACAGTAGCATGGCTTCCTGCTGTGCAAATAGCAAGTTTACCTAGATGTGCAAGTGCTGGAAAATTAGACATCTACAGTTTCCCAGAGAAAGATTCTTAGCAGCACTGATTCAAAGTACCGGTAATTCTGTCTCTAGGTTCTGGGGCCATCACAGAGCTCATATGGTGTAGGAAGTCACAAAAATCCTCACTGGGAATAACAGTGCAGCCTCTGTCTTAGTTTCAAAAACAGTCACAAACGGTGGGTTAATATAGTCATTTGATCTGGTAGTTTTCAAACAAACACCTACGTAAATATAAAAACACTTTGCAGCTTTGATTAACAGGCATTACATGCTCAGTCAGGGATCGGCAACATTGGCACACGGGACCCCAGGGTAAGCACCCTTAGCGGGCCCCGCCACTTTGTTTACCTGCTGTTGCGCCGGCTGCGGCTCCCACTGGCTGTAGTTCACCATCCTGGTCCAATGGGGGCTGCAGGAAGTGGCGGCCAGCACCGAGCTTCTTCCCGCAGCCCCCATTGGACCGGGACGGTGAACCGCGGCCAGTGGGAACCGCGCTCAGCAAAACGCCAGGTAAACAAAGCGGCGGGGCCTGCTAAGGGTGCTTACCCTGCGGTCCCGCGTGCCAACGTTGCCAATCCCTGTGCTAAGTGGTAAACTACAGAGACTATTACACATGCCATTTTGGGATCTGGCTTTCTTTCAAAAAGAGTATCTTAGTAGAAAACAAAAGCAATTTGAGCCCTGTGGCGAGAGGTTCACTAGACACACTAAACTTGATCAGTCCCCTTGTGCTTGCTTCTTTGGCACTTGTTACTTATCTCTGCTAACTAGTTAACAAAACCAAGCTTCTCCCTAGATTTAAGGAAGACAGGAGCACCATGCTACCACAATTTAAATGAAATCTTCATCTTCAAAGTATCTCCAGCCATCATATACCTTGTTGCACTCCCACCAGAGTAAATTTGCTCATTTATTTATATTGAGTCTGCCAGGTTTTCTCCCTAGTCAAGGACCTTGTTGAATTGGGGCCTAAAGCATGGAAATAGTCACACTGAAGCCAATGAGACTATTTATGTGATTAGTTAAGTACATGAGTAACTTCTTTGCTGACCGGGAGCCTCAAGTTGTATCCATCTGCCTTGAAGATATACAGACACTTCATTGACAGAGAGGTTTTTTTTTTCTTTCTTACAGAGTCTGAAAACAAAGAGAGAACTTCACAAGCAGCTTCCAAGTCTCATGAATTTCTCTCACACAAATACTAGGCTGTTACTCATGGCATAATTACAGGGATAAATTCTAAATCTGCATTACAGACTTCACGCAGCTTTAACTCCTGTTATAATTTCTAATCACACAATGATCCTTAAAGCATAGAAGATTGAATATGTTTGTCTTCAGACCAGTCAAATCTTAATAAAAATCAGTTTGAGCCTCAGACTATGGGAACCTGAGTACAGTAAAACCTCCATTTAACGGACTAATTCGGGCGAGGGGGTGTCCGTTAAATCAAAAAGTCCGTTATTTAATAATAATTTAAAAAAATGAGCTGTCGGAGCAGCAGCCCAGGGTCGGGGCGACAGCTCCGCAGCCCGCCTGCTGCCTGGACCCGGGCGGCAGCCGGGAGCTGGGAGCCAGCCCGCCCGCTGCCTGGACCCAGGCGGCAGCCGGGAGCTGGGAGCCAGCCCGCCCGCTGCCTGGACCCGGGCGGCAGCCGGCAGGCAGCCCGTCTGTTGCCTGGACCCGGGCGGCAGCCGGGAGCCGGCAGCCAGCCCGCCAGAAATGGATCAGGAATGCATCAGACTTGCTCAGAAATTTTGTCCGTTGCATCCGAAGTCCGTTAAATCGAGGTCCGTTAAATCGAGGGTTTACTGTAATGGGACGCAGCCAGCATCTTCAGGTCATAAATTTCAAGAGAAGCAGATTATCCTATCCATCTTTGTACATCTGCCTTAGAATGTGATTTCATTATTCCTGGCAGTGGAGGACAGGAGAGGCAACACTAAAGCCTCTGAAAGGGAGCAATTTGTGAAAACCTAATTTTCTCCAGCTAAAAAGTGAAACTATCAGGTTAAAAACCATAAGTGACATAAGAACGTAAGAGTGGCCATACTGGGTCAGACCAAAAGTCCATCTAGCCCAGTATCCTGTCTACAGACAGTGCCAAAGCCAGGTGCCCCAGAATGAACAGAAGAGGGAATCATCAAGGACCCATCCAGTCGCCTAGTCCTAGCTTCTGCAAACAGGCTAGGGACACCATCCCTGCCCATCCTGGCTAACAGCTATTGATGGACCTATCCTCCATAAACTTATCTAGTTCTGTTTTGAACCCTGTTATAATCTTGGCCTTCACAACATCCTCTGGCGAGGAGTTCCACAGAATGACTTACGTGAGGAAAGACTTCCTTTTACTTGTTTTAAACCTGTTGCCTATTAATTTCATTTTGTGACCCCTAGTTCTTGTGTTATGAGTAAATAACACTTATTTACTTTTTCATGGGATTGTGTGCATTTCAAGGAAATATTTATATTTGTATTTATTAGAGGTGAGAGCACCTCTCATACGTTCGAACGAGTTTGCAGACAAAAATAAGGTGTGCAAAAGTTTATGCGACGGTGAATGCAACTTGTGTTGTGAAACATGACTTGAGATATGATGGAAAAGACACTTATAAGGTCAATTTTAGAGGGTAAAAAAACCTTGTTCTTGATTGTGAAAGTGTCTCACAACATGATATAAGACCCACTCATGCTTCCCTCCAATACTGATGTATGTAAATCCTTGATTTTACAAAAGTTTACATTTGACCTAACAGTGTTATTTTAAGTAAAGGGTGGCTCTGGCAGGGTCTGAAGGGAGTCTGTTAAGTGTCTCATTGCAGATACATTTAACAGAAGAGAAAGTGGAAATTATGGACTTCATCCAGAAAGCCTTTTCTAAGATTTGTTCTTGAAAGTAACAATCTTTCCATTCTCCTTTACCTGAATATAAATGATAAAAGCAGTGACTTTGGAAATATAAAATTGGTTTTATGACATGCTTATTACACTTTACTATTTATCATAAAAATACTGTAATTACAATATGAAAATGGCAGCACTTCCAAGACCTCACTTTCATAGCTTGGATCACTTTGAATGAGCCTGCCATAAGGGCTTGGCTACACTTGAAATTTCAAAGCGCTGTCACGGGAACGCTCCAGTGGCAGTGCTTTGAAGTACGAGGGTGATGGCACAGGAGCATGCTGGGAGACAGCTCTCCCAGCACTCCTGGTAATCCACCGCCACGAGGGGGATTAGCTCCGAGAGCTCAGAGCCCGGCTCCCAGCGCTTGGAGCCTGTCCACACTAGCACTTTAAAGTCCCCAAGACAAGGTCCCTCACCAAAGGCTCTTACGTAAATTAAGCTGCCATGGGATAAGAGGGAAGATCCTCTCATGGATTGAAAACTGGTTAAAAGACAGGGAACAAAGGGTAGGGATAAATGGAACTTTTTCAGAATGGAGAGGGGTAACTAGTGGTGTTCCCCAAGGGTCAGTCCTGGGGCCGATCCTATTCAACTTATTTATAAATGATTTGGAGGAAGGGGTAAACAGTGATGTGGCAAAGTTTGCAGATGATACTAAACTGCTCAAAGTAGTAAGGACCAAAGCAGACTGTGAAGAACTTCAAAAAGATCTCACTAAACTAAGTGATTGGGCAACAAAATGGCAAATGAAATTTAATGTGGATAAATGTAAAGTAATGCACATTGGAAAAAATAACCCCAACTATACATACAATATGATGGGGGCTAATTTAGCTACAACCAATCAGGAAAAAGACCTGGGAGTCATTGTGGATAGTTCTCTGAAGGCATCCACGCAGTGTGCAGCGGCAGTCAAAAAAGCAAACAGGATGTTAGGAATCATTAAAAAGGGGATAGAGAATAAGTCGGAGAATATCTTATTGCCCTTATACAAATCCATGGTGCGCCCACATCTTGAATACTGCGTACAAATGTGGTCTCCTCATCTCAAAAAGGATATACTGGCACTAGAAAAGGTTCAGAGAAGGGCAACTAAAATGATTAGGGGTTTGGAACGGGTCCCATATGAAGAGAGATTAAGGAGGCTAGGACTTTTTAGCTTGGAAAAGAGGAGACTAAGGGGGGATATGATAGAGGTATATAAAATTATGAGTGGAGTGGAGGAAGTGAATAAGGAAAAGTTATTTACTTGTTCCCAAAATAGAAGAACTAGGGGCCATTCAATGAAATTGGCGTGCAGCAGGTTTAAAACAAATAAAAGGAAGTTCTTCTTCACACAGCGCACAGTCAACCTGTGGAACTCCTTACCTGAGGAGGCTGTGAAAGCTAGGACTATAACAGGGTTTAAAAGAGAGCTGGATAAATTCATGGAGGCTAAGTCCATAAATGGCTATTAGCCGGGATGGGTAATGAATGGTGTCCCTAGCCTCTGTCTGTCCGAGGGGGGTGATGGATGGCAGGAGAGAGATCGCTCGATCATACCTGTTAGGTTCACTCACTCCGGGGCACCTGGCATTGGCCACTGTCGGTAGACAGGATGCTGGGCTAGATGGACCTTTGGTCTGACCCAGTATGGCCGTTCTTATGTTCTTATATGTTCTTATGTTCTTATGCTCAGAATTGCTGCGCTCAGGAGGTGATTTTTAACACCCCTGAACCAGCAAGTTAGAAGCGCTATAAAATGTCAGTGTAGCCACGCCCTAAGACAAGGCCCCTATGTTTCATTAAGGAGTATCAGATGTGAAAGAGCATGAAGGTATTTAAGAAGCCAACTCAAATAGTTCCTCCTACACAAGCATTCAGGTCTTGAGCAGTCCAGGCAAACCAATGCATGTTACAACATTTAGTTGGGGACTGGTCCTGCTTTAAGCAGGGGGTTGGACTATCTGACCTCCAGAGGTCCCTTCCAACCTTAATATTCTATGATTCTACAACAAAGCTTAAATTTGCTTTTCATATTAATTTTAAAAACAATACTAGCTGCCTGTTTAATTTTAAAAACAGGAAAAAATATCCACCTCCCTTTCCATTTCTTATAAGGAGTCTTGAAGTTTAAATCTCCTCAGTGTGACTGATATGCTTGCTTTGATCTGCTTAGCTCTTGGAAGTCCAGGGGCTCCAGGCTGCTGGCCCTGAGTTGCCTGGGTTCCTTAGGGACAGCTCTGTCGCCATTAGGGATTATTTCCCCCCCCCCCCCCGCGAGAACCCCCTATAATATTTCACGAACTCCAGTTTGGGAACCACTGGCCTAGAGTGATGCCTCTAGTCCAAAAATGTTACTAATGGCCTCTGGCAAAAAGAGGAAAGGATGGAGACAAGATTTCTAATGTAAAACACAAGAGGGAACTTTATTTTAAACCCTGCTTTATGAATCATAAAGGAATGGTAAAGGGAAAAACAGTTTTTGCTTTGGTTTTCACTATTAACAAATGTATTGAACACTTATACAGCACTACACATCAAGATGATTTATGCCAATTACTATCCTCACAAAACCCCTGTGACATACATATAGCATCCCCCATTCTCCTGACAAGGAAAATGAGACACAGAAGGGATGAGAGTCCCCGAAGGACACACAAGCAGTAACTGTCAGAGCTGAGCTCCAAGGTCCTTATTCAGATCACCAGTCTCTCTCAAGGGATTACCAGAACACACCTGAACAAGGGAAACTGAGCCCAAATGCTCTGTTAGAAGGTCCAGTCCAATAAAATGCCATTGCAATAGCTAGTTGGGAAAGCCAAAAATGCAACCTCAAGCCCAGAGTTCTCCAACACAGCCCAATACTGTTAATCTCTAATACAGATGTATGGCTCACTCAGAGTGCGGCATAGCACGTTTCATCTTCAAAGCACCATCCAGGGCAACTGAAACCTACTCCATTTAATGAAGATTAGTTTTTGGCCTCCTGACAAATTACCATTAAACAGAATGTGGGCAATTCTAGCCTACCATGCCTCATTTTTAAACCATAAGCAGCAGAGTATCACCAGGGAGGTCTTCAACAAAAAAAATTGTCAGAATAGAATGCCAGACTCATTATGAGAATTTATTTCTCATGGCTATGACGGTATCTGTTTTCACACGCCCCTCGTCCCTCTCCCAATTGTGCTAGGATTTAGCTCTTCTCTACCAAGGAGCTCAGTCACTCTGCGTGTGGTGGTAACACTTAAGCCAGCTAGTGTAGCTCGTTTTTTTGTTCTTGACGCCATTAACAATTGCTTTTGATAAATCTTTGGGTCAAGGCTTGTTGCCACGTCCTCCAACAGATCTAGGATGCTTTCCTGTATGGCCAGCCCCCCTTCCTCCACCCTGCTTTCGCTTAATTTGTCCCTGGGACTCTGCTTTGAGCGTCTCGATCCAGAAGGCATCGAAAGAGCCTGGGGCCTGATACCCAGGCTCTTGGGAATCTAGTGCATCTTTGCTGAGCAAGACACATATGGCAGGAATATTTCTCTTCACAGTCAAGGCATCTAGACCAGCCTCAGGGACAATGGGCTCCCAAATCTCTTCAGTCTGTTTGTAGAGCACTTTGGTGATTTGGTGGAGTCCCTCGAGCCGTCGTTTCATGATTTCCACACAAGTGATAGTCTTGCTGATGGCTTTGCCAGAGCCAGTGAAAAGAATCTGCCTAACTGAGTCCGACTCCATCTTGCCGATGGCATAACCCATAAGATTTCTGATTTTGCTGCCATCCTTCACTTTCATCTCGATAATATCTGAAGACAGGTTGGTGAATGGAAGGGGAGAGGGCTTCTCCTCAACCTTAGATTTCTTATAATTCTCCATCACACACCCCTGTAAATGAGAAGAACAGCATCAATGAATACTTCTAATTATGATTCACAAAGGCAACATACCTAAATCCTTGGGCTACGTTACCAGACTAATCCACACTATTCATTTGTATTACCGTACCACCTGAGACCTGGTCATGTACTGGGACCCCATTGTGCTAGATGATATATTGTGACTTCTAGCATGTTCTGGAGCTGCAGTTCTCAACTGGGGTGCCAAGAGCCGTTTCAGGGAGTCCACCAAACAGGGATGTTCAGAGTTCCAAGCCCCAGTGGCTGAAGCCTGGAGCACTGGTGAGCCAATCTCCCACTGAGTCACTCCCCCACCCCAACAGGCAGAAGCCTTGAGCTCTCCATTCCCCCAGGCTCCCAACCCCCCTTCAGTGACTGAAGCCCAGTCCTTCCCCTGCAGTGGAGTTTTTATAGCATGTTGGGGGGGGGGGGGGTTCCGAAGGAAAAAGGTTGAGAACCCCTGTTCTAGAGTACCTAGCTGAACTCAATAATCTAAACAGTATCGTCATTCATATTCAACTACTTGTATTGTGGCAGCACTCAGGGATCTCATTCTGCTAGAGCAGGGGTAGGAAACCTATGGCACACATGCTGAAGGCGGCAAGCGAGCTGATTTTCAGTGGCACTCACACTTCCTGGGTTCTGCCCACTGGTCTGAGGCACTCTGCATTTTAATTGAATCTTAAATGTTTAAGTTTCTTAAACATTTTATAAACCTTATTTATTTTACATACAACAATAATTTAGTTCTGTATCACAGACTTATAGAAAGAGAGCTTCTAAAAACATTAAATGTATTACTGGCCTGCGAAACCTTACGTTAGAGTGAATAAATGAAGACTTGGCACACCACTTCTGAAAGGTTGCCGATCCCTGTACTAGAGGCTGCATAGACACACAGGAAGACAGTCTCTGCTCCGACATTATTTACTCATGCTGCTTAGATTTGCTTGGAAATAATCAGGACAGTTCTAGGGACCGAGAGCAACCATGACATAGAAGAATGCACACTGAGTAGTGGGCTCGAACATACCAAATGCCTCCACTGCACAGAACTCTACTTAAAAATGTTATTTCCCTGATTAAATGAAATTCTCCAGTCTAAGCTGCTGCCAGGTTCTGGAGTTAGAGATTTTAGACACGATTCTGGAGTTAGAGATGACGACAGTCACACAAAACATTAATATGAACAATCTTATATGGTGAAAAATTCAATAATAAATAGCAGGCTAGTTTGGATTCAAACATTATTATACACTATCTGCCTTCCAAACACTGCTTCTGTGTGGCTAGCACAAGTGGGGGGTCCCAGGAAAAGACAGTCAGGGGACAAGGAGCGGGGAGGGGTTGGATAGGTCAGGGGTTCTGAGGTGGGCAGTTAGGGGCAGGAAAGTGGGAGGGGGCAGGCTGTTTGGGGAGGCACAGCCTTCCCCACCTAGCACTCCATACACAGTTTCGCAAGCCTGGTATGGCCCTTGGGCCAAAACGTTTGCCCATCCCTGAAATAGTCACTGGTGAAAGAAAGGCAGGAATGAAACCATTTGAATGAGCTCAGAGGAATGGAGGAAGAACTGTTATTTTTAAGTCAGTGGGACATTTACCACATCTGTGCCCCATGAGGGACCCTGGAACCATGAACCCTGAAGATATTTCACATCAGAGACAAACAATTCCCATCCCCAGAATAACCCCAAACCTGGTGATACATGCAGCCCTTAGGAAGGGGAATTTTCATGAAGGAAGCTAGAAGGATCAAAGCCCCCTGATTCTAGCCAGTTATGATACGAGGCTTGGGGTCAAATCTTGGCTGAAAGGTGTGAACGTATGGAAGTCTCAGTTTTTTGGGGGAGAAATATGCCCCTAATGAGAAGGAGGGAGGTGCATCTCTGCTTAGGGTTTGAGAGGAGGGTTGGGAAACATACAGGAGACTGGGATGGATATGCAGGGGCTGACTAAAGATCTCAACTCAGGAGGGTGGGAGGGATTGGGTGGATAGACTGGAAAGAGATGGGGGGAGGGTCTCTGCTCAGGGATGTACATGGGAGGGATTAGGATGGATAGACAAGCAATGGGAGTGAGGGATATGGGGAAGGGAGGGTCTCTGCTCAGGGAAGGGAGAAGGGTCTGTTCAGGGGTGTGTGGGGATGATACAGGTAGGGAGGATCTCTGCTCAGGGGTGTGGGTTGGGATGGATAGATATGGGAGTAGAGAGGTCTGTGCAGGGGGATGGATACAGGGGGTGGGAGGGCTGGGCTAGATAGATACAATGGGTCTCTGCTCAGAGGGGGGTGAGGGTGGACGGATGCGGAGGGGGGGCTGAGGGGCCGGGGTCTCCCGCTCGGGGACGGAACCGGACGGGGAGGTGCCGGTGGGTGCGGGGAGGCCCAGCCCGGCGGGGGAAGGGAGACGCTGCCCGCCCCCGCCCCTCTTACCGTTCCCGGCGGGAGCGACACGCCGCGCGCGCCCAGCCTCGCGGGCCCCAGGTGGCGGTTTCCGGCGCTGGAGCGCGTCGCGCGGGCGGCGTCACGGGGGCGGGAGGGGCAGTGACAGTTGAGGGGGGAGTGTTCGCGCGCGCGCACCAACGGCCGCGAGTCTCGCCCCGCCGCCTTCCCCCCCCCCCCGGTCACGTGAGCGCCTCGTGCCCCCCGCGCGCCAGCGCCCGGCGTCCTACGCGCCCCCTCCTCAAGAGCCGTTGCTGCGTCATGGCGCCCCCGTCCGGCTCCCGGCCGTAGTGTGACCCCCTCCGCCTGAGGGCGGCGCCTACAACGCCCCGCCTCTGGAGGGGGAGTCGGGACAAGGAGCGGGGGGGGGGGGGATTCTGAGGGGGATACTTGGGGGGAAATGGGGGGGGATTCTGAGGGGGATACTTGGGGGGGGGGAAATGGGGGGGGGGGCTGGCAGACAATGGCGAAGCTCCCCGCGAATGACGGCGATGCCTCTCCTCAGGCTGACAAAGGGACTGAGCAGTGACTCTCTTGGGAGTAGAAAGATGAGCTGGGTCGTCAGCCTGCCACACAGCGCCACCCTTTGACACGGGGACGTCTGCTCGGCTCTAGTCTTGCAGCTCCCTCGTGTGGGCAGCAGAGGCCTGTGGATGCAGGTTCTTTAGGCACAGCGGCCCTCAGTTCAACAAGACATTGGAGGCATGACAAACTCTACAGGTGTTGCAAAGTACACACACACACACACACACACACACACACACACACACACACACACACACACACACACACACACACACACACACACACACACACACACACACACACACACACACACACACACACACACACACACACACACCCCCCCCCGTTATGTATATTTCAGAGCTAGTAACATCTGCCCATGGTAGGGCTGCATGTTGCATGGGATTTGGTCCTCTGTATCCATGTCACTGATATCCATCCCTGACATGGTGACCGATTGCTACCTAGTAGGATGCCATGTCTGCCATCTCTCTCCTTTCTCCCAGGGTCAAGGTCAGGTTAGGAACATTTTCCCCTCATCGCTTTTTGAGGAGAGGTCTTTTATCAAGACCATAATCCGAGCCTGTGGAATGAACTCCCACAGGGACTAAGGACTATCACAAGACATCTCCATTTCTCTGACCTGCCTTCTCCAACATCAGCACAGAGCAGTGTGTACATTAAAAAGACAACAACAAACCTACCAAAACAACACTAGCCCATCTGCAATCCCTACACAATTCACAGTTGTGTCCCTGGAGAGATGATATGAGGAAGAACAAACAACGTCAGACAGATGTCAGTCCTCTCAGTGCACTGCTGGAAGGCACATAGATGCTATGGTGATCAGGACGGTATGCTCTGACAGAAAGAGACTGATGAAATCTTTCTCGCATTTCCTTGTACTTGACATGCTAGATTAGAAAGAATCATCTCCATTTCCTGGCCTCATGGATGGGTCGATGGGGGGCAGGAGCAGAAGGTGATGGAGCCATGAAAAGTCCTTCTCTCTCCATCCCAGCTGTGTAGAAAGAGGTGCCAATGGTTTCAAACCACCTGCCATCTTCTGCCAAAGACTCACAATGCCTTCTGTGCTTTGTAATACAACTGTGTTAGTGACAGCTGGGGCACAGGGCAGCACGCCCGGTGGGAGTGGCTGTGTGGAGGAGATTTAACTCACCGTGCCTTGGGGGCAGAGTGGGTCAGTCATGTTCAGCATTTGTTCAATCCAAATTTCCTACAAGTTGCTGCCCCAGTTTCGAGTGCCTCAGACTAAGCCAAGCCGCTGCTGGTTCCAGTTGTACCTGCAGCCCAATTTCATCTCCGCTCGCCGGTGAGGGGCCCGTCTACAATGAAGATAAAACAGACTGGCAGGGGAGAACATTTAGAGACTCAGGGCTACGGAGAGAGTCCCGATGTGGAGGTGCCCGGGGGGACAGAACTACAGCACCGTGCAGCAGTGCGGCGTGTGTGGGGAGAGTCCAGTACTTGTTTCCCCATGGACAATGGTGCACTAGGGCCAGGAGTCAATGGCAGATACTGGAACTAGCCCTGAGAGCTCAGAGACTAATGGCCAGCCCTGACTCACCTCCGGGAGGGGGAAGTCACTCGAGATTCAGTCTTGGATCTTTCCAAGGCCTAGTTCACCCCTGATGGCCCCCTGGTCTGTGCAGTGGAGTCTATCCACTCTGGAGCCAAAGAAACTCTTTTCAGAACCAGTCAGTCCAGTCCATCTCACACCCCCTTGCTTTCATGGGGGTACCTCCAGAACAGCATACCAAGCAAAGGCAGCGGGTAATCCCACCTCTCACCTCAAACCCAAAAGCTGGCCTTAGTATTTTCCTGGTAGGGGCTTGGCCAAGGGAAAATCTGCAGTAAACCAGTGTGATACCAGAACAGATGGATAATTAGCTACATGGGACACATTTCCTAGAGGAGGAATAGCTCAGTGTGCTTTGGGAGCTCTGCCTGGGAATTCACAGGGTGCAGGAAAATTAACCCTTTCCAGCAATGGTGAGCGGCTCTGCTGCAGTTTAACATGGGACCTGTTGGCCAGAGGAGTCTAATTTCTTAAGCAGGGAGTGATTTCCCAGAGATCCGTCACTATGAGCAGCGTTGTGCCCATACTCAACAGAGGCTGCCGTATTCTAGAGAAACCCTGCACCCCTGGAATTTCTGAATGGGCTCAAAGGAATTGAGTGATATTTGTGTGCTAACACTTCAACCACTTCCCCAGTCATTCAGGGCCCTATCTGGCGAGGTGCTGAGTGCTTCCCACCACGTGCTGAAGCCATTAAGAACCTTGCAGCATTGGAGCCTCTAGTAAAAACGTTAGCTCCCTGCAGAATGGGCAGCTGACCTGACGTCTGTGTCAACCTTTGGGAACAGACAGTGCTGTTCATCCCCCTCTGCAGACAGATCCTCTCCCTTTCCCCCCAGGATGGGAGAGGAGGGCTGGCCGGAGAGCACCAACACCTCCCAAAGCCATGTGAGTCTCATGCCATGGGCGAACTTGCATTGTGGAGCCCCTGGCCCCCCGCTGTCTCCCCAGGCTCCCCACATTGTCCCTGGGTCCTGTTTCCCTTGTCCCGAGCTCCCACAACCCAGGCCTGCCCTGCTCCTTGCCTCTTGACCGCAATGCCCCCCTGAGTACAGCGCCCTCCCCAAAGGCCGGCCCGGTGGTCACTGTCCCATTCCTCTGCCCTGGGACCTCACTACAGTCTCCTCCCAAAACCAGGTTCCCCAGGAAATCCCCAGCAAATAGCAGCAGCTGCTTCTGCTACTGATTCAGCCAAGGAGCCCCATCCCGCTTCCCTCGAAACCAACCCCCGCCCACACACCCTAGCGGGAAGTCTCCTTCCATTTACTGGCCAAACTCCCCCCCCCCCCCACTTCCCCACGCCCCCCATGCGGCTGCATGGGGTTGCTACTGGCGAATGAGTTCTGGCTCTTCGCCACCCCATAGCTTCAGAATAACCAGAGCACAGAGACTAGGGTGTGCCTTTCCTTTGCCCTAAAGGCCATGGAGAGGAGGAGGGGGGGTAGTGTCTCCCCCTGAGCCCCCTAAGGCAGAGAGGGTAGAGGGGCCTCAGGTATCCCCCACACACATATGGCTTGGCCGGCCAGGTGGGGGTGTTGTGTGTGAGGGGTTCTCCTCAGCTGCCCTCACCCCAACAGAGAGCCCCCCCTATATAGCCGTTGCAAGGAAAAGGAGAACAGTGGGACGACTTCCTCAGCCAAGCCCCCCCTCGTGCCAACTTCCTGGGGGGGAGACAGAGCCAGGCCTGGCCTCCTCAGCGGGGATCCTCCAGAGCAGCCCTGGGGAGAAGAGAAGAAAATGGGGGGTATTCCTCAGCCTGCCCCGAGCTGGGGGGACGCATGCCCTGGCACGCCATAGCACGTTCCCCCTCATCCTGCAGTGTGTGTGGCTCACCGGGGCCAGGAGGGGGGCCTCTGCCCCTGCCCGGCAGTAACGAACCCCACCTGCCCCGCCCGGCAGCCCAGCAGGGAGGAGCGGGCTGTAGCGGGGGGGGGGGGGCTCACATCTGGAAACAGCCCAACCAGGCTGGGGGACAGAGCCGGCCACACATGGACACGCTCCATGCAGCCTCCCCCCAGCCTCCTGATGCACAGCCAGGAACCATGAAGCCCCCCCGCCTCCATGATTACTTCATATGTCTCCCAGCGACACCAAGCCTTCACCCCCCTGAGGTGCCCACTACAAACCGTGACCCACAAGGGGGGTGCAGAAGCCCCAAAGCCAGCCGAGATACCCACTGAGGTTAGTCGTGGCAAAGCCGGCAGGCGGAGGGAGGTAAAGCTCAGACTTTGGCAACTCCCTGTGTGGTGTCTTATGCAAGAGGCCAGTTTGTGTCTCTCCACCCCCCAGGTCGGCGCTCCCAGAGCTGGGGGGGGGGCGGGAATGCCCCACACCCTCCACCCTGCGCTGGCTAGCTCCAGGCTGGCAGTCAAAGTGGGGGAAGGCAGGGAGCACAGGGCAGGTGCCACAGCGCTGCACCCAGAGAGAGCTGGGCAGCAAAGAGGAGCCCAAACCCCAGACCCCGGCACTCCTGTGAACACAGGGTCCTGGGGAGTCGCCCGGGTCGCCCAACCCTAAGACCGGCCCGGGGAGCAAGAACTCAAGTGACCCTTCCTCAGGGAAGCTCTGGGCTCAGCCCCGGGGACAGGGCGGGTGCATCACAATGGATAGGTAGCCCACAGCTGCCATGGCAACCAGAGAAACAACCCCCCCCTGCTTGGAGACACTTGGATTCATGCAGCTGAAGGCCAGAAGGGACCATTCGATCATCTAGTCTGACCTCCTGTCCAGCCCAGGCCAGAGAATGTCACCAAGTTACCCCTGCACTTTTGGCTAAAGCATCTTCCAGACAGGCGGCCAGGCTGGATTCAGAGACATTGAGATGGAGAAGCCACCACATCCCTTGGGAGGTTGTTCCAATGGTCGGTCACCCTCCCGGTTAGGCATTTGTGCCTTATTGCTCCTTAGAATTGGTCTGGCTTCAGCTTGGAGCGCTGGTTCTTGTTCTGCCTTTCTCGGTTAGATTAGCAAGGAGCCCCCAAGTTCCTGGCCTTCTCTCCCTGGGGCAGATATTTCTGCAGCATAATCAACGTCTCTCTGTCTTCGCTAAACAGATGGCGCTCCTTACTGTGAGTTACTGCAGGGCACTATGTCTCACCCTCGAATCACTGTTGTGGCTCTTCTGAGCACCCTCTAGAATGGGTCATTATCCTGTTTAAAATGTGGACACTGAAACTGGGAGCAGTATTCCAGTATCTGTCTCACCAATGCTGTAAACAGAGGTAATGTCCCCTGCCTCCTGCTTGTCATTACACCCTCTTTATACATCCCAGGAGCGCATCAGTTCTTTTTACCACAGTATCATTCTGGGAACCCCTGTTCGGTTGTTTGTCCACTGTAGTCCCTAAATCCTTTCCAGAGATATGGCTTTGATTTCCCTAATCCTGACTCTTTGAGACCGAAGGCTCCATTATCCCCAGCATGGGGCCTCGTGGCTGGCTGATGGACCCTGGAACTCTCCCAAATCTCTCGCTGCTCAGCAACGAGACGAAACCCTTGGGAGGGTCTGGAGAGTCCCTGGCTTGTGTAAGATTTATTATTCCTCTACCCAAGTCAGACATCTCCATAGAAAACCTCAGGGCTGGCTTTGAAAGCTCGCAGCTGTCATAAGACATAGGGCCAGGGACAAAACCATTATCGGAGCAAATTCCATGTCAGCTTTCACAGCTGTAGAAGCGCTGACCATGTTGGGGCGGGTGACGTACCCGGCATTCGTAATCAAAGGAGATTCAGACTCTGGGCTCCTGTGATTTGGATGATACTCGGAGCCCAGAATCTAACAACCGTTAAAATATTCACCAAAAAAATCAGATGGAAAGTGTTTTGATTTCAGTGTGAAGCTTTCAGGTTTTAAAAACCAAATTCCCCTCAATTCCCCTCTTCCCCCCCCAACCACCTCTCCACCCCCAACAACATTTTTCAGTTTTCAGTGAAAGTTCTTGGTGCTCATGGTTTCGATGGGTCTCCTTGCACAATATAAGATACAGGTGACGTCTTCCAAAACTTCGCCCTAGCCTTTTAAATCCGGGCACTTTGTCCATTTCATGCCTTTCACAAGCCCACGTTTGATCTAACACGCAGCACGTCCCGCGTTGAGCCAAGTTCTGCCAACTATGAAGGTCCATCGTCCTGACTCTGATGTGGATTAGCCTATTGAATTGTCTCCTAAGGAAGCTTCATTGCTTGGCAGTTTTAAAACTAGGTGGGACAAATTCAGTGGAAAGTGTCCCATCGGAACAACCCTGCATTGCCCCTGGCAGATGGCCTGGGAGGTTTATTGGGCCTTTTCAGACTGTATTACCATTATTGCTGTTTATTGTATGTGTATGACAGTGAAGCTTAGAGGACCCCATCAGGGATTGGGTTACTGTTTTGAAGGGGCTGTACATGCACAGAATGAAAAGCCGGTCCCTGCCTCACAGAGCTTACAGTCAGGTACAGGGCACAAGACAACAGGTGGCTAAAACTGCATCTCTAACCTCTGTGGCCAAAACTCAGCCCTGCTGGTGCCACTCTGTTGGAGAGGCCCATAGTCACTGGCGTAGCTAGGCGGGTGCGGGGGGGGTGCGGACCGCACCGGGTGACACCCTCTCAGAGGGGTGACACCCGGCTCGGGCTGTCGGCGCCGGGCGCCCCCGGGCCCACCCCGCGCTGCCTCTGGCCCCGGGCCGGCCGCGGGGGGCTGCAGGGTCCCGGCCGGAGCCGTGCGGGGAGCCCCGAGGGGGGGGGCGCCCCGGCTGCTGCCTCTGCACTGGGTGACACCAACCCTAGCGACGCCACTGCCCATAGTTGAGTTTGGTGCCCATGCAGTGCTTGTAATAAGGTATGCTAATGTACACACATTTGCATCCATGCAACTGCATCCACACTCCGGGGGGTGGGGGTGGGGGTGGCGCCGCTTTCACTGCACCGTATAATTAACACGGTATAAGGCAAGTGTAGACAAAACTCCGTGCTGATTCTGATTAACAACCACAGTTCTGACACGCCGCCACAAGAGGGCACTGTGGCACTGCTTCAGCCACCGGGAGAAGGTCTATGGAGCTGAATGTTATTTCAAGGACTTGGCTCCTGGTTATGGGTTTTAGTGGATCCTGCCCCAAGACCGGGATTGGGCACAGGAAGGCATGAGACTTTTCCACCCTGTTGCTGGCTGGTCCCACCTCACCCTGGAAAGTCTCCTGAGCTCCTGGAAAGGAGCATCTTGGAGTTCTGGCCCTTTATCCCAGGAGCCGCACAGGCGTGGAATGGGAGAGCACCCGAGAGCATTCACCTAGTGTCCCACTCTGCCGCCAGCTCAGATCGGTAGCAGCAGCCGTCCTGCTGCCTCCCTCCACCTGAGTCCTGCTCCATGCAGTGGTACAAGAGTTTCCTTGCTCCTCCTCCTCCTCCCCTCTATTCTCTCCTCCCCAGTATTCAGGAGCCCCTGAAGCATAGAGAGCAGGGAGCCTGCAAGGTGGGTGGGTCAGAGCTCAGCTGAGACTCAGTCCTAGCCCTGTTGTTTTGCAGTGTGGACGCAACTTAAACCGCAGACCCGAGCCAGAAGGTCTGCGCGGTGCAGTGTGGACACGTTAGCATGGCTGGGAGACCCGGGTCCAGCAACGGTGACCCCAGGTTTACACTGCAGCGTGGACACTGCACACCCAGAAATGTCAAGGCCGCAAGCCTGGGGTGCCCCAGATCTGGGGTCGCCATGCAGTGTAGACAGGCACTGGGGAGCTGAGTGCAGCCACGAGCAGAGAGACTCATACTAGGGGCCAGGAGCTCATCAGGACATGCACAGCTGGTTATCATCTGCAGAGGAGTAACTGGGGCTAGGAATCAGGCATCTCAGGAGAAGGGCAGGGACAGAGAGTTGGACGCTCCACAAGGGAAGAGGAAAAGCAGGGAGAAAGGCAGGAATCGAAGCAGAAGAAATACCAGCTTCCTAGAACGTGGGGATGGGCCGGGCCTGTCAGGTCAACTAGTCCAGCCCCACGGGGATTAGTGCAGATCGTAAACCACAAGCCCTTCTCACAAGGCTCCAGGGAGAATCAAGCACTTGGGAAGATCAGTCCCAGGGAATGTAAAACACATGAACAGACGAAATAGCAGCAACCTTCTAACACACGCCGGGAGCAGATGGGAAATCTCAGTGTTATCCCAGCTGGGGCGAGCTGCAGTAATTACAGAGAACCTCATCCCCACCCCCCTAGTGACCTACCTAATGCAAGTATCAACCTCAGATTGGAAGCTTAGGGTCTCAAACAGACAGGAGGGACGAAACCCCAGAATATGAGCTGCCAAGAGATGGGGGGGGGGACAAGGCTGCTGGGTTTTAGCCAGAGCTTCTGGCTCAGAGAGGGCCAGATTGTGACTTTAAACCCAACCCTGGGCCCCAGTGATACCCGCCTCTGTTTCCCCTGGTACCGTGCAGGATGGGAGTAATTTGCTAGTGGCCGATACCAGGAGCAAGTTATGGCATCTACCTGTGCTGGTTCTGTTGCTGCGTTGTCCCCACCCCCAACCCCTTTGACCCCTTCAGGACACGTGCCCTGGTGAGGGATAATGGGCGCCCAGCATCCACTTACTCCTGCACACCCAGTGCCGAGGCCTGGGCAGTTTGGGGGAGGCCGGACAAGGCCCAGTCTGCATCCACAGCCAGGTGCACACCTGCTGCCTTCAGGTTCCGCCCAGTCTCTTCTACAGTGCGGGTCATCTGGAGAGCGCTGGCGCCGCCTTCCTCCCCCGCCTCCCAGGGCTCCGATGTGCCGACAGCTCTTGTATCTTCACCCGAGGGGTTTCCCTGAGACGACTCCGAGCTGCCGGTCTTCGGGCAGGAGCGCCGCAGGACCTAGGAGCTAAAATCGGCGACCGGGGCCGCAGCGGCCACCGAGGGGAGAACCTCCTAATGGAGCCCCTGCCGCAAACCCCAGACCTTTGTGTGCGGCTGGCGGAGTCCCCCCGGTGCGCCCCAGATCGGTCCTGGCTGGGGCTGCTAGAGTCGGAGACCTCCTGGGCTGTGATTGGAGGGACTCCGCGGCACTGGACCGGGGCATGAGGCTGCCCCTCCTGTGTGTCCCCTGTCATGTGCTCGGTCTCGAGCGGGTCCTGGGGAGGATACTCCCTGCCCACCCCTAATCCCTGGCCCTCCAGAACTCATCATTAGGCTCCCGCCCTGCGAGCCTCCCCTGCCGCCCCGACACCTGTCCTGAGTCAGGTGAATGGCATCCAGCCGGCCTCCAAACCACACCCGGAGAACACCTGCCTCTCACCTGCCACCTCCTCACCCTCGTGTCCCCTCCCGACACCAAGTGACAGGACCTACCGCCCTCTGCCGAGGGCCAGGAGCCCCGGGGGGCCAGTCTGTGCCCACTCTGGTTCCACGGCCTGCCGGGGACATGGGCTGGCAGCTCCTCCACGGAGCCGTGAGCGCGGGCGTGTCCCTGGCACGGGTCATGATCTCCCCAACTCCGCTCCCTTCTGTGGACAGAGAGAGACCCCGGCACCCACCTCTGCGGAGTGCGTCAGGCTGCAGCCCCTCTTCCGGCTCCTCACTAAGGGGCCGGCTGCACTTCTCCCTGCACCTGCTGATCCTTGAACACGGCCAGACCAAGTCGCAGGACCTCCAAGATGCCCATCCAATCACCTGCCTCCGGTTGTGTCCACCCACTCCTTTGGGGTCCTCCCTCCCGGGTTCCTAACCTTTGACCTCACTCCTGCTCCCGTTTGCTCCTTATTGTCCCACGTACTCACTCGTGGACTGGCCTCCTGGCTCCTCCCCTGCCCTGTGGTTTTGGACGGGCCTAAACCCACCCATCCCAGTACCCACAAACAGTACAGGCCTCTGCATGAGTAATTAGCCAGGGCTATGGGCTGGCTTGTACCGTTTGCAGGGATGCCTGTGTCACTGCTGATAATCTTGTTAGCTTGAGGAAAACCAGCTCAAGTTTGTCCACATGAGCTGCAGCCACACACCGCGAGAGCAGTGTAGACGCACCCCTAATGACGATCTAGCCCAGGGGTAGTCCATTGGCAGGCCGTGGGCCAAATCCAGACCTCCAGATGCTCTTGAAGGGATCCCGAAATCTTTTAATCTACTTATAGATTGTTGTTTTTTTCATAATTTTCTCTGGAATCTGGACCTTGACTAGACCTTGACCAAGAAATTTGGACCTTGACAAAAAAGAATTGACTGCCCCGACCTAGCCCATAGTAAAGGTATTGGGTCAGTCTGTGAACGCCTCACTATAGTGAGCAATTTACTCCCGTGAGTAATCCTGTTAGATGCAATGGAATGGCCTGTGTGAGCAACTGCTCCCCGGGCAAGCTAGGAGCTCACAACCCGGCACAGTGTTTAATAAACTGGTTATTTATTTGGGCCTTTGGGGCCATCCTGCCACACAAGCAGCATCAAATCTGGCGTGAAATGAGAAGAGAAATGAGCCCAGCTGCCCGCCCAGCATGGAAGGTCCCTTGGGGAGTGGGTGAAGCCAGGGTTTGGGGGTGTTACAATTTCCAGACAGTTCACAAATTGTCACATTCCCATCTGTGGGATTCCTGACAAGTTATTCCCGGCAGGCCGGAAGCTTTCTGGTTAAAGGCTTCCACGCCAATATGCCGTGAAGTGAAATACGCTCCCGGAGCAGCTTCCCCCGAGAGCACTAGATTCCAGGGATTTCTTGCTGCGGTTTATAAAAGTTTTACTAGAAGTAATCCAAGTAAATACTGCAAATCTCCCCTGGCCCTGCCAAGCCAAGCTCTTGCCACATCAATTACTGCCACACAAGGGGTGAGAAGCTCTAGGACGTAACGCGCTTCCCCAGCGAAACACAAGGCGCGGACAGCAGCTCAAAGGTTTGTTCTGCCTAGAGATTTTATCGCTCCCCCAACTCTACGAGATGCTATGTAATGAGGAAACACGGCGCTGACCCATCTGCTGCGGATATGTCGAGCCGAGCAAGCCGTTTGGAACGAGGCAAAGGAAACTATGAATAAGAAGGTGGGATTAGCGCTTAAACATGCGTTTCGGGGATTGCAAAGGGAGATGAAATGGTCTGACAAGAAAGGAACAGCTTCTCTTGCCGCGAGGCGTTATTAGTACAATAATACTGGAGGCTCCCGGAGAAACTGGCTCTCCTCACCCCGCTAGGTGCTGCACAGTCTACTCCAAAGCGTTTGTGTTCTAAACAGCAGCACAAAGCTGGTTGCTGCTATTGTGCAGGCAGGGACCAGAGCTGGATCTCTGGTGGAGCTCCAAAGCGGGTCCGGTCTGAGCCCCCGGGGGACATTTCCAGCCGGTCGGCGAAGGGACAAACAAACCTGCTGACATTTCCCGCTGACGGTTTTGTCCAGGTTTTTTCTCACTGTGTATTTTCCAGCAGACTCTTCATACAGCGTGGTTGTGTGTGTCTCCAAGCACCCTCCTCTGGTTACTGTCACAGCTCCTCCCTCTCCTCCAGGGTCTCGGCAGTACGCCACCTGATACCTGGCTAACATAAGAAGCACCCCCTGGGGGTTCATTTATTAATATCCCAAAGCACTCTGCCCTGTGTCCTCAAGCAAACAATGTCTCACTCTGAAATCCTCCACTCAGCCCCATCTATTCTGCAGGATCTTGACTCTTTTCTCCTTTGGCCTGCCTTCATCCATAAGCCAGTCGGCCCAAGTGATCTCCACCCCTCCCGGGGTTAGCATAATCCTTATCTGACCTCCCTAGGGTTGACTTCATCCCAAAGGATGGAGGCTTCCCAGCCTGCCTCTTTCTGGCCCCCAGTCCTGGGTCATCACCACAGAAGCAAATTCCCCTCCTGAAGTTTTCGTCACTGGCTCTTCCATCAGCTCCCCCTCCACCCCCGCTTCCTCTCTTCAGCTGTCGTCTTAGCATTAACCTCAACCTGGGTGCAGCCATCTAGGCATCCAGGGATCTGGGCCCGTTTCACGTAATGGGGCCATCACCCTGTGACCAGGGCCCGCCCCATGCATTCGGGGAACACCTCGATGGGGGTGTGCCCTGCTGGGCAAGGCCAGGCTACTGGGGCTCAGAGAAATACGTACAATGGCGCGGATCCCAGCATGCAGCTCGCAGGTCTCGGGGTGGCTAGGAGAAATGCCAGATGTCAGAGACAGCCTTGCATGGCCGCAGTAATCTGACACCACCTTGGAGCCAGAGCGGAGCTCAGGGAATGTGACCAGGGTCCTAGCAGGGAGCCGGATGTGGGGGGGTCACTCAATTAGGGTGCATGCAATAAGAATGGGGCATCCCCAAAGCTGGTAGATGTTGCAATACTTAGATTTACCAAGCCAGCATAAAGCAGCTTCTTTATTACCTCACTGGTTAGCCAGAAGTCCAGACACCACAGTTCCTCTACAGTGATCCAGCCTCAGGCCTCCATCCGCCTACCCACGTCAACTATGATAAACATTTCTGTAAATCTTATTTCATCGTATAAAAGAAAAGGTTCTACCAATCCCAAAGGAACGGACACATTACCTCCCAGGTTAACGGATGTTTCAGATCTTACCCAAATACATGCTACAGCCAACTCTGATTAACTAACCTAAAATGAATAAAAAATGAGAGAGTATGGTTAAAAGATCAATATACAGACAGACATGAGTTCAGTTCATTGAGGTGAAGATTCACAGCAGAGATGGTGAGCTTCGTAGTTGCAAAGATTTCCTTTAGAATTCAGTTCATCGGTCATAGGCCGGTGTCCAAATCTCACGTTCAGGGCGTACCAGCATAACTGGGACCTCAAACTTCCCCTGATGAAGTCTAAGCAGATCTGAGATGACAGAATCAGGACCCAAGGATCTTTTATATAATTTCATGTCTTTTGACAAGTTGGGATTCCCTCGGGGAACAAAAGGTCATTAGGATGACTTTGAAGGAGGTCCATGGGGGGGGGGGGGGAGGGGAGGTACTTATCTATACAAATTAACAAAAGGCCATTTGCTTGTTCCTCCACCATTCACAGACCATTTCCAAGAGAGATGAATACTGAGATATTGAGTTTACAATGATTTGAATGATAGGAGAATACAGCACAGACAGGGACTGTTGATTACATGTCCACCCTCCTCATACATATGTAAATACACAAAACCACAAACATTATCTCCCCACATGTCTTTTGAGGATTATTTATTTTGCAGGATGTTTAACCCTTTCTAGCCATGTGCTACATGTGACTCTTGAGATTCTCTGCTCCCTCAGCAGCCCACCCCCCGGGGGAAGGAGCAAGCCCTGCTCCTGGATCTAAGGCCCACGTAGCCTCTTCTGGGTGCAAGCTGGGCTCTTCTCTGCTCCCTTGCAGGGACATGGGCCAGATCACAGTCTAGACCCAAGAGAGGTCGGCTACAGTCTCTACAGACGGGGCCCTATGCTCCCACAGCTGCCGTGCAACTGTACAGAGTGTCTTCAGCACCAGCCTGCGTCTCCAGGCCGTGATGGAAACAAGCCATCTTCTCCTACCTTCGGTGGACATGGAGATCGACTGATCACCATCCTCTGCATTCCAGCCCTTAGGTTCCCTTAAGGCTGCTTTCTTCAGGACTAAACAGGCCCAGTTTTCTTAACCTGCCCTCACAGGTCTAAACCTTTGAGCATTTTTGTTGCTCTCATCTGAACTCTGTCCAGTTTGTTCACATCCTTCTCACCGGGCGGTGCCCAGAACTGAACAGAGTATCCAGCTGAGACCTCTCTAATGCCGAGTACAGCAGGACAGTTACCTCCCCTGTTTGAACCTACAACACTCCTGGTAACACAGCCGAGAATGATAGCTGCTTTTTTCACCACATCAATCAATCCGTGAGGCAGTATCAGCCCCAGAACCTTTTCCACGGTACCGCCCCTAGCCAGTTACTCCTCACTGTGTATTGGTGCGCTTGAGCTGTCCATCCTAGGTGTAGCTCTTTGCACTTATGTAGTAGCCCTTCTGACAGGTGGAGTCGGCAGCGACACCGGCCAGGTTCAATACCTAGGGGTTCCTCTAAACCAGCGATTCTCAAACTTCTTTGGTCGGCGGCCCTTGTTCCACTCCCTGCGGGCCGCCGAAAAGCCGCCGAAGTGAAAGTTTCCGCTTTCGGTGGTGTTTCGGCGGATATGCTGGGCGCTTCCCAGTGTCTGCCGAAAAGCCGCCGAAACAGGAAACTTTCACTTCAGCGGCTTTTCGGGGAACACTCTGAAGTACAAGTGCATGACAGGGAGGGGAGACTCATCAAGGAGTCAGGAGGGCAGGGTGGGTCCCATCCTCCGTGTGAGCTGGAAATGCCTGGGTCAGACAGAGGGGGGCCGAGCTAAGGAGAAAGCAGAGGCCAGAGCTGAGCTGGAGAACAGAGCCCAGAGACAGACCCTGTGCTGGGAGCAGAGCTGCAGCCCCAAAGCCGGAGCACAGTCCAGAGAGAGCAGACCTGCCCTGGGAGCAGCTGCAGGAACCAGAGCCAGAGAGGCAGGGAAGCAGCCCACCAAGCAGGTCGGCGCTGGGGGCAGAGACACACAGCTCTGCTCTGCAAGAGGCTCCTAACAGCCAGAGCCAGAGGGGCCAGACAGCAGTCCAGGGGGCTGGAGGCAGCAGCAGCCTTGTTGAGACAGAGGGTGGGACTGTGGGTGGAGCAGTCCAAAGCCTGAGAGCGTCTGGCCACCACCGGAGGAAGTGTCCAAGTCACAGCATCCCTGCAGCACAGCTGAGAAGGAGACTTGGGACTACCAGGAATAGACTGTGAACTGCCCTGACATTGCAGAGACACTGTGTCACGGAGCGCCCGGGCGATGGACTGGAACCGCTCCCTAGGAAGCCAGACCGGACTCCGGGTGGAGGGCCCCTTCTCCGTACACAGCCTGTTTCCCAGGCCAGGAGCTTCAGGGGTCCCCACTTCCACCTTTCTGGGTCTGACCTCGGAGCATTCAGCACCTTCTGCCCCTCCGTGTGCTTCCCCCAGCAAGCCCGCCTGGGCGGGGTCCTGGGGGAGCCCATGGGTTCTGCACCCCAAATCCACAGTCAAACGTGACTCTCAGCCAGCCAGCAGAATAGATGGTTTATTTGAGATGTCAGGAACACCATCCAACTCACAGCTTCTCAGTCCAAACAGGGTCCCTCAGTCAGGCCTTTCTGGGGTGTGCCAGGAGGTGAGACCCAGATTCTGGGCTCCTGCTTCTTCCCCAGGTTTATTCGATGACTTCCATCTGGTCCAACACAGACCATGCAGCCAGCGAGCGTGAGCCCTCCGCTGGATCCATCTTGGGGCCAGAGAGCAAGTTGGCTTCTCTTGGGGCCAGAGAGCGAGTTGGCTTCTCTCCCTCTTTCCAGCTAGACCCAGACCCAGACTGACTCAAACCCCCTCTAGCCACTCCCTGCTCCTTTGTCTGGTTTCCCGGGCTTCAGGTATCACCTGACCTCCCTCCCCCACCTGGGGTCAGGTTACAGCTTCACCTTTGAATACCTGCAGTGGCTCTGCTTTGCATTATCCTTACATTCCTTTCCCTCCACATAGAGGCCCAAGAAATGCATAGGGGAAACTGAGGCACACACCCACAGTACTCCCACTTCGTCACACACTGGTTGTGATGTTCCCTGCTATCACCGAGCAGGGTGATGTGGTTTCTCTAATCTTTCTAGTTTTTCCTTATTCGTTTTAAGATAAATTGTTCATTAAATAATTTGCATTTGCTTTAAGTTTTATGTAATGATCAGGAAAGTGCCCAGTGCAGAGGGAGCACCCTGGAGTGGGGACACCCTAGCCTCTGACCTAGGTAACCACGGCACGGTTTGGGGTTAAGCTCCCCAGGAATCCTGGGTCCAGCCGTGTTGGGGTCACGAGGACTCCACCAGACAGGAGAGAGGAAGGGGAGTCCTCAAGGTCAGGGAGGCTGCTGGGTAAAGGAAGTGGGAGCGAGGACTCAGTTCCTTCCGCTAGCCCATTTCACCGGGGTAGTGCAGAAGCCAGGAGAGTTCCCCACAACAGCGGGACTATTCCCCCGCTTACACTGAGTCTGAGTCCAGGGAAAGCGTGCAGCGTAGCCATCCCCATAGGCTGCAGCCTTCCCCCGATCAGCAGCGCCCCCTCGGTAATGAATTAGGTGTGCCCTGGGCATGGGGATCAATGGGTCCCTCCCCAGACAGCCGCCGGAGGGCACCATGACAGCAGGAGCCGGGGGATAAATTCCCTCTCACAAGGATCAGAGCAACATGTTTACGCCGATGATTTCCCTGCCGATTCAAAAGCCGGCTGACCCAGAGAGGCAGCAGTGAGACAGGGCCAGCTCGGAGCCCCTCCATACGCTGGCTCCGGAGGGTGGTGAGGGGACTCGTGAGTGGGGGCCTAGCCTCGGAGAGGGGATCCCTGGCAGAACAGGACACCTGGAGGCAGAGGGGCTACCTGAGACACAGCAGCTCCTCTGGGAGATCTCACCACGGAATGTGCCTCCCTGTGAGCTGCGTCCCAGCCGTGGGGAGTGAACGGAGACAGGGCAGGGAGCAGAAGAGGCCTCTGAGCTCAGGGAGAGGCCCCACAAAGGCGAGTGTTCCTGTCTGCCGTAGATCTTTAGCACTGACCGGGTCATGCTGCCCTGCCGCTCCATCCCTCAGCAACCCCAGGGGCTCTTAGCAAACCTGCCAGCAAGGGGAGAGAGGGGCAGTGGGTACCCCACTGGTAGGCACCAGGTGGAGATCAGGCAGGTGGGGCGTGCGTTGCGGGATATGGCAGTGCAGGACTGGAGCGGCGAGGGGTCAGCAGGGAGGTGAACGAAGAGAGCTGTGCAGGCAGAACAAAGCCAGCATCCGGACCTGAATGCTTATAAACAGGGCTCCCTGTTTATGTGTGCGGAGGGACAGGCACATAGCTATTACACACGGAGTAACCTCCAGCCGGCTGTATATCACGGGGCTGTAATTCTGTCAGGGAGCCCTCGGGGGATGCCGTAAAGTATGGGAGTGAAGCATAGGTTGTTTATCAGCCTTGCCAGAATCCCCCCGGTGGGATTAATCTCCAGCATGGGCTGCCTGCAGCCCTGGAGGTGTGTGTTCCTCATGACCAGACGTGGGGAAGTGACCGGTTCCAGGACACCCCGGCTCTGGATTCCCATTGGGCCAATCCCGGTGCAGAAACAAATGCCATGGGCCGGAGGTCCTCAGTCGCCCGCCGTGGAGAACCGAGAGCAAACGGGCGACCAGCAAGCCGCAGGCCGGAAGAGAGTCATCAGAAGGGTCTGCGGAAATATTCCAACTACCAGCCGTGTTCCTGGGAATCGGAGGACGAATGGTGCCACGGTGCCTAGCATGCTACCTCGGGGCATGGTGATCCCGGGAAGGAATCACCTCTCCTGCTCCGGCCTGGTTCCAGGGAGGTAATAATTGGCTTCTGGCCTATACCAGCAGCAAATGAATACCCCCATCACCCCAGCCTTGCAGTGGCTGGGTAGAACCTTTTCCCCCTGCCTCTCCCATCTGCCGGGAGGAAAATCGGTGGGTTTAGATTGGTTGTTGCTTGATTTTTCAGGCGCTTTTGGTACTGCAATGATGGAGACCAGCAAGGAAAGCAAGCATGGCTGGATGATGGTTTAGTAAATCTCAAGGGATCGATCATTCCAGCAGGAAACGAGAAACACCATGCAGACGACAGTGTTAACGCAGCGTTCCGTTTGTGGGGCTCGTCACACAACGGCCGACGTCAATGGCTCCTCAGCTGGCGTCGATGGGCGCAGCTTTCAGTGGAGTCATGTTCATTTACACCAGCAAAGGATCCGTTCCTGGAAATGGACAGTTCAGGGTCCCACTGAAATGCAGCTGCTTCTGGGGCAGAGGGAAGCAACACACCAACATAGCAGCAGGAGGACAAGGTTTTGGTCAGGGACAGCAGGGTAACCGCCTGCTTTCCAAAGAGCATCCAGGGGTCTCCAGCATTCACACTGCAGGCACGTGTCCTATGGGAGGCTCCTATGCAGCATGTACATCGCATGCAGCTCAATCTACCTGTCTGAGGGGAGGCTTCTGCTGGAATTTGAACCCGTGGCTGCAGGGAATCAAGGTATTTTAAAGATGTGGCCCCAAACCATTACAGCAATGACATAGGGATAGACTAGGGCTTCCGCCCCCCACCTCCGCTGTGCTGTGGGGCTTGGTGTGACTCACTGTCTGCATCCAGCTCTGGGGAGTGCTTTCAGGCCATAGCCTTATTCACTTAAATCCTCATTTTTGAGTGGGAGGGGGCGAAGGAGGGATTGCAAGTGGATTTGCCGAAGGATGTTCTGCAGGACCTGAAACAGCAGCTGCAGCCTGTTGTACCAACCTCCCAGCATCCCATCAGCTCCCGGAGCCCTCGCTGGAGGCCTTCCACCCAAATACTAACCAGGCCTGAGATTCCCTAGCTTGAGCTCACAGCCTGGGCAGCTCCGCATGTTGGTTCAAGTCACTGAAGTCCCTAAAAGGAGCCAGGCTCCACCCCGGCTCTCCCAGGCAACGCTGCAGCTGTGTGTCGCCCTGCACCATGAAACCCTGGAATAAAACATGGTGTCGGGCAGCCATGACTCTCCCCGGCCTGGAACACCAGGTGCACTCAGGTGGTTTCTTGGTCTGGTGCTAAGCAGGGCCAGAACAAACACAACCAACCAGGACAACCTCAGGCTGTCCAGAGCAGCGAGTCCATCTGGTTCCAAGCGTGCAGCTGCCGTCCCTTCCACTGCAATTCACTCCGGCTCTTATAATTTATTCATCCCAGGATACAACTTATCCATCTGCAGTGTCATTACTGGAGGCACCATTAGCTTTAAAATTTTATAAACCGCGGCGCAGGTGGCACGTTGAAAAGTTAGAGAGGGTTATTGTTGCAGGAGACGAGGGTTATTGTTGCGGGAGACGAGGGTTATTGTTGCGGGAGACGAGGGTTATTGTTGCGGGAGATGAGGGTTATTGTTGCGGGAGACGAGGGTTATTGTCGAGCAGGGCTCACCCGGCTAAGAGATCCAAGCTCTTTAGAGGTGGTGGCAGAGATCTGTATCTACATGAGCTGGACCTAGCAACATCTCCAGATGTGTCATCTCTCTCTCCTGGCTGTAAAGCTGATAGTGCCCTTGGTGAGAGTGATTGCAAGGGCAGCTGTTTATATCTAGAAGCATCGCACTCTGGTACCTGGTTGAAGACACGAATGCAGGAAGGCAGAGCTGTCTACGTTTGAAGACATCTGTGTTTTGCTCCCTACTTTCCCATGAACTGGAACTAGGGAGACTGTACGGCCGGCTGCACCCTAATGTTTCCTAAACATCGTGTTTAGATGCTGCAGTTTTGGGCTATCCACTTTTCGACACCCAAAACATCCCCTGAAACCAAGACAGCCAAAGTGAGTGGGCTTCATTGCTCTCCGCCTCAGGGTCCCCAGCTGTGGAATTGGGATTATTTAATGGTCCACCTCATCCCGGTGCTGTGAGGTTAATTCTATCTGTCCATCCATCCTTGCTCGTCTGTCCCGGGACTTCTCCAGCCGCTGGCTAGAGGCCACGAGCCAAAGGTGCTTTGCAGTTGTTCGATGGGCTTCTTTTGAGAGGACGAGATATTGGGTTCTGGTGTCATTTTCAATGGTTTCCCGCCCTGCAGTTTCAAAACCAGAGCTCCGCCGGCCCCGTTCCTCACGCAGCGCCTGGCGGGTGCCCAACGGGGGAGTTTTAGAGCAAAGCCATGGGGCAGCTATCTAAGGGGGGTCGGATGCTCAGACTCTGGGGAACTCGCTGTGAGCGCAGGCCATCTCCACCAGCCATCCTTGCAGTGGGATTCCTCCCCACCGCTTGCACTTAGCTCTGGCCAGGGCTTGCTTGGTGGCCTCCATCCCGGGGTTATTAATTGCAGTTAATTATTGCCTAATTCACTGAGTGGCCCTGCCCAGCCCTGGGCTAGTCCAGCTCCATAAGGAAGTTTAAAAGTTGCATTTGCCACTCTAGCCAGGACTCTACCCTTGCGCTCCTGGTGCTGCAATGCGGGCTGGGGATCGCGGAGTGGGCTATACCTCTCTAGAAGGTCGACCTCATTCACTCTCCATCAAGACCCCCCCAACTCATGTCCCCCTAGGCCCACTGAGCTGCATGGACATGGGAGCACACCCTCCCCTGCATATGCACACGCATCATCCACATGTGGAAATTCACTCTCCACCACCTGCCCTGGGAAGGGGAGTCCGGAGTCGGAGTGGTGGCTGTGAAGACAAGATGGCGCTCTCCATGTTTGAGCTGGGCGGGCCAGGTCTGCCAAGGGTGATCCTGCTGTGACATCAAGCACCCAAGGACAACAAGGGTTAAATCCATGAGTGGTGGGTCTCAGAGAATCCACAAAGTCAAGAACATCCAAAGGGCAAAGGAAGTTGACCACACAATGGACAGATAATCCATCCGACAACCCTGATTGTCAACCTGGAAGGGCTTTGGGAGATTAGCATAGAGACAGATTGCTTTAATGTGACACACATAAACTCACCCCACCAATTAACTGAGGGACCTAGCAAGCGTAGTATCTATTCTAGACTAGGTCTTACTTCAGCTTCGTTACTGCAGTATCTTCCAGTCGTGCATTAAGCGCCATGACTAATATCTGTCACATGCGGTCCTTTTTTCCTTTTTCTCACCCAAAGGACAATCACGGGAGAGTTTTGTTTTTCAAATGTTATTTTTCATGTATTAATCACCTGCTTTCTGCCTGACGTGTTTATTACTGATGGCTAGTGGAAGACATGTGCCTTGCAGTTGAAGCAGAAGGTGGGCAGCTTTGGGATGGTCTTTCATTCCTGGGGCATTTGTTTCACAGTCCCAGACCAGCCCCTAAGAAAGTTCTCTCTCCTGCACAGACGAGATTTACCCTTATTGTAGACACTTCCACTGCGCTGCAGGAGTGAGACTGTCACCCACGTTCTGCGTCCTGGAGATTTTGGTGACCTTTTCGATATCATGGCTTCATAGATTCCAAGGCCAGAAGCAACCGCTGTGAACATCTAGTCTGCCCTCCTGTAGGACACAAGCCAGTGAACTTCACCAAGTCATTTCTGCATCAAGCCCATCACTTCTCTTTGCATTACACAGCTACAGTGTTTTAGAAAGATTGAAAGAAACCTCCAGGATTGAAAGACTCCAAGCAATGCAGAATCCACCAGGTCCCTGGGTATCTCCTGGGCCTAGGCTATTGAAAGCCTGGATGATAAAAGCCAAGGCCTTTAACGTCACTCTTTATTCGACGGGAAGCCAGTGGAGAAAGCAGAGGACCGGTGCGAAGAGCTCCCGGCAGCCCATGTTGCCAGGGAGAGGTGCAGCAGCATTCTGTTGGAGTTGGAGTTTCCTAAGGGCGGAGGGCTTCATGCTCAGGTGTATTGCATTGAGTAGTCCCGGTGGGGGGCAATAAAGCTGTAAATATGGAGGCCAGTCATCATCCATCAGAGGAGGATGGAGTCTCCTAGCCAACTGGAGATGGTAGGAAGTGTGACTCATGGATGCTGCAGTGTGAGAACTCCGCATCATTCAGAAGTCCCCTAACCTGCAGCAGACTGACATAACCAAAGGAGATCACACCCTGCCAACCATCAGATGCTCCATCTTGCTCTTCCGCTACATTACCTTCCTACGCCCATGTGCTGCAACCCTCAACCTCAAGGCCCCCACGTGCAGTTCTTGTTGAATTGTTCCTCCCTTCCGATTGCTGCCAGATACATCACGTGGACACGAGTGGAGATGAGCAAATAGTGTGTCATTCGTCATTTATTTATCACTCTTGCCTCTTTTCCCCTCTGCGAGCAGATTGCAAAATTCTTCACAGGTGCTTGCAGTATGGAACGAACTGTGAGTGTCTCCCTTGTCTGGTTTGAAGAACGTAGGAATGGCTCAGAAGTGAATATTCAAGGTCTGAAATTCCTAAGTCATGCGCTGCTGCTGAGTTGCATAGGTATCATTTCTAGCCCGCTAACAGACGACTTGCAGGCCTGACCCACACAGGGAGACTCTGGAATATTAGAAATGGACATGTACACTTTGTCACTCACTCACTCACTGGGACACACCTGTTGGACCACTAGTGGATAAGAACCTACTAGTGCTGATAGCTAATAGAGTCCCTCGTTTAATTTAGGTGGTAGAGAACGGTGCTGAAGGCTGAAGTTCAAACTCCACTGATGATGCTTGGGGAGAGGGTGTGGCAATGCATTCCCATTTACTGTTTGTGCAAGTAAAGTGCAAATGCTCAAATATTTGGGGGAAATGAGCACAGAAGGGCCATAAGCCCAGGCGGATGGAAATGCCAGTCTGAAGTCAATTGGCCAGTCCCAGGGAATGTTTCCCAGCATCCTCTCATCTCTGCAAATCACCCAAGTGACTGACGGTACAAGAAATGCACCCAGGGCTTGATCCAAACCCCAATGACATCAACCCAAAGCCCTCCACTCGTTTCTCAGGGCTTTGGGTCAGGCTGGGGTTTGGCCGTGAGGGGAGTTCATCCAGCTACGCTCTGCTGTCAACTCCTATGTGCTCTACACGTTGAAATCAAAGATCAAGGGTTCGAGTCTCCCTGGCCGGCTCCTTAACGTGCCCGTCGACCCCCGGCAAAGCACGCAGCAAAACGCCACCTGCCCTCTTCTGCTCAGTGCGTGCCGATCCTCTTTCTGTAGCCTCGGAGAACATGGGGTAGGCCAGCCAGCCTCAGCCCGGGTAGGGCTAGGGGAGGGGATCTGTTCCCAGCTGCCTCTGTGCGAGTGGGCTGCCCAGGCACCCATTCACCTGCTCGGCCGTGCGTCTGGTCTCCGAACGCCACTTCTAGAGGTAGACTTTGTCCCACTCCCCCTTCACAGCCTCGGGGCTGGCTTTCCGGTTGTTCTCTGAAGGGCCGGATTCCAGTAACCAAGGGACATTCCCTTTCTTAACTCCCCGCAGGCCGGCAAGTCATCTCCACAATGGAGTCGCCATGCAGCGCTGTCTCCTCTGAACTCGAGCGGTTCAGGCGCCGTCCAGTTGACCCATCTGAGCTCCCAGCACCGCCCGGTTCCACGGTTCTTTGGAGTGAGTCAAATGGCACCTCGTCCCCCTGCTTCGGCCTCGCTGCCTTTTCGGTTCCCTCCCTTCTGATGTGAATTTCAATGAACCGGCTTCCCAGCCCACAGCCGCTCAACGTCTGCTCTCCGGGGCACGGCCCCCTTTGGCACAGCAAATCCCATGGCCTTTGGGAATCTATTTCCCCTGGGAAAGGACCCTCCCCACCTACCCAGGAATCACCATGTCGCATCACAGTGGGGACAGACATCTAGACCAGAGTCCATCTCCCATAGCAAGCAGCAGCTGGTGTGGTTGAGGAAGGTGCAAGACACCCTATAATGGAACTGCAGACAACGACCATTCTTAGGGGAGGGGCTTCCTACCCCTGTTAATTAGTGGCTGTGAAGCAGCAGAGTTCCTACCCCTTCGCGTTTCAACCCTATCTCCTTGTGAGGCCCCTGTCTGGAAAACAGGAGTCAAAGGAGCCAGAAACGCCTTGCAGGAAGGGGTCTGCGGAACTCATTGCCACAAGCCATTATAGAAGCTGAGAGCGTAGCAGGATTTCAACGTGTTAAACCTTTATGTTTCCTATTGAGAGGTCTAATCCTTGACCTCTTGACCTCAGGAGCATCCTGTGGCAGTGAGTTCTGTAGGGTCTGGTTGCAAGGGAGCATTTTCGGCACACGCCCCGAGCTGGAGCTGCACTCTCTGGTGCTCATGCGATCCCCGTGAGCCTCGTTCTGTGGGACTCGAGGAGGCAGGCTCCAGGGTCTCCCGTCATGGCCCTGGAAGAGGTACGGACCCATGGCACACTTGTTACCGTAGGCTGAAACCGCTGCTGTACTGTACGCCCAGCCTTGTGCCGAAGGGGGCTGGGGGCAGCAAAAGGGGCTGCCAAGATGGGGTCCAATGGCAGCGGTTAAAAGCCAACAATTGCGCTGCCCATTGCGAGATGACCCCTTGTCTTCAGCATCAAGGTGCATTCTGGGGGACCGCCTCCCTCCCGCCCCACTGCATTCTGGGGAGCGCCTCACCCCCTCCCTAGTGCACTTTGGGGAGCACCTCCCTCCCTCCCCGATGCATTCTGAGGAAGCCCCTCCCTCCGTCCCAGGTGCATTCTGGGGAGCCCCTCTCTTCCTCCCCAGTGTATTCTGGGGGAGTCCCTCCCTCCCCAGTGCATTCTGGGGGAGTCCCTCCCTCCCCGGTGCATTCTGAGGGAGCACCTCCCTCACTTCCCAGGTACATTCTGGGATGTTGTCAGGTGGACAGGGTCTCAAGGGGACACTGGGAAGTTTCCATGGGGCCGGGAGGTGAGGGAGTCAGGCATGATCAGGCGCTAACCCTGAGTCCAGTGCAGATCCCTTGTGAGCAGGATACTCTGATGATCTCTACGTCCCTGCTTGCGGCTCCTTCCTGACTCTTCCAGCAAGGCCGTGACCCTCCCCGGCAATACCTGAGCCCCGTATTGCGAAGCAGCGCTGCAGGGAGCTGATGGGGTGACGCGCCGGGTCAGGGAGGAGGCTGACACCGAGTCCTGGCGGCCGAGTGGCTGCAGCAGCAGGACCCAGTGTGGTGTCTGGAAAGGCAGCTCGAGGGGCCGTCCGGACCTAGCGAGCAGGGGGCCCCGCTGACCAGCAAGGTCTTCGTTCCCTGGGTAGCCAGCCCCCTGCCTTTCACCGCAGTGCCCTGAGCCGCGCTTCCACCCCAGTCTGGCCCCGGCCCGCGTCCCTAGCTCTAGCGGCTGCTCTTGGCTGTGCCGGTGCCCGGCTGGCCCCCGCCGTAGCTCTCGCCTCAGGCGCCACGCCGGGCTGCCGGTGCCAGCGGGGGACGTCGCTCCCAGCCAGCCGCAGGACGTGTCTATCGCAGCGCGGGGCTCGGCTCCCCCTCCCCGGATCCTCGCCTGCATCTGCGGCTCCGTCCCCCTCCGGCGGCCCCGCGCACCTGCACTCCTAGGCGGAGAGGGATTTGCCCTGCCTCAGGCTCTAGCACAAGGGGTCAGCCCTCATAAACCGCTGCGGCATCGGAGCCCAGACCAGCTGATGCGCCGGCGCCCGCGGGGACGGCCCCCCGCGCCCCGGCCGCTCTTCCTGATGTACGGGGACTGGGGTCATTCCCAGGCCAAACAGCCAGAGCGGGCTCCCCAGCCAGTGTGGCCAGATAAAGCTGCCTGGCCCAGGTGGGGGTGCTGATGGGATCTGCGTTGATGGCTGCGTGTTCCCCCCCCCCCCGGTCATTGCTCCCCACTCCCCCCCCAGGAGCACTCTGGGTAACCCCGTTCTGTGGGAGGCAGGATGAAGTCATCCCGGTCCGCAGCGAGCTCCTGCAGCTGTCTGGAGCCAGGGCAGATTGTGGGACGTGTCTAGTGACTGACGAGGCCTGAAAGCCACATTTGTGCGAGATGATATCAAGAGTTTTAATTTTTTATGAGTGAGGGGGAGCGCCCGGGGAGCCGGGGGAGGGGAGGGGAGCGGGGCGAGGGACGGGGGGGCGAAACGCGCTTCGGTTTGGTTTGTTGACCCCCAGCTGCAGAAACGCTGCTCGGATCAAAACAACATCCTGTCCCGACCGAGGCACGGGGAGCAGCTGGGGCCCGGCAGGGAGGAGGCTGGGCCGCGGCTTGCAGAGGCCAGCGTGGAACGGAGCCGCTACAGCAGAGAGTGGAGGCCACCGATGGGCAAAAAGGAGCCAGGCGGCACACGCTAACAGGTGCTCTCTGGGCGCCTGATACCGAGCGCAGCAGGGACTGACTACTAGAGCCCCCTGCTATTCCAGGCCCGGGCTCCCCCCACCCAGAGCCCTTCCAGAGCCCCTCACCCCCAAACCTACTACAGCCCCAGCAGCTGTTCCAGGCTGGGTCTGCTCCTGGGTCTGGGGAGACAGCATTGCTACGTTCTTCACTCTTTTGGCACAGCTTTGTGTGGGCTGCCATCACCCCAGCGTCCGAGCCTGCTTGTCCTTGTCCATTCCTGGGCATGAGGGGTAGCTGGCAGACCATTCATACCGGGGCAGATGTCTCATGACATCTCCTGAGAGGCGTTCCTGAGAAGCCGGCCATTTTGGACCTAGCCTGTTTGCTCTGTCACCGGACAGCTCCTCTGTTCGCCTCTATGTGAGACGCCTCACGCTCTACTCACCTTTCAGCCTCCCCCAGCCCGGGCGGAGTGGGTCAGTTGTCCGCCCCCTGTCACAGACAAGGCCTGTGGCTTCTCCAGGGTCACGTGGCGGCTGCCAGCAGCAGAGTCAGGACGTGAACCCAGGAGTCCTGCGGCCTGCCCCATCCACCAGCCCTGGGCGGTGGGGCTCAGGTTACAGGCACCCCACCCGGCCTCGGCCCCAGCCCCAGCAGGGGTGTTGGAGCTCGGGCAGGCTCAGGCTTTGGTCCCCCTTCCTGGGGTCGTGTCTTAATTTTTTTGTCGGAGGGGGGGTCGCGGTGCAGTGACGTTTGAGAGCCCCTGGTCTAGTCACACCTGGCCTGGAGGCTCCGGAGGGGCCTGCGTGTCCTAGCTCTGGCCCTCAGGCCTTTGGACCAGAAACCCTCCTTCCTAGGCCCCTGTGTTGTTCCTAAACTTGGTTATTGAGGCCCCGCAGGACAGCTCGGCAGGGCGGGAATACCAGGTCTTGGTAGTCAGCGGGAGGGGGGCAAGCGGAGACCTCGGCCCCCTCTGCTCCCACCGAAGGGAGCGAACGACGACACTGTTTATAGCACTCCGCTGCAGCTCGCTGGGTTTGCGACTGGAGAGACCCCACATCAAAGAGCGTTTCGGTTTCCTCCGCTCGAAGGCCCCTCCATCAGGGTCGTCTATAACAGCTGTCACAGCCTCCCTCCCCCACCCCATCCTTCTCCCCGGCCTGGGGCTCACGGGGAGGCCTTTGCACATGGAGCTGAGCTGGGAGGTAGGGCAGCTTTGAGTGCTCCCTGCCCTGGAGGGGGTGTCACCCCCTACACCAGCTCGTGGATCCCAGCCAGACAGAGGCAAATACAACAGGGCTGCTGCGTACAGCGCCCTGGCTTCCCCTCTGCCCCTTGACGCTGTAGGGAGGCAGCTGGCATCTTGGTGCATGCTGCCGTCCCATCCTCCAGCGCCTGCTGTCTCAGGGGCGAGAGCAAATCCTGAGCTGGCACCTCTGCCTGAGACCAAAGTGCCCCTCAGCTGCCCCTGGAGGGAGCGTGCGGGGGACACGCCACAGCCCAGCCTTTTTGGCGCTCTGCACCTCGGACTGCCTTTGCCATCGGGCCCAGCGTCCTGGAGCATCAAAGGCAAAGTTGAATGCTGGAGACGCCACCAGGCACTCGAGGGCTCTTTGTCACGCACGCAGGGGCAGCGCGAGATCCCGCAGCTGGACGTGGGAGCTAGAAAATGTCAGACTAGAAATGAGGAGCACGTTTCTAACAGGGAGGGGGACTAACTGCTGGAACACCTCACTGTCGCGGAGTGCCTGGGGCGATGGTCTGGAACCGCTCCCTAGGAAGCCAGTCAGGACTCCGGGGGGGAAGTGTCCTCTCCGTACACAGCCTGTCTCCAAGGCTAGGAGCTTCCCAGGTTCCCGCTTCCACCTTCCTGGGTCTGATCTCGGAGCATTCAGCACCTTCTGCCCCTCTGTGCGCTTCCCCCAGCGAGCCCGCCCAGGTAGGGGTCCTGGGGGAGCCTGTGGGTCTGCACCCCAATTCCACAGTCAGACATGACTCTCAGCCAGGCAGTAAAACAGAGGTTTATTCGATGACAGGAACGTAATCTAGGTAGAGCGAACGCAACCCCTCCGCTGGGTCCATTTTGGGGGCCAAAGAGCCAGGCAGAGCTTGCCTGCAGCTCCTTGCCAGACCCCAGCCAGATCCAGACTCCCCCTTCCTCATCCGCCCCTCACCTGCATTCCTTTCTCTGTGTCTCCTTCCGGGCAGGAGGTCAGCTGACCGCTCTCCAACAGGTTCAGAGGTAGAGAGGTGGGGGGAAGGGACAGGGCATTGTCTGCTTGCTTACACTGTCTCTCTGTTTGCACCAACTACACATCCTTATCCCTCCACATAGACACTCAAGAAATGCATAGGGGAAACTGAGGCACACACAGTATTCCTACTCTGTCACACTCACCCAGGGACGGGGTGGGTTCTTCATCACAGGGAGTCTGGAAACCGAGACGGGACATCCCTTCCTTAGAGAGCCGCGGCAGCTCAAACAGAAGTGACAGGTTTGATCCCGGAATCCCCGGGGGAGGTTCTCTGGCCTGTGATACACAGGAAGTCAGCTCCTGAACGATCCCTTCTGGCCATGGGATCTAGGAATTCTGCCTCTGGAGGGACCCGCTCGAAGGGGAAGTGGAAAGTCACTATCCACACCTTGTTTAGTTCTTGGCCTCTGCACTGAGATTGTCAAGGGCCAGTTAGTGCCAAGTGTTGGTTGGCTTGTGCCATGCGGGAACAGATCTCACAACTGATTTAGTTGGGGATTGGTCCTGCTTTGAGCAGGGGGTTGGACTAGATACCTCTTGAGGTCCCTCCCAACCCAGATATTCTATGATTCTACGACTAGGACTTTGGAGTCTACCAGGCAGAACAGAACATGCTGGGCACAGCAGCGGGGAACGTTATCACAGAGGATGCTGGTTCCAGAGTTGGTTGGGAAACCATTTTCCCTCGGCGAAGGAGCTGCCTTCAAAATCACACTGGGTTTGCTGACATTGCATTTAAAGGAAAGGACCAACCAACCACAACAGGTTCTGGTGGTGTCAAACCGTCCTGTTCCTGACATTTTTGGAACCAAATGTTCTGATTTGTCATTTTTTCGACAACTTTTCATTTCGATTCTAAAGCTCGATTTGAATGTGACATTTCAACGCGTGAAACTGGAACAAACCATTCTGATCGACCCCCCCGAGGAAATCCTCTCCCTCGCCCACGAATTTTCCCACATGGAGGATTTCCAAGGTGTCCGATTCACAATGAAGCCAGATTTCAAAATCCTTCATGGGATGAAGCCGTCAGTCGCCCGCTGGCCAGCTCCGCTAGTTACACGCCGCTGTGTGGGCGAGATAGGTGACCTTGGGCTAAGGTTATCTGGACTGAGACAGGGGCAATTTGGCATCACTGCCCTGCTCTGTCTTGGGCAAGTCATGGCAGCTCTCCAGGCCTCGATTCCCCATGGGGGGCAAGGAGATAATCATACGTCCTCAGCCTCGGTCTGGTCTGCAGGCTCTCTGGGGCGGGGGCAGTCGTGTGGGGCTGTCTGTGCGAGGGCTAGGAGGATAACGGCCGGGTCGTGTCGACATACCTGCCTCCCTCTCCCTGCACTACCACACCAAGCTTCGTAGAGTAGCTGCAGCTGCAGGAGTGGGAGCTGCCCGCGGACGTGCCCAGCGCTTCAGATGGGTTTGGACTCAGGGCGGCTGCGCGGCTATTTTTTGCACGCTAATTTGCATCTGTCCACTGGTGCGCAAATTACACCGTCCGCACCAGGGTCGCCATTCCCTGAGTGTGCAGCGCCCGGCACAGTGGGACCCTGGTGTGAGCTGGGACTGCCACATGCTACCGTAAAACATAATACGCTAGAATACAGTCAGCCTTCCGACAGGGGCTGCCGGGTTTTGGAGAGCGGCACAAGCAGTGAGAAGCCCACTTTTGCCTCGTTCCTCCTGGTGTTTCTCCCGCTGTGCTGCTGTAATGAGTCTGAATTAGCCGTGTGCCATTCCTCGTCAGCCTTTGCGGGGCTTAATTAGCCCTCTGCGTTCTCCCAGCAATTAGCACGGCACATAATCTTCCCTGGGAGCCATGCAAACAAACAACAAGGAAAGGAGGCCAGACTTCCGGGAGACACTCTCATTCCGTGCCTGAGCCAGTACCAGAGAACCAATTACTCCACGTCTGAGCCCTCGCAGCTGCATTAGCACCTCTCAGGCTGTCTCCTTTCCATCAGTCCCGCAGTCTCTCTGAGCAGCCCAGACAGCAGACCCGGGGTATAAAGACAAGAATCAATCAGAGATGCTATTAGATCAGCAGTGTGGCAAAAGCCAAACTCGCTTTTCCTTAAAAGGGATTAAAACCAAACCAGTTCATTGCTCATCAGGTGCCTTTAGCTCCGTCGGATCAACCTCTGGAGGGCGAGCGACTCCACCCTGGGTACAGATGTTCAGGGTTTGGGTGCCATGAGGTTCACGGTGCCTCCTCCTGCCCCTTTGAAGTGTCAGCCTCGCCGTGGGATGGCAGGAGAAAAGCCGGTCTTCTTAATGACTGACCACAAAAATTACCGCATGACCCCGGGGGCGGAGAGACTGAAGCCTGAGTCCGCCTGAGCCCACTGCCCTGTGTGTGTGTGTGTGAGTGACCAAAAAACGAAGGTCCAGCTCCACCACCCTGAGTTAGAGAGCCACAAAGTGCTGAGGTTTCCTGTCTCAGAGGAAGAGATGCGTCTGTCCACATGGGCTGAGCACACTTGGCTTTCCGAGGGGAGAGGCCCGGGTCTGTAGCATTCTCCTTCCTGGGCTACCTTCATGCTGTGGTAGGGTTTGGCCTTTGTCCCGGGCCAGCGCACCAATCCACAGCCACCTGTGAGCAGCAACTAGCCTAGAGGCTGGGTAGCAGTTAATTAGATAAGGAACCGCTGGGCCTAATAAGGGCTTGTAAGGGCTCAAATGGGAGGGCCCTGAACATGGAGGATGCTCCCGAGCAGAGGGACGCCGTAGGGAACCTCGGGAAGGCTCCAAAGGTTTCCGAAAGGGCAGAGGTAGGAGGGTCAATGGAGGTAGGAGGGTCGGAGGGTGGAGGGTAGGAGGCTCCGAAAGGACAGAGGTAGGAGGGTCAATGCCCGAGAGAGACCCCGTTGCCCGTGGAAGGATCTTCCCAGAGAGCGGCAGGCAGGCCAGGCCGCAAAGGAACTAGATGCTGCTCCAGAGAAGAGCTGCAGTGGCTTGATTTCTATGGGTGACAGTCCGAGGCCGTGCTCCAGAGGCCTTACTGGTGAGGCGCCTGGCAGAGGAGACGGCTGACTCGGGGCGAGGGGATGGGGTGGGAGCAGCCAGTCAAATATTAATCCCCCCTCCGTCTGCTAAAACGCTGGCCTGTTTTGCAAACCACGTTCAGTCTTTGGTTAAAGTGACTAGGCCCCTGAAGGGACATTGCTCACGACACCCAAACCTTGGTTAACTTATTGATAGCCCACAAAGGGAAACTGAGGCAGGGATCGCCACTGCGATTCCACATCAGGCCACCAAAGGGGGCGTGCCGGGCGACAGGCTCGCCCCAACACAAAGGGGTGGGGGGGCTTCCGGTGCGACGGCCCCCACCAGCGCTCTGCCTCAAGCACACGGCGTCCCAGTCATCACATCAAGGATGTGACGCTCGGTGCTGCAGGGGCGGTGCCCCATCGCGGAGGGAGAATGACCTCTCACCTATGTTTTCAGCACCCTGGTGCCCAAGGGAGTTAGGCCCCTAAATACCCTTTTTGGCTCTGGGCCTGAGTGGCTGTCCATGGTACCGGCACACCTCCACGGGATCATTCTTTGCACCAATCTTCTACCCAATGGCGCTGTGTGGTGCTCTCCACTTTGGCCCTAACCTCTGGCCCCACCAAACCTGGATCTGGGCTGCCTGGCTGGACCCACGAGGCAGCCGCTTTCCTAATTGCTTTCCCCTTGGGAGAGGCGTTTTCCCTGCCAGGTCCCCGCCCAAAGAGCCGGCTGCCATTGTAAAATCACCCTGGCTTTTCGGGCTGTGACTCCATAATTAGTGCATAATTAATTAGCAGCTGTTTTCCACACTAATGACACATGAATAAATGATGAAGGCATGTTGTGGAGTAATGGAACATTAACGCTGACACGTGATCCGGTGTGAAGCCTGCTAATTCCCCGCTGCTGCCTGAGCGGGGTGGGCAGGAAGGTGAGTTTGGAGGGAACAAGCCCCTCGCCATGCTCTGCCCCCCATAACCATGGAACCTTCCCTGACATCACGGCTGGCTTCCCGTGTCCTTCACACGTCACAGCGGGGTGTTTCTGGGCACCTGCCTCAGTGCTCTGGTCACCGCCAGCTTCACAGACAGGACTAGGCCTTCCAAACCAGATCCTGACCTATGCTGCAGCCTCTTTGTCCTGTGCCTGGCGTAAGGGGTGTGGCTAAGAAAAGGGGTGTGGCTGAAGCCAGGCAATCCCCAGCTGACACAACAGCCCTCGGGGGAGGAGGGGGTGTTACTAGTCCCCATCCCTGAGGCTGTTCACGTTTAAGTTGGGGTGGATGAATTGGCTTGGTTGGACCCTGGGCTCGCCCCCCGGATGGAAAAGCCCAAATGTGGGCAATTTCTACAGTGAGTAAAAAGCGATTTTTCTCTCTCTCATGCCTGCCTGGAACAGCACCGGGGCAATCAAACCGCTCTCCCTTTTGCAAACTCGAGTGGTTTGGAGCGTTCAGTTCCTACCAGGTCCCAACCGCCGAGCCTGCCCGGATTCATCCGTCCCTCGGCCAGATCTCCACTGCTGGCAGGAAAACAGCTGGAGGTCTAGTGAAGAGGGATCTTGCTCGCGCGGCACCAGACGACGGTCCACCAGCAGCACGCAGCCCGGGCATCTCAGAACGAGAAAGGAGGCTGCCGGTTTTAAGCCCCAAGCCACTGTGCCGAGGGACTTCTCCCCGCCCGAGGACGGGCGCGCCAGCGTAGGGTAGTTCACTGGGGGGTTTGCACTGCAGCACTCTGGACTGGATTGTGGTGACAGACACGCAGCTAGATCAGGTCATTTCTTTTGACCGCCAAGTGCAATCTTCATTTTTCCTCCCTGTTTGGTCCCTGAGTCAGCAAAGCACGCGCTCAGACTAATCCGTGCGACGTCACTGGGGCCGCTTGGGCACCGAAAGCAAAGCGTGTGCGTCAGTGTGTCGCTGAGCCGGGAGGAGGGGCAGATTGCCGATTTACTAACAACCTGTCTCCTTACCTGCCGAGCAGTAAGTACGTGGCTCACGCCTCTACCCCGGCAGGATCCCGGGGCCACCTTTGTGTCACGTACGAGGCAGGTTTCTGGCCAGTCCAGCAAAGACTCGCTGGGATCAGGGGCTAGCACAGTGGTTCGCAAACGTTTTGTATTGGCGATCCCTTTCACGCACCACGCCTCTGAGCGTGACCCCCCCACACATTAAAAAGGGGGGGGGAATTAATGTCATTTTACTTTCACAGGGGCCAAGGCGGACACTGCTCCTGACAGAGCTGGGGCTGTCAGGGCCCACAGCTTGTGACTCCCGCCCAGATAACCTCCTGACCCCCCCGCCCCCGGCTAGATCCTGCCACTGACACACTCCTGTTGATAAACCGTCCTCCTGGCTCAGCGACCGGCCACTTCCCCTCCTGAACGCCGGCTATGGGGCCCGCTGAAATTCCTGGCCACCGGTGTCTTCTGCGCCATCCCTGGGAACCGCCAGAGGCCAGACCCAGCACCGTTTCCTACCCCCCTGCGGCCGTGGGTCACACACAGAGACACCTCAGCTCTGTATTCCCCCCCCGCCCCCCTGCACCCCCCAGCAGCAGCCAAAGTAGCCTGGAGCTGAACAGGCTGCAGCAAGGCCCCAGTGTCATGCTTCTAAGGCAGCTAAGCCAACACGCCTGTGCGGGGCGTGGCTGGGGAATGGCATTAAAGGGACGCGCACACAGAGACATGAACACTCAACCTAAGTACTGAGGCGCTGTGGCTGCCGCCTCCATCTGCACTGAGCCCAGCTCGGGGGGACTGGCCTGCACGGGATGGGGCTCTGCTCGGGGTGACCCCGGCTGACCCCAGCCAGCTGAGCAGGGCGCGGGGGAGCGAAGCGAGGCTGGTCCCGCCCAGAGCCCTGTTAAACTCCCAGGAATGGTGGGGCGCAGAGGCCAGGATGGGGCTTAGCCGCCAGCACAGCAGAGTTAATTAGGGGCCGGGGCTGGGGTTTTATTGCCCAGTTAAATATTTAGTGCACCGCGGTGGGCGATGGTTGCAGCCGGCGAGGGGCGTTCTGGGAGCCCGTCCTGGCTCTGGCCTCTGCACCTGACTGCTAGAGAGTGCACGGGCCAGGGGGACAGTCCTGCCCCCCCCCAGCAGCCCAGCGCCCCCCCGCGGCGTCTCCCCCGCTCTGCTGAGCGAGAGCAGAGACTCCCCAGTTTAAAATCCAGCTGTGGATCCGGGGCTGAGCTTCCTGCACTCGGTGGCTTGGCCCCGTCCCGACACCCCTATCCGATGAGGCATCATTTCAAACGTGCGCTCCTGGGCCTCATTTACCCCACTCACCCCCGCCAGCTCCCCTCTACTCCAGTGGGCGTCCCGCCCCCCTTCTCACAATCCCACCAGTTCTGGTGCGAGAGCCATCTCCTGGGGAGCTGCTGGCCCGGGGACCCTTGTCACCCGCTCGGTCTGCGCGTCTCCTCTGCACAGCCACCGCCTCGCCCGGCCCGCGCTGCCTTTGTCTGCCCCACCCTCCTGGCGTTTGGACTCTGCGGCTGGCACCCCCGCCTGGGCGCTGGCTGGAGAACCAACCTGTCCCACTCTATCTGTGGCAATTATTTGTATTAAGATAGTGCCAAAAGGTTCTGTCCCCAGCTGGCACCTCTTGCACTAGGCACTGTCCCCACACTGCCAAATGGCCCTTGCCCCAAACAGCTTACAATCTAAGCAGGTGAGACAAAGGGGGAGGGTAAACTGAGGCACAGAGGGTCACCAACTGAGCTGGGAAGAGCAGCCAGGGTTCCTGACTCCCAGGCCAGTGTCCTGTCCACCAGACGCCACTGCCTCCCTCTTGGTGCCTGCCTTGTTGCAGAAGGTGGTTAGTACCGGGTCAGAGACCGGACAACATACCTGCCCTTTGTGGAAGTTGAACTAGGAACGGCTGAGTCAATGCAACTTTACCATGACATTTCCCCAGACACAGTCGGTGCAGTAACTGGGGGCATCTGTGCTTCTGCTCTGTGTCTTCCGACAGTGGCCAATGGCAGGTGCCCCAGAGGGCATGAACAGAACAGGGAATCATCAAGTGATCCATCCCCTGTCACCCATTCCCAGCTTCTGGAAAACAGAAGACTAGAGACACCATCCCTGCCCTTCCTGGCTAACAGCCATTAATGGACTGATCCTCCATAAACTTATCTAGTTTCTTTTTTTTACCCCTGTGCTAGTCTTGGCCTTCATAACATCCTCTGGCAAGGAGTTCCACAGATTGACCGTGCGTTGTGTGAAGAAATACTTCCTTTTGTTTGTTTAAACCTGCTGCCTCTTAATTTCATTTGCTGTCCCCTAGGTCTTGTGTTATGAGAAGCAAATAACACTTCCTGATTTACTTTCTCCACACCAGTCATGATTTTATAGACCTCAACATATCACCCTTTAGTCGTCTCTTCCAAGCTGAAAAGTCCCAGTCTTATTCATCTCTTCTCATACAGAAGCCATTCCGTACTCCTAATCATTTTGTTGCCCTTTTCGAAACCTTTTCCAATTCCAATATATCTTTTTTGAGATGGGACGACCAGATCTGCACGTGGTATTCAAGATGTGGACATGCCATGGATTTATATAGAGGCATTATATTTTCTGTCTTATGATTCCCTTTCCTAATGATTCCCAACATTGTTTGCTCTTTTGACTGTTGCTGCACATTGAATGGATGAGTTCAGCGAACTCTCCACAGTCACTGCAGGATCTTTCTTGAGTGGGAACAGCTAATTTAGACCCCATCATTTTGTACGTGTAGTTGGGATGATGTTGTCCAATGTGCTTTGCTTTGCATTTATCAACACTGATTTCACTTGCCATTGTGTTGCCCGGTCACCCAGTGTTGCGAGACAGCAGGATTCCAGCTCCAGCAGAACTGGTGTTTAGCTCCCAGAGGTAGGAGGGTTAACGGACCAAGACTGGCCTTGCACTGAGAGGGGTGCTGGGCAGAGCCGTCTCCTGTGTAGGGCGAATCGGAGCGACTGTTCCGGGCCCCGCGCTTTGGGGGAGCCCATGGGACGGTGTGATGAATCCATCACTTCCGCCCTGGTCCTGCACCCCCTTTGGGATGGCCCTGGTGCCAGGTGTCTAGAATGACAGGGGGGGGGGCCCTCTTAATCTAGTTTGATTTCCCCATCCTGATAGGTATCGGGGCTTCATCTAGAACACAGGGTCTGTAGAATGGCAAGTCTCTCGAACCCTGGGTTGTGCTAGAATGCCAAACTCTCCAAAAGGCCCCAAAATTATTGGGGGTTTTAGGACTCCAAAGGGCTCTAGAACTTTTGGGGGTTTAACTAGGAACGGCTGAGTCAATGCAACTTTACCATGAAATTTCCCCAGACACAGACTCCATAGGAGTTTATAGAACCATAGGACTCTAGTAGTTTATAGAACTATGGGGGGGGGGGGGGGTTTCCAACAAGCTCATGAATCATTAGGGGTTCTAGGATCCCAAAGGGATCTAGAACTCTGCAGAGCGATTCCAGTCTCTAGAACTCTGGGTTTTTTTGAGAACTCCACAGGGATCTAGAACTTTTATTTTGGGGGGGGGGGGGCCTAAGGACTTCAAAAGGCACTAACATTTTTAGGGGGTCTGGAGCCAGGTAATGGCTGAAGCCCAAAAGCTCTAGAACTCTGGATCTGGGGCTTTTTCAATCAGTCCAACCTCTTCCCCACCCACCAGCCCCAGACAGCGGGAACGACTGGAAGCATTCTGCCCCCTTTGCCCCCCAGTCACTAGGGTCCCCAAGGGTCTAGAACACTTGGGGCTCAGCCCCGACCCTTGACTTTGAGGTGAAATAATTCCAGGGGCCGACAGTCATCACGAAATGATCACGTTTAATGAACAACCTCGCTCATGGGTCGTCGTTGTTGTTGTCTGTTTTGGGGGGGTGAGTGTGGATTTTTCGTTTGTTTTTTTATATATACATCTATAAAAAATTCAAATACAGCATGTTAACTTTTGGAATACTAGGACATTGGGTATTAAATACTGCGCTTGGAAGGGGGAGGAAGCTGTCTTACAAAACAGGACCGGGGTGCGGCGGGCGTGGGGGGAGAAGAGAACGCAGGATGGGGGGGAACGGACGAGCGTGGTGGAGAGAGACGTTTGTGTCGCTACAGTTCCATTATGAATCTTTGTTTTTCAGTAATAAGACAAATACAGAAACCGAGGCGCTCCCCTGCAGAAATGGAAGAGAGGTGATAAAAAGAGAGACAACCAGGCGACAGGGCGGGGGGCAGTCGCAGACGTCACCGTAGCGACCGTCTCCTCGCTGGGGTGTCTGGGAGGCGCCGGGAGTCCAGTACAGGCGGGCGGTGGAGGGAGGCGGGTCGGCTTGGCTGTTGTTCTCAGATTCTTTTCCCGTAAAAAAAGCAAGTCCCCCCCCCACGTGCTAGTCTGCGCTCGTGAAAACAGCGCTTGTGTCCGCTGTCGCACGGGGGCTGGGGGTGGGGAACCGCAGCCGGGGGACTAATCCCCCTCCCCCCGCTGCCCCACCAGCCTGGGGCTTCTGGAAGCCAGTTCAGTTCTTCGGAGCCCCCCCCCCCCCCCCGTGAGCAGCGGGGTGGGGAGGGTGTCACCCTCTTACAAGGCTCGTGGTGGTTTCGATGCCCCTCCCCCTTCCCGGGTGTGTTTGACACGTTTTGCCACCCGTGTTCTGGCCGTGGGCGCGAAGCGACGTAGTGTAGCGTAGCATCTTTGGCATGGCGGTTTAGCTGTATGATCCGATCTCTCGCCTGGGCGCTGGGTCCGCGTCTCGCTGTTTGGGAAGGGGTGTCGGGGGACGGGGGGGGGAGTCTCTCTCTCTCTCTTTCTTTTTGTGATGGTTCCGCGGTCCCCCGGCAGTTCGGCGAGGGGAGGGGGAAATCCTCGCGGCGCGGCAGGTCTGTCCTTCTACAAAGTGAAGCGATGAAGAGAAATGTGACGCGTCCGCCTTAACATGTGCAAAACAGAAGAGAAAACAGATTCAGACGGGGCGCGGTGGGCTCCTCCGTGGGGCTGCGAGGAGGGGATCTGCAGGCGGGGAGAGGAACAGAGAGAGGGGTCACCGCCTGCACTCAGGGGGGCGCTGAAATCAGCACACTCAGATCCCCACCAGATCATCCAATCTGACCTGCGGGATAGCACAGGCCACTCAACAGGCATGCTGCCCCCAGAACCCGGGTTAGAGCAAAGTGTTCCAGGCCTGGGAGCCATTGTGTTCTACAGACAGAGAGTGAGCGAGGAGCACCAGATCCCATTGCCTCTGCAGTGGTAGGGAACTGACAAGGGGAGATAGATCCAGGTGATCCCCACAGGCAATCCACACCCCCCAGAGGAAGACAGCCTCCCCGAGATCACAGCCATTCTGCTCTGGGAGAAAATGATCCCGACTCCAAACCCGGTGATCAGTTAGACCCAGAACAAGACTCACCGGCCAAGTACCCAAGAAAGGGAATTCTCGGTGCCATCTCAGGATACCAGCACCTCGAAGAGTGTCCCAGCTCCACCCCGGCCATCTCTGATGCTTCAGACCAATAACCCCACAAACCCCAGAATATAATGGGGAAAGAATTCCCTCCCAGAGCCCTCCTGGTAATGGCTGAAGCCCTGAGGCACAAGGCAGGCACATAAGAAAGGCCATACTGGGTCAGACCAAAGGTCCATCCTGCCCAGTATCCTGGGTACCGACAGTGACCAATGCCAGGTGCCCCAGAGGGAATGAACAGAACAGGGAATCATCAAGTGATCCATCCCGTCTCCCATTGCAGCTTCTGACAAACAGAGGCTGGCGACACCATCTCTGCCCATCCTGGCTAATAACCATTGATGGACCTAATCTCCAGGTGTGTTCACACACAGCACTGCTCTGCCCTGAAAGCAAAGGGAGTCACTCCGCGAGCTAAGGCAATCCGGGTGTGCGTGGGCAAGGGAGATGCCTGTGTGTGTGATCACATGGGTGTGTATGAGTGCGGACCTGTGTGTGTGTGTGTGTGTATGCTGGGGGATGCTGATGTGTGAGTGGAGATCTGTGAGTGAATGTGTGTGCGTCCAAACAAGTGTGTGCTTGCATGCCGGGTAGAGTTGCCAGTTTTGGTTGGGCATATTCCTGGAGGTTTCATCACGACATAATCTTTAATGAAAGATGAATCTTTAATTCCTGGAGACTTAGGGTGACCAGATGTTCCGATTTTATAGGAACAGTCCCGGTTTTGGGGTCTTCTGCTTATATAGACTCCTATTAACCCCCACCCCCTGTCCCGATTTCTCACATTTGCTGTCTAGTCATCTATGGAGACTCCAGGACAATCCTGGAGTGCTAGCAACTAAGTGTGCATATGTGCATCACTCTGCGTATGGACGCATACATGAAAGTGTGTATGTGTGTGTGTGTGTGTGTGTGTGTGCACACATGCACATAAACATGAGCATACACAATTGTGTGTATGTACCTATGGGCATTCATGCACACCTTTACATGTGTGTAAATTTGTGTGTCTGTGCAGGCATGTGGCTGGGTGTGTACCTCACAGAACCAGCGACTTTTAAGGCCAGAAGGGACCCTCCTGCTCATCTAGTCTGACCGCCTGCACGCTGCAGGCCACAGAGCTTCTCCCACCCACTCCTGTCTCCTCTCCAGACCCTCTGGCCGAGTCGCTGACGTCCTCAGATCACGGTTTAAAGACGTCAAGTGACAGGGAATTGACATTGACACTAGTTTAAACCAGCAAGTGACCCATGCTGCAGAGGAGGGTGACACCCCCCCAGGGTCTCTGCCAATCTGACCCAGAGGAAAATTCCTTCCTGATCCCAAATATGGCGACCAATTAGCCTCTGAGCACGTGGGCAAAACCCAGCAGCCAGAAACCTGGGAGAGAATTCTCTGTAGTAATCAACATTTTTTTTTCCAGCTTAAACATTTTCAGTTTTGCAAAACACCACAGTGTGACTCAGCTGTGTGTGTGTGTGTGTGTGTGTGTGTGTGTGTGTGAACACGTTTGCATGCGTGTGAGATTTCTGTTTTTGAAAAATGATCAAATTTAATCCAAACCCCCCCCCCACCATGTTTTCAAGCAAACAATCTCCTGACACTCTGATTTGGGACCTGGCTCTCATTTTAACGAAGACCCTTCCCCCTCGCTGGCCCAGCAGACGAGATTAGAGTACAAACACCTCTAGGAAACTCTGCCAAATCTTCCTTCTTGAAACACCCTTCCGCCGGGATGATACTCACAACACTGCCGTCCGCCCCAAATCTTTGACCCAATAGATAGATAGATAGATAGATAGATAGATAGATAGATAGATAGATAGATAGATAGAGGGGGTGGATGTGGATGGATAGATAGATAGATAAGGGTATGGGGATAGATAGATAGATAGATAGATAGATGGTGGGGGGGGGGTATGGAGATAGAAGAGAGAGAAAGAGATCTAACTAGCATCTTGTGTCTCCAGTGCTACCTCTCGCCTGGCAAGGTGTGTTTTTCTCCCAGGATACCTAACACCTGTTACCCCTGCCACTGTCCACTCCATGTGGAGACAAGGCTCCGTAGTGTCACTGCGACATGAACTAGGTCAGGCCGACCCAGCTCGGGGGTCTGGTGCTGGCCTGGTTTAGCCCCTGGCCGGTACCTCTACCGGTGCCTCCTGCGGGGTAGTTACCTCACAGTGAACACGCACTTCGGGGCCAAGGACTCTGCCTGCTGCCCTGCGGGTGTGACTGTCCCATTCCGGCGGCCCGGGCTTGGCCAGTGAGGAGGGAACCGCCGGAGCCGGTGACTACTTACTAAATAAAGAGGACGCCAGCTCCTGCCAGTACCAATCCCGCCGCCCAGGACACGGTCACGGCCCCGCTGCCGATGACGGCCTCTAGGTCGCAGATCTTGGTGGTGGGGGGCGGCACGAAGGAGGAGGTGCCGGCGGTCGTCGTCTCTGGAGCGAGAGAAAGGAACAGCCTACAGATGGGCCAACAGGCAGCCCCGGTCCGCACTGCCGACTGCCCGCTTCACCGGCCCTCAAAGCAACAGGCCTGCCCTGGCCTCTCCCCAGCCTGGGTTCACCATGCCAGTCTGCCCCCTGCCTATTAAAAGCCCTTTGCCCATCCGGCAGCCTCCTACATTGCTCTGACAATACTTCCCTGGATGGGGAGAATCCGTCTGATCCCGCGTCATCTCCCCAGCTAGTCTCTTGCTACATTTAGTCTCTCTGGACGCTTGTTTAGCCAGCCCGCCCTCACCACATGAGCCCTGATTCGTTTCCCCTTCACCTCCCCGGCTGGAGGGGGCTGGGCATGGCGCCTCTGTTCTGGGCACTGCCCTGGGAACTGGACACTGGCATGACCTGTCCTCCCTCGGCCCCCTCCTCTGCAATCCGAGGGGCCCGGCGTGCCGCCTCAGTAAGAGCTCTGCGCCCCCCACCGGGCTGAGCTATGAGTATGGCAGGCTCCTGGGTGGGCCTCCGCTCTGCACAGCTCCTCGGGGTGCCCGCTCTTTGATGCCCCTGCCTGCCAAGGGACTGGCCCGGGACTTTCTGCAAGGCCAACCGCGCTGGGGCCCCATGTTACACGGATTGGCCAGCAGAGGGCAACATCCCCCCACAGCAATGTCCCTGAAGTTGCCAGGGCGGATTTGGGGCTACCCAGGAACCGGCTGGTGTTCTGGGGAGACGCCCGCGAGAAGGGAGAGCCACGGCCGGGCTGCGTCTTGCAGGTCTGGGGTGTCCGCCCCCGGTCGGAACGGGGAGGTCTCCGCTCTGGGGGGACCGGCTGGGGAGAGCGGCTCTGGGTAGGGGGTGGCTCGAGTTTCCTGCCATACTTGGCAGGTGTCCCTGGGGAGGGGGCTTGGGGAGAGAGAGAGGGGGGGCAATCTGACCAGCCCCATCTCCCTTCGGGGTCATCCCCCATCCTACGATGCTCCTGATTCCCCAAGGCGGCGGCTGCAGGGGGTGAACAGGGCCGTGAAATCAGATAGGGGCCCAGGCCCTTCGCTGGATCTGGCCAGAGGAACACTGGCTGTGAAAATGATGCTTCTGGAGGCCTCGTGGCGCCGGATGCACCGAGCCCCCTGACATCACTGGCGTATGACATCACCAGCAGGGCGGGGGCATTCCATGACATCATCATTCCATGACATCATCCGACAGGTCAGACTTCATGGTTTCATCCGGGCTGTGACTCAAGGCCTCTGACATCACCCTCACAGCATGTCACATGTCAGGAGCCTTATGACATCATGAGCACAAGTCACAAGTTCCATGACATCATCAGCCTGCACCCCTAGAGCAGCTAGAACCCCCCCTCCCCCCCCCACCAGCCACAGCCTTTTTTCCTGGTCCATTACACTGGGCTGTATTTCTGGCATATGCCCCCCCCCCCCAGCCTTGCACTTGGAGGTCAGTCCTGAGCAGGTATTCCCATATTCCCCCCCGAGAGCAGGTCCTGGGGGGGGCCCTAACCCAGAATTCCCTCTGGCCCTCCAGGGAGGGGAGGGATCTCAGCAGTGCTTAGCCAAACCTCTCCAAGATGTCCGGGAGACAGAGACAGGGAAGAGCAGAGGCTAATTCAGAGGGGTCCGGTATAGCTCAGTGATCGTCAGTGTGTGTGCGTCAAGAGGTGTGCAAAGGGGGGTGTATGCGTGCAAGAAGTGCGTGTGCGTGTGCATGCAAGTCGTGCATGTGCGTTCAAGGTGGTGTGTGCATGGCTAGGAAGCGGTGCGTGTGAGTCCACCTGCAGCGACACTTGTATAGTTTGTCACGCTCGCAAAGGATTAGTTAACTGACTGGGTGTGTGAGGGTTCGCACACCTCAGGGAGTGTCTGTGAGCGAGTATGGCTGTGCATGTGAACGAGTGAATGCATGTTTGCCGGCATTTGGGTGTGTGCTTGTGTGATGGTGGGGTGTGTGTGGCTGTAGGTGTGTTACTTTGCAGGGGTTTGTGTATGGGTCTGAGGCAGCGTGTGTCTGAGGGCTGCAGACTCCTGCCTCTGAGTCCTGACGGTGCGGCAGCCGCCAGAGGGCAAAGCTCAGTGTATCTTCCTTCAGCGTGAGAGCGAGCAGCAGTGAGTGTCTCCCCGCTCGCTCGCCTGCGTGCCCCAAGCGGGCGAGGCTCCTTTGACTCACACAGCTAACAGCCCAAGGATTTGCACACACACAGAGCGTGCCAGCAGTGCCAAGGCCTTGCACACTCACGGCCGGTAGTACCGAGGATTTGTGCGCGCGCACACACACACACACACGCAGCACCGAGGATTTGCACGCCCATAGACAGCAGTGCTGGGGATCCGTGGATGCACATCACACACACACACACACACCCAGTCAGCCGTGCCAAGGCCTTGCACACCCATGGCCGGATTTGTGCAGCGCTGAGAAGTTGGCCTCTGTCCCAGTTCTCTGCGAGAAGCAGGGATTTGTTTGTGCTGGGGATGCGGATTGCCCAACCTCCTGGCAGCCGGTGCCAGTGGGGGGAACGAAGCCGGGTCCGCCCCAGTCCTTCTGGGAAACCGAAGGCCGAAGTCGTGAATTTGGCCGCGGTCCCAGCTCTTTCCTAGAAACAGGGGCTTGTTAACTTAATGCCTTTTCTTTCTAATTGGCAAGGCTCCGAGCCATTGTGCAGGGTCAGGGGCTCGGGGGCAGCACTGCACTGAATAATACCCTTCCTGCCACTACTTAGCGCGTCTTCAGGAGCCGGGGGCCAGAGCTGGAGGAATTGAGTCAGCACAGGCCGGGCCTCCACCGGACATGCCGGCTGAACCGCTGTAATGTGGCTGGGGGGAGCGTGCCTGCCGCGGGGACGGTCCACGGCCCGGCCCTGGCGAAGGCCAGACCTAGCCGGCTCTTAGCCAAAGCTCTCGAAGGGGCCGGGGCCCGAGACAGAGCAGAGGCGAATTCCCAGGGAGCTTGCCGGGTCCCGGCGGTTCCGAGCAGCGTGTGTGTGGCTTTGTGGACAGGTGTTCTTCTGCGCGTGTGACATTTGCACACGTGAGTTGTGTGTCGAGGAGAGAGAGAAGCCCGGACGAGTGCTGAGCCCAGGGCCTGGAGAAGTTTGAATCCCAGCTCAGAGGCTGCGTCCCTCTGGCCAGGGGTGAGTTGCTGAAGTCCAGCTGGCAAAGGTCTCTGCTAGTTTGAGGGGCCCAACCTGGGAGGCTGGAAATGTTACTAGCTGGGCACCTCCATCTAGCTGGCTTTAACCTTCCCGTGCCTCAGTTTACCCATCTGTTCAGTGGAGAAACGGCGGGGGGCGGAGGGGCTGTTCAGGTTAACTAGCGCCTGTCTGTAGGTGTGTGTGATCGGAGATGGACAGAATACAACAGCTGAAGGTGGAGGGAGGAGGCGTCTGGCCTGGGTCACGGTCTGGGACAGGCTGGAGGGAGACCCACCAGATGCACTCACAACACCAAGGGGCCTGGGCCTTGCCGCTCATCTTGTTCCTCCCCACTCTCCGGCAGGAGCTCCAGTGTGGGCAGAGCCAGCGCGAACAGCAGAGGCATTAGGGGCCCATACCTAGGGCCCCAGCCCCCGGAGTCACGCGAGGAATCCGAATCGCAGCTGCTGTTTAAATGTCATTTGTTTCTGCCCTTCATGGATGCACAGAAAAGCTGGCCTAAGTTAACTGATGCCTACCTGAGTATGCAGAGAGCCTGCAACAATAGCTCCAGCAGCTGGGGACTGCCCCCTGCATCTGGATCCTGCCCCCTGCTGCCCCCTGGAGGAAGGGCAGGACCTCCCGGAGTTGCTTTCACTCAGTCTGGTGAGTGCCAGTGCCTCTGACCCCCGGCTGTCCCATGATGCAGTGCACCAGCATGACAGGGGGAGGTTTAGTGGGTTAGAGACTGGAAGGCCAGACTCCCGGTTCTGCCCCTGGCACTGGGAGGACAGTGGGGTCTAGTGGTCAAAGCAGGGGGGCCTGGGAGTCAGGATTCCTAGGTTCTCTTCCTGACTCTGCTACTTGCTGTGTGAACTTGGGAACCCCCCCCCGCCTCCGTGGGGGGGGGGCTGACTCCCCGCCTCCCACCAGCTGTGCAGCAGCGGTGACGCCGAGCCCTCGGCAGGGGAGGGGTCAAACCCCCGGGCCCTGCTGGGCCCCCCCTCACCTGCCGCCTGGGCTTCCGTGGTGAGGTGCTTGGGCTCCTCCGTCCAGGGCGTGGCGTGCACCGCGACGCTCCAGTCGCTCCACGTGCCGATGTCGTTGTCCTTGGCCGCCACCTGGATGATGTACTCCTTGCCGGCGTAGGCGTCGGTGATGGTGTGGGACGTCCCGTCCGACAGCTCCACCTGCATGGGGAGAGGACGGTCACCTGGGCCGCGTCCCGAGGGGGAGGCCTGTGGAGAGAGGCTGGAGGGGGCTGGGGGCAGGGACCCTCCTTGGGCGCGGGGGGGAGCACAGCGCAGGAGAGCCACCGGCACCCTCGGCCCCGGCTCCCGCAGGAGTGACATGAAGGCTCCAGCCTGTCACTGCTGCAGGCCAGGTCCACGGGCAGCCTGAGAGCCCCTGGGGTGGGGGCTGAACTGGGCAGCCCTCCATGTACCCAGCTCCAGGACCGGGCCTGGGGAGAAAGAATGGAAAAGGGAGGAAGATGGAGGGATGGGGATGGGAGAATGGAGGGGGAGGGGAGGGGGCACAGGGATGGGGGGATGGAGGGGGATGGGGGGATGGAGGCACAGGGATGGGGGGATGGAGGGGGATGGGGGGATGGAGGGGGAGGGGGCACAGGGATGGGGGGATGGAGGGGGAGGGGATGGGGAGACAGAGGAATGGAGGGGGAGGGTGTCACGGAGTGTGGGGAGTCCGGTCCCCCCGCTTCCTGGGATTCACAGTGGCTCTCAGCCAGCCAGTAGATTAGAAGGTTTATTGAGATGACAGGAACACAATCCAACTCAGAGCTTCCTAGTCTAGACAGGACCCCTCAGTCAGGCCCTTCTGGGGGACCGGGAGATGAGGCCCAGGGTTTTGGGGCTCCCGGCCTTGTTCCCAGTCTTCTTTCTCCCTCCTAACCTGAACAAAAGCCCAGCCAAACTGTTTCCCTGCCTCCTTCCTGCCCCCTCCCCCCAAGCCTTGTTAGAAACACACAGACATCCAGCTGCCCGTCACCTGGCTGGGGTCAGGTTACATCCCAGCATCACCTGTTCCCGTCACAAGGGGAGACAGGGAAATGGAGTTGAGAGCGTGCGGAGGAGGCGAGGGGTAGGAGGGCGGGGGGGGGTTGTCATGGCTGCCTGTCTCTCAGGTGCTGGGCCAGTTCGGAGCAGCGCTGCACAGCAGGAGCTGGGTGACGGCCGATCTCCGCTCCCCGGGCTGGTCACAGCGTCCCTGACAACTGTCCGTCAGCTCCTCTCTGTCTGCCAGCCGCCTCCTCCGCCCTCCCCCGGGCCCCACCAGAGGGGCACTGCCAGCCAGTCTGCCCTGGCAGTGCCCGTGAGCGCCAGAGTCCCCGAGAAGGGGAGACCTGGCGAGAGAGAGAGACCCAGGAGCGAGCGACAGATCCCAGAGCGGGGCCAGGGCCCCCCCCCCCAGGCAGGGAGTGAGGGACCCTGGCAGTGCCCCGGGCACCGCCGGCCCTGCCTGCAGGGGGTGCTGGCTGCAGAAGGGCAGGAGGCCAGGCCCGCACCCGGGGGGGCTGAGCCTCCTTGCAGCTGGTATCTGCTTGAGACCCAGACCCACAGCCCCCGCTGCACTTCGGGGCCCCATTCCGCAGCCACGATGCCCAGGGGCAGAGGTAAGTCCTAGGGCGTTCCTTCCTCCAGGCTTTCTTTCCTTTCACAGGAGGCGCCCTGTGGATTCGGGGCCGATGCAGGGGATGACCCCTCCCCAGTGCCAGGTGGAGATTTGGGCGGGAGCGGGGTGGGGGAGACATGCCCCAGGGGTGGGGGTGGGGCTGTCAGATGAAAGCGAGGATTTTGGAGCACACCTCCGGGGCAAGAGGCAAATTCTGCCCCTGCCGCGTGACCAAATCCACGGGGCGCTGGCAGCTCCGTCCTCAGCAACCCGCCCATGACAAACCCGGCGCTCACGAGCGACCCTCCAGGACCAAACGGTGCCGGACAGGCCTGAGCCGACTAGAGCACCAGACCTGCCCAGCGTCCGGGGCACCGTACACTCCCAAAGCAGCGCGGGTACCGAGCCCTCGGGGACGGCCCGCCACTAACAAACCAGTCTGCCCGGGGGAGGGGGGAAAAACAGCACAGGGACAAGAGAGGTCTCGGGTTTAGACTTCCAAGGGCTCAGCATAAAATGGGAAGGAAACGGCTTTGTAAAGGGCCGGGCAGCTGTAGCCCTGCTGGTCCCGAGATCCCGGGCAGAGGGGCAGAGGAAGGCAATGGCACCTATTGGGAGTGCTCCAACATGCACAGCATTCCTGCTCGAGCCAAGGCCAGACAGACCGTGGAAAGGATGCCCTGGCGGACGTTCGGAGACAGCCCCACACAGGATTTCTGCTGCGAGCCCTTCCTCATGAGAAGATAAGAACGGCCGGACTGGGTCAGACCAAAGGTCCATCCAGCCCAGTATCCTGTCTACCGACAGTGACCAATGCCAGGTGCCCTGGAGTGAGTGAACCTAGTAATGATCAAGTGATCTCTCTCCTGCCATCCATCACCCCCCCCCTGACAGACAGAGGCTAGGGACACCATTCCTTACCCGTCCCGGCTACTGCCATGAATTTATCCAGTTCTCTTTTAAACCCTGTTCTAGTCCCGGCCTTCACAGCCTCCTCCGGCAAGGAGTTCCACTGGTTGACTGCACTGTGGGAAGACCTTCCTTTTCCTCGCCAGAGAACGTCACACCATACTCCAGGACCTGGCTCCCCAGGGCTGCAGGAGGCACTGTGACTGCCCCACGTTACAGGAGGGGTGACCCACCACCGCATGGCACGCTCGGCGTGATGGATGAACGCCGAGGTATTCTCCTTCGCGACCTCTGGGACCCTGTGATTGAGTTCGACTTCGGCCACAAGTCAAATGAGCCAGTGGGTCTCCCCGCCATCCCCAGCAGGTGTCTGTGCCCCTGAGGCCATGCTCCACCCTGCCCCTTCCCCCAAGACCCCACCCTCGCTCCTCCTCTTCTCCCCCTCCCCCCCCAGCACCTCCTGCCCACCGCCAGCTGATCGTCGGGTGCCTGACGGGTGTCCACATTTCAGAACCATCACAGAGCTCAGCATTGCTCCGAGCTGAGCGGCAGGGGGAGACCAGCATCGAGGGGATCAGCAGAATGGGGAGCAGGGGGGGCAGGCTGGACTAGCCGGGAGCTGTACGTCGGAATGGGGGTGCATCGGCGCAGCTCTGGGCGGGGAGGCTACGACTGGAAGAACAGTGGGGCTGCGGGTCAGGGCTGGGGGGCACTGACCAGTGCTGTGCGGGGGATGTACCTGCGCTGGGCCTTACTCACATGGGAGTGTCACGCCCGCTACACGTCCACCATGGTTCACACCCAGCCCTTGCGCTGTGAAACCAAAGGGACAGGGCTCGTTATGCAGCGAACTCAGGGGAAATCTCTCTCCCTCCGCCCACGCCTCCCGGGGCAGAGCTAGGCTCGGTGGGGTCTTCCGTGGCAGTGGGCGGAGAACCAGGGTGGTGCGGGAAGTGGGTTTGCTCGAGGCAAACGCTGGCCTGAAGGCCCATCTCCGGAGCCCAGTCTATTCACACCCAGCGCAGGCCGATCAACTCTTACAGGGTCTCTTGGCTTTTACCCCTGGGCACATGATGTAGGGCATGTCAACACTACAATCTTCAGCCCACCTATGTAGGGGGAGAAGCCGCCCGGGGCTTCTCACCTCCAATGGGGAGATCCATACCTGGAATCTGGTCAGCTGCTGTGCTCCCAGAGGGGTGCTGGGACCCCAGGAGGCAAAAGCCCACACCAGGAGCCGGGGTGGCAGCCCGGCTGGGGAGCCGGGAGCTGGCTTTCTGGTTAATGTCACCGCTCCAGCTGTGGAGAAGCTGCCTTATGTCCACCTAACTCTGTAGTGTAGACCCATCCGTTGACTGAATGCAAGAAGAGAGTCACCTCCATTTCCCCGAAGGCTCTTTTGCCTGGATTTTGCAGGCTTGGATCTGAGATCTCCTCGGCGGGATTCGGGGCTGGAGTGCGGAGCTGGTTCTCACTTCATCCAAATCCACGTGCTGTCCTTGGTGCAGTGCATCCCAGATCCTCCCCAGTGTGACCCAGCAAAGTGTTTGATCAAACCCAGGAGCAATGCACTGATTGGCCTGATGCACACGTCTGCGTGTGTGGACGCCATGTGACTTCCACGCGGGCAGAAGGAGCTGCACTGTCCTCCCTCCTTCTCCAGCACCAGCTCCGACCTCCTCTGCTCTCTGCCCCTGGTTATCTCAACCTCCAGCCTGTTGGATTCTCTTACCTCCATGAACCAGGGCCGGGCCTTCCTAGATCCTGATGTCACGGACAAGGGTCACGCCACAGCCTCGTGTGAGGACAAGCACGGTGCTGTTATCTTCCCACCTGCCTTCCAGTCACACCACCTCATCTTGTGTCAGTTCCCCCAGCACTGAAGCTGGGAACCCCCAGCCCATGGATGGGCTCTGTCAGACAGGCGGGAGGGGGCTGTTATGTTTGTCCCAGGAAACCTCAGGATTAACAGGACGATGGTACTCTTCTGCAAGCCCTGCTTTTAACCCACGCACTGCTGCGGCCCGGTTCCCATCCAGGGCACGGGAGACCTTATAAACACCCCCATGTGCTCCCGGAAAACTCACTCGCGTCTCCTTCCCTTCCTTCACGGCCTGCGCGGACACAAACCATCTTCTCTCCAGACACATGTGGGTAATAAACATGTCGGAGCGGATGAAGGATTGCGAGGGGTCTGACACGACCCATCTGCTCGGCTCCGGGGCGGGGAAGTTGGCCTCTGCTCTCCATTCTGGAGCGCAGGAGGCCAGCGGAGAAGAGAGGCAGGAGAGAGAGAACCGGAGCTGGGACACAGCACCGGAGGGGTGAGGGAAAGACATTCCCTTTGTGGCGGGGGGGCCCAGCGTGAGCCCAAATCTGTGCAAGAGCCGGCGGGGGGGGGGGGGGCGACTTGGATAGTAGGTGTGGGAGGCGGGAATCCACTGTGACTCTGGAACCTCCCTGTCAGTCGGAGGCAGCTGCTGACCTGATGGGATATTCTGAGCCGTCTGCTGTTGTCTGTGGAGTAACGATGAGGAATATGAATGCCACAAATTATGGCAGAGTAACTCCATCAAACTCCCCGTGGCCCCATCCGACCAAACGGCTGAGTTTTTAAAGAGCCAAATTCATCTACGGGAGCAAGGCGGAGCGGAAAAGTCCCAGCTCATTTTAGATCTCCACCCTCCTAGCACTCTGCATGTTCAGCCAGTGAAAAACGAGACAGACACATTACACCACTGCAACAAATTCCCACTGGCCTGACACCTCCGAAGGGCAAGGAAACCACGGGAGAAGGGAGGAGAAGGAGGGCACCCATGGGTGGGGACTGGAGGGGAGAGGAGTTAGGGCCTGAAAGTCCCAGTGGTGCTAAGGGGGAAACAAGGGAGAACAAGGAAGCGTGTCAGTGTCTGTTCATAGGTGTGAGTGCCAGGTGTGCGTACACAGAAGTGTGCCCATGTGTGTGCATGGGTGCGAGTGCAGGGTGGGTGGGTGTCGAATAGTGCATGTGCATGTGCGTAAGTGCAGGGTGTGTGTGTGTGTGTGGAACTGAGTCAGTGTGTGTGCATGAGTGTCAGTGTGTGTGCATGGGTGTGAGTGCAGGGTATATGTATGGAAGTGTCAGTGTGTGTGCATGGGTGTGAGTGCAGGGTATATGTATGGAAGTGTCAGTGTGTGTGCATGGGTGTGAGTGCAGGGTATATGTATGGAAGTGTCAGTGGGTGTGCATGGGTGTGATTGCAGGGTATATGTATGGAAGTGTCAGTGGGTGTGCATGGGTGTGAGTGCAGGGTACATGTATGGAAGTGTCAGTGTGTGTGCATGGGTGTGAGTGCAGGGTATATGTATGGAAGTGTCAGTGCGTGTGCATGGGTGTGAGTGCAGGGTATATGTATGGAAGTGTCAGTGTGTGTGCATGGGTGTGAGTGCAGGGTATATGTATGGAAGTGTCAGTGGGTGTGCATGGGTGTGATTGCAGGGTATATGTATGGAAGTGTCAGTGGGTGTGCATGGGTGTGAGTGCAGGGTACATGTATGGAAGTGTCAGTGTGTGTGCATGGGTGTGAGTGCAGGGTATATGTATGGAAGTGTCAGTGGGTGTGCATGGGTGTGAGTGCAGGGTATATGTATGGAAGTGTCAGTGTGTGTGCATGGGTGGGAGTGCAGGGTATATGTATGGAAGTGTCAGTGTGTGCATGGGTGTGAGTGCAGGGTATATGTATGGAAGTGTCAGTGTGTGTGCATGGGTGGGAGTGCAGGGTATATGTATGGAAGTGTCAGTGGGTGTGCATGGGTGTGAGTGCAGGGTATATGTATGGAAGTGTCAGTGCGTGTGCATGGGTGTGATTGCAGGGTATATGTATGGAAGTGTCAGTGTGTGTGCATGGGTGTGAGTGCAGGGTATATGTATGGAAGTGTCAGTGTGTGTGCATGGGTGTGAGTGCAGGGTATATGTATGGAAGTGTCAGTGTGTGTGCATGGGTGGGAGTGCAGGGTATATGTATGGAAGTGTCAGTGGGTGTGCATGGGTGTGATTGCAGGGTATATGTATGGAAGTGTCAGTGGGTGTGCATGGGTGTGAGTGCAGGGTATATGTATGGAAGTGTCAGTGCGTGTGCATGGGTGTGAGTGCAGGGTATATGTACGGAAGTGTCAGTGCGTGTGCATGGGTGTGAGTGCAGGGTATATGTATGGAAGTGTCAGTGCGTGTGCATGGGTGTGATTGCAGGGTATATGTACGGAAGTGTCAGTGCGTGTGCATGGGTGTGATTGCAGGGTATATGTACGGAAGTGTCAGTGCGTGTGTATGGGTGTGATTGCAGGGTATATGTATGGAAGTGTCAGTGCGTGTGCATGGGTGTGAGTGCAGGGTATATGTATGGAAGTGTCAGTGCGTGTGCATGGGTGTGATTGCAGGGTATATGTATGGAAGTGTCAGTGCGTGTGCATGGGTGTGAGTGCAGGGTATATGTATGGAAGTGTCAGTGTGTGTGCATGGGTGTGAGTGCAGGGTATATGTATGGAAGTGTCAGTGCGTGTGCATGGGTGTGAGTATGGAAGTGTCAGTGCGTGTGCATGGGTGTGAGTGCAGGGTATATGTATGGAAGTGTCAGTGGGTGTGCATGGGTGTGATTGCAGGGTATATGTATGGAAGTGTCAGTGGGTGTGCATGGGTGTGATTGCAGGGTATATGTATGGAAGTGTCAGTGGGTGTGCATGGGTGTGAGTGCAGGGTACATGTATGGAAGTGTCAGTGCGTGTGCATGGGTGTGAGTGCAGGGTATATGTATGGAAGTGTCAGTGCGTGTGCATGGGTGTGAGTGCAGGGTACATGTATGGAAGTGTCAGTGCGTGTGCATGGGTGTGAGTGCAGGGTATATGTATGGAAGTGTCAGTGCGTGTGCATGGGTGTGAGTGCAGGGTACATGTATGGAAGTGTCAGTGTGTGTGCATGGGTGTGAGTGCAGGGTATATGTATGGAAGTGTCAGTGGGTGTGCCTGGGTGTGATTGCAGGGTATATGTATGGAAGTGTCAGTGGGTGTGCCTGGGTGTGAGTGCAGGGTACATGTATGGAAGTGTCAGTGTGTGTGCATGGGTGTGAGTGCAGGGTATATGTATGGAAGTGTCAGTGCGTGTGCATGGGTGTGAGTGCAGGGTATATGTATGGAAGTGTCAGTGTGTGTACATGGGTGGGAGTGCAGGGTATATGTATGGAAGTGTCAGTGTGTGCATGGGTGTGAGTGCAGGGTATATGTATGGAAGTGTCAGTGTGTGTGCATGGGTGGGAGTGCAGGGTATATGTATGGAAGTGTCAGTGCGTGTGCATGGGTGTGAGTGCAGGGTATATGTATGGAAGTGTCAGTGCGTGTGCATGGGTGTGATTGCAGGGTATATGTATGGAAGTGTCAGTGTGTGTGCATGGGTGTGAGTGCAGGGTATATGTATGGAAGTGTCAGTGTGTGTGCATGGGTGTGAGTGCAGGGTATATGTATGGAAGTGTCAGTGTGTGTGCATGGGTGTGAGTGCAGGGTATATGTATGGAAGTGTCAGTGTGTGTGCATGGGTGTGAGTGCAGGGTATATGTATGGAAGTGTCAGTGGGTGTGCATGGGTGGGAGTGCAGGGTATATGTATGGAAGTGTCAGTGGGTGTGCATGGGTGGGAGTGCAGGGTATATGTATGGAAGTGTCAGTGGGTGTGCATGGGTGTGAGTGCAGGGTATATGTATGGAAGTGTCAGTGTGTGTGCATGGGTGTGAGTGCAGGGTATATGTGTGGAAGTGTCAGTGTGTGTGCATGGGTGTGAGTGCAGGGTATATGTATGGAAGTGTCAGTGGGTGTGCATGGGTGTGATTGCAGGGTATATGTATGGAAGTGTCTGGGTGTGCATGGGTGTGAGTGCAGGGTATATGTATGGAAGTGTCAGTGTGTGTGCATGGGTGGGAGTGCAGGGTATATGTATGGAAGTGTCAGTGTGTGTGCATGGGTGGGAGTGCAGGGTATATGTATGGAAGTGTCAGTGGGTGTGCATGGGTGTGAGTGCAGGGTATATGTGTGGAAGTGTCAGTGGGTGTGCATGGGTGTGAGTGCAGGGTATATGTGTGGAAGTGTCAGTGTGTGTGCATGGGTGTGAGTGCAGGGTATATGTATGGAAGTGTCAGTGGGTGTGCATGGGTGGGAGTGCAGGGTATATGTATGGAAGTGTCAGTGGGTGTGCATGGGTGTGAGTGCAGGGTATATGTGTGGAAGTGTCAGTGTGTGTGCATGGGTGTGAGTGCAGGGTATATGTATGGAAGTGTCAGTGGGTGTGCATGGGTGGGAGTGCAGGGTATATGTATGGAAGTGTCAGTGCGTGTGCATGGGTGTGAGTGCAGGGTATATGTATGGAAGTGTCAGTGGGTGTGCATGGGTGGGAGTGCAGGGTATATGTATGGAAGTGTCAGTGCGTGTGCATGGGTGGGAGTGCAGGGTATATGTATGGAAGTGTCAGTGTGTGTGCATGGGTGTGAGTGCAGGGTATATGTATGGAAGTGTCAGTGCGTGTGCATGGGTGGGAGTGCAGGGTATATGTATGGAAGTGTCAGTGTGTGTGCATGGGTGTGAGTGCAGGGTATATGTATGGAAGTGTCAGTGGGTGTGCATGGGTGGGAGTGCAGGGTATATGTATGGAAGTGTCAGTGGGTGTGCATGGGTGGGAGTGCAGGGTATATGTATGGAAGTGTCAGTGGGTGTGCATGGGTGGGAGTGCCAGGCATGTGTGTTTGGAATTGTGTCAGTGCACGTGCGATGCAGTGGGAGTGACGGGCCCCCTCTAGGGAGTGAACAGGAATTATTGATGGCATTTCATTTCCTCTGAGAAGCTGGAGTGTCCCTCCACCCCTCTGGAAATAACAAACGCTTCCCCCACCCCCGGCTCAGCTCCCCCGCCCCATGCGTACAAAATCCTTTCGGGGTGGCGCTAGGAGCCACGGAGGCAGCCCAGGGTTTACAGCTGCGGCGCATTCCTGGGCCTCTTGCTCTCGGCCGCAGATCCAGGGTGAATTCAACAGCGACGTTCAAAGCCGCGCTCATGAGGCTATTAACCCCCCTGCCCCAGGGAGAGGGAGCCCCACACGAGCTGCGGGGAGGTCACAGCCTCACAGCCCCACCATAAGGGCCCTGCTAACGCCCCCGTGTCAGCTTGGGGCCGTGGCTTCTGTAGGCTTGATCTGCCCCAGTGTGGTCCCCGTGGCCTAGGGATGCGGCTAGTCCGGTCTACGGGGCAAAATGCAACAGGTCTGGCCGACGGCCTGCCGATCTCTGCACACACAGCCCAAGTGTAAAGGAGACAGACCCCGCCCCCGGGATATGATCCCCCCCCAGCACAGGGGCACCTGCTGCCTTTGGGGCCGGAACCTCCATTTCCATCTGTCAGCGGGTCCATTCCGGACCCAGGGGCAGGTCGTTCCACTAGCTAGATAACCCCGCCCCGCATCAAACTCCTGCCAACATTATCTGACCCTATAACTGATCCCCTCCCTCCCCGCCCCGCGCCGCCAGACAGGAGGGAAGTCTGGGGCCCAACTTTGACAGCTGACAAGGCTGATTGGGACCAAACCCCAATGCAGGCCGCACAGCTGCTGCTCCGCTGGCAACGTCCCCCCGCCCCCCAGGACTCCAGCGATCACAGCTGCAGAGCAGAACTGGTCCCCCCCCCCCCCCCCCCGCTAATCAACATGCAGACAGGAATATTCCACTTCGGGGGCCACCTCAGCCAAAGCAGCCAATCAGCCCTCGGCCACAAAGCGCCGGAGCAGCAAAAATACAACCGCTTGCTCTCGGAGGTACTTCGATTCCGAGTCCAAGGGACCACTGTGATCAGCTCCTCTGTGCTCAGCTCTGATCCCTAGAGCCCAGCTGTTAGCAAAACATCCCATCCCGAACTGCAAATGATCAGGGATGGGGACTCCACCACGACCCCCGGAACTTGCTCCACAGTTAGTTGCTATCACTGTGAAAAACGTAGGCCTCATTTCCAGTCTCGCTTCCATTTCCAGCCATTGGATCTTTCTCTGCTAGATTGAGGAGCCCAGGATTCAATTGTTGTTCTCCATGTGGGCACTTAAGAGATTGCACGGAAGTCACCCCGCACCCTTCTCGCTGGTAAATCTGCTCCAGGAGTCTATCGCCGGCACATGTTTTCTAACCCTTTACTGATTCTCCTGACTCTTCTCTGAACCTTCTGCAATATATCAACATCCTTCTTGAACCGCGGCCACCAGAACTGGATTCCAGCAGCGGTCGCACCTGTGCCAAATCCAGAGGTAAAATCACCTCTCTGCTCCCACTGGAGATTCCCCGCTCGATGCATCACGGACTTGCACCGGCCACATGTTGCACTGGGACCTCGTGTTTCGCTCATTACCCCTCGTGATCCCCAGTGTCACTGCTTCCCAGGGCAGAGTCCCGCACCGTGGAAGTGTGGCCTGCGTTCTTTGTTCCTAGACGGCTCCCAGTACCCAACAAAGCCACCCGCCGTCTCTATTGCCGGCTCTTTGGGGCAGGGACCACGTCTTTACTCTGTGTTCGTACAGCAACAATGGGCTGCGGGGCCAGGACTGTGACTCCCAGCTCACGCCCGGGTGCCTACATAAGCTCTGCTAGTGCCCCAGAACGACACTGTGCCTCGAGGCACAGATGGTGGTGCAGGCCCGGGGTGAGGCGGGATTATACCCACGTCGGGTAGCCCACGGGGCCGCCCATACGGTATTAGTGCAGGTCCATGTACAGGAGCTGGGAACTGCCCCTTCCTAACCAAATGGAGCCCCACCCTCCGTGAGAGAGACAGTCTGTGAGCCCCTGCCCCTGCCCCCCCCCCAGGGACCCATGAGACTCAACCGTGCCAGCGTTGGGGAGTCCTGGTGTGAGGTGTGTGGAGCTGTGGCATGTGTGTGTGGTGATTGCTGGTGTGACATAGGTGTGCTTATGTGCATTTGTGGTGCTGTGCTGTGGGTATCTGTGGTGTTGTGCGTTGGTATGTATTCATGGTGCTGTGTATTGGTGTGTATTTGTGGTACTGCGCACTGGTGTGTATTTGTGGTGCTGTGTGTATCTGTGGTGCTGTGCGTTGGTATGTTTTGTGGTGTTGCGTGCTGGTGTGTATTTGTGGTGCTGTGTGTATCTGTGGTGCTGTATGTGGGGGTGTATTTGTGGTGATGTGCATTGGTGTGTATTTGTGGTGCTGTGTGTATCTGTGGTGCTGTATGTGGGGGTGTATTTGTGGTGATGTGCATTGGTGTGTATTTGTGGTGCTGTGTGTATCTGTGGTGCTGTATGTGGGGGTGTATTTGTGGTGATGTGCATTGGTGTGTATTTGTGGTGCTGTGTGTATCTGTGGTGCTGTATTTGTGGTGCTGTGCGTTGGTATGTTTTGTGGTGTTGCGTGCTGGTGTGTATCTGTGGTGCTGTACGTGGGGGTGTATTTGTGGTGATGTGCATTGGTGTGTATTTGTGGTGCTGTGTGTATCTGTGGTGCTGTATGTGGGGGTGTATTTGTGGTGATGTGCATTGGTGTGTATTTGTGGTGCTGTGTGTATCTGTGGTGCTGTATTTGTGGTGCTGTGCGTTGGTATGTTTTGTGGTGTTGCGTGCTGGTGTGTATCTGTGGTGCTGTACGTGGGGGTGTATTTGTGGTGATGTGCATTGGTGTGTATTTGTGGTGCTGTCTGTATCGGTGGTTCTGTGCGTTGTTTCATGTTGCCCGTGCTGCCCCACACAGCCTCCCTCGGCCCCCACCAGGCTGGTCTCAGGGAGGCCGGGTTCGCATGGGACCCACAGGACATCAGTCCCCGGGGTTCACCCCGAGCCAGCCTGGAGGTGGAGCCACGGAGGCAGGTCCCGGTCCCCGGCTCTGCTGCCGTGGAGGAGGAGCAAGGGGAAGATGGAGAATCTGGAAGCTGCGATTTCACACACGCTGCGATTCCCTTCGCACCCGCCCCTGCTGCCTCGTGGCCAGGCGGCTGGGCCCATCCCTCGCTGTGCCACCAGCCGCACCCCAGCCCCTCCCCACGCCAGGGAGGCCGGCGCACGGAAAACCTCCCCGCTCAGCAGCTCAGGATTTCCCGGGGACTCTCCCCACCTTGCTCTGGGCTCTCCCCTCGGCGTGGCTGCCGGAAGGAGCAGAGGCTTGGGACACGACGGGGAACCGGAGCCAACGGCAACACATAGAAAGTTCCGGCCCAGCCCCAGAAGGTCATGGGCTCCGGTTCGAGGGCCGGCACTTGCCCAGGGGGCTCGGTGGAAGACCCCGGGGACTTCACTCCACTGCCCCCAAGCAAGGCGAGATTTCCAATCGAAACACAGCCGCACGCCCGCTTTCCCTGCACAGCTTCCCCTCCTCCCGGCTCCACTGGACTGCAGCCTCCGCGGTGCCTCCCTCTCAGGGGTCAAACTGGTCTTCGGAGCTGAGTCCCTGTCCCCCCCTTTCCTGTTTCATGTTGGGAAGACGCTGGGGCAGTGCCAGGGGAGCGCGGCCGGGTGTCACCAGTCATTTGGAAACGAGCGCGAGATGAAAGGGACCGTGGCTGCAGGCGGCTTAGACAGCAACAGCCGCTCATTGTTCCTGCCTGGGAAAGGCCGGCGCTGGGGCGGGGGTGAGGGGACGCTTTGTAGGTTCAAGGCCCCAGGCTGGAGGCCCAGCTGCCTGCATCACAGAGGGGGCGATGAGCGGGCCCTGCGGGGAGGGGCCAGCGAGGTGATCCCACAGGGCTGTTGCGCTCACCCAAGGTAGGTCACTTGGAGGTGGGACACATGGAATCATAGAACTGGAAGGGACCTCGAGAGTTCAGCTAGTCCGGTCCCCTGCACTCCGGGCAGGACTTTGATCTAGATCATCCCTGACAGGTGTTTGTCCGACCTGCTCTTAAAAATCCCCAACAATGGAGATTCCACAACCTCCCTGGGCAAATTATTCCAGGGTTTAACCACCCTGACAGGACCTTTTTCCTAATGTCCAACCTAAAGAATATAAATGAAGCCTTTAAGTAGGACTTTTCTACATGCATATTATTCCTCATTAAAGAAAAATATGTAAAAAGGCCATTGGTATTTGCTTTGTTAACCACTGTAGAAGATGCCAATTCTCTGGTCTCAGACTCCACTAGTTTAGCACTTGAGGTCTCTGCAGTGTTAAGTGATTATTTTTCAATACTGTTAATTCTATTACTCCATTGGTAAAGAACCTCCCTGGCTGCAATTTAAGCCCATTGCTTCTTGTCCTATCCGCAGAAGTTAAAGGGAACAATTTTTCTCCCTCCTTCTTGTAACAATCTTTTATGTACTCTCAGTCTTCTCTCCTCCGGACGAAAGGAACCCAGTTGTTTCAATCGTCCCTCCTAGGTCGTGTTTTCTAGACCTTTCATCATTTTGGTTGCTCTTCTCTGGACTTTCGCCAGTTTCTCCACATGGGCATTGCAGATGGAGGTGGGACAGATGACTGCGAAGCAGGCCTCAGGAATCCCACCGCACTTCTCTCCCCTCTGTGCAGACCGCAGGCCCCCCAGCAAGTCTCCCATCCACCAGCTTGTTTATCTGTCCACCTTGGCTCCTCATTACTCCTTGGTGGTCAGTGCACTCGGCGGGTTATCTGTCACCAGCTGGTCCCTTCCTCCTGGACAATCTTTGCTACCCAGCCCATATCCCCCTTGGTTTGCTCTGGGCTGACACACAGACCTGGAATGGGCTGCCCCAGAGAACTCCAAGACATCTCTCTCTACAGGAGACATCATCCTGCAGCCACCCAAATCCACATTCAGTTCAGAGACACAATGTTGAGTGAACGCGGCTGGATCTGCACTCCCCCCTGCACAAGCAAGAGGCTCCTGGAGTGGGGGAGAAGGTGGGGCCCCCAGACAGCTCTCTCTCTACGTTCTTCTCAAGCTTCTTGCATTGGGATTGCGAAGTCCCACACGCCTGCACAGTGGAGGAAAGAACATTATTCCCGTTCTGCAGATGGAGAAACTGAGGCCCAGACAGAGGAAGCGACTTGTCCCCAAAGTCACATATGGTGTCGGTGGCGGCGCTGGGAACTCTCAAGTCCCCAGCCAAATCCTGTAACCACAGGGCCAACCCCCATCCACGTGAATGACGGATCCAGCTTCCAAACGGCTCCAAGCAGCAGCCACAGTGCAAGGGAACACGGGAACGAAAGCCATTTACAGGAGGCAACGGACCGAGTCTGCACCAGAGACAGGACACGGAGATGACGGCCCCTCTGTGTAAATGGCTTGGCAGGGAGAGAGGGATAAGAGAGTCCCCGGGGGACGGATACAGGATGACATGAGACATCTGACCGAAAACGCTGGATTTGTCCTTTCCCCTGGATTTACTCCACTGACTGCTCCGAGCAGCATGAACAAGACCAGGAGCAGGCTGCTGGGTCGGCGATGCAGCCAGGGTCAGAGAAGCAGAGGGAAGGGGAGGAGAGCCTGGGCAACGCGGGGGGAGTAAGATATTGCTACCCTTTATGAGGAGCCTCACCTCAGTGGAGCAGCGCCAGGTCTCGGCTGAGATTGGTCTGACAGGCCGTGGATTGGGTTCTAACCAGACATGCAGCCCTGCAAAACATCCTGCTGAAATTGGGCTTGTTTTTGGCTTAATTGGCTTGTGAGTTGCGAATTGGCTCGTTTCTGGCTTGTAGGTTGCTGCTTGATTGGTGTGTAGCTTGTTGTAGCTTGTGGCTTCTTTTTTTTTTGGATCAGCTCTCGGCAAACAGGGGCAAGGGAGGGGGAGAGTCAGGGGCGCACAGCGGGCCCACCACAGTCCCAGACAGCAGGCCGGGGGGATCTCGTCACATAGAGTGTTGGGGTTTTTAAGGATTGGCTTGTTTTGAATGGAATTAGCTTGATTTTTGGCTTACTGTGAAAATCGGGGGGGCTTATTACAGCGTGAATGTTGGTAACTGTGCTTCTAACCCAGAGTTTTCTCTCCTGACCAAAGCCAAAGCAGAATCCAGGTCCGTGGAGGCGACGGGGCTCCGGTGGCACTGGCCCATCATACCGTGCATGAGCTTCCCAGCTGCATTCGTGAGACGGGGACAGACTCCATGCACAGGAACGCGCGGCACCCAGGCACCTGGGATGTGCAACTGGGCCCTAGGTTCTCTCAGCGCCGCGCAGGATTCGTGCCTCGGTTGACGTGCTGTTAAACACGAGCGGAAGGCTCCCCGGAATATCTCTACCCGGCCCTCCGCCCCCGTTCCGTGCCGCGCCTTTGTCAAAACAGACCCCCACGCTGCAGCGCGCGCTGGAGCATAATGAGGGTAGATTGTAATTGCAGTCATTACGCTTCCTCTCCCGCACACGCTCCCTCGCTGCTCGGATGGAAAAACACAGGCTGCGGTTCCTCTCCCGGGCTCTTCCCCCACCCGCATCGCCCATCCCCACGAGTCTCCCCTGCCTCGGGGAGAAAGGAGAGCGTGTCCCCCGGCTTTGCGCTCCCCTGGGGCAGAGACACCCGCCAGCGCCAGGCAGCAGGCCTGCTTCACACCGACTCGGACACCGCGGGGGGCATTTTCCCGGATCCCCGCTGCCTCGGGCACGCTCCTCCGGGGCGCTGCTGCTCAGGTCCCTGTGTGTCAGGGTTTCAAGCCCTCCACCATGGCGGTGGCCCCGGACAGAGCTGCAAGCCGGGGCTGGCTCATTGAAAGCCGCGTTTCACAGGGTGTCCACTTGATGGCACCAAAGAATTTTAAAATACATTTGCCACTCACTAGCCACCGTAGCCCAAACTAACCGGGGAAGCCGCCTGCTGCAAGTCAAGTGCACAGATGCGAGGGGCAGCGGGGGTCCTAGGAGGTGGAGAAAACACAGGACTGGGTGGCAGTGACTGCTTAGGGGATTCCTGATTGTGTCTCCTGGGTACAGACAGCCCTTGGGGTTCCCTCGGGCGCTGAAGCTCCGTGTCCCGCACTACCTCGAGTTGCCATGCAGGGGGTCGCGGCTCTCACCGAAGGGCCTGCCGCACAGTAGGGTCCCTACCCCAGCCAGGACGGGGGCACTGTGCCCCCAGGCAAGCCTGAGCCACAAGCTACCGAGTACTGAAAAAGGGCAGGTGAGGCCACTGGGGGGCGCCAGCCATGCCTACTCTGCCCCCGCCTCGTCGGTATTCGGGCTAGCTCTGCCAATCCCCATCTTCCACGTCTTTGCCGTGGCAACAAGCAAGAAGGCGGAGCAACGGAGAGCCAATCGACGCGCAGGCTGCGGAAAGCAGCTTGTGAGCCCCAGGGAGCGCTTCTGGCTGCTCCCTGAGTCCCCTCTGAAGCCTGTTTCCATTGCCCCTCTCCCTCCATGGGGTGCATGACCCCTAACTGCAAGCTGCTGAGGGGCAGGAAGAGCCCTGTGGCTTCAGCTTGTGCGTTCCCCGGGGAACCATGCTGGGCATGTTGGGAAGAGAAGAGATTTCCAGCCTGACCATGCAGGACCGAGACAGGCAGACAACCCCCCGACCCCGCAGGCGCATGGCTAACCTGGGCCACGCTGACAATCCCCCATTCCTAGCTGCGCCCAGCTCGTCTGCAGAGACCCAGCAAGGGGGAGCGGGGGGAAAGCGACGCTGAAGGCTGCAATCCCTCAGTGCCCCATCTTGATCCTCTGTCCTGCTCCCCGCCAGCTTCCGGCCCTCCGCCTTCCTCCAGATCCCACACTGCCGCTGGTGCCAAACATCCGCCCCCAGCTGCCAGCCCCTTCCTCACCCATTCAGAGATGAGCGTCTCCCTCCCCAAACCCAGCCCCTTCCCATTGCCAAAGCCCCCCTCTCCTCTCAGATAACCCATCATTAGTGAGATCCGCAGGGATGGACTCCTTGGCTGGCTTGGATGCCCCCTGTGGACAGCGGGCCAAATTCTGCACTCGATGCACTATTGGTAATCCAGGGAAACTGCAGTAGAACGGGGCTGTATTTACACCAGGGGAACTAATGGGGCTCACAGTGGAGTAAAGTGAGACCTGACCTGAACCTTCACCCAACACTCCAGCCCAGGGTCCGCGCTGCCCGGGTGCCCCACAGCGCTGGCTGGGCCTGGCCAGGGATTCACCCAAACCCAGCGGCACCGGAGCACCCGAAACGGGTCGAGGAACCCGGAGGGTTTGGGGGGACACCCCGGGGTGGCCCTGGAACAGGGCCCAGAGCCCGAGGGGCGGGAGAATGGAGTCGACTCGCCATAGGAAGTGGCGTCGCGCTCATGACTGCAGTGATTCCAGGCCAGGTTAGCCCTGTGACGGGGGCAGGGCACAGCTTTGCAGCATCCCTCGCTCTGGCCGGCCAGCCCAAGCAGTTTCCCGCGTAGGGATTAGGCTTTGCACCGCCGGAGAGCTGGGGAAGGGATCCAAACCGACAGACAGACCGATCGGTGCGGGTAGGCGGGACAGAGAGGCAGCATCAAAGGGAGAGAAATTCCTTAATCCGCGTCCCTGCCACACAGGGACAAAAGTTGGTGAAAGCCGCGAATGGTAATTTCTTGGGCCGGGGCGAGGCCATTTCACAGCCCGCTTTGTGCGCCTGCCAAAAGTCACTCGGGCCGGCTGCAAAGCCGGGCGGAGATTAAGAACGGCTCAAGAGCCCGTGCAATGCAGGGCGATTAGCGTCGCCAAAAAAAAAAAATCCCGACTCCTTGAAGCCGGTTACTCAGCTGACCACGCTGACAGCTCGTGCAGGACATTGTCAGCCATTCTTCACTGTCTGTCCTGTCCCACCTCCACCGCCCAGCTATCCGAGAGACTACGCCCTCCCCTTTGAGTTTCCCCAGCCCCCACCACAGCCTCCACCTGCTAACGGAGCGGGGACAAGTTCCCTGGCTTTGGAACAGGGCCCAAGTCCTCAGGGATGCCCCCCAACCAGGAGCAGGGAGGGAGCCGGGGGGCTCAGGGACTCCCCCGGCATTATATAGCGAAGGTCCCTGGAACCCGATGTCCGTGCTAGGCACGGGGGAAATGACAGATCCGTGAATGTCGGTCTAGGCAGGGCGATATCCCCGGCTAACGAGGGCTGGCTGAGCGCTCGCTTCCGCGGCCTGCCTCCCTGGCTTGTTAATTAGCTCCTGCCACGAGGACGCGAGCCAGGCTGGGAGGCCGTCCCCTCGGCTCTGGCAGTGTGGAGAGCGGAGAGGTGGGACGTCTCCTTGTGGGGTGCCAGCCGGGGACCCCGTGGGCACAACGTACGCGTGTCAGGGAGGCGCTGGTGCAGGCTGTGGCGTGCTGGGCCGCGCAAGGCTGCAACGGGGCAGGGGAGGGGTGGGGCAGAGCCTGGTCTGAGCCTAACCGGGAGGGGGGGGGTAGGGGGCAGGATCTTGATAACTCCTCCCCCTCCCCCCACCCCCCCTGCTGCCTCTCCAGGCCGGCAACATAGGCCTCCCTGGAGCATGGAGCAGAGGAGCCATGGTGACCCATTGGGTGACCCCACTCATGTCCCGTCCCCTTTCTGCGTCTCTGTAAAATGGGGACAATGGCAGCGATCCCCCCCCCCCCCGACGGCAGGGAGGATGGAGGAGAGGACGCAGGCAGAGGGACGTGCCCAGGCACCATGGCTGCTCAGCTCTCGCTCCTTGTTGGTGCCGTGACATGCCGACTCGACCTTCGGGGTTTGCTCCCCAGCATAGAATCCAGCTCTACCCCCTCCACTCCCGGTATATCCCCCACTGGGTCTGGGTGTGCTAAGAATCGGGGACACTAGCCGGTATAGGTACAGGAGCGACCCAGACCTTGGCCCCTGAGGCCAGCTGAGCCCCCCAACCCATGGGGCATGCCCTAGCTGGAGAGCACGGCTGGGTTCCAGCAGGCACTGGACGCTGGGATACAGAGAAATCATGAGCTCTGCCTGAGTCTGGCAGGGTCGGGTCTAACGCCGGGGAAGAGAGCAAAGGGGTTGACACGGCCTGGGCAGGAGCAGGGGGTCGGTGTGGGGTGAGACCCAGCAACATCAGGAACAGCACCGAGGGGCACTGGCAGAGCTCTGTGTGTGGGGAGCCCAGGGCTGGGATAGTGGGGACTGCGGGTCAGGATTGGGGGGAACTGGCAGAGCTGGGAGGGGAGCTCAGGGCTGGGATAGTGGGGGAGGGGAGGTTGGGACTGGGGGGCATTGGCAGAGCTGGGGGGCAGAGCTCAAGGCTAGGATATCGGGGAGCTGTGAGTCGGAACTGAGGTGCACAGGAAGTTTGCTCCCAACAGCCCCCTCCAGACACGGCCGTTAACAATTCCTCCCCATCTGGAGGTGTTCAAAGCTCCTTTAACCCCCTCCGTGCCCTGGGACTCCAGCAGTGTCCCATGACCAGGGTGGGAAGCGGCCCAGCGAGGCCGCGTCCGGTCGCTCCACGGGCCCCCGCTCTCCCCCACCATGTGCACCATCTTGGGGTGAAAGGAGCTCACAACGGCCTCCCTGTCCACTCAGCGCGTCCCCACCCCGCTCCTGGCTGCCCCTCTCCCAAGCGGCCCCCAGGGGTAAAAAGCTGGGGTGAAACCCCAGCCTGCGTTCCTGGTGCACTCTGGCAGGTTGCTGGGTGAGCTGCAGCCAGACCTGAGGTCCAGACGGCCCTTTGAAGGGACGGGAACAATCCCCCACAGCAGAGAGGGGGTGGGGGCGGGAGCGGGGGGCTGTTTGAAAGGGGAAGACAGGACTGTCTCGAATCTGCATCCCACATGAAAATGTGTTTGCCGGCTCCGCGCTTGCCGGGTTCTGCTTTCCATTCCTCGACACCTCCCCACCTTCCTCCCTCCCGCCTGCGTTCGCCTGTGTTCGCAGCCTGCAGCCCGAGAGGAAAAGGGGGTGCTTCTCTGTATCCCAGTGTGAAGAGCCATGCACTGCCCCCAGTGCGCAGAGCTTCCCCCTGCCCCAGTGGGGGGGCACCGCTGAGCCGGACGTCGGTCGGAGGCAGTGAGAGCTGGTCAAGGCGCCCCGAGGGCATCCACACACTCTTATTCCCCTTCCTTGCATTGGCCTCATCACCTCCCCATCCCAGGCGGGGCAATGAGGGAGCTGTTACCTCTCCAGTGTCTTCTCCCCTCTGTCTCAGGGGCGGAGGCCTAGGTGGAGGTTGACTGGCAGCTCCAGTCAGGCTAATGGGGCCATGCGGCGAGGGAGTGGGGGGCAAATTCTGCACCCGCCTGAGGCCTGCAGTTTGTGGGGGTCAGCACCTGCCCCCTTCACAACTATGCCCCTGGGTGGAGCAGCATGGGAGGTGAAGTCTGGCTGGGGAGCCCAGTGCGGAAAGGAGGATGGGTGCGGGGAGCACCCGGGGGTGGAGGGGGGGATGGCTCAGAGCGGGAATGCTGCTGTTCTCAGGCGCCCAGGTTCTCAGAGAAAAAGGCCCATTCCCCAGATGCTTCTGGCGAAGGAAGGCGCTGACCGGAGAACCCCATTTCCCACCGAAAAGCCGTTTGGGTGGAGAATGTGTGAGCGGCCCCAGTGCGACGATGAGGGTGGGGGAAAGAGGAGGCTGCCGGGAGGGGCGCAGCAGAAGGGGTGCTAAGAAAGGAGCGAATAAGCAGGGAGGGGCAGAACTGGGAGGGACCTTGAAGGGAGAACAAGGAGCCTGAACTAGACAAGATGGGGTTCAAAGAGCAGGGAACCCCATTAAATGGGACCAGAAATGGGGAAAAGACCCATTGGCTATGTGCCCTTTTTGGGGTTTTGCCCCGGATGACAAAGGGCCAGAAGGTTGTTTGAAATACGCATATCAATCAAGGAAAGGGCAGGGCTTGAGGATCCTACATCCAATACCAACGCAGCCCTGCCCAACCCAGGAGATGCTGTGGGTCCCGGGGAGCGAGAGAAAAGGCCGCAGCACAAGAATCCAGAGTGATCACTAAGCTGTTGCTGGGGAAAGGATCTTCAGGCTCATGGGTGTCAAAGTCTCCATAGGCTGGTGCGAGCTGGTTTGCGTCCACACACAAATCCCCTCCCGCTAGGAGAAGTGACTCCAGTTTGCAAAAGCAAGTCTGTTGCGTGGGGAGTTAAAGTGAGGAGAAGCAGTGTGCACAGCTCAGTCATTAGGGCACTAGCCTAGCACTTCGGAGACCTAGGATCGATTGTCTGCTCTGCCACACACTCCCGGTGTGACCTTGGGCAAGACACTTAGCCTCTCTGTGTCTCGGTTTCCCCACCAGTACAATGGGGTTAACAACACTGCCCACCTCACGGGAGTATTGTGAAGATAAATACATTAAAGACTGTGAGGCACTCAGATACTGTGGTGATAGGGGCCAGCTAAGTACCTCAAATAGATACGTCCTGCTCCAATTTCACTAGGCCCAGGCATGCAGCTCTCCCATTACATCCCCTCAGGGATGGTTACACACACATGCATACGCTTTAGTTAAACCAAGTTAGCTTAAACCTGTTCTTAATGGAATTCCCGGTAGGTCTACATTACAGGGGCGCAGCTGCGTCATCATAGTATAGACACTTCCTACATCGACGGAAGGGGGTTTTCCAGGGTTAATCCGCCCTGTCGAGTAGAATTCTTCCTTTGTCCTAGCTGTGTCTACACCGGGAGTTAGGCCAACTGAACTACAGTGCTCAGGGCACAACATTTTTTCACAGCCCTGAGCGCCGTAGCGAGGTCAGTCTAATTTTTAAATGGGGCCCAGCCAAGGTTTAGCCGAGACAAGCCTGGTTTAAACTGAAATAAGAGCGTCCACACTGACTTAGCCTCCGCTTAAGGAAATCAGTTTAGAATCCCTCCTTTGGTTGAATAGGTGCAGATGTGTGTGTAGACAAGCCCTGAGGCAGAGTCTTTTAAACACTTTGGGTTTCCAGTCCTCTTGGTCGATGCCTAAATGAGTCGGACGTCCAATGGGCCTTTGTTAAATATTCACCCTCCCCTTCCATGAAGGCAGGATCTCCCGACACCCCTGCTTTGAGACAACAGAGCTGACAGCCCCCATAGCTCTAGGGGAAAATGCCGCTAGAAACCCGCCAAATTTCCAGGCTTTCTTCATCTGTTGCAAAGAGACATGCTGGAGACTCGTTCCCGTCACGGCCCCCAGGAGTCCCCGTTCGGTGGTGGTTTTAGCCTTTCCTGCTCTGGACATTCCCCATAGACACAGAGATGGTTTTCAGTTATTAACGACCACGATGATTCTGGTTTCCGGGCTCCTCGCTGGCTAAGCGCTGCGCATTCCCGAGAGGAAACAGGAATTCACCGCTCGCCCAGGCGGAGGCAGCCCGGCAAAGATTTCTGCTTTGCTTCAGGTTCCTTGGCTTCCTCATTAATGTGTCAAGGGAGTAGTCATAAACAGAACCCTGCCGGGAGAGCGCAAACCCCTCCTCGCCTGATCCCCCCTTCTCTCTCTCATTAAAGACCAGACTCCGCCATCTCTCCTGGCCTCCTCCCTCCCAGGGTGGGCCCACGGAGACCAGTAGGCCTGCTGGCTGAGTCAGACTCGACTGCTCCCTCTTACAGATGTGGCCCGAGGACAGGGTCAGCACATTACTCAACAAGGGGGTGGGGAAACCACAATGTGGAAATGGCAGAAGTGCTAAATGACTTTTTTGTTTTGGTTTTCACCAAGAAGGTTAGTAGCGATTGGATGTCTAACATAGCGAACGCCAGTGAAAATGAGGGAGGATGTGAGGCTCAAATAGGGAAAGACCAAATTAAATATTACTTCGACAACTTAGATGTGTCCAAGCCATAAAGGCCTGATGAAACGCATCCTAGAATACTCAAGGAGCTGACTGAGGAGATATCTGAGCTATTAGCGATTATCTTCAAAAAGTCATGGAAGACGGGAGAGATTCCAGAGGACTGGGAAAGTGCAAATCTAGTGCCCATTTATAAAAAGGGGAAATAAGAAGAACACGGAGAATTACAGACCAGTCAGTTGGAAAGATAACGGAGCAAATAAATAAGCAAGCAATTTGCAAACACCTAGAAGATAATAAAGTGGTAAGTAAGAGCTAGCATGGATTTGTCAAGAACAAATTGTGTCAAACCAACTTAATAGCTTTCTGTGACAGGGCAACAAGCCTTGTGGATGGGGGGAAGTTGTAGATGTGGTATACTTTGACTTTAGCAAGGCTTCTGATACTGTCTCGCATGACCTTCTCATAAACAAACTAAGGAAATACGACCTAGATGGAGATACTAAAATGTGGGTGCAGAACTGGTTGGACAATGGTTCCCAGAGAGTCGTTATCAGTGGTTCACAGTCAAGCTAGAAGGGCAGAATGAGTGGGGTCCTGCAGAGATCAGTTCTGGGTCTGGGTCTGGTTAATATCTTCGTCAATGGTTGAGATAATGGCACAGAGAGTACGCTTATAAAGTTTGCAGATGATACCAAGTGGGGAAGGGTTGTAAGTGCTTTGGAGGACAGGATTAAAATTCAAAATGATCTGGACAAACTGGAGAAATGGTCTGAAGTAACTAGGATGAAATTCAATAAGGACAAATGCAAAGTGCTCCATTTAGGAAGGAACAATCAAGTTGCACACACACACAATGGGAAATAACTGCCCAGGAAGGAGTACTGTGGAAAGGGATCTGGGGGTCATAGTGGATCGCAAACACTGTGGGATGTATTAGCAGGAGTGTTATAAGCAAGACACGAGAAGTAATTCTTCTGCTCTACTCCACACTGATTAGGCCTCAGATGGAATTTTGTGTCCAGTTCTGGGCACCACATTTCAGGAAAGATGTGGACAAATTGGAGAAAGTCCAGAGAAGAGCGACAAAAATGATGAAACATGACCTATGAGGGAAGATTGAAAAGATTGGGTTTGTTTATTCTTGTGAAGAGAAGACAGAGAGGGGACATCATAACTGTTTTCAAGTACATAAAAGGTTGTTACAAGAAGAGGGAGAAAAATTGTTCTCCTTAACTTCTGAGGATAGGACAAGAAACTATGGGCTGAAATTGCAGCAAGGGAGGTTTAGGTTGGACATTAGGAAGAACTTCCTAACTGTCAGGGTGGTTAAGCACTGGAATAAATTGCTCAGGGAGGTGGTGGAATCTCCATCATTGGAGATTTTTAAAAGCAGGTTAGATAAACACCTGTCAGGGATGGGATAGATAATACTTAGTCCTGACATGAGTGCATGGGGCTGGACTAGACGACCTCTTTGGGTCCCTTCCAGTCCTACAGTTCGAAAGCTGCTCATGATTTTGGGAATCTTAATATTTGGGCGTCCCACTAGAGATAGTTGTGAAGTGCCTGATTTTCGGACAGTGCTCAGCCCGCTGCCTCTGCGAGCCACGCCAACCTGAGACACCTCCCAGGGGCCAGGCCCCGTCCTTATCACGACGAAGAGGTACAGCTAGTCCAACCACACCCGTTGAACTGGCAGCAGGAAGCCATGGGGGGAAGGCCCGTGGCCCATGCCATACAGGAGATAAAGTCTCAGGAAATCTTAGCTCTAATTAGTTAACGAGCAGCTATGCAGCTCCATGAATCCCTGTGAAACTTTTCCTTCCGTTCCTCCCACTGGCCTGGGTTCAGCAGACGGGGCTCAGGGAGGCTGGCGTTCTGAGCACGGCCGTGCCTTGCCCTGCTCTAAACGACACGGTGGTTACAATGCAGTGCCCAAAGGTCGCGCGTTTGCTACCAGAGCTCCCACTGCTGCCACCTGGGGCAGTTTGCCTCGGCCACCCCTTTGAGAGGACGTGGGTTTGGCCTGGATGCTGCTCCAAGGGACGGGGTCAGCAGTGGGTGGGCTCGCAGTGCGATGCCCACCCCTCCAGCCTCGCCTCTCCTTGGGGGTCCTTGTTTTGGAAGGGAGGGGGCTCCGTTTCAGTGCAGCCCCAATGGAGCTGACCCAGTGGCAGTGATGGAGGGCGTTTCAAGGGAAGAAGGTGAAGCCAAAAGTCTTGTGGAATGGACGTCCCAGGTAGAGAGGAGTTCCAATAGCAAAGGCCCCCTGTAGCAAGCAAACACCTCCGCCGGTGAGGAATTTTACTCCCCCGAGAAACCCTCTCCACTCTGGGGGAGACACTCACCTGAATAAAGTTAATCTTGGGCTTATGTAATTGACCGGCTCTGTTTTGCAGGCATCATGAGAGGGAGGAAGATTGTGTGTTTGCACTCACTTGTGTGGGTGTGTTCTGCATGGGAAGGCATGCAAACATGCATGGGCGTGGGTGTGTGCATGCACAGGTGTGTGCATACAAATGTATGCAGGCATGCGAGTACGTGTGAATGTCGGTTTGTGCATATGTGGGTAGGAATGTCGGTTTGTGCATATGTGGGTAGGTGTGTGTGTACATGTTGCTCAGCCGGTCCCCCAGCTACTGCCTTAGGGTACGTCCACAGTGCAATCACGGGGTGGGATGGGAGCCCATGTAGACATACCAAGCTAGCTTTAACCAGGCTAGCTCAGGTCCTGGAGCAGGGAAACCGTGGCAGAGTGGCCTAGCCAGGTGAGAGATTGTGATAGAGGCATGCAGCACACTTTACGGGAGCCCACCTGACCGCCGTGCTTGGGACGGTAGAGCCGCCCCTGCACTTTACAGACAAGCTCCTTGCTGCAATATGTGCCAGACCCAATCCTCCAACACCCCAGCCAGCGGGAAGATGGGAAATCCCAATGAAGAGGCTTGGCTGGTTTCTCAGGATGCGCTGCTAACGCCCCCACCCTGCCCCCCAAGCGGCACCAGTCACTACTGCAGGTTTGTAAGACCATTTTCCGCAGTGATCCGCCCCGGGCGTCTCTGTCCCCACCACTCCCAGCTCCCGCCCGCTCCGAGGTGGGGAGCGCTGGCTCGGGCCAGGTAACCTCTGCAACCAGGTTGCCTTTTAAAAGCAAACTCCCCAGAGCAAAATATCCTGGGCAAACGACGATGCAAACTGCCCCTAAGGAGCATCTGTTCCATGAAGCGACGCTGTTAGCGATGCCAAACCGGAGGCAGCTGCAGCAAACGGAACTGCACCGATTTCCTCCCCACTTCTCCACCTGCTACTTGCTCACATGCCCTGCAGATAAACAGGCTTTGCTGGAGGGGCGAGTATCTTTGCTTTGGTTTGCCCTGAAACAAGAACTGCAGGGGCTTTGGTAAGCAGACTGAGAATTTCATCTCTTCCGCTGTCGCTGCCGCCTTGCGGCCTTTGCATGGTGATAGGATTCAGTGATTCCCAACAGGTCTGACACCATCTGAGCAATTGCTTCTCTGTGATCCCGGCAGGCATCAATAACAACATAAGAACGGCCACACTGGGTCAGATCAATGGTCCACCTAACCCAGTATCCTGTCTTCCGACAGTGGCCAATGCCTGGTGCTTCAGAGGGAATGAACAGGACAGGGAATCATCAAGTGGTCCAGCCGTTTGCCTGCTGCATCAATTGCTCCTCTGAGATCCCATATTCCAGGTGAGCGGCCTAGCCACTGGGCCGGTGGCTACTTTGAGGTGGCCGTCTCTGTCTCTTCCATCCCACACCCTAGCAATGGGGCAGATGCTTTGAAACACAGTGCTTGGCACGGATCAGCAGTGTTGCCAAGGCCCCCAGTAGTATTAGAAGCCTCCCGCCATTTGGTGTTTTTCCTAAATCTCCAGTTTTGGGAGTCAGGAGATTGGGGGAAAGGCGGGGGCGGGGCTCAGCTTGAAAAATGGCTTCTCTTGCCTGGTAACAAACTGACTAGTGAGTACGAGTGTCACTGTCCTCGACTGGACACAGTCAAAACTGCTCATGGGGTCCCTTTACCGTGAGTGGCAGGACTTGGGCTTTCAGAGCCAGGGACCCGGAGTTCTATCCCCTGATGCTCCATGGTGGAGCAAAATGACACTAAAGAGCTTCCCACTCTAAAGCCCTGATCCTGTTAAGCATGTGACTAGCTCCATTGCCCGACCCTGTGCGCTAGACGGGGGTGACTGATTTTGCTTGTGTGTTACCTGGCTCCTATTGGAGGTCTCTGGTGTGTGCATGCCATTGTAGTGACAGCACTGCAAGATCTGGGTGTTTTTATATCAAAGTAGCCTCTAGTGGGGGCTTTAGCAGTGTGGGCAAGTGTGCCCGGAGGTGAGCCTAGGACTCAGCCACTGTATGGTCTGAGTAGGGGTGTGTGTGTGTGTGTGTCTCCATTCATGCACACACGTGCACTTTCCTGCAGACCGGACCTCGGTGTGTGTGTGTCTGCAGATGTGTGTGATCATCTCCATGTGCGAGCGCCAGCGTGCGCGCCGGGATACGGTCTGGATGAGTGCAGCCATTGCGGCTGCTGTTGTGAGTTAACTGAAGGAGCCTGTAAAACCAGAAACAGGCTATTAGCAATCCATTAGGGCAGAGTATCCAGTTCCAGCCTAGGTAATCCATTAGAGGAACATCTGAGCGCATTAGGAGAGCTCGCTGGAGGCCAGGACAGGGCTATAAAACAGAAGAGGAAACCATGCTAATCTGGCTTGAATTACCAACTTAAAAGCCGGAGAAAAATAAAGGATCCCCTAAATATTTAATGTTTTATATTTAGGAGACAAAATGCGAGGTTCTGCCAAGAGGGGAGAGTAGAAAAACCTGTTTCGTCTGCAAATACATCCCATCTCTCCCTCCTGGCAGCCGAAAAGAAGAGCCTGGGTTTCCAGGGCCTGGCTCTCTGGAGAGAGCTCATCAGGGCAGGCTAGAAGGGAGAACTGATTGCCACCCATTAGGAAATGAACTCTACCTTTGATGGGGCTGTCGGCCTTGAGTACCGGGGAAGGGACATGTCCCCATGGATGGTGCGTGAACCCCCACTTTGGGGAGACTAGCCCTGGCTAGAGACCCCACCCCTACCCCACCCATTCCACACCCCTCTCGCATGCCAGAGCCCCAAGCACCCCACTGCAGCTGGAGGAGTCCCGGCCTTGCTGCTCCAAATACCGGCCTGCCTGCCTCAGCTGTCCCGAGCTCCGGGCAGCCAGCCAGTCCTCCCTAGCTCAGTCCGAGCCAGCGCCGGCTGCTGGCTGCTGGCTGGCCCGAGCGCCCACTGGCCCAAGCTGCCCCAGGCTTCCAGCCGGCCTGAGCACCAAGCTCCAAGCCGCCGGCCCAAGCTGAGCCCCCGCTGGCTTCAGGGGAGAGGCGGAGCAAGGGCGAGACCTTGGGGCAGAACGTGGGTGGGGCCATGGCCTGGGACCGGGGAGGTTTAGCCTCCCCTGGCCTATTATACCTGCTGCTCATGTGTGTCCCAGCTCTGGTTTAGGTGCTGCAACGTGCCACCCGTCCACCACACATAACAGCACACACAGGTGGAGAGGGGGCACACTGATAATCCTCCCTGTGCTCGGAGGATTGAGTTCAACCTCACAGCAGTCTGGGGCTGAGGGATGAGAAAGCAGCAGGAAGGAGTCTCAGGCTGGGTGCGTAGAGTTGGGAATTCAGGAGCGCTGCCGGCCCCAGTCTCACTACTTGTGTAAACTAAACAATTTTGATATGGAGTCCCTCAGGTTCTAATGTGGAGTCACTCCGGTTCTAATGTGGAGTCACTCCGGTTCTAATGTGGAGTCACTCCGGTTCTCATACCTGCTTTAACTCCGCCCTGTCCCTGCCCTGTGGCTGGAGACCTTCACTTGTTGCTACATGAAACATGTTAGCCTGTTGGATCTTTGAATCCTGGCAGTGCAGGCCCCAGCCGCACCGTGCTGTAGCCAGCCCCTCCTCTCTCTGTCCACAGAGGATGCTCGGTATCACGGGGGCCTCAGGGCAGACTGAGGGCGAATCCTTGGAGCCCTGTACTGTGGAGGGCCCCATAGGAAGACAGCTAATTGCTGGTGGCCAGCGGGATGAGTGGGGAGCTGCCAGCAGCTGACTGTCACAGGTTGACAGGATGCTTCCAAGTGGGGCCCACATCTGAGCCAGCCCCTCAGACGTGTCTCTAGGCTGTATGTGGAGGGTGGGATCCCGTTGGGAAGGCCCCGACCTGCCGTGTAACCTGGGCTGAGTCAGCAGCTCCCTGCGTCTCACTCTCCCTATCTGTAAAATGGGCACTTGGATGCTTTGGAAGGCGCTCCGGAGCCTGGGGGTGAAAACTGCTCACGACACAGCCAGTCCGTTCCGTTGACGCCTTCAGGGCAGCATTTTAGAGCCATCTGTGCAAATTGCCCCAGCACAGCAAAGCCTGAGGCCCAAATCTTTGCTCTTGGGCGGCCATTGGACACACGTCAGCGGCAGGGAGGAATCGCTTTTGCTGTCAACAAATGATGCACGCAAGCAGAGTCTGAATGCAGGTTCCTGTCCACTGCCAGTCACCCCAGCGGCCCTCTTGCGACCTGCCGCTCAAGCCAGCCAGTCCGGGTTGTTCTTGCAGTTCTTCTATCGAGTGCGTGGAGGCTGCTGCCCCGGGAATCCCTCTCTTCCCCCGGGACTCCCATCTCCACCTCGGCATGTCCCTGTGTCCTGCTGGGTGACAGCCTTGTGGCATGAAGCAAGGCTGGGTGCGGGATGCAACCTAAGTAGGTGGCAGGCCGGATTTCCGTGAGCTGACTCCTGTGTATGCCAGGGGGTTAACCTGAAGTAGGCGGGTAAGTGCATGTGGGGCGGGAGGGCAGGGTGAAGAAGGGGCCAAGAATGGTGGCTAGCATGAGGCCCCGGGTGCAGGTGGGCATACGTGCCAGCATATGGTTGAGTGGCTTCTTGTGGCGGCTGGCAGAGTTCCATCCTTCTCCACCAGGCCTCCCCCTTGATTTACCTGCCGGGACACTTGGCGATGGCCGTTCCCGCGGTCAGCAGTCAGGTCCGGTGCAATGGCCTTGCCAGGTGGGGAAGGCACCGTGTGTTTACACCCAGAGGTCCTTACACCCCAGTGTCAGCCAAACAGCCAGCCAGGGCAGCGTGGAAACGCCACATGACTGGGGAGGCACCTCCCCTGCCCGGAACATGCCCTAGTCCCGGGTAGACTGGCCCCTAGACTCCCATTGGGAGGGGAAGGCGAAAGACACGGTGTACCACAGAGAGACCTGTCTGTGACACTTTGCACTCATTAACCATGTGTACGCCACACCTTTTCCGGAGGGGCTAGTGCCCGTCCACCTCTGCTCGCCCCCTTCGGACTGTGGGCAGAGGAACGCCCCCTCGTTCAGTGCCCAGCTTCCCTTCGCAGAGCCTCTTATTCCACGGCCACGCAGCACCCGGCGGAACTGGTCACGGTGCGAGTGACATCCCGGCATGGCACCGGGGCCGCCTCTTGCCTGTCATCCGTGCAGGCTCGGCAAATGGGGTGGCGTCATCTCAGTCACGCTGCTCACCGGCCAGCAGCATCCCAGGACTGGCATAGCATGAATTGCTGCATTGGCAGGGCTGTCTGGGTGGGATTGTGGTGCATCGACAAAGCTGTGGCGGGAAGGGGGGGGGGAGAGGGGATGCCCAGGGCTCTGTGTGTATGTCTGTGTATGGGGGGGGGGGAAGGGGGCATACACACGCATACACACATTCCCTGGATACATCCCCTGGACTGGAATGTCAGGGAAGTGGGTTGTGGGTTGGGAGTGTGATGGATATGCAAAGCTGTGTTTGTGTTTGAGTTGTGTTTGTGGTGTGTGTGTGTCGGGGGGGGGGGGGTGGACCTGGGCTGGACTGGCAGGAAGTGTTGCAGATCTGAATGTAAGTGGCTTGACGGAGCTGGGTAGGGGATTTTGCATGGCCCTGCAGCGCTACCCCCGCCTGACTTTAAAGAGCTGATTGAATTAATCACTGCAAATAATTCACCCGATGAATAGCGGCATTTTCATTCAGCTTATTCACAAATCGTATTTTTCATTCTCCAGCTGGCTTGACAGACAGTCTAATAATGAGCCCGGGACCTTAGTCGGCAAATGCTGGTTGTCAGTCACTGAGCAAATTATTCCCAAACACACTTTTGCATTATTTGACCTGCTCCAGCGACCGGTGCCACGTCATTCACAATTAGGTTTTGGGGGTTTAATATCTAAACAAGCAATACAGAAGAATGATGTGCCACAGCATGAGTGATGGCGGAGAGGGAAAAAGCCTGGAACACCGGCAGTTCTGGATCAGACACCTTGCTTCTTAAACAGGGCTGCCAAGCCATGCAGCATGGAGGAAAGGATTGTTTTTGTCTACATCTCCACTCCCAGATGCAATGGGGAATCCTCTCCAGATTGCAGTGATGAATCACATTGGGGTGTTACAACGGGGACGGACTGTCTCTTGTAGTTTTACTGAGAATTCTCATCTAACATATCGCGATAGTCCCCCTCACCTTGGTATCTGAGCAACATGCAATCTTCAGTGCATTTAACCTCATGGCCCCTCTGTGAAGCTTATGCCCATTGCGGCACACAGAGAGGTTAAGTGACTTGCCCAATGTCACACAGGAAGTCGGTGGCGGAGCAGGGACTTGAAGCAAAATTTCCCAAATCTGAGGCTAGCATCCCTAGCCAGGGGACCATCCTTCCGTTCTTAACATAGTTTCAAATGCCAGCAATCATATTTATCAGATTCCTGGAGGCTGGAAAACTGCCTCTTTTCTCTTGGGGCACAGCATAAAAGGACCGGCACTCAGGCACACAATCAGACCGAGCAGGCCTGCCTATCTGGAGAGCTCATAGTGAGACAGACATAGTCATCCTGGCCCAAGGAGCTGTAGGCAGCAGGATTGCTCCTGTCACTGGTGTGTACAGGCAGGTTACTCCCATCCCAAAACAAGGCAGATGAAAGATCATCTGATTGCACATGTAATTCCTGCAATGAGCCAAAAGGGCAGAGCTGGTCAGAAAAACGTTTTCTGTGAAACTTCCCCTGGAGCCTTCTGATTTTTGACCAAGTGAAGCCAAATTTTGATTTCAAACACCATTTTTTTTGTTTATGAAAATGTTCAAAACCGTAAAAAAAAAAATTTATTTGTAGGTTTTATTTGTTAGACTCCCCTCCCCTCTTTATACCCTTGCTTTCCAGTGGAAAAATGGGCAGGTAAAGAGAGAAAAGGGGATAAAAATTCCCACCCAAAACCCCCAGAAGCCAAGAATTTCTTGGTTTTCAAAAAATAAAAATAATAATAATAATAATAAAATAATTTCAATTGGGACCAAACTACACATTTTCACCTGGTCAAAAAATAAGAAAACATCTAAGAATCCAAAAATTTGACACAGAAATTTTCTTTGTCTTCAAAAGATCTTTTTTCATCCAAAAAACCGGACTGACAAAGAAACACAGATCAGCTCTATAAACGTATCTGAAATCCATGTGAACCACCAAGCGGTCGGTCTCGCTCCATTTGCTGGGGAGCTAATAATCTCCCCCTCGCATAGCCCACCACCAAACATGGCCTTAATTGGGATTATAGTCAGCTAGTCTCAGAAGAGAAGACGAAGGTTTATCAGACCATGGAGACTCTAATACGGTTACCTGTGCTATCCCTGTTCTTCTAGCTAACAGTGGACTTCTGTCCCAAGAACCTCTCTGACAACTTTCTTTTTTTAAAAAAAGAACCAAGGAATAAAAGCAAAACTACGATGACGGCAAGGCAAAGGCTGTGTCCCTGACAGTACCGCGTGTTGTGCCACAAGATCATTTTTTATCTCTGGTTTGGAATCTAACACAGCAGAGCGTGTTTAAATGCGGTGACATTTACACTTCAAATGGCTCTTACATCTCTGCGGGCACATTTTATGTAGAACATATGCATGGAAAATAGATACTGGCTCCGTGTTACAGTGCAGTGTGGGGAGAGTGGTTTGAAGGTGGAACGGGGACTTAAAAGAGACGCCAGGCCTCGGTTGCATTTGCCTGGCCTGACTTAAAGGAAAGAATCAAACGTGTGTTTTCTGCAAGCTGGTTGCCAGGCGGTAGCAACGCCTTCGCAGCAATAAAGCCCCTTCCCGTTCCCGAGCACCTCCTGTCCAAGATCCTTCCCAAGCCAGCGTCCCCCTTAACTGACTTCAGAGCAGATAAGGAGGGGCTGCTGGCTTGGGCCTCTACAACCGAACAACCCCCTCGCCTTCCCCCCACCGCCTGGCCTCCGCGAAGGCAATTGAGAGATCACTCACGTGTTGCCACTGGTCAAGGATGAGAGGGCGATACCTCAAGAAGAATTTGAGTGGGAAGGACTCGGGGTCAGGCCAGGAGGAAGGGTTCTGCCACCTCACTTCAAGCCTCCGGGGGTTGTTGGCGACTGGCTTGGCCACCACGTTCTCTGGAGGGTCCGGCTTTACTGGAATAATACAGAAAGGTCTTTTTACACCTAATACTCTTAGTCCATTCTCATGCTATTTCACAATACAGGGTTGGGTTAGCTCTACTCCAGGTACAAACACACGGCAGGTAACTTCCTCTCATGGTCCATTTTGCCACTCACAAAATATCATCCAGTTATGCAACATGGCCATGTAGCTTCTAGATTCTGCCTTACACTTTATGGATATGTTGCAATATGTTTTATGAAGCGTACAGTATGTGGAATAGCAGATGCTTTTTCTGTACAGATTAGAAGCAACAGGTACTACAGCGAGGAGGGTCAGACAGACAGACAAGTAGATGTACATGGGTGATAGATAGATAGACAGACAGACAATGTACTTGAGAACTAGGTGAGTAGAGGTGACTGGCAATGAGTTATAGACACTTGTATGGTACGTTTCTAAGCCATCTGTTCTCAGTCCTGACCCCAAATCATCCCTTTCAAGGGGATAACCTAGGAGGTTCCTTCCAGTCTGACATCCAATGTTCCTATGAAATCAATGGGCCAAAGCTAGTGCCCGTTACTCAGCTGAGCTGACTTCAATGGGAATTTGGCCCGCATAAGAATTGAGTAAAGGCCTCAGAATTTGGTGCACTGACTTCGATGAAGATTTAGCTTCAGAAGGACCGAGAACATCAGGATTCAACCCGGGCCGGTTACTGACTCTTCATGCTCACCCAGAGCATAAGTCCCATGTTTTACCTTCTTCCCCCAGCTTTCAGCCTCTATCCCATTGGCCCTAGTTTGGGGTATTGGAATATTTGCTCACCTACTTCAGAGGCATTTTGAATGAGGAGTAATTAGCTGAGGTTTGTAAAGTGCTCAGAAAGCTGAAGACACATTAGGGTATAGATAGCAAATCAATCATTATTATATTTATAGACGGGCCATTTTCTTCTTGGGGAACGTGGTGGTGTCCTGCCGCTCATTGTTGAACTGAACTCCCAACGTCTAAAACTTTTCATTTGCTTTAGCAAGTCTCTGAAAGGCCAAGGCGAGGGCGAGAGCGTTCGTGTGCTGCACTGCGCCATATTCGGCGGTAATTAACAGCCTGTTAATTATTGAACAGGTGAGATGCCCAGACGTTGCAGGGCGCCTGAACCTAGCTGTGTGTTCTGTCTCCCTATTCATGCTAATGCTCTCCTGGTGCATGGGGGGATGTCAGCAAACCAGTAAAGCGCCTGAAACCACTATGGCTGATTGCTAAAAGCAGCCAAGTCAGCAGGTTGTAAATTGGCCAGGTCACAGCCTCAGCTTGACCAAGGCAGGAGGGGAGGGCAGCTTGACCCCCATCCTTCCTGATAAGAATTGTGTTGAAGTCGCTGATACCTGCAGTTTAGAAAAGCAGGGTGTGCTCCGGGAATGTCTACTGGGGCCTCAAGGCTGCAAACTCTGGAAAAACCCACACTGGGTTCATCAATAGTCAGAAGGAACCTTTTGCTTGGACCATCGAAACTGATTGTTACACGTTTTCTTTAAGGGACATACTAATGTATAAATAAGGGGGGAACGTTTGGGGCAGTGGGACATTTCTGGACTCTCCCTCTGGATACATCTTGCAGTCCCCACACTCGAGAGCCACACTCAGCTTCGGTAATTATCGAGGGTCAGGGGTGTTTTACTGACCTGTTGCGGACGTGTGTATGTGCTGGAGACTAAGTAAAGTGGAGCGTTAAGTGAAAGCCCTCCTGTGTCGTCCTGTTTGTGACAGCCAGCTATCGGTCGGACGGCCGCGTCTCCCCTGATTTATTTCCTGCCCCCCGCCCCCCTCGCACAGAGTAAAAGTTACCAAGAGCTTTGGGTTGAAAGAACCCCGGGTAACACCGAGGAATTGGCTACACACACGTTACAGAACCTGGCAGCCGGATTGCAAAACAAACCCTGCCTGGGCAGCTGTGGGCTCCTGTCTGCGCGCCAGTCTGGGCCCTTCCAAAGCAACCCCCCCGGTTCTGCTCTCGAGGGTGGTGATGACAGAACACTTCACTGGGCTACACCATCTCTGTCCCTCACCGCAGCATCGCAAACAGGCACCAGCTGTCCACAGCTGCACGGAGACGGAGCAGGGTGGACAACTCACTTTCACCACGGGAGAGCGATTCTGTCGCCTCAGGGAGAGTGGGGACTGGCCGCCAGCTCACTGACGCTAATGCAAAATGGCCTCTGATTCCACTGGGCTTTGCTCAGGGAGCGAGCCCACGCAGGAGGTACCATCACACCCATTCTGGAGATGGCTTCCGGGCCTGTGGTACACAACAGGTCAGGCCAGTAATGCCCGTCTGGCCCTCAGTATCTGCAGATGACATGACTTCCACCATCACTCTGAATACACCCCCTGGGCAACCATCTCCATGGCAACCAACTGGCCAGGTGACAATCAGGGACTAGGATTCACAAGTTGGGACTCAGCAGCGGAGGGACACCTGGCGCCGCGGACCCTGCCAGGAGAGGGGAAGAGAAGAGAGGCTGGACGGGGAGGATTGTTCCCCACTAGGATGTTGTTTTCAAGAGGCTGCCTCTTAAACTTCTGGTCCCGGCCTTCCAGGCCCCACATTGCCCAGGCCTGGTCTCCTTTGACGGCACTCCCGCCGCATTGCCAGAGTGCACACCCGGCCAGCCCCTTCCCTCCCCGGCGTCCCCGCCCCCTCTCTCACGGACGGAGCGCCCAGCCTCCACCCGCCACCTCCCTCGCCTGGCCTGGATCCTCCCGGCTGCCTGCGAGCCGCCAAAGGGAAGCCGGGGAGAGGAAGAGATGAGCTCATGAGGCAGATGTGCACACGCCGGGGAGAATGACGGGCCGATCCCAGCGGGGGCACCTCCCGCGCCCCCCTTATCTCTCTGTTCAGCGCCCCACTTGTTACATCATGTCAGGTTCAGGGGGCGTTATCCAGTGGGTTTGGCCTGTCTGGCCGACAGCTGGAGAGACGCTGGCTTGATGCTGAGCATCCTCAACTCCCACATGACTTTCCTTATATAGTTTTATCCCCGGGGGCGGGGTGGAAGGGAGGGAGAGGGTTGTAGCCAGGTGATGTGTGCAAATGCATGTGCTTTTCGGGGTCACTTTCGAGGCACAGTCACCCCATTTGGTAGCAGGCCAGCCGGGGGGAGGAGGGGGACACAATTATTATCAGGCCTGATTTTCCTCTGGTGGCTTTGTCTTTTATCAACAAGCAGCAGGGGGAGGATTTGTCGGGTCTGTGCAGTCCTGAGCTACTCCAGATGGCTGTGTAATTCCTCCTCTTGCTTTGAATCCCGGGGCTTGGGGTGGACATTGGCTTCCATTAAAAGGGCCTTTGAGTCCAAACACATACGGAAAAGTATAAATCCAGCGCTGGCTCTGTGGACTTTGTGGATTTGGTTTGCAAAACAAAAAATCCGTGTAGCTGAACGAATGCAGATGATTCCACAATCCAGCTTCACGTCAAGTCTGCGAGGAGCCTTGGGGTTGAAAGGCGCTGGGCTGGGTGATTGTGAGATATTGCAACAGGGGAAACTTTCAAACCCTCCAGCTTCAATCCATTCACTTTGCAGGTGTTTCTCCTTTGCTGTGTTTGCTAAGGACCCAAACGCTCCGAGCCAAATCCTGCTGTCATCTGTGAAGCCAGAGTAACTTCGTCAAATAGCTGGGGAAGTACTCGGATACTGGGGTGAAGATCGGGGCACATGTGCTTCAGATGGGCTGACAGCCGGATACGTGACCCCTTGGGTTTACGCCAGTAAAGCCGAGGGCAGACTATGGCCCCATGATGTCAGTGAAGCTGCACCAGGGATAGGCTTGGCTCTTTGTGGATGGAAAGAGAGTCCCAGCTCAAGAACAAATACCAGAATAATATCAGCGGGTGGAACAAATCCATCCATTTTGTCAGAGATTTGGTTACGAGCCATTCGCATGTGCAGCAGCTCTTTCTTCCCTGAGCAAAATGGAGGCAGGCGGCAGGACAGCTGAGATTTCTGGGAGAGACTCTTCCGGCGGTGAGCAGCAGCAGAGTCGGTCCCGGAGAGGGTCTGCACGTTCCTGGCCAGAAGAGAGTCTACAAACCCCAGTGTGTTTAGAAAACAGTGCTCCCAACCCTGAGGTCCTTGGTCGGTTTTCCCTAAATCAGTGGGAGTTTTGCCCGAATAAGGATTACTTAAAAATGGAGTCATGCCCTTGGGATTTGTGTGAAGCACAACTGCATCCCCAGGCTGCAAAATGGTGTGAGAAGCAATTATTCAGCTGGTGGGAGTTTTAGCTTTTTAGTTTTAGCGAGAAGCAATTATTCAGCTTGTGAGAGGTTTAGCTTTGTTTTCAGTGGGACCAGGGCTAGGCCAATGCCGGATACTATGAACTGCAGCTAGTATTTCTGCCTTTGTTTGTTTTGCCCATTTTAGGGGGGATGCTCTTTGGAGCAGGAAAAATGGCTTAATTCAGTGTCGAAAAGTGCTGTGTACATTTGCAGGTATGTATAAATCAGTGTCACTGTTATAGCTTCCCTGGAATATACCAGCTGGTTTGTCTGATGGACTCTTCAAGAAGAAATCCTTCATCTCCAATCAAGTAATAACTTCCCAGCGAGATTCCAGCATGCCAGGCAGCCAGTCCTGAAAACCTTGTTTCCATCTGCACCACCGCGGAGGAGGAACCTATTAACGAGCACTGGGGAACCTACAGAAGTTTGGAACATCCTGGAAGACAGCAGTAAAGGGCAAGAGGGGGCAAACTTTGAAAGTCTAACAGATGCCAGCTTCAGATCAAGTGTAAAGTCTATAGCATAACTGCTTCCTGTCATGCTACATACATTCTCCAGCTTTGTAACTGGGTTAGATCTGCTCTCGGAATTTCACTGAGGAAATCTGCTATCCAGAGCTATAATACTATAGTGAGAGGGTCAGATAGACAGCCAGACAGATGGGGCAGGGGTTGAAGAGTATAGTGTTCAGTTCTGGGCATCCCATTGCAAAAAAGATATTGACAAGTTGAAGGGAGTTTAGCAAGGGGCAACAGAAATGACTGGGAGCCATGCAGCGATTACTGTAGGAAGAACAAAATGCATTCTTTTATACACATCCAATCAACCAACTGATCTGCTAAGAGGACTCAGCCATGGCTCATGACCGATTTGCAAGCAGTAAAAAACAAAAAAAAAAGAAAACCTGGTAAGCGATGTAGAGTAACAGGGTGAAATGAAGGACTTGCCTACTCAAGAAAGTTATACTGGTCTAAGGTAAAGCGTGAATTTAAACTGAGATAGTTCTACTGGTATAATCCTATGAGGACACACATTCTAGTATAAGATAATGTCACTTGGGAAGTGGTTTGGGACAGAAAAGCTACTTTTATACTGGAATAAGCATTTCCCCAAAGGAAGTTATACTGGTATAACAATAGCAGTTTAATTACACTGGTAGAACAAGTGGAACCCCTGCTACTTAGATCTTTTATAATGACATTGTACAAAACAATACAAAATGTATTATACGGGACAAGCCTGCATTGTTCTCCATAGGGATGGGCTGGATCGAACCCTAAGTGGACAAATGAATCGCATGGTAACCATTTACACTGTAGAAAAGACTGACCAGGAGCATTCTTGCTAGAACTCAAAGAAGCAGATATCAGACAGGGGTTCTGTGATTTTTGCAAGTCTCTGTCATGTTTATGGAGGTACACTGACATTTGATGTCTTTGGTTTCGCTCTTTCAAAAAATATCAGTCATCTAGTCAGAGAGCAGAAACAATACCACATGACTCGGGTAACCCGCTTCATGCCAGGAATGAGAAATGAGGAGGAGACCAGAGAACAGTAGAAGTAGTCAACGAATCACTCAGCTCACAAATAGCTCGTAGGCCTTGAGAAGTTCCTATAAAATGGGCAGCACTCCGTTTCAAATGCTGACCCAATTCATTTAAAAGAGAATCAAAATCCGTTCATGGATAATTCACTGGCAGAAAAAAGGGGAAAATTCATCAAATAAATAATCCGTGGCAAAAAAGATCTAGTTATCAACTGTTACCAGCTCAGCAGTTCGAAGAGCAGCAAGGGCAGCATTGGAGTGGCCAAGTAAATTTCCTTCCCATGTTTTCATTTCCAAGTTTGCCATGCTGTGCGAGCTCCCTCCCTCCTTTTCAGCGAGCTCCTGCCCTGGTCAGACAAACTTGACCTCAGCTTTTCAGATCTCAGGCCAGCCTGTCACCTCGTCATACCTCAGAAATAAAACAGTCCGGCCCCATCAGTTTCAGAAAGGAGGAAAGCTCCGAGTAAAACCGATGCGCTGCAGGAAGTGGGATTGAGATGAGGCACTCTGTGCCGTTAGTCAGGACCACAGCACCGTAAAACCGATCACTTCTGATCATAAAATATCCCAGGGCATTTTTCACACAAGTAAGGGCATTAAACTCCGTGGTTTGGCCAAATTCCAGTCTAGGTCTTTTAATTCTGCCTACTGAAGCAGTTTAAATTGAACTGACCTGCTGTGTAGGTTGTTACAAACCCATCTGTGTAGCATGTGAGCACCTTACAGACATTAATACCGGATCCTTGCAAAGCCCCTTGGAAGTAAGGAAGTATCATTAACCCCATTGTACAGCTGGGACACAGGGACATGAAGTGATTTGCCTAAGGCCACGGAGTGGGCTTGTGGCAGAGTCAGGAACTGAGCCTAGATCTTTCGAATCCAGTCCAGTGCCTTGACTCCAAAGACATTTTACTTCTCTCTGTCCTCATATTCTAAACTGCGGTTCAGCGTGGCCGGGCTGCCATCTGAGTGGTGGCTGCGTTTTGGGAAGAGGCGGTGAAGTCTCCCTTGCGTATAACCTGCGTGCCGTTCCGCAGAATGCTCTGGTTTCCTTCCGGGTCGAAGGGGTCAGAGAACGTCTCCCCATCCAAGTGCGGGGATTGCATCTGAGCATGTCACGGCATCCAACCAAGCCGAAAATGTCTTTCCCTCCCTTAGGTTGGTGGCCTGCACTCCACCATTCACTTGAAATCGCGTTTGCCTTGAATTGCTTTTGATATGCGGAATAATTAGCACCAGCAGGATGTTACATTTTTAATGCTGTGTGTTTCCTTTTGATAACTTGCCCAAGGCTCCCATCAGGAAAATCGCGGCGGAGGTGAGGTGAGGTGGGGTTGGGTCCCCCCCCCCACACTTTTGCAGGAAGAATGCAAATACCATCTGTCAGGCTGCTTTAAAGCTGTTAAAACACAAGTCAGGATTCAGAAAGGAGCTGCTCACCCCCCTCCCCCGCCACCACAGGAAACGGGAATGACAGTGCTAGCGTCTCCTCTCGACCAGAGTGAGGTTTGTGCCGGTGAATGGCTCCGGCAGCCCCGGTATATGCAAAAGACAAAGTGTGCTATGGGCAGAGGCCATGCAACCTTCCTCCAGGGTCACTCCTCACCCCAGCCATAGCCTGCAGGGATCACCTCTCCACGGCCCATTTAGGGCTTGGCTTCTAGTGAGAAGGCCACCTAGGGGCCCAAATAGTGGCTATCACGTGACGCTGCACCCCATATTCGTCACAGTGAAATTATAGTGATGATTATGGCATAGAAACATAGAATCATAGAATCTTAGGGCTGGAAGGGACCTCAGGAGGTATCTAGTCCAACCCCCTGCTCAAAGCTCCCCACTCCTGGCTGGTCAGAACTCCGAGCTCCTCCCCCAGCCTCAGCGACTACTGATACCTTTGCAGAAAGCATAACTCAGAAAACCATTTCCAGGCAAGAGCGGGGAGGCCAGCAGCCCAGATTCCGTTCTGATGAGAGACAGGGGCCGCGGGGCTCAAACACATCTTGCAGCCATCATTTAAAATGGCAACACAGAGTGACTCCCTGCAGCTGGATGCTAACGAAGGGCGCTATGTGACCAGCAAGCGAGGCAGCAGCTAAGGACATCAAAAGAACGTGCCAGTCATTTTCCACGCAATTAGAGTTCATCTTGTGGGGAGGGGGTTTTCCGCTGGAGACTGGGAAAACCCAGGGAGGAAACACACCAAAGAAGGTTAGTTCTTCCCAGGGCTCTGGCTGTTTAGATGGGCCCCATCGCTGGTGGTCTGAGAAGGAAACAAGTGTCAGACTGGCTCCACGCTCAACTGAGATTCAATTCAGTTCCATCCAGAGGGAGTCGGGGAGAGTCTCCTAAACTCCTGCATGCTTGGCTGGGCGTCTAGGCGGAAGAAGAGTCTTTAATCTGAGGCTGCATTTGAATGTACTGCTGGCTGGGTCTACACTAGGAGTTTCTGGAGCCAGAATTCCCAATGGGTGCAATATCAGTGGAGGCTCTAGTATAACAGTGCTCAGGCGTGTTTACCTCGCAGATGAGGGTTAGATGACAATAGCCTATCTAGACTAGGAAAAAAAGGTGGCGGCGGCGCGCGGCACTGTGATGTGGCGCGACCCTGCAATAGCGCGGCCTCGTGTTTACCACGATCGGGTATTTTTGGATCCCGATCGTCGTGGTATTGCCGTGTCCGACTGTATTTAAGTATTGAAGTCTGGGTAAGACCATTCTGGTAAAAGCCTCGGAGCCCTCCGGAGCCTTGTTTACACGACAGCTCCCACAGATGGAACTGCACATTGACTCATATTCAATTTGTGATCCATTATAATGCCCAGATCCTTTTCAGCAGTCCAGCCCCCTCTCCAGTTATTCCCCATTGTGGAGCTGTGCGTTTGATCTTTCCTTCCTCAGGGTAGTACTTTACACTTGTCTTTATTGAATTTCACCTTTCTGAAATTAGACCAATGTGTCAAAGTCTTTTGAATTCTAATCCTTCCCCCCAACATCATCGTGACCCCGCCCACCTCATTTTTTAAGCATACTCTCCCCACCATGATCCAAGGCATTAGTGAAAATATTGACTACCACCAGACGCAAGGCTGACCCCATGGGAACAGATACATCCTCCCAGCAGCAAATAGTCGATAACTACTCTTTGAGTATGTTCTTTCAACCACTCATGCACCCACCTCACTGTAATTTCATCCAGGCTACATTACCCCTCCCCACAACTTTTTTTGAGAATGTCATGTGGGACTATGTGAAAAACCTTACTAAAATCAAGAAATATCATGTCTACTGCCCTCCAGCCCCATGCACTAAGCCAGTAACCCTGTTGAAGAAGGAAATTAGGTTTGTTTGATATGATTTGTTTTTGAGGAGTCGATGCTCGCTAACCTTATTATCCTCTAGGGGCGTACATGCTGATTGTTTACTAATTTGTGCCAGTATCTTTCCAGGTATCAAAGTTACGCTGATTGGTCTATAATTCCCTGAGTCCTCTTTGTTTCCCTTTCTAAAGATAGGTACTATGTTTGCCCTTCTCCAGTCTTCTGGGACCTCACTCGTCCTCCATGAATTCTCAAAGATAAGTGCTAATGGTTCCAAGATTGCTTCAGCTAGTTCCTTAAGTACCCTAAGATGAATTTCATCAGGCCCTGCTGTCTTGACTACATCTAACATATCTAAGTTGTTCTTTCCTATTTTGGCTTGTGTTCCTTCCCTCTTGTTGCTGTTATTAATTGTGTTTAGTATCTGGTCCCCGTTAGTGACCTTTTTAGTGAAGATTGATATAAAATAGGCATTGAACACCTCAGCCTTCTTGATGTCACCAATTATTATCTCTCCTTCCCTACTAAGTAGAATCATAGAATATTAGGGTTGGAAGGGACCTCTGGAGGTCATCTAGTCCAACCCCCTGCTTAAAGCAGGACCAATCCTCAACTAAATCATCCTAGCCAGGGTTTTATCAAGCCTGACTTTAAAAACCTCTAAGGAAGGTGATTCTATCACCTCCCTAGGGAACCCATTCCAATGCTTGACCACCCTCCTAGTGAAAAAGTTTTTCCTAATATCCAATCTAAACCTTCCCAACTGCAACTTGAGACCATTACTCCTTGTTCGGTCATCTGCTACCACTGAGAACAGTCTAGATCCATCCTCTTTAGAACCCCCTTTCAGGTAGTTGAAAGCAGCTATCAAATCTCCCCTCAGTCTTCTCTTCTGTAGACTAAACAATCCCAGTTCTCTCAGCCTCTCCTCATAAATCATGCCCTCCAGGCCCCTAATCATTTTTGTTGCCCTTCTCTGGACTCTTTCCAATTTTTCCACATCCTTCTTGTAGTGTGGGCCCCAGAACTGGACACAGTACTCCAGATGAGGCCTCACCAATGTCAAATAGAGGGGAACAATCACGTCCCTCGATCTGCTGGCAATGCCCGTACTTGTACAGCCCAAAATGCCATTAGCCTTCTTGGCAACAAGGGCACACTGTTGACTCATATCCAGCTTCTCATCCACTGTAATCCCCAGGTCCTTTTCTGCAGAACTGCTGCCTAGCCATTCGATCCCCAATCTGTAGCAGTGCATGGGATTCTTCCGTCCTAAGTAGAGGACCTACACTTTCCTTCATACCATACGATCCATTGTCTACAGCCAAGCACTGAGGTACAATCGTATTTGCTCCAACCCCTCAGATAGAGACCAACACCTACAAGATCTTCACCAAGCTTTCTCAAAACTACAATACCCGCACAAGGAAATAAGGACACAGATCAACAGAGCCAGACGTGTACCGAGAAGCCTGCTGCTGTAAGACAAGCCTAAGAAAGAAAACAACAGAACACCACTGGCTGTCACCTACATTCCTCAGTTAAAACCTCTCCAACGCATCGTCAGTGATCTACAACCCATCCTGGACAATAATCCCTCACTCTCACAGGCCTTGGGAGGAAGGCCAGTCCTGGCACACAGACAACCCACCAACCTTAAACAGATTCTCACCAGTAACAGCACACTGCACCACAATAAATCCAACTCAGGAAACAATCCATGCAACAAACCTTGATGCCAACTCTGCCCATATATCTACACCAGCAACACCATCACAGGACCTAACCAGATCAGCCATACCATCACTGGTTCATTCACCTGCACATCTACCAATGTCATATATGCCATTATATGCCACCAATGTCCCTCTGCTATGTACATCGGCCAAACTGGACAGTCCCTACGAAAAAGGATAAATGGACACAAATCAGACATCAGGAATGGCAATATACAAAAACCTGTAGGAGAACACTTCAACCTGCCTGGACACACAATTACAGATTTAAAAGTCACCATACTGCAGCAAAAAAACTTCAAGACCAGACTGCAAAGAGAAACTGCAGAGCTGCAATTCATTTGCAAATTTGACACAGTCAATCTGGGATTGAACAAAGATCTTGAATGGCTTGCTAATTACAAAAACAGCTTCTCCTCTCTCTGAGTTCACACCTCCAATTCAGCTGCTAGAGGAATACCTCACTCTCCCTGATTTGAGATAACAAGCTGGTTCAGGCTGATTGGACTAACCTTGTTACCTCCTACCTGGTTCTTGCCTACTTATCTATACCTGCCCCTGGACACTTCCACTGCTTGCATCTGACGAAGTGGGTATTAGCCCACGAAAGCTTATGCTTCAATACTTTAGTTAGTCTTTAAGGTGCCACAGGACTCTTTGTTACCTCTGCTATTCCAGACTAACACGGCTACCTCTCTGATACTTTCCTTCATCTTTCTCTTGCTCCGAATGTATTTAAAGAACCTCTTCTTGACTTTTATGTCCCTTGCTGGGCATAATTCATTTTGTACCTTAGCCTTTCTGATTTTGATTTGCTAAATATTTATTTAAAGTCAAGCAAGCTCTTTGAGACCTCAAAAGAGGCCCAGTTTAGGTGGTGTAGGAAGGTCCGAGTAGGTTCTCTGCTGATGACTTTCTCCCATAATTTCTTTGCCATTTTCCCAGCTTCCTACTTAACCACTTACTCCTCAGTGGGGCGTCTATCACCTTGCTCTCTGCAGGTGGAAACACACCGTTTCTGTAGATGTTCAGGCTAGAAGGGATCAGTCTGATCATCTAGTGTGACTTGCTGTATAACACAGGACATAGAAATTCACCCAGAGATTCCTGCATTGAGTCCAACAACCTGGAGAGGTCACCTTAGTTTAAGGAGCGCGTCTTTTAGAAAAACCACCAGTTTTGATTTAATGATTCCAAGTGGTGGACAATACACCACAGCCCTGGCTAGTTGTTCCAACTGCTATTATTAGGATTTATTTGTATTACCATAGTGTCTACGAGCCCTAGTCAAGAAACAAGACTCCATTGCGCTAGGCGCTGTACCCACAGGGTTCACAGTTACCTCACCGTTAAGATTTGGTGCTTTATTTCCATTTTGAATTTTTCTGAATTTAGGACGACATAGGGGCTGAATGCATCTTAGGGTGAGTGAAAGCAACTCAGCTGAAAGCCATGCAGTTGCACCTGCTTACCCCACCCATGGATTTTGCCCATCTTTCTCTCTCCCGGAATGGATACAGACACATACACTACATCAATTGCGTTGCCTGAACACTGGCTGGATTGCAGGGACAACATTCACTTGTTCCAGTGGCCCAATAATTGACGGTGCATTCGTGAAACCAACAAATTGTTTTAGTTGTTTCCACGCTTTGCTCTTCTATCCCAACTCTTATGGAAGAGAACTTGAATTGTGATGGAAACCGAAGGCACGTGGGTTAATTCTTGAGTTTATATGTTTAGTCTGATTTTGGCCAGAACCAGAAACACAAGAATATCTCTGATGGTTTCATCTTAATTGCTCCATCCAGCAGGTAATGACAAAGTCTGAGATGCTCCTAGACTCAGCCAAAGCTTTTCTAGACCTAAACCGACCGAATCAAAGCCAAATGGAAAGTTTGATGCCACTGATGGTGTCATTCATCTGTGGGCTGTCCAGGGCTTTGGGGTCCCTTGAGATGAGAGACGCTAGACAGGTGCAAGAGTCTATTCTTTTTGGGTTCTTATCATGGTTCCCAACCCTGTGACATCCGGGTGATTTATCATCATTATTACATTTAGAATAGCAATAAGCGACCCAGTGAGGGGTTAGGTCAGGTGCCACCAGGTGGGTCAAATGCCCACTGAAGCCCGGCTGCCTGTTCAATAGAGATCCATCGGACATTTCGGCTGGGCAGGTGGCTGGCTGGGATTGCTGCAGAATGAGTCACCTCTGAACTGTGGACACAGAACTTAGCACAACGGGTTGTTGGTCTAGGATCAGCGCTCGTAGGGGCTAGGATAATACACATAAACAATAACGATACCATGGCTCATCCGCCTTCTCCTGGCTGCTTCTCTCCCAGACTCTTGCCTTAGATGAAGATTGTGCAGGAACAGGCTTTTATTGTATGTTTGGAAAGCACCCAGCATGATGGGGCCCTGGCTAGACCCAGGCCTCAAGGTGCTAACGCACTGCACATGCTCAGTAACAACAGCCTGTTCCACTTGTCTGCTGTGTTTTTGGTGGCCGCGCCCTGTCCTGAGACATGCCTGCATCTCTCAATGTAGCTGATATCAAACCACACGGAACCATTAGACAAGGGAGCTACTTATCCACTGCTTTACGGGAACACAACTCGGCCTATAAGCCGTCCCTGAATTCCTCATTGTGACCGTCTTATTGCTCATCGCATGTGATTGGGCAGCCGAGTCACCCAAGGCACTATTGTTTCTGCTCCCTGACCGGATGGGTGAAAACAGGGGCGGAGTAAGTCTGGTGCGAACCGCAAACCCCTCTTTTCATGCACCAGCTCCCCCCGGGAATGTCTTTCTCTCTGCTCCGAATGGAGTCACTCCAAAGGAGGCCTGCTGCCTGCCCCAAGCCACATCTGAGTAGAACGGAGCTGAGCGTGCATTTTGGGGACTGCTCTCACAACTCAGTTACCCCCTCCGACCCCGGGAGCCTGAGATGGGAGACAGGCTGTAAGCTGGGAGTCAGACGGCTTGGGGGCTGCCTGTTCAAATCTTGCTTCGCTCTGTGGTGACCACATGGCATTGTCATAGGACAGCTGTTTGGTGGCCTAACTAGCAGTCACAGGGAGGACTACCACCCCACCAGGATTGTCCTGGAGTTTCCAGAAATTAAAAGATTAACCTTCAATTAAAGATTGTGTCAGGGGATGAAACCCCCTGGAATACGTCCAACCAAAACTGCCAAAACCTAGTTGCAGCCCATGTCCTAAGCAAAACACTCAGTGAAGCATCATTGTAGACAGCATGGACTCTCTTTCCAACAGCAGAGGAGCCAACGGGCTATATGGACCACGGAGACCATACTCCCTTTTCCTGACTCAAGAGAGTCCCTGCAGAACATGGTAGGACACACCCATGCTCTACACTGGATAATCCCGTTCCGTGGATAGCAAAGGCTCTGTTTCAGGGCTGTTAACCTGGCAGCTCTCCCCAGCTCCACCACCCAGGACATAAGAGAGGCAGCCTCATGCCACACTCCGAACTAGTCAAACCTCCCGCCCGGCTCCGAGAGCCCAGGGCCGGCCGGGGAAGTTACCTATGGCGAACTCGTCAAAGGTGATTGTGGTGGCGTTTCTGCCCAGGGCATTCGTCACTGTCAAGGTCACCTTGTACTTCACCGTGGAGAACAGCTGGAGATATCTGATGTGACACCTGTTTTTGGGGAACGCGTCTTTCTCACAGACCAACTCCCTTGGGCCATGCCTGTCAAAACCAGAAAAGGAGAGAAAACAGGCGTTACCCCGAGGATCAGCACTCCACATGCAGTCAGGGTTAGGGCCAGCGTGAAGCCTGATTTTGAGTGGAGTGGACTCCCGAGAGATTACGAACTAATTTCACACAGGCCAGCCAGTGACCATCTCCCAGGAAGCCACCGGCACCGGAGAGCACAAAGGCTGCATTCCCAATTCTCTCGTCCGCCCAGCCTGGCGGTGCTGTCTGTGCCGGGAGAGTCTGTTCCTTGGGCAGTGTCTAGGGACCACCACCAGTTCTCTGTGGGCTCCTAGCGGGGCAGGATGGTGTAGGAATTGCCCGAAGCAATGCGGAAATGCACACGGCGCAGGCCGAGAGGACTGGGGGAAGCCAAGAGATGTGATGGCCCTTGGCCAGACCAAATGAATTTAAACCGGAATGGCTGGTAGGTGAACCACGGGTGGGAGCTAGTTCCCCATGTGGAAGAGGAGGTGGTGTGGACTGGCCCCGACGCCCAGGAATGGATCTGAGTGGGCTCAGGACGGATCACATCCTGCACCGGGATGCCAGTTTGGATGTCAGCAGAATGTCACTGCTGAGCACAGCTGGCTGGCCCATTTCTGGGACATGCAGCTCCCCCAGGGTATCTCTTAGGTGCGCTGTGTCTGTGGTGTGAGCCTGAAGGCACTTCAAGGAGCGACTCCAGCTTTACTCCCAATTTGGCCCTCAGTCTGGAGACAAAATTGCCCCATGCAAAGAGGCACCTCCCCCCTCCCCGCCCCCCGGGACCCAGGCACTTACATGACGGTGATATTGAAGGTGTTGGGGATGAACGTGGGATTGGGCAGGTGCCAACTGCAGTAGAATCCCTTGGGGTAGTTGTTGGATCGGCACACCAGCATTGGCTCCTTGGGCGAGGCTGCCGGGAAGCAGAGACCCAGGTGACTAACAGGGATGTCCTCGGGACTCCGGTCTGTGCGACGGAGGAACCACCGGGGGAGGGGCCCTGAACGACACACTAAATGCAAGCGGATTTTGCTGCCATTATTGTGCAATGGAAACTCCGACCCAGGAGGACTTCGTGGGCAGAGGCAACAAACCCAACCCCCGGCCATCCGGCTTCCAACTCTAAAGCCCTCCCCCCCCATGCTTGGGAGAGGCGGATTCAACACTGCATCAGAACCCGGCCAGCGGGACTCCCGAGACCCGGTTCCCGCACACACTTTGGGCCTAGGGGCTGCAGGACTTTTGGGCTCCCCGGGGCTTCTGCTGCCAGAACAAAAACATCTGACACATGAGCAAAAGGAGGGCTCCCTTAGCTGGTAGCAATAATAGGTCTCTTATCTGCTCCGTAGAACACATGCACGCAAGTTGACAGTGCATTCCAGCTGTTAGTCTCATGTAATGGACTTAACAACCAAGCACTCCCCGTTGGTCAGCGACACTCCCCAGCGAGGTAGAAGGGATTCACAGAGGTCCAGGCCACAAGGGACCCGTGCGATCCTCTGGCCTGACCTCCGGCAGAACACAGGCCAGGGGACGTTGCTCGGTGGTGCCTGCCTCGCGAGATTGCTTCTCCCCCTGCTCTGACATCAGCTTTGAGAACATGGGCAGCCCAGCAGGCTGAGGTACAGGTGTGCGACCGATGCAGTCGTGTACAAAGGTGGCGGGTGTGCAGAGAGGGAGGTGGAGACTGCAGAGCCGGGGACCATCGCACCCAATGACTCCGTATCTGCCAGGAGTACGCTGGTGTGAGCGTACTCTATCCATGCACAACCGCCTGCTAATGCCCTCTACAGGGGAGAAGGCACATATCTGCTCCAGGTCCTTCCGCCAGGAGGCACAGGAGGTAGACAGGGCACTGAACTTGGACGCATAGCGAGGAGTTCCGGCTACAGTTCAAGTGTGCACACACGCGTGTGCACGTGTCCTGCCCTCTTCGGCTGGAACGGGTCCATCGTGCTGAGATCAGCTGGTCGTTATCTCCCTTGGGAAGGAGGAGCGAGCTTTGCTGAGGAATTGCAGCGTCTCAGTTCTGCAACCCTCCTCCATCTCCACTTCCCTCCTATGCCATCGTTCTCAGAATCCCGCGGGAGCTGGAAACAACCACCAGGCCCAAGAACCCACCTGACGAAGTGCTCAAGGGAGAAGGGGTGAGGGGGCTAGGGACCAGCCCGTTGTATCTCAGAGCTACCACACGGTGGTAGTAGCTGATTAGAACACTGTTCTCCGGGTGCCACCGGCCCAGGGCATTCCACGGAGAAAAATCAAAGACACGGTGTTCTCAGAGGGGAGTGGGGGGGAACCCCAGAGACTGGGGTGCTGGCGGTGCCCACTGCCGAGGGGGGGGGTGTTCAATGACTGAGCAGTGCCCAGAGACGGGTAGAATCAGGGGGCTGGTCTGGGAGGGACACGATGGGCCCAGAGCACAGATGTTTGGGGTACTGGGGGGGAGGGGGGGAGAGGGGATGCCCTGGATTTTCCCCCGGCAGTGGGGGATGTTTAGGATGCGTTATTCATACGAAGGAGCTGTCTCCTCTGCCTCCCCCCTCTCCACCCCGACACCGGCTCCCCTGGCTCTTGCCCTTCTCATTACAAGCATCCTCTGCAGCCCCACGGCTTTGACTCGCTCCGCGCCCCCCCTTCCCTCCCCAGGCCTGGCAAGGCAGCCAAGGGCTAGAGCCGCTTCTCCGAAAGGTCAAGCTTTGCCCTGCTCGGCAGCCGGGCTTCCTTCCCGGTGCCCTTTCCACCCGGCCGCCCCCTCATGCTTGGCTTGACTCATCAGATTTCGCACGCAGCCCGCAGCCCGTGTGTCTTCCCCGAAGTATTTGTTCCCGGGGGGGGGGGGGGGGACACGACGACGGCGTCTGTTGCTTAGGAAAAGTCAAGGGCCCAGCTAGATTCTTGGTATCAGGAGACAGCACCAGAAACGTGCCCGGCCCTTAATGGGAGCCTATGGGGAGCCAGATACAGCGTGAACTCATCCCGGGCCTCCCTTGCAGAGACAGCATAGGGGGATCCTTTGCCAAGAATGAAGCTCACCTCGGCCCCACAGAGGGGCCCATCCGCTACCTGCACCACCCAGGAAGGCTGCCTTGCCTGCACATATAATTAATTAATCCTTAACGAGACTTTAATTAGCCCATCTGAAGCTTATTTATCTCCTTTGTCCCGGCCACACGCCTTGGAAATTGGAACCAGCTATCAGCGATCTTCGCTAATTCCTCCATGCCCTGAAGACGGTTGGATTTCCAGGCTGGACTTAGAACTTTAGTTCTGCTTTTCAGGGAGAAGGCGGCTGCATTCTTCCTCAACAGTCTCAGAAGGACTCGCAATATCATTAGTCTGCTTGTCTTTATAGCAACTCCCTTGAAAATCCTCTCTGTCTGCCTGCTCCGCACTGTGTGCAAAGAAGGAAGGAAGGATAGATAGATAGATAGATAGATAGATAGAGGGGATGTAGGGGATAGATAGATAGAGGGAGTGTATGGGGATAGATAGATAGAGGGAGTGTATGGGGATAGATAGATAGATATCGATAGAGCGGGTGTATGGGGATAGATAGATAGATAGATAGATAGATAGATAGATAGATAGATAGATATCGATAGAGAGGGTGTATGGGGATAGACAGATAGATATAGATAGATAGATATAGATAGAGGGGATATATGGGGATAGACAGATAGATATATATAGATAGAGGGGATGTATGGGGATAGATAGATAGATATAGATAGAGGGGGTGTATGGGGATAGACAGATAGATAGAGGGGATGTATGGGGATAGATAGATAGATAGATATAGATAGACGGGGTGTATGGGGATAGACAGATAGATATAGATAGATAGACATAGAAAGAGGGGGTGTATGGAGATAGATAGATAGATAGATAGATATAGATAGAGGGGGTGTATGGGGATAGACAAATAGATAGATATAGATAGAGGGGATGTATGGGGATAGATAGATAGAGGGAGTGTATGGGGATGGATAGATAGATAGATAGATAGATAGAGGGGGTGTATGGAGACAGATAGATAGAGGGAGTGTATGGGGATAGATAGATAGATATCGATAGAGAGGGTGTATGGGGATAGACAGATAGATATAGATAGATAGATATAGATAGAGGGGATGTATGGGGATAGACAGATAGATATAGATAGAGGGGATGTATGGAGATAGATAGATAGAGGGAGTGTATGGGGATGGATAGATAGATATAGATAGAGGGGGTGTATGGGGATAGACAGATAGATATAGATAGATAGATATAGAAAGAGGGGGTGTATGGAGATAGATAGATATAGATAGAGGGGATGTATGGGGATAGATAGATAGATAGATAGATATCGATAGAGAGGGTGTATGGGGATAGACAGATAGATATAGATAGATAGATATAGAAAGAGGGGGTGCATGGAGATAGATAGATATAGATAGAGGGGATGTATGGGGATAGATAGATAGATAGATATCGATAGAGAGGGTGTATGGGGATAGACAGATAGATATAGATAGATAGATATAGATAGAGGGGGTGTATGGGGATAGACAGATAGATAGATATAGATAGAGGGGATGTATGGGGATAGACAGATAGATAGATCTAGATAGAGGGGATGTATGGGGATAGATAGATAGAGGGAGTGTATGGGGATAGATAGATAGATATAGATAGAGGGGATGTATGGGGATAGATAGATAGAGGGAGTGTATGGGGATGGATAGATAGATAGATATAGATAGAGGGGATGTATGGGGATAGATAGATAGAGGGAGTGTATGGGGATGGATAGATAGATAGACCAACCCCCGGGTGAAGTTGGAGAAATGATAGCCCATGTGACTTTCTCTGCATACCCCCTGCTGACAGCACAGAGGGTGCCTGGCGGAATTAACACAAATACTTGAATACAGCGGATAAGACTTTCTTTTCTGTTTTTAAGCAAGGGGAAGAGCAACAAACTTTTGGAATGTCCTCTGGGCTTGGCAGCAATCAAAGGGACATTTCCATATGAAACACTGGGGCTGCGCCTTGTGCCGGTGGACTGCCTTTACTGATATCTGGGAAGGTAGCAAAGTGTACACTGGCCTGAATATTACATGGAGCTGTAGCTCTTTGAACTCCTGTCTGTCCCAGAAAGCTCAGTGTTTAAGATGGCAGAGTGGCCCAGTGGCTAGTGCACTGAACTAGGACTCAGGAGAGCTGGGTCTATTCCTGGCTCTGCCTCTGAGCTACTGGGTGACCTTGGGCAAATTGCTTCAGCGCCTTGTGCCTCAGTTTCCCCACCTGTCAAATGGCGATGATAATAACCCTTGTGACCGCCTTTGTAAAGCACTTTCAGACCTTTGGATGAAGAGGTGAGAAGCAGAGTATACAGTTCACAATCCATCCATGGTGGATCCCCTCGCACAAGATTACCTCAGCCTGGGGAACTTGCTGCCACTGGAAACTACTGAGGACAAGTGTTTAGGAGGATTCCAAATAGGACACTTGCGGGAATTAAAATAAGTATTGTCAGTAATGCCAGCTAGGATAAAATTACACACGCAATTGACCCGCCTGTGTCAGGGCAGGCCATGATGCAAGGTATGTCCCTCCGGTGATAGAATCAAGGACAATTAGGTGCAGCGTGTGTGTTTGGGATGAGGAGGAGTCATGCCTCCTTCTGACGTATCCCACGATAAAAGAGACAAGGATGCTGGACTAGATGGAGCGCCGGAGGAGGGATATCAAACTAGGCAGCACACTGTTCTGTGGCGATGCGCCAGCAGGAGGGACATTGGGTCAGGTGTAGTGCCAGTCCAAGGCAGTGTGGCGGGAGGATGCATATCGAGTCAGGTGGAGTGCTGGTCCACGGTGAAGTGCCAGGAGGAGGAATACCAGGCCAGGTGGAGCGCTGGTGTCACCCACACACCTCCTGGACGTGGGGTTTTGTCCCATCTAGTGGCACCGAGACCACTTAAGAGAGAGATTCATGAGTCTGCTCTACAGCCAGGTGGCTTTCAGCTCATGCCGTAGAAGCTCATGCACTAAGCTCCTGAGGTCCCAGGTTTGATCCGGCCCCCAACGGCAACCGGGGTCTGTGGGTGTTACACTGGTCTGTGGTGGAGTGTCAGGAGGAGGGATACTGGGTCATATGGGGCCCCAGGAGGAGGGATACCGGGTCAGGCGGTGCACTGGTCCCTGGTGGAGTGTCAGGAGGAGGGATACCGGGTCAGGCGGTGCGCTGGTCCGTGGTGGAGTGCCAGGAGGAGGGATACCGGGTCAGGCGGTGCGCTGGTCCGTGGTGGAGTGCCAGGAGGAGGGATACCGGGTCAGGCGGTGCGCTGGTCCCTGGTGGAGTGTCAGGAGCAGGGATACCGGGTCAGGCGGTGCGCTGGTCCGTGGTGGAGTGTCAGGAGGAGGGATACCGGGTGAGGCGGTGCGCTGGTCCGTGGTGGAGTGCCAGGAGGAGGGATACCGGGTCAGGCGGTGCGCTGGTCCGTGGGGGAGTGTCAGGAGGAGGGATACCGGGTCAGGCGGTGCGCTGGTCCGTGGTGGAGTGTCCGGAGGAGGGATACCGGGTCAGGCGGTGCGCTGGTCCGTGGTGGAGTGCCAGGAGGAGGGATACCGGGTCAGGCGGTGCGCTGGTCCGTGGTGGAGTGCCAGGAGGAGGGATACCGGGTCAGGCGGTGCGCTGGTCCCTGGTGGAGTGTCAGGAGCAGGGATACCGGGTCAGGCGGTGCGCTGGTCCGTGGTGGAGTGTCAGGAGGAGGGATACCGGGTGAGGCGGTGCGCTGGTCCGTGGTGGAGTGCCAGGAGGAGGGATACCGGGTCAGGCGGTGCGCTGGTCCGTGGGGGAGTGTCAGGAGGAGGGATACCGGGTCAGGCGGTGCGCTGGTCCGTGGTGGAGTGTCCGGAGGAGGGATACCGGGTCAGGCGGTGCGCTGGTCCGTGGTGGAGTGTCAGGAGGAGGGATATCGGGTCAGGCGGTGCGCTGGTCCGTGGTGGAGTGTCAGGAGGAGGGATACCGGGTCAGGCGGTGCGCTGGTCCGTGGTGGAGTGTCAGGAGGAGGGATACCGGGTCAGGCGGTGCGCTGGTCCGTGGTGGAGTGCCAGGAGGAGGGATACCAGGTCAGGCGGTGCGCTGGTCCGTGGTGGAGTGTCAGGAGGAGGGATACCGGGTCAGGCGGTGCGCTGGTCCCTGGTAGAGTGCCAGGAGGAGGGATACCGGGTCAGGCGGTGCGCTGGTCCGTGGTGGAGTGTCTGGAGGAGGGATACCGGGTCAGGCTGTGCGCTGGTCCGTGGTGGAGTGTCAGGAGGAGGGATACCGGGTCAGGCGGTGCGCTGGTCCGTGGTGGAGTGTCAGGAGGAGGGATACCGGGTCAGGCGGTGCGCTGGTCCGTGGTGGAGTGTCAGGAGGAGGGATACCGGGTCAGGCGGTGCGCTGGTCCGTGGTGGAGTGCCAGGAGGAGGGATACCGGGTCAGGCGGTGCACTGGTCCGTGGTGGAGTGCCAGGAGGAGGGATACCGGGTCAGGCGGTGCGCTGGTCCGTGGTGGAGTGTCAGGAGGAGGGATACCGGGTCAGGCGGTGCGCTGGTCCGTGGTGGAGTGTCAGGAGGAGGGATACCGGGTCAGGCGGTGCGCTGGTCCGTGGTGGAGTGTCAGGAGGAGGGATACCGGGTCAGGCGGTGCGCTGGTCCGTGGTGGAGTGTCAGGAGGAGAGATACCGGGTCAGGCGGTGCGCTGGTCCGTGGTGGAGTGCCAGGAGGAGGGATACCGGGTCAGGCGGTGTGCTGGTCCGTGGTGGAGTGTCAGGAGGAGAGATACCGGGTCAGGCGGTGCGCTGGTCCGTGGTGGAGTGCCAGGAGGAGGGATACCGGGTCAGGCGGTGCGCTGGTCCGTGGTGGAGTGTCAGGAGGAGGGATACCGGGTCAGGCGGTGCGCTGGTCCGTGGTGGAGTGCCAGGAGGAGGGATACCGGGTCAGGCGGTGCGCTGGTCCGTGGTGGAGTGTCAGGAGGAGGGATACCGGGTCAGGCGGTCCGGTGGTCCCTGGTGGAGTGCCAGGAGGAGGGATACCGGGTCAGGCGGTGCGCTGGTCCGTGGTGGAGTGTCAGGAGGAGGGATACCGGGTCAGGCGGTGCGCTGGTCCCTGGTGGAGTGTCAGGAGGAGGGATACCGGGTCAGGCGGTGCGCTGGTCCGTGGTGGAGTGTCAGGAGGAGGGATACCGGGTCAGGCGGTGCGCTGGTCCGTGGTGGAGTGTCAGGAGGAGGGATACCGGGTCAGGCGGTGCGCTGGTCCGTGGTGGAGTGTCAGGAGGAGGGATACCGGGTCAGGCGGTGCGCTGGTCTGTGGTGGAGTGTCAGGAGGAGGGATACCGGGTCAGGTGGTGCGCTGGTCCGTGGTGGAGTGTCAGGAGGAGGGATACCGGGTCAGGCAGTGCGCTGGTCCCTGGTGGAGTGTCAGGAGGAGGGATACCGGGTCAGGCGGTGCGCTGGTCCATGGTGGAGTGCCAGGAGGAGGGATACCGGGTCAGGCGGTGCGCTGGTCCATGGTGGAGTGTCAGGAGGAGGGATACCGGGTCAGGCGGTGCGCTGGTCCGTGGTGGAGTGTCAGGAGGAGGGTTACCGGGTCAGGCGGTGCGCTGGTCCGTGGTGGAGTGTCAGGAGGAGGGATACCGGGTCAGGCGGTGCGCTGGTCCGTGTTGGAGTGTCAGGAGGAGGGATACCGGGTCAGGCGGTGTGCCAGTCTATAGTGGTAAGCCCGGAGGAGGGATATTGGACAGGTGACACTCTGCTCCGTGGCAGTACACATGTGGATGTGTTCAGACCCCTCCCCCACACCAGGCAGAGACGTTTCCATTTGCAGCCCTGGTTCTGAGCGAACCCGCTACCTCTCCTGTAGTCCCCAACCCTCTTCCAGAGGGCGAGGTGGGGCTGCCAAGGGCCCCCGATGCTGTGCAGTGCCTCTCCCCTACAGTGAAATCCTGCCCACCGCTCCGACTTGCCTCTAGCAGGCAGAGCTCATAAGCCCAGCCCATGCTCTTAAGGAGAGAAAATAAAGCAGTGCACCCCGATCGATACAGGGCTCCGTAATGCTATCGCTGGAGCCGGGCCAGGCGGCCAGGCCGCTGGAGAGAGAGAGGCGGGGGGTGGGGAGGAACAAAGCCATCAGGGGAATGTTAAAGACGCTCTCTGCACTGAGGCTCCAGAGGTCTGTGGGTCACCCCCGGAGCCAGAGCCCCCCAGGGGCCGGATTCAGAACAGCGTGTCCCCCGGGTTGCTCGGGGAAGTGCTCGCAGGACGAGATGGTGGCGCAAAGCAAAGGAGGGCAGGTTGAAGAAATGTTTCCTGTTTCCCACCCCCCGCCGGAACAGGAACAGGAGCGGCACGTGCCCCATTCCCAGACGCCTCTGCGTACCCCGCGGCCACACGCCAACCTCCCCTCAACGCTGGAATCCAATCGCTGGTGTCACGTCCCTTCCCCTGAGTGGTTGGTAGCCAATGACATTCTGATCCCTAAATTCATCCCTCACTGCTCTCCGGCTCCTCCAACCTTTTTTTGTCCTGTCTGACTTATTTCTGGTCATTAAGGCCCAGTTGTCTCCTGGGGACAGTCCCCAGCCCATTAGGTTCAGGAGAGCCTGTTAGGTCCCCTGGCACCTCCAGAAGCAGGCGTAGCTGAGTAGTTGACCTCTTCCGCCCTCTTTAATCTGCAGTAAATATTGACTTCTCTGCCTTCGCTTCCTGTCCAAGACAGGGAGGAATTAATACAGCCTCAGTCCAGACAGCTCCTGCTCTGTTGCTCTGTTTACCAACCTCCCTCAATTGCAAAGCCTGTGAGGTTTAGTCTTGTGGTCCATGGCTATGTTTAACCGAGTCTCCGCTACTCGTACCACACCTCAGCCTTCACACACCTGCTTCTAATCAACCTGTCCTGTCGCAGGAGCGCCTGGGATCCATAGGGAAAATACAGAGCCCAAGTCATCCCTGCTATAACTCCAGTTGAGTCATCTCAGTCACACTACAGGTGAGTTCAGGCCAGTTAGCATTGCCATCCTGCCTTTCCCTAGGGGATTCGCTAATCACAGTCTTGCTGTGCGCACCCCTTCTCTGTGAGTTATTTGTTCAGGTGATTCTCTGTCTAGATGGCAGCTTCTCTCCCATGCTACAAGAGACAGCCAATATCACAATGCCCTGTCACATGCACCATTATCTGACGGGGCACGGTAGGAAATCACTGATGAAAAACTCTACGACATTAAAATCTTACTTGTCTTTAAAATACTCAGCATAACCAAATTCCCCATTATTTTGTATAAGAGTAATACTCAAAGGCCTCACTGTGCTAGGTTCTGTCATAAGGGGCAGACTCTATCTCCCATACATCTTAGATTATAAGTAGATCAGGGACACAAAAGAAGCAGTATTGTCCCAGTTTTACAGATAAGTGACTTGACCAAGGTTACAGAACACTTCAGTGGCAGAGCTGAGGCCAGCCCTCAGGCTGCTTCACTCCTAAAGCACTTCACTGTCCATTGGACCATGCTGCCAGCTTACAGATGATGGAGTATTGTCGATTAAATTTGCTGTCAGTATGAATTTGGATGGGGCAAGTCTCTGACAGGTGATGAAATCACCAGTCAGTTGTGCCAATCATCCTAAATGAACCCATCCCATACAGCGCTGTCAGACGCAGCATTCCACTCGTGACATGGTTCATCTGTAAAATAATTCTACGGCGCTTGGGCTGCCCTTTCCCCTGCCCTGCGTCTCATGTAGGCCCTCGTGCCAGAGCAACGGGAGTGTGAAATGCTCCACTCTGCTTTGGTGGCGCTGGTGTGAAAGGCCCAATTCCATGTGAGGCCAGGCGATGATGAATAAGGTCCTGTATGGATACACTGATCAACAAACAGATTTCTGTCTCACTCCATTTGTAAAGCCACAAAGACTTTGTGCTTCAAGTCCCACCGTGCAGGAGAAAAAATGTAACCAATCCATTTGAGAAACCGCTAAAAATGATCGACGGTAGCTTTTCCTGGCCCTGAGGGCCGCGAGATAATGGACATTAAAAACATGGCATATTTATATATAGAAAAGCTATTTTAGGTCATTTTTAGGGGTTTCTGAAATGGATCCGTTATAATTTTCCTCACCTGCTGAGAACGTAATGTACTAAAGACATCTGGCTCTACAGGTGGAGGGATACGAAAAATAGTACAAATCAAAGGTTTAGAGGCTCTCTAAAACATTTCTGTAAGAGGCTTATTTCCTTTATCACACGTGGCACATACAGAGCACAGGACGGTGAGGGATTTTATTGACATGAGCTTGAGATGACCTGCATAACTCATCACCCCTAACTCAAGCCAATAAAACCTTTATAAGACAAGGTACCATCATGTATTTCCTCCAGAAACATAAACATTTCACACTCTGTGTGTGTGTGTGTGTGTGTGTGTGTGTGTGTGCTGTGATATTAGATAGTTCTTGGCCTCCTCCAGGCCTCACCGTGGATAATTTACACAGTCTGCAGTCACAAACCCAGCTGAGCCTGCTCCCCAAGGCTTTCCTAGAGGAGAGCAATGGCTGGGTGGTGTAGGATTGGTGTAAATGTCCCTCCTGTAGTCCTCTGGAGGTTGCTACAGTGGGGCATAATTGAAGAGTGTTGAATTGAGCTCAGCTGGGCCTGGGGATCTAGGAATGTGTGTGTGTGTTGCACACACCTATATATCTCCATATACACAGAGTGTATCCCGAGACATATGTATATGCGCCTAGATCGGTACCTCTCACTAGATGCACCATTGGTGCCCTTCCTTCCTCTGATAGCAACACTTGTTCACTACAGAAAACATATGTTATTTATTCTAATGCAGATTTCCTGAAAATTGCCGGTTTCTAGAGGGCCACTGGGAAATAAAAACTATGAATAAATCATATTTCTACAGCTGATAACGGGAGCATCTGTACAGACAGGAATGGGTTCTCACCAGAGTCCGCCTGCAAATCTCTGCTCTGGAGCAGCTGCAGTAGTAAATGAAATAATAATTAATAATCATGTTCGTCTACATCACACCTTCCACTGAAACGTCTGAAATTGCTTCCTGGAGCGAGCATGTCGGAATGTGCAGATGTGGGAACCGGAGACACCAGGGGTTGAGATTTTGCTGTAGGTGCCGCTAGTGTAAATTGCTATGGTTGCATGTTGCCGTGTGACTTTCGGTTCTTTGGTGCACGTGGAGGGTGGCAGCATTGTTGAAGTGAAGATGAACGTGCTACAGAGCTAATGTGACACCGTGACAGCCGTGGGCGAATGCTTGGTGATTAGCATTCCATCGCCAATGAGTGTTGACGTTACTTATAAGCTCCTTGTTTTTTTGGGCACGTGTTGGGAGGAAATGCACTTTTGCAACGGAAGGTAACGTGTTTTGCAGTGGAATTTTTGAGGTTTTTAAAAACAATGCAACTTATGTCAATTGTGATGGACACTCAGGTTCCACGGATGGAGAGGAAGGATAGTCTGGTGGTTACAGCGCTAGCCTGGGACTCTCAGGAGATGTGGCTTCAATTCCTTTCTCCATTACAAACTTCCTGGGTGAATCCGGACTAGCCTGTCACTCTGACTACAGGGAGGATAACAGCCCCGCCCTGCCTGGCCGGGAGGATAAATATATTCTAACAAAACACCGTGAGGTGCTCAGATACTCTCGGGGCTTCTATCAATACCACAGAGAGACAGACAGGAGACACTCTGGAGAGAGAGGAGCAGGTACGATAATTTCATTGGCTGAGCTCCCACGACCCGCAATCAATAATCCTTAAGCCCTAGACAGGGACCTTCTGGCCCCCATCCACAGTCTCTCATCCATGGCTCCAGCAGTTTCTTCTTGTGAGCTATTACCTATCGTGCTTATTGATACACAACATATTTGTTGTTGTTACGTAAACAGCAGGACACTCCAAAACCTAAATCCCAGTTTCCTAACCGATCTGTGGATCGATCCATCTATGGAATTATGGATGGATGCATCTGTTGTGTCCAGATACCCAAGGAGAGGAGCATGGTCTAGGAGTGTCACCCATCTCCGAACCTTCGATTCCACTGCGTTCTAGATGTGAGTCCATTTCCACGTCTCAAAGACCAGGACTTTTTGGGAAGGAGGCGAATAAAAGATAAACAAACAGTTTATCTTTTGGCAAAAGATAAACTTCTTAAAGGGCCTGTTTCAAAACGCGCACAACTCACAAACCAAGCAAGGGATTCGCTCTTGCCCTTTCAGACAGTTCGCCCTGAGCGCCAAGAGTAAATGCCTTATGTTCTGGGAGAAGAGAGTGTGTTACTCAGGCAGAACCGGAGACTGAAATGCCAGCTTTAAGCACTAATCTCAGTGCAAGCTCACGGCCTAAATGCTGCTTCTCGGTAAGTAAATTGGAGGATGGGTTTGCTCTGGTTTATTTCGCCACATGCTGATTGAGCCCACAGTATTCAACGCAGCCTGTCGCAGAGTCAGCGTGAGGAACACTTCAAATCACCGGCCCAGCTTCTGAGTGCGGCTAATGGCTCCAGAGAGTTCAGGTCGTTAGCAGGAAGATCTGCTCAATGAGAGAGAGAAGCAAGTCAACACCCGCAGCACCTGTGAGCCTGCTCGGAGGACGGCATGTGACTGACACACTGAATCGCTCTTCTCGGTGGAAATGGTCACGCCATCAAGGCTAATGTCACGAGCCTTGCGGGCAAGGCAGACTCCCGCTTTGGCCAGGCAGGGCAGGGGAGAGGCAAGCAAAGCAAAGACCTTAGACAAAAACATAAATCCTCTTGCCGTACAACCCACCTTTATTTCTTAGAATCCAGAACCCTACCACATGAGAACCCGAAACAGAGAGAGATGAAGCAGGCTGCTCCTGAAATGAAAATGGTCCCCATCCTGAAAGCCACCCTGACCAGGAGGAAGAGAAGGGCCTGCAGGAGGTGGAGGCTGCATGCAGTTGGAGCCTCATAACACACCTTCTCTGGCTTGAGGAGCTCACCGAGCCAAACATAGGGTGAGGGGTTGGGGAGAGGGATGGCAAAAAGAGGGATTGGTGGCAGCGGTGGGTTTTGAGGAGGGAAGAGAGAGGGAGGGATATGGTGGAAGAACGGGGCCCACTATGACTCAGGAGCAGGCGTGGTGCAGTGTGTTGTGCTGTAGTGCCCGACACTGTCGCCTTGTTTCATTGCAATGATGCCCCATGCCTTGCAGCGCGGGGCCAGGGCATTGGGTGGGCTGCGGAAACCCCCTGGCATCAGGACCAACCGGGGCATTCCCTGCTGGGGAGCAGGTACTGCAGGCGCTTACCTGCTGTCCCTGCCAAGGTGGAGAATAACCACCCTTCGCGCTCCCTCACTCTGAGCAGAGCCTGGAAAACCCAGCAGCTCACCTGGCACTACTTGGCATTCCCACGACGCAGCCTCCCTCCGAACAGGGCAACGTGTTGTGCAGGCGCGGGGAGGATGCCCGAGGCCACAGCTCACAGCCCAGCAAATACGGGTCCAGAGCGGACAAGGGAGGGCAGAGCTGGAGCTCGGGAAGCTGCCCAGATGCCCTCTCTAAGGGGCAGCCTGTGAGCTGAGTTCAAAGGAGATGAGGACAGAGTGACAGGCAGGGAAGAGAAAAGGGCACCAGGGGGGAGGAGAGGGATCCACCTGCCCTGTGTCCGACAGGCTTCCAACCACCCTGCTAAACCCCTGGGGAGTTCATGACACTGAGCCTGGGCATGAACACCAACCCGGCACGGTGCCACCAGCTCATCCCATGGCAGACACGTCTACAGCTCCCCTGACGTAACTGGGCTCACGGTATCTTCACCTGCCTTCCCTCCGACCCACCACGATACACAGCCAGGAATATGCAAACTATTTCAGCACAAACACTGGCCCAGTTCTACTCCTGCTGACTTCTCCTCAGCGCCCGGTTTAGGACAGGAAGTGCAGAATTGCACGTTCAGCTGGAACCAGTAGCAGAGCAGGAGATTGGCCCAGACATTCCAGCTCTTGCGAAAACAAAGGGCCTTTCCCGTGACTTTTAGTGACCCTTTAGTGAGAGGACCCTGGGCTGGCTTCTCACTCCAAAGCCAAATACTGCACGGAGAAATCCCTTGCAGAGAGTTAGGCATGACAAGAGCGTGGCAGCATCCACTCCGGTGATGCGTCTGATGAATCTGACCAGACCGATCTCGTCATGAATCAACCAGCAGCTGGCTCTGAGACGGGCTTAAACATCGGACACAGAAACTGGGCCAGTACCCAGGATAACTGGGGTAAATAAGACATTCAAATAAACCAAGTCCTGCTGCTTCCGGTCTGAGCTGCAGCAGCGGGCAGGGAAGCCAACTGGCTACAGCTGATGAGCTAGGAGGTGCAGCCCCAGCCAAGAGCGGCGCCGGGGCTGTACACACGCCTATGGAGAGAGAGCCCCTGCCCTGAGGAGCTTACACCGGAAACTGACGGAAGGTGGTGGAAAGGAAGAACTATCATCGCCACTCCGCAGAGGAGAGCTCAGGGTTCCCCGGGGACGGCCCGGGCGGAGCTCCCAAGTCCCATCGCCCTTCCCCTCTGTCGCGGCGGGGATCTCGATGTATCTGTCAGTGACCGAGGGGGCCAGGGTAGTAGGTCACATGTAGCCCAGGGCAGCAGCATCTGACAGCTGCCTGGGGGACCGTGGGAAAGGAGCCTGCCAGACCCCAGCCCAGTGGTCCGCTCCTGGAGGCTGGACTCCATCCTCCTCCTATACAGAGTCCCTGCAGTACAGGGTGGGGCCTCACCCCCAGGCCAGGCAGGGGCGTTCGACCGGCATCAACATTCACTTCAATAAAACCCAGCCAAACCGCCCCTCACTCGTCCGACGCTCACAAACCAGCCCGATCCAGGGCGAACCAGCTCCCCCGGGCCCAATCCTGATCTGACGCACGTCTCTCACCCCCCGATTTATTGCACGGCTGCTTAGCCCGGCCTGCCCATCCTCTCTGTGATCATGATATTTGCCCAGAGCCCAGCAGCTGCCGTATCAAGTGCAAACGAACCTCTGGGGCCTGTGGTCACCCAGCACGCCCACAAGTGCCCATCTCCCTCCTGCCACCCCAGTCAACTCCTCTGGAGCAGCGGCATTCAGGTGTTTTAGGCTGCGGACCCCTGTCCAAAAAATCTATGACCATCTGAGATCGGGTGATAATACACCCAGAAAAACAGAAAGGTCTGTAAGGGATAAGCCCACCCCTGAGGACAGCTTGAAACCCCTCGCTCTGGAGCGCTAGGGAAGGGGCATTACACCCCACCTTCCCCGCTCTCTTCCTGCGCTCCCCGCAAAAACACGCTCAGCTTATCAGCAAAGACGATTTCCCTGCCTTTGCTGCCAGGGCTGCAGACTCAGCCTGGTGCCTGTGAGCTGAGTTGTGCTCTTTCCTCCTCCCTCAGCATCCCCCGTCCTAAGGCGCTGCAGGCTACATTCTGCTGTTGGTGTCACCTGTGCAATTCCTTTGCTTTCAGGGGGTTTGCACAGGTGGAGCTGAGCGGAACACGCGTGTGCACGATTCTGCTGCTGAGGCCTCAGAGGGAATGGAGGCTGGTGGCTCCCTCTCCCGCCGCTGGGCTGGCTCTGAAAAGCTCCCCGGAGGAAGGGCTGCATCAGAACCCGAGTTTTGTCCCTAACGGCAGCAATACTGGCTGGGGCGCTCCCAGCGCAGAGCCGCTGAGTGAGAAGGGGCCACCACTACACACAAACCTTTCACAGGAGATCCAGGCAAGTTTTCCACCGCTTCGGGCCTTAGTTTCTCCATCTGTAAAATGGAGCTGACAATACTTTCACACTTCACTGAGGGCTGCAAACTGCTCCACGATTCTGTGGAGTTGAGCGCCATGGAAATGCAGCTAAATAAAAGAAACTTTCAGTCTGCCTCGTCTCCGGATGTCCGAAAGGTCTCCCATTAGCTCACCCCACAGCTTTCCCACGACCAGGGTTCTCCTCCATCCCCACTTACCCCAGGGGTTTTGTTTCCCGCCCTCTCCCCTGGCTCTGCCTTCGCTGCCTCAGTAGTACAGATTTGCAGTGATGCTGCCTTGATGAGTTTGCTGCCTGTGTCAATGGAGAACACGCCCTCCGACAGGGGCACTGCGGTTTGTTCCCGGCCTAGGTGTGGGAACAGCTGTTACGGACACGTCTCAGCCTCCGCCTGGGAGAAGCTGTCAAGAGCTGTGCAGAGGGAACCATTGGTGCTGCACAGCCCAGGAACTCAGCACGTCCCCGTGAGCTCCACCTAGTGGCGGAGTATCTGTTTACCAACTCAGTACACCTCTGCCACTTGCACAAAGCACTCCGGTCGAAGGAGCGAGTTTCCAGGAGGGGTTGGTAAGAAGGGAGGTTCTGATCTACTCCCTGGGAGGCTCTGCTTGGAGCCCAGAGGGAAGAAGGCGTGAAGGGAAGAGATTTTTATTTAGATCTTAATTAAGATGGGATTTCAGAGGGCTCCTGACGAACCCTCTCCACGCCCCACTATCGCTGCAGCATTTGAACCCCGCCCAGTGCCCGACTGTCTCCCAAGAACCACACTCGCCACAAATACAATGGAGATTTTCCCTATGAGAAACCTTCCTTTTCCCCAGCTCCCGGGAGCAGCAAGCCAGAGCGCAGGGAAACGAGTGCCGCCTCCTAGCCCCCTCCCCTACCTCGCCCTCGCTTCCAAGGAGACAATCGATTCTCCTTGCCGCTCCAGATGGATATGACAGGGGAAAATACCAGGGATAATCCGACACAACAGGGGCTGTCGGTACGAGCCATGTATCCTCCGCAAAGCTGTCCCACCACAACTCCTGGAAACTGTATATTTATCCCGGAGGATCCTTCAGAGAGGCCATCTAAGCAGTTTGTCATGTAATGAGCCACGGGGCCCCGAGGATATTAGCCTCTTTCCCTCCCAGCGGAGAGGGGCACGTACGGTACGCAGTAAGCAGCAGCCCCCCAAGCGGGGCCCTGCTCTGGGCCCCCCTTCGCCAGAGTCCCTCCCTCCCCTCCTGCAGATGGATTTCCACTCGGCTTCCCCAGCTAGCCGGGGCAGAGAGAGGGGTGTGCGTGGGAGGTCTTGCCTCAAACCCCAGAGGCCCGAGAGGAAGTATTAGGGGGTCTCTGACCCCGCTGAGGAGGGGAGGGGAAGTTCCTTACGCCTCTCTTCTCTCCTCCTCCCGGGAGGACTGACTAGGGAGCGGGGGGAGGGACAGAAAGGGTCTTGTCTTTCGGCGAAACGCACCCCTTGCGCGGAGGAGCAGCACAAGGGCTAGGCACACGGGTCGTGGGTTGGTCCTTGGGGGAGAATTTCACCCAGGGGTGGGGGTGCCGAGCAGGGACGAGGAGAGGGGAGCGTCTCTGGTTTGTCCCGGGATGAGGCAAACCCCTGGGGGTGAACAGAAGTGTTGTGCTTTGTCAGCCCCGTCCTCCACCTCGAGCCCCCCGAAGGAACCCAACCCAAAGAGGTGGGGTGGGGCGGCTGAGGGCAGTTTCGTTAATTACAGACCCCCCAGGAGGAGGAAGAGGAGTTTCCTGAGGCAGCCTGTGCCCGCGGCAACAACCCCAGAAACCTTCCACGCTTCACCCGCTGCTGTTTGTCCCTAGCTCGGGCGTGCACCCAGCTGCACCATCCCCGGCCATGTGGGCGCCAGTGTGGAGGAGTGTGGAGGAGGGGGGCAGGGTCCCGGACCAGAGTGGGTTGAACTCCCCCCTCCCTCCAGCCCCAGACGAGCGACCATTTTCACAGCCTGGCGTCACATGATTCCCGAGCGTTTGGATGGCTGCTGGGTGCGTGGGGAAACCTTCCCCGATTCTGGCCACTTCTCGGGCGTGTCATCCTCCTGGGAGAAGCAGCACCCCCTACTGGCTCATCTCGCTCACTACCTGGTAACTCTCTTGGCCTGAAAGACGCCAACCCTCCGACCGGCGGCGGAAACACACAGACAACTTGTCTGCAGGAGGCCACTGGGTAACCAGCGCTCGATGCTCGCTCCCAACCCCGCCAACTAAAGGGTTAGACGGTGCCGTCATTTGGCCGGCGCTTTGGAGCAAGCAAAAATCCATTCAAAGGGAGCCAGGAAACAGGCTCAGAACCAAGCTGTGAATTAGACGCATGAGGCTAAAGTAAGGACAGCTCTAACAGGACGAGATCCTACCTGACCACCCTGCAGGCCAAGCCAGCCCTGCGTGGAGCGAAGCCAACTCAGGAATTCTGCTCGATCTGCCAGTAGGAAGGGGAACTGACGGGGCATTGGCCTGAGACGGCCCACCGCTAGTGACGGAGACGGGGTGGTGTCACCAAAAGCCCAGGGCAGCGGGCTGCGTTTGTGCCCAGAGTTCTAACTGTCCCCTAGCGGGTGGGACCACGAGGGGGAGGGAAGGAGGAGACCCGGGAGGCGGGTGTGTGGCGGGCCAAGCGATCGACCGGGAAGGAGGGGCGGGTTTCCCTCCTCGGAGAAGAGGAAATCAGTCAATAAATGGAATGAATTGGAAGCTGCTGACAGTGAGGGTCTGAGGACATTGGCTAGAACCCGGTGGGGAACGAGGCCTGATGACCAGGCTTCCTCCAGCCCCAGGGTCACCCCGGACCCCAGCTCTCACGATGCCCTTTCATCCCGGAGTCACAGCGACACCTGCTCTCCCCGTCCTGGCCTCACTCCCGGCTTTGCCGATGCACCTCAATCCCGACGGGCCGCCCCCCGATATTCCACACCTGGGTCCCCCACACAAGCTGCCAATGCACCTTCATCCCGATCCGCAGCCCCGGCTGCTATTCCCGCCCTGGGCTACCCCTCAGCGAGAAGAGCCGATGGCCCCAAACGGCACGGCCCCTTAGGACACTGGACAAACAGCCAGAGCTAAGGAGTTTGATTACAAGCCAGTCGCCACGCTCACGTCCCAAGTGAGGCGGTGCCGGCGGCCCCCAAGACCTTCGCCAGGGCTCTACCCTGACCTGGAGAGACCACCACTAGGAGGAGACAGTCTCCAGGGGGTGTTCCAGTCCTGCCCTCCACTGAGCCGCACAGAAGAGGGTCTATCTGGCGCCGATCGGGTGACGTTTTTGCAGAGGGGTTGAGCTCACTGGTTCATTCGTCACTAGTCACTGACCGACTGTTACAGCCTTCAGCCCCGAACGACCGCCGAGCGCATTATGAACATTCTCCCGGAGCTCCTCCAGCCAGCCAGCCGCCGGGGGGAGCCTCAGCTGCTGGTCAAGGGTTTGGATGTGCTGGGTTTCCTGATGCAAAGGCTTCTGGGGGTTCCAAACAGGCCCTGAATTGACCCCCTCCACAACCTCCGCCTCGTCTCCTGCCGGAGTTGCTCCTTTCCCAGGGAGGGGGAGGCGCCCCCGAACCGGTTACGGTCTGGAGTCTGCTCGGAGCCCTCCTCCGATGGGAAGGGCTGGGAGGAACTCCTCCACGCCCCCTGGGGATGCCAGTAATTAAACATCCAGGACCAGGGCCAAGAACTCCAGATGTTTAATTAAAAAACCAAAGCTCACCTCTGCTCACCTGCTCCGTGCAAACCGCGCAGGTCTGGGAGCCACGGCAGAGGGCCCCGGCCTGTGCTCCATGAGGCTGCCTGGGGTATCCGGCTGCGGCGAGGCGCCCCGCTGCCCAAGACCCCCCACCAGCTCTGGAACCGAAGAGGGAGGTGAGTCTTTTCTCCCATACAGCGTATGTGGCGGCAGCAGCCGGCGGAGCCTGGTGCAGAGGTAGCCAGATTCTGGAGACGGAGGCTCTCAGCCCTACAGGTGGAGGAGCCTGAGGAGATGGCCAGGGATTGCCCCTCCCTCTGCTGGTGGCCTCAGCGATTCGCAGCCAGGCCTCGTGAGATGCCACAAGCCGCCTGGGAGACATCGGAACAAGCCCCAGGAAACCTCCTCTGCTCTGAGCGGCTGAACGACGGACCGTGGTGACAATGTCACTGAGAGTCTCTATCCAGCTCCTTCTGCCTTGGCTTCCCCTTCCCTCCGCTGGCGGGGTCTCCTCCGGGCTGGGCAGAGTGGGATTCACTCTTCCCTCCACCCCGTTGGTGGGAAAGGGTTGACCTGAAAATGCTGTTCGCACCTTGCTGTTTAACAGGGGAACTTGGCAACCATCTGGCAGCCCTGGAAGCTGAAGTTACAGAAGAGATACAACCCAGCCAGCCACGGTCCAAGACTCCCCGACAACCTGCTCCCAGGCGGCCCTGACTCCATTCCTCTGCTGAGAACGCCCGGAAGGGGGTCAGGCAGGGCCAAGTGCAGCGGTGTTTGTGATACAATCACTTGGTCTCTAAGCACCGCACCCCTTTCACCTAGACCACCAACCAACCATCCACGTTGTCGGCCTGGGCTGGATTGGAACCTGTGCCCTAGAAGCGCCTGCAGAAACAATCACCTAACGCCAAATGAGCGATCTGCAAAAGCGTTTCATCAAAGAGTGATGAGCAAAAGCCATTCCAGCCTGCACTGTGCCACGGAGCAACCTGCCCCTGCTCCGGGATGGACACTAGTGAGAAGCGGACACAGACGACCCAGCCCTGAATGCAGGGCGTGCTCTGACTCTGCGTGGCTCCTACCCCACGCTGGGAGAGACCAGAGGGCTCTGACTTGGTTTCACGCCTGGCTCGCACTCAGAGATCTCGTCCCGCCGACACAGCCCCACTTCCTTTGCACCTTGTCCAGGAAAAAAGAAGCCACGACGTTTCATGCTTTAAAACAAACTCCAATCCGTGTCCCGGCTGGGATCCCTCGGCTTCAGGGACAGTCCGTGTCCCCATTTCCACACCCTGCTGGCTAGGGCAGGTCAGCCTCACTTTCTTCACCCCAGAGGAGTACTCACTGGACAGGACCTCAATGTATCTCACTGAGGAGCTCAGTCCTTGCAAACCCATATTCCTGGGCGCCATCCCTTCTGTCCCGATGGTTCAGATCCTTGACTGCTCTAAACCAGAGCGGCTCCCTTGACGTCAGTGGGACTATCCTAATTTGCACCAGTAAGGATTTGGCCCGAGGTGAGGATTTGCACGAGCGAGGCTCCAACTGTATATGTCCCTGCCTCGCTCGGTGCCTGAGTGTCCCCTTTCAGAATGGCATCGGGCCAGCCAGCTGATTGGCACGGTCACCTCAAACCCAGCTGTCCTAGGTGCCCTGCGCTGAGAAGGGACCTGGAGTGGACATTGTGCCCCGCCCCTTTGCATGGCTGCAGGACTGGCTTCACTATTCCTGCAGCTCTCCAGCTCTGGCGTTTCCTACCCTCCTTGGCAGCCTGTTCAGTTGCCAAACTCTCTGGTTTCCCCCACCTTTGCCCTGCCACAGCTCTGAACCCAGGGCCCCTGTTCTGTGCCCTGCAGCTGGGGACAGGGTTGACCCCTGTCTGTTTGCATAGCTGGAGATAATTCGCAATCTCCTTTCCTCCAGCCCGGGGCAGAGTCCCTTCAATCCTCTCCTCCCCGAGGTTTATTTCCCAATCCCCCTTATGGCACTGGTGGGTAGATTCATAAGGGAAACGTAACGATCGTTAGCTCTGCCAAGCAAAAGGAAGGGCAGCTAGCGGGAGCAGCATGCGTGCCACCCAGCCGGCAGCAGCCGTTCCTTCTCGGCATCTCCTTCCCAGCTCACTCCTTAGTCCCAGTGACAAGTTTATAGGGCTCAGGAACTTTGAAAAGTCCACGAGATTTGGACGCCGCTCAAGGGCTGGCGAGCGTCCAGGTACTTGTTGGCTTTGGGACAGGAGCTGGGAGATAAATACCTAGGAGAGGATTAAAGGAAGCGCCTTGAAGTTGCTCTGGAGCTGGCTTCTCCTCTCCCCCTTTCCATTTCATTAGCGATGGGCTGGCGGTTCAAAGGCACATTCCGCAGGCAGGAAAAGCAAGGCTGCTCCTCTGATTAGCTAATGCACGGGGCATTCGGTCCCTGTACACACCAGCCACCTGAAACAGCATCACCCCGAACAAACTAATGAAGCCCTGAGCCAGGTCAGTTGCAAATATTTTTTATCTCCTAACAGCAACAACGATTTCAGGGCAGGAATGAGTGATGTGCGGGGACTCCTGCCTCCCTGTTCAACCATCAGCCAGGCTCTGGTCCCCGCGGACCCCCCTTCATCTCGAAGCATAGCACTTAAACAAGGCCTTGGGTGAGAGAAATATAGACATGTGTTTCACAGTCCACATGTACGCGCCAGCTGTGCGCCGGAGTTAGGAGCTCGGCCGGGGTGGGACTGTTGCACTGTGGAGTTTAGGAGACAGGAACAGAGGAGTTAGCACATCGGGATCAGACCAGGGCTTCGCCTAGCTCAGTGTCCTGCCTCCAGCCATGCCCAGCCCTAGCTGCTTCTGGGGAAGGTGGAGGAGCCCTGGAGGGGGCAAGCGAAGTGTCCTCTTCCCATCCCCCTTGGCTATTCACAATCCTTGTTATTGCAATTCCGCATCTTCTTGCTGATAAACGTCCAGGCCCCTTCTGAATCCGGCCTCATTTGTATTGTGCGAGTTCCAGGGGCAAATTGAACCTGGATCTGATCGGCTTTTGGAAATAATAAACACCCCCCCAACTCAGCCAGCCTTACCTCGGGCAGCCCTACTTCACCCAGCCGCAAAACGCACCTCGGAAGGGATTTTAAACGCTTTCCGCTGGTTTTCTTCTGACATCGGCTGGCTGCTCAAATCCCAGGCAGGGTTATGAAGCTGAGTTGGAAATTTCTGCTGCCTCTCCGTTAGAAGAGTGGAAGATTTTCAATTCGAATAAATGAGAAGCTCTCCTCCCCTCCCCCCCCCGCCCCACCCATGGCATGCCCATTAGAAAGCTGACAATTCATAACACAAAATGAAGTGGGAAGCATTAATTAAATTATCCACAAGGCGTGTGTCATCCGGCCCTAATTATGACATGTACCGTATTTGTAAGATTGTTTTCACTCCTCTCCCTTCTTCCTTCTTTCTCTAAGCTGTATTATGCAGTACATAGGGCACTAAATTCTTTTAAGCTCTCCTCTAGGTCATATACTAGCTTCTAATCCTTTAATCAATTCTTTGCCCTTCTCTGAATTCTCTGCAATTTATCAATGACCTTTTAATGATGAGAAATCCCGAAATGGATGCAGTTTTCCTACGTGTATCCACACCAAATCTGTATACAGAGGCACTGTTACCTTCTTTGTCCTATAAATGACAGGCCTGAACTTGCTACATATGCTAGGTAACATTGACTGTTATTTGCTGGCTATTCATTACCACTGAGTTAAAGGAGCAAATTTACTAGACCGAGCCAGCTGGGGGCGGTAATAGGGCTTGTGATAAATATTCGCTTGATTTTTTTGTAAACATAAATAGTGCCACTTTTTGAAGCATTTATATTTTGCTCCCGCAGAAGCACATATAATAAATCCTCATGCTCTTGCTGATTTTTAAAAATAATCTGCCATTTCCTCTGCCCTTCCCAACCTCCAAACTACGGGACGATCCCCCCTCTCTCTCCATCCAAAAGCAAGAGGACACCCATTGAAACGGAAAGCTAGCTCAGAGAAAATGGATACAAAGACATAATATTTTTACACAACACACAGTTTGCCTGTGGAACTCCATGCCGCAAGACCTCAGGGAGTCCAAGAGCTCAGCTGGATCCAGAAAAGGATTGTGGACGTTCATATGGCTAAAGAGAACATCCAGAATCACATTAGGCAGGATAAAATTTTACCAGGGCTATACACCCTCATGCTTCAGTGCCTAAGCCAATCACTGACGGCAGTCAGGAAGAAACTTCCCTTTAAGGATTTTCCCATCCCTGCCCTTTCCTTTTGGTAGTAGCTGCCGCTGGAGATGGGATAACCACACCACTCAGGCATTTACTGCCTGGGTCAAAGCGAGGGGAGATTTCCCTAGCACCTTCCAGCCAGAGACCCCCAAATCACAACAAACTGCACAGACATCACCCCTCCCAAACAAAGCTTCTGGCAGGGACAGAGCTGCAGCGCACATGGGAAGTCTGACCCAGGGCCGTCCTTAGGCATATGCAGCATACGCTGCTGCGTAGGGCACCAGAAAATTTGGGGGACCCCGGGGTCTTAGTGTCCACACCCCTGCCTCTTCCTATCCTTGTTGAGACACTTCCTGCAGGCTCCCACCACAGCTGGCTGCTGCAGCCTGGGGACTCAGTCTGGAGGGGATCTAGTAATTAAAAGTAAAAAAGACTTCCATCCTGCCAGACCTATTGGCACAACAGTGAAACTGTTAAGAGCCATTCAAGGGGTAATGAAGGCATTTAAGGGGCATTTGCCAACCCCCAGGTATATACGGTGAGTTTCTGAATTTACCGACAAAAACAATTGTGCATGACTGTAATATTTACTCAGAACACGTTAGTCTACAGGACCTTAGTTTAAGATTTGCTTTAAAAATATTTCAATAGTGAGTCGGTGAAGATTATCAAATCACATCTCTAAAAAATCCTTCCATAGATTTTTAGATGCATAATCTGAGTATTCATCTTTAGCCTTAAATGCTTGGAACTTCAGACATTTAGTTTTTTAAAATAAATCCTTCAAAAGACCACCCTTATCTAAAATACACACGCAAGCCTGGGCTGCCATTGGGAATAGGGGCTCCAGGTAATAATACTGAATAGTGCCCCGTAAATCCTAAACACGGTCCTGGTCTGACCAGGCGTGTTTCACAACAGGAAGTGAAGCAATCCGGGGCCAGAGAACGTATGTACTCCCACTCCTTGGAAGTTGACCAGGGCCCTGTATTTAACACCCCAGCTCTTGGGGAAAGTACCAGAGGAAGTGGCGCCAGTGGACAGAACCCCTCCACCGTCTCATCTGAAAGATGGCACCTCTGAGGAGCTCCCGCCCAACACCATGCCGAAGCATCGTCCCGGGGCTGACTCAGGAAGAGGAGAGACAGCCGATGAAGAAACAGCACCTCTGCTTGTCGAACCTTTGCTCTCCAAGCAGGTTTCTGGTCCAGGCCTAACACTGTGTGACAAGACCGCGGCCTATGCAGGTGCTGTCTGACCAAAGAGACTTTTTCTCCTCTCCCCTCAGAATCTACAACGTCCCAGTTCACCTGCCCTTGCCAGTCACTACTGCAGGAGTTCTCACTCTTGGGATGGCAGAGTCCACAGCCCGTATCCCCCCTTTTAATCTCCTCCCGACAGGCCCCACAACCAACCAACTCAATCTCTTTGCCAAGAGAAGCTGAGGGGATCCCCTCCTGAGTCAGTCAAACACCACTTCTTTGCTGGCAGCCAGAAGAACACAGAAAACATAAGAACGGCCGTACTAGGTCAGACCAAAGGCCCAGTATCCTGTCTACCGACAGTGACCAATGCCAGGTGCCCCGGAGTGAGTGAACCTAACAGGTAATGATCAAGTGATCTCTCTCCTGCCATCCATCACCCCCCTCTCACAAACAGAGGCTAGGGACACCATTCCTTACCCGTCCTGGCTAATAGCCATTAATGGATTTAACTTCCATGAATTTATCCAGTTCTCTTTTAAACCCTCTTATAGTCCTAGCCTTCACAGCCTCCTCAGGCAAGGAGTTCCACAGGTTGACTGTGCGCTGTGTGAAGAACCTCCTTTTATTTGTTTTAAACCTGCTGCCCATTAATTTCATTTGGTGCCCCCTAGTTCTTATTGGGGTTCCCAAGAGGTGTCTCTTCCACATGCTCCTCCCTTCAGACAGCTCACAGCTAGAGCGAGGCAAAACATTTCAGATGAATCGTTTATTCACCAAAAAAGACAGTTTGGGGTTGACCGAAACGATCTGAGGATTTGAGTTGAATCTGGCAGATGGACTCAGCTGGAAAACCCCCAAAAGAAAATGTGAGACGAAGTGGAAAGGTTTTGTTCCGAAAAATTGAGCTAAGAAACAAAGAGAAAGGGTAAAAAACCACCCAAATATGATACAAAACAGAAAGAAACAAAAACTTGTCTCAGGGTGGACCAAACGGTTAGTTTGATCCCAAACTAATTTATTTTATTTTTTGGGTTGGCCACTAACGTGAGAAATCCGCGATTCACTCAGCGGCACTCACGGCCCTCAGACCGCCACTGCCAGGACTGAAGAGGGTCCATGCGGACCTGTGAGCTCCCCCCAGTTCCCAACTTTCATAAGCCTTAGCGAGGCTGCCCTGGCTTGACTCGGGGCAGATTCCCAGCACGGACGAGGCCCCCGCCTTGCACTCCATGCAGCATAGACCTCTGGCAGGCAAAACAGCCTGTTGGATTTTTCCTCCCCCAAGGTCACACAGTCTTGGGCTCCAGTAAGATCTCACGGAGCCTCCCAAGGATTTTGCCGGGTATTTGATGGGATTTCAGCAGCCTCTAAGTGCGACTTCCCGGAGAGGAAGGAAAAAACCCCCAATGCTTTAGAAGGAAATATTACGAGAGGCTTTGAAGGATTTTGCTCCCCTCTCTGAAGGATTGCACAGGAAATTGCTATTAGACAGAGAGAGAGGAGCGAGCGGGGCTGGGGAAACGTGTGAGTTCAGCCTGCCTTTGCACTGACCGCAGCCGCTTTGGGCCGGCAGCTCACGCTGAGCGGGAACTGGAGCAAACCCCGGGGCGGACCCGACACCGGGACGAAAGCAACAGCTGGCATTCACAATGGGGCACTCTGGCTGCTCCTGCCCTGGGGTCGGTCGAAGATCTCCCCTGGGGTAATACCCAGCATGCAACAAACAAGAGTGGACCGGTCTGCCTCCTCCCTCAGCCTATAAGGGGGAAGCTCTCTTCCCCCAGCAGAACAAGAAGAAACACCTCTGGCCATCTCATCTCATTCATTACACTATTCACTTAGGGGCGGCCATTCCTGGCACGCAGCAAACAACGGCTAAAGAGGATGAGCAACCGGAGAACCCCCAGGAGGGTGGAGGGACAATATCCCTGCTACATACAAGGGGCCAGAGTTGTGGTCAGTGGTGCATCAGAGGGAGGGACTGGAAGACACCCTTGATTTCGTGCACAGATCTGGATGCTCTGTGCTGCTGAGGTCAGGTTTTTGGCACGTTCTGAGGGTAGGGATCAAACCCCCCTGGTGGCTACAAACCAACAGCCCTTCCAGGGCGTGGACAAGGTGTGGTGTGATTGGACGCACAGGAGGTCACGTTTTCAAAGCTGCGTGCAAAAGCTGAGCAGTGCCAGAGCTCTGGCTGCAGTGGCACTGAGGATTTTGGAAGCCCCCGCAAGACAATAATGTCTGAGGCCCGGGGTTCTTTTTTGCCATTTCCCATGGCAAACTTTGACCTATATGCACCATTACAACAACCGTGTTCATGTGCGACTCCTTCTGTCAGCGCTCCGGTTGCACGCATGGCGACTGGCGCTGCGTGCAACTTTGCAGGCGTGAGCCATGAATGCGCATTTCAGGAGACGCAATTCTAATGTTTGGTCCTGAAATGAAAGAGGAGTGGGGAAGAACCAAGGAGAAGGGGACAAACATGGTCTCTTCCTTCCTCTCTTCCCATCCTGCCCCTTTCATTTGAGCCTTGATTAGCTCTCGGCTTCACGGCAGCAAGTGGCTTGCAAATATTGCCACATGGCGTGTCATCTGCATCATTTATCCAGAGCAAAGGGGAGGGTGGGAATGCGCACCATAAATGTTGGCACCTCTTCTGAACTGCTCAACCCACGGCCATAGATTATATGTGAGAGGCTGGGTTGTAACCATCATCTGCAAGGGTGTTTCTAACAACAGTGCAGCTGGCTTCAGATGTCAAACAATAATACGCAGCACTTAATACCGTCCAAGCCCTTTCCAAAGAACGGATGGGATCCAGGCCTCAGGGCAGTTAACAGGAGATTTGTCACCGGTTGCAATTCTAGCCGGATCTGACTCATTAGCTCATCATGCTGCCTAATCGCTGGGGGGCAGGTACGAAAGTATTGCACTGGGCTCTACTGAACGGAACAGAACTGCTCAACTGCGGGACATGGGCTCCCGGAGAGACATTCGGTGGCAGGGGCCTGTATCTGGGAGGCGGGAGGGAGCTCAGTTCTAGTCCCACCCCTTGCGTGACTGACAGATTTGTTACAGTATCGCCCGGTCCGTTTTACAGCGGCGCCCAGAGCGGTAACATGACACAGCACAGGGCACACAGAGAGTCAGTGGTGAAGGCAGAAACAGCACCCAGGAGTCCAGGTTCTTGTGGTTCAGTCGGTAGGACACACTGGATTCCAGGAGCTCTCACGGGACCCACAGAAGTCATGATGTTGCCAGCTGCATGTTTGATCCCTCACCATGTTCTAATCTACATGGGATGGGCGGGTGGGGAATTTCAGCACCCAGGTCCTGGGGAAGGCCTGTGAAACCAAACTCTTTACCCTTTCACATAACACAGGACTCAGGGGTCCCCCCATGACATGAATAGGGAGCAGGTTTGAAACAAACCAAAGGAAGAATTTCTTCACCCAGCGTACAGCCAACCTGTGGAACTCACTGCCAGGGGATCCGGTGAAGGCCAAAAGTAGAACTGGGTTCAAAAAGAACGAGATAAGTTCCTGGAGGAGAGGTCCATCAATGGCCAAAGGGAGGTAACCCCATGCTCTGGGTGTCCCTAAATCTCTGACTGCCAGAAGCAGGACTAGAGGACACGGGATGGATCACTCGATAATTGCCCTGTTCTGTTCATTCCCTCTGAAGCACCTGGCACTAGCCACTGTCGGAAGACCGGATACTGGGCTAGTGGACCGCTGGTCTGACCCAGTGTGGCCGTTGTTATATTTTTTGGTCTACGAATCACCCAGCCAGTAGGAGGGGAGGTCACACTTCTCTCTTCTGTCACAGGCGCCCAGATACTATGGTGATGGGCAGCAGGATAAAACCCTACTGTTCGCTCTCTGTCAACTACAAGGCCTGGCTATGTGGGTCCCCCATGGGTCTGTCTGCCACAGTTCCTCCTGGGGGAAGGCGGGGGCTGGCTGTAGCACAGGCCAAACAGTTTCAAAACCAGGCGCTGCCCCCGCAGGTGCTGTGTGTTGGGCGTCGATACAGGGCAACCGCACCCACCAGCAGTGGAGGGGCATGTCCCCAGGGGGTGGCTGTGTGCGACCTGGGCTTGTGAAGGAGAGATCCCGGGAGTCTCGCAAACCTACCCCCCTCTGGACTCCTTCCTCTGCTGCCGCAGGCCCGGGAGCCTTTCACTGCCGGAAGGCGAGGGGGGATTGACCCCGGGCACTGGACGGGTCTCAGTTCTGTTCCAGGTTTCCACGCAGCATCGCCAGGCCCGGGGCACGAGCGTGGCAGTCATTAGCTGCCATTCTACTCGGTTTGGTTTTTTTATCCCATGCCCGTCGGTCTTGTATCTGGGCACGAAGTGACTGGCATCTGCTGGCTCCCCGCCAAGGACCACAGAGCTGGGGAGACTGGCGCCCGCCGGCAGAGGGGTGAGGTCCATTGGTGGGGCTAGGACGCGTGGCCTGCTACTGTCCAGGCTATGCTAAGCCCGTGGGTGGAAGGCCAGAGCTGTCAATCCGGCCCCTTTCACCAGGGCTAAAACTCTGCCTAGTGCACGTAATAACTCACCTCTCCGCCCCCCGAGCCTGCATTAAGGGAGCAGTTGAAAGGGGCAAGCTGTCTCCTGCCCATGCCACTCATAATGCCCACTCTTTGGGAAGCCCCCCAGACGTCCACGCTCCCCCCTCCCCGCCACGGACCCGTGCTGCGGCTGAAAAAACACTTCTCACCACAGTTGTTTCCTGACAGCCCGAGCAGATGTTCTGGGGGCTGTTACACGGGATGGACCCCGATTTGATTTACTGCTGGACGTGACTTCTGGAGTCCTCAACCCCAGCCCCCTCTTGCTCTCCCCCCACGGCCTCTGTTCTTTTACGTTCGCTTTGCGGTCTCCCCGACGCTCCCTGCAATAAACAGAAACTCCCTTCCAGTGTAAACACACACACAGAACACCCCAGCTAGCTGCCCGGGGCTTGCTTTTTAAATCCCCCCCTTACTGCTAATATTCTCTGGGAAAATGTTTTTTTTTTTTAATCCCCCTCCCCCTTCCTTGCATTTTTTCGCAGAGATTTATAATGTGCTGGCCGTACTGGAGTGGTCTCGTCCGCTCCTCGTCACGAATGTGCCATTAAAAGTAACTCTAACACTGTATCTACATAAGCAAAGCCACACAGAATACCGATCCCTATTAGACACACCACCTCCCAGACAGAAATGGGTGGAAATGAAGATAACCTGCCTGGAATTACTCAGCCACAAAACAGGGGCATTAAACCCAACTATTCAAAAGCTTCCCAAGAGGCAGTATGTCCCAATGGGTAGGGCCCCAGCCAGGGACTCAAAACACCTGGGTTCTAGTCCCAACTCCTATGCACCCAACACACGGATCTCTGGTTCTGTTGGCCCAGCCCAGTGCAAGTTGCCCCCTGAGATGCTCCAGCAGGGGACTTTTCCAAAGCAATCGTAAATTAGGATTTAAAAGCACCCGGCATTAGTCTACATTTGACGCTGGCGAGAGGAAAAGCTAGGCAGATGTGGCACTCTTCTGAAAACTCCACTGATAGGATTTAATTTGCTAACTGACCCTTCTAAACTGCCCTGACGTCAACTGGAAGCTCAGCGTGATCAACTGACTGCAGGAGAAGGGAGTGAGTTCTTACTGGTCACTGGAATTTCTAATTATGTTATTCATGCTGGTCCGGAACAGGGTCTTATCTCCCATTAGGGTTTCAGAGGAACAGAGAGTCCTGCTCTGACCAGCACAGATGAGTTTGGAAGGACAGGGGCTGAGGTGCAGATTTCTGGGGGATAACTGGATTCTTGGAGAATGTTCCCCTCTGTTCATTTGGAAGAGTTAGTAACACCAATAATGCCATGCTGAAAGGCGCTAATGATGCACGACGGAGAAGAACCCAGACCCTGGTCAAGGAGACATCCAGGGTTAAAGCCTCTTCTTGGCAGGGCAGTTAAAGGTCTGAGGTCTGCACCAGCAGGAGGGCCTCAGGGCCAGGTTTCCCTGGCGTACAGCTCAAGGGCAGGGGCAGGAAGAGGAAAGGGCTTTTAGACTGATGTGAGGTCCTAGAGAGAGACAGAGGGACAACAGAAATAAAGAAATAAATGGAGATATACCAATCTCCTAGAACTGGAAAGACCTTGAAGGTCATCGAGTCCAGTCCCCTGCCTACACTAGCAGGATCGAGTACTGTCCCCTGACAGATTTTTTGCCCCAGATCCCTGCTACTTATCACTGCTACTTCTCCAGACAAGGCCTCACCTGAGGCTTCTGCTAACGGGAGTTGCTTGCCTGTGTGCAGCTTATGACCGCCTCTGCTCTAGGACTCGGGAAATGACCTGCCGAGCCCCCAAATCTGCTACTCCTCAGACTGCACTGCAAGCCCTTGCTCTGAAGTAGTGTGAGGTGGTTCAATACACTCTAGGAATAAGGAGACAATTTCCTCACTGCCCTGGGAGTAGTTTAGGTGACGACACAAAGATATGCAAGTTAAAGTACCTCGGTATTTGGCGACGGAAATCCTGCGCCCAGTTCTGGCACCCGCAGGTGAAAAAGGAAACTGGACAACTGGAAAGGGCTCAGAAAGAGGCAACAAAGATGATGTGGGGTATGGAAAAGCTGCCTTCTAACGAGAGACTTAGGGAACCTGCTCTCTTTAGTTTATCCAGGAGAAGGTTAAAAGGTGACTTGATCTAGGTCTACAGTGCCCTTCATGGGGAAGAGATTTCTGATAATAGAGGGCTCATCGGTCTAACAGACAAAGATCGAACAAGATCCAACAGCTGGAAGCTCAAGTTAGATACAGCCAGGCTCAAAAGAAGGGGCCAGTTTTTAACTAACCATTGGAACAACTTACCAAGCCTTGTGATGGATTCTCCATCCCTGGCAATCTTTCCTTCCAGGATGGATGGATTTACTAACAGATCTGCTCTGGTTCAAACAGGAATTAGCGTCGGGAAGTCCTACGGCCGGTGGGAGGCGGAAGTCGGACTAGACGGACCGCAATGGTCCCTTCTGGCCTATGCTTTTTGTGTAGCAACTGTTAAAATCCTGCCCCAAACAGGAGTAAATGCCTCCCATTTGCCTAATGGTAGCATTGTGGAGAGTCACTGGAGCTAGACCTACCTTGCAGAGTCCTGAGCCGTGATGTCTACACAGCAAGGAAACAGCCCGAGCTGCGGATGTTTAGCTGCAGCGTACACAGAGCCAAAGGGGTCCAGCCATTTACATCAGGTAAGGATCTGGGCCGGCATGTTTTATCAAGCGAACTGAACGCCACAATACTACTAGGAAATAACTGTTCCCGGGAACAGATTAGAAGCTGTCATATTTTTGGAACACGGGGAAATAAAAGGCTTGTTTCCTGAGGGAAACAGTCACCCGGAGCAGTTGGAAGCGCCTGTGATTTGATCCTCTGTGATGAGTTATTTTTAAAACAATCAAGAAAACAAGGCAGATAAGTGGAACTCTGAATGCCAGGCCTGCGGAGGGAGGATTTGCAGCCAGGGCCGGGCGATAGGAGATGACTCAGACTTCACCAGCCTGCTGCCAACGGGCCTCTAGCATCTTTGGCAACAGTAGACATTGTCCGCTCTGAACTAGCTGCCAGTTCTCACCTGCTGGAAACGGCTGGTTGTAAAAACGCGAGGACGGCTGCTTGCTCTCGGCCGTCCAGCCGCGTCTGCTGATTTGGTGTCGTCTGTGTCACACCTCGTGGCCGGAGTGAATTCAGACAAGAGCCGCTCTGTCTCCTGACCAGTCCACGTGCTGCCGCGGGCGGCTCCGTTGTGAGGTGAGCTGTGTTTTGATAAGATAACGAGGCGTGTGCCGGGCGACCCGCCCCGTGGAGGACGGCGAGTCCTCTCTTCACTGCTCCGGCGACGCTGCTGGGACCTGGCTGGCACGGTTGTGACACAACACCAAGGACACACTTTTGCCTTCTCCTCCAGCCGAGCCCATCAGAGTAGCCTCCGGCCATTTCCATCATAAACACCGCTCCATGAGGAACCGATCCGGCCTCAGTGTCCCAATACCGCTACAGCAACAAACTCACCACAGCCAGCCAGACCGAACCAGTGCCCCAGATCATCCGCCTTTCCGCTGAGCCTTATCTTCCTCATGCCGCACCAGGGAAAACAGCTTTGAGAGCCTGTCACAGGTATGTCTAACGCCTCCAAGCTGGGAAAGGCTATTAAACCTCCCCTTTGTATCCTCCTGGTAGTACCTAACACTGCGGGGCTATATAAATCACAGCAGCAGAATACCTGTGTCCCTGGGTAGAAACCGGAGCCAAATGATCTGTCAAATGCCTGAGTCTCCGTCTGGACAAGAACTGATAACATTTGCACACAGCAAAAATAAATCGCAATGCGCTCCCCTGTACTTCGTAACCCTGAAATAAAGGCAGACGTTTTTTCCTCTCCGGCGGACGCAGTATAAGAAGTGGGTCACACTTTGTAGGAAGGCCCCATTTATCAGGGGTTTGTAAAGAGCATTATTCAGAAACGCTGGACAGATGTCGTGAGCATGTAACAGACAAGTGTAGTCTGGGTTACAAGTATTGCGGTTCCAGTTGCTGCTCCTTGGCCCTGTCCAGAGCTTTGTCAGATGCGTAGGTCCAAGCCCGGAGTTCTCCTCAACCCAGACCACCATGAAGGAGCTTCATTGCCGTAGCCAGAGAATGATTCTCAAGTCCATAATAAGGAACCCTTGGAAAGAAAGCAGCAGCAGCCTCCTATTTTGAGAACATGATCTTGATCTTTGCCTGGTGGCCCGTAAAGACCACATGGTCCAAATACTCCAGGGATCCCTGGAAAAGGTCCCTGTTTGTTCTTGTCAACAATTAAACACTCATCCTCCAGCCCTAGTTGCCGCTACATTCCTCGGATGTTCATTTTGTATTCCGGCTGCTCCCCGGGCACTCAGCTATGGCTGTCTAAAACCAACAACAGGCCAGGATGTATTCCTATCTGTATTACAGTGGCATCAGGAGACCCGCACTGCGAGTGAGGTGCCCTTGTGTGAGGGGCTGCATGTGCCCAGAGTAAGAGAAAGCCCTGTCCTGAAGAGGTGACCAAAAGGAGAAAGCAAGGCGGGGGAGGGAGACCTCTTGTGTCCACCCGCTGGGCCAGAACCCCTTATTTCGGAGAGCAGAGGGCGCTATCCTCCCCTTGAAGCATTTGTGGGGACTGCCTGGCTAGTTCCACAGTGATCTGCTCCATGGGTACCTACCTCCCCCTTGGAGGGAGTTTCCCCAACACTGCAGCTAAACCCGTTTTACCTCTTGCCACCAGGAGAGTTTCTGGCTGACTCCGCTGGAGCTTTGCAAGCTCCGGTTAGCTCGGTAGGATGGACAGTTGGGTGCCCATAGCATTCCACGTAGCTCAGTACAGGCCCCATCATGGGTCACTGGGTCCTCCCTCTTCCCCCAGAAAGCCTGTGTTGTTAGTCTTGGTCTGTCTGTTCTACATGCATTAAGAGTGTCCCCCTCCCCACCCTGCTCCGGAGCGAGGGCACAACTTCTGGTTCTCCAGCGCGACCTTTGCAGCTGAAAATATTCAGAGCATTCGAGTGCACCTTTTGGTTTACCCAGGAGGTGGGCGGGCCTAAGCCCGTCCATTACTGAAGTCCCTCCTCCAGCCTGGCGGGAGGGACACTGGACCCGGGGCCAATTAATTACGGGGGACAACTAATGAAAAAAAGGACAAGGGAGTGCGTGAGGGTTACAGGTTTAAAACAAGGGTACAGGATGGGGACACCGAGCAGAGAACCCCACACAGCGCCCACTGCTCCGCGAAGCTGTCGAGGGAGCCAGTGGACGCTGCCCAGTGGAACTCTGCCCGGATGCGTGACTGAATGAGTGACCGGAAATAGGCCCCACAGTCGCACTGTACCCCCTCGTCTAGCATCCTCCTCCTGGTGTTATAGATGGTGGTTTTGGCAAGCGCCAGGAGGAGGTTGACGAGGAGGTCTCGCGACTTTGTGGGGCTCCGCTGCTTCCCGTTCACATCCAAATGACCCACAGGGTCCTCTCAGAGTTGCCATTATGGGGATTTTAATTTGAATCGATGTTTTCTGTGGTATCCCAGCAGCGCTGGCTGCCAGTAACCTCTCTGGATCTCCGCAGCGGCAATCAGCTTTCCTTTGCTTTGCACACTGCTACGGGGCAGCTGTCCCTTTTCCTTTTCGCTTGCGCCTCCATCTCTCTCACTCCGCCTGTGCGGCTGGCAGGCTCCGTCCTTCTCCGACTCTCCGGGAAGCACCCAGCCTTCTCCCACTGCAGCCCCTGGGGGATCTGACGAGCTCACGCACGGTCCAGGGAGAGGCGAGTGATTTCACTTGGCAGTGCCACCTGGTAGGACATTGGGCGTTACGCTGCAGCTCATTCCTCCGTCCTGTGATCCCCCTGGTGCTGCGCGGCTGACGGCACTGTCGCAGGACTGTTGTCATCCTCACTGGTAAGCCTAGAACTTCACTAGACTCCGGAGATGAAATTCGCCCCTGTGCACTTACGTGGTGCATAGGGTTGAATATTACCCTCGGAGAAACAAACCGCACCAGCTGGAGGTCAGCAAGAAACTCTTCTTGACGGTGTTGTTCTTGGGCAGAGCCCAAAGACTCTCAACCCGTGACACCGAGCTGCAGAACCTGATGGGAAATCACCCGGGTGTGAGGTTCAGGTCACAGAAACCATGAACGGAAATGAGTTTATAATGGCAGCCCCAACCTTCAGCTGAACTAATTTATTAAACATCGCGGAAAATCATTTTGTTGCTTTAAAGAAACCCACCTAAAATCCCCCAAGAACACCCCCTCCCCCCACCACTTCCGCAAACCGTCTCAATTGGTGCAGGAATCTAGCACATCTTTTGGCTTTCAAGCCAGCATAAATAACGGAAACATGGTTTTAGAGCGTCTGCCACGCTAGGAAAGTAGCCACACTTTTTCCTATGCTAATGATTTGTTATTATTTGTAGTGCCACAGCGCTTTGGAGTCTTAGCCACAACCAAGCCCCCACTGGGCTCAGTGCTGTGCAAACACAAACAAGAGAGATCTTGTCCCAAACAGTTTATAATCAAGAGATGACAGATGGATACAGACCAACAGAGAGAGGGTGTACAGGGAAACAATGAGGTAACATTGGTCAGCACACCAGTCACCTGACCAATGGCAGGAGTTTTGTAGGCACCACGGAGAAGGAGAGTTTTACGGAGGCAGAAAATGAGTCAGTTTTGCAGCTGTTTATGGGGCGCTCCTCCCGCAGATGAGGGGCAACGTGGCAGAAAAAGGATGACAGGGCTAGTTTAAAAATGTAACAAGCTGTGTAACAAATTGACACCGGTCATACCCGGTGTGGCCAAGTCGCCATTTCATCATGCATCTCATGACATTTGGTGTTCTTCCTAAATCCCCAGCTCCTGGAGTCATGACATCCGCAGAGAATCTCAGTTTTCATTTACGTTTTTAGCCTTTGTTAGGACTGGAAGACATTGTGACGGGCAATCTCTAGGAAGTGCAGTTACGTTTCTAAGTTAACTCCAGGAGAGTGCATAATGGTGGTATTATCTGAGAATGACCTTGCTGTTATCTGTGTGTTTGGGAACCAGTTCCCAGCTGCATGAGTGTTTACCCCGTCTGTGTGAGAATGAATGCGTGGGAAACCAAATGGGGAAACTGAGGCAGGACAGCGTGTAACCAATCAGCTTGTTGCTTGCAAATGAGACATGAGTATGTATGAGATGTAAATGTGTGAGTGTACTTAAGCCCACTCCTGTGGGCTGTCTGGGGGCTTTCTTCCTTCCCAGCTACTGCTCCGTAGTGCCGGGTACTCCTTCTGCAGTTGCGCTGATCTGATAAGCCCTCTCAGCGCCCGGACCGGGACCTTCCAATAAACTCACTTACTCTATTTACTTAACCACGTGTGTGTGCCTTGCCTTGCAATATCCAAAGTACCTCACTACAGCCTTCCTGCTTGTGGTGAAAATCCTGAAAAACGTGACCCCCTAAACATCTCAGGAGGGAATTAAAAACGACACCCCGTATTTGGATTTCTTAAGAATCTCATGATTTTTAAACTGATCTCGTGATTTTTTTTGAGGCGGGGCTCAAAGTTTTGCAATGCTTGTGGGTGGCAATACCACACCCCCTCTGCCTGGGAAAAACAGAGCAGAATTTGGCTTAAGCCAGAGAGCAAGAGAAGCCCAATGAGTGCCAAATTCAGGGAGTTCATGAACTACTGCCGTTTGAACTACAATTCCCAGAAAGCTCGTGGAAATGACTTGCCTGGGTGTTTCAAATAAGCCCCCAGAACGGAACACAACCAACCACGGCATGAACATAATGGCAGATCAGCGGATTACGGATTTGCAGTGTCAAAATAATTGATCAAGACTTGCTCTAAAGCCGGCCTTTAGAATGGGATGGTTGCTGCCATCCATATATTATATCTGATGAAACCAAGTTAGCAGCGTTTTTATCTGTCAATTAGGCCCCATGAAGCAGTTATTAAATAGAGCTGGAGCGCTTCTTGCTGCTCTCTCGGGCCGCGCGGCAGATACATAACGGCCTGTAATGAGGCATTAAGAACCAGTGGTTTTGTTTCTGATTGGATTGGAGATGATAAGCCAGAGACGAGCGGCTGCACGCTGGGGGGTGGATCCGCAGCTAAACGGCCGGAGAGAAACAGCCGCTCTTGGAAAGATCAAGATACAAGTCCCCCCCCTTAAAACAAGGCTCCGAAGAGCGGCCGTCTCGCTCGCTCGTTAGCTGGGTGGAAGCTGGCTAAACCCTGAATTAAATTAAAGGCTTTCCCAGGGCGCGCATGCTGAGGAGGGGGCAGGCTGGCCGCTCCGCCGGGCCCCAGGCGCCAATGGAGCGGGGTCGGAGAAGAATCAGGCAGGCACCAGGCAGCACACTTTGTACGTGAGCGACGGGGCTGCCACGCATCCATGTCGGGCAGAGGGAGCAGGGAAAACATCCGCTTGGAAAACACAGAAGTGACGTGGGCTGAACTTGGCCCCTGCTCCCGAAGGGTCCGATGCCCTGGGCGGGAGGCTTGGAGGGGATGACACAGCTGCTGCTCACATGGGCTTCTCCTCCTCCGCTGTCACCACACTGCTCTGGGAGACAGGCCACCGAGAGAGGTGGACCTCAGGGCTGGCAATTCCTCAGTACCACTGCGCCGGAACCAGTAACCTAGTGGAGAAAGGGGCCAGCGCCCCCAATCCACAACCACCCCCCGAATTCCTGAAGTGCAGCAGGGCGCAGGCAAATTCCTCACCAGTAACCCAGCAGGCCGCTCCACACCTGGTGAGGACAGGGGGTAAAGGAGAGACTTGGGGGTGTTATGACCCTGGTTCGTTACAAACAGGTCTCCATCTGTGGGGCTGGGCCCCCCGCGCCGGCTGCTAGGAACTCAGCATTCTCCACCTACTCAGTCTCCCCAGTAGGCCACATACGGTGCCCATGGAGTTGAGGCTGACAGATCCAGCCAGCACAACGGGACTGCGGGCTCCACCCCCAGCCCAACCGGAAGGACTCGGTTCCTGGCTTGTGGTCTCCAAGGGGCCCAGTTGCGAAGGTGGCTTGGGTGAGGTGAACTCCTTGACGGAGACCCACCAACTCCTTAGCACAGCCGGCAGCCCCGTCTGTCTCCGCATTACCCACCCCTCCAGCTGTCCCGGGCCTGTTTGCCTTTCATGCCTTAATAACCCCCTCTCCCCCACCCATGGCCTATTCTGTTTCACTGCGCCCATCACCACGTCTGGGCCACGGTCCCTGCGGGGCCTCTCCAGTGGTTATACACAGAGGTGCCCAAACTGCCCCCTTGATTCGGGTCTCTCAATCTAGAAAATAAACCAATCTCCCAAACAAGGCAAGAGCTTTGCATGTTAGCCCCAGTGCTGCGGGAGGAAGCAGAGAAATCCGAATGGGATTAAGATAGAGCCCTCTGCTAGCCCAACCGTGATTAACGGCTTCTGAAAATACCTTCATTCCAGCAGTTAGATTTCCGCTGGGGTGGGCTGTAGCTGGAATTCGCGGCGTTTTTCCGCCGCTAATACCTCTGCTCTGGGAGGGGTGCATGGAGGGCAGGCGGGGGGAGGGGAGGGTTTTGATGTAGGTCCCGCCACTGCCTCCTCCGCTCACATCATCATTCTCCTTAAATTTGACCAAGAACAAATTCCTGGGGATTAGTGGCGGCCGCGTCCCGGCGTGAACAATATTGAGGGATTATGAGATTAGAAATGCCATTTACGCTGAGCGGAGCAACTTGAATTCTTATCGGATGGTCTACAGATGTAGGCAAGCGAAGCATCCTCTCCGTGGACGGCGACGGGCGGCAGTTCGGAGGTGGGTGGAGAGGACTCGGAGAGGAGAAGCAGGCATTCCCGGAGACAGCAGGGCAAGATCATCTCTCAGCTGCCAGGCCTCCTGGTTTTAGTGTTTTTTTCAAGGGAGGGCCTATCCGTTCCCTGCCAGGAACTCTGCTGAGCTGTAGGCAGCATCTGGTTCAGTTTGCTCTCTTCTGGAAGAACCATCCCTGTGGCATGTTTCCTGTCACATCCACCTGCTGGCTGGACCACGCTGCGAGCCGGCTGGCTTGGTGCATCCAGGCTGCAAAGACTCAGATTTCTGCATCTCCTGGTTGTTTAATTCTCTTTCGGATAAACACACACGTCAATTTCATGTTTGTGAACGCGAGGGGCTTGGACCACTGGCTTTAGTACACACCGTGCGGGCAGCGCTTGTGCAGGCTTCTCACGTACGCAGCTCCAGCGATGGCCTGTCCCCTGGATCTGCAGCCCCCCCCCCCCTCCATCCGTTCCGAGACGCCATTCGGGTGTTCAGCTGCAGGAAAGGAGGGGAAGATTCTCTTGCGGGATTCCTGGTGCGTCTCCCTTCTGGCTGGGTCCGGTGCCGGTCGCCCAAAGGCAGCGGGGATGTGAAACACAATGGGGCAAAATGATCCGTGGGGTTTTTGAATTTCAAGGAAGCCTGGCTGATGCTGGCCAAATTGGCTTGGCCAGCCCCTCATGGTAGCCAAGGAGGAGACGTGGTACCGTCCCTCAAGACAGTCCCCAGGCATGGAACAAAACTCTGGGGATGGAAGGGTGACCAGATGTCCCAATTTTATAGGGACAGTCCCAATATTTGGGCATTTGTCTTATTACCCCCCACCCCGGTCCCGATTTTTCACACTTGCTGTCTGGTCACCCTAGGTGATGGGGATTGAGTGCCCGGAGCGTGAGCTGGGTGCAAAGAGATCTCCTGGTCTGGAAGGAGCTCTGCACCCAGGCCCAGCCAAGGGACAGACACCTGGGCTTGCTGGAGGCAAAACAGATCTGGGAGAATCGAGTTTCCTGTATGGACCACTAGGAGGTGCTGACTCCCCCCCCCCACTCTGCACAGTATGGGTGGGTAGCGGGTCAGTCAGTGATTGATCCTGGCCTGTCATACCCCAGTGAAGGGCACGCCCCCCGACATGCTTCCCCACCAGGGCTGCCTGCAGCCGGCTACACGGCCTGGACAGCGGCTGGATCCGGCAGCTTCCCCCAGCGGCCTTCTCTTTGGCCCCCGACGCGGCGCGAGAGCCTGTGCGGCCGTGGGACGGCTGTCCACGTGCCAGACCCGCCCCAGAGAGCGGAGTGGGGACAGGCTGGCTCTCGGCCCACGCGGCAAGCTGGGCAAAGCAGGGAGAGATTTGCATAAAGCTTCTCCACAAAGCGGCCGCTCTCCCCTCCAGCTGTCTTTTGAAGCCACATTACCTCATGCCGGCTCCGTATCAAAAGCCCTCGGTCAATTTCCTCATTATGAGCAGATCAGGGGACCGTCCTCTCCTTACTGCTAACGTCGCTCGTTATTTTTTCACTCCCCTCCCCCCTATCCTTTCTTATCCTTGGCGTTTTCATTTCTTTTTTTCTTTCCCCCTCTCCTGCAGACACCTTGACAATGAGTCCGCCTGATCTGCCCCCTCTCTTCCCAGTCTGTCTCTGCCGGACCAACTCGAGAGCACAATGCAGATGAAGCCACGAGACGTAATAAGTTCTGATGGAGCAGGCAGCGGGGGGGGGGGGGGGGGGGAGGGGAAGGGGGGAGTAGGAGGGGGGTCAGGGGAGTGCCATGGGGGAAGCAGCTCATGGCTTCGGCGTTATCCTGAGCGCTAGAGAAGTGGGGCATGGCCTTACCCCGCCATGTGGCATCTCGCCCTTTGCGGCGAATTCCCATCGGAGCAGCGGACTGGCAATGCCCAGTGACACTCTGTGTCGGGATCTTTTGACCAGTTCAGACCCAGGGTCCAGCAAGCCCAATCGCCCCCCTCCCTCCCATGCAGATTTCATTCTGAGCCCTATTAATTGCAGCCTGGCTGAAGCCCTGAAAACCCAGATGCGGGAGATCTAAGATCCCTTCCAAACTGTGCGGGTCTTGGCTGTTATAACTCTGGCTAGGCATATCCAAATACACGTCGTGTTCCTCATTCAGGGACAGGCCACTGTGCTGCCTGTCTACCTGTCTGTTTAGATTTGAGAGGGAGAGAATAAAGGGGAGCATGACAGAGCACTAGGGTCTGGTCCAGAGACTACTGCAGTCAGTGGGAATATTTCCACTCACTTCAAAGGGCTTTGGACCAAGATCCTACAGAATAATGAGTGGTAGAGAGACGGTAAACTAGGCGCTCCTATTTCCTGCCTCCTAACTCAAGGACAAAGGGCTACCGGATGAAACTGAAGGGCAGCTCATTTAAAATGGAGAGAAGCAATCACTGTATTACCCAATGCGTGCATAGCCGGTGGAACTCATTGCCACTGTAGCTTAGGAGGATGCAGGAGGGACTGGACATTCACGTGGACAGTGGGAACAGCCTCTCGAAATGGTTATTGCAGCAGAGCTAGTCTCTGGGAAGCCTCATCAGTGCAGGTGGCCTACAGCAGCTGCCTGATTAACCCCGTCATCACCTGATTGGCTGCCGGGGGCAGCAGCAGCAGCAGATCTCTGGCTTCTCATTGGTCAGACCCACCTCTGTGCCCGCTGCTGCGTTACTCCTGTGCCTGGCTCCTGCTGCCCCTGCCCTCCACCCCTCCTTGCCTGGTCCCCTCCTTGCTCCACTTACTGCTTTGACCCTTGGCTTTGGCTCCTGACTACTGATACCCACTCCAACCAGTAGGCCAGACCACCCTCATCCTGGTTGGCTGAGAGGTAGGCACCTACCTGTCTCTGATAGTGGGGTTCGGAGGGAACGTACCCTATGGACAGGTCATTCCATAACTGCCCACTAGAGGGATTCTTGCCCTTTCCTCCCAGGCAGCTCGTGTCAAAGCGAGGGGTGGAAGATGCCCCTCAGTGATCTGGTTGCAAGAGGACTGAAATCCCTTGGTAACAGCTTCAAATATATCTGAAAGCATAGAGTGGTGTGTAGTTAACTTGCAGAACCCACCGCAGCTGGACTCCCCTGAGGGAAAGGATGCACCCCCTGTAATCTCTCCAAGAAGGGCTTTGGATCCCCCTGCATCTATGAAGAACGTGATTCCCCAGCTGCCACCAGGAAGCAGTTTCCCCATTGGGATCAACTAGGGGCATGGTTACACTTACAGGATTATAGCGCTTTTGGTTATAGCTGTCCCCATATACAGCAATAGGTATAGCGCTATAGCGTGTCCTGGCGTGGCCACATTTGTGGCACTTGCAGTGGCACAGGGAGTGGTGCATTATGGGCAGCTATCCCAGCATTCAGCTGGGTGCAACATGCTTTTCAAACGAGGGGAGTGAGGGGGAACGTGTTGTGTGTATGCAGACAGAGACAGCGAGGGGATTTTCTATGGGCTGAGAGTCTTGTCAGTGAGTGTCCTTTGAAATTCAGAGCCTGCTAGTTTTCTCGATCACACAGGCTCCCTCTGTAAATGTTTGCAGTGCTTATCTGCCGTTAAGAGAGAAACTCTGAAAAGGTACTTCCGCATTCCTCCTGCCGAGTTCAAAACAAAGGGAAGAGAAGTCAATTGCCTTAAATGGCTCAGATCACTTATAGGGTAGTAATCTTAATGCCCATTCACACTTGTGATAATACGGAGCAGTGAATACGCAATAGCTGTTAGTCCTCAGGGAAGGGAGGATTACCAGGAGCAATATAACTGTGGGTTTATAGCGCAATACGTGCCTTGCCAGTGTGGATGGGTAGGGAGTTATAGCGCTCCTGGAGGCTATAAAGTGCCAGTGTAACCAAGCCCTAGGTACAACAGTGACAGGTCACTGTTAGCCCTTCTCTTCCCTAGGTAACTAGCTAACGAGGGGCAAAACCCTAGTGTAGACAAATCAATCTGAATGCGTCAGCAGGTGTGAGATTAACCCTCGACGTCTCCCTGTCATTCACCTCATGTTCAAACTACAGCTGCCTTGTCCACACACGGCTGCCACCCCGTTGTAACCCCCCCCCTTTTCCTAGCGTAAAGAAAAGAGGAGGCAGGGCTACAGGAACACTGATGGGCTTTGGCATGTCACTAGACACCTTTCCCCCTGCTGTCTGGAGCAGTCAGACCTGATTGTCCCTGGGTGGGCTCATTCCGACCTAGGAAGGTTTACAGGGGTTGCCTTTCACCGTGGCATAGAACGCCGTAGGGCCACGTTAGTCGAAAACCACTTTGAAGGCTCCTGTGTGTCTGGGCAAGCAGGCCAGGTTTGTTTGACAAGCGGTTGAGAACAGAACAAAAGGACCATCCCCGGCTGCACCGTGCCTGGGCCAGGGCGGCCCTCGAAGATGAACTAGTCGTTCAGACGATTGCTGCTTCCAGCCGCTGTGTGGGACGTAGCTGCAGCCTTGCTGGGACCCACCTGCCTGAACGCTGGTGACGGGGGGTCCCGAAAGCCAGAGCCTTGGCAGGAGACATAATTCAACTGCCCGGGATGCCCGTGGAGCTCAGCTTGGAGAGTGATGGAGCAGGAGGAGACAACCCGAGAGAGGTGCTCATTGGGTAGCAGCAAACAGTGGTTGGCTGTTTGCTGTACATGGCTTAGCCACCAAACAGGACGACAATGTACACTTTACAAGCATCTTACGCGGAGTTGCAAACTGAGGGACAGTAGCTCCAGAATCAGCTGATTTGCCAGACATAGTTCATTAGAACTCGCAGCTATTAAGGCCTGTTCAAATGGACAATTAAAAACTGAACAACAGAAGTGAGAGCAATCGCAGGTGTAACGTGTTGGAGGGGAGGCGGGACTTTTTCCCCGGGCAGGTTTGCTGGCAGTGAGAATGTGTGCGGCTGGCAGAGCCTGGCCAATTGTCTGCCGCACCTTTCAAAGGCTGAAAAGTAACAGCCGTGCGTTGAGATCAGGAACGAGAATCCAAGGACTGCAGCAATGATCGGTTAGGGCAGCGATTCTCAAACGTCTCCCTACCGCGACCAGCTTTTCCCTATTTAACCGTGCCCGAGGGATCCCCGCCGCTAGCTAGGACCCCGTCCACTTAGCAACACGGGAAGGACAAAATCTCCATGACACCCTGATGCGTGTCAGTGAACCCCAGACTGCAGACACATGCTGCATGAAACGGAAGAGGCAACGGCCAGACAAAGAGGTGGAGCTGGTCGAAAATGGGAAACAGCTTTTTCCATGAAAGCTTCTGAAATCAGAAGTTTTGGGATTCCCTCCCCCTCCCCCCATATCTCGAGAAATAACCCAGGCTAGGATTTTGCAGGAAACTCCTAGTTAGGGGTAGCTGAGTAGGACAGAATGTAGCTTGATTTTAGTGGCTTTTGACACAGTGCCAGGTGACAGTCTTATAAGAAAACCAGGGAAATCCAGTTTAGATCAGCGGGACTCAAACTGTGGGTCAGGATCCCAAAGTGGGTTGCGGCCCTGTTTTAATGGGGTCACCAGGGCTAGCTTAGACTTGATGGGGCCCGAGGCCAAAGCCTGAGCCCCACCGCCCAGGGCCAAAGCCTGTTACAGGCCCCCTGCCTGGGGTTGAAGCCCTCAGGCTTTGGTTTTGCTCCCCCCACCCAGGGCAGTGGGGCTCGGGAGCGCTCAGGTTTCAGTCCCTCCTCCTGGGGTCGTGTAGTTATTTTTGTTCTCAGAGGGGGGAATGAAGTTTGAGAACCCTGGATCTGGAGGAAATCAGTATAAACTGGACGCAAAGCTGATTGCATGATGGTACTCAAAGATTCCCAAAGATCAATGGTTCTCAGCCCCTTCCACCCCTAGGATTCTCTAGGATCCGATTGGATCCACCCCAGGCCTTTGCCCACACCTTGGAATGATTCATTTAAGATGGCTAAGTTACTTGAAAGTGACATGGCAAATTGAGTTTGCTACAGCAGGAGCGTTTCCACTGGCAATGAACAGATCGCCCTAGGAACTTGCAAGGAACGCACGGCAATGGATTATCTCGGTTGCCTGGCACTTGTGCAATCATTTACATCCTAATGTAGTAGCCTTTTATCACCTGCTTTGCACGGGTGTAAATATTTGCCCACGCAGGGCGCCAGAGAACGAGGGATAAGCACCCACTCTCTGCCTCGTCCTGACTTCCCCGTAAACACTGCACAGCTGTACCCCTTACGTCACCGCTTACAACTCTGCTCCCACCTCAGAATTCTCCACTGGCGCCGACAAGGCTGGGACATGCCGGGAGCGTAGTGTGACCAGATGTCCTGATTTTACAGGGACTGTCCTGATATTTGGGGCTTTGTCTTATATAGGAACCTATTACCCCTCACCCTCCGGCCGATTCTTCACCCTTGCTGTCTGGTCACCCTACCGGAGCCCATCGCTCCCTCCACATTCAGAGATGCAGAAAGTGCCCAGCAAAGTTGGAAATCAGGCTTCCGATTTAGATGCCAGTGTGACAACGGGGGTTGCAGCTTATCTGGAGAATTTCCCCTGACGAAGCTTTTCCTGGGATCCTGGCAGTGCTGCCCAGAGCACTACTGATAGAGAAGGAGCTCATTGCATTCCCCGGAGAATTCTCTTGTCAGTCCTCCAGGCCGACCCTGCGGGTGATCACAGCGTACCAGGAATCAGTCCTCTTGTGCTTGCTTTGCAGGCCTGCCTCAAACCAAAAGGCTGGCTGGCCTCTCTCCCAAGTCCCCAGCAGCTGGAAAAGCAGTAGATCCCGAAGAAGCTGTCTCGCTGAGGGCCGCTAGCGGCGGGCTCCCCTGGGGTCCCGGTAGATGGAAGGACCTAGTGTGCATTGTGGCAAATCGTGACTTGTGCCATGCGGGAACGGCCCGGAGTCACTGACCGGAGCGCTCGGGCGGGGGAGTCGTTCCATAGGCTGGCCCAACCCCCTCGGCCAAAACACGTTGCTTGGCCGGACACCACAGGAGGAGGGGGGACGGGAAGGGTTAGAGGAGAGTGGCGGAGCCTGGGGTGGAAGGAGGGGCTGACAAAAATTGCCCCCGAGGCTTTCCATTATCTCCCTGCCTCTCCCCCACCTGGACTGCCAGGCTTGGGCAGAGGAGATAGTTCATTTCCCAGTCACGCCAGTCTCCGGGGAGCAGTCAGCGGCGAAGGGCTCAGACACACTCCTACAGGACAGATGTTCTCCAGGGCTGTCGGAAGCACGCAGCACGTGGGGGAAGATGATTAAGCTTCCCCCGCCCCCAGATTATAAAGCGGTGCAGCGTGGGTGTGTCAAAAGGCCTTCAGCCTCGAAAGAAGAGTATCACGTCACCCGGAGTCAGTGTAGCTAACCGCACCAAAGAACGGCTGGTGTCTAGACTCACCGGACTCAGCTCTTCGCTCCTGACACTGCTCCTCCCACCGAACGCTCGTTCCTGGGCTGCGGGGTGCAGCAATACGCCTGGAGCAAACATTGTGCGGTTACCGATGGGCCATCGTCATGGCTTATATCCCCTCGGCAGCAGCGTTCTGCTTCAGCCACTCGTCGGCCAGGGTCAATACTGCAAAGTGACGCTGACTCAGCTACGTTGCTCAGGGGTGTGAAAATCCACCCCGCTTCGAGATGGAGCCAAGCCGACCCAGCCCTCGGTGTAGCCAGCGCTGCGTAGACAGACGAATTTTTCCATTGCTCCAGCTCCCACCTCTCGGGGAGGGGGATTACCTACACCCACGGGAGAAGCTCTCCCATCGCTGGAAGCAGCGTCTGTACTGAAGCGCTACATTGGCACAGCTGCTTCTCTGCAGCGTTTCAAGTGTAGACAAGCCCGAAGTCCTACATTCTCCTCTTCTCTTTTCTCATCCTGGATGCAAACAGGAACATCTTCCTGTGATATTATCCAGCTGCCGGTTGCCCTTGTGGGTTAGAAAGAATAAGAAAACAAGCAACCAGGGCCAACCTCCTTGCCTGAGGAGGCTTTGAAGGCCGGGACTAGAATAGGGTTTAAAAGAGAACTGGATATATTCATGGAGGTGAAGTCCATGAATGGCTACTAGTCGGGATGGGTAATGAATGGTGTCCCTAGCCTCTGTTTGTCAGAGGGGGGTGATGGGTGGCAGGAGAGAGATCGCTCGATCATTACCTGTTAGGTTCACTTACTCCAGGGCACCTGGTATTGGCCACTGTCGGTAGACAGGATACTGGGCTGCATGGACCTTTGGTCTGACCCAGTACGGCCGTTCTTATGTTCTTAAACCTCTTTGGAAGTAGCTCACGGCAGCCTGGGTGAGAAGCCAGAAGCGTCCCTGTGTCTCAGAGCCCGAGAGGAGGGCAGGGGGGAAATCGCCTCTGTCTGGGCTCGGTGAGATGCCTGGCTCTTCACAGCGGCGAGGCCTGGCTGGGAATTGTGCCGCTCGCCCTGGTTTACAAGGGGAGGCCCGGGCCTGGACTCCCACAACACTAGTATAAAGACCATCCACCCATGCACACGCACACGCAAATGTACATACACACGTGTGCAAATATACACACACACACACACAGCTATGCATCTGCCGGGGGGCTTAGGTATACTTAATCCTGCTTCAGCACAGGGGACGGACTAGAATGAGGGTGACCAGACAGCAAGTGTGAGAAATTGGGACAGGGGTTGGGGGGGTAATAGGAGCCTATAGAAGAAAAAGACCCAACAATCGGGACTGTCCCTATAAAATCCGGACATCGGGTCACCCTAACTAGAAGAGATGCCCCCTCGAGGTCCCTGTCAGCTCCCCGTTCCTATGATTCTATGCATGTAGCTTACACGCGCCTGCATGGAAACAGGCGTACATACACCCATGTGCACATGGCCACACATTCACACACACGCAGAGGTGAAATAGGTGTGGGCTACAATCGTCTCAGCTCTGGGTACACCCGTCCAGACTCCTGCAGTGAGTGACCCAGCCTGAAACCATCCCCAGGCTGCCTCAGACACAGCTCCCTCCCTTGGGGCTTTAGCCTGGCTGCTAGAATTGCATTAACAGTGCAGACTGCAGACCTGTCCCTGGGCTCCTCTCCAGCATGCAGCAGGGTCCTATCTTCTCTCCCTCCCTCTCTGCACAGCTACGCAGTGACAGGAGGGGCTGGGCTAAGGCGGCACAGCCGGCCACACTGATAGCTCATGGTAAAGGGGTGTCCTTAAGAGAGGGACTGGTCCCACAGGCTGCCAGACTCTAAACCAGCCATCAGTGACTGGATAGCAGCAGGGATATAACACAGCCTCCCTCTCGCGCACTGCAACAAACCCTAGGAATTGCCTGCTTGTCCCCGTGCTGTGTACCGCAGTCGCTCAGAACTTTACGGTGGAAGAAGAAGAACTCGGATCCTCCTGGCTCCACAAGTGGCAGCTCCTGAGTGAAATAAGGACGGCACCACCTTTGCTGTTAGCACTATAGGGGCTAAGACACATGGTCAAAGAGGTCTAGCCACTGGCATTGGTGCAGCTTGGTCTTTTCCAGCCTCTCTGTGAAGTGTTTCTAGGCCAGGCATGCAATGTGAATGAGAGACATCTGACACAATTACAAGGGGGAGGGAGAAAAATTGTCCCTGAGGACAGGACAAGAAGCAATGGGCTTCATTTGCAGCAAGGGAGGTTTAGGTTGGACAACCAGCACAGGAGACAAGATGGCCCTGAAGGGGCAGGTCGGTAGCTAACGCCCCCTGGGCTTTAAAAGTTACCGGCTGGGACGCTTGGCTTGTCCCGCTGGAGATTCGGCGGAGGAGAGACACAGCAATGCTTCACACGCAGGGCATGCTCAGAGTGGGGACAGAGTCCCGGGGCATCTGCTTCTAGGATAGCCACTGTGCACTTCACCAACCCGCCTGCGCTGCCACAGCTTGAGCGAGCAAAGCCTCCAAGGATGGAGGCTGTAACCCCTCTTGTCTTCTGTGGGTCAGCATCGAGCGGGACGGGAGCACCCACCCACCAGTGGGTCCCGCTTACGCCAGATGCACCTGTGGCCCTGGGTGTAAATGGTTCGTAAAGTCGATATACAAGGCCAAAGGAGCGAGAGGTGCCCAGTGCCAGGTTTGCCTTGTTCCCCACTAGGCTCTTCAGATACATCGCGGGAGGAGCCCTCTGCCCAACGAGCTGAATCCCCGGGACCCGGACAGATTCCAGGGCAGGGTGCAAACGTTAAGTGGTTAGCTGCACCCTGCCCTGAGCCGGTCACGTCCAGCGAGGCTCCTTTGATGGAACGCAGACCCCAGTGTGGAGAGAGCGAGCTGCTTCCACTCCCGGGACAAGATCATAAACCATTCGAACAAGGGAGTCCTTCCCCCGCCCCGATTCCAGCGAACGCTGTCTTGTTTAGTTGGCAGCAAATGCTAACGACCCCCGGGGCGCTCGGGCGAGGAGGAGGGGGAGAAAAGGGACATCTGTTTAGAGCATTTCCACTGCCTGCTCTCCCAGGCTATGGCTATCTCTTCTTGTCAAAATTTATCAACTGCGTAATTGTTTAAACAGCATTAAAGTGCTTGGAGCAAGAGCGACTGGAAATTGTCCCGCGGTTGCCTGTAGTACTGATACTGACAGCTCAGGAGGGATCGGGGAGGGGAATGATTCAGGGGCTGCCAACATCCTCCGGCTCATGATCTCGGGGTGGAGGGAACATCCCCACCCCCCTCGGCTTCCCTGAGACCTCCCGTTCCTCCTTGTTTCCCAGACCCCAAATTCTCCTCCCCCACCACTGAGCCCTGCTGCCATCCCATTTATTATTCGAACTTATTTACAGCAAAGAGGCCAGATTGGGAAACCACAGCTAATGACACTGTCACTCAGGCTCACATACACCCAGCTTCACCTGGGACCGAGCACCTGGCAAAATAAGCTCTTTGGGGCACCCCTCACTGTATGTCGGAGCCTTTCCACCCCCCCTTTGGGACTTGGCAGGTGAGCCGCGGCAGGAGAGGTGGGAAAGCGGTAGGGGCTCTGGAGATGGGACACAATGAGATAGTGCTAATCCCTTTCTATTGGAGGGCCGGAAAAAGCTTTTCAAGTGTTAATTGAGGCACCTTTTACCTGGGGGAAACTGAGGCACAAAGAGGGTAAAGACCACGCCTCCAAACCACAGGGAGGTGCAGGTGGCTCAGCACCTCTCAAAACCTGGCGCTAAGCAACCAAGACTCCATAGAGCAGAGCCAGGAATACACCAGGTCTCCCTCTCCCGGTCATATCCCCCTCTGATTTCTTGCCGATGTGGCTGCAGGGCTGGGGTAAGCAGGGGGAGGGCAAGAGCGTGGCATGCTCGGGGAGCAGGACGAACCCCACTGCTGACAAGAGGAGATGTCTCCTCATTGGGTTAGTGGACAGCCCTGGAGCACCGGGACTGGTGGTGTCCACCATCCCCAGGACACGCCAGGACTTTGCCCGAGATTGGACAGGTGAAGAACAGACCTGTGGAATGGGAATGCCAGGGGGGTCCCTGCCCCTCCCTACCCTGCCCCCGGTGTGTACGTCTACACTGGGCTGGAGGGGTCATTTCCAACACAAGCGCTGATTGACCTAGGGCATGAAAACCAGAAGTGGAGCAGCCGCTGCCCGAGCTAGCTGCCCCGGTGCGATCCCGTCGGCGATCCGGGGGACGGAGCTTTGCCGCTGCTCGCACCAGGGCGGCCAGACCGCTGTGCTTAGCGCACCAACTCCATCAGCGCTGGCCCAGGTATGGCTGCCCTCGCTGGAGCTGGCCTGCTGTTAACCCCAGCCGAGTTTGTTCCCTGAACGTCAGTGCACATTTCAATTGGATCCGACCCCCTGGGAATGCCACCAGCCAAAAAGCCGACCGCAAACCGCGCAGCGTAAACTTCCCCGGGCTGACGCCTGCCCCCACGAGTGACTGTTCTGGGAAAGGCCAGGGAGGGCCCTGGAGACAGGGTCTATAGGGAAGGGCACCGCCAAGCTAGGAGCAGAGGCTGGTGGTTCTAGCCAGGAAGATGTGGGCAGCAGTGGGGAGAGAGGGTCTCTCCCATCCCTGCTAGCAAAGGCCACGGCACAGGCAGAAACTCAGCACCCGCCAGCGGCAGGAAGTTCCCAACAATATTTTGACAAGGGGCACTTAGCCCAGCCGCACCCCCCCTCCCCCAGAGAGGAGCCCGGTGTAAACAGAGCGCCGGATCCCCACGCCACCAGGGCCCCTGGCGCGCCCGGCGCGGGACGTCCCTGAACTGATGCGGCTGGAGCTTCTCCGCTTAATTGCTGTCATCGCTGCCGAAAGCTCAGGGCGGGAAGGCGAAGATGGGGCGGGGGAGGGCGGGGGCTGTGGGAAGCTGTTTACACAACGGTTTGGCTTTTTTAATTACTGTGCCGGGTTTGTCATGTTAACAAGGATAAACAAGTCGGGGGAAGTTTCCCGGCTGACGCCGGGGCTTTGGCATTCACGGGGGGCGACCAAGGCAGACAGGGGGCGGATTTAGACTCAGACGTTTCAGGTCAGAAGGGACCATTATGATCGTCTGGTGTGATCTCCCGCACAACGCAGGTCACAATCTCACCCACAGGTTTCTGCCCCAGTTCCCTAAATGGCCCCCTCAAGGACTGAACTCACAACCCTGGGTTCAGCAGGCCAATGCTCAAGTCATTGAGGATTTAGTGCTCATTAAAGTGAGAGTCTGGGGTCGGGGCTGCCATGGGGCTGCCAGGCAATGGCTGAGGTTTCCCCGTAGCCTGCCAGCCCCATACACCTCCATGTCTCTGTCCTACTAGCACTGAATGAAAAGGCTGGCTGCATTGCCTACCGGTGCCAGGGGAGTTGGGGTGCAGGAAAGTCCCCCTGGGGAATAAGATGAGAACCTCAAACTCATTTTGCGCATTCCCCCAAATCCGGCTACAAATCCAGGTTTTCAGGTGACCGGCTAGAGCTCTGAACTCACTCCCACCTCGGGGTGAATCCCGCTGACAGCCACGCAGCTGGTCCTGACTCGCTGGGGCAGCTGAGATCGGAGCGAGCGTCTTGGTGCGACCGAAGACCCCTCCCCAACACAATCACTAATGCCCGGGGAGGGCTTCCGGCGGCTTTGGATCAGGGCCGCAGAGAGGCAGGCCAGCTGGCCCAGTGAGCTACCTGTTGTTCTCCACCCCAGCGCTGTGACCGGGGGAGTGGAGGTGAGTTGATTACAATGTGCCTGAGAAAATATCAGGTACTAAGGGACTCTCGAATCTAGCCGAGAAAGGTACAAGAAGAACCGACTGCTGGCCGTTTAAACCGGGCACATTCAAATGATGCAGATTTTCAACATAATGATTGGACCCAACGCCGCAGGGAAGTCCTGGATTCTCCATCTCTTATGTCTTCACACCCCAGCCTGGTTGCCTTTTGGGAAGCGAGGCTTTAGCCAAACCCAAGCTATTGGGAAGGGTAACCGGCTGAAACTGGTCTGGGCTATACATGAAGTCAGACTAGATGATCTAATGGTCTTTTCTGGCCTTAAAATCTCTGACTCAAAGATGATCTATATAAATGCAAGGCTGTGTTATCCCAGCGGCTCTCCGTGCGGTGCCCAGAGACACTCGGTGGAACAAAAAGAGCTGGGAACGTCAGATTTCACAGGGTTATTAGCCTGGACAGACAGGCTCTCCTGAGAGGCCTAGAACCTTCTATGGGGTCTAATCAACGCTCCTCTCTTTACGATGAGCCCCCCTGTCCCCTGCACCACGGCACGGCTCAGAGCTCCTGGCCTCCCTGGCCCCCGCAGCTGCTCCGTGTTTACAGCGGGAAGAAGGGAAATTTTGATTGTTTCTGACATCGGCTGCCCCGGATTATCCTAGTGTACACAGCGAGCCAAGTCAGCCCCACTCTGCTAGGCTGCAGCCGGGCGGCTTGCCTGCGAGGGACGGGAAGGAATGTGACGGTGATAACGTGTGTGTATGCGCCCGGGCGGGAGGGCAATTAGACCCCATTCAGTCAGCATTTGCAAAGAGCCTTCTCCTTCGCTCTCACCCCCTTGGCAGGGCCGAGCGAGTCCGGCCGGGGAACGAGGTGGAGAAGGCTCCTTGCCTTTGAACATGTTTGTTTGTCTAGTTCTGCTCCTAATTCCATTAGAACTAATTGCATTTGGGAGTGCGGTCTGGTGTCATGTTTTGTTTTGTTTTAAACTGGGATGTTGATTTGCATATCCTTACCCAGCATGCCTTTCCCAGCCCTCAGCACTGCCAGGGCCTGGAATGTGTGCCCAAGCAGTGAGGTTCGTGGGTTGAGTTTTTGAGCCCCGAGCGATCCAATCCCCTTAGGACGTGGAGGCTGAATTCTGAGGGTTGTGTGCCCAGTAAAATGATCTGCATTTAGATTAATAGCAGGTCGTCATAATGTAATCTGGTTTGGAGCACTGTGGTTTACTGGTGAGCTGTGGGTCACGCTGATGTCTCATCATTGCCTCTCTGTAGGGGAGACTGTGCTGATGTATTGAGGGCGGTGATTAACACAGCGGTCCCAGGCTATTCTACCCCATAGGAACAGCCAGGTTAATCTCACCTGCAGGGATCCCCAAACCTGTGTCATCAGCCCAACCACAGACAGCATGGTTTTGAGGAACATGGAGGTCCTGGGGACACGGAGACGCGCCGAGAGTCCACCCACCTCATTTCCCAGTTCTCCATTGTCGGAAAAAGGCGGGGCTAGGGGTCGCAAGCAGTCAGGGCTTCATTTTCCTCTCCAGTGTGGGAGAGTGCAGCCCCTGAGTCACCCCATATCCCCCCGAGTCACCCCACTGCACCCACTGAGTCACCCCACATCCTGAGTCACCCCACTGCACCCCCGAGTCACCCCACTGCACTCCTGAGTCACTCCATTGGAACTCGAGTCACCCCATTGAATCCCCCGAGTCACCCCAAATCCCCCTGAGTCACCTCACATCCCCCAAAGTCACCTCAAGGCGGGTGCTCACTCTACAAAAACCCAGGAGCTACCCATTACTTACGAGGCAGAGACCCCACAACTTCTCACATCGTCCCACTGCACAGGCCAAACCAGCTGCGTCTACCCAGCCTCCCAGGCCAGGCCCAGCCCCTCTCTTCCCCACAGCTCTGGGCTCCCAGCCCCAGGGAGGCAGCTCAGTCTTGCAATACCCCAGCCTCTGTGCCGCCACCTCCCCCTCAATCCCATGAACTTGCCCCTGCCCTGCCCCCCATTTGCCACCCCTTGCTGGTCCTGGCCACCCATCGGTGCCTGGTGCCATCTGGCCGGGACGCAGGTACATCCCCCCCCGACTCTGATCCGGCTTGGCAGAGTGATGTCTTATCACGTGATTGACAAAACCCGGGACTTTTAATCTCCCGGGAAGACTTGCAGATTTCTCGCCGTGGCTACCTGAAGAATGGGTCGATCCTGGGAAAACCTGGGCAACCCTAGGGTTGAGTCCCCCCCCCCGTCTCTCCCCGCCGCTCAGTGCCCCCAATGGCTCAGCACGGACTCCGAAGAGCCAACCACGCCCCTCCTGCTGGCTGCCCACTCACACAGACGCAAGATGGGGATCACACTCTGTCCCCGCTGGCCGAGGGAAGGACACATTTCCTGTGGCCAGAAGCACACATCCGCTCCTCCCCTTTGGGGCAGCACAGTAGGGTGACCAGATGTCCAATATCAGGGGCGTTGTCTTATATACCCAACGATACCCCCAACCCCCTGAAAAAAAAGTCCTCCAAATTTTCACACTTGCCAAAGAGTTCACGGGCAGGGCCGGGCAAGGGACCCGTCCCACAGAGGGGTAGGGAGTCTGGTGGTTTTCTGGAGATGTTTTTCTTTCTCTCTTTCTTTTTTTTGGGGAAGGGAGGTGGGAGCCCAGCCCCAAACCGCAGCTGGAGCCCAGCTGAGGAGCAAAGCGACTTCTAAGGCAGAGGAACAGGGGTTGTTCTTATTTATTAGTGGCTAATGCTTGATTGTCCACTAATCAGGCCAGAGAACACAAACGCGGGCCACCCCCCCCCCCGCCCCCCCCGCCCGCTCACATGTGGTTTCTGTTGCTTTGCCTGTCTTCCCCTACCCTCCCGGGTTGGGCTTTGTTTGTTTTTCTGCTAATTTGGTTGTTTTTCCATGTCGTTTTCCGTCAAACCGCATGTTTTTTCCCTTCATCTCGCCAGCCCTGTAGTGACAGGCAGCCGGGGCAGGGATCCAGCTTGGAGCCCTTCTCTCCAGCTCCGGTGGGTGGCCCCCGGTCAGCTCCGTCCAACGCGCCGCGTGCCATTACACACGGACACCGGCGCTCAGCCTCTGGAGAGCCTAGCGCCACCCTCCCGCCCTATGCACCTGGCTCAGAGAGCTCTCCTCCCCGGACAGCCATGCCCGCTGCCCCAGCTAGAATGAATGACTGACCTGGCGGCTCCTAGGGGCGGACAGAGCGGGCTCACGGGCGCATTACTAGACCCACGCTAGCTAGATGTGTCCGGGGCTGGAGAAACTGGTCCCCTCCACGGTACGGATCACCTAAGCGCTCCCTTTCTGGTATCCACGCCCATTCACTCAAGTTCCCCTTCTCCATTGCCTGGGAGGCCTTCCTGCTCCCATTTGCAGAGACACCTCGCTCTCCTCTCTTGGCCGGCCTTCTGCCTCTGCCTCTCCTCTCCTCTCTGGCCCGTTAAAATTATTTTTATAACAGACTATAAAAACGAAGGCCATGTGCCAAACCTCAAGAGCACATTACTTCCTAACATCTCTGTTACAGCCACTCCCCCGCCCTCGGGCCCTGCGTTGCCTAACTGGGAGCGTGAGCTCTTCGGGTCGGCCGGGAGCTTGTCTTCTAGCCCGGCTCTGGGACGGCTCAACTCCCCTGGGGCGCTCTGGTTCCACCCCCTTCCTGACCCCGTGCGAGCCATCCCGCAGAGCTGTGCTCGGCAGGAGAGTCCCCCAGGATGGAAAGTCCCCGCGGGTCCCCGTCCCCCAGTCCGTCTATCCCTGCTCACCCAGCGCAAATCCCCCAGCAGTGGGACGCCACGGGGAGCACCAAGAGAACCCAGGTGTCCTGATTCCACAGCCCCGGGCTTTAAAGGATCAGTGGGCCGGGACCTGTTCCCGACTGGCTCTCTTTTTAACGGCCAGCCAATGACATGAGAGGACACTGACGAGGTGGATAACGGTGCCTGCCCCCAGAATGGGAGACCCCTTTGCAGTGGATCAAACCCAGGAGCTGGGGCTGCTTTTGGCTGATGGGGCGGACTGGCCTTGTGACCATTTGCACCCGCCCTTCGAGTCCTGCCCTGCTTAAATCCTGCCCCAAGCTATGAGCCAACTCCTGTCCTGGCCTCATCGAAAGGGCCCCACTCCTGAGTCCAACCTCCACAGGGTGAACCCCAAGGCTGAGCTGCGCTGGGATTTCAGGCAGGGCCGCGGGCCCAGAGCCAGGCTGGACAGCGGCTCCGAGCTCGGTTCTTGTTTTCACCCCGGGTGACAGGAGGGGTCCTTGTCCCCTCTGGAGCAGCACATCTCTGCACTGAGGTTATTAACGACGCGAGAGGAAGAGACAGTGAGCGGGGTGGAGGTGACGGGAGGGAAGGAAAAACTTGCCGAGAGCTTTCAGTTAAAATCCAGGCAATTAAATTAATTACCAGAAAAAGCATCTCACCTGATTAGTTCCTTGCATATTTAATTGCATTAGCAACATCGGGCATTCGCTTATTTCTTTATCTCCTGCTTTCTCCGCCCGGCTCACAGCCCCTGCCCTGGCCCAGGTCTTCCCAGCCTGCTGCAGCTGGGAGCCAGTGAAATCCTGCGCTAATAGAAACCAGCAGGAGAGCAGCTCTAAAGCCGACCCGTTCCCACCGGGCCCCTAAGTGGATTGACGGGGATTATTATTAGTGAGGTGCTTAGCAGATGTAAGAGCCATTGCAAAGTCCGGGCTCTGCCACAGCTGGAAAGGAGCCTTCAGAGGCGACAAGCTGAGCCAGGTCCCCTTCATCTCCCCCCAGATCTGGGCTCCAGCTTTCCCGGCCTGCAGAGCTGCCTGGAGGCCTGATGTGAGGCGCAGCTCAGCTCCTCCCAAGGAAGGATTTCTGAGGGGCGTCTGCGCCTCTCCCAGGGTTAGGCCCACTGCGGGGGAGAACACCCTGGCGGGCACAGGGCGATTCAGTGCTGCGGTGCCACGTTCAGTACAGGGACGGCCTCGGGTGTCACACACCCCAAAGTCACTCTGGAGCCAAAGAGGCTCTGAATTGGGGGAGGGGCACAGAACAGGCCCCGGGGGCGAATCCAACCTGAATGAGAATCACTCTCTCCACAGGGCTGCTGCTAAATGACGCACCCACTCTGGCCTCTCCATTGCCACGTGGCCTCATGAACCCACCCTCTAGCCCTTCCACGGCTTCTCTGCCATCGGCGGCGGACTCATCTGTAGATTTCCCCTCCTTCTCCTTAACTCCCCCCAGCAAACCACCCTCTTGCTGCCCTGTCACCTGGCAACTCTTGATATGGTGCCGCCACCGTGGGGCCTTCGCCCACAACAAGTGTCTCTCTCCTCATCCTGTCTGCCATGCTCTTTGCCAGCAGCCATGCCTCTGCGCCCTCCTCCCCCAGCTCACAGGCCCCGATTGTACCCACGTGTGCCTCCCTCTGTGCTGAGGGCTGGCTAGCCCCAGTGCTCTGGCCCATAAGGGGAGAGCCCCCCTGGCACACGGCTGCTCCAGGATTGACGGTCACCATTCCTCGCTGGTGAGTTAGGCTGCAGCTGCCTTTCATGTCCGGTCATTTGTCACTCCTAATCGGAAATCCCCAGCTGGCCTCTTGGATGGACCCACAAAGGTGACACAAGCGGTTAGAGGACAGGCCCACGACACGCCGGGCTGGGTGGCCCGAGCCCAGGAGTCTTGGCCGATATCGTCACCTACCCACCCACCCCGTCCTGTGAAATACACAGTTGCCACCATCGAGACGCGCCGAGTCCTGTGAATTCTAGTGGCTGTTGTGTACAAGCACACGCAGCACCTACAACCATTAATGCCTCACTCCGGCCGCTCATCTGAGACGGCCCCACGCGGCACGGACAGAATTGCCCCATAGAGCTCAGCACGCTTTGTCACTTGCTGGGAGACTCTCCCCCTTCCCTCAATTCACAGCAGCGGACGCTGAGTCCACTATTCCTCTGGGCTGCACCATCCCGTGGGCGTGGATTGAGGGGCGTCATCTTGCACCTAGTGAGCCTATGATGGGGTTGGGGGGGGCAGGCCTGGGGGGAGCAGATGCCCGGTGCTGGGTTGCGTTATCGGGGTACGGTGCAGAATGGCTAAACACGGAGCGGACACCGGGAGGAGGCCGTCAAGGGAACAGAAGCCGGTCCCGGGCCGCGCCCAGATCCCCAAGGAGCGCCCGGAGCTCGGGCTAAGGCGTACTCACTCCCCACTTTCAGGTAGGTCTGGTATTTGAGGTGCCACGAGGAACCCTCGTAGCAGGCGTACTGGCCGCTGTGCGCAAGGTCGACGTTCCGCAGCACCAGGCGCGACCCGTTGAGGTGGGATTCATCCAGGTCGGTGCCGTTGGCCGTCCAGGTCACGGCCGCGTCCCAGTCCATCGCCCCGCACTGCATGGTCACGTCCGCGCCCAGCCGTTCGTACTGCACGTGGGTGTCTGAGGAGACAGAAGGAGAGTCCCAGGGTGAGCTCCTAGCGCGTCTCAGCGAGCCGCACTCAGGGGCGTGGATATGGTGGGAGAGACCCGGAGCTACCCTGGAAGAAAGTCTGAGAGTTAAGTCACCGCACAGCAGTGGGCAGGAAAGGCAGCATGACCTGAGCGCCGCTCCGGAGCCAGGCCTGCGTGGGTTCTAATCCCAGCTCTGACACCGAGTCACTGTCCAACTCTGGGCACATCCTTTAAACCCTTCTTGATGCCTCAGCTCCCTCACCTACACCGCACTGCCCCGGGCCTGCGCACTCCGGTAAGCTGCTTGGAGCTCTACGGCTGGAGGAGTTCCCGCTCGGTGCAAAGTCCTCTCCTCGTTAGCCCCACTTCCCACGGCAGGGCTCACGAAGGTACAGAGAGCTCGCGTGGCTTAGCTCAGCGCTATGGCTTAGCGGGCTGGATATTGACCCGCATCCAAGTCCTCTCCACTCTAGTCCTATCGGCCTCCCAGGGGACCGTGAGCCGGTAGCTTCCATGGGACAAGGGTCACTGCTGAGCCGGGTTCCCTTTGTTTGCAACCTGCTTTAACCCTGACCATCATTTGGGCTTTTCCTCCGCCGATCTCAGGGCCCTTCCCAAAGGGGGTGGGAGGCAGAGCTTGCCCCATTCCCCCCAAGCAGGAGGGCAGCGCGATGAAGGGACAAGCCCACCCTTGCACCGGGAGTCTGGGGCAGAGCTGAGAAATGACCCCGGGTGTCCTGACACCCCCACCAACCCTGCGTCCGATCCCCTGATTATACAAGCAAAGTGATAGGGTGTTATGAACAGCCGCTAGCACAGGTGCCAGCCTGTTCTCCTTGACTGGGGGACTGGTGCTACCCGGCAACCAGAGGGAGCGACAGTAATGGGGGTTAGAGGCTTTAACCAGGTCACTTGTCTCTCATCGGGCAGTGGCAGCAGTGACTAGAATGGCATCGCGAGGAGCAGTCCTGGGGCAAGCCATCTAATTCCTCGCTGTTAGGGGAGTCGCCTAGAGAGACCTAGTCCGCAGTGCCCATCTGCTAATCCTCTGGGCTGGGGAGACAATAGCTCTAGTCTCTTTATTGTTGGTCCCTGTGTCTGGGAGGGAGGGAGACGTAACACGCCTGGCTTCAGGGTGGGACAACTGCTGCAAGAGAGGGATGGCTGATTGCTGAAGGTGGCACAGGGGGAATGCCCAGGCATTAGGACAGGGAAACCGACGATTAGGCACAAGGGAACATTCATTCCCAGGCTGTTAGCTTCTGTTTCCAGGGGGTAAAGCCGGCTGGAAACATTCGGAGGGGACATGCGTTCTGGGGAGTTTGCCAGTTCAACACTCTAACGTTTCGTGGAGACGGTTCCGTTTCAGCAAAGGTTCAACAGAAGCCAGGCAGTGTTTGACTCCCGCCTGCCAGAAAGGTTTCCATTGGAAATTTGCCTGGTTTCCGGCCAGCTCACCCGCCCGGCTCCCTGGCACCCTGCTTAGTGGGCTGACATGGAGGATCCCACACTCACAGCTCCTTAGCAGACTGGGCTTCCAGTCTCCCCTCGGGGTCTGACTCAGAGCCGGGAACCCCGAGGCTTCCAGGGTCCGTGGCATCCTGACAGGCGGACTCACGCGGACTTAGGGACCTTGGGGCTTTTCCTCTGCCGATCTCAGGGCCCTTCCCAAAGGGGGTGGGAGGCAGAGTCAGCGCCCCGTTTTCCACAAGCAGGAGGGCAGCGCGATGAAGGGACAAGCCCACCCTTGCACCGGGAGGCCGATTATGCCGTGCGTGCAATTTGCACGCACAGTTGTGATAACTGTGTGTGCAATGCTGGGGCACGGCCGTGCAAATGGTTTTCCGTCATTTTGAAAACTGGGACCCGGACACAGGGAGTGTGGGTGAGGATTGTGACGGTGCAGAACACAAAGCAAGGCACAGACCCTGCCTGGAGGATCTTACATCTAAAGAGATGGACAACGCAAGGACAGTGGGTGGCTCTGTGTTCGATGAAAGGAATCATTAAAAAGGGGATAGAGAGTAAGTTGGAGAGCATCTTATTGCCCTTATACAAATCCATGGTACGTCCACATCTTGAATACTGGGTACAGATGTGGTCTCCTCATCTCAAAACAGATATACTGGCATCAGAAAAGGTTCAGAGAAGGGCAACTACAATGATTAGAACAGGTCCCATCCTGAAGAGAGATTAAGGAGGCTAGGACTTTTCAGCTTGGAAAAGAGGAGACTAAGAGGGGATATGATAGAGGTCTATACAGCAATGTGGAGAAAGTGAAAAGTTATTTACTTGTTCCCATCATATAAGAACTAGGGGCCACCCAATGAAATTAGTGGGCAGCAGGTTTAAAACAAATAAAAGGAGGTTCTTCACACAGCACACAGTCAACCTGTGGAACTCCTTGCCTGAGGAGGTTGTGAAGGCTAGGACTAGAGCAGGGTTTAAAAGAGAACTGGATAAATTCATGGAGGTTAAGTCCATGAATGGCTATTGTCCAGGATGGGTAAGGCATGGTGTCCCTAGCTTCTGTTTGTCAGAGGGGGTGATGGATGGCAGGAGAGAGATCACTTGATCATTACCTGTTAGGTTCACTCACTCCGGGGCACCTGGCATTGGCCACTGTCAGTCGACAGGATACAGGGCTGGATGGACCTTTGGTCTGACCCAGCATGGCCATTCTTATGTTCTTATGGAGGGGGTTGGGAGAGGAGGGCTCTGAAATTGCATTCCTATTTGTCCAGAAATGAATGGCCATCCCAGGCTGGCTACCAGCCACCAACGCTCCGGCCGTGGGGAGGGATTAGGGATTAGCAATGCGGCGCATTGTCTCTGCGAGTGTCTTTCCAAGGCAATGGTTTAATGCCCATTACGCTCTACGGCCCAGGGAGAAATCCAGCAACCCACAGGCTCCTCTCTCTCCCTGTGTTCCAGAGGCGCCCGCGGGAGCAGCCAGAGGGCTCACCGTGTGGTCAGCACGGAGCAGGGCCATTGGGCACACTCATCGGAGGGAGCGGAAAGGGGACTTGGACTGAGTGTGGCAGAGGGATAAACCCAGAGCCGGCCTCTCTGAACGTGACCGGACTCGCTGCCCGGAGCCACGCTGGATGTCAAGCGTTGTGTCAGGTCGCTTGGAAGGGGGCCCAAACCAGCAGCGTTCCAAGCCAATGCCTCGGGTGCCATCTACCAGGTGACAGCAAGTGTCTCTTGTTGCTAGGGATCCACCTACCCCCCGGATTAAGGTCTGACTGTAGCACAGGAAGACACAGTCATGCTACTACTAGCCTACCTAGCACAGGCAGCAATACCAATGAAGACCCGGCAGCCTGGGCCAGCCACCCAAGTACAAGCCCAGCATGCCAGAGGGGCCAGCCTGGGCCACCACACTCGCTGGTGTTAGCCGCACCAGCCAGACGAGCGGGAGTTTGCCCGCGGGCACCGCAGCCACACCGTCACTGGCACGCCCCAGGGCAGTGGGAACAGAAGGATGCGGCGTCGGGGAAAATGTCTCCCTCGGGTCTGGAGCAATTCTGCAGCCCCGGCCTGTCAGGCCATTGAGCCGTGGGGGTTTGTTCGCACTGACCCAGGCCTGGGAAGCCGCTTTCAAGCCAAAGCCTCAGGGGACGTGGGACAGGAGAGAAACCAGGACGGGGCTGACTTCGGTCCTGGGGAGAGGGGAGAAAACCAGACCCAGGTTCTTTAGCCACTGCCCGGGGAGAGTGGCCAAGTGCTTTGGACACAGCATTCAGGGCTTCCCCTGGAGCCAGTGCAGGGCAGGGTCCGGGGACACCACCAATACTGAGGTCACCTCTCCCAATGACCTTGGCCGAAGGGAGAGCGGGTCCTGCCAGAGACCGGGCACCAGGGCAGCATTCTCCTGTAATCCAGGACTGCTCCCTGCTAGCGTGACGGCCGCCCATCCTGGCCAAAGGGACGGAGCTAAACAGACCCCCAGCCTCCGTCTCCACCCACATGCTGGCACCACAGAGCCGCTGCTGCGGGGGTCAGCGAAGGGCAGGGTAACAAGTGACTGACTGGAGCCCTGGCACCAGGAAGGCCAAATCACGGGGCTGCTGGCGGAAACCCCCAGGGTCTGGCTCCTGACTCGGTGCGGATGGGCCCGACCCCGCCTCGGCCAGCACATGCCCGCTGCGGATCCACTCCGGGGTTCTCCCGACTCGCCCCGGGGGGGTGTCTCCGAACACAAAGCAGGGAAAGAAGGGGGGATTTTTAGCATTCCTGGCGGATGCAGCCGCTCCAGCCCGTTGAATGGGGCTCATTGTGGAAGGCTCCCTTGCGAGCAAATTACCAGCGTTCATTCCCAAGGGCCTGACCCGGTCCGGCTGCCACGGCACTTTACAGACGGACTTGACCGAACTGTTCTCACCGCAATGTGCCGCCCCTTCTGCCCACACACAAGATGGATTTGCTGCTTGTGGAAATCGGGACGGGTCGGGGGGGGGGGGGGGGAGGGGAGAGCCCTGTTTACAGACAGGGGGAGCCCCAGGCAGGAGTGCTTTAATATTGCTGATAGCACCTTCCTCCCCAGTAGGTTTCAAAGCCTTTTGCTTGAGGTGGCGCAGTATTATTGGCCCATTTTACAGCTGGGGAAACCGAGGCACAGAGCAGGCGAGAGAGTTTGCCCAGAAGTCGCAGAGGGGGTCAATGGCGGGACTGAGAATTGACTCCAAGTCTCGTGATTCACAGGCCTTCACCCCGGCCACTGGACGTGCATCTCTCTCCCGGCGGGTTGTGACCAGCCGCAAGTCACCGAATGAGATCCCCGGGAGTCTGCTCGTATAGAATCCATTTCATATCCGCACCGTGCCAGGGGAGAGACAAGCAGACGGGCTCAGAGCCCCGTGACTGTGACTAGATCAACATCACCACACAGAAACAGCAGCGGCCCCCCGGGGGCGGGGACGAGGTGGGGGAAAGACTCCAGTAAACACGAGGCGGCCATGGCTGCTGGGAGAAAGGTGGCTATTCCCAGCTGAGCTGATGAGTGTCACAAACTCAACAGGTTTCCCTACTCAGCTCTCCTGACCTGCAGCCCCGCCGGTTCTCCAGTCCCAGGCTCCGCCAGAGCTCTGCACCCCCCCCCCCCCGCCCCATAGCTCCCCCCTGGCTACTCAAATTCTGGGCCAACTCTAGAGATTGCCAGTGTGTCCGGTCCTGGGTCCACTCACGGCTTGGCCACTGCATTTCCACACTGGCTTGCCGCTCCCTTCTGCAGAGGCACTCAGCCCGGTCCTCTCACACCCCGATTGATTTCGCTCTGGGGCCCCCTCTCCCCACAGCCCTGATTGGCCAGGACCCCGATCTACCCCAGCCCTGCTTTCCTCCAGACCAGTCTGTCACGGAGCGCCCGGGCGATGGTCTGGAACCGCTCCCTAGGAAGCCAGACCGGACTCCGGGTGGAGGGCCCCTTCTCCGTACACAGCCTGTTTCCCAGGCCAGGAGCTTCACGGGTACCCACTTCAACCTTCCTGGGTCTGACCTCGGAGCATTCAGCACCTTCTGCCCCTCCATGCGCTTCCCCCAGCAAACCCGCCTGGGCGGGGTCCTGGGGGAGCCCATGGGTTCTGCACCCCAAATCCACAGTCAAACGTGACTCTCAGCCAGCCAGGAAAACAGAAGTTTATTCGATGACCTTTATCTGGTCTAACCCAGACCATACAGCGAGCGTGAGCCCTCAGCTGGATCCATCTTGGGGGCCAGAGAGCTAGGACTGCTTGCCTGTAAGCTCTCTGCCTCTTCCCAGCCAGACCCAGACTGACAACTCCCTCTCCAGCCCCTCCTCTGCTTTCTTTTGTCTCTTTTCCCCGGGCTAGGTGAACATCACCTGACCTCCCTTCTCCTCCTGGGGTCAAGTCACAGCTTCACCTATGGATACCTGCAGTGGCTCTGTTTTGCATCAGCTACACATTCCTTTCCCTCCACATAGACACTCAAGAAATGCATAGGGGAAACTGAGGCACGCACACACAGTACTCCTACTTCGTCACACAGTCGTCATGTTACGATACGGACAAGCACAAGAAAGCCCAGGCTGGGCTGCCCAGCGCCCACGGAGCTGTGCCTGGGAAGGAACGGAGGGTTTAATTCTTGCTGTCGGTCCCTTTGCTCTCTTCTGCGGCACTTTGTTCCCAGCCCGGCCTCAGTTGCCAAGAGAAACCTTCCCTTGCGGGAGGAGGAATTTCATGGAAAGACAGCCAGTTCCTCTCGGAGCAATTTCAAACCAAATCTATCTTTGCAAGGAAGCCGACGTAATTGAGTGCTGTAGATGGAGCCAAAGATATGGACTGTTCCGGGTTTAATTTGTTCATTAATGAAGAACTGCAGTAAGTGAAGCCTTGTTTCGTTTGCAGCACTTTGGTAAATCCCTGGAGTCAGCAGCTTGGTTCTCCTGACAAGGAAAAATAATTAGTGAGAAACTTTAATTAAGAGATAACAGATGGGTGCTAAAGGACTTCCACTTAATCACTCCCAGATAGCCAGGAGTCTTCTCTTGGGTTGCTTCAGGGGAGTAGTGAATGATGCATCCCCCCTCCTCGTGCAATGGTGAGGGAGATATTCACTGCACTAAGCATGGCTGGCGAGCGTGACGCGTGCGAGGCGTGCAAGTCTGTGAATCCGGGGCCCGGTGGGACCCCGAGGGCTCGTCTCAAGAGGGATCAGAAATGCGTCTCCTTTCTCTCCAGGTGGACCCTGGCTGGGTCCTTTGCTCGTTTCCCAGCACAGAGCTCAATAACTCACTACAATCCCCTCCCGCACAGTGTCTATCCCGACACTTCTCCCCTCTCCGCTGTGGGACACCGAGCCAGAGACTGGCATGGTCGAGCGGGGGCTGGACCTGTTACTCCTCACAGAGTGACTGAGATCCAGGGAGGACAATGGCAGCTGTAGAGGGGCTTGTCTGGACTCAAGAGAAGCTCGGAGAGGCGCATTCTGTGGAAGTGTGCGTGCTGGCAGTCCCCCTCCATCACTCTGTATGCGTAGCAGACCTTCCTCACTCAACCAGTCACAGGTGGGCTCAGACCAGGGCTCCAGCTAACCCAGGAATCGGTCTCCAACAGTGGTCAATTGTTAGAAACCTCCTAGTAGGTGCTTATGGGGCAACCTGCCCAGAGAAGGTTTCTCCTGATCCTAAGAAGTTGGCTTATACTCTGACGAAGGGGGACTTAGAGCTCTTCCACATCCCAGGTTTTATAAAGTCCGTACTATTGTAACTTGGGGCGTTCTTGTTTCTGAACTAAATGTCCAGTCGTGTTCTGGCTCCTACTTAGCTCTTGGCCCCAGTGGGAGCCTGTGGCAAGGAGTTCCACAGGCTAACTCTATGTTGTGTGAAACAAGTATTCCCTTGGATGGGTGTTGGAGATCCCTGCTTCCAGGAAGTGTCTCTTGGACAAATCAGCGGCTGGGTATCCTGCTGGGACTTGCTAGAATTCAGCTGGGGCAGAAATTTCATGAGGATCTTTTCTCTCTGCTGGGGTTTCTGAGAGCTGAGGCGGTGGCTGGCAGTGCAGGGTTGGGGAGTTCATTTGGGCCCCAGTTTAGTGTCATCCACGAACTTGCTGAGGGTGCAGTCCATCCCATCATCCAGATTATTAATGAAGATGTTGAAGAAAACCAGCCCCAGGACCGACCCTTGGGGCACTCCACTCGATACCGGCTGCCAACTAGACACTGAGCCATTGATCACTACTCCTTGAGCCTGGTGATCTAACCAGCTTTCTATCCACCTTATGGTGCATTCATCCAGCCCATACTTATTTAACTTGCTGGCAAGGTAGGTAGGATTCTGCATCGGGGTGTATGGTAGGCAGGGGGATGCATGGGGTGTTAAGTAGGTAGGGTTGGGGAGGCAAGTAGATAGGTAGGGTTGTGCATTGGGGTGTACAATCAGTAGGGGTGTGCATGGGGGGTGTACAGTAGGTAGACAGGGTTGTGCATTGGGGTGTATGGTTGGTAGGGCTGTGCATGGGGGGTCTTTGGGAGAGAAGGTAGGGCTTTGGGAGGGAAGGTAGATAGGTAGGGTTGTGCATTGGGGTGTACGGTCGGTAGGGGTGTGAGAGAGAAGGTAGATAAGTAAAGTTGTGCATCTGGGCGTAAAGTTGGTTGGGGTGTGAGTGGGAAGTGTACAGTAGGTAGATAGGCAGGGTTGTGCATCAGGGTGTACAGGAGGTAGGGGTATGCATAGGAGTGTACAGTACATAGGGGTGTGCGTGGCGGTGTACAGGGAGGGTTGTGCATCGGGGTGGAGGGTAGATAGGGTGTACGTGGGAGTGTACAGTAGGTAGATAGGGAGGGTTGTGCATTGAGGTGTATGGTAGGTAGGGATGTATGTGTGGGGGTGCACCGTAGGTAGACAGGGAGGGTTGTGCATTGTGGTGGAGGGTAGATAGGGTGTACATGGGAGTGCACAGTAGGTAGATAGGGAGGGTTGTGCATCGGGGTGGAGGGTAGATGGGATGTATGTGGAGTGTACAGTAGGTAGATAGGGAGGGTTGTGCATTGAGGTGTATGGTAGGTAGGGATGTATGTGTGTGGGTAAACCGTAGGTAGACAGGGAGGGTTGTGCATCGGGGTGGAGGGTAGATGGGGTGTACGTGGAGTGTACAGTAGGTAGATAGGGAGGGTTGTGCATTGAGGTGTATGGTAGGTAGGGGTGTGTGTGGGGTGCACAGTAGGTAGACAGGGAGGGTTGTGCATTGGGGTGTACAGTCAGTAGCGGTGTGCACGGAAGCCCCTTTTCAGCCTGCTCTCCCCCAAGCCCCAGTCTCTTGGCTCAGAGGTGTGACTTCCGCACGGAGTGAAGCCCTTTCGGTCCCTGATGGGGTTCAGTCTCCATGTGTGTCTGTGCCGGGTTGCTCTCTGCAGGGGAGGGAGCGAAGCTGCGTGAGAGACGCAGGCGCGGAAGGCGTCTCCCTGTCCCGTCTAGCCATTCATCCGGAAGACGCGCAGGCATGTTCCATCAATGCTAATGCAACACTTCTGGGGATTTTCTTTACAGGAGGCGACACTTCTGCAATCCGACAAATAGGCCGTTGTCACAAGAGATAAGCCCGTCCGCGGCCCCCCTCGCGCTCTCCACGGCGGTTATGTAACGGCTTCACAGCGGCGGCTAACGAGTGCCCAGCCGCAGAGTCCGACCGAGGGAACGGAGAAGGGACGCCCTGGCCCAGGGACTTGCCGGGCGTAGATGCTCCTCGCAAGCATTCAAAAAAGCAACCCTGGTGTGTTCGGGCAGCGATTTTGCTCTCCCAAGGGAATAGCCGGTGAGTGCCTGTGTCCAGCCGGCCCCTCTCTGCCAGCTCTCAGGTATGCAGCTTCCACACCCCACCTGCTGTAAAGAGAGGAGGGTGCCAACCCATGGAGCACCCAAGGAAGGGGGGAGAGAGGCACTGCCAGCTGAGAGTCGCTCCACAATGCCCTCAGCGGCTCCACTGCCCCTCAGTTCAGTGGGAGAGCAGTGGCCTTCGGACTTAAAGGTCTTGGCTTGAATGGCAGCTGTGGGACACGTGCAACGCACGCGCGGTAGCCAGCCGAGCGGGCTTGTGGCAGGGCTGCACCCTCGGGTCAGGATGAGGGGTCATGAAACTCAGGCAGGTTCATTTCCCAAGAAGAAGATGGGGAGTTCCCTTGAGTACGGGGTGTAAGAACCTTGCCAGGCAGAGAACCAGTACTCGCGGGGTCTTTAACCCAGCCCAGTGGGCAGAATGCGGAAGCCAGACAAATTGCAATTGGAAATAAGGCCCATGTTTATCACGGAGGCTGCTTAAGCCACTGGAACAAACTCCCCAGGAACATGGTGGCTTCTCCATAGAATCTCAGGGTTGGAAGGGACCTCAGGAGGTATCTCGTCCAACCCCCTGCTCAAAGCAGGGCCAATCCCCAACTAAATCTCTTGATGTCTCTGAATCCAGCCTGGCAGCTTATCTGGAAGATGCTTCAGCCAAACGCAAGCTCTTGGGCTCAGCACAGGGGTGACAAGGTGAAGTTTAATGGCCAGTGCTGTACAGGTCAGGCTAGGTGAGCTCATGGTCCCTTCTGGCCTCAGAGTCGATGAATCAATCAACCTGACACTAAGCAGCGTCCGAATGGGATGGGACCAGTGCCCAGTGGGGAACGGAGCACAGCTCCCGTACGGAACAGGAGACTTACAGATGGGCACATGGCCCACAGTGGCTTCTGTACATCCTGCCCAGCTCCCGATCCGCAATGGCTCCTGTCTGCAAGCTCTGCTGACGTACCTCCGAGCAAATCTCTTCCCACGTGTTTAAAGGTCAGAGTGGATTGGGTTGGGCTGCCCTGGGTCAGGGGCTGCGCGTTATTCAGATAACGTGCAAGGCTGGGGGCACTGACCCGCTGCTTTTAATCTCGGGATTTTGAAGTCCAACTTGTGATTTTTTGGCCCGTCTCGGCAGTGCTGCACTCCCCCCTTCGCACTCCCCTGCCTTCCTCTTGGTTCTGTTCTGGCTCAATGTACCATCCTGCCTTCCCATGCCCCCGTCGCCTGGCATGGGGCTCCTGTCCCTCCTGCAGCGGCCTTCTCTGAAACTGCTGCCAACCCAGTGGGGCAGAGGGGTCGATGTCTGATGCCTCCCACAGACCCATTTCTCACGCTGGCGAGAAGAGCCGTAAACCCTGGAACCAAGCCGGCCCTTCCCCCTTTCCTTTCTTCAGCAACACCTCCCCGTTCCCCCGGACGCCGTCGCCGGAGCGGCGGTGATTTCTGATGCGTTGATGGGACCCGGGTGTCCAATTATTCCTGGGCTGCGAGTGAAGACTGATCCTTTAAGAGCTCCGGTTTCCAGTAGGAAATTCTCAGGACAGCCTTCCCCTGGATTACCTAATTCATGCGTTTTTGCAAAGGAACGTCCGCTAGACCTTCCACAGATGACACAAGCACTGCAGAGATCCATCCTCCGGGCTCGCCGACGGCCTGCAAGAAGGGCCAGGCTACCCCAACGCTGTCATTACAGCCGGGGACACAGCCCCGTCGCTGGGCTACCACTTGAGAGACCTAGGATCAAGCCCCCAGCTCTGCCACCGGCCTCACATCACAGTGATGTCTCTCTCGAACTGGCCTAGCGCGAGCGAGAGCAGCCACACGCGGGCACTGAATCACTTGTGGGTGGCACGAAGACTTCTGGGCACAGCTCCCAGCTCTCAGCACTGCTGGGAGCTGAGATGCCCTATGAATTCTTTCCCAGAACTTGTCTGTCCCTTCTGGGCAGAGCTAGGGAAGGGGGGAATTGTGGGAAGGCCCTGGAAGACTAACGGCTCTCAAGTGAAGCTAGCCTGCATCCAGAGCACTCATGTTAGCAGCTCACGGGTTCCGCTAGCTCCAGTTTAGGTCCATCCCACCCTTGGGCCAGCGAACTCAAGTGACAGGTACCATTGCACTCAAGGTAAGTGTGTGTGCATGTGGACAGGACTCGAGTTAACCTGGCAATGAAAACGAGCCGGGGGTAACCTTAGACACAGCACGTAAGTCATGAAAGCAGCCTCAGGGAATCAAATGGATTCGGCACCTAAGTCCCATGGGAGTTTGCAAATCACAGTCACAAAAACATGAGGATTCCCCTTGCTATTCAGCAATGGAAGGGTACGTCTTCACTACAGCAGTAGGTCGATTTCCCTTAAGTCGATTTTTTAAAGCAGACTGTATAGAGTCGATTTTGTGCGTCACCACTAAGCACAGCAAGTCGGCAGTGTCTGTCCCCATAACTGTGGCAAGCGTCGACATAGGGAGTGTTGCACTGGGGGTAGATATCCCACCGTTCCGGGAGTCCCCAGCAGGCACCATTTCGGGGCAGCCGGGCACGGGGGGGGGAGGGGCAGCGTGGAGCTGCTCGGGCGGGCATGGGGGGGTCCGCGGAGCTGCTCGGGCGGGCACAGGGGGTCTGCGGAGCTGCTCGGGCGGGCACGGGGGGCTGCGGAGCTGCTCAGGCGGGCGGGGGGGAGCTGGCGCGGAGCTAGCTGCTCGGGCGGGTGTGGGGGGGGGAGCCGGCGCGGAGCTGCTCGGGCGGGCATGGGGGGGCCGCGGAGCTGCTCGGAGTGGTGGCTGGTCCCCTGGGGAGCAAACGGGCATTGTGGAAGGTCGGAGGCTAGTTGTCACATGCATCCTCACTAATTCACAATCGACCCAGAGAGGTCGATTTCAGCTACTCCTCTCGTTAGGGAGGAGTACAGAAGTTGATTTTGAGGTCCCTTTAAATCGACTCAAATGGCATGTGAGGACGGGTACATGTTTATATCGACTTAGCATCGCTAAAGTCGACGTTAAGCCGTAGTGGGGACCAGCCCGAACAAACCTGTTAAGCATGGACAGAGAGATCTGAACTCCGCAGTATGGAGCTCTCAGGGCACTCTGGGTTAAAGGCCCTTTATCGCCCATGTGCCTGGGGCGTGAATTTCTCCATCAGCGCTCCCATCTATCCTCCCACACTGAAATAACCACCGGCCCTCAAACAAATACACTTCAGTGGATGATTATTTGCTTCTGGGATGCTCCTATTGATGTAACAGCAAGGACCTGGATCCAAATTCCTCCCCCAGAAGTCTGTAGATTACCGTCAGGGACCATGCAATATAAGCATGTTAAAATAAACTCTCCGAATTAGAGAAGTCAGAGGCGTAAAAGATCTGTTGGGTCCACTTCAATTTACCCTCCTGCTGCCAAGACACTATTGGTCCCTACAGTGTCCTTGCTATTTCTCCAGTCTAGTTTTACACACTGTACAATCTGCGCAGGACTAAGTTACGAGCATTGTGTGCAAACCAGAGCTCTCAAGTTCCAGACTCTGGGGCGTGTAAATGCACAACTGTGATGTTACATAAACTTTTTTTTGGTTGCACTTAATAGCTTTAAATTTCAGCCCTCGAGGCTGTTTCCATCTGTCTATTTTCCTGCTGCAGGCCAGTGCTCTGTCAATTACTCAGTACCGGTCTTTGTAAAATCACCACCAATGAAATAGGCCAGGGGTAACATTTCGAGACAGATGGCAAGTAAGTAACATGAAGGATTCCAGCACAGCACTCTCCACCGTCATTTGGTTGAGAGATTTTGGGCTGGTGCCGCACGGTGCTTGGACAGATTGCATCCTCCGAGGCTGTCTCCTCTGTTCTTTCCGATTCTCACGTCCCAGGGGGAGCCAAGGCTCAGGACTTAGCTGACAATGCTGTCAAACGAGGAGTGAGGTGGAACAGAGCCCAGCTCACTTGCTGTGTCTTGCTAGCCCAGGAGCGAGAACCCAGGAGTACAACCGGAGTGTGTGTGACCTGCTCCGGAAAGTTACTGTTCTGACTCAGCGCTGAGTCGCTCACTTCCCTGACTAACAGCTGAGCTTTGACAATCTCCTGCCACTTGTCTGGACTAAATGCTGGGGGACTTCCTCAGACAAAACCCCACCTGCTTCCCCCCCCCGGCAACTGAAAAACAAGGAGACGGTCTCAAGATTGGGCCCAGTAACAATGGCATGTTAAAGGTGTGTATTGGGGCCGTTGCTCCCAAAGTGTTTGGCAGCTACACACACAATTGTGGGATGCAGCACCTCTAGGATGGAGGGAGGCAACACGTTTCGTACACAACACACTGCCAAACTGCAGGGGGGAGGGTTACTTTGAACACAGACACTGGGGGAAATCCTGTATTCTATCCCAAAGTCCCTGTAGCTGGGCAGGACCTTGGCTTTGACAGTCTCATCTGAGCAAGATGGGCAGGTTTGGCATTGTTTAATCCTATTTCATAGACTCATTGCGTTTAAGGCCAGAAGGGAGGATTAGAACATCTAGTCTAACCTCCTGAATGACACAGGCCAGAGAGTTTCACCCAGTTACCCCGTATTGAGCGCAACAGCTTGTGTTTAGCTAACATGTAACTAAGGGCAGCTAGTCTGGATTTGGAGACATCAAGAGCTGGAGAATCTCCTCATTCCCTTGGGAGTTTGTGCCAGTGGTTACTGACCCGCCCTGTTAAAAATGTGCCCCGTAGCTCCTCATTTAAATAAGTCAGGCTTTAACTTCCCTCTCCGTGCCCTACATTGCTCCTCGTGTGCCCTACATTTGACTGGATACCCACTGCGGCTGTCTGGCCGTGGTTCCAGATGAAGATTTGCCATGGCCGAGCGGCGGGAGAGCCTTCCTTTTCATTGATACTCACCTGCTCCAGGTGGTTTGGGAGGCATTCCTGGATTTGGCCCCTGTTGCTCTCAGAACTGGGCAGCACCGTGGCGCTTCTAAAGGAAATGGCACCACACGAGAGAGATTCAGACTCTGCTTTGCTCCTTGTGGTCAGCTCTGTCCTTTCCTAGCCAAACACACACAGGTGGCTTGCACACACACGGATTCCTGTCTTTCCCCTTCCTTTCTGCAGGACAGTTGCAGGCTATGTTCCATTTAAGGTTTCCCTGCTGGTTGAGATGGATTCCTTACTAGACCAGCTCACAGACTGCAGAGCTCAGACAACTTAAAATGCAGCCGCCCGCTGCATGCTGTTTGTGCCTGGAATCAGAAGCAAGCCCGGGATCTCTAGCTAAGAGACTGGCAGACGCATTAGGGTTCTGAGACAGACACTTGCAATTACAGATTCCCAAAGAGTCGCATGACTCCTCAAGGGAGTTCTGCATTGCTGAGGAGCTCAGAGCATCCCACCCAACTTGCCAATCTACGGCATGCCTGAGCGGGCTTGTCTTGCCGTGCCGACACTGACATACTCAGGCTGGCAGGAACACCCGTTAACATTCGGGTCAACTTGGGAAGAACAGCATGACAGCTGGCCTCCCCAGAGGTGCAAGAGACAGAACGTTCTCAGGACCCCAATGGCCAACCTTAAATCAATGGCAACATGATATGCGGATTAGCCAGGCCCCCCCCGCTGTCCCTCGGATACCTACCCTGCCCCCGGGATACTTGCCATGGTGAGGATCTTGGGTGTCAGAAATCAGATCCATAGATTCCAAGGCCAGAATCATCTGTGATCATGTAATCCGACACACCCCAGAGAACAGCCCCCCAAACAACTCCTAGAGCGGATCTAGATATTACGTTATCTGTTACATTTACATTACTACAAATTACTGCAGCCCTGCGGAGACACCCGGATGCACCCCTCATGGAGGATGAGTTACTTGAGACTATTAAGAATACGAAGGTGGGGAAAGCCCAGATGGTCCCTGCCGAATTCTACAGATAGTTCTGGGACGCTTCCCCGGAGGTACCCGGCTCTCACTACAAATACCGCCTGGCTTTGAGAGCTACAGCACGTGCTGGTTTTTATCACATATTGAATGCTATGTATTAGCCAATGGGATTTTTTCTCTTTCTTTTTTTAATTAATCTTTAAGGGCAATAAAGAAGTCTTGGCGATGGCCGTACTATATGATAACGGCCAGTTCTGTATCAGACCAGGGATCCATCTAGCCCAATATCTCTAACAGTAGCCACTACCAGCTACTTCAGAGGAAGGTTAATAACACCCTGCAGTGGACAATTATGAAATAACCAGCCTAGATGGGAAGTTTCTTCCTGACCTCAATAGGTTAGTGGCTGGTTTATGTCCTGAAGCATGAGGGTTTATATACTTTCTAAAAAAGTCCTATATAATGTGATTGAGGATGTTCTCATTATCTCACCTACAGCCCACAACTAAAACCTCTCCAGTGCATCATCAAGGATCTACAACCTATCCTGAAGGAGGATCCCTCACTTGGGGGACAGGCCCTCCAACCTGAAGCAAATACTCACCAGGAACTACATACCACCCAACAAAAACATCAACCCAGGCACCAAACCCTGCAACAAACCCCGGTGCAAACTCTGTCCACATAGCTATTCAAGGGACACCATCATAGGACCTAACCACATCAGCCACACCATCAGGGGCTCGTTCACGTGCACATCTATCAATGTGATATTTGCCATCATGTGCCAGCAATGCCCCTCTGCCATGAACATTGGCCAAACCATCTCTATGCAAAAGAATACATGGACACAAATCTAACCTCAGGAATCATAACATTCAAAAACCGGTAGGAGAGCACTTCAGTCTCCCTGGTCACTCAATTACAGACCTAAAAGTGGCACTTCCTCAACAAAAAACTTCAAAAACAGACTCAAATGTGAAACTGCAGAACTGGAATTAATTTGCAAACTGGACACCATCAGATTAGACCTGAATAAAGACTGGGAGTGGTTGGGTCATTACCTAACCCTAATTTCCACAATACTCATTCCCCCATCCTGTTACTCACACCTTCTTCTCAACTGTCTGAAATGGGCCACTTATTACCACTTCAAAAGTTATTTTTCCTCCCTGGGTATCCTGCTGTCAATTGAATTGTCTCGCTAGACTGACCTGACACTTGGTAAGGCAAATCACATCTTTTCATGTATTTATACTTGCTCCTGTATTTTCCACTCCATGCGTCTGAAGAAGTGGGTTCTAGCCCATGAAAGCTTCGGCCCAAATAAATGTGTTAGTCTCTCAGGTGCCACAAGGACTCCTGGTTGTTTTTAATCATTCTTGTGGCTCTACTCTGACCCCTTTCCAATATATCAACATCTGTCTTCAAAAGTGCCATTGTGAATAAACAAAGTAAAAGAAGTGTGAGATGCAAATAGGCATCCTTTAAAAAGTAGAAATTAAATCCTAGTGAGGAAAATAGAAAGGAGCAAAAACTCTGGCAAGTGAGGTTTAAAAATATAACTAGGAAGGCCAAAAAAGAATTTGAAGAACAGCTAGCCAAAGACTCCAGAAGTAGCAGCAATCTATATATATAAAAGTCAAATGGTGTATGTATGTGTGTATGTATGTATGTTCCCTTACTACTTCCACACCTTTTCAGCTAGATACTTGAAATTTGGTACAGTTATAGACTTTAGAATCCTAATCAGGGTAAGAATCAAAACTTTTTAAAATCTCACCTCTCACACCCCTAGGGGTGCAATTCTTTAAAGCTCATTAACATCAACTACACCGCTCACATAACATCATCTGGGCAGCAGGTTAACACATGCTGTTGTCTGTGACATAGTTATGATGTAATAATACAGATAACCAGAGAGCTTAGTGTTGTGTAGCGCAAACATAATACACTGTTTTTTTCTTAAAAAGGACCCTATTCGTTATGCCGTGTAAAAAGCGAAGATGTATCGGAGAAACCACATCTAAATGCAAGAGAATGAAATTAATTAGACAAAATGAGACTTCTGAACAAAATTTGTATTAATAAAAAACATTGTAGTCTTTTTACATCCCAGTTTCCAATTACAAATACCCGAGCAACGCCGGGTATTTTTGCTAGTGTTTTTTAAAGTACATCAGAAGCAGGAAGCCTGCTAAACAACCAGGGGGGCAACTGGACGGTTAAGATGCTAAAGGAGCACTCAAGGATAAGGCCATTCCAGTGGAAACTAAATGAATTCTTTGCATCAGTCTTCACGGTGGAGGATGTGAGGGAGATTCCCAAACCTGAGCCATTCTTTGTAGGTGACAAATCTGAGGAACTGCTCCAGATTGAGGTGTCATTAGAGGAGGTTTTGGAACAAATTGAAAAATTAAACATTAATAAACCACCAGGACCAGATGGGATCACCCAAGAGTTCTGAAGGAACTCAAATGTGAAATTGCAGAACTACTAACTGTGATTAAACTATCATTTAAATCAGCATCTGTGCCAAATGACTGGAGGATAGCTAATGTGATGCCAATTTTTAAAAAGGGCTCCAGGGGTGATCCCAACAATTACAGGCCAGTAAACCTGACCTCAATATCAGGGAAACTGGTTGAAACTATAGTAAAGAACAGAATTGTCACACACACAGATGAACATAACGTTGGTGAAGAGTCAGGATGGTTTTTGTAAAGGGAAATCATGCTTCACCAATCTACTAGAATTCTTTGGGGCGGTCAACAAGCATGTGGACAAAGGGGATTCAATGGATATACTGTATTTAGATTTTCAGAAAGCCCTTGTCAAGGTCCTTCACCAAAGGCAAAATAAGCTGTCATGGGTCTATCATAAGTTCCCCACGGGTCTGTACTGGGACCTGTACTATTCAACGCATTCATAAATGATCTGGAAAAAGGGGTAAACTGAGGTGGAAAAATTTGCAGATAAAACTACTTAGGGAAGTTAAGTGTAAAGCAAACTGTGAATAGCTATAAAGGGATCTCACAAAACTGGGTGACTGGGAAATAAAATGGCTGATGAAAGTCTGTGCGTTGACAAATGCAAAGTAATGCACATTGGAAAAGATAATCCCAGTTATACCTATGAAACGATAGGGTCTAAATGAGCTGTTACTACTCAAGAGAGAAATCTCGGAGTCATTGTGGAGAGTTTTCTGAAATCATCTACTCAATGTGCAGCGGCAATCAAAAAATGAACAAAATGTTGGGAATCATCAAGAAAGGGATAGATAATCAGACAGAAAATATCACATTGCCTCTATATAAATTCATGGTATGCTCACATCTTGAATACTGCGTGTAGATGTGGCCGCCCCCTCTCAAAAAAGATATATTAGAATTGGAAATGACTAGGCAGCCGATTAAAAACAAACAAAAGGAAGTATTTTTTCACACAACATACAGTCAATCTGTGGAACTCCTTGCCAGAGGATGTTGTGAAGGCCAAGACTATAATAGTATTAAAAAATAACTAGATAAATTCATGGAGGATAGGTCCATCAATGGCTATTAGCCAGGATGGGCAGGGATGGTGTCCCTACCTCTATTTGCTGGAAGCTAGGATGGATCACTTGATGATTCCCTGTTCTGTTCATTCCCTCTGCGGCAACTGGCACTGGCCACTGTTGGAAGACAGGATACTGGGCTAGATGGATCTTTGGTCTGACCCATTATGGCCACTCTTATGTTCTTATGGACACCAGAACTAGATACAGGATTCCAGCAGTGGTCGCAACAGTGCCAAACACAGACAGGGTGATCAGACAGCAAGTGTGAAAAATCGGGACGGGGTGGGGGGGATAATAGGAGACTAGATAAGAAAAAGACCCAAAAATCGAGACTGACACTATAACCTCAGGACATCTGGTCACCCTAAACACAGAGGCAAAATAAACTCTCTCCTCATACTCAAGAAGTCCTTGTTTACGCATGCCAGGATCGTATTAGTTCTTTGGGCCACAGGTAGCACTGGGAGCTCATTATCCACCACAGCTTCTCAACCCTTTCTCATAGTCACTGCTCCCCAGGACAGATTCTCTTATTCTGTAAGTACGGCTACGGCATCACGGGTTTCAGAAGACAAAACTCTCACGAAAGTCTCAGCGGCTAGCAGGTCGGTGGTTTCAGGGTATTCTGACGTCCCATTAAGCTCATTGATATGAGTCTAAATTCTCAAGCACTGGATTTTTTTTCCTGCTTAGATTTTTTGGTTTTAAGCCTTTTAAAAAGTTTTGGAAAATATCTTTGGCCATGATTCAGCAAAGCACTTCCACACGTGCTCAATTCCATCCCTATTCAGCAAAGCACTTCCGCGAGTCCTTCATTTTAAGCACGTGTTTAAATGCTTTGCTGAACTGGGACCTTTAACCCCAGGGGGAAAGAAGAGGGCATATTCCTCAGTCCTATGGAAGTCTCCAACCGTGTCAAGAAAAAGATGGGATTCTCCTCTGCAACGGAGCAAAATGAAAAATAAGAACAATGACATGTTTTTAAATTAAGCACTAGAGAGGAATTGATTCCTGGGGGAGAGAAACTTCCCGAACAAATGGAACATGTCATTACAACCTAACTCACGCTGCTTCCAGAACTCTCCAGAGGAGCTGTCCTGGCCCTTTAACATGCAGAAATTAATTTATTTTTTTTTAAAAACCCTCTTCCCCTGTACTTCCCCAACCCTGCTTAGTTTGGGGATGGAATGAAAATTCTTGGCTTCAAGGGTGAAAAACCAGTTTTGAAATGAGTCTGCTGTGAAAAGGTTGTCAGGACCAGGAGGGAGAAGAGAGAAAAGAAGAGGAAATGAATACAAGTCGCAGAGAAAGAAAGGACTCAAGACACAAGCACAAAGCCACTATCGGAGGGGAAGAGAATACAAAAAGTCCAAGAAAAGAGAACTAGCAAAGGGAAATATAATCCCTGCTTCAAATCAATGCAAATCTAGGCAAGTATGCATAGAAAGCAGCTATCTGAGGGAAAATGCCTTTTCTGTCCCAGTCTTGAGGCCATGAATAGAAAACAATCTTTTCAACTCCGCCAGGCAAAATAAAATAAAATAAAAGGGGCTCTGGTACAAGGCGACAATCAGTTTTATTTTCCAAAGCAAAGCGAAAGCTACATACACAGCGTTATCTATTGATGGGTGCACTCCCCCATCCCCCACACTCAGCCTGGGCCAGCCAGTCTGCCTGGCTCACTTATTAACAGACAATCACGGGAGGTTGGGATGGGGAAGGCCCATGTCCCCATCTCCCAGAGGGACAGCGCAGGACTGTTGCCTCCGGGGCTTTCTCCAGTCCCGTTTCAAATGTCTCCGGCGAGGAGGCTCCCCATGATCCAACAGGCCTCGCGGTCGGAAAATCATTCCTGCTGCTCAGCCGACGTTTCCCATTCTTGCTTTCCCAACTCATGACCCCTGGGTCTGCCCTCTTGCTCCACCACACACAGCTCCTCCACTGCCCGGGTTTGCACGCATGCACACATCACCGTGGAATGTTTGGTTTTGGCGGGGGCGGAGGGGGGGGGGACAGCACTTCTGACGGTGGGAGGGGGAAGATCTCAGGCCTGATCTACACTAGTAGGGCGGAGGGTCGACCTAAGATACGCAACTTCAGCTATGTGAATAACGTAGCTGAAGTCGGCGCATCTTAGGCCGACTTACCGTGCGCCTCTTGGTTAGCTGGAGTTCTGGAGTTGATAGGGAGCGTCTTTGGGGATCGATTTATTGCATCTAAATCGATCCCCGATAGATCAATCACTACCCGATCCGGTGGGTAGAGAAGACAACCCTCAACTGGTTTTGTTGACACTGTGGCCATCATTCCCTGGGAGCAGATCAGTGCAGGAAAAGTGACAATACGGGACGTGGAGCCGGATGCAAATGGCGAAGGAAACCACTGGCCTAGATAATATTTAGTCCTGCCATGAGTGCAGGGGACTGGATGAGATAACCTCTTCAGGTCCCTTCCAGTTCTACGGTTCTATGGAAGCAAGGCAGGTTGTCCAACTTGCTGTATCATCTGGGTGTTTCTTGCAGGCATGTAACTAGTGTAGCACAGCGCTTGGTAAAATTAGATTTTTTTTTAATAATTATGATGGATAACATTGATGGTTATTTATCAAAGCACATTAACGAACTGTAGCAGTTAAAAAGAGACTTGCAAAGATTGAATTTTTATTGGTAAATGTCGGTGAACATTGATTCCACCGTACACACACAAACGGAGGAAAAATATTGCCATCAATAATCATTTAAATTTACAGATAGGCAAAGTAAGAAAAAGGCTGCTTGAGAAACTATTAGAGTCAAAATCCAGGGATTCAGACGTTTGAATTAGGTTTGTTACAAATGGCTGAGTAAGTAACTAATAGAACCAGGTATGATTTGTTGATATAAGGCTATTTATTTTCATAGAATCATAGAATATTAGAGTTGAAAGGGACCTCTGGAGGTCATCTAGCCAACCCCCGTGCTCAAAGCAGGACCAATCCCCAACTAAATCATCCCAGCCAGGGCTTTGTCAAGCCTGACCTTTAAAACCTCTAAGGAAGGTGATTCTATCACCTCCCTAGGTAACCCATTCCAGCGCTTCACCACCCTCCTAGTGAAAAAGTTTTTCCTAATATCCAATCTAAACCTTCCCAACTGCAACTTGAGACCATTACTCCTTGTTCTGTCATCTGCTACCACTGAGAAAGAACAGTTACTTACTTGTAACGTTGGTTCTTCGAGATGTGTTGCTCATGTCCATTCCCATATGTGTGTGTGCGTTCCGCGCATGCCCGGTACGGAAAGCTTTTCCCCAGCGGTACCCGTAGGGTCGGCAGGGGCGACCCCTGGAGTGGCGCCGATATGGCCATGCATATATGCCCCTGCCGACCCTCCCCCCGCTCAGTTCCTTCTTGCCGGTACTCCGACAGAGGGGAGGCGGGTGGGATTCGGAATGGACATGAGCAACACATCTCGAAGAACCAACGTTACAAGTAAGTAACTGTTCTTTCTTCTTCGAGTGCTTGCTCATGTCCATTCCCATATGTGACTTACGAGCAGTCATCTCGGAGGAGGGTGAGGAGTACTATGAGTACCTGCTGACAGGATTGCTTGTCCCACAGCTGCGTCCTCCATTGACTGCTGCACGATGGCGTAGTGCGAAGTGAAGGTATGCACCGAAGACCACGTCGCTGCTCTACAGATGTCGGCGATCGGGACATGTGCCAGGAACGCTGTGGACGCGGCCTGGGCTCTAGTGGAATGCGCCGTCAGAGCTGGCGGAGTAGCATTCGAGAGGCTATAAGACAATTTAATGCAAGACGTAATCCAGGCCGAAAGGCGCTGGGTAGAGATTGGTGACCCTTTCATTCTTTCTGCCACTGAAATAAAAAGTTGTGGAGATTTACGAAAACACTTGGTTCTATCTATGTAAAAGGCTAATGCCCTCTTCACATCCAATGAATGAAGCATTCTTTCCCTGTTATCCGCATGGGGTTTGGGAAAAAACACCGGTAAGAACACTTCCTGGTTCAAATGAAAGGGTGAGACTACCTTGGGCAGAAAGGCCGGGTGTGGGCGCAACTGAACCTTATCTCTATGGAAGATCGTGTAGGGCGGTTCAGAAGTGAACGCCCTAATCTCAGAGACTCTTCGTGCCGAAGTAATTGCCACTAAGAACGCGGTCTTCCATGAGAGGTAGGACAGAGGGCAGGAAGACATGGGTTCGAACGGAGGTTTCATTAGGGCCGTCAGAACCAGATTGAGATCCCATGGGGGGGTTGGTTGACGTATGTGCGGATACAGCCTCTCCAAACCTTTAAGAAATCTGTTAACCAGAGGGTTACTAAAGACCGAAATATCATCGGCGCCCGGGTGGAACGCCGAAATAGCAGCCAAGTGTACCTTGACCGTGGAGAGCGCTAATCCTTGTTGTTTCAGCTCAAGGAGGTAGTCAAGGATGGTAGGGATTGAACAAGACAGGGGGTCCCCCCCCTTGTTCTGAACCCACAGTGAGAAGCGCTTCCATTTGGCAGTATAGGTTCCCCTCGTGGAAGGTTTTCTGCTACCCAGGAGGACTTCCCTGACTGAATCTGAGCACTGAAGCTCTGCTGGTTTCAACCACGGATATACCACGCCGTGAGGTGGAGGGACTGTAGGTTGGGATGTAGCATCCTCCCGTGGTCTTGGGAGATCAGTGTTGGCGACAGGGGAAGTGTTATCGGTGTCGCCACACAAAGAGACAACAGGGTCGAGTACCAGTGCTGCCGAGGCCAGGCTGGCGCTACCAGTATAACCGACGCTTTGTCCTGACGGGCCTTCGCCAGTACCTTGTGAACAAGGGGAAACGGGGGAAATGCATAAAGCAGGCCCCCCGTCCACAGAGTGTGAAATGCGTCCCCCTCGGACCCCGGGCTGAGGTTGAGGAGGGAGCAAAACCTGTGGCACTTCCTGTTGGCCCTTGTGGCGAACAGGTCGAGATGGGGAAACCCCCACCTTTGGAAAATCGAGTGGGCCACATCGGGTCTGAGGGACCACTCGTGGCCCCGGAAGGAGCGGCTCAGGGAGTCCGCCAGCACATTCTGCTCTCCTGGAAGGTAAGCCGCTGTGAGGGAGATCCCCCTGGGGATGCAGAAATCCCAAAGGGCGAGGGCTTCCTTGCACAGGGGAGAGGAGCGAGCACCACCCTGTTTGTTTATATAGAACATCGCGGCCGTATTGTCTGTTAGGACCTTGATGTTCTTGCCCTTCAGGTCCAACTGAAAGGTCTGGCATGCCAGGCGAACTGCTCTGAGCTCTCGTACGTTTATGTGGAGAGACAACTCCTCCTGAGACCAGAGGCCCTGTGTCGTGTTCTTTTCTAGGTGCGCCCCCCAACCGAGAGCCGACGCGTCTGTTACCAGCGTCGCAGATGGTTGGGGTTTGTGAAAGGGCACCCCACCGTTCAGAGATGTGGGTTGGAGCCACCAGAGAAGTGATTGTCTTACCTTTACTGGAAGAGTCACGACCAGGTCGAGGGGGTCCCTGCGTTGGTTGTACACCTTCGCGAACCAGGCTTGCAGAGGGCGTAGCCGTAGCCTCGCGAACGGCACCACGTAGGTGCATGCCGCCATGTGGCCCATTAGGACCATGCAGTTTCTTGCCGTGGTCATGGGGCCCCGAAGTAGCGGGGAAATAATGTCCGCTAAAGCCTTGGCTCGAGATGGAGGTAGGAAGGCTCTTGCACATCGAGAGTCCAGTATTACGCCAATAAACTCTATCCTCTGCGTAGGAATGAGAGTTGACTTTGGTATATTGAGGATAAGGCCCAGCTTTAGGAAGATGGCCTTGATGAACGTGATTTGTCTTAGGAGCAGGTGCCTCGACTTTGCTCTGATGAGCCAATCGTCCAGGTAAGGGTACACATGGATGCCGTTCCGTCTGAGGAACGCTGCGACTACCGCCATGCATTTCGTGAATACCCTTGGTGCTGACGAAAGGCCGAACGGAAGGACCGTGAATTGGTAATGTCGGGAGCCTATCACGAACCTCAGGAAACGCCTGTGGCTCGGGATGATGAGATGTGAAAGTAAGCGTCCTTTAAGTCGAGGGCGGCGAACCAGTCCCCTTGATCCATAGCAGGAATTATGACGGCTAAGGAGAGCATGCGAAACTTCAACTTCTTTATGTAGGAGTTGAGGCCTCGCAAGTCCAGGATGGGCCGGAGCCCTCCTTTGGCCTTCGGGATAAGGAAATAACGGGAATAGTAACCCTTGCCCCGAAATTCTTGAGGAACCTCCTCTATGGCACCCAAAGACAAGAGGGTATGGACCTCCTGATCTAGGAGTTGCTCGTGAGATGGGTCCCTGAAGAGGGACGGGCACGGGGGGTGGGTGGGAGGGAGAACAGAGAACTGGATAGAATATCCCACTTCTACCAGGCTGAGAACCCACTTGTCCGAGGTGATAGAGGACCATGCCTGGTAGAAATGGGATAGACGGTTCACAAACGGAAGGGAAGCTATGGGCTCGGAGGCTGGCTCGGCGTCCCCGGGCGCAGCTTCAAAAGTTCGGCCTGGGGCCAGGAGGGTGGTTATTCCCTGGCCCCTGAGGCTGGTGAGAGGAGGGGCGTTGTCGTCCTCTACTATTGCCTCTCCCGCCCCTTCGGGGTTGGTCCCTCCTATAAGGTGGTGCCTGATAGGGTCTGGCTGGCGGGGGCGGTGGAGCCCTAAAGGGTCTCCTTTGGCCCTGTGGTGTATGTAGGCCAAGGGAGCGGAGCATAGCCCTGGAGTCCTTCATGGACTGTAATTTCTTGTCCGTATCGATAGCAAATAACCCTTGCCTATCGAATGGCAAGTCCTGTATAGTTGCCTGCACAGGCGGGGGAATACCCGACACGTGCAACCAGGCCCCCCTGCGCATAGCTACTGCCGTGCCCAATTGGCGTGAGGCCGAGTCCACTGCGTCTAATGCGGCCTGTAGGGCAGCTCTGGAAACCACCCTGCCCTCTTGCACTATGGCCTTGAAGTCGTGGGCCAATTCCTGGGGTAAGGTGCCCTCAAATTTGGTCATTGTAGACCAGGTGTTATAGGCGTACCGGCCCAGGGCGGCCTGCTGATTCGCAATGCGGAGCTGTAGGGCCGCCGACGAGTATACCTTCCTACCCCAGAGGTCCAATTTCTTCGAATCGTGTGACTTTGGGGTAGGTCCTGTCTGGCCCTGACGCTCTCTGTGGTTCACTGCGTCCGCGACCATGGAGCCGGGCGGTGGGTGCGTGAACAGGTACTCGTACCCCTCCCGTGGTGCGAAGTACCGGCGCTCCACTCCTTTAGCCGTAGGTGGAAGCGATGAGGGGGTCTGCCAGAGGGAGTCCATGGTGGACCTGACCTTACGCATGAAGGGTAGCGCTATCTGAGGTGGTGAGTCGGATGAGAGGATGTCTACATTAGGATCTTCCTCATCCCCTTTGACTTCCTCAGGCTGGAGGTTGAGATTTTGCGCCACCCTTCTCAGCAGGTCCTGATGACCCCTAATGTCCATGGGTGGCAGGTTGTAAGAGGAGCCCGCCACTGCGTCGTCCGGGGACGATGAAGAGGAGCCAGGCTGGGGGTTCTCCATCTGAACATCCTCCCCTTGAATCTCCCTGATTGCAGACTGAGTGTCCGACGTACCAGGCAGAGGGTCAGCCACATGTTCCTCCGATTGAGGCCTAGTGATGGTGGCAGACACCGGACCTCTCGGCACCGAAGGCCAGGAGGCTACTGACGGAGGTCCCTGGGCCTGATGGTAGGTAAACGGGGTCCAAAACGGCCATTGGGGAGGGCCTTGCTCTACCACCACCGATGGCTGCCGGTGCCGTCGATGGGAGGAGTGACGGTGCCGCGAATGGTGGTGCCGGGAACTATGGCTATGGCGAGATCTGGACCGTGACGAGGAAGCGTCCGACTCCGATGAATAGTCGGACTGCGACCAGGGCGGTGCGGTGCCCTCCGGCGCTATGCCCCTTGAGTACATTTCAGGCTTCCCGGGAAACCTCGGTGCCTGCGGTGCGGTGGGAGCCGGTGCGGGTATCGGCGGTGCCATCGAGGTTGCCGGTGCCGCTAGAGCCAAGCTCGCCGGTACCGAAGTCACCGGTGCTGGCGGAATGATCTGCGCGACGGTGCGGGTGACCGGTGCCGGGATGGCAAACTGCGGTGCCGTGTCGACCGCGGTGCCCATGAGGTCCACCGCCGCGTCGAACGCCTCTGGGGTCGAGGGCGGTTCCAGCTCCGGCACCTCGACTTCCCGAGAGGGCACTATCTCCGGGGAGATAGTGATAGGCTCCGGTGCCGCTATCGGTGCGCGCTCTGGACGGGGCCGTCTCACGTGCCCCGGAGCTGCTGGCACCACCGAGGGATCACCCGTGCCCTTGCGCACCGGGGAGCGCCCTCTAGATTTTTTAGAAGGGACCGGCGACTGAGACCGGTGCCTTCTAGATAAGGAGGAGGATCCGTGCCGTGGCGACCGGTGCCGAGGTGTCTTCGGGCCCTTCGGGGTCGCGGTGCCGCGCACCGACGCCGGTGCGCTGCTGGAGGCGGACGGCTCCGATGGTGGCTGGAGTGCCGACTCCATAAGGATTAACTTTAAACGGAAGTCTCTCTCCTTTTTAGTGCGCGGCTTAAAGCTCTTGCAGCTCGAGCACTTCTCGGTCTGATGGCCCTCTCCCAGACACTTAAGGCAACGGGAGTGAGGGTCACTAATCGGCATGGGCTTGCCGCAAACTTTACAGGACTTGAACCCTGACGCCCCAGGCATAACCCGGCGTCAGAGATCTAACAACTACTATCTAACACTAAAGAACTCGAACAATAAGAACAATTAACCTAAATACCTAACTACTAGAGAACAAGATACCGCTCTGTGACAGAGGAGTAAGCTGTTCCAGCTACCGCCAAGGACGGAAAGAAGGAACTGAGCGGGGGGAGGGTCGGCAGGGGCATATATGCATGGCCATATCGGCGCCACTCCAGGGGTCGCCCCTGCCGACCCTACGGGTACCGCTGGGGAAAAGCTTTCCGTACCGGGCATGCGCGGAACGCACACACACATATGGGAATGGACATGAGCAAGCACTCGAAGAAGAACAGTCTAGATCCATCCTCTTTAGAAGCCCCTTTCAGGTAGTTGAAAGCAGCTATCAAATCCCCCCTCAGTCTTCTCTTCTGTAGACTAAACAATCCCAGTTCTCTCAGCCTCTCCTCATAAGTCATGGGCTCCAGGCCCCTAATCATTTTTGTTGCCCTCCTCTGTACTCTTTCCAATTTTTCCACATCCTTCTTGTAGTGTGGGCCCCAAAACTGAACACAGTACTCCGGATGAGGCCTCACCAATGTTGAATAGAGGGGAACACTCACATCCCTTGATCTGCTGGCAATGTCATTAGCCTTCTTGGCAACAAGGGCACACTGTTGATTCATATCCAGCTTCTCATCCACTCAAGAATCAGAGAGGTAGCCGTGTTAGTCTGGAATAGCAGAGGTAACAAAGTCCTGTGGCACCTTAAAGACTAACTATAAAGTTTTGAAGCATAAGCTTTCGTGGGCTAATACCCACTTCGTCGGATGCAAGCAGTCATCCGACGAAGTGGGTATTAGCCCACGAAAGCTTATGCTTCAAAACTTTATAGTTAGTCTTTAAGGTGCCACAGGACTTTGTTACTTCTCATCCACTGTAATCCCTAGGTCCTTTTCTGCAGAACTGTTGCCTAGCCATTCGGTCCCCAGCCTGTAGCAGTGCATGGGATTCTTCCGTCCTAAGTGCAGGACTCTGCACTTCTCCTAGTTGAACCTCATCAAATTTCTTTTGGCCCAGTCCTCTAATTTGTCTAGATCCCTCTGTATCCTGTCCCTACCCTCCAGTGTATCTACCACTCCTTCTAGATTAGTGTCATCCGCAAACTTGCTGAGGGTGCAGTCCACACCATCCTCCAGATCATTGATAAAGATATTGAATAAAACCAGCCCTAGGACCAACCTTTGGGGCACTCCGCTTGATACCGGCTGCCAACTAGACATGGAGCCATTGATCACTACCCATTGATCCCGACGATCCAGCCAATTTTCTATCTACCTTATGGTCCATTTTTTGACCATTTTGGACCATTTTTTGAGATGTGATGATATGCTTTGACAGCATGACTGCGAGCCATTGATAACTACTCTCTGGGAACGATTTTCCAACCAGTTTTACACTCACCATATAGTAGCTCCATCTAGGTTTCATTTCCCTAGTTTGTTTATGAGACGATCATGCGAGACAGCATCAAAAGCCTTACTAAAGTTAAGATATACCATATCTACCACTTCCCCATTCTCAAGACTTGTTACCCTGTCAAAGAAAGCTATCAGGTTGGTTTGACATGATTTGTTCTTGAAAAATCCATGCTGTTACTTGTCACCCTATTATCTTCTAGGTGTTTGCAAACTGATTGCTTAATTATTTGCTCCATTATCTTTCCAGGTACAGACATAAAGCTGACTGGTCTGTAGTTCCCCAAGTTGTCCTTATTTCCCTTTTTATAAATTGGGACTATATTTGCCCTTTTCTAGTCTTCTGGAATCTCTCCCGGCTTCCATGACTTTTCACAGATAATCGCTAATGGCTCAGATATCTCCTCAGTCAGCTGCTTGAGTATTCTAGGATGTTTTTCATCAGGCCCTGGTGACTTGAAGACATCTTACTTGTTTAAATAATATTTAACTTGTTCTTTCCCTTTTTTTCGCCTCTTCTGATCCTACCTCATTTTCACTGGCATTCACTATGTTAGACGTTTAATCACCACCAACCTTATTGGTGAAAATTGAATCCAAGAAGTCATTCAGCACCTCTGCCATTTCTACATTTTCTGTTATCATCTTTCCCTCTTCATTGAGCCTACTCTGTCCTTGGTCTTCCTCTTGCTTCTAATGTATTTGTAGAATGTATTTGTAATTCCAATGTAGAATGTATTTGTAATTCTAATGTATTTGTAGAATGTTTCCTTGTTACCCTTTATGTCTCTAGCTAGTTTGATCTTGTTTTATGCCTTGGCTTTTCCACATGAAAAGAAGGTTTCCAAATGCAAGATGACTTCAGGGCCATTTGGCATCTGGGCTAGATTGCAGCTGGCAGCTAGGATGACCAGGTAGCAAGCGTGAAAAGTCAGGACAAGGGATAGTGGGTAATAGGTGCCCATAAAGACAAAGCCTGGAATATCGGGACTTTCCCTATAAAATCGGGGCAGCTGGTCACCTACTCACAGCCCAGTTGGTGAGAATTCCCTTCCAGGAGCAGCACCTTGTGAGTTAGTGGGTTTGGAGAGCTTGCGGCCACGGCTCAGGGTCACAGTCTAGCCCCCTGTAATCTCAGCTTCCGTGGCTTCTTATTTCAAGAGATTTAGCCAGTTCGACAGACGTGTGATTTCCAGACAGGCCCCGCTGGGTAGAGCACCAGCATGGGACCCAGGGTCCAGCCACTTTCGGCATGTCTGCAATGGAGCTGGCAGTGTAATTCCCGTGGGGGGTGGGAGGGAGGGGAGGGCGGGGGAAGGGGATAGCCAGACCCTTGCTACCTCTGATTGAGCCAGCACACCACAAGTACAAGGGAAGGGGCTAGCTGCCCTGCATATAGCCCCATCGGAGACTCTACACACATAGCCGCTCCCGCCACTCATGCGGCCACAGACACACTTCTGGTTTTAATGCGCTGAGTTGCTTGGAGCTAGCGCAGGCACGTCTCCTCGGGCTGAAATTTACACCTCCCGGTCCAGGGAAAAGGCACCGTTCGTTGTCTCCCTGGGCTGCAGTTGCCTCGCTGTGAAATGGAGAAGCAGCGCATCCCTCCTGCTCAGGGTGTTCGGAGGCTGGCCGGGTGCTCCCCTGCCCCACCAAGGGGGACTAGAGAGAACGCCGCCTACCGGCCAGTTACCGTTTTGATTCCCCGGGCAGCTCCCAGGTGGGAGTCTGCAGGCAGCCCTGCCCCACTGAAGTCAATGGGAGTTTCTCTTTCCGCAGGAGCGGATTTCCGCCAGCGGTGAGCAATTCTGAACACCCTCCGTCACCTCGTTTCTTTTAAAACAATTATTTACGTGGTTTAAAACCCCAGGATCTTCCGATCGGTCGGTGAGTTTCCTTCTCTGTCTCGCCCGTCACTGCAGCTGCTAGGAAGCTTCTGGAGAATGCTGGCTAGTTATGTAAAGATGGTTGCAATGATTATGTTGTACTACTCCATTGCTGCCCGCCTTCTAATTCTGCTGCAGCTCCCACCTTATAATTGTAAGTGAAGTACAATCAATGCTAATTAATTAAGGGGCAGAACCTGCCAACCATAGTTAAATTAAGTCATACGTTATCCTGCGAGCAGCCCCATTGATTTCAGTGGAGCTACTTGCGTATTACGGTATATTGCTCTATACGAGAAAAGGGGACGAGTCCAGCCCAAACTTATTTGAACTGAATCCCAAAAGAAGTCACCAGAAAACACACTGCAACCCGAGCTAGAAAGAGCAGGACACGTCCCGCCCCTTCCTTGCTCTAAGTTCAGATTTGGCAGAAGGATGGAACTCTCCTCTGTGTTTTCTCCGGTCTCTGGTCTTATGCCCCAGGCTGCGTCGAGGTGTTCTTGGGGGTTAATCTCTTTGGAGGTGGTTTTTTCTCTTTCTAAGCACCTTTAAGGGATGTTACCAGCTCTGTGGGGTTTGAATTCTTCTGAACTAAGAAAGTAAGCGTGCCGGCTGATGGCTGTTACTGGTGATGAGTGGGGAACAGGACACGTCCTCAGCTGGTGTCAACCAGGGGAGTGCCATTTGCTCTAGGGGAGGTGTGACATTCTGCGCCCCAAAGCAACACCCTGGCACCCTCACATTCACCACTGTCATATCATTGGTTTAAGATTCGCAGCCGTGTTAGTCTGTATCTGTAAATAAGACAAGGAAGACTTTGTAGCACATTAGAGACGAACCAGTTTATTTCAGCATAAGCTTTCGTGGGCTATAGCCCACTTCATCGGATGCATAGAATGGAATATCATATCCTATCATTATGATATGTTTTGTACAAAGTCTGCCTTGTGCGGTATCATTCTAAAAGTCTTGATCCGTGGAACATTAATATCCTGAAGGATTGTACGTGCTGTCATTGTGTGTGAAGCTATGAAGTTTTGATGTGTGTGTTACTGAAAGATGTGAGGATGGAAACACCCACAACTAGCCTTTCAGGTACAACAATGAAGAAGCTAGACAGTGCTAGTGGCCCATCAATGAAAACAATGGATCATCAAAGAGCTTATCCTTACCTGTGGCCCTTCAGTCAGTCTGTGCACAACAGGAGCAGACAAGGGCTTGTCACTAGATCACATGATTCCGAACTCCATTTTGGTACCTGTATTTTTCCACAGACTGGGCTTGGAACAAAGGGGTTCCTGCCCTATGGAAGAAACCATATAAGGGGGAAGTGACATCTCCACGGGGCCTCATTCCCCACACAAAAGAACACCTGGAAACACCCGAGGAACAAAGACTGAAGGCTCCCGCATGGTACCTTCTCAATGCCAGCCCAGTCAGGTGGTGGAAAGATCCAAGCTGTCCGAACACAACTTCTTCTTTACTTTATTACGTATGTGTCACGGAGTGCCCGGGTGCTGGTCTGGAATTTGCTCCCTATGAAGCCAGATAGGATTCTGGGGAAAGTGTCCCCTCTCCATACACAGCCTGTTTCCAAGGCTAGGAGCTTCACAGGTAGCCACTTCAACCTTCCTGGGTCTGACCTCAGAGCATTCAGCACCTTCTGCCCCTCCGTGCGCTTCCCCCAGCGAACCCGCCTGGGCGGAGTCCTGGGGGATCCCGTGTATTCTGCACCCCAATTCCACAGTTAGACGTGACTCTCAGCCAGCCAGTAAAACAGAGGTTTATTCGATGACCGGTACCTGGTCTAACACAGACCATACAGCGAGCGTGAGCCCTCAGCTGGATCCATTTTGGGGGCCAGAGATCGAGATAGCTCCTCTTCCTTCCCTGCCTGACTCCAACTAGCTTTAGACTTTAAACTGAAACTCACTCTCTCCAGCTCCTCCTCCCCCCTGCGTCAGCCAGGTAGGTGACCTCCCTTTCCCCTCTGGGGTCAAGTTACAGCTTCAGGTATAAACACCTGCAGAGAGGCTGTGCTTTGCATTAGCTACACATCTTTATCCCTTCACTTAAATGCTCAAGAAATGCATAGGGGAAACTGAGGCACACACAGTATTCCTACTCCGTCACAGTATGCACCATTATCCACAAAGGAATCCTTAGGGATAAAAGAACAAGGGTGGATCTGTCACTCAGCTCTGGAATATGAGCTCCAAACTTCTGGGCAAGTGGGCAACCATCTACAAGGCCTATTTATGCCACGCTGAGGCCAGCAGATAACACCAGAACTCCTCCAAACTCAGAGGAGCAGTGTGGTGCTCATGTATCTCGTTACACTGACAACTCCTTCCCAGCCACTGTGTGTTGCTTCCCTCTTGGCCCCTCAGACTGACAGTTTGTGGTGGGGCTCCATAGTCATGTAATCAGACTCTATGTTCTGTTGCAGTAGCCGGCTTTGCACAGGAAGTATCAGGTGTATGTGTGCACACAACCCGGAGAGGCCGTGGGGAGCCTCAGCCAGAGTTCTAATCCTTCCCTGACACTGACTCTCCAGGTGGCCTGGGGAGAGTCACTTCCCCTACTCCCATCCATGCCATGGTTTCCTAACCTGACATGGGAGGTGACGATACTCGCCAGGGTGCTGTGAAGAATAAGTAGTTAAGGTTTGTTCAGTCACTTTAAGATCCAGATCCTCAGCTGGGTAAACTGGAGTAGCCATGGTGACTCCACTGGATCTCCACTGATTTCCATTAGCTGACGACCTGCCCCGTAAAGTGCTAATTATTGTGGTGATCGGCACAGACGCCACATTTGAGGACATTCAGTTATGCTGCCTCCGGACTCTCTTGTCAGGGTGCCTTTCACCTTCACAAGTAAAGCCGAGAACAGCAAAAGTTTCCTCCCAAACATACCCCGGCACGCCTCCTCCATGGGGAATGCGCTCCTCTTGCGCCACATGTACTCTACTGAAATCCAGCCACTCCGGGCTTAGCGAAAGCTACCAGCAATTCCAGCAGACTTGAACTGTGAGCAGCATGTCACCTTCTCCTCCAGTCCCTCCATGGGTCTCCCATAGACAATGGGAAGAAGGTCAAGGTCTCGGTCCTTATCAGCACAGTGCTGCAAGGCCTGGGCTCGGGGTATCTAAAAGAGCCCAAAGCCCCTGGATGAAGACCAAGGTCGACAGCTTCATTTCTCTGGCCCAGGAGGACTCTCAATAACAAAGGGGGGAAAGCTCATTTGTGCAGGAGCAGAACTTTCTTGGGACCGGTCCTAGACTGAGGAATGACCTCCCCCAGGAACTAAGGACCATCTCAAACCCTCCTCTCTTCCAGTGCAAGAGCAAGGCACAGATCTTCAACCTACCTTCTGTAACCAACATATAGCTACCTACGTGGATTGTATCGCATAAAAGGAAAATTCCAAATCAAAGCGCCCCTCCGCATACCCTGCTCCCACTGGGGAGAGGATGAAAGAAACACAAGGCAGATGTTGGTCATGTCATGTTGCTTTACACACGAGTGGAAGACGGTTAGTTACGAGGGTGATGAGCATGCTATAAGAACCTATGTAGAACAGAACAGGATAGGAAGAACAACCGCACAGCCAGAGGAGAGATTGAGAAAGGGACATTCTCTCCTCCAGTGTCCCCAAAAGAAGGAAGTGAAGGAGACGTCCTGCCTCAAGTTATTGGGGATCTCGAGGAAAAACTGGGCCTGAGCCTTGGAGACGGAGAGAGACGGCGGAGACACCATGACACAAGAGAGCAACCTGCCATCAGATCTGGAGCAGCCCCTGCTGACAAACGGAGGCCGGATCAAGCCCCAAGCAAAGCCTGGGACTGTACCCTGTGTGGGTCGTGCCTGCCCCAGCAGACGGGAGAAGTCTGCCCCAGTTTTATACCTGGACAGTACTTGTAGAGCTTCTCCTGCCCCGGATGCGCCATTGAATTGCCTGGCCTCAATGTGTCGTCGTACCCTGAGAAACGGCTATAAGAAGAGCAGCAAGGGGTTTTTAATTTCTCAGTGATTCCAGATTAAACGTGCCCAGCTTACAAATGGAGACAGATCTTCTGTAAGTGCCAACCCTGCAGACTCAGCCTGGGATCTGAGCGTCAAGCCAGGTTCATTTCATGCCAGGAATCACCCCCAGTCCTAAAGACCCTGCCAGCCACGTCCCGCCCACAGCAACCCCCCCCACAACCCCTTTGCATTCAGTGGGTTTGCGCTGAATCTTCGGAAGCGATTCTGCAGCGGCTGCACCAGAAGTACCGCCCGCCCCCTCTCCTGTACCCACGCGGCCTCTGCACGGCTCACGGGAGGATGCAGCAGCAAACGCTGATTTTTGTCCCAAAAGGCAGCAGCTCTGTCGGGCACACACTGGAAGCAGACCTGCTTCACCGCGGGGGACTGCACCGTAACACCGACACGTGCGGACTTTCGATCTGCTCCTCGCTTGCGGGGAACGTCAGTGTTATCTAGCCGTGCTCGCCTCCAGCCTGAAGAATCTCTCACCCCACACGTTGGGAATACATCCCCAGACATCCTCATCTCATCCCCCGTGCTCTGCCCCACCCCCTGCACCTCTGGACCATCTTCCTTGACGCACCCGGCACCTACCAACCCCCCCCGCCCTCCCGACTACTAAGCTCTCCTCAGTCCCTCTTCAATACTCACTCCATCCAGAACTCCTGCCATCCTGCCCCCTTCAAAGCAGCATTAGCAGACTTGTCATGGCACTAGCAAGACACGCCCTGAACTCCCTGCCTCAGCCATTGGGCTTGTGTTTGTTTCCCAAGCTTTGCACGTGGGCTGCTTAGACGGTCATGTCTTCCTAGCCATGACCTGGCTTTCTTCTGCCCGCTGTCAGTCCTTAGGTGGGTCTCTAGGGTCTGAACACAGGACCTGAGGCGGACGGACGGCAGGAAAGCAGGTGTTGCCCCGTCCGGTGACATCCTCCCATTGCGCTTTGGCCTCACGCGTGGCATCTGCAGCGTGGATTCTCCCGGCCTGAATTAAGCGTGGGATGCGTCTCACAAGACGACACGGAGCGGCTGCCACCAGGACTAACCCACGGGCAGCAGTTCCGGCTGACAAGTCCACTGAAGAGCACTCGCTCCACGTCAGGGGCCGGATTCTTGCTTCTCCTAGTGCCCTGACAATGCCCTTGTGGGCAGCACAGGTGGGCAGAATGCACTGCCCCGCCCTCCCCTCCCCCAGCCCTCGGTATCCACATGGACAAAGCTAGAGGCCGGCTCAATTTTCCGCTAGCCCTCTCTTTAAACACTTAGCGTCTGGTTTCCATCAGCACCCGGTAGCAGCCAAGCCTAAAGAGCAATCATTCCTAGCTAATCCAACGCCCATGGATCAATGGTCCATACACCGAGCAAATAGCACCGCCAGCCCTCTGCCTCTATCGCCGCCGATTGCTTTGCAGTCTCACTTCGCTTCTCCACCTGATTGGCCTTCCTGACGTGCTTGTTACAAGGTGACACGCATCACTTTTCTGCTCCGTAATGAGCCTGCCCCACAGATCCCTTTCAATCTTCTTTAAAAAAAATCTATAGCCCCATTAGAGCAGCGACCCTGTACAGCTCCGCTCCGTTTCGCACCGCGAGGGCCGGCTAATTCAACAGGAAGCCGCTAGAACTTACCGAGCTGTACAGGCCCGAACCCCAGCACACTGGGCTTCGAGTTTTGGAGGGTTATTTAAATCGAAGCTTCTCCTATCTGGCTGATCCTGCCAGTGTTGGGGCAGGGGGATGCTTTGCTGCACTGATCTGTATCCCTGTCCACCCAACGAGTCTGGCTCCTTGCACAAAGGATTAGAACTCCAGACGTCTCCTAAAACAAGAATTGTGCAAAATCCAATACCCCTCCGCTCTTCTCCGCACGCATTAGAGGCCTGCATCCTAAGCTTTGCCCCCTGCTCCTCGGCTCCTAATCTGGCCACCTTCCTAGTAGGTGTGCACAAAGGATGGTTTGGCCCCAGTGTCTCCTTGTAGCTACATTCCAGTGTCCAGGGACTGAACCAAAACACCCCACAGAGGCTGGTGGCCCGGGCTCGCTGGAGGCCCAGTGTTGGCAGTGGAGGAGACGTCCAAGCTGTCTCTAGGCAGCTCTGCTGATGAGTTTTTCCCTGCAGTACCCCAGATATTCCAGTCCCGGGCTCCATATACACGCGGCTCTGCTGGTGCGCATCAGTCCCGACCCGCAGCCCCCCGCTAATCCAGTCCTGGGGTCCTTTGCAGACAGCTCTGATCATATCTCTGAGTTGGGACCCGCAGCCCAGTTCCTATTTGCATCCTAACCTCCCTACCCAAACACCTCTGCCAATGCATCTCAATTCTGACTTGCAACGTCCCTAATTCCTGTCTTGGGCTTCCACAGAACCTGGCCAGCGGACCTCAACTCTGGGCAGAAGCCCCCCTGCTATTTCAGCCCTGTTTCTGCCGGAACTGCCCATAGGTTGACATTGTGCTGGAATACAGGAGGAGTTAATCGATGGTTTTAGATGCGGGAAGCAGTTCAGAGCAAGTAATGAATGACGAACTTTCAATCCAAGCTTGAACTGGGCACGTGCCAGCCAGAGATTTGACTGGACTGGATGGACTGGAACAGGGAGACACCCTGTCCCCACTGGCACCTGTATATGATTTCCGGCGCAAAAGTCCCATAATCCTTTGGGTGCTGATTCAAGCCAAACACCCTGCACTGTTTGGGATTTCCACTCAAACCATAATCACCTCTGCATTTCTACAGACCCGGCACTCCAAACTTAACAAACCAGCTTGCACATTTTACACAGGGATCACTGAAATGCAGCTACTGCTGGTTGAATATTCTGCGACTATTCCTCGAAGGCCAAGCTGCTGTTTGATCCCGCCACATTCAAGCCCCCATCCCCATTGGAAACATTCATGCAAATGAGGTTTGGCGCACACAAGCGTTGGGAAATTGCTGCTTGTTCACGCACAGACAGCAGTTCGGGGTAGGAGTCTTGCTCAGCCCCACACAGGGAGGCAGGGCTGGGAGGACATCTCAGGCAGCCCCGGCTCCCAGCCCCGTGTTCGGTCTGTTCTTTGATCCTCTGCTGGATTTCCCATGCAAAGGCAGATCCAAGCCATTCCGCCCTCGGCGGAAGCCGGAGGGTCGCTCCCTTTGCAGGACATGCTTCCGCGTGGCCTTTGCATTCTGCATTTCAGGGGGGCCGCGAGAACCGCTGCTCTTGGAACCGGCTGCTCCCAGGCTGGAGAGAGACCCCTCCCCGGGCTGGGCACCCACGCTGTTGGTACAGCCCGAGCACTGGCTACTGCCTCCTTGCACAAAGCCTGGCATGGCTGGGCCATGGGTGGTCAGGCCTAGTGGGTAGAGCCAGAGCAGGAACAAAAGCTAGGGGTCAGAAGCCAAGGGTCAGAGCATGGTGAAGGAGCAAGTCTGGTATAGCAGCCGGTTGGGGATCCACCTGGCCGCACAGGCAGCTTCTACCAGGTGTCCCCTCCAGACTTCTGGAGTGCACCTGGACCAATCGGGGACCTGGCAGCGCTGCCAATCAGGCCCACGGCGGGCGGCACATTGGGTGGCACCACCAGCAGACCCAGATTCCCATTCCCCAGCACTTTGCACCCTGAGTCCAGCCCCAGGGCAGTCTGGGCTCATTCACCAGAGCCCCGCTGCCTGGCACAACTCCCTTTGCTGGGCTCCGTCCCTGTGCCAGGCCTTGCTCGGGGCTGCCATGCGTGGTGCCCGCTGCAGACGTGGGCATCCCGTTCCCAGCAGAGCCCTGGGATCTGCTCTGCTCCACCTGCTTTGCAAAACGCAGAGATCCTGCAAAACTGGGGACTTTGGTCCAAACCAGGTCTGTTGGGTCCTGGGCTTGATCCAAGAGCGAACGCCAGGGATTAGACCGTGATTGCCAAGCCGGCAGCTCGCTGGGCACGCAGAGCTGAGCAGCCAGCTCCCCTCCAAGCAGCGCCTGTTTCTTCACAGACCCTTCTTGTAGTCATCCAGGTGGGATGCATCCAGGAGCGCCACTCCCACCCCGGCCTGCTCTCCCCCCGCCTCCCTCAGAGGGACACACGCTTCCTTTTATGAATCAGCAAGCCGGCATCTCTTACTGCTTTTGGCTCCCTCGGACGGGCTCTGGCGTGAAGCACAGCGGAGCCACGCTCGCTCCGACAGTAAATACCGGGCCCCTCTCCAGGATAAACACCCGTTGCTTTCCCTCTGCTGCAACTGCTGTGGCAGCCAGAGCCGCCAGGACAGGATGCCCCAGTTGGTGAATACTCATCGTGGACTAAGGAATGTCACTTCAGCTGCCAGTTGGAGGTTCCCAGGCTTAGTCAGGGCTGGGGGGCATCACATGGAGACTCCAGAGGCAGTGTCTGTCCCGGGTCACTTTGGATTTTCCGCTTCGGAGATTTGTGTGTGTGGATTTGAAAGCTCACCAACCAGGGAGAGAAAGAGAGGTTAGTCCCTGGTATCCTAGGGACAGGTGGGGTGGTAACTCCCCATGATGTTCTGATTCCACTTAGTCCCGAGCTCAAGAAACCTCTGCTATCCCAGGCCTGCGCTCCCTACACACAGCTTCATGTGATGAAAATGGACCATTGAATCCTACTCTTTGGTTTTTAGCTGGCTTTTGCTCAGTGACAATGGCTTTTTACCCCATGACTACTTAGTAGCCCCGTGTCAAAGCGTTTTAAATGTCTAAATAAATTAGGTCAGACGGTTCTCCTTTACCCACCACTTTACTGACAAGGGCAGAGAATTCTAACAGATTGGCAAGGTACAATTTTTCTTTGCACAAACGGTGCTGATTAGACCCTATCAGATCACAATGTTCCAGGTATTTTGTTATTGTTTTAAATGATTATTTCAACCAGTTTGCCAGGTACAGATGGTTTACTGGTCTGTAGTGCCCCGGGTAGCTCTTTGAGAGACAGGTACAACATTTGCCACTCCCATTCTCTGGAACAGCAGCTGATGAGAGATTGAAAAATATTCAGTGAAGTTGAAAAACATCTCAGCAATGAACTTAGCTTCTTTCTTTCCCCCTTTAACCTCGAGTGATCCAGCAAATACCCCAGTTCTTTCACAGGCTTCCTGCTTCTGATATATGCATCGAAATACCCTACATTGCTTTGAAAATCTAGCCCAAGTGTTTGATGAAATAATAAAATCATTTTGGGTATGAAGTAAGCAGGGTCTCAGCTTTCCTGGGTTTGCTTCGGCTTTCCAAGTACACTTTGCACTTAGCTTTATTAAAAGGTCAATCTCTCTTTCACAAGATTTCCTGGCGGTTCCTTAACACAGGGTTCACCGGAGTCAAGGAGGGCTGGAACACCCAGGCGGTGTGTGTCAGTGAGGTTAAGGACCGAGGAGAGCAAAGAGCAATGGGGTGGAGGGACGCTGGACGGCTCAGGGGTGTGGAATGGGATCTGGAGTCTTTCACTTCCCCGATGCACTGCACATCCGGGCTGGGCGTGAGTGAAAACCGTGGCAGCCTATAGGAAAGGAGATCAGGCTCATTCACAGGTCAGGGTCTGAACCACAAAACCACCAGCACCAACCGGCATCCTTGCTGCTGGTCTCAACACAGAGGGCGAGGAAAGGGCCCAGTGTGGGGTGCAGTGCACCGCACCGGGACTCAGGTGAGTAGGGTGAGGGTGGAGGATGCGGTCTGCATAGCTAGAGCAGCAACACGCTCCCTCAGTATCTCCCTGGCCGCACGGCAAGGCAGCAAAGCCTGCAAGAAAACGTCAGCATTAAAAACAGGGCGTCTGCGGCAGGAGCTGACCATGTTTATTAGCGTGTCCGTGACCTGCCTGACCACAAGGTCAGCCTGGGAGAGCTGGGTGAGAACGCACCGTGCATCCGGGCAGGAAATCTCCTAAAGCAGAGGGGGACAGACATCCAGGAATAGAAGGAGACATTCCAGGAGCTGCTGTTTGAGTTTGCTGTGCAGACAGGGAAGCCTTGTGCCTTTCAGGGGCTGCCCAGTCTGCAGCGCGCCGGGTGTCGGGTGGAGAGGAGAGGGGAAGGGGGAGGTGGGGAAGCTATCGGAGCCGGCCATGCCTCCAACTCTGCTCCGAACTAACTGTTGGTTCTGGGTTTCCTCTTATCCAAGTGACTCATCAGCTGGAGGGAAAAGAGGCAGGGACCAGGCAGGCCGACCTAAGGAGACAGCTGGGAAAGAGTCAAGCAGCAGGGAAAGAGGCCACGGACATTCATAGATTACCAGATGTCCTAATGTCCCGTCCAGCACCTGATGGGGCAAAGCTAGAATGCCAGTGCGGGTGGGGGAGCACCGCCCGGTGTGTGATTAGCCTGAACAATCCCAGAGAGAGAGAGAGAGACTGGGGATCCGGCAGGGAATCGCCGGCGGTGAGCTAGGAGGACATGGGAACTGGAGAGGGCGAATGGCAGTGGATATCTGGGCTAGGCCACTAACGGGATAGAGGTCCCTTGCAAACACAACAGGCAGCCACATGGCCACAGCTATCGCCCCTCACTAGAGCTAGTGAGCACCCCCCCCCACTCATTTCCCAGCAGTCTGCTCCAGACCGGCTATTCCTCTTCCTCACTGTGTCACGCCGTCCCTTTCATCCTGGCTGTCGCACTAGTGCAAAGATCGCACATGGCAGGGGGCAGCGAGCCGGTCCTCTGGGGCGCGGCTGGGGAACCACTGCGTTCCTGACACCTGCACACATTCCACGGGCTCCCCCAGGGGCGTTGGGTAAAGGGTGGAATATGGGACAAAAAAGGGGAACACTGCAGCCGCGAAGCTGGGATGTCTCCCTTTGAACGGCGGTGCTCAAATGATTTAAACAGACTCCTTGAAAGCGGAAGCTTGAATTCTAATCATGGTACATAAGCAGCCGGCGCCGGAGCTCTCGTGCGAGGGGTAACGTGTCTCCAGTGACTCGCGCTGACTCACGCGCCCCTGTGCATGAGGTGCATACGGGAGCAACTTACGTGCCAGAAGGGGGGACGACGCAGGCAGAACCAGAGAGCTGTGAGGAACACCGGCTGCCAACGGCAAGCGGGATGCTGTCAGCAAAGGTGGGGGAAGACCTGGGGCGTCGCCGGTCCTCCCCACAATCCCTCTCTCTTTTGAGGCACCCTCCTCCCCCGGGAATGAGGGAAGCCTCTGTCCGAACCTCCGCGCCTGCAGTCCCATACCGGGGGCAGGCATTTCGGACGTGTCTGCCACCCCGGCTCTCCCTTTCGCAGACTGTCTGTTCTTCCTTTGTGTAGAAGGCCCCGAGAGGGCCACCTGGACACAATACGGCCGGCGTCTGAGCCACAGCGAGGGCTGGCCCAAATATTTAAAACAAAACAGTTTATCCAAAAACTGTGTCTCCCCCCAGCTTGTTCATGGTTTGATCGGGGGGGTGGCGAACACTTTCCCTCAACATATTTGCGCCTATGGATCACTCGCCAGTTGAGTGCTTGGCCAGTTGTTGCTATCTGAGCTTTGTGACTGGCCAAGCTAAGTCAGGTGGCCTTTGATTCTTCCCCCTGATTGGATGAGCCAACGCCGATGCAGTACTTCTAAAATCTAACTAGAACCAATTTCATTTCTTGACTGAACGACTCTTGTTCCCGGGCCCCAAGTTCCTTTGTCAGGAATGTTCATGGGAACAGAACTTCGGCCACAAGAATGAAAAGCAAACAATCCATCTAAGCAGGCTTCACCTAGCCCCCTCAGGAGAAAGGGTTTGCAAACCGGATACACTTGGCTCTCAGGACACAAGAAATCTGCATTGGGAACGAGTTTCATATGGTCAGTCAGCTGGATAAAGGGAACATCCAGAGCCACATTAGGAAGGCTTACAAATGTAATTGCTAATGGGGACTTAGTTATAAAATGTGGACTCCTCGTTAAATGAGGGTGGTTCTTTTGGGATCTGTTCTGAGCCCACTGCTAGTCAATAGCTTTATCAAGGACCTTGACGAAAATATAAAATCATTGTTGGTAAAATTTGCTGATGTCGTGCTGGGGTGTAAGGACATACGGCGCGTGCTGGATCCCTTGAGAACTGGGCTTGTGCAACGAACAGCCTGTGTTTTTATACAACCACATGCAAGTTCATACGCCTCGGAACAAAGACTGCAGGTGACAGTTACCGGACGCAGGACTGAGTTCAGGAAAGCAGTGATTCTGATAAGGACCGAAGGACTGGAAAGCAACTGGATATGAGTTTCTGGAGCTTTGCTGTGGGCAAGAGGGGAATACTAAGTAGGAGCAGCGTGGTGATAGCTAGGAGACAGAGCTTTAGTGGGGCCAGACCCAAATTGTGAAATTAACTCTCCCAGGAATTAAGGGCCCTCCCAAACCTCAAGGTCCTTCTGCTCTATGTCCAAGGTGCATTTCTTTGACCTTGCCTTTTCAAACAGTCATATATTATAGATATATAAAAATTCCATAGCGAAACGCTCCATTACACACACTTCTCCCCCTGGGTAGAGCAAGAGAGAGCAAACACGTGACAGATGTTAGTCACATTGCTTAATGCACGGCTGGAAAACATTCATATACTACAGTGGTGAGTGCAGCAAAAGAACCTGAACCAAATAGAACAGAAGAGCGCTGTTCTCACCAATAGAACGGAGCTGGGACACTGTTTCTGTTCTGGTGTCCACATTTCAAAAAGGATGGTCAAAAGTTGGAAAAGGTTCAGAGAAGAGCCATGGGAACAACTCAAGGAATGGGAAAACTGCTTTACGGTAAGAGAGAGAAGAAGCTCCGTCTTTGTGAGCAGTTAAGAGGAGACTTGATCAGCGTCTAAATACCTATACAGAGGGGAAGCTTTCTGAAAGTGGGGTCTTTAATCTAGCAGACAAAGGCATAACAAGAACCAATAAGTGGAAACAGAAGCCAGACAAAATCTGACTTTGAAATTAGGTGCAATTTTTTAAGTGAGGATAATTAACCAATTGAAAAATTCACCCAGGATTGGAGTGGTTCTCCATCACTTGAAGTCTTTAAATCAGGAGTGGATGCCTTTCTAAATGAGATGCTGCGGCTCAGACAGAAACAATGGGCTTGAGGAAGGAACGATAGGGTGAAATATTTCAGGCTGTGCGATGCAGAAGGTCACACGAGATGATCATAACGGTCCCTTCTGGCCCTAAATTTATGGAAAACTAAGAACCCTAAACCATCATGCCTTCAGGCAAGAGCTCAGCTCTAATGACTGGGGTCTAGGAGGGACGTATCCCTGAGCGCAGGTGTGATAAATGAAAGGGGCGAGGGTACCTCACTTTTATCAACACCCCACCAGCCAATTAGCTATAAAGTCCCTCTTGGTGGCTATTCTCTGCTTGCTTTACCTGCAAAGGGTTAAAAAGTCCCCAAGGTAAAGGAAAGGGAGTGGGCACCTGACCAAAGGAGCCAATGGGAAGGCTAGAACTTTTTAAAATGAAAAAATCCCCAAACTCTCTGTGTGGTTCTCTGGGAAAGAGTGTGAGACACTTTACGCAGGTATGAAAATGATCAGATCACATCTAGAACTACTTTTAACAACCCAAAGATGTAAGTGAATCAGGGAATGTCTAGGCAGACGCCATTAGGATTATTTCTTTTATTTCTTATTGGCTTGTGGACTCCTCTGGGCTAAGCCCAGATGCTTTTGTTTTGCTTGGAACCTTTAAACTGAACCCCAAGGGAGCTATCTGGATGCTTAATTTTTGTAATTGTTTCTTTTAAGATCTAGCAAAAAGGCGAAGTTCCAGATGTATTTCCTTTCTTTTGAGGTTTAATAAAGTTTACCTTTTTAAAGAACAGGATTGGATTTTTGTGTCCCTAAGGGGTTTGTGCACATGTTGTTTAATTAGCTGGTGGCAACACCTAATTTCTTTGTTTTCCTTTCTCAGCTCTTCCTCGGAGGGGCGGGGGAGGGCTTTAGGGTACCCCACAGGGAGGAATTCCCAGGTGCTCCTTCCTGGGTTCTCAAAAGGGGGAGAAGGGGTTTTGCATTAGGGTGGTGGCAGCATCTACCCAGCCAAGGTCAGAGAGAAGCTATAACATTGGGAGTTTAATACCAGCCTGGAGTGGCCAGTGTTAATTGTTAGAATCCTTGCAGGCCCCCACCTTCTGCACTTGAAGTGCCAGAGTGGGGAATCAGTTCTGACAGCAGGGAATCCCATAACTCCCTTCTTGCAGCACCTGATGCTGACCATTGTCAGAGAGAGAATAGGAGGCTGGACGGAGCCCTGCTCTGATCTCTTACCTTCAAAGAGAGAGGAGATCTTTTCCTGGTCAGGTAATTTGGGCCCAACTCTCAACTTGGCAATCAATAAATAATCCAGTGGAGAAAATTCTCTGGGTTTTTGGTGCAATAGAGGAACACAGGATTTGCTGAACCAGATTAGACCATTGGTCCTGACTCTGGTACTTGCCAATGCCAGCTTCTTCAGAGAAAGGTAGACGAAAAAAACAATGTCTCTTGTCACACTGCGCTGCGCAGAGGGGTTCCTTCCTGACACTGCAGGGACCAGCTCATGGCCTGAAGCCCGGGGGTGATTATTCCCCCACCCCAAAACACTGCTTTCCCCCATTTCTAAAGAGTCACCTCTCCTTCTGTGGGACACATGAAAAACTCATTCATGCCTCCTGCCGCCGGCTTTGATTGAACGGCAGAACAGCGCTGCCGTCATGGCCTGTGCTGAAAGGGAACATGTGGCTGGCTTGAAGTGTTCGAACGGGGAGTAATGGGATTACATTTAAGCAAAGGCAACAGTCAGATCCACCACTCTGGGAAGAGCATTCCCAAGAGACAGGGCAGGACAGTGACTTACATTGACAGCCATGCCTTTTATCTGGGACCATTCTTACTATACTATAAATGCTGTAGGATAGAAATAGAACTATTGAAACTGGATCAAAAAAGCCCAAGGGAGGAGAAATGTCATGATTTCTGAGGCTTTTGAAAATTTCTCATTTAATTTAAAAATTCAGAAATGCTCAAATGCCCAAACTTCACATGCTTCCCCCAGCGCTATAGTTGGCGGCCAAAGGAGGAGAAAGAACCTGGCAAATTTCTCTTCCAATGGGAAATCAACCCGCAAGGCCCCGACTTCTGTTACTGCTTGGCAGAAGGGAAAGAGTATTCCCGCGGCTCTCAACCGAGGTCACTGCCCTGTTGTGTTACGTGCTGCACACACACACAGTGTCTCTGAGGAAGTGTTGTTCTCCCACACTGAACCATGGTGCTCAGGGATTAAGCGACTTGCCCAAGGTCCAAGCGTCACTCCAGATTAACAGAACCCAGGTCTGAAGTCCCAATCCAGAGCCTTACCCACAAGACGGACGATCTTTCCTGCCTAAAAGGCCTGCTAGGATGGTTACCAGAAATAGCAGGGCAGTGGACTCGATGACCCCTGCCAGCCCTATGTTCTATGGGACCCAATATATTGAGATGAGTACAGCTGTGGGTACTCACCACCCCTGGAAAACAAGCCAACATACTTCGAGGTCTCCTCACCACTCGCTTTCTACCCTGTTCAGCTCTTCCTCTGAGAGACATAGAAAGTCAGGGTTGGAAGAGACCTCAGGAGGTATCTAGTCCAACCCCCTGCTCAAAGCAGGACCAAGCCCCAATTAAATCATCCAACAGATTTTTGCCCCAGATTCCTAAATGGCCCCCTTAAGGATTGAACTCACGACCCTGGGTTTAGGAGGCCAATGCTCAAACCACTGAGCTCTCTCTCTCCCAACCAGAGGCCAAAAATCAGACCCTAGGGACTTAGGCAGCCAATTCTGGAGCTCAAAATCCGCCAGGCCTAGCTATCTTGATAAAAACTACTCAAAAAATGACACATTTCCAGCATAGTTTTGAGAGAGACAAGGTGGGGGTGAGGTAATGTCTTTTACCGGGCCAAAGAGTTCTCTGTGGAGTTCGAAAGCTTGTCTCTCACCAACAGAAGTTGGTCCAATAAAAGATATCACCTCACCCACCTTGTCTCTCTCAGACAGGGGGACCAATGTGGCCACCACCCCACTGCAAACGAAGGGATTCACCATTGCTTCCCTGGCAGCAAATAAAGGCAAAGCCCAGTGAACACATTGCTCATGGTGATTAGCTCATCCAGGGCTAACTGGTTCCCCAAATTCGGATTAGCCAATCCCAAGGAGTGGGTGGAGCTACGAGAGAGGTAGTCAATGAGAGGTGGTGACAGAAATAACGACAAGGGTTGGCTGCTCATTGGGCAGGCGATTTGCATCACCTTGCTGTGCAGTCTGAAGGCTGCTTACGGGCTAATGACTTTGTCTTGGCTGGTATGCGGTCGGCATTTTTAACAAGGTGTATGCAAACAGGCACTCCCAGGAGATTTTGGAGCAGAACAGATTGCAAAAGATTACCAGGAGGGCTGGAGAGAGAGAAAGAGAATAAATAAAATCAAATCTCCCTCTCTCCCCCAGCTGAGGAATGATTGGGGTTAATTGCTCATTGCTGGTTAGTAAGCTAAGAGATAGCAGCTTCTTTGTGCATCAATAAACTAACCTCAGATACTCCGGTCTCAGAGTTCATTCATTTTCAAGAGACTTTTATCTTCTTATGGCCTCTCCAAAGTGAAAACATAATTACTGTTTAAACGTGAGTTAATTCATCAGGATGAGGATCAATAAAGCAGAATTACTCCTTTGAAACCGAGAAATCACAACAAGGGACAAATGTGCACATAACTAGGGGATAGCTGAATGATAGGGGAAGGGAGAGATCATACTCCAGGTTTGGGGTATTTTTGTCATTCAATATGTTATAGATTGAGACATTCATACACTCAGTCTTAGAGTTTTGCATGGCCACCCATCACCACAGTACCCGAGTGCCTTCCGTATTAGAGATTGACAATCGCAAATTCCCCAGTGTAACTTCATACAGCCTCTCTAGATCTGAGAGCAGAGATGGGCAAACTACGGCCTGCGGGCCAGATCCAGCCCACGGGCCCACCCTGTCTGGCCTCTGAGCTTGTGGGAGAGGCTTCTCCTGGCCTTTCCCCCTCTGTTCCTCTACAGCCATGCCCCCGCATGGGCAGCACACTGGTGTATTCACCAACTGGGGCATCCTGTCCTGGCGGATCTGGCTGCCACAGCAGTTGCAGCAGAGAGAGAGCAATGGGTGTTAATCCTGGAGAGGGGCCTGGTATTTACTGTCGGAGTGAACATGGCTCTGCTGTGCTTCTTGCCAGACCCAGAGCATGTCCGGCTCCGGCTGCTCTGAGTGGTGTGGTAAGGGGGCCAGGGCTGGATTTTGGGGGCTGGATAAGGGGCAGGGAGCCCTGGGGGGCAGTCAGGGGACAGGGATCAGGTGAAGTTTGGATGGGGTGGAGATTCTGGGGGTAGTGGTCAGGGAATGGGGAGGTTGGATGGGCCATGGGAGTCCCGGGGCTCTGTCAGGGAGCAGGGGTGTGGATAGGGGTTGGGGAAGTCAGGGGAGAGGGAGGAGTTTGATAGGGGGTGGGGTCCCATCAGGGTGGTTAGGGACAGGGGGTCTCTGGAGGGGGTAGTCAGGGAACAAGGAGCAGGGGGGCTGGATGGGTCAGGGGTTCTGACGGGGGGGGGGCAGTCATGGGGCGGGAAGTGGGAAGGGGTCAGATAGGGGGTGGGGCCAGGCTGTTTAGGAAGGCACCCTCAGCAAGTTTTCAGCTGACACTAAACTGGGAGGGGTGGTAGATACGCTGGAGGGTAGGGAGAGGATACAGAGGGACCTAGACAAGAGGACTGGGCCAAAAGAAATCTGAAGAGGCCTGCCCCACACTAATTCCTAGAGCAGATCTTTGGGAAAACCATCCACTATCGATTTAAAAAACGGCAATGACGGAGAATCCACCAGGACCCCGGGTCTCTCTCTTCCAGATATAGACAGCACTGGTTGGCATGGGGTGTTCGTTTCTTTGGAGTGAGTGGATGGGGAAAAAGAGGAGCAGCTGATGGGGGGAAATGGCATTCTGGTCATGATGGGGGTCAGGGTACAGGACTCCTTGTATCTATTAAAGTTGCATTGGTCACAGTGGGCATCCTTATTATATACCCTGTTTTGTTTTGTTCCCTCCCCCGCTCTCCATAATGTCATGTACTTACACTGGGAAATAGCAAACTAACAATATCCCATAGACGTAGAGAGAGAACACGAGGAAGAAAATCCAAGAAGAAAGTTAAGTAGCATAGTCTAGCAGATGGACTGGGGCTCAGGACTCCTGGGTTCTAGGGCCGGCTAGGAGATTGACTGGCTGGGAGACGAGCCACTTCCTGCCTCTATTCCCCCTCCAGGTGTTCTCTTGTCGATTCAGACTGGCACCGTCTCCTGAAGCATCCAGGGATTACACAGGAAGCGGCTCCTTAACTTGGATTGCTCCCCTGCCAGAAGGGGCGAGGGGCACTCATGCAGTCACCCCACTAGCTCTGGGATCCCATTTCCCACCTACGTATACGCCTCGCAGCTCCATCGCAGACATCACCACCAGCGCGGCGAGTGTGTCAGTCCCCAGAGTCCGGACAACACGTGGGCACAGGTGCAAAGCTATTGCTTCATCTACACATACCCCCAGGCTCCTTTATTTTGCAGAGCCGACGGGGGCCTGCAGAGGGCTCTGGACCCTCATTTGGTCACCTACTGCATTGCAAACTTCTCCTCCTCTCTGTCTCGCTTATTTAGAGGATTTCTCTGGGACTCCTTATGTTTCCACCCACAAGTTTGTTGCTAACAAGTGCAAGGCCTGATGCTTAGGAAGCACAGGGCTGGGACATTAGAAAAACCAGAGACTGAGACAGAACAACAGAGAGAGTCGGGTTCTGCGCACGGCACGGGGGGGAACAGAGCGTGAGCGGGCCTGGTGTCCAAGTGTGTGTGCAAGATGGAGGCAGCCTGTGCGTGCAAAGGCGAGTGTGTGAGCAAACGGGAGGAGGGACGCATGTGCGTGTGAGAGAGTCCGGAGCCAGCTCTGCGTGCCGCCCGGCTCGGCCTCGTTAATCCTTTTTCCATCCCCCGTCCCTGGCAGGCGAGAGCTGGAACAAGCCAGGCCGAAATAAACCAGGATTCTTTGCTGTAATTGTGGGTGTTTCGCTCCCTCCCTTTAAACTGGCAGAGGGTTTGTTCCAGCCGCTAGAGCTCCTAACAGCTGGTTAAAATTCACTCCTGGGCAGAGACTGGCCGGATAGAAATCCTTCCCCATGCCCCACAAGGGCTGCTCCCACCCTAGAGCTCTGGCAACTTGGAGGGCAGCCTAGAACTTCCCCCATGTGTACCCCGCTGCCTCGCCTGGTCCTCCACACCCCTGCCCCAGAGACCCTCCACCCTCCTTGGGCTCTTTCATACCACCAAGCCTGCATGGTCCACCTCGAGGGTAGGCAAAGTTGACCATCGAACTCGGCAGGGTGGCTTCTGTGCCAAAGCCTCACCATGTCAGCCTGCCAGTTCCAGACTCCCTCTGTCCCACCCCAAGTCCCTGCCAGTCCCTCCCAAATCTGCCTTTTACCCAGTAAAACCAGTGTGATGCCACACGATGGAATTTCTGATTTTTTTCAGTGTGCTTCTCCAACAACCTAGGGAATTATGCACCGAAAACTACTTGAAAAGAACACGGAGGTTGTGAAGTCAAGTGCCGCGAGGCTAGGAAACGAATCTTTCTGAGACACAACCAGAACAAACGGCCCAAATCCATTGCTGGGGTGACTTCAGCCTTAGGTACATGCTGGAGACGAGTCTGGCTCCTGCAGGATCAAGTGGAGAATCCAAGGGGTCTGGAGGCCAAGACCAAATGGCAGCACTGGGACCTGGGAGCGTGTCGGGTGACTGAGAGCCACCATGCAGCTGGGTGTTAGCAAGGAAGCAGGGCCGGGGCAAGGATATTTTGCTCCCTAGGTGAAACTTCCACCTTGTGCCACCGCTGTTTGGTGCCCTCAAATCTTGGCGGCCTCCTCGTTCACCTAGCGGTTGCGCCGGCCCCTTCCAGTCCAACACCATCTTTATTAATTCATACGGCACTTTGTAGGACGCTTGCTAATTGCTAGCGCTGAGTAGGTCGGCGGGGGATGCTTGGCCCAGCGTGGCTGTGAGCTCTCGTACAGAACGGCTTGGTGGAGTCTCCTCAGTTAAGCATTTAGCACTAATGTATTCCCCCAACTGTGTCCTACATTATTAAAGCTGAACATCCACTAATCACGTTATAAACAGGGAGGCGGCCATTGCCAAGGGCTCCCTCTGCTGTAGCGTGGTCCAGCGGCCCTGCGTGCTGCCTCTCCTGCTTCTTCCTCGCAGCCTAGATTCCCCCTCCGGGGATTTATTTAACAGGGTGTTAAGAGGGATACGGGCACTCTGGGAATAGCCTGCGAAGGGGAGGGGTACTTTGGGGGCACATGGGACCGGCCTGGGGGGGTTGGGCAGGAAAGGGGGGCACCAGGACATGGGGGAGGAAGTTGGAGGATTCTGCCCAAGTTCCATTATTCAGGATTGAGGTCCGCGTCCAGGGCGTGGGTTGCTGAGGGGAACATCTAGATTTAGGCCTGGTTTCAGAATAGCTGTGCCTTGCTGCTCCCCAGGGCTCCCCAGCTCTTCCTCTGAGGCCCCCAGCTCCCTCCTAGCTCCCCCCCCCCCAAGGCTGCAGGGTCCCTTTTGCCCCATGGCACCCCTTTGGGTGGCGCCCCGGGGAGCAGGGCCTGCTCACAGTGGGCTATGGAAGCTCTTTGCAGGAGGCAGGGCATTTCCTTTCGGGGAGCAGCTGCCGCAGAGGGACAAGATGGACTGAGGGGCCCATTCCGCAGCGCCGGGGAGGGCCAGAGTGCGGAGGGCACATGGCCGAACCCTCGACCCCTCGGCTACCGGCACCCACAGCACCTGCTGTGCGGATTCAGGGGCCTGGAGTTGCTGTGATACGCCAGCTGCTCGGGGTCACGGAGTCAGAGACCGAAAAGCCCCACCTAGGAATGATACCGGATCCCGATCAACATTCACAGAGAGCCTCCTTTAACTCTTAGCAGTCCAGCCAGCCACGGCGCGTGTCGGGCCCCCTTTGCCATCATATCTGTGTCCCACACAGTCTGTAGTGTCTTTATCCTCCCTGTGAGGCAGGGAGTGCCACGGTCCCTGTTTTACAGCTGGGAAACTGAGGCAGCGACAGACTAAGTGACTTGCTCAGGGTCACCCAGGAAGTCTACGGCAGAGCAGGGAATTAAGCCTGTTTCCCCCAAGGCCTTGGGGAGCGCTCTAACCACTGGGCCAGCCTTCCTCCTGTGTGGGAGCCTGGGACACACGGTTGAACGGGGCTGGTTCCATCCAGCCAGGGTCAGGGATTCAGACGCCCACCCAGTCCCCTCACAAAGCTGCGGCTCTCCAAAGAAACAAAATGGCCAGGCCTGCAGGCTGCCCTACTAACCCACCCCAGGGATTTCCACACTGTCCTTTCTCCCCCAGGTTGCAGCTCTGACTCAAGGGGCAGAGCGTGTTCTGGGAAAGGTGCACGCAGCGACGACGAAAGCCCAGGACGAGAGCGCGACAGCCGCCCGTCCACAGCCGACAACACAAAGCAGCTGGCCCCACTGTTCTCCTGGTTACAGCCGGGCCCAGGGAACTGCACAGGGTTCTCGGGCTCTGTCTGCTGCTCGGGCCCTGTTCATCTCAGCCCCTGGTGATGGGGACTCAGCAGAGAGCAACTCTGGGCACCACAGCCAGGGACAATGGTGCCTTCCGGTCTGGCTGAGCACAGGTCACCCCACTGGGGCACTGTCAGAGGCTGCAGGCCGTGTGCTCAGAGGTAGGCGGTGGGGATACTCAGCGTCCCTGCACCGGTTCATTATGGTCACCTCCTTCCATCCGCCAGAGCAGCCGACGAACACAGAGCTCAGGGCGCAGTGCACGGCCGGGCGCCGTCCTCCTAACCGCAGCGGGGCGCGGAGGAGAGGCCAGGAAAGGCGATGAGACACACCGCCCGATACCGACACCGCCGGTGGAGCACGGAAATCGGACCGGGAGGGAAGAGGCCGAGGGCTACGAGAGACACATACTGAGCAGGCTCCGCGCTCTCCCAGACCGAATTCTTTGCGGGCCGGGGGGAGGGAAGTGGCGATTGACTTACCCAGCTGGCTGTGTCTCTGAGCGTACACCATCACCACTGCGGCGAGCACCACGCAGCAGGCTGACGGGACAGGGTTGGCCATCTGTGGAAGCAAAAGAGAGGGACGCGTCACGGTTCGTCCGTCGGGCGAGGGCGGTCAGGACTGAGAGGAGAAACCCAATCCGCAGGAGTGGGCATTGAAGCCACCCGGAGAAGCCACCCTGGGCGCTAGTCCCAGCTCATGCAGAAATGGCGACAAAGGAGACAGGCCCCCGGGTTAGGGACAGGTGGCGGCAATGTCCAATGTTGGAAGATTCATGGGGCTAGGTCCATGAATGGCTATTAACCAGGATGTGCAGGGATGGTGTCCCTAGCCTCTGTTTGCCAGAAGCTGGGAATGGGATGGATCACTTGATGATTATCCGGAATCAGAGAGGTAGCCGTGTTAGTCTGGAATTGCAGAAGTGACAAAGAGTCCTGTGGCACCTTAAAGACTAACTCAAGTATTGAAGCATAAGCTTTTGTGGGCTAATACCCACTTCGTTGGATGCAAGCAGTCATCCATGGGTATTAGCCCACGAAAGCTTATGCTTCAATACTTGAGTTAGTCTTTAAGGTGCCACAGGACGCTTTGTCACTTGATCCTCACCTGTTCTGTTCATTCCCTCTGGGGCACCTGGCATTGGCCCCTGTTGGAAGACAGGATCCTGGGCTAGATGGAGCATTGATCTGACCCAGTCTGGCCGTTCTTAAGTTCCCATTCTTAGTGTTGGATTTCGGGGATAGGGATTCCCATGGCTTATCAATTCAAAAGTGACTTGTCATTCCTATTCTCTGACACTCACTAGGAACTGGCTGCTGCCACAAACATGCCTCAGTACTAGAATGGAGCTCTCCGGCTTATTCAGAGTGTCGACCCCATCTTCAAAGAGAGAGCGTCGCATTGCACCTCCCCCCATTCGCCAACCTCCAAACCCCACCTCTCCTCCCATTGGACAGCACCCAGCCCCACGACCCTTCCCACTGGGGTCACCTTCACCCCACCCTTCGCCACGCCCCGGCCTCCCTCTGCCTTCCCGTTGGCTGTTGGTAGCTACCAGCCATGCTACCAGCCATTGCCTCCTGGAGCAGTAACCTTAGAGACACTGAGTGCATTTGTAGCTACTTTTAATGCGATTGAGCAGCTGGAGGCAAGGCGGAGTGTTCCGCAGCGTGGGAGCAGCCAGGGAACCTCCATGCCAGACGCCGGCGGGTGGCTGTTTTCGCTTCTGCCTGAGACTACTGACGGCGGGTTGATCGTTCGGGTGTTTGACACAACTAGACTCCAGCTTGTGCGTCCTGGTACCACTTTGCACTGACAAAGCACTCTGTAGACACGACTTCGCCCTGCCTCCTAGGGAGCACCGTCTGGGCTAGCCCTGCACAGTGGTTGCGAGTGATGCACCAGGCAGAGGGAGAGGCAGGGGTTAGGCTCGGGACGGTAGCTGCGGGAAGGGTGGCCAGAAGACATCCACCTCCCTTCAGCAGTCCCGGCGGCGTGTCTGCTGCTGCATGGAACTTCTCTCCTGGCGACCGCGCACATCTGCCGTGACCCAGCACAGCAGCTGGGCACACAAGCCTGCGGATCCCTGAGCTCCTGTCGCCCTGGGCAAGTTTGGAAGGAAAAGGGGCCCGGGCTGAGCACAGAGCAGAGAGAGTGGAAAGGTTTCTCCCCTGAAGGATAAGGAAGGGATGCGAGGTGTGGAACAAAGAGGGCCAATTCCAGTGCAGACCACCGGTTTGTAAAGAGCAGTGTGGGCCTGGTGGGGAGTCAGACTGGACCATTAGGCCCATCTGGTCCGGTATCCTACATCTGGCAGGCACTGCGCCAAATGCATAGGAAAAACCACGACCCTGCTGAATGTACTAATTGTACAGTGTGTGTGTGTGTGTGTGTGTGTAGAAGTCTCTTCTGACCTCTGCAGCTATAAGCCTGTGCCCTGAAGCGTAAAATCCGATTATAGTCCCCTTTTGTTAACTCACATCACTACGAACTGGTCACCACGCGAGCCAACCCTTCTCTGTGGCCCATTCCACAAGGCAAACCCTTATGCTCCCCTGCTTCTCCCAGTCTCTCAACCATTTCTAATCACTACTCTTACTCCTCTTGTTATGACCCTGTGGCCTAGAAGTCCCCTCGGGATCCCAAAGAGCTGAGAGTCGAAATAAACAAGACAGACAAAGGGTGGGAGGGAAAAGAAAGATACCGTCCCCATTTTACAGATGGGGAAACCGAGGCCCGGAATGTTTAAGTGACTTACCCAAGGCCATATGGGGAGTCTACGAAACAGCCTGGAGTTAAACCAAGCTTTCCTGAGTCCCAGCCAGCCCTTAATCACAAAGCCACCCTTCCTCTCTATTCGCCTGCATTGAGACCATTCTTTGTTTTCAGTACTACAGCTGGCTGGAAAATACGAGGGTTTTCCTGCAGAAGATTTTGACAAAAATGATTTTTTTTTTCATTTTAGTCAAATAAATGGTAAGTAAAATGTTGATTTTTTTTTAAGCTGAATATTTTGGCAGAAACCCAAAAACTTTCTAAGTTTTGAGCATTTGGGTTTTTTTGACACTTTCTATCAAAACGTTTCATGGAAAACAGAGTTTCCATACACACATGCCCACACCCATAGATACACATTTTTGTTGAAAACCCTATTTTCTGTCCAAAAATAAAAGGGATGGATACTTTTCTGACATGCCGAGTAAGTGACCTCCTGGGGGCAGGAGCGAAAGGAGAACATCTCTAGGTCTGGAGGTCCAGGCTGGACTCACCTCCAAAGGTTCAGATGCTTGACAAACTCACAGCTGAACCTCCTGAGACCAGAGCTCCAACAGGAAATATCACGAGAGCAGCTTTCCTGGCGATATTTCTGCTACTTCAAGATGTTTGTCCAGGATGGAAATAACACCAAAAGAGCATCCCCCCTCCCGCCCCAATTTGAGATGAAGCTGAAAAAATTAGGAAACGGGCCACAGTAACCCAGGTTCTCTCAAACGTCCACAATTTGGCTTCAGTTTTGAGGGAAGCTCTGAGCCGGTTCTGACCCGAATGAGCCCACCCGTCTGTAGCAGTGATTCCCCCAGACCCTGGAATAAAAGTTCTGGGCGCTTCCTTCCCTGACCCAATACCCCTCAGAGCCCTAAGGCTTCAGCACGGCACCCACCTGTACAGCGGTGCACACCTTGCTGATCCTGCCCTGCCCGAGTACGGCCAAATCTCCCGGGGAAGGAGCGGTACCTGTTTGAATGTCTCCATGATCCATTCTCCTTCCCAGGTGCACAGAACTTCCTCTCATCCAACAGCATAGCAAAGGATCTCGTCCTCTAGCGCTGTCTGTATCATAGGACCTTTCCTAGACACCAGCTCATCCCCTGTCTCTGGTCACGGGGCACCTAGACCGGAGCTTTACCAGCATCTCAGCTGGTTCCATAGTCTCCAGCTCCCACCACCTCTCAAGCAGTTTCCTTTGGGTGCTTCTGGAGACCGATGTGTATTGGGAAGACGGACAAGGAAGGACTGCTACAGGCACAACTCCCCAGGCAGTGCTGTACTAGTGACGGCCGGACTGGGTCAGACCAAAGGTCCATCTAGCCCAGTCTCCTGTCTTCCAACAGTGGCCAATGCCGGGTGCCCAGAGGGAATGAACAGATCTGACCAGCCTGTGGAGAAACCATCTCAAACCTGCTCTGCCGCGACGCGGCTTAGCCCATTCCTTCTGTCTCCGGCGCTCTCTGGCGTGGATGCTGGAGCCGGCGTGGGAGCCGCAAGCCCTGACGGCGCAGGGCTTGGAATGCCAAAAATCTACGCAAAACTTCCCGGGGCTGAATAGAAAGTCCCAATCTCACCGCTGTCACTCAACCGCGGTGCACTGGGCTCCTCTCCCCAACGGCAAAAAGATGGGAGGGGGGTGAGCGTGCAAACAGGGGGCAAAAAGATGGAAAGGAGCGGGGAGAGGCAGCTGTTTCTGGGAACCTGAAACCATCAAGTGTCATCTCTATTCCTCTAAAATCTGCAGAAGAAAGACTCCCCAGGGTGGAATAAAACCCTGCCTGTTACCTTCTTACAGGAGCCCCGACGTGTCCCTGTTAATAGGCCTAAAGCTCCAGGCCTAGCAGAGTCCTTGTCAGCCCTAAGCCTCATTTTGTTGCTTAAAAGGAGAGAAATGATGGGCATTATCGTCTTCCTAATACATGCTTCAGAAAGTCTTACCTGCAGGGTCAGAGATGCTTCTACTTGAAAAGGCTCCTTTAATCTCATTTAAACACCCACCATAAGCACAACAATTAGAGTTGGCCTCCCAGTCTTCGCTCGCCCAGAGGATTACAAGGGGCAGCTGGACTGAACACATCTGCTGCTTTCCCACGTCCCCCCCCCCCACCCCTCCACCTTTTCTCCTGTAGAATGTGGGGTCGTTTTAAACGACAGGAGGGAGGTGTCCAAGCAATGGTTGCAAGTAAAGAGGCGAGTCCTCAGATTCTGACATGTATTGCAGAAAGACCGAGAGATTCCAGCCAAAAGCAGGGCCAACCCTACTGGATCCTGCCCCAAAGAGCTCACAGTCTACAGACAAGACAGAGCAGAAGAGACTTGTTCCAGGTCATGCAGCAGGCAGGCAGGGTCAGGATTAGAATCCAGGTCTCTCAACTCTCAGTCCTGTGCTCCACCCACTGGACCAGGCTCCATTACTTTTAGCAACTCAAGCTTCAACCCACGGCCCTTCCAAGACAAGAGAAGAGGGCGCGGATGGGTGGGGGTGTGTGTGTGGGGGGGTCTGATGTGGGTAAGAATGTTGCACCCAGACATTGAACGCTGGCTGTGAGACTGAAAAGTTAGGCTGCTTTTCAGGGAAAGGGGAGGGGAAGGATGTCCTTTTTGGCTGAAACTTTATAGGAGCTCCCACAGACGGATTTTGGAGAGAAAGTCTGCCTAGCTTTATTAGGCTGTTGGAGTAAATCTGGTTCTAGCCAGGAACTGAAAGGAAGAGAGATGACAGGCTTCTGGCTAGCAAGAATCCTGATTCAGTTCCTGACTCTGCCACCAACTTCCTGTGTGACCGTGGGCAAATCACTTCATCTCTGGGCCACAGGTCCCCTTCTGCAAAATTTAGATTGTCAGCTGCTCCGGGTAAGGGCTGACTGTTGCTCTGTGTTTTGTACAGCTCCGAGTGCCTGGTCTGGGTTGGTGGATCCCTGTTAAATAGTCATTTAAAGAATACCACCACGTAGGAGAAGTTCTGGAATTGTCCAAAGTTCTAGTTAATAATTTGGAGAGAAGAGCCACAAGAATGATTAAAGGCTTAGAAAACCAGCCTTCTAGTGACAGACTCAAGGAACTCAACGTATTTAGCTTAACAAACAGAGGGTTAAGGGGCGACTTGCTTACAGCTGATAAGAACCTACCTGAGGAATAAATATTTGAGACTGGGTCCTTCAGTCTAACAGACAAAGTTTATAACAAGATCCAATGGCTGGAAGTTGAAGCTAGACCCATTCAGATGGGAAGGAAGGTGTATATTTTTAACAGTGAGGGTAATTAACCACTGGAATGACCTATCAAGGATGGGGGTGGTGATTCCATCTGTGGCCATTTTTATATCAAGTTCAGATGTTTTTCCAAAAGGTCTCCAGTTCAAACCGGAATCATTTTGGGGCCACGGCCTGTTCTACAGGACAGACTAGATGATCCTAGTGGTCCCGTCTGACCTTGGAATCTATGAAAGGCCCAATGGGCTGAGATAGCCTGGCAGTCATTTCAAGGGAAGGCCCAACCTCGTGGCATTTCTATCCCTGGTTTTCCAGAACACGTTGAGGTTTCAGACACACGTCTCAGGCAGTACCCTGAGTTCAACAAGCTCCCACTGAAATTAAATGGAGTTTTGCCCAACTAAGGGCTGAATAAAATCAGAGCAAGTAGCTCAGGATTTGGCCCTTAGGATCTGGGTGCCACTCAGAACCAGACCTGTGACGATGTTTAGCTCCATCCCGTTACTAACGTCCCCCTTTCGCAGTCACCAGCTGCCTGTGACTAGAGAGTAAAACTCTCATTGGCCTCCAGAGGCTGCCACCACCATCCAATGACAGATCCCCTCAGAGCTCACTGGGGTACCAACCCTGGACACATCAGTTCTAGCCAACTCCGGCCCAATGACAATCCTCCTATTCCCGAGCAAGCTCAGAGTGAAGCTAGACAAAGACCAACTACAAGCTCATCTGATTGAAGCCAACACTAGACCTCGCACAATCTGGTCTGGCCAGGACACGGAACTGACGTTGCTTCAGTGGCATGGATGAATGATCTCCTCCTGTCAACAGACATCCACATGCATCCCCCTGGACCACACTGCAGCCCTCAGCTCTGCTGAGCATCAGTTTCTGTTGCCGAGCCTGAGAGAGGTGGCAGGGGTTCCCGGGTAATATGCTAGAATGAATTCTTCCTGGAGGGATGTGACCGATAAGCACGATGGAAAACTACCCCTCCACCACTAGACTGCTCACCTGTGGAGTTCCACAAGAACCAATTCTCTCTCTGGTCCTATTCAACCCAGCCCCAAGGTGAACTGGTTGGGGATGGCATGACTCAAAGGTCAGCAATATGTAGATGACACACAGCTCTACCTACCCGTGACCACATGAGACCAGGCCACTGCCACGGCAAGGTGATCTACCTGGGCATGGAGCCTTAAGAGCTTAGAAAACTCCAGCTAGTACAGAATGCTGTTGTGCATCTCCTCAGCCACATAGGCTACCAAAAGCAAATCAAACCTGTCTTCCGCTCACGACACCGGCTTCCCATCCAATAGTGAATCAAGTTCAAGGTCTCAGTCTTCATCTTAAAGGCACCCCACGGCCTGAATCCAGGGATCTAAAAGAGCCAAAAGCTCCATGATGAAAACTGAGGTCAACAACCGTGCTCCCCGGTACAATTTTGCTCCTTACAATAAGGGTAAAGTTCATCTGTGTGGGAGATAGCATTTTCTCAGGTGCTGGACTGTGGAATGCCCCCCCCCAAAAAATATTACACACCATCCCAAACCTCACCACCTTCCACTTCAAGTGCAAGCCACATTTCTTTGACCTGCCCTCTCTAGCAAAACACAGCAAGAGGTATATTTAAAAACCCTACCAACACAAGACACTCCACTGCATATACTTCCCCCCTGGAGGAGGGGAGGAGAGAACAAACAACGTGCGACAGAACAGATGTTAGTTATGTTGCTTAGTGCATGACCGGAAGGTGCTCAGATACCTCAGTGATGTGTGCAGTAGAAGAACCTGAATTGAATAGAATAGAAGCCGCCCACATTGTCCAAATCCTCATGAAGAACGCAGCCTTTGTCACTTGCCATATGAACCTCCACTAAGCAGATCTTGACCAACAGCAAGAACAGTATGAGCGGGCAACCTTTCGGGGATTGTCTCAGCCAGGCCAGACTATAAATTGCCTTTGGTTCAATGGATGTTGCCTTAACTCCGGGTCCATGCAGATGCTGCTGCGGGGGATAACATTTTTATACACACACATTTTGCCCATGCAGCTGCCTGGCTCCGCCACAGTCTGGTCCCATCTCCCTTTCAGAATCCTGAAATGGATCACTTCCCTTGGCTTGTACCGGTCCTCTCCACTGCCACAAAATTAACTGGGCTATCTGAAAACAAAGGGGAGCCGGTCCAGACCCAGCCGTCTGTTCCAGCACTGATAAAAGCCATTGCAAGGTGTTGCATACTAATAGCGCGGCATATCTGGTCTGGCTTAGAAACCAGCTCAGTAAAAATTCACAGGAGGGTGAGAGGAGCCCTGAATTCTGATGTGCTCTGGTTGCATCCCTGGGGAATATCACATAGGAAACCATTCATCATGGGTTCCCATTGAACAAGAAACAGGAGTTCAGCTGAGACAGAATAAATGAGCCAAAGCCTTCACTCAATATTCACACTCAGCCAGTTGGGTTGGATTGGGCTGGGTTAAAAGTGACCCAAGGTAGTTCTGCTGCTCCTTGCTGATCTTTTTTCTTTTATTCTACTCTGCTATACTATCAGCTGTGGAGTCCAAGCTCCCTGCAGCGAGTGAAAATGCCGGGTAACTAGAGGCAATTGTATGGTTTCTTCTGTTAAAGAAGTGTCAGATCATTTTGAATGTTATAATTCCTGATGTCAGATTTGTGTCCAAGAAGAGTACCCAGAAGCCACCTACTACAGGACAGGCCCAACAAAGACAAAAACAGAACACCATTAGCCATCACCTTCAGCCCCCAACTTAAGCCTCTCCAGCGCATCATCAAAGGCCTACAACCTATCCTGAAAGATGATCCCTCACTCTCACAAATCTTGGGAGACAGACCAGTCCTCGCTTACAGACAGCCCCCAACCTGAAACAAATACTCACCAGCAACCGCACACCACACAACAAAAACACTAACTCAGGTACCTATCCTTGTAACAAAGCCCGATGCCAACTCTGTCCTCATATCCATTCAGCTGACACCATCATAGGACCTAATTACATCAGCCACACCATCAGAGGCTCATTCACCTGCACATCGATCAATGTGATATATGCCATCATGTGCCAGCAATGCACCTCTGCCATGTACATTGGCCAAACCGGCCAGTCTCTACGCAAAAGAATAAATGGACACAAATCTGACATCAGGAATCATAACATTCAAAAACCAGTAGGAGAACACTTCAATCTTCCTGGTCATTCCATTAAAGATTTGATGGTGTCAATTTTGAAACAGAAAAACTTCCAAAACAGACTCCAACGAGAAACTGAGGAACTGGAATTAACTTTCAAATTGGACACAATAAACCAAGGGCTTAACAGAACTTGCGAATGGTTCTCTCATTACACTAATTGATTGCATTTCCCTTGTTAATTTACCTTCAATAGGTGTTAAATCCTGCCTGACAAAAATCCATTTCAAAAGATATTTTTTCTCCTTTTGATAATGGCCCATCTAAATATAACAGCCTCTTAGAATTGGTATGCTAATGTACAACTTTTTTTCCTTTCTTTCTGTGTGTATAAATGCATCTTACTTCTGTTCCATTCTATGCATCCGATGAAGTGAGCTATAGCCACAAAAGCTTATACTGAAATAAACTGGTTAGTCTCTAAGGTGCTACAAAGTCTTCCTCGTTTATTTACGGATACAGATTAACACGGCTGCGAATCTTAAACCTTCCATCCTGATAGTTCCTCTTTCAGTATGACCCACTATAGTCTCCCCTTCAACCAGTTCCTCATCCACCTTTCAATTTTCATATTGATCCTCATCTTCTCCAATTTAAGTAATAATTTCCATGTGGAACAGTATCAAATACCCTGACTGGCATCCAGGTAGATTAGATCTACTGCATTTTCTTGGTCTCAAAAATCAGTTATCTTCTCAAAGCAGGAGATCAGGTTGTTCTGGCAGGATCTATCTTTTGTAAAACCATGCTGTATTTTATCTCAATTACTATTCTCCTCTATGTCCTTAACTACTTCCTCTTTCAAAATTTGTTCCTCTTCATTATTTCCCACACTCCCAACCTTTGTGTCATCTGCAAACTTTATCAGTGATGATTTTATGATTTCTTCCAGGTATTTCATAAAAATGTTCAATACCATGGATCCAAAAACAGATCTCTGTAGGTCCCCAGTGGAAGCACACTCATTCAGTGAGGATTCCTTGTTTACAAATAGATTTTGAGACCTATCAGTCAGCCAGCTTTTAATCCATGTTAATTTTCTATTTTCTACTTTTTTAATCAAAATGTCATGCGGTATCAAGTCAAACGCCGTACAGAATCTAAGTATATTATATTACAAGAACACTATTATCTTTATCAGTCCAATTTATAATCTCATCAAAAAATATATCAAGTTAGTTTAACAAGATATATTTTCCATAAACCCATGATGATTGGAATTAACTATATTACCTTCCTTTAATTCTTTCTTAATCAAGTCCTGTATCATCTGCTCTATTATCTTGCCCAGAGTCAGTGTCAAACTGACAGGCCTATAAACACCCAGATCATCCAGTTTATACTTTTAAAATATTGGGACATTAGTTTTCTTCCAGTCTTTTGGCACTTCCACAGTGTCCCAAGAGTTACTGAAAATCAACATGAATGGTGCAGTGAGCTCACCTGCCAGCTCCTTTAAAACTCTTGAATGCAAGTTATCCTGATCTGCTGATTTAAAATGTCTAACTTTAGTAGCTGCTGTTTAACATCCTCCTGACATACTAGTGGAAAGAAAGGGTGTTCTCATAGGATATGACTAAATCATCTGTTGTATACGGAACAGGAATATTTATTGAACACTTCTGCCTGGTTCTGCATTATTATTGCTAATTCTGCCATTTCCATCCAGTAATGGAGAAATACCATAGCTGGGTTCACTTTGTGAGATCAAATTCTGGTTTTGTTTAAGCTGGCAGAGAGGTGCAGTAAACTGACTGAAGCCAACAGAATTATTCGAGATCTACACAAAATTTGACCCTAAGAGTCTATTTGTCACCACTGACAGTGGAACGCCAGAGGCGCTGAAGAGCATGAGACAGTGAGGAATGCTCATGGCTAGTACAGCTGGGCAAATAATGGATATTTTGGTTCACTGGTAATTCTGGAAAATTGGAATAACCCATGTTGGGTCAAATCGAATTTTTTCAAAATGTTTGTTTCAGGTTGAACAAAACATTTCACTTTGACTTCAAGCATTTGTCAACTTTAAAAAAAGCAAATTTGAAGAAAGTCTCTCAATAAAATGTTTTGAACCAAACAATCAAACCGTCATTAATATTTTGGAGGGGGGGGCGACTTTGTTAGAGAGGGTGGGGAGGGAACTGAACAATTTGGTGAAACTGACATGAATTCAGGATGCTCAGGAAGCTCAATAAAAAAAATTACCTCGCCCACCTTGTCTCGCTATGAATTCACAAAACATTTCAGTAATGCAAACCTGCATTTTTTGGCCAAAAATATTTCAGCCGTAAACTTTGCCCAGCTCGAGTTGGTAGAGAATTGCAGAGGACACAAGCACTTAAAGAGAGTAGAGACGGCGCACGTGATGGATGCTGATGATTTTGCTTGCTCAGGGCACCAGACTTTGCTCCTTGGCCTCTTGCCATCCCTTTGTGTTTCCAGACTGGCAGGTTTAAGGGGAATGACTGGAGCTTTCTATCAGAGGGGGGTGAAGGAATGACAGGGGGACATTGGCTCTGATTGGTCAGGATTCTGGAAAGGTGAATCAAGGGGGTGGAGTGGGAAGGCGATAAAGAGACACAAGGAAGGAAGGAGAGTTTACAACCGGACACAGGATGATGAAAACAAAAGAGTGAGACTGGAAGACTTATTTACATTGCAGCGTGGCAATGCGGTAACCTCAAGGTAGCAAGCCACGCAAAGTCAGAAGGACACATGGTGACAACCTTTGTCTCCGAAGGACAAACATGGGAGCCCCTCATCCCCATCCGGGTTCCGTTGCAGGGCTTGCCCCAAGATTGCTGCATCACTCAATGAGCCTAGTGCTGGAGGTCAGTCCTGCTCCCCCTTTTTTCCTCCTCTCCCCCGACTGCATTCAGAGTCATGCGTCATGACCAATTAAAACTTTGTGCTGTTGGTGGGAGAACCTCACAAAGTTTGAAAGATGGGGAGCATAGGATGCGTGGATAGATGGTGTAGCCTGTAAGTAATGCTTGCATCCGACAAAGTGGGTATTAGCCCACAAAAGCTTATGCTTCAATACTTTAGTTAATCTTTAAGGTGCCACAGGACTCTTTGTTACTCCTGTAAGTATGGGTATCCTATGTAAGGCAGAAGTAAAGTATCAGTAAGTTAGAGCAGTAATGCAAAAAGCCTACAGGCCTCAAAGCCTGTAAGACAACAGCTTAGATTGAAGCCTTCACATAAGTCTTAGCATGAGTAGCTGAGTGGTCATAAGATACCACAAGACAGACAGGTGTCATAAACCAGTAGGACTAAACTGCCGACAGATAACCGCAAAATACCAGCTAGTGCTAGCTTGGGAAATTTTAGGATAGGAACATCCGCAGATATTCAATTGCAAAAACGCTATGGTAACCAATTGACGTGTATGATCACAAGTCTGAGGTAAATAACATAACGGCCTATGAGAAGAGAGCCCTCCAGTATTATCAAGGCGAGGAAAATTAGATATGGACTAAGGAGGCCAAAAAGCCTTACGAATATTCATGTCAGTCACAGAACCCTATAATAGAGCTCTCCACGGCGTGAGCCATTGGGATCTTCTTGGCATGCAGATAGGACTGCTCATGGATCACCTGTCTCACCACCTTGAAGGTCTCTGAGGGGCATGGTGTGAGTATGTGGATGCTCTGATGCTGGTTACCTTGAGCATTCTGTATTATCTCTAGCTACTTGGCTGGGTCGGATGTTTGTGCTTTTGCTAACTGCTAATAACAATATTACACGGACACGGCCTTCCGAAGAGTGACACTCTCTCACACATGCTGTAATAAATCTAATCCTTCTGGATCGGGACACAAGGCCGGACCCTGCCAAACTACAGAGTGTTAATTAGCATTTCCAACTGACCACTATAACTAATACACGATCGCTCAGGTATCAATGGCTCGAGGGCTGAGATGGAAACACCCTAAATTTCAGCCGGAGAGGAGCAGCCAACAGTTCAAATGTTTATCAAAACTTCTTGCATCTGCAAACTGAAGCTGGCAATCCCCCAAGAACAGCCCTTCCCATGTGGCTCCCGGTACATTCTGCATCCATTCCGGCTGGAACTATTACAGGAGCAGCGCCTTCTCACTTTATTTTGGCACGTCAAATTCTAGTCTCCAGACACCAACATGAAACTTATTGGGAGTGTAGTGTGAAGAAACAAAACAATGCAAAATGTTTCAGAACTCGGAGCAGGGGTTGATTGGGGTTCAGTCTGAGAGTTCTGGGCAAAGATTCAGGCCAATTCTTATTTTTTATTAGACCCGTGTTGCCAAATTCTGCCCCGCCCTGCCCCAATTTCGCAGATGACCCCAGAATTCTGCCTTTGTGATGTTTGTGGCGAGACCACTTTACAAACTCTCCAATGCCCCTTAACAACACAAGCCCCTAAAGCAGAGATGACCAGCGTGGCCCCAAAACATCTCACACTCACACGCTGCCCTAACCCAAACGAACAGGAAAGGAAAAGAAGCCCCAGATTGAAGCACTAACATTTTGTGTCCAAAATCCTCCCCTGGCTCTCGCACGGACCTGCTTGGAAACATCCCGGCCGCACACAGCGTCCAACTCACTGCTGCATTTGCTTTTTCCATCAAGGAATATCAGGTGGTCTGGAGGTCTGCGTAGCTGAAGTGTAGCGGAGGTCCGTGCTCCGCGGGGACATTCAGGGCGGATGCTGGGGTCTCGTTGATGTCCGAGTGAGCGGCGCTGGCTCCAATAGGGTGACACTGGTGTAAACTGTGACCTTCACTTTACGACGTTCGACTTACGACCACCTGTACTTACGATGCTTCTGAATTGACACCGTGATTCGACCTGGGACAGTTGGTCTCGACTTTACGCCACTTGTCCCTGAGTTGAGTGGATTGTGGTTCCGAGTGACAATGTTTTGACTTACAATGAAATTTTCAGGACCCAATTGTGTCGTAAGTCCGAGGACTGCCTGTACTTGCTTTTGTTTGTTTTTAACCAGCTGCCTATTCATTTCATTGGGCAACTCCTAGTTCTTGTGTTCGGAGAAGGAGAAAATTGACTTTCACCAGACCAGTCATGATTGTACAGACCCCTCATGGTTTCTTTTCCAAACAGTGCAGTCCCCGTCTTTTTAATCTCGCCTTGTATGGGAGCTGTTCCATGCCCCTAATCACTTTTGTTTCCCCTCTCTGCACCTTTTCCTATTCCAATATATAACGGCCTTCACTATCGCTTAATCTACACACATACAGGCAAGCAAAGAGGGGGTCAGCCAGCCGCCCTGATCCCCTGGCACGTTTGCCAGGAGGCCAGATTGCCCCCCTGGGTGCAGAGGGGAATTTAGGTCCCTTCATGTCCCCTGAAGATGCCGTCCGACTCCTTACACTCTGTTGCGGGGACGTCCCCAGAGCTGACATCCTGCCTGCTCTTCCACCCAGGCAAAACTCCCTCTCATGTCTCCGGTTTACACTGTCTCAGTCTCACTTCACTTACAGTCCTCCCAATGAAGCCACTGGGAGCTTAGCCTGAGCAAGGACTGAGTAAATCCTGAGTAATGACTTCGTGATCAGACCCTGTAGGATGGGGAGTGTCCACCTATAGAGACAACCCGGTTCTGTGATGAGTAGATCGGCTGCCATCTAGGCCCACCTGGGAGCCAGGACTCCTGGGCTCTGTTTCCAGCACTGGGTGAACTTGGGCATGTCTCTTCACTGGGCAGTTTCCTCATTTGGGACATAGGTAGGATGGCCAGGCATCCGGTTCTGCACTGGAAAGTCTAGTCGAAAAGGAGACCTGACAGTGTCCAGTCAGTAGTACTGACCGGGCACCCAAAGTCTGGTTACTGCAGGCAGGGGAGGACAGGAGGCGTGGGGTCATCACCCGCACCAGTCCCCACTCAACCAGGGCTGCCGTTGACCTGCGTCGGGTGGCTGCAGGTCCCAGCCCCAGCTCCGCAGGTGAGCCCCTCCGGACCTGGGTGGGGGCAGGGAAAAGCAGCGAGTGACAGGGTGAGGTGGGAAAAGTAGCGAATGGTGGGCGGGGCCTCGGGGGAAGAGGCGGGGCAGGATTGGTCCTGCTTTGAGCAGGGGGTTGGACTAGGTGACCTCCAGAGGTCCCTTCCAACCCTGACATTCTATGATTCAGAGGCGGGGCCTTGGGGGAAGAGGCGGGGCCTTGGGGGAAGAGAGAGGGCAGAGGCGGGGTCTCGTGGGAAGAGGCGGGGCTTTGGGGGAAGAGGCGGGGCCTTGGGGGAAGAGAGAGGGCAGAGGCGGGGTCTCATGGGAAGAGGCGGGGCTTTGGGGGAAGAGGCGGGGCCTTGGGGGAAGAGAGAGGGCAGAGGCGGGGTCTCGTGGGAAGAGGCGGGGGTTTGGGGGAAGAGGCGGGGCCTTGGAGGAAGAGGCGGGGCCTTGGGGGAAGAGAGAGGGCAGAGGCGGGGTCTCGTGGGAAGAGGCGGGGCCTTGGGGGAAGAGGCGGGGAAGGGGAGGTTCCAGCACTCCTGCTGGAGCATTTGGTTTTTAAATATTACAAAGCTGGCAACCCTAGCGTGGGGGTGAGACCCACCTCAGAGAGCAGCGTGCCTGTGGCCTGATCCACTCAGTGCATCCCAGGAAAGTCCCTGCCCGGCCACATGCAGTCACGGCAATCCAGCCCCACGCCGCGGAGCGTCGACCTCACCTATCATTGACTGGTATCCTGGTAGCACCCAACCAGGCCAGGTGCCTTCCAGCAGCCTGTGTTTAAATGGCCTGGTAACAAATTAACATCCTCCCCGACATGTACAACCCCACCCACCCCTGCCCTGGGACCCACTCAACCCCCCTCACCTATCCCACCCCCACTTCCCTCATTGTGCAACCCCTCTCCGCTCCCCAACCTCGCTCTTCGCCCTCACTCCACCGGGCTCCTAGAGCCTCGAATGCTGTTTCCACCCCTCTCCTATGCAAGCAAACAGCTGGTAAAGTCACCTGGGCTGTGCCCCCAACCCCACCTACTCACTCATGGTTAGGCTCCCTTGATTGCCATTCTGTTTAATTGCCCCTGTTTCTATCCTCAAGGTAGTGAAGAGGCCAGGTGGGGTATCAGGGACCTGCCCAATCCCACTCTCCTCTCTAGTCCCTGACACCTCGCATCCCTCCACCCCCATATGTTGGGGGTAAACGGGGCCGGGGGTCTTTCCTCGGCTGGGGGTTTCACATTCAATCAAGGAGATGGGGGAAGCGGGGAACGCAGACGAGATAACAGAGGGCAAATTGTTCCTACTTGCTGCTGGCTCAGGGTTTTCCTCCACAAGCGGCATCCGACTCCAAACATCTGCACTGCACTTGGGCCGGCAATTTCCAAACAACGCCGCTCGCATGGCAGAGTTTCCTGGACCGCGTTTCACTGCAGCGCCTCAACGCCGCCCCGCCTGCAAGATGGCAGGGTCTCTGCCAAACGCCCCCGGGGGCTCTCGGGGGTTGGGGGAGGCGGGCAGATAGGGCAGGTTATTTTGCACCTGTTCTGCAGGAGGCATTGGTCTCAAGGTAGCTAAGTGGATGTAAAGCAGGGCAGACCGAGCGACTCAGCTGCTGGAGCAGAGAAGAGGGAGTAGCTCCTGGTTCAGATCACAGCTGCAGGGGACGCACTGGGGGAGACCGTGTCCCTATAGTGTCTGGGCTGACCCCACTGCTTACCACGTCCCGGATTCCTCTTGCTTGGCCCAAAGATTCTGCCCCTCGGCTCCTCTTTGGCCCCACAAAAGGCTTACGCTAGCCCTGTGTCCTGTACACAGCCTCAGGTGAACAGCGGTACCGAGCAGCACATTCTGTCCCTCAGCAGGGACTGAGATCCGGAGCGATCCCCTGGCCAGGCCATGGAAGGAGGCCCCAGGCTCTCGATGTGGCATGTTTCTGCCCAGGCTAAATTTGCTTTTAAAAAATAATCATTGAAAGCCCTTAAAAATCCAGTGATTTACATCCAATCGACTTACCTATGAGTCCCCATCCCCATAGCATCTGAGGGTCTCACAATCATTAACACATTGCTCCCCCCAGAACCCCTGTGAGATAGGGCAGGGTTGTTATTCCCACTGTACAGATGGGGAAACTGAGGCACTGAGCGACTTAGTGACTTGGCCAAGGTCACAGGGGGAGTCTGTGGCAGAGCAGGAAACACATTAGGGCTCCCACACCCTAGGTTAGCAGCCTAAATACTGAGCCATCCTGGCTGTCAATAGGGGAGGCCTACATTAAAGATGGCAGCAGCTACGAACGGGTTTCACCGACAAGACTTATTCTTGGATAGCGAGTCCCTGCTCTCAGCTCACCACCTGCAGGCACCACCAGCTGCTGCGCGGCGTGGAGGAGGGAAGGGGGCCAGCCAGCAGAGTGAGGGAGGTAGCTGTGCTGATCTTTGTTCTCCTTTGGGTTCCCAAAGAATCAGCAACCCCGAAGCACCAGGGCTCGGGATCCACCAGGCCGGCTTTGGTGGGGAGCTGGGTGCCAGAACAAAGTCACTCTTTGAAAACTTTCCTGGGGAGATGGGGGAGGAAGTTAATCTTCCCCCTGCTCCCTCCTCCTCTCCCATGCATCAAGCACAGACGCCTTCTGGCAACTCTCTTTCCTTCAACACCACCTCTGCTTACAGTAGTAACTCAGCTCCAAGCCCAGGCGCCCCCGCCCCTCCTTCTCTGGACATCCTCCCTGCTCAGCTCATAACTCTGGACGTGTTACAGCCAGGACTGCTGCACACAACGGACTGAACCGGCCTGCCCTGTGTCCCGGACCACGTTGCGTGTCAGCTCCACGCGCTCCCGCTCCTCCCCCCCGTGCAGCGTTTCTTCGGGCTCTTCGGAGGTTCCAGGCAAAGAGACGCAGGAGCAGAGGCAGAAATAAAGGGATTTGGCTTCCTTTGGACTCTGGCAGCGGCACATCAGAGATGCTCTAGGCCCAGGCTGAGCTGACACGTGCAGAGCCGGTTTGAGCTCACCTGGAAGAGATCTGGCTTTGCGTTGGATCCGTGCATCTTCCGTGAGCCCGGGATTCTGAAGTCACTCCTTAGCGAGGCATCCAAGCTTGGCTGTGAACAGGCTTCGGGGTTTGGAGAGAGGGATTCGCTTTTTAAAAAAAAAACTCGCTTGCACTTTTATAGGCAGCGGCCTGAGAGGAGCCAGTACCCACACACGAAGCCCTGCACCCTTTCCCGAACCCGAGCCCCCCACCCCTGAATCCTGACATAGCCACGAAGCTGGTATTTGCTTAGTGCAAACCGAGGAGGAGGGGAGGGAGAGGGAGTGGGCTGGAAGCAGTTGGGCTGAAATCAAAGGCAAAAAGTCTCTCGCCCCAAAATACAGGAAAATTTAATTATCGAGGACAAAACACCATCTGTTTGTGTGGACTGACCTTGCGCTGGCCCCTAGCTTGAACAGCTCTTAAATTAGCATGTTTGTTAGGGGCTATTAGTGCTCCACATCAGGGAAGGAGTTGCAGGGAAGAGTGGGATGGTGACATAAAAATGTGCTTCTTAGAGGGGCGCTATTGCTGCTATGTACCTAACGTGAGAGCAGGGGCTCCAGGTTCCTCTCTCCTGGGATTGCTGACGGGGAGCCCTTTCGAGGCCAGGAATAATAATAATGATAATGCAGAACAATAGCAAAACATGGCTCCACCTAAAACAGAAAGACGGGAGAGCTGCAGAAAGCCCTGAAATGCTGTTCTGTCTCCTGCAGCGCCCAGTCGCTCAGCACTGGTTTCCTCAGAAGCAGAAGCTTTAATGTTCAGCCAGTGAGGAGGAAAGTGAGACCAAAAGGCACAGCCCAGGAACGAGGGCAGCTTTGCCTGCTGACCCTGCGCGGTGCTAAGCCCTTTCATTTCCCATTGTCCCCCAAGCGGTCCCGAGACTAGAGATCCTGGAAACAATCTCCCATTTCAGTTCAAATGTTCACTAATGGGGGAAAAGGCGGATGGAATTTCATGCCGTGTTTTTCACCCTTCCCCACAGAGCGGTGGGCGCTCTTACCCTGGTACCCATGCGCTTTGGGGATGAAGCTAATACAGGGGTGGGAAGACTTTTTGGCCCGAGGGCCACATCGGGGTTGCAAAATTGTATAGGGGGCCGGGTGGGAAAGGTTGCACTTCCCCAAACAGCCTCCCCCCCCCCACTTCCCGCCCCTTGACTGTCCCTGAGCTGAAATAGCAGGGTGGGGTTGCAGGACTGAGGTGCTCCCACAGAGCTGGGTGTGGGGGAATCCAAGAGGGGAACACCGGGGGAAGGCTGCAGGTCAGGATTGAGGGGCATTGGAAGAGCTGGGGTTGGCGGGGCAGGCCAGGCATAGCAGGAGGGGTCTGGGTGGGTGGAGGGGGGGGGCCCTCAGGTCTGGAACGGAGCCAGGAGTGATGCATGCTGGAAGGAAGATCTCTGGACTGGAAATGTAGGGAGTGCTGCCGCTCAGAGACTGACTTCTGCTCCCACTGTAACCAACGGTGCAGCTCCCATTAACGCCAACAGGGGCATGTGGCAGCCCCAGGATCCAGGGACACTAGCACAGCTGGAGGGGGGAGGACACAAACTAACACAAGGACGTACTTTTTCACACAACCTGTGGAACTCCTTGCCAGGGGATGTTGTGAAGGCCAAAACTATAACTGGGGTCAAGAAAGAACTAGATAAGTTCATGGAGTATAGGTCCATCAATGGCTATTAGCCAAGATGGGCAGAGGTGCAACCCCATACTCTGAGGGGTCTCTAAATCTCTGTTTGCCAGAAGCAGGGACTAGATAACAGGGCATGGATCACTTGATAATTGTCCTGTTCTGTCCATTCTCCCTGAATCATCTGGTACTGGCTACTATCAGAAGACAGGATACTGTGATGGGGGGACCACTGGTCTCTTCCAGTATGGCCATTCTTATATTCTTAAAGTCTGGGGTTTTAAGTAAGCTCCCCTCCCCCCTGCAAAAAAAAAAAATCCATGCTGGAGAAACTTGGTGATAGAGCATCATTGCTTCAGCCCCAATGGGATGGGGAAGACATGTTTGCTGTTCCCAAGTCTGGCAGCTGATTTCTTCCCCAGTGTCCAGTCAAATAGAGTAGCTCTTTTTTTTCACTTCTCGTGGCTGATTGGATGCAGTGAGGAAGGTAGGTATGGTGTTGGATTTTTGCCTAGTGCCAGCTGTTGCAGGGAGCAGAAGTGCTTTGTCACTGATTGTTTTAGCCATCTGACATCCACATTCTAGTGAATAATGACAATAGATCAACATATATTTCTGTGGTACCCTTACCCCAAAGAAATCAAAGGCACTTTATGTCCTGTATACTGCTGTCACTGCAGTAACCATTGTGTTCACCTCAGGGATGAAACATAGCTGCTGTTTTATAGCAATACTACTCAGCATCAGAGGGTGGAAAATGAAGAAGGACTGCATGTCCGATTGAAACTGGAGGGGAATTTAGGCAGAAGCAGAATTCAGGCAAACCACTATGAAAAGTGCAGTGGGATCTTTAATGGCCAGAAATAGTCAACACAACCACCCTACTTCTGATTGAAAAGACAGCACACTCCTTCAGGACACCGCATGCAGGGAGAACAACACCGCCAGCGGAGACACCAGCAGCGCTTTCTGCGGTGCCCGAGTTTGCCGTGGAAATCTCCCAGTAGCTCAGCTCAGCCCTACGTGGCTTACGAGATCTCTCCAGAGTGCAGCTCAGAGTGATAGGGCTGGAGGCCATAGCTGCTGCTCTCCAGCTGTTGCATGGCAATTGTCTGCCGGCCTTGTTGCTCCCAGGCAGGCTGTCTCCTACCCTTCCTGCTGAGCAAAGACAACGGGCAAAGTGGTGTGCTAAATATGGAAGAGGACATGCTGGGAACCTCGCCTGAGGAGGGGAGGTCGGCTAGAGAGCACATCCAGCTTTGGGCACCTTCCCACATGGAGCAACTCCTCCTGGCAATGCGTGCTGAAATACTGTAACCCATTCGTGAGTCACCTTACCAAGCCCGACATATTCATCCCACCTGAGATACTGATGTCAGGAGATACACCCAAAAGGTGCCCTGGACGAGATCACTGGAAAACCAACAACTCACTGATAACTAATATGTATGGGTATGTAAAAACTTACAGATACCTGCTAGAATTAGGTTTTCCAAACACTTTTGGCAAGCAATGCAAAAGCCCCATCTGCCCTAGGCAAAGGAACGTGTACTTGTTTGGCTGACCAGTCTGGTCATCAGGCAGAGAAAATGATGGTACATTTACATAAAAGGTAAACAAAGTCATCAAGCCAACAAAGGAACAACATAACGACTCAACTGGGGGAGGACCAGCATGAAGTCATCCTCACCAGACCGCATGGTGTCTCTTCCCAAGAGTGGAAAAGGAACTTCAGCTAAGAATCCATTTCACAATTTCACTGGTGTATAAAGACAGAGAGCCTGAACCTCAAATGGTAAGCAACTGAATGAACTGATTATGTACATGTTGCTGAATTATCAAAGTGTATCACATAAAGTCATTTATAAAAGCTAATGACTCTCTGGTGATTAATATCATTCTAAAATGTCTGTATTAACACTATATCAGGGATTATGAATAGTCGACGATGTTATGCTTTAAAGTCTGTGACCAAAGAGAGAAATGGTGTTTCTCTCAGACAGGAGGGAAAGTAGCTAGTTACGTGTCTTCAGTGAAATTAACCAAAGTGTGACTAAAAACAATGGAAGCCTCATTTACCTACAAATTAGCAGGTGGATGGGAAGTCAACAGGAAGGGAAGAACAGCATGAGGTCCTCCGGAGTCTGGGGACAAAACAGTGAGTTTGGGAAGATATAAGGCAAGGGAAGAAGCCATTTTGGCATCCATCACTGGGCAGACACAAGGGGCTAGAGCTCTAGCAAGGTGAGAAAGGTTGGTCCATCAGCCAAGGGGGTTGAAGTCTCTGGGAATTGAACGTAAGTGAGAAACCTGCTTATGCAAAGATCTTCCATCTAGGAAAAGAAGGGAAACCAGCACCTTGTACTTTTGTGGAAGGTCGTGACTGAGAGTCAGCCATGAAGAAACAAGATTGGCAAGAAATCTACCTTGAACCTGGGCAGTAGCTTGTTAAGTCTGAGCCACAAGGAGCATATCTCATTTGTATTCCTTTGTAACCACTTCTGTCTTTATCCCTGGTACTGGAACTCACTTAACACCCCCTCTCTGTTTGACTAAATAAACTTGTTTTACTTTCAGTCGAAACCAACCCAGTGCTGTGTTTGAAGGGAGGTGATCGTTCACACTGCTTAAAATAAGCAGCTGTGCTTTCGTCTCTTTAAAGGACCTTATTAATGATCAGAATGCTCCAGGAGAAGGCACTTCAGGGCACACGGTTTGGGAAATTTCGAGACAGGCTGTGTGCTCGGGTCACCCACCAACTAGTAAGTGAGGCTGGTGGAGACCAGAGTGGGGCTGTGGAGCTGTAGGTGGGCTTCTGGGGTCAGAGCTCTGAACCAGGGCTGCTCAGCAACAGACACCCAGCGCACGGCACGCTTGTCTGAGGGCTGTTGGTGTCCGGACCATGAGCCCAAGGAGCAGAGCTTTTAAGGTGACAGGGCAGGTGGGGACACAACCCCTCACTGGTGTGAACTGCCTCCAAAACGTGACAAATATCCCCAGGTAACTTTTGCAGAATGTTTTTTCCAGCTCAGCTTCCCTTCCCAGATCAGCTAAAACCAGGAGCAGCATTACTAGTTAAAGTCGTGAGCTCACCACGTCAGCTTAGCGGGCAGAAGTACGAACACAGGGTCACGTTCCTCCTGGCGTAGCTTTAGTGAATTTGCACCCGGGCCGAGACTGGCCCATACCATAGACACCTGTCAAAGCACCAGCAAGTCACCGGCTGCTGGGAAGAGACAGAAACACGACTGTGAAATGCAGAGCGTAGCCGGAGGGTGTGCTATTCTTTAAGCTCGTCCACAGGAGCACAGCTAGAAATGACGAGATGCAACACAGGGAACGTAGGGCAATTGTTACAGCCAGATCTATGAGAGGGTTGGTGGAAGCCCTGCTGCTGTGAGTTATTTATACCTGGATGCTAGACAGAGCCCTGGGGCCCAAGCAGTGGGTGCACTGGCCATAAGGTTGTGACCGAATACTGGGAGGTATTTTCTATGGCTGATTATAAACATTAGCTAATCTGTTCCTGCTGCCTCTAGAGGGTCTGCTGCAGGCTGAGGTAATAAAAGGGAGGGAGAGAAATCATCCAGATTTTAAAACCTATTTACTGAAGTTGATGAACCAGGATATTACTAGGTGCAATAAGTGCATCTCCTGCCACAACCTAGAGACGTGCGTGGGGCCACCCCTGAGAATGAGGGATTGTAGAGGGAAGTTCTGCCTCTCCCACAGCTTGCTGCATGGGCATCATTTAATCTCATTGTGCCTCAGTTTTTGCCTGTCAAGCAGGGATAGTAACGCCCCCCTCCCCCATCTCCGAGGGGCACCGTGAGTCTTCGTCAGCTGAGCTCCACCGTCACAGGTATCTGCATCTGTGCAAATTGTTACTGTGACCCCTATATTCTCCATGGAGGTGCCTGGGGGAGGTGTTCTCCACCAGCTAGGCTGGGCTGGAAAGATGGGGGAGGGTGCGTTCCCTCCGCACACCCACCTACAGTTGGCAGGGGCTCTGATGGGCACGGCAGTCAAGGTGTTAAGAGAGCTGTCATAGAATCCTAGAATAGCCGGGTTGGAAGGGACCTCAGGAGGTATCTAGTCCAACCCTCTGCTCAAAGCAGGACCAACCGCAACTAAATCATCCCAACCAGGGCTTTGTCAAGCCTGACCTTAAAAACCTCTAAGGAAGGAGATTCCACCACCTCCCTAGGGAACCCATTCCAGTGCTGGGGTTCTACACCCTGGGGTCCCTGGCTGGTGCAGACTGAAGCCAATGAATCGCTGGGTGATTTATGCCAGCTGAGGACTGGGCCCGCTGATCCTACACTTAGCAGAGCTGGGCGAGGAAGGGGCAGAGACTGGGCTGCAGCGGATGGTCTGTTAACACGATGGGCAGTCACGTCAGGCCCAAGGTTCCCGAGGGGGCTCCGTGGACCTTACTGGGAAAGGGTTAGCAGGCGTCCTGGTTTTGAGTAGGATCTACAGGAGAGTGGTCATCCCGTCTGACCCCCTGCATTCAGACTGTAGGGATTCCCACACAGGGGTGGAGCTAGCGCGCACCTTCTAGACAGACACCCATTCTCAATTTAAAGCAGGACCTAAAAGCAACTTGCCCAAGGCCGTACACAGAGCCAGTAGAAACATGTCCCTGCCACATTGGCTAGGAGACCCAAATCATTGAGGAGCCGCGCGATCGTACTGCTGCCGGCCTTGTCCTGCCTCAGCCTGTTCCCCGCTCCCATCATGAGTCGCTCAGCCCGTCCCCAGGGGGAGTCACTCTCACTCGCTTCCACATTGGGCTGCGAGCCCTCCGGGCTGGGATCTTTGCAGCGGTTGTACAAAGTGCCCGGTGCGCTCCGGGGGCTATACAGGTAATCGATAAAGCAAGCCAAGAGGCCAGCATGGGGCTGATCCCTGCAGTAGCTTCTCTAGTGCTTCGTCCAACCTGATCTTATAGGACCAAAGAGACGGGTTCCAACGCTTCTCTCTCCTCCCAAACCCTCCTTAGGCCCCATATCCTCAGCCATGGCATCTTCTCTCAGCCAGGCCTGCAGGCTGCCTGTTCTCTGGTCTCCCCAACAGCCCTTCACCTCCGGTCCATATGAAACAACCAATGTTGTCTCATGGTTTCCTTGTACTCTCCCATTGGTCTGCCTGTATCCACCTGTAGCCTTTTGTCTTAGACTGGAACCTCTTTGGGGCAGAGACTGTCTTTTAGTTCTGTTTGTATAGCACCTAGCACAATGGAGTCCCGCTGAGGGATCTGAGACGCTACGGTAATACCAGGTAATAATCACTGGATCATCTCCCTGGCCCGCTGTTCTGAGACGTCACTGCCTCCCCCTCCGCCTCTCCCAGCGCATCACGTTCATGCTCCTTGTCCCCACCTTCAAGGCCCTTCGTCGATCTGCCCCTCCCTCCTTATCCACTCTCCTCTCATTGCACTGACCCCAGACCCAACTGTTCTGCTAATGACCTACCGCCCTTCCAACCGGCTTTGCTCCTTCTCCCAGATTGGCCCCGGGGGCGGAACACCTTCTGCACGGATCTCTGCCAGAACCAGCCCTCTCCTCCATGGGGTCTAGTCACGGAGAGGTGGAGACACAGGTGGATGCAGCGAGCGTGAATATAGTGAATTAAAAATTAAAACTCAATGAATATCAAACACAAACCTATTCAAATGTACAGGCACCACTCCCCCCACTTCCTACCCTGATCGTCCTCTTGCACTGTAAGGTCTTGGGGCCAGTGTCTGTCTTCACACGGGTGCAGACAGCACCTGCCGCGTTGCGGGTGACCTCCTCCCTCTCCCAATGACAGCAGCAGCCTTTCACCAGCTGCCAGACCTCACCATCCTGATACTCACCCTAAACCTTCCTTTGCTCACCTTCATCCTGGCGACAAGGCACCTCAACAGCCTTCACCCTCCAAGCACCACAGCTCCAGGGTGTTCAGCTCTCCCCCACCCGCCTCATCGTATTTGCCGAATTCAAGCTATCCAGGTAGTCCTGGCCCTTGAAGTTTGCAACTCCCTTGCTGGGTGAATTCCATTGAACAACACCAAGTTCCTCTATAAAGAGAGACTCTTCTTTCCAGCACAAGAGGAGGAATTTTAAAGGGTCAGGACTGTGGTTAGTTCTTTCATCTTTCCATATAAATTAATCCCTCTGCAAGAAAATGCATCAACCCAGAGCCTACTGGGTCTAATTCCTCTATTGGAAAGTATGGTTTGCTTTGGGAGCTCGCCAACCCCCTACCCTACTATGGGATATAATGCTGGTTGCAGAATACTGCTACTAGGCATGGCCCCCACTCCAGGCATCAAGACCTGTTGCGGTAGGATCTAAGGTAACATCCTCCAAGAGAAAATTAGATGCAACTCTTCTTCTTAGCATATGTGCCACATCCTTCAGGTGACGCGTGCTCAGGATTCATCATTGAATTTGGTCCACTGGTTGGATCATTAGCTTCCCTGACCCAGGTACTGACGGGGAGTACGACAGGAACGGAATGACAGATTCCTTCTCCACATGGTGTATGATGCAAAATGCTTGCCCCTCATAGGGAAGTGTTCTAAAGAAAGGGGTTCTGAGGAACGTGGTACATCTGGCCCAGGGAGTGCAGGAGTCTTTAGGATGAAATCCTTTGGAATGGGAACATAAAGCCGAGGGGATTTGAAAGCAGTCATTCACACAATGCACAGAACACCGTCCTTCCTGCTACGCTGCTGCTCTTCAGTAACCAGCCAGCGGCAGAGTCATTTGCATCCAGTAGAAAACAAAACCCTTGGGAGATTCGTCATTCCAAGTGTATATTTCTAGGAGCAGGCAGGAAACCGAGGAAAGAAAATCACTGGTGGACCACTAACAGACTATGGTACGAAATCGGTGGGCCGGGGAGGTAGAATTGGGTCTGAAACAACTTGGGCCGTTTCCTACCCATCTTGTATTTCTAATGCTGCCTTCTCTACCTCTCTGCTAAAGACTTTCTGCCCTTGTTACTCATCTTTCCATGGTCTGCCTTCCTTCCCTTAAAAAAAATAAAAGCTACTCAAGCATTCTGTACTGATACTCCAGGGCATTAGTCACACCGCAAGAGCTGAGGCCAATAAATAAACTTCCCTATCCAACACCCAGCAGTGACAAGTCCCATATAAACACCTCGGGAGACAAATACAGTCTATAGCATGTTTCGGAGAACAATGTGTTGTTTCTATCAAAGTGGTGTTGTACTGGAAAGAGCCAATCACAGCTCACAACCGCTGCTATTTGATTTATTTTCAACGACTGAAATTGTGATGATTGTTTTCAACGTGCAAATTTAAAAATCTTTCAGGATTTGGAGAGCCTCTTTCTGGTTTCCCCCCTCCCAATGACATCACTTCCTGCCTTCCCCTATGGCACTTCCGCTCCATCTTCAAGCTCCCATGCTGCAGGGCTTTGATGAGGGCAATATTACAGCCTGACCGGAGCTCCTTGCATCCGAGTTGCTTTCTCAAGCAGGGAAGAGAGGAAAGGTTTCAATTTAAAACCAAACCAAAGCTCACATCCGTACTTCCTTCTCTCTTTAATAGAGAGGCTGGGGACAGAGGAGTGGGTTAGTTTTGATCTGCAGCGAGTTATAAACTTTTGAAGATTTCCCCATTGCTCCCTCCAAATCCCCCCACTTTCTTCCGGCCTCACTTCAGAGTTTGACAGGCCTATTAGAAATCTATTCCCTCTGGCCCAACCCTTTCAGAGCGTATTAGTCAGACAATCCATTAAAGCTGGGCACATTCTTTAGCTAATGCCCTTCTGTGAAATTAAAGGAGGGTGGAAATATTCCATCAAAGTCAGCCACATCAGCCTTGATGAGTTACTGTAATTCTATGCCGCAGCCAGCCAAGGAAGGAGAAAAAGAGAAAGAGAGAGAGAGAGAGAGAGAGAAAGAGGAGGGCGGGGCAGGTAATCAGTCCTCTGCCATACGCTGAGAATGAATATTAGGACATCAGGCCTGGCACGGTTGTTATGGGAACCCAGCACCAGGAGCGAAGCTGCTCCAAGAGCCCCATCACTGCTCACTGAGCTGTGGCTGGGGACGGCATGGAGATGCCTGGTCAGAATTGGTGTCAGAACCAGAGGTCCTGGTGCTACCCACAGCAACAGCCGGCGTTCTGCAAATATCTGCCTGTCATCCCAGGAGAACATCTCCTGGTGTCCATCGTGGCTTAGCCATTACATCGAGCGCTGGCTCACGTGGCTGCATTGCCAATGCATGATGTTGTATAGCAAACTGTCCACCACACGTCTCAAAGCCCTTTACAAAGGAGGGTCGGAACCATTATCCCCCTTTTACAGCTGGGGAAATTGAGGCACAGAGCAGGAAAGTGACATGCCCAAGGTCACACAGATCAGTGAACATAAAAACGTAAGAATGGCTGTACAGGGTCAGACCAAAGGCCCAGTATCCTGTCTACTGACAGTGGCCAATGCCAGGTGCCCTGGAGTGAGTGAACCTAACAGGTAATGATCAAGTGATCTCTCTCTTGACATCCATCACCCCCCTCTGACAAACAGAGGCTAGGGACACCATTCCTTACCCAGCCTGGCTAATAGCCATTAATGGACTTAACCTCCATGAATTTATCCAGTTCTCTTTTAAACCCTGTTATAGTCCTAGCCTTCACAGCCTCCTCAGGCAAGGAGTTCCACAGGTTGACTGTGTGCTGTGTGAAGAAGAACTTCCTTTTATTTGTTTTAAACCTGCTCCCGGTAGTGGAATGAGAAACAGCCCTTCTGAACATGTTCCCTCTTCACCGCAAACCCGTTCAGCTCTCCTGCACCGCTTCTTCCCGCCATAAGCCAGCACCCTGCCAGGCGCTCGAAGCCAAAATGTTTCGGGTTTTGAAGACGTCTTCATCAATAGAAGGGTTTTTGGCAAAGACTGAGGGACCCCCGCTCTACAGCCCGGTGGTTACGACGCTGACAACCCACGTTCACTCAGAGCCGAGTATTTTAGCCCACAGTCAGGCAACGTAGAGACGCAAACCTGGGTTTTCCACGTCCCCAATTGGTGCCCGGATCACACAGGACATTTCGACACCATTCTGCTGTCTCCAAAACACGCAAAAGGTTTTGGTGTTGCTCCAAAATCTCACAACTTGGGACGCTGCCATCTGCCTTCAGCCCTGAGGTTCCACTAATGCCACTGGGAGAGACGGGCACTTGGCATGGCCACCTTCATCCTACTGGATTCCTTCATTAGTGGTCTAGCCACCATCGCCTGCCGCCTAACTTCCCATCAGACAGGCCCATGGCTCACAGCGTTCCCAATAACAAACGACCCGGAGCACTTCCCTTGGCCAGCCTTGGGCTCCCACAATGCGGCGGTGAGAGTCGGGAGTAAATGAGCAGTTGATGGAAACAGCAAGGTCCAGGGGAGTCCAAAGACTCATGAAGGGTAGGGCAGGTGTAAGGGGCTCACCCCGCCCATGTCTCTGCCCCACAGCCACCATGCTGGGTTGGGATGGGCCCCTGTTCTTAACCAACTGGGACCCAACATGGAAAACATGGAGCCTTGAAAACGGTGACCACAGAATGAGCCCTAGGGAAGTCGCCCAGTGGAGACAAAGAGAGTTGGTCTTGCTGGCCGAGAGTGGCCTTTATAAATGAGAAACAGAGTGGGTTCCCTCTAGCTCATCCCTTTGTCAGAGATGGGCAGCTAATGCAAGGCTTGTACCCCTCTCCTTGGGCTACTGACCCCAGTCCAACCGCCCATTGCATCCCATTACTCCCAGTTCAAACCCATAGGGTAGTGGCTCTCAACCTCTCCAGAGTAGGGTGCCCTTCCAGGAGCCTGATCTGTCTCGCGTACCCCCAAGTTTCACCTCGCTTCAAAACGACTTGCTTACAAAATCAGACATAAAAATACAAACGTGCCACGGCAGAGTACTGCTGACAAACGGCTGACTTTCTCCTTTTCACCATATCGTTATCAAATAAATCAATTGCAATACGAATAGGGCACTTACATTTCAGTGTATAGTCTATAGAGCAGTATAAACAAGTCATTGTCGGTATGAAATTGTCGTTTGTACTGATTTTGCTGGTGCTTTTTATGGAGCCTGTTATAAAACCAGGCAAACAGAGGAAAAGCGTTTTTATCTAGCATGTTAGGGGAATGGTGGTGCCAGTAAGTGAAAATTTCTGGTTAACTAAGAGGGAGGGAGTTTGGGTGCAGGAGGGGGTGCGGGGTATGGGCTCTGGGAGGGAGTTTGGGTGCAGGAGAGGCCTCGGGGCAAGGGGCTGGGTTGCAGGAAGGCTTTCAGGGTGCTGGACCCGTGGGGCACTCACCTCGGGTGGCTCCCCACAAGCAGCAATCTGTCCCTGCCGTTCGCAATGGAAGGCATGGCTAGGAGTCTCTGTGCGCTGCCCCCACCCCGTCCAGAGCACTGACTCTGCAGTTCTCATTGGCCAGGAACTGTGGCCAATCAGAGCTGGGGGGGGGGGGTTGCCTGCGGGCAGAGGCAGTGCGTGGAGCTGCCTGGCCACACTCTAAATCCCTCCCAGAGCCTGTGCTCCACACCCCTTCCCGTGCCCCAATCCCTTGCCCCGCACCAACCGGACTATGGACTATGCCGGTTTATAGAGCATTCCGGCTGTTACCAGGCTGGATAGCACAGCTTATCCTGTAACTAGATGAGCCGATGTACCCCCTGGAAGCCCTCCGCATATCCCCAGGGGACACATACCTCAACTGAGAACCACTGCCCCAGGGGACCACTCCACGCAACGCCTCTGCCTGCTGCCCACCACATTTTCCCAGGCAATTCTTGTGGTGCTTCACCGCAGCTTTCACCTTTGAAATGTATCCGAATCCTCTCCGCCTGTCCCCTGTAAGCCAGAGTCCAGAATCTGCCCTGGGCTGTGTCTGGACAACCCAGGCTGGCTCCAGATTTGCATTAGTTCATTGAACTGTTTACGCCTAATGAAAGTTTCATCAGCGCTGAGAGCAGGAATAATAAAGCAGGGGAAGGTCCTTCCAGCGCCGAGTGAGTGCTAAGGAGCAAGGCTGGGTCGTCTCTCTCTGCCCCCCTGCATTTCCTTCAACCATCCACTGCATTCCCATCTTGTTCCAGCTCCAATGAAGCCTGTCGCCTTGTGTCCCATCCAGGCTCTTAGATCTCTCCCTTTGCTCAGGGATCATGCGCTTAAAGAGCCACGGTTGTTGGTCCCCCTGGCTCTGGGTGTAGCTACTGAGTTATGACTAATAAACCACTGGCTTTTGGTGCAACCCTCCCCCACCACCCATGGGACTCTCTATCCCCCAGCTTCCTGCCTGCACCTCCCCACAACACAGTGCCAGGGCTGGCTGGATCCAAGCACCAGGGAGAGGGGAGGACATGGGCCGGGAAGGACCAAAGGAAGAGACAGAATTGGTGTGACCCCTCTGCAGTGTGGGGAGGTTTGCTGTCCTCGCGCCCATACCCAGGAGCGATCACCAACACAGGCTGCCAGGTCTGTCCGGGATGAGGAGAAGAGCAGCAGAGGTTCAGAGGGCATGAAGAGCAGGCAAGGCGGAGAAAACAACCAACGAGTGGAGGGTGGGTGAAGAAAACGGGGCGTGGGCCAGAAGGCTTGGATGCCCGAGGAACAGAGGAGAGGGAAACAAGCTTCCTTAACAGTACAGAAGTAGCAGAAAGGTTAAAAAAAATTCAACTAAGTTACTTGTCCCAGGACAACGGGGCGAATCTTCCCCATCAGCTGCTAACTGGAGGTAAGAACCCTAACTCCAGAGTGGCTCCGGCAGCGACCGTACCAGTACTGAAAGCTTCAAAAGACCCAGGGACTCGGGGCAGAGGAAAGCCTTGCTTAGCACAGCACTGGCTGGGAACCAGTTAGGAGAGATTCCCAGCACGGACACCAGTCTCACTCTGGGCTTACAAAAATCTGCCCAGCTTGCTGAGCAACTTACAAACTGCAGCTGCTGAAGTCAAGCAGCGTGAGGCTCCTTTCTGCGGCTCTCGGGGAACAGGGGGGAGCCTGGAATTTGGGACTCGGGGCGGCACTTCAGAAGTTTGATTTATTTATAGAGCTGGTCAAAATTCGTCCTTTTGATTTTTCACAAAAAATCTGGACAGTATAACAAAAAAAAAAGTTCCCTTCTGAAGCTTTCAAAATGGAAACATTTTTTTTCATCTTATAAAATTTGTCATGGTGTTGCAGGGGGCTTATCTCGTTGCCGGGAGAAACGAGGCCTCACACAGGTGGCTAGGTGGAAAGTCGTGAGTTTATTGGAGGGGGCGGCATTTCGTGCTGGGGGGCTTATCTGCCAGCATGGCCGCAATACAAGATGACTGACACACTCAGGTGATGTCCAGAGTGCCCAAAGAGGAAGCCCAACCCAAAGAGGTGTGTCAGCACAGATATACCCATGCTCATTTGCATCTCATACATACTCATCTCATTAATAGCAAGCAACAAACTGATTGGTCAGCACTTGTTGGTTACGCAGTCCTGCCTTAGTTTCCCCATTTAGTTTCCCACGCATTCATTCTCACACAGACAGGGTAAACACTCATGCAGCTGGGAACTGGTTCCCAAATACACAGATAGCAGCAAGGTCATTCTCAGATAATACCACCATTATGCACTCTCCTGGAGTTGACTTAGAAGCGTAACTGCGTCTTCTAGTGGTTGCCCGTCACAATATCTTCCGGTCCGAACACATGGTTTCCAAAAAGTTTCCAAACCACCAAGAGAGCCCCATGTGAGATGCAGCTGGAAGGAGCATTGCAAGTATTTATATGCATGCTCATCCAATCAAGGAGCCAGGAAAACACCACCTGACGATGACACGGCACGACATGCACCCAAGTAAAGGTTGCACAGTGGCAAACTGGAAACACAAGCAATTTTGAACCCTCCCCCTTAAAAAAGTGGGGTTTTTTCCTATGAAAACTAAAACACCAGATGAACATCGATGAAAGGGTTTGTACACCTGAAAAATGTTGTCAGAGCCAAAATGTTTTCACCTCTAACCACTCTTCAACCACCAATCCGCACAGCCACCACATCCGCCATTAACCCGAGGGTGGAACCACGTTGAAGCCCTTTGCATTGTCCCTCCAGAGCCTGCGCCGCACAACCTACAAGTACGGGCCAAGGGAGCAGAGAGGGAGTTCCAAAGCAGAGGGACCCTCACAAGCAGCCTGATAGCACCCCTCCCCTCTATGAGGACTCCACTCGATTGCAGTTGAGGCCGCTGGGGTGATGCAGCGGAAGACAGCCTGACCAACGTCAGTGGTCTAGCAGCTTGGTGTAGTGACCCAACCTCTCAGAGGAACCCCGAGCTAGACAGTGCAGAGAGCCAGGGAAAGAGAAACAAAGTCCAGGAGGCAGCCGGCCAAGGCCAAGGTGAAGGAGAAGGCAGAGAAGAAGGAGGAGGTTCAGAAGAAGAAAGGGGAGGCCAAGCAACGCAAGTGAAGATCACAGTGCAGTTCATTCGCAGCAAGCCAGCTGAATAATGTTCCCAGAATACAAGACAGGCCAGGCCACTCTCCACTTGAGCTAAAGCCACCATGGGCTTTCCAGCATTAACAACGGCCTTAGCAGCAGAGGGATGGCCGCATGGCAGAGAGGGATAACCGCAGAAGGTTTTGCACACTAAAAACAGAAGCGTAGGCGTGGTAGCACGACGGTGGCACAGCCTAGCCACCACGGGGTGCAGGTGGGTTTGCACTCGGAGACGCTAGTCTGCACTACTCACACTAGCTCAGTGAGAGCCGGCACAAGGTCACCGACCCAAGCTGGGAATCACAACCCTAGCTCCAAGTGTAGACGGAGCCCAAGAGAAGCAGCTTTCACGAGGATGCCTGAGAAGGGCTGAGCCCCGGCAGGGGCCGGAGGAAGAGCCTGGTGCTCAGTGCCCGCTCACGCTGATGCTGAATTGTATTCCCCCGTGCAGATTCCCACGTGCAATGTGCAATCCCCCAGGTTGCGGGGGTGAAAGGAGAGCAGCTGGAAGACGTGCACAGGCCCTGCATGATGCAGGAAGGACGGCTCTGGGGTTCAGGAACCAGGAGCTCTGGTTTCAGTTCCCGGCTCTGTTGCCGATTCCCCAAGTCGCGGAGGTGGAGGTGTGACTGCAACAGGTATGCATAGCTCAGCTAGCCCGAGTTGAGCTAGCTCCAATAACAACAACAGTAAAGCTCCAGAAGCATGGGCTAGCAAATCAAATATTGCCCAGGGGCCCGAGTGGGGCTTCACTGCTGCTGCTATTGGAGCCAGCTAGCACGTATAAGTCCCCCCATACGGCAGTGCAGACGGACCTTTACTGTCTCCGCTCCCCATCTGTAAAATGGGCACACCGATCCTGCCTATCTTTGGTACTTAACTGGCCCCCATCAGCCTTCCAATATGAGGCAAAGGAGCAAACAACTTAACTAGCTTTAAGATGGAGCTTGATAAATTTAGGAGCAGGCCTGCCGTCTCCAGGATCCAGCGAATCCCTTCCAATCCTCTGTTCCTGGTATTGGATCATCTCAGTTTTGACTGCATTTATTCCCCCAACCCCTCCGGTGCCGTAGGTCAGTGCTGTTATCTCGATCTTACAGGCAGCAAACTGAGGCCCGGAGGACAAGTCTGCAAGTATGATTCCTAGCCCGGGTTGGCAGACGCTTGCCCTCACACCCAATCTAAAAGCCTAGGTAACAAACAGAAGGAATTGGAACTGCTCATTTAGGAGCATAAATTTGATCTCGTTGGTATTACTAAGAGCTGGTGGGATGACTCCCATGATTTGCATGTTAAAATCAATGGCTGTAACCTATTTAGGAAGGATCAAGTGGCCCAAAGGGGAGCGGAAGCAGCACGCTGTCAAAAATTGCATTACCTGTTTCCGAGCCACTGATAACTCAGAAGAAAATGGTCCCAAATGCTTATGGATCAATGGCCTGACAGACAAGGCACAAAGATGGGGGATTAGTTGGTGTCCGCTCCAAACCACCAAATCACTCTAGGGAACAGGATGTCCAGCTCCTTACGCAGTTATCAATAATGTGTGGGAACGAAACTCGCCTGATCATGGGGGACTTTGGTTTGATTGATGTGCTGGAGATCTCATGCTGCCAGTACTAAAAGATTCTTGGAAGTTCTACATATTATAGGTGACAATTTCCTTTCACGAAAGGGTTGCCTCCCACATCGGTGAATTTTATATTAGATCTTCTCTTGACAGATAAAGAGGAACTGATTACAGAACTGAAAATTAACAGTAGCTTAGGTACAAGTGATCATCACTTGATCAAATTCAAATTGTGCAAACAGAAAAAAGTCCAGACCAGGGATATGTATATTTGGTGCTTTAAAAGTGCCACTATAACAAAGCTGAAAACAATTATGAGCCAAATCAGATGGGGGAAGAATTTAATCAGAAAAAAATCTGAATGATAATTGGGAATTTTTAAAGAACACCTTACAATTTGCCTAAAAAGTCACAATCCCACAATCAAGAAAGGAAGCCATATAGGTTGAAAAACTCACCTGGTTGAAAGGGGAAGTGAAGGAAACTATTAAAAAATGGAATAATATATAAAATGGAAGAAAGGAGAAGAGGGTAATAATGAATATAAATCATGAGCTAGGAATTGTAGAAAACTGATAAGGGAAGCAAAGGGACACAAGGAGCTATCTATGGCCAGCAGAGTTAAGGACAATAATTAGGAGTTTTTTTAGCATTTGGGGAACAAAAACAATTCTAACAATGGTATTGGTTGATTACTAAATGGAAATAGTAAAATTATCAATAATAGTGGAGACTAGGAAGAAGTATTCAATACATATTTCTGTTCTGTAACTGAGGAAAAATAGATGATATAGTCATATCATATGATTACATTTATCATTAGATTAGTAGCTGCTGTTTAACATCCTCCTAAAATGCTAAAGACAGATGTTTTTAAATCAGCAAGTCTGGAAAATGTGCATCCAAGAGTTTTAAAAGAGCTGTGTGAGGAGCTCACCAGACCATTAATGTTGTTTTTCCATATGTCTAGGAACACTGGAGAAGTGCCAGAAACCTAGAATTAAACTAATATTGTACCAATATTTAAAAGGGTAAACGGGATGACCTGGGTAATTAAAGACCTGTCAGTCTGACATCTCCCCCAGACAAGATAATGGAGGAGTTGATATGGGACTTGATTAATGGAGTGTAATATAATTAATGCCAATCAACATGGGTTTATGGAAAATACATTCTGTCAAACTAAACTGACAGAAACTTTTTTGATAAGATTACAAGTCTGGTTGATAAAAGTAATAGTGTTGATGTAATGTATTTAGACTTCTGTATGACACTTGATTTGATACTGCAAGACATTTTGATTAAAAACTAGAAAGATGAAATTAACATGGTGCACATTAAATGGATTAAAAGCTGGCTAGTTGATAGGTCTCAAAATCCAATTGTAAATGGGGAAGCATCACTGAAAGAGAGTGTGTTTCCAGTGGGATCCTGCTGGGATCTGTTCTTGGGTCCATACTACTTAACATTTTTATCAATGACCTGGAAGAAATCAAACAATCATCATTGATAAAATTTGCAGATGACACAAAAAATGGAGGGAGTGGTAAATAATGAAGAGGACAGGTCACTGCTACAGAGCAATCTGGGCGCAAACAAATATGCATTTTAATGTGAATAAATGGAAACGTACATCCAAGAATAAAGAATGCAGGCTATACTTACAGGATGGGGGATTCTATCCGGGCAAGAAGTGACTCTGAAAAAGATTTGGGGGTTGCAATGGATAATCAGCTGAACATGAACGCCATACATAATGCTGTGGCCAAAAGACTAATGAAATCCTGGGATGCATAAATAAGGCAATCTTGAGTAAGAGCAGAAAGGTTACTTCAGCTCTGTATTTGGCACTGGTGCAACCGCCGCTGGAATCTTATGTCCAATTCTGGTGTCCACAGTTCAAGAAGGATGCTAATAAGCTGGAGAGGATTCAGAGAAAAGCCAGGAGCATGATAAAAGGACACAATTATCAGACACGTGGATGAACATGGTATGTTTAAGAAATGTCAACACGGGTTTTGCAAAGGGAAATCACGCCTCACCAATCTATTAGAAGTTTCTTAGCAAGTCACAAGGATGATGCAGTGGATATGGTGTACTTGGATTTTCAGAAAGCCTTTGACAAGGTCCCTCACCAAAGGCTCTTAAGCAAAGTAAACAGTCATGGGATAAGAGGAAAGGTCTTCTCATGGATCAGTAACTGGTTAAAAGATAGGAAACAAAAGGTCAGTTTTCACAGTGGAGAGAGGTAAATAGCAGGATCCCCCACAGAGTCTGTATTAGGACCGGTGCTACTCAACACATTCATAAATGATCTGGAAAAGGGATAAACAGTGAAGTGGCAAAGTCTGCAGACAATACAAAATTACTCAAAAAGTTACTGTAAGTCCAAAGCGGACTGTGAAGAGCTACAAAGGAATCCTACAAAACTAGGTGACTGGGCAAGAAAATAGCAGATGAAATTCAATGTTGAGAAATGCAAAGCAAAGCACATTGGAAAACATAATCCCAACGATACATAAAAAATGATGGAATCTAAATTATCTGTTGCCACCCAAGAAAGAGATCTTGGAATCATTGCGACAGTGCTCTGAAAACAGCTCAATGCACAGCAGCAGTCCAAAAAGAATGTTAGGAACATTAGGAAAAGGATAGATAAGAAGACAGAAAATGTCATATTGCCCCCATATAAATCCATGGTACACCCACACCTTGAATACTGTGTGCAGATGTGGTCGCCCCATCTCAACAAACGATATACTAGAATTAGAAAAAAGTACAGAGAAGGGTAACAAAAATGGATTAGGGGTATGGAACAGCTTCCATACAAGGAGAGATGAAAAAGACTGGGAACGTTCCGTTTCGAAGAGAGATGACTAAGGGGGGATATGATAGTTGTGTATAAAATCTTGACTGGTGTGGAGAAGGTGAATACGGAAGCATTATTTACCCCTTCACATAACACAAGAAGGGGTCACCCAATGAAATTAATAGGCAGCTGCTTTAAAACAAACACAAGGAAGTATTTTCTCACACAACACCCAGTCAACCTGTGGAACTCCTTGCCAGGGGATGTTGTGAAGGCCAAAAGTATAATGAATTAAAAAAAAGAACTAGATAAATTCATGGAGGTTAGGTCCAGCAATGGCTATTAGTCACGACGGTCAAGGATGCAACCCCTCCTCTGATTCCCACTGATTGCCAGGAGCTTGGACTGCTGACAGGGGACGGATCACTTTAGAATTCCTCTGTTCTGTTCATTCCCTCTGAAGCATCTGGCACTGGCCACTGTCAGAAGACATGATTCTGGGCTAGACGAACCATTGGTCTGGTCCAGTGTGATTGTTCTTATGTTCTTAAGGATTAGAACACATGCCTTATAGCAATAGACTTAAGGATTTCAATTTAGCTGAACAAAGAGAAGGTTAAGAGGTGATTTAATCAGTCGGTAAGTCCTTAAATGGGGAAAAATATTTAATAAGGGACAGTTCAGTCTAGCAGAGAAAGGCGACACAATCCAATGGCTAGAAGCTGAAGCTAGACAAATTCAGACAGGAAAATAGATACACATTTTTAACAGTGACACGGATTAGCCATTGGAACAATTTACCAAGGGCTGTGGTGGATTCTCCATCCCTGGCATTTTCAAAGCAAGACGGGATGTTTTGCTAAACGTTCTGCTCTAGGAATTATCTGGGGGCAGGTCTCCGGCCTGCGCTCTGCAGGGGGTCAGACCAGCTGATCACAACGGTCCCTTCTGGCCTTGGAGTCTGTGACTCTATGACCCGGGATAGTTCATCTTGAGCGAGCCTGCCTAAAAATAGTGGAGTGCACATTGCTTGGGCTAACCTCCGGAGTCCTGAGTCCACGCCCACCGGACTCCCTGGGGCCAAGCGGAGGAAGTTAGCCAGAGCCACTGCTAGCATAGCAAGGTCCACACCGCTGTCTGTAGGGTGCTCGCTCAAGCAGTTCTGTTACCTGTCTGTCTCCCTGGACTGGGCATCATATCTGCAAATGGGCCGACGCACCCAGAATGACTAAGTGACTTGTCATACAATTGCAGCACGGGTCTAGCCCAAGTTAATACCCTGACCATTGGACAATCCTTCCTTCGCCCAGCAGGGCCCTGCTGTCTGTCTATACAACACCGACCACAATGGGGGCAGGCCTCCAGGCACAACCCTAACACTGCCGAAGAGCTTCAGGCCGGGAGAACTCGTGCCTTGTGTGGTATGCTAACGCACCCTCTGGACTTGAGAGAGGCTGACCCGACCCTGACCGCTCTGGACACACAGCCCTGGGACCCAGAGTGGCAGTGCTTTGATTGGAGACGGGAGGAACTTGGGGACAGCTGGGCCATTACTTTGGCATGTGAGTCAGTCACTCCAGCCGCCCTGTGAAAGAGAAGCTCCTTCCTGAGCTGAAAAGAGGCACATCAGGATGCAGGCCCTGTGCGTGTGCGCAGTTCAGCAAACCCCAGCGGGAGGGAGAAGTGGGGGGAGGGACCGCTGACAGGCTGGTGATTCACTGAAATGCAGGGAGAGAGGGACTTGTTCTGCTGGTAAAGTTGCTTTGATTAAAGCCATCCAGCAGCCCAAGTATGAGAAGGAACAACAAGCAGCAGCCCCCTGGCACAGCCCCAGATGTGTTGCACCTAACGGCTGCACTATTTGAACCGGTCTGACCCCAGCCTTCCTTTCGCAGGTGTGAGTTCACATTCGAAAACAACCGTGTCTGCATTTTTCCAGCCCTCGGTTTGCCGCATGTGGGAACAGTAGTGCTGGGACATCTGACTTCCTGATGTACGGCGCAAACCAGCAATTAGAGATCGAGCAACTACCGCGGAGACCCTCTGGGCGACATTTGCTCCCCGCACTCGGGGCCAGCTGGAGGCTCTGTGCACCGCTTATGCCATCAGCATAGCCGCAGATCGCAGGCAGTAAAACGAAGATGCAAAAAAGATCATCAACTAAAAATGCCGAAACGCTGCCTGACTCTAAGACTCACAGAAATAGTGCGTGATGTCGCCCAAAGTGGCCTGATCTCATCATCTCAAAAGAGAGCGGACCTGCAACCCGAAAAACCCGGTCACCAGACCCTGGTGCATGGTTGTGGCACCGACGCACTATGGGAACACAATGGGGTATCCAGCATCCGCAGGGCCAGCAGACGGGACAGGAAAGGACTCAGTCCAAAGGAAGGAAGAGGGTTAAAGAAAAGAAGAATGTTATGGTTCAGGCTCTGAGACTTGAGTTTGATTCCAGCCATTGCCGCAAACTCTGGGTGCAACTCGTCTCCGGGGCTTGGTTGCCCATCGGTACCATGAGGACAACGATGCTTCCTTTGTCTGTAGACACTAAACTATTTGTAACCGGGACCGTCTTGCTCTGTGAATGCAAAGTCTCTAGTACAAAAATCAGGCTGTGGTCTTGCTGGTAGTCTCTCGGTACAACTGTAATACAGACATGACTTAGGAAATTCAGTTCGGTACGTTATTCAGTGCTTTGCCACTCTGGTAATGACGAGTGTGTTACCCAATCGCATTTGAGGGCTCCGTGAAACAGTTGTACAATCGACATGGCTTAACAGACTGCTGTTTATGAGACAGAGCAGTATTTAAGAGACACATTTCTCTCAGAGCCGCACATAAAATTTGATAGCTAAATAGCTGTAAATGCTACTGAGGTCTGACAACTTGAAGAGGAATAGAAGGTCTGTCATGCAGGGTATCTGCCAATATGCTCTGCACCACAGAGCCAATGAGACTTCCCGTCTCATAAAACCCTTTTTATATTGGAAGTGAGAATTTGTACAGTGCGTATCAGCTCTTTTTTATTGGGCTGGTGTGATGCTGAGAAAATGCAGTTAAAGTTGTACGAGTCCTCCTTGGAGCGCGATAAATCAAAAATGTTCTTCAGAAACGTGTTTACTAACTAACCCAGCTTTGATTCAGTCTAGTCCTGGTTTAGGGAGCAGGACAGAGAGAGCTTACGGGGATGCTCGCAGGGGCAGAAAGGCACAATGTAGGTACATAAATCTCTTATGGGCAGTCATAGCAAAGGATCATTCTCACCAGACACTCATGACCAAGTACTGTCCATTCGGACTGGAGCCCTGCTGAGGGAGGCCTTGTACAGACGCGCAGGTACACGTGGCCTGAAAAGCTTCTGCAGAGTAATGGACAGTTACACGGGGCCAAATTCTTTTCTAGTGGAAAAGGGCCAAATTCCATCAAAGACAATGGAGCTGCGTCCATTTCACCAGTAGAGCAGTGTTTCCCAAACTGTGTTCCGCGGAGACGTTCCCAAACTGTGTTCCGCGGAGACGTTCCGTGAAAGAATCGTCATTTTAAAAAAGAGTCTTTAAAAATTTTTAAATTTGGCATAGTTGAAGCGTAGTTTGCAACTCTTTTTTGACTGACTATAATTTATAAAATAAAATATATTTGAGCATAAATAACGCAATTTTTTATTTGAAAACCAAACGACTACAAAATAATATTATAAGTGTTCCGTAAATATATACCAGGCTAAAAAGTGTTCCGTGGCCAAAAAAGTTTGGGAAACACTGCAGCAGAGAATTCAGCCCAACCAAACCTTATTGTGCCTATCTCGTCCACCTTCTCTAGGCTGGTGGAGGATTATTTTCTACAGCCTTCTTGCTAATTTTTTGTCCAATCCACATGTCCCCTCTGCTGGTGCTTTCTACCACTTCCTTGGCAGACTATCACAAAGGAAGTTTGATTGCCGGGGGAGATCATAAAAAAGGCACAACAGAAGGCAAACCACAGGAACGAAGCCAGGGAGCTTTACGTGCTGGGGAATTCATTCAGGTTTTGGTCCTAGCCACAAAGCTCAGCAGCTCTGAACCAGACTCCTCTCCTGGCCTGCTTCGTGACGGTAACACTCATGGTAGTTGTCGTGGTCTCTGGACTTTGGAATTCCAATATAGGCAGAACTCAAAAAGTTCAAATTCCAGAAAGCGGTTCTGAACCCACATAACTCCCACTGACTTCACCGGCGTCACTCCTCTTATGGCAGCTTAGGTGAGACCAGAACCAAGCCCCAGATGTTCCCCTAGACCCAAGCCAAACCTTCCCTGCCTGCAAGGTGCATCCGGACACTGCCCAAGACCAGACTCTTCCCACAAAGACTCCTACGCTGGGGCAGGAAAAAGCTGGGGTAGGTTGCCCACCGGAAATGAAGCGTTTCCGAGCCTCCATGAGTGATTTCCTGGGCAAGGAAGTTATCTCAGACGACTCCTTCATCTTGACTCGGGAACCACGTTGCTTATATTATTGCAGCCTGGCTTCCTGGTCATCCTGCCAATCCTGTGGCAGAGCTAGTCTGCACAGGAGGCTGGCAGCGATAGCTCTGACTTCAATTACTCAGACTAATGACAACCTTCGTGGGTACGTCTGACAGCCAAAGAAAAGACCCACAGCAACGAGTCTGAGAGCCCAGGGCAGCTGACTGAGACTCACTGCTGTATTTTTCTTTTTTGGTGTGTAGACGTCCCCTGAGAGGAGTCAGGATTGTAGAACAAATCCTAACACAGGGTCTGACCCAACCATCTCACCTAGGGGACTGCCCAGGGAGCTAATGGAACTTGTTCCAAAGTTAGGCCTGACCAGGATTTTAGGGTCCAGCCCAAAGAGTGGCAAGTTTGAGACCTAGCCTCTTTCAAGGTACTTCTCTAGTCCCCATCCCCATGTTGTGTGTTCACCTCACAAACATTAATGGGTTTGTCTGATCAGCACCCCTGTGGAGTAGGGAAATTTTATTCCCATTTTACAGATGGGGAACTGAAGCACAGTGAGGCTAAGTGACTTGCCAAATGCGATGAACGGTCTGTGGCAGAGCTGGGAATTAAAACCAGGTCTCATGTCCCAGGATGATGCTATTCACCACTAGATTACCCTTCCCCTCCAATGCCCTCCTGAAGATCTGAGTTAAGTCAATCCAGGTATGGACTTTCTCAAGGGGTAGCAGGGCTCAGTACCTGTCTATTGTGAACTGAAAATCTTTGGCGCATACGTGTTCCTCTCTTCCCAGCGGTCCCGAATTCACTCAAGCGGCATGAATCTAGTGAGCGCTGCTTTCTCCAAAAGTACGTGTGTGTGTGTGGAAACCAGCTTTCCTCCCTGTGGGAAACTCCCTGGAAAATGCAAAGCGATGAAGAAAAATGGCTTGCTTTTCCATGAACCCACAAACCCTGTTATTTGTCACCTGGTTTTGCCAGCAGCGCGGTCTTTTCCCACGGTCCTAGGAATCAGCATGTTTCCAACTCACTTCCACCTGCGGTATTGAATAACAGTAACCAACTGGCTTCGTTCAGCAGCTGCTTTGGGAAGCCAAGGAAAAGGGAGGCAAGGTTCACTTAGCAGGAAGGAATCAACGGGTAGAAGGGGAACACGGACATCCAGAGTCAGAAGAGGGAAAGCAAGAAAACTAAACCAGAGCTTTGCAAGGGATCTAAACTGTTCTGCTCTGGGGCAATCGCTAACTACTGGGGTCAAGAGCAATAGACTAATTCTATTGTAGGGTTGATTGCACCTTGCTGTGAAGCAGCGAATGCTGCCCCCTGCTGGGGACAAGACATGAGGCTAGCCGGAAGCACCAGTCGGGGGCCAGCTGTCAATACCTGGGTTTAAACTGAAGATGCTGGAAGCGGGACGCGGTAGAAACTTGTTGGAAGAGCAGAGAATGGACCCGGGAAGCTGGTTACTGTAGCTGATGAAGGCACCGACCTGGCTCCTAGGTTGATAAAGGAGGCAGATGGAATGTGGGTCGGCCCGGGAGCCTGTCACCTGTGAACACGATTCCGACCTGGACGAGCGGCGTGAAGGGCGTTTGGCGCTCTTGCTCACTTCGCGTATCACAGACACAGCTGAGGATTGGACCCAGGCGGTCACTGCTCAGCATAAGCCAAAGACGGCAACAGAAGGGGTCGGGGAGCTGCAGGTCAAGACTGAGGTGCATGGACAAACCTATCTGTGGAGTGTGAGGGAGGCTAGGGGCTGGCATGGCAGGAGGTGGGGGGGGGGGCGCAGCTCAGGAGTGAGGGGCATCGGCACAACTGAGTGAGAGGAGCCCAGGGCTGGAATGGCAGGAGGGGGGGCTATGGGTTGGGGTTTGGCTCCACGCAGCCGCTGGGAAGATTACCCAGCACCTGCCGGCACTGTACAGGGCTCTAGGCCCACGGCTGTCCTGCCGTTTCATAAGCACTAAACATTGCTTGTTCCGGAAGCGACAGGAGCGCGGAGTTAGCGAGGACGTGAGCAGGAGGGCGGGGAAGGGAATAGAAGAGCGACGCCGAACCCAGAAGACAAATGAGTCTCTCTGGACAATTAGCCCCATCGGTCCGTCGCCTGGATCTCAGCAGTTGAGAAATCCCATCCCAAGGTGGCAGCCACTCGCCCCTGGCAGCCAAGAGAAAGTTCTTGTCCAGCTGAGTGAGACGAGGAATTAACCAGGGCCGGTCATCTCTGAAGGGCAGTTTCTTTTCAGACTCTGGCTGATGGAGTCACCTGCCCGCTCCCTGTCGCGCCTCAGAGCTGCCAGCCCAATAACAGTGCCAGCCACAGTCTGTCCCAGACGGGTTGCACAACACAGTTCTTTGCTCTGCAGGGTCACGCGGGCGCCGGCGGGTACCCTATTCTGGCGGACGGAGACGGAGTCTGTCCCAGGGCCCCTGCTTTCTAGGAGACGCCTGGTCAGTCTGAGAGGGCTGGGCTGAACGACAAGTCAGAGCTAGCTCGTCTGCGGCCTCATGCCCCCTCCCGACCCCCACCAGGGCCCCAGGAGTGATTGACATGAGATGACGAGCCAAGCTCCTGCCCCAGCCTCCCTGCGGGGGTAACCCTGGCTGGCTGAGTCCTGCGCGAGGCGACGTCATCTTGGAATCGCTCGCTCTTGGCTTGCGCTGACTCCCTCAGCTCTGCCGCGCATCTCCCAGCCTCTCATCGTTCCCCCGCCTGGATCTCCGTCATCGGAGCAGAGGGACCATCCCGGCCTGGCGGAGCTCCTCCAGCCCCGGCTCCGTGGTAACATGCACGGCTACGTCTCCATGGAGAGGAAGGACAGCCCATGGCTCCCCTTAACGCAGGCCGACGGGTTACACCTGCTCACATGCCCGCGGGGGCAGCCTTGACTGGGGGAGCGGAGGGCAGAAGAGATCAGTCAATCTGACCACAAGTGTTTCCCAGGCCACCCACCGCCATTCCCATTCAGGTTCTAGGTTCATCTGGATCCCAGAAAAGTTGGGACCCGCTGGCACTGCCCGCCTGGATCCATCAGAAGCATTTCTACAGCACCCACGACCAGGGCTTCTAACCACTGCCAGGCACCGCGAGGGGAGACACACCTGAGGCACCAGGGAGGACAGCTCATTGGAAATATTTCCAGGAAAAGGAAACAAAACTCTCTCTCCCGGCCTCAACACGGCCTAGCCCCAGTGATAATCATGTTATGCCATCGGTACAGTGGTGCATGCCGTACTAGCTACCTATGGTACTTATCTAACGCCCATTCTCCTGTGCACCTCACACCGTGGACGTCGACAGAGGAGCAGGTCTGCCATGTCCCAGCTGGCACCCTCCTTCTGGTCCCGTCCCAAGAGGGGGAAAAGGTTCCACAAATACCAGTGGAGAGACCCAAGAGACTTCCGCAGAAGGAGACAGTGATGAAAGAGCAGGCTCAGGGGAGGGAATGGGAAGGAGCGTGTGGACTAAGGAACAGGATCAGGACGGTAAACCGGACTCTCCCTTTCTCATCAAGCAAACCAGAGGCTCATCCCATGTAATTAAAAGAGATACAAAGGAATACCGGGTTTTAAAAACACACCCCGCACAATTAAGCGTGTGGAACTCTGCACTGGGACATTAGCAGGTTCAAGAAAGGCTTCGCTAGGATAAGGACGCCCCCAGTAAATCAGGATAAAGCATCAAGAATGAAAACAAAACCTCCCACAGCCGGGCATAAAGCAGACACCAACTGAGAGGAGTTTGCAAAATCTTCCCCAGCGGGCAGGTGATTCTCTGCGTCTCCCTTCGGGTGATTGTTCCACCTTCCTTCACAGCCGCTGGTAGAGGTTAGCACAGGGCTGAGATGCTGGATGAGATGGATGGTTCAGTTCAGCACTAGACATCCCTATGTAAGCACCTTCCCCTCAGGCCTGATCTACCACACACTGGTAAGCAGTTGCCTGACATGAAGGTGTCTTTTGTTTCGTTAGTTAGAGGCAGTGTATGTTTATGGCTCTGTTTAATTAATACACTGCGCCTCATGCCCCAATCCCGATGTCTCCCAGACCACCAGCTTTCTCTGTGCCACAGTCATCCTTCTGCCAAACGGTGACAGCTCCCGGGACCTAGCAGGTCGGTGTATCAACGGATGAGAAATCAGGCCTCTGGAATCTGAGAATAACTGGTTTGTTTAGACCATAGGCACCAGCCCTGGGTCGTTTGAAGCTGGATCGAGGAGGGGAAAAACATCCCCACTGAGCAGGAAATCCATGCTCATGAGATAAAGGGCAGCATAGTGGGGACTAGGTCTGGCCAAAGCCAGGGTTCAAAGCCTGCCGTAGGTCATGCGGGAAGAGGAGTTTGGTTGTTTTCAACCTAAGCTGTGTCATAAAATCACCACGCACATTGGCAGGCTTAACTGTCCATGTAGGAGACCCTGGAGACTGTGCTTTGCTTTACTGCGGGGGAGACACAAAATGCTGCGCTCTCCTACGTCAACTTGGCTTTTGTTCTTTCTTGTTATTCACTTCCTTACTCTAAAACACAGGACCGAAATGTCAGGTTGGGGGAAAAAACTGCAGAGGATGAACATTGCATCTTAGGGTGGGGGTTTCAAATTGCCCAGAATTGGCCTCTTTACTGCCTCTGAAATCAGCAGCAACATTCCTGCTGACCCCAACGGGCACAGAGATAGGCCAGCCTGTGCCCTTTAACACATCCCATTCTAGATTTCTTTGGATCACACCTGATCACCACCAAGGGGCGAAGGAAGTGCCATGCCGCCAGGTAAGCCAAGAGTCCCCATGGCTGGGTTTATAACAAAGAAAAACTGCCCCTCCCCTTTCTCCCAGATTGCAAGCAGATGTGTGTGTTTAAATTACCTGCTGCTAACTACCACACTAAGCAACGCGCCTTGGTCTGGGAATGAGTTTAGAAGCGGGACCAAGAAATGTGTTAAATGAATGATGAGAGGATTAGCAGGAATTCAGCAGGTCCTGGAAGGGTGTAATGTCACCGGTGCAGAAAATGCAGGTCACTTGTGTGGAGATTTCAGCTTCCCACCGGGGGGGATAAATCCCATTACACCCATTTCACAGAGAAATTTTGCCATTCTCTAGGCTGGGGGGGGGTGTGTGTGTGTAGAGGAAGCTTGTGCTGCTGTTGCAGAGGGAAGATTTTGCCCTCCAGGGCGGCCAGACCTGCAACTCCGACCAGCACTAAACTCCCTTAAAAACATAGGCCACATTTTGTTTGCTTCACAGGACGATACTTTTGCTCCTCCAGTTGGCCCTTGCTGGAGGGAGGTTTTCTGCAGAGAAATGGGAAGAGGTTGGCCGGTGAATGTAAAATGCCTTTTGAAAAACAGCCCCAATCCTAAGGGCTCCTGGAAAAGCGTTTCCCTTATGAAGATGTGTTTTCCTCCTCCGTTCCACACTGTGCATTTGATCACATGTGGAAGGTCAGAAGGTGGGACTGCAGAAGCACTCAAAATGCAGCTATTCATTTACCTGAGCCGTGCCCAATCTCTCTGCATCTCCCGAGGCCAAATTCCGCTTTCGGTTTGCATCAGCACAGCTCTGCTTACAGTCCAGGGGCCAGCCCAGGGCCTCACTTACAGAGCTGCAAAACTGGAGCGCCGCTCCTCTGAACTCCACAGGGAAGAACGCAGACGAAGGGGGTGCTCTCGCGGGAAAAGAGCACCGGCCTGCAAGTGAAGAGTCCTGGGTTCTAGTCCCAGGTCTGCCACTGACTGGCTGCAATACCTTGGACAAGTCACCTTGCATCTCTGTTTCTCCTCACACCCTCTGTCTGGTCTACTTAGCACATCAGCTGTTCAGACCAGGGGCTGTCTCTGATTAGGTGCGCAAACAGAAGCTCTCACAAGGGATCCCCGATCTCTGTTAGAGATGCCAACGCAGTTGAGAAGAACAGGAAAGGGAGGCTGGGTCCATCCCGCACACCAGGGAGCTCGCATTATTTATCAATTTATTGCTATGATTTCTCAACTTCCCACTTCTTGAACCCTCCTCCCCTGCTGAGGAGAGACCATGGGAATGTCGGGCGCTATCCTCCAGCTACAGCCACCCCAGAACAGCCCGCCAGGGGATGAGCCGACAACCGCAGAGCAGAGGGAACGACAGCCTGGCGAAGCCTCACAACCAAAGCCAAGGCAGGGCGCAGGGCAGTAACCTGAGTAAAGGGCTTCCCGGGGGTAAATCGGAGCACCCCGCGGGCTGCTCTAGCCTATGGCAGCCTCTGCACAGCTGCCTATGAGCTGCATCGCTGCACAGAATTTCCATAGGGATGAGCACCACTTCCTGCCCCCTATACTGGCGCTTATGGGGACGGTGCAGTGCCGCTTACGTGGGTCCTACGCTGCTCCTGCCCTGGAGGAGTTCTCCCCAGGCCCAGTAGGTCACTTATGGTCCCAGAAAGCACCGGAGCAGCAAATAAGGGTTGGAAAAGGTGCCAGAATCAGATTCTCAATCCCTAAATTACACGGTTTATTGCATCAGGTTTCTCCCTGGGAAATACACAACCTAAGAGAGTCTCTAAGAGCTGCAGGTTGACACCTGGCACACGGACCATACTTTGGAGAAACCGCCTGTCATTTAAATGTCAGTGACACTGGTTTGGCGGCTGGTGTGCCAAGACCATGGCCTACCATGCTGACCAATATCGTCTGGTGCTGTCAGCTGTCTGCATCCATTTGTTGTCCCTTGTCTTAGGCTTTGACTCTTATACTAGCTCCTTGGGGCAGGGACTTTTCCTGTATTTGTCCTGGGCCACAACTAACGCTCCTATGCCCCACGGTAACAAAGATAATTCACGGGAAAGGTAACTGGCGTATTTTCTAAAGCATCTAGTATTAAAATGATAGACTTGATCCAGACGGGCTACCAGAAGTAGGCTGATATTATCCCTAAAACCAGGGTCAACACAACGGATCGCGTGGTGCGCAGGTCACGATTCTGATTGTCTTCTCTTCAAGAAGAGAGATTCCAAACCCTCGGAGAGTGTGCTTGTTTTATCGGAGGACAGATGAGCGTGTGCGGCTAGGACAGAACCTGGGTTCAATTCCTGCCTCTGACCATTCAGAACTCCACCCTTCCCCATGTCTTGCAGCTCATGCATTGCAATGTCCATCCACATTTCATTTTTAACATCCTGTTGGTTGCTGCCTTTCACTCCTGTCTCCAGGCCTGTCCCTACGCGGCTTCCTGTGCACAGAACTCTCTCCCACCACCTTGTGGTAACGTCCCATTTCTTTCCAAAGGCCCAAAGGAAGCGTGGTTATTAGAAAGGATCACTAAGCCACCATCCCCTCTGGATTTCCTAGTGCATTTCAATGTCTACCCATTGGCTGGAGCTGATCAAAAATTTATGACTGAAAAATTTCCTCTTGGAAAATATGGTTTTGTCAAAATGGAAATTTCCGCTCAGGAAAATGGCAGTCTCCCCCCCCTCCCCCCCCGGGTTTTTGATCAGGAAAATCAAAATCAAAATGTTCATTTCAAATTGACATTTCAAAAGGAAACATTTTTTTAAAATGTCGATTTGAGACAAAAAAATTCTTTTTCAACCCCGGGTCGGAACATTTTGTCTGGATCAAAAACCGTCAACACTTCTCATAGGGGTGTTTCCCATTGAAAACTTTGGGGGAAATTTTTTTTTTCCTGTAACTGTGATATCGCAACTTCGTGTTTGGATGTGGAATGGAATTTCGAAACACCAAAACTTCCTGCAAAAGGGAAATTCAATTCTTGGAGCATGTCTTTTAGACCATAACTTGCATTGGAACTGGGGCTGTCTTTACTGTGCGTATTGTAGTGTTGAGCACACCGCTGGCTCTAATCAAATCATCAACACCAGTCAGGTGCCAAAGGGCCTGTGGTCCTCCATGCTGCGTTCATATGGACACACTGCCCGGTGGTCTTCTGCAAACATTCCCCCTTCTCAACACATTTGGCAACATACTTTTCCAAGGAGCATTCTGAGTGATGCACTCTGTTCAAACTCTACTGTCGGGGCCACATTCCCTTTCTTATCACATGCACTTGCACATCGAGAGCCATGCACACTCATCACACACTGCAACAGGAAAACGTGGGGGAATGAATCCTGCCAAGTGAACCTACAGCCCATTCCAGAAAGCAAACTCCCCCTTCCTCCCCCCCAGGACAAGGAGCGATTTACCCCCCGAAGCAATGGAAGGATGTTAATGAGTCTGGAAAAGGACATGAGTCATTGAACAAAGGCGTCTGCTTTTCCAGCACAGATGTTGAGTTATTCTCACCTGAAATGAGTTTTTGGACAGCTACATTGCACACACCATTCCAGCCAGAGCGTGCTCAGGTCGCTCTCTCCTAGGCAGGGAGTTATCTCAGAGTTTAATAATGGAAAAACAGTTATGACATGTTCACCCCCCCAGAGACACTCGGACGGCAGCTCAGCGGCGTCTCGCAGAAAGCAGCTGGGGAAAAACAGCTTGCGGCTCGATAAGAGACACGGACCTAAGGAATAATCACATCCAAAGCCAGATATCAAACACCCTCCACGTGGCTCTCATCGCCAACCAGAAGTCCACATTTGCCATTGGGCACCAGATCCCGGTCCCTGGGCTGTTGCAGTGATAGTTGTACCGGTCTGACTGTAAGGACTCCGGGGTTCTCTTCCCAGCGTCCAGGGGAAAAAAAAAAAAAAAATGGAGATATACCAATCTCCTAGAACTGGAAAGACCTTGAAGGTCATCGAGTCCAGTCCCCTGCCTACACTAGCAGGATCCGCCTGCCTACACTAGCAGGATTGCCCTAAATGGCCCCCTCAAGGATTGAACTCACAACCCTGGGTTTAGCAGGCCAATGCTCAAGCCACTGAGCTATCTCCCCACCCCTGAGAATGCTGACTTTGACTACAAAGAATGCTGACTTTGTAGTGGTCACTCCCATTGGGGTATAGCGAGGATGTTTCTGAGTGTCTCCGACACTCCATTATACACCAGGGATTTAAGCTGGCTTGCTGCTTCCAAGTGGGTAGGTGCGCGGGTGAGTGGGGGTGTCACTCGTTAGTCTCTGAGATCTTGGACAAACCTGCCTTCCAGTCACTATAATATATTTTCCTTCTCTAGCATTTACCATCCAAGGATTTCAAAGCCCTTTACAAATGCTAATGAATTAGCTGAGCCTTCCCCCTGTGAGGAGTGAGGGTGTTGTCCCCATTAACAGATGGGAAAATAAAGGCACAGACAAGTGAGCGACTTGCCATGGGTCACCAAGAAGTCTTTGGCAGAGCTGGGAAGAGAACCCAGGAGTCCTGGCTCCCATCTTCCCCCCCACGTAGAGCTGGAAAATTAGTAGATGCTCCCAGCAATGGAGTTTCCATCATGTCCCTCAGGAGGCAATTCCACAGTCTACAGACCTGCAACGTTATCGCCAGCCTATGTCTTCCTTCACTCATTTTCAGTTTAGTAGCGGAAAGGTAGGAGATTTAACGAGACAAACCTGTCTGCTTATGAGAAGTTAGATTTGAGTAAGACCATGAGCAGAGCTGTGGTTTAGATGGAAAGGATATTTCATAGCATCCTAGAACTCAGGATGGAAAATTTCTATTAACTTTCTCCAGGGGCTAATGCAGGATTGTTCCCCATTTTCTGGTGTCTTGCCCAGTCCAGCTATTTGATCGGGACCAGAGCTCGGCAAAACAATGAAGTTTCGCTTTGTGAACTGCCGGGTGTCAAATAAAACGCTGGGGGTTTCAGCCTGTTTTCTGGAAAAATTCATCATTTCACTCAAGGACAGAATTGTAGCGATTTCACCTGCTGAGCACAAGTCTTGGAGAGAAGAACTGCAGCGGGCCGGCCTGCCAGGAATTGCAGATCCTCAGCCAGACGGGCCAGGGCGAGATGTCTGCAGCAGCAGAACCTCATTAGCGATATTGCAAACACGACGCTTTTGTGTCCGTGTGCCCTGACCAAACAGTTGAGACTAAACTGCAGCAGGTTCTGCTGCTGAGACTGTAAGTGCTTTGGGGGCAGAAACCATCTTTTTGTCCTGTGTTTTTGCAGCACCTAACATAAGCAGGGCTTGCTTCCCCACCGAAGCCTCAAGGTGCTGCTACAATAAAAACCAAACCATTCTAGTAATTTTGCAGGCAAACCCTATCCTGCCGGGACAAGAAGACCTCTTGAGGTCCCGGAGGTTTCACAGGAATCTATCTTTCCACCACATTGGCTGGCGATGTAACATAGGTTCTGAACAGAAGCTAAACACCATGGTAATTGAGATAACAGTTCAGGGGCTGCTTGTGTGTCGGAATGGCCCACAGAGAGGAGAACACAATGTTGTCTAGAGGACAGAGCACTGGACTTGGCACTCAGAAATTCCATCTCCGGCTTTGCTACTGGCTTGCTGGGTGACCTCGGGCAAGTCGCTTCACTCGGGCCACAGTTTACCCCTCCATAAAATGGGGATAATGCTACATCTCTCCCTGTGTAAAGCATTTTGAGATCTGCTGCCCAAAAGTGCCATCTAAGAACTAGGCATTATTCCTAACAGACAAGAGAGCTCTCCTTTAGCTCAGGAGACAGAGCCCTGTGCTTCGGGAGCTGACAGGCCTGTTTGGGAATTATTCATTTCTGAAGAACGCAGGTTTGTTCCAGGATGCTGGACAGAGTCACTTACCTCTGGGGCATGTTTGGACAAACAGGACAGGGGAATGGTAGAAGCTCAGCAGGGGACATAACTTCACACAGTTTTGGTAAATGTCCGACAGTTACATGGTGCCACTGGTACACCTTTTCTGGGACCCTGCTATGGGAAAATTGCTCTTTGCTCTCAGGAGACTCTGCTCTGGCCTGCTGCCTGCCTGTCTTCGCTGTACCCCATAGGGAGAGGTGGCCACGCTCACATCTTCTAAGCTGGGAAAAGTTACTAAGGAAGCAGGAGGCTGGATTGTGGAGAGGAGTCACTGGTATATGCTGTGCAGTGTTGTTGTAGCTGTGTTGGTCTCACTCTCACTGCAAGGTCACTCCAAGTGTAACATGTCAACAGGCTACGTTTGCCAAAGAAAAGGAGCAGCCAAGTTGCACGTGCAAGAATGGTCAGCGGTCAGCACGGTGACCTGCAACATGCACCTCTATCCACGCATCACCCGAGTTGTCCTTGTTTGCAAACTTCACTTCGGGGGATGGAGGGGAAAACTCTGCAGCAAGTCACATCAAGAGCCCTGAAGTTAACACCGGCAGCGTTGTCGTGTGTTCTCAGGCCACGGCGTCATGTCGTGACATGTTCTTGCCACGTCACCGGGCATGGAAGCAAGGCTACCAGTGGGAGGAGGCAACCGGCGTGAGGTGAAAAGATGCGGTGCCAGAAGGCGACAGGCCTGTAATTCTGTGCAAAGCTTTGGGACAAGCTCGAGGGCGTGCTGTGCTAACCGAGGAGAAACGAGAGCTCCCATCCATCTAGATCTGGATTTCCACTGCATCTCCGGCCCTGCTGGTGAGACGCCGTCCAGACACCTCGCTTGGAACGCTTCCCTTGTTCCTTAGACTAATAATAATAACTCTGCTGTGCTGGCACGTCGGCTGCTCCTGTCAAGGCTGAGCCAGCAGGCCTAGGAGACGCTGGGTGTATTCTCTTTCTGCTCAGGGAGCAGAGTTTTCCTGTCAGACCTGGATAAGCAGTCCTTGTTGGCGATGCCAGTCCTGAGACAAAGGCAACACGGGGCAGGGCTGGCCAAAGACTCTGCTAAGCAGCCCCTCTTTTTCAGCCTCGGAGAGGACATGCCCACTCTCCCTGCAATGACCTGAAGTACCCTGTCAGTGAGTTCTCTTGGAGGGGGCACTGGCCTTGCCTAGCTGCGGGACCTCAGGAAAGCCAACCGCTCCATGCCTCAGTTTCCCCCCACTGTAAAATGGAGATACAGACAATTGTCAATCTTTATAAGGCACTCGGAGACCGTCGGACAGGGGCTACTGTTTGGCGCAAAGTCAGTTGTAAGGATCTTCCTTGAAAGGGGGGAGGGACGGGAGGAGGGAGAGAAAGCAAATAAAGGGACCCACGTTTCCCGAGCAGGCTCTCAGATTCAGGAATTTTCACCTGCTGCCACAATGCAGCCACCTCTGGGAAAGAACACGGACGATGTTTAACTGCACACTATAACACTGTGCAGAGCAACAACAGTTCAGCGGAGAACACTGTATCCATTGATTGAGGCAGGCCGACTCTAACAGGCTGGATTTATATCTCGCCAGGACCTCTTGCACGAAGTACCACGGGAACTCTCCTTGTCACGGCTGGTCAGGATGTGGGTATTCACATCCCATCTGAAAGAGACAACTTCCAGAACTGCAGCCCAGCAGAGCGCTATCTGAGGTCCCTGGCTGTGACCTGAAACAGAGGGAAGAGCGCCCACCCGTGGTGGCCATTGTAGTGGCAGGTTGCAAAGACTTAATAGAAAGAACTCATTTCTTAGCAGGACTGAGGAATAGGAGAATCCAGACTGGGGGGAATAAACTAAGAAACATTTGTTACCGAGCGCCCGGGCGATGGACTGGAACCGCTCCCTAGGAAGCCAGACCGGACTCCAGGTGGAGGGCCCCTTCTCCGTACACAGCCTGTTTCCCAGGCCAGGAGCTTCAGGGGTCCCCACTTCCACCTTCCTGGGTCTGACCTTGGAGCATTCAGCCCCTTCTGCCCCTCCGTGTGCTTCCCCCAGCAAGCCCGCCTGGGCGGGGTCCTGGGGGAGCCCATGGGTTCTGCACCCCAAATCCACAGTCAAACGTGACTCTCAGCCAGCCAGCAGAATAGACGGTTTATTTAAGATGTCAGGAACACCATCCAACTCACAGCTTCTCAGTCCAAACAGGGTTCCTCAGTCAGGCCTTTCTGGGGTGTGCCAGGAGGTGAGACCCAGATTCTGGGCTCCTGCTTCTCCCCCAGGTTTAGTCGATGACTTCTAATCACAGACCATACAGTGAGCGTGAGCCTTCGGCTGGATCCATCTTGGGGCCAGAGAGCCAGATGGCTTCTCTCCCTCTTCCCAGCTCGACCCAGACCCAGACTGTCTCAAACCCTCTAGCCACTTCCTGCTCCTTTGTCTCTTTGTCTGGTTTCCTGGGCTTCAGGCATCACCTGACCTCCCTCCCCCACCTGGGGTCAGGTTACAGCTTCACCCATTAACACCTGCAGTGGCTTTCCCCTGCATTACCTTCACATAGACACTTAAGAAATGCATAGGGGAAACTGAGGCACACACACACAGTACTCCCAGTTCGTCACAACATTCTCCAGGTCGGTCTTAGATGCCGGATCAGGAAACACTGCACAGTACATTGCACGTTCGGGATGTGGCAGGGCACTAAGGACATTCATATGCTACAAAGCTGGTTCCTCTCCCGCAGCGGGGATTTCAAACATCAGCTTTGACCTTGGTCATATATTTTACCCAGTGAGTCGTCTACACTGGAAATAGCAGGGAAAAGGGCTGGGTTTTTTTTTTTAAGATTTAATGCACCGTCTTAAAGCTGGGGCAGCCCCAGTCGATGGCCCATCTTCCTAATTATGTGACATTCCCCATGACGGGAAGAGACACGTCTGAAGAGATCTAAGGCAACATGAAGCACCAGCCCAGAATAAAGAGATGAGGATAAAAATGCCATTTGCTTCATTTCATCTGCAATTGATCTTGATTTCTTCCTTCGGGGCCAAGACTGCAGGTCGGTTTGTCAATGGACAGTGAAGGGCTGGGGTAGGAGAGCGGCCATAGGCAGTTTTTACTAGCAGTTCATTCACACAGAAGGGATCACTCACCGGGATCTCCAAGGTGGGGCCAGACATCCCTGTCCCCCAAAGAAGGGATCTGGGGCCGGTGGCCTGAGGAGAAAGCAGACTGCATCTCCATGTATAAAGTAGCAAATTACTCGGGGGAGAATTCTGCAAGACTGCGCGTGCCTTTGCGCAGAAATTAATGTGCGCGCAGCATTTTCTCTCCCCCCCCCCGCACCACAGAAATGGGCTGCCGAGCTACTGGTTACCACTGGGGGCTGCTGGATCCAGCAGAGCCCAGATCTCGAATAGAAGACACTGCTAGGGGGGAAGGGGAGGGAGCTGGAGGGTTCCTGGCGGCTGCGGTTCTCAGCAGGCTCTGAAGGAAGGAGGTGACAGGCAGGACACTCCACACAAGCCTGGGACCCAGCATCAGGCTCTTTCTTCCTCTGGGTCTCTGGGCTCTGGGGAATTGGGGGTGGGGAATTGGGGGTGTGGGTGTCTGTGCGGGGGGGGGCACCCCACAGTTGGGCTCTGGCGGCAGGGGGCAGAGAAAGAGGAAGTGGTTGTCGTAGGGGTTTCTTTTACCCTACTCCTGGGGGAATTGTTGTGTGGGCCTGTATGGTTACAGACGTACCTGCTGACAGGTATCTTGAAATAAACGACCAAAATAACGGAAACTGGCATGATTTATATCGCGCTATTGTGACAAAATATGCAGAACTGTGCTGAAGGTTTCATCGTTTGGCCCAGAATTCTCCCGGGAGTAGCCAGCGCACGCTTTCAGGTGCTCTTGTCCTGCATGTGCTGTCTGCAGCCAGAACCCTGCCATGCACAACTGGTCTCTTCCCTTCACCACCCACCTCCCAAGGACTGTGGCTCCAAAAGAGTTTAGGCAACGGCCTTCCCCAGGAATCCAGACTTCCCAAGGAGAACTGCCCACACCAGAGACAAGAACGACTGTGGATGAATAGAGAGAGAGATTCTCTCTCATAAATGGCATCTTATTACTCTCTGCTCACCTCCTCGATGCCCACCCTAATTGGTCTGCTAGCATTGTACTTCAACCTACATGTTTACACCGGGCCACCTTAACAGATAAATAATTCAATGCCTCCAGCGAGGGAACAACTGCTTCTGATAGCCTTGTTTGCTAAATAAAACACTCCTTGAAGGCTCCCTGTAATAACATTTGCACAGAAAATTGACATTCGTCCTCCTTCCCATCAGCCCATATGCTTTTGTTTGAGAGTTAATAACTTGGACGCTTGGCTGGGCTATTGATTTCTCCGGGCACAATTGGTTTTTTGGTCCAAAATACACAAATAAATTAACGAGCAGGTGATGGCACAACCCTAATGAACTTGTGCGGGCCGCTGCGGCTGGGATGTAGCATGGGAGCTAGGCTCCATTCATCATCCCAGAAGCCCTCCGGATAGCCTCTTATACGTTGTCTGGGGAAAGAAACAGAGCAGGCGGGACTCCCCCGAGGGCTGATGCTCAGGAACGGAGCGGCACATTTCATGGGTCAACAGGGAACGCTCACGCTGTAACGCTCAGTATCAACCCAACATGGTTCTGACGCGTCCCCGACGCCGCAAACAGAACCTACTCGCTGCGGGAAGCTTTGCTGCAAATTCTGCAACATGGCAGGTCAGTTTCCCAGACGGGGCTGAAACAGTTGAGGTAGAGTCAGGTATTTACTAGCTGAATTTGTTTATCGATGCACTGTGCACACACCGGCTTTGCTGGATCAAGGGCAGTAGCATGGAGAACGCAGGCCGCTGCCTTTGGGGGCTATGAAACCATTGCCCGGTTGGGAAGACACCCCCCTCCCAGACTCCTCACCCTACCCTCTCCAGGGACTCTCACCACTATAGGGTTGCCAACTTGGTAATATTTAAACCTCCCCAGTCCTGCCTCTTCCCCAAGGCCCCATCCACTCCTCTTCCACCCTCTCCCCTGTCGCTCGCTGCTTCCCCACCTCACCTCCCTGCCCGGTCAGGAGGAACTTGCCTGTGGAGCCGGGACTGGGAGCTGCAGCTGGCCGACGCAGGTAGGAGGTGGCCCCAGCTGACCCGGGACCGCCCCACCTCCCCCGCCCGCCCGCAGTGCCTGGACACTGTCAGGTCCCCTTTTCGACCGGACTTCCCGGTAAAAAACCAGGCGCCATTCGCAGACCAGCTGCCTGCTTAGCAAAACTTTCTGCCCCAGCCGCTGAGTTTTGCAGCCAGGCAACCCCTCTTGCCCAGAAAAGGGGACACTGGCCATTCACCTTCCCTTCATGCACCAATTCTCAGCAGCAGAGCCAAGTTTGGCAGCCGGCAGAGAGGGCGATGGGTCATTGGGGGTGGGCTGGAGAGCCAGTGATGGGCCCGGCTTCCCAGGCTAGGCATTGTAGCCTGGCGCATGGGGTCGCAGCGAAGCCTTCCTCCGGGGAGACTGCATCAATGAGGATGCACTCAGGTAGCAGAGCTGCTGCTAAGGGTGGGGTCCTCCTTCGCCCCACTGTGGGACGTTTCTCTTCCTCCCCCACTCACGCCCCAGAGGAAAGCTGGACTGGTGTTCCCCTCATAGATCAGCTTCCCATTGGAAAACTCACTTCGGCAGGGGGGTTGACTGGATGACCCTTGTGGTGCCTTCTAACCCTATGGCTCTATGATCTGACAAAATCGATACCTTCTGTGGGGCCTTAGCAATTAGGGCAAAAGGTTTGATTGGAAACCAACATGTTTAGTGTTGAATATAAAATATAATAAATATAATATAATATGTGACAAAGAGTCCTGTGGCACCTTAAAGACTAACTAAAGTATTGAAACATAAGCTTTCATGGGCTAATACCCACTTCGTCGGATGCAATATATTATTTATTATATTATATTATACATCGGATGCAATATATATTATATTATATTATACCCACTTCATCGGATGCAATATATTATATTATATTATATTATATTATATTATATTATATTATATTATATTATACCCACTTCATCGGATGCAATATAATATAATATTTCATAACATTTCATCTCACAAAGAAGTCCAAGATTTCAACTTTTCACTCCAATTCAGAACAAAATTTCAAAATCTGGGTGTTTGTGGTGGGGCAGGAATTCCACTCTCCTCCAGCTCTACCCCTGGGCAGCTCAGGAGCCTGAAATGAGAGCCCTACCCTCCAGGCGGAGCCATGAGGGAGGAAAGAAAAGACACTCTTTTACTGACACAATCACGAATTCTACTAGATTAGTGAGCACAGTGTTCGTCGGTGATAGCCACGGTGGTTTCTCTCTGACTAGGATCATTTAGCATGCAGCATTGTTGTAGGCATGTTGGTCCCTGGATATTAGAGAGGCAAGGAAGGTGAGTGATGTTTTTTATTGGAAATATTTCTCTCCCCAACAGAAGCTGGTCCAATAAAAGATATTACCTCCCCTACCTTGTGTCTCTAGGATCATTTAGATCAGCGTTCCCCAAACCCTCAAAAGAAGACCATCACATTGGAGTCCTGCCAGGGATGGATAAACACTTGTACGTCTCTTCACCGCCTGCAATCCCCCATGCTCCTTCCTCACCTCCCTCCCCAGCTTAGGAAATGCTTCCAAACAGAACACTTCCTCTGCTTTCTTCCATGCTACGATGAGGAGTGAAATAAGGAGCAATGAGGCCACTCAAAGTATCAGCATCTGAGTTGCCGACCACAGCGGTGAGTCTAGGCTCTCTATAGATTCAGGCAGACATGTTTGTGTCAGTCCCCTTCTCTTCAAATTAAGAAGATTTTCTTTGTAAGCACGAGAGCTAGAGACGTGGGAGTTCTTTTGAATGAGACAATTAACACCCACCGGTTCTATCCCAGGCTTCTTGCTGATATACGGAAATATATTTTTTTGTTTTTTGCAATTTTCATTTATGCTCCTCGGTGCTCTTCAAAAGACTTTTCAGGGGGACGATAGTTCTTTGGAAACAGTATTCCTGCATGCAGTGTAGTTGTAGCTGTGTCAATCCCAGAATATTAGAGGCAAAGGTGGGCGAGGTTATCTTTTACTGGACTGACTGTTGGTAAGAGAGACACGCTTTTGAGCTTACACAGAGCTCTTCTGAAGGTCTGGGAAACTTAATCACAGTGTCACAGCTAAATACAAGGTCTATGCTCTGTGACACTGAATAATTTCCCAAAGTCACATTTTCTGTAGGACCTTTGATGACCTGGAAAACCCTCAATATACAGCTGGGTATCAGGCAAGAGGTGGGAAGCACGGAGCGGACACATGCTGAGTTTTCCAGGTCAAAATCTATTTCCTTTGCTAAATGTGTATGATTGTTTCAAGAGGATTTCAATGCGAGTTGTGGGTACTTGGCTAGATGGATTCACCGGATCATCTAGCTTTTACTGCAGCTTCTATAAGAGTTTCCATATCCTCCACTACAATTCTCCGTCATAACTTCCAGCCCCAGTAACAACTCCTCTATGACTCCCAATGGATCTGTCTATGCCTTTCAAAGCAATAACTCCTCAGTGAACAGCCAGACCTGCCAGGTTGACTGCTTTTCCTCTGCAGACTACTGCTTTTTGACTCTGTATGGACCTCCGGGGGCTCTTGACCAATTTCTCTCTCCCCCGGCTCCAGGCTTTGAACTAAGGGGACGAGAGTGGGGCGTAGGTGTGGATTTTATTTTTGTTTTTTAAAGAAACAGCATGGGCAGTAAAGGTTGCAGTTATTTTCCATTTCCCTGACTTCTCTCATCCTTTAGATGATACAACTCCAGATCCCCCAGCCATGCTCTCCCTAGACAGCACTCTCGGGAAATATTTCTCTCTCTTTCTAAGTCACCGCTTCTTAGATTGCTTATTTCATCCTGCTGATATCTGAAGTGTGTTATGAGCCCTTCTTGGGTCTCCACTGGAGAAATTACGCGGGCTACTCCTTGGGGGATAGAGAACAACACTCAAATAATTATTTTAAAAAATGGGAAGGCATTGATGGACCCCTGATTTCCAAAGTACAATTTTTCGCCGTTAGTACCCGTTCTTAAAGAATCCCAGTACACAATCCTTGACTTTCAGTGTTCTTGATCTCAATCATGTGCCCAGAAAGTTAGGGCTAGATAAATCCCTTTGATGATTATTTCTTGTTTATAGCACAGCGGGGCACAGAGGTGCCAATGAATGCTGGTCAGGAAATGATTTTTTCATCAAATTCACAAAATATTTCAGGTCTGTGGCAAAGATAGCAGAGGGCTCAGATCTCTCAGGTCCTAGCCCAGTTGCCCATCCACTACCCCAACAAATTGCTTTTGAAACTTTTCAGGACCCGAGGCATGTCTTATTTACTGGGAAAGTGCCAAGGACATCTCCGCTGCTGTCAAGATAAAGAAGGAGAAGTAGTAGTGTGATACGGTGCAGCTCTTTTCTGTCCAATAGAGCAATTTTCAAAAACAGCCCCAAACACACCAACTGAACGTGTTGAGGAGAATTCTCTAAGTGACGTGCCCGCTGCCGGTCGACTGGGAAGGCGTTCGTGGTTCTCCTTAGTTACCCGGCAAAGCTACTCATCCCAGTTCTGCCCTGGCGCTGGTTTGGAAACCTTGGCTTGTCTGAAGAAGAGCAGGAAATGACCCAGAGCGACATAGAAATGGAGTCCAGTAAGAAAGCATAGGGCTGAGCAAACAACCAACACATCAAAGCCCCAGAGCTGCCTCTAGCTCAGGGATTCTCAACCTCTTTCTTTGTGTGGTGCCCGCAATGTGCTATTAAAACTCCACAGCCCGCCTGTGCCACGACTACTCTTTTTCTGCAAGGCCAGTAGAATGAAAGCTGTAATAAATTGAGCGTTACACAGGTAAACACATACATAGATCATTCTTTTCTTTTCGATAGGAACTAGGCAAGAAAATCAAAACCAGAGTATTGTTTTCATTTTACTGACTCGGTGTGAACCTTGTCACTGGTGCTGACCCGCTGCGCTGAGGTGAGTCGGGGGGTGGAGGTGGTGCTCCCTCTCCGAGCCCTGCCGTCTGGGACTGAAGCCAAAACCGGAGTTCCACTGCCCAGCGCTGAAGGCCGGTTTTTTTGGCGGAACCCCTGAAACCTGCTCGGGGTCCCCCAGGGGACCACAGACCCCTGGTTGAGAACCGCTGCTCTTGATCAGTTGTGGCTAGATGCCCTTCCCAAACCTAATCCACACATCAAAGAGAAAGTCCAAACTCTCCCCCTTCTTGGGGGTTCAGTTTTATTCATACACAAATTAGCAATAACACAACGCGTTGGGACTCAGCAACCAGTTCAATGACTGTGACAGACCACATGGAATTACAAACCAGTCAGTCTCACTTGAATATCTGGAAAGATACTGGACCAAATGATCAAGCAATCAGTTTGTAGAGGATAATAGGGTGATAAAAAATAGCTAATATGGATTTGTCAAGAAGAAATCATGCCAAAGCAACCTAGCTTTCTTCTTCGATAGGATTACTGACCGAGTGGATGGGGGGGAAGCAGCAGACATGAGAGATCTTGATTTCCCAAAGGCTTTTGACACAATCCCATGTGACATTTTCAGACGTGAACTAGGGAAAAGGGATCTAGATAAAATTACTGTAAGGTCGGAGCATAACTGTTTGAAAGACCGTACTCAACGACTAACTATCAATGGTTTGCATTCAAATATGGAGGACGTATCATGTGGAGTTCTGCAAAGGTCTGGCCGAGGTCTGCTACTATTCTAATTTCCATTAATGCTGTGGAGGGTGGAGTGAAGAGTGTGCGTATAAAACCAGCCAAGAGCACCAGCCTGATACAGGACAGCAACAAAAGTGATAAAAGGGTTAGAAAACCGGATCTGTGAGGAAACATTAAAAAACCAGCTATGGTTAGTCTTGGGCTGTTACCGAGAGAACAATGATCAATTCTCCCGTCCACTGAAGGTAGGACAAGAAGGAATGGGCTTAATCTGCAGCAAGAGAGATTTAGGTTAGAGATTATGAACAATTGTTTAACTCAAAGGACAGCTAAACTCTGGAACAGGCTTCCAAGAGAGGTTGTGGAATCTCCACCACTGGAGGTTTTTAAGCACTAGTTAGTCAAACACCTACCAGGGATGGTCTAGATTTCCTTTGTCCTGCATCAGTGCCAGGGGACTGGACTTCTCGAGGTCCTTCCAGACTTACATTTCTCTGACTCAAAAGTTAAACTTTGCCCTTCTTCCCAGGCTGGTCGCACCCAGATTCCTCCCTCCAGACTGCTCTGCCCACACCCTAGATCCTATCAACTTCCTCCAACCTCCCTTCTAACCAGGTCATGTAATGAGCCAACCTGCCCCAGGGAGTGAGCAAAACACAATGAACCCTTTCCCAGTGTGATCTGTGATCGACACCTGCTAACTGGATGGGCTGCTTCAGACAAAATGCTGCCGTCCTGTTACAGGTATAGTTAGATGTACCTGCACACATGTGCACAAAATTTGAGCTGGCATCCACGACCCACAAAGCATTGTCCAGTGGCACCTCTATTGCCATCAAATGAATCTCACTTTTGAAGAAACCATTAATTCCACAGTGCCCAGTTAGTACAAAATAATTAATCTACGTTGGGGTCTGTCAACTGCCAAAATCTGAAAGCGAGCGGGAAGAGTTCATGGCTGATTTCAGACTTGATTTCCCAAAATTGTGCTAAGCAGAGCTAGCCAAAAACATCCATCAAAAAACTTACATTTTGGGGGGCGAGGAGGAGGGCAATGCTATATTCCGGCCAGTTGATAGAATGGGTGAAATTTTCCGAATACTTGAAATTAAAAAAAGACATTCTAAATTTTTCGACCTGCTCTAGTGTTGACTTTGATCAACCTGATTCAGAAGCAGCCAAGGCTGGCATGAAACGTGGAAATGACTTTGGAAAACTCCTGAAAGAACATGTGTCCCTATACATCCCTCCTGCTGGAGTGAGAAAGATAATCCAGGGTTTAGTCCTGGCTCGGCTGACGACTATGCAGAATGGGGAGAAGTGTTTCTGATTTATTCACCTTCCTGTACGCTGTTCTTTACCATAGTATCTGAGCCCCTTCCAGCAACAGCAAGGACCGCGCTGCCCAAACAAAGGACAGCCACATAACACTGGATAAATATCAGTGTAAGAGTCTAAAGAAGAGGTAACAGAGTCCTGTGGCACCTTAAAGACTAACTATTAAGTATTGAAGCATTAGCTTTCATGGGCTAATTAACTAAAGTATTGAAGGGTATTAGCCCATGAAAGCTAATGCTTCAATACTTTAGTTAGTCTTTAAGGTGCCACAGGACTCTTTGTTACCTCTGCTATTCCAGACTAACATGGCTACCTCTCTGATTCTAATCTAAAGAAGGAAATTCATGGGCTCTCTGACCTGTTGGTTTATGGATGGAACTGAGGACAGAGTGTGACCCTTTCGGTGTCAGATTCTCCCTTTTCCACGGGATGCTTCCTAAACTGCACATGGACAACAGGATACTGGGCATACGATCGTCAGCCGGTGACAATCATGTAGAAAGCCTGACATCACCACTCGGGTCTTACCCATGCAGAGAGAGTTCCACCCAGTACAAGACAAGACACTCGGCTACATAGACCGTTGGTCAGATCCAGCCCTGGTCGGGGATCAACCGAACATACGCAACTTCAGCTACACAAATAGTGTAGCTGAAGTCAATGTATTTAGGTCAACTTTCCTCAGCATCTCCACGGTGCTGAGTCGACTGCTGCTGCTCCCCCGTCGACTCCGCCTGAGCCTCTCGCGGCGGTGGAGTTCCGGAGTCGACAGGAGAGGGCTTGGAGATTGATTTATCGTGTCTAAACTAGACGCAATAAATCGATCCCTGAAAGATCAATCGCTACCTGCTGATCTGGTGGGTACTATAGACCTGGCCCCAGTACGGTCATTCTTATGTTCTAACAAGCCAAGCAAGGACTTTAGACGTCAGGTTGATGGGGCTTGAGAATAAGAGTCCAGCTGCATATTCAACATGCAGGTGGATCCCCAACACACAATAGGGAGGGGAAGGTGTTTCATCACCGGGACTAGCTGTTCTCTGAACACTGCTCCCTCCCACCAATCTCAATGGCTAAGCTCCACGCACAGTAAATGGGCCTGACAGTCCTGCCTCTGGACAGTTGGAGATCCCCCCTTTCGGAGGGAGTTTTTTGGTGTTATATTGCCACTTCAGAGACTGTTGTGCCACCCCTCAACCTTCGGTACAGGGGGTGTGGCCAACGGGCAGGTGGCATGTCCACCGGAAACGGTTGTGCATGGCCAGGTTGTCCCCACTGCCCCAGCCCAGAAGATCCAGCACAAGACACCGACTAGACAATGAAACGGATGACTGACTGGTCTAATTTTCATTGCCCGTGGTGACTGTGGTCTTGTGCTTCAGGTACTTATTGAGATGCAGCAGATCGTCAATTCCTGCCTCTGCCACAGACCCCCAGTGTGACCTTGGTCAAGTCACTTCATCGCTCTATGCCTAAGTTTCCTCATCTGTAAAATGTGGATAACATCACATCCTACCACACCGTTTTGAAAAGAAAATTCCACTTACGTTTGTGCGACACTCAGACACTAAGTTGATGGGGGGGGAGGGGGGCATAAAAGTCCACATAGAGAGATGGACAGAGAAGTAAGCAAAGACTTGGTGAAAACAATAGACTCATAGACTCTAAGGGAACATCATGATCATCTAGCCTAACCTTCTGCATATTCCAGGCCACTGAACCTCACCCCCCACAACTCCTGTAATAGACTCCTAACCTCTGGGTGAGCTACTGAATTCCACAAATCATGATTTATAGACTGTCTCAAGTGACAGAGAATCCACCATTTACACTAGTTTAAACCTGCAAGTGACCCCTGACCCATGCTGCAGAGGAAGGCAAAAAAAAACCCCAAGGTTTCTGGCAATCTGACCCCAAATATGGTGATCGGTTAGACCCTGAGCATGTGGGCAAGACCCACCAGCCAGATACCTGGGAAAGAATTCACCGTAGTAACTCAGAGTCCTCCCCATCCAGTGTCCCATCTCAGGTCAGTTGTTGGTGACATTTGCTCTAGCAGCTGCAGATTGCTACATGTCATTGTAGACAGTCCCATCATACCATCCCCTCCATAAACTTATCAAGCTCCATCTTGAAGCCAGCTAGATTTTTTGCCCCCACTGCTCCCCTTGTCAGGCTGATCCAGAGCTTCACTCCTCTGATGGTTAGAAACCTTGACCTAATTTCAAGCCTAAACTTATTGATGACCAGTTTATATCTATTTGTTCTCGTGTCAACGGTGGTGCTTAACTCCAATAACTTCTTTTACTCCCTGATGTATTTCTAGAGAGTGATCATATCGCCCCTCAGCCTTTGTTTGGTTACGATGAACAAGCCAAGCTCTTTGAGTCTCATAAGGTAGGTTTGCCATTCCTCAGATCATCCGAGCCTCCCTTCTCTGCATCTGTTCCAGGTTGAATTCATCTTTCTTAAATATGGGAGATTAGAACTGCACATAGTAGTCCAGATGAGGTCTCCCCAGTGCTTTGTACAAACGGTGCAAACACTTCCCTGTCTCTACTGGAAATACCTTGCCTGATGTATCCTATGACTGCATTAGCCTTTTTCACAGCTGCATCACACTGGTGGCACATAATCATCCTGTGATCAGCCAATATGCCCAGGTTTTTCTCCTCCTCTGTCACTTCCAATTGATATGTCCCCATTTTATAGCTTACTAGTGTAACAGCCCATGTACACGGGCCAAAGTGCTTAATGAAAGAAATTGTCCTGGCCGTCTCTAGGGCTCACGTCGGCCATTTTGTGCCGCCGAACTACAACTCCCACCATGCTGTTTGTCCGGACCGTCTCTACGGCTCGCGGCGGCGCACGTGTGGCAGCCATTTTGTGCCGCCGAACTACAACTCCCAGCCTGCCGTTTGTCCGGGCCATCTCTAGGGCTTGCGGCGGCGCACGCGCGGTGGCCATTTTGTGCCGCCGAACTACAACTCCCAGCATGCTCTTGGTCTGGGCTGTCTCTACCGCGCATGACGGCTTTGGACAAACATCCTCTGGCCTTTTATTATATAGGATTATCCAAAAGTTCTTACTGTTTAATTATCTCAGGCATCACAGGGGGAAAGAATTTTTTTTAAAACAAACAGGCCCAAACCTTATGTTCTAAGGGGTCTCAAACATGGACCGCGGCCCTCCAAGCTCCCTGTAGCCTCCTGCCTCCCCGAGTTGTTCTCTGGGGCCGCTAAACTTTCCGCCTTCTCCCCCGACCCCGTGCTGCTTCCCACTGCTCTACCTACCCCCAGGCAGTTCTCTGGCGGCATAGCAGTTTCCGGGAAAGATGGGCCAGGAGCAGTAAGCCTCCCGCAGAGGGAAGGAGGCCTGCCAGGCTCCCCGCGGCCCCTCCCTGCCTACCTCCAGGCATTTCTCACTGCCAAACAGCTGTTGGCAGTGCTTAGCACTTTCCAGGAGGGAGGAGTGGAGAGTGGGGCGGGGTGGGACCTCATGAAAGGGGTGGAGTGGGGGCGGGGCTGGGGGCAGCGAGGGGGGCATCAGTGATGCGGCCCTCGGGCCAATGCACTAGTCCTCATGCGGCCCTCATGGTCATTTGAGTTTGAGACCCCTGTTTTAATGCATGAAAATGCTCCCTGAAGTCAACTGGGGTTTTACCTCAGTAATATCCATTTGGATTTCAAGATCTGGCCCATGTGAATTTTAACTTGACAGCCTCCCTTTGAACAGTCTCATAAGAAAAACTTAAAATCCACCCTGGTAAGAAAAGCATCTCACATACACCCCGATCAAAAACGAAACACACCAGAAAACCACAGAGAGCAGGGCACATCTTCAGCAGTGCAGGGCAAAGGGCGGATGAAACCGACTTGTGATTTGTTTTCGCCATGCATAGGGTACTGTTCCCTTCTCCACAAACATTTGGGCAACTGTTTTTTGTGCATCAAAGCTTGGGAAGGGGGGACACTTACTTGTGAGAACACAGCGATCCATACATGAATGTGGATATTTGTTCTGGATTCAGCCTCTATCTAGATATCCATGGTTACTTGGTCAGAATGTGACAAGTTAAAACTGGATGTAAAGTCTGCTAGACAGCCAAACAATTTGGATTAGTTCCTCTCTCCCCATGAGTCAGGAAGGAACCAATATATTTTTAAAAGTTGGGATCTGTGTGCGTGTAGCCAAATAGAATGATTTCCCTTAGGCAAAAGGAGGACAAAAGGAACATACAAAATAAATATCTTTTAATGTCCTAGGCCATCTTGCCTTCGAGGTCCCTCTATTTGGAAGGGCTCCTTCTTTCAGAGCAATTCAACACAAAGCTAGCCCTGCTCTTGTTTCTAAAGGTTAGCTTCTCCAATCTGAGACTAGATGTAACTCCATGCGACTTTGGTGACCCAGAGCTCCGCCGGCGGAATCTAACTAGTTAATGCCCAATTCCCGAAAACCCAGAGGCCCAAATACTTTTGTAAACACTATTGAGTGAACAACTGCAAATAATAAATGGATTTTCAAAATCGGGACTGGTTGGCAGACAGTTCAGACAGAAAACAGGGCCAAATGCAGTGGATAAATTGCTCAGCGCGAGTAGTTTGACCAGCCATTATTCATAACTAATGCAGTCCTAGTAAATATAAAACAGAGGCCAAATCTGCCTGTATAGATCCAATGACCTCATCTGTTTTCATCCTAGTTATTGAAGAAAATGAGAGAAGAGTGTGTCCTGCGGAGGATCCTTCTCACCTTCCCCATCAGCTTTGTGTGGGGGTGCCACAAGGCTCTGTCTTTACCCCCTTTCTCTTCTCCCTCCACACCTTATCTCCGGGTAATCTCATCCGCAAACATATTCAGTTCCCAGCTCTAGGCTGAGGTCTCTCAGTTCCATCTCTCTGCTACAGACCTGTCTCTTTTGGCCCATCTGAGCCTGTCTCTCTGACAGCTCCTCGACATGTTCAGCTGGCAGCTCAAACTCGACATAGCAAAAACAGAGCTATTATCTCTCCCCGCACCCCCTCCAAACCCGCCCTGATATATCCTTTCTCCATCACTATGAACACCACCACCATCCTGCTGGGAACCTGGGGGTCATCTTGAACTCGGAGCCCTCTCTAGGTCCTTGCACCAAGCTGCATCGAAGTGTTGCAGATTCTTTCTGAATCAGGCTCTCATATCATATCATATCATATCATATCATAATATCATATCATATCAGGCTCTCATATCTCTCATATCTGAAACAGGCTCTCATATCTTGCGTCTTGATTCCCCACAGCATCCTTCGATGTGGCCTTGACGAATGCAGTCTTGCGCCACTCATGTGCAACCTGGGGGCTGCTGCAAAGGTCATTCTCCTAGCCTGTTGCTTTGACCACGTCACCCTCATCTTTGCAGCCCTCCACTGTCTCCCTCTTTGCTACTGTATCAAACATAAGCTCCCAGCCTTCCCTTTCAAGGCCCTTCAAACAACCCTTTGTGCTTTCTCCTGTGTTGCCCCTCACACTTGGGAGATGCTCCCCATAAACATCCACAAAACTAACTCATCAGCCATCTTCAAGACCCTCCTTAAAACTCTGTTTGGTGTTATGCCTTCAAGAAACCCAACAACAACTTGACAGCAGTAGGCTGAGACCACTGCCTATTATGCTAACCAATATTATCTCATTGTTTCCTAGCACACCCCCATCTGTCTGCATCCCGCTGGTGTCTCTTGTCTTAGATTGTCAGCTCTTTGGGCAAGGGACTGTCTTGTTCTGCATTTGTGCAGCCCCCTGGCACCATGGGGTCCTGCTCCCTGGCTGCGTTTGTACAGTCGTGGTCCCTGGCTGTGTCTGTACAGCTCCTAGCACCATGGGGTTGTGGTCCATGACTGGGGTTACTCGGTACTTTGGTAATACAAATAATAAATGAAAATATTTGAAAAAAAGTACCCCATCAACATCTCTTTCAAACACCATGTGTGTGACATATACACAGCCTCACTTCACACTACCCCTCCCCATAATCTCTCTGCATCTCCTGTCACCACCAAGGATGCTGGAGATGTATCTAACCGGGACAGGCTCTCTTCAGGTAATAAATATATGAGGCACTTTCAGAGACCGAGGGGTCACATAAGATGCATAAGACACATAATAGCGGCCATACTGGATCAGACCAAAGGTCTAGCCCATCATCCCGTCTTCCAACAATGGCCAATGCCAGATGCCCCAGAGGGAATCATCAAGTGATCCATCCCGTTGCCCATTCCCAGCTTCTGGAAAACAGAGGCTAAGGACACCATCCCTGACCATCCTGGCTAATATCCATCAATGGACCCATCGTCCATGAATTTATCTAGTTCTTTTTTGAACCCTGTTATAGTCTTAGCCTTCACAACATCCTCTGGCAAGGAGTTCCACAAGTTAACCGTGTGTTGTGTGGAAAAATTACTTCCTTTTGTTTGTTTTAAACCCGCTGCCTATTAATTTCATTTGGTGACCCCTAGTTTCTGTGTTATGAGAAGGAGTAAATAAAACTTCCTTATTTACTTTATCCCCACCAGTCATGAATTTATAGGCCTTAGTCGTCTCTTTTCCAAGGTGAAAAGTTGCAGTCTTTTAAATCTCTCCTCACATGGAAGCTGTTCCATACCCCCAATCATTTTAGTTGAACCTTTCCCAATTCCAATACATCTTTTTTGAAATGGGACGACCACATTCTCACACAGTATTCAAGATCTGGGCAAACCATAGATTTACAAAGAGGCAAAAGAGGAGCTGCTGGAACAAGCCGATGAATTAAAGAGTAACGAGTCATAAAACCGAGGGTTCTCCAGGAGCTTAAGCAGGAAATACCTGAACAGCTAAAAAACATTCAATCCATCATTAAAATCAGCTGCCATGCTGGGGGACTGACGGATACCTATGTTCCACTCGGGGTAGGCAAGATGCCCTGGTAGTAGGCACTAGAGCAGGGGTCTCAAACTCAAATGACCACGAGGGCTGCATGAGGACTAGTTCATTGGCCCGAGGGCCGCATCACTGACACACACCCCTCGCTGCCCCCGCCCCTACACCACCCCTTCCATGAGGTCCCACCCCTGCCCCGCCTCCTCCCCTGAGCGCGCAGCTCCCCGCTCCTCGCCCTGACAAATAAGGCATTGAATTTTCTCTTTTACCGCTGTGAAAAAATATAAATTCTCCCATTTGTCTTGGAAAAAACTCTTTTCTCCCATGAATGTTCTTTTTTTTTTTGTGATAAAGTCATTTCCAAGCCGTTTTAATCAAATATATTCACTTTAATAATGCACTTCACTCAAAGGACCAAACAGGAACTTAGATCTACTTCTATTAAAGCACCTTCCTGGACTGGGCTGCACTCGCGCTCCACTCTTGCTCTGCCTCTTCCAACCTCTTCCCTGTCCCCTTCAAACCCCTTCATCAAAGCTCCCACCCCAACTCTGCCCCCTCCCCGCCCCTAGTCCAACCCCTTGCCCAAAATTAACCTATTTTGAAACACTGGCTTTTCAAAAACACACTATTCTTTCATCAATAATCTCAGAATATAGGCTAACCACACAACCCTTTTGGAAAAAGAAACATAACAATGATACCCATACACATTAACATCACATATTGATCTAACTTTGGACGCAAGTCCACGTACATAAATAATTTTATCATACATCACTACTGTTTTACACTCCATTAAGCAGCATTATTCTCAAGAAACAGAAATTATAAGTACTTTACCAAAGGATGCCACTGTCAGTTGATAAATACAGTAATGATATTCCACATTTAAAAGCGCCCATTACAAGAACATATTTAGTTACCTAAAACAATTTAACAGAAATAAATCCATGGATTGTTATGTTGTGATGAAATATGCATTGTTATTTGTGATAACAAAGACTTTATTATCTAAGCCGATTAAGATTTATAACAACACCACCTCGCTCTTTTCATTAGATCGCAAAGTGCCGCACAGTCTGTAATGTATTTATTCTTACAACAACTATCTGAACTATGAAAGCATTATCATCCCCATTTTCGAGATGAGGAATTGAGGCTAAGTGACTAGTCAAAGGTCATGCAGACAGTTTGTGACAGAGTAGGGAATGGAGCCCAGCTGTCCCAAGACCTAGGCTAGTGAAGCAGCCTTCCTTATAATCCCCTTTACATTGCTTTGAACAAGTGAAGATATTGCTGTCACGCAGAAGCTTTAGCTGATGTTTTTAATTAAGCATTTTGGGTTTGGACTGAAGACAGAATCATAAAACACTTCAACAAGCAGGACTGATAGGGCCAGCATGGCTTCTGAAAAGGAAAATTGTACCTCTCTAATCTACTAGATTTTTTAATGTGTCAGCCAAATAGTGAGTAAAGGAGAACAAGATGCCTTATTTAGTTCAGAGGTTCTCAACCTTTTTCTTTCTGAGACCACCTTCCCTCCTCCCCGCTATAAAAACTCCATGGCCCACCTATGCCGCAACAACTGTTTTTCTCCTCAGGGCCAGCAGTAAGAGGTAGGAAGCAGGGTAACTGCCCAGGCCTCACACCCCACAGGGGGAACCACAAAGCTTAGTTGCTCAGGCTTCAGCTTCAGCCCTGGATGTTGGGGCTCAGGGTCCCGAACTGCAGTCTGTGCAGTGGGGCTTCAGCTTTTTGCTCTGGGCCCTAGTGTAACGCCAACCATGCTTGGTGGACCCCCTGAAACTTGATCACGGCCCCCCCGGGGCCCTGGTTGAGAAGTTGAATTTTCCCAAAGGCTGTGACAAAGTCCTCCACAAAAGCCTATTAAGGAAACAAAATTGTCATGAGTCTGTCATGAGGGGAAGGTCTGTCACCAATTAGAAACAGGCTAGCAGGCAGAAAACAAAAAGTAGAAATAACTGGCCAGTTTTGCACGCGGTGGAAGGTTAACAGTGAAGCTTTGTAACGTTTCAGCCTCAGATTATTAATAGTTTAGAAAAGAGCTTAGCAGAGAAGAATATGATAGACTGAGAAGACCTTCCAAAAGGCCTAACAAAGTGAGACAACCAGGAAGCACAGTCACATGAAATTCAGTGTTGACAAGTACAAGGTAACACACGTCGGAAAGAATATTTTCAACTAATCATACACATTGCTGGGTTCTAAATTAACCATGGCCATGGAGTGAAAAGCTCTGCCAGTCATTGTTCAGTGTGCAGCGGCTGTCAAAAAGGCAAACAAAATATCAGGCTGTATCAAGGATGTGACGGAAAATAAAACAAAAATGTTATAATCAAAGAGTTCTTTATCCAACGGTATTAATTGACTTGGAATACCATGTTCAGCTCTGGTCATTGTCTCTCTAAAGAGAGGGAGAGAAAGAGAGGATGCTCAGAGATGGGGAATGCAAATTATTAGCTATAGGGAGAGACTTTGATACGCATAGAGGTTGAAAAGGTTGAGACTTTAATTTGGAGAGGAGATGAATCCGCAGGAATGTGATGGAGGAATATAAAATTATCAGATGCAGAAAGGTAAATCAAGTGCTCCTATATACCTGTGTATAACGTACAGACAGGGGGACAGTCAACGAAATTGAAAGGCAACAAATTTAAAACTGCTACAAGAAATAGATACATTACGAAGTGCATGGTTATAGCCTGTGGAACTCATTGACGCAAGGTATTGTAGAGACCCGGAGCTTAGCTGGATTCAAAAAAGGTTTAGATATTTATGTGACTAGTAAAAGCATCCAGTTATATTAGATATATTAGAAGTTGATAAGGGACACAAAACCCAAAGTTTCAGACTATAAAGCAGCTGCTAACTGATGTGAGGACACGTCATCTATAGGCAGATTATTCCATAATTGTTCATTAACAATAAATAACAATAATATCATCTAGCTCTTATACCATGCTTTTCACCTGTAGATCTCAACATGCTTTACTGAGGAGAGTAGTATCATTATCCTCGTTTTACAGATGGGAAACTGAGGCACAGAGCTGGCAAGTGACTTGCCCAAAGTCAACCAGCAGAGCGGCAGAGCAGGGAATATAGCCAGGTCTCCTGAGTCCCCATCTAGTGCTCAATCCACTGGCCTACACTTCTATGCAAAGTAGGTGGTGCTGACCCCTATCCGGGCCCAGATCCTGGGCTAGCGGGGCCATGGCTCTGCTCTGATAGGACCGTTCTTCTCTCCTTAGATGAACACATGTACACCGTGTCCTAGGACATGGGTCAGATTCCAGGTCCACACAGCCCGGTGTGAGGCGGCTTGAGAGGAAGGTGCCAGAAAAGGTACAGGAAGAAATTAAGCTGTCCCCAGCTCACCATTAATGTGAGCTTGCACGGCTCATGCCCTGAAGCAGGAGGGTTTATGTTTCCTGTGAATCTCTTGGTTATTTTTTGGCATTTAAAACACCACTGGATGGTTTTAGTTACAGCCCTGTCTAATCCCTTTGATCTCAAACACAATCTACAAATCCTTAATCCAGGCCTGATACGCCCCCCAGCATGTTCCTTCTTCCACCAGCCACTCTACACCCTAATGCATCCTCACAAGAGCCCTGTGAGGGAGGGACACCACTGCTATGAACACAGCTATACAGACACGGGAAACCAAGCCAGGGAGATTAAAGCCGACATTTACGGAACCTGGCCACTACTTTTGTGTTTGGATTTTGGACCAGTACTGGCCTGACCCACAACTGAGGTCCATGGGGTGCTCTTACACCTCTGACAATAGGGCCCCAAGACACCTCGAAGTTGGATTCTGAAAAATGTTCCCTCTTCGAAAACACTGGTCTGACATCAATGCAAAGAGAGCCCTCTGATGGACAGGTTCAACGCAGATGCTGAAAGGTCCCAGCACCGTGGTGCTGAGATGCAGCGTTGTGCATGCTGAACACGCATCGGAAAACCCCATGGGGAATTCCAGTCTTCCCAGCTCCAGTTCTGCCCTATCTGCCCCCACTCCTTGCCTTTCGCTCTGCCTTTCTCCAGGGCCTGGTGATTTCCTAGCCGACGAACGCATTACCACCTCACTCTGCAACGCCTCGCGGCCGCTCGCATTTCAAGCGGGGCGAGCAAAAGATGAAGTATGAAAATCCTTTTCCTTTCCAACCCGGCCGCCCCGGCGTCGGGCGAGCTGCTCAGACAAAAGGGCTGGAAACTGCACAGGCCAAACCAAACTCACACCATATGCAGGTGGCGGGGAAAGAGATCTCCCTTCCCCCATTTCAGACCTCTCTACCTCCCCAGGGCAAACTCTCCATCTGCAAGCTAATGAATGACCAAAGGCCAGCCTGTCTGCATGGAGAAAGGGTCCTCTCTCTATCTGCTCTGCACAGCCCGATATTGTCTTGGATCATGGGATGCCAGTGGAGAGCCAAAAATACAGAGAAGATCGGCTACTGCCCATTTACACTGGGTGGGTTTGAGGAGCACCAGGAAGGGCAGCACCGAACTCCAGCCATGGATTTACCTGTCCCAGTTGCATAGAAGAGGGGTTGGGGGTCAGAGTCTGTTGAAAAGGACTGCAAGGACGACTCTAATTTTGCACCCACAGCCACCAGCGATTGGCTGTAAATGTCTGACTGCCCGATTGTACCCTTCGCGTCCGCATTCTAGCATCCCCACCCAGGTGACAACCCTTGAGGCTGGGTACCTGCGACTGATCCAAGGAGTTAAAAGAAGGCTGCATCCAGCAAACCTTACTCATGTATCATGGAATCATAGAATATCAGGGTTGGAAGGGACCTCAGGAGGTATCTAGTCCAACCCCCTGCTCAAAGCAGGACCAATCCCCAACTAAACCATCCCAGCCAGGGCTTTGTCAAGCCTGACCTTAAAAACCTCTAAGGAAGGAAATTCTACCACCTCAGTAGGGAACCCATTCCAGTGCTTCACCACCCTCCTAGTGCAAAAGTTTTTCCTAATATCTAACCTAGACCTTCCCAACTGCAACTTGAGACCATTACTCCTTGTTCTGTTATAAACAGGACACTCTCTGGAAACAAGTCTCTATCCACATTGGAGAAACGTGGGCATCCAGGGGTCTCCTCCCAGGAGAAGAGTTTGCAGGATCTGGCTATGAAGCCCTAGGTGCAGTCAGACACCTGTAAGGATAATTCTTCGTCTGCTCAGCACCAGGTACTAGACATACCAGATGAGAGGTTCAGATTCTCCCCAGGCAGGCTTGGAAATGTATTTGGGCAATGCCTACCCCCTCAAGCGCACCAACTCTAGAAGCTGCAATATAAAGAGAGGGCTTTGTAATTCCCTCTCAAGTTAAACAGGCTAAATTTTAGCCCCTTGCACAAGGTCTGTCTTGGTGGTGCGTGGGTATGTATCTGTGAAACCATGACACGGTTTTGTTCAGTGTTGATGCAGCATGTCAAAAAACCCCAAAACAGAGACAGACAGACACAGGCACACACACACACCGCACACTCTCCTGAAGACTTTATTTTTGTTCTTTCTTCCTGCTGTGTCCCTCACTTTAAAGCATCAGATCCCAAAAGCCAGGCTGAGGTGCATGAGAGCTGGGGATAAGGCATTCCAGCTCAAGAACAATCTTCCAGAGGAGACTGGGGGAATCCAGAGTCTGACCATCTTTAGGAAACATTGCAAAACCTCCCTCCTTGAGCGGGTCTTCCCACCGTGACACTCAATTCAAATACCCCTTTTATTCTCCCCCCTTCCGCCCCCGAGAAAACCCTGCTCCAAGTAGAGTGCTCACCCCACAAAGGGAGAAGAGACTCCACGCAGTCCACTGTAGACTTCACTATTACTATTGATTTTACATGGAAGGATGGAGAGATAGAGGGATAGATAGAGAGATCTCATACTGAGAAATCTTGAAACTCATCCATCTGTAAACACAGTGACTCTAGATAATGAAAAAGCTCCCCCGAAAGTGCTGAGCTCAGCAGATTTCTCTACAAATGATTCCTATTAGAGTAAAAAATGGCATCGCTAGTGCCTATTAGACAGTCCAAGCCTGACATAAAAGAGGCATTAAAGAAAAACATATGTTCCCGCCACCCATCTTCACAGAGTAGCGAGGAACTCAGATGGACTTTAATGGAATCACCATCTATCACGGACCCAGCCTACTGCTCACACCCCTAGCAAACCACTGCAAACACAACAGGTCTCCTCCTGGGCTGAAACCAGAGACACGTCAAAGAGTTCAGAAAGGCCGGGCTCGGATATCAAAATAATTGGCCCCTTAGGATCTAAGGTTCTTCTATGGACCTCATCGCTGTAGTGTCTGAGTGCCAAACAAACATCGACTGCACCTTCACTGCGAAGTAGGCATGCATCTGTATCCCCATTTTATATAGGGGAAACTGAGGCACAGTGCAGGTCAGTCTGTGTGCAAAGTCAGGCTCAGACCTACTGTGCACATGTCCCCTCCCCAACCACCCTCAGCTCTCCACCATCCTGGTATCATCTGCCCCTGCCATTAGATCGTATCTATAACATTGCACACAAAACACTTTGCTAGATGAATGGTAAGGTGGCAAAGCCAATCACCCAGGAGTCAGGAAATGCCGGAATTAAGAGTTGCTTGAGCAAACTTAATTCGGCCGCCTTGTGCACATGTATGAGGATACAGCCTTTAATTCCACAACCGTGCGTTGTTTTCTCCACAGGACCCCACCTCATACAATGCACCTGCTCTGGGGAGGACTCTGGGTTGTGCAGTGAAGGAGGCCACAGAAGCTGGAAGGAGTGGGGTGAATGCAGCAGCGGATGGCAGGAAGAGAAAGGACGGACTCATGGCTAAGGCGGCTGAAGGCAGCCCTGGAGAACTGTGTTCCAACCCTGCTTCTGCTCCCTACCCACCTTCCACCAAAACTGCCTCCCAGGCCCAGGCTCCCTGTTTCAATCTACTTCCTCCACTCCAGTCCGGCTCCTGTCTCCTCTGCATTTGAGTCAGGCAGCTTCCTTCACCATGCTGCCTGGGTACCAGCTGGGAAGGCATTGATAACCCAGGAGAGAGGGCTCCCTGCTTTGTCAGTTGCAGGGGACACCCTGCTCAGCCTTTCCCAGCATGTGCGAATACAGATTTTTCAAAGGTTCATAATGGAGCCAAAGTTCACGGGAACAGGAAAAAGCACATTGCGGGCCCTGGGGTGACTCCCCTGCTCAATTTAAGTCCCCGATCCAAAGCATGGGGCTGCTGGATGTCCTCAACAAAACATTGGTTTGAATAAGGGCCAAACACTGAACTTTTCTGTACTCTCGTTCCTGGAACCGGAACTGTCTGAGCTGGACCGTTCCAGAAATATTCAGCCTGAGACGGGCACTCGGCCTGGGACAATTTAGCCTAAACAGTTAAAGTTTGACAAAATTATAAGCAACTGGAAACAGGGTCTTATAATAGGAAATGTCAGGCAACCTTAACAATAGGTAATGCTACCAGATCCACCCATAATATTGGGAAGGGAGGAGAGTCCAGAATACCCAAGAGGCAAAATTTATTGGGTGGAGATCTTTGTATACTCTGCTCCCCCGCACATTTCTGATCTCCCTTCCTTTCTCCCAGAGAGTTGCTCTCATTTCTCTTTGTATCATGTAGGCCTCGATCCTGCATTCTGATCCACGCGGCTCTTGCACCCAAAGGGAGACGCACAGAAGTGAGCCCGTCCAGGACCAACGGCAGGATTGGGGCCGCAGGCTGTGCCGCTCTTTACTGTGGGGACTTGGTCTTCTTACACCTCTGCAAAACATCGTGACAAAGCTAAAGTGCTGTACGAAAAAAACCAACCGGTGTAAATCAGCGCTGACTTCAGTGGAGTGCATCCATCGACACACACAGCAGTGCTGGCCTATTGGATCCAATGAGCCTGATTAATACCAGCTGGGGATCCGGCCCAGTGACTCCAATGAACCTGATTAATACCAGATGGGAATCCAGCCCATTGACTTCAAGGGAGCTCTGCCAATTTACGCCACCTGAGAATATGGCCTACTGATTAGTAACAACGTAAGGTAACAGATCAGTGACTGGATCAATACATATTCTGTATATAAAAGAAAAGAAAAATGAACTTTTCATATATCGGGAGCCCATGGAGAGTGCCAGGAATGACGGGAGAGACGCTATTCCTATGTGAACACTCCAATTTGGATAAGGGGTGGGGCTATAGCTGAGAGACTCCTCCTCCATTGAGAGGCCCCTCCCCTTCCCACAACACAGGTGTGGCTGAGTTTGATCCGGTGTGAACTCCTCCGACCACAAGTTTAAACTCTGAGTTTTCCACCTTCACCTTCGCAAGATTTCAATTTCGTGCTGGAGCCGCAAAGGGAAGAGACGAGGAGCCAGCTGCTTTCAAACGAACCCCGAACACGTCTGCAGAGCCAGCCACCCCCGGGGCCCTCAGATCAGCTCTTTGACCATCTAAGAACGTCTTTCAGAGGCTTGGTTTCAAGCCTGAGAGTTGCTTGACTGACGACCCTTCTGAGCAGCCGCGCAGGCACTTTCCATCCTGCTGCTAAAATGAAAGGTTCCTTTGTTCAGACACATCAGTGACTTCCACTGCGCTGCAGAATCTTCTACAGCCAGAGAGACAAACCAGGCGGCGGCTGTCTGCAGAGTACAGGGTACCCCGGTGCCGAGCAAGGAGAGGAGGAGCGGGAGAGGAAGGAGGATAAGAGAGAGGGATTGCAAAAGCGAAGGAGAAAGAGATGAAAGGAGGAAGATGGGGAGGGACAAGGAGACCATGAGGGAGGAAGAGAGGTAAAATGAGACAAGGAGGGAGAAAGAAAGCGTGTGAAAAGGGAAGATGGGGATAGAGGGAGGAGGAAACGCACAGAGGACACGTCCCTACTTGTTCAGATCAGGTTTGGCACACGCCCGCGGAGCAGCCCTGCCCAAAGAGAGGGACGTGAAGAGGGCCGGGAGGAGGAACCTGCACCAGGCAGGGGCGGCTGCAATAGACGAAGGTTGGAAAGTTGAGACTCCCTGGGTCTGTGACGAAAGACGAAAGGATGCTCAGCCCTCAGCCGATGGAGGGAGAAAAACCCGCTCCAGTGTCCCGGCGCAGCAGGGTGCCCTGGGCAGAGAGAAGTTTGAGTCAGCCCTTTCCGGACACCAGGAACAACATGCTTAGGCCTTGGGGGAGGCCCTCTACCAACCCTCCGGCCCACGGAGGAGGGATTAAAACAGGGGAGAGCTAGGATGACTCTCCCCTCCCCTCCCCGACCCGTCCACACACAAACATCCCCAGCAGGCCCGGTGTGGGCGCACGGCCAACTCACTTTGCACTAGAGCCGACCCAAGGAAACCGGGCCTCGTCCCGGCGCTAAGCAAAACCCGCTGGGGTCCTCGCTGCTTTCTGACTCGCTCGAGATCCCACCGTACCCACGGGGGGAGTCACAGCTGAGCCGGCGTCCCCCCCTTCCCCCACGCAGCGCCCGGGAGCCGAACATGTGCGTTAGTGGGGTCGTGTGCTGTTCGCACTTGGGCTGGCGCAAGAAAGACACAGGAGGGGCTGGGGGGACCCGCTGCCAAACCTCGGCGCTTCGTAATAAAACCACCGCGGCCAAATGATTGCTCAATCCGGGCTCAGGCCGGTCCCAGCGGCCAGAGGTCTCCGCTCGCCGGTCTCTCGGTTTGTAGGGAAGGAACTGGGGAGGGGGGCACTGCGTTCGACTCCCAGTACTGGGGGGGGGCTCTGATCCACGCAGGATCCCCCTGCTTGGTGCACCCCCTCTGCTGGGGACACTGGGGGAGAAGATCTTTGCTCCCAGCAGCCTGGGGGTTGTTTATAATCGCTCGCAGTGCGGGGGGAGCAGCCAGGCCCCCCCTCACGGAGCGGGACCGGCTTTGGGGTCAGGGCAAGGAATGGACTCCAGTCCCCGGACGCATCCACTGCTCATTCCAGCCCTGGTTCTTAGAAAGCAGCTGGAACAGAGCCACGTGTTTCCAAGATTCGGGGAGCAGGGAGGGGGTTTCATTCTCTTCCTCCGCCCCCCCCCCCTGCACTCCACATTTTTTGGGGGGGGAGGAGAACACAAGCTGTGGTGGGGTGGGGGGGTGAGCTCTGGAAAAGTGAGCGCGGCGGGTAGCTGGGAGGCAGGGCTTCAGCACCTGCTGCTATGAACTCGGCTGCTGACCTGAGCGGGGTGACGCAGGGGAAAGGATTCCAGAGGCTTTTGGCAGCTCGCGGCGTTCAGCGCACGCTCGATGGCTCCTTTGGGTGCCGGCGAGCGGCTCAGCGCATGAGTTCAGCGTCCAAGGCATTACGGAGTCACGTGGGCGTGGGGGGCTCCCCGGCGGACACGGGGAGCGGGGCTGGAATGTCGGGAAGAGGGGGCGGGTGCACGCCCCGTGCTCTCCGTGTGTGCACAAGCACCGTGTGCAGATCTCGCTGTGCGTGCAGGCACGCTTGGGGAGGTGCGCACGCACACTCGGTGATGTTCTCACTGAATGCATCTGGGACTGAAGGCATGTGCGCACACACACACACACACACACACACACACACGGATCTTCTCTCTGCATCTCCACCTGGGTGGGTGTTCGAACATTCCAGACGTCAGGGCGTGTCTCTGCGTTTGTCTGTTTGGGTCTCCTAGGCCCGTCTCCCTGCGCACGCGTGTGTCCCCGCGCGGATCCGCCCGCCTGTGCGCCCGGGCGAGCGACCCCACCTGCGGAACGGGCCTGACGCTCACACACGAAATCTGCTCCTGTGCTGGACGCCGTGGCCGCGACGGTTTCTCCCAAGCCAGCTCTGATGGTTAAACCAGGATTAAGCGGGAGGACTGGAAAGTGGATTAACAACCCCCCCCCCCCCCCCGCCGCCCTCCTCCCCATTGCTGTCACTAGCCCAGGCCTCTTTTCCAAATCCAGCCTCTGCCAGAGGGAAGAGTGGGGGGGGATTAACCCCTCGAGCGCCGCGCTCGGGTGCTGCGGTGGGAATGCAGAGCTCCACGGAGCGGGATGGGACGCGTCTGTGACCCTGGGGGAAGAGGGAGATTTGGAGAGAGAGAACCGGGGGCTTCGCCGAACGGTTCCCATCCGTCCGCTGCTTCGGTGCGAGTGACTTTTCAGAGCTTCACGGAAGCTGCTCCCTGCTCCGAGACCTCTGTGATCCGTGTAGGGACAGAGCGGCGAGTTTATCCCCCCCACGGGGATTTTGGAGACTTTTACCCACTGCCCCAAAGCAAAAACCTGCCATTTCCCCAGGAGAAACGTGGGGGGGGGGGAGATGGGGGAGAGAGAAAAATCTTCCTGTCATAGGGAAACAGTTGTTAAAGAGGCCACACGGCTCCCAGTAATGCATTTGCTGTGCAGGGCAAGGGGGGGAGAAGGGGGAGGGGGCTTTTTACTTCATGCAAACCATCTTCCCTTAAGGGATAGAGCCAGATCTCTGGGTTAATTGCATCCTTTACCCCATGGGGCCATCCTGACCCATTCCCCCTCTGCCTGGGATACTGTGGAACCAGCTCTAGCTTGAATCCAATCAGACTTAAATGGAAGCATTGCAGTGGTGTTCCTTGCTGGAGTCTCTCCTGCTGGGACCCAGCAGGGAAGGGAGATGGCTTCGCTCTGGCTGGGACAGGCCGTCCCTGCTACTGAGTCTCTCTCTGTGCCTTCCCCTTGGCTCTGCTCAGCATGGGGAGGAGAGAAGGTACCTGTGGCTTCAGCCAGGCACAGCCACTCTCCTGGCTGGGGGAAGAGTGGGGAAGTGGAAGACGGAAGGAAAAGCTGTTGCAGGCCCAGCTGGAGGAGAGAAGGGAAGGGCAAGGGCAAGCCATGCTGCCTGGTGAGCTGAAGGGAGGGACCCGCTGGCCCTGCTGCAGCACCTGGGGAACAGACACCTCCCACCTGATGTTCCTCCTTTCTTGTGAATATCTTGTCACTCACTGGTGCATTGCACTGTCGTGCAAAACTGCTCCCCTCTGCAGAGAGGGACCCATCCCTCTGTGGCCATCTGTACCCCAATCTCTCCATCCCACGAGCACATTTCCATCATGGCCCTGCATTGCGACCCTCCAGCGCCTGCGCCTGCACACACACACACACACACACACACACACACACACACACACACACACACACACACACACACACACACACACACACACACACACACACACACACACACACACACACACTCTCTCTCTCTCTCTCTCTCTCTCTCTCTCTCTCTCTCTCTCTCTCTCTCTCTCTCTCTCTCCAGTGTTCAAGGCTGCACAATGCTAAGAGGGAGCAGGAGGCCGGGTTGCTGGCACGATTAGGTGCCAAGTTCTACAACAAAGGAAGGACCAGGTGTGAATTTTGCAAGCGTTACCATGTCTTTGTGGCAAAGGGGAACACGGGCCGTTTGTCCTGCTGACAGCGGAGTACGGAGTCCTGCCCAGTCCTCCCCCCAGCACAAAAATTCCGGAAGCATCAATTGTCTCCTTTGACTTAAGCATCATGTATTATTTACCATGTGCCTCTCAACTCAGTCATATCTGTCCATCTCCCTGGAAACAAATGTATAGTAAGCGCGTGTACGGGACCCAAGAGACTGGGAGCATGCACCGGTGCGCCAGGATGCAGCTGGCCTCCGGGAGCCAGGAAGCCCATGGGCCTCTCTCCATTCTCCGTCGATGGCCAGGACACAAACATCTCAGCTTTAGCTGAAAATGAAACAAGCCCTAGCCCAGGGGTGGGCAAACTACAGCCCATGGGCCACATCCGGCCCGCGGGCCCTTCTTGACCGGCCCTTGAGCTCCCGGCTGGCGAGGCTGCTTTGGCTCCTCCCCTACTGTCTCCCCTCGTCTCTGCGGCCTCAGTGGCTCCTCCTGAGCAGTGCTGCAGCATGGCTGGCTCCGGCGGGACCTGAGCTCCGGCCGCTCTGAGTGGCGTGGCAAGAGGGCGTGGCTGCGAGCTCCGGTGGGACAGCACATCTCGCTCCAGCAGGCCTGAGCGGTGTGGTAAGAGGGCCTTGGATAAGGGGCTGGGAGTGCAGGGGATCCGTCAGGGGGCGGGGGTGTGGATGGTGTTGAGGCAGTCAAGGGACAGGGCGCAGGGGGGCTTGGGTAGGGGGTGGAGTTCTGGGGGGGGGACAGTTAGGGTGGGAGGGGGTCTCAGGAGGGGGCAGTCAGGGGACAAGGAACAGAGGGGCTAAGATGGGGGGTGAGGTCTCGGGGGGTGGTTAGGGATGGGGGGTGGTTAGGGATGGGGGGGTGTCTCAGGAAGGGGCGGTTATGGGACTGGGAGCAGGGTAGGTTGGATGGGTTGAGGGTTCTGAGGGGGGTAGGAAGTGGGAGGGGGTCAAATACGGGGTGGGGCCAGGCTTCCCTACCCTACACGGCCCTCCATACAATGTTTAACCTCGATGTGGCCCTCAAGCCAAAAATTTGCCCACCCCTGCCCTACGCCCTTGGTCCAGTAAAGAGGCTGGAGGACTCCCCGCAACCAGCTTCCTCGTGGTGCCAACACTAGATCAGCCAGGCCTGGCCTTGGGGCTTACGCCACAGCCGCCCTTGCCCTGCTATTCTGCCGCTCCCCTGGCTGGGGGTGACGATGGTGGACAGGAGGAGCGGAGGGTGGAGCTTGTTTTGCCGGCCCATTAAAAAGGCCCAGGCCAGTTCTGCAGCTGAGGGTAGGCCCTGGCCAGCGGGAGGGCCCATCGCTCTGTGCGCGACCGTCACTCAAACCACGGTTTGAAAACAGCCGGCTGCAGGGAGCTGCCCACCCCAGATCTGTCGCCTGCTTCACAAGCCCACTCATCTGTGTGCACCTGCCAGCCCCAGGTGTGGGGGGCCTGGTTCTAGGTGTCTGCAGGGGGAGCACTCGGCAGCCGATGCGCTGGGGCTCTCTAGGTGGCGGCTGCTGCTGCTTCTGCACGCAGGCTCCATCCGCCACAGCCTGCATGCAGGCAATTTGCAATTAACTCCTTTTGACGCGGCAAGGAGACAAATGACTGTAATTTACAAATAGACTTTATCTTCAAAGGAATGCCTTAACCGACACCTATTGATTTCTGCTCCCCCTCTGGAGAACTTCCTGCAATTAAATTGTCACGTCCCTAATACCCATGTAAAAACGAGCCAGATACTGCATTTCGCCCAGCGCCTCCCCCGTGCAGGGAGCACAAAACCCATTTGCCAAGTTCTCTTTTACTCTCGCGTTAGGCCAGAGATCAAATTCAGCTAACCGCTAGAAAGTGGAGCTTTTATCTGCCTCTCCGGGGCTGCCAGCCAAGTTGCACAGACAGCTCAAATTCTGCCGACCCTGTCTTGGCTCGTCTCCGAAGGACCCAACTCAGCTGGGAGCTGTGCCTTGCGAGCCAGCATCTCGGCTCAGGGCACGTGCCCAGAGCCCAGCAAACCAGAGGACTCCTGCGTGAGCAGCGCCGCTGGGAGCCTGGGAGAGACAGGGGGTTTCCTTTTTATCTGGTCTGTCAGTAGCAAGACAGACACACTGGGACAAACCTCTGCTGAACACTCCACCACAGGCGTGGGGACTAGGAGCGCAGGGCCTGGGGGCAGCAGCACCCCCAGTTTTTGTGCAGGGTCCCACCTGCCACTCCACACTCAGGGTCCAGCCCTGCACCTGGGGTCCTGACTCCCAGGGCTCTGTTGTCGGCTCCATACACCGGGCCCTGGCTGCAGGACCCGCACCCGGCGCTCTGTGCCCGGCCCCGCACGCAGGGTCCCAGCTTTGGCCCCCTTATCCCTGTCCACATCCCTGGCCCCTAGCCCTACTCCTGGCCCCAGCTGGGGGCGGGGAGCAGAGACTGGAGTAAGGGGCGGTGAGGTTAAAAGTTTGGGGTGGAGACCACTAGCTTTCAGCACCCCGCACTGTAATAAATGCTCCGGTGCCACTGCACTCCATCCATGGGTACGAAGATCTGACCTGCTCTGGTGCCACACATCCACAGTGGAGACACGAGCGCCAGTACAGACAGGCCTTCAGTCCGGTGACCCCTCTCCAGAGCCTGTTGTCCTGGTGACCAACTGGGGACATCTCATGTATTTAAATACATTTCAGCTCACAGTGAAATTCTGCAGCCGGTTAAAACTCCGTGCATAGAGGGACAGAGATCTGAGGGGCCTACGCTTGCAGCCCTGGCCGTGCCACCATCTTGGATCCGATCTCAGAACATCTCGCTGGAGCCCTAAGCTATTTCGAGAGGGCCGTGGGGTGGCTCTCTGGCACAGCAGATGAGGTGGGAATTGCTTTTCCCTCCCAGGGCCAATTATGCTTTGTCTTTTAATAGCTGGGATGCTATTACCATGACACCAACAGACTCATTTTCCCTCCTCCCAGCTCAGCGCTAACGACGCTGCGGCAGAAGCACAGACTCGAAGACTGACTGGCCAAATGCAGTGCTTCTCGCCCTGGCCCCCGGCTGACCCGGGGTTGTTCCCGACAGTGTATTTCCCACTGACTTCGTGCAATGCCTCACATGAATAAGGCACCAGAGGACTGGAAAAGGGCAAATGTAGTGGCAGTCTATAACAAGGGGAAATAAGGACAACTTGGGGAATTACAGACCAGGCAGCTTAACTTCTGTACCTGGAAAGATAACGGAGCAAATAATTAAGAAATCAATTTGAAAACACATAGAAGATCATAAGGTGATAAAAGTAACAGTCAGCGTAGATTTGTCAAGAACAAATCATGTCAAACCAACCTACAAGCTTTCTTGGACAGCCTTGTGGATAGGAGGGAAGCGATAGATGTGGTATGTCTTGACTTCAGTAAGGTTTTTGATAGTTTGTTTATGAGAAGGTCATGCAAGACACTAAGGAAAAACAACCTAGATGGAGCGATTATAAGGTGGGTGCAGAACTGGCTGGAAAATCGCCCCCAGAGCGTAGTTATCAGTGGTTCACAGTCATGCTGGAAGGGCAGAACAAGTGGTGCCCCGTGGGATCGGTCCTGGGCCCAGTTCTGTTCAATATCTTCATCAATGATTTAGCTAATGGCATAGAGAGTACGCCTATAAAGTTTGCGGACGATACCAAGCTAGGAGGGGTTGCAAGTGCTTTGGAGGACAGGATTAAAATTCAAAATGATCTGGACAAACTGGAGAAATGGTCCAGAGTAACTAGGATGAAATTCCATGAGGACAAATGTCACATACTCCACTTAGTAGGGAACAATCAGTTGCATACATACAAAGTGGGAAATGACTGTCTAAGGAGTACTGCGGAAAGGGATCTGGGGGGTCATAGTGGATCACAAGCTAAATATGAGTCAACAGGGCAACACTGTTGCAAAAGAAAGAAAGTGAATATCAATCTGGCATGTATTAGCGGGAATGTTGTCAGCAAGACCTGAGAAGTAATTCTGCTCTATTCCACGCTGATTAGGACTCAGCTGCAATTTTGTGTCCAGTTCTAGGGTCCACATTTCAGGAAAGATGCGGACAAATTGGAGAAAGTCCAAAGAGCAGCAACAAAAATGATGAAAGGTCTAGAAAACACAACCTAGGAGGGAAGACTGAAAAAAATGGGTTTGTTTAGTCTGGAGAAGAGAAGACAGAGGGGACAGGATAACAGTTTTCGAGTACATAAAAAGCTGTTACAAGGAGGAGAAAGGAAAAAATTGTCCTCTCTGTCTAACTTCTGAGGAGAGGACCAGAAGCAATGAGCTTAAATTGCAGCCAGGGAGGTTTAGGTTGGACATTAGGAAAAACGTCCTGTCAGGGTGGTTAAGCCCTGGAATAATTTGCCCAGAGAGGTTGTGGAATCTCCATCATTGGAGGTTGGACAAAACACCCGTCAGGGATGGTCTAGACTCTAGGTAATACTTGGTCCTGCCATGAGTGCAGGGGACCGGACTAGACGACCTCTCAAGGTCCCTTCCAGTCCTAGGATTCTATACTTCGGCCCAACATGGCCCAGCAGTTTCTGCCCCAAGGTTGTCCTCAGGCTAGAAGTAGGTACCGTTCAGTCTGGGCTGGTCCAGGTTGGCCCGGGTAGGGTTGTCTACTCCCAAGTTGGGTTCTATTGGTCTGTTGTCCTGGTGTGCGGCCTGAAGCTTCCTTTGCACAGTTCCATCCTGTTACTTTGGATTATGCACCCCTGACCATAGCCCTGCGCTGTTCCTCTCCTTCCAAAGCTCACTGAATCGCCAAGAGGCCTTGGATCAGCCCCTGTTACCGACACCCTTCTGATGACCGTTGGCTGTTATCATATCCCCCTTCACTCACCGCTGAGCCAATCTACTGCATTCCTCTCATCTCTCCTGCATCAATCCCCACGGACACCTGATCACTAGGAAACCTTGGCTTTGTCCTTCAGGAAATCTGTTCTTCTCAGAGGACGGAGGGAGCGGCGACGGGAAGCCCCAGGGCTCCTGACTGATTGGGGAGGTATCCTGGGGTTGTGGTACTGAACACCCCTGGGGCAGGAGCTAAGGTGGTGTCTACACTGCAGCTAGAGGTGAGCAACAGCGAGTCTCAGAGCCTGGCACAGGTGTGGACTTATTTTTCATGCCCAGGTCCTACCCGACGGGCCCCGCCTTTGCTCCTCCTCTTCCTGCCCCTACTCCGCCCCTCCTGAGAGGCTCTGCCTTTGGTCCTCCTCTTCCCCCCATTCCACTCCCTCCCCTGCCTGCCTCTCGCTGCTCTCCCCTCTTCCCCAAGTGCCTCCTGCCAGCAACCAAACCACCGACAGGCGCCTAATGAACAGCTGGGGCTGGTGGGTGCTGAGCCCTCCCCCCTTTTTTTTCTGTGGGTGCATGAGCCCAGAGCATCCAGGGGGTCAGCGCCTATGAAACCCAGGTCCACAGACTCAGACCTGCAGGGCCTGGGCTGCCGGGCTCAAATTAGACCCGTAGATGTTGCGGCTCGGACTGCCACACGGGCACCGATGCCCACCCCTCCTCCTAGCTTCCCGAGCCTCCATGTCTCCACTGCTACTGTTAGCGTGGTAGCCAGAGCTTGCAAAGCCAGGCTTCGAGGCTTAATGCTGCAGGTGGTGTAGATGAATCTCCAGCAGTGGTCGCACACAGAGCCCTATGCACTGCATGCCTCTGTAACTAATCCAAGCCCTTGGGTTACTAGTGTTGGGCCAAAATGCAGATTTTTTCTGAACACTATTTAAAGCATCAGCACCTGCAACCCCCCCACCCCCCCCCCCGCCGTCCCCTCTCCCAGCCCTCTCTGGGGTAGTGGGTGCAGAGCCTCCAGGGTAGTGGGTCCATGTGGGACCGTCTTATTGCCCCCGCAGGGTGTGAGGAGTGAGACGGACACAGAGCAGGAGCGGGAGAGCACCGGAAAGCAAAGTGTGAAACACGTCACAAGAGACTAGACTCCAGGGGCTTTGGAAGGGCGATCGGCCTCTTAGCAGAGATTGGGGGCCCAGGCCTAATTCCAGGCTGGCTGCCCCAGAAGCTAGCAGGCGGCTGTGGTTTGTTTCACCGCTACAGAGAATAGCGACGCCGTCATAGGCAAATTTTCCTCGCCAGCTACTGGGGCTTAACCCACTACAGCGCAATAGGAAAATGACTGAGGAAACAGCATTGCACTGGCAACAAATGGGGCTGCATCTCTTTGCTGTGCGCGTCCCACTTCGCATTTCATCCGCGAGACAAAAATAGCTGAGTTGAGGTGTCCCAAAAAACAGCATCACATCAGTTGAGGACAGCATCCCGGGGGGGTAAGTAGGATACATACTGAACCATTCCCACCAACGTCACCGGTTCAACTCCACCCCAGTTCTTATTATGGGCAGCTTTTCCGTGGGATTTGTGATAGGCCAGCAGTTAGGGCAGTAGTCTAGGACTTGGGAGACCAGCATTCAGTTCCCAGCTTTGTCACTGCCTTTGTGTGTGACCTTGGGCAAGTTACTTAGCCCCACTGAGCCTCAATTTTCCATCTGTGCAATGGGGATAATAGCACAGCCCTGCCCTACAGGAGAGCGTGAGGATAAATGTATTAAAGACTGTGCCACGCTTTGAGAAAAGCACCATAGAAAAGCCAGGCCTGTGTATTATTATATAGTGTCCCCTTGGAGAAAGTAGGGTACTGCAAGGAGATATGTTATGAAGCATAACAGACTCACGAAAGTAAAAGCCACAGTTAAAAAACTTCAGAGGGGAGTTTCTCTATCACTCACTGCTGAAAATAAACGCGGAACTAAATTATGTCTGCAACTGCATGAAAAATGCAGCCATCTCTGGGGTGGAAAATGGCATCTGTTCAACAGTGCAGAGCAACAATACCCAGCCCCAGAAGAGAAGAAAACGCTGCATCTAATGGGATCTGCTGGGTCCATTGAAGGAGATAGAACGTTATTTCCCCCCCAATGGCTATGAAGATTGTACAAGGCTTTCATTTCACATCACAAGCCGGAATCTCCCATAGACCGCTCCCCCAGCATACAACCTCAGTGCTGACTCCAAGAGGAAAACATAACCAATGCTGTCTCCTTGGCCATCTCCCAGGCAAGAACCGAGCAGCCCCAGCCGGAGGGTGGAGGAGAGCTTAGACCAGCTCTTCTCTGCTAGGCAGGTACAGCACACAAACTCCCATTCTGCTGGACAGCCTCCGCAGAGCGGCCAAAGACAGACCGGCTGTGGGGAGCGCATTGGCCCGTGCCCAGGGTAGGCATGTGCAGAGGGGAGCTGCCCCACTGCCGTCCCTCGCCATACCTGTTCTCTCTGGAAAGCTATCAAACTTCACTCTTCAGGGATGTCAGTCAGGCAGCTGCCAGTAGAGCCATTTGGAAAATTAAAGGGATAAATGATTTCCTTAATTTGAAAGGGTGGCAGCACACAACTGTACCTTGGGCATGTGCCAGAGCTGAGAAATGAGCTGGGACCCAGTTTAAATGCAGGCTTTTGTTTGAGATGGATAGAGCTGGCATATGCCCCTTTGATACGAACACGCACTTAACCACCTGTTCCTCTTATGCGTTGCTGTTCTTTATTTGTATCCGGATGGGTCTGGAGCCCCGCTTTGCTGGAAGCGGCACAGGCCTTGAGCAAGATCAGAGCCCCGGAGTGTCAGATCATGGATCCTGATCTACACACGGGGGTCCCCCGCTGTGTCAGGTGCTGGACAGACCCCGACCAAGATCAGGGCCACTTTGTGACTACAGCTAGTGCAGTGGAGACACATGGATTCAGGACTAAAAGTCCGGGAGTGGCTTGGCGTTCGGGGGTGGTTTCAACTCACATCAATGGCAGCAGATCCCCAAGCTTTGCCAGTTTCAGCCCACGATTCAATCAATCAAAAATCCTCTGGCTTAACGAGCTTTGGTCAGCTAATCGGGCAGCAGAAGCCGTATTGTGCGACAGGCCATACACCCTGAGAAGTGACGATGCCTCTCGCTGGTGAATACCCCCGGGGCCTGGCCCGAAATGACTCAAATAAGCCACCCTGCGAATGTCAACAGGCAACGGAGCCGCCTGCAGCGAGCGGCGTCAGCCTGCAGGTAGGGCCCAAACCAGTCCGCTACTCCCCAGCACCAGCCGCACTCAGGGGGAGGGGCTGAGTGTGGGAGGTACAACCAGGTCTGGCGCACATGGGCGCTGGGCAGCTGTTATGGTTCCCGGGGGTGGGCTCAGCCTGCTCCGTTAGGCCCTGGGCAGGGAAGAGAAGCTGTGGCCCATCTCCATCGAGCGAGCGGCCTGCAGTTCTACATGCACACGGTGGCTCAGGGTGTTCTCCTAAGAACCATTCTCAGTTGCTGGCCTTTGTCCTCCACCCCCCCCCCCCCCTCTTTGTTCACTGGTGCCAGGTTGCAATGGGAAGCATCCTTCCTTGTCAGCCGCCTGCCGGAGCCGGGGGTGGGGGGGTGGGGAAGACAGTAGCACCCACTCACCGTCACGAATGCTCCGTGACATCTCATGGATTCCCCCCACCCCAGCCACCTGGAATAATTACAGGTCCCCCCCTTCCCGCTCCCCCTCCCCGGGAGACACTGCCCCTGATCATCCACTGTCCGGCAGGTGGAACTGAGCTACCGCACAAGCTTGGCAGAGGGACCGCGGGGAGCCCCAGGGAATGAAAGACAGTGAGGCCCCGCAGAAAACACACACGCTCACCCCAGTGCGTTGACTGAGCCGGCCGCCACAGAGGTCTGGGATCCCAGGGGTTCCTGACCGGGCCCTCCAGCAGCACGGACAGAGTTAACCCATGGCTACACAGTTCTAGAAATCCCATCCAGAGACCCGGGACGCTACAAGGGCCCTCGCTTCAAGGGACTTTCCTCCGTCAATCTTAGCTTAGGCAAACGTCCTCTGAAATCAGGACTCACTAAGCGCCGGCTTTACATCGGCCGAGGGCCCTCGACTCCACGAAGCTGCAACTGAGAACGCGGCCAGGTGGCAGGGTGGAATCAGGCTCTCGGTGAGTCCAGGGGGGGCGAAGGAGTAAGGCGCTCGGGGGGCAACTCAGTTTGCAGGGAACTCCGCATGCTGCTTAGCCAATCACCGAGGCAAGAGAGGACAGAGCCGCTCCAAGCTGCATCCTGGGCTTCCTTAAGACGCTCACATTGTCCTCTTGCTTTTTCTCCTTCTTCCCCTCCCCCCACCCTTTGGACCAAAGCAAATCCCCTAATCCCAGCTCCTTCCCGCCAAAGACGCATGCACCTGCGAAGTGGCCGGTGCCAGCATGCAAACCGGAGCCAAGCCCAAGGACCGGGCCAAAGAGCCCTCATTGCGCCGAGACCAGCTTTAAACAACAACTGCATTTCACCCAGTCCCCGTTCAGCTGGCCTGCGTTATTGCTCCAGTTGTGTTCCCAGCCCGGAGGATCAGCCGAGATTTCTGTGTCCGCAACAAGATGCTCGCTCATTCCCGCTACCTCGTCCACTCCTTCGCGGTCAACACGGGGTGAAACCGGCCCCTGGGCTAGACACCACATCAACGATTGCTCCAGCATTTGCTCCATTCCAGTCCCTTCCCCGGAGCCAGTTGTCCTGCATGCGGCCAGCGCTCCGGGAGCGGGGGTGGGGCCATGCCAACAAATGCCCTTGCACCGCAGGCGGGCAGAACATTCCCAGTGACAGGCGTGAAACGCACGTCTCCTTGCCAACCCCCAAATGGGCAGAGACTCCAAAACCAGTCTGGCCGCCTGCAGAGCACGGGGCTGAGGGATTCACCCAGCCGTTCCTGCCTCAAGCCGAGTTGTAGTGGAACTACAATGTGTCTTGCAACAGTGGTTCTCAACCAGGGGTCTGGGGCCCATGAGCAGGTTTCAGGGGGTCCACCACTCAGGGCCAGAATTAGCCTTGCTGGGGCCCAGGGCAAAAAGCCGATGTCCCGTCGCCCGGGGCCAAAGCCAAAACCTGAGCAACTTAGCATCATAGGCTCTCCTGTGGCGTGGGATCCCAGGCAATTGCCCTGCTTTCAATCCCCTAATGCTGTCCCCTTATACACTGGAAAAAAAAAAAACCACCGGTTTTGTGGCACACACAGGCTGTGGAATTTTTACAGTATGTTGGGAGGACCTCAGAAAGAAAAAGGTTGAGAACCCCTGTCTTACAGCCTTGTCTTAGCTTCGATTTTTCCCTTGTATTAGTTACCACGTTAGCAAACACGAGTTAAGAACACACCTTTTCCCCTAGCGAAGACACCCAGTCTTGATTCAAAGACCCCAAGAGACAGAGAATCCACCATTTGTTCCAGTGATTAACCCCCATCTTCATTAAAAGGTGGTGCTTAGTCCCATTCTGTAGTTGCCTGGCTTTCGCTCCCAGGGACTGGATCTTGTTTTGCCATCGATTCCAAGGCCAGACGGGACCAAGGGGATCATTTAGTCTGACCTTACTGTACACTGGCCACAGAACGTCCCCAAATAAGTCCAAGCACAGACCTTGATTTAAAAACAAACAAACATCCAACCTTGATTTAAAAGTGGCCAGTGATGGAGAATCCACCCCCTCTGTGAAAAATGTGCAACTTATTTCTAGTCTGGGTGTGTCTAGCTTCAACCTCGGTCTTTTTCTGCTACATTAAAGAGCCCTCCGCTACCAGAAATTTTCTCTCCATGTTATTTACCAACCTGAGATTCTAGATCAGGAGTGGGCAAACTTTTCAGCTCGAGGGCCACATCGGGGTTCAAAATTGTGTGGAGGGCCGGGTAGGGAAGGCGATGCCTCCCCAAACAGCCTGGCCGTGCCCCCTATCCAACCCCCACTCACTTCCTGCCCCCTGACTACCCCCCCTCAGAATCCCCAACCCATCCAATCCGCTCCCTTGTCCCCTGATCGCCCTCTCCGGAGACCCCCCACTCTAACGGGCCCCCAGAATCCCACCCCCTATCTAAGACCCGCTGCTCCCTGTCCTCTGACTGCCCCCTCCCGAGATCCCCCACCCTAAGCACCACCACCCCGAGACCCACCACCCTATCAAAGGCCCCCCCGCTCCTTATCCCCTGACTACCTCCTCCAGAGCTGTCAAATAAACTCCCGCAAAGAGGAGAAACTTCAGAAACTGAGATTGTGGAAAATTTCACACAGGCAAAATAAAGGCTCTGGGTCATTTTATGCTACTACAATTTTGCCTACAACATGTGGAAAGGAAACAGAGAAAAAAGGCTGGGAAAATGTAATGAACTGTCACAGCTTAGCACTCTTCGCTTCTTTATGACCAGGGCTAAGCAAATGCCTCAGAATTATTTTCCATGAACTCATAAAAGGCTGAATTACGTTCACCTGCGCACGCTCGCCCCAGGTTTGCGTCTGCTTGCCAGAGGCAGTGTAGCTCTAGGTAAGAAAGTTTATGGAAGCAGCAAACCTTCAAAAAATAGTTCCAGAAAGATAATTCTTAGCTTTCTTAGCATTCTTAGCACAAACCTGTTTCAGAGAGCTATGCTCAGCCATTACCATTCCTTATCCAATGCATTGAGGAAGTGCCCGGAGGCCTCCACTGAGATGGGGGGGGTACAAACATAGCCAGGAGAGCTCACGGTTGAAATAGGCAAGGTAACTGATGCCCGGATAGGTTTTCCATAGAACTCTTCTCTGTCTAAGCCCTTCCCATGAAACAGCCAGATTTCCAGTTGCATTCAGCAACCAACGGCTAGTTCTCATTGAGAGCCGAGCACTTTTGAAAATCTGGCTTTAAGTGACTTGATCAGGGAGTCGGTGGCAGAGCTCTGAACTGACCCTAGATGCCCTAAGACCCAGCCCAATGCCATCACCTCAAGACCAGCCTTCCTCCAATCAGGGAACAGATGAAATTCCACGGGAGCTTCATGTCAATCAAATCTAGCTACTGCCACTCAAATTTCCAATATGGAAAACTCCCAACAAACTGCCCCTGAATGATCTACAGGGACAAGAGCTACGGGCAGAAATTATTCTGTAACTAACTTGGAATAACAAAGAAATCTCTATTATTCTTCATTTTCACAAACACACTCGGTCCCTGCCCCAGAGAGCTTCCAATCTACCTAAACAGCTTCCAATCACTACACAGATTGAAAGAGGAGAGATTCCTTGTAGAATGATCTGCTACGAATGACCAGCCCTGAGCTACATAGGACGTAGCACCAGTATGTGATGTTACAGCGTCATGATGTGAGCTGTGTTACGAGATGAAATCCTGACTCCTGTCAAGAACAGTCGCCCCATCTCAAAAAGATGTATTGGAATTGGAAAAGGTACAGAAAAGGACAACAAAAATTATTAGGGGTATGGAACGGCTTCCATATGAGGAGAGATTAATAAAACTGGGACTTTTCAGCTTGGAAAAGAGATGACTATGGGAGAAGGGGGAGAGGGGATATGACAAAGGCCTATACAATCATGACCAGTGTGGAGTAAATCAGGAAGTGTTATTTACCCCTTCTCATAACACAAGAACTAGGGAACACCAAATGAAATTAATAGGTAGCAGGTATAAAACAAATAAAAGGAAGGAAGTATTTCTTCACACAGCGCACAGTCAACCTGTGGAACTCTTTGCCAGAGGATGTTGTGAAGGCCAAGACTATAACAGAGTTCAAAAAAAGAACCAGATAAATTCATGGAGGATAGGTCCATCAGTGGCTATTAGCCAGGATGGACAGGGATGGTGTCCCTAGCCTCTGTCTCAAGAAGCTGGGAATGGGTGACAGGGGATGAATCATTTGATTCCCTGTTCTGTTCATTCCTTCTGGGGCACCTGGCATTGGCCCCTGTCGGAAGACCGGATATGGGGCTCGATGGACCATTGACATGACCCAGTATGGCCGTTCTTATGTTATAAATCAATGGCAAAACTGACCTCAGTGGGCCAGGATTTCCCCCACGTTGTAAAGAAGCCAATGTCACAATGCCCAAAATAAATTCACAACTCGTTCACTGCCACGCTAGCTCAGCTCAGAGACCAGGATCACCCACACGCTGGTGAGCAGAAGACAAATCTGTTGTCATCTCCACAGTCCGTTCCTTCTGCTTATTGTGTTCTGGAGCATTGGGTCTGATTCCAAATTCTAGTTGATGGTGGCTTTTTGCCACGGAGCAGGCATGCCAGTTCTGTGCTGGCACAGGAGTGCCGTGCGACCTTGACTAAATCCCCTCTTCTGTCTGGGTTGGAGTTCCTAGGAGCACAGAAAAACACTCACAGCAGAAGCTGAAATGCACCAATGGAAAGAGAAGGTTTTTGGACCCTCAGCAATGGGAGATGGTCCATGGTGAGTCCTTGTGTCTGCTGTGCCAGTCATCTGGGGAGAAGACACCTGCTGAAGCACCCCGTGTTGTCCTGAGCTCACTTCGCCTGGCTCCAAGATACAGCTCATGCTAGGCCTTTTGCAAATCAGCCCCCCCAGAAAAGTAAGAAGGGGGCAGAAGTTGCTGCTAGAAGAGATCCTGAAGCTGAAGGCAATGGTGCCTCCATCGGCCAGGGAGAAAATATACCTCCAGATGGTTAAACTTCAGAGGGAGGAGAGACAGAGGAACCAGGAATGAAAAATAAATCCCCCAGGATGGGACTTGCCCAGGGGCTTCCGCACTGCTTTGTTATCTGCCGGTCAGGTGGGCATTCACATGGGACCCTCCATGAGACAGCGCATCTTCCCCTTGCATCCCTATGTACACAAGCTGGGGAGAGGAGAGAGGACAGGTGGCTGCCAAGGGCATTGCAGCTCCACAGCCAAGACGGGCACTGCAAAGCTAGCCAGAGAACGTGCAACTCGTGGCAGGCTTCACAGAGTGCACTGGGGTTTCTTCACTTGCTCCACATACTGGGGCTAGATTTTAATGAGTTTCCCCAGCTGACATCTGCCAGTCAGGGGAGGCGAGAATGAGCTACCTAATGAGCACGTGCCCTGTGCCAGCTTGGAGCTGCATGCCAGCATGCCGACAGGCATGAATCTGCTGTTTCTCCTGTGCACCATGACTGAGCATGGCTCGGTCTCGTTCCCAACCCTCTCCCCCAGCCCCGGTTCCTACGCAGCTCAGAGCGAGTGGCTGCTCTCTGGCGGGACAGGTCAAAGTACTGAGACGCCAACTGCTCCGGTGGCCTGCCCTACTTCCTATGGAACGACCGCCACCGAAAGGCGAGGCTGGCACTACCCAGCACGGAGGTGAAGGCATTGCCCAGTGGGATGCTGCCCTCTGATCCCACCAGACTGTAGGGAAAAGAGAAGCAACATCTTCCTTTGCTCCGCAGCAACCCCCTCTCTCCAGCTGGTCCATGATATGTGCTGATGGTTTCTACAGTCATGCCGGGCCATCCCAGCGGGGGAAGAGGAGGAGTGCAGGATGGTAGCCCAGTAGTGAGACAGACTCAGATGTTAAAGATCAGAAGGGACCGTTATGATCATCTCGTCGGACCTCCTGCACAACGCAGGCCGCAGAATCTCACACACCCACTCCTGCAATATACCCCTAACCTATGTCTCAGCTATTGAAGTCCTCAAATCATGGTTTAAAGACTTCAAGGTGCAGAAAATCCTCCAGCAAGTGACCAGGGCCCCACGCTGCAGAGGAAGGTGAAAAACTCCCAGGGCCTCTGTCAATCTGCCCTGGGAGAAATTCCTTCCCGGCCCCAAATATGGAGATCAGCTGAACCCTGAGCATGTGGGCAAGACTCACCAGCCAGACAGCCAGGGAAGAATTCTCTGTAGTAACTCAGATCTCATCCCATCCAATATCCCATCACAGGCCATTGGGCATATTTACCGCCAATAGTCAAAGATCAATTAATTGCCAAAATTAGGCTATCCCATCATACCATCTCCTCCATAAACTTATTGAGCTTAGCCTTGAAGCCAGATAGGTCTTTTGCCCCAACTGCTCCCCTTGGAAGGCTGTTCCAGAATTTCACTCTGATGGTTAGAAACCTTCGTCTAATTTCAAGTCTAAACTTCCTGCTGGCCAGTTTATATCCTTTTATTCTTGTGTCCACATTGGTACTGAGCTTAAACAATTCCTCTCCTCCCCGGTCTTTATCCCTCGGATATATTTATAGAGAGCAATCGTATCTCCCCTCAGCGATGAGCTAGGCACTTTGATGCTGTCTAATCTACCCAGGCTGGGAAGTAGTGAGTAGCCACTGCTGATTTTCCTATGCAGCTAGTGCATCACCCTTGGGATGCTGGAACTTAAAGGAAAGCTACAGCCAAGCCCAGCAATGAAGTGGTTACAGGACCATCCTAGACACAGGAGTTGCTTGGGAAATGTCAGTTGTTTATTGTTAAAGTTTCCCCTGAACTTTCTGCACTTTTATTGTCTACCTGCCCTACCCCACCTCAACATATTTTGGTTTTGCAAAACAATTAAAAATGTTTGAAAGGAACAAACATTTTCCGCATTGACAGAAAGGCCATTTTCCATCAAAAAATGTTTGTGATGGGAAATTTTAGACCAGTTACCTCATTTCCCCCAGCTCTCACTATCTCTGCCCTGCCCCACTGAGCAAAGCCCCAAACCTCGGCGTAGGAACTGAAGCGGGTCTGAGTACAGAGAAATGCTGTGAACAATGCTTTCTAGATCCTTCAGCCCCGTGTTTGATTAGCAGCTCATTTCTAAACAGATCCTGAGTCTCTTTGAACATATTTGCTCTTTGTAGGTATTTGCTGAATAGGTTGGCTGGACCAGTGGACTGTTTGCAAAGTATCCATTATTCATCATCGGGGTGTGTGGTTGGTTGCCTGAAGCACATGAGGTAGTTTCCGCACCCTGATTGGATGACTTGGGCTTTATTTTAGACAGAAGAATAGCAAACAATAATGCACTTTGCAGTATGACTATTTGGACAGACAATCGCGGATGCAAACGGTCAGGGGGCATCATTTCCCGCCAGTGCCTGGTAGCTGTCAATAACAAATGGGAAGCGCCATGAAATGCAACAAACCAAACTCTTTGCTCCTTTATTTACAAAGCCATTCCGCCCTCCCCCACCCCTTTAATCAGTTCTAGTGGAAACCAGATGCAGCAACGGAGACCAGCCTCCTTGGGAAAATAAATGGCGCCCAGTAAAAGCAAGGGCTACTCAGGCAGGAACGCTGGTGTCCTGCACATGTGGCGTGCAGGGAGCTCTGCGAAGGATACGCAGCCGGCTCTTGCGGAGGCTCAGCACAAGCAGAGACAGGTTTTCAAGCTCTTTGGAACCCTCCAGGGACTGGCGAGAAGTGTTGCTATCCCGTTAATCACTTGGAGGGAGTCGGAAGCACGGGGTGGGGGGGTGGGGGAGGGAATGGAAGAGAGAGGTCAGCAGGATGTCAGTCGGTCTTACAGGCGGGTCAATAATACCCCCAAGCACAGGAATCTACCACAGCGCAGAAAGCCAGCGACCAAGGCGGCCAGACCGGCTGCACCGCTCTGAACCGCTGTCAACAGGGGCGGGACACACTGCCAGAGAACCGACATGACTCCCGGTCGTGGGACACGCTCACTCGGGCAAATAGCCTGGGCCGCTTTACAGTGAGCTTGCTGGTGGCCAGAATAATCTATCTGGCCACAAGCACATGGCAAAATACATATACAGGGGTCAATTGCACCATGGGGATGCAGCCATCTCTGGGGTGGGGCACGGTCACTGCTAAAGAGCCTGCTCATGGTGATGGGATGAAGGACGGCAGGTGTGGACATCAGCGAATGGAGGTGGCCAAGTCACTGAATCTCCTTGTACCTCTGTTTTGCGATCTGTAAAATAGGGATAATATCACCCTGCCTCACAGAAGTGCGGTGAGGCTAGAGCCAACGGACTCTGATACAACAGCACAGAACTCCACGTAAACACCTGTAAACAGTGAGTGTCCAGGCACCGTGTGAAATCAGAGGGCAGGACCAGGTGTTCGAATCCCACTGCATTACCCAGGCAACGCATCTGCCCCTGGGGCTGCGGAACTGGGGCTTTCCCTCTGGCATTACAATGGATTTATCAGCAGGGAGTCACACTACGACTGCCTCTGCTGTTTGTGCCTTCAGATTCCTTCTCAAGACTCCCTCCCTTCGCACGGACCACGACAGGCCGTGGGCAGCAGTAGAGCCACAAGGGGCAAAAGTCCGACATGATTTTCAGAGCTTCGGCAATGGCCTTGCCAACCCACAGTTGCGTGTCCATCCAGCAGCGTCGGCACACGTTTGTGCAAGCAGCCTTTTGTTCACGGTAGGGTCGCCACCTGGGTAATATTTAAAAACTGGACACTCCAGCAGGAGTGCCGGAAACTCCTCTGCCCCGCCTCTTTCCCTGAGGCCCCGCCCCTACCCGCCTCTCCCTCCCCCCCCCCGAGGCTCCACCCCACTGTCCACTCTTCTGCCCTCCCTCTGTCACTCGCCTCACCCTCTACTCAGGTCAGGAGGAACTCACCTGCGGAGTGGGGGCTGGGAGCTGCAGGTAGGACGTGTCCCCAGCTAAGCAGGGGCTGACGTGGGTGATGGCCCAGAGCCTCCGCACCTTCCCCCACCTGTAGTAACCAGACTTCAGGTGTCCAGTCAATAGATCCGACCAGACACTGTTGCGTCCCCTCTCCAGTCGAAAACCAGGCACCTGGCCACCCTAGTTCACGGAGGTGTTCCGAGAAAGCAGAGGATCGCAGGGCTCCACCTAACAAATGCATGCAATTCAGGCAGGGGCAGACTGTCAGTATTTATTACTTGTATTCCCGTACCGGCCTGGGGCCCATTAGGCACTGGACGAACCCAGAACAAACAAGCAGCCCCCGCTGGAAAGAGCTCACAATGAAGACTGGCGATAACGGATGGATACAGACAGACGGGGGAGTGCCTGAAAGCAATGAGACAAGCAGTGGCCGGCGTGACGGCCTCGCGGTACAGGAGAGTGCTGAGGAAGCGTGTGGAGGAGGACAAGGGGGTAGCATTATGGATGTTTGTGCGGTCGCTTCCCAAGGAGGGAGGAAGCCAGGAAAGGGCTTGTTTGGAAACGTAACAAGTGGGTGACGGAGGCTGGCTTCAGAGGGCACGACAGCTTGATAGCAAATGAGAGAGAGGACCGGATAGTCCTCCCTCCCCCGGCCTGATCCCTCAGCACCGTCAGCTAGCGGCCAGGCTGCTAAAACTGCTGGGAGAACCACGCACCGGCTGAATCTAAACCAGCCGGAAGGAGAAGAGTGGGGGAGGAGGCTGCTGAGGGGCATCGCTTGCTGCGACTTCTCACTGAGCATGCACAGCCAGCTACGCAAGCTAAAGAGAAGGATGAAGATCCTGCCGCCTGAGCCCTGGGGCTCGCTCTCTTTGAAGCGGATGAGGTCCAGCCTGCCAAGATGCATAGCGCTCAGGCTCGGGAGGGAGCCAGGGGGTTGTTTTTTCCCCTATCGTTTCCAGGTAGCGTGTCCGAGGACATGACATATTTATACGCTGAGGTGTGCCTGTGCCAGGATACAGGTTCAGCACGGATAGTCTGCATCGTCCGCAAGGGATGAGATCATCGGCCTCCTTCTGATCTCGCTCACCCCACAGTCAATCAGCAGAGTCTATGGTGACTAGAGATCTCAGGAGCCTCAAAACTACTGGGCACTCCACTTGAGGGGCCTTAAATGGGGCCTGATTTTATAGGCTGGGTGCTCAGCACTCTCTGAAAATCTCCCCCTTTAAGGCATCTCAACTCGGGGGCCCCAAATCCCCAGTCGCTTTTGAGAAATCGAGCCCAGTCGATGCCGACGTGAGAGAAGACTCCAGTCCAATATAGTCACCTATCACAACCAGCCCCGACCTCGGTCATCAACACTGACATTTTATCAAATACATCACCCCAGTGTCCCCTTCTCTGAGCAATTTACAAGACTCCCCCCTTTCCCCCTCCATTTCTCCCAGCTTGGCCCCTCCAGAGAGTTTCCCTTTTATTTATAAATAGGTCTCTGGTCAGCTCCGTTCTGTGGCTCCCATGCACTGCAGAAGTTTGCAGGCATCATAGGGAAGAACGGATCTGTCCTGAGAGGGGGAAATAAAGAGAGGTTTCAACTGGAGTTTTAAGAAAGAAACAAAAGGGGGGGAAGGGGGGTCGCCCCCTTGATCCACATCAGGGATTGAACTAGGTACTGCCAGCTCTGAAAACATCCCTGGCTCGAGCTAGGGAACCAGACCCGGTAGAGGTGAGGGGGGCTATAAGAGACCATATTGCCCGTAGCTGAGGCACAGAGAGGGACGCGTCACACGCCCGGACATGACGTTAGGTTTTGTAAAAGCTTGTTGGCACAAAACTGAAATGACAGGCTCAATTTGACCTGACAAAGCGCTTTCCACATGGGGTGAGAAGTGCCCAAACGACATCCCCAGAGAACGCACCCTTCTGTGTACCCCACGATTAGAGCCCATGTCAGCATGCCCTGCGCATCCCGCTGTCAGCACACTCCTAAGCCTGCCCATCACACGGGTAATTCGTTTAACTCAATTGAATTATTCAGAGCAACATGCAGTTCTGGAGGGGAACTAATGTTTAGAAATCAGAATGGAAAAGCCAGGCCCTCGCATCCAATTTCACCTGGGCTGGAAAGACTGTGGGAAGAGTTACTGATTCGTCTGCCACAGACCATTCATCCCTCGCTGGGGATCTCAGCAGACAGGCCAAGGACTGAACAGGCATGAAAATCAACAAGGCCAGACTGCTGTCTCCCCGCACACACAGCGGAGCATTGGCGGGAGGGGGGCGGAGGGGGGAGCTCGCTGCCCATGTACTGCGGACCACACGGATGACAGACGCCTTTGGTCCACATGGCTCCTCTCATCAGCACTAAACTCACTGTGGTCTTCCACAAATAAAACCCAACACACCTTTAAAACCAGAAAAGATCAAGGCGGAGGGAAGATCCACAAGCACATGCAGACCGCAGACCCTTCTGAGCAATAGTCCACTGAGTCTCATTAGGGGTGATTTATGGAGACTGACACCATCGTTAACCTTTGACCACAAACCCCCTCCCCCCTTCCTGCTGGGCATCTCACGGCCCACACAGGATTGTACCAGGGCAGCCGGGATGATGATTTTGTTTGATCTACCCTGTTAGCGCCACTGGGCACTTTGGATGGGAAGCATTCGATCAGCATACGGCAATGGAGAAGCTCTCCGTGTTCTTCCATGATACCCACACAGAAATAGTTCTGCTCCAGAGCTCTTCGACCCAGATACCACAGTCGAGACCTTTCCTTTGCAATTCACATACCCCAGCCCAGGTTGGACACATCCATTATTCACAGGCCTTGCCAAAGACTTTAGACCAGAGGGTCACAAACCTTTTTCCCCCAAAGACCCCGTAAGCATCTGATTAGATGTCCTACACTTTCATTTATGGTACTTCCGGAACGCCCTCACAGGAACGCCCTCACAGGAACGCCCTTGCCCGCGCGGGAACGCTCTCGCCCTGCCTACCCCCAGCACAACTCTGGTTTCCACAATTTGTATTCAGTGTTAAACTCAATTCACAAACTCTCCATACAGACTCGTCTTCATTTGTGTTGGTGGCCTAACGTTGCCAGCTCTAGCAATTTTTTCATGAGTCTTCCGACATTTAGGGCTTTTCTTAAAGCTCCAGGCATCAGGAGAATCTCAACTTCCAGATATATATATATATATATATATATATATATATATATATATATATATATATATATATATATATATATATATATATATATATATATATATATATATATATATATATATATATATATATATAAATTCCTAACCCTCACAGAGAGAAGCTTTGAGAAGTGTCACCCAAATTTCCCCGTCACGCTCAACATGGAGCCAAATAAAAAGAGCCCAAATGGATTTTTAATTGCCTGATTTTTCATGCAAATCTCGTGATTTGAGGCCTTACGTGTGATTTTTTTTTAATGCTTGAGGTTGGGTAACACTGCTGTAGTCACATGGCAATTTTTCAGCCCCCTGATTGGATGACTGGAATTTAGAGAACTCATGAGCAGCACACTAAGGGAGGAGTGGAAGAATGTTTGAGGAGGGGGGAAGGCCAGCCCCTATGGGGACAGGAAGGGGGGACCCTGCTCCACTATGCTGTCAGCTGTAGCCCCAGCCTCCTTACCCACAGTCCCCTCCCCTTCCTAGGAGCTGTAGCCCCGCTCTTGGCCCTGGCTCCCGACCGCAGCTCCCGGGGCGGCCCGGGGTGGGGGGAGCATGATGTGAAAAGTTTGGGGAACACTGGCATGGGGGGCAAGAATGGGAGGTAAAGAGCTGAAGACCCCCATTTGCCAGAAGGATCCCTGTGGAACATGAGCTGGTGCGAGAGAGAGCAGCTTTCAGGCAACTTTAACTTGTGCTGGAGACCGGACTGGGATTCAGAAGCCCCTGGGTCAGGGACAGCCACCATTGCCCACCCCATGCCAGATCCGGAGCAAGTGTGGCTCAGCTGATCTGGAGAATGTGGCCCAAGATTTCTCCCTGGATCACACGGTGAACTGAGTTCAGCCACATTATTCACAGAAATCTCCACCGAAAACAGTCTTTTCTGGCCGGTAGCGTCCTCTCACCAACCCATCCGCGCGCACACAACCTGAAGAAGGGGCAACATTTTAACCGCGAGCCCGTTTGCCAATACACCCCTGTGAAAAATAACCCCTCTTGCCGGCGCTGCGTTGTACTCACCGTGCGGTCGCTGGTGGGCTCCTCCCCAGCACTCGCTGGCACTCGTTAGACAGCAGGACTTTGATTGCCTTCCTCAAGTCTGGCTGGGCACGAGGCAGGGTGTATATATAGCTCTTTGAAAAATGGAATTACACGGCACTACACAGCTGCTTTGAGAGGAGAGAAGATCCGCACATGTGGGAGTACATGATGGGTGTTTGGAAAGGGCTCGGTTTTAGACAGCGCTGGGTTTTTGGCAGAGCTTTAGGGCATTTGTTCCGAAGCTGTGTTTACGTGCCTTTGATCAGATGTGTTTAACTTTTCTGGTGCGTGACAGCAGCAAAACAAGGTTTGATATGTGGATAATGAAACACTTTCTTTCTTTTTTTTTGGTAAACCCTTAACAAGGTTTTGCACATCAGCAACTAAACAGAGGATAGAAGCAGCATTGTAACAACTGCTGCGTGTTAACACAACAAAACAAAAAAACCCACCATCCAGCTCATTTGTTAGAGCTTTTCATGCGACTCGGCCACATCCTCACCCAGGGAAAAATCACACCTCCATCGTTGGGAGAGTTGTCTGAATGTACGGAGCGGGTGCAAAGACATCAGACTCTGGATGATTTTGGTTATAAATTATGGCCTCTCTCCTATTGAAGAGAATAAACCCCTCAAGGATCTCTGTGAGCTTAAAGCCCATAAACAAGCTCTCTCCAATTTGTTACAGTTCCCAGCTACAGAGTCTTGGCTCTTTAGCTCAAACTTCAGAGATGCAGGCTTGTGTGTGTGTGTGATAGGTCCACCCACGGCAGTGACCTGCAGAGGAAATTAATTGTTAGAGCCACAGCTACAGAACGTTTGCTTTAGCTGCAGCAGCTCATGCTCTGATCTGGAGGTCCTGGGTTGAAACCCCAGTGTGTCAGCCAAGGGGACGGCTGTCGTGCTTTGAGATCTGGAGGGCCCTGCTTTCATTTCCTCCCCTCCTGGATGTCAGGGACACAAGAGTATCTGCTGCCCCTCTCCTTGGACACACAGCTCCACGTAGATCCGGGCTGCTTTTGGCTCCCTGGCCACGCCTGCATCCTGTCCCTCACCCATGCCTGCATTTTCCCCATGATCAGGTACCTCACACCTTGATGTCCCATCCGGGTACCCATCTTGACATGCTCAAGTGCCTGACTGCACCATGACTTCTGTGTGCCTAGTCAACTGGGAACCAACCTGTGCCTGTCGATTTCCCTCAAGCCTTTAGTCTCAAGGCCAGAAGCCTGGAGACATCAGGGAAGAGGAGCAAAACACGGGGTTACACTTTGCTCTGGTGTGAACCTGGAGAAGCATCTGGGGACTCCTCTGGGTTCACACGGATAGAAGTCAGAGCACACTTTGGCTGGCTCTTACTAGACAGGTTTGCCTTAGGAATATGATAATACACCAGAGACCAGGACCTTGTTGGAGAGCAAAACCCTATTCCGTCCTCAAACCAGACTGGCCCAAGGCCAAGGATTGGCAGAATTCACTCCGGGAGCAGTGATGGGTCTAAGGTGCAGATCTAGTGAGAAGGGGTATAAAATGGGAAGCTGTATGCCATTTATGGTAGGAGATTCCCAGCTCCCAAAAAAGACTCCCCAACACTTGCTTCTAGGACTGGAAGATCCCAAGACATCAGACATTAAGCCCACAGCATTACATGTAAGAAAGCTGGATTTGATCCTCCACAATGTAGAAGATCTAATTTTCCATCTCTTTGAGCCCTGTGCGGTTGGGCTCATGGTAGCGGTGATGATCCGGCTTTACAGGCGGAGGCCTAAACCGATACAGTACCAACAATTAAAAAAATTACTCTGAAATGTTCCTAAAGTAGATTTTCTGACCCGTTTGTGATGCACAGACAGCATGGGGCAGTAAAAAGGGCTTATTTGCACTCATTGGGGAAAGCACGTATGCTGGAACTCCATCACCGTCTCAACACCTAAGACCAATGAAGCCACCCCAAAAACATGCCAGTGAAGCATACGATACCCTTACGCACCCTTACCCGATCGCCCGTCATAGGAAGACTATGTGCTGTGCTGTGATATGCACACACAGCGGCTGCCATTCAAAAGTCCAGAATTTGGCAATGGTCTCTACAAAGAGATATCTGAGATTGCACGATCCCCCCAGACTTAGACTAGGGCATAGCTGTCACGGCGTGCCCAGGGCGATGCTCTGGAACGTGCTCCCTAGGAAGCCAGTCAGGACTCTGGGGGAGAAACTTCCTCTCCGTACACAGCCTGTCTCCAGGGCTAGGAGCTTCACAGGTTCCCGCTTCCACCTTCCTGGGTCTGACCTCGGAGCATTCAGCACCATCTGCCCCTCCGTGCGCTTCCCTCAGCGAGCCCGCCCAGGCGGGGTCCCAGGGAAGCCCGTGAGTCTGCACCCCAAATCCACAGTCAGACGTGACTCTCAGCCAGGCAGTAAAACAGAGGTTTATTAGTCGACAGGTGATCTAACACAGAGCTGGTAGGTACAGCGAACCGGATCCCTCAGCTGGATCCATTTTGGGGGCCCAGGGAGGCCAGACCCTGCCTGGGCCTGCCTCCCTTTTGCCCAGCCAGCTTCAGACTGAAAACTCCCTATCCAGCCCCTCTTCCCCTTTCTCCCTTTGTCTGTTCCCAGGCTAGGTCACCTGATCTCCCTTCTACAGTTTCAGCAGACCTCCGTTATTCAACACTTCCAGCCAACACCTTGAGAGAGAGGAGGGGCCAGGCCCCAGGACAGATCTACTCACTTACACTGTCTGTCTGCTCTGCATCACCTACATACCTTCACCCCTCCACATAGACACTCAAGAAATGCATAGGGGAAACTGAGGCACCCCCACACTATTCAGAGGAAACAGTAAGAGCATTCCTACTCCGCCACAATAACTGTGTAGGATTTTGGTATTTTCATGCTGTCACCCTACCATACAACCTGGAAGATATACACATTGGCGTGTGAGAGAGACGGTTTCTGCACAGATGGACACGGTAGTGTATGTTCAGTGGTAATAAATATTTAACATGCTTTTAGTCCTGAAAAGGCCTAGCTCTGAGGCCATCAGCCTGTAAGTGACGACCAGGGCTGATTAATGGGTTAAGCCGCTCCCAGTTATGGAAGGTTAGGATCAATCCCAATTCTCTGCTATTTGTTGAATCTTTAATGCTTTTTATCGGGAGTGGAGCTTCTTGGCAGAGGTTAGCATTTTAATAGGACCACTTTAACTGCATAGATTTTAAAGGGATAAAAAAAACCCCGAGGTTTTCATGCGGTCACTTTGTTAAATTAAATTTAAAAAAAAAAAAAAAAGAAGGGAGAGAGAAAAAAAGGTTTGGAAAAGCCCATTTTTTTCCAAGGTGAATTTGTGCTTTCAAAGTCTGGCTCTCCCCTCACCCTTAGTGCATGTGAAACCACAGTTATACCCTCTCTCAGCAGATCTAAACCACAGCTACTTCACCAGGAATGGTCATTTGTTCCTTCCAACTGCAGGCTTCACAGAAGCTCCTTGGGGGAACTAATTGTTTCAGAAGTCTTGGGATGAGTCTCATGGGCAGGAATACCATGTTGTTTGTTTAGCACCTTATCACTTTAGCAGCAGGTATCGAGAGATGCTAACACTGAAAGAACTACAGGAGAGGGAGAATGCAAAACAGGTGGTGATGACACAACAGGAAGTGTGATAGACATCTTCACCCGGAACGGCTTGCTGCCAGTTCAAACGTGACATGACCAAACCAAAGTGCTTGAGCTTTTCTCCCAAGTCTTACCGGTGATGTATTGTAATCAATCTTAAAATATCAAGCTATGATTTTAAGTTTCTAAAAGGGTTCCTGGTCCTACTTGCAGGGTAGGGTTCTCTGTAGAGAAGTGTGAAATCTGGGTCTGAGACAGGTTACAAAGAGGCAGCCTTGGTCAAGGTGGGCACCTTGCTGCCTTAGAGAGCAGCCTGCTTTCTCTCTTTCTGTTTTGAGGTTCTTGTTCTTCAGTTCTGGATTCTAAGCAATAAAGTCGTGTTATGTTGCAACCTTCCAGCAAGAGTGCTTATGTTTTTATCCATGCCTCTGCGTGTCTGCTGTGAACATAATATGATCCACTCCTCCATCGCTGCTGGAAGCACCATCACCCCCTCCTATCCATCAGGCCTATTACCAAGGTATCATTTTTGACTCACCCCTGTCTCCAGACCCACAACATCCATGCTGTGTCCAAACCTCACTGCTTCCTCCTCCATAAGCAGCTGAGAACTGCCCGGACCCATTTCGTTCTTCATATTATTTATTGATAATGGGATAACCGCTGGGAGTCCCCAATCATGGACCCGGGTCCCACTGTGTTTGGTGCTGCACACAACACACCACAAAAAGATGGTCCCTCCTCATCTCCCATGATGCTCTCCTTTCAGGCCCAATGTGTAGATCACGTTCCCCTCTCCTGATAGACACAAATCCTTCCCGCGGCTCCTCCACTTTCCCTGTCACATCCAAGAACAAGCTTCTGGTCCCGACCTTCAAGGTCTCAGGAAAGCTCCTTCCTCCCATTCCACTCTTATCACATCAGCCCCAGGCCCTCTCTTCCGCTGTGCCAGCCTCCGTTGCCCATTTACCCGTTCTCCCCTGTGCTGCCCCTGGCGCACAGAACTATCTATTTATCTCCTTCCAGTCTCACCCATTTCTGTGACACCTGTGGGAAAACGGCAGCAAATCCCAGCCAGGGAGTAGGGCAGGATGGGCAGCTGAAGCTGACCCTGTTTATTCGGCCTATGAAAATGCATCCACTCCTTGGCACTCCCTCCGTCCTCCCCCTCTCTCCTGATTACGGCCGCTCTTTGCACCGTGGCTTCCTTAGAACGTCAGGTCTCTAGGGCAGAGGGCCTCTCTCGTGTGGTGCATTCAGAGGGCCTAGCACTCCCGTGGTCGCAGCCTCTGGGCGCTCCCGGCCACACAGGGAGTCCACCGACAGAGAGGCAACGTCAGCGAGAGAAGGAGCAACTGCAAAAGAGAGGGTGAAAGAGAACGCAGGCGGCGCAGAGAGGGATCGGGGGTGCGCAAGGAGGAGAGTTCATACCTCCTGGCGCAGGCAGGAGGTGCCAGCATTCCCGCTGAGCTGCTGAGATGGGATCAAACTCCAGCGTGAAGGGAGAAATTCAGGCGCCTGATGCCGGGCGGGCAAGGTGGCACCGCCTCAACCCTCCCTTGTACCGCACAGGCTGAAATCGAAGAGGGATGCTCTTCGGGTTTTTACCTGGCTGAAGCCCCTGGGATCGTCCTTTCCCACACGAGGGACCGTATTCATTTCTACCCACCTTCTCTCACACAGCAACCCCAGGGACTTCAATGAGCACCTTTGTCCTGAGCTTGCAGGATGGAGCCCTAGGAAAAATCAAAGGAGTTTGGGATCCAAAATTAGGCTCAAAGCTTCCTGCCTCAGGGCCTGTTCCGCATGCGGCAAGTGCTCTAGCCGGCCCTGGAAGGTGCAGTACGGGGAAGGGGCTCTGTAGGTAGCACCCCGATGCAGGGACTGAATCGGATCCCACTTGCATAGGTAGGAGTAACTCTAACTGAGTCATTGCTCTAGGTGAGATCGGAAAGAGGGTGAGAGATTGGGGGGGGGGGGTGTTTACACCACTGCAAACTCACGCTGGCTGCTCTGGATTTCCGGAGATCAGAATCAGGCCAAGGAGAGGATGGGATAGCAGCAGGAAAACGGGAGACCCCAACGTGGGCCCAACTCTTCTGACGCTCAGAAAAGATATTCCAGGGGAAGGTTCAAATCCTCTTTGCTCGTGACCCATCACTTAAGAGTGAACTAGAGCCGGCTTTCTAGAGAAACGTCCAACCACCAGGTACGGCTGGTTGCAGCAAGGCCTGTGTTACACAGAGGGTCAGACTCAATTGTCCAATGGTGCCTCCAGGCTTTAAAATCCATTCACTGGACCCTCCTTTGCCCTCATTTCAGAGTTTTCTTCTCTCAAAGGCAAACGGTTACAGAGACCCAGTGGTCTCTCTGGGCTGTAGTTAAGGTCCTTTTCCAGTACCTGTGTCAGTGCCGACCAAAGCACCAGAAACATCACAGGAGAGCGAGTTTTTCCATCACAGAAACCGAGCTTACCCCATCTTCTGCTCTTATGATCCAATGGAACTAAACTAATCCCGGTTGCACAGGGCTACGGGTAGACCTGGCATACACCACACACCGGTTCCCATGTTCACTGGCACACCCCCTTTCACGCACCACATGGCTCAGTTCTCACACACCGCCCCACTCACACTCATTCACACATACCCCTCCACCTGGGCACACCCCACACAGTTCCATTCACACATTCTCTCCCCTGCTCACGCGGTCTCCTGCCATTCCATACCCTCAGGGACATCACAGTCCCAGTCACACGCCTGGGTACCGCCGCCCGTCAATTACTGCACATCAAGATCGCATTTCAACTCTTACGTGCAAAGCATTTCCCTGATAATTGTCTTTTCTCCTCCGCGGTTGTAGACATGGATCAGAGACAGAGATGAGTCTTCACTGTGGATTAACCTGCAGGCTGTTTTTTGTGACAACACCAATATAAGATCCAGACGTCTGTCCCTTGCAACGTGACAGCTACCAAACAGCTGGTTCCCAGCGCCGCCAATTAGAGCTTCAGAGAGAGTCGATGAACCATTAGCCTGTGGCCCTCCCCGAGAAGCTGCTGCAGGGTCAGGTCCTTCCGATTCCTCGGCATTCCCATGAAAACCTGACGTCGGCCAGTAGAGAGAGAATCAGGGCGTGCTCTGGGGATTGGCTTTAGTGTGCCAAGGCAGGGCGGGGGCAACACCTGGGTGCCACACGGTGCCTTGTGGCAGGGCCTGAGTCTGGAACGGGCAGAGGGCGGAGGCCCTGGGAATGGGAGATCCTGCCTATGCCACGCAGGGGGCAACACAGAATCAGGCAGAGCAGCAGGAGCTGGTGAGACACACACCAGCAACAGAGCAGAGATAACCAGGGGGTGAGTCCAATACACCAGCAGCAGCTGGTGTGCACATGGGCGGGGCAGTGGAGTGGGTCCGGGAAGGCCTGACAATAACACCACCTGATGTATTGGGTGTACTTTTCCCTCCAAGGACAGACAGACCATTGCTTCACCAGGTTCTTCGGCGCGGTAACCCCCCTCTCCTCATCACACCCGACAACCCTATTGACGTGGTCGAGCCTTCCCCAGCCAGGAATTCGCTCCCGAATGGTAAATTCCAGGAGCCAGAAGGTTTGATGGAAAGAACCCATTGGGTGGCTTGGGGAGGCTATTAATGGAGAACTTTCACTAATTGCTTTTCTGTAATTGGGGGCTGCTAGGCGGAACTGGGTAATAAACGAGATCCAATTAAGTTTTCGCTCTGTGTTTATTTTATTAAGTCGAATTCATCAGCGGAGGAAGGGCCCCAAGACGATGGCTCATGGCCTAGTGGCAGGGTGGCTTAATTCCCCGCTTGGGAAAGCACAGAGAGGGAGCTTTCCCCAAGGGCACAGACTAACCCTCTGCACCAGGGTCCCAGCCCATTGCCGGTCTCAGCTACTTAGACTGCAAGTTCTGGAGCAGGGACCACCTGCCTGTGCTCTGCCTGGCACAACGGGACCCCGGTCTCACTCTGTGCGGCATCCATCACAACAGGGGACTGATCTCAGTTGGGTTCTGCGCAGTCCCTGGCCCAGCGGGGGCCCTGATCTCACTCGGGGGCTCTAGTGCTATTGAAGCAAACGTAACAAGGGGCTGGTACATCCACAGGGAAGAGCTGAGTTTCCCTTGCACAGGTTTCTGCGGGAGGCCACAGCGGCCTCTCTTCCTCCCTTTCCTGCCCCCAACCCTTGGCAAACTGGTGCGGTGGATGCTCATAGTGCTCCTGTGAGCGCCAGTCCGGGGGCCCAGCTAATGCACCTGCCAGCAGCGTTTGGAAGCAGCAGTAGGGAGCAGGGCTGCCGGAGAAGTGCTTTGTACTCCAGGTCACCTGGCCAATCGTCCCGCCTGCTGGATGGCTCTTGCACTCAGCTGCTACCGCTCTGCTCCCTGCTGGCGTATGCCTGGGTCACGGGGCAGAATCCGACCAGAATCCAGCCCTGGGCCATCCAGCTCACCCTGTGCCTCTTGCCCTCATGGGATACAAGCCATTTACCACCCACCAGGGAACATTCACGTTACGGCATCACCTGGGCAACGGACTTCAGTGTCCACTTAATTAATGGAGAGACTTGGTGAAACCCACGGAGCGATGATCTATGGCATGCCTCGCTGCAGCATCTAAGCACCGGGGTATCCCAGGCGCTGCCTCAGATCATAGAAGTGACTGCTAGGCAAATTCAAAGGTCGGGGGAAAGTGTCAGTTTTGATAATTGAAAAATTATTAGTAAAAACTGGTTAGTTCCTTTTAAAAGACCCTGTTTTCTGAATATTCTTGCAGACTTACAGGCCGTGGGAGATTCGCCGAGACTCGTGAGTTCACGTTATTCACGCTGGCTACTGAATAGTTGGAAAAAGCTCCTGAATTCTAAGTATTGCATCATTCGCTATCGGTTTCAGACCAGACGGGGTGAGTTGTTTTCTATTGCAGGCTGGTCTGAAATATTTCAGCCAGGCAGGCAGGGAGCAGATAAAAGCACCATGCGCCTCAGCTAACCAATCCCAAAGAGCTGGCCATCAAAGCAAACAGCATGTGAACCAACTCTCTGGCAAACACTTTTGAGGAACCGCTCTGGCCCTAGGGACGCAGGAGGGGTTTGTGCACAACTGTCTGTCCAAGAGAGAGGCTAGATTCAGAGCAAACCGCGTTATCAATAATAGCTCAACCGCCTGGACTATTAGCACTGGGCCAAACTCCTCAGCCACCCTTCTCAGCATTTCGTCATGCTTTCCTCAGCAAGTCTGCTGACCAGACCCCAGGATATATCCAGTCGATTAGTTATTGTTCTTGTGGTCAATCACTGAAATGGTCCATTTGGAGGAATGGCTTCCAGCACTTCCTAGGAGGAAATCTTTAACAAGACTGATTTTAGAATCAGAGATGTGTGGGGCTGGAAGGGACCTCAAAAGGTTGTCAAGTCCGGTGGGGCTCTGAACCAGGGGTATATGTACCCCTGGGGGTATGCAGAGGTCTTCCAGGTGGTATGTCAACTCATCATAGTTGCCTAGTTTTACAACAGGCTGCATTAAAAGCACTAGCGAAGTCAGTACAAACTAAAATTCCATATGGACAATGATTTGTTTATACTGCTCTGCATACGATACACGGAAATGTAAGTATCATATTTATATTTCAATCAATTTATTTTATGATTATATGGTAGAAATGAGGAAGTCAGCACTTCAGTAAAAGCACATTGTGACACTTTTGTATTTTTAGGTTTGTGTTAGCAAGACATTTTTTAAGTGCGGTGGAACTCAGGGGTACGCAAGACAACTGAGACTCCTGAAAGGGGTACTGTGTTCTGGAAAGATTGCATGCCATTGGTCTATTCCAGGCCCCTGCACTGAGACAGGACCCAAAAAACCTAGAGCATCCCTCAAGTGTTTGTCCAACCTGTTCCTAAAATCTCTGTGATGGGGATCGCACAATCTCCCTCGGTCACCTATGCCAGAGCTTAACTCTCCTTGGAGTTAGAAAGCTTTTCCTGGTATTTAACTTGTATGCCCCTGGCTGCAAACTAAGCCAATTCCTTCTTGTCCTACCTTCAGTGGCCATGGAGAACAGCTGATCACTGTCCTGTGTATAACAGCCCTTCACATACTGGAAGGACTGTTCCCAGGTTCCCCCCCTCAGTCTTCTCGTCCCAAGACTAAACATGCCCAGTTTTTCACCTCTTCTCCGGAGAATTGCAATCGGACCTGGCCCAGCATCAAGCCCCGGGCTGAAAAGCGTGTGTGTGTGTGTGTGTGTGTGTGTGTGTGTGATTGTGTGAGTGTGTGTGTGAGAGAGAGAGAGAGAGAGAGAAACACAAACCAGATCTTAGCGTGAAGGGAGTGAACCTCCGCTCCCTGGCCTGTGCATTGCTCCTCCCCCAGCCACACTGCCCGGCATGATGCCAGTCACTACAACTCCTGCCAGGGAAGGCACGTTTCGGACCCCGCGGACAGCCCTGCAGTGGATGAAGTCGTCAGGTTGACAGCTCCCTAGAGCCAGGGAAAGGGACTTGCAGCACCCTGGCACTCCAGACAGAGTTCACGCCGCCGCCTCATCCCCTTCCCAGCTAGCATCACCCATGCCCAGGAAGGCGGCAGGATCGTGGTGAAGGCTGCTCAAAGAGAGCAAACTGGGTGCATGAGGGAAGCAAGGACCGGGTGCCAGGCGGTGGGTGATTCATTCAGGTTAGGGACTGTTTGGTCGGCGGCACCCAGAGACTGGGTAGTTCTCCGCTTCCCCTACGGCAGGTTGTGTTAGGAGCAGAATAGGGGAGACTTCCGAAAGCTCAGAGCAGCGCCGTACCCAGTGCAGAGGTATCATTCAGACTCAGTCGTCTGTCTTGGCCACACAAACATTACCCCAGAGGAAATCAAACCAATTTAGCTAACCAAGGGCAAACTCCCTGGGGACACTCTTCTATCAGTTTAGCTGGGTGCTTGTGTACATTTATCAACCCAAATTCAACTGATATACGCCAGCTTTCAATCAATGTAAGAGCAGCTGTAATCCCCACTCCTCCTGGTGTGATTTTCTGTCCCCTCTAATGGCACCAAGACCACTTAGAGATTAAAGAGTCTGCTATCGCCTTCGCTAAGAGCTACGTGGCTTTTAACTCACGCGCAGAGACTCGTGCATTGGGTTTGATCCTGGCCGCTGGGTCTGTCGGCGTTACTCATCCACGCACAATGTCACAGCGGGTTTGGATTAGTCCCTTTAAATAAAACAGGTGACAGGTGTGTTTGTGTGTGCGCTCACCTACCCGCACCGGCAGGAAATACCTTGGCAGGAACACGCTTTCCCGTGCCGGTCCAGCTGCTCCCCCATATCAGCCAGGCGGCATCTCTGCTGCCGGTCTCAGAGGCACGCCGAAAAAAGCGAGCGATTCAGGTTCAATTCCCGTCTCAGTTTCTTGTTTTAGCCCAGGCCTTTGGGGAAGGGCCTTTTGTCATTTGCTATTTGGCCGCCCAGCGTGGAGGCCTTTGGGCCTGTCTACAGCATGGAAATTACGAGGGCCCAGGGAGCCTCACGAGGAAAATTAAATCTCGTTTTCTGAAGAGCCCTTTTGCCCATGTGGCTTGGCTCCCCCTCTGAGCGCAGCACGCTTCCCGACGCATGCGGCTCCTTTGTTGCTGGGGAGACGTGCAAACATGGAAAACGCAGCGCGGGGAGGGGAGAGCTGGCCGGAGTCCAGGGCTAACGCAGAATCCGAGAGGCCACAGAGACAAAGTGATTTTCCCAGCGTTCGGCTACTCAAGGGCAGAGCTGGGATTAAAACCAGAGAGCCCCTCACCCCCATGCTCCCCGATACGGATGTTGCTTTAGCACTGCAAAGGCATTGAAGATGGACAGAAAAGCCTCAGCCCAAGAGGCACAGCTGCCTACCTGTTTACCGAGCTCTCGCTGCTGTCGCATCTGAGCGTTTCCCACTCCATCAGAGCGCCTCTTCTGGGCACCCTGGGGGGAAGTGGGGGAGGTGTGTCCCCCATGGCGCAGCAGGTGAACCAAGGCCCGGGGAAGACTCGCTCCGATTCACACAGGGAGGCTGAGCCGGGAATCGAACCCACGTGTCGTGAGTCCCAGCTCCATACTTTAACCACAAGAGCCCACGTCACTCCGTGCCACTGGAAATGCAGGGGTGTGTGGGGATGTGTCTATGGATGTGTGTATTGTGATGAAACCAGGCAGGCTGTGCAGCGCTCCCCGATTTCCCAGGGCCTCACCTCCGGAGCCCGTTACCACCCAAACCTTTTCTCCTCCACATAGGCCCACTTACCCCCCTCCCTTGTCTCCATTTCCATCTCAAGCCCCCCTCCTCGGGTCCTCTTTCCTGCTTCCACTCGCTCCTCTATTTTCCTACGGAGCCTGCTGTCACTCATCTAACCTTGCCGGTTTAGTAATTTGCGGCAATAAAGTGTCACTGTAGGGGGAAAAATACAGCAGCGCAGCGGCGTATAAATCTCCAAGCCATAAATCGTGCAGTCCTGGCCCCCGCCCCCCGCGCCCCTTTTATGGACGTGTGACCATCTAGGAAGAAAAGGAGCCACCCTGGTGCGTGATCTTACAGGAAAGCAGCTTCTTAGCCACCTTCGTTAGGGAGCCTAATGAGTGCCGAGCGGCTGGTGTGGGCTGTGATTGCACTGGAGCCACGGGGCCACGGTCGAGGCTTCCCGAGCCAGGCGCTCATCAAGAGATTCTTCCTAACGAAGGAACAAGTTGCTGAGACACACTAGTGACATTCCAGGCTCCCTCCCCCCGACCCTGCATCAGCCTCACTGCACCGGGCTGCAAAGAAAACACAATCCAGGGATGGATTGAGCACTCCTGGGTCCCTGGGCACCATGATGCGGACCCCCCCCCCCTTCCTCTGCCCCTACCCCCACTTGGAGAGGGCTCTCCCCAACCGGAGACAGGGGCAGCAGCATAGAGGCCCCCTTGGGAGTAACATGGGTCCCCACTCTGATCCAGAGAGGCTGGGGGAGCAGGGCGACTCCCCAGTACATACCCCAACAATCCTGGTTTATTTGCTGAGTGCGTGGGACCCACTGCGCCTTTCTCCTCTGCCACACACTCAATCCTCTACCAGGATGGCGCTGGCAGGTGCTCCCGAGAGAAGAGGGCCTTGGAGCTTGCAACCGATTGACACATCTGGGGCAACCCCCATGTCCAATCTACTGTCGCAGGCTCTGTGCAGACTCAGGCTGACGCCCCTGCATGGGTTACATTCAAGTGACATTTTCAAGGTTTCTTTGCAAGCAGGTGGGCTAGAAATTCTCTTTTGGTGGGAGCGGAGATGCTGGTGTCATCACAGGACTTGGGTCCATAGACACAGGCCTATGGCTTCACCTGTCCCTGTCAATAATGGCAGTAAGGAGAAGACCCCACTCCCACTTCTCCCCCATTCCTGCTAGGAATGCAAAGGGCTCTGCCCAAAGCACAGAGCAGTGCCATGCTGCTACCAGGGGAGGGGGCAAGACCAGGGACCCTGCCCAGCAGCGGGGGGAGGAGGGCCAAACCCATGGAGAGTTCTGTGAATGCCACCAGGCCAGAGGGAACGGGGGATGCTTCCCGCCTCCAGCCGCTGTTCCCCAGCCCATGCAGGGGGAGGAACATGCAGTGAATTCGCTGACACCACATGCTGTCCCCGGTGGCAGGAGCTAGGAGTGGGAAAGGAGGATCACTGGCTAGAAAAGAGCGCGCTCCCCAATCGACCGCCATCCCGACTGGAGAGTTCGATCCAAGCCAATGGGAGGAAAGGAGAGAAAGGGAGAGGGGGGCTGGACCGGAGCGCGAGAGAGGAGCTCTGTCTGTTGCCTGTAGCGCCACCGCATGGTGCCCCTGGAGAACCAACCTGGCCCCACATTCTTGCTGGGGTCTGGACTGCTCTTTGCCAGGCAGGGATGAAAGACGCTCTTGCTGAAGGCTGCTACTTTTAGCAGAAAAATGCTGTTTGCATTAGGAGATCCAGCATCATCAGTCAGGGCTCTATCGCGCGGCCAGGCTCAGCCTTCTCCGGAGGCGTGTGTTACTCGGCGGCTACTGCTCACAGACATTCCCCTATCAAACTATCAGTACCAGTCAGAAATACAGTCAGCTCTTCAGTGTCTATTGCACAAGAGGAATGGTTTGCCTGAAGTGCTCAGACATAGCTACTGCTAGGAAAAGACCGTGAGCCCCGAAAGCGATCTAAGCTACGGAGTAGCCCTATGAACCCACCAAGCAGTGCATCCTACCTTGCTTGCTTTCTTCTTCTTTATAAGTCAGCAGTGCCTAGGGTCCTATCCTTCTGGGTGTGTGCATGCAATTAGTTTTGTGTACACACACGCACAGACACACACACAATCTCAGGACGGGAGCACCAACGAATGCCTGTCATGCATAACGCTAGGGAGTCCTATCTCCAAGTCCTGTCGCTGATCTGGCGTCCGCACTGAAATCCCGGACCCACCCGGGGCAGGGAAAGCACGCTGCTTAGGAACATCAATACATGTGTGAAATGGCCTGGCCTGTCTAAAACCCATCTGTGGTTTTATCAAGAATGCATCCGCTTCCAGCCTCGCCCACTCGTCAATGGAGAACATGGGCAACCACTCTCAACTCCCTGGAGAGGGACAAAACCCAAACACACAGAGATCAGAGAGAGATGTTTGGAACGTTCTGCATGAGTATTAAAAACACCGTCAGGAAGAGAGACGTCCCCCCAGGGGCTCAGGAACTGTGTGGGACACGGGGAGAAACACGTAAGTCAGGCATGAAAATTAACACGCCGCCAATAGAGATGAAACCCATCAAACAAGCTGCCAGAGCCGGTCGCTAACCATGAAACCAGACAAGTGCAAACGACTTCCTATCTGCCCCCCCTTCGCGTGTGAGAACAGACAGCACCGGTCATTCACAGCCACGCAACGTCACACAGGCTGCAAAGCAGAACAGCAGCATATGGACAACGGCCCCACGTCAAACAAGCTCGGGGAGGATGCTGGGTGATGGGCCACCGAGGCTGAAGGAGGCAGCAGCCATTCCGGGGAGCAGCTAGAGGATGCCAGGAAAACAGAGCATAAGCCACCCCAACTAGGAGACAGGGCAGGAGGAGAGAGAGATTCCCATCCCCAGTTCCCTGCAGAAACACGACTCAGTCTCCCCTCACTCACACATTTTGCTCCTACCCGTTTGGCTGTGTGCGTGCTTGCAATTAGTTTCATGTCCACACACACACACACACACACACACACACACACACACACACACACACACACACACACACACACACACACACACACACACACACACACACACACACACTCACTCTCAGGACAGGAGCAACCAGTCTATCACTCGACCCAAGTGAGAACTTCTATGCCAGGCCTGCTCTGAAATTGCTGAACTCACCCCTTTCACTCTTCTAGCCTCTCCACCGTCCCTTACTGCCCCTCGAAAGAATCCTCCCCAACTCGCACATACAATTGTGGGCACACTGAAGATCCAAACTGAGCTGATTTCCCAGAGTGGTTCCGAGCAGCCAGCTGTTTTGCCCTCCCAGCGCTGGTTCTAACCCCCAGGGGTGCTACTGGGTTTGGGTGGGAAGGTCTGTATCGCGAGCATGAGGGGACTATCCTAGGACACCTGGGTTCAATTCTTGGCTCAGCCACTGACTTCCTGTGTGACCTTGGACGTACCACTTAATCGAGCCCAGGACTCAGTTCCCCACCTGTAAAATGGGGAGAACACTACCTCCCTGGAGCGGGTAGAGAGGCTGGAACCTAGAATGATCGCAAGGCGCTGAGGGCACCGTAAGTACCCAGAGAGAGAGCCAGTTGTAGCTGAGAAGACCTGAGCGGCCAGTGGTATGGAGCCTTATGACCACGACCAGGTTATTCGTAGGTTTCAAGGCCAGAAGGACCCACTGTGACCAGCTAGTCTGACACCCCGGTAGAGTCCAGGCCAGAGACCAGCTCCACTGGCATTCCCAGAGTCCCCCTGTTAGGAAAACATCCAACCTTGATTTCCAAAATGGTCAGTGATGGAGAATCCTCCCCGCCCCTTGGTTAACTGCTCGGGTGGTTAATTCCCCTCACTCCTCTGTTCTTCTCCCCCGGGGAAGGGCTGCTGAACACTCCTGGTATTGACACAGGTGTAACATGTAATTCCAGGTCACTGCTGCCTTCCAGGTCACGAAGACCCTTTCCAAGATGGCCACTCCCTGAGAGTGCATTTCATTTGCACCTCGCCCTGCGGGGTCTGGCAGGTACCGGCTGGGCTCCCACCCAGGCAAACTGAACTGCAGTGTGCACAGGAGAGGGGGGGAAGACTGGGGGGGGACCGGTCCTCCTGCCAGGCCGGCATCTTCCCAAAAGAGCGCAACAGGGCTAATTTGGGGAGCCCTTTATCACAACTTATACAGAAGCTCCTCTCCCGCTCACACGCAGGAGAGGTGGAAACGCCCGGAATTGGGACCAGCCCCGTGCAAAATTCATTCCATGGAACAAAATGATCCCCAGAGGGATGGATTTGCTGCTCCCTTCCCCACCTTCCTTGACCTTTCGCTGTTTGGCTTGGACAGCTCAACGTGGCCTTATCGGCAGATCGGCTTGCAGCCGCGGCGCTCCGCCAGCCTCCCTTACTCCAGAGCACTGGGTAATATATATATATTTACTATTTATGGGCCAGATCACATGCCTTATTAAGCCAGACCTAAATCATTCCTCCGCCCGCCCCCACCTCCAAGATCCTGTGGAATGTGCCTGCCATTAAACACGCAATTAGCCTGCATTTACAAATCTGCCAAAGGCTCTGGCCAGCCGTTCATCGCTCACCAGTGGGGATTTTATTCCTCCCACCAGCTGAGTCCATCTTGTTCACGGTCTAATTAGTCACCGGCAAGGCAGTCCATCGACCTCCTCCTCGGAGGGGCGGGAGGGAGGGGGGAGGAGAGACGGGCCTGGGTCTTTGGACTCGACCCAAGTGGAGCACCCTTTGCAACCAGCAAGTGTCTGAGTCCTTCCAGCTCTAGGACCCAGGCCTGGCCTGCTCCGGCCAGATGCTGTGTGCCCTCCATTACCCGTGGCGCTGCAGGGGCCAAAGGGGGAAAATGGGGACACCCTCCTCCTTAGAACCCCCCAGTTCCGTGCAGGGGAGAATGCCCTTCTTGAGGGCAGTCAGAGCCAGGTCTCATCCCCTCTCTTCTCCCGGCCAGGTGGCCTTGGGGAGGGAGGACCAGGTCAAGCCAGGACTGTCTGACACGGCTGAGGTCACAAGATTGTTTCCCAACATTTGCCCCATGGCCGTTCCATCCTCTGTGCTGATTGGCCGCTTGCCTCAACCCTCACCCGCGCCCCGCCTTCCACCTGGCCAATTCCCGGCTGGCGTAACCCCGCGGAGAGGATTGCAATCACAAAACACAGGCAGAACTGACGTGTCATTTGCCCCCATCGCACAGTGGTCCCTCCGCTCATCAGACCCCTTCCCCTCCCCTCCATCCCTTGTCTATTTACATTGAGAGCTCTTTGGGGCAGGGACTGTCTCTTGCTTTAGTTCTGTTCGGCACCTTGCACCATTGGGCCGGATTCTGCACAGGAGGAACAATGGATCAAGCCCCCAACACCTTGCAGGACTGGAGCTTTCAGACCCTGCTCTTGCAAGATGCCAGGCAGCACCAACGCCAGGAGTTGGTTGAATGCGGCCTGTTGATGACAACGGGGAGACGACAACGCCTAGCACCCTTTGCGGGAGGTGCTCTGCTCCTGGCAGGATCAGACCCCAGTCTCTCTGGTTGACGTACATATTCTGCATGCATCCCGTTTCTCCCGCTAAATGAGCACCCAGCCAATGGGCTAGGAGAATACCAGCCCAGCGGGGATGAACAGAAAGACACAGATGGAACGTGTCCATTGCGGACCTGGGCCCTGGGAATGAGGCCACCTTTGAGGGGATCACTCCATAACCGGGGCTGGATCGGTGCTTCGACGCTGTATGACTGCACCAGGAAAGGGAGAAGATCAACACCGATCAGGATGCTTTGGGCATCCCGGACGGAGAGCCAGAAGCACCACTGCTCAGAACCACCACAAACCCAGGCCCCTCGTTCCCCGCTGCCTGGCTCAGGCGAGTCTAAAAGCAACGTGACTGAGCCGGATTCATACTTCACTGCTGAGCACCAGGGGACGCATCATTCAGCAAAGCCAAGGAGAGAAACAAGCAGTGTTTAACCATTAGCATGTGTGCAAGGAGACCCTTAATAAACTCTTTTCCCTCGTTCCTGTCTGCCTTGCTCCAGGCCACTAATCCAATTGAGCAGAGCTCAGTGCTTGTAACAAAGCTGACACATTTGTCAGATCCCTGACTAGACCCATGGCTAATTTTACAACACTAATTTAGCTTAGCATATTAGATCGCTTTAATTTCGTCCCCCCGGATCCCATTACCGCTGCCGTACCTTGTAGCCAGTGTGTACCGGTAATTGCTATTATTAGCTATGTACTCCACTGGAGATGCCCCACAAATAACAAGAGCAACAAGTAATCCAGCCATCAGGACAGCATGCACTGAATCAGTATGGGAAGCAGGCCAGCCCGCCAGGAGAATAAGGCGGCCGAAAGAGGAGGAGAAGGTGGCCCTTGGACATGGACAAATGGGATGAAAGAGTCCCAGGGTCAAACTCTACTTTTGGTGACACTGGTGTAAATCCAGAGTGACTCTGCTGGCAGCAATGGAGCCACGGTGGAGTAAATCCGGAGTGACTCCAAGGGACCCATGCTACTGTCAAGTGGAACCACCACTGGGAAAGCCGGGGTGTACGTGCAGAGCGACTCCCCTGTGTACAGCAAACATTAGCGATTCCAATTGGAAAGTCCCCCTGCCCTGCAATCTAGAGACGGAGACGTGTTTTTTAACTGCAGGAGCCTCACTGCTACTGACAAGGTTCCAAATTCAGTCCATGGAGTTCTCCCTGCGTTACTCAGAAACAGTCCCAAGATATCTCCGGGGCCACCTCATTTGACCACTGTCTAGCCGGCGATGACACGTCCCGGTGTCACTACACAACAACATCTGCACACGGTGACACACCAGTCTTGGATCACAAAGCAGGAAACAATTCTATCCAGGCAGAGAAGGGCCAGCCGCTCCCCACCAGCGGGTTGTGCCAGGGAGACAGAACACAATTGCTTATGTGCTGGACACCAGCCAAAGCAGTAGGCGTAACCCGCCTACCAAGGCTAGAGGTGATACTCAGCCAGCGAAAGCCATCAGGAGTCGGGATTTCATCAAAGGTGGGGCAGCCCCCCTCACGCTGGTTCGGGACTGACTGAGACCTGCTTCTTCGGAATCACCAAACAACTCTGCTTTCCTGGAGAGTCTCCTAAGAAATGCCGACCCTGCTCAGCTTAAGAACATGCTTATCCCTGAATCGAATCGGCTCAGGGATGCGCCGTCTGGCAGTGATGCTCAAAGCAACACAAACGGGTGTGTGAGTAAACAGCCTCTTACCTTTCCACCGCTCTAAATTCCCAGGGGGGTCACCAATGTCTCATCAGATTCCTGGGGATTCTGCCACACGCTGCACGACCCTGGCGGGGCAGAACCGGGATTTCCTTGGAAAAGGAAAGAGAAAAACCGGTCAGATTGGCACTGCTACTTTGTCGCCACCATTTTTCCCGGCGGGGTTTCCCGCGCTCGCTCCTCTGGGTCGGGGACCCGCTTCTGGCGGAGACTTGGGAGCTGGTGGCCAGGCCAGTGTGCACAGCTCCGCTAGGTAGAAAATCATTCTCATAGGACTGTTCCTGCCCCACCCCAAAATGTGCATTAATTTCATTACTTCAACATACACAGAGCGGTGGGGGAAGGGTTCATTTGCCCCGGCGTGGTCTTTGATCTGAATCAAACAAAACCAGCAACCACCAGAATAAAAACACCCAACGCAAAGAAACGACAAGCTGCATCCCCCTTAGGTCTCGCCACACCCAAGGCTCCAATCCTGCACGCCCTGAGCTTTACGTGCTGTGGTTACGTCCCATTGTCTTTAGCGGGACTGCAGAGAGCTTGGGAAGCCTGTGAACACATGTACAGCCACGAGCCCATTTGCAGGAGGAGTGCCTAAGATTGTAAACTGAGTCAGGATTGCTCCTTTGCTCCTGGTTTGTACAGAGCATGGGCCAAACCCAAAGCAGAGCCTTACGTCATATGGGTAATACATGATGAACATAAAGAACAGCCCCAAACTTACTATTGGCATTTAACGGATCAGCCACGTAAGACAGTTTGGGGACTATTCTGGCTCATTGGCTTTCCTTGGCGCTTTTTTGAATGCTTTGCATTAGGGGATATTCTGCGCACAGCACATTTAGATGCTTTGCAATAGGCCAGCGGCTTTCAACCTTTTTCATTTGCGGCCCCTGAAACGATTTTGACTGGAGGTGCGGACCCCTTTGGAAAACTTGGACATAGTCTGCATTGAAAACCACCACAATAGGCATCTCAAACGCGTTTTATAACCCAATTAGGAGTACATCTCACACCATCGGTGCCACAGAGGGGGTTTTCCAGGAGCAGCAGCAAATTTAGGCAATGTTCCTGTGCCATCTACATTTAGGGGATAACCCCAAAGCCCTGGGAAATCGACAGACGACTCTGTCGACTCTGACGGGCCTTGGCGAGGGTTAAAAAACTCAACCCCAAAGGCCTGTAAACGATAAATAAATAAGTGAAACCTCATTGGGCATCTGTGCGGCTGATTGAGAAACCCTCATTTGCAAAGCGCTGGGAAATAATTAAAAAGTTTTCCCGGAGCCGAAGGAGAGAAGTGGCCCGTTTGTCACGCTGGCAGTGCGTGGTGTGCTGCAATTCATCACGCCTGTCAGGTGTCAGGCGCTGAAATATTTAACTCTGCCAGCCCCGCGCCGAGCCTGCGCCGCACCCCATCACTCACAGCAGAGTCTGCCGGACATATGGGAGCCCCCCGACGGAGGGAGCTGGCAGTGACGGACAGAGATGACAGAGGGCTCCCCCGCCCTTCGCGGTGCTCGGCTGAGAGGCCGTCAGGACTGGTTTACAGCTCTGAATTGCAGATGAAATAAACGAGGCCGGGTTGGAACTGAATCGTGGCACCAATTCATCACCACCTGTCGGAGAGCAGTCCGGCTGCCCAGGGTGATGGCGGGAGGGAAAGGGGAGAGGGATCCTGGATGGATGGGGAAATCCTTAGTTGGTTCCTCAGATCCATCCACAAAGATACAGCTCCTAAGGGGTAAGCAAGGAGCATACGAACTGGGGCACTAAGGGGGAGCTTCATCTAGAACCTTGCCTAAGACAGACCCCTACGGAGACACTCCGAGCCAGAAGAAGATAGAGATCAAGGAGTCTAGTTAGAGCAGTGTGGGCCAGGGGACAGGGCACTAGGCTGGGCGTCAAAGCCGTTGGGATCCTATTCCTGGTTCTGCCACTCAGGGACCTTGGCCTCAGTTTCCCACCTGTCCCCGATCTCTCATCTGGTTAGACTGTAAGGTCCGCAGGGCAAGGGCTGTTGCTCTCTAGATGTGTATGTGGCACCCAGCACAACGTGGTGGAGATCTGAGCTGGGGCCTCTACCAGCCCCTGTAATACAAAGAATTAACACTAACCAGGTATGGCCACTGGCCTGGCTAAACCCCGGGGAAGTTTCCATGAGCCAGAAGAGACACAGACAGATGCATCCTGGCCCTGGGGCAGGATGGATTCCTGGAGTGCTGGTCAGGAGAGGATTCTTTACTGGGAACCCTCAACGCTCTTGGCCCCGTACCGTTATAAAGACAGTCCCCGGCTGCAGAGCTGACAAGTTTAGCTGGACCAGTCCCAACATCAGAATAAGACAGATGAGGATTAAGACAGTAGCTGGACCCACCGGGCCGCACGGGACCAACCCATGGAGTGCACACCCGGCCTTGAGAGCAAGCTTGTCCCTGGGCACAGACATGGAACGCCCATCTCCTCCAGAGAGGGTCACAGACTAGATGATCTCCTCAGTGCTCTTCCTGTCCCCCATTGCTATGGTTTTAGGAAAAGATGGAAGCCCATTGGCCAAATCTAGGACCCTTCACCAGCATGAAACCCACTTTGTAATTCTTGGGGGGAGCGGGGTAACCACACACATACACACCTATATTGCTGCTATTTCCCTGGCAACAAGATGGAAACCAGAAGAACAAAAGAACAGCCATACTGGGTCAGATCAATGGTGCATCTAGCCCAGTATCCTGTTTTCTGACAGTGGCCAATGCCAGGTGCCCCAAAGGGAATGAACAGTCAGGTTGTCATCCAGTGATCCATTCCCTGTCACCCATTCCCAGCTTCTGGCAAACAGAGGCGAGGGACACCATCCCTGCCCATCCTGGCTAACAGGCATTCATGGACCTATCTTCCATGATCTTATCTAGTTCTTTTTTGAACCCTGTTATAGTCTTGGCCTTCACAACATCCTCTGGCAAAGAGTTCCACAGGTTGACTGTGCGCTGTGTGAAGAAATACTTCCTTCCTTTTATTTGTTTTATACCTGCTACCTATTAATTTCATTTGGTGTCCCCTAGTGCTTGTGTTATGAGAAGTAGTAAATAACACTTCCTGATTTACTTTCTCCACACCAGTCATAATTTTATAGATCTCAATCATATCGCCTTTAGTCATCTTTTTTCCAAGCTGAAAAGTCCCAGTCTTATTAATCTCTCCTCATACAGAAGCTGTTCCATACCCCTAATAATTTTTGTCGCCCTTTTCTGAACCTTTTCCAACTCCAATATATCTTTTTTGAGTTGGTGTGACCATATTTGCACACAGTATTCAAGATTTTGGCGTACCATGGATTTATATAGAGGCAATAGGATATTTTCTGTCTTATTCTCTATCCCCTTCTTAATGATTTCCAACATTCTGTTCACTTTTCTGACTGCCGCTGCGCATTGAGTGGATGTTTTCAGAGAACTATCCACAATGACACCAAAATCTCTTCTTTTTTTTTTTTTTTGAGTGGTAACTGCTAATTTAGACCCCATCATTTTACATGTATAGTTGGGATGATGTTTTCCATTGTGCATTTCTTTGCCTTTATCAAAATTGAATTTCATCTACCATTTTGTTGCCCAGTCATCTAGTTTTTTGAGATCCCCTTTGTAGCTCTTCACAGTCTGCTTGGGACTTGACTATCTTGAGTAGAGAAACAGAGAGGTAGCCGTGTTAGTCTGGAATAGCAGAGGTAACAAAGAGTCCTGTGGCACCTTAAAGACTAACTAAAGTATTGAAGCATAAGCTTTCGTGGGTTAATACCCACTTCATCGGATGCAAACAGTGGAAGTGTCCAACTATCTTGAGTAGTTCTGTATCATCTGAAAATTTTGCCACCTCACTGCTTACCCCTTTTCCCAGATCATTGATGAATATGTTGAACAGGACTGGCTCCAGGACAGACCCCAGGGGACACCGCTACTTACCTATTTCCATTCTCAAAATCATGAGGAGCCTGTGACATTTACAATGCAAACCACCGAGTAATTCTGTAAACAGGTCCCAGAATCTTATGCAAACGGTGGCCAACTTCAGGGGGAAATTCTAGATTGACAGGATCCAACTGGGCTCACTTGAAACCAGAGACATTTAGCTAGAATCCCAGCAGGCGCTCGAGATGCACTGAATGTAACATATCACCCACCCACCCGGATACCCTTGCAAGAGTGATGTCTTGATAAACCGTGGGAACACATGATCACAGGACAACTAAGCGGTACACCAAGCTGTGGCCTCCAACACACACAGATATCAAAGTTGTGCATGCCCACACACACAGAGCATGAGGGACCAGAAATCTGGGTCTTGATCTCCAGAGTCCCAGCCCTCTTCCAAAGAAACCTCCATCCACCTCTTCCCAGGCCTCCCGTTACCACACTGTTCAGCCAGCAGAGGGTGCTGGCTCACATCCACACATAACACAGCACTGAGGTACACTAGACTCTCGATTATCCAGGATGATAGGGAAAAAATGAATCCCGGTTAATAAAATCCCGGATAATCACCATCCATAGGAAATATGAGGAGTGGGGGGTTGGTTCACCAGCCACCCTGTGTCAGGGGGAAGGGGTATTGGTTCACTGGCTGCCCTGCACCTTGGTGGGGTTTTATTTGTTTGCTCTTGGGGTGACAACAAAGCCAGAACCGGCCTTGCGAGTTGTGCATATTTATTTGACATCCTGGTTAATCCACATTCTGGTTAACCCAATCCTGGATAATCGAGAGTCTACTGTATATCTGAGCAGTTCCATAGACCAGTGGTCTTCAAAGTGGGGTGTGCGAGACTCCGCCACCGCGCCCACTTGGGAGACTGCTGAACTCCCACGCGAGCTTCCGCTTTCTGCGGCAGCATTTCGGTGGACATACCCCCTGGGGGCCGCCGGACTTTTCCCTCCGTGGAAAGGGGTCACCGGAAGGGGGGGGGGGAGTTTGAAGACCCCTGCCATAGACAACAGCAACCTGCACTCCCAGAAGCTATTGAGGGGCCTGCTTATCTTCTCACCCATCCTGGTGGAGGTCAAGGGACATCCCCCTGAAGACAATGGAGTTCCTTTAACCGTGGCACACAGATTTTTCAGAATTAGGCCAAACGTAGATGGATTTTCATGGGGGCAGCAAAAGGCACATCCCCGACTCCAGCGAGACCCCCCACTGCTAAATATCACCACCTTGTCACAAAGCTGGGAGGTGCAAGAGCTTCTCAGTGAAACAGCTGTAAGAATCACAGAACTGGAAGGGACCTCAAGAGATCATCTAGTCCTGCCCCCTGCACTCACGGCAGAACTAAGTATTATCTAGACCATCCCTGACAGGTGCTTGGCTGGACAAAATAACGTATTCTTTTCCCGAACTTCATTCTGAGAAAGTTAAACTGGTTTTGCTGAAAGTTTCCAAAACATTTCACACTGAAGCAGACCCCCCACCAAATGGGAAATTTCACCCCCAATGGTTAAAGCTGGGAGTTAAAAATCACTGAAGAGAGTCTTGTAATCACCTGTGGTGGCAACCTTAATGATAGGCATCACACATCTAAAAGTTACACACCCGCTTATTGACCAAAGGAAATCACCAGTTGCTCTAGAAAAGCTGACCTCACTGGTAACAAGAAATGCAGCGGCAATAAACCCACGGGGCCCTACAGCAATGCTATGATGTATTTACTAGACGATGATTTTGGTCTTCTCCATTTGCAGGTGCACAACCTGAAACCCCAGGGAAGAGGCTGGAATTCTCCATGACAGGTTCTCAGCATGGTCAGAAATTCAGGTCCCATGGAGACGTCTCAATCCGGGAGCAGAGTCGCCCCAAATCAATTTTGAAATGTACGAGTTGGTTCTAAAGCACTCCCGCTGGTCCCCCGCTAGGGGCGCTGCCTTCTCGTATGGGAGCACAAAAAAAAACACCGTTGCCTCAGTAGCCGTCAGGAGAGCATGGCGTTTTTATTTGTCTCTGCCTTCGCTCACATAAATAAAATGACAGGGACTTTATTTATTAGCTTAGAAAGGCTGAGAGATGAAAAAAGCAGCGGAATGGGGAAGCCATGTGAAGACCAAGGAAGATTTTCAACCTGGGGAACAAGAGAAAGAGCCAGCCCTGCTCTATCAGTGGACAAAACGGGAACCCCTGCGGCAGGCCGCGGCGACGAATCGGACGGGGCTCAGGGACGGTCACCGGCATGGCATGTCTGGAGCTCTGCAACCAGCTTGCGACTGGGGATCTGGGTGGGCAGGGAGTCCCGGGGACGTGCTGTACTTTGTTGGCAGGCCCCAGGGGCTGAAATCACGAGTGCTGAGGAGCCATTGGGGGTGAAGAAAGGGGGCTCTTTGCATTGATGTAAAGGGGGGACAGGGCTGGTCAGTGATCAGGCCGAAGGATCTGGCGGAGCAGCATCATTCCAGCCTGGCTCTGAACAGGAGCTCAAGAAATCCCACAGCGAAGCCCCCCAGACCCGGACATGAAGGGTTTTCTCAGAGCTTAGCCTAACCCCCCAGCAAAGACTCCGCGCTACTCAGCTGCGCCGCTGCATCACGCATGCCCCACCCTAAGCACCGCATGGATGTGGTGGAAAAGGGGCACAGGGACAGGCTGGAGGCGGGACAGTGACGTTCAGAGGCAGGTAACGCCATCGGGTGGCTCCCGACCGCCGCAGTAATGGGCAGGACAAGCTCTGAGCGGCCACCTGCCGTCCATCAGCAAGACTTCATTCCCTGCCCCCTTGAAAGCCCTAGCCACCAGGCATGCAGGACAAGCCAGTAGAAAAGCCACCACAGGGCGATGAGCTCATGGTGACCTAATGGGTCTCTTGCATCATTCCCATCTGTGGTCCCACTCAGGATCACGCTGATCAATATCAGCATCATTCCCAGCTGATTTCAGGCGAGACACCTGGCCCTGACTCAGCCAGCGTGAGGTCAGCCCTGCCGGCTCCGGGCACAAGCCCAGAGACGGTGCAGAAGATGGAGGGGCATTGCCATATGCTCTTGGCTGCGGAGGCAGAAGACAGACCCGCCTGCTTGGTGGGTGTCTCCGGGGACCGTGCCAAGGTGGGGATCCCAGCAGCGTGTCCAGAGCACCCCGCAGAAGCTCCATGGAGCCTGGGAGTGGCACCCGAGGGGACTCCAGTACTCAGTGGTTTAAGCCACTGAAACAGGACAGGGAGCGGTCACCGTCCCAAACTCCCAGCCGAGGAGGAACGGGACCTCTTCCAGAGCCTTGTTCCGCCAAGCCCAGGAGAGGAAGACAAGCTGCTCCCCTCCCCCACCTTTAACCCAGTCAACACTCAAGCAGACAATGCCGCCAACGCTCCGGTCCATCTCTCCAGCCAGGGGATTCTCACAGGCAGTATCTGGACCCCACCCCAGCCAGGGGCAGACTGGACAGGAATACCAGCCTAGCCTAGCCTGCAGAACTTCCACCTAGCCAGTCGGTCCCCAGCCTGTAGCAGTGCATGGGATTCTTCTGTCCTAAGTGCAGGACTCTGCCCTTGTCTTTGTTGAACCTCATCAGATTTATTTTGGCCCAGTCCTCTAATTTGTCTAGGTCCCTCTAACTCTAACTATATACACACACACACACAATATATATATAATTCTAATTCTTCTTCTTCTTCTTAATACAAGACCACAAATCAATTTTCTGTCAAAAAAAGTGTTTGATGGGAAAATGTTGCCTCATATAAATAAAGGATATAAATCCTCCTATTTCAGAGTATCAGAACTGAGCAGTATTATAAGAGACCTTCCCCTCCGGATACTTTGATTTTGGTAAGCCTTTTGACACATTCCCACGTGACAGTCTCTTAAGAAAACTAGGGAAATGTGGTCTATAGGAAATTACAATAAGGTGGGCGCACAGCTGTTTGGAAGAACATAGTCAAAGAGGAGTTATCAGCAGTTCAGTCAAACTGGAGCGCATATCTATTGGGGACCCGCAGGGGTCAGCCCTGAATCCATTACTATTCCATATTTGCATGAATGACTTGGATAATGGCGTGGAGAACATGCTTATAAAATTAGTGGAGGACCCCAAGCTGGGAAGGGTTGCAAACACTTTGGAAGGCAGGATTAGAATTCAAAATTACACTGACACATTGGAGAATTGGGCTGATATCAACAAGATGAAATTCAAAACAGACAAGTGCAAAGTACTACACTTAGGGCGGAAAAGTCAAAATGCACAACTACACACGGTGGGGAATAATTGGCTAGGGAGTAGTCCTGCTGGAAAGGATCTGGGAGTTACAGTTAGGGCCTTACCAAATTTGCGGCCATGAAAAACACATCCTGGCCCGTGAAACCTGGGCTCCCACTGTGAAATCTGGGTCTTTTGTGTGGTTTTATCCCATACTGTCGAGATGTCACAGGGGAGACCAGTGTTTCTCAAATTGGGGGTCCTGACCCAAAAGGGAGTTGCGGGGGGTGGGGCACAAGGTTATTTGGGGGATGGGGGGGGTTGCCATATTGCCACCCTTACTTCTGTGCTGCCTTCAGAACTGAGCAGCCGGAGAGCGGCAGCTCTTGACCGGGTGCCCAGCTCTGAGGGCCGTGACCCGCCAGCAGAAGCACAGAAGGAAGGGTGGCGATACCATACCAGGCCATCGTTCCTGCTGCCTTCAGGCGACTGGAGAGCGGCAGCTGCAGGCTGAGGGCCCAGCTCTGCAGGCAGCAGCACAGAAGTAGGGTGGCCATACCATACCTGCCATCCCTAGATCTGCGCTGCTGCTGGCAGTGGCTCTGCCTTTAGAGCTGGGCTCCCGGCCAGCAGCCGCCCTGTCCAGCTGCCCGCTCTAAAGGCAACGTCACCACCTGCAGCAGAAGTAATGTTAGCAGTACCGCAATCCCCCTACAATAACCTTGCGACACCCCACAGCTCCTTTTGGGGTCAGGACGCCTACAATTACAAACACCATGAAATTTCAGATTTCAATAGCTGAAATCATAAAATTTATGATTTTTAAAATCCTATGATCATGAAATTGGCCAAAATGAACCGTGAATTTGGTAGGGCCCTAGTTATAGCAGATCACAAACGGAATACGAGCCAACAATGTGATGCAGTTGCAAAACACACACACCACTATCATCCTGAGGTGTATTACAACGGTGCTGTATGTCAGACACAGGCGGTAGAATTGCGCCCAGTTCTAGGTGTCACACTTCAGGGACGCGGTGGACAAATTGGAAACAGTGCAGAGGAGAGCAATAAAAATGATCAAAGGTTTAGAAGACCTGGCCTGTGAGAAAAGGTTAAAAAAACTGAGCATGTTTAGTCTTGAGAAAAGCAGACTGATGGCGGAGACCTGATAACAGTTTTCCAATATGTTACGGGCTGTTATAAAGAGGACAGTGATCAATTGTTCTCCGTGTCCACTGAAGGCAGGACAAGTAGTAATGGGCTTAATCTGCAGCAAGGGGGAGTTAGGTTAAATATTAGGAAAATCTTTCTAACGCTCAGGGTAGCTAAGCTCTGAGACAGGCTTTCAAGGAAGGTTGTGAATGCCTTAGGCTTGGAGGTTTTTAAGACAAGGCTGGACAAACAGCTCTCAGGGCTGGTCTAGGCTTACTTGGCCCTGCCTTAGCATGGGGGGCTGGACTAGAGGACCTCATGAGTTCTCTTCCTGCCCTACATTTGTCATTCTTTAATTGTCCACTACAGCTTCACCTGAAGAAACTACAGGCCACTACTGGAGACCCAATACTAGAGTAGATGGACCCCTGGGCTGATCTGCTCTGGCACTTATCCTGTCCTCTCCCATTGCGACCCAGTGGATTTTCACCTGTCTCACTGGGAGCAGAAATCCCTCCTGTAACTGCTCTGCCTTCTTTTGATCCTTTGCCTCCTATGCTGGCGGGCCAAACTCGCTGCCATTAAAAGCCTCTGACTCAGTAATGGCAACGAGAGCTAAAGATGAACATCGCCTCCTCGTCTCTGCAGATTCAGTGCGGGCACAAACCTGCCGATCCCACACGACACACACAGAGGAAACTGGAAACACAGCCACAGAACCAGCAGCTTTTCCGGCTACACTAGAAAGTGCTTGGATCGGGAGGGAACAAACCCGGCTGCATTGATCCTCCTGCTCTCCAGTTACCATCTGTATCTGATAATGGTATTGATCGGGAAGTTCTGGGCGCTTCATTTCCTTGGCCACCCCCTGGTGTATCTGTCAGCTGTTACTGAAGTAGAATCTGTTGAGCATCCTTTGCTGACGGCTGTTGCAGAAACACTCGCACCAACACCGGGAAATACAGAACAGCAGCAAAACCAATTTTTAAACCCTTCTATCCTATTCAGGCCAGGAAGCTGGTTATTTGCATGGATTTATTCTGGGTGCTCCAATGTTTAGCTAGTGAGCCGGCTAATCTTTCAGGAGGGAAATCCCTGGAGGTTCAGGGTCTGGGCAATCTACATCATTCATCATTTACATTAGCTATTGTCTTAATCCTCTTTAAACTGCTGTATAATATAGAAGGGGAATGGATGTTCTGCAAAGGCTAAAACTCGCATGCTGGCGCTAATCAGCTTGAGCGCATGCTAGAATGGCTGATACAACAATGTCATGGAAGAAAAGAACCTACTGAACCTCCCACAGCTAATTTGTCTCCCTTTTTCTCTAGGGCATTTCGAAGGCACCTGTCGCCCTGGTATGTAGCTTAAGGGCACAGCAGCTGTGAGATGTAATTCCCGGCTGGGTAGACATCCATGCACTAGATCGGCTGGAGAGAGCATGCTAACAAACAGCAGCATTGCTACCCAGGCTAGGCACCCAAACACACGCCAAGGACCCCGGCGGGGGCTGTACTTGGATGGCTAGCCCAAGCCACCGTGGCCCGCTCTTTTCAATGCACTAGCTCCCATGCTGGGAAACGCGCCTCCCAGCTGCTGAGATGTACCCGGAGTCTCTCTCGATGGAAACAGACAGTGCTTCTCTCTCTCTCTCTCTCTCTCTCTCTCTCACACACACACACACACACACACACACACAATGATCTGTTACCGTTCAGCAGGTTAAAATCTCAGGTGACTAATTTGAGCGAACGGGTGAACTGGCCTAAGCAAAAGCCCAATCCTGAGGGCCATACTCACTCCAAACTCCCACGAACCTCAGACCGTCTCTCCCTCGGGGGTGTCAGTCCACTAGAGGGAAACACATTGTTCTAGGAACGCAAGGGAGAGGGTAGACCGTGCAGGGGGCTGGCCCCCAAGGGTGGTGCTGGATAGGCCCAGCCCAATGAGAACAGCTGAGACGTCTCTGTGGCAACACCGAGTTTAATGTTTGCTAGCGCTCCGGTATCATAGCTCACACCAGGCAATGCAACAGCATGTGGGGAGACAGAGAACAGAAGGGTTCCTTTACGGGGAAGCAGAGAATCGAAGGTGTGTCTGTCTGTGTGGCAAGGGGTACCAATGAGGAAGTAGCAGACGAGACTCTGGCTCCCTGCCGGCTGGAGCTGAGGGAGCTGATAGACAGAGGAGAGCTGGACTGTCTTTTGAAATGCTGTATCAGTATTCACGTTACGGGGGCTGCTTCCAGCAATTTCAGCTTATTAATAATAAATGCTACGTAATTACAGCAGACTCGCTCTTGTCCTCTTCCGGGTTTCTGTCAACGTCTGCTTAGCTCCCTGCAGCCCGCAGCCAGCCAGCCCTCCGCGGTTCCCCTGCCTGCCAAGGCAAAGGAAAGTTGCCGGTTTCTTATGTGTTTCTAGCGTACCCAGCACCATGGAGGCCTATGCAAGCTACAGCAATACACAGCACGGGGAGGAAAGTGCAGCTGTCCAAGCATGCCCGTGTGGGTATGTCCTGCCTATGCCCTGCCACCATTACTGGGCGGATTGCAGGACAGCCCGGGGTCAGGGCTCTACACCTAGCAAGACATGGTCCCTGCTCCAAGGGACAGCCGTGGCCCTGTTGGAGAGGGGTATCTTTAGAGACTGTTCTCAGAGATGCCCCGGCTCCGCTCTTGGTGTCTGCAGTGAGCGCATGCTGCTCGGATAAGGAGGCCGCGACAAAGAGTCAAAGCACCAGGCTCAGCCGGAGGCCTGCAGCCGGGCACTTCGCTCTTTCCCGCATCACCAATAGGGGGCCCTGTCAGGAAGTCAATACTCCCCGGCACTGCTGAGTGGGATCTGTGTCTGGGGAGTATGATTTGCACACCTCCGCCGGGGGACGACGACACCTCACTCAGGTAAAGATGAATATCGGAGGGAAAATTACTTTTTGTAGGGCTAACGAGGCCAATTCAATCGTGGCTGATGTGGCAGGCAGTGCCATGTACATTAGACAAACCAGATAGTCTCTATGCAAACAAATAAATGGAGACAAATCAGACATCAAGAATTGTAACATTCAAAAACCAGTAGGAGAGCATGTCAATCTCCCTGGACACTCAATAACAGACTTAAAAGTGGCCATTCTTCAACAACAAAAATTCAAAAACAGACTCCAATGAGAAACTGCAGAACTGGAATTCATTTGCAAATTGGACACCATCAAATTATTCCTGAATAAAGATGGAGTGGCTGAGTCACTACAAAAAGGAATTTTCCCTCTGTTGCTATTCACACTAACTCCGCCATTGCTTGGTCCCAAGCCCAAGATGTGAAAGGAGGAAGGTTTTGCGTTGGGCTAGCAACCCACCATGTAAAAAACGAATGCTACAGAAACGTCAGCCAAATCTTCAGCGAATGGAGAAGAATGGTTGGCGCCTTATGCTCCACCAGGAGCGAAGAGGATAAGAAGAAGAAGAAGAAGATATTCACACCTTCTTTTCAACTGTTGGGAATGGACCACATCCACCCTGATTGAATTGGCCTCATTAGCAATGACCCTCTCACATGGTAAGGCAACTCATCTTTTCATGTGCTGTATATTGATACCTGCCTACTGTATTTTTCACTCCATGCATCTGACGAAGTGGGTTTTAGCCCACGAAAGCTGATGCCCAAATACATTTGTTAGTCTCAAAGGTGCCACAAGGATCCCTCGTTGTTTTTGCTGATACAGACAAACACGGCTACCCCCGAACCCTTATTATGGACATTTCTAGACACAAGACCCACTGGAGAGTGAAAAACCACCAAGCAATTGAGATAAACCCAAAACTATGTTAAGGGAACATTAAAGTTGGTCAACTGAGCACCAAAGACTCAAGAAACCAAAGAGCTACCGCTGCATGTGTCACTAACTCAGTCCCCCTGGCCATGACCTCATGATCCATAGTTCTAAGCACATCAGCACAGACGATTTCTCAAATATTGCAAAGTAGAGGACAGTTTTTTCAACACACTTTAATGCAGAGCGTCCTGTAACTCCCGCATTCCTACCTGCGTCTCAGTCCCACCAGTCCCATATTGTATTTATTGACTTGGAGGGTTTATATCAGGATTTCTCTTCTCTCTCAGGTTTGGTATCCCCCCCCCCCCCCCGGCCAGTGCCAAAATGCAAGGCTATGTCCTATTTTCACCATCATTGCTGATTTAAGAGGGAAATGGGAAGCTGACCATTCACTGCGAAAAACACGGATTTTTAAAACTATTATTCTGAGCATGCTCAGAGAAAAGTTGGCAGGGTGGGTGGGCTGAGTGGGTGGAGGTTAGGAGGAAACGCAGGGGAGAGGTGGAGCTCTCTGACATAGCAATCAGATGACGCAAAATCCTTCCCAATGAAAGTTCTGCAGCAAACTCAACCATTTGCATGGTGCTGCTTCCCTACGTCCTATCCTCCCTCGTTCAGGCTCACTCAAGGTTTCTTTTCCTTAGGCTAGGAGGTACGTTGCTTCAATGGGGCTATTTGCATGAAGAAGTCCTACTCGATGTGTTTATGGGATTTGTAGGATCAGGCTTGGGGGTTGTACACACTTTGCGGGAGGCACTCATCTTCATATTTGTCCCAAAGCACCTAGAATCTAGGGCTGCCCACCCTCCAGGGGTCTCATATGAGGAAACCTCCAGGAATACATCCAACCAAAATTGGCAACCCTATATCAAACTGTGGATGTGAACCTGGTCTCACTTGTGCCATCTTTCCACAGGAGGAAGAACTTCATTGGTGTCTACGGAATGACTCTGGATTTGCACAGGGGTATAAGTGTGAGCAGGCTCAGGCGTTGAGCGTGTGGCACAAGTGAGAAGTGCTAAACAACAACTTGGGAATTTTTTTTGACACAAAATTTTCCCTCCCCAGAAAATGCCGATTCACCAAATAATAATAATAATAATAATAATCACATGAAGGGGTCAGTTTAGACAAATTTTGACACAAAAATTTTTTTTAAAAAAAAGTTTTGAAGCTGTCAAAATGTGCTGACATTTTTGAATGGAAAATTTCCAGTCTGAAATGACTTTTTGTTTCAAAATTTAAGCTTGCCAGAGTAAAAATAAATAAATTAAAATAAATAATTTATAAATTATAAAATTATGAGTGGTAAGGAGAAACTGAATAAGGAAAAGTTGAAGTGACAAAGAGTCTTGTGGCACCTTAAAGACTAACGGAAGTATTGAAGCATAAGCTTTCGTGGGCTAATATCCACTTCGTCGGCTTGCATCCAATGAAGTGGGTATTAGCCCACGAAAGCTTATGCTTCAATACTTCAGTTAGTCTTTAAGGTGCCACAGGACTCTTTGTCACTTCTGCTATTCTAGACTAACACTGCTACCTCTCTGATTCTTAAGGAAAAGTTATTTACTTGTTCCCATAATATAAGAACTAGGGGCCACCAAATGAAATTAGTGGGCAGCAGGTTTAAAACAAATGAAAGGAAGTTCTTCACACAGTGCACAGTCAACCTGTGGAACTCCTTGCCTGAGGAGGCTGTGAAGGCTAGGACTATAAGAGGGTTTAAAAGAGAACTGGATAAATTCATGGAGGTTAAGTCCATTAATGGCTATTACCCAGGCTGGGTAAGGAATGGTGTCCCTAGCCTCTGTTTGTCAGAGGGGGGTGATGGATGGCAGGAGAGAGATCACTTGATCATTACCTGTTAGGTTCACTCACTCCGGGGCACCTGGCATTGGCCACTGTTGGTAGACAGGATACTGGGCTGGATGGACCTTTGGTCTGACCCAGTCCGGCCGTTCTTATGTTCTTATGGTTGAAATCAAAGCAAAATATTTTAATTGACTCAGACGTGTGTGTGTGCGCGTGTGCGTGTGTTTATTATATATATAACCTCAACAAGTTCGGGGGATTTTCACTGATCCCCACCAGCTCCATTAACAATAACTAACTGCTGCAGGTTCCCTTCACAGAACAAGCTTACTCCCTTCTCTGCAATGATACAAGCTCAATGCTGCTCTCTCCCCTCGTCCCCCAGCTCACCCGACTCCCATGGAGTTAATGGGGCAGAGAGGGTGCCAGCCGCCTGGGTGAGGACGTCAAAGCATGTGATATTGCTTGGGCAATGAGGCAGAAAGCGAGGATGCAAATGAAGGACGGTACCTACTCCCCGCCCCAGGGAACGAGCAGATGACATTGAACGTGTCAGTGGAAATGAATCGGATGGTATTGAGAAACGAGAAGGTAACAGAGAAAACTTGTACCCATCAAGGAAGGAAAATGTATCCTGTACAAGGAAAGGATTCCATGTTTCTGACCTCCTTTGTAAAGCACTTTGAGATCTACTGATGAAATTAGGGTTGCCAATTTTGATCGGACACACTGCTGGAGGTTTCATCACATAATCTTTAATTAAACAGGAATCTTTAATTCTCACAGACTCCAGGACAATCCTGAACCATGACACCCCTAGTATATTTGCTATATAAGAACTAGAGAGGATTGTATAATTATTAAAATTAAGCTGGTGCTTCACTAAGAGAACTATTTACAGACATGCTGCAACTAGCATTCCAGCCATGCGCACACACACCGACTTCCTGGCATCTCCTCCAACCACTTCCCTCCTGCAACCTGTGCTCTTCCCTCCAAGCTCCATGCTGCTGGGAGAGCGATGGAGAAATGACACCGACCAGAAGAGAGTGGTGTGATAAATGGAGCAGCGGGGTGGCAGACACCAAGGAGGGGGGGGGGGGGGAAGCAGTAGCTGTGTGGATGCAAACAAGGCACTAGAACGTCCATGGCAGGTCAGGGGAGATGGCAGAGATGGTGGGTGCAGTGGGATCACTGAAGGTGCTGCTGTGAGTGCAGCAGTGGTATGGATCCATGACGCAGCGGTGGCGATGTAAGTGACCTGTAAATACAGCGATCGCTATGAAAGTCCCGGTTTCCGTTTGCAGCGACCGTTTTCGAAGCGGTCACACAGAGCAACAACGGCGTTGGGGCCAACGTCCCGGCGTCTCCACCGGGGAGGCCCTCAGCGAGCCGTGCACCTGCAGTAACAGGGAGGAGGGCATTGGCAGGACTCTGGTACGTGCATCCTAGTGCAATGCACACCCGTTTTCTGGTCATGTGCTCTTCACGCTCCTCCTCACACTCTTCGTCCAGCTTCTCCTGCTCCTGCATTGCAGCGTTCCCTGCTCTTCCAGTCCTGGCCGCTCGGCACACACACTCAGCTCTACTGAGGTCCCCTGGTCCTGCCTCTCAGCAGATAATAGTCCCCCCCCACTCACATCTGGAAGTTCTACGGATGTTTTTCAGTCCTCCCCCACATAGCCTTCCCCACTGCTCTTCCAGTCCTGGCTCCTTGAAACACACATTTCTGTCAATGCCCCTCTCTCCTGAGCCCCCCGCCCCTCCACCATTCCAGACCCGACCTCCCGCCTACCACCTCTGCAATTACCCTTATCCACCCACCACCCAACTACGGGGGGCCTGCCCGGAGCTCTCCCACGAGGCCCCCACCCTGGCCAGAGACGAGTCTCTCTCAAAAGCCGACTTCCGCCAGGGTGCCTGAAGGGAACCAGGGCAACTCGGCTAGAAACCGCCTCTGGCTATCCCCATTCCCCTGCCTTCTGTCTGCTGGTCTGCCCTTCGCCTGGGAGCAGAGAACATTCTTCCTCGCTGTTTGGAAACTGCCCAGCACAAAGCGGCCTCTGCAGTAAACAACCAAGCTCAACAGTCCAGTGCCTAGGGATGGCGGGGAGATGGTTGGTCCTCCAGGGGCAGGATCTTCCCATGGTTAACAGACAGGAGCCTAGTGCATAAACCTCCCCTCCCCCGCCCATGCATGGCAGCCATCAAGCAAAGCCCCCCCCCCCTCCTCTCAGCCAGGGGAGAAGGGCACTGGCCGGGGGCAAGCTCCCAGCAGCAGCACCTGGGGCAATGGCAGCACAATTCCAAATGCCAAGCAGCTCCGTGAGCCTGCTGCTTTTAAATGTCAGCAGTAAAACTATCTGCACATGAGACCGTATTAAATGGAAGAGGAGGGAGAGGGGGGGGGAGGGGGGGAGAGAGAGAGACGGAGGGGAGAACAGACAGCTCTGCTAATAGCGAGTCAGTCAGAAGTCTCCGAATCCATTTGAAGCACGGAGGGCTTAATTTAACGTAATGGTTTTGTCAAACATTGGCACTCCGTTAAAAGCACTGGGGAGCTGGTGAGTCACATCCAAGCGGCTCTGACTTCCCAGGTGGCTAGAAATCTGCTTCGCAAGTCCCCGTGGAATCCAGTCGGGCTTCCCGGAGAGGGTGGGCATAGGCCCCGGCCGGAAGGAACCCCGCGGGCCCGTCCGCCGTAGGACGCTAGCTTAGCACCGGTGCTACACAGGACACAAATGTCTACACTGGGTTTCCGGCGTGGGTAGACACACGGGGGCTAGCTGAAAGTACAAGTGTAGCCAGAGCGGCATGGGCAGCAGGAGGGGGTAGCCACCCTCCAGGCATGTTCCCAAAGCCCTGGATGGGTTGAATTCCACCAGGGCGGCCATAGCTACGCTGCTCTTTTTTGCAGGCAACCGCGATCAAAGCTAGCGTGGGTCTCTCTAGCACCTCCAGCCGCAGCGTGGAGGCCCCCAAAGATACAGAGTCCCTGCAACACAACTTTAGTGATTTTTTCACCAGTCTTGTGCTATCTGGGATTTTCCCTAAAGCCCCAGCTCCCGGAGGCATGGGATGGGGTGAGCAGCTCAGCTTTTTTTTGGACTGTTGCCAGACCCCCATGATTGTAAAGAAAAGCTGAGGAATGTGACCCCAACAGGCTCAGACCCCATACGGCAGAGGAAAAAAAGCCACAAATTTGTTATTAAAAAAAAAATTCTCCTGGTAGTGAAGCCACCCTGATTTGGGGGTAGGGGGTAGACTTATGATTTCTGAATACTTGGGGTGGGCGAGGCCACAGTCCCTGCCCCGAAGGCCATCCAATCTGAGAGACAGAAGAAAAGGAGATTCCCCGTCTCCCCCTCCCTTCCCATTACCGGTTTATTTCACCCACTCACTGAGTCGCATCCGTACTGGTGAGCACACTGGGCCCTCAGTCCTTGACCACTAGAGGGCGATACAGTGCAAGTCAGAGGCGGCGTGGGCGGTGGGGGTGGGAAGGACCAATCGTCCTGTGCCCTGGGATGAGGGAGAACTCCCCCCGCCCGCAACCTGGGGGGGGGGGGGTGCTGCCCCCAGAGCTCCCTCTCCTCACACACAAGGGCCTGGCTGCCTGGTAATAGACACACCGGCGGGACACGAAGCAAAGGGCCCAGGGAGCCTGGGGCAGGAGAACCAGGCTCTCAGGAGTTTCGATCTAGTGCCGCTTCCGCTGGGCTGACCCGCCCTTCCGCCTTCCTCACCACTGATGAGGCCCCAGTCCCACCGGGGCTCCTGTTTTCCCATATACTCCCCCACCCCGGACTCTCTGGGGAGATCCTAGCCCTGCCACGGCCGCCATCTTCAGCCGCTGAGATCCGCTGAGGGTGGGTTGGGAACGGCTGTCGACAGCACAGACCCCTCCGCTGGGCCTGCAGTTCTGGTCGGGTGGTTTTGGGAGGCCAGCAAGAAAGCCAAGGGCATAGGGACAGGGAAAGTGAACACTTCAGTCGCCCTTCCCTCCCCCCCTCCCCCCCCCAACACACATACTTTGAGAATGGGATCCTGGAGCCCCGGATTTGCTGGGTTTCATCACCAGAGTGTGAACCTTGACCCCGCAATCCCCCGTTCCCTGGAGGCTGGATGGGAAATATTCTCCTTGTACCTGTTTATCCCTGCCCATAGGGTTTGCATTAAAGGATCTGTAGGGTGGAGAGAGCCTCCACCTACCCCTTGTGAGCACCATACACCGAGCTGATTAATAACAGAGTTCACGGGAAAAACGCTAAACCTCATGTGGGGGGTTGGGGGGCGCTGGGATAGCCCTCACCCCCCATCCCCCGCACCCAGGCTCCTGTTTGATTTAAAGACACCAATGGAAGTGGGTTTAAAGGTCTCAGCCTGGCCCTTGACTCCTTAGTGGGAGTTTTTCCACATCACAAAACCGCCAGACAATTCAGTGTTGATTGACAGTCTTTCACCAGGAGAGGCCCAGGGCAGGAATAGGAAGGGGAAGGGGGGTGGGGGGGACTGCGGGTCAGGACTGTGGAGCTGGGTGCAGGGAGCCCAGGGCCGGAAGAGCAGAAGGGGGCACAGGCCTGGTCAACATAAGACACTTTTGCCAGTAAAATAATGTTGGTTCCGGGTGTGATTTTTACACAGTGTTTTGATGCTGTCTGTAGCCCAGGAGAGGGATCAGTGCAGGGGACGGGGGCAGGACTGAGAGGCCCCACAGAGCTGTCTGAGGGGAGCCCCGAGGGATGGAGGGGGGAGAGCCTATGGGATTAAGGCGCACCGGCGAATCTGAGCATGAGTGACGTCAGGGCTGGAAAAGCAGGGGTGGGGGTCTACAGATCAACCATCCAGGCAGCAGGTCAGCACTGAGGTGCTGGGACATAGCCAAGCTTGGGGCTGGGCAGGGGGTGTGCAGGGGGTGTGCTCACGCAACCCCTAGCTGTGTGCAGCGCCCCTGAGTATCCCTCTCTTCACCAATAGGAAAATTCACCCAACTAAAAGCAAACCATCAAACTTCCTTTGAAGAGCGACTTGTTCAGAGAAACACCCCTGGCGTCTGAACTGCATCTCCTAAAGCCCCGGGATACGGAACCGGCCCTTCTCAGGACGAATCTCCTTGCTTGGTAGGAGCAGCCACCTTCTCCACCGAACAACTGCCCCTTCTCTTCTACCCCCTCACCCCCCCACCACACTCGCCTGCACCTCTCTGTTCTGACTTCAATGATTTTGCCCCTGGTGCTTTGGGGGGACATCAGGAAAAGGGACAAGCCCACACCCCTGATCTGCTGAAGGCGCAGACTGAGTAAAAATCTAAGGCTACCGTATCACCCACCCCAAACCATATACAAGTCAGAGTAATAATCACCGGCACCACACGCTACAGCAGCTTGTCCTTCTGAAATGATCCTTGGATAATACTTAGAGCTGCCCTGAGTGCAGGGGACTGGACTAGAGACCTTCCAGTCCTCCGATTCTAGGATACTTCATTTCTCCCACTACATTCTGGTGGGGGAAAGGAATGTGGGAAAGCCCACAGGTCATTTCCAGCCCTTCGAATTTATAGTCCGTGTTCTTTATCCCCCCGCCAATAGTAATCCCTCCAGCCACCAAAAACCACATTTCTTAAAAAGACAAATTTCCAGCTAGTGCTTTAAAATGCAGCCGCTGCCGCCAGCCCCTTTTTCGTGACTTGCCAAGAGAGCAATTCATCCTCTGCCTCTATTCGGTGCTAGGTAGAGCAGACCCCCTTTGTTCCTCTCCCCGCGTTCTTTTGTCCGACCCTGAAAGCGCAGAGCCCTCCTGCATGAGGAATGTGAAACTGATGTGATGTGATAGGAACAATGCTCCAGCCCCGGCTCCTTCAGAAGGCAGATCAAAGCCCCTATTTGCATGGCTTTCCAGCGCCGCATGTCCGCCTGGGAGATACCGCGGCTGCTCCAGCGCCTTCATTGTCCTTGGGGCCTGAAGGAGATTTGCCCTTCTCTCCTAATTTATACATCCGGGCCCTTTGCACCTGTCACCGGCTTGCCCCTCTGGGAGGAGACATCACAAAACTAGCACAGGGGAGAGACACAGCCAGAAATCCTTCCCCCACTCCCCCGCCCCAGGGGAAAGAGAGACATTTGTATCTGTGGACCTCACTTGGCATAAGCTGAGACATATTTAACTTTGCCATCAAGATGCCTCAATCAATCCTGTTTCCAGATGCCCCTCTACGGTCCCACTGTGGCCACAGAGCCGAGGGGGAGCAGGAGGGTGTGGAGAGGGGCCGCGAGGTGGAAGGACGGCGGCCCACCAAGGAGAGGTGAGGAAGAGCAGATAAATCACGAGCCCTGGGCAGCGAGGCGGCAGGACTAATGGGCCCGCACGTGGGGCACATTAGCATAGATACAGGACCTTTGACGACGGCAGGGCACGAGCCTACGGCCGCGTCCGCGGGTCCTGGCTCTTCGCCGGCCCCACACCAAGCCCGAAAGAGGCCAGGGAAGCCAGGGCCAGGGGAGGCGACTGATGCGGGCTCTGGCACTTGGGCCCTTTCGCTTCTCATGTTTCCCTCTCCTCCAGCCTAGTTAATAGCGGGCGACAGATCTCCACTTCCCAGGGGCGCTCTGGTCACGCTGCCTCTGGGGCCAGAGACAATGACCCCACCCTGAGCAAGCCCCAGAGCTCCTGGCGGTGCTGATGCTGCAGCTCCTCAGAGGGAAAAGCCGTCCCAGGACGATGGGCTCCCAGCTACAGCAGCGCGACCCCGGAGGTTTGCCCCCATGACCTCACCTTACGGCGCCTCTCATCCAAAGCGCTCTCCTGACCGGCTGCACAGAGGGAGGGACCCGACCCTGAGGTTACTCCGGCAAAACTCCCTGGGAAAGACCTTAGTTTGTGACCCTCTATGTAAATCGCTTAGCCCCACCACTCCCTCCCCTTGGACTGTCATGCAGCCATCTCAGGGGGGTGCAGGCCGGCACCTCCAACCACTGTTTACACAGAGAACAAAACTCCCAGCAGCTCAGAAAACAACCACCAGGGGGAAACCCAGTCAGACGGTAACAATCCAAACGGGAATTTGGCCGGGACTTCCTAGCGGACACCCCAGGCCAGATCCTTTGACAGGGTAAACTTGGAGTCACTCTACGGACTTCACTACTGATTAGCACCAGCTGGGGATCTGACCCTGACAAGCATCCAAGACCTCGGCTTCACGCCGTCTCTAAAAGAGGACAACTGTGGTGGTGTCCGTCCCCCCTCCACCGGGGGAGCATTTATTGGGTGCAGCTTGAGTAGGAAGAAAGCCAGTCCCCACCCCCCACTCCTTTCTGACATCACTGTTTTGCCTTCAGTTCCTCATCCAAGTCCTAACCCAGCCTGGCTCTGCATTCAAGAACAGAAAGTGGCGAGGTACCCATCTGCTTGCCCCCGACCTACTCGAGCTCTGTAGACTACGGAAGTGTTATTACAGAATCATCCAAGAAAATCCCAACCCAACTGCCAATCCCCAACCCCTCTGGCACTCAGCTGACGGAGCAGCCAGGACTGGATAGACCGGCCCCTGCTCTGAGTTCAGGTGCTTTTGTCGAGAGGCACCAGGGTGATGAGGCCCGTGTAAGTATCTAGATGGCGAGAGAGAGAGAGAGAGAGGCTTCCTAACCACTCTTAATTCATTCCAGAGTCATTTCTTGACCAGCTGCCACCACGGGCGCATGCTTCTTTGCTTTCAATTCGGCCAGCAAAACCCATTTGCCGTGCCTGTCTCATCCGGTTTCCATCAAACCCACTGGATTCTCCTTTGGTGAAATAAGCGAATTTACTGTAACACCTTCCTTTGTAGGAGAACAGCTCAAATGAGAGTCTTTCTGGTGCCGACCTCGTTCGCTTCACAGCAGGAGCTAAACGCTGCTTGTTTTGGATTGTGAATGGCTCCGACTTTTGGAAATGCATGAAAGTACCAAGATGGGGGGAGGTCTATTTATCCGGGAAAGATGTTTTTAAGGAGAATATTTATTTAACTTCCAGTTTACCGTGGAGAAGCTTAGGTTAGTAATTTACAAGGTGAAGACGCTTCAGGCTTGGGGCGAACGTTACCATGAGAACCTAAACATCTTCCTGTCCTGACTCTGTCACTGTCAACACTCAGGCATCAAATCTCCTGCTTTTTATATCCCCTGTTCAGTATGAATCATCTGCTTTTCCCCTTAAAACGCCACTCAAGGCCTCTCGTTCCTGCACTTTACAAGCTAGACTCGGACAGAGAAATTTACACCCGGGCAGACTGGCAGGCAAGAGGCCTCAGAACCCCTCCTGTCCCAGTGACGCTGCCAAAAATAAGAGTATAAGCGGCACATAGACCTTGTGTTGGATCCTTCACGTGACGGGGGGAGAGAACCACACCCTCAACAAGCAGGGCTTGGTGCTTGCACATCGGAGGAGCGTCACAGGTAGCTTTCCCATAAGCACCGGTATTCTTAATCTTTTGTATATTCAAAACACCAGGTCTGATTCTCAAGCACCTGGCCTCTCGCCTGGTCATTCACAGCCATCATTTGGAAGCATTCTGACCAGGTACAAATGACTGGACAATGGGGATCAATCCAGCTCTTCCTAATGTGTTTAGACACCACCGCACATGCAGTTTTCTACGAGCTAAGGTTTTCCCATTACTATTGTTCTGTGTTTACAGTAGTTTGTTCTGCAGTAGCGCCACGGAGCTAGTTGTGGACCAGGGTCCCGCTGTGCTCGGTGCTGCACAAACAGAACAGAAAGTGGCATCCGCTCCAAACGTGGACCCACAGGGTCCGATTTCAGCTTCGCAGTCCGAATTCCCAAAAACTTCAGCACCCAAATTGCTGAGCCTGTTTGAAAATCTGCCCTCTCTCTTCCATTTGCAAGTCCGTAAGCAAATAAAGGCCCAAACTTTTCAAGCTAGGAAACATAGAATATAGAACTGGAAGGGACCTTGAGAGGTCGTCTAGTCCACTTCCCTGCACTCAAGGCAGGACTAAGTATTCTCTACACCAAGGAGAGACAAGCTATCGCACGCGTGCCAAAGGCAGCGGGTGAGCTGATTTTCAGTGGCACTCACACTGCCCAAATCCTGGCCACCGGTCTGGGAGGCTCTGCATTTTAAATGACGCTTACACATTTTAAAAACCTTATTTACTTTTGTCATAAGTGTAAAGGGCTGGAGAGGGTTAATGTTATCTGAGAACAAGAGACGTAAGAGCTCCCTGCCATGAGGGAGGGAGGAGTTTTTAGTTCAGTTTCGTTTTGCTGGCCATGTAGCTGGAAACGGGTCTTGGAGCATCTTTGGCTATTAAGATGACTCTACTCTTCTCTTATATTTCTACTTAGCTGATTGTAAGTGATCTTCTAATATTATAAGCCTGTGCCTTTTTGGGGTGTCTCAGTCCTTTTTAGAGGGGAGTTAGGGAACCCCAGATTGTGAAGTGTACTGTATCTATGTTCTATGCTCTTTCTTTATTAAAGCTTTTAGTTAAATATGTTTGGTTTACTTCCCTTCAGGTTTCCTTTGCTTCCCGGATGGGAAGAGAGGGGGGAGGTAAGGAACGGACCAGCTCAGGGTAGGAGCTGGGGAGTGGAGCCTGTCTCTGCCTTTAGCCGAGAAGGGGGAAGGGGGAAGGGAACAGCCTCTAAGGGTCCGGCTCTCAGGTAGAGAGTCGGAGGGTGGGGAAGTCCAGGGGCCCCTCCAAGGTTTTGGAAGTACACCCGGATGGTGGCAGCCGTGGTTCCCCAATAACCCCACTGGTAAAAGGGGGGTTTCTCGGGGTGTAGGGACTTAATTTGGCTGGGAAGCAGCTAAGTTGAGTGGTTTGGCTAAAAAAAGAGTCTCCGTCTTTGTACTCAAGAGCACAAAGGCAGGGGTACCCCACTCTTACAACTTTACATACAACAAATAGTTGAGATATATTATAGACTAGTAGAAAGAGACCTTCTAAAAACATTAAAATATATTACTGGCACACAAAACTTTACATTAGAGTGAATAAATGAAGACTAGGCACACCACTTCTAAAAGATTGCTGACCCCTGATCTAGACCATCCCTGACAGGTGTTTGTCTGCTCTTCTCCAGACTAAACAAATCCATTTTCTTCTGTCTTTCCTCTTAGGTCATGTTTTCAAGACTTTTCATCATTTTTGTTGCTCTTTCGTAGACTTTCCACAATTTGTCCACATCTTTCCTGAAATGTGGTGCCCAGAACGGAACACAAAATACTCCAGGTGACGCCTAATCAGTAGGGAGTAGAGTGGAAGAATTACTTCTTATGTCTTGCTTACAAGACTCTACTAATACATCCCAGAATGCTTGTTATCCACTATGACCTCCAGATCCCTTTCCACAGTACTCCTTCCTAGGAGTCATTTCCCATTGTGTGCGCACAACTGATTATTCCTTCCTAAATGGAGTACTTTGCTTTTGTTCTTATTGAATTTCATCCTAGTTGCTTCAGACCATTTCTCCAGTTTGTCCAGATCATTATGAATTTTAATCCTGGCCTCCAAAGCACATGCGACCCCTCCCAGCTTGGTATCGTCCGCAAACTTTATATGTGTACTCTCTATGCCACTGAACAGAACCAGACCCAGAACCAATCCCCGCGGGATCCCATTCTTTATGCCCTTCCAGCATGACTGTGAACCACTGATAACTACGCTCTGGGAATGGTTGACCAACCAGTTATGCATCCAATTTATAGTAACTCCATCTAGGTTGCAAAAGTCAAGATATACCACATCTACCACTTCCCCCCCCATCTACAAGACTTGTTATCCTGTCAAATAAAGCCATCAGGTTGGTTTGACATGATTTGTTCTCAACAAATCTATGCTGACTGCCACTTATCACATCATTATCTTCTCTGTATTTGCAAATTGATTTCTTAATTATTTGCTCCATTATCTTTCTGGGTACAGAAATTAATCCAACTGGTCTGTAATTACCCGGGATGTCCTTATTTCCTATTTTATAGATTGGGACTATATTTGCCCTTTTCCAGTCTTCTGAAAGGTCTCCCATCTTCCGTGACTTTTCAAAGATAATTGCTAATGGCTCAGATATCTCCTCAGTCAGCTCCTTGAGTATTCTAGGATGTATTCCATCAGACCCTGGTGATTTGAAGACATCTTACTTTTCTAAGTAATTTTGACTTGTTCTTTCCCTATTTTAGGCTCTGATAGTGCCTCATTTTCACTGGCATTCACTGTGTTAAACGTCCAATTGCCACCAACCTTCTTGGTGTAAACCGAAACAAAGAAGTCATTAAGCACCTCTGCCATTTCCACATTTTCTTTTATGGTCTTCCCCCCCTTGAGTAATGGGCCTACCCTGTCCTTGGTCTTCCTCTTGCTTCTGATGTATTTGTAGAATGTTTTCTTGTTACCCTTTATGTCCCTAGCTAGTTTGATCTCACTCTGTGCCTTAGCCTTTCTAATTTTGTCCCTAAAGACTTGTGTTATTTGCTTATATTCATCCTTTGTAATTTGACCGAGTTCCACTTTTTGTAGACCTCTTTCTTGAGTTTCAGATCATTGAAGATCTCCTGGTTAAGCCAGGGTGGTCTCGTGCCATACTTCCTATCTTTCCTATGCCGTGGGATAGTTTGCTCTTGTGCCCTTAATCATGTCTCTTTGAAAAACTGCCATCTTTAATTGTTTTTCCCCTTAGACTTGCTGCCCATAGGATTTTACCTACCAACTCCCTGAGTTTGTTGAAGTCTGCCTTCCTGAAATCCATTGCCTTTATTTTGCTGTTCCTCCCTCCTACCATTCCTTTTCCTCCCTGTCAAAATCAAATCTAGAACCGCCTCCCCCTAGAAGCTTTCTACACCTTCTGAAATAAAAAATGGTCTCCAATACATTCAAAAGACTTGTTGGATAGTCTGTGCCCAACTGTGTTATTTTCCTAACAGATGTCTGGGTAGTTGAAGTCCATCATCACCACCACCAAGACCTGTGCTCTGGATTATTTTGTTAGTTATTTTTAAAAAGCCTCATCCAACCTCTTCTTCCTGGTTGGTGATCTGTAACAAACATGCACTTAAGTCTGTCAGCTCGTGTGCTTGAAATTCCTCCTTGCAGTAACCAGTATTTTTCCTTCTCCCCACACCTATGTTTAAAATTTCCAGAGATCCCTTTTTGATTTCTTTGTCCTCAGGAGCTTATGCATTTCCTCACAACTTAATATCACCTGTGAATTTCATTAGTTTGATCTTTATGAGAATTGCCTGCTCCTTCTAGATCATGAAGACATTAAATAAGAGCAGATCTTATACAGTAGACTCTTGATTATCCAGGATGATAGGGGAAAAAAATAATTCTGGTTAATAAAATCCTGGATAATCACCATCCATAGGAAATATGGGGAGTGGGGGTTGATTCACCAGCCATCCTGTGCTGGGGGAAGGGGTGTTGGTTCACTGGCTGCCCTGAACCCTGGTAGGGGTTTTTTGTGTGTGCGCTTGGAGCGGCAGCAAAGCCAGAGCCGGCCCTGCAAGTTGCGCGTGTTTTGGGGTTTTTTTTGACATCCTGGTTAATCCAATCCTGGATAATCGAGAGTCTACTGTACAACTCCTTGCAGTGCCTTGCTAGACCCTGAAGAGCTGGGGCCTTTATTGGCCCACAGCTGGGCAGAAATTACAGCATTAGTGCCAGTAAAAACCCAGATTAAGGGGATTTTTTAAATGCAAAGTTATTTATTTGAAAGAATTACAGACAGGCAGCAAAAGGTTATACAATGCTACTTTTTAATAAGCCTTAATTGTTAAAGCATAATTTCTTGGTAACAATGTTGGCCCTGCAAGTATTTTGATTGGCAAACAAAGCTGGTATAGCTATTCATTTTAGATGAAGGCCTTTGTTGTCTGTTTGCTTCTCTTATTTAAGCACTTGGTTTGTTAAGGATTTCCCGGAGCAGGATGTTGACTACCCTGTGTTCTTTGTTTAACAGCATTACAAGCCTTTTTAGATGTTAACTGGGGTGAGAGCTGAGCCTGTATTTTTCAATATTTATACCCCTTTTTGAAGGAGTTGCATGGTTTTCAAAATATGCTATGTTGGCATTCCATAACTTGTATTTTTATTACTATTTTCGGGAGGGACACTATGGACAGACCGAGTGCTGACTGACATTTACTTTTTTATTAATCGTTTGCTCATTCATTAATTACTTTTTGAGGCAACTTTTGTGGCCGTGCGGTTTTACAGGGTTGGTTGACCCAGGTTAGGGAGTTCTAAGTTTACCATTTATATGTCGTTTGGGGTAACTTGTTTGATGAACACGACTGACTGTGACCACAGTCCTTTTACATCCACACAAGTACCCACATTCAAAGTACATAGTTGGGGCAATGTTCCAGTGCAATGTTAGCTTTTTCACTATCTTTTTATATGGCCTGTTTAATGCTAAAAGAACCCTGCTTCCAGAATTCTTCAACAAATTTGAACTTCCCCCTCTTTACCACACTCGCCAACCACAGGGATTTCTAATAATTTAACGCCATCCCAACAGACACCTTCTGACAGCTGAATACATTCCCTTTATTGCAGGCTTTGATCCATCCAAGGCCTTTAGCTTGGACTTTGTTGGACAGCTTTTGGATGGATGTGGGGCCGTGGGGTGGGAAGGACTTTCGGGCTTGTCAAAACCCGTAAGATACAACAATCATCATTCATGTTTTTGTAGAGAATGGTTTTGCCTCGCCTTGGTCATGAAAACAAAACCCGCAACGCAGCCCATTCTTGGCCACATAGCTCATTTCCAAACCGAATGAATACCCTAAGAGTCTCAGTTTTACCCCCACGCAGAATGGGGACTGTTTACTTGATTGTAGAAAGCTGTTTGCTGCCAGTTAGTAACAGGACCCCAATTCTTATGCGACTGTAAATCAGGAGTATTTATATTGGAACCAGCTTGTCAAATTCCCCCCTGCACCGGTGTCAGGGCCAGGGGGAGGTTTGCAGCTCCCCTAAACAATCCCAAGGCAGGCTAGAGCACCCTGAGGGCTGCTTTAACTTGTTCCCTGGATTCAGCGGCCCTTATGGGCCATTGCTTCATCAGGGCACAGGGTTGCTTCAGCCACACCTCCTCTCTTGCTCACTTTTGCAGTACACCCCCTCTCTGACCTTGGAATACCCGCTGTGCTGGAGGCCTCCCGCAGAGGCAGCAGAGAGCTCGGTCAGACAGCCATAGAGTTCAAGGCCAGAAGGGACCACCATAGAATCTAGTCCGATCTCCTGTCTATCACAGGCCAACACCTACACACTAAACCCAACAGCCTAAATGAAAGCAAAGTATTACAGCCCACAGGAGACTAGACTTCTATGTGCCACAAGCACAGAAAAGGAGGGACCAAGTTGCACCAATGCCTCTGCAATGGCAGTGTGACGGTGCGGCGACTCACCCCCGCAGCGCCTCCTGCTGGTCATCCGGGAATTAGCTCATTTTCAGCACGGAGCGCCCGCTGGAGACTGGTGTCTCGCTGTCTGCTGGCTCCGTGTCCCTCCCTGGACCCCGGTGCCCTTTACCTGGGGTGCTGCCCTCTGGCAATACCCCCACACGCTGCCTTTGGGCCTCTCCTCCCTGGGAACTCCCAACCCTCTGAGTCCCACCTTGCCTCAGTCTAGGGCTACTGCCAGTCAGCATCAAGCCTCCACTCCCTGGGGCAGACTGCAGTGTAACAGCCAGTCATCACAGGCAAGGGGGTTTTGGCCTAGCTGCCTGTCTAACCCCAGTACCTTCCTCAAGCCTTTGTATCAGGCCTGCAGCCTGGGAGATCGCCAGGCCTGAACTCCCCAGCTCAGCCTGCCCCTTCCCCAGCACTGCTCCAGCCTGGGTACCCTCCTCAGCATCCCGGTCCTCCTCTCTCAGTGTAGCTAGAGAGAGTGTCTGAACGCGAAACTCTCAGCCCTTTTACCAGGGCCAGCTAGGCCCTAATTCACTCCGCCACAGCGGGGCTGCAATTCCAGTCAGCCTGGGTTTGCTGCTTTCTCCCAGCAACACCCACTCCAGGGCTGTTTTACCCCTTTTATTTTAGGAGCAGGGTCACCACCCCACTACAAGCAGGGAATTCAATAACAAAGAATCACAGCAAGCGGCCCTCCTCCACACCCTGCAGAGAACGATTTAAAAAACCCAACAGTGATGCTGGCAGACTACCTCATGCCAAGGTCCCCACGTCTTAACTGAATATGGGCTCTACAGATATGGGAAAAGCAGTGGATTTAATAGATCTTGACTTTAGCAAAGTTTTTAATATGGTCTCCCACAGTATTCTTGCCAGCAAGTTAAAGTATTAATGGATTGGATGAATGGACTACGAAGTGAACAGAAAGCTGGTTAGATCGCCGGGCTCAACCGGGAGTGACTTTATGTCTAGCTGGCAGCAGATATCAAGCGGAGTGCCCCAGGGATCAGTCTTGGGGCCGGTTTTGTTCAACATCTTTATTAACGATCTGGATGATGGGATGGATTTCACCCTTAGCAAACTCATGGATGACACTAACCTGGGGGAGAGGTAGGCATGCTGGAGGGTAGGGATAGGGTCCAAAGTGACCCAGACCAATTGGAGGATTGGGTCAAAAGAAATCTGATGAGGTTCAACAAGGAGAAGTGCAGAGTCCTGCACTTAGGACGGAAGAATCCCATGCACTGCTACAGGCTGGGGACCGAATGGCTAGGCAGCAGTTCTGTAGAAAAGGACCTAGGGGTTATAGTGGGTGAGAAGCTCGATACGAGTCAGCAGTGTGCCCCTGTTGCCAAGAAGGCTAATGGGCATATTGGGCTGCATTAGTAGGAACATTGCCAGCAGATCAATGGAGGTGATCATTCCCCTCTATTCAGCACTGGTGAGGCCACATCTGGAGTATTGTTTCCATTTTTGGGCCCCCCACTACAGAAGGGATGTGGACAAATTGGAGAGAGTCCAGCGGAGGGCAACAAAATGTACTGAAATGTACTGATCTTTCTTTAATATATGGATCAAAGGAACTCTGAAACACTCTAGTTCATCTTAAATCTATCTAATTAATTAATATCTGTTTCTATCAACTGATCAGGGGGCTGGAGCACATGACTTACGAGGAGAGGCTGAGAGAACTGGGATTGTTTAGTCTACAGAAGAGAAGACTGAGGGTGGATTTGATAGCAGCTTTCAACTACCTGAAAGGGGGATCAAAAGGGGATGGAGCTCGGCTGTTCTCAGTGGTGGCAGATGACAGAACAAGGAGCAATGGTCTCAAGTGCAGTGGGGGAGGTCTAGGTTGGATAGCAGGAGGGTAGCGAAGCACTGGAATGGGTTCCCTAGGGAGGTGGTGGACTCTCCATCCCTAAAGGTTTTTAAGGCCTGGATTGACAAAGTCCTGGCTGGGATGATTTAGTTCAGGGGTGGGCAACCTTTTTGGCCTGAGGGCCACATTGGGGTAACAAAACTGTATGGAGGGCCGGGTAGGGAAGGCTGTACCTCCCCAAATATCTTAGCCCCTGCCTCCTAGCCACCCCCTCCAGCTTCCAGCCCCATGACTGCCCCCTTCAAAAAAAACCCACTCACCCAGCCCTCTCCCCCACTCTTTGTCCCCTGACCACCCCCATCCAACCTCCTGCTCCCTGTCCCGACTGCCACAACCCCTATCCACACCCCTGCCCCGTGACAGAACCCTGGGACTCCCAAGCTCATCCAACCCCCAGTTCCCCCTCCCCTGACTGTCCCAACCCAGAACCTCCACCCCATCCAACCATCCCCTGCTCTCTGTCCCCTGACTGCCCTTTGGGACCCTCTGCCCTTTATCCAGCCTCACGGCTCCCTTACCATGCTGCTTAGAGCAGTAGGTCTGGCAGCCGCACGGCCAGCTGGAGCCATTAGTGCTAAAAAAGTGTCCCCCCCGTCCCCGCCCCGGTATTCACCCCTTCTTGTCAATTGTTGAGAACAGGCCACTTCCACCTATAGTGAATTGGCTGGCTAGCATTGTCCCCCTACTTGGGAAGACAACTCCCATCTTTTCATGTGCTGTGTATTTATACCTTCCTACTGCATTTTCCACTCCATGCTTCTGATGAGGTGGGTTTTAGCCCATGAAAGCTTCTGCCCAAAGAAATGTGTTCGTCTGTAAGGTACCACAATGACTCATCGTTGTTTTTACTACAGACATACAATTTCCTACTGTGTAGGATCACGCAGACAATGTGCTAGGAGCTTCCCTGACATTCGAGGAGGGTTTGGGAAAGACCAGCAAGAAATGGACTTTTTAAATACCAGTCAACTAAATCCAATGTAGGCAGCACAGGAGACGCAGGACTTACAGTTGGCCAGAGCAAGGGAAGGATGTGCCGTATACTTCCCTTTGTCCCTCTCTGCAGTGCCCGCCCTGCCGTGTCCATATTGAAAGCAGTTAAACCCTGTAAGATTGCTTGAGACTTGGCATCCGACACACCACTAAGGTCTGGCTCGATTACCGCATTCCAGCCATCCACTACATCGGCCTTCTTATCTCCAAAACAATCCAGACTGTCCAGAACCATGTTTGCTTTACAAACCTGACCGCTGTTTATTACGGTGGTTCCCATGGATATTTACAGCTTGTTTATATTAGTGCTATTCCTTTTATTAGGGATAGAAGCTATTTACTGGACAATAATTGCTAGGATCATTTTCCCTCCTTCTTCCGAAGATGGGTTTTACACCTCCCTGCATCTTCTGGGACCTTCCCGGATCTTGAGGATTGTTGTTGTTTTTTTTTAATTAAGTGCCAGTGATTAGCTAAATTCAATAGCTAATTCCCTCAATACCCCAAAGGCCACTTATCCAGATTAGCTAATCATTCGAGAATTCCGAACATACCCTCATCTCGGCCTTTATCAATAGCTATTTTTATAAGGTTTTCCTCACTTCTTTAATAGTCTCAGTATACACAGCTTTAAAGAGGGGTTGAGTATCTCAGCCACTTTGGGACTCGTGTTGATTTCTTCTCCTATACTTAAGGAGTCTGCTTTCTCACTGGTCTTTCTTTCCCTCCTACTAGATTTGAGAAAACCCTTCTTTATTCCCCATGGCCTCTCTGGTTAGTGGCCATTCAGATGGGATCTGCACAAGCGCTACAGAGCCACAGCTGCCTCTACACCACCAGACGCCTCCTATAACGTCGGAAGGGGTTTTCCCATCAAAGTCATTAATCCACCGCACCAAGTCATGGTAATTGGGTTAAGGGAAGAATTCTTCCAGCATCCTACCTAGCTGGGTCTACACTGGGGGGCGTTAGACAAAAACATATGTCTCTTGCTGGAAGGCTGTAACATGACTATTTCTTAAAATCCAGAACTCTACCATGCAAGAATCCCAAAACAGAGAGAGACAAAGCAGGCTGCTCCCTAAAAACAGAGGCACAGCTCACCCACCTTACGCTCTAGGCTGCCTCTCTGTAGACCGACTGCTTAGAGCCCAGATTGCATTCTTCCCTACAGAGTCCCCTAGCCTGCAAGCAGGACCAGGAAAAACCCCCTAATATTTAAAGTGACAGCTTACAGTTTTAAACAGAGTTTTCAATGCACCACAGAGACACAGCTCCCCTACTATCCTCAAGTCAGTTTCCTTTTTCAGTTCCTCCTGCTCAGTAAATTGCCAGCCCAGGGTGGATTTTCTAGGACACTACATAGAAGAGGAGCCTTACTGGGATGCATTTCTCACCAAACAGCTGTCGGGATCAAGTCCCCTGTTAGCAGAGGAACCTGTAGTGGAGGCCAGTTGTTTGCTCTTGGCTTGGAGGTGCCCCCTGCAGTTTTCCCTTTGTTTCATTGCGCCTGGTTCTCCACCACACACTCTTCATTGTCAAATTTCATCTGAGTGGCACTGAAAATAAACCACTTCTGACACAGCCTGCCACCTCTGCTTCCCTCTCTGTCACTCCCGTATAGATTGCCTCCATCCGTATTGACATTCCAGTTAGGAGACTCATCCCGACAGCATGCACTTATGTCCTCGGTTATAATCTCAATAACAACTTCGGCTCTTTCCTGCTCTCTCTCTCCACCCACCCCTGCACTCGGAGAGCACTCCTCAGCGCCGAACCTCCGCCAAGACCCCTGCAAGCAATCGGCCGGCCAAGGACTGACAGGTCAGGGGCGAACCCCTTCCCCGAAACAAGGCCTGTAAGTGCCTCAGGGCCATCCACTTAGGCACAGAGCTGGCCGAGGTAGCCAGGTGTGACTGACGTTTCTCTCAGCGTCCTTCCACGTCCCCTCCTACATTCTGTTGCATTGTAGCGGGGTGGTTACCCACTCCAAACCGGGAGGGGTTAAAACAGCCCTGCTGAGGCCTGTAGCTGGGGGCAAACAGCTCCCAGGCTGACTGGGGAAGCAGACACAGCTGGGGCCACGTCCCAGACAGACCATAACTGGCTCTTATAAAAGGGCTAGGAGCCAGACACTCCGGGACTCTCTCCAGGCTGGGAGAGAGCAGAGTCGGGGGTTCCCCAGAGAGGGGAGAACCAGAGTGAGGAGGAATTGCCAGCGGGAAGCACCCCAGGTCAGAGGGCACCAGGAGGGACACGGGGCCAGTGGGACACCAGCCTGCAGAGGGCACTCCGTGCTGGAGTGAGCTAATTCCCAGACAACCAGCAGGAGGCGCTGCGGTGGCGAGTCCCGACCCTGTTACATCTTTTCTATGGCGCCGCAAGTGTTTGGGAACAGGAGTCGGGTCTTCCTCTGTGCTCACCGAGCCCAACAGGGCCCCAATCCTGGGACGCTACAAGAACTCGAACAGTCACAGCAAAGGGACCTAGGTTTCTGCCCAGCCGGGGCGAGCAGCCTCCATGTTTGCAGTGTTGGCTGCACAGTAGCCAGCACTCTCTTATTATCTATGGTCTGCACCTCAAGGTGCTAGCTGAGACCAGCCCCCTCGATGTGCACACAGCGAGTACATCTAGACAGCAAACAAAGGGAAGACTGGCGTACGAACCAGCATACAATCTAGCTAGTGGGGGTAGCAACAGCAGAGAAGACATGAAAGCATGGGCTTTGGCACAGGCTAAGTCAGGGACCCCCCGAGTATAGACTCAGGTTGCCCAGTTATGCCTGCATTTCTAATGCTACCGGTGCTAGCTAGATTGAACCTAGGAGGAGTATTCGTCCCCAGACTAAAAATCACCCCTTCATATGCAGCGCAGACACACCCAGAGAAATAGAGTCCCTGCTCTACGGAGCTCACAATCTGAATAGACAAAGGGTGGGAGGGGAAACGGAGGCACATGGGGGGGTGTCACACAGCAGGCCAGGGGCAAAGCTGGGGATAGAACCCAGGTCTGTGGACATGCTGCCGAGTGCTCCCTCCACTAGGCTATGCTGCCTATGATGATGCCAAAGCTCCTATTAATGGCTGTGAATGCAACAGCGCAGGACTGGTGGATGCAGGGTGTTGGTGGTTGGGACCCCACGTTACAAAGCATGGAAGGCGCAGCAGCATCTGCTCGCTTCAGTACTCAGGAGGGGCTGGGGGGCACTGGCAGAGAAGCAGCTGTTTTGATTTCACATGATCTCTACCTGTCCTTCACCCTCAACAGCGCTTCCTCCCCACACCCAGAAATAACAAGCAGGGAAAATCAAAGGAAAATATTTTCCAGAGCACTTCTGATCCGTATTATACACGCTCATCACCAGCAAAAGATCTTGCTCTGGTATCTCTCTCTCAGCATCAGCCAAACAAGGGAAAATGCATTTTGTGAATAATAGAAGCTAGACAGAACAACACCACCGACCAAAATTAGGTGACTTCATAGGTCTTTGATGTGTGACTTTTCTGTGATTCTATGAGGGAGCATGGCTTATTGGTTGGAGCGGGGGATGTAGACATCAGGACTCCTGGGTCCTATGCCCATCTCTGGTAGGCAGGGCTGTCTAATGGTTAGGGAAGATTTTCACAGGCAATATTTTAGCAGACAAGTTACTAAAAAAAAAACACAAAACAAAAACAATCCACCAATAATAAAATTAACTCATGCTGCCTCCTGTTATTTTATTAACCTCCCTTCACTTGGATTTCTTTCCCTCCATCTCCTGATGCATCTTCACTCCGGTATCTATGATTCTCACACACACACAAATTCATCTCACACAAGGTTAACACTACTTTACATTTTCCAGTTCTCCTGGCTCCTTGCCCTGCCCCTGCTTTCTCTCCTAAGTCACCCCTTCCCTGTTGCTCTATTTTTCTACCCGTTCCATCATCTCTCGTCCATTTCAAAGTGCCAGGCTTTTTTAGATCAAAGCAGACTGTGAAGAACTTCAAGAAGATCTCACAAAACTAAGTGACTGGGCAACAAAATGGCAAATGAAATGTAATGTGGATAAATAAAAAGTAATACACGTCGGAAAAAATAAGCCCAACTATACATACAATATGATGGGGGCTAATTTAGCTACAGCTAGTGAAGAAAGATCTTGGAGTCACCATGGATAGTTCTCTGAAGACATCCACGCAGTGTGCAGCAGCAGTCAAAAAAAGCAAACAGGATGTTAGGAATCATTAAAAAAAGGGAGAGAGAATATCTTATTGCCCTTATATAAATCCATGGTGTGCCTACATCTTGAATACTGTGTACACATGTGGTCTCCTCCTCTCTAAAAAGATATACTGGCATTAGAAAAGGTTCAGAGAAGGGCAACTAAAATGATTAGGGGTTTGGAACAGGTCCCATCCGAGGAGATATTAAAAAGGCTAGGACTTTTCAGCTTGGAAAAGAGACGACTCGGAAGGGATATGAGAGAGGACTATAAAACCATGAGTGGTGTGGAGAAAGTGAATAAAGAAAAGTTATTTACTTGTTCCCAAAGGATAAATTCATGGCGGTTAAGTTCATTAATGACTATTAGCCAGGATGGGTAAGGAATGGTGTCCCTAGCCTCTGTTTGTCAGAGGGGGGTGATGGATGGCAGGAGAGAGATCACTGGATCATTTACCTGTTAGGTTCGCTCACTCTAGGGCACCTGGCATTGGTCACTGTTGGTAGACAGGATACTGGGCTGGATGGGCCTTTGGTCTGACCCTGCACGGCCATTAATGTTCTTAATATGACGGACTTGGAATACAATGAGCGCACCCATATGTGGAATTAACCAGGGAGAGTTAATCTGGTTTCAATTCACACCCTGCTTTTGTGATGACCCAGACCAGTAAGGAGTGGCCACCACCTGCCCTGTAACTTTGTGTCTTAATGCTGTGCCTCAGAGCTCTGACACCATTAGCCAGCCTTATACTCATTAGGGGTTTCAACCCACCTAGTTACTCCCTGCAGGGTGATTCACCGGTCCTTCTGGTCCTGAGCCCCCCAAATCCATCTCCCCACGTTCTTAACCGCCAGGCACTTGGACTTTTCCCCTCTGGTTCATCACCCCTGAAGGAGCAAAACCTGCCCCCAGTTATCACTTCACTTTGGTGCACACACTCCCTACAATTTGCACACGAGACACCAGCTTGGCGTAGAAGTTGGTTTAAACAACAGTTTTCTACATGTGCACACACACAAATGCATAACCGTAACCTGTGCACACATCTCCTAGTGACCATCTAGTTCAGACCACCACACGCTTTCATTAAAGACCTCACTTGACATATATTTATACACAATGACTGTGTCCAACCAGTGGTTTCCACTGCTTATTCTTTGGGTTTCAGTACCCTATTCTCTCCTTTGGTGTTCACACCCATCACCTGGACCCTGACTGTTGCAACCTCACTTCAGATTAACTTTCCTATGTAGACAAGCCCTCAGTAGGTGTCACTCTCCCATCTGAGTCAGAGCTGTCCCCCGAGATCCAGGATGTGCTAGGGGTCACGGACATTTTTTATACCAGACACAAAACCTTAAAGTCCTCTCACCATTGAAGATCTCTTGGCACTTCTTGTGGGAGAGGCGTTCGCCTCGGTCCCCTGCCCATGTTCCATCTTTGGGAATTTTCTGATGCCTCTGCATTGCCGATGGCTCTTGGGTAGGTAGGTTCTTCTTCTTGTCCTGCCCTACACCCGGAGCTGTTCTAACGTTACAGGCCTGCCGGCCAACATGCAAGGGTTCCTCCCAACCTCCTGAAACACCCGTGATTTTCCCACAGCTGTTCCTGGAAACCAATTTCAAGCCCAATTCTGGAGGCTGGTTAGGAGCTGCAAAGCTCTGAAGGACCCGGGACGTACCTACCTCCATGGCGGACTCTCCCTCTATTCTGCATTGTGGCATTTGTGCTCACTAGTGTTGAATACCTGGGGGAGAATGGCAGATTCTTAGTTGGTAGCCTTTCCTTTGGCCACGGGAGCCCACAACCTAGCCGTTAAGATACAGTGTGGGATCACCTTTATAGGCTCCAGCTCTCCTTAGTGTTGGGCCGATAGCCAAAGGGTATATCCTCTTCCATGGGTGTAGAGACACCGGTTTAATCTATGCCTGTTGCTGGCAATAGATCCTTTTAATTTCCATGATGGGCCTGGATCTCGCAGAGATGGATACGATATAAATCAATCCCAGCATTTAGAAATAAGGAGCAGAGCAAGAAAAAAACCCAACCCTACCCAACCCCAGTTAGGTCATATCTGGATTCTCTCTCTCTCTCTCCTTTCCTGTACATCCTCTAGGATTTCTCCCAACCTGGCAAAGGACGTTAATTATACTGGCAGATGAGGCTGAACCTGACGATATTCCAGACACTAGTGGGTAGAGAGGAATAGTGTGTGAAGGGGCAAAGAGTAGGGTAACCAGATGTCCCAATTTTATAGGGACAGTCCTGATTTTGGGGTCTTTTTCTTATATAGGCTCCTATTACCACCACCACCACCACCCCCATCCTGATATTTCACAGTTATGGTCTGGTCACCCTAGGCAAAGAGAGGTTAAAACCTGGGTGATAAATGGCAAAGTCTACTCCAAAACAAGGCTCCTCCGTGGGAGGGGGATTCTGGGGGAGTGCATGATTAACAGAGCCATTTCAAAGATGTGGTGGAGCAGGGAGGCAGTTGTCTCTCTCTCTCTCTCGGTGTCTATTCTGGTGCCATCGCTGGTGCAATACGGCATGCGGTTCTAGCCGCCGCACCACCTAGAAAGAGGAAGGAATTTGTTCTCGGTTCCTCTTCTCTAACCAGGGGATTGACTGAGGAGGGCAGAGTAAGAGCGCTAACAATGCTCAGTTTGGACCAGTGCTGGTGAGAGGGGGGAGACGGGAGGGAGAGCAGGCTGCAGGGAGAGCGGAGGCTCTTTTTGCAGTAATAAAAGCCGGTCTAACGCAGGGGAACTGGGGCGAAATTGAGCGGCAGAGGTTGTGTATTAGGAATAGCAGCATGTTCTGGGCTGCGGAGTCCATCTTGGCCAAGACCAGGCACTGAACTGGCCACCTCCCGAGTCAAAAGCATGAGACGGGACCAGGGGAAAGAGACTGGTCCCGGGTGCGGGGCTGTAACCAGTGCCCCTCCCCTGTGGATTGGATGCAAAGGGGAATCATAGCAAATGCTGAGCAGTGTGTCACATAATCCCCCCAGCGAAGGAGCAGAGTCCTCATTGCTTGCTCATGGCCACCTGTCCCGTACGACGCCTCTCCCATGCCTGCCTGGATCGCTCCGCAGACCAGGACACCTCGCCACGGGGCGTTGGCCTCTGCCACCAGGCCTGAAGAGAGCTCATGATCCCCAGGACTAACTCACGCCCCCCAGGACTGCCTCCTGGTTTCCTCTCACTTCCCCCAGCCTCCATCCTGTCTTGTACGGAGGTTGTCAGCGGATCAGGGCAGGAACGGTCTTGTGTGTGTGTTCGTACAGTGCCTAGCACGGCAGGTCCTGGTCTGTGACTGGGGAACCCTGAGGTGCTCCCGCAATACAAATAATCATCTGAAATTTTCCCTCCATCACTTCGTCCTGCTGCTTCTATTTAACCCCCCTACTCCGGCTCATCTCCCTGCAGCCCAGAGAAAGAGATCTCAGGATCCTGGCTCTTCGGGAGTGGGGGGCCTTGGGGACGGCATGTGGGGCGCAAGGGGCTGGGGTCTGATGCCTGAAATATCAATGGCTGGCTAAGGAGGGCATGTTTGAAAAGGGGAGGGTGAAAGTATTGAGAAAGGGGGGCGCGGGGGCAGCTGTAGAAAGTGAAGGTGCAACGGGCGAGGGAATAAAGAACAAAGGCCAGACTGGGTCAGACCAAAGGTCCATCCAGCCCAGTATCCTGTCTACAGACAGCGGCCAATGCCAGGTGCCCTAGAGGGAGTGAACCTAACAGGTAATGATCAAGTGATCTCCCTCCTGCCGTCCATCACCCACCTCTGACAAACAGAGGCTAGGGACACCATTCCTTACCCATCCTGCTAATAGCCATTAATGAATTTGACCATCAATTTATCCAGTTCTCTTTTAAACCCTGTTCTAGTCCTAGCCTTCACAGCCTCCTCCGGCAAGGAGTTCCACAGGTTGACTGTGCGCTGTGTGAAGAACTTCCTTTTATTTGTTTTAAACCTGCTGCCCATAAATTTCATTTGGTGGCCCCTAGTTCTTAGATTATGGGAATAAGTAAATAACTTTTCCTTATTCACTTTCTCCACACCACTCATGACTTTATAGACCTCTATCCTATCCCCCGTATATTCTGAATGGGGTTAATCCTCTGGAATAAGGCACTCGCATTCTGGACTAAGAGCATCCGTATGTGGAGTGAATCAGGAACAGCTCTTCTGGAACACCTGCTCTTGTAGACAAGCCCTGAGACTCCAGCACTCACTTCTTGTAGTGGAAGTCTCCAAATACTAACCTGGCCAGACTTTTCTCAGTTAACGAGCGGTCACGCTGAAAGGCCCTGTCAAATAAAAAGATCTAGGGTAGGGATTCTCGGGGTTTCTGAGGTCACATGGGCCATGCCCCAGACTGCTAAATATGAGGTGAGGGCCCGGCCTGGGAATGGTTCAAAACTACTGATCTAGGGCCTGCTCCCACTGCAATCACTGGAAAAGCATCCAGGACTTGATCAGGGGCAGGTGCTGAACCAGGTACTTGGAAACCCAGCTTCCATTCAGTGGGAACTAAAAATCAGTTTCTACTGCCACGCAGGGCACTGTCCTTCCACAGCTCTCACCCCTTTGGCCCGGTCCCCAGCTCCGTCCAAACAACCAACCTGTAAAGAAAAGGCCCTTCTGCCCAGACGCTCACTACAGCCTCCTGGGAGCCCTGGGCCATTGCATGAGCTGGGAGAATCCAGCTGACTGATCTTGCTACATCAGCGAAGCCCATCAGGGCCCAGCGGAGATCGGTCCACCAGCAGGGGCCTTCAGCCCCTCCTTCTTCAGGGGAAGAGATATTACTGCGGAAAGCCATCAGATAAGATTCTACCCATCTTAGCGCTGTCATCTGTAAGGTTGTTTCCTCTCCTGACCTTGCCTCCCCCGCTATAGTGTTTAAGGCACAGAAATAAATCTGTGCGCACCTATAGGAACATCACGGGGATGGACTAGAGATTAGAACTCAGACCCTCTGGCTCTAAGCCCCCCCCCCCGAGCTACAGGAGAATCACTATCAGCCATTAGCAGTATAGGGTCCCATGACAGTTTGAGCTGTTCGGATTCCATCCAGAAAAGGGCAGCGGTGTTCACACACACTAGGCACTTCACTGGCACTAGAGCCAGGTGTGTCTGTACAGATCTGAGCGATGACACACAGATATCAGGAGCTTGTTTTATCGGCAGCATAGCCCAACCCAAACTGTATGGTACAAGTGACTCCAACAGGCAAAGAACCTGGTTAGTGTAGGAACAGAGGGGTAGAGTCTATACCAGAGGAATGGGGTCAGGTATTCTACATGTACATGCTGCTCTATAACCAACCACCTCCAAGCCAGCCCGGACATATTCCTTTCAAAGACATAATGAAGCAAGCATAGCACTGGTGAGAAATGGCAAACCCCCATCCCTGGAGACAGAAATCCTACAGTCGCCATTATTATTTAGAAGAGCTGCTCCAAATGTGTGGAACAGAAAGTTCTTTTCTTGAAAAACAGCCTTTTTATTTTAAAAAAAAAAGTTTGTGCAAAAATCTGCCAACTTCACGTTTCAGGGTTTTTTTAAAATTAAAATGGAAACAGAAATTTCATTTCAATAATCATTTCAGGGATGCTTTCACAAAAGATTTGTTATTTTTAAAGGATGAAGGATCTGTTTCAAATGCTGGGAAAGGAAAAGAGCTTCAAGCATTTCCCACTTTGCCATGAAATTGCTTTGCCAGTTTTCGACCTGCTCGGTCATTTGTCAGAGTGGATATGGGTGCTCAGGACTTCTGTCAATCAAGCCAGCTAGAGAGAGGCAGGGTAGCCTCGTGAATAGAGCAGACAGACTCAGGAGACCTAGGTTTGATTCTCAGCTGTGCTGCCAGCTTGCTGGGTGACCTTGGGCAAGTTGCTTCCCCGCTGTGCCTCAGTTTCCCCATCTGTAAACTGGGGATAATGAGACTGGGCTCCTTGGTCAAGCACCAAGTGACAAAGAGTGCCTTGCAAGAGCTGGGGAATATTATTAAATATTAATATTAAACTTTAGCTGTCCAAAGTTTCAACATTTTGACCCGGATGAGCCGCCAAATCACAACCCGTGCCTGGATTAGAATGGAAGAGGACGGAACCATGCAGACACGGCTCCCTGTGACTGGGATCCCACCTGACGAGGGGCCCTGCTCCCCAGGACTGGATTTAAATGGGTGATCCAGGTTCATTTCCAAGCCCCTGAGCCAGCCAGCCTCCTCCCCGCACCCCCACCCACCAGACGATCTGGCTGCTCCTCACTCCAGTCACTGCAATAACGTTTCCTCTCGGGCACTATGGGCCTGCCAAGGGCCAGGACTCCAGCTGGGTAATATTTTGCACAAAATGTGCAGTGGAAGGAGAAAAGGACAGCAAAGCCGGTCAGCTCCTTTGTCGCACGTTCTGTTCTCTTACCATCTCTCGGTCTTTCCTCTCTCTGGCTAGGGGTCTCTGCTCTTCCTCTGGTTGTCCCTGGCGCGGGCAGGTGGATGCGAGCGGGCCCAGCTGAACTTAGCCCTGCATTTCCCCAGTGATTCAGAGAGCTCTGGACAAACCAGGACGCTTTGCATTTGAAAGCCTCGCAGGGGGAGGGAGGGAGGGAGGGCCGAAAAGGCTCTTTGTCAGGCCCCAGGAAGAATGCCTGGGCCAGCAGATTCTGGGAGGCAGGGCACAACAGAGCTGTCCATCAGCCACTGCCTGGCCTCTGCATTTCATCCCTTCCTGGGACAGCTTCCACCCGGGGAACGCCCAGGGAGCCAGCTCCGAGGCTGGCCTGGGTATTCTGGGCTGCTTGACTGACAGCTCGCTCTCTCTCTCAGAAGCCGCCTCTGGACTATGGGCTTCTTAAAGGAATCAAAGCTATTTCGAGGGGGTGGGGGGGAGAAATCCACTTTCTTCTGCCTGTTAATCTGCATGGGCAGTGTCCAAATCGCCCTCTAGTATACACATGCTTGTTGATTTGCAAGTGCTGATTAGAAATTACAGCCCTCTATAAAGCAATTTGACCACCCACAGCCCAGAACTTGGTGTGTGTGTGTGTGTGTGTGTGTGTGTGTGTGTGTGTGTGTGTGTGTGTGTGTAACATACAGTAATGACACTTAATGGAGAAAGCAAAACCCCTACGACTGGGTAGTAATAGCAGCACGCAGCACTTAATGGAATGCAATATATAACGTTTAAAGGCCAGATGGCAGCTAGTTAGGTCTCCGATCTCATCCTGGCAGCACAAGGACTGTTCAGAGGTAACAGGGACATCCGCACTAGTTTCCCCAGGAGGGCAGGGCTGGGCAGAGTCGGGACCACGTGCCTTTCAAAGGGAGTAGCATATGGCTGCCAGCCTCCCCCAGTGGTGGTACTATTATCATGGGACTGAGCGCCACAATACTGTACAGAGCCACCCTACCAGAAAAGCGCCAACTCCTGGAACCGTGGGCTCTTTAATAGCCACAAGTGGGACATCCAGCACAGTACCACTCAGACTGGGACCCTTGGTTACAACTACCTGCCCTTTGCTGCCTATGGGACAGGGAGGAAAGTCACCATCAGATCTTGGTGGAAGCCAAATGACATTGACGGATCCCACCCTGGTACAAAAGTCACGTTAACACACAATGAGGTCATAATTAACGAGCTAGCGCCATTGCATCTGGGGATGGATGATCCGGATAAAAGGAGAGACAGCATCCTTTAAATCCAGCCAAACTCCTACATCCAGGTCCTCGCCAGTCTCCTCTCCCTCTGCTCAAGGGCTCGTTTTCACGTGGTCAAGGGCCCCAACATGGAGCCTGCTGGTATCGCTTCTGGAACTGCAAAATTCCTCTACTTAGTTAGATTCACGGCATCTGGGTGTTTTATTCCCCCAGTACTAGAGCCCTGAGCAGCTTTCTTGTTAACATCTAATCAGCACAGAGCTCAGATTGAGAGAGAGGGTAGGTCTAGCTCTTTTCAACAGGCATCTTGGAGACACCCATCACTACCTACCTACCAAGCAATAACAAAGAGGCACACACAATCCATAGCCTATGAGCAATCCCGAAGCAGCAATCATGGCTGTGCAGCCCAACCAGACCTCAGGAGCAACCTTACTACAGTTAAGCCTGTGCAATTTCGGCACAAGCAACCCTACTACAGCCAGCGGGTGTCACCATCACAACGCTCACAAGCAGGGCAACCCCACAAGTTTGTGTGGCACACAACAGCAGACAATACCTTGTGCAATCAGAGTTTCCAAGGGGGGCTGACAAAACAAACACAAAACACGACCGGAACATGGTAAACGGCCTTTCAGCCGCTGCGTATCCCATTGCCCCAGAGCCCCTTCTGGGGCACCGTGTTCACATGAACAAACCTATCTCCAGAGATCGAGATAGTTCCTTTGTCGTCCCTGCTGCAAGCAATTTGGCCTCTAGAGCCAGCAATGAGCTGGTATCATGTGTGCTCCCAACTCGGGTTCTTCGGAAGAAGTTTGGCATCTTTCTTTGGTGCTCTATCAAGGAGCTTTGCATCCAGTCCCAGCCTGCTGGCATCTCAGCAGGGAGATCTCGGCAGGCAGAGCAGAGACCAGGAGCTCAGCTTTAGAGCTACAAAGTCATGTCAGCTCAACCTATTTCCTCCAGGGAGCAGCAGGACACAACCGAGAAGGTCTCCAAGGTGAACTTTTGAATGTGCAGGAAAATGATCATTGCAAGCGGGTTGTAGCTGGGCTGGGTCAGGAATCCAGCAAGGGGCACAAGGGACCTAGAGCCTTTAACTGAGGAGTGGTTTGGAGGGGATGGGACTCAAAATAGATGGTTTTACACATTCATCCCTCTTCCTCCCCGCAACTCTGTGTCCCTTCTGCTTCCCTCCTAAGGCAATGCTGAGGCTTCACTCCACTCCTCCCAGTTTGGAAGCTGCTCCTCCAATCAGACAGATGTTTAAGGGTGCCTGCTGATTGCAGGAACGTGCTAAATCTACTGAGCAAAGCCCTTGACCCCAGCACTCTGAGAAGAGGGGACCCATGGCTTCTGCTTAACATTTGAACAAATATTCTTCCATAAGGCTTTCTAAGAGACCCTGAACATTCATACTAGGGGTCTTACTCTCACTAGGCTGCAAGCTCTTCGGGGCAGGAACCAGATGGAACCTGACCCTGAATGGATCCAAATCACCCATGGTGATGAAAGTTTGGGATTTACCCTTAAGCTTCAGTAGAATTGTTTCTATTGCAGTAGCCCCTAGAGGCTCCAGATGAGATCAGAACTCCATCGGTGCTGTGAACCCTCTCAGGGATTGTCTACACTTGAAACACGACAGCGGCACAGCTGTAGCGCTTAAGTGTAGACACGACCTACACCAATGGGAGGGGCTCTCCTTTCGGCACAGGTAATCCCCCATCACCCCCAAGAGGCGGAAGCTTGGTGGACAGAAGAATTCTTCTGTTGCCCTAGCACTGTCTAGACCAGGGATGAAGTGGGCTTAGCTAGCCCGCTGGAGGATAGAGTCAGATATAGTAAAGATCTTGCATGACTCAAACTGTGCCATAGAATCTCTATGGATAGAAATTCTGTGCTTGAAGTATAAGAATATAGCGGTAGGGCTATGCTATAGACCAACTGACCAGGACGGTGATGGGGGATTGTGAAATGCTCAGGGAGATTAGAGGCTAGACATACAGAAAGTTCAATAATGGGGGATTCCAGCTATGCCCATATTGACTGGGTACATATCACCTCAGGTCAGGATGCAAAGGTAAAGTTTCTAGATACCATAAATGCCTGCTCCTTGGAGCAACTTGTCCTGGAACCCACAAAGGGGGAGGCAATTTTTGATTTACTCCTAAGTGGAGCCCAGGATCTGGTCAGGAGGGGACTAGAGCTGAACTGCGTGGTAATAGCAACCGTAATATAATTACATTGAACATCTTTGTTGGAGGAAAATGTCAAAGCAGCCCACCACGGTATCATTTAAATCACAGAAAGGGGGAAAATAAGAGAAACAAGGAAGCTAGTTGAATGGAAATTAAAAGGAACAGTCACAAGTAAAATGCCTGCAAGCTGCATGGAAACTTTTAAAAAACACCATAACAGAGGCTCAATGTAAAGGTCTATCCCAAATTTTAAAATGTAGTAATAGGAACAAAGCACAATCACTGGGGCTAAACAACAAAGTAAAAGAAGCAGTTAGAGGCAAAAAGACCAGCTGCAAAAATTGGAATTTTAATCCTACTGAGGAAAATAGAAGAGAAAATCAACTCTGGTAAGTAAAGTATAATTATGCAGGCGCAAAAATAATTTGAAGAGCAGCTAGCCAAAGACTCAAAAACTAAACAGCAACATTTTAAGTACATCATAACCAGGAAGCCTGCCAACCAACCAGTGGGGGAACTGGACGATACTGCTGCTAAAGGGGCACTGAAGGAATACAAGGCCATACGGAGAAGATAAAGGATTTATTTGCATTAGTCTTCACTGCAGAGGATGTGAGGGAGATTCCCCACACCTGAGCCATTCTTTTTAGATGACAAATCTGACAACTCAATCTGGGACAGTTCCCCAGAGGACTGGGAACAAATTCTTAAAAATTAAACAGTAAACTGTCCCGAGGACCAAGCGTCCTGAAGGAACTCAAATATCAAATTGCAAAGTCTTTAACCCATCATCATTTAAATCAGCTTTTGTGCCAGATGACTGGAAGATAGCGGATGTGATGCCAATTTTTAAAAAGGGCTCCAGAGGCAATGCCAGCAATTACAGGCCAGTAAACCTGACTTCAGTAACCAGGCAAATTGGTTGAAACTGTAGTAAAGAACAGAATTATCAGACATGTAGATCGACATGATTTGCTGGGGGAAAAGAATCAACATGGTTTGGTAAGGGAAAAATCACGCCTCACCAATCTACTAGAATTCCTTGTGGGACCCAAAAAGCATGTGGACAAAGTGGATCCAGTGTACTGTACTTAGATTTCTAGGAAGACAGGAAACAAAGGACAGGATAAAGGGTCAGTTTTCATAATGGAGAGAGGTAAATAACAGGGTCCCTCAGGGATCTGTACTGGGACCAGCGCTGTTCAACTTCATAAATGAACTGGGAAAGGGCATAAACAGTGAGGTGGCAAAATTTGTAGACTATACAAAATTACTAGGGCTGTCAAGCAATTAAAAAAAAGTAATTGCAATTAATCATACTGTTAAATAGAATATCATTTATTTAAATATTTTGGAGGTTTTCAACATTTTCAAAATATACGGATTTCCATTACAACACAGAATACAAAGTGTACAGTGCTGCATTTATATTACAAGTATTTGCATTGTGAAAAAACAAGAAATATTTTTCAATTCACATTACATCTCTTTATCATTAAAGTTGAACTTTCAAATCTAGAACTATGTACAAAAAAAATCTGTATTCCAAAATAAAACAAAAGCTAAAATTTAAGAGCCTCCAAGTCCACTCAGTCCTCCTTGTTCAGCCGGTTTACATTTGCAGGAGATATTGCTGTAGCCGGTGTCACAAGATATTTACGTGTCAGATGTGCTAAAGATTCATATGTCTCTTTATACTATAACCTCCCTTCCAGAGGAAACGCATCCATGCGGATGCCGGGTTCTGCTCAATAACAATCCAAAGCAGTGAGGACCGACGCATGTTCATTTTCATTATCTGAGTCAGATACCACCACCAGAAGACGGATTTCCTTTTTTGGTGGTTCGGGTTCTGTAGTTTCTGCATTAGAATGTTGCTCTTTTAAGACTTTTGAAAGCATTCTCCACACCTCATCCCTCTCAGATTTTGGAAGGCACTTCAGATTCTTCAACCTTGAGTCGAGTGCCGTAGCGATCTTTAGATATCTCACATTGGTACCTTCTTTGCCTTTTGTTAGATGTGCAGTGAACGTGATCTTGACCCAGCACGTTTGATTTATCAGCAGAGACTGCTAGAATGGGAAATATATGGCAGAATGCGGGTAAAAGAGCAGGGGAGATACAACTCTCCCCCAAAGAGTTCAGTCAGAAATTTAATGAATGCATTTTTTTTTAAATGAGAGTCATCAGCATGGAAGCATGTCCTCTGGAACGGTGGCCGAAGCATCAAGGGGCATACGAATTTTTAGTGTATCTGGCATGTAAATACCTTGCAATGCCAGCTACAAAAGTGCCATGAAAATACCTGTTCTTATTTTCTGGGGACGTTGTAAATACGAAGCAGGCAGCATTATCTCCTGGAAATGTAAACAAACTTGTTTCTCTTAGCGACTGGCTGAACAAGAAGTAGGACTGACAGGACTTGAAGGTTCTGAAGTTTTACATGGTTTTGGTTTGAGTGCAGTTATGTAAAAAAAATTACATTTGTAAGTTGCACGTTCATGACAGAGATATTGCACTACAGTACTTGTATGAGGTGAATTTAAAAATACTATTTCTTTTGTTTATCATTTTTACAATGCAAATATTTGTAAGCAAAAAATAAAACCCTGATTTCAATTACAACACAGAATATATATGAAAATGTAGAAAAATATCCAAAATATTTACTAAATTTCAACTGGTATTCTATATTTAACAGTGCAATTAAAACTGTGACTAATCACAATTTTTTGAGTTAATAGTGTGAGTTAACAGTGATTAATCGGCAGCCCTAAAAAATTACTCAAGATAGCCAAATCCAAAGCTTACTGTGAAGAGTTATAAAGGGATCTCACAAAACTGGGTGACTGGGCAACAAAATGACAGACAAAATTCAATGTTGATAAATGTAAAGTAATGCACATTGGAAAACATCATCCCAACTATACATATTAAAATGATGGGGTTTAAACGAGCTGTTACCACTCAAGAAAGATCTTGGAGTCATTGTGTATAGTTATCTGAAATCATCTACTCAATGTGCAGTGACAGTAAAAAAAATTATAAAAAAGAGCTAAGAAAGGGATAAAAAAATAAGACAGAAAATATCATAATGTTTCTATATATATCCATGGTACACCAACACCTTGAATACTGTGTGCAGTTCTGGTCACCCTTCTCAAAAGAGATACACCTCTACCCCACTATAACACGGTCTGATACAACGTGAATTTGGATAGAACGCGGTAGAGGGGCTCTAGAGGGGGCGGGGGTGCTTTAACACGTTATATCTGAATTTGTGTTACCGCAAGCTGGTTACTTGCTGCACGCCCTCCTTTCCTCCCCAGGCTCACCTCCACTCCGCCTGCTCCCTTCCTCACTTGCCGCGCCAATCAGCTGAGGAGAAGGTGGTGGTGGAGACAGGGCAAAGGTGAGCTGGGGTGGGAAGTGGTTCCTCTGCGCCCCCCTTTGGATAGGTGGGGGATTTTGAGGGGTCAGTCAGGGGGCAGGAAGTTGGTAGAGGTCGGATGGGGGTGGGGCCGAGCCTTCCCTACCCTGATATAATGTAGTTTCGCCTATAACACGGTAAGATTTTTTGCCTCCTGAGGATCGTATTATATCGGGGGGAGAGGTATAGATTAGAATTAGAAAAGATACTGAGAAGGGCACCAGAAATAATTAAAGTGATTGAACAGCTTCCATATGAGGAGAGATTAAAAAGACTGGGGCTGTCTGGAAACCTGGAAAAGAGATGACTAACGGGGGATATGCTTGAAGTCTAAAAATTATGACTGGCATGGAGAAAGTGAATAGGAAAGTGTTATTTACTCCTTCACATAATGCAAGAGCCAAGGGTCAAATAACAAAATCAGCACGTTTCCGAACAAACATAAGGAAGTACTTCACACAACACAGTCAACCTGTGGAACTCCTTGCCAGGGGATGCCAGTGAAGGCCAAAACTAGCTAAGTTCATGGAGGATAGGTCCATCAAGGGCCATTAGCCAAGACTGTCAGGGATGCAACCCCATACTCTGGGTGTCCCTAAGCCTCTGACTGCCAGAAGTGGAGAGTGGATGATGGGGGATGGATTATTTAGTGATTACCTGTTCTGTTCATTGGCCCGTGCCAGGTACTTCACAGGGAATGTCAGAAGACAGGATACTGGGCTAGATGGACCATTGGCCTGACCCACTATGGCCATTCTTCTACATTCTTACGTTAAGGGAATGGATTTTTCATGCCTCTGAGCAAGCTAGCAGCATCAACGTAACGTTTTAGTGTAAAGCAGGTCCTGGTGAGAGACAGTCCCTGTCCCCAAAGAGCTTACTGTCTAAACAGACAAATGGTGGGAGAAAGGAAGTTTTATTATCCCCATTTCACAGATGGGGGAAGCAGAGATGAAGCGATGTGCCCAAGGGGGCACCAGGAGTCAGCGGCAGAGCAAGGAATCGACTGCAGATCTCTTAAGTCCCAGACCAAAGTATTAGCCACAAGACCTTCCTTTTTCTCTCAGTGGAGTTTACCTATATTTATAAATCAGTGCCCAGAAGCCATGGCGATGGCCCCTGTAGACATGCGGAGAGAAACAGGCAGGTGAGTCAGATGAGGGGGTGGTCTTGTAACGACTGATCAGTAGGGAAGGGTGGAGCTGGGCAAGGACTTGAAGAGGTGTAGATGTGCTGGAGTCGGGGGAGGAGGACAAGTGCTCAGCTCATTAAGCCCCGAAGATAATTTTGGCAGCTGTGTCTGAATAGGCTGGGGGATTAGGGGTTCGTCAGCTTGTGAAATTAGTCTGCAGTGCCGGGGTCCTTTAAGACTACAACAGAGACACTCTTCCACCGGCAACTGGCCAGGAGACTGCACCCCCCCGAGCGGGCTCAGATGGCGCCATACGACCTGCGCACAATCAGAACATCCAGACTCGGCTGCTACAGTTCTCCGTGCCTGGGGACGAGGCCCCGTGGCGTGAGGAAGCTCCAACACAGGTCACCGAGGCAACGGTCACCCCGATACGCTGCTCTCTGCAATGGCTCCCCAGTGAGCAACACCCAGTTCAGTCCTGGTCTTCAAAGCCTTCCTTGGAACAGACCCTGACAAATGGAAATGCGAACAGGCGCCAGCTTGCTACACGAGAGACCTCCCAATTCATCCAGCAGTGCCTGCCTTCGCTAAAAGCGGAACCGCTGGGCTGGGCAGAACAGAAATCGTTCCTCCCCGGTAGATGCCCAGGTACGACGGTGCCAGCAGGGACAGACAAGAAGCTAGAGAGACTGGGGAAGGGAAGCGAGGAAGGGGCTGCTGTGATCGAGATGGAAACGAACAAGAGTTTTCGCTGTTGGGAGAGAGAGGAAGAGTCAGGTCTTTGGGACCATGGGGTGGAAGGAGCTGGACACACGATGGCTGTGTGGGGCACAGGAGCACTGAAGACAACCCTCAGTGTTGTGTGTCTGCTTATGTACGTAGGCCAGATGCACTGGGTACACATACACACACTGATGCATTGGGGTGTGTACACATGAGCATGTGTACATAATGGCATCTCTGAGTTTATGGGTGTGCATGTGCCCAGATTGCATTATGGTACCGGGGGGCGCGTGATCCGCCATGTGTTTACGGACACACAAAAGCATATAATGCATCTGTGGCCATTTATCTCTGCAGGTCCCCTTCCTATGGCACGGTACCCAGGGAATGGGATTTTATAATACACATTTAAATAATTCAGTGAACAAATTCAAGGGCATGTGCCTTATAATTAAGCAGCGTTTCTTTCTTAACATGCTGGCAAGGTGCCTGCAATTAGCCAGCCCTTGATTCACTGCAAATTCCCCACAGATCAAAAGCACCTGATACGGTACATCTGTGGGCCCCTCTGTAACCCAGCAAAGCTCTCTCCCACTCTCTGTTTAAATCCTGGTGCGATTTTTCACACCTTTCAACTCAGGAACACTTAATCGGACACCTTGGGCCCCACTCAACGGGCCAGGCCAGATCCGCCGGTGTAATTGGCAGAGCAGGTGGGCTGAGACCGATGCAAGTCAGGGCAAAATTAGTCTCATTAAAACAGCGAGCGCGACGGCGCTCAAGGAAAACAGCTGCCCGCAAGGGCTCCGCCAAGCCAGCCTAGAGGAAAGCGCCAGGGCGGCGCGGCGCGCTAACAAGATCCCCTGGAAATGCAAACGACGGTCAAAGCAGCCACATTAACACGGTGCGGGAGACTGGGGGAAAACATGTGGAATTTCCCAGCCAGCTTTTTCGGCCGCCACAGGCTTCAGCCGGTGCGCGGGGCTATTAAGGGGATGGGAATGGTTTCAGGTGGTTGGGCAAAATTCCTCACACTTTCCAGTCTACAAAGAACCCCGGTGGGGCTTAATAGGCTAACACAAACACCGCCCCATTACAGATCGTTAACGCGGGCAGAGGGCTGTGGGAAGCAGGGTAATTAGGGCTCCCATCTGAGCTCCCTCTCACCTTTGCGCAGGATTCCCTCTGCTGCTTGAATCTCGTATATCGGCACTTTCGAGGTAGAGGTGCCCTGGGGCTAGGCAAAGAGCACCCCAGGGCTGAGAATGGGTCACTACATCACTGGGGCTTCCCCACGGTCCTCACCCCCGTTTGTTTTAAATCGGCTGCTTATTAATTTCATTGGGCGATCCCTAGTTCTTGTATTATATAAAAGGGTAAAACACGCTGCCCTATTCATTTTCTCCAGGTCATTCAGGATTTCTAGACCTCTGTCATAGCCCACGTGAGCTGTCTCTTCTAAATCTCTCCTTGTATGGAAGCTGTTCCATACTCTTAATCACGGTTGCCTTTCTCTGGGCCTTTTCCAATTTTGTATTTGAGTTCCTTCAGAACCCTCGTGCGATACCATCTTGTCCCGCACACTTACTGTTGCTTATCAATTTGTTTCAAAACCTCCTCTACGGACACCTGAATCCAGGACTGTTCCTCAGATTTGTCACCTAAAAAGACCGGCTCAGGCAAAGTGACTCCCCCACCCCCACCCCCCTGCAGTGAAGGCTGATGCAAAGAATTCATTGAGCTGTCCACAACAGCCTGGTCTTCCTTGAGTGCTCACTTAGCATCTTGATTAGCTAGTGGCTCCCCTGATTGTCTGGCAGGCTTCCTGCTTCAGATATACTTAAATATTTTTGCTGCTAGTTTTTGTGTTCTTAACTAGGTGTCTTCACATTCTTTCCTGGCCTGCCTTATTACAATTTTACTTCCTATTTTTAAAGGATGCCTCTTTGCCTCTAGCATTATTATGCTGTTTAGCCATGGAGGCAGGGTTTTTTAATTTTCTTACTGTTCCCCCCCCCCCCCCAGATTCAGAGGTACACATTTTGCTTGAGCCTTTATTATGGTGTTTTGAAATACTCTCCATGCAGTTTGCAGGCATTTCACCCTTCTGCCTGTTCCTTTTAATTTCAATTTAACTAGTGTCCTCATATTTCAAAGTTAAATGACATGGTGGTTGGCTTCTAGGGCATTTTCCTCCAATAAAGATGTTCAATTTAATTACATAATGGTCATTACCACCAAGCGGTCCAGTGATATTCACTTCTTGGACCAGATCCTGTGTGCCACTTAGGACTAAATGAAGAGTTGCCTCTCCCCTTATGGGTTCCAGGACTAACTGTTCCAAGGAGCAGACATTAAATGAGAGTCTAGAAAGTTTCTCTGCATCCCGTCCTGAGGCGACATGGAGCAAGGTCAATATGGGCATAGCTGAAATCCCACATTAATTGTTATATTTTCAGTTTTTGTAGCCCCTCTAATCACCCTGAGCATTTCACCATATTCTTAAAGCACAGAATTTCTATCCATAGAAATTCTATGGTACAGTTTGATTCACTTAAGATTTATTTTCTTGGACTATCCTTAGAATCCTAGAATATCAGGGTTGGAAGGGACCTCTGGAGGTCATCTAGTCCAACCCCCTGCTTAAAGTGGGACCAATCCCCAACTAAATCATCCCAGCCAGGGCTTTGTCAAGCCTGACCTTAAAAACCTCTAAGGAAGGAGATTCTACCACCTCCCTAGGTAACCCATTCCAGAGCTTCACCACCCTCCTAGTGAAAACGTTTTTCCTAATATCCAGTCTAAACCTTCCCAACTGCAACTTGAGACCATGACTCCTTGTTCGGTCATCTGCTACCGCAGAGAATAGTCTAGATCCATCCTCTTTAGAACCCCCTTTCAGGTAGTTGAAAGCAGCTATCAAATTTCCCCTCACTCTTCTCTTCTCCAGACTAAACAATCCCAGTTCCCTCAGCCTCTCCTCGTAAGTCATGTGCTCCAGGCCCCTAATCATTTTTGTTGCCCTTCTCTGGACTCTTTCCAATTGTTCCACATCCTTCTTGTAGTGTGGGCCCCAGAACTGGACACAGTTCTCCAGATGAGGCCTCACCAATGTCAAACAGAGGGGAACAATCACGTCCCTTGATCTGCTGGCAATGCCCCTGCTTATACAGCCCAAAATGCCATTAGCCTTCTTGGCAACAAGGGCACACTGTTGACTCATATCCAGCTTCTCATCCACTGTAATCCCTAGGTCCTGTTCTGCAGAACTGCTGCCTAGCCACTCTGTCCCTAGTCTGTAGCAGTGCATGGGATTCTTCCGTCCTAAGTGCAGGACTCTGCACTTCATGTTGAACCTCAAATTTCTTTTGGCCCAGTCCTCTACTTTGTCTAGGTCCCTCTGTAGTCTATCTACCACTCCTCCTAGATTAGTGTCATCTGCAAACTTTCTGAGGGTGTAGTCCATGCCATCCTCCAGATCATTTATAAAGATATTGAATAAAACCGGCCCCAGGACTGACCCTTGGGGCTCTCCACTTGATACCAGCTGCCAACTAGACATGGAGCCATTGATCACTACCCGTTGAGCCAGACGATCCAGCCGGCTTTCTAGCCACTTTATGCTCCATTCATCCAGCCCATACTTCTTTAACTTGCTGGCAAGAATATTGTGGGAGACCGTATCAAAAGCTTTGCTAAAGTCAAGGAACGACACATCCACTGCTTTCCCCTCATCCACAGAGTCAGTTATCTCATCGTAGAAGGCAATTAGGTTAGTCAGGCATGATTTGCCCTTGGTGAATCCATGCTGACTGTTCCCGATCACTTTCCTCTTCTCTAAGTGCTTTGGGATTGATTCCTTGAGGACCTGCTCCATGATTTTTCCAGGCACTGAGGTGAGGCTGACTGGCCTGTAGTTCCCTGGATCCTCCGCCTTCCCTTTTTTAAAGACAGGCACTACATTAGTGTTTTTCCAGTCATCTGGGACCTGCCCCGATAGCCATGAGTTTTCAAAGATAATGGTCAATGGCTCTGCAATCACATCCACCAACTTCTTTAGCACCCTTGGATGCAGCGCATCCGGCCCCAAATAATCCTGAACCACTTCTTTCTCCACAGAGGGCTGATCACCTCCTCCCCATGCTGTGCTGCCCAGTGTAGTAGTCTGGGAGCTGAGCTTGTTCGTGAAGACAGAGGCAAAAAAAGCACCGAGTACATTTGCTTTTTCCACATCCTCGGTCACTAGATTGCCTCCCTCATTCAGTCAGGGGCCCACACTTTCCTGGACTTTTTTCTTGTTGCTAACATACCTAAAGAAACCCTTCCTTTCACATATAGTGCCGCTCCCCCAACAGTGCACGCTACTCTGTCACTGTGTATTTTGTACCAGAGCTCTTCTCGGATCCTTCCCCCGGGGTCTGTAGGTCAGGCCCTATGGGAGCATCATTCACAGCTCTTTGAACGCTGCGCAGTGAGACAGAACTGGCAAGATCTGAGTCCACTTCCTCAGACCGTCCGCCGCCCCCATTCTCCTCCTCCTCCACCCTCTGCCTCTCCTGAAGAAAATCCTTTCTTCATCCAGAAACTGTCTCCTGGTTTCCTTGTACTGCTGCATTGGTCCGGCTCCAGTCATTGCTTCTTGTCTTCTACTCAGATTGTAAACTCTTTGGGGCAGGATCTGTCGTGGTGTTTTGCGTTTGTACAGCACCTAACGCGGGGGGGGGGGGTCCCCAGTCTTTAATGAGGGCGTGATGGTAACACATCATAAAGAATTATCAAGTGCAGCCCAGGCGGGAAGCCTGGGGCGCTAGGGAGGGCAGGACCGGGGGAGGGGGGGGGGGGGGAAGGGGTTCTGGCAAGTTAGACCGTTCACACCTCATTCTGGCTTCAAGGTGCAAGCAAAGTTCCTAGAGGCTGGCAAGGAAGGTGCAAAACCCACCCAGGGAAGATCTGTAGAAACTTGGTTTAATAACCCCCAGCAGGAGCCCTGGGAAGGGGCAGTGGGGCTCAGACAAGGGAACCTTTACCGCATAGACTCTGCTTGGCCTGGGGGGAGGAGGGGAGGGCTTGTGCATCTTCCCTCCCTTGCAACTCTCTGATACCGGGAGTGCAGGGCTGTGCCCTGCTGGGAAGCCTCCACCTCCTATCAGCAGATGGCTGCTCTGGGCTCTGAGCCCCAGGGAAGGACACAGGCTGCTCTGCAGAGAGCGGCCAGCGCTGGAGAGCGGTGGATGCAGCTAGGCGGATGGCTGGGAAAGCTGGTTCCTTTCCGGGTAGGTGAATCCAAGGCTCCTAGGATTGAGGGGTGGACAGTCCTAGAGGGTAAAGCTTCCAAACAGCTTTGTTGCTGCCCCTCAAGCCTGACCCACAGCCCCCTGCTATTCCCGACTCCCACACACATGCACCCCCCTCAATTCTGACCGGCTGCACCCAGGGCCCTGCAAGCCTGGGCTGGTCCACACACAGCTCTGCCAGTGATGTCCTGACCTCCCTGCTCTGCCAGGTCTGGGCAACCCAGATCCACCCAGCACGGCTTTCCGATCCCTCTTCCAGCTCAGCTCCCATTCCCTTCTGTTCTCAGGTCAGTTCTCACAGACCGGGTTCTTTAGTTCCCTTTCATTTGCCTCCTGGCCAGGGAGTGACTGATTTAAAGCCAAACTTCCCCTCCCATCAGGTTTCCTTAAGGAAGCGTCAAAGGGCTGGTCTTCACTACCCGCGGTAGCGATCGATCTGTTCGCGATCTATTTCTCCCATCTGGTGAAGACGTGAGAAATCGATCGCCTGTGGCACCCCCGTCGACTCCGGGACTCCAGCTCGCTGCGAGGCGCAAGCTGGAGTCGACGGGGGAGCGCACTGCTGACTGCCGCGAGGACGGCAGATAAGTCAGCTGAAGATACGCTAACTTCAGCTATGGGATTCATGTAGCTGAAGCTGCGTATCTTCAGTCGATTCCCTCCCCCCCCCCAGTGAAGACCATCCCAAAGGGTTGAAATCTGCTCCAGATCTACAGCATCCGCCTGTGTGCTTTGCAGGCCTGGGGCTAGCCAAGCCGTAATCCCCAGCAGTGCAGGAAAACTGGACCAACCCTCTGCTTTGCCTTGTCTTCTTCCTGGTCAGTTTTCAGACTGGAGAGAGGTAAGTAGCGGTGTCCCCCAGGGGTCTGTCCTGGGCCCAGTTCTATTCAACAGATTCATAAATGATCTGGAAAAAGGGGTAAACAGTGAGGTGGCAAAATCTGCAGATGATGCAAAACTACTCAAGATAGTCAAGTCCAAATCAGACTGCGAAGAGCTACAAAGGGAACTCACAAAACTGGGTGAGTGGCCAACACAGTGGCAGATGAAATTCAACATTGATAAATGTGAAGCAATGCACACTGACAAACAATCTCAACTATACCTATGACGTGATAGGGTCTAAAGTATCTGTTCCCACTCAAGAAAGATCTTGGAGTCACTGTGGACTCAGGGTGCAGTGGCAGTCAAGAAAACGAACAGAAAGTTGGGAATCAAGAGAGAAGATAGGAAATTTTCTATCTTTATCTTATTATCTACATATAAATCCGTGATACGCCCACACTTTGAATACTGTGTGCAGATGTGGTCGCCCCATCTCAAAAAAAAAAAAATAGATATTAGAATTGGAATAAGTTCAGAAAAGGGGGGGGGGAAATTAGTGGTATAGAATGGCTGCCTATGAGGAGAGATTAATAAGACTGGGGCTTTTCAAATTGGAAAAGAGACGACTAAGGGCAGATATGATAGAGGCCTATCAAATCATGACAGCTGTGGTGAAAGTAAAGGAAGTGTTATTTACTCCTCATAACGCAAGAACTAGGGGTCACCAAAATTGAAATTAATAAGCAGCAAGTTTAACACAAATAAGAGGAAGTATTCTTCCTACAACGCACGGTCAACCTGTGGAATTCCTTCCCAGGGGATGTTGTGAAGGCCAAGATGAACAAGAGTTAAAAAAAAGAACTAGATAGATTCATGGAGGATAGGTCTATCAATGGCTATTAGCCAGGACAGGCAGGGATGGTGTTGCTAGCCTCGGTTTACCAGAAGCTGGGAATGGGCGACAGGGGATGGATCACTTGATTCCCTGATCTGTTCATTCCCTCTGGGGCCACCTGGCATTGGCCCGTCGGAAGGCAGGATATGGGGCTAGATGGACCTTTGGCCTGATCCAATATGGAAGTTCTTATGCTCTATCCACACTCCAAGATTCGCCTGAATCCCCACCACACCTAAGCCAGTATAATAATGTTTATGGGACTAGCTAGGACTTCCCCATCATTCTCACTGCACACGGCAGCTGCTTTGCAGTGACAGCAGGACTGGAACCCCCCCTCCTCCTGCTTCATAAGCCCAGGAGGCCACGATCTCCCAGAGAACTGCATTATCCCCAGGGCCTTTGACAGTCCTGATTCTTTCCAGTGAAGCACAGTGCTGTGCACAGGGGATACACTGGCCAGTTAATGCCACTGGCCTAGACCCTTCATGGACCAGAGGTCTATGCAAGGTGGAGTAGGGGGGAATGGAGACAAGGTGGCCCAGGGGAGGAATGGGAAGGACCAGTGGACATGCACCTAGTCACGTCCTGTTCTCCCCACCCCCACTGCCCCTCCACCTACGGAAAAGGTTACACAGCCTGGTGCTACACTGAGCCACTCCCTTCCCCTGGGACCCTGTAGGCTGCCACAATCAGACCGGGTAGTTCCTGGACAAGGGGCATGTGTCAGACATGGGGCAGCTCTGTAGCCTTGCTGCAGGGGAGATGCAATGGACCAACGCAGGGAAACTCCACGAGAGAATCTTTGTGGATAATTCCGGTCAGGTCCACGATTACATGAGGATGGGGAAACTGAGTCACAAGCAATAAACCAACCCTGCAAAGGCACTCAGAGCCATGTGCTCTGCCCTAGGCATATTGCCCTTCCTGCCCTAATAAACCGGAGTGCTGCACTATCTGCTCCAGTGCAATGCCACCGGAAGAGTTAAAGCTCTGTCCCATCTGATCCCGGGCTGCACTTGTCCTTAGTTCAGAGTTTCGGACAGCGCCAGGTCTTACTTAGAACATCATACAATGGTGTGAAGCTTTACAAGGCAGAGCCAATTAGGTGTTCAAACACTCTGCCGTCCAGCGAGCTTGACCTTCTCCAGGCACCCTCCTATCCGGTGCTCAGAGATGCTCTTCCCACTTCAATCAGGTTCCTCAGAGGGAGCCTTGGAGATAGAGGGTTTGCAATAGAGGGCTGGTAACAGAATATACCATTTTTGCTTTGCAATGCACCAGGACTTTGCTTGCAAGGAATAAACAGTGGAATTCTGGGATAGGTTTTAAACTACCGCGCTGCACATGTAGCAGCTTCCAAACTTTCTGGAATGTTTTGATCTACGCAGCCGTGGCAGGAGACAGGCACAAAGTGCCAGAGAAACAAACAGGAGTTTTGCTTTATCTGTCATTCAAAGAGATGGCGGGGGGGGGGGGGGGAAGAAGAGAATCCAACCCCCAAATGATCCGGCTTTCAAAACAACTTGTCAGCCAGCCCCCTCTCCACCTGTCTTTCTCATGCTGAGAAACAGCTTGTGTGCGTTCATGTTTTTAAACACGCTGCAAACCCCACTCACAGCCATGCGGAGGGTTCAAACTGATGTGTTCTCGCTTCTCTGCTTCTCGTAATATCACCACACAAAAGGCTAATGAAATTGACACACGGAAGGCGTGACTCCCGGCCCAATGCGGCTCATGGGGAGAGATACGTTTAAAACATAAGAACGTCTCTGCAGTGTCAGATTGAAGGTCCATCTAGCCCAGTATCTTCCGGCAGGTGCTTCCGAGGGAATGAACAGGACAGGTAGTCATCCAGGGATCCATCCCCAGCTTCTGACAAACAGAGGCTAGGGTACACCATTCCTACCCATCCTAGCCAATAGCCACTGATGGACTTCTCCTCCATGAACTTACCCAATTCTTTACTGAACCCTGTTATAGTCTTGGCCTTCACAACATCCTCTGGCAAAGAGTTCCACAGATTGACTGTGTTGTGTCAAGAAACACTTTATTTTAAACCTGCTGCCTATTAATTTAATTTGGTGACCCCTAGTTCTTGTATTATGGGAAAGAGTAAATAACACTCCATTTACTTTCTCCACACCGGTCATGATTTTACAGACCTCAATCATATTCCCCTCCTTAGTCGTCTCTTTGCCAAGCTGAAAAGTTCTAGCCTCTAATCTCTCCTCATATGGAAGCGGTTCCATACCCCTCATCATTTTTGTTGCCCTTTTGGATCACTTTTTAGATTTAAAGATTTAAATGGAGATATACCAATCTCCTAGAACTGGAAAGACCTTGAAGGTCATCGAGTCCAGTCCCCTGCCTACACTAGCAGGATCCGCCTGCCTACACTAGCAGGATTGAGTACTGTCCCCTGACAGATTTTTTGCCCCAGATCCCTAAATGGCCCCCTCAAGGATTGAACTCACAACCCTGGGTTTAGCAGGCCAATGCTCAAACCACTGAGCTATCCCCCCACCCCCCACCTCACCCGATAAAAGCAGCTGCCTGTTTGCAGTTACGTTTTCTATATGCCCAATCCTTCGCAAGGCCAGGTCTCCCAGCTCCCCCTTTCCACGGCAAAGGAGAGGGGATGTACCGTCAGCATTGCTGGGTCTGTAACCTTACTGTGTCAGCTGGCCACATGCAGGGCACCCAGTTCAAGTCTCTCAGACTCTCCTAGTCCAGCCACTGTATGGGAGAATGCTTACTGCCCACCCACCTTCACACTGCCCTTCCCACCGATGTGATCCCAACGTTCATTGCACCCAGCCCCGAAGTGCAGCCACCTCAGGGCAGAACGCAGCAGCTGCTTAAGCAGCGCGTAGCAACGCTCCACAGAGATCACTTCACCAAGTGCTGAAATAGGGTGGATGGTGGTTTCTCCGTCCCCTGGAGTCTTTAAATCAAGATGGGATATCTCCCTCTGACAGATCTGCTCTAGCTCCACCCAACAGGACTGCCTACCCGGGTGAAATTCTCCGGTTTGTGTTACGTAGGGAGTGGGTCTGAGTGAACCCGATTGTCCCTTATGGCCTTAAAAAAATAATAATAATAATAATAATAATAATAAATGAAATGTAGCCACCTCTGCGTGATGAGGTATTCAGCAGCCATTTGGCAGCACACAGAGATGATGACTTCACTCCGTGCTGAAATGCAGCCACCTCTGAGGTGGAACTTGGCAGCTATTTAGCTGCTTGCAGCAACACTGCACAAGAACCAAGTCTTACTCTGGCATCCATTTTCCTCTTCTTCCGCCCCCAACTCCCTCGAAGTCCCCGAGCCCCTCCTGCCGGAGCAGGCGGTCCGGTCCCCAAAGCCCACTAACACGGCTATGTCAGGGAACTGGGGAGGAGACCTCAATGCCTTCTCTCCCCAGTACCCAGATTACTCCTCAGACATGGACATGACTGTATTTAGCCCTTTTACTGTCAGGCCACAACCTTTAGCTTTGTGCCAACTCTTTCCCTTCCACTGCTTTCCTCCTCCATTCAGCACAGCCCTGCTCGTCACTCCCACACACCAATCTGTGTGCACTGGGTTCATTAGAAGATTGCTCACACACACGGGTGCTCACGCTGGTGTGATGCAGTAGGAATACTGTGTGTGCCTCAGTTTCCCCTATGCATTTCTTGAGCATCTATGTGACGGGATAAGGATGTGTAGCTGATGCAAAGCAGAGCTTCTCCACAGGTGTCCATACCTGAAGCTGTAATCTGACCCCAAGTGGGGGAGGGAGGTCACCTGACCTGGCTGGGGGGAGGGGGGGGGGGAAAAAGAGAGAGACACACACACACTGACTGGAGAGAGGTTTTGGCATCTGAAGCTGGGTGGGCAGAAGGGAGGCAGGCCCAGGCAGGGTCTAGCCTCCCTTGGGCCCCCAAAATGGACCCAGCGGAGGGGTTCAGATGCCTACAAGCTTGGTGTTAGACCATGTACCTGTCGACGAATAAACCTGTTTTACTGGCTGGCTGAGAGTCACGTTTGACTGTGGATTTGGGGTGCAAGCTGGGGGAAGCGCACGGAGGGGCAGAAGGTGCTGAATGCTCCGAGGTCAGACCCAGGAAGGTTGAAGTGGGGACCCGTGAAGCTCCTAGCCTTGGAAACAGGCTGTGTACGGAGCGGGGACACTTCCTCCGAAGTCCTGTCTGGCTTCCTAGGGAGCGGTTCCAGACCATCGCCCGGGTGCTCCGTGACAGCTGGTTTGTGAGTGCACCGTGATTCACGCATGAGGGTGCAGGCACCGGTTTTGGTAGCGCAGGGTGGCCCAAATGCACCAGGCTGCACGCAGCGGACGGTTAGCACAGGGTCGCTCACACACCCCAGGGGGCATGGCCCGGAGGCTCTTGGCAGGCTGCTCACGTCCATGGCTGGAGAGTGCTGAATTTCCTTCAAGAGCTCTGAAGCTTTTGGTTTGAATTTTAAAACACTCCCATAAAGAATCAGCGTCTTTGTAAACAGAGGAGGGAAAAAAAGGAGAGATTCTCCGAGGCTCTTGACCTTGACGACGTCCCCGTAATTATTAGTCTGTGTTTATTTTCAGCTAAACCCAAAACTATTGAATAAACAGTGTCAAGTTGGTTTTCCCGAGCAGGTGATTATCTTCTCCGGCTCCTCTAATGAACATGATTGAGGGGCTGGTGACCTCACACTACATACGCTAAATAATGCAAGATGGTTTGGGATTAGACAGGCAAATCATAACCCTGCTTTATCTTATCACTTCCCGAACAGCTCCGGGCTTGTTTTAAATAGCGTTTGGCAGCGTTAGCCAAATGCTCGCTCAGCGGAAAGCAGAGCAAAGCCAGCCTTGAGAGCTACGCCGAGACGGGTCTTGTAGGCAGACCAAGGACTGGAGCAACAGGGGTTGGGGGGGGGGGGGTAAATCTTAACTGGTAATCGGACTTCACAGCCTGCAGGGCGACATGGTGCTCATCCTTCCCTGAACTTTGACAGGGAAGAAGGTGGTTAAATATTTTGGTTAAGGGGATGAGGACTGGAAGCCATAATAAGGAGGAACCTATACTTGAGGTTCCTTCTACACACTGGAAAAAGCTACAAGCAACTGTCCTGCTACAGGATAACTTCTAAGGAAGTTGCTGCCCCTGGGGACAGGTTATTCACCCACTGGCTAACGAGCAGGTCTACACAAGCAGCAATCACACCCCGTAACTGCTGTAATAGCCTAAGGCGGAGCAATTCCTGCCACATCCCAGAGTACATATTCATCAGGGACTCTAAGGGTGCATCGATACTGCGATCACACACCCCTGACTGGCCCATGTCAGCTGACTTGGGCTTGCGGGACTATAAAATTGCAGTGTAGATGCTCAGGCTTGGGTTGGAGCCCGGGTTCGGGGACCCTCCCCATCACGGGGTCCCATAGCCCAGGCCAAAACGGCTACCCTGTAATTCTACAGCCCTGCGAGTCTGAATCAGCAGTCCCAGGTGTTTGATTGGAGCGTGGATGTACCCTATGCACTCAGACATCTGCCGGGTAACGGGCCCGGCCCAGCCTGCGGGGTTAACTGGAGGGATGATGACCCAGAATGCGGGGGACGTGACTACAGTCACTGGAGACAGAAAGGGTCAAGAGGAGAGGGCAGCGAATTTGGAATGACCGCCTCGCTGATGGAGAGGAGCCCATGGAGAAGGGGAATCCTTTAATGACATCTAGTGCTCACATCAATGAGCAGCCTGAACTCAGCATGGCAAGGGAGGACTATAGCACAAGGGTGGTGGCTTTCAATACACAGACGTCATTCTGCATCTCACCCCTTTGTTTTCATTGAGCTGTGCCTGGCCAGAGGTTCTCCTTCCTCCCTTGAATCTGTTCCCTCTTCAGTCCCATCCCCTTGACTCCCGGTTTCAGAATTCTGTCCTAGCCTCAATTCCTAATACTCCGTGCCGCTGGACTAGGTGCCTGGAGAACAGCCCCATTGGTGCCAGTCTCCAAAACACACCTTCCCCTCTGGCCACTCCCCTTAACGCTGCCAATCTCAAAACACACAGTGATGGCAAAGAGACAAAAATCTGATGCCCTAGATTCACAAATTCCAAGGCTAGAAGCGACCACTGATCTAGGCTGATCTCCTGTAGAGCACTGGTCATAATCCTGCCCCAAAATAATTCCAGGGGCAGATCTTTAGATTTGAATCAGCGATCCTGGCAAACAGCCCCTTAACTACATCTGATATGAGTTGCAAACACCTAGAAAGATTTAGAAATACAAAGGAAATGAGAACAACTAGAAATACCAGTAGGATATAATTAGGAGGTTCAGCATGGGAAAAAGAGAAGCTAATGCCCCTGGGGAAAAATGACCCACAGTGAAGATACTCTACAGAAAACAGAAGCTTGGGAAGTAGCGACGGCCATTTTGACACCAAAGTGATAGTGGCCAGCCAGTTAGACAGGGGGTTGAAATGCAACATGGCAGAAAGCAGTGCTAACTTTTCTTGTCTATCTAGGGAACTATAGGGATGACTAAAGGTTACACGGGACAAATTTTTAGTGAGCAATGACTAAGGAGGAAACAGTAATTCTCTCTCCCCCTAGGTTTTTAGAAGGTCACCTATCACCATGGTATCTAAGCGCCTTCCACAAGAAGTTAACGTAACACTCAAAATCTCTCCTTCCAGCCTGGACAGCAAGAGGAGTCCTGAGTTTGTTGGTAGCTGAATTCAATAGAAGTGTACGGGACCTGGATCCTCGGCTGGTGTACGCTAGCAGAGATCTCCTGAGGTCAGCAGAGCTATGACCATTTTCATCAGCTGAGGATCCGGCCCATTGTGACTGGTTGGATCACAGGAATCCCCTTGGGGCTGCCAACTGATGTGGCAAGACTGCTTCTGCCCCGGCTTTCCTGACGTGGCAGCTTGGGACTTCAGTGCCCCGCCTGGTTTCAGCCAGGCCCACTAGCCTACTGCAAACCCAGACCCACGTCCCTTAATAGATGTAGGTTTAATTGAAAGCAGCTTAAGAAGTGTCCCTGTCTTGGGGGGGGGGATAGCTCAGTGGTTTGAGCATTGGCCTGCTAAACCCAGGGTTGTGAGTTCAATCCTTGAGGGGGCCATTTAGGGCAATCCTGCTAGTGTAGGCAGGCGGATCCTGCTAGTGTAGGCAGGGGACTGGACTCGATGACCTTCAAGGTCTTTCCAGTTCTAGGAGATTGGTATATCTCCATTTATATTATATTATTATATTTAACACTCAGGTGCCCAGCTCCCAATGGGGTCCAAACCCCAAATAAAACCCCCGGTGCAATTGACACTGATCGGCTGCTTTCTCGGCAGCCTTCACCAAAAGACCAAGCGCTCTGCTGTCCACGGGCAAGGCAAACTGGTCTTGTGTCCCTAGGGGCTCTCCCCCCAAAGCATTCCGGAGCAGCATGGGGAGGATGCCCGCATGGCCTCTATCTGTCCTGTGCCCAAACAGAGGCGAATCTCTTGGATGGAAATCACGGATGGTCTGGCTGGCTCTAACACAGGCCAGAGAATGGCTCTGCAGTAATTCCTGCTTCAAGCAGGACCAACCTTTTAGAAAAAGATCCAGTCTTGATTTAAAAATTGCCGGTGGTGGAGAATCCAGCACGACTCTTAAGCTGTTCAATGGTTGATTGCCCTCTGTTAAAAATGTATGCCTATTTCCAGTCTGAACCTGTCTAGACTGAACTCACGTCTTTGAGAAGAAAAAGCATCAAGTGTAAAATTTCCAGGTTTGAGCTTTGTAACCCTGTGTCCTAAGCAGGCAGGCAGGGCCAGTGGGAAGGGTACCGGACCATGAGTCAGAAGACCTGCTGTCACGGAGTGACCGGGCAATGGTCGGGAACCGCTCCCTAGGAAGCCAGACAGGACTTCGGGTGAAGGGTCCCTTCTCCATACACAGCCTGTCTCCAAGGCTAGGAGTTTCACGGGTACCCACTTCAACCTTCCTGGGTCTGACCTCTGAGCATTCAGCACCTTTTGCCCCTCCGTGCGCTTCCCCCAGCAAGCCCACCTGGGTGGATGTGACGGGGCTGTTCCCGGTGGGATCCAACTGTGAGTGTCAGATCAGGACAGATTGCTTCCAAAGGGGCAATTACAGCCCAAAGCTGGGGTTTTTCCACACTAAGGCAAACCAAACCAGCCGAACAGAAAAGACTTTGGTTTCGCCCCACTGGCTAACCACAAGTCACACAAGCAATCCCCTTAGACACTCCAGCTTCCCAGTATCACCACCACCAGCCACCTGTCCTGGGGATCAATGGTTATGAAAACCAATCCCCCAAATAAAGAAAACGGTTCTCCCCAATTCCAAGGAATCAGGCCCCAGACCCAGGTCAATATACAAATCAGATCTTCCCACAAATCACGCTGTTGCCAATCCTTTAGAATCTAAAGGTTTATTATACAAGGAAAAAGGTATAGGTGAGGGTTAAGAATGGTTAAAGGAAATCAATTACATGCAGTAATGGCAAATCTCTTGGTTCAGTCTTGCAGCTGTAGAATAAACTGCAGGTTTCAATCAAAGTCTTTGGAAAGCATAACTTTGTCCAGAGTTCCCCTGAGTAGCAAAGTTTGATCCAAAGCTGGAAACAAGGCAGGCTGAAGGCTGGAGGTAGAAGAAGAAGATGGAGAATGTTCTTCCAGGCTTTATAGACTTCCTCCTGTGGGTGAAGACCCTCCTCCTCCTTATGCAGAGTCTGGCTGCAAACTGAAGGTTCACAGGCACATGGTCCAATTACCAGATTCTCAATGATTCAGTTTTTGCCCAGGCATGTCCCATGCCTGGGGAGGCTCCTCTCCTCGGGTGTGGACACAGTTCATTGTGCAGTTGATGGCCCCTTAATGGGCTCAAGTTAGCACCAGCTTGTCTGAGCCTTCACAGGAGCCAAGTCTAAGTTTGAAGTACAGGCACCTTTTATCCAATATCCATAACTTCAGTTCCAAAATAGATACACACATATGGTCATAGATACCTGTTATGACCCCTTCACATATATTTGGTACCCCAATGATCTATATGGTACCAAATTATTCCAGTAACGTGACAGCAGGGTCCTGAGGGAGCCCATGGATTCTGCACCCCAAATCCACAGTCAAACGTGACTCTCAGCCAGCCAGTAAAACAGAGGTTTGTTAGTTGACAGGTACATGGTCTAACACCGAGCTTGTAGGTACCGAACCCCTCCGCTGGATCCATTTTGGAGCCCAAGGGAGGCTAGACCCTGCCTCCCTTCTGCCCACCCAGCTTCAGATTCTAAAACATCTTTCCAGCCAGCTGCAGACTCCAAACTGAAACTCACTCTCCAGCCTCCTCTCCCCCCTGGCTCAGCTGGGTCAGGTGACCTCCCTTCCCCACTTAGGGTCAGATTACAGCTTCTGGGATGCACACCTGCAGAGAGGGGAGAGCATTGCCTGCTTGCTTACCCTGTCTCTCTTCTTTGCACTAACTACACATCCGTATCCCTCCACAGACACTCAAGAAATTCATAGGGGAAACTGAGGCACGCACACAGTATTCCTACTTCATCACACCTGCGTTCTGTTCCCAGCTCACTTCGCTGAAGGAGCTTTCCCCAGATGCCAGTATCCCACAAACTCCCCCTGGCTGGGGTCCTTCCTGCCTCTGGCATCACCTGGATGAAAAACCTGATCTTGCAACCAGCCGCGCCCATTCTGGTGGTGAGATGTGAGGCAGAGGGGAAGCAGCCCTGGGACCTGCAGGCTAGGCCAGCAAGGGTTAATGCTCGCTTGTGTTTTGGGGGCCAGGAGTCTCTGACAGCAGAGATGCTGTGTAGGGGAGCATGGGAAGCACTCTTGTAGACAGCCCCTTTTTTGTTCCATTTGAATCCGGCCCAGGTCAGTGGTGGCTGAAATTTGTCTCCCCTTGTGCGGGATGCGTGTGCAGTGAGTGGGCAGGGACCTCCGCGCATACCGCACAGGACAGGTACCCGAAACTAGGGTTGTCCTTGGATTGTCCTGGGGTCTCCAGGAATTAAAGATCCATCTCTAAAGAAGAGGTCATGGGATGAAATCTCCAGGAATACATCCAACCAAAATTGGCAACCTTAAGTGGAACAATACACTGGCCTCCGCTCCAGAGCACTTGGAGCAGCAGTGGACACAGGAGACAGAAATGCCTCGATCCTTCCCAGAACAGGGTCAATGAAAGCACAGACCATCCAGCGAAGACTTTTGATGAATCACAGGAGAGCGCAGCGTCAGCCCCTTCCACAGAAAGCAGGCAGACAAGTGTAACGGAGTACGCATGTAACCATGGGTCTGTGGAACACATGCACAGGGGACGGATTACGAGCAAGCCGCTCCATCACCAAATATCAATCGCCGTTCAGCACAGCTTAAGATCTAGGTGAAACCGTCTGACTGCTCCTGGATTTCAGTGCGCCAGAACATTGGGATTCGCAACTTGTGATGCCCCAAAGCACCCTGAGCATCAGACAGGGCCAAGAAGCAGCCCTCTGAAACCAGGCAGCTGAAGTTGTTGACCCAAGAACTGAGACTCTCCCCCTCCCCCCCCCCCCCAAATCAATCACAGCTTGGCCAGGATACAGGAGGATTGTTCTCTAGCACTGTCCACGCAAGGGTCTCCTGATGCTTTCCAAGTATTCATTGATTCAACCTCAGGCCCCTGCTGGGAAGGAAGGAGGGTTTAATCCTCATTTCAAAGACAAGCAAGCGAGGCCCAAAGGCGTTCAGTGACTCACCCAAAGTCGCTCGGTGGCTGGGCTACAATTCAGACCCTCTGAATCCGAGTCCTGTGTTCGGACCACGAGAGAGCACAGGCAGCCTCATTATTGCCGGCATTATTTTTAGACCACGCAGGAACAGGCTGACGGGAGAACACGGGCGTTTGTACAAGCGGGACATGTTTTATTTCATGAATGAAGAAGAATATCCTGCTACAATGAACCCAGTGTTCGACTTGCCTCCTCCAGTGTCCGATAGCCAGCCGCAGCGAGAACTCTCCCTTCGCTTAGCCGAAGGACACCCCACCCACCCGCAAGGGAAGGAAACAAATAAAGCATCAAACGGCCACTTCGCATGCATGGCTTTGAATAGAGGCAACCCTAGGTCAGTTTTGCTAATCTACAGCTCTGTCCTGGGGCAACCGCACTGCACTCTGAACGAGGCCTTTCAGGGCGCCCTTAAAGAAAGAGCTCATTAGCGGACAGAGGCAGAGATCAAGAAGGGCGTCAGGTCTTCTCTTACCCCAAGTCTGCCCGGTGTGCCGCTGCAGGGGGGAGGGGCGCTCAGGACTGGCCCCAGAGTAGCGTGGCACCGCTGGGCCATTTGGGGTGTATACAGCAAGTGTGATAAAGGCGCCACATGGGGAGGGTGGGGGCTAACGAACTGTGTTGACTAAGTATACAGTGTGCAAAGCTTAGCCACAGAGACACCCCACTGGGGTCTGTAGCACACAACATGGTGAGCACCGTTAGAGGGCTACCAAACTATTTAAAGGGATAGTCCCCAATTCCCAAATGCTGCAACTACCACATTGGCACCACTGGGGCTCATACTGGAAGCCACGGAAGACCAGGTACTATTAGGTGCCCGAGTACTTCCAAGTCAGTGGGGTTACTCCGCATTTACGCCTGGGTAAACGAGAGCAGATGTCCCTCCTAGTTAGTATTTTTTATTTGGGTTTATACACATTGCTAACACAAGGGTGTCCCTGGCGACGCATTTGCTTTAGGGTGCCCCAGATGTTGCTTACAAATGCAACACAACTCGCCCCCTCCCCCCAGCAAAACCAGGGCAGCTCATGAAGCAGGATCCCCGCCAACAGTTCCCCGGCCCCCTTTCCAAGTGCCTGGGAAGAACTCTGGTCTTTTACCCCATGGGTCCAGGCTCACTCAGAGCAAGCTGGGGAGCGAATTCCAAAGCCAGGGAGTCCTCACCCAGCCGGCAGCCCCGTTCCTGCACTCAAGTGGGGAAATCAGCTGCAGCAGAAATGCAGGGCTTTCTTGGCGGTGGCAGCTAGCACGGGGAGGGAGCTGCTCACAGGTGAGTAGATCCCTCTTAAGCCTTCCTTATGTATTGCTCCACTGTGCAGTTAAAGCAGATCCCTGGGGATCAAAGGACACATTTTGCCCTCAAACACTCTGAGGGAGCAGGGGGGGGGATGTGATCTCAGCGTTCACTGGGGATGGAAGGTTTCTCTGAAGGGGGACATACCTGAGACGAACTTGAGATGAGAAGGGGGAGGGGAAATGGACACAGTGAACCCGGGAAGCTGGAGAAAGGCTGGGGGAGTGGCAGTGGGGAGGTGAGAGTCTCGGCAGTCTGGAGGGGTTTTAGAAGCTGGCTGGGGAAGAGGAGGGAGCCCTGATTTGGGGTCTTATCTCCCTGCCCCCCCAGAAGGGCCTGACTAAGGGGTCCTGTTTGTACTGACAAGCTCGGAGTAGGATTGGGTTCCTGTCATCCCTAATAAACCTTCTAATCCACTGGCTGGCTGAGAGTCCCTGTGAAGCCCAGGAAGTGGGGGTTCAGGGACCGGACTCCCCCACACTCGGTGACACTCTCCCCCCAGCTCCAAGCAGGCCCCGAGCCAGATGTGCACCCCGTCAAGGTGACTCGGGAAGATCTACGGCAGAAGAACAGAGCAGCATCAAACCTAGTGTGTGACCTCGGACAGAGCTGCAAGAGCACAACATGTCCGCCCAGAAGCCTGCAGGCGACTCAAGGCTGCTCAGTGATCCCTGGGGCTGGAGAGCTCTGGCCTGGCAGAGTGCACCAATGACATGCTTGAGGGGTGTGTGTGTGTGTGTGTGTGTGTGTGTGTGTGTGTGTGTCACGTGCCCCCTTCTTGTGCCTGGTCCACACGCAGGATAAACAGCCTACTACTGCTGCCAGTTGACAGAGCTCCATCTTTCACACCAGTGGCAGTACTCTCTGCATGGGCAGCAAGGGTGTTGGGATTAAACCTTGCCAACAACCCAGGGGGCAGGGTCATTAAGCCGGCTTTGATGGGGAGTGTGGCAGGGCCATGCCCATGACCCCACCATCACTCCATGACTTTTGGGGTGCTCAATGCTTACCCTGCAGCACCCCTGTCCTCAGACTGTTCCCAGCCCTATGTATACGGCAGCTGAAAACACAGCCTTTCCCCTCCCCCAATGCCTCCCTCTGTACATTATGGATGGGACCTCAAAAGGGCATCTAGTCCAGTCCCCTGCAGTCATGGCAGGAGTGAATATTAGACCACTAATTAAGCCTGAATATCCCTGTTGAGGTAGATAAATATTATCCCATTTCAAAGAGGGGAAAGCTGAAGTTAAGTGATTTGACCACGGTCACAAAGGGAATCAGTAGCAGTCAGTGAGGCGGTTCCATGAGTCTGGTTTTAACCACTGGGTCACACTTCTTGCTATGTCCATATCAGTGACCTAGCCCAATCCATCCCTGCTTATTGTGGTTTGCACTGGCCCATATTCTACTGTAGCCCATGTATTCACAGATCCCAAGCACGCTCTGGGCTCATCCATATTAATTACAAGTTCCACGGGGAAAAGAGCCCAGCTTCTTACCTAGCAGCATTTCCAGCATCAGAAAGAAATCCTGCCTTCGGCATCTCCGCCTCACCTGGCATTTCCAGTGTCACTTTCAGCCCCTCGCTTAGTGTGCATCACACACTGCTTACACGCAGCAAGCTCCACACTGCTCCGAGAGATTTAATGGCTCCCTGGCCCTCCCCAATCCTCGGAGATGGGAGGTCACAATTCCTAGAGCAGCCACAGTGCCTTCGACAACTGCAGCTTCCTTACAGAAACGCTTGATCATGAGCCTCTTGCTCCTTTAGCCCAAACAGGGACAGAGAGCAATACCCGAAAGAGAAAGGCGATTTCCCTGGTAACCGGAGCGAACATTAATTCTTCTGTCGGCCACAGCTTTCTTTCACCCCAAGATCTCAATGTGCTTTATGAGCAGCAATGAACCTGGCAACAATCCTGTGCGGGTGCTGAAAGTCACCTGCCTGAGAACAACTTCATCTACCAGGGACATTAGAAGCGGTCTCTCCTGCAGAGAGCCCTTCGACAACAACTGCCCGGACTGGAAACTACCAATATTCTCAAGAAGTGGCTCCTAAGTTCAAAACCTGCCCCTGGGCACCCTGCCAATTGGTGGGGCTTTAAAATAAACCAAACACATTTCTACACAGTTTTCTTGCCTCAGTGATTGTGCGAAAGACCCACACAACAGCTGGGGAAATGATAATGCATACACACAAAGGAGAGCCAGCGAAAGTGACTAGACTAGTCAAAGTGCTGTCAGATACACAATGTAAACTAACTGACAGAGAGAAAACACATTTTCATTCTCTAATCTCTTTCGGTTCTAATCATTTTACATGCAACATGCAAAACTAGTTGGCAAACACTGTCTAGCCAGAACTGATGTTTGTGATGAATGTCAGCATTTCTTTGAAATATTACTTGAGGGCTACTGACAGTCAGTAGCTCCTGTAAATAATGAAATATCTCATCACAGAAGCATTAGCTTAAAACTAATGATTTAGAAATCTTTCAGATTCATAGTATTAAGATTTAGAATGCAGAATCTGGATTTCTGATGGCATGAAGCATTGAACAAACTGCAGGTACCTGAAGATTTTCCATTTCCCGCTGCGCAAAACTAAGTAGATGAACACTAGAAGAAATACTTGCAAATATACCAAAGTTATTCACTATCAAAATTCATGAAAGATAGTGAATCATCCCAAACCTGCCTATAAATACAATGTCTCTTTGCAAGGTTGGCTTCAACAAGAAAAATACATTCCAATACACAATAGGTGTATGTAAATATACACACACACACGTTCATAGATTACAGAGTAATACATTTTAAAAGGCAGAAGGCATTATCACTATTATCTGTACATACAAACATTTATACACATACACCACCCATACATATGAAAACACACGTGCCTCCTACTTGAGATAGCAAAAAAAAGTTCATTAAATCATCTGGTCACAAGGTTTCTGCTGTTCTGGGACATGACCCTGTGAAAACAGGACATGGGGACACCTCCAGATCACAATCCCTGATCCAGTTGGAACCCACACAGTATCCAGCCTTGAATCAAACCTCAAGCACTACCCCTAACTTCATCCCAGTTCGGAGCATGATCTCCTCGCTTTCTCTCTCCAGAAAGCTGAAACCATGCTTGGCATTTCTTGATTTTCCAAAATCCCCCAGAGACTCCCAGCCTGTCCAGCCCCTTCCATCTCCTCAGGGTCTCTGAAAGGAAAATAAACTTACCAAGGGCGCTTTACCGGATCCCCGTGTTTTGGCAGCAGCAAGCACAAGGGCATTGATTGGAAGTCTCTCAAGCCAGGTTTTACAGCAACAGGAAACCAATCTGCTCCGTCCACTTGCGACGGCGGGGGGATTTCGGAAGGAAGAAGCCAGTTTTATCTAGAGGAGAACATGGCCTGTGGAGTGGGGTGGATGCTCTACTCCTTACCAGACACACCATGGGGCCTTCACGGAGCCCGAATGGTTGGTTGGTCAGCGGCTCACTTTTAAGTCTCTTCCAAAAAGGATTCTAGCAGCACCTCTGCCCCCTCGTGGCGGTCTAGGGAACTGGATCAGCACCAGCTCCAAGGGAATAGCACCACCAGACAACCACCAAGTCGCCTTCATGCAGCGCCTGGGTTATCCTCAGCGGGCTTCCACCCAGGGTCTGGCCCGGCCTGACCCTGCTGAGGTGGAGACCCCTTAAATCCTCCCAGCGAATGCCTAGCGTGGGTCTGGTGTGCAGCTAATGATGTCATGTCCCGTCGGTCACCACTTTCAAAGGAAGGGATGATCAAAGCAGCAGGAGCCGAGAGGGGCAGGACTTCCCGGGGGTGAGATCCCAATCTGGGGTCCAGCCCGGGACCACCTTCTGCAGAACACCGAAAACACCTGCCATGTTGACCTCCCCCTCTGCTCTAGTGACTCCTGCTTCGCCGTCCCGTCACAGTGCCCCATGGGAGCAGAGGGACACACAAGGAGCAGTAGGCAGACACAGGGGCCATTTTCCAAGATATTGTATGGCCAGAGCGCTCAACCAAGGAACTGGATTAGGACTCAAGACATGGGTCAAACCCTAGCTTTGCCATAGACTCCCCATGTGATCCTGGGCAAATTACATCACTCTCAATAGGCCTCAATTTTCCCCATCTGTAAAATAGGAATAATACTCCTCCCCCTCTCCTACATTGCTTGTTTTGTCTATTGAGACCTTAAGCTCTTTGGGGCATGGGCTATCACTTCCTCCACACACACACACAGCGGTAGCACACCAGGGCATTAATCTGGGATGGAACAGTTAGGTTTATGGGGAGTACAAATAAACCACATGGCTAAATTTGGGAGCAGGGTGGAATTTTCACCATGGTCACCCATCAATCATGGGATAGGTCACTTTCATAGAGGCTGGAGAGCCATCTGTCTAGGCTAGTTTAGCCACAACATAACCCTATGATTTTAGGATTGTTTGGGGACCAGAGATTAGGACAGAGTGGACATCGTCCGGTTTGGTGCTGCCGGAACTTATCACAGAGGAGGCAGCACTATTCCACCAACCGTCCTTCTCTGCGTGGCACCTGGAACAGGCAGCTGCCAGGCCTGGGCACTGTGTGACCAGAACAAAAACGGGCAAATTGGCCGGGTTTCTGAAAAGCCAGGAACAGAAATGGTGCAGGGGAAGGAGGGATTGATGGAGACGGAAACCATAGAAGAGCTAGGACCTCTCTCGCTTGGCAACACAAGTACTGAGAGAGTGAGCTGGGTGCTAATCTGCAAAGGGGATGAAAGGGAGTTTAGGGGGGGGGGGCTCGCTAGCTATAGTGGGTTGACATTATGGGAAACTTTGGGATGAGCTTTCCTAGAATATCAGGGTTGGAAGGGACCTCAGGGGGTATCTAGTCCAACCCCCTCCTCAAAGCAGGACCAACCGCAACTAAATCATCCCAACACTTTCCCCAAACCAGCCCTCCCAGGAGGGAGGGGGAAAGGCCCCGTCTGGACAAGCCCCCTGCCACGTTGCTCTCTGCCTGCAGAGGGTGCTGGGCAAAGGCACCCAAGGGCAAAACTCCAGCACAACGCTTGGCGAGCCCCATGGCAGCTGCAGCACTGGGCGCGCCAGCCCAGCCTCGGACCACCAGCGCTAGCCGTGGGGATATTCTCCTCTTCCCCCTTGTGGGGAGGGACTCCCAGCTGCGGAGAGCAGAGCTCCCGGCCACCAGCTCCCAAGAAGCACACGTTCTCTGAAAGGGGCTCAGTTAGCCGGACGTGGGTGCACCAAGGACGTACCAGGCTTTGCACCCCGGGGAAGCCTAGTGGGCTTGGAGCACAGCCCCTCTCAGAACCTAATTTAGACCCACACGATGGGATTGTTCCAAACAGCCCTGGTCCAAAAGGGCCCTATGGAGGTGGCAAGCGCCTAGAACCCCCCCGGAAACACCCCACTTACTAGGCAAAGTTACCCTTCCGCAACGAACTCACCACCGCGCGCCCAGGCAGTGGAGAGCGGGAATCAGAGGGGCCCACATGTATGGGGCTCCGTGGGGGGCGGAGGGGAAATCTTCCCAGGTCTTTGAGGCCAGCTGGATTGCAGCACGAGCCAAAAGGTGCAGGAGATTCTTGGACTCAACACCATGAAGCCACGTGGAGGGGTGAGGGGCGCAGCACGGCAGAGCACACCCCGGGAGCAAATCCTGCGCTTCCCTTACCCAGGCGAAATGACTGAAAGTTTGACCCGAATAGAACAGAATAAGGGAGCTCTGGGCCAGGCCCTGCCGAGTGCAAACAATGCGAACAGCGAACGCTTTCTGCGGCTCATGCTAAAGATACATCGTCCGGCACACACAGGGGTGTGCGGCAAGTTGGGGACTCGGTGTGGCGGACGCAGATTTGTGTGTGTGGAACCTGGAACTGCTTTCCAGGACCAACACCCCAACTTGGAATAAATCACCCAGAAGTGGAAGAACAGTTCCCCAGCAGCTCCAACTGTTTGTTTCGGACAAAGACCCTCGACTAAAGAAAAGCATCCGTTCCCAGCACGGCACCCTGGCTGGCCCTATTTTGAGGCCTTTTTGGGTAGCTGGTGGTCATTTTAATGGGGGGAGGGGGGAGATAAATCACAGCAAGGAAAAGGGAAAAGTAGATTTCACTATAATTTACAAAGAACTTCAGGGCAGCCTCAGCTCCAGCATTTGCGATCACGGACGCCGCTATGAGACCGCACCGGAAAGGGAAAACTGCTCCCCAAGTTTCAGCCCCTTGCCGCTTGCAATGGCCGGGAACATGGGAGGTTATCCCCACAGAACTTCACAACCTACATCATGCTCCTAGCGCAGCCCTCAGCCCAGAGGGCAGGAGTAAGGAGGCAGAAATCACCCCAAAGAACAAACTTGATCACACATCTAGGCGAGGCAGGTTCTCAGCCCCCCAATGTCGCCCCACAAAAGTCCACCCCAAGCCAGCGCCGGCTGGGCGAGGAGAGGGGAGACACTGGCCAGCAGGAAACAAGCTTGTTGAATTCTCTCCCAAAACATTCCAGATCTCACACACCCGCCCCAGCCTGACCCCTGGGCAACACACACACACACACCCCCTCACAAAGGCCGACTGATGGGAACAAAGTAAGAGGGCTCAGCAGAAGAGGGGAAGGTTTAGTGCCTCAGCGCCTGGGTGTATTTCACACACACATCCCGCAAAACGTCTCTCTTTTGTGTTGTGGCTGAAAAATCCATTCACCGTTTAAAGAAAGAATAAGCATCAACCCCGTCTCCCCCGCCGAGCCCCACTGCCCCACACCACAACTTCACCTTCCCAAAGGGGAGGACTATTTCCCAACACAGCTTTAAGAGCTTGGGCTCCCAGAGCGGGACAATAACCCTGTCAAACTTCCGAGGGGGAGAGGGGGCCGCTGCCTTCCCCACCACCCCGCTTCCCAAAAATTATCCTCCCCTTTGGAACGGGGCATGAAACAAGAAGCCAGTCTCTGAGCTCAGGGGCCGGCCCAGGGCGCCAGTCCCTTTGAGGGACCTATTGAAAAGGGGGCCGGGGTCTCTTCCCACACCCCAAACCCGCCCGGCCGCAGGGGTCTCGGAGCCCAGGTCTTGGTCCTTCAACTGCCTCCCACCAAGTTTGGGCGAGTCGGGAGGCGACTGGGCTCCGGCTGGGAATGAACCCGAAGCGGGTGGCTGAAGGGGCAGGGGGGGCAGGGGGAAGAAAGGCGAAGGGAGGAAGAAGCGTTTCCGCTCCAACTCATCAATCAGACGCGCAGAATAGCGCCCGCGGAGGGCGCCTGACCCCGGCCCGCTGCCTCCTTTGACCCCGGGCCGGCACCGCCGAGAGAGGCGAGGGACGCGCCGGCTAATTGTCTGGCCAGGGGACCGGCGCGAAAGTCGCCCCGATCCCGGCTCCGCCGCGCCGGGGGCCGATCGCCCCGGGGGGCCCCCCCCTTGCAAAGCCCCCCCCCCGAGGCTCCCGGGCAGCCCCCCCGTGTTTCCCAGCGAGCCACCCGCGGGGCTGGGCAGGGCACCGAGCGATCCCGGCGCAAGGCGCACGGGAGAAGCGGGGTCTGTCCGGAGCGGCCCCCAGCCCCGGCGAGCCGCCGCCCCCCAGCCCGGGGGTCCGGAGCGCGGTGCCCCGGGGACTCACCGCGCTGCCGCCGGCGCCCAGCCCCACTCCTCGGACCATGGAGCCGCCGCTCCTCTGCACCGGCTCCCGGGGCTTTAAGCGCTTTTCAACTCTCACGCGTAGCCCATGTGACCGGAGAAGCCACTGGGAAGAAGCGCCGGGATCCGGCGGGCGGCTCAGCCCCGCGCCCCCCAGCAAGGGGCTGGGGAAATGCTCCGTGCAGGGAAAACACACGCCCCCCCCCCACAACACACACCCACAAACACACACCCCCACAAACAGACACAAACACCCACAACACCCACACCCACAAACACACCCACCCACAACACACACACCCAAAAACACACACACACAAACACACACACCCACAAACACACACCCCCACAAACACACCCCCACAACACACACACACACAAACACACACACACACAAACACACACACACAGCACCGGGCAAGGCGCGCGCGCAGGAGCCGGGCAGAGCACAAACACCCACAACACACACCCACAAACAGACACACACAGCACCGGGCAAGGCGCGCGCGCAGGAGCCAGGCAGAGCACACTCACACACAACACACACACACACACAAACACCCACAACACCCACCCACAAACAGACACACACAGCACCGGGCAAGGCGCGCGCGCAGGAGCCGGGCAGAGCACAAACACCCACAACACACACCCACAAACAGACACACACAGCACCGGGCAAGGGGCGCACGCAGGAGCCAGGCAGAGCACACTCACACACAACACACACACACACACAAACACCCACAACACACACCCACAAACAGACACACACAGCACCGGGCAAGGGGCGCACGCAGGAGCCGGGCAGAGCACAAACACACACAACACACACACACACACACACACACACAGCACCGGTCAAGGGGCGCACGCAGGAGCCTGGCAGAGCACACTCACACACAAAACACACACACACACACACACACACACACACAGAGAACCGGGCAAGGGGCGCACGCAGGAGCCTGGCAGAGCACACTCACACACAACACACACACACACACACACACACAGCACCGGGCAAGGCGCGCACGCACACCCAGAGCCGGACAGGGCACAAGCGCGCACGTATACACACACACACACACACACACATAGAGCCGGACAGGGCGCGCGCGCACACACACACACACACACACACACACACGCGCAACACAACACGAACATCCACACAACTCGGGCCCAGTGCGCCCGCAGCCGCGCCTGACCAAGCCCCCGCCCCGGCCGCTTCACGCACCGTCCCGGCCCCACACAGACCCCCCCCCCGGCTCCGGCCCAACCCGCCAGTCCCCCGGCGGAGAAAAGCCAGACCCGGTCACCCTCTGAAAGGCTCGAGACACACACACACACACACACACACACACACACACACACACACACACACACACACACACACACACACACACACACACACACACACACACACACACACGTCTAGGGCGCCCAGATGTCCCGATTTTATAGGGACCGTCCCCATCTTTGGGGCTTTGTCTTATATAGGCGCCTATTACCCCCGACCCTGACCAGGCAAAAACACACACAACTCTCCACACACACACACACACACACACACACACACCTCCACACACAAACTCACAGGCACACACCTCTCCACCCCCTCCCCCTCCCTCCCCTCTCCACCTGCACACATACACACCCTCCCCCTCCCTCCCCCTGCACACATACACACCCTCCTCCTCCCCCTCCCTCCCCCTCTCTCCCCTGCACACATACACACCCTCCCCCTCCCTCCCCTGCACACACACACACCCTCCCCCTCCCCCTCCCTCCCCCTCCCTCCCCTGCACACATACACATCCTCCCCCTCCCCCACCCTCCCCTGCACACATACACACCCTCCCCCTCCCTCCCCTGCACACACACACACCCTCCCCCTCCCTCCCCTCTCCACCTGCACACACACACCCTCCCCCTCCCTCCTCTCTCCACCTGCACACATACACACCCTCCCCCTCCCTCCACCTGCACACATACACACCCTCCCCCTCCCTCCCCCTGCACACACACACCCTCCCCCTCCCTCCCCCTGCACACATACACACCCTCCCCCTCCCTCCCTGCACACACACACCCACCCCCTCCCTCCCCTCTTTCCACCTGCACACATACACACCCTCCCCCTCCCTCCCCTCTCCACCTGCACACATACACACCCTCCCCCTCCCTCCCCTCCCTCACCCTGCACACATACACACCCTCCCCCTCCCTCCCCTCTCCCCCTGCACACATACACACCCTCCCCCTCCCTCCCCTGCACACATACACACCCTCCCCCCTCCCTCCCCTCTCCACCTGCACACATACACACCCTCCCCCTCCCTCCCCCTGCACACATACACACCCTCCCCCCTCCCCTGCACACACACCCACCCTCCCCCTCCCTCCCCTCTCTCCACCTGCACACATACACACCCTCCCCCTCCCTCCCCTCCCTCCCCCTGCACACATACAACCCTCCCCCTCCCTCCCCTCTCCACCTGCACACATACACACCCTCCCCCTCCCTCCACCTGCACACATACACACCCTCCCCCTCCCTCCCCCTGCACACACACACCCTCCCCCTCCCTCCCCCTGCACACATACACACCCTCCCCCTCCCTCCCTGCACACACACACACCCACCCCCTCCCTCCCCTCTCCACCTGCACACATACACACCCTCCCCCTCCCTCCTCTCTCCACCTGCACACATACACACCCTCCCCCTCCCTCCCCTCCCTCCCCCTGCACACATACACACCCTCCCCCTCCCTCCCCTGCACACACACACACCCTCTCCTCTCCCTCCCCTCTCCACCTGCACACATACACACCCTCCCCCTCCCTCCCCCTGCACACATACACACCCTCCCCCTCCCTCCCCTGCACACATACACACCCTCCCCCCTCCCTCCCCTCTCCACCTGCACACATACACACCCTCCCCCTCCCTCCCCCTGCACACATACACACCCTCCTCCCTCCCCTGCACACACACCCACCCTCCCCCTCCCTCCCCTCCCTCCCCCTGCACACATACACACCCTCCCCCTCCCTCCCCTGCACACACACCCACCCTCCTCCTCCCTCCCCCTCCCACCCTCTGCACACATACACACCCTCCCCCTCCCTCCCCTGCACACATACACACCCTCCCCCCTCCCTCCCCTCTCCACCTGCACACATACACACCCTCCCCATCCCTCCCCTGCACACCCACCCACCCTCCCCCTCCCTCCCCTCCCTCCCCCTGTACACATACACACCCTCCCCCTCCCTCCCCTGCACACATACACACCCTCCCCCTCCCTCCCCCTGCACACACACACACCCTCCCCCTCCCTCCCCCTGCACACATACACACCCTCCCCCTCCCTCCCTGCACACACACACACACACACCCCTCCCTCCCCTCCCTCCCCCTGCACACATACACACCCTCCCCTCCCTCCCCTCCCTCCCCTGCACACATACACACCCTCCCCCCTCCCTCCCCTCTCCACCTGCACACATACACACCCTCCCCCTCCCGCCCCCTGCACACATACACACCCTCCCCCCTCCCCTGCACACACACCCACCCTCCCCCTCCCTCCCCTCTCTCCACCTGCACACATACACACCCTCCCCCTCCCTCCCCCTCCCACCCTCTGCACACATACACACCCTCCCCCTCCCTCCCCTGCACACATACACACCCTCCCCCCTCCCTCCCCTCTCCACCTGCACACATACACACCCTCCCCCTCCCTCCCCTGCACACACACACACCCTCCCCCTCCCTCCCCTCCCTCACCCTGCACACATACACACCCTCCCCCTCCCTCCCCTCCCTCCCCCTGCACACATACACACCCTCCTCCTCCCTCCCCCTCCCTCCCTCTGCACACATACACACCCTCCCCCTCCCTCCCCTGCACACATACACACCCTCCCCCTCCCTCCCCTCTCCACCTGCACACATACACACCCTCCCTCTCCCCCCCTGCACACATACACACCCTCCCCCTCCCTCCCCTCCCTCCCCTCCCTCCCCCTTCACACATACACACCCTCCCCCTCCCTCCCCCTCCCTCCCTCTGCACACATACACACCCTCCCCTCCCTCCCCTGCACACGCACACACCCTCTCCTCTCCCTCCCCTCTCCACCTGCACACATACACACCCTCCCCCTCCCTCCCCTGCACACACACCCACCCTCCCCCTCCCTCCCCTCTCCACCTGCACACATACACACCCTCCCCCTCCCTCCCCTGCACACATACACACCCTCCCCCTCCCTCCCCTCTCCACCTACACACATACACACCCTCCCCCTCTCTCCCCTGCACACACACACACCCTCCCCCTCCCTCCCCTGCACACATACACACCCTCCCCCTCCCTCCCCTCTCTCCACCTGCACACATACACACCCTCCTCCTCCCTCCCCTCCCTCCCCCTGCACACATACACACCCTCCCCCTCCCTCCCCTGCACACATACACACCCTCCTCCTCCCTCCCCCTCCCTCCCTCTGCACACATACACACCCTCCCCCTCCCTCCCCCTGCACACATACACACCCTCCCCCTCCCTCCCCCTGCACACATACACACCCTCCCCCTCCCCCTGCACACATACACACCCTCCCCCTCCCTCCCCCTCCCTCCCCTGCACACACACACACCCTCCCCCTCCCTCCCCTCTCTCCACCTGCACACATACACACCCTCCTCCTCCCTCCCCTCCCTCCCCCTGCACACATACACACCCTCCCCCTCCCTCCCCTGCACACATACACACCCTCCTCCTTCCCTCCCCCTCCCTCCCTCTGCACACATACACACCCTCCCCCTCCCTCCCCCTGCACACATACACACCCTCCCCCTCCCTCCCCTGCACACACACACACCCTCCCCCTCCCTCCCCTGCACACATACACACCCTCCTCAGCGGGATCAAACACCCCCCCAGCTTGCTCCCTGGGAACCGTGGGCTGCAAAGCCCCATTTCTCCCTTTCTCCTTCCCAACAAAGCCGGCAGGCTGCTCCCGGGCAGGGGTGTCCCGGCCGTTTACAAATCAATACCGGCCTCCGGAGAGCCCTGCATTAAACATGAGCCCGCCAGGCCTCTGAGCCCAGAGGCTGCTGGTCCCTCTCTTTAGGATGCCCGGGCCCCACCTTTGGGGACCCAGTGCCCTGGCGGGGCTCCTGGGGGGTTAATAGAGGGAAGCGGCTGAGCAGGGAAGATGCTATTTCAGGCTGGCGCTGCCGAGAGGGGTGACACTCGGGGAGCCCGTCAGACTAGTGTAGCACTTGGTGATGTGTCCCACACATGCGTGCAAACACCTAGGCAGACACCACAAGCGTAGGCGCCCCTAGGCACGGCCGGGACAGGCAGCTGCAGACAAGGCAGAGCAGGTGCACACACATGCAGGAATGCCAAAGCAAGGCTGCCAGGCGTGCACAAGTGTGCACAGCAAAGCAAGGCAGCTGCAGGCGTGCACAAGTGTGCACAGCAAAGCAAGGAAGCCAGGCGTGCACAAGCGTGCACAGCAAAGCAAGGCAGCTGCAGGCGTGCACAAGCGTGCACAGCAAAGCAAGGCAGCTGCAGGCGTGCACAAGCGCACAGGTAAAACAAAGCAATGCACTGCAGCTGCAGGCATGCACAAGCGTGTGCAGGCAAAGCAAGGCAAGGCAGCTGAGGAGTGCAATGGGCAGGGCAAGGCACAGCAGCTGAGGAGTGCACAAGCGTGTGCAAGCAAGGCAAGGCAAGGCATGGCAGCTGAGAAGTGCACACCCATGTGCCAGCAAGACAAGGCATAGCAGCTGAGGAGTGCACAAGTGCAATAGGTAAGCAAGGCAGGTGCAGGTGCACACCTAGGCAGATTAAGATTTATTGGGGGCCCCAGCACAAATTTGGGCCCCCCACATGCCAGGGGCCTGGGGCGCCGGGGCCCTCCACCATTTAACAGCGGTGTAGTATCCTCGGGCAGGCGAGGAGCAGAGGTGGCAAGGTGAGACGGTGATCAGCTTCCCTGCCATGAAGCGCACCCCCGGCCAGTGGGGCCAGCCTCTTCCCAGTTAGGGGTTTAGGTTGGCCTTAGCCCCCTTGCCACGGGGCCCCACCTCTGCTTCTCCTCTCCCAGCGAGGCGCCACCTCCCGGCCAGGCCAGGAGCCAAAGCCAGGCAGTAGCAAGAGTCACCCAGGGAGCTTGGGTCCCTGTAGGGAGCCCCAGACCCTCCACCTGCCCTGGGCTGCACACCCCAGGGGGGAGGCATATGGGCCAAAGGGGGCTCTCAGGCCTCAGCCCCCAGCCCAAGCTCTAGCTTCTGGCCAGTCCTGGAGCCAGTTCAGTTCCCAGCACACAGCCCCATTACTCAGGGAGGGCGTGAGACAGATACTCCACAGACTCATCGTCCCCTTAGCACGGCTTATTCTGCTGCACAAAACCCCAAATGTCCTGCCTCTTTTTCCTACAGTGAAAAAAAAAAAAACCCCACGGATGAATTTCCACTTAGAGCAAATCCCTCCAAATCCGTGACTTGGCTGAAGAGGGGAGGGGACGGGGAGAGATTTTGTCGATGTTGCTAAAAGCCACTGGTCACTGGGCAGAAACAATGACATTTTGTCCGGGACCGAATTCCTGTGTGAGTTATATAACAGTAATGAATACAAACAGATATTTTTGTGTGCGGTGTGATTTCTGCCGTGTGATTTCTTTTAACATGGAGACACCATCACACACCGTGTCCACACAGCCCTTGATAGGATGAGACACTCACCCCAGTGTCAAGGAAATCAAGAGGATTGAAGACCTCCACCCTGCTGCAGTCTTCCTCTGCCTTGACAGCTGTTTGGAGAAAGTCTCTCTTCATCTGCCTGCTCTGGGGTTGAGGGCTTGGGGGGATCGGATCACTGTTCGTCTGGGACCTCACCTTTGACCTTGCTGATCATTATTATTTGTAGGGTACCACCTACTGGCCTGTTGTGCTAGGGGCTGAACACACACATAGCGAGAGACAATCCCTGCCCTGTCTTACAACACAGACAGGAGACAGAAAGCTTGGTGGGAGGGGAAACTGAGGCACAGAGCAGCAAAGCGATTTGCCCAGGGTCACACCGTAAGTCAGTGGCAGAGCTGGGAGTAGAGCTGAGAGCTCTGACACCCAGCCCAGCACCCTCCCCCCTGGGCCATGCCGCAGAAAAAGCACCTGCTTCCAGGCTAAATATTCAGAAGATGGAAAAGGAAATCGCCGTTCGGCAGCAGCCTCGTGTGCAAAGCGATGCTCAGTTGTCACAGATACTGATCAGTGCCATAGAAAAAACCAAAGCGACAAAGGAAAAGATCTGAGCCTAGCAGGGAGCATTCCAAAACCACGGTGACAAGAGCCAGAGGAGTGGGTGACTGAGGCAGGAAGAGACAGCAGGAGATGCGGATGGCCAGAGGGGGTAGCTGGGAGGAGAGCTGAGACACAATAGGGATCTTAGTGAATTTCAGGCTGCTGAGAAGTGCCAGGCCGACAACCCTAGATACTGAAGTGCTCATTTATTCACCGCGGCAGGGCAAGCTTTGTTCACGCACTGATTCATCCTGGCCATCTGTAAGGCTGAGAGAGGCCTTGGATCTTTGCCGTCCAGCCTTAAGTTCTTTGCCCCACTGCTGAGGCTACCTGGGCCGTGCTGGGCGTTTGGTGTCAACATGAGGAATACTCATCAGAAAGTCTTGCTCTCCCCTCAGGTCCCCAGCTGGCACAAATGGGCTATGACACCATTGGAGTCCATGGGCCAGATCTGGTGGAATCAGCATTGTTGTCAGTAGTACAAACATTGAAGTCCATGAAGCCAAATTTACATCAGCTAAGAATCTTGCCAATATCTTTCCAAACCAATTATTCCGTATCTTGTGGCAAACATCTGACTGCGTCACCCTGTGGTTAGTCAACCATCCAGCCAGCTGGTGGAGTGATTGGTGGGGAGTCATTTATGTGAAGGAATACATCAATGTTCCTGGGATAAATGAGCTGTATGGAAAACGCCAATTAGTTCCTGCACTCCAGCATCCCGGCAAAACGGGACAAACTTCAGACCCTCTGGTGTGCGGCTGGGTAGATGCGATTCCCTAACTCATGCTTGAGACATTTACAGAAATATCCCCTGCCAGGAGGGCACCTGGCTGCTCTGAGGAAGGAGCAGAGGGGATGGGGGCCTTGCGGAAAACAAGCCCTACATTCCCTGCAGGCCTTTAGGTAACAGCAACGTAGCAAACTTGGCTTGGATCCTTGTTTCCATCTTAGGCACAAAAGAGATTATTTTGAGGGGGACTAAACAGTGGCCAGGAAAAATACAGAGGATGCGAAGAACTGACCCGCTCTATTCCATACCAGCAAGTAAGAATGATCAGGCAAGAAGCAACAGAACACAGGAACCAAGAAACCAGCCAGTTATTTACCAACCAGACCGGCTCATGTTCTCAGAGAAAGTTCCATGCAGGAACCGAGAGAGAGAAAGAGAGAAAGGCAGATCACGCAGAGACCCTAAGAAAAGGAACTCCACAGCCTGCCGCTACTCCTGGACTGATTAAAATTCCTCAGCACTCATGGCTTGAGAGATTATTTTATGAGCCGCTTCACCTCATCCTCATTAGGTTCCCCAGACTTCTTGCTGTGGGTTTCGCTGCAACAGCTGTAGCTCTCTTTGTGCGTGTGTGTCCGCGTGCACGCTCCGTGGGTCCGCACACACCTTCTCCTTGTTCGTGTGTGTGTGTGAACGGAAGCGTGTGACTTCCTTGTTTCAGTGTGCGAGCCGAGCCCTGTTTATGCACAGAGGTAACTGCTGAGCTGAGCGTTTGTGCGCAGACCCGCAGCGGGTGACTCAGTGAGCGTGAGGGGGGCATCCCCACGGGGCCAGGTGCACACCAGGCTTCGTGCGCGAACCCTCCTTCTATCAGCAGCAGCACGGACTCAGCCTGTCGAATCCGCCGGCTGGGGAAAGCCGGCTTCCGAGACCCCGGCGCAGCACCCCCAGCAACAAGGAGCACAACCCTCCTGGAAAGCAAACGTTTTTATTGGAGCGTTTATGGTCCCTGGGTCTGGCCTGGAAGCCGCCCGGCAGCCGGCACACCAGTCCGCGGGGCCTGCTGGGTCCTTCTGCATTGCGAGCGCTTGGCCTATAAAAGACATCTGCCTCGGGCCAGGCGCCTGGCCCTTTGGGAGAAGGAGGTGATCCTGCAGCTGGCATCCTGCCCTGCATCCAAAGTGTGCATGATGAACTGTGAGTCTAATCCCTGGCCCCCTCTTGTGCACCAAGAGAAAGTGGCCTGCCCAGTGGTTAGAGTGCTAACCTACCGCCTGGGAGACCAGGGCTCCATACTCTGCTCTCCCACAGACTCCCTGGGCGAGCCAGGGCCAGCATGTAGCTTCTCTCTGCCTCAGTTCTCCATCTGTACAATGGGGCTAACAGCACGGCCCTGCCTCACAGGCATAGGTGCTGCAGCGCCCCCTGGCTTGAAGGGGTTTCCATCGTACACGGGGTTCAGTGTTTGCTTCAATGGCTCTCGGCGTCCCCACGATACAAATTGTTCCAGCATCATGTTGAGAGGGAAAAGACATGAAAAGACGGTGAAGCGCTCAGATCATATGGTGATAAAGACCCAAGATTGATTATTATTTTTTTGAAAGAACTCTGCTAGGAGGAAAGACAGCCCCAGCAGACAGACACAGGCGATCAGAGGGAGGAGCTGGGCTGCGACTGAGGAGTTAACAGCAGGAACATGATGCCCTAAATTTTCTACCTGAGACTGAACCCACTTTCAGCTCCTGTTCTGTAATAACCCCTCCACAAATCCCTTTCACCAGGTAACGGGGCCGGTGATCGTCAACAAGCCAACCCAGTCCTGTGCTTCTCTGAATAGCAACCCCCACCACCCCTTGTCCAAGCCGCGAGTTGGTTTAGGGTTTGGACGTGTCTGAAAGCAAACAGCAAAGATGCAATTGGGACCTGCTGCTGGAGATGGCCAGATTGGCTCTCGGTCTTGTTTTGGGGTCAGGTCTTTGGCCTGTGCTCCGACTAGATCATCACAGCGGTCCCGTCTGGCCTTGGGATCTAGGAAGACGGTAGGGATAATTTCCATGAACGTTTTCACAATTGGGGTTTTTTGGTCAACCTTTCGGACACTGGGCCACCAGCCCTCGCAGGGTTAAATGCTAATGGACCTGATTGTCCTCTCCTTTATAGGGTGGGAGGTGGAGCCCTGCTCCGGACCATTTTCAATCCCGCTCCCACCCCCTCCCGCTGTTATGGCAGCGGATCCTACAGGCCCCAGAGATCGGGCTCCAGCCCCACAGCGACGAAACAGCCCTGCAGCCAGAGTCCAACAGCTACAGTGAAGACAGGCCCAGCGTGTGGAGTAGGAGATACTCAGCTGATTCCCTGGAGTCATGCTGGTGTGAAGAGGAGGAGAATCGAGCCACGGTCTTGGGCGTGATCATTTAAAAACCTACATTCCCCCAGGGGCTTTGCTCTTTGAGTGCTCAAATTTAGGAGGAGGGAGGGGGGTGAATATTAACATCCCCCTCCCCCAAAAGGGTGTATACTCCCCCCAAATCACACACACACTCTCTGTCTTTGTGGAATTGCTAAGTTGCTTTCACCTCCTTGGTGTCTAAGCAAGAGAGAGAGAGAAGGGGGCGGGGGGGGGGGGGTTTGCCTCAGGTGCAGACTCTGAAAAGTGATGGGATGCTCCAGCCATATTTATTGTAACTTCCCCACTTTCTCCGACTCCTTGTTTCCCCTCTTTCCTGGCCCGAGGGAGACAGAGGTGCGCGGCCACCCTCCCTGCCCTGCGTGCTCTGGTTCAGCCCAGCAGTTCTGCCTCTTCTTGAGCTGGCTGGGGATCTAAATATCCTTCTCTTTCAGAGCCTGGGTCCCCCCGACAGACCACCCCCTGCAGCAGGGAGGGCGACGTGGCCCTTTGCTCCGGCTCCAGGGCCAAGCTGGCCCTTGGGGATTTTTCCAAATTGGTGTTTAGCCAAAAAGCGGCTGTTTTACACCCACAAAACCTCTGTGAAAAACGATCCCCGTTACCCGGCCTTTTTATTTTGACAAACTTGTGTTCAGAGTTTCCCCGTTTGAGCCGGACGGCGTGTTTCCTTCCGGCGGACAAGGAGCGGGGAGGTTTTCGACAAACTAGCGATTTTGGTCTAAGGATCGGATGGAAAGTGCAGGGGGACGAGGGCCCATTTCACACGCGCGGAGATGGAAACACCTTGGCAGTGTCAACATTTCTTCAGGAAATTGTCTCCCCGTGTCCAACGGCCCTGAGTGGTTGTGCCAACGCCGCCTCCACAGTGCTGCGCTGGGGTGCCACATGGAGTCGCTAAACCGCTACCAATGTCCCCAGTCTAGACAGCCCCCACTCCCTCCCCTGCCCCCCCTCCATGAACCAGCCCCCCTCTACCAGCCTTAGTGGGCTGCAGTGCTCCCTTCCCCCCCATTTTAGTTGATGCTTTGTTTTATTCATTCCCTCCGGCTCCCCGTCCTCAGAGTGTTTGTTAAAACCTCCGTGAAGACCTGATGAAAAGCTCACTGAAAGGACCCCGTCACTCTAAACGTGGTATTGCTCAGACCGTGGGCTTCACAGGGCCGGGAGTGAAGGTACCTCTGTTCTCCGGCACCCTGAGGTGGGGATAAATGAAATCTCCTGTCTCTGCTCCTGGCTGTTCCCCCTTGTCCTCTTCCATTCCTTTCTTCTGCATTGCTTTCCCTTTCACTCATCCTCCTCTCCCACCTCTCTATGGACACAGCGCCACAGGCATCTGGTCTCTACCTCTCCCTCTCCTCTCAGGGTCAGCGCTGGGACTAGCACCAAGAGACTGCTGTCCATGCTGTTTCTAAGGCCAGAAGGGACCACTGTGATCATCTCCTCTGACCTCCTAGAGAAAACAGGACAGAGACCTGTCCTGAAACAATTCCTAGGGCTGATCTTAACAATGGTTCCCAACCTTTTGTTGGCCATGCCCCACCTAAGCATCTCTCAAATCCTGATGCCCCCCCTCCACCCCCGTGACATATAATTCTTGTTATTCAAAAAGTGAACTCCTATTCACGTGGAGGAAGCCTAAAAGACCATTAACTGGGTCTAAACAAGCTTCCAAAGAACATGGCATCCATGAAAGAGAAAAATAAAAGAACGAAAGGACAGTTGAAATACTGAGGAAGAAATCACTAAGAAATTGTTAAAAAAAAAAAATCATATGAAGTGATATGAAAAAATAGCAAATAAAGCAAATAGCAAAATAACAAATAGCAAATAAAGTGTATGAGGCCATCACTGTTAACTCATTCTTGAATTGCCCCCCTTAAAAATCAAATTGCCCCCTTGTGGGGCGTGTGCCCCACGTTGGGAACCAATCTAGAAACACAGACACTCTTGCTTGAATTATGGTTCCCCATGCTCCTCCATTCTGCTAGTTGAAGACAGCTCTAAAGTCACAGGGGCCCGGGAGCAAAGCAGCGACAAAATAGGCAGAGTAAATTGTGGAACTCCTCTGAATTCAAAGGGCTTTCAATGGAGTTCGAATTCTTCAAGGAAAAAGGGACCCGTCCGTTCATGAAAATAGTCCAGCGGCTAAGGCAAGAGCACAGCAGCTCGTAAAATCACCAAGAAAGGTTCTGAATTGAACTAGCTGAGAAATGTTTTTCCTCTCCGGAGAGAATTTTTGAGATTTCATCAATATTTTTTCCTGAAATCTCAAAAAAATTCTCAGACCAAAAAAAATCAGAAAAATTAGACTGGGTCCATTAAACTATTTCACTGCCATACTTCTGAAATGTTTTCTTTTGATATTTACCTTTTATAATTTTTTATACTCTACAGTAACGTACATTTCAAAAATGAACATTTTTGCCAAGTGCAAAAATACAACTTCTCCCCTTAGAAAGTGATCAAGATTTTCTTTTCGATGAAACTTTTCCATTTAGAAAATGTTGAAACTGGACATTTGGACAATTTCAAAATGTTTTTCAAGATCTGTTCAAAGTGGGAAATTGTCAGAGGTGTCCTTTTCCCACAGTTTCTGTTGCAATGAATTGGCATTGTCTGACACAAACCTTTTTGTTGAAAAATTCCCAGCCAGCTCTGAGTCTTCTGCCACATCCCTAAGCAGAATACCCATTTATTTTTGATTTGAGAACCAAGAGGCTTCTTCCCACATGGAGATGATTCATGTCACCTGTTCTGGGACCACATGGATCTGAGCTAGCGGTGGTAAGGTACTCACCACCAGGAAACCTAAACACTGACATATTGGGCCATAGAAAATTTACTTGGAATTTGCCAAGATGACATCAGAGCGGTGCAAAATATTTACAATGAAACATAAAACCATCATGATTCCAGATTTTTAGCCAGGCATTCCTGAAAGGGAGTGAAAACCTTATGTTATCTTGTGGCAAAGTCTGTGAAATTTAGTTTTAGGTAGTTTTTCCATTCAGAAAGATGGATCGTTGTTAAAAAAAAGCTCTCAAAAATATGTAAATTTCATTCAGCCAAAGATCCAACCTCACATGAAAATATGAGAAAATTATTCTCCCCCAGTCATTTTGATGCAAAAAGAGGCCATCCTGACAAAAATTGGAACTGTTCTTTCTCCTTGTCGCTTGGATGCAAAACAAATCAATTTGGCAAAAAAATTAGAGCTGGGTGAAATTTTCCAAATATTCATCCTCTGACATCGAAATTTCAACAGGAAAAAAAAATTCATTATATCTACATGACTTCTTGATTTAAACTGGTCCTAGCAAAAAATCTTGCAAAAGAGACATTTCTGGGCTGCAAACTGATCCCTAACGAAACTGGGATTTTTAAACGGCTTTTACTTATTGTGTGCATGAAGCGTCATGCAAAAGTTGTGACAGTTTCTACGCATGGCTGAGTCTGCAGGTTGTGGCAGAAGCATTTTGTACGCCAGGATGGGGGGACACTACTGCATAATAACCAGGGCCATGCAGAGACCGCAGTAGGTGAACTCCCTATGACAGGGAAAGACTTTTTCAATCAATCCCTTTTGCATTGTGTAGGCGCTGTGCTGCTATTTCCAGAGTGCGTGCCGCACATAGGCAACAGTTAGTGGGATGTTTTGTCTGGCATAAAGAGACGGTTACAGAACAGCGAAGATGCAGCTTTCAAAAGCAACCGAGGACTATTGCTCCAGTTGTGTCTCACGGGAGGAAAATAAATAAAATCAAAAGACTTTTTGCCTCATTGATTTCTGACACTCATTCACAGCGCCTCTGGAATAATTCTCCTTGCCTGCAGTGCCACCTACTGGCAGGGCCTGCTTGGGGATGGATTCGATTTGGTCTGGATTTAGGTGGAGCGGTCGCTGGTGGTGAGGTTTGGAAGGGAACAGGGAGTCTGTCCTGCTAGCCTCTGTCGTACCAGCAGGCCCGGGCTTGGGGCAGATGTGGGGGGTGCTCAGACAGCAGAAGAGCTTCAGAAAGGTGCACTCGGGGAGAGAAAAAAATTAATCCTCTGGAGTCATTTTCTCCATTAGAAAAGCAAGGTCTCTATCTTCCCAAGGAAAGGGGGTAAGAAACAGCCACAAAAAATTACGTTCCTCCTGGAGCTGCAGGATGGGAGAGGTCCTTGTTATTATTTTATCCCTGGGGGTGGCCAGTTATCATAGTGAGAGGGCCATATAACCACCTACGGAAAGACAGCGTGGCCCACTGGCCAGGGCAGTGGATTGGCAATTAAGACATCTGGGGTATAATCCTGGCTCTGCCACTGTCTTGCTGTGTGACATTAGTCATGTCACTCCCTCTGCCAGTAACTCGGTTTCCCCCTCTTTCACTATCTGGCCTGGTTACATTCAGACTGTTTGTAAGCTCTTTGGGGCAGGGACTGTCTCTTACTGTGTGTCTGTGCAGCTCTCGGTTGGTCCTTCTAAGTGCTACCAAATAATAAAGGTAAGGGAGGTAACAACGCTGAGTAACAGCAGTAGATTTTCACAGCTCAAAATGTTCAAAATGAACCCACCTGTGACTTCTACTCCAGCCAGCAAAGCCACACTTGGGGGCACGTATTTTGGGTCTGTGCCTTCGTATCTGATTCTAAAATATTTCCGAGCTGGTGGATTAAGAAGAGACGTCCATTTCTGGGGCTGATCCCTTACACCAGTGTGAAGTTCACTTTGAGAAGTTGGCCCTGGGCCATTCAGGCTGGCAAAGGTAGGATGAGTTGGTCATACCTGTGCGCTGTTATTTTATTGCTGTTTGTGATATGGGCGGGTCTACAGGCTTTGAGCAAGATCCAGGCTCCATTGTGCTAGGCACTTATGAGAGAGAGTCCCTGCTTTTCCCCAGCCATTTAAATAGACAAGGTAGAAAAAAGGTGGGAGGGGAAATGGTGGGTCAGAGAGGGAAAGTGACTTGACGAAGGTCACAGAGTAGGGCAGTGGCAGAGATGGGGATTGACATCATCCCTCCCCCAGCCCCAGGCAATCCAAGACTCCTGGAGGTGGAGCCACTTACCCACGGCTACGCGACAGGTCAGTGGGAGAGCTCAGAATAGAACCCAGGTATCCTGGCAGTGACAGAGAGACGACCTCCTTCCCCCAGAGGCTGATGGGTCTTGGTCCCGCTCCCAGATAGACAGTAGGAGTCTCAGATAGAATTAACTGGTCCCTTGTCGAGTCTCAAATCTCATGATATGATCAAATGGTCCATGAATGGGACACTCAGGAGGTGAAACAAGGTGATCTGAATTGTTCCCTCTGGCCTTATCATTTATGACTGATATTTAAAAGTTGGGGAGCGTGGCTTTGCTCAGTAGTGTAGAACAAAAGGCTTTTGTCACTCTAGTGCCATCCTCTCATTAAGCCCAAGTTCAGCTTCTAGCCAAGTCCACCACCCTCCTGCCACCCTGCCGCGAGAGTCTTTGATTACCCCGGCGGTTCAGGCTGCTCCGTCACCCTGAGGGGAGCTACTCTCGGAGCAAATCCAGCCTCGAAGGGGTCGTCTCAGGGCAGAGACCTCCCCTTGCAGACCCGTCCAGAAAACCTACGGCACGTGGCACCGCCAGAGCTGGTCAGAGTGTTTGAAGTGTGTGTACATCCGGGTGTGGGTTCCTATCTCATGGCTCCGAGACCACTTAGAGAGAGAGCTTAATGAGTCTGCTCGTTCAGTAGCGGCTCATGCATTTAGCTCCAGAGGTCCCAGGTTCAATTCTGCCCACTGACGACCAGGATTGTAGACAATTCCTGAGACACCAGAGGTCCGGGAGAAGGCAGAGTTTCCCCTGGCAATGTGGGGCTGGAGGAGGAGCGGGGATACCGGGCATATACAGATGCCTCAGGATCTGAGAAGATCTCTGGGGATCTGTTGTTTTTGAGATCCCACTTGCCCCCATCCCACTATTTTCCTTGAGAGGAAAAATGCCAGCAAACCTCTGTGAGGGCAGTCTTGCCTTTCCTAGCAGTCCTCAGTTCCTTGCTAGCATTAGTGCCAACTGGGGCACCATCATCCAGGTGTTTCCATTAGGAAAGGGATAGAAAATAAGACAGAAAATATCATAATTAGGGCCGTCAAGCGATTAAAAAAATGAATCAAGATTAATCAGGCTGTTAAAAAATAGAATAGCATTTGTTTAAATATTTGTGGATGTTTTCTAGATTTTCAAATATATTAATTTCAGTTACAACACAGAATACAGAGTGTACAATGCTCACTTTATTTTTTTATTACAAACATTTGCACCATGAAAACAAAAGAAATAGTATTTTTCAATTCACCTCATACGAGTACTGTAGTGCAATCTCTATTGTGAAAGTTGAACTTACAAATGTAGATTTGTGTATTAAAAAAACTGTGCTCAAAAATAAAACAGTAAAACTTTAGAGCCTAAAAGTCCACTCAGTCCTACTTCTTATTCATCTAGTTGCTCGCACAAACAAATTTGTGTACATTTGCATGAGATAATGCTGCCCGCTTCTTGTTTACAATGTCACCTGAAAGCGAGACCAGACATTCGCATGGCACTGTTCTAGCCGGTATTGTGAGATATTTACATGCCAGGTGGTCTAAAGATTCATATGTCCCTTCATACTTCAGCCACCATTCCAAAGGACATGTCCACACTGATGACGGGTCTGCTCGATAATAATCCAAAGCAGTGTGGACCGACGCATGTTCATTTTAATCATCTGAGTCAGCGGTCACCAGCAGAAGGTTGATTTTCTTTTTTGGTGGTTCGGGTTCTATAGTTTCTGCATTGGAGTGTTGCTCTTTTAAGACTTCTGAAAACATGCTCCACACTTCATCCCTCTCAGATTTTTTAAGGCATTTCAGATTCTTCAACCTTGGGTCGAGTGCTGTAGCGATCTTTAGAAATCTCACATTGGTACCTACTTAGCGTTTTGTCAAATCTGCAGTGAAAGTGTTCTTAAATCAAACAACATGCACTGGATGATCATCTGAGATGGCTATAACATATGGCAGAATGTTGGTGAAACACAGAGCAAGAGACATACAATTCCCCCGCAAGGAGTTCAGTCACAACTTTAATTAACACATTATTCTTTTAATGAGCGTCATCGACATGGAAGCATGTTCCCTGGAATGGTGGCCGAAGCATGAAGGGGAATACAAATGGTTAGCGTATCTGGCATGTAAATACCTTGCAACGCCAGCTACAAAAGTGCCATGCAAACGTCTGTTTTCACTTTCAAGTCACATTGTTAAATACGAAGAGGGCAGCATTATTACCAGAAATGTAAACAAACTTGTCTCTCTTAGCGATTGGCTGAACAAGTAGGACTTAGAGGACTTGTAGGCTCTAAAGTTTTACATTGTTTTGGTTTTTTTGAGTACAGTTATGTAAGAAAACAAACCTACATTTGTAAGATGCACTTTCATGATAGAGATTGCACTACAGTACTGTACTCGTATGAGGGGAACTGAAAAATACTATTTCTTTTATCATTTTGATAGTGCAAATATTTGTAATCAAATAATATAAAGTGAGCACTGTACACTCTGCATTCTGTGTTGTCATTTAAAATCAATAGATTGGAAAATGTAGAAAAACATCCAAAATATTTAATAAATTTCAATTGGTATTTTATTGTTTCACAGGGTGATTAAAACTGTGATTAATCACCATTCATTTTTAAAATTGCGATTAATTTTTTGAGTTAATCATGTGAGTTAATTCTGATTAATCGACAGCCCTACACAATGCCACTATATCAGGGGTGGGCAAACGATGGCCCCCCTTCCCCTCATCCCGTCCCCGGGAGTCATGCCGCCACACGGACAGCACTCTGGGGGGAGCTGTGCTCTCCTGCGGGGCAGTGTGTCTGGCTCCACATGGAGCGATTCACGCTGCCCTGAGAAGCATGGTAAGGGGACCAGAGGGGGGGGGGAGTTGGATAAGGGGCAGGGGCTCCCGGGGAGCAGTCAGGGGACAGGGAGTAGGGGGGGTTGGATAGCGAGTGGGGTCCTGGGGTGGTGGTTGGGGTGCGAAGGTTTCTGGAGGGGAGGGTCAAGGATCCGGGGGGAGGGGGGGTTGGATGGTGCGTTGGAGCCCTGGGGGTCTGTCGGGGTGGGGTGTGGATAGGGGTCGGGGCAGTCAGAGGACAGGGATCGGGGGGTTGGGGCAGGTCCTGGGGGGCAGTTAGGCTGGAGGGTCTCTGGAGGGGGTGGTCAGGGGACAAGGAGCAACGGGGAGGGGTTGGATGGGTCGGGAGTTCTGAGGGGGGCAGTCAGGGTGCAGGAAGTGGGAGGGGGCCAGATAGGGTGCGGGGCCAGGCTATTTGGGGAGACGCAGCCTTACCCACCCAGCCCTCCATACAATTTTGCAACTGGTCCTTGGACCAAAAAGTTTGCCCACCTCTTTACTATAGAAATGCACAGTACACCCACACCTGAAATACTATTTGCAGATCTGGCCAAAAAAAGATAGATTAGAAATGAACAAGGCACAGAGCAGGGCAGCAAAAATGATTAAGGGTCTGGAACAACTTCCATATGAGGAGAGATTAATAAAACTGGAACCTTTCAGCTTGGAAAAGAGATGATTAAGGGGGGGATATGATAAAGGTTTATAAACTTGTGATTGTAGTGCAAAAAGTCAATCAGGAAGTGTTATTTACTCCTTCCCATAACACAAGAACCAGGGGTCACCCAATGAAATGAATAGGCAGCAGGTGTAAAAACAAACCAAAGGAAGTATTTCTTCACACAATGCACGGTCAACCTGTGGAACTGGTGCCGGTGGATGTTATGGAGGCCAAAAAAGGGGGGTTCATAAAAGAAGTAGATACGTTCACGGAGGATAGGTCCATCAATGACTATTAGTCAAGGCGGTCAGGGATAGAACTCCATGCTCTGGTGTCTCTAATCCTCTGTTTGCCAGAAGCTGGAAATGGGCAAGGGATGGATTATTCGATGATTGCCCTGTTCTGTTCATTCCCTCTGAAGAACCTGGCACTGGCCACTGCCAAGATGCTAGGGTAGATGGAATATTGTTCTCACCCAGTATGGCCGTTCTCATTGAATCATAGAATCTCAGGGGTGGAAGGGACCTCAGGAGGTATCTAGTCCAACCCCCTGCTCAAAGCAGGACCAACCCCAACTAAATCATCCCAGCCAGGGCTTTGCCAAGCCTGACCTTAAAAACCTCTAAGGATGGAGATTCCACCAGCTCCCTAAGGAACCCATTCCAGTGCTTCACCACCATCCTAGTGAAATAGTGTTTCCTAATATCCAACCTAGACCTCCCCCACTGCAACTTGAGACCATTGCTCCTTGTTCTGTCATTTGCCACCACTGAGAACAGTCTAGATCCATCCTCTTTGGATCCCCCTTTCAGGTAGTTGAAAGCAGCTATCAAATCCCGCCTCATTCTTCTCTTCTGCAGATTAAATAAGCCGAGTTCCCTCAGCCTGTCCTCATAAGTCATGTGTCCAAGCCCCCTAATCATTTTTGTTGCCCTTTGCTGGACTCTCTTCAATTTGTCCACATCCTTCCTGTAGTGTGGGGCCCAAAACTGGACACAGTACTCCAGATGAGGCCTCACCAATGCCGAATAAAGAGGAATAATCACTTCCCTTGATCTGCTGGCAATGCTCCTACTAATGCAGCCCAATATACCATTGGCCTTCTTGGCAACAAGGGCACACTGCTGACTCATATCCAGCTTCTCATCCACTGTAATTCCCACGTGCTTTTTGGCAGAACTGCTGCCTAGCCACTTAGTCCCCAGCCTGTAGTGGTGTATTCTCACGGTCTAGTTTACCTCCCTGGGTAACAGCAGCACTTGACATACCAGCTCCTAAGGTCCCCCCATCACACCTGACAGGAAGTGGACATCTTTACAACACAACGTACAGCAAACAACAATCCCAGATCCCATAGATGTTTAGCCTGTGAGGGAGAGGGAGAGAGTTTAGCAACTGGATGGCAGAGATTAGAAGGAGAATTTTGTCTGCTACAAGAAACACAAGCTGGGTAAGAAACGGGGAAGGGGACCAGGCAGGGAATGTGCACACGTGATCAACTGTAGAAGAACACAGTTTTCTAGCTGCTTGACCAGTGATGAGCATCACAAGGGGAGGAGGTTTTCAGCTCCACGTTCTTCTCTCATGCTCCCGCCTCCTTCCGTAACAGGACGCGTTAGCAAATAAAAGCTACTGAAGTAGTGGGATGTGGGTGAGACTCACTTTCCCAGAAACTTTGTTGATTCCCGAGAGATGCAAATCTTGGGACGCCCCAGAACACTAGGCACATGTGTGTGTGGACAGCCAGCTTGGCTTAAACCTCTGGGCTTGGCTTGGTTTATTAAGATCCTAGTGTGAATGAAACCACTCGGAGGGCTTCCTTTTTAGATGTAAGCATTTCCCCTGCCGCCAGGGTCACGGGCCCACATTCACCATCCTTGGGCTAGTACAGGGGTAGGCAACCTATGGCACGTGTGCCGAAGACCACACGTGAGCTGATTTTCAGTGGCACTCACACTGCCCAGGGGCTGGCCACTGGTCTGGGGGCTCTGCATTTTAATTCCATTTTAAATGAAGCTTCTTAAACATTTTAGAAACCTTATTTACTTTACACGCAACAATAGTTTTGTATATTAACGACGTATAGAAAGAGACCTTCTAAAAACGTTAAAATCTATTACGGGCACACGGAACCTTAAATGAGAGTGCATAAATAAAGACTCAGCACCCCACTTCTGAAAGGTTGCCGACCCCTGGGCTAATACATGGAGACCAGGCAGTGAAAGTGATTAGAAATAGGAAGTGAAACTGACCAGCTGATAATGACTTCGTTGAGAAGAGCCAATGGAACTGATTGTGTGTGTGTGCGTGTCTGTTTTGTTGTGATGTGGGTAACAGTTTCAGAAACATCCAAGTGACTTAGGAGCCCATTTCTCAAGGACAGCCTACTAGGTCTCTTTTGAAAAAAGAGGCTTTTGAAAAATTTACCCTGGTATTTATCCCTCTCTGCAACAATCTGTTGTCTCAGACCCGCGCAGGCAGACCTTGTGCCTACTCTGAGTCCTGCTGATTTCAAGATGGCCCTGCAGAGACCTTATTGCAGGATTAGGGCCTTAGACTGCGAACTCTTCGGAACAAGGACTGTGCCTCCCTGTATGTGACAGTGCTTGCAAGGATGCCCAGATCAGTAATTACCCAAGCAGAGCAAAATGTGAGATAGAATCAGGGAGTGATGGGGATACATATTGTGGGTCTCTGATCATTTTGGACCTGCCAGCCAGATCTCGTGGTAAAGGACCCATTGGAAACAGTCTGAGGCCCTCACATAGATAATATTCACATTAAAGGTTGGGAGAAAGGGATTAAGAAGATGACTTGACAGGCAGCAGCTCAGAGCCGAACCAAGCCTCTCCCCCAGCTCAAGCTAATCTCAGTCCCAAATTGCTCTTTGTAAACTGGCATAAGAATGTGTCTCTCTCAGCAGCTGAGGTCGCAGACTGTGACGCGAAGCAGCAAACACACAGCGGGGGACCATTCTGTTATTATTTCAATTAATTGTGTACATAGCTAAACGAATGCAAAAGAGAGACTCAGCACCAATTATTCAAATCAGTCTGTTCCAGCCCCATGTCCCCGCTCTGACTGCAGTTGCAGAGCGAAGGCGGAACCCACTCAGCCAAGCCGGCAGATGCCCTGGGGTTCCCGGCTCTTTCGCCACCCTTTATAACAGCTCCATAGGCAGGGTCCATGGACCTCAGTGCGGATGTTACAGGCATTTCCATCACTGACACTCCAGCTCCATTCTCCAGAGGGGGTGGGAGGTGGGACACATGATCCATTCACTTGGGCTTGATCCTGATCTTAGCGGTGTGAATCTCAGTCACCCCACCCAGGTAAATCCAACCCAACAAGTTTTATAAGGGCAAAACCGAGGTTGCAGGTAGAGCTGGTCTGGAATTTTCTGTTGGGATGGTTTTCAGGCAGGAAATGCAATGACAGAAAATTCAAAAGTTTTCTGAAGGAAAATTTCAGTTTTGCTGAAAAATTTCAATTTTCTGTCAGGAAGAATCATAGAATATCAGGGTTGGAAGGGACCTCTGGGGTCATCTAGTCCAACCCCCACCACCTCCCTAGGGAACCCATTCCAGTGCTTCACCACCCTCCTAGTGAAAAGTTTTTCCTAATATCCAACCTAAACCTTCCCCACTGAAACTTGAGACCATTACTCCTTGTTCTGTCATCTGCCACCACTGAGAACAGTCTAGATCCATCCTCTTTAGAACCCCCTTTCAGGAAGCTCTGAACAGAGCATTTAATTTTGTTGAGCTGACCCAAAACATTTCTGCTCTAGTTGTAGTTTGGGCCTGGCAAACTACAACTCCCATGATACAACATGGACTCTCCTCTGGTCAAGCTGTGTGAGGCATTATGGGAGATGTTGACTTGGCAGGGACAGTTTTTTTTGTTTCTATGAGTGGCGCATGTCTGCACATGACCTCGATATTGGTGCACATAGCAAAATTAATTCCACACACGGATGGAAAAAATTAAAGGGGACATTAGCAGAGAGCCTACCCTATCTGGGAGAATGAGGGAAAGATGGTTCTTGGCATAAAGGACACACAGACGAAGAAACCTGTGACTTGCAAAGTGTATGTGGAGAGAGAGATGTAATTCTATAGTCACAGTTTTAAAAAAGAAGATATAAATAGGTAAAGTGCTAACTATCCTCATCCACCCCTCAAGCCCTCATTAACGGATTGCAATCACTTTGGAACAGGGATCACGTCTTCCTACTTGCAAATGCTTGTCCACTGCTTATCCCATTGTTTCCAATCATCTCATTGTTACCGCTTGCTCCCCAGACCATCTGCTGCATCCCACCCATGGTCTCTCATCTTATATTCAGGGCAGCAACAGTCTTTGGGCTGCTCTACACACAGTTTTTGTACCAAATTAACTACATTGATATAGAAAAGGATATAAATAAATCAGTGCAATCCCTGTAGTGTGGATGCAGTTGTGCTGGTATAACATAGATTTTGTATAGGTATGGCCCATTTTGGCACAGTTATGGGAATGCCTCTATTGGTTTAAACGTCTCTATATTGATATAACTGTTTCTATACTCGAGGGGTGGGGGGTAACTGGTCTGAGCATGCCCCCAGAAGTTGGGATCATAGACTCACAGAAGATTAGGGTTGGAAGAGACCTCAGGAGGTCATTTAGTCCAACCCCCTGTTCAAAGCAGGACTAATCCCTGTGGTAAGATGAGTCCCTGAAACAAACTCTTGTATCAGAGGCCCAGTCTGAGGCCTGAAGCCTGAAGCAAAGTACTAGTTATGACTCCACTAAGCAAAGCTGGGCTGTGAGCCAGAGGCAGGCCCTCCTCACAGAAAATTGGCAAGAAAAGGGCTGCTAGAAGTACTAATAAGAGGAATGTGTGCCAAGAGGGCACCAGGATATCCCGGTACAAGAACATTCCACAGAGATAACAAGGAACAGGCAGGTGCATCCTAAAGACAGGGTGAAAAGGACAACATGATGGATAGACTTGTTTGTCTGAACCAACACTCAGTGTTTTGAGCATTGGCCTGCTAAACCCAGGGTTGTGAGTTCAATCCTTGAGGGGGCCATTTAGGGATATGGGGCAAAAATGGGATTGGTCCTGCTTTAAGCAGGGGATTGGACTAGATGATCTTCTGAGGTCCCTTCCAACTCTGAGAGTCTATGATTCTATGAACATGTACCAAGGGAGAAGTAACATCCTAATGCGTAAAGGGACTGCCCCTCAGTGTGTCAGTAGGGATGAGTAATCTGTCCTGCACCTGTGTAAGAATAGGTCCCGTAGGGAACATCGTTGTCTGGCCTAGGGAGCAATGGAGAGTCCCGCCACTGACTGAGCCGGTCCGTTGTCAGGGGGCACAAATTCGTAGCATGTCTTGTAGAGTCTACGGGAAACTATCACTGTTCTTCGTTTGACAATAAACCTGGCCGGGTGTCTTCGTACCTCACTAGAGTCTGTGGTCATTGGAGGTTCTCTCGGGGTCTGCTGTGTCAGCGATCTGCAAAGTCGGGGCAGCACACAGAGGGAACTCGCACGCAGCCGACTGATATCATCATCGAACCAGAGCAGAGCCCCACACCAGAAACGACTGACGACAATCCCCAACTAAATCATCCCAGCCAGGGCTTTGTCAAGCTGGGCCTTCAAAACCTCTAAGAAGGAGATTCCACCACTTTCCTAGGTAACCCATTCCAGTGCTTCATCCTCCTCCTAGTGAAATACATTTTCCTAATATCCAACCTAGACCTCCCCTGCTGCAACTTGAGACCATTACTCTTCGTTCTGTCATCTGCCACAACTGAGAACAGCCAAGCTCCATCCTCTTTAGAACCCCCTTTCAGGTAGCTGAAGGCTGCTATCAAATCCCCCCTCAGTCTTCTCTTCTGCAGACTAAACAATCACAGTTCCCTCAGCCTCTCCTCGTAAGTCATGTGCTCCAGCTAATTGTTTTAGTTGCCTCCTCTGGACTCTCTCCAGTTTGTCCACATCCTTTTTGTAGTGGGGCCCCCAAAATTGGATGCAATATTGCAGATGTGGCCTCACCAGTGCCAAATAGAGGGGAATAATCACTTCCCTTGAACTACTGGCTATGCTCCTACTAATACAACCCAATAAGCTGTTGGTCTTCTTGGCAACAAGGGCACACTGTTGACTCATGTCCACCTTCTCATCCACTGTAACCCCTAGGTCCTTTTCTGCAGAACTGCTGCCTAGCCATTCGGTCCCTAGTCTGTAGCAGCGCATGGGATTCTTCTGACCCAAGTGCAGAACTCTGCACTTGTCCTTATTGAACCTCACCAGATTTCTTTTAGCCCAATCCTCTGATTTGTCTAGGTCACTCTGGACCCTGTCCCTACCCTCCAGCATATCTACTCCTCCTCCCAGTTTAGTGTCATCTGAAAACTTGCTGAGTGTGCAGTCCATCCCATTATCCAGGTCATTAATGAAGATGTTGAACAAAGTCAGCTCTAGGACAGACCCCTGGGGCACTCCACTTGATACGTGCCGGCAAGAATACTGTGGGGGACTGTATCAAAAGCTATATAGAGACAACTACTTAGACAGCTTGTTTCTATATTGCTGTTATCTCAGATGCATGCACAGGGTGCATCAGCAAAGAGACAAAGTCCCTCAGCAAGACAGACTAAGTCCATTTTCAAGCCAGTGTAATTAAATTGGTACAAAACCAGAGTCTAGACTACCGTGTGTTATATGTTCGCACAGTGCCTGTCACAACGTGACCAGAATATACTACAGCTAAGCACAACACTGAACAGAATGGGCCCCAATCTAACTGCCACGCATGTGCAGCATCATAATTCCACCCTTTCAAAGTGAATAGCTGCTGAAACAAGGCTCTGATCTCTTCCCTTTTGATCCTGGGCCCCACAAGTCAGGTCTGTGTCTCTCCTACTTACTTCTCCTTTGTTAGGGTGGCAAAGAAAAGTTCCTAGCCTCTTCGAACTCTGGTGAATCCCTCTCTTTCTAAAGTATTGTCATTCAGAACCCCCTGGCCTGATGGGCTTCAGATTAAGTAGGAGAATTCCACCCTGGCCCCATAGCTAACATACCAATTTCCAGGTGGATTTTCCCTTACAAAGGAGGTCAGTATCATGAACCCATTTCACAGATGGGAAACTGAGGCACAAAGAAGGGAAAGTGGCTAACCCAAGGTCACCCAGCAGCCAAGTCGAGAATAAAGCCCAGGTCTAGCAAGGTTCCAACCTGGGGCTTTCCCCCCCTTGCCCATGCTGCTTGACACCCTCAGGATTTAGCCCACTTTGGCACCCAGGAAGGGGCGCTCAGCACTAGGAAGGGCTCAGGACATGCCTGGCACCTGGCAGGATCCAGCTCCTGAGGCCATGCGGACGTGGCTCTCTGCACTCTGCACTCCACCTGCGCCCAGGAGCTTTTTGTGGGCACCGCGCCACGGTGCGGGTCTGGGAGCACGACGGGCCCATTTCCTGCGTGCCTCGGGGCCTGTGCCGCGCGCAATATTTTTAGCGAGTTGCTTGTTTTGATGACAAATCAAAAAAAATGTTTAAAAACCGAAACCCACGAACGGCTCAAGACCAGGGGCCGCTCCTTCGCAAAGCGGTCGCCAAGAGGGAGACGGAGCAGCCAGCTGCTCTAACCACGGCTGGCCAGAGACAGGGAGCGCCGCGCGTCAGCTGGCACAGCATTGCCAGCCGGTCCAAACGGCTCGCTCTTCCGCCCTGCCAGTCTCTTCTGAGCAGCCAGCCCCAGCCGTGAGAGCTGGGTGAGAAGTTCATGGGAGGTAGGGTCTCCCGCATCCGTCTGCCCTGGGGAGAGACACCTTCCTCGGAAGCAGCTGGTGTCCACCACGGTCAGAGATGACAGCAGACTAGGAGGACCACAGGTCTGATCCACTTGGCCCACTCCTCCTCCCATGCTCCCTTTGGCCTCCCCTGTCCCCTCCAGGTGGTGCCATGCAGCAAGCGGGCAGCGTAGCTGGGGAGGAGCATGGTAAAGGCAGCATACTACACTCCCGGAGATGGGGAGCACCCACCCCTCCCTAGAGACCCCCTTCCCCACCAGCAGGGACAGACCCGCTGATGGGCGCTGATTGTTTGTTCCAGAGGGGGCCACGTTCACACCCGGTGGGAGACTGGAGGGCGTGTGTCAGACAAGTCAGCCCTCTGGTGACCCCTCCTGGCCAGAGATGGTCCTAAGACACTGACGCGGCTGAACAAAGCTCATGAGGTTTGGAGGTTCACTTTGGGTTAGTGCCCCCCCCCCGCCCCAATACCAGTGGGTGGCCAGGACTTATCTAAACTTCAGCCATCTCCAAAATCATCTCAGAGGAAGGACCTTCCTTTTGAGGTTTGCAGCTCCTGGCCAGGACTAGGTTTAAATGGGTCTGAACGACATGGAGATATGCCCACTGATTTCCCATAGGGCAAGGGCAGTTCAACTCCCCCCCCCCCCAAAAAAAAACACATTAATCATGAGCCCAACCTTCACCAGCATCCTCAAAAAGCTTGTGGGGAAGGGTACAAGGGTAAAGTTTATACCCTCAGCAGCGTAGCTGAAACCTAGCTGGTGAGACCTACCCCAGCTCCTCCAGAAACGACCTCGCTGAAGACGGACAAGGGTGGAAATGCTCCTCTACGGGACATGGAGCGAGGCTCCCGGATTCAGTATTGAAGTGCCGATAGGATTAGATTAGATTGCTTTGTTAAGTGCCCAGATACTAGAGCGAGCCGAATATTTTCAGATTTCTGTCAAAAAACATCCGACGAAGTGATGATGCATCCGAGGAAGTGGGTATTAGCCCACGAAAGCTTATGCTTCAATACTTGAGTTAGTCTTTAAGGTGCCACAGGGACTCTGTCACTTCTGCAATTCCAGACTAACACAGCTACCTCTCTGATTCTTGTCAAAAAATGCCATTTCCGATTAAATCAAAAGGTATGGCGGGAACGATGGGTTTTCAGCAGGAAGAGATCAGAACAACCCATTTTATTTCTACTTTTCAATTTTAACTATCAGCTGCGACTCAACCAAGTCACAACATGTTGTTTCAAGTTTCCAAAAGAAAATTTTTGTTTTATGGGAAATTTCAAATTTTCCTTCTGGAATAGAATTTTTTTTTGCCAGAAACTCCCATGGAACAGAAATTCTGCGTTCTGACCGTCTCCCCTGGGGCATGTCTACACAGCATTTTGGAGTGAGCCCCCCCTGGCCTGGGTCAGACTTGGAGTAGTGGGGCCTGGAACTAGCACCCTATAAATAGCTGTGTAGACAGTGCTTTGAAGTCCTGGCTCACGCTAGACTTTGGGCTCAGAAGCCTAGATACCACGGCAACAAGCACTTTCAAGACAGAGCAGATTAGGTTTTTCTCAAACAGGTTTCCGACTCGGCCCAACCCAATGCCTTTTCAATAACCAGTGTCTTCAAAGGAATTCTCTGCACCTTCTCTTCCTAGTAGCCGGAAGAGAGAAAATCCTGGAGCAGACACACAATTATTCCTCCCTGAAGAAGATTCCCTCTGGGCAAATGAACTTCAGCCAGTTTCTAGAGCAGATGGTCTCCTCCTTTTTCTCTCTGAAGAAGCCCTAATGACACCTTGTCCTCAAGCTTAATGTGTTTTAAACTATCTCCATGCCTGGCCACATACTTGGGCTGTCCCCTAAGGACTGCTAAAAAGTCACAAGCAGGAAGAAGATGGAGGCTTAAATAACCGTGCCTGGGCTCCCACCCCTACGGAGGGGAAGGGGCTCGGTATGCCCAGTGTTACCTTTCACACGCCAGGCCGGGGCTCCCGTCGGAGCGAGCCGACGATGAAAGGAGAGCAGGGACACCAGCCCGGGTTTGAACTTTTCACCATTTTTTTTTCCTGGAGGGGGAATTTTTCTTGTGGTCTCAAAAAAGCCCTTCAGGAAATGATTTAGGAGCAGAGAGAATCAGTCGGCTAATAGGCTACAGCTGAAGCAATGCTTGTTTACAGTTCTGTCACTGAAATTGCTTCCCCCTTGTTCGTGTATGCTCAGCATGCGTGCGCATGTGTGCGCACACACACACACACACACACACACACACACACACACACACACACACACACACACACACACACACACAGTTTGTCACCCTAAGGACAGCAGGCTAAATGGGGCTGGAAAGGGAATACAGATCACTCAACATCTCAAAGAGCCTCGGGAAGGGGTCTCATGCCAGATGGGTCTCCCCTCACCCCAAAAGTTGTTGATAAACAAAACAACCTATCCACCCCCAGGGACACACTCCCTGGATGAACATCCTCTTTGACTCCTAGGAGACCCTCCTGGGTGACCCTGCAATAACAAAGCAGTGCTTACTGACAGGTATTCAAGAGGGCTCCCCTATTAACCAACATTGGGCAGAGCTGACTAGGCTGTTCTTGGAGGGCTGCTCAGAGCAAAGCGGTTTATGAGACACCCCCCTCCTCCCCACACACAACAACGAAGCAGTGTGAGCTGTCCGATCCTAAAGCAGCAAGCCAACCGCTAAGGGTAACCCTACAACTACAATGCTCTACCCTTGCCCAACACCTTCAGTCTGGGGTGTGTTTTACAAGGGTTATTGGGCAGCCCTGTACCGACCCTGTGCTATGAACTATGATCCCTGTTTCACTGCTGACAAAACAGAGGCACAGAGAAGGGAAGTGATGGGCAAAGGTCACCCGGCACACCAGTGGCAGAACTGAGAAACAGTGTTTGCCTTCATTCCATGACCATCCTGCCTCTCCCTGGTCAGTGTTTCATTTCCCAGATCCTCTGCTCCCAAAGAACAGTGTACCCCAGTTTTACCTTCAATCGCCGCTCCTGTAGAGCACATGTATAACAACACAAAAGATTTAGTTGACAAAGGATAGAGGTTCCACCAAAAACAAGAGAGTGGGATGGAAACAAATCTTACAATATAAAACAAAACAATAAACCGTGAACTAGGGGCCTGCATTCATCTTGGACTAGATGACCTCCTGGGGTCCCTTCCAACCCTGATATTCTAGGATTCTACCCTATGAGCACCTCCTACAATGATGACGAGTGTTTCAGTGGAGATTTCACGTTCCCCTTCCTGGATCAATATCATGAAATGGTGTGTAGGTGTAGTGAGTTTGTCAGATCTGAGACAGGAGTTGCTTTAAAATAATGATGACTACTTTGACCATTAGCCTGAATGGGCCTTCGTGTCACACTGTCACTGTGGTATCTAAACACAAGCTTGTCCAAGGTGTCACAGCTGGCCAGAACTCAAAAGAGAATCCAGGTCTCCTGACTCCATGGCTTACAGATTCATAGAAGGGACCATTGTGGCCATCTAGTCTAGCTTGTGTTCAGCAGGAGGTCAGAGACCTGCCTCCCAAAAATTCCTAGAGCAGATCTTCTAGAAAACCATCCAATCCTTCAATTAAACATGGTCAGTGATGGAGAATCCACCAGGTAAACTTTTCAAATAGTTAATTGCTCTCACTCTTAAAAACTTACACCTTATTTCCATCTTGAATTTGTCTAGCTTCAACTTCCAGCCATTGGATCACGTTAGACCTTCCTCTGCTAGAGTGAAGAGCCCAGTATCAAATACTTTTCCCCATGTAGGTACTTCTAGACTGATCAAATCACCCCTTAAACCTTCTCTTTGTTAAGTAGAAAGAGCTCAAGACTACTAGCATGATAAGTCATGTTTTCCAGTCCTTAAGGCATCCTCATGGCTCTTCTCTGAACTTTGTCCAATTTCTCAACACCCTTCTTGAACTGTGGGAACCAGAACTGGACATAGGATTCCACACTGGTTGTACCAGTGCCAAATACAGACATAAAATCACCACTCTGCTCCTACTCAAGATTCCCCTGTTTATGTGTCCCAGCTGGCCACAGCATCACACTAGGAGCTCACATTCCAAATGATTATCCACCATGGCCCCCAAATCTTTTTCAGAGTTCCTGCTTCCCAGGAGAGAGTCCCCCATCCTGTATGGCCAACATTCCTTGTTCCTAGATGCATACATTTCCATTTAGCCATATTAAAACACATTGTGTTTGCTTGCATCCTGTTTACTAAGTGAGCCAGATCCCTCTGTATCAGCCACCTGTCTTCTTCATTATTAACAAATCCCCTAATCTGTGTGTCATCTGCAAACTTTCTCAGTGATGACTTTCTGTTTTCTCTAGGGTGGGCGATATTGATGTTAAATAAAAGTCCAAGAATGGATCTCCGCAGGATTCCACCAGAAACACACCCGTTCCACGAGTCTCTGTTTTTGAGACCTGTCAGTTAGCCAGTTTTTAATCCATGTAATGTGGGCCCGGTAAATTGAGATCTTTTGAGGGTTTTTCTTAATCAAAATGTCATGTGGTACCATTGAGTCAAACATCTTAGTGCAGTCCAAGTATGTTACATAAACACCATTCCCTTTATCAGCCAAACTTGTCATCTGAGCCAAAAGGATGTCACATTCGTGTGACCAGATCTATTTTCCATAAACCCAGCCCAGTGCCCTGTCCGCTCATCCAGAGAGCCTCCGTTTAAAGCGAGGCTCCATGTGCACACAGATTCATTTCTCAGAGGTGGGCACACGGCGGGCACCTTTCTCCTCATTCAGGATTTCCTGCTGGCACTGACTGGTCAGGCTTTCCTGAGTCAGAGCCCTTAGCAGCCATGTCCTTCCTCTAAGCCTCTTCTCCTTGCCGGGCTTGGCCACTGACTTGCTGTTACTGTTTGTCGTTATTGCTAAGTGCAGCAGGGAAGTTCTGTTCTGTGAAGTATGCCGAGAACTCCAAATTCTGAATCCGGACAGCGCCCAAGAACACTGAACATCTCAGCTCATTCCAGAAGAAAGTTTAATTTCCGGTCGATAAAAACGGTTGGTTTCGATTTTGACTTTTTAAAACTCTGTGTTCTATTATCTAGAGCACAGTACACAATAAACATTCAAAACAAAGTCATTTTCGACTCAAACGCCCCAAACCTTTCAGGCTGAAAAGGTCAAAACAAGATGTTTGACGCTGTCAGCACACCCCCCCCACCCCCAGTTTTCTTCCTAAATGAAATTCCAGCAAAATCAGCTGGATTTCAGCAGAACTGCATCCTCTGATGGAAGATGGTTCCAACAACAGTTCTCTCACCAGCGCTGCGTGTGTTGCAGGAGCTGCCAGAGACCACAGTCAGGATCAGGGTTCCTGGTGCAAAGTGCTATGCACCTGAAAAGAACACCCTCCTGACCGACATAAGCCTCTCCTGCAGGCAAAGAGCGGCTACACGGGAGACCTTACAGTGGCCGAGCAGTACCAGCACTGTAGTGTAGACATAGCCTTAGAAAAGACGTGACACTTCTGGGTGGCACAGAGGGAATTAAGTCACACAGGTCCCATTGTATAGATACACCCCAGGAGTAAAGCACAGGCATTTCCACTCTGCATCAGATCAGGGCTCCATCTTCCAGCGGCGCGTCTCTGACAGCACTGAGGAAAGTGCAAGAAATCCTGCAGCAGGTAGTTCCGGGATTATCTGACCTCAGGGGAAGTTTGCTAACTCCCAATAGCTAGAGCAGCGGTGTCCCATATGTTCGCCACTAGCCCCATGTGGCAAATAGGCTACTGAATTGCGACTAATGCACGAGCAATGCGTTGGTGTATTGAAGACAGCAGTACTGGAAGACAGTATGAATGATATACCAGATTTCAGGGTTATGGTACAAGAAAAAGAATGCAAAGTGTCACACTGAAGTAATTTTGTGTTGTTAGTACCTAGTCATATTTTTGGTAATAGCTACTTATTTTTGACATTAATAACAATAATTTCGAAATGTCGTTCGTAGTATGTTTTTAATCCTTTTTTTATAGTGTGGTAAATAAGAAAAATTCAAAACCACAAGTGTGGCTGGCATTGAATTTCTATTGGACACTGCTGAGCTAGAGGGTCTCTTTAAAGTCACCCATTTCACTGTCCAGCCGTCTAGTCTTTCATGTGGGCATCAAAGCAGAGCTGGGTCTTGAGGAGGGACGGGGAAGAGGAGGGGAGGGCATGCCACACTGAGATGGCTCTGGGAGAAGAGGGCAGACAGGGCAGCATCTGTGGCAGAGCACAAGGAGCCCGGGAAGGGGGCAATGCAGAAAGGAACTCAATCAGGTAGTTATAATTGGGAAGTGTCTCGAAGGGGAAGGGGAAGTAGGAGCCAGGAGGGGTGATTTCTTCTGTGTATGCCCTTAGCAAGACCATTATTGGATACCAGGCCCAGCTCTGGTGTCCAGCTTCGAAAAGGATGTGGACAAATTGGAAGGGGGTAAAAGGTACAAGAATGATCTGAGGTCTGGAAAACCTGCCTAATGACACTCAATTTAATTCACTTCCAGAGACGTGGAAGAGGGAGCTCAGTCAGAGCCTACAAGCATCTCTGTGACGGAGAGATTTCTAGCAGCAGAGCGCTCTTGAATCCAGCAGAAAAAGAGCCAATGGGCTGGAAGCAGAAGCTGAGACAAATTCAAATTAAAAATGAGCCGCCTGCTTTTAACAATGAGAAGAATGAACCATTGGAGCAGGTTGCGTGGCTGGGGATGTGGGGGAGCCTCTGTTGCTTGCGGGTTTTAACACAAGTCTTTCGAAAAGCCATGCAATAGCTTAAGCAGCAGCTATGGGTTTGCTGCAGAAATTCTCGGGTGAGGATGTTTGGTCTGGGTCATACAGGGGGTTAGTGGATGTATTTCATCTTGTGTAGCAATAGCCTACACAACATCCTCATGATGTTAGTCAAGCTTTAGGGCCGTCGGCATTGAAGGTGGCTAGGGGAGAACATTCATCTCCCATCTGTGAAAAACTGGGCGTAAGTCTGGCCGAAGATAAACCTCAAACCACCCCACCCAGCTCTGGCACACTATGAAAACAACATCATCTACGACACACAATCGCCACTGTGGAGCTGAAGGGGTGGTCCTGACGAGTTCACGAAGGCTCAGATACAGAGCTACACCTGTTTTTTCCATTAAACTTTTCTTGGAGCCTAGCGTTTCTGCGCCAAATAATTTTCCAAGAAAGTTTCTTTCATGCAAAATTTTAAAAACTGGGAAATGATCAGGACGTCAAACACTGAACATTTTTTAAAACCGAAAAGGTAGTAGACGTACTGAAATAAAACTCTGAAATGAAGCGAACTGTACCATAGGGCTTAGCTACACTGACGTTGTATAGCACTGTAACTTGCTGGCTCAGGGGTGTGAAAAATCACCCCTCTGAACGCCGCAAGTCTGAGCACTTTAAAGCCCTACTGTGGACAGGCTCTGAGCTATTCCCTTCTTGGAGGTGGATTACCAGGAGCGCTGGGAGAGCTTTGAAGTTTCCAGTGTAGCCAAGCCCATAGAATCTCTGTGGATAGTAATTCCATGCTTGAATAATAAGAATATGGTGGTAGGGAGCTATACTGACCACCTGACCAGGGTAGTGATAGTGACTGTGAAATGCTCAGGGAAATTAAAGAGGCTATAAAAATAAAAAACTCAATAATAATGGGGGATTTCAGAGATCTACATATTGACATCTACATACATGTCACTGCAGGATGGGATGCAGAGATAAAGTTTCTAGGCACCAGAAATGACTTTCTTGGAGCAGCTTGTCCTGAAACGCACAAGAGGGGAGGCAATTCTTGATTTAGTTTTAAGCGGAGCACAGGATCTGGTCCACGAGATGAATATATCTGAACCACTTGATAATAGTGACCATAATATAATTTAATGCAACATCCCTGTGGCGGGGAAAACACCACAGCAGCCCAAGACAATAGCATTTAATTTCAGAAAGGGGGACTTCACAAAAATGAGGAAATCGGAGAAATTTTAAAGGTACAGTGCAAAAAGTGAAATCTCTGCACGCTGCAGGGAAACCTTTTAAAGACACCGTAATAGAGACTCAGCCTAAGTGTATCCCCCAAATTAACAAACTTAGTAAGAGAACCAAAAAAGTGCGACCGTGACTAAACAACAAAGTAAAAGAAGCCGTGAGAGGGAAAAAGGCCTCCTTTAAAAAGTGGAAGTTAAATCCTCATGAGGAAAATAGAAAGGAGCAAAAACTCTGGGAAATGAAGGGTAAAAATATAACTAGGAAGGCCAAAAAAAGAATTCGAAGAACAGCTAGTGAAAGATTCAAAAACTAAACAGCAACGTTTTAAGTACATCATAAGCAGGAAGCCTGTTAACCAACCAGTGGGGCCCCTGGGCGATTGAGATGCTAAAGGGGCACTGAAGGAAGATTGGTCTTCACTGCAGAGGACGTGAGGGAGATTCCCACGCCTGAGCCACCCCTTTTATTGACAAATCTGAGGAACTGTCCCGGACTAAGGTGTCATTAGAGGAGGTTCTGGAACAAATTGGTAAATTAAACAGTGATAAGTCACCAGGACCAGACGGGATCACCCAAGATTTCTGAGGGAACTCAAATGTGAAATTGCAGAACTAACAACTGTAATTTGTAACCTCTCATTTAAATCAGCTTCTGTACAAATGACTGGAGGATAGCTAATGTGGCGCCAATTTTTAAAAAGGGCTCCAGAGGCGATCTTGGCAATTACAGGCCAGTAAACCTCACTTCAGTACCAGGCAAGCTGGTTGAAACTATAGTAAAGAACAGAATTGTCAGACACAGAGAGGAACAGTCTGTTAGGGAAAGAGTCAACATGGTTTTTGTAAAGGGAAAATCATTCCTCACCAACCTTCTAGAAGATTCTGGGATGATTTAGTTGGGGTTGGTCCTGCTTTGAGCAGTGGGTTGGACTAGATACCTCCTGAGGTCCCTTCCAACCCTGACATTCTAGGATTCTAATTCTTGGGGGGTGAGTGGGTAGGGCAACAAGCATGTGGACAAGAGGGATCCAGTGGATACAGTGTACTTAGATTTTCAGAAAGCCTTTGACAAGGTCCCTCACCAAAGGCTCTTAAGCAAAATAAGCTGTCATGGGATAAGAAGGAAAGTCTTCTCATGCATCAGTAACTGGTTAAAAGACAGGGGACAAAGGGTAGGACTAAATGGTCAGTTTTCAGAATGGAGAGAGGTAAATAGTGGTGTCCCCCAGGGGTCTGTGCTGGGACTGTGACATTATCGATATAAAATATAGATTATTGTTGCAACCACTGTTGTATATTTCCAGCAAATATTGTACAAAAGCTGTCCTATGAGGTGTCTATGAAAAGGTTATGATTTGCTGGTGATGATTATGCTATCTGTATGTATGCACCATTTTTGTAGTTGAAGTTATGAATATTGGCTATGTATTTGTATCTCAGCATGTTTGATTCTAAATACCATTAGTGAAGCATTTGGTCAGCTTCCTGAGAAAGGAATTTTCAGATTAAGTGTCCAATCAAGAAACACTTAACTGACAATGAACCTTGGAAGACTCCAGTCCGTATATGGGAAGTCTTCCTGAGGCGTTCAAGGTAGCATGTTAACAATGGCTAATCTCTCTGTAAAAGAACGGAGTCATATAAGGACATGTGACTTGCCCATGTGGCTCCAGACTCCATTGTGCTGCTGTGATTTTCCACAGTAAGAACAAAGGGGTCTTTCCGCAGGGCAGAGGATAGAAAAGGCCCCAGAAACCCCTCCAGTCCTGCTTCTTGTCTCTGGAGGAACTTTGCTACAAACTGAAGCTCTGAACAAAAGACTGAAAGACCCGTCCAAGCTGTGGATGTACTCCAGAGACTTGATTTGAACCTGCAGTTTATTCCATCACTGCTACAAACCTGAACCAAGAACTTTGCCATTATTGTATGTAATGGATTCCATTTAACCAGTTTTAGCTCTCATCTATATTTATTTCTTTTTATGAATAAAGCTTTAGATTCTAAAGGACTGGCGGCAGCATGATTTTGTGGGTAAGATCTGACTAATATTGACCTGGATCTGGGACTTGGTCCTTTGGGATCAGGAGAACATTTTTTCTTTTACTGTGGGATTGGTTTTCATAACCAGTTATCCCCATAACTGGTCGTGATACTGTAGTGCCTGAGTGAAATGCTTGTATGATTTATGGTTAGCCAGTGGGGTGAGACTGAAGTCTTCTGTGTTTGGCTGGTTTGGTGTGTCTTGGGCTGTAACCGCCCTGCTTTAAGCAATTTGTTCTGAATTGATACTCAGTTGTGTCTCACCAAAGGCAGAGTTGTTATAGGGACTGGTCTCATTCAACATATTCCTCAGTGATCTGGAAAGAGGGATAAACAGTGAGGTGGCAAAATTTGCACATGATACAAAACTACTCAAGATAGTTAAGTCGTAGGCAGACTGTAAAGAGTTGACAGAGATGGTGTTAGACATCACCGAAGCAGGAAAGAAATTGCAATGGGATCTAGCAGGTTCAGAGATGCAGGATTTTTTGAATGACCACCTGATGGCCATTTGGAGTGATCTTGAGCATCAGGCTTGGCCCACTGCCCTTACTAGTGCTTCAGGAGAGCCATCTGATTTGTAGCCACGGAAAAAGACTTAGAGACTTTCAGAACGGATGCACAAGTACTCGCAGTGCTCCGTCCAGGCATATGGACCGGTCAGAGGGGTGTGGGCGTCCACATACCGAATCCAACTGGGTCCATGGGGAGGATGCATGTGGGATTAGATTATTCACTGTGATATCTGGGAGATTAGATCACCTGGTATGCCTAGCCAATTTGTTGTTAGTGCTCCTGGAATAACACCTGATATTTGGACTGGATTAAGAATTAGGGTTTGATATTTTGACCCTTGGAATCCCCACAGCTTCAGAGTGTAAGGAAATTGAAGCAAGAAGAAGTTGTCAGTGTCTGACAAAGCTTGCTGGGGAGGTATGAGACAAGGAACCACCCTGACAGGACAGTTACTTTCCAAGCTAATGATCGCTGTGTATATGTTAGTCACCACTTTATTAGAGATGCATTTTAATTTTACCAAAATCGCAGAGTATCACATTATTTATTGACCAGCAGATAAAAGCAGATGATGGCGTTTAAATTAGCTATCATCACTCAAGAAAGAGATCTTGGAGTCATTGTGGATAGTTCTCTAAAAACATCCACTCAGTGTGCAGTGGCAGTCAGAAAAGCCAACAGAATGTTGGAAATCATTTAGAAAGGGATAGATAATAAGACCGAAAATATCATGTTGCCTCTATATAAATCCATGGTACGCCCACATCTTGAATACCGCGTGCAAATGTGGTCAGCCCATTTCAAAAAAGATGTATTGAAACTGGAAAGGGTTCAGAAAAGGGCAACAAGAATGATTATCAGTATGGAACTCCTTCCATGTGAGGAGAGATTGATAAGACTGGGACTTTTCAGCTTGGAAAAGAGACGACTGAGGGGGATATGGCAGAGGTCAATAAATCAAGACTCGTGTGCAGAAAGTAAATAAGGAAGTGCTATTTACTTCTTCTCAAAACACAAGAATAAGGGTAACCAAATGAAATTAATAGGCAGGAGATTTTAAACAAACAAAAGGAAGTATTTCTTCACACAATGCACAGTCAACCTGTGGAACTCCTTGCCAGAGGATGTTGTGAAATCCAAGACTAACAGGGTTCAAAAAAGAACTAGATAAATTCATGGAGGATAGGTCCATCAGTGGCTATTAGCCAGGATGGGCAGGGAGGGTGTCCCTAGCCTTTGTTTTCCAAAAGCTGGAAATGGGTGACAGGAGATGGATCACTTGATGATTCCCTGTTCTGTTCATCCCCTCTGGGGCACCTGACACTGATCACTGTCAGATGACAGGATACTGGGCTAGATGGACCTTTGGTCTGACCCAGTATGGCTGTTCTTATGTTTTTAAAAAGCCCATGACATTTTCAGGAAAAAATTAGAACAAAGTTTTTCATGGAAAACACTTTCGATTTTCCAACCAGACATTTATCTGGGAACCTCGCAAGGCCAGGTAAAATCAGCCCAGTGCATAGACAAGATTTCAGCCAGGCTGAGGAAATGCAGAAGATGGCAAAAATGACAGAAGGAACAAAGGAAGCCAAAGGCTCGTGAACTTTAAGGGTTTGATGCCTAGGCAAAGGTTTGGCTCTATTTCTTCTTTGATTTGAAATTGCAGGGGAGAAGCTGCAGATCGGAACTGAGGGGCTTTGGCCCAGCTGGGAAGAGGCCAAGGACTAGCATAGTAGGGGAGCTATGGGTCGGGATTGGGGGCATCAGTAGAGCTGGGTGTGGTGTGGGGGCAGACCCGGGGCAGAGCTAGGGGCAGGATTCAGAGGCATGCGTATGGGGAGCCCCAGGCTGGAATAGCATGAGAACTGCGGGCCAGTATTCAAGTGCATTGATAGCATTCACACAGCACCTGCCAGTCAGCTGTCAACAGCTCCTCACTTACAGGAACGTTTCTGCTCCTCTCGCTCATGATCACGGACTTGCCAATGGGTTTTTCTTTCGTTGCCTCAAACGTGCCAGCCAGGCAGATTTCCTTTTAGCACTAGCAGCGAGGATGTCTCCCCCGCTTTATAATTAACAAAACATTGTTTTCAGCACATGCAAAACAGCTCAGATGGACTAAGGGGCAGAGGCAGCTACTCACCCAGATCGGCTCCTTATTGCCCCTCCCCCAGAAAAATAGGAAACTTAATCTGGATCTAGACAAGGGGAGACAGGGGTCAACCCCTCCTGATCCCACCTGACCGTGAATCCAAAGTGCATGGCGGAGGCTAGGAAAAGAGCCACGAACAAATATTTTTTAATTTTAAAATGATGCTTTTAATTTTTTTTTTTCAAACTAAAAATATCTGCTTGTTTTAAAAGTTTCCGAGCTGGAAGCTCTGAAGAAGCAAAACGGCAGATGCTGCGGATGGCAGATGTTTTTCTTTTTTTATTATTATTTTCATGACTAATAGTTTCCACACCAAAGCTCACAGATGGCTGTTTGCAACCCCTCTGCTGGGGTCGGGGCGGGACTGCCCTGACCTGCAATGGACTTACCCAAAGGGTGCTGTGAAGTATTTATATTTAGCTTGGATTGTGCCTACTGCTATTAACCAATTGTTTGCCGCTAGGTACATCCAGAACCACCATCATACTTAGGGCTGAGCCTGGTCTACACACCGTCTGTGCAGCAATTTAATTAAACCAGTTCAGCAACCCTAAGTTAGGGTGAGTTTAATCAGAGAACCCATTTGTTTGAAATCGATACCTCTGGGTATCTTAATTAACTCCTTGCTATTGCAAGGGCCCAGTCCCTCCTGTTCTCTGCCCATGGCACACACCAGTTCAGACTCCCGAGGGCTGTAATACTTTAATCTAACCCAGAGTATTGGGTTTAAGGTGGGGGTGGGTGGTTGATGGTTAGTGGCCTGTGCTATACAGGAGCTCACACTCAATGAGCCGGTCCCTTCACACTGTAAACTCTATGACGAGGTCTACACTGCATTGTAAACCTGGACTCACACTTGGGTTGCAGCTGCAAACTCCCTGTTGTCCACACACAAGTCTGACTGACTCAGGTCAGCAAGCACTCAGGACCCAGGTCTTAGCATCCCTTCAGGGGGTGGATCCGAGCTGGAGTCCCACTGAGACGCAGGCCTGAGCCGTGTCATTCTGCAGTGTGGACACAGCTCAGGCCACAGACCCGAGTCGCAGGTTTGGATGCATTAGCATGGCCGTGCAACCCCAGTTTAGCAATTGAAAACCCAGGCTTACAATGTCGTGGAAACTTGGAAACACTGAGTTCCTAAGGCCAGGTCCCACCGCCCTGAGTTTACAATGCAGGATGGACACCCCCTATGAACCTCAGAGACCATCCACCCAACCCAGGACACTGAAATCTGTTTACGAGAGTTTTAAGCTTTGCTTACATTGATTGAAGACACGCTCACATGGGTATGAGCTTCCACACACAGAGCTGCCCTAGCTTCGGCATCACACCTTTAATACATCAGGACAACTCTGTATGTGGGCCAGACTTTAGACGGCACCTTAGTCAGTGATGTGTTCTTAGGAGGCTTTTCCCTGGATCTGGGATACACCCTGTGTCTGCCGGGAGGAAGGGATGGCCAACGGAGAAGCCGCAGGCTCAGTTCACCCTTTCCAGGCAGCTCATGCCATCACCACCACCAAATTGCCTGCAAAACTGAGACCAGCACGAAACCCTGGTGCTAAAAACTCCCATTGCCCTGGTGCAAATGAGTGTGCAAAGGGCAAGGCAAGGCCCTGGTGCAAATGAGTGTGCAAGGTGTGTCGTGTCCTGTGCATGGAAGCAAAAACTCTGCCTCCAAAGCACGGGCAGGGGAGGAGGCAGTGCCGGAGGACAAAGTAGCTTATTGTCAGCTGCAGCATGGTGGGAAACTTTCCTTTGTGACCTAGAAAACTAGAGCGCGTCTATAGACAGCACCGACCACTTTCCCCACGTGAAACTTGGATGTCCCCAGCGGACATTTTTCCAACAGAGGCAAGGGCAGGACCCCTCCGCTACCCAGTCAGTGTTGCAGAACGGTCCAACGGCGGCTCCTTTCCCCGGCACGGTCCTGGGGTTACACCTTCCGAGCAGCATTCAGACTTTATCCCGACACACGTAAGCGTGTCCAGGCAGAATACACCTGCTGTCTGGCCCATCAAACCATACCAGGTAAATGCAGTAAGATGACATCCACCGAGCAACCTGACATACCAGGGGCATCCATGTTGAATGCACCTGCTCCGGTACTACCCGGGCTGGTTGGACAGCCCCTGCTCTGCTGACTATGGCACTACTTAATATGGCTGCAAGAGAAACTGAATGGGTGACGGATCTCCAGCACCCAAAGGGTTAATGGTTACAGGCCATGACATGCAAGCACAAGATCATAGAATCATAGACTATCGGGGTTGGATCGGACCTCAGGAGGTATCTAGTCCAACCCACTGCTCAAAGCAGGACCAATCCCCAACTAAACCATCCCAGGCAAGCCTGACCTTAAAAACCTCTAAGGAAGGAAGAGGAGTATTAAGATCTGGAGAGGCAGCTGAAAACCCAGCCCCAAGTGCATAGCCTGTTGCCACGGGTCAGGCTAATGCAGCCACGGAGATCCCAGCATTCTGCTCTTACCTCACCCTGGAGGTTTTGAGATCCCCATTGGACAGCAAGGGAAACTGAGGCACGGACCTAAGAGGAGAACCCAGAACTGACTTTCAGCCCTAGAAGTGTCCACCACGATTCCCCTCTCAGACCCCCCTGCTACCCACACATCCCACCCAGCAAAACAGCCAGACTGCAGAGACAGCCAAATGCTCTACTCGAAAAGGACTCAGCCCAGGCTGCGGCCACCCCACAAGGTCAGCGCTGCAGCTGGAGAGCAGGAACACTCCAGCCACGCCCAGCGGGAGGGAGCAGCTTCGGTATAGCCAGAGTCTGGACACATTGTTCCCTCTAATTTTTGACAGGCCGTGTGTGCCAAAAATGTCTTCGGTGCAATTTTTGTGCTTCTGTGCAAATTTTTGTGCGCGCAGTGTTTCGCCGCGTGCAGGGGGTTTGGGATCTGCGTGCATGTGCACACACACGCACAGCTTAGAGGGAACAGGGTCTGGAGCATGAAGAGCCGCCTCTGGAGTGCCCCTCCTGGATGCAGCTCTGGGAACAAAGCCCTGGCCCCTCTCAACAGCTCAGAAACAGTCAGAATCCCACTGGGAATGAGGAGCCATGAAGCACAGCCCCAAATCCAGCTGGGCTCGGCTCCTGGAAGGGGCTGCAGGACTGCAAACTCCCATGGCAGTTAAAGTCACAGCACCGATCAGGCCCCACAGGGGAACATCATGATGAGGAGAACGAGGGCTAGGCAACCTCACCCGCTTTCCAATTCCTCTCCCCTAGGGGAGCAAGATGTTATGACCCTTAAATCACACTGGCCAGGGTAAATTGGGAAGAAGGGCCAGCCCCCCAGGAAGCAATGGGGGAGAGCCAAGACCAGACACTTACCCCCGGGAAGGAGAGAGATGTGGCTTAGCAGCAGGACACTTGCAAAGTGGGCGCATGAGGACTGCAGCTGGCTGTCTCTCCCAGATTTAAAGAGCCAGCTCCCCGGAGATCATGCTGGGAAAGGCCACGCTAAGCGGGCCAGCCTGTGCTAACCAGCCTGACAGCCGGTCTGGTCAATATCAGTAAATGAAGCAGGGGCGGGCTGGGGGAGTTTGATGTAATTGACCCTGAGTGTTCCATAGCCCCAGCTTAGTGTTTTATGCGAGGGGGATATTGCTGTCTTTTATTGTGCTTTGCTCCGGTATTATGTTATACGGTGCAATAAAAGAACAGCTTCCTCTCCTTGGGCGCTCGAAGCATATGGCCCGCTTTATGCGTGGATGCTAAGACGTGGCTAATCTGGTCTTATGCTCTGGGGGGACCGCGTCTTTTCACAGGACTGTACAGTGCCTAGCACGCCGTGTGCATGCCTGTCGGGAGAGGGGAGGTGTGGACATTCCACACAATTATTCAGGTGGTAGAACCAAGCTCTCAAAAGTTTGGAAATGACCGATTGACGTGTGCCTAGGCCTCGGTCTGCATCCTTCCTGGGCAATGAATGAGGCAGGAGGCCTGGGGAGAAAACGGCCTGTGATCGTTCCATTAAAGGCTGCATTGCTGCGCCCACGCATCAGGGGCCAGACATACGGTTTCTTGGGCAACCATAAATCTGGCATTTGTTGTCTTTGGAGTGCGGGACTCTGCAACCTCAATTATGCTCCTCTAAGGTGTCTTTGGTGTGTGTCATTTCCTAGGGGCTTTTGGGAAAGAAAAAGATAAAAATAAATTCTACGTTGGGCCAGGGAGAGCCTGGCCCAAGTCTTGCACTGCCCCACCAGTGGGGGGAGCTCCAGTCCCATGTGGTGCCCCCAAGGGGGGGGGAACAGGCCACTGGGACTAGCTGATAAATGCAGGAGGGATATGCCAGGTTGGAGACTGGCCATCTCTTTCTCACTCCTCCTGAGAGGAGCGCCGTAGCTGCGGCTCCTTCTCCCTCCTGCGTGCACAGCCCCCCCCGTGTCTCTGGGCCCTGAGCGGGCTCCCTGGGCTGGGAGGGGGAGGGGAGGACTCTGGCTTTGTGTCTTCATGTTTGGTTACTTTAGGACTTGGTTTGGGTCGACCCTTCCTGCAGGGACCTGGCACGTCCCCGCCACGCACCCGCCCAGCGGAAGGGACTGGCCTCAGGGCACCCCTGCATGTGGTGCAGGCTGTGATAGGAGCATGGGCACACATGCAGGGCTGGGCTGTGAGCCCTGCCAGCGCTGGAGAGGTGGCTGAAGGCAGCCTCAGCAGGGTTAAAGCCCTTTTCCCCAGGCCCCGAGAGAGGTCACTGCAGGTTAATTCTGGACACCTGAGTCTAATTAAGGGCAGCCTGTGGCCTTTAAGCCCCACTCTCAGGGTAGGAGGAAGGATGAGAATCCAGGTGCAGAAGGGTTGTCAGGGGACAAGGCTGCTTCTGGGTGAACAGCTGTCTGATAAGGGGTGATCTTGTGTTTATTTCTGTTTGGGGAGGGGGGCCTGGGGCTAGACAGGGGGGCTGGTGATTGGTAGCTGGCATAAGAAGAGGCAGGGTTCCTGGAGGAGTTAGGAAATGTAATTGTAAGGTGGGTTGTCGTGGGAGAGGATACTCTTGCCATGCAGGTGTGATGAGCAAAGCCCAGTCACGCGGTGTGGTCTCTCTCCCCTCCTCGGGGGAAGGGCCAGGACTCAGCAACTCTGGACCTCAAGCTGGTCATTTGGGTGTTTAAGTTATGTGAAGAGGACATTGGGCATAGCTAAGAGGATGTGGGACCAGCTGAGTTTCTGGGATAATCTGACAGAGGGCAGTGGAGTGGGGTACTTGCACAGTCACCCCATCCTCCTATCTGTTTTACCCCTCCCCCTCCATGCCACTTTAATTTACCCTCCCTATCTGTAGGCCTCCAACTCCCTGGCGGGCCTTTGGCCTGCTCCAGCTGATCATGCAGGGCTCAGTGGTGCCACGTCTGACCATTTTATGGGGCTATGTTGGTGTTTTTCTTAATTCCCTGCATGCTGGGAATCTCCACTTTTTAAAATGTATGTTTCTAGCCCTTCTGGCATCCGAGTTAAAGCTTGAGAACGTGAATCCTGAGCCCACAGCACCAGGAAGAGCCTTGGCTGGGTTACTTTTAAAATCTCCTACTTTTAAAACCCGTCTCCTGTTTTTTTTCTGGGGCCAGACACAGGATGGTTGTGGTTGGCAATGCAGAGGGCACCTGCAACTACTGATGGGTTTTTTTTTCACCCCATCTGATAAAAATCCTTTGGTTTGCCTGAAACTCCTTTAATCTGAAATCCCCTGTTGATCTGACAGTGGGACTCCTTGTGAGAACATGGAGGATGTTTCCACCCTAGCCTGACTCTGCAAAGGGAAAGAGCATGAAAAACCATAGGTGATCTAATTCAGAGGTTTCACATGACGAAATCTGCAAAGAGCAGGTGGTGGCTGGGATCAGCTGTGCTAAATAACAGGCCTGCCAGTTTGCTTAACACAGGGGATTGAACTAGGACCTCCAGAGCTGAGAGCATGCAGACAGCGCTTGAGCCAACAAAGCAGGCTTTGTAAGGGTGGCCGTCACAAACTCACATCTTGGAGACTGTGATCCTCTAGTCTGACCCCCTGCATCTCACCGGTCACAGAACAGTGCCTGCCCACTCCTGCAATAGGCCCAGAACCTCTGGCTGGGTTACTGACGTCCTCTAATCTTGATTAAAGAACATCTTTTATTCTAGTTTAAATCAGCAAGTGACTAATGCCCCACACTGTAGAGGAAGGTCTGATAAGTTCCCTCGGGGTGCAACCTGGGACTGGGGGTACCACTGAGCCTGGGCTCCCTCTCACACCATGATAAGTTGCAAACCTTGGGCAGGTACTGGACTCACACAGGCAGAGACGCCCAGCTGAGTTCCATGAATGATTCTCCCAGCCACTCATGAACTAACAATAGAGCAGGGGTTCTCAGACTGGGGGTTAGGTCGTGTGGTTATTACATAGGGGGTCGTGAGCTGTCAGCCTCCACCCCAAACCCTGGTTTGCTTCCAGCATTTATAATGGTGTTAAATATATAAAAATATTTTTTTTAATTTATAAGGGGGGGTTGCACTCAGGGGTTTGCTACGTGGAAGGGGTTTGAGAACCACTGCAATAGAGAGACTCCAGCTCCCCAGAACTGTAGCATCGTGCTCTGATCAGAAGCCTGACCAGTGTAAGGTCGTTACCCAGTCGGCCCCTCCTTCGGGTTGGAGAGGACACGCACCAGCCTTGTAAAAGGAGCTGTAATTTCCCAAGCACTTCAAGCAAAACACAGTTTTAGATAAAAGATAAAACAGATTTATTAGCTAGAGAAAGAAAGGTGTTAAGTGGCCATAAGTGGGAGGCATAAAAAAAATCGGAGAATGTTACCATCGAAAATAAAAGATAAACACACAAGCTAATCTTAAACCTTACACTGGGCGATTTAAGATCACCCCCCAGATGTTACAGTTCTTAATGCACACGCTTCTCCTTCAGCCTGGACCAGTCTCCGTTGAAGAATCAGAGAGGTAGCCGTGTTAGTCTGGAATTGCAGAAGTGACAGAGTCCTGTGGCACCCAAAGACTAACTAAAGCATTGAAGCATAAGCTTTCGTGGGCTAATACCCACTTCCTCGGATGCAAGCAGTGGAAGGTTTTGTCTTCTCAGCATTCTTGTTGCTTCCACGGTAGCTGAAGGGAGGAGAAAAGCAAAAAGATGATGCCACTGTCCCTGATTTCATATCCTCAGCCCATGTGCCTGGAAAATTCTTGCCCAGCCATGTCCGGGTGGGTTTTGCTGAGTCACTGGGTTAAGCAATCTCCATTGTGTGGTGCTTGGGCCGCTGTCATTGAATTGTAAATCCCTTGATTACAACTCTCTGGCTGATTAATAGTCGTCAACCACCCTTCTGGGCGGGGATCCTTTGTGTGTCGCTAGCAAACGTATAGCAGAGATCAGTCCCAACCATACAGCAAAATCTCATAACTTCAGACACATGAATGATAGACATATTTGGACAGAACAACGGGTTTCAGGAGCTCATGACTTTTAGTAGGGTATCTTATATGGCTTGCTTTGCATGAAATATCACTCCCATGTATGAATGAGAATATGGGGGTTACCGGGTGCCATTCTGAGGTAAAGTGTGTCACAGACGGTGAATTCCAGAGTCCCAGCCAATCTGATCTGGGGAGAATTCCTTCACGACCCCAAATATAGGGATCAATTAGACCCTGAGCATATCGGCAAGGCCCACCAGGCAGAGTGTGGGGAACGAATCCTCCGTAGTAACTCAGAGCCTTCCCCATCTCTGGCTGCTGGAGATAGTTGCTCACAGGCAACATGCATGGTCCATATGCCATTGTAAACAACCTCATAATCCCCTCCAGACATTCATCATGCTCAGTCTTGAAGCAAGTTGGGCTTTTTGCCTCCACTAGTCAGTAAGTTCATGTCTGCAGAATAGTCCCTTATACTTGGACTGCAACTGCTTATTTCTTCAGGCTGCTGTTGGTCACTTCTTTAAGGATCCCCACTGCTGCGTCGTCTTCTCTTTCCACTCTTATTTGCTGCACTTTTTGTTAGCAACATCTTCTGTGGGTTGGGCATAGCCGGGGATACGTTGCATACACTGACTGGCCAGTGGCTTGCCATGACACTCTGTTTATTTTGGACTTACATAGAGGAGAGGCGGGTGGGAATCAGTGATAATAAATATAATCGGGGATTCTTCACTAGGGCTGATTGTCACATACATACACTGTGTGCGCATCTAGCTCCCCGACTGACATACCACCTGTGCTGCCAAGAAACACCGGATCAGTCCTGCTCCTGCCTCCACAGCTGGGCTATGGGCAGACTGGTGTGTCTGGGTCTCATGTGCTGGATTCAGGTGCATTTAAGGTTTCCTCTGGCTGACCAGCGCCTAGGCACTTCCACTGACTCTGGGTGTCTAAATAGATGGGTGGGGGTAGGAGCTATTCTGAGCTTTAGGCCAAGGTGAGGCAGGTAGTTTTATTATTATTTGCGTAACAGTCACACACTGAGGCTGAAGAGACACATAGCCAGAGACGGCTCCTGGCTGGAAGAGTCACAGTCTAAATAGACAAGATAGACCACGGATCTAGCATTATCCCCATTTTACAGAGCACAGAGAGATGAAGAGACCAGCCCCATGGGAAGCACCTGACAGAGCTGCAATTAGACCCCCAGTAGCTAGCGTACCAGGTGAGCAACGTAACCACTCGATTGCATGTGCTCCTGGCTGCATTACTGACTCCCTTCTATGCTGCTTAGAGACCAGCCTTGTCAGTGTACTAGAGATACCTGGATTAAACAGACAGATCAAAGACATGGTATCTCCAGCTGGCAGCTGTGCTGGTGGGCCCCACAAGTCCCTTGCAGGCCCCATAGACACACCCCGGTGACTAGCTGATTCCCCTGTAGTGTCTGGGCCCCCGTTGGCAGCCCCAGCCCCTAGCGATGTGGATCACTGGAGAGGAAGAGAAACCCACCTTTCCCCCTCCCTGGCGTGGTGAAGTCCGATCCGAATCCCTTACTAAGCCGCGCAGTGACCCAAGCCATAAATATGGAGAGCAGTCTCTGGCCCGGGAGGCTGCGAGGTGATTATTGGGCAGCTCTCAGCTGTGAGGACTTGTTTCTCTTTCACTCCCACATCTCAGAAAATAATGATCTCATCGCGCCGTCTCCTCCCCCTCCCATCTCCATTACAGGACAGAAATGTTATCAACCAACAATCACTAGATGTCAGAAATCGTTATCGTGGAATCCAGCTGCCAACGCGCCAGAAATGTACAAGAGGAGGGAGGGAGGGAGGAAGCATTAGGATGAGCTGTGAACTGCAATTAAGTGTTCCACATTTGAAAGGCACAGGAAATGCACAGAACGGGGTCACTGGTATGAAGCCTGCCTGGAGTAACTGAAGATAAACGGAGCAACTGATGACTTAATGAGGTTTGGGGCCCGAAGGGCCCAGAGGAGATTGTGGTGCATAGGACAGGCTGCGGCAGGATGATCCATCTACCAGTAGAGACACAGGGTAGGAGTGGACCAAGCGAGTTCCCTGGAGTCAGCAGAGATGAGAGAGCCCGACCACGGAGGTCAGACCCCAGCTACACCTCTGTCCCCCGACCTCACCCTTTCTCATGCATAGCTGGGGGGTTGGTGAGGTGGTGGGGGGTGGTGCAGATAACGTCTCCCTGATACATCACACACAAACTCCTCTTCAGACTTGCAGTAGACAGCGCCCTGATGGGGAGAATTGCCTCCCCGGGCTCAGCCGCCAGCTGCTGTCTTTGGACAGCAACTCCATCTCAGGGGCAATTACAAAGGTGTCACTGTTCATTTGGCCGGACCTGCAATGTGCCAGACTGGCCGGCCCGCTGGGGAATCGGAAGTCAAGACAGTTGAAGAGGGAAAGTAGAAGCTTCCATGGTGATTTTGTCATTCCCTCTGTCCGCTCCGCTGAAGCAGGGGTGGGTGGGAGAAGAGGGGACACGCCGCACGGGCGAAGTGCACCAAAGACAGAAGCATTGTTAACATGCTCAAGATTGATTGTTCAGACCTTCCAGGTGCTGCACGGCTGGGTAGAGTTGGCTGAAAGCTTTTAAACACGCAGTCACTGGATATAGGCCAAGAAGTGTCTCTGTTTCTTTGTCCAGGGGCTCCTTCAGGATCACTCACACTGGACCATTTACATGCAAAATAACCCAGGTGACCTGTAAAATCAATCCACTTTGACTGTATATTTAGCAGAGCCCCCCAGACTGAGGCCTCTGAAATCTACATCACTACAGGGTATTTATGGGAGAACACAACAGTGCAAATAGCGGGAAGGGAGAGGCATTGTTTAGCCACTGTAAACACTGCCTCCCCATCAGCAAGGAGCCAGACTGGAGCATCCAAGAGTTACCTTTCCTCTCTCTGGATTCAGCACTCCCAGCCCGGCCGTGATGGAGAGAGAATGGACAAGATGGGATCTAAGAGGATGTGGCAGTTTCTAATCCACGATTTTAGGGATGCAGCTGTCTAATGTCAAAGCCAGCCCAGGCAGGGATATGTTCTCATCTCTCGCGGCACAGGCGTGATTCCCCGTCGGTAACGCTTGCTGCCGGTAGGATAATATAGAATATCCGCATGTGAGCACACCGGCTTTGAAAAGGTGAGGCAAGCGGGAACAGTGTCTGCACATGACCCTTCTCGTTATTATTAATGACTGACTATTACAGTAGCACCCAGGGGCCCTGGACAGGTGCTGTACACACTCAGAGACAGTCCCTGCCCCAAGGAACTTCTAGTTGGAATTAAGATGGAACAAGGAGCTGTGACAGACAAAGGGAAGGAAGTGGAGGCGGGACGGTGAGTATAATAGAAACACATGGTTTCAATCCATGCAACAAATCTCGGTGCCAACTCTGCCCACATATCTACACCAGCGACACCATCATAGGACCTAACCAGATCAGCCCCACCATCACTGGTTCATTGACCTGCACGTCTACCAATGTAATACACACCAGCATGTGCCAGCAATGCCCCTCTGCTATGTACATCTGCAAAACTGGACAGTCCCTATGTAAAAGGATAAATGGACACAAATCAGGTATTAGAAATGGCAATATACAAAAGCCTGTAGGAGAACACTTCAATTCCCTGGACATACAATAGTAGACCTAAAGACAGCCATACTGCAGCCAAAAAACGTCAAGACCAGACTTCAAAGAGAAACTGCTGAGCTCCACTTCATCTGCAAATTTGACACAATCAGCTCAGGATTAAACAAAGACTGTGAATGGCTCACCAACTACAAAAGCAGTTTCTCCTCTCTGGGTGTTCACACCCCCTGATCAGCTGTTGGAAGTGGGCCTCACCCTCCCTGATTGAATTAACCTTGTTTTCTTGCCTGCATATTTATACCTGCCTCTGGAGATTTCCACGACATTCATCTGATGAAGTGGGTCTTTGCCCACGAAAGCTCATGATCCAAAACATCTGTTAGTCTATAAGGTGTACAAGACTCTTTGTCGCTTTTGCAGATCCAGACTAACACAGCTACCCCGCCCCGATAATGGTTACAAAGATTAGTTATGGGCACAATTTTCAGATTTTGAGGTGGAGCATTTGCATCAATAAGCAATAGATATTAAGGACCTGTAGTCAGGGCCGGCGACAGGGGGGTACTATGGGTACAGCTGTACCGGGCCTTGGACTTAAGGGGGGCCCCCTTAAGTCCGGGGCCCGGTACACAGCTGTACCCGTAGTCGTCCCCCCTTGTTGCCGGGCCTGGAGAGCAGGGAAGGGGCGGGGAGGCGGCGCGGCTCCCTCCGGACGAGCGCGCGTGTCCCCGGCAGGAGCAGTGAGCCCGGCCGGCGGCAGCGGCGCACCACCGCCTGCAAAGAGGGCGAGGGCGGGGAGGCTCCGCAGCAAGGTAGGGCTTCCCCCGCCGGACGTGGCATTGTGCAGCCCCTGCACCGTCTCGCGCAGGTCCGGGGGGGGGGGGGGGGGGGAGAGCAGCAAGGGCGGCTTGCGCTGCTCCCGGGCTCACGCTCCCGCAGGACCCCGCACGGCCGCCAGCCGCTGTCAGCTGGGGGGGGGCGGGGAGCGCCGGCTGGGCTGGGGGTCCCCAAACGATCAGAGTAGGGGGCCCCAAAATTTCTGTTGCCGGCCCTGCCTGTAGTTGCTGGGTCCTGTAGTTGCTGGGTCCTGTAGTTGCTGGTGCCCACCCTGGGTAACCATGTTCAGATGGTAACTTACTCGTGGCATCATATAAGTAGCTGATTTGAAGGTGGGAAGGGCCTGATAGCCAGATCCCCTGCATGCCACAGACAGAATTCAGTGACTCCTGCATTGACCCAGCATGTTTGTCAGAAGGAGACACGCCCTCTGAAATTGGACCCAGCCGGGGCAGAAGTGGGTCTTGCAGAGGGATTTGGAGGAGGACGGGGAGGGGCCACCATGGGTTGGTGCAGGAAGTGCATTCCCTGGGCAGCACGTGAGAAAGTGCAAAGATGTGGGTGGGAGAAGAGGGCAAACAGGCTGGCAGGGAGGATTCAGGGGTTACGTGGGTATCAAGGAACGCTCCTTGCAGCCCCGAGCTTTGGTAACTTAGTGGGATGGGAGTGCAAATCCAAAGCGAAGCCTGGCTGTACGCATGTATCTCCTTTCTAATTGCTCCTGAATCGAACCAGCCCCATTTCCCACCATTAATTAATGCACGGAGCCACTCTGCTGGATGAAATTACAGAGAAGAAGGATTTTTTATTGGCCGTCTCTTAGCATTTTTAATTTGCTACATGAGGTAAGTTTCAGCAGGTGCCAAAGAAATTAGCTGGCCTTAGCATTTCCTCTTCTCTTTGTTTAACGGAGGCCCTCGATGCCTTAATTAAACTGGAGAGAGTTTCCAGTGCAAAATTCCACAGGCTGCCGGGTGTTCGTGCCCTCTTTAAAACCCCCTGAGATACTCTACGTCTTCCACGCAAGGACCTACGATGCGGGAGGCAGGGGCTGCAGGCCAGGACTGAGGTGAACCAGTGGAGGTGTGTGGGGAAGCCAGGGCTAGGATAGGATGGGGGCTGCGGGGCAGGACCAAGGGGCATTGGCAGATGTGTAGGATAGAGCTCAGGACCGTTACAGTGGGCATGGGACTGCAGGTCTGGCTTGTCCGGCAACTGCAGAGCTGTGCGTGTCCCATGACTGGAGTAGCAGGGAGGGAGGGCAGGAGCTGCAGACGGACACTCAGGAGCCATGGGGGGAAGCTTGCCTATATCCTTCCTGGGCCATGCTGTTGCCTCAGCTACGGTAGCTAGGGCAGATAGTTTCTCACTTTCAAGGCGATTAAATTCAATCACCCAACATCATCCACTTTGACCTTGGAGCTGCCACACATCTGACCTCCTCCCTGAGGACTATTCCGAGAGAAAAAGAATGAGGCAGAAGCATTGGCCTGTGAGTATATGGGCCATGCAGTGGTTCCATGCGCTACTCTTTCTTATACATTATAGACACATGGGCCATTAACTCGAGCAGCATTGCCAGGAGTTTCTATAATCATCTGTAATGGATCAAATAATGCAAGAGATCAGTACCTGGCTCCTCAGTTCTGCAGGTTCAGTAACTGGTCATTACGGGATTTATAGGCTCCGTAACTGGTCATCGCCGCGTTGAGATAAACACTCGCAGACCCACCCGGGAGATATGACCAGCGCAAGCATAGTCAAATAGCCCACAAAAGGTTGTGACATGCCCAAGCTGATGGTGAGCTGAGGCAATGGGTGAATACTTGAGGGATGACTCTAAAAAGTAGAGGCTCCTCAAACCACACACACTTGTAGAGTATGTATTGTGTCTCCATCTAGTGGTTGATCCCAGACAGGATAACAGCCTAATACTGCTGCCTCTGCTGGAGTAATTTTTCTCATTGGAGATCTCTGCTTTTATGTGGGGTCAAACTCCACTGAGGACCTGTGGTCAGTGGCTTTACACACTCATAAAACGGTTTTCTATTGGCTCACAAACCACTGCTCATGTCATGTGATCACAGGAGGACTAGCCTCAGTGGGGAAAAAATGGCTTCTGGAAAAGACTTTCACCGAACCAAACCCTGCTCCTTGTTACTCCAGTGTCAATCCTGAGAACCTCTGGTAAGGCCAGGTGAGTCACTCTGGATTTACAACGGGACAGCTGAGAGCAGAACTGAACCCCTTGTTTGCATAGGAATCTCCCTCAGCTGGAAAACTGGCAGAGGCATGGCTTATAAAAATGCCAAGCAGTTAAGTGACAGGGTATAGAAGTTGAACCCTGGCCCTGGAGATGTGTTTCTCCTGACACTAGCACATCCCGAGGCCGACATCCACCGGGAGTACACGGACGCAGTGTTGTTGTACTGTGTTGGTCCCAGGAATTAGAGAGACGAGGTGGGTGAGGGAATATCTTTTATTGGATCAATTTTTGTTGGTGAGAGAGAGACAAGCTTCTGAGAGACCCGGAGCTCTTCTTCAGGTGTGGGGAAGGAGTGTCACAGCTCAATACAAGGTGGAACAGATTGTTTAGCATAAGTAGTTAACACCTATTTCAAGGGACCCGGGAATACATTCATTCCATGCTAGGTTGGGTTGAAGGTTTACTATCATACGTACTGAGCCACATGCTGACAACATCCTATATTATATTGAGGAGATTTTTTACTTGGGATACAAAACATGGCAGACACCCCATCACCCTCCTGGCCAGCTAAGTTACTGTCCCACTGTGTGACAGTCCTCCCAGGTGCCTGCTGAGCTCCTGCAGGGGTATGTGATCTTGCAGGATTTGCCCTCAAGCTGGGAGCAAAGCTATGAGAAGTACTGAACCACAGCTATAATTCCTAGGTGGAGGACAGCTGATTGGCCTCTGAGATCAAGGAGTGGTATCGTCCCGGTCCCTTTGAGTCTACAGTGTTGGATACTACAGAAAACTCTATGATAGATAGAGAGATGCACATGGGTGACAGACAGACAGACCAACAAACCGACTGACCTTGGAACTACACCCAGCAAGGGACATAAAGGCAATAAATAGAGGTTCTACAAGTACATCCTGAACAAGAGAAAAATTAAGGCAAGTGCAGGCCCTCTAGTTAGTGGGTGGAGAGCTAATAACAGATGAGAAGGGGTTTAATGCCAGTTTCACAACAAGAGGAACACAAGCCAAAATAGGGAAAGAACCGGTTAATGAACAGTCAAATAAGTTAGAGGTATTCAGGTTAGCAGGCCCTGATGAAATTCACCATAGGGTACTTAAGTAAACAGCTGAAGCAATATCAGAACTATTAGCGATTATCTTTGAGAACTCCTGGAGGACGGGTGAAGTCCCAGAGGACCGTAGAAGGGCAAACATAGTACCGAATTGGGGGGGGAGGGAGGGTAGACAAGTCAGTCTAATATCAGAAAGATCTTGGAACAAATGATTAAAGAACCAAATTTGTAAGCACCTGGAGGATAATAAGGAATAGCCAACAAGGATTTGTCAAGAACAAATCCTGCCACGCCAACCGAATTTTCTTTTTTGACAGGGTAACTGGCCTAGTGGGTAGGGAGGAAGCTGAAGCTGTGAGAGATGTTGATTTCAGGAGGGCTTTTGGCACCGTCCAACATGACGTTCTCATAAGCAAACTAGGAAAAAGTAGCCTAGCTGAAATGACTGTAAAGTGGGTCCACAAGTGGTTGAAAACCCGGACTCAACTGTCCCTGTCCAACTGGGGGGACTTATCTCTAGGATCCTCAGGGTCCAGTCCTGGGTCTGGTACCAGTCAATATTTTAATTACTCAAATAATGAAGTAAAGAGCATGCTTATAAAATTAGTAGAGGACACCAAGCTGAGAGGGGTTGCAAGCACTTTGGAGAACAGGATTAGAATGCAAAATTACCTTGATAAAGAAAGAGAATTGGTCTGAAATCAACAAGATGACATTCAAAGAATTTCACTCAGAAAAGAAACATCAAATGCACAACTACAAAATGGGGAATAGCTGGCTAGGTGGTAGTACTGCTGAAAAGGACCTGGGGGTTATTGTGAAGCACAAATTGAATACGAGCCAACAAGGTGATTCAGTTGTGAAAAAGGCGTATAGCATTCTGGGATGTATTAATAGGAGCGGCATATGTAAGACACAAGAGGTAACTGTCCCCTCTGCTCACCACCGATGAGGCCCATTTTGGTGTGACATACTTTAAAAAAGACGCGGACAAATTGGAGAGAGGCCAGAGGAAAGCAACAAAAACGACAAAGGTTTTAGAAAACCTGGCCTCTAAGACAAGGTTTAAAAAACTCAGCATGTTTAGTTTTGAGAAAAGCAGACTGAGAAGGGACCTGATAGTCTTTAAATAAGTTAAGGGCTGTTATAAAGAGGACAGTGATCAACTGTTCTCCATGTTCACCGAAGGCAGGACAAGAAGCACTGGGTTTAATCTACATCAAGGGAGATTTAGGTTAGATAGTAGAAAATCTTTCTAATTCTAAGAGTAGTTAAGCTCTGGAACAGGTTTCCAAGGGAGGTTGTGGAAGCTCTGTCCCTGGAAGCTTTTAATAAGGGGCTAGACAAACACCTGTCTGGGATGATCTAAGTCAGCGGTGTCCAATACGTTCGCCACTTGCCACATAGGCTATTGAATTGTGGCTAATGCATGGGCCTTTTTTATAATGTGGCTAATAAGAAAAATTCAAAACCACAAGTGTGGCTAGCAGTGTGGCTAGCATCAAATTGTTATTGGACATAGCTGATCTAAATTATTCTTGGTCCTGCCTCAGTGCAGGGGGCCGGATTTGGTGATCATTCAAGGTCCCTTCCAGCACGACATTTCTATGGTCCTATGACGGCTGGGAAATAATTCTTTGCCACTCTGCAGCTGTACAGAAAGACTAATGCAGAAGGGAGCGGCCATACTTGTGATCACAGCAGAACAGGAAAGATTCAAGAGCAGAACTCCTGTGCAACAAGGATGGGATGAGGCATTGCCACCAACGCTAGTATTCAGTCAGAATGCTGCGTCTTCACCGACAGAGCATTAATGTCAATCTCACTAAGCCAGCACTTTTAGAGTTAAGTGATAGGTTTCATATTATGTTTTTATTGTGTATTTTTCTCTTGTGTTTTTATTTTTCTGTTTCCGTACTAAAGGTTTGTGGGAATTGAGCACTGGTGAAATGCCCCGTATTGACAGGGCTGGAGATTGAAGGCCTCTCTTTATCCAGAAAGAAGACAGCGCCCTGGCAGCTCTGACTGATTTGCTGCATTGCTGATTAACAAGGCCTACCTCGAGAGTTCAGTCACTGAGGCCCACTGCCCCCTCTGCTGAGACTGCCAGACATGGGCAGAAGGATTAGGGCCAGTTAGAGTGGTGGGGCTGCTTTTGGTCAGGGTACCTGCTACTGGGAACCAGACTGAGACCCATCAACTGTCCCCAGGCATCAAATTGCAGGGTACAGTAGAACCTTGAAGTTACGAACCCCTCAGCAATGGAGGTTGTTCGTAACTCCAAACAAACCATTCTTTCAAAAGTTTACAACTGACCATGGACTTAACACAGTGTGGTAACATTACCATGCAGAAGAAAAACGCGGCTTTTATTTTGAGTAGTTTACATTGAACACAGTACTGCACTGGATTCACCTTTGGTTTGTTTTGGTCTTTGCCACTGCCGGCTTGTGTCCGTCCGGTCCCAGATGAGGTGGGTGGTTGACTGGCCAGTGCAGAACTCTGGTGTTCGTAACGCGGAGGTTCTACCGTATTTCATTGACGTGGGCCACCTGGGGCCTGGGAGTTTTGGGAAAGGGGAGAGCAAGAGTTCCTCAGGGGGTCTCAAAGATGGAGCAGGTCGCCTTTAGACTGGCAGCGGGCAAATGGGAACTACTGGCTGGTGGCCCACGCTAAATGAAGGGGTGACCTCGGTCCACTTCCTAGTGGACAGGAGTACACATGACTAATTGCCCCTTTTGCTGGCAGCCTCAGCAGAAGGGCTGAGGACAGAACAGTCCAGGCCAAATGAACCTAGCAGGGGTTGCCCTAAGTCAACACAGCCATGTGATGGGAGCTTGCCCACAGTGGCCCTCTGCCGTGGATCAGTTGAGAGCTTCACTCCCCAGGGAAATCAATCCAGCCCCTATCACCAGTGCTCTTAAACCCCACCATTGAATGGACGGGGGAGCATTAGCCTTTGGCTTCTCCGTGTATACCACAGTGAGTACAAATACCTTTCTGTAAAGGACTGAGTAATAAACGAGCTTTCATCTTCCTCCAACACCTCGGAATGCACTTCCACTGTATCCCAAAAGCAGTTCGGTGGGGCTGGCAGCGTTTGAAATAGAGGACGGCCATAAATCTCTCCAATGGTATATGGGCATTTTACGGCTTGCAGTTTCCACCGAGAAGTGGCTGTAAATAATGGAGTGGGAAATCTGCCACCTGTCTCCAGGGGAGGATTGATTTGGGTGGAAGTGCTATCGAGCTTCATACGTATGCTCCTGCTGTAAATAAGCAAAGTTTAAGCAGTGACCCAGGGTCAGTCTCTCAAACACGCACACTCTCTGCTGTTCCACCTGTTGGCTTCCCCAGGCTCCTTCTCTGGCAGTTGTTATGGACGGCAGCACCCCTCCGAGGGGTGGAAAAGACAGAAGAGTTACTCCGGGTAAAAGGAGGTAGTTGCTGCGACGGAGACATTTTGCTTTTACATTCAGTTCATGCTAAGGAAACGACGGGGTGAGGGAGGAGGGAGAGCAACTTTGAAGCTTAGCTCATGGGTAGGATGCAGCTTCTGCAGCTGTTTACTTTCCAAATAAATGCTCCTTTGAGCTTCCAGTTCAGGATTTTAATGATGCTGTTATTCCTGTGCTGCAGCATATGGTTTGCTGGTCTGCTCCTGTCTTTGTTTTGCAGCCCTACGGTCCAATTTCAAGTCTTCAAACTTGAGACCATCTGGAGGGAAGTTAACCATTTGAGTGCTTCCACAGGCATGGGTGATGGCCGGCTATGGATCGTGCTGCCTGTACCGGATAGAACAAAATGATGGGCACCCCGTGGTACGTAGCTAGCACTCTGGAACATGGTAGAACTTGCCTGCCAACCATGCCAGGGTCCCCCAAGTACAGAACACACCTCTTGCCCACCACTCAAAACGCAAGGTAAGCCTAGCTGAAGAACACCTGCCAAGAACTGCCAAATGCACAGCTGTGCTACTTAGCATCTCAGGATGACAGTCGTGGATTTTGATGGGAAGTCAATGGCCAGGAGCAACACAGCAAATGCAGCAGACCGGCGGCGAAGGGGATTTTTAATGCCCTTGTTCCTTCGTTCACAACACACCCACTTTGTAGCGTGTTTCTGGAACATCCGCCGAGACCAGACTGGGATGCAGCCTCTTTTGGGCTGGCATTGGCACAGTTTTTGGCTTCATTTTCTGGTGGAGAATGGGGGCTTGGCCATCCCTTCCAAATGATCACCAAGGGGCTGACAAGGGACTTCTGTCCCAGGGAAGGAACACACAGTTCACGGAGCTGCGAACCGACAGTGTTTTGTTAGAAAAAAGAGAAGAGGAGGCATCTTAGAATTTAGCTTCAGAGGGGGAAATTTGATCCTTTTGTGACTCATTATTTGACAATATTTTCTGTTCTGAAGTTGACAAACCCTCCCTCTGACCTGGAAGAACCTCTATCCAGAATCAGTCTTGCTAGTCAGCTACGACCTGTCTCCATGGCATTCCTTCCATGGCCTCTCTCTCATGTGATGGGGACAGTGAGGCTAGCTTAGTGACATGGACACCTGCCAGCAGGACTGAGCCCTCTTATTCATTGCAGGTGAAGGCCCAGTGCACCTGCCTGGCGCCCCACTGAAGCCAATGGGACCAATTCAGGCATTTAGACCATGCTTCAACCACTACCAGTCTGCAAGCGTTCATGCCCATAACCCCGAGGTGAGAGGCAGTGCCTTCTATTTCACAGAACTACCTAGAGCTCTGTGTAAGCTCACTAGCTCGTCTTTCTCACTGACAGAAGCTGGTCCATTCAAAGATTACCTCACCAACCTTGTCTCTAATGTCCTGGGTTACAATGCCACGTTGATCTACTTAGTTTCTTTTCTGCCTTTCCAAAATTCTATGAAAAGAAATGCCGGGCTTAAGCGATAGCTTCCCAGACGTGCAGTGACAGGACACCGATACACAGCCCTCGGCAGGAAAAAAATAAAACGGGAGATAAAAAATAATCATGAATAAATATAGTAGAGCCCAGAGGAGGAACAGGGCCCCATTGTGCTAGGCACTGCACACATCGACAGCAAAGAGAAACTCCCAGATCAGCAGATTTTACAGCAATCTCTTACCATCAGCTTTAAGCTCTGCCCTTCCCCTGCCGCATATCTTCACAAATGCTTCCTCTTCTGCTGGCACTCCATGCATCTTAAAGAAAATCCAAAGAGAAACAAAGAACTCTGACAAGAGGGGCATCTCTCCACAAAGGGCTACCAATTTGCTTAAGGAGATCCCTGTCGTGCAATTAGCATCTCTTTATAATAACCTCCTCTCTCCTTCTTTTGTATCCCCCGAGGAAGAGGAGATGGTCACGGAGAGCCCGCGAATGGAACTTGATGAATGCTGAAAAGACATTTTGCTCTTGACCAAAATTGGATGGAGCTGGCACTGGGGACTGACGGGTTAGCACTAGAATCCACCAGTCATGGGGAATTTGAGCTATTCTCATATTGGCTGGTACAAGTCACCTCAAGGCATCAGGATGGGATGTAGAGATAAAGTTTCTAGACACCAGAAATGACTTTCTGGGAGAAGCTAATCCTGGAACAAGAGGGGAGGCAATTGTTGATTTAGTCCTAAGTGGAGCACAGATTCTGGTTCAACAGGTGAATAGAGCTGAAACACTCTGTATAGTGACCATAATGTGATTACATTTAACATTCTTGTGTGTATGTGTATCGGGGGGGTGGGCGGGGAGGAATACCAAAGAAGCCAATCACAGTATCATTCAATTTCCAAAAGGAAAAATACACGAAAAAAATGAGGAAAGTAGTTAAATGGAAATGAAAGGGAACAGTCACAAAGGTGAAATGCCTGTAAGCTGCATGAAAACTTTTTAAAAAGCACCATAATAGAGGTTCAAGTTAAATCTATATCCCAAATAAAAATAATAGCCAAAGGACCAAAAATGCCACCATGGCTAAACACAGCAAAAGAGGCAGTTAGAGGCAAAATGGCATCCTTAAAAAATTGGAAGTCACATCTTGCTGGGGAAAAGAGAAAGGAGCCTAAACTCTGGCAAGTCAATTGTAAAAGTATAATTAGGCAGACAAAAAATAAAAAAAGAATGTGAAGATAAATTAGCAAAGGACACAAAAACGGACAGCAATATTTTTAAAGTATATTAAAAGCAGGAAGCCTGGTAAACAATCAATGGGGTCACTGGACAATGGAGGTGTTAGAGTAGCTGTCAAGGAAGACAAGGCTCTTGTGGAGAAGCTAAATGAATTCTTTTCATCAGTTTTCACATCAGAGGATGTGAGGGAGATTTCCACACCTGACCTAGTCTTTTTAGGTGATAAATCTAACAAATTTATAGAATCCTAGAATATCAGGGTTGGAAGAGACCTAGGGAGGTCATCTAGTCTAACCCCTTGCTCAAAGCAGGACCAACCCCAACAAAATCATCCCAGCCAGGGCTTTGTCAAACCAGGCCTTAAAAGCCTCTAAGGAAGGAGATTCCACCACTTCCCTAGGTAACCCATTTCAGTGCTTCACCACCCTCCTAGTGAAAAAGTTTTTCCTAATGTCCAACCTAGACCTTCCCAACTGCAACTTGAGAAAATTGCTCCTTGTTCTGTCAGACACATAGATGAACACGATAAAAGAAGAGCCAAACCAGCTTTTGTACAGGGAAATCATGCCTCACCAATCTATTAGACTTCTTGGAAGGGGATCAATGGACATCTGGCCTAGGGTCATCCAATGGATATTCTGTACTAGGACTTACAGGAAGCCTTTGGTGAGGAACCTTGTCAAAGGCTCTTAAGCAAAGTAAACTGTCATGAGGTAAGAGGGAAGGTCCTCCCATGGATCAGTAACTGGTTAAAAGACACGAAACCAAGGGAATAAATGGAGAGAGGTAAATAACAGGGTCCCCCAGGGGTCTGTACTGGGACCAGTGTTGTTCAACACATTCATACATGATCTGGAAAAGGGGATGAACACTGAGGTGGCAAAGTCTGCAGCTGATACAAAATTACTCAACATAGTTAAGTCTAAATCAGACCGTGAAGAATTACAACAGGGATCTCCCATAACTGGGTTACTTGGCAACAAAATGGAAGATAAAATTCAGGGTTAATAAATGCAAAGTAATGCACACTGGGAAACAATCCCAATTACGCATACAAGATGATGGGGTCTAAATTAGCTGTTACCACTCAAGAAAGGGATCTTAGAGTTATCATGAATAATCCTCTGGAAACATCAGCTCAGTGTGCAACGGCAGTCAAAAAAGCTAACAATGTTAGAAAAGGGAAAGATAAGAAGACTGTAAATATCATAGTACCACTATATAAATCCCTGGAACACTTACATCTTGAATACTGTGTGCAGTTCTGATCACCCCATCTCAAAAAAGATGTATTAGTATTGGAAAAGGTACAGAGAAGGGCAACAAAAATGATTAAGGTTATGAAACAGCTTCCGTAAGAGGAAAAATTAAGAAGACTGGGACTATACAATTTGGAAAAGAGATGACAAGGAGGGATAGGATATAGGGCTGTAAAATCATGACTGCTGTAGAGAAAGTCAATAAGGAAGTGTTATTTTATGCCTTCACATAACACAAGAACCAGGGGTCACTCGACAAAATTAATAGGCAATAGGTTTGAAACAAACAACTGGAAGTATTTCTTCACGCGATGCACAGTTCACCCATGGAACTCCTTGCCAGAGGATGTTGTGAAGGCCAAGACTATAACATGGTTCAAAAAAGAGCTAACTAAGTTCATGGAGGACAGGCCCATCAATGGCTATTAGCCAAGATTGTCAGGGATGCAACCCCATGCTCTGGGTGTCCCTAAGTCTCTGACTGCCAGATGCTGGGACTGAATGGCAAGAGATGGATCACTCAGTAATTATCCTGTTCTGTTCATTCCCTCTGAACCATGAAGCATTGGCCACTGTTGCAAGCCAGGGTACTGGGCTAGCTGAACCATGGTCTGATCCAGCCTGGCCACTCTTATGTTCTGTTCTTAGAGTTCTTGGGGGCAATCAGGCTATGCCAGGAGATGGTGGGAATGATAAATGGTTAGAGGTATGTGAAGCTGTCATGGATCCACCCACCGCTAGCAGCACCGCCTGCTGGCCATCCTGGGAATTAGCTCCACCAGGGGTTGCACTCCCCTTCTGGCAGTGTCTTCCCCATGCTGTCTGACCTTGTGGCCTCTCTCACTCCAGGGACTACAGTCTCCTTTTCGTGGCTTGGCCCTCCAGCCAGGTCACTAAGGTGCTCCCCTCCCAGGGAATTCAAAGTCCTTCTGGACCCACTGGCTGGCTGCTGTCTCCAAGGCCCTTAACGCTTCCCAGTGGCTGGTAGCAGGCCAGGTCTGTGCAGTCTTACCCCTTGCTGCTGTTTCCATGGGCTTCTTCCTACTCATCTGGCTTCCCCTCTCTCCAGGTTTGCCAGCCTCTGACTACTTCCACTCAGGGAGTGGCTGCAGCCTCCTTCCCTGCCTTCCTGCAGCCCCCCTCTGTGGCCAGCTTCGTAAGCCCGTTCTTGCACAGGTGAGCCTATGTGCAATCAATTAGTTCCCAGCTCCCTGGCTCCTCCTCCAGCTGCAGCCAGGGGGATTAACTGGCCAGCCTGCCCATCTGAACCCCTTCCAGTCCTGTGTGGGGTGGACACCCCACCGCAGGAGCGCTCCAGGAAACTGGCTTTCCGTTCCCTGGGAAATACAGGAGACTGGGTCTAAAGTTTGTCCTAGGAAATGGACTGGCTCAGTCGTAATATGCTTGCAGAGCGGCCACTAGGCCTAAGCAAACGAAGCAATTGATTAAGACTAAGCTCAAGGGGGCCTCTTATTCATTATTTAATTAATGTTTGTAGAGGGGTGTCACAGGGTCTCTCCTTTGGCTGCCTGCAGCTCAGCCTGCGTAGGCTGTTTTTCACCCTCTCCGGGTCAGTGCAGGGCAGGCACCTCATCACAGGGGACAAAAATATTCCTGCTCAGGGCCCCTACCGGGCTGGCACTGGCAGTACATGATTTCTCCCATGCCTAATCTGCCTTGGGGTCCTAAAATGTTCACTGAACTTTCAGCATCCTATGTATCACCCATTCGTGCCCAGCTCTGTGTTCTTTGGAAGCAGAAGAGCTGAATAACAAGGCTGTCCCGTTGTGATAACCGGACCAATGGGGCACAACAAATAGCGTAGGAATCTCATTGGGAAGCTTGGTCCTGTGACATTTCCCACCTAATATTGCAGACTCCAGGAGTTCAGGTAAGATCTGGATCAACGTCAAACTTTGTGAGGTTCACCACATGCTAATTTAACAACACTTGGGATGGGTAGGTGATATTCTTCCTTTGTTGCACAAGAATTCCATTGCTGCATTTCTCCATCGAAAGCCAGGAAATATTTGCTGCCAAACAAATTTTTTTTTCAATTATTTTCCAGCAAAATTTCAAAACAATTTGACTAGCTGGAGAGCCACTAGAAAGAGTGTGTGTGTGTGTGTGTGTGTGTGTGTGTGTGTGTTGGGCAAGAGAGATTGAGATTCACATGATATTTTGTCAATTTTTGTTAAAATTTTAACCTTTTTGGAAATTTATGACCAGCTCCAACTATATCTAGTCCCCTCCTGGTGATCTCTTCTGTTGCTGCTTAAGTGACTTTTATTGGCAATTTATTCCCCTGCTTGATTCCTCTGTATAATCAGCGCTGTTTGCAAGGAACTACTCCCTTTTCTAACACTTTAACCCTGTAAATAAACATACCCCCTCATCTCCCCTCTCCATTATTTATTCCTGGTCATCCGAACCCTTTTCCTTGTCTCTTTTCTTCAGATTAGAGCAGGTCGAAAAAATGCTGTTTATTTGCCAGGGGAAAAAAAAGAATGACATGAAAAATAATATTTTTTTGTTTCTGTTTTTCAAAAAGTGGGGGAAATAATCAATTTTCTGGGTTTCCCCAACGTCATCACCCTTTTTTATCCTGGAAAAGGGGAGAGAGAAAAAGGAGGAGTGCAGAATGCTGAAAAAGCAAACAAGAACTCTTTTCATTGTTGTTGTTTTCAAACAGCTTTTACTCTCTTGCCAAAAACCAAAAAGTTTCAAACTGATCAAAAATGTTCAATCGAAAAGCCATTTCTGGTCAACAAAAGGTTTCACCAATTTTTTCCTTCCAGCTTTAGTTTATATGTTCCTTTAACTTCTTTCCACAGCTCCTTCCCTTCAAGCCTTTTAGCATCTAGCATTCACCTATGGATTCCTTCTGTTTTTTCCTGGGAAGGAGCCTACACATCTAGGCCTGACTCCTCCAAGGTGCTGAGCACTGCCTGGGAATTGAGGCTACCATGCAACAGAAGGGATCTGTACTTTGCAGGATCAAACCCCATATAGTCTCACACCCCAAGTGTGGTTATACTGAGGCGGTCAACCTACCACCTCCTCACTGGCTGGCTGGACAGGGGTTAGTTGATCCTGGGCCCCTAATAAGAGAGAATGCTGTCCCCTTGAGATGGAGTTCAGATCCCGCTCTGCCCTGCTCCTGGTTGAAAAGACTCCAGTGATGCTTTGGGTTTGGGCTCTCAGTGCCCAGTTGCTGAGCGGGCTAAACTGACACATCAGAGAGGAGACTGGAGACAGGATCTGCATGTCTCTGATGGGTTGGGTAAGTGGGAATCAGGCAACTTTGGTTCTAGTCCCAGGCCTTCTGATTGTGGACAGACATTTTTCCTCTCTGGGCCTATTACCCCACTTGTCTGGTCAGATGACGTAAACTCTTGGGGTAGGGGCGGTCTCTGGTTAGGTCTTTTCTCTTGCCTACACCACAGGGTGCCAATTTTATCCAGGGTTTCTAATACCAAAAACAATAGTAACTGAAACTCTGCAACGTCTCCCCCAGGCATTTCTGCTTTCGAACTAATAATCTCTCCTTTTGTTCGGTTGCCTGATAGTAGGATTCCCTACGTATTAACATATCTGAATTGAACCTTTCCCCATTGGTGTCTCCTGCTTCTCTTTGTTTTTACTTTTCAGCCTTCTGTAACTTTTCTCTATATTCCGGTCAGCCTCCAGTTTCCCTACCTCCGTATCATCTATGTATGAGATTTATGAGCAAGGTATAGCTTCTAGGTTGTGTTGGAAGATTTTACAGACCACTTGTACCAATAGTCACTCTTGTGGCATCCTATTCTTCCCAAATAAGATGCTGTGTGCCTGATAATCACCCCTGGACAAAATTTACTTCCACTTGAGCTCAATGGAAAGGCTCCATTGGTTTCAATCAGAGCTGTATTTTGTGGTGTTCCCATTAAAGCAATATCACTGGAACTTTGCTAGAATTAAATTATGAGGCAGATTCAATAAAATCTAGGCACGTCCCTGGACAAAAAAAAAATCTATAATAACTTGAAATAAAGGAGAGAAAATTTTTGAAACTGTTTTTCTAAAAAAAATTTTCCTCAGAAAAGCAAAAATTCTGAATTAAGATGGGGTAGGGAAGAGTGTGTGGGAGAGAGAAAGAGAGAAATCACTCTGCTGCGGGAATCAGAACTTCTCATCTGTGTGACATAATACCTATACTTCAAATATCTAATGGGGATTCTCCATTAGGTAACCGTATAGATACAGTACACACTGAGTATAGCCAGCTTTTGCACAAGCACTAAGGCATAACCCAGTTCTGGGGTCAATACAAAACCCATTAAGGTGGTTCATAGGACAAAATGTAAAGCCATTACAATGTAAACCAGTTTCATTTCAATGGCTTCCTGCCTCCTCCTGAAGAGCCTTGGTGTCCATGGTATTCTTCATCTTAAGGCCTCCAGCCAACAATTAAACTATTTTTATTTAAACATTACATAACACAGCAGTGGAAGGCTATTGTGTCCCTGCAGTCCAGAGCTTTACCTTCCAAAATGGAGGACCATCTCCAATTGTCCAGCCAGGCCCCACCTGTTCACAATATCAGCTGCTCACCACAGCGTCCAACGTGAACACCCAGGCTGTTTAAAGTCTAACTTCCCTCTTCACTTGAATGGGGTGGGGAACAGCTTTCCTGTCCTGTGAACAGTTTTGAGATTTTTGAAATTTTTTCCCATCCCAAAGCAGGAGAAAAGTTGAAATTTGAAGAAAAAAAATTGCCAACCAAAAAGCCAAACATTTTTAGTCCAGGTTTTGTTTTGATTACAAATCATTTTTAGTTTTAAAAACATTAGAGAGGATGTTTTGGCAATTTCCAAAAGCTTGTTGAGTGGAGAAGTTGATCATTATCCGACCCTTTCCCATGAAAAATTTGGGTTTTGACAAACTGAAATTTTTGGGAGATAAAAATATTATGTCCAAAGATTAGGGTGACCAGATGTCTCGATTTTATAGGGACAGTCCCGATTTTGGGGTCCTTTTCTTATATAGGCTCCTATTACCCCCCACCGCCCCCGTCCCGATTTTTCACATTTGCTGTCTGGTCACCCTACCAAAGATTCCCAACCAGCTCTACACTTAACCCCTTCAGCTCCGGAGCGCACAACAGCGCTGTCTTCCTGATGGCAGCTCTCTCCGTGTCAGTGGAACAGATGGTTTTCACAAGCCACATCACTATCATTTAGCACAGGGTAATTTTTCTTAATATTACCAACGACTGTAGCGCACCGGAGAGGCTCAGCAAAATGACAGTCGTCATTGGCTGAGCCTTTGGAAACCTGTTGGATGTGCTGCTCCTTCATTATGAGGCCCCGTCTGGCTGTGTTACCACATCAGACAACAGGCAGTGTTATTTTCATGCTCTGATTCCTGCCTTTCTCAACAGGGTGTTGATAATCCCAGAAGGAAAGGAGCAAGATCTCTGCCTAGAAGATTTTCTTTCATCCTCAGCAGGGATTCTCCATCCCACTCCTCGTCTGTCAGCTGAGATGGCAGAGCCCAAAGTGAACAGTTTCAGATAATGTCACTCTGTCCCCTCCTTTCGGCGCCATTTATAATTTTTACTGAGAAAGGGAAGACATGCGCCATAAATCAGGCTTCGAGGGACAGAGTCCCGGCGCAATGTGGCATCAGTCGCTCTTTGTAGAAGATAAAGCTATAAATCTAATGCATTTTCAAACAGCAAGCCTGCAAGGCTGTGACATTGTGCGGGTGTCTGTTCCCCCTGCACATATTTCAGGAAAGGTTGTTGGAGTTGTTTGAGTCGTCTCGTTTTGACAGGCAGTCAAGCCCACATAAGCTGCAGCCACAAATCCAGCCACGCTCAGGGATAACCCGTGGTTGGAAACTCAGACATTCCAGAAGGTCAATAAGTCAAATGCCCTGGCTGAATTTCTAACAAGAAGAATAGTCAAATGTACAGCAAACCACATCTAGTAACAAAAAGCAACTGAACTATAGGACCTAGGCTTGTTTGGTGTAAGGCTGCAAATTACTGCCCAAGGATATTTTTGTCATATAAGACCATGTACCCTTGTTGCCAAGAAGGCCAATGGCATTTTGGGCTGTATAAGTAGGGGCATTGCCAGCAGATCAAGGGATGTGATTGTTCCCCTCTATTCGACATTGGTGAGGCCTCATCTGGAGTACTGTGTCCAATTTTGGGGCCTACACTACAAGAAGGATGTGGAAAAATTGGAAAGAGTCCAGAGAAGGGCAACAAAAATGATTAGGGGCCTGGAGCGCATGACTTATGAGGAGAGGCTGAGAGAACTGGGATTGTTTAGTCTACAGAAGAGAAGACTGAGGGGAGATTTGATAGCTGCTTTCAACTACCTGAAAGGGGGTTCCAAAGAGGATGGATCTAGACTGTTCTCAGTGGTAGCAGATGACCGAACAAGGAGTAATGGTCTCAAGTTGCAGTTGGGAAGGTTTAGATTGGATATTAGGAAAAACTGTTTCACTAGGAGGGTGGTCAAGCACTGGAATGGGTTACCTAGGGAGGTGGTAGAATCACCTTCCTTAGAGGTTTTTAAGGTCAGGCTTGATAAAGCCCTGGCTGGGATGATTTAGTTGGGGATTGGTCCTGCTTTGAGCAGGGGGTTGGACTAGATACCTCCTGAGGTCCCTTCCGACCCTAATATTCTGACTCTATGATCAGAACGGCCATACTGGGTCGGACCAATGGTTCATCTAGGACAATATCCAGTGGCCACTGTCAGATGCTTCAGCTGGAAGGAACAGAACAGGGTCATTTCAAATGATCCATCCCTTATTGTCCAATCCCAGCTTTTGCCAGTCAAATGCTTAGTGGTACCCAGAGCACGGGGTTGTATCCCTGACCATCCTGGCTAGTAGCCACTGATGGACCTATTCTTCATCAAATTATCTAGTTCTTTCTTGAACCCCGTTATAGTTTTGGCCTTCATGACATCCCCTGGCAATGAGTTCCACAGGTTGACTGTGAGTTATTAGAAATACTTCCTTCTGTTTGTATTAAACCTGCTGCCTGTTCATTTCATTGGGGACCCCTGGTTCTTGTGTTATGTGAAGGGGTAAATAATACTTCCTCATTCACTTTCCCCATCAGTCCCCTAAGCATATTTATGTCAACATCTAATTAATATTAGTCATAATAAAAAAAATGATAATGTCATCACCTATAGCTAGGCCACTTAACCCTAAACAGTTGTTCACTGCCATGTTACAGGATATCAGATATAGAGGTGGGTACATTTTTTGCACCAGAATGTTTTGGCAAAAAAATGTGGATTCAGATACACAAAAAATTTAATGAATTCATATTGATTTCACCAAATTCCTGTGGGGTTAAGAACTACATTTCATTTTTGACATTTTCAAAACAAAAAACATTTTGGTTTTTCTTTTGCAAATGCCCTTTTGTTTTCTAAACTTCCGGTAATTTAACTTATTTAAAAATACGCAAAATCCATGCCAGGCTGCCCGGTGTGGGACATGGCTAAGGGGGCCAATCTGAGGTCAGATTGCCAGAAGACGGAGTGTGCACCCCAAAATGGTGGTATATTCTATCCTAAGATTTCACCAAGACAGTCACAAATATCTGTTTCCAAAATACTATACTAGTTATTATGAAGCCACAGACAGTCCCCTTCAGAACCTCTAGTCAGGGGTGGGCAAATGTTTTGGCCAGAGGGCCACATTGGGGTTGCAAAATTGTATGGAGGGCCAGGTAGAGAAGGCTGTACTTCCCCAAACAGCCTGGCCCTGCCCTGTATCTGACCCCTCCCACTTTCCACCCCCTAACTGGCCCCCTCAGAATCCCTGACCCATCCAACGCCCCCTGCTCCTTGTCCCCTGACCAGAGACTCCCTGCCCCTACTCAACCCCCCCTGCTCCCTGTCCCCTGACTGCCCATACCCGTATACACACCCCTGCCCCTGACAAACCCCCGGGACTCCCACACCCTATCCAACACACCCCCACCCCATCCCCTGACCGTCCCCTGCTCCATGTTCCCTGACTGCCCCCTAGGACTCTCTGACCTGATCCAACCCCCCATCCCTGGTCCCAGCCCGAGCCCCCTTACCACGCTACCCTGTGGGACCATGCAGTGCTCTGGGGGAGGGGGCATGGTGTGGGAGAGGCCGGGGGAGCCTCCCCAGCTGGGATCTCAGGGGCCAGACAGGAGAGTCCCGTGGGCTGGATGGCGCCTGTGGGCTATAGTTTTCCCACCCCTGCTCTAGTCCCTCATGCACCACCCAGACAACCCAGACTTCAGGGATAAATGATTATTAACACATATATTAGGTTCTTCCAGTTCCAAAGAACCAGAGACCTGCCCCAGGTCAACATATACTTTGGGATCTTGCCAAACACCATCCTGTAAACCTACTAAAGATGTATTAATAAAAACAGAAGAGAGATATTAAATGGTTAAAATGAATCATAGACATTACAGTTGATTTCAGAGTTTGTAGATCAGGATAATAGCAGTGATGTAAAATAAGCCAGTTTGTAATAAGTCTCTCTCAATCACCCAAAAGATTGGGGAGTCCTCTGTGCATTTTTCGAAGCTTCTCTTTGTTAGAAATCACAGTCCAGTGATTCTACACTTCCACTGCCTGCATCCGACGAAGTGGGTATTAGCCCACGAAAGCTCATGCTTCAAAACTTTATAGTTAGTCTTTAAGGTGCCACAGGACTTTGTTAAGTCCAGTGATGTGGAGCAGGAAAGGGGCCGGGGATGATGTCACAGTCTCCATTTATATCCCTCAGTCAGGAAAGTTATGGTCTCAAACATAAAGTCAGGGATCACATGTTCTAGATGCCCTTCTAGTCAGGAGGCATCCATTGCTTGAACCAATCCTATTCAACTTATTCATTGATGATCTGGCGAAATGGGTAAATAGTGATGTGGCAAATTTTGCAGATGATACTAAACTGCTCAAGATAGTTAAGACCAAAAAGCAGACTGAAGAACTTCAAAAAGATCTCACAAAACTAAGTGATTGGCCAACAAAACGACAAATGAAATGTAATGTGGATAAATGTAAAGTAATGCACACTGGAAAAAATAACCCCAACTATACATACAATATGATGGGGGCTAATTTAGCTACAACTAATCAGGAAAAAGATCTTGGAGTCATCATGGATAGTTCTCTGAAGACGTCCACACAGTGTGCAGCAGCAGTCAAAAAAAGCAAACAGGATGTTAGGAATCATTAAAAAAGAGATAGTCTCTGTCTTATTCTCTATTTTATTGCCCTTCTATAAATCCACGGTGCTCCCACATCTTGAATACTACGTACATATGTGGTCTCATCTAAAAAAAGATATACTGGCATTAGAAAAGGTTCAGAAAACAGCAACTAAAATGATTAGGGGTTTGGAACAGGTCCAATCTGAGGAGAGATTAAAGAGGCTAGGACTTTTCAGCTTGGAAAAGAGGAGACTAAGAGGGGATATGATCGAGGTCTATAAAATCATGAATGGTGTGGAGAAAGTGAATAAGAAAAAGTTATTTTCTTGTTCCCATAATCTAAGAACTAGGAGCCACCAAATGAAATTAGTGGGCAGCAGGTTTAAAACAAAAAAAAGGAAGTTCTTCTTCACACAGTCAACCTGTGAAACTCCTTGCCTGAGGAGGTTGTGAAGGCTAGGACTATAACAGGGTTTTAAAGAGAACTGGATAAATTCATGGAGGTTAAGTCCATTAATGGCTATTAGCCGGGATGGGTACGGAATGGTGTCGCTAGCCTCTGTTTGTCAGAGGTGGGTGATGGATGGCAGGAGATAGATCACTGGATCATTACCTCTTAGGTTCACTCACTCTGGGGAACCTGGCATCGGCCACTGTCGGAAGACAGGATACTGGGCTGGATGGTCTGAGCCAGTCCGGCTGTTCTTATGCTTTCATGCTCTCGGTGGCATTCTTGGGAGGGGCCCATTGGAAGAGCTGATTCTCCTTAATAGCCCATTAACCTTGGCTTGTTGGTCTTGATTTAAATCTATCTTATGGGTGTTACCCAGGAACTACAAACACATAACGAAGACTCATCACTTCCTGTCCAATGATAAACCATGCCTGTAAACAGGATAACATTGTGAGACAGACTGCATCTTTTCCAATGATACCTTACGGATCATGCGTCGTATCAGATTTATCACAGTCGTGCAACAGTAGTTGCACGTGATTGTAACAGTGGTGACACCCTAGTGTCAACACGGCCATCTTTCTTTTTACACAGCGTCACAATCTAAACATGTTTCATTCAACCCCAAACCAATTTTTTTTGATTTGCTGAAATGCTGTTTTCAGCTCAGTCTAAAACAATGTTTTAACATTTGTGCAGATATGTCGGCAAATCCGTCAGTTTCCCAGCTCCGATTGAATGATCACCTGAGAGGCCAGGAAGGAAAAGCTTGCAGCACGGTCCAATTGATTAGCTGTAGTTTTCATTTACAGGGGGGTCTCTTTTTTTGTTTTGTTTTTTTCTCTGCTTTCATTTTGGCATGTGGCCTCTGCCCTCACGAGTTTCTGATGTGCGATCAGACGAGAGTCTGTTATCATGACATTTCCAGCACAGTTTAAGAAATGCAAGAGATGAAAAGCTTCAGAGAAGCTCTTGATCAATACCGCAAGTGCCAGGTCCTTACCCATGCCAAAGCTTTGTACACGTTAGCATCTCACTAACCTCTGGCATTGGCCAGCACCTGAGGAAGAAGTAATAGATTTTAAAGTTAGACAGAACCACTGTGCTCACCTAAACGGAGCTGCATAACACAGGCCAGAAGACTTCACAGAGGGGCGAGGATACTAGACTAAACGGGCTGATAGTCTCACAAGAAGCAGGACTGGCTAATGCCCTGTTTGGATAAGACAGGAGATAGGATAGATAGAAGGAAGTGGGATCAAACAGTCTGAGAAGTAAGTCCTATGGTTGTTTTGTGTATGCACCATCCTCAGATTCTCTAGGATTTCTCTAGTCTCCACTGTGCAAAATCCAACAAAAACAACTCACCACCACCAACCCAGGGACAAACCTTAATGCCCTTCTGCAACCCTACCACCCCCTCCCTCCACCTTGCTCTCTTTCCTTCAGACTTTGCTGAACACGATGAATACACATGGGAAATCTGCCCCCAGTCTGAGACTGGCAAGGTAGTTTAGATTCAAAGGTTTCACTTAAACCTCCCCACAAAGCAGGCAGATTTCAGTGGAGACAAAAAGGGAAGCAGCTCAAAATAGCAAAGAACTGGGGCTTCTGAGTCCTGCTGTGTTGGTGTTTTCCCCTAAGAATTCGGGTACTGGCTCCAACACCCTTCTGCATCAGCTCAGCGCTTGTGTCACTCTCTTCACCCTCCAGGGCTTCATCTCATCTTCCTTCTGCGTGGCAACCCGGAGCTCACCTCCCCACATCTCAAGCATGTGGAGTTTTTGCTTCTTCTTGTTCTCCCCCTTTTACAGATGGGACACCGCAGCTCAGATTAAGTGACTTGGCTTAGGTTACACAGGAGGTCTGTGGCAGAGACAGGAATTTAACACAGATCTCCTGAGTCCTTCTCCAGTTCTTAACCACAAGGCTCTCTCTTCCAGGCTATTTACATGCGCAAAGAAACATCAGCAAATTAAGCCCGACATCGAACAACTCCGCACTCCCTGGTCATTTCAGGATCCAGTTCAACACTATCTTTCTTGCTGTTAAGACCATTTTGTTGAACTTGCTCCCGATTATCTTGATGACGTTGTCTCTTCTCTGCTCAACTAACGCCAATTTTCTAACAAACTTCCCCTTGTGGTAGCAGCTCCTGTCGCCTGAAAAACCTGAATCTCCAGGCCCCAGCGCAACTGAACATAACATAAGAACATAAGAACGGCCATACTGGGTCAGACCAAAGGTCCATCTAGCCCAGCATCCTGTCTACCGACAGTGGCCAATGCCAGGTGCCCCGGAGTGAGTGAACCTAACAGGTATGATCGAGCGATCTCTCTCCTGCCATCCATCACCCCCCTCTGACAGACAGAGGCTAGGGACACCATTCATTACCCATCCCGGCTAATAGCCATTTATGGACTTAGCCTCCATGAATTTATCCAGCTCTCTTTTAAACCCTGTTATAGTCCTAGCTTTCACAGCCTCCTCAGGTAAGGAGTTCCACAGGTTGACTGTGCGCTGTGTGAAGAAGAACTTCCTTTTATTTGTTTTAAACCTGCTGCATGCCAATTTCATTGAATGGCCCCTAGTTCTTCTATTTTGGGAACAAGTAAATAACTGGGAGCAAAGGTTTTTATTTCTTCCTTCACCTTAGCCTCTGCGTTCCTCGCCCCTGTGCAATGGGCTGGTTTAACATTGGAACTGTCATGTTTAACACTGAGCATTTTGAGAGAGCTGGCATGGAAGAGGCTACACAAATAAAACATCCATTGTATCACAGCTCTCTTGCACGAAGGCACAGTCATCTGGTACCACTGAGAACAGTCTAGATCCATCCTCTTTGGAACCCCCTTTCAAGTAGTTGAAGGCTGCTATCAAATCCCCCTAATTCTTCTCTTCTGCACACCCCCTTAGTCAGCACTGCAAAGCCACACAGACAGTGACTTAAACGGATGGATCCTCCACTATGTTCCTTTAGCAAATATGGGAAGAAAGTGAGCAAAAGGAAATTTAGCCTGAACGTTAGGGAAGACATGTTCTAACAGTGGGATCTGTCGAATATTTGCTAAAGGGATACTGCTTGTCATTTACAATCTCATTATTTTTAAGCCCTGTCTCGTGATTCTGGGGCTCATGACTTTGGGATGCTAACGGTTGGCAATATGGAGAAAAATCCTGTCCTTGGGACCAGCTGCTTTCTGGACCCACCTGGAGGAGCAAGGCTGGGGGAATGTAGGGGGAGAGCCTTTCAAGCCACCATAATGCTGTAATTTGAGAACCTTGGCACTGCTCCGGTTTAGTCTAGTGCAAGAGCTTTTAGTTTGCAGCAGGCTAATAAACTTCTAATGAACCTGCACCTGTGTGTGCGGAGGTGGAGGGGGCCTGGAATCACCTTTTTCCAGTCCTTATGAGACCTGACTCCTGCCCTCCTCCGTTTATACATGACTGGGCACACTGACAGCTCCTGGTAGTTAATGACAATGTCTACTAATGCATTGGTGAGGAGATGGTCATGTTCATTTCCACCTATCATTTCTATGTCCCCAGGCTGGGACCTGCCATCTGAAGCTCAGCAGCTGATGCTGGAGTGCTTGGAGGCTTTATGAGTACAGTAGGTAGGTAGACAGGTAGGTCTTTCCCGGCCCTGCTACTTGCTTCAGTCCTGCCTTTTGCTTTACGTGATGTGCACAGCACTCCTGCGGCCCCACCGCCACCTTCCAACAGCTCGCAGAATCGCTGCCTGTGAGAATCAGGGATTTATGCCTTGTTGTGTTTTTCTCTGAATGCTGGTACAGTAATACGTAGCTTGTTCAAAGGCTCCTGGATACCGCTCCTGCTATGCGGGAGACGCCCTCGCAAAAATTCCAGCCAACTCCACTGGACGCCTCCCACAGGCCTCTGTTGGTTTCTGCTGGTCTGTAATGGTTTTTATTCTCCAGGCCTGATGCTCCATTCCAAAACCAGGTGGTCAACTGGAACCTGCAGGGAGCAGCTGAAAATTTGCAACTGGAATTTCCACGTATGTTGCCTCTGATACCTTAAGGCATAAGTGCACCTCTGTGTCTGCTTGTCAGTCCAGGTAGAGCTACAAGCCCTTATCAAGCGAGACAAGAAATCCCTCTGGGCATTGCATCACAGCTTCAACTGATGTCCCTTCAGAGGTGGCCTTCCTACCAATTTGCAATGATGTGGTGGCTTAGTGCAGAATTAATTAAAGTGCCAACGAAACCATGAGCCAGGCCCAGATTCTGCTGCAGGGAGCTCCCGTGTCTCTCAATATCAGATAAATTAGTTGAGAGACATTCCCCCTATAGCTCAAGCAGCAGATGTTAGAGGAAGAGCATCTCGTTCTCTGTTTGGTGCTGTGTGGTGCTAGTGACAACTATGTCGTCCTAAACAGGATGTAGCTGTGCTGCAAAATAAAAGTATCCACAAACAATAGACCTTGTCTGATGATTAGCAGCCTCCTAAAGCTGATTACAGAGATACATGCCCTGCCCCTTTGGTGCCTTCTTGTGGGTCCTCATACCCACCGCAGAGTCAGAGGGGCAGTATTATAATTACATCCCCTCTAGCCATGTGCAATCGCATGGCACCTGGTGGGTTGGTCTCCCGGTCAGGAATTGCTTCTACTGCAAGTATTATCTCAGGGCGGATTCCTAATTACAATACACATGTACAATGGCAGGGACATGGAATAAAGTCTTCTGCCAAGCCAGGCTTTCCAGTCTCCGCTTCCACACAGTCTCACTCTCCCTGGCATGGGAAGGCAAGATACAATATTGCATTGGTTTCAGCCGGCCTGATTTATGGGAAAGAAATTGCAACGGAACGAGCGAGACTGATGGGAACTTTACAGGAGGCTTTTTAGGTAATTAAAACCAGCGCGTTGAAGATTGGAAATAATAACACTGGCTCCTGGCCTGGGCTGCTCCCGGCCCTCCGTCTTAGAACTTTAATACCCGCTCACCTCCCCGCTCTGTCGGCTCCTTTCTCCGCTCAGCCCCCAGCCCCAAGCGCTGGCTGCTGGTTTTCCTCTTTCCTGACTGTACCCTGGATCATTTCCAGAGCCGATACTTTTCCACCGGAGCCTGGAGGAATCATGAACACTCTGATCAGTGCTGCAGCTGAATAGCGAGGAGCTTTTCTCCTGGTGCCCTGTTGCCGAACGTAATGACAATGCTGGCAAGCACCTGAATTTCAGTGCACTGGGAAGCAAACGGAGCCATGCAAGAGAGACAGTAAAACCAGTGAAAGGGTGTGTTTTATTGCAATGTCAGTTTGATGTCCAGGATGTATTTATCCCAAGGTGCACTGGGGCATGGGGGGGGGGGGAGGAGACTGCGCATCTGAGCTCCTTTTAACCAGGTGCTTTAGAAATACCTCCATGCCTTTTATTCAATGCAAGAAGATACAACAAAGGAAAAGCTAGGTCTGGACCCAGCCATGAGTGCAGCTAAAGAGGTGATGCAGGGTAGAGAAAAGACTCTTAGCAAAATGAGAGTGGCCTTTCTCTGCTGTCTTCCATCTGAGGTGCTCTGAGCCTGTGCCTGCATCCACGAACTGAGCCTCACAACAGAGAGGTAAGGGCCAGAATCCCCACTGCACAGGAGAGGGAAACTGAGGCACAGAGACGGCAAATGACTTCGGCAAAGTGACGCACAGCTCATGGCAAGGCTGGGAACATGGCCAAGATGCCCAGGGCCTGATCCTTCACTGATGGATAGACTGGGAATAATGAATAAGGAAGATGGAGAAGTCTATATCTCTTCCTTGCCCCTTCCACCAGCTGGCCAGCCCTGCCATATCGTAGACCTGAGTGGAAACTCATCCATTTCCTATGGAAGATAATTGTTCCTAGACTCTCCTTGTGGTTTTTAGGTACCACCCTAGGGTTCTCGATACGGATGCCTTTCCCAATCCTCTCCTCTCGAGTTTGGACAACATCTCAATCATCCTCTGGGGCCTGGACCAAGCAACCGAGTCCTGCTCACCTAGTCAGCTTTCCTTGAAAGGATTCATCTCTCCAGCTCCCGGGGTGTGCTCAGCTGAGAAATTACTGTTTGGACAGCATCTAGCAGAATTAGACCCCGACCTTACTGGGGCCTCTCAGCATGTCCACGGTACGAATGTTAAACAACAATAATCCCAGTCCAGTTCAGCAGAAACAAGTCTCCTGTACTCACTGTGTTCCTATAGACAGTGTTGTTGTAGCTGCGTCGATCCCAGGATCTTAGAGAGACCGGGGGGATGAGGTCATGTCTTTTTATTGGACCAGCTTTTGTTGGTGAGAGAGACGAGCTTTCGGGCTACACAAAGCGCCTCTTCAGAGAAGAAGTTCAGAAACTCGTCTCTCTCAGCACCAAAAGTTGGTCCAGTAAAAGTTATTATCTCCCCCCCGTCACTGAATTCCTTTAGGCATTTTTGCTATTACTAGCGTAAGCAGACATACCGTTTTAATCGCTCTATTCAAATTAATGCTTGTCATTATGCTCAGAGCACACCTTGGCAGGTCTAGTTTATGCTCCAGGCCTACATGGAATAGAAGGAAAAGATTTGCATTGAGTTTTTTTTAATGGAAAATGCCTTTTCATTTGAAATGAAAACTTTCAGCAACAACAAAAAAATTAAATTCATGATCGCTGAAGCTTTTAAGTTATTTTTTTGTGATGAAAATTGTCAGGTTTTTTCCCCCCACCGTTTGAAAAGGCTCGATTGGGGGCCAAATCACTAACTTTTTCCCCCCTGGCAAAAAGGTAGGGTGTGTGGGTGTGTGTGTATGGTGGGGGGGTTGATCTGTGTTCTTCCCATTTCCACCAAAACAAAACACAATTTTATGACAGTTCACAGAAAATCAAGTTTTCGTGTCTTTTTTGTTTTTAAATGTCGAAACAGGCTTTCTGGTGATTAGCTCTCACTAGGACCCTCTAGCAATATCTAATCTAATCTATCGATTTTATGATGTCAGATTTGTGTCCATTTATTCTTTTGTGTAGAGAGTGTCCGGTTTGGCCAATGTACATGGCAGAGGGTTTTTTCCCACATTAATTTCCCCCTACTGTTACTCACACCTTCTTGTCCACTGTTTGAAATGGGCCATTCTGATTATCACTACAATTTTTTTCCCCTCCTTTTGATAATAGCCCACCTTAACTGAGTAGCCCTTAGAGTTGGTATGGTACCACCCATCTTTTCATGTTCTCTTTATCTATCTATCTGTCTTCCTACTGTATGTTCCACTCCATGCATCTGATGAAGTGGGGTTTAGCCCACAAAAGTTTATGTCAAAATAAATGTCTTAGTCTCTAAGGTGCCACAAGGACTCCTCGTTCTTTTTTGCAGATCTGAATGGGGTCCCTCAGTTAGGATGTGCCATACTGGATTGATAAGTAAGCTACTGTCCACTGGGCCCAACAGGAAAGTATGTACAGCTCCTGTGTTTTTAGTAAAGATGCTGAATGGCCCCTCAGTTCAGCTTCAATAAAAAAAGAAACACATTCTTATGGGAGGCATATTAAAAACGTGGTCTGATTGAAGTCAATGGGAGTTTTGTCATTGGCTGAAGGAGGGTAGGATTGCACCAATGGAAAGTTATCCAGCGGTTTACAAGAATTCTTGCCGGATGACACTTTTGGAAGATGGGGAAAAAGCAGGGATCTAGAATTGTAAAACTTTATCAGTGGGTCATGGGCCGACATGATCCTGAGCTGTATAGACGGGAGTGGCGAGTAAGAAGGTGATTATAGATCTCTGCATAGCACTGGTGAGACCAACACTGGAACGCTCCAACCGGTTCTGGGGTCCACATTGATAAAAGGATTTTAAAAAATGCGGGAGAGTGCAGAGAAGAGCCACAAAAATGATTTGAGGCTGGAGAAAATGCCTTAGTGAGAGACTTCAGAAGCTCAGCCTGTTTAGCTTCTCAAAAGAAGATTGAGAGTTGACTTGATGACAGTGTAGATGTACCCTCACAAGGAGAAAATCCCAGGTACTAAGGCATCGGTGTCCAACACACTGCTAGCCACACTTGTGGTTTTGAATTTTTCTTATTAGCCACATTATAAAAAAGCTACGTGCATTAGCCACAATTCACTAGCCTATTAGACACATGTGGGAAGTGGTGAACGTATTGGTCACTGCTGCACTAAAGGGTTCCTTAATCAAGCAGAGAAAAGCAGACAAGAGCCAATGGCTGGAAGTTAACGCTACACAAATTCCAATTAGAAATAAGGCATAAATGTTTAACAGGGAGTGTGATTAACCATTGGAACAAACTGCCAAGAGAAGTAATGGATTCTCCCATTTCCTGAAGTCTTCCGATTAAGACTGGCTTCTTTTCTGGAAGAGATGATTTAGTGACAGTCAAACACAACTTATTAGGCTCGAGGCAGGGGTAATGGTGAAATTCTCTGGCCTGTTATGCAGGAGGTCAGACTAGATGATCTAATAGTCCTTTCTTCTCTTGAAATCTATGAAAATATAATGCAGACTTTCCACGTCTCACATACACACACATTTCATTGGGTAGGAGCTAAGCATATTTGCATAACAAAGAGAAGTCATTAAGGAGTAAATGTTTTTGTTTAGTTAAATAAAAAACCGTGATGAGCGGGTTGTAGACAGCAAGGAGGGAACGATAACCAAATTCAAGGCCTCTAATGACTGGAAAATGGCAAAGGAAGTAACAGCTGGATGCAGGGCGTGTCAGAATCTGCTCCCCAGGATGAAGTGAGAAACCCAATTTCTTATTTTATTCAGAAGTTTTATTCTCACCAAATTGCATCGTATAATAACACGCTAGCAGAACAGCTGTGCCAAGGACGAAATGGGAAATGTGTCACGATTCCCAATGATCCGGAAGAGTCTTTTAATAATGCAAAAGTCCCCGGCAAAGATTTGCCGTGTTTTGCTTGTTTTATAGGGTGTCTGTATCCCTTGTTCATGTACTGCCTGAGCCTGCCAATAGCACAAAGGGTAGCGCTGCCAAGCAGATGGAATTTGCCACAGGACTGAGCATGGCACGGGGACCCCACCCTTATGGCTCCCAGCTGCACCTGGTGCAGAGAACTATGCACACAAGGCCGCCCTGTAGCGAAAGTGGTGTGGATTCACCTAGTTCTCCAGCGAGCACCAGGGGTGTGGCACCCTCACAGTGGATGCAACGTCTAGAAGGCAGCAACTGGGTGCAGATGATGGGTGCAAATTCCCCTACCGGTTGCAGTTATAAGGACCGTCCACACAGACAGGGAGGGGCCTGAGAGAAACCTGACCGCTGCATTACAAATACCAGGCCCCCGGACGCAGGCTGCCCTGTTGGAGAAGAGCCATACCCGATGGCTTGCTGGTCTACAGTGTTCCCAGCTCCACAAACCAGAGAGCGAGCCCCAGACAGAATCCTCCTCCTGCGCTGGTGCAAAGCTAGATGATACTAGATGTGCAGCGCTTCTCCGGGCAGGTGGGGGCCTGCTTTGGATTGCAGTGCTCAGCATGGTCCTGCCGCCTGAGATCCATGCGGTGGTGGGATCAAGCCTTTTGGGACTAGGCTGGGCAGTGCAGTAAAAGAAACACTGGGAAGAAACCGTAGCCTAGAGACAGACCTTCTCTGGCTGGAGCTCCCGTTTCCTGCAGCTGGGAGAGGTATGTGCTGTCCAAGAGGCAGTATACGCCCCCCCCCCTCCCCCATTGCATCCAGTTAGCTCCAGGGGCTAGTCAATGAACTACCCATTCCCTACCCCACCTGGCTGACCTGCTCATGGGAGGGAATATGAACCCCTTTCTTCTCCCCTCACTCCGGGAAGGTCTTACGCAGCCATATGGTAGTAGGTTTAGCCCCTCCTTACTTCCGAGTTTGGCTCTATATATTCCTACTGTATGTTCCCCTCCATGCATCTGATGAAGTGGGTTTTAGCACAGGAAAAGCTTATGCGCAAATACATTTGTTAGTCCCCAAGGTGCCACAAGGACTCCTCATTTTTTGTGGACATAGACTAAGAGGATCTGAAATGCAGATCTGCTTCAAAGCCCATTGAAATTCAAGGGAAGGCTCACACTGACCTTGGCGTGGCCCTCAGTGAGGTCTGATGGAGAAGTTTACCGTTCCTCTTTCTCAACAGAAGTGGAGGATCCTTAGCTTTTTATTGTTCCGTTTATTTATTTTTAATAAAATTTAGTCCATGGACCACAGGGAAATATCTGGGGCAGCTACGCGAGCTGTATTCATTTTCATCACCGCACATCCACTGTGTAAACCTTATGGCAGATTCCTTCAGATTTCTATGTCTTGTACTGTTGTATCCCAGAGAAGCTTTGTGCATTATAAACATGGGAGGGGAGTGGGTGGAGCCCACCTTCAGGGGGGCTAGCCCCCAGCTCTGCCCCTTTTGCCTGCGGGCCCCACCATGGTTAGGGCCCTGTGCCATTCCTCCCCTCTCCAGACCCCAAACAGCAGTGGGGAACATCGTCTCAGACTTTCGTCCAGAAGAAGCTTTTGATATGCCCCATGCAGGTTCCAGGGCAGCTGTGGGGATGATATTTGCTACTCAGCTTCCTGGGTTCAACAGTAATCTCTCTGGAGTCCGGGGAGACAAGTGGTAAATCCAGGAAGCTGAATAGCACATATCACCTCCTCAGCTGCCCTGGAACCTGCATAGGGCATAATAAAGAAAAACTTCCCCCGCCAAACCCCATAACTAGGGTCTGGTGGCCACGGCAGCCCCAGGGGAGACTCGGTCTACCCAGGCCTATTATACCCACCACCCATGATGATACAGCTTCATACATTCCTGAATGGGATTATAGGACATGGTCGCCTGAAAGAGCAGGGGAGTGAACTCAATGACACAAGAGGTCCCTTGCAGTTCTATGCTCTTATTATCTAACGGAGACATTTTCCAACATTTAAGACCAGATGGGAGCACTGGGATCCTCTGGTGGGACCTAATGCATCCCACAGCCCAGAGAACCTCACTCGGAAATATTGGATCAAACCCATAACTTCCGCTTGAGCAAGGATATCCAGCCTTGAATCAACCCATCTCTAGGTACAGTTTTACAATGGTTAACTACTCTCCTTGTTAAACATTTACGTTTTATTTCTAGTCTGAAGCTGTCTAGCTTCAGCTTCCATGCACTGGATCTCTTTCTGCCTCTTTCTTCTAGATCAAAGAACTGCCAATTGCCAGAAATCTCATCCCCATGTATGTATTTGTGGACTGTCATCAAGTCACCTCTTCTCTTGGACGATTGATAGAGCTTAGGGCTTGGCTACAGTGATGTTTTATAGCGCTCTAACTTGCTGGCTCAGGAGTGTGAAAAATCACACTTCTGAGCGCAGCAAGTCTGAGTGCTTTAAAGCGCTAGTGTGGACAGGTTCCAAGTGCTGGGAAATGGGCTCCCAACACTCAGAACTAGTCCCCTCATGGAGGTGGATTACCAGGAGTGCTGGGAGAGCTCTTTCTCAGCGCTCCCGCACGGCCACTCTCGCACTTCAAGGCACTGCCGCGGGAATGTTCCCGTGACAGCGCTTTGAAATTTCAAGTGTAGCCAAGCCCTTAGTCCCTCAGGATAAGGCAGGTTTTCAAGACCTCAAATCATTCTTTTTAGCTCTTTCCAATTTGTCAACATTCTGTTTTGAAATATGGGCCCCAGAACCGGACACAGTATCCGGCAATGCTCTCACGAATGCCATATACATAGGTAATATCACCACCCTGCTGCTGCTTGCTATTCTCCTATTTAAAAATCCAAAAATCCCATTCACATTCAGAGCTATCGTATCACACTGGGAGCACTGGTGAAACGGTTATCCACCCCGAGTCTTTTTAAGTATCACTGCTTCGAAGGACAGAGTTCTCCGCCTTAATTTTAAGGTTTATTCATATGGATGTAGAAAACCTAAATATTTGATGACTGCCGTGGCAATTTGACTTGTTATAGGAAGAGCACAGTTCTAACATGAAGAACTTTCTTATGTGAGGTTAATTTGACATCTTCAAATATGCTCTAGTTCAGATCCTCAGCTAGAGTGAATTGGAACCACTCCACTGAGGACTAGGGGCTTGGTTACACTTACAGCTTTATAGCGGTTTTGGTTATACCTGCCCTCGTTTACAGCTATAGGGATAGTGCTATAGCGTGTCCAAACTGAGACCCGTCAGTGGTATGGCGTGGCCACATTTTCAGCACTTGCAGCAGCACGGAGAGTGGTGCATTATGGGTAGCTATCCCAGCATTCAGCTGGGTGCAACGTGCTTTTCAAACGAGGGGGGTGAGGGGGAACATGTTGTGTGTATATGCAAGTGAGTTTCTGTCCTGCTGAGAGCCTGTCAGCAAGTTTCCTTTGAAATTCAGAGCCTGCTAGTTTTCTCTTTCACACAGGCTCACTTCATAAACATTTGCGTTGCTGATTAGCCGAGTTTAGAGAGAAATTCTGAAAAGGTACTTCCGCATTCCTCCAGCTGAGTTCAAAACAAAGGGAAGAGATGTCAATTGCCTTAAATGGCTCGGGGCATCTCCAGAGATCACTTAAAGCGCTTTTAGTGTTAATACCCATTCACACTGGAGATAATACAGAGCAGTGAATACTCAATACCTGTTAATCCTCGGAGAAGGGAGGATTACCAGGACCAGTATAACTGTGGGTTTACAGCGCTCTACGTGCCGCACCAGTGTGGCTGGCTAGGGAGTTATAGAGCTCCTGGAGGCTTTATAGCACTATAAAGTGCCAGTGTAACCAAGCCCTGGCTGACACTAGCTATAGATCTGGTTCACAATTAGCAAATTTAGGTTTCTTCTCAACAGGACTGCCTCCCGTCTGTAATGCTCTTGTGGTGTTTGTACCATTGCTATTAGGGCTAGGTGTCAAGGGACATCCCTAACTAGTTTCCCCTTTTTATCTCAATGTTAGAGGATGCTAGTCCATTTGACATACTATAAACTGTTGTGGTCATGTGCTACCTTATAAGAAACTCAGAATAAACTCATGTATGACCTGCAGGAGAAAATACCACTCTACACACTCGGATGCTTTTTTCTGAATCAATTGAAATGCAGAGATATAGAGCTGTGTTTCACCAGTGTATTGCTGGCATCTGAGTCTGTAATGTCTCATGATCTTAGGCAGATTTTGATCCACAACAGGAATCTGCATGTAGCACTACATCACATTTGTCCTACTGCTCTGAGATTAGATTCCGGAGGAAAAAAGGGGCTGAAACCAGAGCTTGTTTGGAAAAATAATTTGTGAAAATCTTATTGCTAGTTTCATAGATCATTATTATTATTAATTATTATTATTATACCAGCTAGGAATGGCTAGCCATTGTTCAGGATCCCATTGTGCTAGGCACCGTGCAAACACAGAACAGAAACATATAGCAAATGGAGGGGGTGGGCACAGAAGATGCTCCTCACCTGGGGCACCTGTGCTTAGGTGTGGTTTGTCTGCCCCTGTGATGGAGGAGCAGCTGGGCCAAATTTGAGAGAATGGTGTTGTGACAATTGGGCCTACACATTTACCTGACTCGTGAGCTCAATTGTAAAAAGTACATGAAAGTTCATACGATGTTATAGTTACCTACAAGAACAAATGTTGATGGGAAAACTGGAATTCATGAAATTATACGCAAGGGATACGAAAGGGAGATAGAATAACTGAATTAGTCTAAACAGAAAGGCCACATTGAGCTGATTCAAGGACTGTGTTGAAATGCTGCGTGTTAAAAACAGGTGATGCAGAGCCGGAAGTTAATGAGCCCAAACTGGTATGTCGGATATTAGACTAATTGGTGGAAAAAATAAAGAAGGGAAGGGCTATTGCAGCCATCACTCCCTTTTTGAGGACTCAGAAGAAAGATTTTGTGGAGAAAGTATGAAAGGACAAAAAGGAACAGATGGAGAACAGTCAGAGGGTACTAGGGTGAGCGTCACTGTTATGTCTGCCACCCCCACTGTCTTCTGGGACCCTGTCCTGAGAAATGTCCTAACCAGACCAGAGAGAGGAACCCAAGTGACATCACCACCTCTACCAGCTCCAGCTGAAACCCAAACACCACCTGGGATGAAACAGCATCAGACGTTACCAACAGCAGCAGCAACAACAGCGTTAGCTCATCTCAACTAACTTCTCTTTTCCCCAAAAGGACAGTTATTTACCATCTTTGATACCATCCAAGAGACTGTCAAACAACAAGGGTTTATATTTTCCCTTTTAAAAACTCTCTCCAGCGAGAGGGAAAGGGAACATGGGAGGTTGTTAAAATGGAAGTCTTATTTAAAACCTGACACGTCTAAGGCTTTCAACGGGTTTCCTTCTTTTGTGGATCTTCAATCGATACAAAAATTATTTTTAATGGAGTTTGCTCTAGTACTAAGCAGGCTGAGGTCTCTGAATACCAAATCCTGACCCTTGTATATCAGTGTTTGACTGCTACTAGGTTATGTTAACACCTTCGAGCTATTTTTTTCCATCTAAATCAATGCAACAGTGCCAGTCATAAAGCCACTCAGTCATATTTGTCCTGGCTACTGGCCCCATCATGATAGAGAAGCAGCTGGGTCAATACCTGAAGTGGGGTAGCCCCAGAGGACAGGAGCGGCTTTAGAGTGAGATTTTCATTGTATACGTTTGATTTTGTTTTACTTCGTGTTATTTTGCATTAGTGAAAAACGTGAGGCTCGATCGATAGCGAATGAGAGATGGGGGGACACACATGTCATGCAAGCACTTGAAAGTCAAGACAAGTAGTTTATGGGGGAACCAGAGGAGGGCTTAGAAGAGAGGGATGATGTGATCCAAACAGCAGGCTAGGAGAATGATTGTTGCATCAGCATTTGAAAGGGAGAAGACTGCGTTTGTCAAGTACGTTGCACTAACCGAGACCCAAGATGAGAGTTTTTGCAGTGGCTGGAGAGAACTAGCTGTATCTTAGACATGTGATGCAGAAGGAATTGGCAAGATTAATAGATTTTAAGGCCAGTAGGGACCACTATGATAATTTATTTTGACCTCTTGCATAATAGAGGGCACAGAATTCCAGCCAGCTACTCCCACACTGAGCCCAAAACTTGTGATTGAACTACAGCATATCGTTTAGAAAGACTTCCAATTTTGATTTAAAGAATTCAAGCAACGGAGAATCCACTACGTCCCCAGATAAATTATTCCAAAGGTTAATTACCCTCACTGTTCAAAATTGAAACCTTATTTCCAACTTCAGTTTCTCTAGCTTCAGCTGCCAGCAGTTGGATCTCATTCTGCCTTTATTTGCTAAATTAAACATCCCTGTAGTAGCAGATAATTTCTCCCTGTGTAGATACTTTATAAAGCTTGGCCAAGTTTTCTCTTAACCTTCTCTTTGTAAACTAAGTAGACTGGAGTCCTTAAATCCCGTTTTAAGGTATGTATTCCAGATCTCAGGACCTAACTTTTTAGTAGTGGTCATAGAGGCAGGTAATATTACCTCCCTATTCCTGCTCAGTGTATTCCTATTTATACATCCAAAGATCACGTTAGCAAATCTGATTTTCAAAACTGACCCATTTTTTCTTGTTTTTCAAGGCTTTTCTGCAGATTTCATCATTGTTTTACTTTCAAAACCCATCATTTTTTAAAATGAAATGTTTTTTTCCTTCGCAATCGAAAAATTGCACTTTAAAAACTAGTTTGCATGATCCCACCAAGAGACTCAGCTGACAAAACAAAATGGGCAAAAATGGGGAGGAAAAACAGAAACTGAAAACAAACAAACAAAAAAAGCAACAAAAACAGCAAATTAAAAATGAAGGAGAAATTGATCCAACACCAGAAAAAGGCGTAAAAACCAAAACATTTTCCTCCCGGCAGAGGGAAGTGTTTGGAAGAACTGGGCAACTCTGTGGTCTTGCACCCCATCAAAAGCATCTGTTCTTCCTGTCATTAAAATGGTGCACATCACTGGGATCCTTTGAAGTTCTTTCCCCCCCCCCCATTATCATCGACAGGGTGGGTGGGGGGGAGGTTCACATTTTTTCATGGTTTGTCTCCCAAGATCAATATTTTTTGGTTTAAAACTGAACAATTTCATTTGCCCAAACCCCCAAAAGTTTGAATTTGTTTTTTTCTCAGGAAAACCTGAATATTCTCGACAGAAAATATCTTCTTTTTTTTTTGGTGAAAACTTCCCGTTATGCAAAAAGCTACTTTCCATCGAGAAAACATCTTAATGGAATTTTTTAATCAGCTCTAACACTGAGCACAATGTACACAACTAGGCAGGATGAAAAACCTCTAAGGCAGGGGTGGTCCACCTGAGTCTGAGAAAGAGCCAGATATGCATTGCCAAAGAGCCACCGTAATACATCAGCAAACCCCACCCCCATCAGCTCCACCTCCCACGCTCCCAGCGCCTCCCGCCCACTGGCAGCCCCGCCCATCAGCGCCTCCCCCTCCCTCCCTGCACTTCCCAATCTGCTGGGATGGGAGGAGAGAGGAGTGAGGGCAGCGCAGCTCAGGGGAGGGGGTGGGAAGGGATGGAGTGAGGGCAGGGGCTGGGGCAGAGCCAGGGATTGAGCTGTGAACCCCCGGCACACTGGAAAGTTGGTGCCTGTAGCTCCGGCCCCGGAGTCGGTGCCCGTACAAGGAGACACACGTTAACTTCTGAAGAGCCGCACGTGGCTCCGGAGCCACCGGTTGGCCACCCCTGCTCTAAGGACTGGTCAGCCTCCATAGTCCATGTCCTTGACACCACAACAGGGAAAGTGAGAGGCACGTAATGGGATCACTAGCCACTGACGGCAACTGGACTGAGATCCAACAACCCCTTTTTCCAGAAGGCCCACAAACAGCTGACTCAGTTGTGGTTTGTAATACTATTGCGTGGATTCAAACCAGCAAGCTACAGGGCACGGCGCCATGCAAAGAAACCCAACAATGGGCAGTATTATGGGCACCACCACACATTAGTCGATTCCCAGTCTAACACAACACTACATGCGGGAGACCTATGGCACAATGATCCAGTCAAGCTGTTGTGCCACCTCCCAGGGCAAATTGTGTTTCTGCAACCTGCTAGAATGGTTGGAAAGAGTTAATAAAACAGCGGAACAAAGGACACTTCTGGACGTAATTTACTTGGGTTTTCAAAAGGCTTTTGACAAGGTTCCCCACAAGAGACTATTAAGGAAAATAAATATCTACAGGGTAAGGGGCAGCATCCTGTTGTGGATCAAAAACTGCTTGAGCACTAGGAAACAAAGAGCTGGAGTGAATGAGTGCTCCTTGGGGCGGAGGGAGGTGAAGAGAGGGGGACTCCTGGGGCCTGCACCAGGACTGGTGTTATTTAATATATTTATTAATGACTTAGCGGAGGAAGAGGACAGAGAGTTTGTGAAACCTCGCCATGTGACACAAAACTATTTAAGTTGTGAGTGTGTGTTTTTTTAAGGGGGGGGGAAAAAGTTAGTTATGAAGGATTGTGAGACACTCCAGAAGGATTTAATCAAACTGGGAGACTGGGCGGCCAAGCTGGTGGATGAAATGTAACCAAGATAAATGTGCGGCAATGCACCCTGGGAGCCCCCTCTGAACGGCTCGCGGGCTCTCCCCTGACAGGCTCTGAGCAAGCCAAAGCCCCTTAGGAAAACAATCTTGCGGTCCCTGCATGCAGTGCAATGAAGAGGTTTGTTCAAAGGCCAGCCGCTATCAGAACAGGAAATAGGATATTTGGGTGAATTCTTGAAAGAAAAAAACCCTACACAGAAGAACACAATGTCAGGGTCCCGATAGGAGGTGAAGATTTGGGCTCAGCCTAAGGAACGGTGACTCACTGTGTCTCCTCACTTCCTCAAAGGTGCAGCAATGGCGGGGAAGGACCTGGAGAACTGCGGAGGGAAAAAAAAGCCATTGCTATTTATAATGCCCACAATTGTGCTGGGTGCCCGGCCCTCTCAGAGATACTGTGTCCGGCCCGGAGAGGCTGGAGGTGCCTGTACACAAGTGAAGGAGTGAGGAAACTTTCCTGGCAGTGCCACTGGCCAGGATGGCAAAATAACTTGGAATGGGGCATCAAAATCCCCCTTAGACACCTCTGAGACTCTCAGCCTGAGTAAAGAAAGAAGAGGCAGGGTGGGAGAAAGGAGAGGTTCTTACCTTCGCCTTGCTGCTGTCCAACAGCCAGTGGGGCTTCTGCCAGTGCAGGGTGCCCCAGTTATGGGGTGCATTCACCCCCACAGTGGCCCCTCGGGTCAGGGCACAGGGTTGCATGATGTCTGTCACTCTAATGCCCACCCCCCACCCCGTCCATCCTGGTTCCACAGTGGTCTGCTGCTTCCAAGGCCCCTTCCTAGCCAGCTCACCTTTCCGGGGTTAACAGAAAAGACCAAAATAGGAAACCCAAAATCTCATGGCCTCTAAGCTCAGCCCTTGGCCTCCATCTGAGGACTTGTACTTCTTGGCCTCTGCCACCCGTGTCACCAGTACGTCCCCTCTCGGTGTGGGGGAAACTAGGAGAAGCCAGATCCGCTCTCTGCTCCGGGTTCCGGCCCTGTTTTGCGCCGCTGAGGACTGTTCCTTCAATCCCGTCGCCACTTCCCTGGGCTGCTCCTAACGTTGCCCTGCTTGGTGGCGTCTTCACCAGCTCTGCGGCCTCCCCTGCCTTGGATCTGGGGTTCCTTAGCCGGCTATGGCTGTCCTTCCTCAGAGCCACTCCCAGACCCTCTGGCAGCAGCTGGGCTGAAATTTGAACAGTGCCTCTGTCTCGCGCCTTAAGTCAGTCGTGATCTGCCGCCAAGAGACAGGAGTTGTCCCTAGCTCTCCTCCTTGGAACTGGCAATTAGCCCTCCAGTCTGGAGGGTTCAACTGCTTTCTTCTTCTTCCAGTGTCTGCCCTGCCATGAGGGAGGAGGCAGCATATGTACTCGTCCCCTTCCCAAAGCTTATCTCCATTGGCTGGGAGAGGGGAGCCTTGCCCCGCCCACTCTGGTCTTTTAAAGAGACAGTAACAAGATGCCCCGCCAAACACTATGTATTTTCTGGGCTATTTCTCCTCTTCTCATATTTCTTTGGTCTTTGTATATCAGAACTCCCAATATCTTCAGTCTGATGGGGATTGGCTGACTCCTAGGCATCGCTTCCTTTGAAGGGGCAGGTCAGACCATCACAGCCACACACACTGCACTAAGAAGATGAGATCACTGATCCAACAACTGTCCATGGAACTATGGCTAGTTTATTCATTGAAACAAAATAATCAAGCAGCGTGTTCCCTGACCACATTTTGATTCCATTTGGCTCGATTATTGACTTCAGTCCTACTATGCTCAATATTTTCCAGCTGGGAACTGAGGTCAGCAAACTCATTTTTCCTGCAAGGACTATCCTGAATGCAACCATCTCCATCTCAGGCTTGGTGATATTTAGCTTTTTGGGTCTTGACATGTAGAGATTCCCCTACTTCTCCCTATGTGGCTGTGATGAATTGCAATGTATTTTCTAGCTGTTGGAACTCAAGAAACCGTCCTGAAAAGATATCCAACAGCTCCCCAAATATATCTGAAATGATCTGTGCCTTTTTTTCAGTGGTACCAGCATTTCAGAGATCAGTAAGACTGGGACTTATACTTTAAACTCATAGACTTGGAAAAGAGACGACTAAGGGGGGATATGATAGAGGCCTATCAAATCATGACTAGTGTGGAGGAAGTAAATAAGGAATTGTTACTTACTCCTCATAACACAAGAACTAGGGATCACCCAATGAAATTAATAGGCAACAGATTTAAAACAAACAAAAGGAAGTACTTTTTCACACAATGCACAGTCAACCTGTGAAACTCCTTGCCAGAGGATGTCGTGAAAGCCAAGACAATAAGAGGGTTAAAAATATAACTAGGTAAATTCATGGAGGATAGGTCCATCAATGGCTATTAGCCAGGATGGGCAGGGATGGTGTCCCTCGCCTCTGCTGTTGTGTTGAGTGAAGTCAGAAAAAAAATTAAAATGATCATTTGTTAGCTCTGAGGAATCTTGTCCTTTCTGAACTAAGACCTGCTTGTTTTCTTGAAAACAACCTTCTGACGTTCACCAGAATTTCTTGTTCACCAGAAATCATGAATGTCGACACTCTCTGCTTCTCCTACAAGTTTTTTAAACTCACGGGTGTTAGGAGATTCTTGCAAGGATGAAATTCCCAACTTCTGATGCCACTTTCATGGCCTCTCCAAGTGTTGCTACACTTCCTCTTGATGCCCAGTCCAATGAGAGTCTAACCATTGGCAGCTGATTCCGTCAGGAAGACGTTGAATCTATGTAGCGTAGGCATTTACATGGCCTCTATTACTGTAATATCTGAATGCTTCACCAGCTCTAATGTATTTACCCTCAAAACACACTTGTGAGGTAGGGAAGCGCTGTTATCCCTGCATTGGAGCAGGAGAACTGGACCTTGGATCTCCCACCTTTAGACTACAGAATCATTCTCTTTCTCTCCTTTTCTGGCCCAGTGACTCTTCTAAGTATTTATACTCAGTGGAACAGCTTTACTAGCAGCCCGAAATCAGACTGTCCCATTGCTCAGTGAACGGTGGGAGACCCCAGTGCAAACCCTTTCCCTCCCTCTGCCTGAGTGGGGAATTAAATCTGGGTCACCCTCACCCACGCCAATCTCTGGGTTAAAATCTGGAAAGCAGGTCCGGCCACTAGCTACCCATTCCTCTTCTATGCCACTGCACTGCATACCTCTCTTCTGGCTGGTTGTGTGGTGCCTGACTCATGAAATAACTAAGGCGCTTAACCTGCCCGACTCCAGGAGAGGGGTGAGTCTTAGGACACAACCCCTCTGGTTAGTATTCCCCCTGGCTGGTTTAGGCAGCTCCTCACTTAGCATGCTAGCTTTTGTGGATCCCATTCTAAGCTGCCTTTCTCTCCCCTTCATTGTATAGGGGGCCTAGGTACCTAACTCAGTCTCTAGGAATCTGGGCCTAAGTGATTTGCGCAAGGCTGCACAGGAAATCTGTGGCACAGCAGGGGTTTGGACCCATGTTCAAATCTAAGTCCTTGGCTAGTGCTTTTGCCTTCCTTACCCCAGTACAGCCCTCCTCCCATGAGCTGCATCCGTTACAACCGGGGTGAACGTTGACCGGTGCTGGCCAGTACTGGTGCATACACAGCCGACGTTAAAGTGCTGCCAAAGCACCGCTTTAATGTCACTGCCCCTCCCCCTACTGGCAGTGCCACCGATGGGTGGGGGGAGAAAAAGGGCAGGAGTCCCGGGACCAGCGATTTAAAAGATCCTGGGGTTCCCAGCTGCAGCAGCGGACAGAGCCCCAGGCCCTTTTAAATCACTTCTGGAGCCCCGGGTAGCATGGGCCAGGCAGTGCGGATGGGCTGGCTGGGGAAGGCTGACCCCCCCAGCTCTGCCCCTTCCACCCGAGGCCCCGCCCCTTCTGGGGGGCCAGTACCGGCAAGTGTTTAATATTAACTTTCACCCTTGGTTACAACCTTCAAGATTTTAATTTTGTCTGTTGCTAAAAAAGGCTCAGGCCACTGCACCCAAAGTATTTAATTAGTTCTTCTTGGATTTTGTGTCCTGCTGCAATCCGCGTGATAACCGCCAGTCATGTCTGTGGATTTATATAAGTGCTCTCCCCTAAACAAAATGAGAATGTGCCTTAAATATCTTCACTGAGATTCTGGACTCTGTTTTTAGCAGGATTTCTCCTGCACGGCAACTCTTTAATGAGTTGCTCCGTTTTTGTCTTTGCTGAGAAAACCATCAAAGTAACAGCGGAAGATAGCTTTGCCCCCTTGACACATCACTGTCAGGAAGTGGCTTCCCACACTTAGCTGGATGGCATGATAATTGAAAACTTGCAGCAACAAGATTGTGTGTGAGCCATGAGCAAACTTTGCAAACACATCCTGCTGGTTCTGGAACTTTCCGAGTTTGTTTGTTGTGATGGACTCTTGGTTCCTCTTCCGGGGATAGGCAAAGTTTCTGATGGTCTGTTTGAAAGTGACATTTAATATCCAGGACTTGATTCTCTGTAGCTTTGCACCTTATGTTGCCATTTAGATGTCTGAAGTGGGTATAAAGTGCTGCCATAGAGTTTGAAGCCAGAAGGGACCATTAGATCGTCTAGTCTGACTTCCTGTATATCACAGGCCAGAGAATAACACACAGTTGCTCCTGAATTGAGACCAATAACTTGCACCCATTACAGTTGGTTATAAATTGCTCATTCTTTCAAACTGGATATATTACATCAACCAACAATTTTTTGCAGGAAATGTATATATTGTGACGGAGTCAGACCAGAAGGGTATAGGAGAGTGCTGGAAGGGAAGTATATCAGCCTAAGGATGAGCAGGTCCCTGTTCCCTGGCTAGCCAAACAGAGAAGGTTCTAGAAAGCAGCAGAAACAGCTAGCCTGATTGGGACACCTGAAGCCAATCAGGGGCTGGCTGAAACCACTTAAAACCCCTCCCATTTAGTCAGGTGGGTATGGGTGTCAGGAGTTTGGGAGGTGTTGGAGCAGTGAGCGGTTTGGAGACGTTGGAGCAGAGAGCAGTTTTGGAGGCGTTGGAGTGGAGGGAGTTTGGAAGGAGGCCCTGAGGTAAGGGTGAAGCGGAGTGTAAAGAAGCAGGGACTGTTGTGGGGAAGTAGCCCAGGGAATTGTATTGTGTTTGGTGGTTAAAAGGTCAGCCATCTTAGCTGATACTATTAGGGTCCCTGGGCTGGAGCCCGGAGTAGAGGCTGGGCCCGGGATCCCCCCTTCCTACCTTCCCCAATTAATCACCGAGACTAGGGAGACAACAGAGACTGTGCCAGGAAGGATAACTTCTCCTCACTGGCTTATGATGAAAATGGCTCAATAGGCTGTGACCTTGTCTCTAGAGAGAGAAGGGCTACGTGGATGGTCACAGTGAGCCTCTGAGGCTAGTGAAATCTGCCAGGAAAGGCAGGACCCGCAAGTACAGACTTGGAGCTTTGTCACAATATATAAATTTCTAGCAATTTTTTTTTGTTTTTTTCAATAAAAATCGGAAATGTTCTTGAGTGACAATAAAAATACAGTTTCTAATCACTAAAATATTTACATTTTCGATGAAATGCCAGAAAATTGCAACCAAAATGAACATTTCCAAGCCAATGATCGTGTGGTTGAAAAGCCATTTTCAGTATTATAAAAGAGTTTCAACCAGCTCTGGCCACTCTCCTCACTTGGTGGCCATGTGGCACTGGCGTAAATGATGATAAAGTGCAAAGGGGAATCAGGCCTTAAATGCGCTGGAAACCACATCCACCCATCCACACCCACCCACCCACCTGCACGCAACGCTTTGCCGTCTCTTTCAATGACTCTGCACTTCCACTGCCTTGCCACTGAGCTTTGCCCCAGTCTGGGAGTCAGTAGATCCTGCTCTGCGGGGCAGAGAGAGAGAGAGAGAGCAGCAACAGGGCAATGCCAATGCTGTTCACAGAGGCCGCCCGCGGCAAGTAAAGGGGGAGGCGCGCAGGGGAACCGCTCCCCACCCCAGCTCCCCATGGCTCCGGCTCCTTCCCTGAGCACACTGCCCCGCTCTAATTCTCCTCCCCTCCCAGGCTTGCTGCGCCAAACAGCTGACTGGCACCGCAAGCCTGGGAGGCGGGAGAAGTGGAGCAGCGCTGGCGTGTTCCGGGAAGGAGACGGAGCTGAGGTGAGCCGGGGCGGGGAGCTGCAGCAGGGAGGGTTCCCTTGGTGGAGGGGGGCGCAAGTTGGAAGTTTCGCCTAGGGCACTAAATATCCCTGCCCCGGCCCTGTGCTAATCCCCAATACACTTTATGCCTCTGGAGTCTGAGCAGAGTCCAGACTCTTCCCCCAACCATAGGCGCCTTTGGTGGCGAAGAACCTTTGTCTGGACCCCCTACTGAGGGCGGGGACTCTACAATCCATCTGCCCAATGCCCGAGGCGAGAGCTGACCCCTCAGACTCGGCCATAGTAGCTTTAACATAGCCTCTCTCAGAACTCCAGCTCTGGTTCCCCGGGTTAACTCTTGCAGGGCTCGTGATGGTTGCAGCACACAACACAGACAGACAGATGTTGCCCGGGGCTCTAGAACACCAATGCTCTGAAACAGGGAGTGGGAGAGACACAGATCTCGACACAATAAACCCTCCATGCATTTCCCTGCCTCGGTTCCTCACCACTGTGACGTCACCTTTGGGCTGGGGGTTTGGTCCTCTGGGGCAGGGGCTCTCAACCTGTCCACCCTACTGTACCCCCTTCCGGAGTCTGCTTGGTCTCGCGTACCCCCAAGTTTCACCTCACTTCAAAACGACTTGCTTACACAATCAGACATAAAAATACAAACGTGTCACAGCAGAGTATTACTGACAAATGGCGGATTTTCTTCTTTTCACCGTATAGTTATCAAATAAATCAATTGGAATATAAATACTGTACTTACATTTCAGTGTATAGTCTATAGAGCAGTATAAACAAGTCATTGTCTGCATGAAATTTTAGTTTGTACTGACTTTGCTGGTGCTTTTTATGTAGCCTGTTGTAAAACTAGGCAAATTTCGAGCTGTGTTGCTGTGCCCCTGGAAGACCTCTGTGTACCCCCAGAGGTACATGAACCCTGGTTGAGAACCACTACTCTGGGGCATCCTGGATCCTACTGCTGCAGCTCATGGCTTAACTTCTGTACCATGAACCCTCGCTCTCTGCATGCTAACTGGCTTTTTCTGACTTTGGTTGGTCCCAAACCTAAGCCGCCCCCCTTCCCAGCCAGGAAAACATGCCTGACTCTTCCCCTCTCCTGCCAAAAACTTCCTGTGTGACACTGTGAATCTTCCCCATGACCCACCCAGTCTCTGTGGTTTTTAAAGGCTAGCATTAACACCCTGTTAGGGGTAGCCGTGTTAGTCTGTATCAGTAAAAACAACGAGGAGTCCTTGTGGCATCTTCTGGACTAAAAAATTTATGTGTGCATAAGCTTTCGTGGGCTAAAACCTACTTCATCAGATGCATGGAGTGAAAAATACAGTAGGCAGGTATCAATATACAGCACATGAAAAGATGAGAGTTGCCTTACCAAATGGGGGCTCAGTGTTAATGAGGCCAATTCAATCAGGGTGGATGTGGTCCATTCCCAACAGTTGACAAGAAGGTGTGAGGATCAACAGAGGGAAAATTACTTTTTGTAGTGACTCAGCCACTCCCAGTCTTTATTCAGGACTAATTTGATGGTGTCCAGTTTGCAAATTAATTCCAGTTCTGCAGTTTCTTACTGAAGTCTGGTTTTGAAGGTTTTTTTTGAGGAATTGCCACTTTTAAGTCTGTCATTGAGTGTCCAGGGAGATTGACATGTTCTCCTACTGGTTTTTGAATGTTACAATTCTTGATGTCTGATTTGTGTCCATTTAGTCTTTTGTGTAGAGACTGGCTGGTCTGGCCAATGTGCATGGCAGAGGAGCATTGCTGGCACATGATGGCATATATCACATTAGTAGCTGTGCAGTAAGAGAGCACTTCATTTTTGGAGCCCTTTTCTGAACCTTTCCTGATTCCAATATATCTTTTTTGAAATGGGCTGACCACATTTGCACGCAGTATTCAAGATGTGGGCGTACAATGGATTTATATAGAGGCAATATTATATTTTCTGTCTTATTACCTATCTCTGTCTTAATGATTCCCAACATTTTGTTAGCCTTTTTTTTTGTCTGGAGCTGTACATTGAGTGGATGTTTTCAGAGAACTAGTCACAATTACTCCAAGATCTCTCTCTTGAGCAGTAACAACTAATTTAAACCCCACCATTTTGTATGTATAGTTGGGATGATGTTTTCCAATGTGCATTACTTTGCATTTATGAACATTGAATTTCATTTACTATTTTGTTGTCTGGTCACCCAGTTTTGTGAAATCCCTTTGTAACTCTTCACAGTCTGCTTTAGATTTAACTATCTTGAGTAGTTTTGTATCATCTGCAAATTTTGCCACCTCACTACCCCTTTTTCCAGATCACTTATGAATATGTTGAATAGGACTGGTGCCTGTACTGATCCCTGGGGGACACCATTATTTATCTTTCTCCATTCTGAAAACTGACCATTTATTCCTGCCCTTTGTTTCCTATCTTTTAACCAGTCACCAGTCCATGAGAGGACATTCCCTTTTATCCCATGACAGCTTACTTTGCTTAAGAGCCTTTGGTGAGGGACCTTGTCAGAGGTTTTCTGAAAATCTAAGTACACTATATTCACTGGATCCCCCCTGTTCATATGCCTGTTGACCCCCCTCAAAGAATTCTAGTAGATTGGTGAGGCATGATTTCCCTTTACCACCTTGACTCTTCCCCAGGAAATTATGTTAATCTCCGTGTCTGACAATTCTGTTCTTTACTATAGTTTCAACCAGTTTGCCCAATACTATAGTAGGGCTTATTGGCCTGTAATTGTCAGGATCACCTCTTGAGCGTTTTTTAAAAATTGGCATCAAGTTAGCTGTCCTCCAGTCATTTGGTCCAGAGGCTGATTTAAGTGATAGGTTTCTTACCACAGTTAGTACTTCTGCAATTTCACATTTGAGTTCCTTCAGCACTCTTGGGTGATACCATCTGGTTCTGATGACTTATTACTGATAGGCAACTGGTGAGTTTTAATGACCCCCTTTTATCTGGGAAAAATCTGACACAGCCTTCAGAAATATTCAGAAATATAGCATTCAGAAATATAGCATTATTATTATATTATTAATATAGGCATTCAGAAATATAGCATTATTATTATATTATTAATATAGGCATTCAGAAATATAGCATTATTATTATATTATTAACTAGCATAAGTGCCCGGCGTTGCTCGGGTGAGTCGGAGGTGGGGAGGGGGCAGACAGTTGACACCCCCTGACCAACCCCAACACCCACCCTTCACCCACCCTGACACCTTCCCACCCCCCCGACCAACCCCAAGACCCCCCGGCTCACTTACCCCCCGACCAAACCCGACAACCCCACCTGACCCCCCAAAACAAACCCAACACCCCCACCTCACCCCCCGACCAAACCCGAAACCCCCACCTCACCCCCTGAGCAAACCCGACACCCCCACCTCACCCCCCGACCGAACAGTGTATTTAATAATCTGTGTGCTACACAGTGCACCGTGAGCCGGGGGGGGGGGGGGTGTCGGGTTTGGTCGGGGGGTCAGGTGGGGGAGTTGGGTTTGCTTGGGGGGGTCAGGTGGGGTTGTCGGGTTTGGTCGGGGGGTAAGTGAGCCGGGGGGTGTAGGGTTTGGTCTGGGGGGGTGGGAAGGTGTTGGGGTGGGTGAGGGGTGAGTGTTGCGGTTGGTCAGGGGGTGTTGCGGTTGGTGGGGGGTTGAGGTGGGGATGTCAGGTTTGTTTGGGGGGATGAGGTAGGGGTGTCGGGTTCGGTCGGGGGTAAGTGAGCCGGGGGGGTGTCGGGTTTGGTCTGGGGGGGTGGGAAGGTGTCGTGGTGGGTGAGGGGTGAGGTGTGGGTGTTGGGGTTGGTCAGGGGGTGTTGCGGTTGGTGGGGGGGGTGAGGTGGGGGTGTCGGGTTTGCTTGGGGGGGTGAGGTGGGAGTGTCGGGTTCGGTCGGGGGGTAAGTGAGCCGGGGGGTGTCAGGTTTGGTCTGGGGGTGTTGCGATTGGTGTGTGGGGGGGTGAGGTGGGGGTGTCAGGTTCGGTCGGGGGGTAAGTGAGCCAGGGGGTGTCGGGTTTGGTCTGGGGGGGTGGGAAGGTGTTGGGGTGGGTGAGGGGTGAGGGGTGGGTGTTGGGGTTGGTCAGGGGGTGTTGCGGTTGGTGGGGGGGTGAGGTGGCGGTGTCGGGTTTGGTCGGGGGGTAAGTGAGCCGGGGGGGGGGGGGGGTCGGGTTTGGTCTGGGCACCCAACCCAACACCTTCCCCCCCCCCAGACCAAACCCAACACCCACACCACACCCCTCACCCCCCCGACACCTTCCCACCCCCCCAGACCAACCCCGACACCCCCCCGGCTCACTTACCCCCCGACCAAACCCGACACCCCCACCTCACCCCCCCAAGCAAACCCGACACCCCCACCTCACCCCCCCACCAACCGCAACACCCCCTGACCAACCCCAACACCCCCACCTCACCCCCCCGACCGAACCCGACACCCCCACCTCACTTACCGTGCCACCAAACCCAACTCAGATCCGTCGCAGGGGGGAAGGGGGCTCAGAGCCGAGGGATTCCGGGGACCTTCGCAGGTGGGGGGGGGGGGCAGTGAGCTGATGGAGTCCGGGGTTGAGGTGGGAGGGGCAGAGAACTGAGGGATCTCCGGGGTTCCGTTGGGAGGGGGGAGGGGCAGAGAACTGAGGGCTCTCCGGGGTTCCGTTGGGAGGGGGGAGGGGTAGAGAACTGAGGGATCTCCGGGGTTCCGTTGGGAGGGGGGAGGGGCAGAGAACGGAGGGATCTCCGGGGTTCCGTTGGGAGGGGGGAGGGGTAGAGAACTGAGGGCTCTCCGGGGTTCCGTTGGGAGGGGGGAGGGGCAGAGAACTGAGGGATCTCTGGGGTTCTGTTGGGAGGGGGGAGGGGCAGAGAACTGAGGGATCTCCGGGGTTCCGTTGGGAGGGGGGAGGGGCAGAGAACTGAGGGATCTCCGGGGTTCCGTTGGGAGGGGGTAGGGGCAGAGAATGGAGGGATCTCCGGGGTTCCGTTGGGAGGGGGGAGGGGCAGAGAACTGAGGGATCTCCGGGGTTCCGTTGGAGGAGGGAGGGGTGAGCTGAGCGAGTGAGGTGTCTGTTGGAGGGGGGTATTATGACATCATCACCACCTAACCGCCCAGCCGATGTGATTGGCCCTGAAAGACTTTCACCCCTGGGGGGCGTCAGAGGTGAGATCCGAAAATTTTTCGACCCTTACCAGCATCTAGACCCCAAGACCCCTCACTGTACCAAATTTCAAGTCTCTGGCTCAAACGGTGCGGGAGGAGTTCGCAGTCATACGTACATACATACATACATACACACATACATACACCACTTGACTTTTATATATATAGATATAGGCATTCAGAAATATAGCATTCATAAAAATGACTTCATAGCATTGACCAGAATTCCAGACAGATTCCCCAAGTCATCACAGCGTGGGCAGGAGAAGGGACAGTGGTGGTACCCCAATCAGCATCCCAGCTGAGAATTTCTACCACTTATCCCTGTAGTGAACCCAATAACTTGTGTCTGCTGTGGCAATTGGGCTGCAAATGTCTTCTCAGAAGATCTGTAGGACTTGCTTGCATTGGTCATCCCAGAACAGCTGGCCAGCTCAGACCAGGGAATTCAGAGGTGGCTGGGGAAAGAGAGAAGAAACTTGACCAAACTTTTGGGGCTTTGGGGCTCAGATGGAACTGTGGCAAAAGTTCAAGTGGGTTCCTATTTTATCTGAATGGATCTGGCCATCTCTAATGTCGGCTACATCTGTCTGTCTAGCATAAGGGATTTTCTTTTTGTATGTCGTCTCAAGCACCACCCTTCGTTAAAGACAGCAGACTGAAAGAGATGGTTCCAGTGGTCTAATCCAGCATGAGATTGCCTCCATATGCTGTACGTTCATATGCATGTGTGTGTGTTGTGCACGTGTCGTGATAATGAAGCTACCCTAGATATATACTGGTGTAACCGACAGCAGAATCTGACCTGGGTGGATGGATTTGGGAGCAACTAGGATAGCAATTCCAAATGCCTGAAATGCACATATATAGCCATAAAGGCCAGATCCTTGGCTGGTGTAAACCATCTCCAGTGTTGCTACACTGATTTACACCACTGTGTGAAGTTTGTTTGCATCACTTCAAGAGCTGAACTGTACAGCAGAGAATACACAGTGAGCTAGACTGCGACTTAAAGGCGCAGTCCTGGAGGAGCTGCAGAAGGGATGTGTCTTTGTGGGGAGAAGGGGAAAGGTTCACAATCCTTCCCTGGTTCCTTTGTGAAAAGGGGGACCACGAAGATGCAAACATCCAAGATCCCTTCCGCCCCCATTTTCCCTCATCGCACCCAGCAAATTCTGCTCATGTGCAAGTGCAATCACTCCATTTGCACGCACAGTTGTGGTAACTCCAATTTAGATGTGCAATTGCACGCCGATCATTTAGGAACCCAGATCTTAACTGTTACTCTGAATGCAACATGGAACATGGAACATGGAATATACTCTATCTGTGACTCCTTGGGAATGTCTCAATTAACAAGCAGGGGAGAGAACAAACGATTTTCCCGGCTCACAGTGCTGTCAGGGCGGTGTGACATTATTTTTATTAATAACACATTCCACCATGCTGGATACGCTGGTCACTGATTGCTCCTATGGAGAGAGGTGTGGGACTGATGGCAGGTGTGGGACTGACGGCAGCCACTGTAAATGAAGTCATCGCAAATTACACAGAATGAGGAAAGACAGGTGCATCCAGGGCTGGACTACTGTAAAAAAGTTTGATTGTAGCAGGAGAGTGGGTGTGATGGGGGAGGGGGAATTGGGCTTGATTCCATTTAAAGCATTAGATTTACTTTCATCAATATCAACCCTCTTTGCTCAATAAATCTGCCTACTGGACGGAGCAGCGTTCGATCACCGCTGAACAATTAGTTGGCGGAAAGTAGTTTGGTGCTTTGATTTCGGTTTCCAGGCTGGGAATTTCCCCTTTCTGCTCTTTTTTCAGCCCCGTGGCACTGTGAGTCCTTTCTGTCTCCAGCAACAAGACTGTGGGGCATCTAACAGAAGTGAAAGATTAAAAGCGGGAGAGGGAAGAAACAGCATCAAACTCTTGGGAGTATTCACTCAACACTAATCGTTGTCTCTGTGTTCTCATTCCTGTACCTGGCCATGATAATCCCATTCTGGAAGCCAGGGGACTTGGATTTTATTCTTGACTCTGGTCACTGACTTCCTTTGTGACCTCAGGCAAGTCCTTTAAGTCTCAGTGCCTCAGTTTTCCCATCTGTAAATGGAGACAAGGCAACCAGCCTGCCTTCCAAGAAGGTCGCAGGGCTAACCTCATTAACATTTGTAAATTGCTTTGAGATCTCTAGAGCGAATGGTAAAGTGTGTTTAATATGACCATTTATTTTGCAGACATGCAGAGAGTAAAAGTGGAAGCACAGAGACATATATTGGATTTGGCATAATTAACACATCATAAAACATCACCACAAAAAATGCATGGCCTCTTGAGGCTGATGTTGTTGTGTGATGTGAGAATAAAGCAACAGAGCCACAAAAATAAGCATCCCCCGTTAAATAGCATGGAAATGTGGGGGTGCGAGCAACAAAAACCACAAATTCCACGGTACTCAGGGAAGGCCAGCCAATCAGAGGGCTCTGCTGCCTTCCAGCCCCTGTCATTTTGGCTACCAAACCCCTCACACTCAGGGGCATTATTACCAAAAAATTTGGGATTTGGGGGGGAAGACATTCTCTGTCCCAAATAGATGAGAAACACAAAGCAATTCATGACTGCGTCCAATGTCCAGGGGGGCAAAAAGTGAGAGATATATTGGAGCATAGCAAACTATAAAAAAATCTGAGGAGGGGGAACAATGGTCTGAAGGGGGGAAAATGCCCCACTTTCCCCCCTAACAAATGACACACCCCTGCTCTCATTGCGGCGTGAACTGGTGTTTTGGCTGCTCCATTGCCACAGGTGGACTGCTCCATCTGACTGTTACTAAAAGAGGAAGAAAGCTTGCCCTATTTTGATAGTACTGCAAAACCTGTCAAGAGACCAGCTCCTTCCTGGGCAACCTCTGTCTTCACAAGGTACCTCCATAGCAAAGCGACTGTTGTCAGCCAGTGTGTGCCTGTGCACAGATCTATTGACATCGGTGGAAGGATGCTGCTCCACCAGTGGGGGATCTGGCCCATTTATCTCAGTGGAGCTATGGTGAGTTACACCAGCTGGTGGTCTGAACCAGTGTGTGCAGCTAGCCTCCACCTTCATTAGGAGGTCACCTCCATTAAGCAACTTAATTGGGTCAGTCCCCTGGGCAGTCCTGTAAGAGGGGACTTTGTGACTAGTCAATTTGATGGGCGGCGGTCTCTGATATTCAGCTACGGCTTCCCAGTGTCTGAAAAGTAGCTTGCCACCGCCTCTGAGAATGACACCCCTAGCCCGCCTCCATAATGGCAACCAGGAAGCCCATTAACTGTGCCAGTAGAAAACGAGGCCTGGTCTCGGAGCTGGCTCTGGCCCTGCCTGCCCTGGCTGGTGACACCAGTGCGTGAAGGCACAAGCCCAACAGAGGAATTGTCAGACTGGATCAGAATCAGGACCCTGCTAGCCCGGTGCCCTGTCTCTGACTGTGGCCGGCACCAGGTGCTTCAATGAAAAGTGCAAATGCCCCACCGCAGCAGATGTGGGACAGCCAGCCCTCCATTGGGGGCCTATCCTGATCTCTAATAGTGAGAGGGTGGTTTAGACCCTGAGCCATGAGATCGCCTATGGGATCTCCCCAATGGGAAAAACATTAGCAAATATTTCCTACCAGCTGGATCTCGCTATTTGTTCCGACCTTGCCTGGCAACCTTGCCTGGCAACCGCCAAAATAGTTGCCCATTTTCAGCCTGTTGTGGTAACTGCAATTTAGGTGTGCAATTGCACGCCGATCATTTAGGAACCCAGACCTTAACTGTTACTCTGAATGCAACATGGACCATGGCGTCTACTCTATCTGTGACTCCTTGGGAATGTCTCAATTAGCAAGACTGTTAACTGTGGTTTGGTTACTGGTCAGAGTTCTTTAACTAGTCACAAGTAACACAGTCTGGTGTGTTGTGCATACCAGCAGCTCTTCCACCAGCGTCACCACTTTTGTGCATTCCCTCTTTCACCATTGTCTGTGTGTGTGCTCGGGTTGGAGCCCGCAGGAAAAATCTGAGTGGCATTCTTATAAGGCCTCTGCAGGAGACAGCATGTGTGTAGGGCATGTGCCAATGGTGGCACTGCTATCCAAGGTTTTCAGAACCCAAAACGTAACTGTTTCACTCCAGGCGGTGCCCAGAATAAATCAATGAGAACATAGCACTTCCGGCTGATGAAGGATTGATACAAGTAAGCGTGCTGTTATCTAGAACTACTCTTTATTAGATTTAAGCACACAAAATCATAAGCAATAGGTTTAGAATATCTCAAATAATCATCTAAAATCTGAGATGGTGTTGAGTAATTAGCAGCAGGTCAGTGATGGCCAGTCGCTTCCCAGCCGGGGAATATGGTATCAGGAAAAAGTCTCTGAGGACAGCTTCAGAGAACTTCTCCAAAGTTCACTCTATTATCTAGTCTTTTCATAACTAGCTTTTACAAAACACCCAGCTCTTAGTGACCCCCTACTGGGTCATCACTTCTCACTTCAATCAACTACTTATCAACAAAGCATTCCTAACAATCTGAGCCAGAATAAACTTTTATGTCAAATACGCCCAAACTCAAGGTCTCCATCCATGTATTTTCTTTCAGTCTCATAATTAGCTGACTCTTTTCTCTCATCCTCCCATTATGATTAGAAGAAATTTAAGCCTGTGGATAGCATTTGACCTTGCCTCCAGGAGCTCCGCATGTCCAAATCAACTGTGTGGTGTTCTATTTTATCTTTTAATGATGGCAGAATGTGCACAATATGGTTGCGATTAGCTTAATCAGTTATGGAGTAACACACCCCTCAAATCCAAGGTAATAGCACAGGAAATCCCTGGGGCCATGTGTTTGAGGCCGCCTGGATGCTGGGAGTATAAACGTGTATCCCAGCTGGCTATAGGGGCTCTGTTAGGGTGTATCCCATCCATAGGGCATGTCAAGGTGTGTCTCCCCACTCTGAACTCTAGGGTAAAGACGTGGGGACACCGCAGGAAAGAAGAAATCACCCCCCAAGCTTATTTTACCAGCTTAGGTTAAAACTTTTCCCCCAAAACCCAAACTTCTCCAGTTGGGACTTGGAATAACGCTGCCACCATCAATTTGAGCCCCCCAAACCATGGGTTAGGGTAAATTGGAACCCCTAATGTAACACCCCTCAAATCTCCTCCCTTTACCTGGGAGAGATTTGAGAACAAAGTCTAAAACCCTCACTTTCCGTGAGACGTGCCCGATCCAAACCAGGATCTATTCAATAGAAACAAGCAGGCAGAATTTTAAAGGAAGATTTTAATAAAAGGAAAAGAAGGAACATAAACCCCTTGTACAGAAATTAATAGAAAAACACCTCACTTACATTACATAGCATAACTGACCCCTCCCCTGGGAATTCTTCCACTGCTAAAGCTAACAGCAAAGAAACACCATGGATCAATTATCAAGTGATACAGTTTAAGCATACAGTTCACTTACTGCTGGACTGACTTCTTAGAAACTTATAGGAATGTAGGATAGAGACAGAAGGTTGGTTCGCCACACCCGGTGAACGTACCAGAGCCAGAGCAAGACGAGGAGAAAGTGAAAGTAAAAACACCCTCTTTGTTACGTCATCTCCCCCTCCCTCTTACTTCAGGTTAACCCTTCACAGGTAAAACAGTAATTCTAAGCTACTTTATACTTATGACAGGGCAAAATAACAGTCTGGCAAATGAATGACAAGACAGCAGCTATGTTTGAGGCTTGTCTTCTCTTGGGGCTGGCAGCCTGTGAGCTGCTACAGCGACCAGCGTTGCATGTGAATATTGTCACAGGACCAGTCTAGCGCCCCCTCTTGGTTGCACACTAGACTGCCAGGAGGGGATCCAGCCATAGAATTTCCGGGTGTTTTAAGACTCTGGACTCTGAATGGAGTCCAGTCACTGTCCTTAGGTTAAGGCCTCTCCGCACACTCGTGGGATACACTGATTCAATCTGGCAACCCCTCCTGAGACCTTGGATCATGCCAGCCAACTGCTGAGTCCTTAGAACTTCCCTCAGACTCCTCCCTCATGTGAAACCCACTCTCTCCCAGATCTCCTGGAGGGGTGAGTCTCGATTACCTCTTCCAGGGTCACGTGATAGGCTTAAATGCATAATCCACACCGGACCCGCATAAAGTGCTCTTTAGTACATCGTTGCTCTTCAGTAACATAAGAACTACACAGAACCGTACCAAAATAATAAACCCTACCTGCATTTCCTGCCTTCAGTTTCCTCACCGCTCCAGAGCATTGTTTGGCCTGGGGTCAGAGTTGTCTGGGTCTGCTCAGTATCCTGTTGCAATGTATTGGATGAAATGTAGAATCATAGAATCGTAGGACTGGAAGAGACCTCGAGAGGTCTCTAGTCCAGTTCCCTGCCCTCATGGCAGGACTAAGTATTATCTAGACCATCCCTGACAGGTGTTTGCCCAACCTGCTCTTAAAAATCCCCAATGATGGAGATTCCAACACCTCCCTGGGCAATTTATTCCAGTGCTTAACCACCCTGACAGTTTCGAAGTTTTTCCTAATGTCCAACCTAAATCTCCCTTGCTGAAATTTAAGCCCATTGCTTCTTGTCCTGTCTGCAGAGGTTAAAGAGAACATTTTTTCTCCCTCCTCCTTGTAACAACCTTTTATGTACTTGAAAACTGTTATCATGTCCCCTCTCAGTCTTCTCTTCTCCAGGCTAGACAAACCCAACTTTTTCAATCTTCCCTCGTAGATCATGTTTTCTAGACTTTTAAAGTATTTTTGTTGCTCTTCTCTGGATTTTCCCCAATTTATCCACATCTTTCTTGAAATTTGGTACCAAGAACTAGACACAATATTCCAGCTGAGGCTGTATCAGCATGGAGTAGAGCAGAAGAATTACTTCTCCTGTCTTGCTTACAACACTCCTGTTGTCTTTTGCAACAGTATTACACTGTTGACTCATATTTAACTTGTGATCCACTATGACCCCCAGATCCCTTTCCACAGTACCCCTTCCTAGGCAGTCATTTCCCATTTGTATGTGCGCAACTGATTGTTCCTTCCTAACTGGAGAAAGTGGAGCACTTTGCATTTGTCCTTATTGAATTTTATCCTGTTTACTTCCAGCCATTGCTCCAGTTTGTCCAGATCATTTTGAATTTTAATCTTATCCTCCACAACATTTGCAACCCCTCCCTGCTTGGCCTCATCCACAGACCTTATGTGTTCTCTCTATGCCATTCTCTAAATCATTGCTGAGGATATTGACCAGACCCAGACCCAGACCCAGAACTGACCCCCTGAGGGACTCCACTCATTATGTCCTTCTAGCTTGACTGTGAACCACTGATCACTACTCTCTGGGTATGATTTTCCAACCAGTTTTGCAGCCACTTTATAGTCACTCCATCTAGGTTGTATCAAGCGGAGTGCCCCAAGGGTTGGTCCTGGGGCCGGTTTTATTCAATATCTTTATCAATGATCTGGAGGATGGTATGGACTGCACCCTCAGCAAGTTTGCGGATGACACTAAACTAGGAGGAGTGGTAGATACACTGGAGGGTAGGGATAGGATACAGAGGGACCTAGACAAATTAGAGGACTGGGCCAAAAGAAATTTGATGAGGTTCAACAAGGAGAAGTGCAGAGTCCTGCACTTAGGACAGAAGAATCCCATGCACTGCTACAGACTAGGGACCGAATGGCTAGGCAGCAGTTCTGCAGAAAAGGACCTAGGGGTTACAGTGGATGAGAAGCTGGATATGAGTCAACAGTGTGACCTTGTTGCCAAGAAGGCTAATGGCATTTTGGGCTATATAAGTAGGGGCATTGCCAGCAGATTGAGGGATGTGATGTTCCCCTCTATTCGACATTGGTGAGGCCTCATCTGGAGTACTGTGTCCAGTTTTGGGGCCCACACTACAAGAAGGATGTGGAAAAATTGGAAAGAGTCCAGAGAAAGGCAACAAAAATGATTAGGGGGCTGGAGTGCATGACTTATGAGGAGAGGCTGAGAGAACTGAGATTGTTTAGTCTACAGAAGAGAAGACTGAGGGGAGATTTGATAGCTGCTTTCAACTACCTGAAAGGGGGTTCTAAAGAGGATGGATCTAGACTGTCCTCAGTGGTACCAGATGACAGAACAAGGAGTAATGGTCTCAAATTGCAGTGGGGGAGGTTTAGGTTGGATACTAGGAAAAACTTTTTCACTAGGAGGGTGGTGAAGCACTGGAATGGGTTACCTAGGGAGGTGGTAGAATCACCTTCCTTAGAGGTTTTTAAGGTCAGGCTTGATAAAGCCCTGGCTGGGATGATTTAGTTGGGGATTGGTCCTGCTTTGAGCAGGGGGTTGGACTAGATGACCGCCAGAATATTCTATGATTCTGTGATTCTATGATTCACTAGTTTGGAGCCTTCTTCCTCAGTTTTTCTCTCCTTCACCTCTCCTGCTCAATATTCCTTGTGTGTCTCTTTCCTGTGACTCCCCTTATAACCTCCTAGATAATCACCTTTCTCTTTGTCCTGCTTCGTAACTTTCCACCACTCAAATCCCTCAGCCCCTGCAGACCAATTTGGTGGAACTGGTTTCGCACCCCAGGCACCCTCCTTAGCATAACTGTTGAGGTCCAAGCTCAGCCATTAAAATTAAGCACTCCTCATTGTCCTCAGTCTGGTGAGTGCCCCCTGAAGGACCTGTGCACTGGTACATTCCATATTCATAGCAGCAGCTTCATAATATCAACCAGAATTCATAAATGGAACAGCTAGATTTCCCAAATTGTCGCAAACACACACTGGGGTAAAGAGCCAACCGTGCCAATTAATTAAAAACTCATTTAAAAGTTGCAGCATGGATGAAGCCCTTGCGATTGCTCAGGCTCACCCATGTGTTAAGGAGTTCAGCTCTCTCATGCAGGTAACAACTTGCCTTCTCAAATCCAACTCACAGCTCACTCCTGGTGAGAAGCACTTTTGACACCTCCCATACCCGCACCCCCGCAAACGTGCTGCATGCAGGGCTGGGCTAAGCAGGCGGGGTTTTGCCCTAGTGATATGATCATACGGGTTTGGAATAAAATGGCGACTTAATTTTAAATCAAGGGATTATCATTCCGCCACCGCTGCAGCCCTTTAATAGCCCAATTGCATTCCGAAGCAGAGCTGAAGGGATATTTGCTAGGATGCCTGTAACAAAGTCTTTATCCTAATGCTGTGGAGCGGGAGGCAGTCACATATCACCTTGGAGCCGTGGGACACCGACGGATCCAAGACGGAGTTTCAGTCTGGGCCTATGCAGATTTTCACATTGATCTGACGCGATAGGTCCTTATTGCACATAATTACGCGAGGAGGTTTCTTCTCGTTAGCAGGGGCAATGAGGAGTTGCAGCTGTATATGACTGTGCGGGCTGAGAGGCTGGGAAAGATTGCCACGGTTGGGTGGGTGACAAAACAAAACCAGAAAGGTCTCTTAGGTCCTGCAACCAGATCTGCTTGAAGGCTTCTGAAGCATATTGAAAGCATGGCCAGGAATATGTGCTGAATTAGGCATGTTCACTGTGTGATACCATCAGTGGCATTAAGGCTCCCAATACAGGTGTGTTTGACAAGGCACCTTCAAACCCTAATTAGGTCAAGCCAATCCCCATAGCCCAGCTCCAGGATCTTGTGCCACAGTTTCCCTTCCCACGTCCTTTCTCCTGCCTGTTCACAGCACAGCCATGCTATTCCCAGGAGCTGGTGGCTGGCTTGGGCCCCGTCTGACTCAGAACCCTTTCCATGGTTCATTAGCACTCAACTTCATTTCTCTAGCTGCAATTCAACACCTTCCCCAGCATTGCGGGAGACCCAAGACCAACGGGGTGTGGGGACCTCTGAGTGAAAGTGGCCTATCTCCTGGTGCCATCCCAGGGTGATGGATGGCAGGAGAGAGATCACTTGATCATTACCTCTTAGGCGCACTCACTCCGGGGCACCTGGCATTGGTCACTGTCGGTAGACAGGATACTGGGCTGAATGGACCTTTGGTCTGACCCAGTACGGCCGTTCTTATGTTCTTAAATACAAAGAGCAGAGGGTGAAAAGGAAACTAGATTACAAAAATTCAAAGCCAAGGAGTTTCGACTGAAATAGATGCTTTTTAAATTGCGCAGGGATCTCTTAACACACCCAAATCCCGATTCAGGGTTCCAGGGGAGCCGGCTTTCCACTCTGCTCTTTGTTTGCCCTAGGAAAAATGTTTTTTCCAGGTTCTTTTGGGTGTAAATTTCATTGCTGCAATCTAGAGGAAACACCCGGATAATAAAACCATTTACAGCAGGCGGCCCCAGGGAAGGACGTGTTTTGGAGAAAAAGCCTGCTCCGAGAGAACTTAAGAGCAAAACATTCTGTTCAGATGATCCCATTGGACCGCACATAAAGACTGAGTCTAAATATTATGAAGATGCGGTTCTTGAGGATTGGGGAGAGAAGGAAAGGGATTGTACCTACAGCTTGTAATAGAGCAAATACTAGATACAGAACTAGAAAATAAAGGACATCAGGGAAATAAGAACAGTTCATTTACTACCCGAGCATGCAATGTTTGCAATATTAACACAAAAACAGTAGGAATTATTAATATCCAGGGATCCCTCCTGATCTGGCTGCATTAATGCACCACACACACACAAACACACACACACACCCCCCTTCAGAATGCGAGAAGAACAAGGCTGTTTAATCTACACTTGCAGAGCATTAAATAAACCCATCAACACCTCTCGGCTGCCCGCAAAGTCAGATACCAACTAGGGGCATATAAGCCTGGCGTTGTTATTACAACACACACAGGAGGCAAATGCAGAATCCCAGCTGTAATCTCCCATCTCTCTCCTGGATAAGAAAACAGTCCTGGCACTGCACATACATGCAACGCTGGCACTGCACATACATGCAATGCTGGCACTGCACATACATGCAACGCTGGCACTGCACATACATGCAACGCTGGCACTGCACATACATGCAACGCTGGCACTGCACATACATGCAACGCTGGCACTGCACATACATGCTATATACATCTGGTCTGTCTCTGCATTGACTTCAGTGGGCTTTGGAGCTCGCCTAAGGAGAAAAGTACTTGGGTCAGGACCCAGGTTAGATTATTAGGCTTTGGGGGCTGTTGCGGGGCACCTTAAAAGTCCCGTGGAAATGAGGCTCGCACACAGTGGCTAGATGGCTAGATGCAAAGTGGTGAGTTTATTGAAGGTAGCGGCCCTCTGGCGCTGGGGGCCCCAGTCACAGCGCGGCCGCAGATGGAGGACCTGGCACATCGGAGCAATGCCCAGGGAAGAAGCCCGACACACATGGGCACATGGACACAGAAATACTCATGCTCATTTGCATCTTTTGCATAGCTTATGAATAACTAATATGTTATTCAGTCCTGCCTCAGTTTCCCTGTTTGGTTTCACACAAGCCGAGTTTCACACAGACCAAGTAAACAGCTCACCCAGCTGCAAAGCTCTTCTCAGACACACACACGAGATAACAGGAACACAAGGCCATTCCCAGGCGGATAACCTTAATTATGCGTTACCCTGGAGGCGACTTAGAAGCGTAAACTGCGCCCGCTAACGATTGCCGTTACATTAATCTTCCGCTTACTACAGGGGCAGAGCATTTCCAGTAGCAACAACCAGTCTGTGGCACTCCTTGCCCAAAGCTGGCTGGGTTCAGATCTGGGTTCAGATCAATGGTGAGGCCATATCTGGAGTATTGCGATCAGTTTTGGGGCCCCCCACTACAGAAGGGATGTGGACAAATTGGAGAGAGTCCAACGGGGACTGGGGCACATGACTTACGAGGAGAGGCTGAGGGAACTGGGCTTATTTAGTCTGCAGAAGAGAAGACTGAGGGGGGATTTGATAGTTGCTTTCAACTACCTGAAAGGGGGTTCTAAAGAGGATGGACTGTTCTCAGTGGTGGCAGATGACCGAACAAGGAGTAATGGTCTCAAGTTGCAGTGGGGAAGGTTTAGGTTGGATATTAGGAAACACTATTTCCCTAGGAGGGTGGTGAAGCACTGGAATGGGTTCCCTAGGGAGGTGGTGGAATCTCCTTCCTTAGAGGTTTTTAAGGTCAGGCTTGACAAAGCCCTGGCTGGGATGATTTAGTTGGGGATTGGTCCTGCTTTGAGCAGGGGGTTGGACTAGATACCTCCTGAGGTCCCTTCCACCCCTGAGATTCTGTGATTCTCTGAAAGTGGAAGATGCACCTTTTCGAGGCAGCCTTCCCCAGGAATGATGCCCAAGAATCAATGAAAAACCCGGTGACCCTGGAACACTTTATAGAATGGGGGGTACTCCCCCCCCTTACCCTGTCCATGCCCCCCGGGTCTCCTACAGCTGGGGCCTGGAGCAGGGCTGTGGCTCCGGCAGGGGGAACACAGACAGGGTAAGGGGTCCAAGGCTGGGGGCAGGTGCAGAGCCCTGGGCAATGGGACCGGCAGCCAGGAGCCCCACATAAAAGCTGAGGGTGCTGCAGTACCCCCCCTCCCCGCACTCTCAATTTCTGTGCCGATGCAAAAAACCCTCCAAAAATATCCAAAAACGGGACACCGGTTGGGGCCCTGAGACCAGGGCCTGTCATGCTGACCGACGTTCACAGAAATGAATCTGGGAAATGTAGAACTGAAAGGGACCTCAACAGGTCATCTAATCCAATGGCTCTCACCCTTGCCAGAATCCTGGGCCCCTTTCTGGAGTCTGCTATGTCCTGCCTACCCCCGAGTTTCACCTCACTTCAAAACGACCTGCTTACAAAGTCAGACATAAAAATACAACCGTGTCACAGTGCACTGCTACTGGAAAACGACTGACTGTCTCATTTTTACCATATAATTATCAGATAAATCCACTGGAATAGAATGAGTGTACTTACATTTCGGTGGAGAGCAGTACAAACAAGTAACTGAGTCTGTATGAAATTGTAGTTTGTACCGACTTTGCTAGTGCTTTTAATGTAGCCTGTTGTAAAACCAGGCAAATATCTAGATGAATTGTTGTACCCCTGGGAAGACCTCTGCGTACCCCAGGGGTATACGCACAGGGCCAACTTTTGCTGGCACTGGTGGGTGTTTGCACCCCAAGGTCCTATTGATGAAAAGCCCCAGTCCCCTGAGGAATTTAGTTGCCATAGTTGACTTTATCCTTTAAACCCTTTTAATGGATGAAGGTGGGAGCTCATCCAATAGAAAGTGGTTGGGGCACTAACCTGAGACTTGACAGACCTGCATTCAACTCCATGCTCTGCCACAGATGTCCTGAGTGACCTTGGGCAAATCAGTTAGCTGCTCTATGCCTCAGTTTCCCCATCTGTACAATGGGGATTATAGGCCTGCCCTGCCTCACGGGGTGGAAGGAGTTGTGAGGATAAATACCTAAGATATCTATACCTATAAACAGAAATCGGGGCTGAAACATTGCACAGGTAGGAATTAATTCCTCAGTGGGGGATTCACAGAGTATCATGACATGGCTAATCCAGTCAGTATTTAACCTGGGCAGTCTGGTGACTCAGGCTAATGAGCTGTGGATCCTTTCATCTCTGGATCATTGCCTCCAATCCAGCCCAGCTTGAGCAATACGCCAAAGTCTTGGCACATGAAAGAGTTTGGTGGATCTCTAGGGCCTACTCGGAGAGGTGTCCCCATGTCAGAAACCCCTTTCCTAAGTGGCACCTGGCACCCCTGCATTCACACTCGACACACTACTGCAATGGCATCTGTCCAAAATATCCCTTGTGAGGTACCCTAGGACAGCAACACCACACTGGCTCTTAACACCATTGTAAAATGCAGGGCTAATGTGTGAAGTTATGAATTCCCGCTGTATGATGTTACTAGAACGTGTTTAAGACCAGACAGCCTAGCCTAGTAAAGATGACACACAGGTCCGTTCTAGACAAAGGAGTGGGGGGTTACCTCAGTTTACACATCATCTGTGAACAAAGCCACCAAACTAACCCATCAGAGGTTGCCTTGAGCCAGAACTCGAGGGACAGAATTAACATGGCCCCTGCACTCCAGACAGACAGAGAAGGCTGAATCCCTACGAGGCCTTCATGGCTGGAAGACAAAGATGCCCCGTTGCAGATATGAGGAAATGAGAGAAATTCCATATTTACCCTACACCTTAGGAGACAAAGGAACCAAGAGATTTGATCCCTGTGATGGGTCCTGATCTGACCAGCCAGTAAAAGCTAGAAAGGAAACTGAGGGTCAGAGAACCCATCTTGCACAAAGACTGTATTGTGCTAGATTAAATGTTAGTGTCTATCTGAGTTTTCGGCTTTATTTGATTGTAACCCTCTCTCCCTTTACCCCTTTCACTTGGTGTCACTTAGTCCACGCTCTTTAGTTAATCAACGTGTTTTACTTTTACTGTTAAGCAATGTGGTGGTGTGTTTGAAGGGACGGAGGTATTGAAACTGACGAGCTGGGCGGTAAGAGCTGTGCTCTGTAACAGAGCAGCGAACATAATATTATCTGTGACTGCACCATGGTAGGGGCTGTGCATTGCAGAGAAACATCTCTGAGGAGCTTAGAGGTGGGGGGTTCACGGAGTGTTACCTGCTGGGTGAGGTTTGAGCCGGGACAGCCCCGAGGGGTTTGCTGGGGAGGTAGACAGGTTGGTGTGGCAGGGAGCTGACACACGCTCTAGGCACCAGCAAAAGTTACTTATGATGAGGCAGAGACTCACGGCTCTGGGTATTCCCAGAAGTGGGTTACAGGCACTAGCTGGCTGTCCTGTGACAGTCTCAGCAGATGTACTATGGACTCATGGGTGCCGAGGGTAAAGTACAGTGAGAGATGGAAACTTGTCACTGGTACTGCTCATGCTGAACCTCGGCTGTAGCTAGGTAGAGGCCTTGGGCTTTAACCTCTCATCTTTCACCAGCAGAAAATCTTATCCCTTTGTCTGCTAGACCGAAGAGCCCTCTGTGGGCAAATATTTGTTTTGCCATGTAGATGCTCAAGTCACCCCTTTGTGAACATACCTAGACTGAGCTCCCGGAGTCTATCCCAAGAGCCCTGTGTCTTAAAAACAACGTATACAATGAACGTATACAATGAACTCACCCTGCAGGGGCAGCTCCCAGGACTCCTGTCCCATGGGGCTGGGCTCAGCTCCCTGCAGAGCGGAGCAGGTCTGGCTTGGCCATGGATGAAGAGGCAAGTAGGGCAGATTTGAGTGAGTGGTATTACTGCCCAGCGTACAAGGGCCTCGGCACTGCACAGTTTTGGCCTGGGTGCCCCTTTGTTATTGAAGGGCAGGGCAGCCAGGTTAAATTTGAGGGGTAACCGTGCCACTCCCTTACCTTTTGCCTGGCTGTCCCTCCATCATCACAGCAGAGGGGTGCCCAGGTCAAACCTCAGTGGTGCTGGAACCCAGCAGGCCAAGTTGCAATGCCTGGAACTGGGAGCTGAGCCAAGCCCTGCAGGACTGGAGCCACTCCTGCCGGGTGACTGCAGGGCAGGTTTGCTCCGCTACCTACTCTCCTCTGGTCTCCCACACCCCTGGGAGCAGAAGTTGACCCCGCCCTCCAACCCCCAGGCTCCCACACCCCTGGGAGCAGAAGCTGACACCCCTCTCCCCTGTGGATACAACGAAATAAAACAAAATTCTTGACACATGATAAAGAAGTCAAAAGAATTTCAAGAGGCAAACGAGGAGCTAACCCATTTGGCAGGGACCCACATGCCTGTGCAGCACCTAACACAACCTGGCCCATGTTAGAGGTGGGGTCTCTGGCTGCAAATAAATTAAAAACAAGCGTTTTGAGGCTGCAGACGCCAAGAAGACGTTAAAAAAGCAGCAACCGGAAAAACAGCGACGCAAAAAGACCCTCGGCTCTGCAAAGGAGATCCTCTTCGGGGGAAATTCGCGAAGGCTGCTGCTAGCTGGATCCAATTTATTAGCGATGTGGAGGGGATGGTCATGGGCAAAAGAGATAAACAATCTTCAGAGGGAACAGTTGCAGATCAGTTGTGACAGAATCAGGAGAGCTGTTTCTCGGGGCTCCAGGGACGCTCTTCATTAATCAGAGATAAGACAGAATTATGGGGTTATCGCTGTTCTCCAGCCGTGTCACAGCCGATTGTTAATTGTTCCATTTGAAGAATTATTTATCTCTTTCCCTCAGGATCATCCCCCCCCCCCCCTCAGCTTCTTTTCCATAAAAAGGAATGACCCCAATAGACCTTTAAAGGGTAACTTGCAGAGCAGGACAGATGCTATCAGTCATTATTATGAGCTATTGAGCAGCTGGATGGAGAAAAAAGTTACCCATTACGTACATGATTCTGTCTGTTTCGTGGGACTTGGTACAGTGTAACTTTAAGAGAGGGAATCAGCAGGAAACTAGGTTGCATTTTCCTTTCTCTGGCTCTCAGTAACGCTGGACGAGGGGCCGGGGAGAAGCCTGGAGTAAGAGTTAGAGACCTGAATGTGCTAATTTGGTAATGTTGGTAACACTGGGGTCTTGGCAAATAGCTCAGATCCCCTCCTGCTGTTTGGCAAATTAAGTGCAGCTGATTTTGTGATGTAGAAAATTGGTTGGGATTTTACTTTTGCTCCAGGCCAAAAAATTCTTGGGGAATACAAAGCTGGAGTCATTTTTAACCTTTTCCTCAGTGAAGGCAGAAAGCAGGGAGAGAGCTTGGAGGAAAGCGGTTTAATACTATCTTCAGGGTTTTTAATGGGAAGCATGACTAATACCCTATGTACAGCTCTAACTTCTGATCAGTCAATCCTCTTTATCCACCCTCACCACTGGGGACGGTCTGGGTGTCGGGCGTCGGACACGAATTGCTCCCGAAGCAGGATTTGCTGTGGTTGTAATGAGTATTTCTTCCTAATAACCCTGAGTAGCAATTTTCATTTAATGGTTTGCATTGCATGGCATGGGGTACTGGACCATGGTATCTGAGGTATCCCTGTGTGGTCTTCGGGCTGTTTATTGCCTCACACCAATTGCCCCCCATACAAATGGTTGCATATGAAAACCCATCAGGGGCTTTGGAATGTTTCTGGTGTGTGGATGGGTATATGGGCAAGGGTGGCTAAAATACAAGACTGGGAGACACGAGAATCAATCGTGCGCTCTGCAAAACTCAAATCATCTTCAGGGGAAAGTATCCAAGCCTGCTGATGGCTGGACTCCATTTCTTAGGAACCTGGAGAAGGTCATCAAGGCAGAGATCCATTGGCTTCACATTGACCTCCAGAGAGTCCCCTGCTCCACGCCTCCCTTTCCCCATCTGTGAAATGCAGATATTGACACGGACCCACCCTGCTGAGATACTGTGACATAAGAACATAAGAACGGCCGGACTGGGTCAGACCAAAGGTCCATCTAGCCCAGTATCCTGTCTACCAACAGTGGCCAATGCCAGGTGCCCCAGAAGGAATGAACAGACAGGTTATCAAGTGATCCATCCCCTGTTGCCCATCCCCAGCTTCTGGCAAACAGAGGCTAGTGACACCATCCCTGCCCATCCTGGTTAATAGTCACTGATGGACCTAATCTCCGTGAATCTATCTAGCTGCCTTTTGAACCCCGGTATATAGTATTATCCTTCACAACACCCTCTGGCAAGGAGTTCCAGTGTGTGATGATTTAGTTCATTAATGTTTGTGAGCTTTGAGGTCTCTGGCTGGAAGCACCTCTAGAAGGGTGAAGAATTGTCAGTATTGTTACAGAAAAAATTCTCAGTCGTGGAGCTAGTGTGTCTAATTCCCCTTCAGCAAATATCCTCCTCTTTAGAGGAGACGGCAGCAGTGGAAAAGCCTCGCTGAGATCCGTAGATTCTAAGGCCGTACGCATCTGGACTCACCTCCCACATAACACAGACTGAAGAAGGGATGAGGAATTCCTTTGTACCCTCCCTGGCCACGGACAGATTTCCTCATAAGTTCAGCCTCCACCATGCACCCAAGGCACTGAGCCCTGTTGAAATGCTTGCCACTTATTAAATGTCTGCATGGGAGCTCGGCGCTTTCAAAGAGACAGCGCTTAGTCTCCATGGCTCCAGAGATTTGGCTAGAACCCTTATCCTGTGCTCAAAACTCCGCCTGAGCCCAACCCATTAGTGGAACTTTTCTGGAGAGTTGATATTTCTTTATGTACGTGGCTGCTTCTGGCTGTGCCCGGGAGGGAGGATATACCTCCAAAACGGGCTCTTCTTCCTGTATTTCTGGCCCACCTGGGAGCAGGGAGTACCAGGAACCCCAGCAAAAAGGTTGTTACTGTGAGGTCCTAAGACTGAGCGGAGGAGAACCACACTGGCTGTATCCAGAAGCTCAGGCTAAACCCTGCCCAAAGTCTTCTGTGCTGGCAGTCATTTGTCTGGTTGCATGAAAGATGGAGTGGATTCTGCAGTACACTCTCTCCACTTGTGTCTCTCCAAAGTCCTGGTATGATAGGCACTACAGCCAACGAGAGAGAGAGAGAGAGTAGCAGGGGAACCGTGGCTAGGTGGAGACAAATTCATTGGCACAAAAAGTCCAGAGCGAGCGAGTGAATAATTAAAGACCAAAAGGAGCCCATGACAGTACATCAGTCTTCGAGAGTAAAAGCAGCTATCCCTTCAAAGGAAACAATGGAATGTTTCCTTATGAACCGTCTCCTTGAGATCCAGTGATCTGCTTTTGCCTGCAGGGAAAACAGACGGGAATCTTGACCTATCTGATATTCCTCTCCATCATGTTCACTTAGTTTTTCCTCGAGGGTTCGCAGAGGTTGTTCTCGTCAAAATGTAAACGCTCGTGTTTCACAAGAGGTGGCCCGGAGGCAGCATCATGGCGTTTCTTCTGTCCACCAGAAACTCACCTCAATTCTTGTGGGGATCACGACTGTCTCCCGCGTCGCTCCAGGACCTCACCGTTGCAATAGCTATGATAACACATTGCTTTCACCATCAATTTCACTTGCTTTTCTGAAGCCCCTTCTGTCTAACTGGGTCCCAGTGTCTTAGTTAACTGTGCATGACTGCATGCTACTGGATAGGGTTGGAACTGCACTCCTGCATGTCATAGACCCCTCTACTGGTGACAACGAATGGGGGGTTCTCCTTTAGTTCAAGGATGTGTTTTTGCAGCAACTCATCCTTGTAGCTCTGCTGCTCACATGAAGTTCTCAGCACAGCGACCAAACCATAATCCTCACCAGGTCGCGGCGTGGTGCAGAAATACTCTTCTGATTCTACAGCTGTGGAAAGCTACAAATTCAAATCCCTTCCCTCAGCTTGTAGAGGAGACTCCAAACAGAGCAGGGAATAGAACCCAGGAACTGTAAGAAACCCAGCTCCTAACCCTGGTGTGTTAATCACAATGCTCTGCCACCAGCTTCCTGCTTGAGATCTCTCCCATCTTCCCGGAATCCTAGGACTGGATGGGACCTCAAGAGGTCATTGAGTCCAGTTCCCTGCACTCAGGGCAGGACTAAGTATTAACTACCCCATCCCTGACAGGTGTTTGTCCAAACTGCTCTTAACAATCCCCAATGATGGAGATTCCACAACCACCCTGGGCAATTTTTCCAGCGTTTAACCACTCTGATGGTTAGGAAGTTTTTCCTAATGTCCAACCTAAACCCTAACCCTAAAATCAAGAGTGAGCCACAGGAGGTGAGGAAGCCCAAACTAATAAAAGAGAGACCATTTCCATGGAGATGCCCCTTGCAACAGGAGAAACAAAATCCGGGAAGGAGGGCATTTCTTTCTAACTAGAGCAATTTCCAAAGCAGTCCACGGAGCGCTGGCAATTAGCTGCTCTTTAAAGCTAATTTATTTGATGCTCAAAAGCCAAAAGCTGGCAGTAAATGAGCTCACTACAGCCCAGGAGAGCAGCCCCGCTCCTGGCGTCTCAAACACTCCTCATTCATCGCGCTTGGCTGGGTGGATTGGAATGTCATGCACAATGTTGAGTGTTTGCTGCAGGGAGGAGGAGAAGGGGGTCTTTGGTGAGGTTCAGAGGTGGATAAAGAAGGCAACGAGAACAGTCAATTAGAGGGGTCCGGGGAGGTGGAAATCCCCCCCCCAAAAGGTTTTTGCATTTGCTCAAAGCTGCGTAAGCCACGGAGCAGGGGGTGGCCACGGCTCACTCACTTTTAGTCTGTGGTCCCATCCCGAATTGGTACAGCTTCTGCTGGAGTGATCCGAGCAACGCTCCAGCTCTGTGATTGCAGCACCATGGAAATCTGAGCCATCCGGACGGAGGGGTGGCCAGGGCAGATGGTACAGTGACCCGGTGCACAGGGAATCTGTACTGGTGTGGGTGGGATGCACCAGCTACTGTACTGGGTGGGTGGCCAAGAGGGATGACTCCCCAGCTGAAGGAAATCCAGGGCTTCTGCAGGGGAGAAGAGCAGGGAATGGAATCCCCACCCCCTTCTAAGAAATACCTAAATTGGTTCTACCAGATGGGGGACCCGCAAAGATTATGGCTCCGGAGAGGGGTCAGGAACACAGAGCCAGGGGCCCAAACCTGAGGGTGCTGAGCAGACAGTTAAGCTAGCACCCAGTATTGCCAACCCCGAATGTTAAAAAAATTGTGAACCCCCAACCCCGCAACCAAAACTCATGAGTTTGGCTTAAAAATCCTGGGCTCTTCTGAAGAATACATTTAGAGTTCTTTTTATTTGCTTCCTAGCCTTTCCACCTTTGGGGGCGGGATCATGTTTGTCTCCCCAGACCTGGGGGCTAGAGCCTTGCAATTTTTTAAAAAAGTGACAGTTGAGATTCTGTTGAATTCACATGACTCCGGGAGCTGGGGCTGGATGAAAAAACAGCAAGTCTTGCGCAGCTAGTGGTAAAAATCACAAGTGCTGGCAACACTAGAAACACCTCTTAGGGTTAGGCCCAAGAGAGAGGGCGTGACTAGAGAGTGGAAGGAAGAAGAGATCAGTATCGGACGTCTGTGTCACACAAGAGCATTGTGTGAAGATACCATGGTGATGAAGGCAGGGTGGGTAGATAGCTAGACAGGCCTGTATGACAATCGAGAGAGTCTGACGAGCTTGGGGTGAGTTCAAGAGAGGTGTCTCCAGGCGGAGTGTCGTTGTAGCCCCCTGAGGGGGTGTGCGTTACAGGTCACCCTCTGGGCTGATCCATGGTGGTTAAGAACCCGAAGCCTGATTCATTAGCTCAAGCTGTACGAGTTCGTGGTTTTGGCTCTGGCGATCCCTTGTTCAGTCCCCCATGTGGCAGCCATCACAGAAGACAAACACCCAAGGGCAAGAGAGAGGGCCTGACGGGGAGCTTCGGGCCAGACCCAGGTGGGGTGTGTGGTCTCCTGCCCCCAAAGGTGACCAACAAGTCCCCTTGTGAGCAGGGAGTTTCCTGCCCAGGCTGAGATGCTTCACGCAGCAATAAAAGCCTTTTCCCTGCGTCTGTTCTGCGGTGGCAGCTGCTTTTTACGGGGACAAGGGCCAGAGCAGGGCTATTAAGATTTTTATGGGCAGGAAAGAGACTTTGAAAGCTAGCTGCTGCAGGAGGAGAGGGGGAAGGCCAGGGCTCCCTTCGCCCACCCGTTTGCAGAGGAGGCTCCCCTGCGTAAGAGCTGCCGTGGCTGCCTTGCTGTGCACAGTGCTGGGCCGTGCTCTGAGGAGAACCTGGAGGTTTCGAGAGTTTGTGAAGCATCAAATCTCAGCCGGGTGAGTGTAATGCAGCGAATAGCTCGGCCCGGCGGCTGGGCCGGGCCCATTGGAAAATGAGCGGGAGCCGGAAACAATTCCTTTCCCCAACCCCCTGCCATTGTGTCTGCAAGTCTCTCTCCCTCCTTCCTGCCAGGTGACACAGAACTTCCTGTAAGCCACTGAAGTACAAAGCAGACTCAGCCAGCGCAGGAGAGAACGGTCCTTCCCCAGGATCTGCCTTCTCCCCGCGCCCTCCCTTAGCCACTATTGATCCTGAGCACAGCCCATCAGCAGATGGTGGGTTCCCTTGGAGACCCTTCGCTCCTCTCCCCACGGGAGGCAGAGACCTTCTCCAGCACAGATCCAGGGAAATAGCCAAGCAGACGACCAGACCAGGGTCACCATGCAGAGGGCATAGGAGGAAGGCTGTAAACCCTCAGGCTAAGTACAAATGAAAACACATCCCTTGGAAAATAGGTTCTGAGTTGCAGGGGTTTGGTTCCTGCACAAGGCTGGTGGAAGTGCTCTGTTTTGTACACACATTGAAATACTCATTGTGCAGAGGAGAGATTCAGTCTGTTGCTCAGTGGTTCAGACACTCACATGGGACGTGGGGAAATGGTTGATTAGGGACTTTAAGGTCTCGATTTGCCATTTTCCCACCTCCCAGGTGAGCGTCCTAACCAATGGGCTATTGGTTACTTCGGGATGGGTCTCTTGGACCAGGAACTCCACCCTGGAGCTGCGGATTCTTTCCTGATACAAGCCTTGTTGAAATTGGTACATTCCCACGGACAGGGCAGGTTTCGAGAAATCGACATGTTCTGACGAAAAACCGTTTTGCTGGACAATGCCCAGCCGGGTCTAACGGGGAACCCGTTGTGCTAGGTAGGGTGGAGGCACTTAGTACGACACAAATCCTGTCCAAGACTGATTACTCCTGAAATGAGTCACACAGGCAATCGGGGGAGCGACTTGCAGAGGGCCACTCTGTGGTGGAGCTGGGACTAGAACTCAGAGGCACTCCTGGGTCCCAGGACAGTGTCCTTTCCGCTAGCTCACACTGCTGTCTGAAACATGCATCGAGCTATGTGGAGACACACGCGTGCCTTGCAGCACCAGTAACAAATCACTGCAGAGCCTGGTGACGGAGCGTTTTTTGCTGTTGGCTGGAGAACCGGCTGGGAGAAGATGCTCATTTTATACTAGGGTTGCCTCACAATGAACCTTGTCCTCCTATGCATCCATGTAACAGTGTCGGTCACTCACCCGGCGGCGCCCCCATCTGGTCGTCAAGGGAATTAGCTCTTTGACCCCGGGGCGCCCTCTGTTGGCCGACGTCCGCTTCTCCACTCTGGCCCCATGCCCCTCCCGGACCCCGGAGCCCCTTACTGAGGGTGCTGCACCCCTGCAGTACCCCCCTGGTCTTAGGGTCTCCCCTCCCTGGGGAACCCACCACCCACTGTCCCCAACTCGCCTCAGATCCAGCCACTGCCAGTCATCACTTGCCTCGGTCCACTGAGGCTGACTGCAGTCTCATGGCTACTCATCACCGGCAAGAGGGGGCTGGGCCTGCTGCTCCTATCTAGCCCAGGGCTGCCCCCTTGCAACCCCCAGTACCCCGTGGGTCGGGCCTTCCCTAGGCTCAGCAGGCTGGAGCCCTTTAGCTAGAGCTGAGTCGCTCCCTGGCTCCCAGCTGCTTCGCCCACGCCCTGTCCCAGTCCGGGTACTCTACTAATGGCTCCCTGCAGCCCGGCCCTGTCTCCCTCTGACTACAGAGTAGACTCCCTGCTTCTCTGTCTCCCGGCCCTTATATCCTGGCTGGGCAGTGTTTGGGGCGTGGCCACACAGCTGAGCCAAACTCCCAATCAGCCTGGGAGTTTGCAGGCTCCCAGCCACAGTCCCTGACCTGGGCTGCTACAAACCCTTTTCCCAGGGCTATTCCAGCCCTGGCCGGCAGGGAGCGGGTATCACCCCGCTACAATCCAGCTTGCACTACGTAGGTGACGTCTTTCCGGGAACTGATTCCTATCGCCCTGCAGGGGAGGTTGGGGAGGAAGGAGCAGTGCATTAGTCTGAGTTATGGTGTCGCGCTGGCCCTGGAGGTATTTTGAGGGGCTTGCTTAGGTTAATTTTCCAGAAATTGGATGCTAAATGTGAACATCGCTGGTTGCCTATGTGCGCAGCCTGGGGTTTTCATAGACTCATAGAAGATCAGGGTTGGAAGAGTCTTCAGGACCCACCTAGTCCAGTGGTTCTCAAACTTTTTGTAGTGGTGACCCCTTTCCCACACCGGGCCTCTAAGTGTGACCCCCCCAGGGGTCAGGCGGGGGGGAGGGGGATGCCTGCAGCCCACTGTGGCATGGGCTGGGCTGGGGGGTTCCAGCAGCTCCCAGGGCAGGGGTCGGAATTGAGGGGGGGTTCCAGCAGCCCCCCGAGGCCAGTGAGGGGGGGTTCCAGCAGCCCCATGGAGGCGCCAGCAGCCCACCGCGGCAGGGGCCGGGCTCATGGGGGCACCGGAAGCCCACCTCTGCAGGGACCAGGTCAGGCACATGGCAGTGTCAGCAGCCTGCCACAGGAGCCAGGGCCCGGACCGGGCTCGCCAGCAGCGTGCCACAGCGGGAGCTGGGACTGGGCTCGTGGGGCCACCAGCAGCCTGCCGCGGCAGGAGCCACGTCCGGGACTGGCCTTATAGGGGCACCGGCAGCCCGCCATGGCAGGGGTACGGGCCGCCTGCAGCAGCAGGGGCCGGATGCCAGCAGCCCGTGGCAGCAGCATTGTTCAGGGCCAGCTGCTGGCAGCAGGGGCTCGCGACCCCCACAGAACTGGCTCATGACCCCCAGAGGGGTTCTGACCCCCACTTTGAGAACCAATGATCTAGTCCAACCCGCCGCTCAAAGCAGGACCACTGCTGACTTATATCCAGCTTCTCATCCACTGTAATCCCCAGGTCCTTTTCTGCAGAACTGCTGCCTAGACATTCGGTCCCTAGTCTGTAGCAGTGCATGGGATTCTTCCTTCCTAAGTGCAGGACTCTGCACTTCTCCTTGATGAACCTCATCAAATTTCTTTTGGCCCAGTCCTCTAATTTGTGTAGGTCCCTCTGTATCCTATCCCTACCCTCCAGTGTATCTACCACTCCTCCCAGTTTAGTGTCATCTGCAAACTTGCGGAGGGTGCAGTCCACACCATCCTCCAGATCATTTATAAAGATATGAACAAACCGGCCCCAGGACCAACCCTTGGGGCACTCCGCTCGATACCAGCTGCCAACTAGATACTGAGCTGTTGATCACACCCATTGAGCTTTCTAAAGAACAAGAAGCAGCTTTCTTCCTCTCTGGTGCTTTTACTTGAAGGCCCTGTAGTATCTGTGCATGCTGAAGTCAATGTCCTCTCACTGCCAGTCCTTGGGCAGCACTGATTACACACCAGCCGTCTCCTTGATTACACAGCAGCATCACAAGGAAGAACGGAACGGTCTGATTAGCTAGGAGCTGCCTTTCATGCCCAACTTTAATGCTCAGCATTGTAACATGATAGGCTCTAAGTGCCAATAATAACGTATGCCGACGGCACTTCAAAATGATACACAAACGTCCTAGGGACTGAGCACAGTGGGATGCTGAGACGTGGCAGCAGGGGAGGCTGAGAGAAAACACAGGGAGGTGTCATTAAGGGTTCTGAGAGCAGTTGGGAACCATCCGTGCTTGGGTATCATCCATGCAGCAATAGCAGCTCAGGTCGAGGTTTGAGCTACCACGATACCAAGGGAGGAGGTGGATAAAAGGGAGACCAAAGCGCTGAGCTGCATGGGATGCCACAGAAGAGACTGATTAGAGGAGCAGGAGTGGAACAGTAATGGGGCGGCCTCCTAGAGCTGCAGGAGGATGGGATGAATGGCCTGCAGGGCCAAATGCTGCAATGCCCTATCCACTAGATCACACTACTTCCCCTGAAATGCAAAGTCTCGTACACTTGCCCCGTTGTCTGTTTCATCCATCACCTGTCTCTTGGCATAATCCTAGATAATTAGCCACAGAGGCAGGGGCTCTCTTTTTATTCATGGTTTGTACAGTTTCTAGCACAATGGGAACCTGAACCTTGCTTGGTGCCCCTTTCAGTACTCGGAAAGATAATGGAACAAATAATCAAGCAATCAATTTGCGAACACCTAATAGCTTTCTTTGACAGGGTAACAGGCCTTATGGATGGGGGGCAAGCGGTAGATGTGGTATATCTTGACTTTAGCAAGGCTTCTGATACTGTCTCGCATGACCTTCTCATAAACAAACTAGGGAAATACAACCTACATGGAGCTACTATAAGGTGGGTACAGAACTGATTGGAAAACCTTTCCCATAGAGTATCAGAGGGGTAGTCATGTTAGCCTGTATCAGCAAGAACAACGAGGAGACCTTATGTCACTTTCCAGACTAACAAATTTATTTGGGCATAGGCTTTCGTGGGCTAAAACCCACTTTATTCAGTTGCGTGGACTAAAAAATACAGTAAGCAGTATATATATACAGCACATGAAACGAGAGGAGTTGCCTTACCAAGTGGGGGGTCAGTGCTAACGAGGCCAATTCAATTAGGGTGGAAGCCCTATTCTCAACAGTTGATTACTTTTGTAGTGCTAACTAGGTTAATGCAATCAAGGTAGATGTTACCCATTTCCAACAGTTGACAAGAAGATGTGAGTATCAGCAGAAGGAAAATTCCTTTTTGTAATGACCCAGCTACTCCAAGTCTTTATTCAGGAGTAATTTGATGGTGTCCAGTTTTCAAATTAATTCCAGCTCTGCAGTTTCTCGTTGAAGTCTGTTTTTGAAGTTTTTTTGTTGAAGAATTGCCACTTTTAAGTCTGTTAATGAGTGTCCAGGGCGATTGAAGTTTTCTCCTACTGGTTTTTGAATGTTTGAATTCTTGATGTCTGATTTGTGTCCCTTTATTCTTTTGCATAGAGACTGTCTGGTTTGGCCAATGCACACGGCAGAGAGGCATTGCTGGAACATGATGGCATATATCATATTGGTGGACATGCAGGTGAATGATCCCCTGATGGTGTGGCTGATGTAGTTAGGTCCTAACATGGTGTCCCTTGAATAGCTATGTGGACAGAGTTGGCAACGGGGTTTGTTGCAGGGATTGGTTCCTGGGTTACTGTTTTTGTTGTGTGGTGTGTAGCTGCTGGTGAGTATTTGCGTCAGGTTAGGGGGCTGTCTGTAAGCGAGGACTCTGTGTGGACTTGTCCTGGAGGTCAAAACAACAGACTGGACTTCTACATAGAGTGCATCCACGGGTTGAAATTGTGGGAAAGCAGCAGCACTTGCCCCAGAATCTCAGCCGTGCAGAGGACTGGACTAGACGACCTCTCAGGGTCCCTTCCAATCCTACACTTCTATGACACTACGACAATGCCCATGATAATTTTTGTGACAGACGCTGTCTGCTAGGAACTAAGACCACGAAGGTGCCTAAATACCTTTGAGGATCTGGGCCTAAGCTACTTGACATAGGTTACCGAATAGCTCCTCAGTGCCACTAATCTGCTACTAATCGGTATCCTAGAAATTAAAGGTTCTGTGTCCTCTGAGCTATCTAGTCTCTGCATTCATACTGAGTGCGTTCACCAGGTGCCACCAGGCGAGAAGATTACACAGGCATTATTGGCCAGTATTTCAAAGAAAGATATGATAGCAACCCCTCTGTGCAGAGTTCAGAACACTTACCATTATACAAAAAAATACTGACTTCTTTTTTCTGAAGAGCTCTGGCAACCCCAGCAGGACTTTGAAATTTAGCAGAGAGAAAGCCCTCGGCCTAGGGAAGTGCCTTTTCTTTCTCTCCTGCAATTCATTCCGGTTTAGTGGGTTAAAACATCCCCACCAATAGAGCTTGCTCTCCCCAGGAAAATGTTGGCCATCTGCCCAGATGATAACTCAGCATGAGCATTCTCAGTTCCTGGGCCCCGGTCGCTGCTCCGGCAGCAGCAGCAGCAGCATCCCCTTATACTGGGAACCTATGGGAGCTGCCAATGCCACTGTAGTTTTAGGGGTAAGGAGTGAGTTGGGCCAGGTTGTGTCCTATCCTTAGCATCTCTCCCTGTCTTTGTTCTCCCAGGTCCTCATGTCCCACTCCACTCCCAGAGTCTCCATGTCCCTCTCATCCTCCCTCCATACTTTTAGTCTCCTAACCCCAGCTCTCCCTCCCTCCCTCTCCTTTGTTGCCCCAAATCCCTCCTTCTCTATGCCCGTCTTTCCCACTCTACTCCTCTTGTTCCATGGCTGCTGCTATTGGATTGAAGGGAGGGAGAGAAGAAGTGGTATTTACCTAAGCTCCTCCCACAAACAAGACTCCTCCCACTAACTAAACTGGACCCACTTGAGGTTCCAAAACAAGATGCCATTCGCAGTATACAACCATTCCTCTTCTTCCCTGCATGCTCTGAACAGCAGTGAAATAATTAATAGCGCTGGTATCACCATTAGGTTTCAGAGTCAACACCACATTGAGGTGAACAGAGGCAGTTGACATCTCTCTGAGATGCTGTTTCAGGCTGTCTGCAGACTCAGGCAAACGTGGCTGCATCTATGATGCATTACAACCTGGAGCAGGAAACAACAGCCCCAGAGGAAAGGACCAGTTTGCTGAGCTGCCCTGAATCGACCTGGCCCCACACTTGTGTTCGGGGCCTGCGCTCCCTCCTTTCATTCCCTCTCAGTCACCAGGGCTCCTTTGCCCCTTAGTAACTCTGAGCCCTTCGGGCCCTGCCTCCCTTTATGCTAATGGGGCCTCAATCACCTTCCCTTGCCAGGGCTCCCACCTCCAGAGATATCATCTCTTTCTCCCCCTTCCCACCTCCTCAGGGGCTTGTCTCCCCCGCTCCTTGGAGACACTTTCCCTGGGGACACCAGGGCTCTCACTCCTGGGCCTGCCACGCGGCGTCATGCACCTGAAATGCAGTGGCCCTGACTGCAGCTGACCGTGCCAGCCCAGCACTCAGCTGCCACCAGGCGAGAAGATTAATCAGGCGTTATGCATCTGAACAAGGAGGTTTCATATTCCGATGGAGAGCTCTGTCAGCAGCTCCTGCTTCTCCCGGGAGCGGAGAATGTCAAGCTATGGAGAGCCCTTTCCTAATGATCCCAGAGGTGAGCCGCTGCCAAGACAGAAAGTCCCCCACGCTTAATGAGCGCTGGAGGGAGAGTCACACAGAGAGGGAGAGATTAGGAGCCATTAGCCCAGCAGAGTGGTGCTGTCCCGTCCTGCCTGAGCGTCGCTGCTGGGGGTTAGCGGCGGTGCGTTACTCGAAAGGAGGCACTGGACCGGGCCTTCAGTTTGACGGCCTCTCCGGGAGCTGGCTCTGCGTTCAGATGGAGCAGAAAAATGATTAGACCGTCCCCCCCACGCCCAGTGGGGATCCAGGCAGTGATAGCTGACTTGCATTTTTAACAGCGACCCTCCTGCCCAGAAAAGGAGGAAGAAAAGCTGGAGCAGAGCGATGGGACTGGGATCTTTCTCTGCTGTTTATTGACGGCAGACCCGGCGCTCTGCAGACCATGGTTTATTTTGGCTTTGGTTCCTCCTCAGATGCCCCCACCTCCTCTTTGCTATTCCGACCACCCCCAGGCCATCTCTCGAGAGCAAGGCAGGTGGCCTCCCCTGGCTTGCAGACTGGCTCCTGGGTCAGCAGAAGGGAGAATTTCCCTTCACTCCACAGCCACCGGCCTCTCCGAGCACCCCAGAGGGCGAGGGAGCATGCTCAGAACTGGACCCGAGCTGCCTGTAGATTTCCTAGCTCTGTTTATGCAGCCTGCTGGGCGACACTGTAATGTGCTGATTAAGGTGTATGGACACCACTGCCCTCTACTGGGTGCATTCAGAACTGCTCGACTGTGTGTCAAAGTCCCTCTATTGCTAACCAGAGAGATCCGCCCTTGAGGATAGGGAGCATGTGCTTTGGAAAAGGAAGATCTGGGCCCTATCCCCCGTGTGATGTGAAGGTTTGATTGGCTGTGGCGCACTGCCGTGTCCCATTACTCTTCTTGCTCTGTAAAGGGGAAAAGACACATCATGCTCCTCCCATGGAATCCTAGCTGCAAACCGAAGGGAGGTGTGATGGGCCCAGTGGCCCCACAGCAGCAGAGACGGGGTTAAGAACAGCCTATGGGTCTAGCTAGCCCCGCCCCACTATACCTGCAGCCAATGACAAGCCTGGAGGGAGATTAGGGCTGGCACGGCTGACCAGGGATGAGGATAGAGCTATGCCCAGAAGGAGCTTTAGCTGCAGAATTGCACAGAGGTGGATCTGCTAGCCCGAGAAGCCACTGGGGAGGAGAAGTTCGACCATAAGCAGCACGTGACACGAGCAAGAGACTATTTGGGAACCGGACCTGAAGGACAGGGAAGGGACTCCCATGGGAGGACCAGGGGAAGCCCAGTATTGAGTTAGGTGGGTCAGAGTCTGCCTCAGTGGACACTGGAAATGGAGACTTTTTCCATGAGGAGACCTATGGTTGCCTCGAGGCACCTGAATGTCCCACAAGGAGGTGCTGCTCCAACCACCCCTCTATGCAGGCTTGGGGTGGTCACCCTGATTCTGATGTTCCAGATTCCCTCTCCAGGGCCCACCCAGTCAGGGAGAATTTCTATCCCCGTGGCTGCCCAAACCACTGCTGAAAAAAGCAACCCCTCCCCCCGCCTCATCGGGAGCAGACCGAATTGTACCAAGGATGAGATATTCTGTAGAAACAACGAGGAGTCCTTGTGGCAGCTTAGAGACTAACACATTTATTTGAGCATCAGCTTTCGTGGCCTAAAACCCACTTCATCAGATGCATGGAGACGGGTGAAGCGCACGCATCTGATGAAGTGGGCTTTATCCCATGAAAGTTGATGCCCAAATACATTTGTTAGTCTCTGAGGTGCTACAAGGACTCCTCGTTTTCACTGATACAGACTAACACAGCTACCCCTCTGAAACCTGTAGAAACTGTCCTTGGGTTGGGGGGGGATTAGGCCCTGAACCAGGCAAGCGCTGGGCAGCACAGAGGGCCGTGTTCCAAGTTTTGAAACGTCAGCGAAATGTCCAATGTTGGGTGAAAACCATCCACAAAACTTTCCCAACCTCCTCCCCACATTTCAGGAAAGATGCGGACGAATTGGAGAAAGTCCAGAGAAGAGCAACAAAAATGATGAAAGGTCTAGAAAACACGACCTAGTAGGGAAGATTGAAAAAATTGCATTTGTCTAGTCTGGAGAAGAAGAGAAGACTGAGAGGGGACAGGATAACAGTTTTCAAGTACATAAAAGGTTGTTACAAAAAAGAGGGAGAAAAAATATTCTCCTTAACATCTGAGGATAGGTTAAGAAGTGATGGACTTAAATTACAGCCAGGGCACTTTAGGTTGGACATTAGGAAAAACTTCCTAACTGTCAGGGTGGTTAAGCACCGGAATAAATTGCCCAGGGAGGTTGTGGAATCTCCATCATTGGAGATTTTTAAGAGCAGGCTGGACAAATACCTGTCAGAGATGGTCTAGAAAAAGATAATACTTAATCCCTCCATGAGCTGAGGGGACTGGACTAGATAACCTCTCAAGGTCCCTTCCAGTCCAAGGATTCTATGATTCTATAATAAAGTGTTTGAAAATAACCTGTAGTCTGAAATTTAGTCAGATAGGGACTGACTTGCAGGAGTGCTCTGGGCCAAGTCCTCAGAGCCAGCCCTGGGTTTTTAATATTAATATCCATCTCTCTTAAACATCTCTCTTATACAGCAATTTTCTTCAGTCGACCTCCCAACACTTCACAAGCTTTAATGGATTTATCCTCACAGCACCGCTGTGAGACAGGGGTATTATCCCCCTTGTAGAGATGGGGAAACTGAGTCACAGAGAGACTAAATATCTTGCCCAAGCTCATGCAGGAAGCCTGTGGTAGAGTGGGGAATTGCACCCTGGTTTCCTAATGCCAGATCTCAAACCCCGCGTTGACAGCTCCCCACGAGTCAGATTCTTTAAACATGCTCAGAATCCATCAGCTCCCACTGTGCCTGTCCTGGGTCGACTTTCAGCCCTTCTGAACACTTCTGAAAATCTGGTCCATCAAGGGTCTGACAAGCAAAAAATCCAGGTGGCTCATAAACCGGGTGAAAGGAATCAAGCACTTTGTTCCCCGCACACAGCTTGGTCAACTTTAAGCAAATCAGGCCACCGGAAATATAGCCCCAACGCCCCCGAGAACGCCCCCATCGGTTGGAACAGTCTGCGCCGCTGGTTTGCCGATATCAGAAATACGAGGCCCCATCGACTTTCCAATGTGTGTTGCAACCTGTGTGTTACCTCTTCAAAGGAAGCAACTTATACTGAGAGAAGACAAGGCTAAGTCCCCAGAGGCCACCTTTTGGAAAGCATTTGCTACAGCGGCTCACAAAATGAGACTTGGGAAATTAATTAATTAATTCCAATTGCCTTGGATCTGAGCCCCAACACCTGACTGAAAACTGGCTTAGGGACCGGGGACAAAAAGGGATGATAAACAGCAAGGTACCGAAAGAGGGAGAGGTGTCTGGAGGCTGTTGCGGAGATCGATGCTCCGGCTGGCTTGGTTTTAACATCTTTATTAATGAGATGGAAGGCGACGTAAACAAGACATTAATAACATCCCAAGATGCAACTCCAGGGAGAGGAGCAATGAGCAGAGTGAGATTCAGCCTGGGAAAATAGAAACTCACATGTTGGGGTGGGGAAGGATTCTGAGACATGGACAACTGGCAGGAGAGACGCCCTTGGAAAGCAGGGACCGGCTAAGGGAAGGTGGTGGTCATTAAACTGGAGAGATGAGGTCTCCATGTGCGTGGTGGCAGAAAGTCAAGACAATGCAGTTTGGGCTGTAGGAGAACCAGACAGCGAAACCCGTGTGTTCATCTAGTTATCACACACCTACGTGTCAGAGCCATAGGCAGCGATATTTGATTTTTTTAAGGCAATAACCATATCAGAACATCATGTTCAGCTAGACTCTTCCTCTAGGGACCGTGTTCATCTGGGACACGTTTGGGAAAGCACTTTACATTATAGATGATAATTTTCTCACACAAAAGCTGTCACAGTCAACACAGGGTGGCTCTGTTTTGGACCTTATGGAAGATGAATTCATCATTGAACTGAAAGTTGATGGCTGCCTCGGGACCAGCGATCATGACATGATTACATTTGGTTGGCCGCATCAAGGACAGTCCCAATCAGTATTATATATACATGGCGCTTCAGAAAGGACTTATTTTCCAAAGCTGAGGAAAATTATAAGCACAATTGATTGGGGACAAAAATTCAGACAGAAAAATACTATGTTGGTGGTTGGAAAATTGGAGAGTGCAGAAACGAGCCAGCTTTTTGTATATATTTATTGGAGAACAGGAAAAAGTGCCTTATGGTGAGAAACTTAAAGAGCTCAATTTGCTTAGTTTAAAGAAGATTGGGAGGTGACTTGATCAGTGTATAAAAAAAACCTTCACAGGGATAAAACACTATATGGTAAAAAGCTCTTTAATTTAGCAGAACAAGAACCTATGGCTGGAAGTTGAACACAAATTCAGCTACCAACGCAACGCTGAGAGCTCACAGATCTAGCTGGCAGTTCAAACTCAATTTGGGTAAACAGAGCTCCTAATCTTCCCAGCCAAGCCCCCCCACTACCTTCTTTTCCCATCATTGTTAACACCACCACCCTCTTGCCCGTCACTCAGGCCCATAGCCTGGGTTATCTTTGACTTGGGCCTCTCTCGAGGTCCTTGAATTCAGGTTATGTCTGGGTTTTGTAGATTCTTTCTACATCTCTAAGGACTGGCTTTTCCTACCCACCACACTGTGAAAATGCTCCTCCAGGCTCCCATCAGTTCATGTCTCGGTTATTGCAACCTCCGAAGGCCATCCTGCCCCACTCTTCTCCAGTCAGAATGCTGCTGCAAAGATGATTGGCCTGGCCCATCGTTTGACCGTGCATCCCTTTGCATCCCTCCGTTGGCTCCCTGCGTCTCTATCACATCAACATAAGCTGCCTGACTTCCTATTGTCTCTCATGAACTAGCAAGCTGTCACTGCACCCCCCTGTCAGCCCTTGATCAGCCTCCGTCGCCCCCTTGTTACATTTTCAAACAAGCGTCTTCATGCTTTCTCCCAGGCCGCTCCTCTGGCTTGGGAACTGCTCCTCATAGACATCAGCAAAGCCACCCGCGCGTCCTCCTTCAAAACTCTCTTTGCAGTGAGGCCGACAAAAGTGGGCTGAGACCAGACGATCACGCTGACCCACATGGTCACATTGTTTCCTCCCATTCCTCTCGTTTGGCTGTGTCCGTCTGTTGTCTTTTGTCTCATACTTAGATCGGCAGGGCCATCTTTATGTTCTGTGTTTCTACACCACCTAGCACAGTGGGCCCTGGTGTCTGACTAGGTCCCAGAGGTGCTACAGTCCCCAACTAAATCATCCCAGCCAGGGCTTTGTCAAAACCTTAAAAACCTCTAAGGATGGAGATTCCACCACCTCCCTAGGGAACCAATTCCAGTGCTTCATCACCCTCCTAGGGAAATAGTGTTTCCTAATATCCAACCTAAACCTCCCCCACTGCAACTTGAGCCCATTACTAGACTGAGGTTTGTCTTTTACGGTTAATATCTTTGGCTGTTATCACTCATGGTAACAATCAAAGCAAAGCTCAGAAAGCGAGTATGACTGCACGGTGCACAGTGTGTGCAACTCTGTTCAGAGCTGGGTGGGAACTCCACCTGTTGTCATACATGTTCTATGATTTATATACGGAACCATGAGCCTCCCTGCTGAATATCTGATGTGTTAGGGGGCCTCTCATCTGGAAACCTGTGGTCACATTGTCGGTACGGTGAAGAGAATTCAGAGAAGAGCAATAAGGATAAAAGAGTTAATGGGGCTGATGTATAGGGACAGCGCTAAAGGATAAGTAAAATGGGAGTTAACTGCCTGCAAGTATTTGAAAGGTGAGAGGGGGGTTATTTAGGGTGCCCAGGGGGGAGGCATCAGAAGTTCCACTTGGAGGAGTGGGATGAAATCAAGCAAAGAAAAATTGAGTCAGACGATCAGGAAATGCTTTCCATCCCTGGGGAATGCGCCTAAATCAAGGGGAGGGGACCTCACTGCTTGAGACTTATACAGCTAGACAACTTATACAACTGGAAATAGGAGGAGAATACACTGGAAGGAATAACCCTACCCTGGCTCCCAGAAATAGCCTGATCGGATTGCTCCCTCTCCAGTGTCCATCGGTTCTGCAGTTCCTGTAGTGAGGACACCATGGGGCAGAGAGCAAAAGCAGTGTGTTTCCACACATACACACTGGAAGCCTTGGTTGTGATCTTAGGGAAAAGCAGCTTGATCACTCCCCCCCCCCCCCCGAGAGACGCAGGTAAGCCGACCTAAGTCCCTGTGTAGACAGTGCTACACGTTCTTCTGTCAGCCTCGCTCCCGCTTCTCGGGGAGGTGGATTGACCACAGCAACGGGAGAACTGCTTCCATCGCAGCCATGAGTGTCTACACTAAAGCAGTTTAAGTGTAAAGGTAACCTCATCCTCTCTGTCTCTGGGTCCGCAGCTGGCCCCCCATCCTCAGAGCATCTGGGCTCAGCCGGTGAGTGAATGCAGAGGGGCTGGTAGGGGAGGTGCGTGGACCATTCCAGAGAAAGCTATCAGGTACGAAGCTGCTTGATTTCTCCATGTCAGTAAAACACAAGGTGAAAACCTTCCCTGCATTTTCTTTTAGTACATTTCTGGTCTGGGGGGGGGGGGGGGTTACCCTGCTTTGCCTCCTGCACAGAGATCCAGAGGCTTTTGTGCTGACAGTCTGAGGTTAGAATGAGTGTGTCTAATGAGGGTTTGAATGGGAGAACATGACCCTGCTCGGAAAGACAGTGCCTCTGTGCTTCCTTCCCCACTAGATGCAGACCTGATGTCCCAGAGTCCTGGCAGAGGGATGGCGTGTGCTGCCTCCTGCTGTTCAACCCCAGTATTGCCTTCCCTGGACACATGGCCTCCTCTTTCCAATTCTCTCCCCTGCCACGATAATACTAAACCCTTATAAAGCACTTTGCAGTCTCATGGTGTTGTACAGGCCAACTAACCCCCACTATCTCCACGGAAGTGCCTCAGTAATATTAGCCCCATTTCACAGATGGGGAAATTGAGGCGCAAGGCTTAAGTGACTCACCCGAGTGTGCACAGCTGGGTTTTTAACTCATGAGTCGCTAACTCCCTGACTCATGCCCTAACCACTAGATCTCTCTTCCCTCCAGCAACCACCTTCTACGGTATATTGTAAGCTCTCCAGATCGCCCACCCTGTCCCTCCCCTTCCAGGGCAGTCGCGGCATCACTGGCGCGTCGTGTCTGTTCTGAAGCAGGGAGCTCTTGGCTGATGGTGAACATGAGCTTCCCTCCATTTCATTATTGGTTTCTCAGCCTCTCTAGTTAGGTTTGCCTAAAACAGCGGAGCGCCCCCTTCAGGTGATAGTGGCACGGGCAGAGCAGAGAGGCAGGGAGAATAGGTCCTTTGACCTTGACAGGGTGAGTTACTAAGAAAATAGTGGTCTACTCCAATCAGCTACACCTCTTCCTTTGGTAAGTGTGTCCATTTCCCCAGTAAGCCGTGTCTGGGATCTACTTGTCTCTCTCTTTCTCTCTTTTTTCCCTTTTGCCGTCTCTCTCCCTCCCTCCCGCAGCCTAGAGTTCTGTCATTTCCATGGTTACCCCTTACCTTTAAGAAATCCATTTTCCCAAGCCCGGAGCGCGATTCCCGTACTTCACCCTCGGCACAGAACCGTCTCCCTGTGAAGTGGCACTAATTGAGCATGAAATGCGCTGCATCTAAATGACGCTATAATTTATACAGAGCTAAATGGCTGGGAGCAGTAATTTCAGCGTGCTGGGAACAAGCCCCGCCCTGAAATGGTTCTGGTGGGGTCTCTCCCGCGCCCTTCTCCGGCGCTACCTTGGCAAGGGGGGTCCAGGACAGCACCTGCAGGTGGACTCCGAGACTCAGCCCTTAGCAAGAACAAGAAACTCCATCAAGGGACCGCAAATAGGGGAACAGACATATGGATGTCTTATTCCAGGCCCCTCCAGCACAGACTCGGCTGTTCCCAAGCGCCGTAGGAATCTGCCCCTACTAAAAACTGTCCTGTCCCAGTTAGTCTGATCCAAACAAGAAACAAAAACCTACAGAACCAGCCTGCACAGTGCTGAGTGCCCTGCAGGGCCTAGGACCTTTGCTTTCTAGGTACATATGGGGAAAGACAGAGAGGGGAAACACTGGGCAGCAGCCCTCAGTGGGAAGAAGGTTGGGCCAGGACATGACGCAGCAGCGTCCCAGGTGTTCTGTTTAGAATCCAGGCCGGATCAGGCGGTCTCGGTCCATTTCCCAGTGGGACGGGCATTCGCCTCATGCAAACCACCCTCACAAGCAGCATCCGCTGTCTGTACACACGTCAATCAGATCCGAGTGCAGCCTGTCACCTCGAGCCCCTAGCTCCTGTGATAACAACCTGCTTGGAAACCTCTGGCTTCCACCGAGCCCTGGCCTTGCTGAACATTTCACTCGCTTAGGTCCATCAGTTTACCTTGTGCCGAATTACAAACTCAACCCTGAACGACGTTTTCCCTTCGGCAAACACTGATACATCCGCAGAGAAACACACCGTGGAAACACGTCACCTTGGACACGAAAATTCGTTTTGAAACTAAAACTTAAAAAAAAAGTGAGGTGCTTTCCTTTGATCACACTCAGTCCCTTTGTCGAGGAGCACGGTCACATTATCCTACTGTCGCGGAGCGCCCGGGCGATGGTCTGGAACCGCTCCCTAGGAAGCCAGACCGGACTCCGGGTGGAGGGCCCCTTCTCCGTACACAGCCTGTTTCCCAGGCCAGGAGCTTCAGGGGTCCCCACTTCCACCTTCCTGGGTCTGACCTCAGAGCATTCAGCACCGTCTGCCCCTCCGTGTGCTTCCCCCAGCAAGCCCGCCTGGGCGGGGTCCTGGGGGAGCCCATGGGTTCTGCACCCCAAATCCACAGTCAAACGTGACTCTCAGCCAGCCAGCAGATTAGAAGGTTTATTTGAGATGTCAGGAACCATCCAACTCACAGCTTCTCAGTCTCAACAGGGCCCATCCAGTCAGGCAGGTCCTTCTGGGGTGCTAGGAGAATGAAACCCAGATTCTGGGCTCCTCCTTCTTCCCCAGGTTTATTCGATGACTTCTATCTGGTCTAACACAGACCATGCAGCGAGCGAGCGTGAGCCCTCCGCTGGATCCATCTTGGGGCCAGAGAGCGAAAAGGCTTCTCTCCCCTTCCCAGCTAGGCCCAGACTGTCTCAACCCCCTCTAGCCCCTCCCTGCTCTCCTTTGTCCCTTGTCTGGTTTCCAGGGCTTCAGGTATCACCTGACCTCTCTCCCCCACCTGGGGTCAAGTTACAGCTTCACCCATTAACACCTGCAGTGGCTTTGCTCTGCATCAGCTACACATTCCTTTCCCTCCACATAGACGCCCAAGAAATGCATAGGGGAAACTGAGGCACGCACACACAGTACTTCCACTTCGTCACACCTACGTGCTTACTGGAGTCTTTCATCTTCCTTGTGCTTCAATGTGTGTGGATTTTAGAGCACTTTAAAGTATGGCTCCTATAAGGAGAAGGGTTGGTCTCCCACAAGGAGCCCTGCAGAATGCAGTCAGATAACAACACCCAAGCTCAGAAAGCAGACAGGGCAGGTCTCAAATTCACAGTGGATGTACATTCAATGACCATGGCAGGGCATCTTGAGCCACCTAGCGTCTACAGTACCACCCTACCTGCAAACCATCTGAGTGCCACGCAACCCCAGCCTGGTGCACGTCAGTTTAGACTGTGCAAACCTGGAGGTACAAACTCAGCCCTTACGTACCTCTACCTCAGGTTAAGTGAAAACAATACCATTAGCATTTCCTTTGAACTCTAGGAACACATAAGTGACTTGGCCTGATTACCCTACAATACCCACTGTGCCTTGGTCTTCTGAACATCTGTCTCCTCTGTTCCCGCCACACACTTTTACACCTGTAAAATCGGCTTCTGCAAGTCCTTTATCTGGGCCTCCAATCAGGCTGCCAGAGCCAGGTGACCTGGTACAGGGTTAATCATATTCATAGTTTCATTGGTCTCCCCTTCAAGGCCTCGTATGCAGAACCCTCCCCCGGATCTACACAGGCTAGCTCTGATGCGCATTAAGAACAGTGGTGATATTTCATCCCCGTTACTACCTATGCTGTTTACTCCCTTCCTGAGTTCGGTTTGGATGGCTCTATTCATTTCCGCCTGCCTCGCTGCTTTGGGATGATAAGCAATGTGGAGTTTCTGATCTATGCCCAACAGGGTTCTTATTTTCTTAATGACAGATCCAACAAATCCACTAGCATGGTCTGAAGCAATCACCTTAAGAACCACCCAGCGACTGAACAAATCCTACACCAATGATTTAGCTCTTGGCAGTGTAATCTTAGTGGAGAATAACTCCACACAATGTGAGAAGGAGTCCACTACAACTAGTATGTATTTGTTCCCTTGGGATGGTAGGGTTAATCCAGTGTAATCCATCTGTGTAATCCAGTGTAATCCATTTGGATCTTTTCCCAGGGTCCTTGTCTCATAATTTCTCTTTGCTGGATCATATCTAGCACGAACAAGGCAAGAATTAAGATGTTCATTCAAATCCTGCTCCCATTTGGGCCACCGTCCTACTTTTGCCAACCTTTCCTGGGCTTCCTTCTGTTTAGAACGACCACCCCTAGTTGATGGAAGTACCCAGGCCAAGAGATCCTTTTGTATATCCCTTGGCAGGATCCAAACCAAGCTAGCTCCCGACTTCACACACAAGGGCTTTCTCTCGTGTCCACATCTGGACTTTGGAGTTACTAACGCCTGGGCATTCACCTTTACTCCCAGGCTTTGAGCTTACTTCCATAGTGAAGCTAATACCGAATCCTGCTATTGGATGCTCTGCAATCTCTCTACCTTAGCTTGTGATGATGGCCGATGGCCCCCGGTGACCACTGCCCCTGGAATGATTATTCCTTCTTAACGGAATACTTTGCATTTGTGCTCATTGAATTTCGTCCTATTTAATTCAGACCATTTCTCCAGTTTGTCCAGATCATTTTGAATTCTAAGCCTGTTCTCCGAAGCCCTTGCAACTCCTCCCAGCTCCGTATCATCTGCAAACCTCATAAGTGTGCTCTCTGTCCCAGTGGTTTTCAACCTGCGGCCTGTGGGCTGCATGCAGGCCAATTAGCACATTGCTGCAGCCCAGCTCAGCTGTGGGCTAAAGGTTGGCCCCATGGTGGGGTCTAGGTTCCTGGATGCCTGGCACTGCTGCTCCATTGCCCAGTGCAGCAGCGGTTGGGCTGCTGGCCTGCCCCATGCGGCGGGGGTCCAGGGTCGAGACAGCTGGCTGTCCTCAGGGGTCGGGAATCTGGGATCTGGGGCTGCCAGCCCCATGGGGTTGGAGGTCCAGGGCTGTGGCCCGGCCCCTCAAGCTCCAGAGTCCGGGGCTTCCACCCAGCCCCACAAGCTCTGGGGCAGCTGCTGGCCCCCATGTAGAGGGGGTCCGGGTTAGCCACGCAGAAGAGGTCTGGGGCAGACAGCTGTCCGGCCCCACTTGGCGGGGGTCTGGGGATCTGGGGCAGCCATGTAGCAGGGGTCCAGGGCAGGCGTCCGGCTGGCCCCACATGGTGAGGGTCCAGTTGGGCATATGCTGCCCACAGTGAAATAAGTGGAGAACCACTGCTCTATCCAAATAATTCATGAAGATATTGAATAGAACCGGATCCCAGACAGATCCCTGCAGGACCCCAGTCAATGTGCCATTCCATTGCGAACCATTGAGAACAGCTCTCTGAATATGGTTTTCCAGCCAGTTGTGCACCCACCTTACAGTAGGTTCATCTAGGTTAGATTTCCCTCATTGCTTAATGAGAAGGTCATATGAGACTGTATCAAAAGGCTTACTAAACTTGAGGTATATCACATTTACTGCTTCCCTGCTATCCACAAGGCTTGTTACCCTGTCAAAGAAGCATATTAGGTTGATTTGACATGATTTGTTCTTGACAAATCTATGCAGACTGTTACTTATCACCTTATTTTCTTCTACGTGCTTACAAATTGATGGTTTGCTTATTTGCTACATTATCTTTCTGGGTACCAAAGTTAAGCTGACCGGTCTGTAATTCCCTGGATCGTCCTTATTCTCTTTTCACAGATAAGCACTATATTTGCCCTTTTCCAGTCCTCTGGGATCTCTCCTCCTCCAGGAGTTCTCAAAGATAATCGCTAATGGCTGAGAGATCTTTTCAGTCAGCTCCTTGAGTATTCTGGATGCGTTTCATCAGGCCCTGCTGACTTTAAGACATCTAATGTGTCCAAGTGATTCTCAACTTGTTCTTTTCCTATTTTAGTCTCATTTCCAGTGTTAGTCATCCAATCACTGCTAACTTTTTTGATGAAAACAGAACCAAAAAAAGGGCATTTAACATTACAGTCGTTGCTGCATTTTCTGTTATTGTCTTTATATCCTCGTGAGTAAGGGGCCTACCCGGTCCTTGGTCTTCCTGTTGCTTCCAATGTATTTGTAAAATGCTTTTTTGTTACCCTTTATATCCCTAGCTAGTTTAAACTCCACCCACTTGCTGTCGTTTTCACTGGCTGTGCTGGAGAATTACACATCAAGGACATTCACTTTATCAATCCCTGTTCCAACAGTGCCTCTACTACCCCCTATATTGGCCCCTATAGATTTGTTAGGTACTGACTGTTGCCTTTGGGGTGGGAAGATCCCCACTTCTAGTATTACCTAGGTAACCATTCAACCACAGTCCAGTTTAGAAACAGCCTACGCCTCCTGATATGCTCCTGCTTCTTCCGGGACCCACTCTGGTGTATCCACAGTGTATTGAATAGATACAGCCCTTTATGGGGCTTCCCTTTATGGACCCAACTGTTGCTGACTTGGGTATGAACTCCCCCCTGCTCTGCACTCCAAAGAGCCATGTTTGCCAAGTGCAATGCCAGACACACTGCCGCCAATACTTGAACTCCCAGAGTCTTCTCGTTGAACTGCACTACCATGGTGCACTGACTTTCCAATTCCCTGTCCGTCAGGATCCTAACAAAGGCAGTCAGGATCAAGGGCCAGACCATGGTCTGTGGCAATTGGTCCCTATGCAATCTGCAAAGCAGTTGGTTTTTACATGCAAGAAGTATAGATGTCAGTAGCTAGGATACATGGTATATAAACAGTGCCGTGTCTGACATGAATTGGAATTGTGCTATCACCTGACCCCCCTGCGTCTGGGTCTGGCCAGGGTGGGCAAAGAGCTGTTACCGCCTAATAAAGCAACCTGAGCGATGAGCTGGAGTCAAGTGGAAAGTGCCAAGTATGGTTACTAACTGGGAGTGATGTCCCTGCCCTGGAATTGAGACTGGCTGAACATTTCTGGCAGCAGATTCTCCATCTCTGTAACATTCAGGAGGACTTTGCGCCCCAAAGGTTCTTTGAGTTTCCACAGGAACTGGGTAGATTTTTCTGGGGATAGCCCTTGGCAGAGTCATGTGTAGCATAAGCCGGGCTGGCGTAATGTTCCTCCCAACGGCTCTGCTAATGCTCCCCGCTCTGTCCTGGCAGCAACCCTGGTCAGTCCGGTCCAGTCTGCAATATGGGGTATCCCTACCCCAACTCCCAGCTCTGCCAAGGCACCTGCAAGACTTTCCCCACCTCTACTAGTCCAATGCTGAGCCTCCACTGAGCAGCCTGATCGTGGGTATGGACCGTGTGTGCTCCAGGTAAATATCCACGGGGAGAACCACAGAGCTGCTTTTGCTTGTGACCTACAGCAAGTACTGGTAAGCTGAGAATGTAAAACCCAGCTCTGCATATCCGCCACCACGGGCTTCTGGGAAATGCACTGAAAATCCTGAGGCAAGGTTGGGAGGCATGAAAGAGTCAGGTGGGGGGTTGTTCTACCCACAGATCTGAGAGCGACTGCATCTGTATTTTCAAGGTTCTTTCTCTCTGCATTGTTCAGCACTTGCCTTTGTGGAAGTAAGCCAGTTCGAAAGAGGCTTTTGACTAACTATTTGGTTGGCCAGTATGGATGGAGCAAAACTAAACAAAAAGAGTAACAGAAAAGAAGGGGGTGGGGGAAGAGGGACCTGATTATGATCTTATTCACAGTCATAAATCAACATTCATCCATTGAAGTTAATGCAATGTCATTAGAACTGGTTGGAAAATGGGGATTTTTTTTCCCAGTGGAAAATTTCAATGAAAACAAAACATTTTTTTGTGGGGCAAAATTTCCAGTAGAAAATGTGACTTTAATAAAAAAAACCAAAGGTTTTTATTTTTGGCAACAAAAAAAACACACGATATTTTTCGGGCAAAACTGCCAACATAATAACAATTAAAATATTTAATCTTCAGCCAAACATTTTCAGTCATCCAATCAAGGATTTTGTTGTGTTGAAAAGCCAATCTTCTATCAAATTTGACCAATCCTAAGTGTCCAACTAGTAGAAGAGTGGAATTAAATTGACATATTCTTGATACAGGCAGTAGGACATTATTATTGATTGCAGTAGTACCTAGGGGCACCAATTGAGGATGAGGCCTTATTGTGCCAGTCATTGTACACACACAGACACAGATGCACGCACGCGCGCACACGCGCACACACACAAGAGAATCCCTGCCCCAAAATGTGGAACATTCTATAATGCAATTTTCACCATTTTGGCTTTCTAAAAAATCCAGATGGAAAAGTGATGTGAAAACTGCAACCATTTTGAGATGTTGCATTTAGAAGATCAATTCAGACGAAGACCGCTTTCCTCCCTGATAGCGTACATAAGTCTCCTGCTTTGGTGCAAAAGCCCAGTTTGTCAAACTGCACGAAAAAGCAAAATGAGCCAAAACAACGGTGGAAAAATTGTCCCACCAAAAACGCATGGCCATTTACTTGACCATTTGACAAGATGTTGCTAGGCAGGAAAAGCTGATTTCCTAGGATATTTCCTTGATGCTTGTCTAAGAATTTTAAGAGCACAGCTGAGCAGCTGCTCATAATTCAAGAGCTTTGTGCTTCAGCCTCAATTCCTTTAGAGGGTCAGTGCAGAACTCGATAGACACAGCTAGCCTGACACATATACAAATACAATATAACTTGTTACTGTTCTAACTCTACCGGCTGAGCACCCTACATATAGTATCCCTGTGACGTAGGGAAGTTTTATTATGTCGCTTGTGCAGATAGGGCAACAGAGGTACAGCGCGATCGAAGAATTTGCTCACGGTCACACAAGGAGTTTGTGGCGGAGTTGCAGATGAATGTAGATTTCATGGACAGTGTTTTAATCACTGGGTAATTCTTCACTAACTATTACTGGTGTTTTCTTATGTTATACTGGATGTACATGAGATGGAAGGACTGTCTCCTGCAGCAGCTTGCATGGGATGTATTCTGATTGGTGGAAACCAGAGAGTTCAGAAATCCTCTTGGTTTATTTGGCCCTGTGCACTCGTGGCTGAGAGACTTTCAACGAGCTAAAAGCCACATGGTCTCAGCGCTGACATCCACCTGCCCTTGGCCTATGATGCCGCCAGATATGATACTAGCCCTCATTGCTAAGAGAAAGTGTGAGCTCTTTACTGACACCATCCAGCTATAACACGACCCAAGGACTGGATGCTGAAATTCAGACTGGAAATAAGGTGTACATTTTTAACAGTGAGGGGAATTAACCATTGGAACAACTTACCAAGAGCTGAAGTGGATCCTCCATCACTGACCATTTTTAAATCAAGAAGGGATCTTTTTGCCAAAGATCCCCTTGAGTTCAAACAGGAATTATTTCAGGGAATTTTCTGGTCTGTGTTCTACGGGAAGTCAGACTAAATGATCACAGCGATGCCTTCTGGCCTTAGAATCTATGGATCTATGAAAATATCCAGCATTGTTCTCCATCTAAGGCCAGATTGACATTAGAAATGTTTGCCAATACACCGGGCCCTTGCTATAGCTAGGGTTCAGGATCCATGCGCGGTCCCACATTAATGTGGGGACCGCATTAATGTGGGGGACACGTTGCCATGGATCCCAATTTAAATATTTAAATTTGGAATCCATTGCCACGACCGCGCTATACGCAAACCTGTGCTATAGCAACGTGGGCAATAGCGAGGGTCCGGTGTATAATGTCAATTAGAGGTGTGATTTTTTCATGACATTTTAATACCAGCAAAAGTCCTAATGCAATTATATTGCGACCACTTTTCCAGTATAGACTAAATGACAGTGTAGATACTTTAATATTTCCAAAGTCTTGGCTAAACATGGCATTGGATCTCATGTAAAACCTGGAACCTTCAGGATCTGTTTGTCCTTCAGTTGTTCCAAAGTCCGGATGTGGGACATGGAGGGGAGGTTTACAATGGATGGGTGGATGCTGGGAAGGGGAATGTGATAGTACAGCTCTGACCTATTTTCATACTACTGAGTTAAATTAAAATCAAAAGGAATTCCTTGCAACTAAATGCAGCACAACAGGCCCCGATCCAATCAGCTCTTTCGACAGGAGTTAAATGCCAATCTATTTAAAAATGCCTTTTCCTGAGGGCTTAATGAGGGCAACCGGGGAAAATCAATTGGATGTGTGATTTGGAATTTCAGAACATAAACAATAAATGCTAATTAGAAACATTCTTATTAATGGCATAAACTTTTCTGATAGTTTATAGACACGTAATTAAAGTTTGATGAAGCTGCTTCATCAGCAATAAATGGTTCCCACTTTTGGAAAAGCCTCCATCCATATGGCCCTTTTACATAAGAACATAAGAAGGGCCCTAATGGGGCAGACCAAAGGTCCATCTAGCCCAGTATCCTATCTACCGACAATGGCCAATGCCAGGTGCCCCAGAGGGAACGAACAGAACAGATTATCCTCAAGTGATCTATCCCCTGTATACTGCGTGCAGATGTGGTCGTCCCAGCTCAAAAAAGCTATATTGGAATTGGAAAAGGTTCAGAAAAGGGCAACAAAAATGATTAGGGGTATAGAACAGCTTCTGAATGAGGAGAGATGAATAAGACTTTTCAGCTTGGAAAAGAGATGACTAAGGTGGGATGTGATAGAGGTCTATGAAATCATGACTGGTGTGGAGAAAGTCAATAAGGAAGTGTTATTTACTCCTTTTCATAATACAAGAACTAGGGGTCACGCAATGAAATGAACAGGCAGCAGGTTTAAAACAAAAGGAAGTATTTTTTTCACACAATGTACAGTCAACCTGTGGAACTCCTTGTCGGAGGATGTTGTGAAGGCCAAGACTATAACAAGGTTCAAAAAGGAACTAGACAAGTTCATGGAGCATAGGTCCATCAATGGCTATAAGGCAGGATGGGAAGGAATGGTGTCCCTAGCCTCTGTTTGCCAGGGAATGGGGGACAGGGCATGGATCACTTGATGATTGCCTGTCTGTTCATTCCCTCTGGGGCACCTAGCATTGGCAGCAGACAGGATATTGGACTTGATGGACCTTTGGTCTGACCCCAAATGGCTGTTCTTATGTACCAAACTTTGCAAACAAACCACTGGGTGATTTGCTCGAAGAAGCTCTCCGAATCGGTTTTCAGTGGCCCTGTGAGGGGCACTGGAACAGGAGAAGCCAGGGGCCAGGGCCCTTTCACTTTTAAAAATGGGAGGGCTATGCCTAAGGGTGAGCAAAGGAGGGGAGGGGGCAAAGAGGAGTGAGTGGGGAGGGGATTCTGGGGGGCGGAAGAGGCAACATGGGAGTGGTGCCTTGGGCGAGGGGCGGTGCAGGGGGTGAAGCTACGGTTTGGGTACCATGCCCCTCCCCACTTTTCAGGAGATTCCTCTGTCCTGTCATATTCCATTTCCTCCCTTCTTTTCACTGGCAAAGGGGGAAGAAGAGACGGGGGAGGGGGTGGATCTGAAAACCGACGACACGAAGAGTTTGGAAACTAAACATATTCGGTACCCCATTCGGTGAAGGTTTTCCTAGGAATGACAGCGTGTTCATTTTCTAGCCCCGGAGGAAAGAACACAGCTCCAGCAGAGGGGAACTTCCCCCCCCAAAATATGTTTTCTGGTGTCTGGCCGGCTCTCAGAAGCAACCGCCGCTCTCGCACAGAGAGGAATGATGCCAGCAAGAAGGGGTTCCCTTTTGGTGTTTCAGCCTGAGGAGAAGCTCTAGCCAGTGTGTGGTGGAGGGACACCATCTCCGCCTGCCCTCCAGGGACCCCTCCAGAGCTCAATGAAGATCTCTTGACAGCTACCGTTAAAGGGCCAGGCGGTGCAGTTAGGGGACAGGGATGAGTACCACACACCAGTGGACACACACAGACAATTAGTGGCTCCCTGAAGCTATTTGTCTCTTATTGTTACCACTGAAAATGCGATGGAGCTGCAATTTCCCTGGCGCACCGTTTCCATCAGGCGTCGTGCCCGGCGCGAGGCGTCGTTGGCTTTGATTAGTTCCCTCGTATTTCTTCTCCTCCCCTTGAGAGGCCAAAGAAAAGTTTGTCATCCCATGAGGCACCCTGCTCACTGAGGGAAGCTAAACCGGCAACATGGGGGTTTTACACCCCCACCCCCCCACACCATGAACCTCCACCTTCAGGACCGAGTTAAGGAACCAACATGTACACGAATTGATACCATGTGCTCCCCCCGCCTCCTGGAGATTAGCCCCATATGAGGAAAGAGCCGCGTTCCCATCCATTTGTGTGTGTGTGGGGGGGGTTGATCTAAATGTATAGCAGGCGTTTTTAAAATATATGTAACGACCCAGGAGATAGACTTCAAACATCAGTAGAATTGGCCGCTTCTCATGATATTTAAAATATATGGCGCAGTTCATAATGTTGTAAATATATTGCTAACACACAGTGATATATACTTACAATATGTTCCTACCACATACAAATACCGCTGTATTTTTCTACAGTTTCCTGCCCACATGTTAACCATATCAACAACCCCCCAGCTTTAGGAATAGGCCCTGTCCCGGATGATGGTTGTAGATCTCGTTGAGCAGGGATGGTGTAAAATGGGATTCTTCACTGTTCACATCTGGCTCTCACAACCTTTAATTCTGGCCTCTGACATTGTTCACCACTATCCCTGACATGACGAGCTCCGGTATAAGTGTGTTACCCCCCTTTCAACCGAAGCTAATCAAAAGTGTAGGGCCCCCATGGCATGTTCCGGCTGAGAAGAGAAATTGACAATGGAGTCTGGTTTTGGTTTTGCTTCGTTAATGCAATCTTGGTTGAGTACCAGGAAGGTACAAAGTGCTGCTTCTCTGAATGCCGGAGGAACCAGAAACCAGGAGACAGTTTTCCTGTTCGCCACAAACTCTTTCAGCTTGTTCAAAGCTCCAGCTCCTGCATTTGAAACCCTTGGGTCATGTAATTCCGCATCTACTCAGCCCTTCCATGTGCCTGGGGTATTGGGTACTCCTGCTATTGCTCCAGCCACCTGATAACAATGGATTCTTTACACTTCTTCTGAATGGAAGGTGCCTGACACAGCTGATCCATAACAAGAAAGTTTAGCCTGGCCAACAACAACGAAATACAAGGTTTGTCTGGATGGAAAGTCAGCATCAGGCCTGCTGTAGACTGGGAATACGGGTTCCCTTTTACATGCTGTAGTATATAAAGGTATGAGCCCTAGGTAAAGGAAGGACAGGAAGAAGAAGAGTTGAAGGGAAGAGGACAGGAAAAGAGAGATGAAGTAGTGGCAGAGGGAAAGAAAAGAAAGCTAGGGGAGATATGGAGGGAAAGGGGTACCACAATCCTACCAACCTTTCTTTTTTGTTTCAGAGGGGTAGCCATGTTAGTCTGTAACAGCAAAAACAACAAGGGGTCCTTGTGGCGCCTTAGAGACTGAGGGAACGTCTATACTCCCTGCCGGATCGGTGGGTAGTGTTCGGTGAATAGGGGCTCTATTTATCTCATCTCATCTAGACACAACAAATTGATCCCCGAACGCGCTCCCCATCAACTCTGAACTCCATCTCAGCACGAAGAAGAAGTGGAGTCGACGGGGGAGCGGCCGTGGTCAACTCGCTGCTGTGGGGACGCTAGGTAAGTCGCCCTAAGATACTGCGACTTCAGCTACACAATTCGCATAGCTGAAGTTGCGTATCTTAGGTCGACCCCTCCCTCCCCCGTAGTGTAGCCCAGTCCTCACATATTTATTTGGGAATAAGCTTTTGTAGGCTAGAACCCACTTCATCAGATGCATGAAGTGGAAAATATAGGAGCAGGTATAAATACATGAAATGATGAGAGTTGCCTTACCAAGTGTGAGGTCAGTATAACGAGACAATTCAATTCACAGTAGGATACCAAGGGAGGAAAAAAAGTTAAAAGTTAAGAGACCTAATGGGTGGTGGGGGGGGGGGAATAAATCATCCCACATCTACTACTGCAGGGTTCTCGTACCTTCCTCTAAGGCACTGGGGGCTGGCCAGAGACAGAACACTGGACTAAAAGGACCGGGATCCGAGCAAGTCTGGCAAGTCCTATGAAAATTCCAACCATAGCGGCAAATCTGCTTCCTCGCTAAAAATCCCCAAGATTTTGCTGAAATGCTGCAGAAAAGATCAACACCACTGAGCTGAGCTAAAGCATGGAGATTTTCTGCTAGCAAGGACGTTATGAGGATGGGAAAACAGGGGATCTAATGACAGTCCAGATGTAACCTTCTAAAGTGCTTGAAGGGCTGTATAACGTTATGATACTATTAACCTTTAAACTGCCTGCCATTTGTTGTGTTTAACTACGCCACCTTAATGTTGAACTAATGGAGCTGTTATGCACAGAGTTCTGTGCTTCTATTTCAGAGAGCAAATGAGTAAGGGGAAAAAAAGCCACCCTGCAAACTGTTGGTGGACACTGGCAAATCCCTGATTCCAATGCTGCCAACTCTCATGATTTTGTTCTGAGTGTTGAGATATTTGGTGTGTTTTGGTAAAGCCCCAGCTCCTGGAGTCAGGTGCTAATGGGAGAATCTCACTTCCATTTTAAAAAGGCATTTTCTCAAGCTTGTGATTGTGGAAAAAGTTTTCAAAATGCAGACAGAGAATACAAGAACCCAACGTTTTCTTGTTGAAAAAAAAAAGAAAAAGCCTGTGATTTTAGGCCAATCTCATGATGTTGAGGGACCTGACACTTACGATTTTTGAAGGCTTGCCATTGGCAATGTTGTGATTAAACTCACCAGCTGCAGGATCAGACATCAAGAGTCTACCTTTTGCTCTTATTGCTTCCCTAATCTTCAGTTTTCCCAGCTAATCCTGTTGCCCTGTACACCAGAAGCAAAGATGTAAACCATCCCTTCTACTGCCCCATTTACGAGGTGTGAATTTCCAAGCCAAGGACAGAACCATTGAAATTGCAGGTAATCACCAAATGAAATTCATGGGCAGCAGGTTTAAAACAAACACAAGGAAGTATTTCTTCACACAACACATAGTAAACCTATGGAACTCCTTGCCAGAGGATGTTGTGGAGTTCCACAGGTTGACTGTGCATTATGTGAAGAAATACTTCCTTTCGTTTGTTGTAAACCTGCTGCCTGTGAATTTCACTGGTGACCCCTAGTTCTTGTGTTCTGAGAAGGAGTAAATCACACTTCCTTATTGACTTTCCCTACACCAGTCATGATTTTATAGACCTCTATTATACCCCCCCTTAGTCGTCTCTTTTCCAAGCTGAAGAGTCCAAATCTTATTAATCTCTCCTCATACAGAAGCTGGTCCATACCCCTAATCATTTTTGTTGCCCTTTTCTGAATCTTCCCAATATATCTTTTTTGAGATGGGGTGACCACATCTGCACACAGTATTCAAGATGTGGGCGTAACATGGATTTCTATAGAGGCAATATGATATTTTCTTCTTATCTTATGATATGATATTATATGTCTTATTATCTATCCCTTTCTTATGTTCTTATAAAAGGGGCAGGTCTCTATCAGCTCCTAAAAAATTAGCATACCACAACTGAGCATGCTCAGAAGTATATTCCAACTGAGCATGCTCAGAAGTGATCTTTCAATTACTCGGTTTTCTATTGTAAATGTTTCTCTCATCCAAAGCCTAGCAAAGGGCTATCTCCTCAGTCAGGAGAGTTTCCATGCACAGTTTGGAGACAGGCTCATCTAACGCTAATTTTTAGACCCTGAGAAGAAAATCGAGTCTGAAAAAGCCCTAAGAGTGTAATTTTCCTCCCACCTTCCAATAACTCAAAAATGGCTGAAAGGATTTTTGTCAAACTTTAGGGGTAAAAAATCATTTCTTCTTGCCTGACACAAAGTGTGGAAAGTTTTATCCCTAACAGGTTTTTTTCCACAGAGTTATGACCATGTGAAACTAAGAGGTTAGACTGAAAAGCTCAATGTAAGGGGAACTATAGCTTTTGCTATTGTGAAAGCTATAATATATGAAGCACAATAAATCTATGGAAAATATATTCTTTTCCATGAAGGGAGTTGTCAGAGCCCAGTGTCTAAGGACCAAGATTGATGACAAGGGAACTGTTTTTCCAGTTGACATTTATTTTGCCGAGATATTAATGAGAAAACTGTTTCTTTTCCCGGAGTTCAATTTTAGGGCATTTCCCAAGTCTGTTATCAACCAAACCAGCCCATCTGAATGCATTTGACGTGTGAACTTGAGGCAAGGTTTACCATGCCTTGGAAAGAATACTTAAAGGGCCGTGTTAAGCCCAGATTGCGACCTAGTTTTAAAGTGCTGTGATCGGGTGAGAATGTTCTCTGCTGAAAAGCAACCCCACCCCCAAAAAACCCTCACCCTCGAAATAAAACTAGAGCCATTATTTATATAGGACCTACAATATTGTGTGGCTATCTGCAACAGTCTTTTCATCTTTCAGCAGAAAGAGGACATCATTGATAAGACTGATGTATGAGAAAGGAGGTAAAGGAAGCTGGTGTTGATGGGCGCATGGGGAGGCATGCAGCGATGAAGGCACCGCGGGTGTAATTGTTATAGCTGGTCTCTGCTGGAGTGCATCAAACCCCTAATGTACCAGTAACCTGCCAACTGTATCATGACTCAGAGGCACACTTTGTAGGCATTTCAGCAGGTAAGCCTAGAGGTCGCTAGCCCCGGCGGGTCCCAGATTGAAACTCCCCCACCAGCCCCTCCTCCCCGCTCTCCCCGGACCAGGTAACCTGACCTCCCTCCAACAGGTTCACCTGACCTCTTTGTTATTCAACACTTCCAGCCTTGAGAGGGGGGAGGGGCCAGGCCCTCAATTGCCAAGGCAGGTTGGCCACTTACTTACACTGTCTCTCTGCTTTGCATCAACTACACACCCTTATCCCTCCACATAGACACTCAAGAAATGCATAGGGGAAACTGAGGCACCCCCACACTATCCAGAGGAATAGTAAGGGCATTCCTACTCCGTCACATGGGGTCAGGAAGCAATGTTCTCCTAGGGATGTCGGAGGGTTTATTGCCTTCCTCTGCAGCATGGGGCATGGATCAGCTGCTGGGATCAGCTGATTAACTCCCTCCCATCACAAGGGCCTGGGACATCGGTGATTTTATAAAGGGACCATATAGTGCAACAAAAATCTACTCACGGGACCGCAGGAGGGAACTTGCCACCTCATTTAACTTGTATCACAAACAGGAGGAAACAAGCAGGAGGAAAGTCCCACGGGAAATAAGGAGAGATGGAATGTGGCTCCCACCCATAATATTCCGAGTAACCCTATTAATAGGGTGACCATACGTTCCGTTTTGGCTGGGACAGTCCCGTTTTTAAGCCCTGTCCTGGTCGTCCCAACTTTTTTGGCAAAAGTGGGGTGCAGAGGAACGTGCGGAGGGGGGCGAGGGGTGATACCAGCTCCGTGAAGGTGGGGAGGCAGGGCTCCGGTCGGGGAAGTCAGGGCTCCAGTGAGCAGCGACGCGGGCTAAGGGGAAAGATGGTCATCTTATCTAGTATGTGCCACCCTGCTTGCCCGAGCCCCACCAGCCCCACGTGGGGGGGGAGCTCAGTGCACGGCTCAGGCCAGCCCCATGTGGGGGGAGGATGAAAACTCAGGCCAGCCTCATGCAGTGTGTTATTTTTCCTTTGGGAAATACGGTCACCCGACCTCGTGGGAGTTATTCCCTGACAGTCCATTATAGGGTTCTTACCCCTTTTTCTGAAACAGCTTGTGGTAGCCTCTATCAGAGATGGGATATTGGGCTGAATGGAGTCCTTGTCTGAGCCATTCTGGCTACTCCTGTGTTCCTACCATGGTCCTCCGGTCCTTCTCACAGGACTGAAAACATCTTAGCTACTATACTTCCTGCCACTTCTTAAAGGCTGGTCTCTATAGAACAGGGCTGAGGCAGTATGGGACGGGTATTGCTGCTGGGTCTGTTGTGTCTGCTGCTCTCTGGGTAAACTGAGGAATCTGGCCCTCCGAGATGCGGATCCGGCCCTACATTCACATCAGAGGGGAAAGGAAGATTGCAGCCGGTGTGTGACGGGACTCAACTTCCCTGACAGCGCCTCTGCTCCGGGTTTTACGGCATCAAATTCACGGCCCCCGTCTCCGGCAATTCAGCTGCGTTTTTCTTGGCACGCTCATTCCCACCAGGCATCGTGCATGTGCTCCTTGTAGTGGAAACTAAAAAGACCGAGAAGTGGCCCCTTGAAGTTCAGCTCAGCCAGGCTGGTTTTGTTGCTGACAAGCCCATCGATCTTTCTGTACCTCCCAGAAGGTGAGTTTTGAGAGCCTGGCTGTGTGTGTGCTCACCCTGCGCTGTTTCAGTGTGGGTACGGTTGCTGCGGATAACAGAGGAATCTGCATTTGAGTTACACTGGCATCTAGGTTATCTTCGAGTACATTGGTACAACCCTGGAGGGACCCCACTTCCTGCAGGGGAGTTACACCAGGTTTACACCGCTGTAGCTGACATCAGAGTCTGGTCCTTTATTTCTTTTTGATTCTCTCTCCTCTGCGGTATTTTAGAATCTCGTCAGACAACCTACATGAGGGGACTGGGGCACATAACTTGGGAGGAGAAACTGAAGGAACTGGGCTTATTTAGTCTGCAGAAGAGAAGAGTGAGGGGGGGATTTGATAGCTGCCTTCAGATACCTGAAGGGGGGTTCCAAAGAGGACGGAGCTCAGCTGTTCTCAGTGGTAGCAGATGACAGAACAAGGAGCAATGGTCTCAAGTTGCAGTGGGGGAGGTCTAGGTTGGATATTAGAAAACACTTTTTCCCTAGGAGGGTGGTGAAGCACTGGAATGGGTTCCCTAGGGTGGTGGAATCTCCTTGGAATCTCCTTCCTTAGAGGTTTTTCAGGCCCGGCTTGACAAAGCCCTCGCTGGGATGATTTAGTTGGGGATTGGTCCTGCTTTGAGCAGGGGGTTGGACTAGATACCCCTGAGGTCTCTTCCAACCCTGAGATTCTATGAATCTATGATTCTAATTGTGTCTGTGAGTGATGCTTATCCTACAACTGCTCCATTGTAACCAGACTTTCCCATTAGTAGGGCCACTTTGGCATCCCAGCCAATTAAAGTGGCTCTGTGGGGGATGATCCAGCCGTAGAATGACCCTGTTGGTTAGCTGACCTCTGCCCTTCCCATTCCAGTGGCAGTTCCCCGCCTTCCCCATGGGGCGATCCCCACCCATTCCCTACCTTAACTCCCACTCAGGGCCACGAATCATTGAATCATGCTGTGTATCTGCAGCCAGTCTCAAAAAAGACCCTTCCTTCATTGCACAGTAGCACATGCAAGTGATAAGCAAGGCAAGGCCTAAGGCAGAGTCCCCACAGTGGCTAAGGGGGGTTGGGAGGGACCCAGGCCTGCCCACTACTCCCTGTAGGTAGCAGCCACCTAAAGCGGTGTCCCTTTAACTCTGTTGCACCTCTTCTCTACTTCCCTGTGGCTCCGCTCCGTCTTCACCCTTACCTCAGGGCCTTGTCCTAATGGAGCCCCAGCAAGCAGCTGCCCCTCCGTCAACCATCCACGCTCCACCAGCTCCAGCAAGGAACTGAACTGCCTCTGGACCTGCAGCTCTTCTTATACGAGGCTTCTGGAGCCTGATTGGCTGTGTCCCCAACCAGCCACTCTAGGTAGCTTGGAGGACCCTCTCCACAGCCCTTTTCGGGGGCGGGTGTAGCAGGGCCCTGAGGTCTCCAGCAGGGGGCCTCAGAAGGTCTGGCGTACCCAGTCACACATGGGAACACAAGCGGTGGAGGGCTCAGGACTGCTAATAGGGTGACTGTGATGGGAACACTGGATGAGTTACACTACTCTCTGTTCTGGGCCATTGGTGGGTCCCATTTAGAGAATGTCCGGAGGAAATCAAGGGACCTTCAAGAGGAAAAGGACTAGCTGGCCTGGCAGGACCTCCTGTGATTCTAAGATGGAGATACGTACAGATTCACGTGGCTTGTTCATGCCTGAGACTACCCGATACACCCAAAATGGTATCAACATGATATCAGCCACAGTGCTGAACTCCATTGGGGCTGTGTCCCACGTGGCTTTGGCTAAGAAACGTGGTTATATTATGGGACAGAAAGGTACACTGGGGTCCATCTTCCTCCATTATCTACTCATGCTAGCTCCCTTGTATTTATAGGATGCCAATTATTATAGCACCTAGGTGCCAAATACAGTAAAAATCTACATATAAAAATGACACAAAATTGATTGTTCTATTGTTATCCTTGAGTCTGGTCATTTCTTTCTGTCTTTTCAACAGAGGGCCTACTCCAAAAGCAAACCGGGGGGTTCAATCTGGCTGAGTAACCCAAAGAACACACAGACCATAAGCTGTGCCTACCTATGGGATTGTCTGCCAGATGAAAGAGTTGGGGGGCTTTGAAAACTAGACTGGATAACCCCTGCCTGCAGTGTTCTTGATGGGAGCTTCAGGAAGCTGAGTGGATTATCTAACACAGCGTTGCCATCGCTCACTTCCATGATTCATAGATTCCAAGGCCAGAAGGGACCATTGTAATCATCTATACTGACCTCCTGTAGAACACAGGCCAGAGACTTGTCCCAGGCTCAGTGGGTGGGGTGACGGGGTTGGAGTCAAGAGGACCACATTTCCTGCTGGGCTATGCCACAGACCTGCCAGATGGCCTTGAACAAGTCGGAGCGCACACACACCCCTCTGCCCTACTTTGTGCCTCAGTTTCCCCATCCGTAAAATGAGGATAATGACGCTGCTCTTTCTATGCAAAGCACTTTGGGCCCCATGGATGAAAGGGGCAATGTAAGAGACAGGACTGGACCGTGTGTGGGTTAGGAATGTGACCAGTTCTGGGAAGACGGACTGACATTTGTACCCTGGCTGCGGCCCGGCCAGTGTGGGGAGCTCACCCATTGCTCTTTTGCCGTGTCACGCTGGCTGGTTGTTTTTAAAATGTTTTTTTCCCCAACAAAATTGTGAATGGAAAACCCACTTGTGATGGAGCAATGAGTCTGCTCACCAGATCAGAGCTGTCTTGTGCCGAGGTAGGTGAAACCTGGGACCCAATCCTGGGAGACTCCCCAAGACATCTGGGCTGATTAATAATCAAGTATCATTTCCACCAGGCCCAAAGCTGGGTCAGGCACCTCACAGAGCAGAGTCTGCCACAGATCCTTGCCCTGAGGAGCTGAAACAGACAAGGCGGGCAAGGAAATATTTTTGACTGGACCAACTTCTGCTGGTGAAAGAGACACGCTCTCATGCGCCATAGAGCTCTTCTGACCGCCGCCAGTTTAGACCTAACACGTGCAGGTTACAATGGGAAAGGGTTGACTGTATTTGCAATAAATATCACCAAACGATTGAAGCATTGGTGGTGATATAGTGGCTGATGAACAGCCAGTGAAATCAGGGGAATGTTCCCATTGGCTTCCGTGAGCTTTGGGTCAGTCCCACACGCCGCCGAGCAAGCTGCTCACAGCAAGCTATGTAGTCACTGAATTTAAACCACTGCACGGGATGCATGTAGGCCTCAGTCCCATGATATCGCCTCTGCTCCCCGACTGGACAATTCCCAAAGCCACAAAGGGTTGTCAGACTGGCCTCACAAACCCTGCTAGCACAAGCCCTTTCGTGAACATTCCCCCCCAAACTCACCTGGGGGTGTGTAAGCGGGCGGGCACTCACCCCGGCGGTGCCTCCTGTTGGTCGTCTGGGGAATCAGCTCTCCAGCCTCCGGAGCGCCCTCTGCCGGCCGATGTCCCGCTCCTACTCGGGCCCCGTGTTCCTCCCGGACCCCGGTGCCCTCAAGCTGAGGGTGCTGCACCCCTGCAGAACCCCCTCAAGTCTAAGGGTCTCCCCTCCCTGGGGAACCCTCCACCCACTATCCCCACCTTGCCTCAGACTTGGCCACTGCCAGTCACCACTTGCCCCCGCTCACTGAGGCAGACTGCAGTATCCTGGCCTCTCATCACCGGCAAGGGGGGTTGGCCTGCTGCTTCCTTTGCTAGCCCTGGGCTGCCCCCTGCAACCCCAGTACCCCTGGGTCAGGCCTTCTGTCAGGCCTTGCAGCCTGGGGCTCTCAGGCTAGAGCTCCCTAGCTCCCAGTGCCCTGCCCCAGTCCAGGTACCTTACTTAAGGCTCCCCACAGCTAGGCCTGCCTTCCTCTGGATACAGAGAAGACTCACTCCTCAGGCCCCTGCCTCTCAGGCTTTATACAGGCCTGAGTGTTTGGGGCGTGGCCACCCAGCTGAGCCTGCTTCCCAATCAGCCTGGGAGTTTTCTGGCTCCCAGCCACAACCCCTTCCCAGGGCTGCTTCAAGCCCCTTCCCTGGGCTACTCCAGCCCTTTCAGGCAGGGAGCGGGTGGTCACCCCGCTACAGGGTGCATGTATTTGCACGAGTACTACCCTGACAATATATATTTGCACAAGTATTCCCCTCAGAATACCCATCCCCATGAAGATTTGCTGGATGCACATTCGCACAACTGAACACGATGACGGCACGTCCCTTTTCACGAGCACCCTTTCAAACAGAATTTTGCTCGCACAAGTATTTGCCGAAAGCAAGCAATGAAGGCCACAAGCACTATCAAAAGCCAGTTCCCAGCTCTTATTTGGATGAATACTGGTGAGTTCTTTGCCTGATAGCATCCTCCTTGATCCTGGGATATGCATACCTTTCCATATGTTTCCATTTGAGTCCTGAGAAACTCTGCCGATTGCCCCCCGCTGCCCGTGAGCCGAGAAGGCTATACAGGAAAATAATTAATACAAACAATGGCTCAGCCTGAATCTGACTCCTCTTTACTAGGGACAGCCAAGACACACAGATGTTGAAATATTATTGAATTCCTTTGGATACATTTGATCTCCTGAGCCAAAGAATGTGGGACATTTCAGCTTATTTTTAAAACACTGAGCTACAAATCAGTAATTCAATTAGCAATAGCACTGTATGATATCACCTCCCAGGTTCAGAAGAAGATGGAGTATTTTACTGGGCTATGAACACAAAAGTGCTGCCCCCAATTTACATCTGTTGTAAAGAGAGTGTCCTGTAAAATCTTGGATGGTTAAAAGTAGAAGATTTCTACAAAACAGTTTGCTGAATTCATTGAATTCACCCATGCACAGATGGCCCTGTATAAATCCCATTGAACTACTTTATCTCACTTAAGGCTAATTTAAGGTTGTAAACGGTGCATAGGCCTGAAGCTGGCCCTCTGCACAGAGATAAATTTCTCCCAATTTAAGCAGCACCTTCACTTCCTTGTACTTTGCTCCTTTTCCACAATGAAAATAGGGCAGTCAATTTCACTTCTGCAGCTAGTCCCTTTCCGGTCAGTTTCACTTTCAGGTTCTCAAACATTAGCTCAGTGCTGCAGTGACTAGGTTGCCAACACTGCAGGGCAGAGTTGTTTAAAAAATGTGCTTCCACTGGACTTAAAAAAAAAGAAAATCCCACGGCCTTAGGTTTTGTCAAAGCTGCTTTTTTGTGTGTGGATCAAATGGGAACTGACAGCTTTCCTTTAATGCAACATTAAATCTGAGACATTAATCTCATCACACTCAGGAAATTCAGAAGTTGAGATTCCCACAGAAACCTTAACTCTGCCCCCCGAGCACGTATGCTTTACAAAACAAGCTTTCATTCCATTATCACCCAAAATAATGTCTGTGCAGTATTACAAAATGCCATAGATATAATCTACATGCATCTAAGGTTACTGAGGAAAGTTCATTTTAAACATAAGACAGAGCAGACTATTAAGGTGATTTAAAAAGTAATATTGGAGACAGGTATGAAGGTAAGCTGATACTTTAATACTATCGGGGCAGGGCCTTCAACATGACTAGGTAGATTGATTAGATAAACTGATAGACCGCTCAAATGCTTGTTCAACCTACCAGGTTTAGAAAAGCAGACTTTGGCTCCCTCAGGGAACTGATGGGCAGGATCCCCTGGGAGACTAGTATGAAGGGGAAAGGAGTCCAGGAGAGCTGGCTGTATTTTAAAGCAGCGTACCTAAGGGTGCAGAAACAAACCATCCCGATGTGCAGAAAGAATAGTAAATATGGCAGGCAACCAGCTTGGCTTAACAGAGAAATCTTTGGTGAGCTTATACAGTACACAGAAAGGAAGCTGACAAGAAGTGGAAACTTGGAGAGATGACTAGGGAGGAGTAAACAAATATTACTCGAGCCTGCAGGGGTGTAATCAGCCATGGGACCCAATAACCGGCAGCCAAGCTCTGCACAGCCCCCCCCCCCCCCTTGCTGCTGTCTCCCTGGGATACTTCCTGCTCAGGTTTTCTGAGACTTTCTTCCCTTGGTTGAGCCTTCTTTGGGGTCCCAGGGCTTATTCTCCCCTCTGGACGTCTTCCTCACCACCTCTCCACTCCCAGAGAGTGACTGCCAGCCCCTTCCCTGCAGCCCCCTTCTGCTCTCCACTTCCCGGCTTTATGGTAACCAACCCACTCCTGCCCAGCTGGGCTTCATGTTCAGTCAGCCTGGCTCTCCCTCCTGGTGCCACATTAACCCCTTTCAGGCCTGGGGGGGGAGGTACACACCCTCTCACTGGCTGCATTGTGCTGGGCACTGGGCACACATGTAGAAAAATGACAATTCATGCCCCAGCGAGCCCGGTGATGGACAAGATCCCACCAGTGGGTGACAAGGTAGGGGGTGGGGAGGACAGGGTCCCGGCTCCATGCTAGGTGGCTGTCAGCAGGCACTGAGCCATGTCACCTGGGGAGGCTCGAAGATCACTATGGCGGTGATTTTATGGATCGGTTTTTTCACCCCAGGAGTTTGTATTGTGCTGTACAAGGGTCTGTCACGGAGTGCCCGGGGCCATGGTCTGGAACTTGCTCCCTAAGAAGCCAGTCAGGACTCCAGGGGAAGCGTCCCCTCTCCGTACACAGCCTGTCTCCCAGGCTAGGAGCTTCACAGGTTCCAGCTTCCACCTTCCTGGGTCTGACCTCGGAGCATTCAGCACCTTCTGCCCCTCCGTGCGCTTCCCCCAGCGAGCCCGCCCGGGCAGGGTCCTGGGGGAGCCCGTGGATCCTGCACCCCAAATCCACAGTCAAACGTGACTCTCAGCCAGCCAGTAAAACAGAGGTTTATTCGATGACAGGTACATGGTCTAAAACAGAGCTTGTAGGTACCCGAACCCCTCAGCTGTATCCATTTTGGGGGCCCTGTCTGGGCCTCCCTGGCCTTTCCCCAGCCAGCTGTTGACTGAAACTCCTCTCTCCAGCCACACCCCTGCATTCCTTTGTCTCTCCTTCCCCAGGCAGGTCAGGTGACCTCCCTTCCCCCCCTGGGGTCAAGTTACAGCTTCAGGTATGGCCACCTTCCCACCGGAGTCAGAGGAACAATTAAGAGCATTCCTGCATTCCTGCCCCGTCACAGGGTCTCACGTCTGGGCCTGGCAGAGCAGGGTCTTCTCCTTTGGAGGCCTCTGCTGAGAGCTGCTCCAACCCCGCGGAGTCAGTCTCTGCTCGTGACGCGGCCTTGCAGCCCTCCAGCCAGGTCACCTATAGCGCCCTCCGACGCCGGTCCATGCTCAACTGGGTTCAGCACAAAAATAGCCGGACACTGGTCATCAGGGTCCCAACCCTTGTCTCCGGGGGCCTACACAACACAGGGGAACCAAGACCCACCCTCTGCTCTGGTTCCAGCCCAGAGACCACTAGTGAGCAGTTACAGTCTGTCTATTCCTCCCTGGGCTACTTCCTACCGTGGTGTCTCTAGGCTCTCTCCCCCTTCCCCTGCCCCCTCTTGGGAGCACTCCTCTGCAAACCCCAAGAGGAAAGTAGATTAGCTACAGGGAACACAGCACAGGTAAAGGTCCTGTGCTAAGCCTGCCTGGCCCAGAGGGGCTCTGGGGGCTAGAAGTCTCTGCATAGCCCCTGGCCCCAGCCCAAACCTCCTCAGGAAATCTCTAGGCTTCCTCTGGCTCCAGGCAGGCTTTCATCACCAGGGGTCATCACCAAAAGTCTACCCTTTCTCCCAGTCAACCCCTTACTGAGCTGGGCTTTTCCGCCTCCCTTCTGGCTCCTGTCACAGATTAACCCACGGGCTTCACTTAACTCCTTCTGGCCCAGGGTGGGGGCTGGAGTCCCCATCACAGATACCCAGCCTAGGTCGCTCCATTCCCCCGCCGTACAGCAGGCATCCAATTTGCTCCCTGGCAGAGTGACAGCCCCGCTCCTTGTCTGCGGCCTCGCAGTGCCGGGTGTAAGCTCACCTCACCCCATGGAAGTCACTGGAGATTCTCGTCTCTTATCAGCCAGTTTCCTCCTTGTGGAACGGCTACGGGTTGGAGTGACCGACTGCAGAGGTGAACGTCTGGGGCTTCCCCTGCCGGAAGGGCACCATGCTCATGCCGGGCTCTTTCTAAACCTCCAGCCCTCTCTTACAGGACCTCCAAACCAGCAAGACACTGCTGCATTCCACCAGCAGGGTCGGAGAGGATGGGATCCGATGGTTTCACCCCAATCCCTGGTGTAGTTATCCAGCCTGGGAGGGGAGAACACAGGTTCTCCTGTCATTTCCCAAACAAAAGACCAACAAAAACAATCCACTTAAACAACTGGGAGGTGGAAGCCAAATCACAGAGTCCCTTCGTCCCTTCCAAAAATAGGTGAATGGGGCTGCACCTGCCATTTGGACCAAGAACGACGCCTTCCGGCTTCCCTGACCTCATTCGTAAACCAAGGTAGGATCCAGTAGCCCCTAGATTTCTTTTCTCCCCCTTTCTGTTCACCGGGGCATTGGAGTTTGGGGGGATTGCATGATCACACGTTTGGCTTATACACTATTGTGTACACACCGGTGTTATCCCCTCTCCACCCACCTCCAAGTCCCTCTCTGGTCGCAGCAGCCTTCCGTCCCATCCCTGCTAAGCACTAGCTGTAATATATATAATACATTATTCATAACGACAATGATCATATTGCTGTGACCTTATCTTCCTTCCCCCACTCCCAGTACAGCCAGTTCGTCCATCTTAGCCAAGACCAGGGCTGGAAAATCCAGTTCTGGTGCCCGCCCTTTGAAGAGTGAATCAAGGGTGGGAAAACCAGCCTTACAGTGAGAGTCTGAGGATGCTCGATCTATTTACCTATCGACAAGAAAGATAAGTGAGGGCTTGGTCGCTCTCTTTAAGTGCCTACACCGAGAGAAGATTTCTAATAGTGGAGGAATCTTTAATCTAGCAAACTTAGGTGGGATCCAGCACCTGGAAGCTGAAGCTAGACAAACTCAGACTGGTAATAAGGCACAAATTTTGAATAGTGGGGGGTAATCAACCATTAGTACAATCCCCTCGTGGGTCTGGTGGATTCTTCATCACTTTAAATCAAGACCAGGTGTCTCTAGAAGATCTGCTTTAGCTCAACACAAGCGATGGTGATTACCGGGGGAGAAAGACTCTTGTTTGTGGTATGCAGGAGGTCAGAGTAGAAGATCACAGGAGTCTCTCCTGGCCCTGGAAATCTATTCATCTATGAATCTCAGCTCAGACAAGACATCTCAGGAAGAATAATTGAACCTCCGTTTCTTCATGTGGAGCCAGTAGATATGATTCACAGGGCACCTGAAGTTCAGCAAACGGGGGGCTCTCGCTCAGAGCACAGGGGAAGGAGCTTCCACGTCAGACTGCTGCCTTGCACTCCCTCTCCGTCCTCTGAGCAAAAAAGTGCAACTCTAAGGAGGGCGTGCAAGAGTCCCAGCTGGCTTCAAGGGCAGAGAGGGTTGTGGATTGTCCATCAGATACCGGGTGCAGAGTGGGAAGGTGATCTGTAAGGTAGGAAGGGCCTAAATCACCTGCAGCTTTTAAGGGCAAAACGATCACCTTGACTTGCCCCCAGAAAACACAGTGGTAGCCAGCACTGCCTTTTGAGCCGGGCTGTGGTTGCATGTGACGTCCAAAGGATGGCTAAGTGAATGGATGGCTGTGTTCTGCAGTGGCTGATGTTTCCACGTGGACTTCAGCATTAGCCCTGTCAGGGCTCTGAACCCTGGAGTACAGATGTAGGGACCTGCATGAAAGACCCCCTAAGCTTATTTCTACCAGCTTAGGGTAAAACTTCCCCAAGGCACAAATTCTTTTCCTTGTCCTTGGACAGAATTTCTGCCACCACCATGTGATTTAAAGAAACATTAAGGGAGGGCTACTTGGAGCCCTATCTCCCCAAAACTATTCCCCCAAACCCCTTTGTCCCTTTGCTGGGGAGGTTTGAGAATAATATCCTCACCAATTGGTACAGGTGAGCACAGACCCAAACCCCTGGGTTTTTAGGACACTGAAAATCAATAAGGTTCTTAAAAGAAGAATTTTATTTAAAACAAAAGTAAAAGAATCACTTCTGTAAAATCAACATGGAAGGTAAATTTACAGGGTAATATAAAGATTTAAAACACAGAGAATCCTCCTCCAGGCTTAGCTTCAAAGCTACAGAAAACAGGAATACACCTCCCTTCAGCAGAGGGAAAATTCACAAACTAAAACAAAAGATAATCTCATGCCTTCCCTGGCTTTACTTACTATTTTTGTAATTCTAGATGCTTATTTCAGGCAGTGTTTTAAGAGATGTTTTCTGTCTGCTCCGAGACAACACACAAACAAAGAGCACAAACAAAGCCTCCCCTCCCCCTGCTGATTTGAAAGTATTTTCTTTCCCCATTGGTCCTTCTGGTCAGGTGCCAATTAGGTTATTTGAGCTTCTTAACCCCTTACAGGAAAACCTCTGGCCAAGAGGTATTTTCTGTGACTGCGTACATAAATGTTGTTGCCCTTCCCTTTATATTTATGACAAGCCCACCTGCATGCTGCAGATATTACCTTTTTTAAAATGGGTAACAACGGTGAGGTCTCTATCCAAGAGGGAAGTTTTCAACCATCTGGTCACATGCAAATAGGCAAGAAGTGCTCATGGCTACCTGGGAACCCAGGAACACCTGTGGATCCAGAAGAAGCCCCCGGCTGCCAAATCCAGTAACAAAGGTGATTTCTGCCCTGCCGTGTAAAGAGAGCAGAAATCACCTCTACCAAATCCTCTGCTGGCCCACCAGGAAAGCCTGTTTTGATTTAACTTTGCCCAGCTTGCTCTTGCCCAAACTTCGCTCATTGGGAAAGTCAAGTCACTGTGCCTCTTCACAGAACCAAACAGCATCCAAATTGCCCCTCTACAGTAGCTGTAAGTCTCCAGGTCTAACTCCTCTCCCACCCTGAGACAGGGCCCCCATAGGGCAGGTTCGAGAGTGGCCCACTGGTGACCAGGACCTTATGCTGCTCTTGCTAACCATGTTCGGGGGAAGAGAACTTCAGTCTCATGAACTGCCCTGTCACCAGTACCTAATTCATGTTAACCCCTTCACTCCTGGGTAGATCTGGGTGGGAAAGGATTTTCCTGTCTTTCAAATACTTTTGAGCGTTCCAAGTTTTCTCCCGCCTCGCGCTGGGACAAAAAGGCAAAATCTTGAAAATTTCTGTGAACCAAAAAAATGCCCAAACAAGCCAACCAACCAAATTGGGTCCAGGTTGCTCAGAACAGTTCATGGAGAGAATCGTGAAACATTTTTCCAAGTGTTTTTTAGTCAGGAGATTTGTCGACGCTGAACCTGTTTTGTGACCTGCATCGGTGCTGGCAAATGGGAATTATTCGATGAAAACTTAGTCTGTGGAAAAATTCCCTCCCAGCTCTGCTTCTGGATTCCTTGTGCACACGTGCAAAACATGCGCCGTGTTGGAGACTGCGGGGATGTCCACTCTGTGGCTTGCCCAGGGCCAGCTGACTTGGGCTCTGGCTGAGGGGCTGTTTAACTGTGGTGTCGACGTTCAGGCTGCGTTCTGGGAGCCTCCCGTTGAGCCTGAACAGCTACCCTGCCACTTTTAGCCCCGTAGCCCGAGGCTGCGTCCTATGAGCCAGACGCTGCGAGTCAGTGCGGGGGGGTGTTAGTGCCACGGACGTGTACTTTCTGGGCTGCCCACACATATAGTGAGGAAAAGACTCTCTGCCCCAGGACTCCCCGTCTGCAGAGGCAAGAAACAGAGGGGAAGTGACTGGCTGAAGGTCAGTGGGAGAAGAACCCAGACTGCCAGCATTTCACTGGGCCACACTGCCCCTCCGCCTGGCTCAAGTGTGTCTCCCCTCACCCGCTCCGCAGCCGCTAGTGTCTCTGTAGAAAGAAAAAGGCTGCAGGGCCTTGCGCCTTCTGCAAGGTGGAGGTGGGTTTGTCCCAGGGATAAAAGAGCACAAATACCCATCAGTGCCTTTTACCGTGTCATCCGAGCGGGGAGAAGAAGCGAAACACCATTAATACCTGAAGTGGGGAGGACTGAAAGGATGAACAGCAATAAAAAGTCCATTAGATAATCTACCATGCCCAGCACGGGCTTTTAAGTGCTTTATTTACCTCTGGTGCACTTGCAGGACCACTCGGAGTTGGGCCGGCGCATCTTAATGTGTACGAGCCGCATGCTGGCTTCATTCAGCCATTCAATTAACGCCGGCAAGGCCCCACTCCGGAGGCCGCCTGCATCGCCACGGCGATGGCGTATTTAGAGAGCGATTCAGGAGGCTGTTAGCATAATGAGAATGGATGAACCTACCTCGGGGAGATGAGACACGGCTTTTAATAGACCCGTAAGTGCCAGCGTGATGAATATTTATCGCGCTCTTCCTTTCAGAGGGGGCGCAATGAAATATGCAGCCAGAGCTGGGTCGGGCGGGGTGGGGACGTGGCAGGGAGCTGGGCGGCTGGTTGAGCAGAAGGGCCCTGGGCCGACAGAGCAGCCAGGACTGCTGTCTATGTTTCCACGTGCTCAGAGCTTGGAGTGGAGTGGTATTAACCGTAAGGAGCAGTTAAGTTCAGGTGCCCCCATGGCCCTTTTTAAAGTCCTGTGCCGGCTGGGCTGACTTTGTTGGCAAAAGTGGGCATTTGCCCTATTTGCTCTTGCCGACTTGATCAGCCAGCAAGAGCAAAAAGTGGGGTGCAGAGGAACATGTTGGGGGGGGGGGTGAGCGGCAACGTGGGGGGGCGGGGACAGGGCTTAGGCAGAGGTCAGGCCGGGCTTGGGCAAGCAATAAGGCCAGCGCCGCAGGGGCCTCGGGCCATCCTCTCACAGGGTCCTGTTTTCTCTTTGGGAAATATGGTCACCCCAGTTATATCTTGGCTGCACCAGTGACTTTAAGCTCGTCCCTGTGCCTCCTCTGTTTCTCCTCCCACCCCTTGTGTATTTCGGGATGATCTACAAATGAATAGGCCCCGACAGCGAAAGCAACTGAAGCTAGTTTTATTCCAAAATATCAGCGTCTACATGCAGACCTGGGCCGAAATAACGAAATCCGTTGGAATCCACGCCTTTTGTGACTTCGCTGCATGTGTGTGTCTAGAACAGACCCAGACTGTGAACTCTTCGATCAGGGCTTCTCCCGTACAATGCATATGTACCGCGCCTCACACCACGGGGCCCTGATCGCTCCTGTGGCCTGCAGGGATCATTATAAGAATAACTGCCGCCTGCTACCCAGCCTGCCTGGTTCCACTCTCAGCCAACAAGGGACCTTTGAATGCCAGCCGCAGTCTAGTCTGTTCTTAAAAATCTCCAATGATGGAGATTCCACCACCGCCCTAGGTAATTTATTCCAGTGCTTAACCACCCTGACAGTTAGGAAGGTTTTCCTAATGTCCAACCTAATCCACCGTTGCTGAAATTTAAGCCCATTGCTTCCTGTCCTATCCACAAAGGTTAAAGAGGACAATTTTTTTCTCTCCTCCTTGTAAAATCTTTTATGTATGTCTTCTCTTTATATATGTTTGGGCTTATATATGTATATTTGTGTGTGTGTGTATATATATATATATATATATATATATATATATATTTTACTTTCATTACTAGAAATCCCAGCTTGTGCAACACCCCCCCTATGTTGTTTCTTAATATCCTTGACCTTTCATAAGCAAGACAGATGGCTTGACAGCTAGCGCTGTTGAAAAGCCCAAGGAAATCCAAGCTGGATTAAAGTTTTAGTCCATTTCATTTTCATCCACTGCTTACAGCGAAGCTGTACATGGATATCAGACTAAAGACAGCAATTTGGGAGGCAATTTTCTTGAATTGCAGGTACAGCAGGAGACAGGGGGAGGTAATGGCAGGATCAGGCAGTTAGATACGGCATAAACATTTTAGCGACTGGAAAGATGTATTGGTTTTCCTTTCATTCGCTTTTCTTTTTTCTTTTTTTAAATCATCCATAATGGGGGAAAAAAAGGCAGCACAAGATTTCACCTCACCCAACAAAGGGCCACACTACCGGCCTCGCCTCCCTTCGGATCAGAGCTTGTTCCCGCCATCAAAGATAAACATCTCCCCATGGCTGGTTAATGTTCAGGGACTCTGCCACCACAATTGTCTCCGTCTCTGGAGAGATTTAAAATAGACCGGACAAAGGCCTAGCTGGGAGGACTCCACTCTCTGCCCCACTTGCTGAGGTTATGGGGCCCATGGGGCAGGATCAGAATCTGCAGAATTGACGGTCTGGTGGGTGGTGGGGCAGTACCTTTCTAGCCCTCATGGTTGTGGGGAAAAAACATGGCCAAGATTTTCCACAAGTGGCTATGGATTTTGGGGGGCTCTCCATTTTTGGGTGTTTAAGGTCAGGCTTGACAAAGCCCTGGCTGGGATGATTTAGTTGGGGCTGGTCCTGCTTTGAGCAGGGGGTTGGACTAGATACCTCCTGAGGTCCCTTCAACTCTGATCTTCTATGATTCTATGACCCAATATCTCGACAGGAGAGTGATATTGGTGGTAGAACCTGCCCCATGCACCTGGAGTAACTCACTTCTCCCCCAACACACACATACACCTTCTAGAGCAATGTCATCAAATCGGCACCCGAACGTCACTCAGTGATATCCCCGATGGAGCAGCAATGAAAAGAGCTCGCCTGCAAAATATGACGTCTCCCAGAGCTGCTTGAAGGGAACTATAGACCCGGCAACTCAGGCATTTTCAATGTATCCCTGTAATCCCTGCACGGATATAAAATTTATATCCGCATCCACTCTGCAATCTGCAAACAGGGGCCGCTCTAAGGCGGATGTCCGCAGATTTGCAGGGCTCTGCATACCGGACCATTTTCTATCAAACTTTTCCCCTCCAGATTGACTTTGGTAGTCAAGCGACTGATCAGCCAGATGTGTATTTGGGCAAACTGTCCTGGCAACGTGACCTTGTGGGGGAGGTTAGGAATGGGTGAAAATGGCTGACAGGAATGGCAGAAAAAGGTGCTGCCAATTTGGTAGGCAAAGTAGATTTTCCTAGCGCTGTCGGGAGAGAAACGTTGCTTTGGCTTGTGAACAGAAGAGGTTTGAGGTAGAAATCAATGAGGCAGGATGATGACCAGAGAGCAAGATGGCATTTCTGAAGAGCGAGTGTTCTGCTCTTTTCAGAATTCCTGGGAGTTTGCTGCCCCTCACCCCGCCCGCCCCTGGCTGGTGCCATGCCTCGGTGCCCTGTACTGGTTCCCAGCATGCGCTCCCTTTCTGTTGCATCTGGCTGCCCCAGAACTGAGCCTAGCATTCCGGGAGCCCTGCTTTCCCATCTGGCATGACCTGGCATCCCGCACGCCTCTGCCCAGGGCGCATAAAACCCCACCACCCCTAGACGTCTGCAGCCGCGGTTTACACCCATTTTGCACTCACATTACATGGCTGCAAATGTGACCCAAACCTGCGTGACGGGAGACTCGGACCCGGAGATTCTGGTCTTGCTTAGGCTGGCGTCAATCAGGGGTGACTCTGTTGAAGTCAGTGGCGTTGCGCCCCGGTAAGTGTGATGAGAATTGGGCCCATGGGGCTTTTACGTTAACCCCAGGCTGGTGCTCGGAAGAGTCCTGTCTCCTCTTCTCAGGGAGCAGGGTAATAGCTGCACCATCACCCTGCACCGGTACAGGCCCCCTTCTGCAGCAAGGCTGCAGAGACCAGAGAGCAGCAGGGGAATCTGGGAGGCTGCCGGCTCTGTTCGCAGCCTGGCCTCTCTAGCTGTCTGAGGTAACTTAGCCAACTCTCCCTGGAATGACGCCTGAGACTCAGGTGCTGTCACGGCAGCTGATGGAAAACAACAAAGCGCTGCGCGGTGCTCTTTCAGTGACTGATATGCCAATGAATGACAGGGCAATTACACCATTTATCCAGAGTGTCTCTCGCTGCTCCGAAATGAAACCGAGGGGAGATTGAGCAAAAACACATAGGCAGTCAGCAGGCATCCTCAGCCAGTGTACAGACATGCCCAGCCAGGAGCCTCATATGTACAGCCAATGCACACATAGCAGTTAGCGACACAAACGACATACGTGCATAATCCGTATAGCTATGCACACATGCCATGCACGCAAACACACATAGCCAGCATGCCTCTTCACACTGTACACACACAGGTACATTCCTACACCTAAAACACTCATGCAAGCAGAACACACACACTGTCAATTAACAGCCCCCCTCATGGTATGCATGTATCTAAAACCTATAAACACACAGGCATACACAATACCAGCAGGCAGCCTTACATAATACACACACATACACATACATAATCACACACACAACCATAACATGCAACATTGCCCCAACATGCTCACATATAACCAAGTCTAAGGGCCCTAAGCAATCTAAATGTTCCCTACACAAACATAAATATGGGACTGAGTTGGAATCTGCTATTTGTGACTAGAAAAAATTAACAACATGAGGCCACGGGCCAGTGGCCAACACAAGGGGTTGGAGTCTGCAGATGCCTGACATGCATCTTTAATGGTGTTAGAAAACCCCACAAAGTCTAATGTTAAAATTGCTAAGTGAGAACTGAGAAGGCAGGAAATAGTAAAGTAAAGGATGCCCGTGTCACCTTAATTCTTTCCCCTTGTCAGTATTGTCTGGCTTAGGATGCAGGATTCAATTTTAAAAACTGCATATATAATTGAGGAACTTAAGTCTTCTAGGGCATTTTTGAAAGTTTTACCCTCAGTCTTTAATCACACCATCACGGGCTATTTTTTCCTGGCGGGCCCTACCTTAAACAGTGCACATGGAGGCTGGTGCGCGGTGAGTGAGGCGGCTGCTCAATATTCCCCTTTATTCTCATTGGCCAATGAGCGGAGCCACGCCACATCCAGCCTGTATGCTACATACACCCAGCATCCTGCTCGTCAGATATCGGAACAATCCCAACAGCTGCTGGGTTCAGTTCAGGCCATTTATTCAGATGCCGAAATGTGCAGGTAGGTGATTGCTTTAGTCACTCACGTTGGCAAAGGTTGTTCCATAGAAACTTCCATCACCAACTAGCCGCAGCCTTGGCAAAGAGTTCATGGGCTGAATGAGACAGAGAGAGATCAAAGTCCCTTCGTCCTCCCCAATGTCTGCTTGACTAGTCTTCAGGAAAGCCTTGTGAGGTGTGAAATGCTTGTTGAGCTGACCCCTGATTCTGATCTCTGGGACTCTGGTGTCAATCCAGAGCAACTCCCTGGACTGGGATGCAGCTATTACACTGGACTAACAGAGATCAGAAGCTGTGCAGTTCCACGTGAGTCTTAAGCATTCTTTTTAGAGACGGCATCTCCGGGTCAGGGGCTGAGACCTTTCGGTGGGACGAGGTACGTGAGGAACGTCTGCCTGTGCAGCAGCATTCGGTGAAGAGCCAGGGGCTCAGAGCCTGCTCTCTCCCCGGCTGCCCAGCTGTCAATCCGGCGCCGCTCGCCAGCACTGTGGTCAATCACAAAAATGTAAGCAGAGGAAAACCCGCCAGGGACAACAAATCAATGGTGGCCAAAGGAAAAGGTGCTGAGCAAAGCAGGGTTACTGCCCGGCGTCTAACGAGGTGTCACGGGCAATGGAGGGCTTTGAGAAAAATGATAGTCTGGCACTTGGTAGCAATATGTGTGTGGGGGGAGAGGTGGCGGGAGGGGGGGAGGACAGGGTAGCATCCTAAGGCTGGGAGATGAGGTGAGCCGTCCCCAAAGGCAAGGTCTGTTCTGTGGCACAGACGGGAGTGGACAGGCAGCACAGGACACTCAAGGGCGCCAGCCCATTCCTGGATCCCGTTAGCCCACACCCTGGTCATTACAATACCAGGAGCCATTCCAGCTGCTTTGTGGCATCACAATGGGGCCAGCTGTGGACCTCTGAGCATTCCCAGTAAGCATGCCCTCGCCTCCTCCTGGCTCCCAGTGCAGGGTGCATTCCCAGGGGACTGAGGGCCTGGGCAGGGTACCCTCCAGGGAAGCCTAGTGACATAAAGTCCTTCACACTGCTCCTACGCACTGCTGTTGTCTTGCACAGACACCCCCAGGGCATGGCTCTTCAGGTGAGCTAAGGTATGGAATAAACCTACATAAACCCGCTGGGTAGAAAACCAGAGGTCTACGAGCAGGGCCTGCTGCTGGGTTTCAGTGCAACTTTGCAGAGAGAGGGTGTCACGGAGTGTGGGGAGTCCGGTCCCGGAACCCCCACTTCCTGGGATTCACAGGGACTCTCAGCCAGCCAGTGGATTAGAAGGTTTATAGGGGTGTCAGGAACTCAGTCCAACTCAGAGCTTGTCAGTACAAACAGGACCCCTTAGTCAGGCCCTTCTTGGGGGGGCAGGGAGATAAGACCCCAGATTAGGGCTCCCTCCTCTTCCCCAGCAAGCTCCTAAAAACCCAAACCCTCCACAGACACTGTCTCTCACCTCCCCCCGGCCACTCCCCCAGCCTTTGTCCAGCTTCCCCATGGTGTCAGCTCCCCCTCCCCCTTCTCATCTCAAGTTCCAGTCTCAGGGTATGGTTAGACTGGCGCTTTGCACCGCCAAAACCCTCCTTTAGCGCTATAATTTTCCTACCGAACACACTTCAAAGGGAGATTTAGCGCAATGACTCCCCTTTTACAGCGCAAGTGTTAAACCACCTTTTCGAGAGGGATAAGCCTTTTTGCGCTAACGTTGTAGCGCAAGGGTGGGAATGTGAACACCCATCGGATCTCTTGCATGCCTCCAAGCCATGGAAAGCTATCAGCAACCCATTGAGGGCCATCAGCTAGCCATTAAGGACAATCAACTTGCCATGTAAGGCAAATGACGTGAGGTGTTGTTTTTATAAAGGCGGAAGTAGCTTTGCAGTTTCTCTCTAACAATTAACACAGCAAATAACCAGTGAAAATGCTTGCGGACGGAGCTGTGTGTCTGAAATAGACAGCCTGTCAGTTTTCGCTAATGAAAAGTAACTGACAGACAGATCTCATCTCCCTGTGAACAACTTCCCAGTTCCCCCTCGCCCCCCTCCTTTGAAAAACACGTTGCACCCAGCTGAATGCTGGGATACCTGCCCTATCCCGCAACTACTACTGCCGGCAGAAGCACCACAAATGTAGCCATTATTTTGCGCTACAAAGTTTCAATTTGTACAGTCTCTAGCGGGATACCAATTGCGCTACATTGGGAAGCGCTACAAATAAACACGCTACAATCTTCAGTCTAGCCATACCCTCAGGTATTTCACTCCAGAGAAACCTTCCATCTCCAGTGACACTCCCAGGTCCCATCTGCCCTCTCCCTGCTGTGTCACAGAGGATAGGGGGATCTTTAGGAAGCCCCCTAGGAGATAGGAAGAGTCACCCGAGGAGGAAGTTCTGTTGCTAGGAACCTACGTACCATGCTAATGTCTCCGCTGATCAAACAGTAGAAGGTAAAGAAGCAATGGGGGTATCAGCCATTTAAATGTGTGTGTGTGTTGATCACAAGCCAAGTGCACCCACACTGCAAAAGGCAGAAATACAGGGACTTACCGACAACGTGCTGCAATACATGGGCGCCCAACTACAGTGTGATCAAGGGGGGTTCAGGAGACCGGGGTTCCCTTCCCAGGGCTGCTGCGTTCCCATCCCCAGGCCTCTGCTTCTCCTCCCACCCTTTGTCTGGCTCATCTATTTAGCCTGTACTGTGTCTTGATATGTCTGCATACAACACAACGGGGAGTCTTCCTCGCCCGGGGCCTCCTGACCCTGCCACCAAACAAAGACATTTTCTAAAAAAGCGCTAGAGCGAAGGTCAGCTGCAGGGATCAATCCATGACTGGTTCACAGATAGTCGCTACCGATGACGGCCTCTGTCACACAGACGTTGTGTCCTGGACGTTGCTACTGAAAGAACTTTGACTGGCTGGAGAAGAAGAACAGCCAAGAGTTCAGGTTGCTTTCCACAGACAGCCGCATCCAGAGTGGGAACCCTGACATATTCAGAAGGGAAACGGCAGAACCAGAAGCAACTGAGGTTCAAGCAGTGGAGGTTTGAACTCACAAAGCGGACAGCCTAAGGACGCAATTTTGGGAAGTGGGCTCTGATGGGAGCACAACCAGCTGATGTCTTGAGTTGTTGCACGGAGTGTCTGCACATAGATGAACTTCACCATAATAGTGACTGGCTACAAATAGGAAACCACAAAGACTCTCTGGTTTCTCGTGGGGTGGGGAAGAGGTTCCCGGTCGGCTGCCTCACCTCTTTGTTGAAAGTGGGGATTTTATTCTGCCTGGCTGTCCTAAAGGACACCTAGTCAATGGAGGTGCCCAGCAGAACAGACTGGAACAGACCTGCTGCATTCATGGGAGAAAGACCCAATCCTGAGCTGGACTCCTAAACGATCAGGGTGTATCAGCTGGTAGGAATGTCAGAAGAACTCTTCACTGACCTTCCTCTGCTCCCAGGGTCATCAATGGGAGTTTTAGCGCTGCCTTTGATGGCAGCAAATTTGGGCCAGCAATAAGTGTGTTTGAAACTCCCCTCCCTCCATCCCCGGACCTGTGTCTCTGTGGGACACTTTTACCTGGTTCCTGTCTCCTTTCCCTGCTAGTGAATCCAGGAGAAAGTCTTTTCTTGTAGCCATCACCTTTCTTGCCTGTGCTTGCAACACCCGAGGGGGGTGAGCTGTATCCGGAGCGATGGCTGAGAAAAGATCTGGCGATAAGTAACATAGACTCCTTCCCTCAGGGGATGGTTTATAATTGCTCCCTGAGTCAGGGTCAATAATCCATACAAAGATCAATTCAGATGTATTTTAAGACCCGTCACCGGGGGGGCAGGCATTTCCTGCCCACACTTGTGTGAAAAATTCCACTCAGGGTATTAACGAGCAACTTTGGTTCTTGTTTCAGAGTAGTAGACATATTAGTCTGTATCCACACAAAGAACGAGGAATCCTTGTGGCACCTTAGAGACTAACACATTGATTTGGGCACTGATCAAGTGGGTTCAAGTGGGTTCTAGCCCATGAAAGCTTATGTCCAAATAAATGTGTTAATCTCTAAGGTGCCACAAGGACTCCTCGTTCATTTTTGGTTCTTGTGAAATTGTAGTGAGCGTGCCGTCCTTTTTCTGAGGGTGGTAACTGGAGGGATAACCGGAGATTTACCCCGTGGATTTTTTTGCGCGACCTGGCTAGTGATGGGTGACAGTTATTATTCATTATTTGCATCATGGTAGCGTACAGACACCTCAGTCAGGGCCCAGGGCTCCACGCACATGTAAGAAAACAGAGATTCCCTGCCCCAGTGAGTTTACAGTCTGAAAGTCTGGTCAGAGATAACAGGTGGACACAACACAATAGAGGTGTGGACTAAGCACTGTAGCTTAGTTCATGGCTGGGCGTGGCATTGCAGGCTGTCCCCATGAAGTGACAATCACTCCAGCCCTTCAATAATCTGCCACTTCTTGTGACTCAGTCCTCTGGCCCACGTCAGTTTTCGTCCCACTCTTTTCAGGACAATTGACAGTCCAACGAACCATAGCCCCATGCTGAGTCTTTGACCCAAGTCCTGACTCACTGGTCTTTTTATGCTGGTTCCTGGGGTCTTTATGTCACCTGTTCCAGTGGGCCAGCAAGGAACCCGTAGAATTTCACCCACTTAAACCTTTACTGAACCCGATAACTTGCGTCTGACTAAAGCGTCTCTTCCAGAAAAGCGCCCAGTCTTATTTGAAAGCACCAAGAGATGGTGAACCCTTGGTACTTTGTTCATTGGTAAGAGTAAGGCCCTATTTTGAGGCATGTCTGATTAAATCGTCCAAGACCCCTTCCCAGATGTAAATTGTTTTCTCTATTGTGATGAGTTTGATCTGGTTATGTTGGTTTTGGAAATCCAGATTTTCTTCACATTGACATCGTTCTTGAGTTCACGTTAAATTCCTCATCGCTGCCTGATATGACTTTGTACAGTATTCCATTAGCTGCTGGCAGAAGGGGAAATGAATACAATCTAAGAAAAGCCAGACGTTTTGAAGGAGTGTAGACGAGCCCTTCACCGCTCGTTGCAGAAATGAGCTGAGACCACGCAGTTTCCAACACCAGTGCCCCTTTTATTGCCTTGTGCAAGCCCCACCACCACCGATATACAGTTATTTACACTATCCGCTATATACAAGTACTCTTACTTAGATGCTTGGAGGACAGCTAGCTCCTGCGGCTATCTAGGAACACCAGCCACTTGTTCCTCCCTTTCCTGTTCCCCCCATGCACTTCCTTCCTGCCAGCTTTATCTCTCTGGACTGGAAAGCGCACAGGTGTTTTGCCTTAACCCCTTCTTGCTAAGGGCCACACCCTGCCAGCTCCAATTAACTCCCCTGGCTGGGGGCTGAGCTAGCAGGAGCTGAGCTAACAGGGGCTGGCTCAGAGCTTCTTGGCCAGCACCCTGTTACAAGGAGTCTTTCACTATGGGCATGCCTATGTTAGAAGGCTGTAGTGCTTTAACAATACCAGAGGTAACAAAGTCCTGTGGCACCTTAAAGACTAACTATATATGTATATATATATATATATATATATACTATATATAGTATATAGTATATATATGTATATAGTTAGTCTTTAAGGTGCCACAGGACTTTGTTACCTCTGCTATTCCAGACTAACACGGCTACCTCTCTGATTCTTAACAATACCAGTGTCCTTAAACTGATACAACCCACATAGGGTGGACACAGTTATATGTTATAAAGGTTCTTTTGACTGGCATAGCTATTCCCCTGTGGGAAGGGGTGTAAATATACATGTAAACATCACCTTTACTCTGGTATATCTGTCCACACTAAGACATTTATTGGTATAACTGTATTAGTAAAAAATCATACATAGTTATATCAGCAAAACTTGGAAGCGTTCACCAGGCCTAAGCAATAGAAATCCAGTGAATTCATGAGAAGACTGGCCAAGGATTAAATAATCTTGGAAGTGGCATTATCTAAAGTGCTTATCGGGGGCTGTTGACGTCGATGTGGGAGCAGAGTTGACAATCCCACCTTGTGTCTTTCCACTATAGTTCTCACCGCTGGCACCTGCCGAGGTCTGGCAGCTTGTGGGCACCATGCTGCACAATTGTGGGTGTGTTTATTTTTTTTGTCTAATACGTTTTTGGCACCCATGAGGTGGATGGGTGGGTGGGGCTATGGGGTGACAATCACTCCTGTGCGGAGTGGCCTGCACAAGGCTTGGAACCACTTAAGCCCTCAAAATACATCTTAAGGGAGACTTTGGTGGTCTGTTTTCTCTGCACAGGTATGAATTTCATGCATAGTTTATAAGGGAGACAAGGTAGGTGAGGTAATATCTTTGTTGGACCAACCTCTGCTGGTGGAAGGGACAAGCTTTTGAGCTTCACAGAGCTGTTTCTAAAGTCTGGAGAAGGTAATAGCATGTCTGAACTAAATACAAGGTGGGACAGATAGTTACATGTAAGGGGTTCATATTGCTGCAGGAGACCACTGCAGGAGACCACCTCCACCAGTCCAATAACCACCCCAGGTACACCAAGAAATCTGTTCTCTACAGCCAGGCACTCAAATACCGCAGAATGTGCTCTGAGGAGAAAGTCCGGGATACACACCTTAACACACTCAAAACTGCTTTCACTGAACAAGGACACCCCATCAGAGAAGTAGATCAAGTCATGGAACAGGTCACCCAAATACCCCGGGAGAACCTGCTTCAGTACAGGAAAAAAACCCTGTCCCACCTTGTAGTTAGCTCAGACACTCTGACACCTCGTCCAGACCCGACGGATCTCAAGAGCTTGTCTCTTACGCCAACAGAAGCTGGTCCAATAAAATATATCACCTCACTTACCTTGTCTTCCTCATATCTTGGGACCAGCATGGCTACAAGAACACTGCAAAGGTGCATAGTTTATTAAGACCAAGGCTTGTTTGGATGTGTGTGTCTTTCTTCTATAATATATTTCTATCAGAATATTACAATAAGGAAATGCAAGAGCTTTGCTTATTCAAATATCCACCCTGCCATAAACTATATTATCCTCGGATTTTCAAGTATCCCCCTCACAGACATCTCTCTTCTTTCAAGAGCGCCGTCTCTTGAGATCAAATCCTTTTTCCTTAATTGTGCCATAGCAATCAGCACTGTTATTCTTCATGAAAGAGGCAGACAAGAAACCTCATCTCCTTTTTGTGAAATCGCTGCCCTTATTCCCCAGCCAGCCAGCCGATAGGAAATAATTAAGCTCCTATCTGCTCAGCGTGGGGCTCGCTGTGTTGCCAAGTTGCAGGTAGTTTGTTATTCTCGCTTTATCACCCTCTGCAGCAGCGGGACGGAGATGCTTTAGAGAGCGCTGCCTGCGTGTTTATCACTACACATTTGATTAAAGAATCCTGGTAATTATTTTATTTATTTGTAAATAAAGCAGTTCTTTGGCCTCGGTGAGGGAGCTGACAAATCTCCATGTACTCGTTCCAATACGGAGAGATGGTTTAGGAGCTGGGGGACTCAGAGCGTGGGGACTGGACAGGACAGGTGGGTGCTAACTTGGAGACAACAGGGGTGAATTCCCGACCCGGCCACAGACTGCCTCTGTGACCTTCAACGAATCACACAGGTTCTGTCTACACAGCAACGAGGTACCCGTGGCTGCTCCAGGCCAGCCAACTCAGTCTTGTGGGGCTTGGCTGTATGGCTGTGTAGATGTCTGGGTTCGGGCTGGGTTGGACCCCAGCTCAGGAGCTGCCGTTCTGTGAGCTTTGTGGCGCTGGCTGGAGCCCTGAGCCCAGGCTAATGCTGAGGAAACTACTCTGAGATTTGATGGATGAGTTGCCACTTCTGCGAAAGCCGTTGGTGGTCCCAGGCCAGTGCATGGAGGAGGGGACAGAATTTCACCCCGCCCCCTCAGCTGACAGTTAGCACCGATTGGCTCCCTTCCCTGACAGGCTCAGTCCCGAGGCCCAGGACTGGACAGGGTGTGGAAACTGCCCCCCACCCCCACCCCAGCAGGTGTCCCGCCAGGGGACGTGTTGGCCAGGACACCGGCTCTGCCCTAGACAGAGGATGTCCTGGTGCTGTCAGTCCGGCATGGAATCCCCTGGGATGGGAAATAATCATAAGTAATCCTGGCGATAATCAAAGAGCTGAAGGGAGGTGTCTGCTGCCCAGGGAGGGAGATGTGACCCGTCACCAACGGGACTTGGCTTTTGTTTCTGCTCTCGCTTCGGACAGCTCCTCTCTCCCTCCCCCGGCATGGTTCTTGCATATCGGCTTGGCTGCCCATCCACCTGCCGAGGGCCTGTGCAGAGCAGGGAGCCGAGACTAACAGAAACCACCGGCCAGGGACAGCCGGAGTAGGACCCCATCCCACTGGGACGCAGCTCGGGAGTGGATGTGATGGTGGGATTCCAAAGGGAGATTCCCTGGGCTCCGTTGTCAAAGCAAAGGGAGGTGGAGACCCCCAGGCCACAGGGTGCTCGCTCAGCTACCCGCACCTGCCTGTTTCCGTGGCCTCCGGGGCGCAAACGCCCATTTCTTTTTTCACCACGTGCCCCTTTGAGCCTCAGCTCCAAACGTGGCGGGACGGTAGCACAGGATATGGCAGGAGAGGCCAGCCACAGCTTTCTCCCCTCCCCACAGCTCCCCGGTACTTCCTGTTCCTCCCCGTTACTGAGCCGGTCGTCTCAGGGCCCAGCAGTTACCGCCCAGGGGTCAGAAACCTGCTGAGCCATCCCAGTTACGCCTGCAACCTGCTGTGTGCTCCAGGGAGACTGTTACAGGCCGTAGGTGGGACTCCATAGCCCCCGCCCCCGCTCGATTTCCATTCGCCCTACCATGCTCAGGGCCGTAGCATCGGAAGGAGAAGTCGGCCGTGGGAAGTGTGGGGGTCAAGGCTGGGTCTCTCCAGCACGTGTACGACTCCGTCAGTAGAACTGTGCTTCTGAACCGGCTAGGGACGCAGCACTGCCGCTGCGACAACCAAAAGCAGCTCCCGGCTCTAATGCAGCCGGAGTGGAGGCTTTGATGAAGCGGGCTCTTTGCTCTCCCACAGGGCGGTTTGGAGACGGTACGTGCAGCCCGGCTCCCCGGTGGTGGGGAAGCAACACATTTCCGACCGGAGCCTGGAATGCTAATGGACTCATTTCTTCTCCCAAGGCAAGGAAATTATTTCTGCCCCCGGCTGACCCCGAACCACAGAGATACCATAAAACAACAGCAGTGTGTTTAAAAAAACAACCAACCCAGCCGCGCAGCAGGCTTCCTGGTTACCACCCCTGGAGCAGGGGCAGCTTGGGCCATGGGTAGCAGGGACGGGGCAGGGGAAAGGGAGTCATAACCTGGAAGCAGGACTAGGATCATCAGATATGTGTTCTCCCAGGAGGAGGAAAGTAGGTTACGGGGACTCCACTGAATGGGAGCCTTTCTATAGAGACCGGGACAGGGGTCTCCAGACAAGAGTTTGGGTAGGATGGGATATCAGGAGGGACTTTTTAATCTCACAGAGGGCCACTGGTATGGGGAAGAGGAGACCCTGTGAGACAGTCAAAGCTGAGACCTAAGGAAGTGGAGAGTGTGAGGGATGGGTCACTACAAAGAGTAGTGTATTTTTCACTCCATGCATCTGATGAAGTGGGTTTTAGCCCACAAAAACTTATGTCCAAATAAATGTGTTAGTCTCTAAGGTGCCACGTTGTTTTTTCTGTAACTGTGTAACTCACCACACAGGAAAAGCAGCATTAATTCAGGTGAAGTGCTGTCCTGCGCCCATGATGGACCACTGAAGGCAAACGAAGCATTGAGTTGCATCAAAGGACAGAGACGTTGTTGCCTGCATCCCTCACTCCCTCCAGGAAGGGGAGACTTGCGCTTTAACTCAGCCCAGAACCTTGGATTGTGGGGGGAAGGGGATAAAAATCCCTGGCCAGGAGAACCTGGGAGGGGCAAAGATTCCTAAATGTAAGCAAGAGACCCCCATGCTGCTAGGCCTGGATCAGCCTGGAAGGGTTTATAGAGCTGCTTATTATAGAAGCTTATGTTACCTTTTTAAATCGAAGACTGTAACTCATCTGTGTGTGTGTGTTTTCTGTTTTAACCTCGTCAATAACTCTCATTCCTTTTCTTAGTTAATAAATCTTTAGTTACTTTATTACAGGATTGGCTACAGGCGTGGTCTTTGGTTTGAAATCTGAGAACAATTAACCTGGGGCAAGTGACTGGTGCTTTGGGACTGGGAGTAGCCTGAATATTGTTGTGATTTTGGGTATAAAGTGACTGTCAATCACATAGTCCAACCTGTCTGGGTGGCAAGACTGTGATGGTTCTGTAGGAGTTCATGCTTGTTACTGGATTAGTGAAATCTGATTATAAAACATCGCTCCAGGTTGGGGGCCCCGCCCCGTTTCCTGACAGTCAGCCCTGAGATTGACACTCCGGGCTGTTAGCCACTCCAGGCTACATTTATTTTAAAAAGGCCCAACGCATGTCAAGAAATGCAGCAAAGCTCTTCAAAGTGTATAGCAGCTACAGGAACAAACTAGTTATCAATTAGAAACCCGGCAGGTAAATTCACACTGTGAAGTGTCCATTGCTCTCATCCCTTTGTGGCAACTAGGAGAGCTCAGAACCCCCTGCCTCCAAGTAACATGTCTCGCTGCTTGGGATAAAAGAGAATCTGGCTCCTCACTTTCCTGTACAGCACCTAACACAGAGAGAGTTGAGCAGATCTGATCTCGCCCAGTAGCAGGCAGTGCTCTTCATGTATGTAGGTTGGTTTGTCATGATACATTTGGTAACTGGTTGTTGAATATCAGAGCCTCCCCTCTCAAGAGAATGTGTATCTTCAGGGGATGTATATTAATGAAGGGGTTTCAAAAGCAGCGAAGGGAGTTCAGTGTCTAACTCGCATTGATTGCCAAAATCCCTTCAGCGTTTTTGAATGATCTCGTCCTTGTTTGTTACTTGCGGCATCTTTCATTTTTTTCTTGCTGACGGAAAAAATATCTTTAAAATTGTGTTTCTTCACCCAGGGTGTGATCAAAAAAGGGGAACTGCGCCTGATAAGAAATTCAATCAGCTACTTGGAAACTATTCACCGAGCAAAGAGCTGAAGTCCAGTTTATAAAATACACTGGGAGGGGATCCTGCTGTGTTAAATCCCTGCCGTAATCACACAGTTCCCCGGCAATGGGGTTTATCTCACGTAACAGGCCTCAGCGGCACAGTTGCAATGCAATTCAGTTGCGCTTTGCCACCTGGTAATTCCAGTGTTGGAATTTTCATAAGTCTCCCCTTGACACATTGGCCAAACATTCTGTGGCATGTTTTGATATTCCATGACACTGCGAGTTAACTGCTGGTTTTCCTCTGTCACTTTGACTGACAGCATCATCCACAAGGCAGAAAGGACAGTCTCTGGATAGACCCACTTCATCCGGCTACATCTGAATTACACAGCCAAAGAGGTCTAAACGCACTGTGAGAAATCAACACCGTTCTGCAGCCTAGGCACATAGAGGGACGCTGGTACATTTTCAAAGGTTTTGGACAGTCTCTGTAATCAGGGAGTAGAAGGTTTGTCCGGAGCCATCCCAGGAGGTCAGATGGCTCTCCCTTATCATTGGGATCTCTAGGTTTTCCATCACAAAACGCGTTTTCCCGAGGCTCAAGGTTCCAGCATGGCTCACTGCTGTATCGTCGCATTGTAACACAACCTTGCGAGGGAGTTGATGATGTTGGGCCAGCCCTGGAAGATGTTTCGGGGTTAGACCTGGGCAAATAACTGATTTCCCCTGCCAAGTTTGCTGGTGGTTTTGGAGGGGGAAAAAATTAGGCTTGGGTTGAACAGAAACTGATTTTTTTTTGGTTGAATTGCAGCAAACTGAAAAAATTGGAAAAAACTTTGTTTCATCTCTGGGCATTTTTAACCTTTCGAAATAAATGCAAAGGAGCCGATGGAGTCAGTTCACGAAGCTGGCGGAGGACATGCCCAATAGCTCAGTGGTTAGGGCTCACGCTAAGAAGTGGGGATGGCTGGGTTTGAATTGCTACTCTGGAGCTGGGACTTGAAGCTGGGGTGCTCCCTTCCCAACGGACTGGGTATTCTGGACTGGGGCGCTCTCAATCGCTCCTGTTGGAGTTGTTCCACTTCGTAGAAAATATTTATTGGAGAGAAGGAGAGGGAGAGAGTGAGAAGGACTCCACAGCCTGGTGGTTAGGGGCTCTCATGGGGCAGTTGGGTGCAGGTCCCTGCTCCAGAACAGTGATTGGACCCTCCCCCAGTTTGTGAAGAGCACCTAAGTCCCCTTGTGAATCTAGCCCGGGGGGAAAAAATTGGCCCAAACTGTTCAGCCAATTCATGTCAATTTGGTGACTAGTTCTGGTTGGCCTGTAACTGCGTCCTTCAGCAAACAAACCATTCATCTGCAAAATATCTCCCAGCACGGTCTCCCCAAATGTCTCCCAGTTCCGGATATTAGGGAAAACTTTTTCCCTAGGAGGGTGGTGAAGCACTGGAACGGGGTCCCTAGGGAGGTGGTGGAATCTCCTTCCTTAGAGATTTTTAAGGTCAGGCTTGGCAAAGCCCTGGCTGGGATGATTTAGTTTGGGTTGGTCCTGCTTTGAGCAGCGGGTTGGACTAGATACCTCCTGAGGTCCCTGCAATCCCGGATATTCTAGATTCTATTCAGGATGCTTTTGTGCAGCTGGATGCAGAAGAGCCTGGTGAAAAGGAAGAACTTCTTGGCAAGAACTGAGGTGAAACTTTAGGAACCAACCTCAGAGCAGACCAGTGGTTTCTCTAGTCCAGTATCCCGTTGCCCTATCGTATAGGAACAGGCTCACGCCCCATCTAGCTTAGTCTCCCTATTAATCTTTTCCGGCTCCAATCATACCAGCTCTCCTATGATAATCCCAGGGAAACTGATGTTGAGGGATCTCTCTTGCCCCTGTTCACAGAACTGGGGCTGCTGATATGTAGACATCATGGTCATCAGAGAGGTTCGCCCTGGCTTCAACCCCGCAAATGCTGGCCCCTACTTGCTGAGCTAAAGGAACAGCCCTTTCAGCTGCAGCCAAGTGGCTGGCTCTGGGAGCTATGGCAGCCAGCTATTAGAGAGAGACAGGATCATAGGAACTAAGCCAGCGTGCTACACTTGCCCTGAGACAGCTGTAGCAGTCTGGTTGATTGGAGAGACCCTCATAAGAACAGCCAACTGGAGCAGAACCATGGTCCATCTAGCCCAGTGTCCTGCCTGCCAACAATGCTCCAGAGTAAATGAACAGACCAGGGCAATTAGTGAGTGATCCATCTCCTGTCATCCAATCCCAGCTTCTGGCAGTCAGAGGTTTAGGGACACTCAGAGTATGGGGTTGCCTCCCTGACCATCTTAGGTGATAGCCATTGATGGACCTATCCTTCATGAAATCATCTAGTTCTTTTTTTTTTTGATGCGGTTGTAGTTTTGGCCTTCACAGAATCCCCTGGCAATGAGTTCCACAGGTATCCAGGGGGAATGGCAATGGTATACTCCAGGAGCTATCATGTGCAGAAAGTTTTCAATAAACTGAAGACTTCAGAGGGACAGCAGGAGTTTGAGGATCCAGGTGCAAGAGCACATGGGCCACATAAACATAAACCCAGAACAGTCAGTGAAAAGGAAGGAACAGATAAGCAACACTTAGAGGAGACAGCAAGGTGAAAAAGAGAGAGATGGAATCCTGAGGATATAGTTACCAAAGGGGCCATGGGAGCCGGTGGACGCAAAGCAGCTAGGAAACTCCAGACTGGGAGGCTGCCAAGGAGAGGAGAAAAATGCATTAAATCTTATTTGTCTTTAAACAAAGTGTTCTAATTGCTAACAAAGGCATTTCAAGCAAATTGTAGTAAAACTGAGTTATTCTGATCAATTTACATAGTCAAGCAAATTACTGAATGAGTCTGAAATAGAGCCAGATACAACAGGGAGAGGGGAAGGCGGTAATTTGGGGGAGGAAAATTACTTGATGGCTTGAAATGAAGAATTATTCAGCATGAGTTTGAGACGTAGATTGCAGGCTAATCGGAATGCAAAATGGAGTAAAGATTCTAAACTGTGTTTTAAGGCCTGGGAAATCGGATTAGGGTGAAAGAATCAAGAATTTGCTAGGGAAAGGTTAGAGTCAGATCTTGCAAACACTAACCCAGTGCAAGTAGTCCTTACTATGCCTAAATATGCCAATTGACCTCCGTGGCGCTAGGATGACCTTGTGCAAGTGTTCCCATTGGCCAAGAGATGGTCTTGTGGTTAAGACATCGGCCTCGGACAGCTCTGGATTCAATTCCTGCTCTTTCTGGGACCCTGGACAGGCCATTTACGGTGGGATTCTTAAAAGTGTTCCAAGTTTCCTCCCATTGAAATGGCTAAGTGCTGTCATGAGCCCCTTCCTTCTGCTCTCGGGGTCTCTTTTCTAAACTGCGGTGAATAATTAGGGCTGGCTGGAAAGCCCAGAGGTTTTCTCCTTTGTTTTTCTTCCACGTTGGAATGAAAATGAGACCTTTCAAACCACCCCAGAATGGCCAACAGCGTTGTGTTCGAGGCACTCGCCTACCATGGGAGAGACCCAGGTGCAAGCTCCAGCCCTGAATCAGACAGAGCAGTGTCTTGACTGTAGGTCTCCCACAGCCCACGTGAATCCCCCAAACCCCAGGCTTCTTTGTCGATGCCGATACATTGCTGCAAAATGTTTTGGTTCTGACAAAAAAAATGTGGTGAAAAAAATGGTTTGTTGAAAATTTCTCCAGTGGCTCTATTTATACGACTCCTTCTGTCGGTCTTGACTGCTTACATTGTAAGCTCTTCAGGGTGGGGACTGCGGCTCATTAGGGGTATGTGCAGCGCTTAGCACAATGGGACCCTGGACATGCTTGGAGCCTCTACACAGTCTGTACTACTGTGATGGGGTGTCTGCCCCGTACTAGCCTGTAAGGGGTTAATGAAGCCCTAAGGAGGCTGCGTGAAAAACAGCCAATAGGAGAGGGGCTGCAAGAAGCAGCCAGTCAGAGCCTGTCAGGCCAATATAAGAAGATCTGCAGGGCCGAGAAGGGCCGTTGCTCCCTGGAGCTCAAGGAGGGAAGACTGGCTGCCTTGCAGGTGGAATGAAGCTAGCACCCTGGACAAAGCAAGGCGGGGCAGGGACTGGGGGCAGGGGGAAGGGAGAGAGAGAGAGAGAGAGAGAGCGAGAGAGAGAGGCGCTCCTGGCTGGCTGGTAAGGCCAGCACGTTGAGGCCTAAGATAAGGGTGAAGAAGGTGCTGGCTGCAGGGAAGTGGCCCAGGAAATGTACTGAGAGGTTGGAGGGGACGCAGCATGTGGCTGCCATCTACAGGGTCCCTAGGCTGGGACTTGGAGTAATGGGCCCGGGTCCCGTCCCTCCCGTCACTGAGGAAGGGGCTGGGCAGTTGAACTGCAGTACTGGCCCCCCGGATGCGGGGAGCGCAGAGTGTGTCATGGTGGAGGCGGGGTCATGGAGAGGATGCTGAGTGGGCGAACTGACCTCTGGAGCTGATCCCCATGACAACCAGCCAGAGGCGCTAGCATCGTGAGTGGAGCCCTCTCGAGTAGACGTAATAAATAATCATCTCAAAGGAGCCAATACAAAACCATAAAATGGGCAGAGAGTTGTATGCGTGAGGACCACTAACATAACTTAGTGTAACGGGGTCGGACTCACCACCGCGACGCCTCCCGCTGGTCAGTCCGGGAATTAGCTCTCGTCAGCCATGGAGCGGCCTCTGCGCATGGTGCCTCGCCCGTTGTCTGCTCTGCTGGTCTTGGACCCACGTTGCTCCCCGCTTGGTGGCGTCCACTTCAGGACACTGCCCTCCAGCGGTGCCCCCTAGTCCATTCTCGCCTCCTTCCGGGGGCGGGGGCAACAGCCGTTCTTTGACTTGCACCTGCCTCAGTAGCCAACCCCAACCCCAAAGTCTAGTGCCTCTCATCAGGGCCTGTTGCAGTCTGTCTCGGCCACTCCTCCGCAGCCAGGTGCAGTACAAAGGGGGGACTCAGGCCCACCCGCTACACTGGGTCCTGACCCAGGGACCTTCTAGCAGCAGCCTCTCTGTCCTCCTTTTCTTCCCTTGTCAGATTATCATCCCTGGGCCATTTCCCCTTTGACTCCTTGCACCTTCTCGGCCCTTCTAGTCAGGAGTCGCAGCCTGGCAGGTAATGGGCTGGAGCTCTCCTCTGCTCCCCCGAACCTGTCCAGCACTTCTCTGTCCAAGGTGCTACCTCCTTACCTCAGGAGCCAGTCCTTCTCCCTTGCTAATCAAGGAGAGAGGGACTTCTCCTTTGCTAGGAAGTCTTTATATAGGGCCTAGCCAGGCTCTGATTGGCTGCCTCTTCCTTTGTCCTTATTGGTTCTCCACAGGCCGTTGCTGATAGGCTGCTGGTTTACACAGACTCTCTGACCTGTTCTAGCCCTTTCTCACATGAAGTGGGATCTTTTAGGCCGTATCCTCCACTCTGTCAGACAGGTGTAACTTTATGGAGTTAATCTGGATTTACCAAGAGCAGCAATTGTCTCTAAGTGCGTTAGTATGTGCGGACTGTAATCTCGTAACTGGCTATTGGCACAGAGGAGTGTTCAGTGGCACATTTGGGACAGGATGGAGAGCAAGGCTAGAGATCATTTTTAATAATGTTTATTTGTCAGAGAACGCGAGAGTGTGCGGAGTTCTGTAGGACTGGAATTTCTGCGCCCAAAGAGGAAGATAAGGGGAAGGATTTAGCGCTTTATGGTGGCATTGAAGTTCACGGGAGTTGTATTATTAATGTTTGTAAAGCACTTTGAAAATGAAAAGCACCATAAATGTGCTTAAGTGTCACATTAGCAGGAGCTCTAGAAGGGGAATTTAAGTATGAAAGGACACGTATCTATTAGCACCGTGCTGAGAACTTGCTGTCTCGAGAGAATTCTAAAGTCAGATTTATTCTAAAGGGAGCAGGAATGGCTGCTGTGGGATCCCCAGTTTCTGTTATTGGGGCAGGAAGAATAAAGTATTGTTATCCTGATTATGTGACTCAAGGACAGTGGAACTGTACTTGGCCTCTTATGACGGAAGGCAATGTTCCCTCTAATTTTTGACAGGCCGTGTGCGCAAAAAAATTCTTCTGTGCAAATTTTTGTGCTTCTGTGCAAATTTTTGTATGCACGGTGTTTCGCCATGTGCGCGGGGTTTAGGATCTGTGTATGCGTGCACAAGCGCACAAACTTAGAGGGGACAGTGATGGAGGGAATCACCATCAACTAAGTAGCACTCTCTAGTCAAGGGATTTGGGTTCCAAAACCCAGTGAATTGAGAGAGGCTGGGGACAGGTGCTGTACCTGATGGTATGGGCCCCTTCTGTGGGCCTTAAATGCCAATTGCATTCCCCCCACCCCATATAATAGCAGAGCTAATTTTGATTCCATTATGGGTCTGGTTACAGATTGCAGAGCTGAATTCACTTTGGGCCAATGGTGCCTCAGCACTGAGGCTCCCCTACTATGAGCTGAAATCACCTGAGTACTGTGTTAAGTAGTAGGGAGGCCTGAAGGTATATTGGTGAGGGGCTAACAGAGAGGTGTGGCTCGCGGGATGGCTACTGGAGCGGAGCAGCTGGTGGAGAGGGGTGGCTTGCGGTGAAGGCTGCAGCAGAACCCCATGGAGAGGCGGGGCAGTCGGCCTTCGGAGCACCTAAGGTGCCTCTTTATCTTCCCCACCCCCATTTCCACACAGGCAGGGTGGGGGGTAAAACTCTGCAGATGAACTTTTGGACTCTGGGGCTGCACTGACCAGGGACAGAGACTTTGGGGTTGTTGGACTTTGGGGACTTTGGGGGACTTTTGGGTTGCTGGGCTCAAGAACCAAAGGGAAAGGTTTACTTGGGTGGGGGTTTCTTGCTCGTGGTTTGTGTTATGAATCCTGTTTGTGGGGTTTCCCCAACATAATGCCGCATTGTTTCTCTCTGTTATTAAAAGGCTTTTGCTACCCTCAGACTCTGTGCTTGTGAGAGGGGAAGTATTGCCTCTTAGAGACTCCCGGGCGGTGGTATAGATTTGTCCCAGGTCACTGTGTTGGGGCTCGAGATGGTTTTACATTGTGTTATTGGAACGGAACCCCTAGATACTGAACCCTGCCAACTCTGACGGGCAGAAGGGTTACACACACAATTGCAATAAATGCGAATATTTCATCTTCTCCATTCTCTCCAGCCTGCCATTCTCTCCCGGTGCTGAGGACTGCAGGCAGGAAGGACAGCGCTGTCCAGATACATTATCGCGCCCTCTGTGATGTGACCCCTGTTCCATCCAGTCAAAATTACATTCTCTGTCAGAATACAATGCAAACTCCAATTTCATCTTTGCTGTCCACTATCACTGCTTTACGCCCTTCAAATATTTGTAGGCTGTTATCAGGTCTCCCATGAGTCATCACCGAGCCAGGCTAAACATATTTCGCTCTTTTCCTCTTTCCCCGTAACGTTAACCCCTCCGACGTTTGGATCACATTTGCTGCTCTGTTTCGAAATGTCATCTGTCTGTCAGTGCCCCTCCCAAAAGAAGTGGAGTGGCAGATGAGCAGCTCTCCGCTCTGTGGCTCGGTACCAGCTCGTCTTCTGCCATATCATAGTGTAAGCCCTTCTCTGCTGACCACCAGCTCCCCAGGTCTTCCTCCAACACTGGCGTCCCTTTCCCGTCGAATAGCTGCATCCCATTTTGGAACTTGCATCAGCCCAGGCGGATTCACATTTTATTTCCTGCCCTTCTTTCTGATCTCTCTGGGTCTCTTGCTATTATTACTCCATCCAGGCTTTGTGTTCACAACGCCTCCCAGTTCAAGCGGGAGAATGTAATTAACACGCTGTTTCGCTCGTCTCCCAGACTATTAATAAATGTTAAATGAGGCCGCTACCTTGCAGAGCAAAGCACCAGGCAGGTGCTGAGCAAGACTTACTTTCATCCTCATGCTGCGGGTGAGGCAGGCCCTGCTACCAGAGAACCAGGTGGAGCTAATTCCCTTTTGCACCAGCAGCTGAACTGAAATTGATTTCCCCTCACTCTGACACCTGTGTACTCCTTCCCCCGCCAACGGCAAAGAGCGTGACAAAGAGGCACCAAGGACACTGGATGAGGGCGGTGAATGCTTTCAAAGTCTTGAGACAGCAGGACCAGGAATAGAGTATGTGGAGGAGGCTCTTTCCCATGAGGCTCTCAGACCCACTCGCAAAGCCAAGAGCCCTTTTCTCTGATGGAGATTTAAGGGGCGAGCATGCAATAGAGTGGCCGTGAACCTGGGGAGGGCTCCTAACGCCACAGAGGAGGACAACTGAGGCCAAAGCGAGTTGAGAAGAAAGGGCAGAGAAGTGGCTTGGTGCAATTCAGGGCTGAGAGGTGCCAAGCCATTAGATCGGGACAGAGAGATTGGAAAACCTGCCGTAAGGGAATAGATTCCCAGAGCTCAATCTATCTATCTTAACCAAGAGAAGGGTGAGGGGTGACTTGATTGCCGTCTGTAAGTATCTGCATGGAGAGCAGATAATTAATAATGGGCTCTTCAACATAGCATAGAGAGGCACAACACGATCCAACGGCTGGAAGTGGAAGCTAAACTAATTCGGAATGGAAATAAGCCGTAAATATTTAACAGCCAGGTCATTAACCATCGGAACAACTGATCACGAGCTGGGGTGGAGTCTCCATCACTGACCATTTCAAAATCCGGATGGGATGTTTTTCTAAAAGCTCTGCTCTAGGGATTCTTGGGAGGCAGGTCTCTGGCCTGCGTTCTATGGGTTGTCAGACTAGATGGCCTTGGCAATCTCTTGGCAATCTCTGTAGCAAAAGAGACCAAGCCCTAAACGATCACCAGCTGTGAGAACTGATTTGGAAAAGGATCTGGGACGGAGAGGCAGAGACCTGGAATGCCACCCACCTCCAATCCTGAAAGTGCCGAATGCAAAGGCAGCCCTGGGGTGTCTCCCTAGATGGAGGCACAAGCTGCCAAGGATCTGCACAGTTGGGCATTGGGACGTCCGGGTTCCCAGCTCCCCATCAGCGAGGAGGAGACAGGCTGACAGGAAGCCAGGTGGATTTTTGCTGGAACCCTGGCAGGGTTCCACTGGAACATCCTCGAAATCGACCCATCTGCAGGAAGCGTTTCGATTTCAACAGATCAGCAAATTCAGACCCAAACCGCTTCACTGGATTTTTTCCAGCCGGCTCTAATGGTGATAGTAGACAGACAGACTGACGAGAAATTGGACTCTAGCCAAGCTGCACTAGCCCTGTGCAAAGCGGAGCCGGGACCCCAGGGGGGGACGGGGGGTTATTAATCATACTTTTCTTTTGTTATTTGTGGTGCTGATTTTGATTGCTGATTAGGCCTCGCGCATGGTCGTCTTTATTTCCCTTTCCTCCTGGGTACACCACGATAGGAAGGGTTCCTCTGTGCTGAGAACGCAGGTCACCTTGGACAAGGAGACGTGTTTGCTTGTTTGTTTTCCTGATAATTAGCGCTGCAGGCAGTAAATGACCTGGGGGAGGGATCTAAGTTTACACAGAGCTCTGCCACCCGGCTAGTCCCTCTGGGTCCCTACTCTGCATTTGGGCAGAGGGGATTTCAAGTGACCTTTGTCTTCCTGCTGAAGCTTTGATTGCTGTAGATGGTGCCCGATGGCGGTCAGGTTTGTGTCTCGTCATTTCCCCCACTGCCCTCACTAAACGATGATTAGTGGGTGCTGGATTCCTTTGCAGCAAGTTAGCAACGCCAGCGATTTAACCACCGCTTTAACGTGTGTGTGTTGATGTGTGTGTGTGTGTGTAAAAACTACATTACAGTCATATTAGGGATGCAAAGTTGCAAAGTCGAGCACTCCAAAGTTAGCAACCCCCAGGAGTAAGGTGGCCCATGCAACTTTAATTTGGCCCCGGGTGTACATGCATTACAGTCTTTAATCGCATGATCACGTGATACTTTTTCCATCTCCTCAGTCAGTGCGCAGGATGGATGGTGCTCACTAAATGGATGAACGGTCAATATTTCTTTTTATACACAGTGTTTTCAGTTTGTGGCTCCAGGCCTTATTTCTGGATGTGATTTAACCCCTGCGCTGGATACAGAATCATTGACCCGTGAGCTTTTCTATGGCACGACTCGCTGTAATTTATGAGTGCTTCCCAAACATTGGTGAACTGGTCTTCACAAGACCCCTGAGAGATGAAGGAGAGGTACCATCCCAAAGTTCTACCTGGGGAATTGCGTCACAGAGAAATTAATACTTGAATACTGCGTGCAGATGTGTTCACCCATCTCAAAAAAGATATATTGGAATTGGAAAAGGGGTTTGGAAAAGGGCAACAAAAATGATTAGGGGTATGGAACAGCTTCCGTAGGAGGAGAGATTAAAAAGACTGGGACTTTTCAGCTTGGAAAAGAGGCGACTAAGGGGGATATGATAGAGGTCTATAAAATCATGACTGGTGTGGAGAAAGTAGATAAGGAAGTGTTGTTTATTCCTTCTCATAACACAAGAACTAGGGGCCACCAAATGAAATGAATAGGCAGCAGATTTAAAACAAACAAAAGGAAGTATTTTTTCACACAACGCACAGTGAGCCTGTGGAACTCCTTGCCAGAGGATGTTGTGAAGGCCAAGACTATACCAGCATTCAAAAAGAATTAGATAAATTCATGGAAGATAGGCCCATCAAAGCTGGGATGGTGTCTCTAGTCTCTATTTGCCAGAAGCTGGGAATGGGCGATGGGGGATGGATCACTTGATGATCCCTGTTCTGTTCACTCCCTCTGGGGCGCCTGGAATTGGCCACTGTTGGAAGACAGGATACTGGGCTGGATGGATCTTTGGCTGACCCAGTATGGCCGTTCTTATGTTCTTTTGTCCTGTTCTGTACACCTAGGAAACTGCCGAGTGCTCTAGACAAGGCTTTGATATCTTGAAAACCACCCACATTGGGGAATCCCTCCACCCACACCCGCAGGGATCCCAGCTAGCCATTATTTTTGATGAATTAAAAGCTCATTTGGTAACAGAGCCTATTACTGGTTCTTTATTGTACAGTTTATGGGCCACATCCTCAGTGGGTACAAACCAGCTCCAGTAACTTGAACAGAACCACTTTGCGGCCCAGGGCCTTTATCATTTGGTCCCTGGAATATTTTACACGGTGGTCTCTATCCCCGTCTTCATGCACATTGTCCCCTGGATGGATTATTCATGGCTCTTGTGCCGTGAGCAGAGGTCTGCAGGCAACCATCACCTCAGCCTTTCCCCTGACAGCTTCCAGCTCCCTCACCACCCAGCCGCATCTGTACATATCGTAAATTGTTCCTTCCGATGCACATTACTCCGAACTCGTCCACGTCCAGTTTCCCCTGCCATTGAATCGCACCCTGATTTGTACAGCTAGAGGCTTTCTGGAACCAAAACACCATTCAGTCATCAGCGCATTTCGCGGCCAGGCTATTCCCTCGCCGTTTGTGCCGCTGTTAATAAATGTACTGAACAACCCCCGCCCTAATGCTGATCTCCGGGCCTCTCCACTATTAACCTCTCTCTCTGCGGAGAACTGGCCATTTACTCCTTCCCTTTCCTTCCGATCTTTCCTCGTTTTTAATCTGCGGCTTGGCTTTCGCTCTCATCCTGTGGTTACCAAGTTTCCTTAATAGCCTCCTGTGAGGGACTTTATCAAAAGGCTTTTGAAAGCTTAAATAAATTATATCCACCACTTCTTCACTCTCTGCTATCTTGTTAACCCTTTCAGAGGAGTCTAGAAGCCAGGTTAGCTAGGCATAGTCCGGGGGCACTATCTGCTCTCTTCCTCCACCTCCTGTCTACACAAACCATGCTGCTAACTATACCTTCTCCTCTGGAAACCATAACCAGGACATGGACAGAGATGGGTGGGAAACAGTTTTCCCATTCAATGAGCATTGTGAAGATTTCAAAAATCCTTTCCTGCCCGAATCAGGATGAAGAGTCAATGTTTTGGAAATTTTTGCAAATCAAAAATCCAAAGAGTGCTTCAGGTCAATCAAAATGTTCCGCTTTGGTCATTTCAAAATGTTCCATTTCAATTTTGACCTTTTTTAAAAAAATTTTTAAAAAACTACTAAAAAATTAACTCAAATTTCCAAAGGAAAAGTCATTTTTGACCCCAAAAATGTTTTTAAAATGTCCAAGAAGGATGTTTTAGTAATTTCAAAATTCCTTTTTCCCCGCCTGTGTTTTTTAAAATGGAAAGTTTGTCCAAACCAACCAGTTCCTGCCAACGGGTTTTGGTTTTCAAGAATTGGCATTTTCCGACAAAAAAAGTTTAGTCGAAAAATTACCCCACAGTTCAATTCACAACCTCCCACTTTCCACCTCACCCACCTTAACCCACACTGCTCTCTTCAGTGGCTCTGAGTCAGCATCCATCTTCCTACACTCACCTGCAGGGCTGCTCCCTCCCTGTCTCTACCTCTGCCTTCATATCGATCTACGCTCTTGTGCAATTTATACATTAATACCATGCTTGTCACTCTCTCCCACTGGACCTGTGATCTGCCCAAACCTCCTGCCTGAATGCTCCTGTAACAGCCTGGCTGATTCTAGGACCAGGCCGGGAATGGAGAGCTCTCCTGTAGCATCACGGTTTGGGATGCTTTTCTAAAAGATCTGCGGTGGGAATTATTTTGTGGCACTTCTCTGGTTTCTGTTCGACAGGAGCTCAGATGAGATGGTCACAGTGGTCCCGTCTGGTCTTGCAATCTACGACTCATCCTGATGCCAGGGGCTTTGAACCTGTCTGCAAGAGGCAGGACCAGTTTAGCAGAGTCGCTCTGAGGTTACATCAGCTGCATCCAATTAGCTCCAATCGGCCCCTATTGGACCCCTCCCCAAATTCCCGCCCTAGCCCCGCCCCCTCCCCTGAGCACTCCGCTTTCCCCTCCTCCCCCCTCCTCCCTCCCCAGCTTGCAGCGCAAAACAGCTGTTTCGTGTCCCAAGTGTTGGGAAGGAGGGGGGAGAGCAGGGGGAGGAGGCGGAGCCGAGGTGACCCGCGGGGAGGGAGCTACCAGTGGGTGCATGGCATCTACTGATCTTTCCCTGTGGGTGCTCCAGCACCCACGGAGTCGGCACCTATGTACCATTGTGGAACATCAGAAGACAAAAGACAATGTGGATTGCTCTCCCCCCTCCCCCCCCCCCCGCACAGCCCGGCCCCAATGCGGAGGAGAGGGGCAACTGAATTCCTCCCAATAGCTGAGTTTGCAACTGGAAGCAGAATGGGGAAAGGACTAAAAGCCCCAGCAAGGGGGAGCTGTCTTTGATGCTGCTTGGACTCTGAGTAGGGTGACCAGATGTCCCGATTTTATAGGGACAGTCCCGATTTGGGAGTCTTTTTCTTATATAGGCTCCTATTACCCCCCACCCCCAGTCCCAATTTTTCACACTTGCTGTCTGCTCACCCTAACTCTGAGAGGCACGAATTCCTAAGTTTAAACTAAAGCTCCCCAGTGCTTAGCCTGGGTTAGCCCTAAAGGACACCGAGAGCTTGCTTACTGTCGAAGCTTTTAGTACCTTTTGAACTCATTTGTGTGGCTGTGGTTACATGCTTTAACCGTGTACATGACTCTCCTTCTCTTTTCCTGTGTAATAAATCGTTAGTGCGTTTGTTATAGGATTGGCAACAAGCATTGTCTTTGGTGTGAGATCTAAGGTGCAATTGAACTGGGGGAACTTGACTGGTCCTTTGGGACTTGCACTAACCCGAATGTTGCTGTGATCTTTGGTGTAACGGGACCATCTGTCACAAAGACAAACTTGCCTGGGTGACAAGACAGATCAGGTACCCCTGGGGATTGTACCTGACTCCGAAGTGGGGCTTTCATAGAGCTTGAAGAGTTTATATTTGATGGTTGGTGAAATCGAAGTCTAGAACATACACGGTTCTTGCCCTGCTTCCTAACAGTCTGCTCTGAGGTGGTACCCCCCCCCCCCCGAGTCACTGCAGGACAACTTGACAATGTCTAGTATCAGAGGGGTAGCCGTGTTAGTCTGGATCTGCAAAAGCAACAACGAGTCCTGTGGCACCTTGTAGACCAACAGATCTTAGGGATCATGAGCTTTCGTGGGCTGAGACCCACTTCATCAGCTGAATGTCTATGATTGACAATGTCTATGCACTGTGAGAACGTGTTTGTTAGTAATGACATGAGAGGACAGGAAGATAGATGACCAATACATTCAATAGGTGTGTAAGAGGACAGATAGAGGGGGAGGGTATGGGGCTAGATAGATAGATAGATAGAGAGATAGATAGATAGATAGATAGATAGATAGATAGATAGATAGATAGATAGATAGATAGATAGATAGAGGGGGTGGATGGGGATAGATAGATAGATAGATAGATAGATAGATAGATAGATAGATAGATAGAGGGGGTGGATGGGGATAGATAGATAGATAGATAGATAGATAGATAGATAGATAGATAGATAGATAGATAGAGGGGGTGGATGGGGATAGATAGATAGATAGATAGATAGATAGATAGATAGATAGATAGATAGATAGATAGAGGGGGTGGATGGGGATAGATAGATAGATAGATAGATAGATAGATAGATAGATAGATAGATAGATAGATAGATAGATAGAGGGGGTGGATGGGGATAGATAGATAGATAGATAGATAGATAGATAGATAGATAGATAGATAGATAGATAGAGGGGGTGGATGGGGATAGATAGATAGATAGATAGATAGATAGATAGATAGATAGATAGATAGATAGAGGGGGTAGATGGGGATAGATAGATAGATAGATAGATAGATAGATAGATAGATAGATAGATAGATAGATAGATAGATAGAGGGGGTGGATGGGGATAGATAGATAGATAGATAGATAGATAGATAGATAGATAGATAGAGGGGGTAGATGGGGATAGATAGATAGATAGATAGATAGATAGATAGATAGATAGATAGATAGATAGATAGAGGGGGTGGATGGGGATAGATAGATAGATAGATAGATAGATAGATAGATAGATAGATAGATAGAGGGGGTGGATGGGGATAGATAGATAGATAGATAGATAGATAGATAGATAGATAGATAGATAGATAGAGGGGGTGGATGGGGATAGATAGATAGATAGATAGATAGATAGATAGATAGATAGATAGATAGATAGATAGAGGGGGTGGATGGGGATAGATAGATAGATAGATAGATAGATAGATAGATAGATAGATAGATAGATAGATAGATAGACGGGGTGGATGGGGACAGATAGAAAGCTTGGCAGAATTCATTTTTTTTAATTTCAATTGAGAATATGAATTTATGTTTTTAAGCATTTTGTCTAATTTTATTGATTTAAATTTTCAGAGTGGCACAAAATTATGGGGTTAAAGCTTTTTTTAAAAATTGTATCTATTTAAATTTTCAGCATGGTGGGGAATTGCGGGGGGTCAGACAGACATTGCGGGTGGCAGATAAGAATTATTTAATGACAGTAGATGGTGAGATTCAAAACATTAAATCTTTATACCCATTAAAATATGAATTGTTAATAGCATGTGTCAAAATAAAAAGTTAATATCCTTAACTCAAACTCTAATCAGTTCTCCAGCAGCATCTGTCTTACTTTGCCTACCTGTACATTTTGATTATTATCAATGGAAACAGGTTTTCATCAGTTGGCATGTGTGGGATGAAGTCAACGTTTACAGACATTTAGGGATAAAAGGAGCCCTTCCAAGCAGGTAGAGTTTCTTAAACACCCTGTATTGCTTCAAGCGTAGCTCTCCTTCATCCAGCATGTCCTATATGTGTCTGAACTCTTGTTCCGTGTTCAGATTGCAAACTCACTGGGACAGACCCATTGTCTCTCTCTATTTGCATGCTGTACGGTGCCCCCGATGGCACACGGTTAACAATAAACAATAATAATAACCTTGCCGTGTATATGTGCTTTAATGTCCCAGGTAGCGCGGGTCTGAATACCTAATGCCTTGCTGATTGTTATTCACTCTCTATTCAATGGTAGAAAAAAGGAACACACAAAACCACAACCCTATAGTTAGAAAGTGAGATAGGTCTGCTTAATTTCAGGCCATTATCTCCCGGTAATTGCTGGCAGGATTTCATTCAGTGCCAGCGCAATGGAAGCAAATCAATTTCCCCCTCCCCCTTATGAAAAAACAGTAGAGCCCTGCTGTTCTCCAAGGAGTTTGGGCTTTCAGTCCGTGGCTGGGAGCGAGAGCCGGGGCTCCTTTATCACATTCACATTCCATTTCCAGAGCACGCGGGAGCCGGGATGTAAATTTATAATGAGAAAAAGGGAAAAAACAAAAAGAGAGCACCGGGGAAATGCTAATGGGAGAAAATGAACTGGGGCTCCTGCAAGAATAATGCACAGACAGACAGACGCGCCCCTACGGTGACAGAGAGAGACCCATGCACAGAAACGCACAGAGGCGTGCGGGCACCCACCTGCACACAGATGGTTTGTCTGGACCTATGCACTGTGGTGCGCATATGCTAGGCACCTGCGTCCCTGCGCTAGGGATTGGGCGGGTTACCGCTCAGGTGGCTAGCCCGTGTAGGCGTTTTTAGCACGCTAGCTCAAGCAGAGCTAGCGCGGGTCCTTGTGCCCAGGCGGGAAGCCCACTCCCAGCTGCTTTGCAGACGTACCTCGAGAGAGACACAGACAGACACAGAGCCCGGGGGGGGGGGGGGGGGGGAGAAACCCACATGGATGCATGTGCGCAGCCAGACAGATGGAGCGCCAGAGATAGAAATATGCAGAGACCCCACCACGCACGCTGGGGCACACCCAGAGAGACACGTGTGCCCCCTCTGTGCAAGGCAAGAGTGCCCCCCGCTCCATCAGCATCAGTGGCACAAGAGGGGGCTCAGCACCCCACAGAGGGCTGGACTGTGAATCTTACTGGGGCCTTCCTACGGCTACGCACGCTCCCATCCATGTCCCAGGTCAGGCTGCAGGTGCAGAGCTGTCATGTCGGGGGGGCCGGCTGGGGGGGCCCTTCCAGTGGGACCAGGCCTGGGATGCAGACGCTCAGTGCCACAAAGAGGGAGGATACTCAGCCAACACCAGCAATTATCAAGGGCGACTGGCAGGATAGACCGCACCCTCAGCAAGTTTGCAGATGACACTAAACTGGGAGGAGTGGTAGATACGCTGGAGGGTAGGGATAGGGTCCAGAGGGACCTAGACAAATTAGAGGACTGGGCCAAAAGAAATCTGACGAGGTTCAACAAGGAGAAGTGCAGAGTCCTGCACTTAGGATGGAAGAATCCCATGCACTACTACAGGCTGGGGACCGAATGGCCAGGCAGCAGTACTACATAAAAGGACCTGGGGATTACAGTGGATGAGAAACTGGATATGAGTCAGCACTGTGACCTCATTGCCAAGAAGGCCAATGGTATATTGGGCTGCTTTAGTAGGAGCATTGCCAGCAGATCGAGGGATGTGATTATTCCCCTCTATTTGGCACTGGGGGGCCCACATCTGGGGTACTGTGTCCAGTTTTGAGCCTCCCACTACAGAAGCGAGGTGGACAAATTGGAGAGAGTCCAGCAAAGGGCAACAAAAATGATGAGGGGCCTGGAGCACATGACTTATGAGGAGAGGCTGAGAGAACTGGGATTGTTTAGTCTGCAGAAGAGAAGACTGAGGGGAGATTTGATAGCTGCTTTCAACTACCTGAAAGGGGGCTCCAAAGAGGATGGATCTAGACTGTTCTCAGTGGTGGGAGATGACAGAACAAGGAGTAATGGTCCCAAGTTGCAGTGGGGGAGGTCTAGGTTGGATATCAGGAAAAACTTTTTCCCTAGGAGGATGGTGAAGCACTGGAATGGGTTCCCTAGGGAGGACGTGGAATCTCCTTCCTTAGAGGTTTTTAAGGTCAGGCTTGACAAAGCCCTGGCTGGGATGATTTACTTGGGGTTGGTCTTGCTTTGAGCAGGGAGTTGGCTCTCCTGAAGTCCCAGGAAGGGGCGTGGCCATTGCAGTTAGGGGTGTGGTCAGGCTCTGGCACATGCAGGCGCGCCTCGAGGGGGAGTACAACCTGCAGGTGTGAACAGTACCGCTCACAGCCTCCTGCTCAGCTCCCGGGGCCCTGTCTACACTGGGACTTAACTTCAACCCGGGGGAAGCTGCACCAAGGCCACCCCTCAGCCACCGACAGCCATGCAGCTTGACTGGGCAAGTTCTCCGGGTGCCCGTCACGCTGCTCCGGTGGAAATGGAGTCCGGCGGAGGGGCCTGGTTCACCATCCCTCAGTTCACACCAGGGTACGGAGAGCGCTGAGTGTACACACCATGCTCTGGTGCTAATGACTGCACGGCCATAGACAGCAGGCGCTGAGTGCTGGGCAGTTCGGCTCAAAGGCTGTGTCTTCCTGGGTGATATTCCCAGCCCGGGCTGCCATACATGCACTAGTGCCTTTGGAGCTAGCATGCTAAAAACAGCACTGTCCCTAGGCAGCATGGCCAGCGGCCTGGGCTGCTATTTTCAGCTTGCTCAAGCAGGCCTGGCGTATGTGCATTTACCTGCACTGGGAATGGCCCCCCTTGGTGGCAGTATAGCCATGCACCTGGGACCCACAGCGCCCCCTGCTGCTCCTTGAGCCGGGCACCATTCAGGGAGACAGGTCCCTAAAACAGTCCATATTGCAAATTCAATCAGAAAGAGGCTGCGAATCCTTCAGAACGGGCTCTCTCCCCTTCGCGCCGGGGAGCCTGGCGCAGGAAAAGCAAAAAGAGAAGAACCCTGAAATTGATTCTTACCTCATATCATTAAAAAAGAAATTGCTGGAGTGCTATAACATAAAGTAAGAATCAATCTTATTTTTTAACACCAGAAATAACCTAATGAAATACAAGATTGAGTCTGAATATGGGCTTCTTGGTGCAGCCCCTGTGGGAATTGATTACAGAATTGAATGGCTCCGAGCTGATAAGATGAATTTGGAATAAATCTTACTGTTAACTACTCCCTTTTTATGCTCGTAAAAAAAAAAAAGATTGATTCCAATCAAAACTTGTTCTAAAAAGTGAGACAGTTTCGATTTGTCACGGCGCTTTCTCAGCGGAACGGCACTGAACTTTGGAGTCAATCTCGCCTCTCGTTATGCGCTCCCCAGAGAGGAAAAGCAGGCGGCACAATATTTCTGATTTACAACACAAAACGAGACAGTAATGATCATAATAATCAGGACGAGACGCGGGAGAGGGCCTCCGGTGGAAGGGGGCTCCCTCCACGGGTTCTGTTCGGGAGCTAAAGATGGTGAGATCTGCTAATTGCTCCTTCACTGTACTGCAGGTGGTTAGCTGCAGCATCCCCTGTGACTCCAGAGCTGGGATCCCCTCGCCCGGCTCTGCTGCTGTCCCCGAATCCTGATTCACTACTGTCAAACCTGGGCTTTAGCAAGAGCTGGGATTAACTGATAAAATTTGCTTTCACTTTTCAGTTCAGACAGCAGTTGGATTCATTAGTGAATGAAGCATTTTCCGACTTCCCCTAAGGGGACTTATCCAAAGAAGAATCCGAGGGGGGTGACTTGTGCAGGATTATGGAGGGAGAAATGGACCCATGTGAGATGTGAGGGGGTCAAACACAATCCTCACACTATACAACAGTGCCAGAGCTTCGTAACCCCCCAGGCGTCTCCTCCCCCGCCTCCCCAGGAAATTTCTTTTCATTTTCTTCCAAATTTTCTGTGGCATTTTTCAGGTTTTTTTGTTAAAAAGAAAATGGAAATCCGGGAATTTGGGGTGCCAGAAAAGGAATGTTTCCAAAATCGTTTTCGTTTGCGGCCACTGAAACATGTTTGGCTTTGGAGTTTGTTTTAATCCCAAACCTGCAAAAATTTCAAAAAAATGAAAAGAAAAAGGTTTTGGCTTTTCGACAAAGAAAACCCCAAATATCATCAAAACCAGGGATTGCCCCTGGAATCTTCTGTTCGAAGACAGAGCCGTGTCTCCTCAAGGGTTATTTGGACTGGAAAATCTGACCCGCTCTGGGACCAGGCCTGTGGGGTTGCCCACACCGCTACCGGGTGAGCACACAGGCCCTTCAGACCCCTTGCAATTAGAGATTCGGGTGATCAATGTGAAAAAACTCCAACTCCGCCAGCATTGACCCCAGAGCCTGGCGAATGGAAAAGACACCTCCTCTCCCCGCTTCTGGCTGGAATTTCAGGCCGAAAGGCCTGGCTGGCCATGTGCTTCCGCTGGCATCTTCCAAGCTTCAGTAGCTGGAAAGGCAGCCAGTTGGTCCGGCTGAAGAGCAATTTATTCTCCCGTCCTAGCGAAATCTGGTCTGCATTAAAAATAACAAAACCCCTCCAAGCCCATTGTGTTTAAATAACATTAAAGGTCTGACTTAAAGCAGCGAAAGCAAATTCCAAGGCCTAATGAAGAAGGATTGTCTGGCACGGTAATAATAATAAACTTGGTGCACATGTGTAGAAGGGGACTTTCTTATGAGGAGCTCACAGCGAGATAATTAAGTAGGTCTTACCACACCAGTGGAGCACTGGAGGTAAGGGTTATCCCTATTTTCCTGCTAGGGAAACTGAGGCACAAAGACAGACTTTGTCAAGGCCATATAGAGAGCTCGGGGGAGGACTGGGAATAGCCTTCAGTGCTAACCATTAGACAACACTCCTCTTCCACAGCTGGAAATTGTGCTAGGATTGGAAAACTGACTCCTGGGGTCCCCCGGCCCTTGGGCTCTTTGCAACTCTCTGGCCATACTCCCTGCCACGGGCCAGAAGCAGAACCAATGAGTCCTGACTCCCAGGCCTCTTCTCCAGCTCCTGTATCACGCTGCCATTCAACACCAGGACGAAAATCCCAGTGACCTGGCTCGTAATTCCCTGCATCAGCCACTAGCCAGCACACTCCCACGTCACTACATCGCGTATGTGCCAAGAGGGTCTGGAGCGGGGTGACCACCCGCTCCTGTTCAGAAGGGCTTAAAACAGCCCTGGGAGAAGCCTGAAGCAGGGAAGGAGATTAAGGACAGCTGGGTCAGCTGATTGGGTAGCTGACCACAGCTGTGGCCAATGCAATTAGGGCCCAGCTGGCCCTTATAAGAGGGCAGTGGACTAGAGGCAACCAGTCCTTCTCTAGCCTTTGGAGAGGGAGGACCTGACTGCTGGAGCTAAACAGGGTACCAGGGGCTGGGCAGGGCTGGGCAGGGCTGGGCTGGGCTGGGCTGGGCTGGGCTGTGAGAAGGCTAGCAGAGCTGTGGAGCTCTGACCTGGAAACCCCCCAGGCTGTGGGGCCTAGTCTATGGGCAAATAGGTACTGGGGGTGCAGGGGGCAGCCCCAAGGGTAGGCAGAGGCAGCAGGTCCAAACCCCCTTGCCGGTGATGAGTGGCAATTATACTGCAGTCCCAGAGAACGGGGGTAAGTGGTGACTGGCAGTTGCCTAGACTGAGGCAAGGTGGGGATAGGGGGTGGGGGTTCCCCCAGGGAGGGGAAACCCTGAGATCTGTGGGGGCACTGCAGGGGTGCAGCACCCCAGTGGAAGAGGGCACCGGGGTCCGGGAGGGACACGGGGCCAGCACTGAGCAGGACATCAGCCTGAAGAGGGCGCTCCAGAGACTAGTGAGCTGATTCCCCGGACGACCAGCAGGAGGCGCCAGCGGGGGCGCGTCGCCGCACGGTTACAGGGTCACACTGCCAGCCAGCAGCAAACCCAGCAGGCAGCATAGGCTTGCTGGAATTGGCTACCACGATCGTGCCCCTGGCTTCATGCCCCCTCTCCGGAGTGAGGAAGAGTACGGCAGCCCCTTCTTCATCTTCATGTGCTCCCCCCATCATCTGCAGCAACACGGGACTGCCTGCAGCTCCCCCGCCTTCGCAGGGAAGTGGGGCCAGGGTGGGGAACGGGGAGAGCCTTGAGGATGCCCTTCCCCTATGCACCAGCCTGTGCCAAGGTACTTTCCTCCCAGGAGCAAAGGGAGAAGACAATCTTTCCCTGGTGTGGTCATGGGACAGCGCAGCTCTGTCCTTAGGGCCCGGGTGGTGGGGACAGACCCATCGGCAGAGGAATACGTCCTCCAAGTGATCCAGGGGCCAGGACAGCTGGGTGCTTGCCAGGAGGCCCAGCTCAGCTGCTGAGTAATGGGTGAGCTTTGCAATCCCCCCGGCGTCTCCTGCGTCCTTGAGGAAACCTCGCGAGAGGAACCCGCGCAGCAAACCTGGCCACAGTGCTTGGCTGGAATCCAGCCCACGAACAGCCCGGTCTCTGCACTGAACGGGGACTGTCCGCCAACTCTCTGGCCCTCGTCTCTCACGCCCTCCAGCGGCTCCCGGGGCAGGTTCCGGCAGCAGGGGCGGTTGAGTCAGGCGGAGCTGGGAGGCGCCTGTCAGAGTCGAGGCGGGTTCGGCCGGTGGAGGTGCCAGGTCCCAGCATGCCGTGCTCCAGCTGGGTGGAGGTGGATGGTGATGATGGACAGAGATGTCTGGCTGATGACAGAGAGGGACAGATCTGATTGGCCAGCTCTACAAGCACTGCCAAAGTAGGGAAGTGTCAGCCCCACCCCGGTCTGTTGGGGGGCAGGCACGATCCACCCAGGACAGGGTCACAGACTCTGCTTGGGGCTTGATCCCTTATGTTCTTTGTCAGCAGGGACCGTTCCTGCGTGACGTGGTGGCTTCCTCTGTCTCTCTGTCTCCCAGGGTCCGGGTTAGCCTCTCCTCATCTCTTCACACCGAGATGTTTTTGAAGATCCCTGATCTGCTGAGAAACCTCTCATAGAATCAGAGACTATCGGAGCTGGAAGGGACCTCAGGAGGTATCTAGTCCAACCCCCTGCTCAAAGCAGGACCAACCCCAACTAAATCATCCCACCCAGGGCTTTGTCAAGCCTGACCTTAAAAACCTTTAAGGAAGGAGATTCCACCACCTTCCTAGGGACCCCATTCCAGTGCTTCACCACCCTCCTAGGGAAAAAGTTTTTCCTAAGATCCAACCTAGACCTCCCCCACTGCAACTTGAGACCCTTCCTCCTTGTTCTGTCATGCCAGGGCATCTTTGGGACATTGGAGTAGAAAGCCTTGATCTCTTTTTTGTCACACTGATTGCACAGTCACAGCTCTCTGGGTTTCGACCACGCTTTGGGCCTCCTGCCTCACCCCTGTTACGTTAGAGATCTTACTGGAGAGAAGTGGACTGTTGTCCGAAATCAACAGGCAACAACTCATGTGCTTTGGTCACATCAGGCAGAGAGATGGGTAGGATCTTGAGAGAGTGATCCTGGGAGGAATGGTGGCGGATCATCCTAGCCGGGGAGGAGATGGATGGATGGGGTGCGACAGATCATGGGGAGGTCAGCTGCTGAGTGGGCGAAGGTAGCGATGGACGGAGAAGCCTTCCACAAATTCTGCTATGAGGTCACCAGTCTTCAGACATGAAAAAAATGGACTTTATATAGTTTATATCTAGCTAGAGAGTGAGATAGCTAGAGGTGGGGTGTGTATGGAGAGAGCTAATGAGACCAGCAGAGGGGTATATGTGGGAAGAGGTGGTGAGATAGATGGAGGGTGTTTATGGCAATAGATAATGGACTAGATAGAGGGGTATCTCTGGGGATAGACAGCGAGCTAGACGGATGCGGGTCTGTGGGGATAGACAGCGAGATAAATAGAAGATTATGTATTCACAGTCACCTCGGTCCTTTCCCAAAGCCCTCACAGCCTTGTTAATCACCTGGGGTGGCTTACGTGCCACAATTTGCATGGTAATTATAATTAACGGGAACAGCAACAAGGGAACTCGAACGTGTGATGTTGTTATCAGGCCGTAATTATCCCAGAACAATTCGGTGACTACAGTTTGCTGAGGACGGAGCTATATGTTACAGCCCCTCGCTGTGTGACACGTTCCCTTCCCAGCCACCGCGGCAGGCCTGCTCCCCAGCCAGCTGGCAGCTCTAGGGGTCTGTGTGGTGCAGAGGAGTCGGGGCCCGGCCCTTGCCGTGGGGCCCTGCGATCGAGCCCCAGCTCGGGTAGCGGATGGAGCGGAGTCGGGTGAATTTCACCCGGGTTCTGGATATCAGGTGCCCCCCCGGGAGGGTAGATCTCTGGGGAGGTGGGAGGGGGGTGAGGCCAGAAGCGCAGCTGCGAAGCGGGGGGGGGTGTCCGTGGGCCTGTGTGTGCCCTGGCTGTAGCCCACACCCGCAGCCGCCTCCTTGCAGAAGCACCGAATGCCCTGCGATGCTTTCAAGGAGAGCCCCCGGGCACACCAGGGCCTGGGGGCTCTGCCAAGTGGCCAGTCCTGCGGCTGGAGGGTAGAGAGGAGGGGCACGGGCCATGGCATGAGGAGTGAGTGCCACGGTACCAGCCACTCTCACAGCAAGCCAGGCTTCCCCAGCCAATCCCCGGGCAGCGAAGTCTCTTCCGCCTCGGGGCTCACCTCTGGGGAAGCATTGACTGACGCTGGGCCACTGGGACCAGGCCTTACAAAGCACCCTGCGGATCCAGTTCTTCCATCTGCCCCTGGCTCTGACCCCCTTCCCCTCTGCCAGAATCCGCCCCAGGCCTCGGGCGGAGGGGAGGACTTGGAAGGAAGGGAAGCAGCCAGGGCCCGGTAGGACATTCCTGGGGGGGCGGGTTACAGGCCAGGTGGTCATACAGCCCCTCACTGGTCTGGATAACGCCCCAGGGTGTCGCACCCCAGTAAACAGAAGCACCAGACAGAGAGAAAACAACTCTGCTGCCTGACAAGACGCTGTACAGCTTTCTACCTCCCAGCTCCCAGCTCCATTCCAGCCCAGGCGGGCAGGGCCAGGAAGCCAGACTTAGCAGAGAGCTGTTTGGAGCACTCCGGGCGACAGGAATTTCTTCGGCCTCAGTCCAGCCCATCACAAGACAGCCGCCTACCCCAGCATTACTGAGCCGCTCTTAACAACTCCAGGGCCTCTCTACCACTTGAACTAAATGAGACTCCCCACGAGGTGCTAGGAGCGTAGGGCTCAGGAAACACAGTTGAGTTCTTTCGGTTTTCTCCAGCAGAGGGCAGCGGCACACACCGGCTTGTTGCAGTCTATTCTTGTTTGCCATGAACGGTCAGAGGTCGGTGACCTCCACCTTGGCTTGCGGATAAAGTCCCTCATAAGGGTTGGGGTGCCGTCACATGGGCCCGCTGCTGGTGTCTGATGGCAGTGTAAACTTTCACCGGAGGAGCTGGCAGGTCTTTGCTGGCTCAGCTGGAGCCTTTCAAGGAAGCAGCAGCGATGCACAACACAAAGCCACGTTGCAACAGCTTTGGTACCTGCTGCAGCTCCAAAGGCTGCAATCCTAGGAGTGCATTATAAATGATAGACCACAGTGGTTTTATGGAGGGTAGATTCAATCACTTAGCCTTAGGAGCGCTAACGGAGGTAGGGAGGAGTTAGGAGGCATCAGCGAGAGAGGCGAGAGAGGTTTCCTGCCGAGGTTTGGAGTGAGATGAGGGTGTAGGGAGGCTGGAGCCACAGAGGAGGAGAACCCTTCGTGCAAAGAGAGGTGAGATTGTGAAGAGAGAGAGAGCTGGCAGGAGAACCAAGGCCGACACCCGGTCTATAGAGCAGACTAGACCGAGCAGAGATGTTTGACTTAGAAGAAACTAAAAATCACACTGCTAAAATTTGCAGATGACACAAATATTGGGGAGTTGGTAACTAAGGAAGAGGGCAGGTCACTGATTCAGACCGATCTGGTTTGCTTGGTAAACAGGCTGCCAGCCAACAATAATGCATTTTAATACAGCTAATGTAAATGTCTCCATCTAGGAACGAAGAATGTCGGTGGTGAACTCACCCCTGGGAAGCAGCGTCTCCGCAAAAAGATTTGGGGGGGGGGGTGTGGATACCCTGATATTGTCTGATTCTATGATAATCAGCAGAACATGAGCTTCCAATGTGATATGGTGGTCAAAAGCGACCTTGCGTAAACAGGAGACTCTTGGGGAGGAGCAGAGAGGTTATTTTACCTCTTTACTTGGCACTGGTGCGACTGTGGCTGGAATCCTGGGTCCAGTCCTGGAGCCCACAAGTCAAGAAGGATGTGGAGAGGGTTCAGAGAAGAGCCACGAGAATGATTAGAACACCTGCTGTATGGAGATAAGCTACATAGATGGGGCTCTTTGAGTCTAACATTGAAGAGGTTAAGGAGTGACCTCCTCAATCTACAAGTACCTACACGGAGAACAAATACCTAATAATGGGCTCTTCACTCTAGCAGAGGAAGGTCTCAAACAATCCAATGGCTGGAAAGTGAAGCTAGACAAATTCAGACCAGAAATAAGGGATAATTTATGGACAATGTGGGTAATTAACTGTGGGAATAATTTACCCAGGGTTGTGGTGGATTCTCCATCATTGGCAAATTTTAAATCAAGATGGGATTTTTTTCTAAACGGTGGGCTCTAGGAAGTGTTTGGGGCGGTTGGTCAGACTAGATGATCACAACGGTCCCTTCCGGCCTTGGAATCTAGGAATTTTGGGTGCGGGCTGGTGAATTTCTGTTGACATTAGCCAGGTGCTATTGACTCATTGACCATCCACCTCAGCCTTCCCCATTCCCTCTCCAAGGGGAAAGAGAATCATGACCCCATTCTGGGGACAGTGCTGTGGAGCGGGATGCAGATGGTTTGGCCTAGGAGTCAGAGCCAGGAGTCATGCCTAGTGGGTGGAGCAGGCTTCCGGGTTGGGGGGATGAAGCTAACGGTCAGCACCAGAGTCAACGAACAATTACCAGAGTGAGGAGTCAAGCCAGAGACAGGGTCCAGGTGGGAAGTTGGAGGCCAGGATCAGGACCGGTCACTGGTGACTGGAGGCGAGGTGTAAGAGCAGGAACTGGAGGAGAGGCAAGGATCAAGCCCAGAGCAGGAGCATGGTGGGAACAGTAGTGAGGCAGGAGCCAGGAGCGGAGCAGGAAGGGGGAACAGGGTTGGGTGAAGGAGGCAGGCACAAGCAGGGACCAATGCAGTCATAAGAGGAAACTACCTGGTTGCCTGGACAAACTTCCTGTGCCGCCTCCAAGCTTAAATAGAGTCGCTGGACCAATCGGTGGTGCTGGGGGATCCTCCAATCCGGTGCCCTGGCTGAAGTTCTAGTCCGATTAACTTCTCAGCCCACCTGGGTTTAGCAGTCGGTGGAAGTCAGGCTGCATCATCTGTCTGGGGACTCCCAGGCCTGGTTTCAAGACCTGGGACATCTCAGATGGTTTCCTGGCCCTGGCTACGAACTCCTCAATCCATGATGCTCCCATCCTGCTCGCTGTGGGGTGTAGGGGGCGTGAGGGTCACCAGGCTGTGGGGCGTGTCTGGGGAGAACTGACCTGGGATCTGTGCTCCACTCCCTGCTCTGCCCACATGCGATCAGTGGAGGGCTGGCTCTGCTAGAAGTTCAGACTTACTTCTACATCTACGCAGATAGCGCCCGGATACAATGGCGATGGGCGCTTCAGAACCTTCTCTATCGGCGTGACTGTCAAACCTGCTCCGGTGAGAACACGTTGCCCCACAGTGGCTGGAGGCTGATAGAGAGAATTGGGGAGGAGGGCGGAGGGGAAGGAACTGGGGAAAGTGAAACATTTGAGAGAGAGGCCAAGACAGGAAGGAGAGACCTTGGAGAGGGGAAAAGGGACTCAGAACTGAAACAGGAAAGGAGTAGAGAGGGGACAATGGAAAGCCAGGCAAGGGGATGCAATGGACGCGGGGGACAGGGCAATGGATGCGGAGTCTGGGTTGGAAGTCGGAGGCTGGGGCTGGAGTCAGGACCGGTCACTGGGCAGCGACTGTCTCAGAGGGGGAGGGTCTGGCCCAGGTGGGCTGACAAGTATGGAGCTGGAAGGTCCTGCATGGATCGGGGGAGAGACCCGTTAATTACATTCATGACACTGAGGAGCACTGGAGAGTTCTCACAGGCCCAGGCTCTCCACACCAGCCCCGAGCCCCTGCTCACACTCTGGGACCCCAGCTCTGAGCAGACGGGGAGAAAGATCCTGGCAGGAGTCACCCCTCAATCACCCCACGCCCTCTCCGCTCGGCTCTGCTCGGCCGTGTGGGCGGGATTGGATTGCGGGGAGGGGAAGAGATGGGAGGCTCGCTCGGTGCTGCGGGAATGGCTTTCTGGCTGCTCGCTGCATCACGGAGGTTTTATTCATTATCTCCCTGGATCATCCCCAGTTGGTCAGCTCGGCGAGGGAGCCTCTGAATCAGCAGCGCGAGGTTGGCACGGCTTCCCACGAGGCGCTGGGGAGCTTGATCGGAAGCCTCCTGGGGAGGGAACACCTGAGAAAACTCAAAGACGATGGGCATCAGGTTTGAAAATTTAAAAAAGCAAATAATGAAATCCCCCTCTCGACACCACGGTCTCCTTTCTGGAGACCATCACGCCAGCCATACTCCCAGCCTCAGCCCCAGAGATGCCCAGGCCTCGAATGGCAGGGGTTGGGGGGCAGGACAGAGGAGAGGTACCAACAAAGCCATGGGGGGGGGGGTGAGGGGAGCCCAGAACTGAGCAAGCAGAGGAGCTATGGGTCAGGACTGAGGCGAATTGGCATGGGGGGAAGGGTGTCGTGTGTGCACATTTGGGGAGAGCCCAAGGCTGTGGCTCTGGAATTAGGGGCAGAGCGGTGGGTGGGGTGCCCAGGACTGAAAAAGCAAAAGGGGTTTTACCACTCCAGCATGAGGTACGGAGAGAGAAATAAACTCCGGGTGGCTTCCCTCTGTCATGAAAACAATGCGGCTGGAAATGCTGGGTGTATGAACAGCAGCCAGCTCTCCGGCAGGTTGGCTCGAGTCTGGATTAGATTTGCGTGAAGGAGGGTAAACGAGTCAGTCTCAGGATTGGTTTCCACAAATATTTGGCTTTTTGAAAAAGGCCCAAATCTGGAGCTTATCACATTCAGACCCAAACAAAACCTAATGGGCATGGAGAGCAATACAAAGACAACGGGAACAGCAAGTGAAGGGGTGCTGGAGATGGAGCCTTCATCTCCGGGGAGGAGAGGGAAGCTCTGGAGAGGCCTGAACTCCAATGGCTTTAGGACTTTGGTGAAGTGCCCTACGTCCCAGTGTAACCAGGACAGTCCTGCTTTAACTACGGCACATGTCTTCTCCCGGGACACCTGGAATGGCCCCTTTTTGGTTCCGTCCATGAAAACATTTGGTTTTGTTTACAACAATGAGATGCTTTTCCCAGACCTGTCGCTGTGCCGAGCAGCTTAGCTTTCAGTCTCCGGGAGGGATGGGCAGAGCGCAGAGCGCAGGGAGAAGTCCAACAAGTGTGGAGACCACCAGCGCTGAGAGTTCAATTTGGGTAGAAGGAGACAGGTCTGGAGCAGGAAGTCGTCAGCACAGTGCTGGTTGTTGAATGTGTCTTTGCCAATGAGATGACCCAGAGATAAGGTGCAGGGAGAGAAGAAAAGGGGACCACGGGTGAAGCCCTTTGTAGCCCCCACTGAAAGTTGAAAGGGCATGGAGAAGATCCTCCAAAGGACGTGCTGAAGGACCAATCAGAGAGGTAGAAGTAGACCGAGGAAAGTCATGGAAGCTGAGGGGACAGAAGATTTCAAGGAGAAAAGCTTGCTCAAGAGGTCAAAGAAGATAAGGATGGAGTGCTGGTTCTCAGCTGTAGCTGGGAAAAGGTCATTAGAGATCTTGGTGAGAGCAATTTCAGCAGAGCGCCAGGGGCAAGGGCCAGCTAGAGTCTCATTAAACTTGGGCAAGTTTCTCCATCCACCCACTGAGGACAATGCTCTTTATCTCCTCCGCTGGAGCGGGAGCGGGAGGGTGTGTCTGTGGGAACTAACCAGGCACTTCTAAGTTCTTCACGCTCTGCACTTCCTTTGACGCTGCTCCTCACCTGGGGAGCATCCTCTCCCAAACGGATCCCTCTCCTCCTTCACGTCCCTCCTCAAGACTAACACCGGCCAGGACACTGCCAAGAAATCACGCACTCAATCGTGGCTCAGGGAACAGGTGGGGTTTGTTACCTAGCAATAATTACCCTGAAATACATTATAATCAATGACCCACGTCGACAAGATTCAGAGCCCGGGTCAGCTGACGACGCGGTGTGGGATAGGCAGTACAAACCCGTCCAGACCCCTGCGGTATCTCTACAGTCTAGACAAGGCCTAGATTAAGCTGATTGGGGTAGAGGCTAGGTATTGATGGCCTGTGCTCAAAACCCTACGATGTATTATGATGATTATTGTTGTATTAATAATTCAGTGCCTAGAATGCTCTGGGAAAGGTACAAATCTTGCTATTATTTAAGCCTGTAGCCCTGTGTGAGTTAAAAGAACTCTGCAGAAATGAACTAATTAATCCCCATGAAATCCTCTCCCATCCTCAATGTAGGGAAAGGTACAAATCTTGCTATTATTTCCCCATGAAATCCTCTCCCATCCTCAATGTAGGGAAAGGTACAAATCTTGCTATTATTTAAGCCTGTAGCCCTGTGTGAGTTAAAAGAACTCTGCAGAAATGAACTAATTAATCCCCATGAAATCCTCTCCCATCCTCAATGTAGGTAGTTTTATTTCAGATGGGGAAACTGAGGCACGGAGCGGGGTGTGACCCATCGGGGACACAAAATGAGAAAGTAGGAGGTCCAGGATTTTGGAACCTGATGTCCTGACTTCTAGTTGTAGTCCATGTTGCCAATTTATTATGCTAAGATGCTGAACAAAATTTGACCTGCCTGTCCTTTGAATCAGTTTGCCAGTGCTGCATACATGCTCAGGTTTGTTATTCCAGCCCCACCGAGCCACGGCTCAGTACACGGAAGCAGCACGCAGCCCTAATTTCCACAGCAACCAGCTATGGCATCACAACCAGGGGATTAAGATTCCAGATGGGAAATAAGCAGCAGGAGCCAGCAAAAATCTTCAGGAACAAAGATCTTCTTCCCATGCAAATGTCCTTCTGCAATAAAACTCGGGGGGAAAGAGCAAATGATAGAAAGTGACGTCAGCAGCATCGTCTCTTAATAGGGTATTTTTTCTCCCCTGGGCTCCCTGCGAGGTGCAAGCTTAGACAGATGTTTGCTGATCAGATATACTGATGAGCGGGCCCAGAGGGAACGAAACTTGAAGCGATTCCGTTTACCCAAATGGAATAATAACATTTTCCAAACGCTCCTCGGACGGCAACCGTAATGTGTTCGATAGCGATTAGAAACATCAAGAGGGTGAGGAAGTCTTTGGGAGCGTTTTCTGATGAGACCTGGGTTAGGTGGTGAATTTTCAAGCCATTCAAATTTAATTGCCAGGGAAATCTCTTGTGGGGTAAATGTACAATGAGCCTTCATGTGTCTCCAAACAAGCCAAACACTGCTGAGAGACGGAGAACACGAGGGTCTGAGAAGTGGGGGAGGGCAGTTTCATTTTCTACCCCACATATTACCAAGCAGGAGGAAAGATAAGATGTTCTCCAATCATAGAATCATAGAATATCCGGCTTGGAAGGGACCTCAGGAGGTATCTAGTCCAACCCCCTGCTCAGAGCAGGACCAATCCCCAAGTAAATCATCCCAGCCAGGGCTTTGTCAAGCCTGACCTTAAAAACCTCTAAGGAAGGAGATTCTACCACCTTCCTAGATAACCCATTCCAGTGCTTGACCACCCTCCTCGTGAAAAAGTTTTTCTTGATATCCAACATAAACCTCCCCCTCTATTCCCTATAATGGGGTTCCCACCCATGGCTAGAGCGCCTCCTTGTGTCTAGGTCTGAGATTGTAGCTCTCAGTGCATGGGATGCCCTCTTGATGCCCACTGCTCGCTCTGGGATAACCTCTCTTCTGGGAACTTGGCCCTCTGACCCGGTCACCATTTAGTTCACTTCTTCTGGGGTGACCAAGTCCAAGGCCCCTTGTCACACTGTCTGGACTGGCTCACGACCACAAGTGCCTACCTCAGGGCAGACTGTCAGAAAACAGGGAAGATGCCCCAAGCTGGAGGTTGTTCTATAATTAGATTTCACCAACCAAGTGCCAAAGGTGAACTCCTGGATCATAAGACCAGTGTTACTACAGAGTCATAGACAGTCCCCTTAGACTCTCCTATCTATCTTGCCACCCAGACAGACTGGATAAATGGTCACTTACGCCAAAGATCACGTCACATTTAGGTTGCTCCCAGTCCCAAGAGACCGGTCACTTACCGAAGATCAGTTGGCACGCTGGATCTGACAGCAAAGACAACATGGGCAGCCAATTCTCTAGTAAACTAATAAAGGGTTTATTAGAAAAGGAATAGAAAGGTTAAAGCTGGTAAAATCTATGCACAGGTGAGTCACCGTATGTAATTCCAAATGGTGGCTGTGATGTAATAAACTGCCAGTCTCCCAAAACTCTTTTCAGGGTACCCAGATTGTCTGTGGGGATCACAGAACTGTAGGAGAGGAAGTGACATGCAGAGGTTGTCTAATCCAATCCCCTGCAGGACTAAGTATTATCTAGACCATCTCTGACAGGTGTTTGTCCAACCTGCTCTTAAAAATCTCCAATGACGGAGATTCCACAACCTTTCTAAGTCATTTATTCCAGTGCTTAACCACCCTGACAGGTAGGATTTTTCTCCTAATGTCCAACCTAAACCTCCCTGGATGCAATTTAAGCCTATTGCTTCATGTCCTGTCCTCAGGGGTTAAGAAGAACAATTTACCTCCCGCCTCCTTGTAACAACCTTTTATGTACTTGAAAACTGTTCTCATGTCCCCTCTCGGTCTTCGCTTCTCCAGACTAAACAAACCCAGTTTTTTCAACCTTCCCTCGTAGGTCATGTTTTCTGACCTTTCATCATTTCTGATCTTCCTTTTGCCTCGGGTACCCTTCCCTGCAAGAGTCCACACAGGCGAGAGATGAAGGATCTTTCCTAGAATTCATATTTATAACGTCTTCCGACAGAAAACAAGCTGACAGTGTCTCTACTCACTTTTCCTTTGATGATGGTGACCGAGGAAGGCGCATTGAGTCTGTGACTGCTGGTCACCACACACGTTGCACTGAAATTAGCACTTCTTTGAGGGGTTCTTTGGTTTCAGGGGTTTACCCAATGTCAATGTTTGCTGCGGCATCATAGCAGGAGACAGACGAGAGAAAACAATGCACATAATGTCCCGTTCGTTTTATGAAGTCTATACGCCAACTGCACTCTTCTACCGTCAACGGTTACTTTGATCTATATTAATACACAAGTGAATTGGCCTGACTACGCTCTGGCATGACCTTGTCAGCCAGTGTCATACCGCTGTCCAGATGCCATCCCCAGACGGTGTTCAGCCCAGACCCAGGCCTCAGTGGCTGGCAAAGGAAGCTGGACCCACCTGCTGCACGGGTGACCCTACAATGAGAACACAGGTGCACTCGGTCCCTTCTGGACTCCTTCCTTCCCAGCCTCTAACTCTTCCCTTTCCCCGGGTTTAGCCCTGGTCTTCCCTCTCTCCGGTGATGCCAGGTCACCCAGTTGGTCTCTCCGGCCCGCATTAACGCCTCAAGCCTGGTTTGGGGTAGGCAAACCCCAACTCACAGCTGCCCTCACTTGCTTTAGAGTCCACCTCTGTGGTGCTTAGCATAGGTGTGCGCAGCACATTTCACTAGGGTGTGCACCCAAGGAAGGCTGTGTCTCCCCAAACAGCCTGGCCCCGCCCCCATCCAACCCCACCCACTTCCTGTCCCCTCGGAGCTCCCAGCCCATCCAACCCCTTCCAGCTCCTTGTTCCTTGACTGCCCCTTCCAGAGACCCCCTCATTCTGCCCCCCCAGGACACCCTCCTGTATCTAAGCCCCCTGCTCCTTGTCCCCTGATTGCCCCCTCCGGAAACCCCCCACTCTAACTGCCCCCCAAGACCTCACCTCCTACCTGCTCCTTGTCCCGACAGCCTCCTCCAGAGACCTCCCCATCCCCTAATCACCCCCAGGACCCCACGCCCTATCCAACCCCCGTCCCCTGACTGCCCCGACCCCTAGCCACACCCCTGCTCCCTGACAGGCCCCCTGGGACTCCCATGTTCTATCCAATGCACCTGTTCCCCGGCCCCTGACTGCACCCCAAAACCCTCTGGCCCTTATCCAACACCCCGTCCCGTCCCCGTCCCTCTCACCACGTCGCTGCTTGGAGCCAGACATGCTACCACCATGATCCCCCGGAGCGCGCTGTGTGCTGGCCTGGAGCCAGACATGCTGTCGCGCAGCCCCCACCCCCCAGAGGGCTGCCTGTGGGGGGCGCTGATGCTGTGAGGGAGGGGAACAGCGAGGGAGGGGGGAGGAGCAGCCTCCCCAGCCGGATCTCAGGGGCCTCTGACCCACCCTGCATTAGGGCGTGCCTGGGCACACCCAGCACACCCTGTGCCAGGGCCGGCGACAGGGGGGTACTACGGGTAGAGCTGTACCGGGCCCCGGACTTAAGGGGGGCCCGGTACACAGCTGTACCCGTAGTCGTCCCCCCCTGGGCACCGCATCTCCCTGGCTGCTCTTTCCCGGGCTGTGTCCGCCTGTCAGTGCCCGGCTGCCTCCCGAGCCCTTCAGCCGGCAGCTCGTCCCGCGCCCCAGGAGCCGCCCCGAGGCACCCCCGGCTGCAGCGCTTCCCCTGCCCACCTGCAGCAAGAGCCGGGACAGCCCTTGGCGGGGGGGGGGAGGAGCCCCCCGGCACCACAGGATGCCGGCTCCATCACCTCCCCCGCCCCGGCGGCTGCAGAGGACTGGCCGGGTGCGCCGCTCCGCGGGGGCCAGCGAGGCGTGGGTGCGGGAGGGAAGGAGGTTTGGTGGGGGGGAGGCTGAGCTGGGCGGGTCAGGCATGGGGGGAAGGAGAATAGGCTGGGGGGGCTGGGCCCCCCCCAAACGATCAGAGTAGGGGCCCCCAAAATTTCAGTCGCCGGCCCTGCCCTGTGCACATGCCTACGGTGCTCGGTAATGGATGGAGGAAGAGCTATTTGTTGGGACTCCCGTGGTGCTCCAGACAGGCGGCGTCACTGGTCCTGCCGAGCGAGCCTCCCATCTAGTGGCTGGGCTCAGGTGTCCCTGTGCGGGGAAACTCCGAGGTGTTCCCGGGATTTGCAGCTCCCGGAGTCTTCCCTTGGAAGCAAAGACCCAACAATTGCTGCCACTGCGTGATGCCCACGAAAGAGAGAGAAGGACTGAAAGAGAGTATCCCGCAGGTCCGCATGCACTCAGAGACACAGGGCGCGAGAGACGGGCCCCCACCCCGAGGCCACGGTGATGGGCACAGGGCCGGGATCTAGACTGCAGAGTGAGTGTGTGTGTGAGAGAGAGAGAGAGCATCTGTGTGTGCGAGCATCTCCGTGTGTGTCTGTGCCCAGATCCAGTGGTCAATTGAAGGACTAAGGGGCTATGCCATGCATGGGGCTATGGAGCACCCCCGAACCCTGCTGTGACCCCGGGGGTTGGGTTGAGGGTGTAAGGCTGTGATCGCAGCGGGGAGGGGGAGACGCGTAAGCCAGTGGCCGAGGAAACGTGACTCTGCTCTTGGTCTGGAAAGAATGCAGCTCATGTTAGGTTTACAGCCCCCCTGGGGAAGGCTGCAGGAGCAGGGGAAGGAAACCCAGCCGCCGGCCCCGGGGATACGGCCAGGGCCTGGCTTTTTGAAGCTACGTGCTCCTGTGTTACAAGTGTCAAGAGGGCACCAGACGAGGCTCTTTAATGAGGTCCAAGGGGCAGGGAGGTCATTAAGCTGCTGCACCTCGCCCGGCGAGAAGGAAACACAGACACAGCAGCTGTTCAGGGTCTGGGATTTCTCTCGCCAGCTTGCGCCCTTAAAAGGAAACACAGATCTACAGGGAGCAGAGACCCGGGCAGGACAAAGCCTTTCAGCAGGGGCTGGCTGCAGACATGGGTTCCCCGTCCCTTCACTGATGGGAAGATCTGGTGTAACGCTGACAGATCCCAGTCGTCCGGCTCAAACCCGGGGTCTCTGGAGCTTGGGGCATCAGCCTTTATGGTGTGAGCTAAAAGCCACCTGGCTGTAGAACAGACTCACTAATCTCTCTAAGTGGTCTCGGTGTGACCAGATGGGGCAGAACCCCTCGCCCAGGAGGTGTGTGGGTGACACCAGCCCCCCTCTTTCCTTACAGAGCCGATGAGGGATACCACCCGCCCTGGCCTCGCGGAAGCAGATGTGACTGCCTTTGACGGAGACGACTCAGCGGGGGGTCAGGCCACTGATTTCAGTGCATCCCTGTAGGGCTGCAGCGGCGTGGCCGGGTGGATCGTCTCTCTGATGGGAATCCCTGGCACTCGGGTGAAGACCACCCCCAGGTCATTTCACACACAGACCATCCCGTGGTCCACCAGCGGGCATGGCTGGAAGTGGGGTTGTGGAGCGACCGCACCTTCGCGCCTGCCCTTAATAGGCCAGAAGAAGAGTTTTCACCATGGAGCAATCAGTCACTTCTGCGTGTTAAAGCCACTATAATTCCAGTGGGCTGCTTTTCGGCCAAAACTAACTGTCAATGATATTTGCAGTCCAGTGGGAGCTCCCTCCATCCCTCACCCACCTGCCTCTTCTGATTCTCCTCGAGTTCTCGCACCCTGCCCATCATGGTGGTATCTGGGTCCCTTGCAGCACGGCATTAAGCAATGTGACTAACAGCCGTCCCAGGGGATTCTTTCCTTCTTCCGGGAGGGAAATTCCATGGGGATTTTTTCCTTTCAGTTATGTTTGCTGGGTCCCGTGTGTCTGCAATAGACCCCAGCTAACACCAGGGCACAAGCAGGTTTCAGCCCCTGCCCTGGGAAGCTGACTATAAGCCAACAAAGGGTGGGAGGGGAAAGCGATCAGCAAGCAATTGAAGGCGCCAGGACTAGACCAGAGGCGTTTCTGCATCCCAGTCCCGTGCCCTGCTCCCTGGACCATGCAGCTGTTCTTGGACAAGCCTCTCCAAGGTGTGTAGCAGCTCCGACGGCTGGCTCCCGTGATGCACTGCAAAGGTCACAGGGCTCCAAGTTCAAGCCCTGAGTTTCACAACTGGGCTGCCAGGTGGTGCAGGAGGAACAACAGGAAGCAAATCCTGCTGATTTGGCCTCAGTTACCTGCTGGAATAGCAGTGGGGAGGTGGGGTGGAGAAGGAGCTGCTGAGGAAATTGCTTTGGGTAGAAATTATTTTTTTTCCAGCCCTGTCCCACATTAGACTCATAGACGTTTCAGGTCAGAAGGGACCATTATGATCATCTAGTCTGACCTCCTGCGCAACGCAGGTCACAATCTCACCCACAGATTTCTGCCCCAGCTCCCTAAATGGCCCCCTCGAGGATTGAACTCACAACCCTGGGTTCAGTAGGCCAATGCTCAAACCACTGAGCTATCCCTCCCCCCAGATTAGCCCCCCCCCCGGACATTACAGAAGAGGCTGCAGGGACTTGTGAGCATTTCCTAGTGCCCGTTCTTATCCCTCCACACTCCTGTGAAAGGGCTCTTCACCCTTTCTTCATTGTCTCGGGGTCTCCACTTTTTAGTTAGGTGCCCCCTGCTCCCACGGCCCGCTCCTCAAAGGTGATGTGGGAGGGGAGTTATTTCTTTTAAATCCCATTGGGCAGGAACTGCAAGAGGAATTCCCGTTGGCTGAAGCAGTCATCCCTCTTACATTGCGAAGGAACACAACTTTTAAGCACATTGCCCTCTGGTACCTGCACACGTGGGTACTGTCTCTGTAATCAGCCACTAGGTTTGGATTTTCCTTATTCATTGTGGCATCAGTAGGGACTGGAACTCAGCACCTTCTGTTCCCAAAGTCTCACTTCTTCCCTTGTGAGCTCAAGGAGACTTTAACTCAAGGCAGTACAGGGCCTGTGTCACGCAGTTGAGCAATTCCAATGTTGGCCAGCAGAGGGCAGCGCTGCCCACTAGCCAGCTCATTCCATCTGGACATCCCTACCTGCCAGGGGTGTTGCCTGAGGATCAGTAAAGTGGATGCTTACGAAGTGCTTTGCAGATGGAAAATGCTAAGTAATAATCAGTGGCAGCGCTTACATATGAAAATGCTCTAAAATCTTTGGTGGAGGAGGGGAAAGATAAATCCTGCCAAGACATTGGTGGTGAAAGGTGGGTAGGGAAGATAGACACAGATCAGAGTGACCTGGTGTAGGCTGCAGATACAATCCACAATGACTCAATAGACCAATACCGTGTTGTTAACTCATTGAACCTCACTCAGAGCAGAGGTGAGCAGGAGCAAAAATATACATTTGAATACAGCTAGTGCAAACGTCTACATCTAGGAACAAAGAACGTCGGCCACACTTACCAGACTCTGAAAAAGATTTGAGGGCAGGGGGAAGAGGGAGAATCAGCTAATCGTGAGCTCCCAGTGTGACGCAGTGGTCAAAAAGGCTAATATGAGCCTTGGATGCAGACACAGGAATCTCCAGTAGGAGCACAGAGGTGATTTTACCTCTGTATTTGGCACTGGCGCGACCGCTGCTGGAATCCTGTGCCCACAATTCAAGAAGGATGCTGAAAAATTGGAGAGGTGCAGAGAGGAGCCACAAGAATAATCAAAGGATTGGAAAACCTGCCATACAGTGGTAGGCTCACGGAGCTCAATCTATTTAGTTTAACAAAGATACATGGGGAACAAATATTTAATTACAGGTTCTTCAGTCTAGCAAAGAAAGCTATAATCCAATCCAATGGCTGGAAGTTGAAGCTAGACAAATTCAGACAGGAAATAGCTGTACATTTTTAATGGTGAGAATCATTAACTATTCGGAATAGGGTACTCAGGATCATGGAGAATTCTCCATCACTGACAAATTTTAAATCAAGATTGGATGTTTTTCTAAAAGGTCGATTTAGGCATTATTGGGGTCAGTTCTCTGGCCTGTGTTATATAGGCCAGGGGTTCTCACCTTTCCAGAGTACTGTACCCCTTTCAGGAATCTGATTTGTCTTGCGTACCCCAGGTTTCACCTCACTTAAAAATTCCTTGCTTACAGAATCAGACATAGAAATATAAAAGTGTCACAGCGCGCTGGTACTGAAAAGGGGCTGACTTTTCATTTTGTCTGTATGAAATTGTAGTTTGTACTGAGTTCGCTAGTGCTTTTTATGTAGCCTGTTGTAAAACGAGGCAAATATTTAGATGAGTTGATGTACCCCCTGGAAGATCTCTATTTACCCCAGGGACAGTCATACCCCTACGGATACAGGCGATCAGATGAGATGATCACAACGGTCCTTTTTGGACTTGGAATTTATGCCTACGCAATTTGGGGTGGGCAGGAGGCTTGCAGGGTAGGAGGTACTGGTTCCAAGGTCCGGAGGGAGGGGGGGAATGCTGTGTCCTAAGGAAGGGCTCAAACAAGGGGTCTGAGACCCAGACCCAGAGCTAGGAACAATGACTTGGCTCTGCCCAGATCTGCTTGGCTTAGGGGACCCACTCGCCACAAACAGGTGCCTGTCCAGATGGGGACTGGACCAGGCTGTGATGAATCAGGACTCTGCTCATGGGGGGACCTGGAGTTACTGGGGCTCTGTGCTGAGGATCCTGGGCCGTTGGGGCGACTCTTCAGCGGGAGATGACCCAGGGACGGCTCTTTGCAGAGGACGGCAGCAGAGCTGAGTGAACCCCGGTGAGGTGCCTCCTACCCAGCCACGAAATGAAGATGAAATTACGATAGCTGGGTTAGGCGGCTGAGCCTCAAGACAGAACCAAGCAGAGGACTGGAGACAGGCCCGTATGCGCACACCTCGGGATCTTAGGACTACGCTACCACTGACACTACATCAGGAGTGGGGCTTAGAAGAGAGGCAGTGACATGGTGACAGGACATTTGCCTATTGGACAGTCACACTGAGGAATGGGAACCCCATTGACGGACCCTTCAAAAAGGGACCATGGAGAGGATTGTTTTATTTATCACTCCGATAGATCTGTTGTTGCAAATTGATGTTGCATCCCCTTTTGTCCCTAAGACAGTTGTCCTTGTTCCATGCTCAATCTCAGTGCTTGTGAACGGGGAAGCATCCCCTGGTAAAGGCCCCCAGGGAAGGGAGGTTGTGATCCCAGAAGTGCTCAGTGGGGCTCAAGTTGGTGCTGTTTGTAGTTTCAAGCGGGACCCCCTAGATATTTGAACCTGGCCCCCTGTTGCTGCCGACAACACCTAGCAGAAGGGTTATTATGTGTGGATATAGGAATTCCCTTAGGAACCTTAAACAACAGTCCTGAATGACAGACCTGGTCTGGGACCGCTCAGTATTTACAGAGAGCAAATACGAAAGGGGCACAAACATGACCAAAGCAAATTCATTCTTCTAGTCAAGCCGATATGGGGGGGGGGGAGGGGGTAGGATTTCCACTTCATTGGCTTGTGCACCACAGGAGGTCAAACTAGATAATCAAAATGATCCATATTGGCCTTGGAAACAATCTTTCTTTCTTTCTTTCTTTCTTTCTTTCTTTCTTTCTTTCTTTCTTTCTTTCTTTCTTTCTTTCTTTCTTTCTTTCTTTCCCCTAAAATTGGCTCACCCACAGACAGACACTGTCCAAGACACCCCCAGCAAAAAAGCTTAGCGATCAAAGTTTCATGGCTTTGAAGATCAGGATTGGTCATTTGAGGAGGCCTTCTCCGGAGAACGCCAGGTCTGTCATGTCCATTGCAGAACAGAAGGGGGGGGGGGGGAATTGTTTCCTTCTGCTTGCCCAGATCTGTGACTGCAGCCCACCCCCCATGCACACACACAAAGCCACTAAATTGAAAGTTAATTTGAATTCAAGTTTATATAATCCAGGCACATCCCTTCTTAACAGACAGGAAACGACCGAAGCATTAACCTCCCATCAGGGAAGGCAGGCAAAAGGCGAAACGTTTCCACCTTCCACTTTATTTTGTTTGGTTTGCTTTAAAAAAAAACACAACCCACCCTGAGTTGACTCAGATCCGAGTAGGAAGTTCCCTGCCGGGATCCCAAGGTGCCTGGGAAAGGAGACGGAGGTCTGGGGTCACAGCTAACAGTGCCTCTCGAGATTGGCTGCTTTAACAGCCCATCTCTCCGCTGGCCCCAGAGCCCTGCCAGGTTCCTGGAGATCTTTCCGAAGATCTCTGGAGCGAGGAGATGGAGACGGCGCTTCCTGCCCCAGACAGAGAAGGTGAAGGTCAGGAGATTCCACAGACTCCATTCGCACAGCTGTTGATGGACACACAGCTCCAGACCGACAGATCTGATCGTCATCGAGTTAAACCAACGCCTCCCCAGCGAGGGGGTTATCCAGGAGCAAGGGAGATCCTACCACTGCAGCTCACCCCTGTACCTGGATGGAAATAAGGGCTTCGATTCAACAGGAGCTGTCAGGAGCGGAGCTCTGGTCAATATTTCCAAACCCAAAGGGCAGAAGTCCCAGGCCCCGGCCTCTTGCTGGCCTGAAGCCCCCAGCCCCGGCACCTGCCATGGGGCAGAAGCCTGGAGTCCCAGAGCCCTACCCTGCATGGAAATAAAGCCTGGAGACCCCCTATCCCCACAGCTGAAGCCCCTAGTTTCCCCCAATTCCACTTCAGGGCAGAATCCCCAAGCTCCATACCCCCTCCAGTCCCAGCAGCTGACGCCCAGAGCCCCGAATCCACCCCCCACTGGGCCCTGGAATTTTTATATTGAGGAGCATGGGGGGCTCTGGGAAATGATCGATGAGAGTTTAAGCCCAAGCAGGAATAAACTCTCTTGATCTGCACACGCACAGACCTGTACAAGTGCTGGGGGTCACGCCAGGTAACTGACCAACGGAACGGTACAATTGATACCAACCCAAGGGTACACCAGGCCTCACTCCGCAGCCAAGTGTTTCTGCAGCCGCCTGGCCATTTCCTGGCAGTTCTGTTTAATTAGCCTGCCTCTCCCGCTCTGCGAGGAAGGCTTCTGCTTCAAGGCAAGCGCCCACTGCATCCCTTCCACCGCTTAGCAGCACCCGAGCACCTCGGCAGAGTGTCCGGAATAGGGCCAGGTACTCAGCTGATGGGAATCAACATGCTGACACTGACTTCAGCATTCAGTATTCATTGACACCAGTTGGGATGTGGCCCATTCATGCCTCTGGCATCACAGGCCATTGACACCAGTTGGGATGTGGCCCATTCATGCCTCTAGAGTCACAGGCCATTGACACCAGCTGGGATCTGGCCCATTCATGCCTCTGGAGTCACAGGCCATTGACACCAGCTGGGATCTGGCCCATTCATGCCTCTGGAGTCACAGGCCATTGACACCAGCTGGGATCCGGCTCCAGGATTCCGGCAGAGCTACACTGATCGACACCCACCCACTGACTCTGGGGGAGCTCTGCCAATTGACACCCGCTGTGGATCTGGCTCACGGAGTACGTATACGTCAGAATGGAAGTGAAATCTCCCGCTCGTCAAAAACAGGCGAGACTCACTATTTTGCACCTTTTTCACAAACGCTCCCTGATATTTTCCTCCTCAGCCCTGGACTGAATTTGAGTTTGGGGCAAATTCCTGTGATTCCGTGACTGCTTGGCTAGGAGTTGGGATCTAAACCCCCTGTTACTTAGTGCTAAAACATCCAATTATTTTGGACGCCTGTCCCCTCCCACCTTGCATCCGCTTGTTTGCCTGGTCCACTTGTCACGGGACCATGGCCGGACTTGTCATTCACAAGGGGCCAGATACCGCACTGAACTCAGTCCCTAGCAGCTCCCACTGTTCTCGCTGGGACGTGCTGAGGTTGGAAATCCGGAGCCAGATATTTGCTCGGCCTTGTGTATCATTCATCCCCACACCCCATCCCTGCAGGCCCCGTCGCACCGGCTGCCTTCTGGCATTCGTGTCTCCTTCACCTAAATCACCCTCGGTTTTTCATCTCGACACTGGAGAGATTGCAGAGACCCCGACGCCAACAGCTTGTGTCCTCTCATTTCTCTCCCAACCCGGCCGTTTCTTCTCCAGTCTGTTACAGGCTTTCTAAGGCTGGGCGAAGCAGCTGGAATAAAATGGTCGCCGTTATTTAGTATGGCCCAGCTCCCAGGGTGCTTTGCAGATGTACAAGGCCAAGATGCTGCAGTGCTGTGCGGCCGTGGTAGTGGATAAATAGACAGCTGTGAATGGGACCAGCCCCCCAGTCTGCTAGAGGCAGATACCGCACCTAGCCCAGACATCAGAGAGGATATGAGAGAGTCACTCTGGGGAGAGCAGATTTTCATTTCTTCTCCAGGCTATTTTCTGTTCGGTCCTGGTCAGGTGCGGCGCAGAGAACAGCGGCTGGATGCCGGCTGAGAGGCCTGAGGACTGAAGGGGGGGAACAAAGGCACCGACTCCAGGGGTGCTCCGGGGCAGGAGCACCCCCGGAAAAAACCAGTGGGTGCCCAGCACCCACCAGCCGTAGGTGTTCTGTGACGATGACACCGATCAGCTGTTTGTCAGCTTGGGGAGGGCAGAGAGCAGCGGGTGGGCGGGGGTCTCGGGGGCGGCACTGCTCCTCACCGGTTATGCCCCATGCTGTAGCTGTGCCTTTGACCTCAAAGAGAACAGAACTGGAGCAACACAGAGCACTTCTGGGAATCCTGTCCATAATCGCCCAGGGTCTCAGTTTCCCCATCTGTAAAATGGGACCAGAATACTCCCTAGCGTCCAACCTTACTCTGTCTTGCCTATGTAGAGGGTAAGCTCTTCAAGGCTAGGACTTTATGGGTGTCTCTACAACAATTGGAGGTGTAGCCCCTCCCCACCCACATGCTAGATTTGATCTGGCTAGGGGGGCTAAAAATAGGGGTGACACCACAGTAGCCTCGACAGCTCTGTGGCTTTTTCCACAGTGAAGCCCATGGTGCTGCGGCTTCATTGCTCACGTGGGTGTGTCTGCGTGTGCAGCAGTCACACACCCCAGCGGTAGTGTAGACAGACCCTTAGCACCTGGGCAGCATCCTACAGGAGGGGGACGGCTGGGGTCTGCAGGCACCACTGTACTACCAATCAAGAATAAGGAAAGGGGATGCTAAAGCTTGCACTCATCCAATGGGGGTATAGAAACAATGCCATGTGACCAAGGTGTCCATTCAAATGAGATCAGACTAAATTCATGAACCAGGAGCCGAGCTATCGTTGGGGGTGAATGGGAGCGCGACCCCCGGCCCTCTACCCACTGTGCTACCAGGCCGCGGCCAGCAGGCCCTGCAGAGACCAAATTCCCTAATTGCTCTTACCAGCTCAGAAAGCTTTGACTTGTCCCTCCCTGCTGGCTCAGGCTGGGGACCAGGGCTGGGAGCTTTGCCGGACCTAATGAGGGAGGATCCCACAAAGCCAGGAGATACCTGGGGGGGTCCTAGTTAGGGTCTAACTAACCCAGGGGGTTTAACCAACAGACACAACTGCTCTGTAACTTACCCACAGTCCCTGCTTGTTCATCTGGGCCAAGCACTCCCATTTCCACAGACCCAGACACAGATAAGGTCTTTATCTGTCCCCATCGTATCTAAGCACCCCACAGTCTTTACCATGTTTATCCTGACAACCCCCCGGTGAGGCAAGGCAGTGCCGTTATCCCCATTTTATAGATGGGGAAACTGAGGCCCAGAGAGACTGACTGCAAAAGCTGACACCCCTCCCAGCAGTGAGTCTCAGAGTCTGTGTCAACTGAGGGCTCAGAACAGCAGTGTAGACTGGGGTCCACGTTCGGAGACCCTCCAGCTCAAACATCTGGGTCTTTTTTTGCAGTGTGGACGTACCCTGAGTGACGCGCCCAGCGTCACCCAGGACGCCTGCAACAGGGCGGGACATTGAACCCTGCTCTACCTCCTGCACCCTAACTCCTGTACTCTCCGAAGGCTGGCAGCTGGGCTAGGGCTTTTATCCTGTGAAGGGGCCAGCGGCTAGCGGGCGTCCTGATCTCTCACCCACAAGGCCAGACGTCATAAAAGATGGAACAGGAACGGGAGGGAGACCTTCACATGACGTCATGCAACGTAAGGGCCATACCAACTGAGGCCCTAATCCTCTCCCTGGCTGCATGGGATGGGGAGGGTGCAGATCTGGGTGACACAGGGGCCTGGGGAGAGAACCAGTCTCCCCATCCTGCTCGCCTCGTGACAAAGAGAGTTGCAGCATTTCGTTTGGAGAGCAGTCTGTGCAAAACCGCCGGCTCCAGGGGGGAGGGGGGGAGGGATGGCGCTCCAGGGCTCAAGCCCCCATGGAAAAAATATGGGTACTCAGCACCCACCAACCACACTGTTCGGCAGGGCCGCCCATCAGCTGTTTGGCAGCTAGTGGGAGGTGCTCGGGGGAGGGGCAAGAGCAGTGAGCGGCTGGTGGGGGGGGGCGTCTGGGGAACAGGTGGAGCGGGGGCAGGAAGAAGCGGAGCAAGGGGGGAGCCTTGGGGAAGAGGTGGAGTAGGGGCGGGGTCTCAGGGCGGAGAGGGGGTGGAGCACCCACCAGGAAAAATAAAAGTCAGCACCCATGGGTCTTGGCCCACAGCCTCAGCTGGCCTGGGTGGATTCATATCAGCTGTGGACCTGGCCCTGTGGACTCCGAAGTAGCTAGGGATGATTGACACCAGATGTTGAATGGATAGGTGTCTCCGAAGGCAAGTCCCTTGGCTTGGACGGTCTGGACAGGGGATCTCGTCCCATTACTAACTAGCCCAAAAGCTTCAAGAACAAGATTTCCAGGACCTGAACATATTGCCTTGATTTTCCACTACGCAACCAAGGGATGGTTGAAATAGTTTTTCAATTAGTGTAACAACTTCAGGGTCCTTTTTGGGGGGGTGGGGGTGGAATGTCCTTTTAAAACATTATTTATTTATTGGGAAAATGTAATTATTACCCCTTCGGCCTGCCTGTGACGGGAATTACGAGTGCCCAGCTTCACGGCTGTCAAAGGCCTGATGAATTGGACTTGCCGTTCTGAAACCTCATCTGTTTGTCTTGTGTCGGTGTGCAAATGAAAACCCCAGTGCTATCAATCTTGCAAGAACCGTGCACCTTTCGGTTTATCAGCAACCCGGCTCCTGCCCGACTCTTTGGTTCAAAATGGCCCATGTGGAACAAGCTCCCGGATCTCAGTCCGCTTCCAACCTGTAGCCAGCCAGTCGCCCACACCGCCGGCTTTGAGCAGGCTTAGACGACAAGGTGTGACAGCCCCAGTGCTCTGTTGCTACTATCTATTGAGTGGCACAAGCGCCATCGTAAAACCACCAGTGTAGCTGCATCCCCAAATCCTGCCGGTCCCTTTTCACCAGGTTCTGGTTAGGAATGGCCCATGTTAAATGCTGTATGCCGGGGGTGGGGATGGGAGCATCACCTCTCTCCCTGACCTCTGCTCGAGCAGAGGTGGAGAAGGGAAGACGCTACTGATCCATATGGGGCATGCAAAGAGGAATCCCTGGCTCCTGACCCACCGTGCAGTCAGATAAGAGTGGGGATGGTCTTCTTCCCCGTGGGGAAGAACTTCCCAGCCCGCCCTCCCCTGGGCTGCCAGCCCCTACGGCAGTTGCCGAGAGTGTCAAGAGAAGTTGTCAGCGGGGGTATGCCGGGGCACGCTCTCCGGGGACAGTGACGTTTGGGGAGGGAGGATGGTGGGGCTAGTGACTATTGCAGGCTTCGTATGGGCTTGACACCCGGGACGGCTGAGCCTTTCTCCCGGCAGAAAGCCCATTCCTGCCCCTGCCCTGATTTAACTCCATCCCCTGGAGTCTTCCCTTCCTCCTGAGCCCTTAACAGGCACGCGGTGCCACAGACCGGGCAGCCCTCGCAGCTCTGCAGAGGACAAGACCCGTAGGTGCTGAATCAAACCACCCTGCGAGCGCCTGGCAAAGGCTGCGGTCTGGCCCCTGCCTACCCGCCCCTTGAAGCATCCTGTAAATTGTAAAAGGACCCCTGCACATCACCATGTTAGAAGTGCTCGTATACAAGTGCTAGAAGTCTAAATACTCAGATGGGTGAATGCTAGTGCCTGGTATTAACTGAGGATATAGCTATAACGGGCATCCCAGAAACTGGGGGGAATGATCACAATCAACGGGACATGACAATACCAGGGTACAAAACATACAGGAATGCCAGAGTGGGTTGCGCTGGCGGGTGAGTGGCACTAGATGTGAAGGAAAGGGCCGAGTCAAATATAGTAAAAATCTGAAATGAATCAAACTGTACCATGAGTCTCCGTGGATAGAAATCCCAGGCTTGATTAATAAGAACAGAGCCGTAGGAATCCGCTACCGACCACCTAATCAGGATGGTGATGGTGCTTGTGAAATATTCCAGGAGAGCAGAAAGACTATAAAAATAGAAAACTCAATAAGACTGCAGGGTTTCAACTATCCAAATATTGACGGGGGAAAGTAAAAGAAGTAGTTAGAGGCCAAAAGGCATCCTTTAAAAATTGGGAGTAAAATCCTACAGAGGAGAATAGTGTGGAAGTGAGAAAAAGGGATTTAAGTGCAGCCACCTTAGTTCTGTTAGAAACAGAGCAAAAGTCAGGCTAACCCTAGCTCCTCCATAATAACGTGAGACTTGCCAAGGCAGGACTGGGGAAAGCATATGGAAAATTGCTAGCGATGCTGTCTGCCCTTGTTTTAAGATGAAATAGAATGCAATGGTAAAAGCAGTGGTAACAGAAAGTCATTAACAATAATAAGATATTAGGAAGGAAATTGCATGAACAAAGTGCAACTGCTATTCGTCAACGCAGGTAACGGAGACTAGAAACATTTGTGATAAACCGCTTGTTTTTCGGAGACTTGTCTAAGGCCGGGGTAACTCCTGCCTGGCAGAGTCTCCCCCTGCAATTGCTTGAAATAAAATTATCTCTGACTTGTTGCATCCAAACTCAGCGTGAAGACCAATGTTTTCTTCCAGAATAGAAAGGAGCATAGACTCTGGCAAATAAAGTGTAGAAATATACTTAGGCAGGCTGTGATGGAGTGTTCACGCCCCGCCAGTCTGGAAGGGGTTAATGAGGCTGAGGAGGGGCCAATTAACCACCCTAGGCCACACCTGAGGAATCAGATGGCCCTGAATGATGATGGCGTCCCACTGAGAAGATCAGGCAGGGCTAGGATAAAGCCAACAGAAAGGGCTGCGGGGCAGTAGTCTGCTATCACTCCCCGGGAGTAGGGAGGTGTGTTTGCGGCTACAGAGTTCAGAAGTCTGCAGTTGCTCCCCGGGGTTGGGGGACTCCTCTGGGCTAACCCCAGATGCTTTTATTTCCTTGTAACCTTTAAGATGAACCCTGAAGAAAGCTAGTTTTGAGTTTTGGAATTGCTCTTTTAAAATCTATCAAAAGCCTAAGTTCCAAATGTATCATCTTCCTTTTTGTTTTTAATAACATTTACCTTTTTAAGATCAGGATGGATTTTTGGTGTCCTAAGAGGTCTGTGCATGTTGTTTCATTAGCTGGTAGCCACAGCTAATTTCCTTTGTTTTCCTTCTCAGCTCTTCCCCAGAAGTGGGTGTGGGAGGTGAAAGGGCTTGAGGGTACCCCATAGGGAGGAATTCCCAAGTGCTCCTTCCTGAACTCAAAGGGTTTTTATTTTACATTTGGGTAGTGGTAGCATTTACGAAGCCAAGGTCAGAGAAAAACTGTGACCTTGGGAGTTGAATACCAGCCTGGAATGGCCATTGTTAATTGTTAAGATCCTTGCAGGCCCCCACCTTCTGCACTCAGAGTGACAGAGTTGGAATTCAGCCTTGACAGGCCTAAGCTGGAGCTGGGGAATCTATCCCAGAGGAAGAAGATAACTTTTGCCCCACTCTCAGCCAGGGAGATTCTAGGGGACAGGAAGGGGACGGGGTGGCTGGAGGGAGCCCAGTGACAATGCAGGGATCTTCAGTGGGATGCTGAGGTTCTACACTCCCAGTCCCACCTCTCAGGGCTGTTCCCTTACCCGCCCCCCGGGCCATGCCCCACGCAGTGCAGGCAGCCAGGACCTCGCACGCTGGGTGCATCACAAACCCAATGCCCAGCAGAGGAGGTGGTTTGCCGAGGGGCTGCTGCTCCTATGGCCCATGCAGCCGAAGGGTGTCCGCTTGCAGCCAGGAAGCTCACGGTGGTTGAGATGGGGGTGGGGGCATCGGGTCAGGGGAGCACACAGGGTGGAGGGGTCACGATGTTCCCGTGGCCCAAGCCCTGAGAGCACTTCTGCGGCACGTGAAGCCTTGTGACACTGTCCGGGGGCAGCCACGGAGGCTCCGCCTCTGGCCGGCAGCGTTTGAGTTCTGCCCCGTGTATCCCTGCCAGGACTAGGAGCCCCGGCCCTAATCTGACTGGGCGATGCTCATCTCCCCCCCAGTTCCTGCTGCCCTGCGATCTCTGTCACTCTCTGGGAGAGCTGGGGGGATACTTCAGCCGCAGCTCACTGCACTCCCCTGGGTCCTTAGCTCCTTTGCTTTTAAGCGAGCCCCAGTCGGGGTCTGGCATCCCCAGGCGCCTTGCTGGGCTGAAGTCCTTAGATATGTTTTTCTGTAGCTGAGTAATTTTAATTTTCTACTCAGTTACCTTTTGGTTTCTCGCTTTCTTGTTTCTCTAGCTCTTAATTGCCTTTTCCATATACTAAGGATCCCTTGGCATTCTCTCCCCCTGCTTTCACATGCTCCTGGTCTCCTCCCTCCCTCCCTCCCGTCTCCCTCTTGTCTCTTTTCCACATCCCAGTTTGGGAAATGCAAACCCTGCTTTCCTAAATTCACAGCTGGGGAAGCTGTTCTCCTCTGCTCCTCAACCCCACGGCGTGACCGTTGTGCTGTGTGGCTAAACAGCTGATATGCTCCACCCCAGAGGTGGCTGCAGCTCCGCCACAGAGTCCGCCTGGTGCTGCGGAAGGTGGTGCTGTGATTGAGGCCAGCATCGGGGCAGATGCACTGACTGCAGGGAAGTTACACCCATTGACACCAGCTCTGAATTCGACCTGCTGTCGGGTCGTGGAAGTTATGCATTGGGCCAGGTCTGATTTTATCTTGTCTCTTTTAAAGCTAAAATAATAATGAGTACTGGAGCCTCCTGCAGTATCCTTCATCCAAGTGTCCTACATTAAGCCCTACAGAGCAGTTGTTATCCCCTGAGTCAACCAGAGAGGCGGTGACTTGCCAGAAGTCGCTCAGCTGGTCCGTCACCAAGTCAGGAATGAAACCCAGGTGTCCTGGTTACCAATGTCATGACACCTCCCTGTTCCCCAGACCTGGGAACCCAGGAGTCCTGATTCTGGGCTTTCTTTGCCCCTTCCAGAAAACGACAACCTCCAAGGAGCTCAGCCAGCAACTTGGTGTGTCTTATAATCCTCTCCAAATCTCTTGCGACCACCGGAGAACACCTGTTTTATCGACACCTGAAACCATGGAAATAGACATCGCGCCTGCTCTTTGCAGGGTACACACTGCCTGTGATCTCCGCTGTGCTCAGGGAATGAGCTGTGTATTTAAGGCTACATTTTCCAAAGGGCAGCGGCAGCTGCGAAAGGACAGCAGGTCTTGTGGTGAAGGCCGCCCCCCTGGGGTGCAGCGGGGGATGGGGCTGCATTCCCTATCTCTGCCGCGACCTGGGGCAAATCGCTTGGGAAAGCAAAGCACTGAGTTTTCTGCTGTCGGACTAGGAGCCAAACCTCTGAGCGAGCGATACCAGCAGGAAAGTTCAGTCATAGAATCATAGAATATCAGGGCTGGAGGGGACCTCAGGAGGTTCTAGTCCAACCCCCTGCTCAAAGCAGGACCAACCCCAACTAAATCATCCCAGCCAGACCTTAAAAACCTCTAAGGAAGGAGATTCTACCACCTTGGGACGAGTCTCAATACATTGGCCTATATCCAGCTGTTGTCTATCGTCTTCTGTCCCAGGCACTGTCTTTCTGTTCTGGGATGGTACAGCACCGTGCACAATGGGAGTGATGGCCCCATGACTCCTTGGTGCTACTGCAGTACAATCATCATCCAGGACACCTTGATGCACGGGAGAGGGGGTGGGAATTAGGTCCATAAACACTGGCCTTTCCCAGTCCAGTGGTCCAAGAGCCCCAAGAGCTGGTCCCCAGCACCCGATCCCTCCATTCGTCTGTGACTCCAGCCTGCTAGGGCGTGAGCTCGCACCCTCGTGTCCAGAGTACACAGGCAGGAGGTGACTCAGGGGCTACGTCTACACTATGAGCTCGGGGTGGGATTCCCCAGCTTCTGTACTGTCATAAGTATAAAGTGCCTTAGACTTACTGTTTTACCTGTAAGGGGTTAACCTGAACAGGAGAGGGGGTGAGGTCAAAGCTAGCATTCCTAAAGACAAAGAAGTTAGTTTCACTTCTTCCTGGGCTATCGGTCTCTCTCCATCTTCTCTCCAGCTTTGGAGAATTGAATCACCTTCCTATTCATCTTTGAATAAGTTTCTAAGTCAGCTTAGCAGTAAGTAAGATTGTTAATTGTATAGGCTTGTAACCAATCTGTGGTGTCCTTAACCTCATCGGGGGAGAAATCCTAGGGAGGGGTTAAGGAGGAGTTAAGACTAGAATTGAGTATCTGTGAAGTCTGTGTAAGTGTATGCTTTTCTCTTTTCTTTATTAAAACTTTTTTTTTTGTTATAAGAAGGGTCTGGTTATTGCCCTTGGAGTTGTCCTAGCTTTGGATCGGGCACAGCTCACGGCTAGTGAGGGTCTGTGTGTTTGAATCTCTCCCAGGTAGCAAAGGGGAGGGGTGGATTGAAGTCTGTGTTCTTTATCTCTCCCAGGTGGCAAGGGGGAAGGGATGTTACTCGGGGGGTTTAATGTGCCCACTCCATAGTTTTGGAGACTCACATTAATGGTGGCAGCGGGTCCCAAGCCCCAATTGGAGAAGTTTGGGTTTTGGGGGAAAAGATTTAACTTAGGCTGGGAAGGTAGCTTGAAGTTAATGGGTCTTGCATATAAGAGACCCCCACACTTTTACCCTAGAGTTTAGAGTGGGGGAAGGGTAATCTCTTACATATACACATGCTCGTGATCAGCTAGCGCAGGTCAATAGGGGTGTAGCTGTGGTAGCGCAGTGCCGGGCCCGAGCCAGGCTCAGAACAAACACCCCTGAAACTCGTGGGTATGTTCTCAGCACAGCTAACCTGTGCTCCACAGCCTCTCCCCGGGCTAGGGCAGCTCTGCTGCTCTTTACACTTGCACTGGTGTGAGCGTGTATACACGAACTCGGAAGCATGCCCCGGGCTCGTAGTGCAGACACAGCCTGAATTCACAGCTGGAAACACCATCATTGGGGTTATTTCAAACTCGCTTCGGGCAAACGCAGCATGGCCCAGTGCCTAGAGCAACAGCTTAGGAAGTTAGAGTTCAGGGGTCAGTCTCCTGCTCTATCACAGACCTGCAGTGCGGCCTTGAGGACGTTGCTTACCTACTCTGTGCCTCAGTTTCCCCTCCCCTATTGAAGACTCCATTTGTGAAACAAGATCCACATCCCCACATTTGGGGCCAGGATTTAAAGAGTCCAGCACTGTAGTAATAGTGGATTGTGGAGAACAGCCCTGCCTGGGAAGAGGAGACCTGGTTTCTATACGACTGGCTGGGCAGGGAATGACCTCGTTCCCCTTTCGGTTTTCCTTATTGCAATTCTTTCTTTGCAGTGGTTGTCTTTTGACAGCCACCTGGCAAACAGCACCTGGAAGGACGTGTAGGACAGAGGGAAGGAGCTCTCGGAGAGCCATCTGCCTAGAAACCTGGAAACGGATCCAACGGCATCAGGGTTTCAAAGGCTCAAAGAAGCTGTAGGATAAATAATAGCATTGGCTGTAAGAGAAAACAAGAACAAAGCTCCCATGGCAGCTACAATTAGAGCGCTCTTCAAACATCAGTTCCTCTGCCCCTGCCATGCGAAGCCGCTCTTCTCAGCAGCACCAAATATGTAAAAACCGGTCTCTGCTCAGGAGGAGCCCGGATTGGAGTAGGAGGGAGGCTGCAGGTTGGGGCTGCAGGCATCAGGAGAGCTGGGGTAGGGGCAGGGTGAAAGTCTGAGGCCCTGGCTTGGAACCAAGGGACAAGCTGGTCGTTGGGCTTGGCATGGCGATGGGTGTGTCATACACGAGGTCAGACTAGAGGATCTACTTGGTGCCTTCGGGCTGGAAACGCTATGGCATTGGTGGATCTGTGGTGGGTGCCCATGACTGGAGGAGCAGGGGTGGTTACGGGGCAGACTGGAGGGGCACTGGCATTGCTGGGGGAGGGGATCTCGGGGCAAAAGGGGGGCAGAAGTAGCACAGCATGCCGTGCCAAATCCAGACTCGGAAGGGTGCTGCGGCAGGTCAGGACTGTCCAGCTCCTCCCTGTGGCATGCCAGGTTCCATCCAAGGCGGCGGAGCCTTCCCTGGCATGGGCAGCAAATTGGGCACTCCTTCCCTCCAAGAGCAAAGAAACTCGCCCCTCCGTGTATAATCCCCCAACGGCCACAGGAGCTGGGCTCAGGATGTGCCTGACTACAGCGAGTAACTTCTCTATGCAGAGACGATCTCTCCTGCGCCCGGCGCGGTGGTCGGGGCTTCAGCAGGACAGATTCTGTTCTCAGTTCCACCCGCATAAATCCGGAGTCACCCTGCTGGAGCCGATGGCATGATTTCGCTTGGACGCCTCTTTCCTGAGATCAGAAACTAGCCCTAACTGCCCTGAAGCTAAGGGAGTGCCTCCGGGTTTGCCCCACGGAGCGCAGCATCTGGCCCTATCCCGGCATCGACAGGCACATTCTCAGGACACCACATCTGTTATCGCCGATTATCGCTCCCCCGGCAAATAAATTGCAGGTGGCTTTACCTTGGCCTCCCAGTTTACTCTCAGCCAAGCCCTGGACAGCTACGTGCCTGTAGCCTATGAGACACATTCAGACTCTGTATTGAGGCAATTCTTGTTTCAAGCATGAAGCCGGCACCTCAGGCTGCATGAAGCTGAGTCTTTGTGTGGCGCCTACATGCTCCAGGCTCCTTTGGCCTTCTGTTTGCACAGGAAATGCCGGCTGCTAGGCCTCCGACTGATCTTTTCTCTCTTTGCTAATCACCATCAGAGCCCTGTTTCCACACACCAGGTATTCGACGCCTTCCGAGATGGGCTCATCAAACGGGGAAACTGACAAGCCGAACAGATGAAGAATCATTGTGTGTGCAAGATAATCTTTGCACCAGGGTTTGCGTAATTGTGCGTGTGTGTGACCGAGAGGCTGTGGGGGAATGTACGACAATGTATGAGGACAGTATTTGTGTGAATAGGCGTGTGTCTGTGTGTTTGAGAGGCAAAGACGGATAGGTTGGATGCATATGACTGTGTGTGTAGCGGTAGCTGGGCGCGAGACAGTGTGTATGTATGTGAGATTGTGTGCGTACAGTGTGAAACAGTGTGCTTTTGTGAATGCCTGTTTGCAGGGTGGTGAGAGTGTGTTTGTTTAAAGTCATGTGTTTGTGAGAGTATCACAGATCCCAAGGCCAGAAGGGACCACTGGGATCATCTTGTCTGACCTCCTGTAGAACCTCCCCACCCCCACCCCCACCCCCAGAGAACAGCCCCCAAATAATGCCAGGAGCAGACGTTTTAGAAAAACATCCAACCTTGATTTTCAAATGGCCAGTGCTGGAGAATCCACCCCAAACCTTGGTAAATCGTCCCGGTGGCTAATCACTCTCCCATAAAAACGTACGCCCCATTTCCGGTCTGAATTTGTCTCGCTTCAACATGTAGGCATTACACCCTGTCATCAAGTCACCCTTAAGACGCAGCTCCTTGAGTCTCTCACTGACGGCCATGTTTTCTAATTGTAGCGAGGGGGCGACCTGCTCCCAGCCAGAAAGGCTTAAAACAACCCAGGAAAGGCTTGTGGCTGGGAGCAAGCTCCCAGGCTGATTGGGAAGCAGGCTCAGCTGGGTGGCCACGCCCCAAACAGACCAGCAGGCCCTTATAAAAAGGCTGAGAGGCCGGGGCCTGGAAGACAGTCTCCTCTGTCTATGGAGGTGGACAGGCCTGGCTGCTGGGGAGCTTGACGAGGTATCTAGAGTGGAGCAGGGCTGGGGCAAGGCAGGAGGAACTGGGGGAGCTCTGGCCTGGAAACCCCCAGGCTGCAGGCCCTAGGAGATGGTCCAAAAAGGGGTACTGGGGTTGCAGGGGGCAGCCCATGGCTCTAGAGGCAGCAGGCCAACCCCCCCCCCCGCCCCCCTTGCCGGTGATGAGTGGCAATGATACTGCAGTCGGCCCCAGTGAACAGGGGTAAGTGGTGACTGGCAGTAGCCCATAGGCTGAGGCAAGGTGGGGATAGGGGTGGGGGTTCCCTGCGGAGGGGAGACCCTGAGAGTGTGGATGTACTGCAGGGGTGCAGCACCCTAGGGAAGAGGGCACTGGGGTCCAGGGAGGGACATGGGGCCAGAGGCAAGCGGGACATCAACCGGCAGAGGGCGCTCCAGAGGCTGGACAAGCTAATTCCCCGGATGTACCAGCAGGAGGCGCTGCGGGGTGCGTCGCCCCATGGCTACACTAATCCTTTAATCATTCTCACGGCGCTTCTCCAATGTCTCCACAGCCTTCTTGAATGGGGGACAGAACCGGACCCAGGATTGCAGCAGCCAGTGCCAGATACAGAGGGAAAATCACCTCTCCACTCCTGCTCCACGTTCCCCTTTATGCAAGGTTGTGCGTTGTGAGACGGTAGGTGTGCGTGTGTGAACCACATACAATCCCAGGGGGTATCTGTGGGATGGTGCGTGTGTCTGAGAGTGTATGTGAGTGCCAGACCGGTTTTGCATGACACGGGGCAGTGTGCATTGTCACACTGTGTGTGAGAGAGAGAGGTTGTGGAGGGCCAGCTGAAGCAACAGGGCTTATCTAAACCGAGCTCCATGGGGCCCTGGTTGATATGCCCGTGACCAGGCAAAAGCAGAAAAATTCTAACACTACATGGGGACATTTCGTGTCTTGTTTCATGTCTGACAGCAAAACTCCTCTAAAAACATGCTGTTAGCTGCCAGGCAATGATCTGGCTCTGGCCTTCTTTCCAAACCCTTTGAAGAAAGACGGGGCGGCAGGACACCGTGGCCAACTGACGAGAAAGTGTCTCAACTTGGCACTGAGCACTTCAGACGCTCGTGTCTGAGCCTTGTTAAGCGCCGGGCCTCTGGGTTGGGGGGGGGGAGAGAGCTGATTTACAGCCACTCCTGCAGAGCGCTGAATACAAAGCGCTTCCTGGGCTAAGCCCGTTCCGAGGCTGGGAAGAGAATCTATTATTGATCCGTCTGTGATGTGATTGGCTTCCGGTGTCCTAGAGCCGGCCTGCTTCCCTGACCCAGAGAGGTAATTACACAGCAAAGGGAAAGCTGCAGCTAGGAAAACCTGTCAGTAAGTAACATCTTTAGCTAAGGTTTTAAAGCGGCCTAAGACTTGGCGCGTCTGAAACCCGGGGGGTGGCAGGTGGCATCGCCCGGGCAGGGAACTCGGTGAATTTCACCACTGCCGTGGAGAGGTTAAAGGCAGTGTAACGCGGCAGGGCAGAAGGAGCAGAGGGCACGGCCGGGGCTATTTGATCTGCTTCTGTGATTCATTCTTTGTTTCTAGCCATGGTGGGGGGCTTGGGGCCCGTGGGGAAGATGGAGCTGGCTATGGAAGGTGTGTTGAGAACAGACAAAAGGCTGATTGCTGGAGCTGAGACATAATTAGGGGTGGAGGAAACTAAGGCAGATGAAACCTGCAGTGGAGAGAGAATACAAAGGAAGCAACCAATGTGGTCTATTGACTGTGTGTCATAGACACTATACTGCCAATACATAACACTCATTTGTTCCAGTCACACTTTAGGGTGGCTCCTTTCTTCCTAACCCAGGGGTCTTTAGGTGCGGACCCCATTACTGTTGTACCTGACCACCTCTAATGCATTGGTCCTCTCAATACCCCTGTGAGGCAGGCCAAGAGCATTTATCCTGAGGGTACACATGGGGAAAGTGAGGCACGGCGTGACTTGAAGGCACTTAAGTGCCTAGCTGTGGGGATCTGAGGATAAGTGGTTTGTTCATGGTCACCCAGGGAGCTGCTGACAGAGCTGGGATTGAGCCAATGTCATTCAACTCCCAGGAACGTGCCAGTCAGATTCAGGCTACTCGGAGGTCAGCAAACCTTGGCCCCCATAGGAGGTTTAGCAGAATCTGAGACCCCATGAGCCCAATTCATTGCTGCCATTTGGTACCAGTCTAAGCATCTTCCCAAGGCCCAGGGCAGGGGAGAGCCACATTTCTGTCCTCTCTCCCTGAGATGGGCCGGCCCTGGAAACCCCCCCCCCCCCTTTCCTTCTGTGCATGTGTTTTAGCTGCCGCAGGGGACCAGGAAGCCTGACTCCCCTGAGAGCACAGGCATGGGGAATAGCACAGAGCTAGATCCACTGGGGTGGGACTCAAAGGCAGGGACTTCCTGACCGGGCTTGCCACTGAACTCCCATCCCAGTGTCACCACCGGGTGTCGGGGCGCCTACAAGAGGGGTGTCGAGGGGAGGGTTTCTGTGCCGGCTCACCAGCTGGGCTGGCCAGCGCAGGCGTCACTGAATGCCAACCGGGACGGTTTTCAAGATGCTGACCCTTGCCAGTAAGGAACTAGACTGAGAACCTGGGAACTCATTTCATCTAGTCACCGACCAGCCATGGGTTGGTAAGGGCTTCCAGTCCCTGCGGTGAACGCAGCGGGTGTACAGGTGTGACTAGCAGCCCAGTCACTTGTCCCCAGTAGGAACGGGTGAGAGAGTAGCATGACCCTGGCTGTTATGAACTGGTGTCCGAGGGATCCAAGGGGTTGTCAAACCCAACTGGCGTTTCCAGAGCCCCTTCACTCCAGTCATTTCAAACATCAGTTAATCCAGCTTCCTAACCCCCCGTGATATAATGCCAGGGTCTCAGATTCTCAGAGGGGGAAAGTGAGGCACAGAGCCGCACAATGACTTCCCAAAGGCCACACGGCGAGTCAGCAGTAGGGCTGGGAATGGAACCCGGGAGTCCTGGCTCTGTTTTTCCCTGACCGCTAGCCAGGACTCCTTCCTGTGCTCAGAACAACTTCCTAGATGAGGGTGCCTCGCCTTTTACATAGGGGCCTTCGAGCTGGAAAGACTCCAAAGGGCTTTAGAAAGATACACGCTTCACCTGTGACTCAACTGCAGCCGCTTCTGGGGTGAAACAAAGCCACAGTTTAGCACCCCACAGCAATGCCACACTATAATTTAGGGCCTAAAGAAAAAGCCATGGGCATCACAGAACCTATTCTACAATGAGCAAGTGTGACTCTTGTGTCAGTGAGTTCCGCAGTCTAATTCCACCTGGTATGAAAAGGTTTCCCCTTGTCTCTGTTGTGAATTTTCTGCCTTTTTAATGTCATTGAGTGTCTCTTGTGTTCTGAGACACCTAGAACAGGGATTCATGATCTCCAGACCATGTCTTGTGTTAGACACTCATCAAGTCCACTCTTCTTTTCTGCAAGGTGGCATTCCCAATCTTTTCAGTCTCTCTTCATAGGAGAGTTTTTTCCGGTCCTTGATCATTCTCCTCAACCTTCTCTGAACCCCCCTGAGTTCTGCAATTTCCCTTTTGAGATGGGGTGCGTGGTATCAGCATCGATATCCCGATGAGGCCACACCACTGATTTATAGAAGAGGCATTAGCATATTTTTGGCATTATTCTCTATCCCATTCCAAATGCATTTGTGACGGTGCTGTTCCTGGTGGGAGCCAACTGAGAGTGCCAAATCAGGACAAAATGCTTTCAGTAGGGCAATTGCAGCCCAAAGCTGGGGTTTCTTTACCTCTAAGGCCAGCCAAACAGAAAAGACTTTGGTTTCACCCCACTGGCTAACCACAAGTTACACAAGCAATTCCCTTAGACACTCCAGTTTCACAGTATCACCACCAGCAGCCACCTGTCCTGGGGACCAATGGTTATGAAAACCAATACCCCAAATAAAGAAAACGGTTCTCCCCAATTCCAAAGAATCAGGCCCCAGACCCAGGTCAATATACAAATCAGATCTTCCCACAAATCATGCCGTTGCCAATCCTTTAGAATCTAAAGGTTTATTATACAAGGAAAAAGATATAGACGAGGGTTAGAAATGGTTACAAGAAATCAATTACATGCAGTGATGGCAAATCTCTTGGTTCAGGCTTTCATCAGTGGTAGAATAAACTGCAGGTTCAAATCAAAGTCTCTGGAATACATCCACATCTGGGATGGGTCATTCAGTCCTTTGTTCCAAGCTTCTGTGTGTAGCAAAGTCCCATCCAGAGGTAGGAGCAAGACTGGAAACGGAAGACCAGATGGAAAGGCTGTAGCAGCCAAGAACCTCTTTGTTCTGCTGTGAAAAGTCCAGCCCCATGGAGTTCTGGAGTCACATGGGCAGATCACATGACCATGCATGACTCAGGATTCACAAGGGGCAGCTATTATCCACCATCTACCTTGCATGTTCTCTGCTAGACTTCTCCTGTGGATTGGAGCATTGCAAGCTCCCAGAGTCCATTGTGTCGCTGATAGTCCTTAATGGGCCATCAAGCAGCTCAAGCAAAGCTGATGCCCAGTGTCTGGAATGTCTCCCCAGCAGAGCACAATATTTGGAAAGACAGACAGTCCAGAGCCAATATTCATAACTTCCACTACAAAATTGACACACACATACCAATGCCATATTCATAATCAGCAATCCATAACCTGGTCGTAGACACCTTATAGGACCCCCTTTGCATAAGATTTGGTGCCACTACAGGATCTTGGTTGCACCAATGATCTATATGATCCCAGATAATTTCAGTAACATGACAGCATCCTAACATCTTGTTCACTTTCCGGACCGTAGCAGCACACTGAGCAGAGATTTTCACTGCTCTGTCTACATTGTAGGTCCCTTTCTTGTGCGGAGCCAGTTAGTTTAGAACCCTTTGGGCGTCCAGTAGTTTTCCACTCCAATGTGCATTACTCCGAATTTATCAACACTTATTGGCCAGCTGCCCATTCACCTTAACTTGTTTAGGTCTCTCTGAAGTTCCTCACCAGACTTGACTAAGCTACATAACTGGGTGTCAGCTGCAAATTTTGCTACTTGCCTGCTCCCACCCCTTTCGATATCATCGCTAGAACATATTAGGGTACGTCCACCTGGTGGGTAGTGTTCGATGGATCGGGGATCGATTTATGGAGTCTCGTCTAGACACGATAAATCAATCCTCAATTCGACGCCTACACTGGTCAGGAGGAGTAAGCGGAGTCGACGGGGGAGCTGCCGCGGTCCACTCGCTGCCGCGAGGATGGCCAGGTAAGTTGAAGTAAGATATTAAGTTGTGTATCTGTGTTCGAACCGCCCCCCTAGCATAGCCGAGGCCTTAGATAACACAGGACCTAGTAAGACACCTCGAGGCCTGACAGCCGACGTTTTGCCGTGATGAAAATGGCCCGTTTAATCCCAGGCTTTGTACTCTGACCAATGACAACATTTTGCTCCATGACCACTTTGTCCCTTTATCTGTCCCTTGGGCAGGACCTTGTAAAAGGCTTCTTCGGAAATCTTGATAAATGACGAGCACCTGGACTGTGCTGGTGACTTTATCATTTCGACCCTGAGAATCTGGTTTTGCGAGCTGATGCTCTGATTTATGTAGCTGGCTCCGTGTGATAAACACCAAGGTTGGGGCATGATTACGGAGGGAAACCTGCACTCCCATGATCAATGCGCAAAATGAGCACGCTGTGAATATACGGCTCATTAGCCTGATTGAGAGGAGGGTCACTCGGGGGATGTCAATGCAATCCTCGCCTTGCAAACTAAACAGGCGCTTTCCCGCCTCCTTTAAAAATCGTGGCTACAAGTGAAAAGTGCCACAGGGGTGGGGGTGGGGAAGACCTGGTGCTCAAAAGGACACCTCTGAATTGGGTGCCTACCCCTCCTGAATTGGGCGGGACGGTCCCGAAATGCAGAGTTCAAGTCCCGGTCCCGGGCTGAAGGACTCTGGGACAGCATGTGTCCCGGATGCCCCATGGCACTGCTCTGCCCCTTCCCGAGGCTCGGGGACAGTGCCCAGAGGGTTGCCAAGGAATAAATCCCCAGGAATGAAAGATTAATCTTTGATTAACGACTATGTCATGTGATGAATACGTCCAGGCAAAATTGGCAACCCTAAGTGCCAGTCTCTTTCAGGTGGGTGGGGGGCTGAGGTGGGCTTTAGCCCCCCCCTCCTTGCCATGCGCCCCGCTCCTCCTTTTCCCCCTGACACCCACCTCCAGCCAGGCCGGAAGCCAGAGCCGGGCAGTAATAAGCGTCAGCCAGGGAGCCCAGGCCCCCTTACATGGCCTGGCTCTGGTGTGGCCAGGGCATCAGGGGGAAGAGGATGAGCAGGGGGCGGGACCTTGGGAAAAGAGGCGGAGTCAGGGTGGGGCCAAAGAGAGGGGCGGGGCTCCGTCATGTGTCCCAGAGCACTCTACTGACCCTCCTCTGTTTCCTGCCCACCAGCCCCCCTGCCCTGAAGCCCCCTAGATCAGGTGGCAGGGAAGGGAAGTGGACCTGCCCCCAGTCCAGGCCACATTCCCGTGCCCAGTGACCGTCTCCTGGGCCTGCCGGAACGCCCTTGCTTTCCTTTCCTCCTGCCTCAAATCCGGGCACCCCCTCGGGCCGCCTCCCCTCCCCCTTTCGTTCTCCCGGAGGAGTGAAGTCAAGAGCTCCCTGGTGGTGATTAGCTTGTTGAGTCACATCAACCTCATCACCAGCGGCTGATTTCGTCCCTGCGAGTGACCCGCCGTGCGTGCGACAGCCGGAGAGCCGGGTGAGGGGGCACCTGTGATTGGGGCAGATTATCCGCGCTGGCTGCAGCCGAGGGACAGCCTCTGTGTTCCCGCGTCTCTGAGCCGCAGGGCCCGGCGTAGCCTCCACCACCACCCCTCGGACCCAAAGGGAGGTGGGGGCGAGGATGATGCGCCATTCCGGACCCTCAGCCAGGCTCAGACAGACCCACATGGGTCAGTGAGCACTGGGCACAAGATCGCCCGGGGGGGGGGGGGGGGACACACACACGGTAACAAGATTTGTTTGATGAACCCAGCAGCATGTGTATGGTGTGTTGCCAGGGGCACAGGGCCGGGGAAGATGATCCCTGCTCGGCTCCCTCTATGGGCCACCCCTTGCAGTGCTGTACCCCTGGGGGGTGGGAGAGATTGTCTTATAAAATCAGGAGTGGTGTAGATAAATTAAATCAGGAAGTGTTATTTACTTCTCATAATACAAGAGCAAGGGGCCATCAAATGAAATTTATAGGTAGCAGGTTTAAAAGAAACACAAGAATGTATTTTTTTCACGCAACGCACTGTCAACCTCTGGAACTCCTTGCCGGAGGGTGTTGTGAAGGCCAAGACTATAACGAAGTTCTAAGGAACTTGAAAAATTAATGGAGGATGGGTCCATCAGTGGCTATTAGCCTTGATGGGCAGGGATGGTGTCCCTCGCCTCTGTTTGTCAGAAGCTGGGTTGGGTGACAGGGGATGGATCACTTGATGATTCCCTGTTCTGTTCATTCCCTCTGGGGCACCCGGCATTGGCCACTGGCAGAGGACAGGATCCTGGGCTGGATGGACTTTAGTCTGAGCCAGTCTGGCCGTTCTTATGTTCTTTAACTTGCTGGCAAGCAGCCTCGCACCCCAGCCCAGCCAGCTGGTCCAAGTTGCAAGCACCAGTGAGAAGATTTGATGTGTGGACGGGAGGGGAGTTAAGAAGTGCACTGGGCCTGAGCCTGAATTAACTCTGCGGTGAAGACAAGCTGCGTCAGACGTGGGCATTTTCAAGGCCATAACCTGAGACGGCACCGACTGTCCATATCTGCTGTGCGAGCCCGGGCGTGTGCAGTAGCATCCAGGAAGGTGGAACAGCGACTGCTCCCAGGTTGCCCTGACCCTGTCTGCACAGAGTCCTCCCCCTGTGCAATCACTAGCCCTCTCCCTTGGCCCATACGGAGCTGGCGTCTCCATCAGCTCGCTGCAGCGGAGAAATCAATTTAGAGAGAGATGAAATGGCTCGGATAAGAGGCTCTTTAAGCTCTTCTCTCCCGGTGTGGGTGAGCGGGGCGGAGGGGGTGGAGGGGGACAGGTTTCTCTGCAAGCCATTAAGAGGAGAGATTTTTACAGGGCAGAGAAAGGACGAGCCCGAACCCGGGAAGCGCGGGGCTGGTGCTGAATGCACAATGGGGAGGGCGGGCTGGGGAGAGAGACGGCTGGAGGAGAGCCCTCCCCTCCACCGGCCTGGCTCAGACCTAGGCCAGATTGCCGATCTGAGCGGGATGACGTGGCCTCATCTCCCAGGCACGCCCCGCTTCCCAGAGTTCCCTTTGCCAACCACCGCCCCCAGTCCCGGGCCGGACAGCCGCAAGGCAGCCACCGTGCAGGCAGACCTGGGGGCCCGGGCGTGTCCAGGATCTCGGGGTTCTCCCCGACTCTTCCGACGGGCCCTTCGTCCTTCCCGTGAACCACCCGGCAGGCCAGGGCTCCGGGGCGGAACGGCCTCCCTTGCCACACGGAATTGGGATAAGCCGAGACAGCGCTGGGCACACTTCTGCCCAAGGGCTTTGCCATCGGGCTGCACCGGCCACAGGCAGACAGGCAAGAAAAGAAAGGAGGAAAACAAGACAAAGGGGAATCTACATAACAGCGACTCAGCTCACTGCCCTCCACTAACACACCCTTGGCTGGCCTGTGTCCGCGGACGCGGGCTCATGGGGCTGCCGGGTTGTAAAATCTGTCGATATTTGGGCTGGGGCCCCATGAGGGGGGAGGGCACATGGGTAGGTACTATGGTGACAGATGGATCAAGCTTTGGTTGACATCCGATCTGAAGAACGGGGCTTCTCCCACCGCCGCGCCTCACCCCTACCTCCCTGGCCAGGCCCGGAAGCATGCGAAGCATGCGGTGGTGCCGCACAGTTCAGACCTGAGAGCTGTCTGGGGGAGTCTTTAGCGCTGGGGATGGAGGACTGGGTGGCTGGAGGGACCATAAACCAAATGAAATCCACTCAGTCGGCACTGGGAAGGTGGCTCGGTGGGTTAGTGTGGGAGCCTTCATTTCCGCAGCCCTACCGGAGAACTCGAGCAGTAATGAGTTTGCTGGGACATAAGAAGATAAGAGCAGCCGGACTGGGTCAGACCAAAGGTTACCTAGCCCAGTACCCTCTCTTCTGACAGGACCCAATGCCCCGGAGGGAATGAACAGAACAGGGAATCATCAAGTGATCCATCCCCCGTCGCCCGTTCCCAGCTTCTGTAAACAGAGGCTAGGGACACCATCCCTGCCCATCCTGGCTAATGGCCATTGATGGACTTATCCTCCAGCAACTTACCTAGTTCTTTTGTGAACCCTGTTATAGTCTTGACCTTCACGACATCCTCCGGCAAAGAGTTCCACAGGTTGACTGTGCATTGTGGGTCTCACACTACTCCCATCAGCACACCCAGTCTGAGAGGACTGTGAATTTCTGCTTCCTGGTAGTGGGGGGCTGCAAGGTGGGGTGGAGGGCATTGACAGAGTTGTAGGGGGGGGCCAACCCAGAACTGGAGTAACAGGTGGATTGCTGGTCAGGACTGAGGGGCATCATCAGAGCTGGGCGTGGCTACACATGCCATACACATGTTCACAAACACACACGTGCACATCTGTCTCTTCTCCCAGAAGTTCTCCGTCCACCTCTCTCTCCCTTCCTGTCTTTCCTTCCCACCTGGGGCTCCACATTGAACTTCATTTGCAACGCGCACTCCAGAGCTCTTCTCCCAGATTTGAAAAGGGAAAGAGGAAAAGCAAAGCGAACCTGTCTGGCACGTCCTCCCCAGCGTGAATGCCAGCTCTCAACAATCGATAGCAAGGGCTCCCCCAGGGCTGTTTTCATTTCATAATATTTATTGGGTTGCTTTATTGTCAGAATCATTACAGTTCAATGTACGGCATGGATTTTATGCCAGCTGTACTTAGTTGGTCTTGTTTTTAACACTCGTCCCATCTTGCTCAGAGTAATATTTGCACGAGGCTTTGGATCGTTCTGATACTGGAATTCTTCCCATTGTCGCCGGGCTGGGGGGGAGAATTTGGGGAACGCTTGCTGCCTGTTTGTTTGAATTGAGAGGATGGCCTGGTGGGATTGGGTGGGAGGAAGGTTTCGTGAGCAAGGCAGCCGTCACTGAGATCTCCTGACTTTGATTCCCAGCTCTGCCCCTGACTCCAGATGGCCTTGGCCAACTCATCACACCTCCCTGGGCCTCAGCTCCCCAGCCCTAAAATGAAGATCCTGATTCTGTCTTGTCTATTCGAATTGAAGGTCTTCCTTTTAAGGCTCTCACTGATGTGTGTGTGTGTGTGTGTATGTGTGTGTGTACATGTACACAAAGGGGCCCTGGTCCTGGACAATGCACAGAAAGCGATCAAGGGAAAACGCGTCTAGTGCTCATTAGACTGTGGAATAGTTTTGCTAGGGGAGTGGTGAGGGAAGTGGTGGAAGCTCAGAAGCCGCAGGGAACTGTCCTGCATTGAGTGGACCCCTCTCCTTAGCCCCCCCCCCCCCCCCCCCCCAGTTCTGCTCACCTTGCCCAGAGGTTGGGCTGTGAACAATCCAGGACCCAGAGGGCTCTCCCAAGGCTGTCGGCCTTTCCCCTTGTGACGTACCCGGGACCGGTGTGTACAGAGAGTAAAATCGGATTGGCTTCCTCAGCTGGGCGGCCGATTCTCACCGGCCTTCCCCGGAGCAGCCAGTGGTGGAGCTGCTCCAGCTGCAGGGAGCTGATGACTCTCCTCTCGCAGTGACTGACCCGTCCAAAATGGACCGAGGAAAGCAGAAAGGGCTTCCCAGCTGGGAAAGCGTGGGGAGGGGGCACCGCAGGACTGAGCTGCAGGGTGGTGACCCCGCTGGGAATCGGTGACAATGCAGGTTAAGTTGCAGGACATCGGGAGGCTCTCGGGAGGTTGGAATGAGAACACTAGGGGCCAGCGGCCTCCCCGAACTCATCCAAACGAACCAGTGATGTCGATAGACCTGGCGGAGAACAGCCATGCACTTGGGCTTTGGTGAGATCTACCTCTGGGGTAGTCTGTTCTGGGGTTAATCTGAAGTCCTGCCCCGGACACAGAGCGGGGTCTCCTGGCCCGCTTCAGCAGTGCTCTCCAGACAGCACCGTGCCTCCGCTCGGGTCCCGGCTCGGGCAAAGACTTTGAGTCATTCCCAAGCAGACAGATTTCAATTCTGGGTCCCTCCCGGACCAGAGCGTTTCCCAGCGTGGTGCTCAAGGAATTCCCGTTGTTACCTTTGCCCAGAGCAAACCAGCATCTTGGACTCAAAGCAACCGAAAGCCCCTGCAGGAGAGGGGAGCAGGGCAGTTCTGGGCGGTTCTCCCAGGCAGGCCGAGAATAGCCTGGGAAAGGGATCCGAGGCTAATAATTGAGATTTCAATGTGCTCCCCCCCGCAGCACCTGAAAGCAGTGGGCGCCACGGAGCAAAGGCGGGCCGGGAGGCCAGGCCACGCATCTGTTCCACCGTCCTCCGACGCTGATTGTTTCGCTTTGTTATTGCACATCTGCGGCGGGAGCTATTCTCTTGATGGGTAAGTCGCTCGCTCGTCCTTCACTTTTTCAATTACCGCCTCCACACTGCCTTCCCGATTGCCTGGCGGGGCCCGGTTCACCTGCCTGCTGAGCGTAATTTGTTTTTAATGTACAGCTCTGGGTGTGTTTTATAAACAAAGTGATTTTTCTATTCCCATTTATAATTAATTCCTAATCCAATGGTGTCTGCCCAAAGGGAAAGGGCTGGGTCCTAGGAGAGTCCTAGGAGAGGCCGGTGCCTCCGTGTCGCTCTGTGCTAACACTTAACCCCTTCTGCACCCCTGCACTGCCAAATACTTTGACCCAGCACCGGTGGGACAGATCTTCAGAAAGGACCTTCCTCCGCCACCAGGTGAGGAGGAAAGATGCTGCATGCGGCACACGCAGTCTTGATTGCAGTCCCATGCTTCCCCCACAGGCATGGCACACAGGGTACCTCTCACCTCTGCACACATGTGTGATGGGGCTGTTCCTGGTGGGACCAACTGAGAGTGCCAAGTCAGGACAAATTGCTTCCAAACGGGCAATTGCAGCCCAGAACTGGGGTTTCTTTACCTCGAAGGCAAACCAAACCAGCCAAACAGAAAAGACTTTGGTTTCGCTCCACTGGCTAACCACAAGTCACACAAGCAATTCCCTTAGACACTCCAGATTCCCAGTATCACCACCAGCAGCCACCTGTCCTGGGGATCAATGGTTATGAAAACCAATCCCCCAAATAAAGAAAACAGTTCTCCCCAGTTTCAAAGAATCAGGCCCCAGACCCAGGTCAATATACAAATCAGATCTTCCCACAAATCACGCTGTTGCCAATCCTTTAGAATCTAAAATCTAAAGGTTTATTATAAAAGGAAAAAGGTCTAGGTGAGGGTTAAGAATGGTTAAAAGAAATCAATTACATGCACTAATAGCAAATCTCTTGGTTCAGGCTTGCAGCAAAGGTCGAATAAACTGCAGGTTCAAATCAAAGTCTCTGGAATACATCCACATCTGGGATGGGTCAATAGTCTTTCGTACAGAGCTTGCATGTGTAGCAAAGTCCCATCCAGAGGTAGGAGCGAGGCTGGAGACTGAAGACAAGATGGAGGGATTGTAGCAGCTTCTTTTATAGTTTTTCCCAGGTGCAAGAACCTCTCTGTCCTGCTGTGAAAAGTCCAGCCCCATGGAGTTCTGGAGTCACATGGGCAGATCACATGACCATGCATGACTTAGGATTTCCAGGTGGCAGCCATTACCCACAGGATATCTTGCATGTTCCTTGGTAAACTTTTCATGTGGATTGGAGCAGTCCAAGCTCCCAGAGTCCATTGTGTAGCTGATGGTTCTTGATGGGTCATCAAGCTGGCCTGGCAGAGCTAACCGCAACTTGTCTGGGATTTCACCCAAAAGCCCAGCATAAGTTTGAAATACAGACACTATGTAGCCAATATTCATAACTTTAGCTACAAAAATGATACCCACATACCGATAGCATAGTCATAATCAGCAGACCATACCCTGGTCGTAGACACCTTATAGGACCCTCTTTACATAACATTTGGTGCCCCTACAGGACATTGGTTGTACCAATGATCTATCTGATCCCAGATCATTTCAGTGACGTGACAACATGTCACACTTCATGGCTCACCTCTGTGCACACATCACATCACATGCCTGACCTCTGTGCATGCCACACTGCACACCTTACCTCTGCACACGTCCCCTCTCTGCACCCGTCATGCTGCACACCTCCCCTCTGCACATATGCCAACCCGCAACATTTGAGGTTGTAACTAAGGTTTTGCATGACACTGTCAGGGAAATTAGTCAAGTCTTTCTCTCATTCTTCCATCCATCCCTAGTCTGCTACGGGCCGGATCCAAAGCCCACTGTAGTAAAACGGCCTCTCCCCACCGTCTTCACTGGCCTCTGGCTCTATCCTCAAACACACCAGCAAATCCGCAGTCAGACGCTGAAGTTTCCAGGCTCCTTCCGTGTCCTGGGCACGTTGGGAAATGTGCCAGCAGCCATCCATCTGCAGTAGCACTTACCTTCCAGAGTGCTGGGAACTAATTGAACAATGATGTCATCCCCCAAAACGCCGAGGAAGTCCCCTTAGGGGGCCCTTTTAGCAAGGGAGACTTGTCTAGTGCTGAGTGCACAGGACTGAAGGCTCAGATCCTCACAGGCTTTTAGGCTCCTAACTCCCAGCTACCTTCGTGGAGCTAGGCCTGAGTGTCAGGCAAACTGCTCTTTTCCTGACTCTGCCACAGACTTCCTCTGCGTCCTGGGACAAGTTACCTGATTGCCCTCTCCTTCGGTTCCCCCCGTCCACGAGATGAGCTCGTAAGGGGGCGGAGGCGGCATTCATTAATGTCGCTAACCTAACGGAAGGTGTTGTAAACGGACGGAATAGTACCGGGGCTGGTGCGTCGATTCTCTGGCTTGTCTCTGGCTTGCGAGCTCGGGAAGGCACAGGCTGTCTCGTACCACACGGCCGACTGGCCCAGGGGCTCCCCAGTCCGGATTGGGACCTCTGTGCACCGCTGCAAGACAGGCGTTGTTGCAAGATACTTTGGATTTTGCAGAGACAAGGAACACACACTGTGGTTGAATAAAGTAGATGAGTTTATTAGAAGGCCTCGGTCCCAGGCGCTGTGGGGCCCGGATCTATCAGCGTGACCGCAGGAGGGGTGCCTAGCACTCCGGAGCCATTGCTAGGAAGGAAGAGCCCACGAGAAAAATACAAGTGTGGGCTTAAATACACTCACACATTTACATCTCAGACATACTCATGTCTCATTTGCAAGCAACAAGCTGATTGGTTACATACTGTCCTGCCTCAGTTTCCCCATTTAGTTTCCCACGCATTCATTCTCACACAGACGGGGTAAACATTCACGCAGCTGGGAACTGTTCCGTTCCCAAACACACACACAGACAACAGCAAGGTCATTCTCATAACTGATGATACCATTACGCCCTCTCCTGGAGTTGACTCAGAAGTGTAACTTCGCCCCCTAGTGGTTGCCCATCACAATTTCTTCCGGTCCTAACAGGCATTAAATCGTAGCGGTGACCGTGGCAGCGCTAATGATTCTCTTCTCCGCTCCCGCGTGGCCGTCAGAGCAAGCAAACGCTCTGTCTGTGCACCGTGATTTCTACCTTCCAGGTGCTGTTGCCTCTAGTGAGCTGCCCTCCCTGAAAGCACCAGGCCAGCCATCTGACAGGCCCATTGGACAGTCCTGGGACCGGTGACCTGCAATTCCTGTCTTCATACGGGCTGAGGAGCATCTGGTCCGTGTGACATGGATTATGGTTGGACTTGGGGGACGTGGCTTCAATTTCCGGCTTCCTGGGTGACCCTGGACACGTCAGCGAGGCCCCGCTCTGCAAGGGTGTTTAGATGCCAAACTCCCATGGAGTTCAACGGGTGCTGAGAAGCTGGGCTTTAGCCACTCCTGGTCTCAGTTCCCCATGTCACTGTGGAGACAACAGCCCGGCTCTGCCTTGCACAATGGCGCATTAGCCCAGGGGCCGCGGCCAACTGGGGGCCCCCAGAAAAAAGGGTGCCTTGCCCCCAGCAGACAAGTTCTGTCCCAGGGGCCCATGGAACTGTAATCTGCCTCTGCTCCGGCAGAGACTCAACACATTGAAGATAGGGAGGTGACAGGGATGGGGGCCAGATAAATACCTAAGACCCCGAGTGGTGGATTTCACATCAGAGCCGCTCCTCTCCTCCGGGAGCAGTCTGCACCACTGCTGTCTGGCCTGACAGCACCGGGACGTCTGTCCCCTTCCCAGGGCTTCCCCTCCGCGTTTCTGATTTCAGTACGGCACCGCTCCCCCCGCTGCGCAGCGTGACATTAAAACGACAGCTCGCAGCCAAAGCGGCGTCCTCGGGGAGGGAGAAAAGCAACCGCTCGTCTGAGAGCAAGCTAAGGAGGGAGACAGCTGTCTAACGAGCCAGGCGCTGCGCCGGCTCTGTCATTCGCTTTCTAAACGCTCCCTGCTTGTTCTGTCCCCAGGGCTGACTGTCAGATCTGGCCCGCTTGCATGTTAACCGGGCACAGTCAAAGCCCGTGTATCAGAGACGCTGGATGACCTAAAAGCATTTGCAGATACACTGGTGTGTGTCTAGCACCCATGGTGAGCTCAGAGCTATACCTGCAAGGTGGGAGACGGGGCTGGTGGCCTACAGCGCTTGCAGTCTGATGGGCTGAGTCTGATCTCGTTTAGACTGGTGTAAATCATGAGTCACTCCCCCCGGGATTAGTGGAGTCTCATCCATATAAAACACAAGGGTCCGATGTCCCATGGTTGTGGGGGTCCCATGAAATACCGTGATGGCTCCGACAGAGGAATTAGACTGTGGTGCATCATGGGAGATGTAGTCCAGCCAGTGACCACATCCAGTAGCGTAGTAGGACCAAGGACTACAGCTCCCAGGCACCACTGCGAGCAGATTGGACAGACCTGTTGACCCTGACCCGAACTGGAACACGGTGTCTCGATATTTCTGATAGCCTATCCCCACGACATTGTTCTGTTCCTGTGGAAAAATTCATTAGGAATAAAACCCCGTTTTTAGATGGGAAAAGGTTTTGGTTGAAATCTCTGGACCAGCCCTGGTCTAAGCCCATCAGGACAAATCTTGAGGTTTCTATTCAGTCCTTATTCAGGGAAATTCCCAGGAAAGTCAATGGGAAGCAACTGAGTGAAATCTAAGGACCTCCGGACATACAGTCCTTAGAGGGTAAACCCCAAAAGGGTAAGCAGAACTGTCTATTGGACAGGGCATGGCTTTGGGACTTAGAAGACTGGAGTTCTCCTCCTGGTCTTTCATAAACTGTATGTATCAATTTGGATAAGTTACTTAACATCCATTGAGCCTCATTTTCCCATCCCTAAAATAGGGATAATCAATCCCTACTTCAAGGGACAAAGTTCATTAGTGATTGTAGGACGCTCAGTGAGAAATGGTTTTCCCATCCTGCCAAGAGATTTTAGAAATTTTCCCCAATCTGAATCATGATGAAAGGTCTAAAAAAAATTTAAAAGGCATGAACCAAAATATTTAGGCTCAGGTCAGTTGAAACCTTTCATTTTGATACTTTACAAATGCTTCATTTTGATTTTGGCCTTTTTTTAAAAAAAGCAAAATAATAAAATTAAAATTCTACTCCCATAGGCTTACAATTTGAAATCGAAACTTATTCTGAACTGGAAAAACCAAAATTGGTCATTCTGAAAATGTTTAAATGGGAGATTTTGACACCGTGAAAACTTTTCTTTCAAACAGTGTTTCAAGCTGAGAAATGTGCTGGAACTGCTCCCTTCCTGCAAAAAGCTTCGGTTTCGACAGACCTTTGACCAAAAAAAGTCACTGAAAAATTCCTGACCATCTCTAGTGCTCAGGGCTGAGGGCTGTATAACGAAGGAGCTGTCCATAAATTATATAATGAACGAGGGACGGATGGGTCCATAATTTTATGACAGAGTGTTTGTTTCAGTGGTACAAAGTGTTTCAAGGGGGTCGTAGAAATTGTCGTTTGTATATTTTATGGACAGTCCCTAAACACCTAGATAGATCTGGGGAAGGGACTGAGTCTAGCGATGTGTTTGAACAGTGCCCAGGGAATGATGCCTTGATCCAGGATCCTGAGGCCACCTCAGTAACAAATAGTGATGTACATAAAATCGTAAGTGGCAATTCATGAAGAGGGGAAAACCAGGCTACACTGTAGGCCCAGTGGGGTCTGATGGCAGCAAGTGGATTTGCATGGCTCATATGCTCATTCTGGACCATTGCATCTGCCGATGGCCAGTGAGGGGCCTGAGAGAGGTTTTGCTGCCGTCATTACATGCACCCGATCCCTTGTTCTGTTCTGCATGCCTGGTTTCCTCTGCTAAGTGAGCCCCCATTATAAAGAATGGACGTGAGCGCATGCAGCCTTGGACTCTGCAGACCCAGCTATGCAGCAAAAATATGTTACTTCTCTTAGCCAAGGCCCGGGCTCTTTCACAAGGTGTTTGACATCGAACAGTCACCTGATTTTAGGCATTTCATCTCCTCTTGTTCCATCTTCTAATCCAGTTAAGGTCAGAGCTAACATTGAAGGATTCCTCAGTATCAGCGACAGAGTCCTGAGCACGGACAGCGAAGGAGCAGAATACAAACACCCAGGGATAACTCAGAGTTTTCCTCCATCCCCACCACGCAGCTCTACAGCGGCGCCACGGGGCCAGAATTCTGAATTTCTGTCCCTATCTATGGTACTTATGTGGCTCCCGCCCACCACAGGGTGTGAGCACCCCTCGATCATGAAAGCATTTCCTGGGAGGTGGGGAAGTATTAGTTCGGGTTGGTCCTGCTTTGAGCAGGGGCTTGGACTAGATACCTCCTAAGGTCCCTTCCAACCCTGATATTCCAAGTTCTATGGCTCTCATTTTATTCATGGGGAACTGAGGCAGACGCTACATTAAGTGAGTTGTGCAAGGTCCCCCAGAGAATCCTTGGCAGAGCCTGGAATGAGTCTAGTTTCTCCAGGTGACATTTTGGGGTTCAACCAGGCCAGTAAGGGGTACATTCACTGTCTGGTCTCTAACCCTGAGTGTCTTGTGGCTGATCAGGTGTGTTCTGGAGTTCTGACCCTACCCGCCTTGTCCTGGCTTTGCCCAGCCTGGTTACTCTTTGCAGACTCACCCTAGTCCCCGTGCAGCCCTGAATTCACCCCAAATCATCGTATTGCAGGGACCTCTCCCTTTCCCTGGGACCTCAAAGAGGGAGTGCGATCTTAGCAGTAAAACACACCAACCTGTCAGCTTGCTGAACGCTATGTGCACCCAGCACTCATGATTTTGACTGGAAGCAAAATGAGTGTATTACCACAACCAGGATTGAGTGACACCAGCCACAACAGACTTAGCCTTGCTCAGCCTTTGGAACACATAGATTTGCACAAGGTCTTCACCATTCACATTGTGATCAGCAGTTGCTTTAGGTAGCACACAATGGGACAGATGCTACAAATACAGAAGCCCCCGCAGCTGTAAGGAGCTTATGTGTGAACTGTGGGATGGGGGTGGATGCACAGTAATCGGGAAAGGGATCCGTTCCCGGCAAAGGGAGCCAGGTTGAGGGTATCCCCTGTTCCCCAGAGTATGGCTACACCGCAATCAAAAACCAGGAGCCCAGATCAGCTGAACTGGACTTGCAGGATTTGGGCTGCAGGGCTCAAAAGAGTGGTGTGGCTGCCCCACCTCATAGAGTCTCAGCGCCTGGGCTCCAGCCCAAGGGCAAAGGGCACCATGGCGATTTTATCACCACGCAGCCTGAGCCCGGTTACCCAAGTCAGCTGAGCCAGGCCAGCTGCGGCTGGGCCGCGGGGCCCTTATTGCAACGGAGACAGTGGCCTTATCCGGGCACTGACTTGAGCAAGAAGAGGAAGCTGCTCCCGGGGGCAGAGGCCCTGAGCAAAGCCCTTGGGAAGGTTGTGTTCAGGCCGAGCTGGACACTAGTCGGTGTGCGGTGCTAGTGACCACAGGGAGTAACGGGGCAGCTGCCGGGCCGTTCGGCGTGGGAGACTCGGAAAATGGGCTTGGTTTTTTCCATGGAAAATTTTGACTTTTTATGGAAAAAGTGAAAACTTCTGGTTGACAGTTCTGTGGGTTTTGTTTTTTGGACAAAGAGTCCAAATTACCGTTGGAAAGCAGACACTTTCTCGGGGGGGAGGGGGGGATCATTGCTTAGAAACCCAATTTTCCATTGCAAACCAGTTTCAATGGAAAAATCTTCCATCCACCCAGTTTGGAAGCCAAGAAGTCAGGCGCCTTATAAATGCCCCAGACTGAGAGATTAGATTTACTTTTCGTGGCAAGTTGCAACCCAGGAGGCAGAGAATGAGGGGGGAAGGAGGTGGGCAGAGCAGCCCATCCTGTGAACAAACTACTCTGAATTTTCACAGCACAGCTGGGTTGCTTTTCAGGGCTTTGGCCTGTCCTTTCTAGCTAGCAGCCCTGGACTCATGTGACCTCTGAAGCCGTCATGGCGTGACACTGGTTGTCTCCTTCTCCCCACCCACGGTGAATTTCAGAGCTGTGATTTCTTAGCATTTGCATCCTGATAGTACATCCCAGATCTGCTGTGCTCTTTGTACATGTAAATCAGTTTAGAAAGTCTCCAGAACGGGGTCAGTGCTGGGATTTAAAGACAAGATATTGCTTGTGTTTCATAGGGTCTGCGATGTTCCATACCTCGGGGGAACACCCAGCACCCCAATGTTCATCCTTAGAAGATGATTGTGTGGGATCTCATGCAAAGCTTGTCATGTCGGGTGTCTTCGGAAGGCTCACGGTGCACTGGGTGTTGTTGTTATAGTGATGTTGTAGTAATGGTTGTTATGGTAATGTCTTAGGTTGTAATTTCATGTATTTAGTTATGAGGCTGAAAAGGTGTCCTCGTGGCTTAAAGCAAGCCCAGGCAGTAGGGGTAGGGAATGAAGCAGGGGTGGTGAAGTCTTTCCAAAAGCAGGGGGGCCAAGAGGCCCCCACTCCCCGATGCCCTGCCATTGCCGCCGGCCAAGCCAGAAGCTGAAGCAGGGCTGGGGAGCCCACATCCTTCCCCCTGCCCGGGTGGGGCCGAAAGCAGCCCTCTGCCTGTGTCCCCATCCCCTTGTTCCCCCTCTCGGGGCAGGTGGAGGGACCCAGCCCCCCACAGCTGCCTGGGCAGCTCTTGCTCCAGCCGATGGGGCGTGGGGCCTCAGAGCTGCAGGCCGGCCATGGTAAGAGCTACATGGGCAGCTGTGGGGAGCCGGCACGGACCACAAGTGCCCGGGCACCCCAGCCACACTACACTGGCTGCGGGGTGGAGCCTAGAGGGGAAGGGGGCTGGGTCCCGTAGCAAAAAGTGGACAGGCCAGGCCCATCCTCTCTTAAAAAGTGGGAGATCCCTGGCCCCCTGGCCCTCCCTGTTCCGGCGGGGCTGGCACGACCCCCGTGGCCCGTCGGTGGAAGGCCCGGTGTGCTGGGCTGGGTCTGTCCATGCTGGCGACGTGGCCGGGGAGCGCGCTCCGCCGCTCTTCAGTACAACGAGCGTGGGAGGAAGAGCAGATCGTTGCGAATTTTGTTCAAGGTCAAACCACGGGGGGGCTGAGGATTTGGTGCTGGCCGGGGAGTGCTCCGTGTCTGTCCGTGGGGGGCTCCAGGTTTCTGGTCCGTATGGCGGTAACCGGTGTGATGGATCCTGAGCTGGGTCTCCGCTCGACGGCGTTCTTGCATCCATAAGCGAGATGTGGCCTTCGGGCAGGGGGCGATGGCCGGTCTAGGAGGACTGTCTGTGCTGGGCGGCCAGGCCCCGGGGCGGGAGCCGTGGTGGGGAGGGCAGACACAGCCGATGTGGCTGGACAAAGGAGCTCCAGCCCGTGCGCAGTAACGGGGGGTCGAGCTGCAGCCGTTCAGTGGGGCTGGATGATAGCTCACTGAAGGCTTGAACCCCTTTGAGGTCTTCTCCTGTGTGCCCCTCCACCACCCTTCGGGGCGGCTCCCCTGCCAGCCCCTCCCCCTTCCACTCAAGGACCAGCCCCCCTGCACGCCGGAGCCCCAAGTCCTCCCCACCCTGCAGCCGGAGGAGACCCAACCCTCCCGCCCCAGCCACGCCTGGGCCGAGCCACCAGCCCTCCAGCACCGGCCCAGGCCGCTCTCCAATGCTGAGCCCCCGACGGCTTCAGGGCAGAGGCGGGGGGGGACGGGGACTCCCAGGGGAACATGGGCGGGGTCACAGCCTGGGTCAGCGGAGGCTTTGCCTGCCCTGGTTTTAAAACCCATCGCCCACGCTCTCCACATGCCAAGACCCCCAGGGCAGATGGAATTTGCAACAAAGACATGACAAATTATTCCAGCCGGCCCCTTCCGGTGCTGTGGCATTTTCCGGCCGTGCGTGGGAACGAGCCAACCTGTACCCTCGGTGCCGCGTCTCCCTCTTCCTGACGGACACCACTTTCAGTGTGTGGCGGGGGGGGAGGGGTGTTGTCTCCATCTTTGTGTGGAGCAGGGGCAAGGTTGGGATTCAAACGAGGGGGGGGGCGATTGAGAGCTGTGTCTGGGTGTTTGCATTCTGCTCCTTTGTGGTACCTGCTCCGGGCTCTTTAGCCGATAGGAGCAATCCCTGAAGGTTTGAACCGACATTCGCACGAATGAAAGATGTAACGGGAGATGAAATGCCTAAAACCAGGTCTTTATGCTGCACCAGCCACCTCCCGAAATACCAAGAGCCCCCAGCCCTGAAATCTTTCTCTTTCTCTCTGCCCAGCCCTGGCCCCAGGAGGACTAGAGAGCCGTTTAAATTCCAGGCCAGCAGGCGCTCACTTGCATTCAGTATAATAGGGCCTAACTTAGCGGCGTCAGTGGTATGCGGCTGGGTGCCTGTATTTTCCTATGTTTGGGTTTCCCGTTCATTGTCTGGGGAGACGGGATAGCTGCAGTCTAAGATCGATGCTGCAATAACTGGAGAACGAGACTAGCCCCTGCATTGGCCAGAGGTGACTAAAATGCATTTTTGTGTTCTCATCACCTCTGGAGCCATAACGACTGTGAGTATTTTGAACTGTTTGGGTGAAACGTAATAGTCTGTGCTAGGCAGGAGGGCCAACGAGATGATCTAATAGTGAATCCCTCGGGCCTTAAACTTAATGTAACTATAAACGTGAGTGACCTGGGGACCGGCATTTTTGATCAGTTTTTCTTCTACAGAGCTCGGGTCTCACTATTGTCTCTTGTTTCATTTCTGCTCTGGAACCCCGGCGGATGCTGCTCTTGCTGGGCTATCGTATGGTCACTGACAGGACAAGCGCTGGGTGGCTTTGCCTCGTCTAAATCCACTGTTATAAAAGAGCATTTTCCCCGTCGTGGCCTGCAGCGATAAGCCGCCTCGGCTCTATTACTGGGATCTAGCCGTGGGGTCTGATGAGTTTTTGTCTCGTGGTCATTGCTGCAGTGGCTGAGAGCTTATAACGTCCTTCTGTTTGGTGGTGCAGCCCCGCCCCTGTCCACTGGCCCAGGATGAGGTTGTTCAGGGCAGGGGACACCTGCCTTGAATTTTTTTTTTACACGACTTTGGGAAATGGGGCCGGAGTCTAGTCAGTGGCTGTTCTCCTGGTGGGGAGCAGGGAGCTGGGAGCCTGGGCAGCAGGCTCCCTCCAACACCTCCCTCCAGGTGCTGCTGCGCACCTCCCAGCACCTCCCTCCAACAGGTTCAGCCCGCCTCTTTGTTATTCAACACTTCCAGCCAATGCCTTTCAGATAGGGGGAAGGGCAGCCCCAAGACAGTTTATGCTCTCTCTGCTTTGCAACAAGAAATGCATAGGGGAAACTGAGGCACACACACAGTATTCCTACTCCGTCACAGGCGGCTGTGCATTGCTTTGGAGAAGTAAAATGCCCAATACAGGATCTTCCATTAATCTTCACTTGCAATCGCTTCTGGGCAATAGAAGGCAAATTGAGGCAGTGGATTCCACGGTCATGCAGGGGAAATCCCAGTCGTGGGAAAACAAAACCAGGATGGCTGTTCCTGCTTTGAATCGCTCCTAAAAATGAAGAGAAATGAATGAAAAATTGATGCTGCTCCAAAAATGGTTGAACTTGAGACAAATCAAGACCAACCAATCCCTGCTCAGACTCCAGGGAGGGAGACAGTTGAATGTCTTTATTCTTTTCCCCTTTATTGGTGGGAGCTAGCAGTGTGTCTCCTACACTGGCCAATCACAGGAGAAAACAATCAGTGTTTGTATAGGCTTGTGGTCCCTGCTGTAACCACTAGACTTCAGTCCCTTTAGATGAACTGATGCCCGCTGAAGAAGCTGCAGCCCCAGGAGGTCCTTGCAATTACATCATGTCTGTCTGTCTAGATGATTATTGAGACAGATGGCAATTTTCTGCAATATTCTGGACAAACCTTATTGAATTAAGTTTAATACCTCTGGGGTCCATAGAATTAAAAATGCAACGGTTTATGTGTTATTGTAGGATTGTGGGTAACTTTTCTAGGAGAAGTAAGGAATGAAAACCTTAGGGAAGCATTCAGAACAATACGTATGTTTGGGACAATACCCATGAAGTTGGTTTCCTAGGAAATACTTGGGGTGAGGGGAATGCAATCGACCCATCTCTGAATCCATCCTTTTGAAGCTGTGTCTTGAGGAAAGAAAAACATTGTCTAGCAATTATGAGCTCAGTGAAACTCCAGATCAAAGACCCCCAACCAGTATAAAGGATGGACTAGACTTTTCATGAGTAATCTCATTCTGAGTAAAGGACTGTGAACTTGAAACCACGTGAAAACCCCCGTGTGGAGTTTTGAAGGACTGCTCACCTCCAGGGCTCATGCTGGAGTTGGAGTGATCTCTGGTATGTTTTTTCTGTAATGCTTTTACCTTAGGAATAAATGTGCTTGCTTAGAAAGAGCTTAACTTAAAACAGGGGGCAATTAGACCGGTTCCTGTCTCTGAAGAGAAAGCAAGCAGACCTGTGTGGGTGGGGCAATGTCATGGCATAATACAGGCTGTGGAGCCTGGGAATAACCTGCTCAGAAGGTGACAGCCGGGGAGCTGAAAGCTGAGCATGCATGACCTTGCTGAATCATAGTGGGGGGACGTGGGTACAGAGACGCGTATATCATTCTGCCACCCTCATATCTCAGAGCCTCAAGTCAGGTCTACACTAGAGACCAGTGATGTCCGCTAGGGGTATGAGGATTTTTATGACATTTTTATACTGGCACGAGAACATGAGCCTGAGTGTCGAAAGCCACAGTGCAAACACAGCTATAACGCGGGGAAAAAATTTTGTCAGCACAGTTTATTTCATTTGAGGAATCGGGAGACGCTATCCTGGCCAAAGTGGTTTGGGGACAGCAGTATGAATTGGGTCTGCACTAGGAGGGTTTGCAGGTGGAGCTACATGGATTTCCCCGGCCCCCCCAGTTGATTATATAATCATGGCAGATTTAGAAACAACAGCATGGAGCTGAGAGCACATAAGTGCTGGAACTTGGGGGGACCAGGGGTGGGGGCTGCTGCACCCCCTGGCTTGAAGTGGTTTCCATCATATCCAGGTTTTATAGTTTGGTTCAATGGCTCTCAGCACCCCCGTTATACAAATGGGTCCAGCGCCCCTGAAAGCGATCTGTACCAGACCCGACCCTCCCCAGGCGTGGGGAGCGAAGGAACCGTTCTTCACTTTAGTGTCCTACACTTTTGTGTTGGGGCCTAATTAACGGTGTCCGCTCAAGAAGGGACCTGATCAGTCCTGTCTGCAGCTCATGGATGTCCGGGTGCATTCGGAATGGGATGGAGGATAATACAGGGAATATTCTAATGCCTTCACACATACCAGTGTGGTGGCCCCATCTGGAGACTGGACGCCCCATCTCTACACAGATATTGCAGAGCTAGAGGAGAGGCAGTCAAAGAAGGGTGACACGAATGATCAGTGGCCTGGGAAAACTCTCCTATGGAGAGAGATTGAAAAGATCAGGATTGTTACCTTAGAGAGAAGAGGAATAACAGGGGACCTGGTAAACGTCTATCAAATCCTGACTGGGCTAGAGAATGTAGCTAGGGAGCTTCTGGCCTCCCTGTCTCATAACCCAAGAACAAGGGGACTTCAATGGACTTAAAAGGTAAGACATTTAAAATCGACCGGAGGAAATGCTGTTTCACACGTCTGAGTAGCCTCTGGAACTCACTGCCACAGGAATCTAAGGAGACAAAGAACATAACATTAAAAAGGGATTTGAGATTTGTAAGGCTTACGAGAATGTCCAGAGTTAGAATTAAGTAGAACAAAAAGTTTGGAAGGGATATTCAGCCTCCTGCTTCAGGATTTAAGTTGATCTCTGACTGGTAGGGCATGTCTACACTGCAATAAACCCGTGACCCAGCTGCAGCTGGGCTGGGTCAGCTACCTGGGCTCGCGGGGCTGAAAACTGCAGTGTGGACATTTAGGCTCAGGCTGGAGCCTGGATTCTGAGACCCCATGAGGAGGGGACTCTGAGAGCCCCATCTCCAGCCCAAGCCAAAGCGTCTACACTGCTACTTTTAACCCCACACCTGACTCTGGCTCTGTGACTGGGTGCCATGTGTTTTTTATTGTAATGTAGACGTACCTTTGGAGACTAGGATGAGTCCTAATGTGGGGGGTAGATTGCCCCACATCTGCTAGTGCGGGGTTCTTACACCTGCCTCCAAAGTGGCCGATGCTGGCTACAATCAGAGGCAGGATACCCGACTAGAAAGACTCCCGGTCGGAGTCAGCCAGGCAACTCCTACCTTCCGGTGTGCTGTGTTGCTCTGTGCTGTTAAACGTCTGCAGCATTCCAGAGGTGGCCGCAGTTGAAGGGAGGAACGCTACGACTCTCGTGTACAGATTGAAAATTACAGAGCTTTGCAAAGCCTCCTCTGGCTGGGAGCAACTTTTTCCATGTCAGCTCACGAGCCTGTTCCATCCAAACTACAGGGACTCTGGTTTTTCCTTCCAACCCAGATGGAAATTGGCTAGCAGTCTCTAACCCAGGACTCCGCCTCCGCTCCTTACTGGCCACAGGCAGCAGGAGGCTCAGAAATGCTTTAGTGCTTTAATTAAAAACAATCTTTTATGTTCCAATCCAAGTCTCATTCTCTCTACCTGGTGAGAAATGGCTCGTCTCAATTAACAGCCGGGTCGTTCATAGCTGAGCCGAGCAGAATGGTCCTGCTTTGTGTTAATTAAAGCTCAGATCTCAGCATTGCCCAGACTGGATGGGCCTCTCAGAAGTCAGGCTGCTCACGGACCGGCTTAGCAAAGGACATTCGGGTCTAATGAGATCTTGGGCAAAATCTGCCTGGTGAGCAATCTCCCACTGGTCATTCCTCTTTTAAAATGAGCGGTTGTACAGCCTCCTAAAAGAGACTTTTGAAACCTTTTCGAACATCCCCCTCCCCTCCCCCCACCTTCCAGCACTTCAATGAATGTGCGTGTCCACAGTCTGGTGGGATGCTCAGTAAGACACAGAAGAAGACAGCTGTGGGTGGAGAGGTCTGGGGATGATCCGGTGTGGAGAGAGGAGCCTGTGTGATGATTAGAGATGGCGGGAAATGCCCTTTCATCCGCCCTTTCTTCTTCTTCACACAAATGGATTTTTAGATTCGTCCAGAGGTTTTGGTGGTGAAAAATGAACAAATCTTGTTTTTTGACAAAAGCCCCAAACGCCACCACACTGCAAAAAATGACCATTTGTCAAAAAACCCAACCAAACCCCAACCACAACTATGAAAGAAACCCAATGTCTGGAGGAAAGCATCCGACTGGTTCTTGTGGTGGGAGACGCAGGCCGGGCGGGGATAGGAGCAAAGTGGTAGCTCTGGAGAGGTGGTCGTGGGGAGAATATTCAGCCCTACAACCATCCCTGCTTTTCTCGCTGGCACTGCCACACTTACTAATGGGAGTGAGGTCGTGAGATGCCCGAGGAGCAGGAACAGAGCACCCGGTCCTCAGGCTGGCTCCCCCCTTCAGCCTCCGACCCCCATTGCTCTCCTGATCCCTGCCCCTGAAGCAGTGGTCCCCAAACTGGGGGTGGGGGGCTGTGGAGGAATGTTCGGGGGTGTCGAGGCCTGGGCCAGCCCCCATGGGGTGTGGGAAAGGAGCGCCACCCAGCCCCTCTCTGCCCCCAGCCCAGCCCTGACCTCATTCCCTCTCCCCCCAGCTCCTTCTCATCCCAGCTCCATGGTCAGCCCAAAGCTCCCCTGCTGTCCTCACTGCCCAGTCATGGAGGAGGGGGCGGGCACAGGTCCCATTACTGGTAAGGGGGCACATGACGGGAAAAGTCTGGGCACCACTTCCCTGGAGTAAGGAGCCGGTTCTTCATGCGTTCTTGTATCTCTCTCCCCAACCGGGGGGTTGCCTGCATTGGTGCCCACCGTGTGGGAAAGAGCTAAGAGTGGTGAGCCGGCACATGGGATGAACTCGGGAGGCCTCAGCTGTGCGTCATAGGCCATATCCTGCTGACGGGGGATGGAAGTACCCCGCCGGCTCCCGCCACAGGGACTTGAGCTGTGGGCGCGTCACCTGGCCGCTGTGCCCTTCCCAGGGACCCCGTGCGGAGGGATCACCGAAGCCGTCGGTGGCCAAGAACAGGAAACTTGGCGTGAGCTGATCTCTGAGATGGGGAACGGAGTCCGCAGGGCGAGTGTCCAGCCCCGGCAGAGATGCCCAGCGCGGTTCCTCTTTGCACCCGCTGCTGGGGACCGGGACTTTCAAGTGTAAGGGGCTGCTAGCCAAAGACCATGGAGGCCTCAGCTGTCAGATGGAGGCCCTGGCTGCCTCCGCTGGCCTTCGAGGACTTTGACTGGCAGCCTAGACGCAAAGCGGGGGATCACAGAGCCTTTGGGAGAGAAGAGAACCGCTGCTCCCCTCTGCAGCTCTGTGAGGACCGAACCAGGGCTGGTCCCTGCTCAAAGCATTAGCAGGAACTAGGCCGTGGCTGCGAATACGGCTGTAAATGAGGAAAGACTATGTTGCGTCCTGGGGGCCACTCCTTTGTCTCCCAGCGAGGGAATGACGTCCTGTCTCTATCTAGAACAGGGGCTCGGGGATCAAGGTTCCTGGGGTCTGGTCCCAGTTCCAGGAAGGGAACGTGAGGCCTAGTGGTCAGCGCAGAGGAGTAGGAGTCACGTCTTCAGGATAGTGTAGCCAGCTCTAGCACTGACTGACTGCACGGCCTTGGCTGAGTCACTTGTCGTCAGCCTCCCCCTCTGCCAAATGGGAGCAATCCCATCTCCCTGTCTCGTGGTGTAGCAGTTGGAAGCTGAATGAATTAACGTGTGCGAAGTGCATCCGGCTCACCTGCTGATGGGGAGACACCCAGACAAGCCCGGAGCCCGGGTTGCACTGAATACATTTCCCTTCGGCCCAAATTAGCTCCGTCACTTAAAAAGGAGCCTACAGTATTTGCAAATCCAGCTGGCCGGCTTTGGGTGGCGAACGCTGGCTGTTGCCCAAGGCAGTGCGGCAGCTGTGCTCAGAGGAGTGCTCTCTGCGAGAGAATTCCACCGCCACCTTGAGATCTGAGGCCGGGGAATTATCTTCCCTGACAGCTTAATTCATTACCCTGGGCGCTTGAACCGTGCAAACCGCAGGAGAAGGGCTGAGGATCTGGTTTCCGAAAATGTTTGCAACATGTGGGCTGATGTTCCGCTCGTTGAAGGAGCAGGGAGAGGAGGGCCGCGTTCCCAGCATCCGTTGACAGCTCCTCCAGCAGGTTTGAATCAATCTGGTTTCCGGGAAGGGAGGAGTAAATGGGGCGAAACCCACACTTTTTTAGTGCTTGGGGATGCTTCCTCTCTTCCCGTGGACACTGGCCCCTTCCCTTCCAGTCAGTGCGGTTCTAAGGTGTGGTTCTAAGGTGTGGTTCTCACCGCAGCTCACATCCACACCACGCATATATCACCTGGATGGCCCTAAGGATGTCGCCTGGGCCACAGCCATGCACTGATTGGGCCGCAAGTGGCCTGCGGGTTGAGAGCCACCCATCTAAGGCGAACAGAGCTGCAGGGGAGTCGCCTAGAGATGGCCCCACGCCGTAACATTCGGCTGTGAGTTTGCCACAAAGCAGCTCTGGGTTTGGGTCCCAGTTCTGCTCGCTCCCAAGCCGCGGAGTTAAGAGACGGATCCAGGTCCGAGCACCCCCGAAGCAGCCCGAGGGCTGGGATCTGATGCCCCTTCTCCGATAAGTCTCTAGTTTAAAGGCTGGTTCTAACCACGAGGAGCAGGCACATGAGATGCACGTTCCCTTGCTGGCCCCAGCTCCTTGGGACAGCCAGGGCGCTGCTGAGGAGACGGCATCCCCTGTCACGAGTTGATTGGTCTCAGCGTGGTATGGCTGGACTCTTCCCAGGCTCCATTTCAGCCCTCCTCTATTACAGGGAGGGAGGCAGTGTGGCCTAGTGGATAGGGGGCTGGACTCTGCTGTGTGCCCTTAGCCAAATCATTTCCCATCTCTGTTTCTCCTCCCTTCACTTGTCTGTTGAAATAGCCCGTTAGGGCAGCGGCTATTGCTCATTAGCCCCCAGCACAGAGGAACCCTGATTGTGGCTGGGGGCCTTAAATGCTGCCGTACCCCTAATAACTGGAGGGAAGGGGTGAAGGGTGGGGGTGGGGGATGTTCCAGCATCCGCTGGTGCTATGCGTACACAGGGCCTTCAAGTTCATGACTCTTCAGAGTCTCTGTCTCTCCCTGTGACGTCCCAGTCTCCTTTCCCAGGGTCGCAAGATGGAAAAGACCTTCCAGGCGCTGGCTTTTGTCCCCGCCACCCCCGGGGAAGGCGAGACGGCGGGATGGGCTTCCCTGAGGTCTCAGAGGGCGGCGGACAGGCCGTCCCCAGAAGAGCAGCCCCGTGGGATGGAAGGAGCCGCGCGGCGGTGTCAGCCGGGACCTAGCTCAGGCCTGGGCGTCTGCACGTCAGATGGGACGGCCCTGCTCTCCAGATGCCGGGGGAGAGGGGCTCTGCCGGCTCTACAAAGAGCCACTGCGGTTACAACACCCCTCGCCTTTCCTTTGATCTTCTGCGAGAGACACAGCCTCTTCCTTCCCACCGGCCGCCCCCCTTCTCCCTGGGATGGGCGCAGGGGAGATGGCGCACGGAGCCTTCCAGGAACAAGGGGCTTAGCACCCGCCCCAGTACTAACAGGACTGGAGAACAGCTGGTGCCCCCCTGGATCCACCCTGCCTCTGCGGGTCTGTGCAGCTACCTCTGGGTGGAACCCGGCAGTCGTTTTACACCCGCTGAAGCGTGATCCGCACCGTGGAGCCAACGCCGCCCTGTGATTGCCAGGAGCTGGGTTTGAAGTCCCATCTGGCACATCCCATCCCTGGCAACGGAGCTCCCGTCCCCCGAGAAGCACCCATGGAGAGGGAACAGCGGGCTCCGGTGAGCAATAGCTCAGCCTTCGAACCACATTGGGGCACCGGTTCTGCAGTGGGGATCACAAATCCTCGGGTCATCGGCAGCACCCCGTGGAGCACTGAGAGGTCTCCCCTCCAAACACTAGCCAGGCTCTGCATTATTAGCTAACACGACCTCCTGCCTACACTGGCGCAGTGTTGGCCTTGCATGGCCCCAGAACTGGATTCCTGCTGGGGGAACGTAATGCTGAAACACCCTAACGGGACAGTAGCTCCTGGTGCCCCAGAGCCCACCCTGGGGAGTGGGAGACCCAGAGAGCTCTGGTCAATTAATCTATTGCTCCGGCTTGCCGTGCAGCCGCGCGTGTCGGGGAATGCAGTGAGGGGGACACGGCAGCGCCTGCGTCTGAAGCAGCGAAAGCAATTTCAGAAGTGCCTCGTTCCAAACGGGAACGGATAATTTAGTGATCCCAGGATCTGATAAATAAGCAAAACAGCAACATAAATAAATGGGCGCTGGCACCAGGACCTGCAGCCCAGCCCGACTTTGTCTGGTGCTGCATCTTTTCCTGCTGCCTGCGTCCTCACTTAGAATTGATAGTTCAGTGGCACCTGCAGGCTCCAGCTGAGCTCAGGGCTCTGTAGTGGGAGGTGCCACCCAGAGACCTGGCAATCGAGATGGACAAGACACCAAGAAGTAAAGTGACGTGCCCAGGGTGAGGCGGAAAAGCCAGGACTAGAGCCCAGGTGTCGCCCGCTGGGGAGCGTGGGCCGGGTTTCCCGCTGGGCCAATGCCCGGAGGAGACAAGGCGGTACAGTGGCTGGCTCCGGAGGCGTGGTTCTTTAGCTCAGGCTGACACATCTCGTGCTTTTTAGCTGTGCAAGTCCTCAGTTCAAGCCCAGGGTGTTGGTCAAGAAAGTGGCTACTACCCAGGCCGTTAAATGAAGGGAGAGGAGGACCCTGACCCTCTTCCCGGGGTCTCGTGATCCCTATTTCACAGATGGGGAAACTGAGGCATGCAGCAATGCCGGGACTTACCCACGGTCATGCAGGGAGTCTGTGGCAGGGCCAGTAAAGGAAGCCAGCTCTCAAAACGTCTAGTCCCAGGCTTCCTCCGCCACCCCCCTGGTTTTTCTCTGCATTAAGGAGCAGCCGCCCTGTGCTTTAATTGCCACTGCGCGGCTGGACCAGGTTGGGAAGGGAGAGAACCTAAAGCATGAGACGGGAGAGAACCTAAAGCATGAGACGGGTACCCATCAGAGCGACTCGTTAGGAGCGAGCTGCTTGTCAGGCCAGGGCTCTGGAAACTCTTCGGCAGCCGCTTCCCTCATTGCTTTGCCAGTCAGGCTTCCCTGCCCGCTGTGCAGTAGCTCGCTCAGTCATGCCCCGTGGCAGCCAGCGGGCTCCTTTTGTGTTCGTTCGCTCCCCAGGCTGCTCTGAGGGCGGCAGGGCCGCTCAGGGGCACAGCTCTGTCTGCATGTCAAAGAGACCCTGCGAAGCGCAAGGAAGCCGGGAAGCCAGGAGACTTGCCCAGAAAGTTCAAAGTCATGCCGCTCCAGTGTTCAGGTCATCGGAGGGCAGGCGGCAGCTCGAATTCTGTGCGGCGGGAGGCAGGGAAAAGCGTATTCCAGACACCAGGTTAAAGGCCCTCGGATACATCCACCTTCAATGTGCTCCCTCCTCCCAGGATGATCAGGCAAACTCCTTCGGCTTCCTTTTAAACCCCTCGAATCGTGTTCCGTCTGGCGCTCTCTGGTGGCCGGCTACCTGTGGCATCTCTCCACCGAGAACAAGACTCTGCACAGCATGAAATTAAGAAAGGGGAAATTTAGACTGAACCTCAAGAAAAACCGCCTGGCAGGAAGATTTATGAGACTGTGGAAAAACCTCTCCAAGTGAAGGCCTGGGCCGTTTAAAACTAGATTAGACAACGCATAAGCAAACATACTACAGAGAACAATCCTGCATTGCAGGAGGAGGAGGTGGGGCCGGATGGGCACTGTCCGTCTCTGAGCTCTCCGGATCTAATCTGAATCCATCCAGCTATCCAGTTGCCATCGTCCCCGCAACTATATGAAGATGAATGTCCAGCCTTCAAAGAGCCTGCAGCTTTGTTTGCCGCGGCGGGATTGTTAGACCCAAAGCCGTGGCCAAATTCTTGCTCAGCTAATTATATTCTGCCTCTCTGAATTCCCCCATGCTGTTTAAAACTAGATGCAGCCCAATTCTTCACTCCCTGTCTCGAGCCAGGGGGCGGTGATGCTGGTGATTGTTAAACAGCTGCCGCTCTCCACCCCAGAGGTGGACGCATGTCAAGGGAAGCAATTCCTGCATGTAGAGAGGGGGCTGGTAAAGTGCCTTGAGAGGAAGGATGGGGCGCGGGATGATAGTATCGGGATTAGTCCCGATGCATCGCTGCTCTCCAAGCACAGCTCCTAAAGGGGACCCCGGGCGCAGAGTTCAGAAAAGAGGCTTTGTTTCTGATTAGTGACTTTCACAGACCTGGTGGGGGGGTGGGGTGGGGTGGGGTGGGGGGGGAGAGGCAGGGTGTCCTTGCTTTGTGCTAGTGGGTGGGTTCCCGACTTCCCCGAGCGCTGGCGAGCCATAAACGTGAGGTTCTCGCCCCCTGCTGCCATTAAAGATCCCGTGTCAGCTGTCCCTCCAGTAGGGAGGTTTGTACTCAAGGGGCAGGTGTTTGAGTGCTCACACCAGGAGCGTTGCGGGAACTTCTGTTTGTTCGCTGCCTGCTGGCACTCATGTGGGCACCACATTTTTCACTTGCTTTGCAAGCCTCCCCCGCTCTTTGCAACAGCCAGTCCAGTTCTCACCACAGCCTTGTGTTCATCTGGCTGTCCTGCAAGCCGCTGGCTTTCTAATGAGTCCACCTGTTAACGGCGCAGTGTCCCACGATTTACCATTCTAGAGCGAGAGCTGTCTAGGCCAGAAGGGTCTCTGTTGCCATGTAGGGCTGGACTGTAACGCTCAGTGGTCTCTCCTGGCAACTGGTGGGTTGTTTGTTTTGCTAAGTGTCCTTGTTGCGCAGATTACTGCGGTCCTTGGGTTTTTGAGTGATTTTGGCCAGTGGCTTGCAATCGCCTTCCTGATCCCATGTGGTTTAGATCCTCCAGGGCTCCGGGCCTGCTCCACAAAGCCGTGTGGAGGAGTCACCCTCTTTGATTTCTCTTTGACATGAAACTTGAAGAGATGCAAGCCACTCCCCCAGCTCCCTGCCAAGTTCCCTTCCAGGTTGGGGGGAGGGGAGGGTGACCAGATGTCCCGATTTTATCGGGATTCGGGGTCTTGTCCCACGTCCCGACCTTACCTCGGTCGGGACGCCCTCTTTGTCCTGATGTCGGGACCAAGGGAAGTTCGGGGAACTCAGGGCGCCGCTCACCCCTTCTCTGCCTGGGGCAGCTCCAGCAGGAACTTGCAAATTGCCCCCAGACAGACACAGAGGCGGCGAGGTCTTCCCACCATCACATGTTGCAGGGGGGGGGGCGGGCTTGCAAAGAGTCCCTGGCTCCCCTCCCCCCCACCCCCAGGTATGCGCCCGGAGTTGGGTGAAGGGCCCTGCGCGGAATCTGCGGCGCTGGGGGGTTCGCCCGGAACTGGAACCAGGCGGGGGCCCTGAGCTGCCGACCCATGGCAGGGGGTGCTGCGTCCGGCCCCAGAGCTGGGGGGGGGCATGCGCTGACAGCGCCGCTGATCTACAGCAGGAGGGCTGTGTCCAGAGCTGAGGGGGTGGCTGTGCCACCGATCCACGGCGGGGGGGATGCCCCCGGCCCCGGAGTGTGTGCGGGGGTGCTACACCACTGACCCATGGCAGGGGGGGCTGCGCTCAGCCCTGGAACTGAGGGGGTCTCTGAGCCACCAACTGGGAGGGGAGCCGCTGTGCTGGTGACCCACGGTGGGGGGGGGTCTGCCTGGCCCCCTCCTCAAACTCCCCCCCCCATGTGTCCAGATATTTTGTTGTGGTGGTCTGGTCACCCTAGGGGGAGGGGAGGGTGTGAAATTGGCTTCGTTTGCACAAAATTGGAGGAGGGGCAAAGATTTATTTGACTTACGACGCCGTGGAGCATCCTTAATTCCTAGCCATGGTCACATGAGCTGGGTCCAGTCTGACAAAAGCTTTTCACCCCTGGAAAACTGTAACCTGCCACCCTAAATCCTGAAGAGACACGGTGGGCGAGGTAATCTCCTTTACTGGGCCAGCTTCGGTTGGTGAGAGAGACAAGCTTTCGACAAGCTTTGGAGCCACACAGGGCTCTTGAAGAGCTTTCGTGAAGCATTGTGAGTAGCTCAAAAGTTTGTCTTCTTTCTCACCAACAGAAGTTGGTCCAATAAAAGGTATCACCTCACCCACCCTGTCTCTCCAGTATCCCGGGCCCAGCACGGCTCCAGCAACACTGCAAACCCAGTGAAAGATCCCTAAACCCTCTGCAGTTTCAAATGGATACAATATCCATCTTCCCTTCCCCTCCTGTAGCTCTGAGCTCCTGGCAGTGGCCTGGAAGTGAACAGAGCAGCCAGGAGAGTGGAAAAAATAATCATTATCAGGTGACTTGACCAGGGACATGGGCTCTGCCAGTGGCCCTCAAAACCTAGCCACCCATCCCTATCCTCACCTTGCTAGTCCAGTCCCTGGACTCCCCATGCGTGCACACAGCTCTACCAGTGCTCGTCAATCCCCTGCTATTGCAGCCCTGGCGCATCTCTTGAGTGGAGCTGACAACTGGGCGTTCTCTGATTCTCTCCAAGATGAATCCCCCTTTGAGCCTGATCCATGGGACCGTGTAGTGCAGAGAAGGAGCAGTAGAGTGCTGGGTCCCCCTTGTCAATCTGCTCAGGATTCAATCAGCTCCCATCACAGGTGGTGTCCACCATGGACCATTTCTCTTTCGATAGCAGGGGCTGTTCTGGTTGATGAGTGACCCAGACACAGAGCAGCCACAGGACTAGGGCTCAGTGCTGTGCTGGAATTGAAAGTTTTCATCAATTCGTATCCATTTTTGACAACATTTACTCAAGAAGACAATGGGGGGAGACGGACGTTAAACGTGTGGGAATGGCCGGTTTTGGCATTTTCAGCAGAGAAAGTGTCAACCTTTCATTTTGAAATGTACTTTTATAGAGTTGAAAAAACACAATGAATAAAAAATGGTCCAAACTGAAACGTTTGGAATTTATCGACAATGAACCATTTTGATTGACCTCAAATAATATTTTTTTTATTTCCAAATTTTTGCTTTACAGCCTGATTTGAGAGGATTTTGTTTTCAAAATTGTTTGCAGGACGGAAAATCCTTTTTCCAATCAGCTCAGGGATGAAGGAGGTAAGGGGAGTGGTAGGGAGTCCCCACTGTCTGTCATACATGGTTCCCACCACCCCATGCACCCACTGCTGGGATCACAGCCCCCTCCCCCTCCTTGACTCCTTGTCATTCTTACCAGGATATGGTAACCATCATGAAATATAAATTGAGCTAAATGTTCACCAGTGTGATGCTGGCAGACATGCTTGTAGGATGATGCACGTATTCATCTCATTTATAACATCTGTATCCCATGTTAGAAGGTTACATGAAGTGTTTGCTTTGTAATCTTGCGTCATTGTTTAAGTCATCAAACAGGAAAGGAGCATTAATAAATGTAAGATGCTGGCTTCCTACAGAATGTGTTAGGTTCTGCTCACCAAGCAGGCCCGTTGAAATCAAATGAGCCATTGCAAAAGAACAAAGACTTTATTGATTGCTTAATCCCCACTACACATGTCTATGAGACAGGAGACAGGGAGGTGGACTCATCCCATCATCTTGAATCCTGGGGGAGAGAACACAAATCCCGGACAAGAAGGAACAGTATCTCTTTACTGCTTGCATTTTGAGAGGGCAAGATTTCTAAGCATAAGCAAGGGATCCACAGTTGCTTAGCCTGGATTAGCCCTAAAGGACATATAGAGCTCTGCAGAAAAGGACCTGGGGATTACAGTGGACGAGAAGCTGGATATGAGTCAGCAGTGTGTCCTTGTTGCCAAAAAGGCTAACGACATATTGGGCTGTATTAGTAGGAGCATTGCCAGCAGATCGAGGGACGTGATTATTCCCCTCTATTCAGCACTGGTGAGGCCACATCTGGAGTACTGTGTATAGTTTTGGGCCCCCATTACAGAAGGGACATGGACAAATTGGAGAGAGTCCAGTGGAGGGCAATGAAAATGATTAGGGGGCTGGGACACATCACTTATAAATAGACGATGAGGGAACTGGGTTTATTTAGTCTGCAGAAGAGAAGAGTGGGGGGGAGAGGGATTTGATAGCTGCCTTCAACTACCTGAAAGGGGGATCCAAAGAGGATGGAGCTCGGCTGTTCTCAGTGGTACCAGATGACAGAACAAGGAGCAATGGTCTCAAGTTGCAGTGGGGGAGGTCTAGTTTGGATATTAGGAAACACTATTTCACTAGTAGGGTGATGAAGCACTGGAATGGGTTCCCTAGGGAGGTGGTGGAATCTCCTTCCTTAGAGGTTTTTAAGGTCAGGCTTGACAAAGCCCTGGCTGGGATGACTTTGTTGGGGATTGGCCCTGCTTTGAGCAGGGGGTAGGACTGGATGACCTCTTGAGGTCCCTTCCACCCCTGATAGTCTATGATTCTATGATTATAGAAGCGTCTACCATCCTTTGGAACCTATGACTGTAAATCATTTGGTGTGTGTATTTTTACCTGTTTTAACCATGTCAATAGCTCTCATTTTTTTCTAGATGATAAATCTTCAATTCATTTAGTGTAGGATTGGCTACATGCGTTGTCTTTGCTGTAGGATCTAAGGTGCACTTGACCAGGGACAAGTGATTGATCCTTTGGGACTGGGCGTAACCTGAATATTGCTGTGATATTTGGTGTAAGGGACCATCCCTCACAAAGGCGAGCTTCCCGGGGTGGTGACGTAAAGCAGAGCACCCAAGGGAACTATCTGTGACTCCGTGACTGTTGTGGTGCGTGTGGAGGTCACATTTTGATACTTGGTGGGTGAACTGTAAGTATAGCACTCACTCTTGGATGGGGCGGAGGGGGCCTGCTTCCTAACCCTCTGCCCTGAGCCATTCCAGACTGTGTGATAATTGGCGTAGTTGTCACAGGATTCACCGGCCAATTGGGTGGACAGCTCACAACGCAGCACCGGTAGTGTTTAAACTTGAGAGTTTTAAAGGGGTAAGATTAGACACAAGGAGTGAACCACAACCATAGGAGGGTCTTGACAGAAAAGCCTTTGAACAGTTATGCAAAGAGAGGGGAATATCCCATAACAAGAAAACTCCAGTTCAGGAGCTGCGGGCTTTGGTCATAAGTGCCGACCCAAGAACCTTTCTGTCCCAGACCCTGGAGAGCAGCGGTGTCCAATACGTTCACCACTAGCCACATGTGGCTTATAGGCTATTGAATTGTGGCTAATGCATGTGGCTTTTTTTTAATGTGGCTTTTTTATAATGTGGCTAATAAGAAAAATTAAGTGTGGCTAGCAGTGTGGTTAGCATCGAATTTCTATTGGACACCGCTGTGTAGAGGAAACCATGCCAACACGTAAGGACATGAGCACTGGCGACTGATGGCAGAATTGCGGATCAGGGAGACCAAAGAATATAGGTGCCGACTCCGTGGATGCTGCAGGGTTGGAGTGTTGAGTACCCACCGGCAGCCCCGCAAATCAGCTCCCCCCACTCCCTCAGTGCGTCCTGCTAACCGGTGATCACCTATTCAGCAGCATGCAGGATGCTCTGTGGGGGACGGGGGTAGGATTGGAAGCAGGAAGAGGCGGGGGAAGGGGTGGAACAGGATGGGAAGAAGTGGGGCAGGCCAGAGTGGGAGTGGGGCAAGGCGGGGTGGGGGGCTTGGGAAAAGGGATGGAGTGGGGGCGGGGCCTGGGCGGAGCGGGGGTCGAGCACTCTCAGGGAAATCACCAAGTTGGCCCCTCTTCCAAGGAAGGTGAGGAGAGAGCCCAGAAAAGGCACATGGAACAAACAGCAGCAATCAAAGCCAATGCTAAAGTGGAGGAGAAAGCCCACCAAGGACACACGGAACAGCTAGAAGTTGAGAAGGGGTCAAATAAGAGGCAGATGGAGGCTCGCACGTTGCACGTTGTATGGGAGCAACAAAAGGAGCTTCCCCAGCCAGTGACTACCCCACTGCCACCCCCAAAACACAGGGGAGACAGTCTGCCCAATCTGTAAAGAAACTGACTACATAGAAGAGTCCCTGTCCACCTTAGCGAGACTATGTGGAATGCACAATATCCCCGAGAACAAGCAGATGCCTGTCCTAACTGGATTAACTGGGAAAGTCAGACAAGTTTTTAATGGTAGGGAGGAGGGGGGTGGTCGGGGGTATAAGAAATGTAAAGCAAGTATATTGAAAAGATGTATGATTACCCCCGAGACCTGTCGACTGATGCATAGAAATCTCAGCTTGTTTGCCAACATCACTCACCTTTCACGTATGCATAAAATGAGAAAAGGGATACTGGGGCTGGGGGCTGAGGGTGATTACGAAAACCTTTTTGATCTTATGGCCCAGGAGCAATTGTTAGAGGAGTGACAGATGAGGGGAAGGCAGCTGTCTGCCACAAAAAAAACAGCCACCGTTTTAGAGGCTGTAGAAGTTGCTGATGAATATGATGAATCCATGGCCTGTTGGTGGTACAAATCCCAGGGGAAGGGAAATCCCCAGGTTAAGAGGAAGGGGGAATTTGGCAATAAACCTAATCCCAATTTGATAAAAAATAACCCAAGGAGACCAGGTTTTAAACCCCCCTACCTAGAGGTGAAAGGAAGCCGGTATGTCCCAGTACAGCGTACCGGCACGAGCCGGGGCGCCGTACCGGGGCGCCGTACCAGGGCCGCTGGCTTCCTCAGGTGACAATTTTAAAGGGCCTGGGGCTACCAGCAGGGGATGGAGCCCCAGACCCTTTAAATTGCTGCCAGAGCCCCACTGCTGGAGCCCTGGGGTAGTGGCAGCAGGGCACCGGGAGCTATTTAAAAGACCTGGGACTACCATCCCTGCCCTTTAAATAGCCACTGGTGCTCCAGGGGCTATTTAAAGGGCCCAGGGCTTCCCCTGATTCTACCTCCCTGGTCCTTTAAATAGCCCCTGGAGCCCCACTGCTACCCCAGAGTTGGCCCCAGCCCAGCCCCCATACTGGTAGGGCAGTAAATCTACTTTCACCCCAGCCCCTACCCTAAGGGAAGGCAGGTAGTCTGCCAATACAGTGGGGCTACTGGCCATATCAAAGCAAATTGCCCAAAGCTTAAGGTAAGGTAAGGGACCCACCGCCCTCCACCTCAGAGTGAGTGCCACCACATTCGCCCCAGAGGGAGCAGCAGAGGAAGTGAGGAAGCCAGTGATCAATATTCGGACTGACTCTCGGGGGAGGGGTGAAGAATGTATTCAAAATGCTGAGGTAAATGTAATGATGGAGGGACATGGCATCCCACGTCACTATGATCCAGGAAAGTTGAGAAAGGGAGGAAGACAAACTCCCTGGTCAAAGGTTAAATATTTTAGTTTTGGCCAAATTCTCTGGCACTACCTCTGGCTAAGGTGGGGAGACTAGGAACATAAGAACGGCCAGACTGGGTCAGACTAAAGTCCATCCAGCCCAGGATCCTGTCCTCTGCCAGTGGCCAATGCCAGGTGCATTATCGAGTGATCCATCCCTTGTTGCTCATTCCCAGCTTCTGGCAAACAGAGGCTAGGGACACCGTGAAGGGAGATAGAGCGGTGGGCATTATGAGTCTGCTTCCCACTGATATCTTAACCATGTCTCAGTCAGTTAATGTCATAACTTGCAACCAGAAGGAGTCTGGCTCGATCTGGCCTGTCTGTCCATGGACAACAGGGAGGGCTGGACAGGGAGGGTAAGATGAGTCACTGATTGTCCTTCAAGGAGGGATTTGGAGACTCCGTTGCTTTCCCAGAGTCCGCTCTGTAGAGAGACACAAAAGGCGTTTACTGGGGCTCTTCCCTGTGCCAGGAGAGGAATGTGGCTCAAAGCAACACCCTGGCTGGGAAGGAAAGGGGAGATTTTTTTCTAGAGGGAAGTTTGTTGTACAGGGAAGTGCCCACAGGGGAAAAGAGGTGTCCCAGTGAGGTCTGCCAGCAGACGTTTGTGCCTGATCAATACAGGACAGCCTTGCTGTAGATAGCTCCTGGTTGCCCATTTGCTGGACACGTAGGAGAGGAGAGAACTGGGGGAGACTTAAACAGAATTTCTATGAGGCAGTAAACAGGGACTGTCTTAGATCAGAAGCATAAGGGGTTAAAGGATCCCTGCCAGGCACCTTTGCCCAGCATTAAGAAGGTGTTTGCCAGAGTGTCAGTAGATATCATAGACCCCCCTCTCCAAACCTTCCAGGAATGGAAAGACCTATGGCTGGTTGTGGTGGAGTCTGCCACCCGGTATCCTGAGGCCACAGACCTATCCAGCATAGAGGATAGGGTGACCAGATGTCCCGATTTTATAGGGACAGTCTCAATTTTTTGGTCTTTTTCTCATATAGGTTCCTATTACCCCCCACCCCGTCTCGATTTTTCACACTTGCTGTCTGGTCTTCCTAATAGAAGCTGAACCTGTGGCCATCACCTTATTTATCACTTTTAGCTGAGTCAGATTTCCCAGGAAAATCTCAGCCCCTGGTGAAAATTCCGTGTCTGTAGCTTTCAAAAATTAGAGGAGTAGTGTGGGATGAGGTTTATATCCCACTTTGATCTCCTTTATGGCGACAAATGAGAGGACCCTGAGAGTTAATTTGAGGCTTTGGGGAGGGTGGTACAGAGGAGACAGGACAGCCGGCGGGGGAATATGTCACTTGGGTTGAAGAGAATTTAAAGGCTATGATGGACTTTGTGCATCAGAACCTTGACAAGAGCCAGGTGTCTCCGAAAACTTGTATGCCGAAGAAAGATCTTTTGACGTAAGTAATTTGCTGTAGGATCTACAGTGCTGTTGACCTGGGGTAAGTGACGAGTCCTTCGGGTCTGGGAGGAACCGTAATATTGTTGTGGTTTTGGGTGTAAAGGACCATCTATCACAAAGGTGAGCTTCCCTGGGTGGTGATGTAGATCGGAGTGCCCCAGGGGACTGTCCGGGAAGCTATGTGAAGGTGATATGTGAAGCTTGTACTTGATGGGTGAACTCTAAGTGTAGAACTCACAGCCAATTTGTGCTGCCCTGCGGTTCCTACTCAGGCTTCTGAGCTGCTCCAGAGAGCTTGACAATGTCCTCCTGCCTTCCAACCTCTCCATCATTCGCCAGCTGAGAGAGCACCTGGCCAGTGAGATTCTGTCCCAGGCCAGGGCAGAGAGAGCAGGTCGAAGATCCGTCCTCAGGCAGGTGCTTCTAGCTCCAACCCCCTCACTGTGACCTCCAATGCCGTAGGCTGCAAGACATTTGCGGGGGAGGAGGATGGCTGGGCTTGCCCTGTCTCCAAACAGGAGGGAGTCATCCCCTCTAGAGAACCAAGTGCCCTGGCCTGGCCTTGGTCCTGCCTGGCAGAGAATCAAGAGGCTGGATGCAGCCAGTTGGTGCTATGTTCAGCCAGTGACTCTGTTAACGTGGAAGGGAGGTTGGGAATGGGGCTGTGACGTGTGCCGTTGCTGGTTTCTTTTGTATTGATTGGGTTAGGTTGGGTGCAGGCGTTGGTGATCCCCATTATCAGAGATCTGGGATGCCCTGCCCAGGTCCTCCTTCACCAGCCAGGAAGGGCATGGACCAGCATCCGAGGCAGTAGCTTTGAGAACTGTTAATGCTTCCATGGCTACTACTTGTGTGAATGGGCCAATTTCTTGGCCAGGTGGCATTAAATAAATAATAATAATAATAATAATTGGAGATATACCAATCTCCTAGAACTGGAAAGACCTTGAAGGTCATCGAGTCCAGTCCCCTGCCTACACTAGCAGGATCCCCCTGCCTACACTAGCAGGATTTTTGCCCCAGATCCCTAAATGGCCCCCTCAAGGATTGAACTCACAACCCTGGGTTTAGCAGGCCAACGCTCAAACCACTGAGCTATCCCCCCACCCCCAAAGCATTGACCTTCTGCTCCTAGGCTTAGGTTTTTTGCTTTTGAAGCTTTGCCAGGTAGTTCAGAAGGCGCTGGGGGAAAACGAGGATAATTTCTCACAATGGGAGCCTTGCAGTTCATTTATTTTAAGTCCAGAACAGGGCCATTCCAACCTTCCAGTCTGACCTACACAGCACCGACTTTGACCCACAGATTCTCACCTAGTGAGTCCTGCCTTGGGTCCAGTAATTCATGACTCGGCTAAATCGCATCTCTCAGAAACAGACTTGATTGAAAGGCTCCAGGAAGTGGAGAATCCCCCACTTCCCTGGGGAAGCTCTTCACTATGACAGCAGCATCTTCTGTCCAGTTTAATTTTTCTGACTCCATCTTCCTTTGGATCTTGCTCTGCTTTTTGTTTGCTAGATTCTGCCAGATGCGGTCTCCCCCAGGGGGGCATCCATGAACCACGGTCAAGTTGCCTCCTAACCTTCCCTTTGAGGAAGTAGATTCATCCCTGTACTCTCCCGCCGTAAGGCCTCGAATCATTCTTGTGTCTCTTTTCTGAACAGCCCCCAGGGTTTCAGCATCTCTTTCGGAACGTGGCCACCAGACTGAGACACCATGTCCAGTTATGGTCCCACTAACGCCACATCCAGGAATAATACCTTCTCCTGGTCCACAGACCCCGGTCCATGCATCCCGGGATCGAATTATCCATTTACGCCACAGCAACCACACTAGCATACAGTTCTCTGCTCTCACCCCAAATCCTATTCAGAGTCTGTGAATTCCACGGCAGACCCCCGCCCCGCTCATCCTAGACATGTGACCGTGTGTTGGGCGGTGTTGTGGGATGGTGGTATTCTGGGTTTACAAAGTGATTATTCCCCTTTATTCGGCACTGGTGAGAAAGGACATGGACAAATTGGAGAGGTTTTGAAGGCCCAGCTTGACAAAGCCCTGGCTGGGATGATTTAGTTGGGGTTGGTCCTGCTTTGAGCAGGGGATTGGACTAGATACCTCCTGAGGTCTCTTCCAGGCCTAATCTTCTAGGGTTCTATGATTCTATCATTTCCCATCCAGGAGAGTTCCGAGGGCTCAGCACATGCTGGTTCAACGGTTTAGAAGCAGCTGATCCTTAACTCCCAATAACTCGGTGGCCCAGGCTGGGAGCCCCATGTGTGTTTGTGCCTGAGTCCAGCTGCACTTTCCCCGGCTCTGCTTGAGCTTTCTTCCTTGCGTTGCAGGTTGTATCTAAGCCAAGGGGATGTGGGGGACAAGGGGGGCATGTGGAGGCAGCAGGGTCTGTCTAGCCTACCTATTTATTCTTGGTTGAGCAGAGCCCTCGACGAAGGAGCTTTGGAGTGGGGCGGGGTCCCCGAGTCAGCACCTCAGTGGAACGCCATGTTAAAAGTCTTTGTTCCGCCCAGTTGTGTGTATCTGGGCTTGTCTCCTGGGCCTACCTAGCACGGCTCGGTTCACATCCAGCCTCGCACTTCCTGGAAACATCCCTGTGTCTTTAGACTGAGCCCCAGGTCTGTAAGAGGAGGCACAAGGAAGCTGGGGGACTTGCCTGTAGGCTGCCCATCAATGTAATGGTTCATTGGGAAACGGAGTTGCTGGAACCCGCCTTGTACCTCCCCGGTCTTTGTTCCGCAGCGATTAAAAAGACTGAAACCGGAGCGTAAAGGAAAGGAAACGTGTCTGAAAAAAGAAGAGCTGATTTGGGAGTGAGACTGGCCCGTCTGGGTAGGGATTCATCATGCAGTTCACGCCCACCAGTGCCCCCTACTACGCCCTGCTCCTGCAAAGCCCTGCCCTGCAGCGACAGAACCCCCCCTGTTTCTCTTCCCACGTGGAGCCTTCGGCGTATGCAGCGTGGAGGCCGATCCCGGTTGCACATGTGTGAGAAGCTGGTGTTATAAAAAGCCCGGCCCCGTGCGGCGCACACACATGGAGCTGCTCAGCGTGTGTCCCACTGTGTATTTCATCCCTTCCCCTTTCTGGAGAGACAGCGGGATGACAAACCTGCCGCCGGTTGTTTTTTTTCTTCTTTTGGCAAAATTAATAAAAGATGTTTCCATTCCGAGGAAGCGGGCCGAGGGGAAGCCGAAGGCTCCCGGGATAGGCAGTTTGCCTCACGCTGCATCTGAAGTCTCCGTGTTCAATCCGTGCAGTCTGTATCCCCAGCCGCTTGCCGGAGTTCAGTCAATATGCCAGGACGAATTACACTGGGCATAAGTAATTCCACATTTCGGCACTCTTTGTTCCCATCTCCAAGGCTTGAAGTTCTGCCTGTGCGAAGATCCCATTGAAGAAGGCTAATTAATACCTAGATTCCCCAACAACATCCTTGGTCTTTCATTATCATTGTTACGGTGACCGGTCAGCTTCTCGGTTTAATTTCTCGTTTGTTACCATAGCATCTTCCCCACAGGCAGGTTTCAAGCCTGTAACCTTGACCACCGCATCCCAGCTACTTCTGGAGTTAAAAGGAGTGACTCCATTAACTGGCAGTAGCAGCAGGCTGTTATCCTCTAATGGCCTAATCCCTAGGGAAGGACATGATGCAATCTCTGCCAGCGTGCTACGTAACTATCATGAGTACGGTTGGATCTGAAACAAGCCCTGCATCCCACATCTCAAACTCGGGGGAGAATTTGCATTGAGATCTTCAAGACGGGCACCTGGAAATCCTGGTGATGGGCACCTTGGTTCTACAAGAGTTCGACACATAGATTACATTGGAATGACTCCGATTTGTACAGCGCCCTGCGCAATGCGGCCCTGATCCCATTGGAGACTCTGGGAGCTACAGTCAGAGTTGGATTGGGTTATGTTAGAGGAGGGCTTGATAGCTGGGCTGCTCCTATGTCTTTGGGGGACCAAAAGAAAACTCCGTGTCCTAACCCTTGATATTTGGGGGTGTTTGGACCTGGAACTGAATCCAAACTTTGTGGCTCGGACTCCTCTAGGCTGTTGTAGAGAGGAATGACAGCTGTGGGTTAAGGCTACGAGTTGGCTTCTCGGAGGCCTGGGCTCTATTTCCAGCTCAGCCCCAGGAGTGACCTGGGTCCGTTGTTTATTCTGGCTGTGCTTCAGTCTGTAAAATGGGGATCGGGCTACTTCCCTACCTGGGAGGGATGCCAGGAGGAGGAATCCATCGGTGTCAGTGAGGCTACGGGGGTAGGGGCTGCATGAAATCCCCCAAATGCCTGTTCAATGGAGCGGCCTCTGCCGGTGTAAGTGTGCAGTGGAAACTGAGTCTCTCCAGGGTCGTTCCCTATGATCTATTCACCAGGCCTGTGTCTAATCCAGCGTCGAGTCTGCCAAGGAAGGAGGCTCCGCACCTTTCCAGGGGAAGATCATTCCACAGCTTGGCACATCACTGCCAGGAAATTTCCCCTGACACTCACCCTAAATTTCCCCTTTCTCAATTTCAACCTTTGACTCCTCGTTAGACCCTCTTGTATAACTACCTGATCGCATTAACCCTCTGTAAATAACTTCCCGGTTAGGGGCTCGGCTGATGTTTGATTTTAATTTGCCAAGTGAAAATGTTCATCTCCTGTGTGAGCTGGACTTTGTACGTCCACGCTGTGTTTGAACAATCGGGTTTAATTTTAAATGAATTGTTCTAGCTCAGGAGAAGCGTTGGGACTGACCGTAAGGGCAGAGCTACCGAACTCCGGCACGGATCTCGTGAAGGCTGGCGCGGTGTAGAACTAATGTAGCAAATCCAGGCCCCCGTGGGCCCACTTGCAGCGAGAGCGGGGAGACAACTCAGACGCCTCTCTCTAGCGGCTTGTCAGTGTGAGGATAATAGTCTACTGTTGCTACTGACTAATGGAGCTACACCCTTAGCTCCAGCAAGAGCGTGTTGCTGAAGGCCCCTGGCCTGAACCCTGCAAGAGCCCAATCATAGGGGAATAACCTTAACAAGAACTAGACAGTGAATGGCTCCGTGTAGTGCTGGAAGCCGGGCATCACCGGCCACGGGCATTCAACGTATTCCTCCCCAACGTGCGCCATTCCTGCTCCGCAAGCTGATGCGGAAGGAGGGGCTGGGAGATGTCATGCTTTCCCCGGGGAGCAGGGAGGAAGCCGTCCTGGCACCTCCTGCAGTTCTGCCTGCCCATTACGCAGACAGGGTGTAAAATGCCCCTTGCCCCATTCCCACCCCACACATCTGCCTCGTTGTGCCTGCTAGCGTTAACCGAGTAAGAGGAAGGGCCTGGCTGAGGGGCTTTAATGGTGGTAGCATTCTTTGCCTGCGTGTGCATGTAATCAAGAGATCTCCACTTCCCCGGCAACAAAGAAACGCACAAATCAAGAAATATTAACATGTCCTTAGCAAACACAGAGCAGATGTTTCAATAAGGCCCTTAAAAAAAAAAACCCAGATAGAGAGGAACAATTCTGTTCCTCCGGAAAGCGGTCTTGCTTTACGCAGCGGCTAGCACAGACAATTCCCTGACATTCCTCGGCGCGGGACGCCGAGCGAGTTCCAGGACATTCCCAGCTGCCTTGGGGACGAGCCGGCCAAAGCCAGAATCTTTTATTTGACATCTGCTGGGAGGGGAGAAACCCCAAGAAAGGGATGAGCGCGGCTGTTTTACCATCTTGGAATAATTCAGGATAATCGAGAGAGGAAAAAAAAATCGCAGAAGGGCCGGGGTGGGGGAGGCAGCCTTTCAAAGGAGAGAAAGAATCAAACATTTCTAAACACAGCGCGGCGGCCGAGCCAAACCAAACAGCAATGATTCATTGACTTGTCTTCACCCTTCACTTCTCCTATAATGAGCAAAGCAACCCTGGTGATGTGCAGCCATGGCTGCCTTCCACTCCCAGCAGTCCGGGGAGAAATGTGCAAACCAACGCCTCCCGTATGCTAGCGGCTCACGATGAGCAGAGAGGAAGGGGGCCGGGAGGGGGGTGGGGAGGGTTGCCTTCCCCTGCAGCATGAGCTTGCTGCGATCATCCCTGCAGGGGATCAGGTACTGGTGGCTCCCTGGCCCCTCCTTCCCTCTGCTTGTTACCCCCAAGGGCTGTGATACTTTAGTCAAATCCGGGTTATTCGGCTCCGTACAGGAATAACTGGGGGGATTAGTGGCCCGTGATGTGCCGAAGATCAGGTGAGATGCTCTGTCTCCCTTTAGCAGCCTTGCGGGCATTTGCCCATGTTCTAGCTCGTCTCGCCGTCTGACCTATTTGACCATCTGGTTTGATCTCTTGAACCCATCCAATCCATCTGATCCCTCTCCTCACCTAACAGCTAGTTTGGCTTCACTGCCGCGCCTTCCCGGCTGAGCTAACAGGCCTCTCACGTTGGTTTGGAAGAGCCGCCCAAGGCTGTAGGGAGGATCAATCAAAATTGTTGGATTTTTTTCTTCTTTTTGGCCACTTTCGATGCAGCGGCACAGACGTGAAGGTGGTGGGTAGCGGTCGCATTCCTGAAGCGGGGTAGGTGAGAGAGGAAGGAACAGCCAATGATTTGACGGCTCTTTAGGGCTTGCTCTGCCGCAGACGGGCGGATGGGACCTTGGGGAAGTCCACGTTGTAGCTAGGAGATGTGATTCGCAGGGCGGGACTCTTAAAAATAGCAGTGTGGACATTGCAGCATGGACAGCGTCACGAGTTAGCCACCCACGCCCACCTGACCCCCTGCCTCCGAGCTCAGGTGGCTAGTGCAGGCCTCCAGTCGTGCCGCAATGTCGACGCTGCTTTCATGAGCACGCCAGCTTGAGGCGAACTGGTGTGAGTCTGTCTGCCCGGGCTGGCAATCACACCTGCGAGGCGCAGGGCAGACATACCCGCTAAGGGCCAAATCCTCAGAGGTGTTTAGGCGCCTAACTCCATTGGAACGTCACTGGACCAATGGAACTTCCATGGGAATGTGGCGACTTCAGTGGAGGTGAAGAGCCTGAATTGTCTTTGAGGACTTGGGCCTTGGGCTCCCGGGGGCTGTTAATTCCCATTGATAGCTAAATGGGGAAGTCCCTCTGTTCCATCCTCACAATGATGTCGATGGGAAGGGGGTCCCTGTGATGCTGCTGGCTTGAGGGGATCCGTGCCATACATGCTCCAGCCGTCACACTTCAATTGGCCTAGTCCAGCAGCGAGCTGGAGTGACCTCTGAGGGCGAGGCAGGAGCAGAGGGCATGTAGGGGCCAGCATGTCTAATGGGCAGTGCCATCGCATCCTGGAGGAGGTGGGACTTCCCCCCAACAGAGGGTTCAACATCAGATATGGCTGCTCAATGACCCTGCACCTGACGATTCAATCGATGTGGCACAAGGCCCATCAGGAGCTCTGAGAAACACAAAAGGGTTCCGATGGCGTTTGTGACGGGGTAGGAATGCAGGGATGCTTTTAACCGTTCCTTATCTTGTGGGAAGGTGGCCATACCTGAAGCTGTAACTTGGACCCAGGGGGGGAAGGGAGGTCACCTGACCTGGCTGAGCCAGGGGGGAGGAGGGGCTGGAGAGAGGAGTTGGGAGTCTGAAGCGAGCTGGAGTCAGGCAGGGAAGAGGCAAGGAGTTCCAGGCAAGCTGACCTAGCTCTCTGGCCCCAAAATGTATCCAGCTGAGGGGTCATGTTTGTTGTATGGTCTGTGTTAGACCAGGTACCAGTCATCGAATAAACCTCTGCTTTACTGGCTGTCTGAGAGTCACGTCTGACTGTGGATTTGGGGTGCAGAATCCACGGCCTCCCCCAGGACCCCACCCGGGAGGGCTCATTGGGGGAAGCACACGGAGGGGCAGAAGGTGCTGAATGCTCTGAGGTCAGACCCAGGAAGGTGTAAACAGGAATCTCTAAAGCTCCTAGCCTTGGAAACAGGCTGTGTATGGAGAGGGGACACTTCCTCCGGAGTCCTAACTGGCTTCATAGGGAGCAAATTCCAGACCCTCGCCCCGGGCACTCCGTGACAGCGTTTTCCAGTCCATTATTTAATTTTCATGCCGTTTCTGAAATTCTGGTTCCAGCCAGAAAGAAACGAGCTCATCAGACAAGCAGTTTTACAGCCCCCCCAAGATTTTTCAGCTAGTCTGACGAAGATCTAAATTGAGCAGCTGGCTTGGGGGGCCAGTTATCTTCTCTTAGCAGAAATACGGCCGCTGCCTCAGTTTCCCATGCTAGTCTTTATTTGATTGGTCTTTATTTGATTTGTTGAAATGTTTGAAGGGGCCTGTCCGTGTGTCCTTGACTCGACTTGGCCTATATTTGTGAAATGCAGCAATGCAAATTGAGATAATCCACCGCCAGGGAGCCAGCCAGTTAAACAGTCCGGTCGTCCTCCTGCTCAGCCAGACCCACGTCCTTACGATGCCCCCCCCCCCCATTTTCAAACGCCTGGGGGGAAAGATGAGTCTTGCAGTTGTGTGTGTTACGTTAAACCTCTGGCTAAACCCCCATCTGGGGCAAAGTGTCCACAGGAAACCAACATCCACCCGAGTGTCCAAGTCATCGTCCATTTTCTCCTTCTCTGGGTCCCACTACAGTCTGTCCATTGTCTCCCCTCTGGGGGGTACAGCAGCAGGGCCCATGATGGTCTTTCCGAGCCCAGGGGAACCTCTCCCCTTCGCTGTTCCACAAGCTCTCCCCTTGGGCTCTGTCCAGTGAAACAGGTATCAGGTGCCACCACAAGCTGTTCCCACCTGACCCCCCCTTCAGGCTGCCCTAGTCCCTGATTTCCCCTCCTGGGTCTTTGGTCGGCCTGGCTCTCTGGTCCAAACAACGCCTCCCCCTGGGATATCTTATCCAGCCGCCTGGCTGGCTTTTTAGGCCTTTTCCACGGCCCTTGGGCTGGAGAAACCCAGACTGGCTGCCCTTTCCCTCGTCTTTCTTTCTTTAGAGAACCGCAGTACAGGTCTTACTGCTGTCCCAGTCCTACTCCCAATCCCAGCCTCTTTCTCGATTCTGAGTGAAGGGGCTACTTATATCCCCTACCACTCCTTCCCAGCATCCCTTGCTGTGACCGCCTGAACTCACATTAGCCATGGAAACTGCCATTCCCCGAATGCCCCCTTTCTCAGTTGAATGCAGGAATAGGGCAGGGAAGGGCCTATAACCTGCCTTTAAAGGCCAGTACGTCCTGCTACAGGGTCTTTGTCTGATCCTGGACTCCTGGGGCCCAATTCTCCTCTGACTTACACTGACGTAAATCAGGAGTAACTCCACCAAAATCAGTGGAGTTACACCAGGGAAAGCCAGTGTGGGAAAGAGGAGAACAGAGCCCCAAATCTCTAGAGATAAACCGGCATGCAAATAGGGTGGTACACTCCAGTACGCAGCAAGAGATTTGTAGTGGGTACCGGAAAGACGTTCAAAGGTGCAGAACATGGCTAAGGATGGCATTCATTCTTCATAGGGGTTTAACAGCACAATACGGATGCTAACAAACTTTAACAAAGGCTTTGTTTCACTTTGCTAGCATCTGTATTGTGGTGTTAAGTTGGTCAGGAGTCCTGAAGAGGGAAGGGGTGGGGAGGACGGAAGGTGTTTAGACAGTGTTTTTGATTCCTGCTCCAGCCTCTGGCCTGTGAACATCTACTGATGGGAGCATTCTAACCAAGAGACCCAGGACTTTAAGGTAATCTGGAGCCTTCATATTTCCTTGATCCTTTGCAGATGGATTTATGAGTTGGATCCGGTACAGAGGCTGTTCTAGCCTCATTGATTGCTGATTTCTCCCTTGCAAAGGACAAGATCAGATGTCTGCTGACTTTCTCACATGCGTCGGCCGCCTTTGAGACCTGTGGTATAAGCAACATCGCCCTTGCTTGAGTGGTTTTGTTCTTTCCTCTCCACATGTCAAAGCCTGTTCTTACTGAACTCAAGAGCAAAACTGCTTTTGATTTCAAAGGAGATAGGATTTGGCCCAAGAGATCAAGGAACAGGATTTTGATCAATTGCTTCTCTCTCCAGAGACAGTTCTCAGGCATGTTGTGCCAGGCTCATTTCGATGGCCCCTCCTGTATGTCATGCAGGGAAAATAATAAAGCAATGTGGGCTGTGGGTCTGTCACAATGTCCCCGGCACACACAGTTCTGTGTCTCTTTTCCATCACACCGAGATGACGCAGTATCTTTGCTTTCCAGGGGCATGGCGGAGAGCGATACTTAGGCCTTATCCACACTGCCGCTTTACAGCGCTGAACCTGTCTCGCTCACGGGTGTGAAAAAACAGCCCGGTAAAGGGCCAGTGTAGACAGTGCACCAGTGTGGGGAGCAGCTCCCCTCACGGGGGTGGGTTTTTCCGGCGCTGGGAGAGCTCTCTCCCCACACTGTGCCGTGACTACAGAGCCACGTTAAAGCGCAGCCGCGGCTGGGAACACAGGCCCTTTGATAAAGCTGGCAGAAGCTTAGTTTGGACATAAGGGAGGCAGTGATCGCGTGTTAAGGGAAAGTGGGGGGATCGTCCTTTCTGTCCTTCTGTCATTTAAGACGTTTTCAGTTTGGGGGGCTGCTGGATCCCCAGTGACACCTCGAAGGACAAAGGCCCAAAGCATCATTTTGCAATTTGAATTTGCGTTTAACAGACGCTGTTGTAAAATTTTAGCTAGGTAAGGGGATGTCGGAGGGGACGGCGACCCTGGGCTGGGGGCAAGATGGGGACGAGTCAGGTGGGGAGGTCACATGCCCCCCCTTTGTGTCCCTCCCATGAGTGCAGTACCAGCAAGAAATGATTTCTACTTGCACCACTGGAGATAAAAGAGGTGCTATTATATCACGCTCAATTCACAGCCATTGTAAAGTGACCTTCTGGGCAAGGGAGCTAGTGAGACCAACAGCTGTGTTATATCACGTAGCGTTGAGATCCCTCCTTCGGGAGCTGGATAGCAGGTTTCGCCAGGGGTCTAGTTTAGTGCAGGTGGGCCAGGCCTGATGACCTGGGATCTGCACTGAGTCAACATCAAGAGAGCTCTTTACATGATGTGAGGGGACTCGGCAGGGTGCCCCCGAGTCTGGAGATCATGGGAAATCTCCTGGCATTGTGACGGGGGTTCCACAGGGGAAGGGTGGAAGCCCCAAAGCTGGAGATGTTTGAAAACCAGTGAAGAGGACACCCGAGAAGTGTCAACTGTGTCCTAGCCAGGGCTTTGGGTAGGACTCTATGAAAGGATGGGCTAAATTTACCAACGTCAAGGGAGTTATACCATGGATGTATCTGGCCCCACGGCGTCTCTCTCCTTGCTCTGGTTTATATAAGTCTGTGCACATGCCCCTTGCGTTTAGAACAAAGGGGAGACGGGTTCTTGTTGAACGTGGCTCGTACGTCCACAAACGTCTCTAGAGGTGACAGGCCTGTGCAAAATGAAACTCAGCACAGCCCCCAGCCGACTGGGGTTTTCCTGCTGTGGTCAAACAGCCCAACAAACCTGCCAGTCCGTGCACGGCAGCTGCTCAACAGGGACGATCGGGCGCTGCAATCAACCTGAGATCAAAATCGTCACCAGGCAGAGCGGTAAACATTGTGATTGGAAGCCATGCATAATTGCAGCCTTGTTAACACGTTCAGACTTGCAATGTCGCTTCCGTAATTCATAACCATTTAACAAGACAGCCGATGGCAAATGAACTAAACATCAATTAGCGAGGAATATGGTCGTCACATTCATCCTGTTAACTCTTGGCTAATTACCTCATCGTACCTCCCATGTATTAATTGCAATCTAATTGTTTCCCATATCTTGCTGCTATAATTGAAAGTTTAGGAACAATCTAACAAGCAGATGTATTTCTCCTGGCACCTCCATAAGCACCCTGTGTGTGACAATTGCAGCACCCAGGGGCTGTGTGTCCCCATTACTGTTAACAGGAAGGATGGACCGGGTGGAGCTCTCTGCACAGCCGTGTCCCTTCTTTTGCTTGTTTCATGAGAGCCGACCTCTGCAGAAGCCTGCTCTGATCTTGTGAATCTCTGGCTCCCAATTTCAGACGCCCGGCACCCACCGATCCCTCGGGCTTTGACTAAGTCAGATTCTTGGCCCCACTGGAAATCAGTGACACCAGCTGCACCCAAAACGAAGGCCCATAAAGATGAAAATTTATCTTCAGGTTACCCGGAAGCCCACTTCTCACCCCCCGGCCTCTTGCACCCACCGTCCCTCATCTGCACATTAAAGTGAATTTCATTTGGGATGCAGTGGACCGAGAGGGTGCAGACCCCAGAGCAGTTACTAGAATGAGGTCCCAAGAAGACTAGGAACAACTCACTCCTTTGATTCTCATTGCTCTTATTTTATTAACAAGATGGAGATCAGATGCACCACGATATAGCCAAGAAGAGAGAGAGAGAGAGACTACAGCATGGCCCACGCTTGTATCACGCACATCATCCCATGTGGGGACCCCTCCGGTACCAGGGAATGGCCATCATCCTGGTGTGTCCCACATTGCACGGGCTGGGTAACAGCTTTTGGAACGTGGTACGCTGCTGCCCACTGTATCTGATGCATAGTCATGAGGGTGTCAGGCCCTCTTCCTTCTCTGCACTTCACTCCCCACTTGTGGGGTCCCCGATTCCGATACCTTAATCAACCATTTATCTCATGCTCATTAGCATTTGCATCACTCGGCTGCTACAGCATGACTGTGGTTTAATCCTTTCCGTTCGACGTGTTCCTTAAAATGGCAGTACCCGTGTCTGTGGTTTCTTGCTGCACACCAGTCGACTGACAGCACAGCTTGCTGCTATAGTTCATCTTGTGACTTAAGGTAACGCCTGTCAATTACTTGTCTCAGCCTAACAACTCAGGCCTGGCTTAGCGCTACTAAGGTAACTATTTTACAGACCTCTTGGGTTTTACTTGTGATACAGCATGAATGAATACTCACACCCTACCAAGAGAAACTACAGGCTACAGAGACCTGACGTGGCTAGGTGAGCCAGGACTTTCCTTCCTTTCTTTCTTTCTTTCTTTCTTTCTTTCTTTCTTTCTTTCTTTCTTTCTTTCTTTCTTTCTTTCTTTCTTTCTTTCTTTCTTTCTTTCTTTCTTTCTTTCTTTCTTTCTTTCTCTCTCATGGGGCTGAATGTCATTCTGGGTCAGTGACAAAGAGTCCTGTGGCACCTTAAAGACTAACTAAAGTATTGAAGCAGAAGCTTTTGTGAGCTAATACCCACTTTGTCAGATGCATGGATGAGTCTGGCCCACACAGCTGGCCTGACGGGCAAACGCCAGAGCTCCTGCTGACAAAGCCCTTCCTGCCGGCCTCAGAAGTGGAGCTCAGTGAAGTCCAGGTTAAGGGTGGTACACAGGGGGAGAGAGGCAGGTCGCCCAGGTAGCAAAGAGAGACCAGAGCCCAAGCTCTCCAATGCGGAAGCGGCGCTGGGGACCAGAACCAGCTCCCTGTGACGGAGGGTGCGGAACAAACGGGCAGACATGTTCTGGGACAAGCGGAGCTCTGGTGTGGTCCTCAGAGGGCACCCGACTTAGGGATCATTATGGTATTTTACCAACTGGGCCCCAAAAGCCCTGGCTGTTGGCGCTGAGGGCTACGTCAGAAAGACAGAGCTGTGCTCACCAAGCCAATGGCCGTGGCCCAAGACCGTCCGCTGTCCTTCTCCATGCTCCATGAGCAACTGAGTATTCACACCCTCCCCCAGAATGCAGCCATGCATGGAGCCACACACACACACACACACACACACACACACACACACACACACACACACACACGTCTCCAGAGGAAGGGCAGATGCCTCCTCCACCCAGTTATGTCTCTCGTGCGTCCCCCTTTGAATGACTGAAGCACGTATTGCGGAAGGACCTGACTGACAAGTGCCCACCCCCGACTTCCCCATCAGCCCTGCCCTGCAGTGTTGCGCTGCCACCTCTCTCTGCCTGTCGAGCAGAGCTGGGGCATTCCCCTGGCGGATCAGAGCCCAGGTTAAGATCTTGCCTGAACTGCTATAGGAAGAGGCTGTGGGACTGGAGTGGGGGCGGGGGGTGGCTGGTCTCGTTAAGGCCTCCGAGAGCATCAGAGATAATTAAGTGGGCTTCTTGCCAGCCTCTCCAGATGTTTAATTAATAGCGAGACGCCCGGCTCAGCTGTCGGGTTGCAGCGCGATGGGCGAGATTGCTTTGTGCCAGCTCTGCTGTGCAATAGGACCAGGTGCCAGGGTCCAGGCTTCTCTCCCAGGCCATTAATTGGCCTCTCTCATGTTCATCCATCGCACCCCGTTCGGCTGCTTCTTTAGACCTCAGGTCACTTAGGCTCTTCCTGACAATGCTCCCCACCCATCCCCCTCTTTCGAACTCCTCTCCGAAACGCCTCTTTCCCAGGGACGCCCTCCCAAGGCCCCGAGCCCCCTGACCCCAAGCTGCAGGGATAGTCCCTTTGGTAGGCCCCGGGCCAGTCCCCGTAGGAGTCTCTGCCATTGCGGGCACTGAACACCAAACAGGAGCATTTAAGGTGCCAGGCAGATTGTCCTGGGGGCCTCCTGTGACACCCCCACCCCAGATAGAGCAACGGTGCCCAGCGCACCCGGTGGTATGTATCTTATCTGCCCTGCAGGGACCAGCTCGAGGGGTGGTCTCTAGGCCCAATCAGTCCTTGGCCTTTGCTATGTGACTTGTCTGAGGCCAGCGGCAAGTAGAACCCCAGTCGGCTGAGTCTGGCGTCCTATCCGGGAGGCCAGGCCGCTTCCTCAGAAGGGTGCTGACCCAAAGCTCTGCCACGGGCCGGCTGCGTGGCTCTTCGGGGCAGCACCGTGGGGCTCCCGTTCCAGTTCCAGCCTCCAGATGCTGTGTAATGCAGCGACATGAGAGCCGGGCTGGAACGAGTGTCGTTTGTCGTGGCCTATGGACACCTCTAAGCCGCAGACTCCGACCCCAAGGGCTGTGACAACTTGGGGGACCCGGGCCGGATTGGAACCACTAGCCCAGCACGGCTCTGAATGCCATTCCCGCTCCCCTGTGCCCTCCAGAGCCGCGGTAACCTGGTTTGGGAGTCGCCAGGAGGTTCTGTTCTGTACAGAAAGTCGCCGCTCCCTGCATCCCAAACACCAGCATGACTACCGGTAATCAAGCCAGCGCGTGCTGTGAAAACACATTTCCATTGAATTTTGTGTAAGCGCTCACAATAAAGAACTACGTCAACATGGCCGGGCAATCAGGGTGAAATTCTTGGCACAGCTCATGGAGTCATTGGAGACCGGTGCACACAGATTCATGGGCCGATCCCACATAACTACAATGCACATGCAGCCGGCTCGTGAGCTGTAAAGTTACTAATCACAGGGACAACTCGGCTCTTGCGCGAATGATGGTCGATAGCAAGACAATTAAAAAGGGCCTGACGTATGTTTCCTTCACCTCCCTCCAGCCGTTCTCGCTGGCTGGAGAGCAATTTCTCCGCGAAATGACTGCGGAAGATGATCCTATTGATCCAACTGGATACATCATCCCTCTTCCGACAGGCCAGCCGTAACACGGTAGTCATGTGTGCTTTATGGGAGCTGCCTCGGTGCCCGCGTGGAGGAATCATTCCAAACCAAGGCCCCTCAGCTGAGACGTGAAACCCCAGTTCCCTGCAGCCCCTAGCTCTGGCGTCCCTCCGTGGGGGAGTTAAATCTCTTAGCGGGACACTGTCCTGGGATACCGTGAGTCGCGGTCCTTTTTCCAAAGCATCCAGCACTGCCACTGTTGGAAATGGAGTGAGGGTCTGTCTCGGGTCCGTGAGCAACCGGCATTCGCTGCATGTGAGCAGTAGTGAAGATCCGGCCGCACGGATTTCAATTCGGGTTGTACACGCCTGGCCGGAAGCACGGGTGTGCCAGCCCATGCTGGGTCCGAGCCATCATCTCATCACTGCTATTGTTATCCGTGCTAACCAGAGCCAAGCGAACCCTGGTATGTCCCCACAACCTGCAGACTCTGCTTGAAGAGTGGACAGGCTCCAATGCAGGTGTCCAGGGAGAAGGGGATGAATAGCAGAGGAGGCAGGGGTCAGCTGACCGGGAATGGGCGGGGCGGTGGTCTGGGTGCTGACAGAGACATGAGGGTCGGTAGGGAGGGATGACTAGACGGGGGCCAGGTGCAGTCTGGGTGATGGGGAATGAACAAGATGGCAGCTTCAAGATACTGGGGCTCACATTGTGGGAGTCACTGCTGCTTTCCGCTAATAAAACCCTTCTCGGCTCCCCTGCCAGCTCAGACACCGTGGTGCAGAGTGCAGTAAAAGCACATTAGGCAGACCGATGCCACCGGGACAGGATGGGTTCCCCCAAGACGTGCTGCCGTTTAAGTCCGACTGGATGCGTCTTTCTACACCATCTGCTCTAGCTCATCCAGAAACCAGGAGCTGGAGGTGGGAATTGCTGGGTGCGTTGCTCTGGCCTATAATAGATGGGAGATCAAAGGAGATGATCCACTAATGACCTTGGAATCTATGGACCTTCATGTCCCTGCCAGACCAGGATGGCTGGATCCCATGACTCAGTGGCCAAAGCCTCCGTGATTATTACATGAGCTACCTGGTCCCTCGGCTATTTCTGCCATCGGTCCGGGTTTTCCTGTTGTCACTGCCCAAGGACTGGAGATGGGCTGGCAGTTTGCAGCCTAAACGTGTCTGCGTCATCCCACACAAAGGACCTGTGCTGGGTTTCTCTAGGCGATGATGGGAGGTCACTGGCCACCTTACACTGCGGAGCACGGGTCAGAGTCCTTTGCTCCTTCGCACGCTCTCCAAAAACACTGCAGGATGCCCTGGTCCAACCTCCGTGTGCAGGGAGTGATGCTGCGTGTTAAGGGACTATTCTATGTTCTTTTTCATCCCAAAGGGCTTTCTAAACTTACAACACTTGCTAGGGAGCCAAATGACAGGCACTTGGAATGACGCCCCTCCTTAAAAATGTCACAACATTTCAAACTAGGACTGCAGAATATCCTGCTGAGAATGAACGTTGGTAAGCCCGAGGCTCTAGCTGAGGGAGGAGGACTCACCATGAAGAGTGAAAGAATTGAAATACCTCGGATCAGTGTGTGACAGGATCCTCGGGGTGCAGCTGGGGGCCTGCTGGGCCCCCTTAACCCTCCAGCCCGGGCTGTCTCTCACCAGGCCATGCTAGTGACTGGCAGCAAACCCCTCCAGGTGCTGTGATCACTCAGTACAACCGCATGTGGAGCCCCCCTCAGCCAGCTAGAGGGCATGGATGCTCCCAGAGCCACTCACGGATCACACAGAGAAAGGCACCAGCCAGATCCCCCCAGCTCCCAGCACGATACCTCAGGAATATACCGTGCCGCACTGCTCGAGACAACCAGTGCATGGTTATGAATTGATTCACCATCGATGGAACATGGATACACACCAGCCTTTATAAACCTAAGTGGGTTTACAAAACACATCAGGCAAACTCACTGGTAAAGATAAACAGTAAAACAAGTTTATTGATTATAAAAGATAGATCTGCATTGATTACAAGTGACAGGCATACAGAGTTCATTATCAAAATAAAATAAAATATAAGAACGCAGTCTGAACTCTCAGCCCTATTAGACTGGGCACAATGCGATTAAGCCATTTGTCTCACCCCACTGGGTGCTATAGTGCAGGTCATAGTACACAGGTTTCGCCGTTGAAACCTGGGCCAGTCTCCTCTGTTGGAGTCTTCAGGCTTCTCAGTGTCCTCATTGCTTGCAGCGTAGGTGGGGGCAGGAGAATGGCCAAGCAAGGGGCCCCTGTGTTCTGTTTTATATCCTAGTCCATGTGCTTGGAGAACACAAGTCCAGGCATGTCTGGTGGGGGTTGCTGAGTCACGGGGTGAAGCAACACCCCATGTGTCTCCTGAGAGTGAGTCATTCAATTTTATCCACTCTGCTGGACAATGGCTGGGGATGTCGGTTCAACACCCACCCAGCCGTTGGTTACCTACTGTGTCGTTGTCTCTGGAGAGCTGGTATCTGGGCACTTACCAAACCCACCGCATATTTTAGTGAAAACCATACAACACAATTCTGATAATTTCATATGCATGAGGATTTACACATTTAGATAGAACAATAGCATTCAGCAGATCGTAACCTTTTCCCTGATACCTCACACAGCCTGCTTGATATGCAATAACACAATTATATATAAATGAGGAACATGGGGGTGACAGGGTACTCCCCCCAGGAATAGAGTTTCACACAGTGCTTACTGCCCTCCTGTGTGATGCTCGGCTTCCTACCAAAGCCGCGTGGTGCCCATGGTGAGAGCTGATTCCTGTCACCTCCATGTTCCTCATTTATTAGACTGGCCAAGTGGTTGGACCCAAACCCACCCTGACAGGAAATGAAACAAAGTTACAAGAGGCCTAATGTGGATTGCTCCAACTGAAAATAAGTAGAGGACATTGGCTAGAGGAGGCCTGAGAGTTATATGGGTAGGATGGCGTTTGAAATGGTTATGGATGGAAGACAACCAAGAGGGAGACCAAAGGCTTGGTACGTGGAGCAGATATCAGCGGATCTCAGAGAGTTCAATCTGTACGACTGCCTGGCTGACGATCATGAGTTTCGGAAGAAGGCTCCTTATTGATTCCAAGGCCAGCGGGGACCTTTAGGATCATCTCGAGGACAGGCCAGAGAAGTTCCCCACAATAATTCCTAGCGCAGATCTTTTACAAAAACAACCAATCTTGATTTAAAAATTGTCCATGATGGAGAATCCACCACGACCCTTATTCTAATGGTTAATCACCCTCCTGATAAATGTACACCTTATTTCCCATCTGAATTTGTCTAGCTTCAGCATCCCGCCACGGGATTGTGTAGTCCTTTCTCTGCTTGAGAAGATCCCCCTCTGTATTCTCTACAGTCCTGGGTCTTTTCACTTCTCTGCCACGAGGAGGCAATACCAGGCTCACAGGGAAACGTTAACCCATTCCTTGTTCTTGTGTTTCTTCTGCAAGCTTCTAAACACCCCTCGCCCCTGAAGACATCCAGGGGATTCCGCCCTCGCAGGATCAAGTTGGCATCGGTATTTTTTCAGATCAATGGGCCCTGGTGCAAACCCACTGGCCTCTGTAGGCCAGGATCAGGCCAGCATGATTCAGAATGCTTAAAGGATTGGAAACATGTCCTGCCGGGATACACTCGCGGAGCTCAATCTATTGAGCTTATCAAACCACAGGCTAAGGGGTGAGTTGATCGTGGTTTATAACTAACCAAGCGGAGAACAGAAATGTGATAATGGGCTCTTTGATCGAGAAGAGGAAGGTCTAACATGAGCCAATACTTGGGAACTGAAGCTAAACAAATTCAAATCGGAAATAAGGTGCAATTTTTTAGCAGGGATGGGAATTAGCCATTGGAACAAACTACCCCAGGCTGCGGTGGATTCTCCATCACCGGCCATTTTGAAATCAAGGGTAGACGTTTTTCGAGACGATCGGCTCTGGTTCAAATGGGAATTCATTCAGCAATGTTCTCTGGCCTGCATTCCACAGCAGGTCAGAGGAGGTGATCACAATGGTCCCTTCTGGGCTTCAGTTGCTAGACTGAGATGAGTCCCTCCTCTATCCCCACTTGTCTGCATGCTGGAGCCTCTGGGGGATTCTGGGCTGACCTGGGAGGTTAATGACACCAGGGGGTTAATGATGTTACCAGCCGTTCCGCGCTAATTTCATTAGGGCTTGTCTGGGTTCCCCTCTCATCTCTGGCTGACTGCGACCCAAGGCCTCATTACGAGCAGAGACGGCTGCAAAGGCGAAGCCTGAACAGTACATTCCCCCCGTGACCTTTAATAAATGTGCAATCCACTGCCTCATTAGACCAGGCTAGGGTTTTCAGGAGCGGCTGTGAAGAAGTGCTGTAATGACAGCGAATTAGAACAATGGGCTTAGAAACGGAAGACCAGCTGTGTTCTGTTGGACAGACGATGAGGCGATGCATCAGGACTCTTGGCTCTATTTGCAGCTATGCTACTGCCCCTTTGTGCCTCAGTTTCCCCATTACTGTACTTGGACACTTAACAGCTCTCTAGATATATTGTAGTGCCATCCGCCCAAGGATGAGTCCATCTAAGGTACTTCTCTGACTCCCATTACCCTTGTCCCTGAGGACCTCACAGTCTTTAATGTATTTATCCTCACAGCACGCACTCCCATTCGTTCCCATTAAACAGGTGGGAAACTGAGGCCCGAGAGACTAAGGGCCAGATTTTTAAAGATATATCGGTGCACATGGAACTAGGTGTAGAGCTACTTTTGAAAAGTCCACGAGGCACCAATCTACCTTAGAAAATCTGGCCCGGCATGACTTGCCCCTCCCCACCCAGGAAGTCTGGGGGAGGGGAGGGACTTGACCCTCCATTTCCTGAGTCCCATGGGAAAGCCCTAACCATTGGTCCATCCTTCCTCTCCAGGCCCTGAATTATATGGGATTCAAAGAGACCCTGGGTAGTGCTACTAGGCAGCACAGCCCATGTTGGTCAGTCTGAAAGCTGGAATCAAGGAGACCGACAGGGTCTGTCCAGCAGCCTCATCTGCTCTGCACCCCTCAGAGCCAACATCTCTCCGCTCTCTGCACGGAGGGATAGTCCATACGCAGCACTCCCTGGATGTATTAATTGAGACAAGCTGGATACCAGAGGTGCTGTTTTTATCATCTCACCTTTCTTTAAGGGTACTGGGGTAACCAGCTAATTGTGAGGAGGTGACATGGAATATCTGCCGGCTGTGAGGCTACACAATGACCAATTAGCACATGCCAATGCAGTCGCCTTTGTTTCCGGTGTGAGGGTAGGACCAGCGCAGCCGGTGAGGGCTGAAGTGAAATTAGTGCCAGCTATGCCCAGACAGCAAAGCTTGCATCAAAGGAACTACCTAAATAAATGAAATGCAATCTAGGTGAGCTCCCCCATCCCTAAATTCCCCCTCCATGATAAAGCATTATTCCAAAATCATCCAAGCACCTACATTATATTTCTCCCTTTTTAATCAGGGTGGTTAGAGAAGAGGGACTGAGATCCAGGACTCCTGGGTTCTATTCCTGAGCCCGCTCCTTTGTTACTAAGTGTGACCTAAGGCAAATCATTCAAGTTCTGTCTGCCTCAGTTTTCCCATCTGTAAAATGGAGTGTGGTGAGGCTTAATTCACTGATTAGGGACCACAACGAATGCACTTAGCATCCTTTTGCTGTGTGGTAGCAGGGGAACTGATGACTCTGTTTGCAGTGTTGTGTAACACGCTTCCTGTAGCAGGGTGCTGCTGCAAAGGCACCTAATTAGCCCCTGCTCAGCCAGCCCCAATCAGGGGAGATAGATTAGGGCTGGGGAGAGCCTGATGCCCGGCCTGTGGATTGGCTGCACCTGCTGGCCTAAGGGCTACAAAGACTAAGAGGAGCCAGAAGTAAGATCTGTCTCCCAGCTGAGGGCTACTCAGCTTGCAAAAGGAGCCAAGTAGGCTGATACGGTTGTATATAGCTTAACAGTGGTGGTGGGCAATGCTTTTGTAAATAAAGACACGGGTGTTGCACAGTTGAAGCCTCTTGGAGCTTTATGGGAGCAGCCAGCAGGCCCCAGGAAGAGGGGCAGCCTGTAGCCCATTACACTTCCCTATAGCCTTAACTCAGGTACCGTGGTGATAGTGCTCAGACACCCTCAGTTATTAGGAGATCTGGAATTCTAGTCCTTCTTCAACTGGAAGAAAACAGTGACAAGGTACAGTCCCACGAACAGCCATGCACCCAACTTGAGTTCCAGCTTTGTCCGGTTCCCAGGATCCCCATCTGGTTGGAACTTTCTCCAGCGCAGAGCGCGGACTAGCTGCAGACTAACTGCCAGCTCATGCCATAGCTTTTCACCAGCGATGGGCGCAGGGTAAGAACCTCGCGGGAGCAGAGCAGAATGTGCCCACGGAGGCTGTTCTGGCAGTATTTGTTTGACAATGAACAATTTCCCCCATATTTCAAACGGCGCCTTATTGGGCCATGGAAAGGGTAAACTTCAGAGGCTGGCCTGGCGTCTGTTCCCTGGATCTTCTGCAGCTGAAGGGCAGAAAGGGCCAGATCCTGCAATGGCTGACAGGACTGCTCACCCACCACAGCAGAAAACCACAGCTAAGTCTCTACCGCCACAGCCTGGCACCGTGGGTAGCTGAGGAATAGTGGGCAGGCTTGAGAGAAGTGTTATTGCCACGGGCGGGGGCGGGATGTCTGTTGGGGTTGGTACAGAGGGGTGATTGCTGGTAGGATGGAAGGTTGTCGGTTTGGAGTCCCTGGGCTGGCAGGCGGAGGGATATCAGTTGTGCCCAGAGAGGCGGAGGGATATCGGTTGCTCCAGAGAGGCGGAGGGATATCGGTTGCGCCCATGGAGGCGGAGGGATATCAGTTGCACCCAGAGAGGCGGAGGGATATCAGTTGCGCCCAGAGAGGCGGAGGGATATCGGTTGCGCCCAAAGAGGCGAAGGGATATCGGTTGCTCCAGAGAGGCGGAGGGATATCGGTTGTGCCCAGAGAGGCGGAGGGATATCAGTTGCCCCCAGAGAGGCGGAGGGATATCAGTTGCCCCCAGAGAGGCGGAGGGATATCAGTTGCTCCAGAGAGGCGGAGGGATATCGGTTGCCCCCAGAGAGGCGGAGGGATATCGGTTGCGGCCAAAGAGGCGGAGGGATATCGGTTTCCCCCAGAGAGGCGGAGGGATATCGGTTGCTCCAGAGAGGCGGGGGGATATCGGTTGCTCCAGAGAGGCGGAGGGATATCGGTTGCCCCAAGAGAGGCGGAGGGATATCGGTTGCTCCAGAGAGGCGGAGGGATATCGGTTGCTCCAGAGAGGCGGAGGGATATCGGTTGCTCCAGAGAGGCGGAGGGATATCGGTTGCTCCAGAGAGGCGGGGGGATATCGGTTGCTCCAGAGAGGCGGGGGGATATCGGTTGCTCCAGAGAGGCGGAGGGATATCGGTTTCCCCAAGAGAGGTGGAGGGATATCGGTTGCTCCAGAGAGGCGGGGGGATATCGGTTGCTCCAGAGAGGCGGGGGGATATCATCCGGGTCTCCCGGGAGGTGTAAGAAGTTCCAAAATAGCGTTTAGTCAACCCCAGAAGAGCGGCAGTGAAACCAGCGCGGCCTTTCCGCCTGTTTACCAAAGACCCGGCAGGTCCCATTTCGAGGTAGACGAGACAGTAATCCGAAAGGAGAAGCGATCCGGGCGCAGCAGCACCGTCAGGCAGGTTCCCAGTGCATCTGTTACTAATCTCATGAGTAGCCAAGGTGCCAAAGGGGAACATTTCCCTTCCTCAGAAGCTCCCGGGGCCAGACTCTGCCGTCACTCCCACCCAGGAAAGTAACTCCCAGGAAGGACCCGCATTGGCTTCAGATTCACACAGCCGGAACGGAGAGCAGCATTGGCCCTAAAGCCTGTGACTAGCACAAAGAAACATCCGTGACTGTCACTTAAAAAGCCTCAGACAACAGCTCGAGCCGCTTCTTGTTCGGGGCCTTTTTGTTTTTAAAGGTAATTTCACCCTGGTGGGACGTACTGAACCGACACCTTTAAAATCTGAGTCGTCTGGAGCATGGCAAAGTGTGGAGCTTGGGCCGAGGCGTCAGGACACCTGCGTTCAATTCCCCAGCTCTGCTGCCTGAGCTTGGGCAAGTCATTTCACTGCTCTGTGCCTCGGTTTCCCCATCTGCCAAAGGGAGATCATGATGCTGCCTCTTGGTGGTAAAAAAGGGTTTGGAGAACTGCAGACAGGAAGTGCGATAGAAGAGCTAGCTATTAATATTCCCAAGAAGTGCAAAGCGGGTCAGCTGAGGGCAAATTATCCCTTCCCCACCGGCTCGCAGCAGATCCCGGATGTAAGATTTACTCCTGGATCCCTCTGTCAAACAAGGATGGCGATGGTCGTGTGCACCTGTTCACTAGCCCTCAGCTTGTCCACTCCCTGTCCTGTGGCTATTAACGGCAGTCACCGCTGACCCGGCTGCAGCGGAACAAGGATGTCAAGGGGAAAGGCATTGGGTGTCCTTCCCGATGCCCTGAGTCGCCCGCTCTCCCCAGGGAGGACGTCCTCCGCTATTGAAAGCCACATGGAAAGGCTGCCAACATTTTTTCAAGACCTTTTCTTATTACTGTCCTCATCCGAGGCTCCTTCCTGAGCATGCCCAGGATTCAGTATTTTAACTAGAACAAGAATAAAGATTGAGCAAAGAAGCACCTCGATAAATAACAAGTAAACCCCGTCCCAAAGCAAACCAAGCCAGCAGTGCAGAGCTCGGGGTGTTTGCAGACCTCGTTGGATGTCTCCTCTGTCCTGAAAGCACCAGCCCCTCCCGCTGCCTCAGGCTCCCTTTTCCAGACTGGAAACAAATCTATTTTGACATTCCTGAAGCTTTTATACCCAAATTCCCCTTTGCCAAACAGCCTCGCTCATTTCCCAGCCATGGACACGAGGGGCAGACCCTGCGGGGTGAGGTGACCCGCAACAAGACTGGCAGTGGTCCCAGGGCCCGTGTTCTGCTCTGCCAGCTGACCTCCTCCTCGGGGTGTGGCACGACCTCCTCTGCGTGTTTCCCCTGGTGCACCTGACCCTTACTCCTGTGGGTGGTCTCTATCTGAATCCAGTTGCAGGCTGTACGGGGCAGACGCCTCATCTTCTCTCCTCTCTGCACAGAGCCTCTGGACAAATCCTAATCTCCGTCCGCTGTGGGATTGGGTCCCCAGGGAACTAAGAAAAAGGCCTTTTCTGTAATGGTTTAACATCAGCCTTGGGAAAGCATCGGAGAGGACGCTGCCCGGAGCAATCCTGCCATGACCCCACGGAAGAGGTTGGGTGTTACGTCCAGTAACGTCTTTCTAGGCTGGATTTCCTTGGTTCTGTATGATATTTACAAGCTATTGACCCGCCTCTTGCTTCTGCCGGTGCTGACATATTGCAAAGCCGCGACTGACTCACGGAGCAAAGCCCGTCTCTGGCTCCAGACCTACCCCGAAGCCGGGGGGGTCTGAGTTGGGGGGTTGGTTCAGTCCTGTCTATAGCTGTTAAGACAGTTCCTTTGTAGGTAAGCACTTAGCCACTGTGGCGATTTGCCTGGGGAAGAGCATGAAGGCAGAGAGATGGAAGACAGACCATTCACTCGGCCAGGCCCTTTCCGAATGAGCGGCTGTGACGAAGTGGGAGTACTGTGTGTGTGTGCCTCGGTTTCCCCTATGCATTTCTTGGGCCTGATGCAGAGCAGAGCCACTGCAGGTATTCAAAGGTGTGCATCCCTGGAAGCTGTAACCTGACCCCAGGTGGGGGGGGGGGGGGAAGGTCAGCTAAATCTGTTGAAGGGAGGTCAGGTGATACCTGAAGCCCGGGAAACCAGACAAAAGAACTAAGGAGCCAGGCAGGAGGAGGGAGGGGTCAGTCTGAATCTGGGTCTAGCTGGAAAGGGGGAGAGAAGCCATCTTCTCGCTCTCTGGCCCCAAGATGGATCCAGCTGAAGGCTCACGCTCGCTGTATGGTCTGTGATTAGAAGTCATCGAATAAACCTGGGGAGGAAGCAGGAGCCCAGAATCTGGGTCTCACCTCCTGGCACACCCCAGGAAGGTCTAACTGAGGGACCCTGTTTGGACTGAGAAGCTGTGAGTTGGATGGTGTTCCTGACATCTCAAATAAACCGTCTATTCTGCTGGCTGGCTAAGAGTCACGTTTGACTGTGGATTTGGGGTGCAGAACCCATGGGCTCCCCCAGGACCCCGCCCAGGCGGGCTTGCTGGGGGAAGCGCACGGAGGGGCAGAAGGTGCTGAATGCTCCGAGGTCAGACCCAGGAAGGTGGAAGTGGGGACCCCTGAAGCTCCTGGCCTGGGACACAGGCTGTGTACGGAGAAGGGGCCCTCCACCCAGAGTCCGGTCTGGCTTCCTAGGGAGCGGTTCCAGACCATCGCCCGGGCGCTCCGTGACAGCGGTCTCTGCAGATCTTTCTGGTTTGCCCTGAAATAGTCAGGCAGCCAACTCCAGCCCCCTGCCCCTGCCTTTGTGACCTCCCCGCAGGGGGTGGGATGGGCAGAGTGGGAGGCCCTGTTAGATGCTGCAGGACTGTGTCCAGCAGGACATTCGTCTGGAGGAGACCTTGGAGAGATGTCTGATGATGTCAGGGAAGAAGTATTGTTATCAGTGGTCTGAACACAGGACTGGGAGTCACTAAGTCCTGAGCTCTGACCTGGGCTCACACAGCTGCTCTTGTAGCCTTGGGTAAGTCCCTTCACCTCTCAGATTCCCCTCTGTAAAGGGGGCACCACACTGGCCTAGAAAGATGGGCGTGTGGCTAAGCTGCTAGATGAGGACTTCGAAGAGCTGGGTTTAATCCCCAGCACGGCCAGAAACTCCCTGCGTGGTTTGAGCAAGTCACTGAACCTCTATGAGCGATGGGCCGTCTTTCAAATCCGTTCACATTCTCCTCCGCTGTGAAGCCCCGCCAAACCCTGACACCGGTGAAGCTGCTGGTGGCTTAGACCGTTACCTGTCATGCCAACTCGCATTATTCCTTGTCCAATCTATTTGCACCTGCCTCTTGTGTGACATTCAGAGTGTGATCTCTTCCGCGCAGGATCCTGGACGCGGGAAGGGTCCTGCTAGGCGCTACGGTAATACGACTAATAAATGATACCGAGAGGGTGATAATCATACACCTTGGGTGGTTGTGAGGTGAAATTCTTTAGGGATTGTGAGCTGCTCAGGTCTGGGCCACACGACAGAGTTAGGTCGACGCAAGGCAGCTCACGTTGATCTCACTATGGAAGTGTCCACACTTACATTTCTCTCCCACCGACTTCACAACTCCACCTCTGCGAGCGGCGTAGAGTCACGTCGATACGGTTAGGTCGACACAGTTTCGGGATAGACACTGCCTTGCTTACGTTGACTATCGCTGGCTTTCAGGAGCCATCCCACAATGCCCCACCTAACCGTCCGATCGATACAAGTGCTCCTGGTGTGGACAGGCACCGCCGACACTTGGAGCAAAGTGTAGACACGCGCCAGCGATGCAATTACTGCGGTGGCTGTATGCTGGCGTAAGTGAGGCTGACTTCATTTTGTAGTGTCGACACGGCCTGACAGAGGTGGATTAATTGCTCCTGGGGCCCTAAGCACAGCCAAGCAATGGGCCCCCCCTTTCAACACTCACCCCCATTCACAACCCAGCTTTTACTCACAAAGTGTAATCGACGCAACACTGGGGGATTTGGGGGACCCAAGACGTTAATTGAGACTTTTTTTAATTTAAGGCCGTGCAAACTTGTAATTTTGTAACCATTTTTTGTTATTGCTCTTGGGGGCCCTTTTCTCTTGGGGCCCTCAGCAGGTGCTTTTATTGCTTATAGGTTAATCCACCATTGCGTCCTGAGATAGTCTGGTAAGCAGTGACCTAGACAAGGAGAGGGCGTGGGGAGCGGGAATCAGTTCATGCCCCTGAAGCGCTAGGTATTATTAGTTAGACGCACAAACACTGTGGCAAACAGGGCCAATAAAATGTACGGAAGGAGAAGCTATTTGAGACGTGAGAAATGTAAACAGCTCACCAGAGATAGAGCTGCCCGGCCCGTCTGCTGCCCCAATCTGCCTGCTCCTAGCGATTCTGTGGGAGGGACGAGGACCCCGGTGGATTGCAGATGGGGGAGTCAATGGGATGCTGCGGACCCTTCCCATTCTTAGATGGCGCTAATGACACCGTTTTCACGGAGGGATTTACAAACAGACAACTGCATTAGAGCGAGTGGTGAAGCGGATTTAATGCCGTTCGCCTTGTTATTATCTCTTCGATTCTCCACAGCCGGCGGCTCTACCTTCTCTCAAACTCCTCGCCAAACAAGCCCCTGCTGGAGTAGGCTTCTGTGTCCACAGGGCTCTATTTATAACCAAGATCCCGTTTAAGAGATAAGCTGGGGGAATTTAAGCAGGATTGAAGCTAAGCAGTTCTCTGACGAGCCGACGTGGTGTGCATTACGGTAGATTTACTGAGGAGTCGGAAGGGGGAGAGGGAAAAAGCAAACGTGTCACCCAAGCAGCTATCCAAAAACCCAACCCAATCTTACGTAAATTAAGCTGCCATGGGATAAGAGGGAAGATCCTCTCATGGATTGAAAACTGGTTAAAAGACAGGGAACAAAGGGTAGGGATAAATGGAACTTTTTCAGAATGGAGAGGGGTAACTAGTGGTGTTCCCCAAGGGTCAGTCCTGGGGCCGATCCTATTCAACTTATTTAAAATGATTTGGAGGAAGGGGTAAACAGTGATGTGGCAAAGTTTGCAGATGATACTAAACTGCTCAAAGTAGTAAGGACCAAAGCAGACTGTGAAGAACTTCAAAAAGATCTCACTAAGCTAAGTGATTGGGCAACAAAATGGCAAATGAAATTTAATGTGGATAAATGTAAAGTAATGCACATTGGAAAAAATAACCCCAACTATACATACAATATGATGGGGGCTAATTTAGCTACAACCAATCAGGAAAAAGACCTGGGAGTCATTGTGGATAGTTCTCTGAAGGCATCCACGCAGTGTGCAGCGGCAGTCAAAAAAGCAAACAGGATGTTAGGAATCATTAAAAAAGGGATAGAGAATAAGTCGGAGAATATCTTATTGCCCTTATACAAATCCATGGTGCGCCCACATCTTGAATACTGCGTACAAATGTGGTCTCCTCATCTCAAAAAGGATATACTGGCACTAGAAAAGGTTCAGAGAAGGGCAACTAAAATGATTAGGGGTTTGGAACGGGTCCCATATGAAGAGAGATTAAGGAGGCTAGGACTTTTTAGCTTGGAAAAGAGGAGACTAAGGGGGGATATGATAGAGGTATATAAAATTATGAGTGGAGTGGAGGAAGTGAATAAGGAAAAGTTATTTACTTGTTCCCAAAATAGAAGAACTAGGGGCCATTCAATGAAATTGTCGTGCAGCAGGTTTAAAACAAATAAAAGGAAGTTCTTCTTCACACAGCGCACAGTCAACCTGTGGAACTCCTTACCTGAGGAGGCTGTGAAGGCTAGGACTATAACAGGGTTTAAAAGAGAGCTGGATAAATTCATGGAGGCTAAGTCCATAAATGGCTATTAGCCGGGATGGGTAATGAATGGTGTCCCTAGCCTCTGTCTGTCAGAGGGGGGTGATGGATGGCAGGAGAGAGATCGCTCGATCATACCTGTTAGGTTCACTCACTCCGGGGCACCTGGCATTGGCCACTGTCGGTAGACAGGATGCTGGGCTAGATGGACCTTTGGTCTGACCCAGTATGGCCGTTCTTATGTTCTTATGTTCTTAAGGCCATTGCCTGGCACACCGCGCTGCAGACCTGTGGCGGCTATGTCGTTCCCCCCCCCCCATCCCCCCCGTTCCCATCAGTATCTCAGGACCCCAGTTGATTGTTCCTCTATCTCCATGGAGCGGGGAGCATTCCAGTTTCTTGCTCATTCTGTTAAACAGCAACAATCAATCCGGCCGGACTGTTTCCCCCACCCCTGGAGCTGGGTGGTTCTGTTGTTAAGTAGTTCAAAAGGAGGCCTTGTGGCGAAGGCCCGGCCTCCTCCAGCAGTGGCGCAGGCTGTGTGACCTTGGCCTGCTCACCTGGCCTCTCCGTGCCTCAGCTCCTGTCAAAATCAGGCTAAGGAGACCACAAGGGTCTCTCTTGGCTGGTTCGATTGTAAACTCAGGGGGGCGTGCCCTGGTTGGCCCCCCCTGCGAGCCGCAATCCGAGTGCTGTGTGGCCGGGATGTGGCTCCGGAGTCAGGTTCCCGACGCCCCAAAGAACAACACAGAGGTCGGGGTTGGGGACCACGGCGGGCAGCAGAGCGCTCCACGGCGAGAAGAAAGCTCCTCCGGGCAGGAGCCGGCGCTTGCTTTGGGCCCAGAGGCGTGTGTGCGGGGTGTGCCGGGTGTGCACACCCTAATGTCTCCAAAAAAAGTGGCTTTGCAGGCAGACTGCGGCACAGCTGATAGGGCGGATGGGCCTGACTGAGCCCCTCTCATTGGGCCTCCAGCAGCCAGAGCCCCTCCCCTGCTCCTCCTCCTCCCCCACAGCCTCAGCGCCCGCCGCGTCGCCAGCACCCGCCACACACACTGCTCCTCCGGGAGAGGCCGGGAGAAGGAAAGAACAGCACAGGACAGATGCTAGTCGTGTCCCTTAATGCCCGGCTGGCGCGTGCTCCGATAGTACACCAGCTGGGGATTGGGCCCCCTGCCTTCACTTTAGAGCTGACGACCTGGGGCCTGCCTCTCCCCCATCCCCAGCTCGCTGTGAAACTCTCACCTGCTGCTTCAAAGCAGAAAGGCTAGTAACACCACCATGCAGAGGGAGCGGCTGTCCAGGGGCACGCTGGGAAACTGTCACAAACCCAGCCTGGAGACCGAGAGGCCATTATCTCCCTTCGCAATCACCTGTGCACGTGGTGCACACCTGTGGCTTTCTGGCCACGTGCGAGGCTGTCCGGTGAGAGACGTCGGATTCACATCCAGCCCTGCCGCCTGGCTTCCTTCCCCATCTGATGGTTGCTATGTGCTCGTAGAATCACTGCAGCAGTGTGGCTGGAACATTGATTTCCACCCTCTTCTTAATGAGCTAAATATCCAGACAAAGGCTGAAGTTGCATAGCTGAAGTTACGTATCTTAGGTCGATTCACACACACAGACACACACACACCTAGTGTAGACCTGGCCAAAGGTAAGGAAGTAGGATACAACATACAAGCAGAACAATCACTGTGATGGTAGAAAGGTAGATGGTATCTATCTATCTATTCTGTCTAAATTTGTCATATAGATGTGGGATGCGTTTTTGAATCCCGCTAAGTTCTTGGCCTAAATGATATCTCCTAGCAGTGAGTTCCACAGGCCAACAGACATGTCCATGGTCTTAGCTAGGGTACTTCATTTAACCCTTTCTCCTGTCTCTGTTTTGTATACTTCTAATAGGGGCAATGGTTTTCTATAACTCTAACATAACTCTGATATGTTGATGATGTTTTGTTAAGGAAAAAAAAAATCCCACCTGCTGGGGGGAAGGCAGGAAGACAGAATTACGCATGAGCAGCCTACAAAACCAACATCTCCAAATGTATTTTTCATTGTCCTTAAAGATGAAAGACGCTGAAGAGACAAACACCAAGCTGTTTGCAGACCTATTAAAATGCCATAAATCAGAGAGTTCAGCGTCAAAACCAGCTTCCAAATTACCTAAACAATCCTCTTGATTTTTAATGAGATCTCAGAGAAGCTTTCTCTCATGCTAACCAAAGAGAATGTGTCATGTCTCATCTCAGTGCAACCTTTGCTTTGCCTGGGAGACGGTTGATGCAGAAAACTCTATAGCTACAACATCAGCCCTGGGCATGAATAATTCCAGATCTCTGGTTTGAGCTTCCCCCAAGATATCTTGGAATATAAGAATTTTCAGATTATTAAACAAAATGTTTCATTCCCCACATGACACATTCCTGATCAAAGGGCACATGAAGGCAACAATCACAGTGCCAGAGATTTATCGGGAAATATGTGTATTCCCCCTTTGCTGAGTATTGGAGCCTCTTTGATATCTGGCGGGAAGGGTTACAATTAGAGCTAATCAAAAAATGCCAGGGGTTTCATAGAAAATTTCAAAACATTTTGATGGATTTTGAATATTGAAAAGTGACTGGTTTTGATTTGGAAATGCTCCTGCAGTGCTTCATGGGTGCTGTAGTTTGGGTGCTTCATATTCCTGTTCTCCTTAGGGCAGGCTCTGTTTGTTGGACTACATCTCCCATGATGCACCATGGTCTTCCCTCTTGGAGAGGGGAAGTGGTGCATTATGGGAGCCCTTGGAGCTGTGGTCTGGGCAGGGAGCCTGGCCTATAAAAGAGAGTGGGAACAAAAGTTTGGGAACAAACTACAGCTCCCATTTGGCACTGCAACAGCAAATGCAAATCAACCTATTCTGGTTTTCAGGCATGTGGGGTTTTTTGATGAAAAATAGAAAATTTCCCCGTAAAGCACACACTTTTCATGAAAATTTTGTTTAGTCAAAAACCTGATTGTCCACTGAAAAACAGTGTTGACAGAAACATTTCATCCAGCCCTCATGACAATCTTTCAGAGAATTTAACTGTGAAGTTACAGCATTGGCTAATTCATCCTCTTCAGATATCAGGGACACGCCCATCTGTGGGATGCTTTGCAGAAACATCCCAAATTACATTAAAAAAGAATGTTGATTAAGACCCTGTGAAGGTGCTGTTCCTGGTGGGATCCAACTGTGAGTGTCAGATCAGGACAGATTGCTTCCAAAGGGGCAACTACAGCCCAAAGCTGGGGGTTTTCCACACTAAGGCAAACCCAACCAGCTAAACAGAAAAGACTTTGGTTTCGCCCCACTGGCTAACCACAAGTCACACAAGCAATCCCCTTAAGACACTCCAGATTCTCAGTATCACCACCAGCAGCCACCTGTCCTGGGGACCAATGGTTATGAAAACCAATCCCCCAAATAAAGAAAACGGTTCTCCCCAATTCCAAAGAATCAGGCCCCAGACCCAGGTCAATATACAAATCAGATCTTCCCACAAATCACGCTGTTGCCAATCCTTTAGAATCTAAAATCTAAAGGTTTATTATACAAGGAAAAAGGTCTAGGTGAGGGTTAGGAATGGTTAAAAGAAATCAATTACATGCAGTAATGGCAAATCTCTTGGTTCAGGCTTACAGCAAAGGTAGAATAACTGCAAGGTTTAAATCAAAGTCTTTAGAAAGCATCCTCTCCAGGGATGGGTCAGCACCTTAGTCCAGAGTTCACCTGTGTAGCAAAGCTCCATCCAGAGCTGGAAGCAAGGCAGGCTGAACGCTGGAGGTAGAAGACAAAATGGAGGACGCTTCTTCCAGCTTTTATAGACTCTCCCTTTGGGCGAAGACCCTCCTCCTCCTTATGCAGAGTCCAGTTGCAAACTGGAGGTCCATAGCCACATGGTCCAATCACCAGACTCTTCACAATTCAGTTTTTGCCCAGGCATGTCCCATTCCTGGGGAAGCTCCTCGGGTGTGGACAAAGTTCATTGTGCAGTTGATGCCCTTTAATGGGCCATCAGGCAGGCCATTCAAGTCAACACCAGCTTGCCTGAGATTCCACCCAGAAACCAAGCATAAGCTTGAAGTACAGGCACCCCAATCCCATATTCATAACTTCAGTTCCAAAAAGATACACACATATCAATAGCATATTCATAATCCGCCCTCCATAACCTGGTCATAGACACCTGTTATGACCCCATCACATAATATTTGGTACCCCAATGATCTATATGGTACCCAATTATTCCAGTAACGTGACAGACCCCCAAGAGTGTTTTTATGCAACGCTCCCCTCATTCCAAAAATGAAACAATTTCCATAGCTAATTACATTCTCTCAATCACATCTACCTTATTCTTTAACTATTATCACTTGTATTACAACTGAGATCAGGACCTCATTGTGCTGGGGATACACACATATGCTTAGTGAGAGATACCGCAAAATGTGACCACAAATCTTAGATACACTGTGTAATACAAAATAAACAGTAACAATAAGAACGCCTTGGCTTCCGCAGACACAGAGGGCTCTAAAGGAGGATGGGTTGCCCAGTTACTTGAGCATATCTTCCTCTTTCCTTTGCAACCACAATTTTACGCTGTCCCTGTGCAGCCACCAGCTAGCTTAGTAGCAAATGTGTCTTAATTTTCACATTCCTGATGTCTGTGTTTTAGCCTTGTATTATTATTATAATAGGTGTCTGGAGGCTCCAACCAAGCTCAGAGCACTTGCTGCTACATATGCACATCACAAGAGACTTTGCGCCAAAGAGCTCACAGGCTAAACAGGCCAGACGGACCAAGGGTAAGAGGGGAAACGCCTTGTCCGTGATCACACAGGTCACTGATAGAGCTGATAAAAAAAATCCAGGGACCCTTGGCCCTCTGGTCCAATATCCTAGCCACTAGGCCACACTGCCTCGCTCATAGCCACTGTAAAACAAAGCCTATTTCAATCACACGATGGTGTGAATACAGCTGATCAATGTTGCCGCATTTCAACTTCTCAACAAAGTTTTTCACTGACATTTCAGTGGGGGCAGGGGGAACCAAAGGGAACGTCTCAGTGAAAGGGCCACGAACTGTGTGACAGCGTGAGAGATCCATGCGTTGAATTGTGGAGCCTGGTTTGTACTGTGGGCTCTACTTGCATTGAAATGTGGGCCCAGCGGCTGTCCTGATTTGGATTTGCCCAGAAGCAGTCTGTTGTTCTGCCTTCCAGACAGCTGCCGTTTGACTCCTCATCAAATGACCATCACTGAGATCAGTCGAGGCTCCGTTCTGGAGCCGTCAACTTTCAGTGACTTCTGGCCCATGGCCATAGACCCAGAGACTTTCTCCACAGGGGCCTGCCACAGGGGAGGGAATCAGGCATACTATGAAATGTCACCGTTTGGACGCATGGCTCAGAGGTGAGGAATCTTTTACAGAGCAGGGTCCATGAAAAAAGGTCTTTTGGGGGAGAGGGCAGGACAGCGACCCTCCATGAACCTTGGCACATGGTTCCAATGGTGAATCGCCCTGACCAGTTCAAATATATCCCTTATTTCATGTCTGAATGTGTCTAGCTTCAACTTCCAGCACTGGATTGTGTCAGACCTTCCCCTGCTAGGCTGAAGAGCCCAGTATCAAATATTTGTTCCCCATGTAGGCACTTAGAGACTGTGATCAAGGCACCCCTTAACCTTCTCTTTGTTAAGCTAAAGGGACTGAGCTCCTGGAGTCTCTCACGCTAAGGCAGGTTTTCTAACCCTTTCCTCATTCTAGTGGCTCTTCTTGGAACGCTCTCCAGATCCTTCTTGAATCGTGGACACCAGAACTGGACACAAGATTCCAGCAGCCCTCGCACCAGTGCCCAATAACCTCTCTACTCCTACACGAGAGTCCCCTGTTTATGCATGCATGGCTCACATCAGCCTTTTTGGCCACAGCGTCACACTGGGAGCTCACGTTCGGCTGATTATTCATTGTGACCCTCACATCTTTTTCAGAGTCCCTGCTTCCCAGGATAGTGTCCTGTAAGTGTGGCCGATACTCTGTGTTCCATTTATATTTAGCCATATTAAAACACCTCTTGTTTGCTTGTGCTCAGCTTATCAAGTGATACAGATCACGCTGTATCTATGACCTGTCCTCTACGTTATTTACCACACCTCTAATTTTTGTGTCATCTGCAAACTTTATCATTTATGATTTTAGGTTTTCTTCCAGGTCATTGATAAAAATGTTGATTAGCATAGGACCAGTACCGATCCCTGAAAAACCCCGCTGGAAACACACCTGCTTGATGAGGATTTCCCATTTACAATTACACGTTGAGACATGACAGCCAGATTTTAGTCCCTTTAATGTTTATCATGTTCAATTTACATCGTTCTAGTTTTTTAATCAAAATATCCTGCAGTACTGAGGCAAACATCTGACAAAAGTCTTAGTACAGCCTATTACATCAACACTATTCTCTTTATTAACAAAACTTGTAATCTCAGCCCCCAAAAAATGAAGTTAATTTGACAGGATATATTTTCCATAGGCCCATGTTGATTGGCATTCATTACATTACCATATTTTAATTATTTATTAATCGAGTCCTGTATCAGTCACTCTATTATCAGACTGAAAGGCTCATAATAGCCCAGCTCATCATGTTTTCCATTTTCAAATGTTGGCACAACGTTAGCTTTCTTCCAGTCTTCTGGACCTTTCCGGTGTTCCAACACTAATTGAAAATCAACTTTAATGGTCCAATGAGCTACTCGGACAGCTCTTTTAAAACTCTTGGAAGTAAGTTATCTGGACCTGCCAATTTAAAAATGTCTGCCTTTAGTAGCTTCTGTTTAATATCCTCCAGAGATACAAATGTAATGGATAGAGTGTTATAATCATCATATAATGAGACTATATTTGTTTATTTGTTTTTTCAAAAACACAGAAAATAAATATTTATTACAGTAAACCCTCGATTTAACGGACCTCGATTTAACGGACTTCGGATGCAACGGACAAAATTTTAAAGAAAGTCTGATGCATCCGAAATCTGTTTATCGAGGTCCGGCTGCCGGCTCCCCGCTGCCGCCCGGGTCCTGGCAGCGGGCGGGCTGCCTGCCAGCGCCCGCCCGGGTCCTGCCGGCTGCCCTGGTTCTGGCAGTCAGCTGGAGCCCCGAGCCTGGGGGAGCGCGGATTCAGCTGCGCTCCCCAGGCGGCGGCTGGAGACGCGAGCCCTGGGGAGTGAGCCTGGAGCCTGGGGGAGCGCAGATTCAGCCGCGCTCCCTGGGCGGCAGCTGGAGACGCGAGCCCCGGGCGGCGGCTGGAGCCGCGAGCCCTGGGGAGTGAGCCCGGAGCCCGGGGGAGCGCAGATTCAGCCGCGCTCCCCGGGCGGCAGGTGGAGCCGCGAGCCCCGGGGTGGCGGCTGGAGCTGCAAGCCCTGGGGAGTGAGCCCGGAGCCCAGGGGAATGCGGATCCAGCCGCGCTCCCCGGGCGGCAGCTGGAGCCGCGAGCCCCGGGCGGCGGCTGGAGCCGCGAGCCCTGGGGAGTGAGCCCGGAGCCCGGGGGAGCGCGGATCCAGCCGCGCTCCCCGGGCGGCAGCTGGAGACGCGAGTCCCGGGCAGCGGCTGGAGCCGCGAGCCCCGGGGAGTGAGCCCGGAGCCCGGGCGGCAGCTGGAGACGCGAGCCCCGGGGAGCGCCGCCCCTGCAGCCCCAAGCCTCGAGGAGCAAGCCCCTAGCCCCGGGGAGCGCGGCGCCTGGAGCCCCAAGCCGCGCTCCCTGGGCGGCGGCTGGAGCCGCGAGCCCCAGCCGCCAGCGGGGACTGGGGCTGGGGTGTATGGGGGTCCAGGGCTTTTTTTTTTTTTCATTTTATTTAGAAAAAAAGGCAGCTTTTCGGCGGAGGGGAATACAGTAAAACCTCGAAATAAGGACTAATTGGGCAGGCTGTTTTTTTTTCCTAATTATTAAATAACGGACTTTTGGGTTTAACGGACACCCAGTCGCCCGAATTAGTCCGTTAAATCGAGGTTTTACTGTATCTCATCTTATGCTTTTATCTCGAGGACACGGATCTGTAAGTAGAGCCCTACCAAATTCAGGGTCCATTTTGGTCCATTTCACAGCCAGGTTTTTTTAAAAAAATTAGTCAGTTTCAGATGCTTACATTTGAAATTTCACCCTGTTGTAACCATGGGGGTCCCAGCCCCAAAGGTAGTCAGGAGTGGGGATTGCAAGACTATTGTAGGGGGAGGTCATGGCATTGCCACCCTTACTTCAGCATACTGGGCGGGATGGACCTTTGGTCTGACCCAGTAGGGCCGTTCTTATGTTCTGCCCTGCTGCTGGCAGGGGCGCTGCCTTCAGAGTTGGGCAGCCGGAGAGCAGCAGCTGCTGACCGGGCACCCAGCTCTAAAGTCAGAACCACCACCAGCAGCCCAGAAGTGAGGGTTGTAGGGTGTGGGAGGGGTGGGTTACCATATGTCCAGTTTTCCCAGCAGGCTCCCGGCAGTGCTGGCAGGTAACAGCTCAAACCATGGAGCTTCTTGCAGTCGGAGGAGATCCTGGAAGTGGGTCTGACCCACCCAGGAGCAGCCCCTATAGGGGAAGAGGAAGTCCTGTTCTTCCACCCCCTATCTATTGCCAGGACTAACATCTGGAGCCCTGTGCAGGGTAGGAGCCCCCAGCTGGGTGCCAGATTTTACGGGGGAGATCGGCTTTCGCGGTCTGTGATGTGTTTTTCACTGCATGAATTTGGTAGGGCCTTATCCATAAGCATTTGAGATCTTTTCCTTCTGAGTTATCAGTGACTCAGAAACAGGTAAAGGTATTTTTTCACCTAGATTGCCACTCCCCCTCGCCTTTCGCTCATTTGATACTTCATGAATAGGTCAAAACTATTGATTTCAACATTCCAGTCGCCCAAATCATCCCACCAGGTTTCAGCAATGCCAGCTAAATCAAATGTATGCTCCTAAATGAGCAATTCCAGTTCCTCCTGATTTTTACCCAGGCTTGTTGCATTGGTGTAAGGCAACTAAAGAACATCTTCTCTTTGTGTCCCTTGGTTCCTTGATTAATTTGCTTCTCAACATCTTGATTTTGTGCTGAGTGCTTAAATCTTTTGGCTTTTTACCCTCCCCTTTTGTTATGAATTTAACGTCCTCCTGGTTCCTCTACCGAGGAAATTGGTCCCCGTTCTACTGAGGTGGAGGTCATCCTAAGCTTTCCCCATAGAAGGTGGACTGATGTTCCACAAAAACACCTCCCACCCTACATCACTTACCTGGCCGGTGATTCACTTCCAGCATCTTCTGTCATCATTGGCTCATTGGACAGGAAGCTTCTCAGAGAAGATCACATGGACATTCTTCTTCAGCACACTTCCATCTTCCCTGAAGCCATCTGTTATCTCCTGGATGCAATGGCATTAGCGCTGAGGGGGGTCCTTTCCTGAAGCCTGTCTGATCGCAGAGAGACGTCTCCTGTCTTGGCTCCAGGAAGGCAGCACTCAGTCCTATTGTCCATCTGTCCCTTGCAGAACGTTCTTTCAGTTCTTCTGAGTATTGAACCCCCCAACACGGGTTGTCTGTCTATCTTGGATGGTTGCAGAACTCTTCGTGAGCAAGCTTGGATTTTCCTACAGCTGTCATCCACAGGTGTGTCCCAAACAGCTCTCTCTTCTGTTGGACCAGCTGGATCTTGAAAGGTATCTTCTAGTTTCCACACTGAGGACCTGGTATTGATTGGAAACTTCGAGCTGGGTGGAATTCCTTCCGCTACTCTTCTCTGTGGTGGCCACAGCCTGTCCATACTTGTCTCCGTTAGCTCTGATGGTTAGGAACTGTCAGGCCTCCTCTCTGACTTCCTCTCTGTCTGGCTCTCTTTTGTCCAGCTCCTTTCTTCCTTGAACCTGGGATACCGACTGAACCGCACTGGCTGTCTAGGAACTCCTCCGCTTCTCTGATTCTCAGTGGTGCTCTACTTTCCCCTCCAATCCAGGAATCTTCTCTTCCAGCGAATCCACCAACTTGCACTTGATGCCTAGGAAGTCACTTCTGGCCTCAGGTAGGAAAGGAAACAGGGCACCTCCGTTACAAGTCACCACCACTGTTCCACCGCCGCCTATCATAGAATTGTGTGTAGACTGAACCTGGAAGGAACACCTCTCCCGCTCCCTCTCTGAACTCCCTCCCAAACACTCCTGTCGGCTGCCTCTTCTCACGGCTCTTGAGTTCTGCTAACAAGTGCCTTTTTATACCAAGGGTCAGAACTTCATGGCCTTCGCCAAAGCACCCACAGACAGACCTGCCTCTGCCATGCAGCCTGTACATAAAGAAAAAACAAACAGCCAAACAAACGACCCCCAGATGGGCCAGACGTCACCATGCCCCGCTACCTCCAACCACACAGTCTGCAGCTATCCCCTCCGAAACTGCCATCTTCACGATCTCTTCACGATCCAATAGTTGGATTTCCTTCCTGCTGTTCAGGAACCACAGCAAGCAGGCACCAGACTGCTCCCAGGTCCTCTATCCCTCTCTGCTGAACACTGCTATTCTTAATGGGGTTTTGCTTGTCTTGCTGGCTACACATTGAAGCCCAAATAGACACACTTAACAAGGTACTGAAATTTGCCATAAAGTTTACTGCACTGCATCAGTCTAATGCCCCACACAGTTAATATGGAGCTAGCTATTTTATAACAGGGAAAATAAAAACAGTTTGTCTTCTATTAGACTCCAGATGTTAGGAGTCGTATTTCCGATGGCCAGATGCTGCAAGGAAATGGGTGAAGAATGTTCAGACATACAAATCTATAGGAGAGAATTGGATTTGTTCAAGAATTCTGTGGTGGTCAAAGCGTTTTAGTTCCACGCCGCAGGAGGGAACAGTAAATCCAAAGGCACTTCTCTGTGCTATTACATGGTGTCAATTTTTCAGCATGCCTGAGCCCCTCTGCATGGAAAATGAGTAACTTATAAAAAAGCAATCGATTCCAGGTCAGCGTTAAACACCTGGGCAGAAATGCAAGGAGTAAAAAGCAAAGGGAAAGCAGCCAGCTTTCATCGACGGCCCATTGCAACACACTGATCTGCAGGAAAACCCAGCTCCCTCCGTCCCCATCCGCTTCTATGGGAGCTGCAGGTGCCCAGCACTCAGAAGGATGAGACCCTTTCCATGTATGTGCTTCCTACCACCCTCCCCTGGAGGGGCTCAGTCCTGCTCAAACACAGGTGCCCTTTGCCCCTGAGCGTGCATGCTCCAGCGGGGAAGATCTACCGAGCTCGAGCTCTTCGCTGGCAGTGGAGAGGCATCTCGCGCTGGAGACTGGACTGCTTTGGAGCAGGCGGTTCTGAGTTGAGCTGGTGAGATTCAGTTGTTTGCCGCTGGGAGTTTGTTACAGAGCAGCCAGGTTTCCGCACAAGGTGTAAGGGAGGATACTTTGGTGCGGGAAGGAGATCGGGATCTTTCCTCCCGCTTAGCTGCCCGTCCCTCACTGTGCAACCCACCAGTGCCATGGGACAGCTGATCCCTGCCAGCGGCTCTGAGCTGGGGAGGACCGTGCTGCTTGGCTCCTGTTATGTCACCTGAATATCCAGACTGTCAGCATCTGCATTTTAAATCAACCGCAGCAGGTAGAACTGGAGCCACGTAAAGCAAAACATCCCCCAGAACGAACCGATCTTCACTGTGCACTATGGCCACGCTGGCCCCAACCCACGTCCTCCCCAGTGCCTGGCGGCGTGGGGTATTCCAGGCTGTAAGACTGCAGTGACTGTATGAGTCCCCCATGATTCGTACCCAGAGTTCCTGATAGTCCCAGGTCTCACGGGACTTGAACCCCTGGCCTGGTGGAAGTAGAACTTTTCCTCCCTACAATCGGCTGCAACTTCCCCTGCCCATCCAGTTGGGCCCAGCAGACCCGCTGTCTTGCTGGAGAGCCCTTGGTGTTGCAGCCAGGCATGCTGGCCCGCAGAGCCACTCAGGGTTAGCCCAGCTGCATCTCTCGTGACGGAGGGGCGACTGGGCCAGATGTCAGCAGAGGCGTTGCGAATTGGTGCGTGGGTTTGCAGTGCCAGCGGCTTCATCCCGGGGCAGGCCACAGACACCGTCATTCCGGGGTGGGGGCTCTTTTTCAAAGAAGACCTGGCCCCGCCGCTCCCGCGGGCTGCCGGAGGTTAGCGCTGGAGCCCTTTGCTAGCACCCGTCACGTCGTGCGCTTTCACCGCAGCTCCAGAAGGGAGACAGGATGAGACCTTGCATGCTCCCAGGCCCCCTGCAGCAGCCAACCCGCCGGAAGCCAAGATTTCAGCAAAGGGGCTTTCAGGTCTGCTCGGCTGGCACCCCCAGTGGGAGCAAGGCGTCTTTGTTTCCTTTCCTCGAGTGTTGCCCGAAGACGCTGGATTTCACCATTCTGGAGAGCGAAGATCTCCAGTTATCCCGGGATAGCCTCAACCGCGGCCGCTCAGGGGTGTGGCTGACTGAGCGAGCTTCCCCGCCCGGCCCAGAGGGACCCCCTCTAAATCACAACGCTTGTAGCTAGCGGTGTGTCTGGGGCTGACTCCGTCACTTAGGGGTCATCAGGATTGTACTCGGGGCAGCGAGCCCACGCGGCTAGCCCAGCCAGCCACTGATGACGCCGCAGACATGGCTTGCAGAGCTAGGCTGGGAATTCCAGCCCAAACGTACACACCCCATAAGCCAAGCTCCTGGGTTCCTCTTTCAAAGCAAAGCTACCGATGGGGAAGCCGAGAAAACCCATCGTCACGCGTAGGGAGGCAGGTGCAATAGACAGAGGTTAAAACGAAAGCCCTGGAAGTCTAAACGCGGCTTCGGCAGGGTGGAGCCGCATCGGACGATCTCTTGAGATCCCTCCAGCCCTGAATGTCTATGTTTCTATTTGAGACTGGTATTCCTGCTGGAGACCAGCCCGAGACGCTAACAAAACCCCATTGTGCCCCCAAATCGAATCCCGAGCCCTCAGCTGTTACAGTTTAGACAGTGCGAGGGGAACGTGCATGCCAGCAATCAGGAATTCACTCCCAGTTCAATATTTAAAGAATCAGGCTTTGAAAGAAGAAATACGCTCATGTTCCCTTTTCGTCCTTTGCCAAGAGAATGGGGTTGGGGGGGAAGCAGTGGAAAATATGTGTTGGCTGGTCCTGGTTTCCTTTTATCTTGCAGGCCTCGTGCTGGGATGGGGTATTCCCCCCGCTGAGCCACTGTCAGATCAAATGAAAGCTTAAAAATCAGAAAAGAATTATACACCCCACCCCCCAAAAAAAACCAACCAGGAGGAAGAGAAGAAGCCATTGTCAGGCCTGCCCGAGATTCCTGCGATGCGGAGGGGGCAGGGCCCCCCATCCTCCACGCAGCAGGCCCATGGCAGATGCCCCTCTCCGCACCACATGGCACATGCCGATGGACGTGTGTGTATGAGGCTTGGGTCTCTGCAGCCAATCAGTGAGTCTGCTGAGAGTTTGGAAAGGGCCCCGGCGTTACAGAAGATTCCATCCCTGGCCATTAACGGATTTCTTTCATGTTCCTCTGAGCCCGCTGGTGCTGGCCCCTATCAAAGACAGCCCGCTGGGCTTCGGCTGCAGGGCTGAGCCCGACTGGCACTGCCCTAGGGTCATAGGGAACGATGCTAATGTGGAGGAGATGCAGGCAGGGTTCAGAGAAGCCCGTCCCAGCTTCCCTAACCCCCTCTGGCCCGGGAATGTGCTCTGGTCCCATCTGGGCTGGAAATAATCCTCCATTTCCAAGCACTGCACCATCTTTGAAGTGTAAGGACCAGGAGGACGGCCCAGGCCTATGCACCAGGGTTCTACTCTCACCTCTGCCACAGACGCTCTGTGTGTCCTTGGTAAGGGGCCAGCGGCAGTCCGGCAGGTCCATGGTAGACACCAGTTCCCAGGTGGCAGGGTCAGTCGGCTGGAGCGAGCGGGACACGTCTGTCTCCCTTGGCATCCTGGCTCCAACTGAGCCAGAGGCGCTGCCTTTTATACTTCCTGTTCCCGTTCCCCACTGCCGGTGGGAGGGGTGAGGCAGATCTGGCTCCGCCCAGCTGGTCACAGAGGGCAGTGCCTCCCTGGTGGGGCGGAGGGAGGCCACACCTTCACACTACAATACCACAGGAGTTGAGATTCTGCTTAAGGAAATCCTTAAAGCTGTTCTGTGGACCCCTCTTCCCAAATTTCAGCTCACCATAGCGGACTTGTGTCAGGGGTCTATTGTCCCCCATTCCGATAACACTGAGATCTGATCACCATTGCCTCAGTGCACCTTGGTTTTCCTCTTTCAAGGGGGTTCATGTTTGACCCTTTGTCTTGCCAGAGTGCCGCTGGGTGGATGTATGTCGGTGTGGATGGGGTGGGTCTGTGAGTGTCCGTATGTGGCTCAGAGTGATTGCAATCTATGTCACTGTGTTTACATGTACAACCACAAAGGACATTACCTGTGGAAATACACACACAGTAGGGGAGTGAAGAGTCAAGAGATGATCAGATAGATCAAAAACACACCCCACGTCCTTCCAGCATATGATGGCCATCTTTGGCTGTGATCCACCCTTCTTGAGCCCAGGACACTGTCTTCCTGCATCCTCAGTGGAAAGATGAAGAGTTTGTCTCTGTCTCTACAGATATGGTCCGAAAATCTGTTGTCTGGACATGCAAACAGGATAACCCGTTGCTTGGGTTTTCCTGTCTAGGGCCTCCCCTGGAGACTCTGAAATCACTTGAGGAGCATGTAACCATGTGACTCAGACTATAAATAGATGCTCATTGTGAAGAATACAACACTGGGTTTACATGTAGACAGACTGACAGATAACCATCTTCTACATGAAAGAAACCCTGTTTCTCACCTTTCGATGACCAGCCCCAAATCACAAACGTTAAGAACACCACACGTAATTCCTTCCATATTAGCCGCACCTACATATTACAATGATTTTGAGGCACAGTGTGACACAGGCTTTCAGTACAGACCTTACTTAACACTCTTTGGCAAATTAGCATGTAGATACCAGAGCAAAGGGATCCTTGTAACCCATATGCGCCTCTGCCCTTTGACAGCTGGCAACAACGGGTGCCTTAGTCACAGTAAGGTTGCGCTCTCTGTAGATGAAATCCCAGCACCAAACGGCCTCCAGATTTGCAGCAGCAGACTTTCTCCTGCATTGTCTATGAGGCCTTGATAGCCTTCTCTTTAGAATGGGTGCAGTGACAGTGTAATTACCCTGTGTGACCCAGGGAGCCCCCTCAATGCCTAATGGCAGAGGGCACACCCTACTATAACTCACCTCAGGTCTGTCGCACTCATTGCCCCAACACAGCTGCCATCATCTGTATCTAAAAGGTAGGCAAACTGGTAACACACTAGTCATTAACACTATTGAGTGCTGCATGTACGGGCGGTGTGTAAAGAATTAAGTCCTGGAAATACATTAGTAAAAAGATGTTTGACAAGCAGGGCATAAGCCCAGTCTGTCCTGGACAAAGGAATGCTACTTTGTCTGTTGTACAGCATCTCCAATATAAATTGAGCCAGGTATTACCTCAGAGGACAATGAAAAGTACATCTACATAGAAGGGAAACACAGCCATCGAGCTTATTGTGCAGGGAGAAGATCACTGTATAATCACAATGATGGATGGAGCCTGCATCCCCAGAAAGCCTTCCTGGATCTTGACACAGAGACAATAGACCTTGAGAACCATAACAAGAAACAGATGGCTATTTTGGCATCCATAACGTACAAGATGAAGGGGAGCGCACCCTTTGAGCTCCCGAAAAGTGGATCCTCTTGGCCTGAACACCAAAAAGAGCTGGAGCTGATGAGTGGTGAGAAACCTGCTCAGGCAAAGATTGTAACTCGCTGAAGGTAAGTTTTAGTCACTGGAAAGCGTGTTTGTTTTGTTTTGTTTTAAGTGTGTCTTCTACTCTTCCCTATTATCGCTTCAGTCTCTATTCTTAATGATAGGCCTAGTCTTGCCGGGGATTAAACTGAAGGATGAAGGCCTCAGCTGAACCAACAGGCTGGTGTCGGCTCTGTCTCTTTGGAGGCAACAAACATCATAACTTCTGGGAGAGGGTCTGTAAGATGTTTCTGGGGAGCTCAGGAACTGGGGTTCACTGATTAGTACCTGCAAAGCCAGGTTTGGGCTGGCAGAGTCCAGAAGAGTTACTGGCCAGTCAGACAAGCTGGTGCTCCAGGGCACTGAGGTATAGGTGTGATAAATGAAATAAAGCTCCCTTTTATGGACACCCAGCCAGCCAGTAGCTATAAAATCCCTCTTAGTAGCTGTTCTCTAATTGCTCTACCTGTAAAGGGTTAAGAAGTCTCATTGCTATACATAGGTAAAAGGAAGTGAGTGGGCACCTGGCCAAAAGAGCCAATGAGAAGGTGAGAACTTTTTAAAATTGAAACAAGACTCCCCTTTTGTCTGTCTGTTGTTCTCCTGGGGAAAGGCGGACAGGGCTACAGCTATGCTGTAAGAAGCTTGGGCCAGGTATGAAAAATCATCAGTATCATACCTAGAAACTATTCATTTAAAACCCCAGATATGTAAGTAGATCAGGAAATATCTAGGAAGTCGTGATTAGGTTTCTCTCTTTTATTTTGTTATGGCTTTTGGATTCCAGATGCTTTTGTTTTGCTTGTAACCTTTAAGGTGGACCTTGAGAAAGCGATTCTTGGTGCTTAATTCTTGTAGTTGCTCTTCTAAAATCCAGCATTAGCCTGAGTTCCCAGGTGTATTTTCTTTCTTTTTTTAATGCTATTTAAATAGCTGGTGGCAACATCTGATTTCCTTTTTTTTTCTCATTTCCTCCACTGGGGGGAGGGGTGAAAGGGCTTGAGGGTACCCCACAGGAAGGAATTCCCAAGTGTGCCTTCCACGGCTCTCAAAGCATAAGAACATAAGAACATAAGAACATAAGAACGGCCATACTGGGTCAGACCAAAGGTCCATCTAGCCCAGCATCCTGTCTACCGACAGTGGCCAATGCCAGGTGCCCCGGAGTGAGTGAACCTAACAGGTATGATCGAGCGATCTCTCTCCTGCCATCCATCACCCCCCTCTGACAGACAGAGGCTAGGGACACCATTCATTACCCATCCCGGCTAATAGCCATTTATGGACTTAGCCTCCATGAATTTATCCAGCTCTCTTTTAAACCCTGTTATAGTCCTAGCCTTCACAGCCTCCTCAGGTAAGGAGTTCCACAGGTTGACTGTGCGCTGTGTGAAGAAGAACTTCCTTTTATTTGTTTTAAACCTGCTGCACGCCAATTTCATTGAGTGGCCCCTAGTTCTTCTATTTTGGGAACAAGTAAATATTTTTTCCTTATTTACTTCCTCCACACCACTCATAATTTTATATACCTCTATCATATCCCCCCTTAGTCTCCTCTTTTCCAAGCTAAAAAGTCCTAGCCTCCTTAATCTCTCTTCATATGGGACCCGTTCCAAACCCCTAATCATTTTAGTTGCCCTTCTCTGAACCTTTTCTAGTGCCAGTATATCCTTTTTGAGATGAGGGGACCACATTTGTACGCAGTATTCAAGATGTGGGCGCACCATGGATTTGTATAAGGGCAATAAGATATTCTCCGACTTATTCTCTATCCCCTTTTTAATGATTCCTAACATCCTGTTTGCTTTTTTGACTGCCGCTGCACACTGCGTGGATGCCTTCAGAGAACTATCCACAATGACTCCCAGGTCTTTTTCCTGATTGGTTGTAGCTAAATTAGCCCCCATCATATTGTATGTATAGTTGGGGTTATTTTTTCCAATGTGCATTACTTTACATTTATCCACATTAAATTTCATTTGCCATTTTGTTGCCCAATCACTTAGTTTAGTGAGATCTTTTTGAAGTTCTTCACAGTCTGCTTTGGTCCTTACTACTTTGAGCAGTTTAGTATCATCTGCAAACTTTGCCACATCACTGTTTACCCCTTCCTCCAAATCATTTATAAATAAGTTGAATAGGATCGGCCCCAGGACTGACCCTTGGGGAACACCCCTGGAGGGAGTTCTGCTCTAATAAGTTCCCCTGGAGGGAGTTCTGCACTTGGGTGGTGGCAGCATCTACCAATTCAAGGTCAGAGAAAAGCTGTAACCTTGGGAGTTTAATACAAGCCTGGAGTGGCCAGTATTAATTTTTAGAATCCTTGCAGGCCCCCATCTTCTGCACTCGGAGTGCCAGAGTAGGGAATTAGCCTTGACAATAGCATAGCAGCAACAAATCTCCCTCTTGCTGAGGCAGAACAGTAACACAGTGGCTGAGAGTTCTGGGTGACCTAAGCAAGACACCCCCACTTGTAATTATCACTAAATTGTTAATAGACAATTTATGCCAGTAAAGTTTCGACTCTGTGTAAAGTTTTGTTTGCTCACCTGTAGTTAACCCATGGGCAATGGCTGCAATATATCTGTGAACAACTCAGCCAGAGAGGCTCGGATGGAACAAACTTTACTAGCATCTCAAAAGAACTGCACCACAGTTTACACTAAGCATTTCTTCAAATGCTAACTTCTATACAGTATGTATAACACCATCACTATCTGCAATAGCGCCTCGTGAATTCCCTCGTGACTTCCATTTATGTTCCAGTGCCCTGAAGATGTACATGATATCCACAACTTTTGGTGTAACAAATAGCCGGTAAATACAGTAATTATCAAGACCTGGGAATAGGGTTTTATCTTGGGGTCCTGCTAATTGAGCTGATTATTGATCATTGTTGTAAATGAAAACCTACCTCAAAGGGGAGATCTGGACTGAGGCTCATCCTGCAAGCTCTTTAGCTCCTTTCCAGCTGGCATCTTTTCATCATGGATAAGATGCTGCCGCTGCTTTAATCTTAATTTGGCCTCTGCAGTTCACAACCTTCCAAGCTGGCCAATTTTGTCGCCTCTAACCTTGAGGGAAATTGCACAAGAACACACCCAGGCAAAGCCGCTAAGGATCTGAGTCTTGACAGACAAAGCAGCTCAGACAAAGTCGGAAGCCCAGTCCCAGGGCCGGAGAATTTTGACAAATGATTATTTATTGGAGTTTAGGTTCTGCCCCGCTGTGCCCGATCTATGTGACGATGGAATCTCTGCCCGCTTCCCCTCACCAGACAATGGGAGCCGGGAGATAATTAAAATTTGCTGGAAGCGAAGTAAATCAAAAGCGCCGTTTATAAAGAAAAGAAACGGGGACACCTGTGGAAATGCAAGAGCCAGGAAAATACAACGCTGTCATCCAACCGTTTGTAACCGAGATGTTATCTCCTTCCCCATTGGCAGGATTTAGCAGCGCACAAAAAGGAAGCCGGGGGAGGGGATATTTTATTATGTTCTATTTAGAGCTTTGATTAATGTCAGTATTGTCAGCATCTCTTATCGCTTGCCGAGGTTGCAGACGGATGGGTAGAGGAAGACTAACTGCTGGCGTACCTGCCTGTGCTCCCAGCTTGCGTGGGTTGGGCCCAGCGTGCCATCGCTTGCTTGCTCCTGGATGGAAGAGAGCGAGACACACACACCCCTAAAAGAGTGGCGGATTTCAGGTGTCTGATGCGTTTGCCCAGTGCCTGCCACCCTGGGGCCTGGGGCACGTCATCTGGCTTGAACTGGGGTGTGTTCCTAAGAGGGACAGACAGACCTTGGTCCCCGCAGCCCCCGGCTTCAGAACAACAGGGCCTGGGTTCTGTTCTCAGCAACACCAGCATGAAACCTGATTAGGTCCACTGACTTCAGTGGAGTCACTCTGGATTGACACCGCTGTGACGAAAATCAGCATTTGGCCCTAACTCGTTGGGCGCTATCCTGGATTTGCACTAATGTGCCCTGAGTCCAGAACCGGACCTGCAGAGCAGACATTGGCTTGTCTGCTTTGCCAGGCACCCTGGGGAAGACCCAGGCAGAGAGACACGCCTGCATCTACTTGGGTTAGAACTTCAATCCCACCCCTAGCAGAGCAAAGGGCCAAGGTGCATGCTGCCTCCGAGAACACCCTGCCTCCATCTCCCGCGATCTTGCTCCTTGCAACCAGGGCTCTGGACAGGTAGAGATCCTGGGTGGGCAAGGGAGAGAAGCAACCTTCTCGATAATGTGAGCCTGGGCTGAGATCCAGGCATCCCCCTGCCTGGGGAGATTGTCACGGTGCCCTGAATTGTGTAACCCTCCTGTGGAGTCCAGCCACTAGCGGCAGTCCCTAGCCTGGCTGGATGCATGTGAGCCTTAAGGACTACTTGCTACCACACTGGTCAGCTGCCAGACACCCTTCTCCCACAGAGAGGTCTCCCGCTGACCTGAGCCAGCCCTCCCCCATGGAGTCAGAGCCTCCAGGCAATCCTGCAAGAGGCAGGGACTCTGGCCAAGGTGTGCACTTGGTGACTGGCCCAGCCTCAGCTGGCATCTGCACCTCTCCATGGCACCCGAGATGAGTGCGGGATTGTGGCAGGGACAGGGAGACCAAAGAATGAGCGTGAACGTCTCAAAAAAGATATATTGGAATTGGAAAAGGTTCAGAAAAATGATCAGGGGTCTGGAACGGCTTCCATATGAGGAGAGATGAATAAGACACTGGGTTCCCTAGGGAGGTGGTAGAATCACCTTCCTTGGAGGTTTTTAAGGTCCGGCTTGACAAAGCCCTGGCTGGGATGATTTAGTTGGGGTTGGTCCTGCTTTGAGCAGGGGGTTGGACTAGATACCTCCTGAGGTCCCTTCCATCCCTGATATTCTAGGATTCTATGATTCTATGAAAACTGGGACTTTTCAGAGGGGATACGATAGAGCAGCGGCTCTCAAAGTGGGGGTCGCGACCCCTCAGGGGGTTGCCAGCTGCCTCCCAGGGGGTCATGAGCTCCTGGTGACGCTGAAAAGCCACCGACTTGATCACTTCCGCATTTGACGGCTTTTCAGTCGACATGCCGAGCGCGTTCGGGAGCACTCGGCATGTCCGCCGACAATAGCCGCAGAATGCGGAAGTGATCAATTCAGTGGCTTTTCGGCAGACACATAAGGGTCCGCCGCGCCGAAAAACAAAGTGAAAAAGGGTCGCAGTTCTCAATAGTTTGAGAACCACTGCGCTAGCAGTCTATAAAATCATGACTGGTGTGGTGAAAGTCAGTAAGGAAGTGTGATTTACTCCCGCTCAGAACACAAGAACTAGGGGTCACCCAATGAAATTAATGAGCAGCAGGTTGAAAACAAACCAAAGGAAGTTTTTCTTCACACAATGCACGGTCAACCTGTGGAACTCCTTGCCACACCTCTGCCCCACCCTTCCTACTGGCATTGAGCGCCCCAGACCGTTTAAATCGCCTCTGCAGCTGGGAGCTCTGGGGGTGATTTTAAAGGCCAGGAGCCCTTGGCCCTTTAAATCCTGATTTAAAGGGCCTGGGGATTTCAAGGCCCCGCCTCTTCTGGTTGAGGCCCCGCCCCTTGCTCAGGACTTTGGAATACCGGTAAATCCTGTAAGTTCCTTTCACCCCTGCCCTGGTGGTAAGTTTGTTGTCTGCGGCATGTGTAGCTGTGTTTGTGGTGTGCTCTGCTTGTTTGTTTGGGGGACTGTGTGCTGACCGTGTGTGTGCCGAGCCTAGCGACCTGCTAGCAAGGCTAAGAAGTGAGAGCTTCTTAAGGAGGCAGTGATCCCTACACCTTTTAGCCCCCATCAACCCTTAACCAGGGGACGGGGCTGCTCAGGTGTGTCCATTGGAGGAGAATCTGAACTACATAGTGGCCCAGCTAGAGGGTGAAACCTTGCAATCCAATTGGGATACGGCCCAATACCAGGGCCGGGACGGCTTAAAGACTGCAGATCCCCCCCCCCCCCCCCGAAAGAGGCACTCACGAGAGTGGGGTGCCATGCCGGTTACCCTGTACAATAGCTGTGAGCTGTCATCTTTTCACCGCTGCACCTGTGACGTGCGGGTTGCTTTGTCTGGTCCCAGGTTTTGACAGACTTTAAAAAATCGCCTTTCCCACTGGAGAGTTGATGGAGAGATTCATTTTTCTCTCTCCGTTTGCTTTCAGCTAAATACGTTGAAAATGGCCACAAACACGCCCTTTGAAGACAAAGAGTTGGCACATCAAGAAATGCATTCATTAAATCAAAAACCCAGAGAGGACCGTGCCGAATTAATCAGCCTACGCTGTAATGTTCAGCGCCGGATTTGATTTCCTGTAATTAGCCCATTAATACGAATGTCTATAGAAGGGAGCTTTTAGCAGCAGGCACCATTAGCGTAATAGGGATGGGCTAATAGAGTTTTATTGGAATTTTTACTTCTACATCACGGCCTTTTAAACCAGCTGTCTCAATAGGCATTATTATTGTGATTAACGGTTAGACAGCACCAATCACAGCGATGCCCTCAGTCTGTGTCTCTTGGATTTGATCGTAATCGTTCCGTCTTCCCAATACCGCCGCTATTCCTGGGGGAGGGGATTTTTTAAATGGCAACAGAGGTTGGGGGAGGGGGCTTTTGTTTCCATGGAAATATTGCAGGTTTGACATGCTAATAAGCGGAGCGGGTGGGGCCCACGGCGACCTGTGCCCCTCAGGACGCTGCTAGAATGGGAGGTTTATTTTTCCTCGCTCGTGGGAGGAGCTGCTGGCCGCCGGGTCTGGAGGAGGGAGCCCAGGCTGAAGAAGCGGGATGCCCTGCATTTGAATCCTGTGTCTGCCACTGAGTAGCTAGGCGCTAATTATTTCTGGCCTTTGCCTCCATGTCTAAAGTCGTGCGATTCTTCCCTACCTCGTGCAGGGGTCTGTTAATTAAAATTCAAAGAGCACTTTGAAGAGCAGAAGTGAGCTGACTAGCAAGTGTGTGTGTGTGTGTGTGTGTGTGTGTGTGTGTGTGTGCACGCACACATGAGGGATCGCACGTGCCTGCACAGCACTGCCCCCTCTGGGCAAGAGCAGTGGTGCCTATGTGTGTCATAGACCCTATACTGCTAATGGAGATTTTCCTTCACCACCAGTTGTTGGGGGAGCTATTTCCAGAGCAGGAGGCTGTGATGTTCTGAAGTGGGGTAGGTAACAAGGGAGAGACGTGGATTTTTACCTGGTCACTGGTTAGTGTTTGGACTCAGAGTGACTCCCATGTCCTTAGGCTTGGCCAGGGGAGGGGACGTGCTGATTTCCTGCACGGACATAGCTGAGGCCTTGGGTGGGCTCGTCACTCAACCTTGGTCTTTGGCACAGCTGGCAGCGAGCGCCCCCCACTCCCCCCCGGGCAGACAGACTCACGCTCGTGCACTAACCACAGTCGCGGGTCTCCGGGTCTCCAGCCCACCTGACCCATGGGTCTGAGTTCAGGAGACCACCCTGAGTCTAACACTGGCACTGCTGGGGGCTAGCCAAGCCCCCGACCAGGAGTTTGTCTCTCACGCTGGAAACAGCACAACCAGACCCACATCAGCCAGAGCCACACGCCGCCGTGGGGAGTAAAGAGTGGAAGGAAGGGGGAGAGGGTGCAGGACTGGGAGTCAGGGGATCTGGCCTCTGGGCTACTGATTCCATCTTACAGATATGGAAACTGAGGCACAGCAGGTCAGGGGCTTGCCTACGTCAGTTCAGCAGAAGACTCACAAAAAGAAACCGGAAGTCCCGACTCTCCTACCCTGCTAATGCCAGGGGCAGCCGCCGTGAATTACTGACACTAGAAAACAAACCAATAAGCATAATCAAAAAGCCCGGCTAATGCAGCTGAGAATGCGCTCGGTCCTAGTCCTGTTTATCCCCGGGGGGGCTGGTTAATGGTGATTATTTAGAAAGACACGAGCGTGGTGTGTTTTGTAAAAGGGCGTGAAGTCTCCATGCTAGATGGGAGCTCGGCAGGGCTCCGTTCGGAGAAAGGGAGAGACGCTGGCATGTTTGCTAGGGCTGTGGATTATCTGTCTATCTTGCATGGTCTCTGACATTTCCATGGATGTACTAACCACGTGCAAAGAAGGATCGACCAAATTCTCCAGTCAGTGCTGAAATGCCTGGGGAGCGGGGGGCTGTATGGGGTTTGTTGGCCCACATGATTTTCTAGACAATCCCAGAACATGCGTCAGTTTATTGCTGTTGGCCTCACCGGGGGCGGAGGGGGCCTCAGATCGAGGCCCTGTTGTCCAAACCTGGAGCAAGAGACGGTCCCTGCCCTGAAGCGCTCATGAGCTAAACAAACAAGTGAGAAGTCCTGGCGGAGGAAGGAAGCATGGTGCTCTCAGGGAGGGGAAATTGAGGCCGTGAGACAGACATCCTGTCAGCCCTGCCTGGGCGCGGGTGAAGCCCACCCAGGGCCGGGCAGACTTTGCTTCTTTGGGACACTCACAAAGCTGGTGAAGTCCATTGGGCCAAGTCCTGAAGGGGTTTCCTTTGCCTCCACTGAAAACTACTCTCTGGGAAAGGTTTTCCAACCCTTTCTGTAGCTCCACCTAGGCCGTATTTCCCTAGTTTGTTTAGGAGACGGTCATGTGAGACAGGATCAAAAGCCTCACTGAAGTCAAGGTATGGAACAGAACCAGACCCAGACTGGAGCTCTGGGGACTCCACTCGATGTTCCCTGCCCGTCCCTCTCAACCAGAGACCCAAAAAGGTGGTAAGAGGTGCTGTGCGTTGTTGTACATTCAACATCCCCTGGCACTTAGCACAGATTCAGAGATTCAGGGTTAACCTTCGCATCTTGTGCAAGAGCCTACTGTGGTTTGTAGGTGGTCCAATGGCTTAGACATTGGGTAGTATATGGGTAATAGCGACCATGCTATAATTAAATTGAACATCTTTGGGAAGGGGAAAAATCCCAACGAAACCCACTGCAGTAGTGTTGAACTTCAGAAGGGGAAGGACACAAAAATGAGGAGGCTAGTTAAATGGAAATGAAAAGGACCAGGTACAAGAGTGAAATGCCTGCAAACTGCATGGAAGCTTTTTAAGAACACCATAATAGAGGCTCAAATTAAATATATACCCCAAATTGAAAAAAAAATAGTAAGAGGACCAAACAAATGCCACCAGGTCTGAACAACAGTAAAAGAGAAAAACAAAATGGCATCCTTTAAAAAACAGAAGTCAAATCCTAGGGAGGCAAATAGAAAGGAGCATAAACTCTGGCAAGTCAAGTGTGGAAATATAACTGAGCCATTCTAGCCCAGACTGAAGTGTCAATAGAGGAGGTTTGGGAATAAATTGATCAATTAAACAGTGATAAGTCACCAGGACCAGCTGGGATCACCCAAGAGTGCTGAAGGAACTCAAATGTGAAATTGCAGAACTACTAACTGTCCTATGTAATCTATCGTTTAAATCAGCCTCTGGGCCAGATGACTGGAGGGTAGCTAATGTAACTCCAATTTTTTAAAGGCTCTTGAGGTAATTATGGCAATTAAAGGCTGGCAAGCCTGACTTCAGTACCGGGCAAATTGGCTGAAATATAGTAAAGAAAAGAATTATCAGACAGGTGAACATGATTTGTTGGGGAAGACTCGACACGGCTTTTGTGAAGGGAAGTCACACCTCACCAATCTATTATGATTATTTGAGGGAGTCAAAAAATATGTGGACGAGGGGATCCAGTGAGTATAGTGTACTTGGAATTTCAGAAAACCCTTAACAGTATCCTGCACCAAACCTCTTCAGCAAACTAAGTAGTCATGGGATAAGAGGGAAGGTCCTCTCATGGCTCAGTAACGGCTTAAAAGACAGGAAACAAAGGATAGAAATAAATGGTTCATTTTCAGACTGGAGAGATGTAACTAGTGGTGTCCCCCAGGGGTCTGTACTGGGACCCGTCCTATTCAACAGATTCATCAATGATCTGGAAACAGGGGTAAACAGTGAGGTGGCAAAATCTGCAGATGATACAAAATTATTCAAGATACTTGAGCGCAGGTGGACTGCGAAGAGTTACAAAGGGGATCCCACAAAGTGCGGTGACTGGGCAAGAAAATGGCAGATGAAATTCAGTGTTGATAAATTCAAAGTAATGCCCATTGGAAAACATCATCCCAACTATACATATGTAATGATGGGATCTATATTAGCTGTTACCACACAAGCGAGAGATCTTGGAGTCATTGTGGAGAGTTCTCTGGAAACATCCCCACAATGTGACGTAGCCCTCAAAAAGGTGAACAGAATGTTGGGAATCATTAGGAAAGGGATAGAGAATAAGACAATAAATATCCTAATGCACACCTTGAATACTGACTGCACTTCTGGCTGCCCCATCTCAAAAAAATAGATTAGAAATGGAAAAGGGCAACATAAATGACTAGGGTATGGAACAGCTTCTGTAGGAGGAGAGATTAAAAAGACTGAGACTGTTCAGCTTGGAAAGAAACGACCAAGGGAGGATATGCTAGAGGTCTGTTAAATGATAACTGGTGTGAAAAAAGGGAATAGGGAAGTGTTATTTACCCCTTTGCATAACACGAGAACCAGGGGTCAGCCAATGAAATGATTAGGCAGCAGGTTTAAAACGAATAGAGGGAAGCATTTCTTCACACAGTGCACAGTCAACCTGTGGAACTCACTGCCAGGGGATGTTGTGAAGTCCAAAAGAATAATTAGGTTAAAAAATAATCAGATAAATTCCTGGAGGACAGCTCCATCAATGGCTATTAGCCAAGATGCTCAGGGACACAACCTCATGCTCTGAGTGTCCCTAAGACTCTGACTGCCAAATACTAGAACTGGATGACAGGGGATGGATCATTCCATGATTGCCTGTTCTGTTCATTCCCTCTGGGGCACCTGGCACTGGCTACTGTTGACAGACAGGCTACTGGGCGAGGTGGACCATTGGTCTGACCCAGTGTGGCCGTTCTTATGTTCTTAAAGTACAAGTCTCGGAGTTGGGAGACCTAGGTTCAATTCTCTGCTTTACCACAGACTCCTTGTATGATCTTGGATAAGCCATTTAGCTGCTTGTGTGCCTCAGTTTCCCATCTGTAAAATGGGGAGAACAGCACTGCCCTGCTTCCCAGAGGAGCTGCGAGGATAACTAAAGATAGTGACGTGCTTTGAGATCTGCTTCTGCAAAGCATGAGGTGTTATTCCCCCTGCAGTAGCTTTTTCCCTCTTCTCCTAACCAGTCATGTATATTCATGGGCACGGCCATGTTCCCCCCCTCCCCCCCAAGGGTGACTCCATCCAGTGAGAGGTGAAGCAGTTGTTCTAGGTGGATTCCTGCTGTTAATGAGGGTTTTTGGGAGGAGGGGGAGTCCCGAGCTCTCACTGGGAGCTCCTCACCCCCGGGAACAAGCGTGAAATGCTAAGGATTCTACCTTGTCTGTCTCACGCCCGGAGACTTTCTTGTAAGTAACAGCCCTGGCTGCTGGCATGTGATGATATGAGTCATTTGCTATGCCAGCCCATTGTGCTGTGGCATTAACATATTAGATTATGGTCTCATTTCTGTGGTTTTTAATCCTAACGCCACATCTGGAACTGATGTCTCGCCGCTATTGTCGGATATCATTAATGTTCGTGCTACACCAGCCCGGATAATCCTCCCGCCAATCAGCCGGAACATCTGCGGGAGGGCAGAGGGAGGGAATTCGCGGAGCACAGCTGCCCTGCCCTGCCCTAAGAGCACAAGGGGAAAGGGGCGAGGAGGAGTCAGTGGGGAGAGGAAGGGGGCACATGTGTGCCATAGGGGGGTGACAGACAAACGGCCATTGCAAACGCTTCTTCAGTGTAATTCACATTTCCGTCGTTAGCCACCCCACGGTAAGACTTGGGGCGTTTTATCCCCCATGCCCGGCGACAGAGCAGCCCTCGGCGCCCATCTGCGTGGCGTTCGGCACGCCCGCACCAGGCCCTTGCCCACTCACCTCCCACGTGAGGCCGCAAAGGAGGGTTTAAGTGGGACAAGGCCTCATGCTGGGCCCTCGGCCCAGGGGCAACATTCATCCTCAGCCACTCCTGGGGTAAAACTCGCCCCATGCAGAGGGGGTGGCAGGAGGCCCACGCGCGGCTGTCACCTGTTTTCAAGGCCTGACATGGCCAGGGAATGGGTGGGTGACACACGGCAGCTCTGCCCTTTCCAGACAGGGAAACTGAGGCTGCGGGTCCCTCCCAAAGCCACAGAGGAAGAGCGTGTCCTCTTGCACTCATTGGCCAATGTTGCTGAGTGTCAGCACACAGGCTCTCCTGGAGTCCGGGCTGGGACCAGGCCCCAGTGAGGCCCGCTCCTGTAGTGGAAGGATGGACTAGTGGTCAGAGCCCCAGTCTGGGACTTGCAAGGTTTCCCTCTGTAAAATGGACGCGCCCACTTCCCAGGTGCTCTGAGGGTGAATCCAGTAGAGATTGAGAGGGGCTCAGGCACTGCCGTGGTGAGGGGCAGTTAAGGAGACAGTTGCCAACTCTCTAATCACAGAAACCCAGACAGCCTTGCGCCACCCTCTGCCCCGCCCCTGCCTGCCCGTTCTCTGAGACTCCACCCCCCTCCCTCCGTCTCCCCCACCCTCACTCACTTTTACCAGGATTGGGGTTGGGGTGTGGGAGGAGTGCAGGCTCTGGGAGGGAGTTTGGGTGCAGGAGGGGGCTCAGGGCTGGGACGGGGGTTGGGGTGTGGGAGGGGGCTCAGGGCTGGGACGGGGGTTGGGGTGTGGGAGGGGGCTCAGGGCTGGGATGGGGGTTGGGGTGTGGGAGGGAGCTCAGGGCTGGGACAGGGTTTGGGATGCGGGAGGGGGCTCAGGGTTGGGATGGGGGTTGGGATGCGGGAGGGGGCTCAGGGCTGGGACGGGGGTTGGGGTGTGGGAGGGGGCTCAGGGCTGGGACGGGGGTTGGGGTGTGGGAGGGGGCTCAGGGCTGGGACGGGGGTTGGGATGCGGGAGGGGGCTCAGGGCTGGGACGGGGGTTGGGGTGTGGGAGGGGGCTCAGGGCTGGGATGGGGGTTGGGGTGTGGGAGGGGGCTCAGGGCTGGGACGGGGGTTGGGGTGTGGGAGGGAGCTCAGGGCTGGGACGGGGGTTGGGGTGTGGGAGGGAGCTCAGGGCTGGGACGGGGGTTGGGGTGTGGGAGGGGGCTCAGGGCTGGGAGGGGGGTTGGGGTGTGGGAGGGGGCTCAGGGCTGGGACGGGGGTTGGGGTGTGGGAGGGGGCTCAGGGCTGGGATGGGGGTTGGGATGCGGGAGGGGGCTCAGGGCTGGGACGGGGGTTGGGGTGTGGGAGGGGGCTCAGGGCTGGGACGGGGGTTGGGGTGTGGGAGGGAGCTCAGGGCTGGGACGGGGGTTGGGGTGTGGGAGGGGGCTCAGGGCTGGGACGGGGGTTGGGATGTGGGAGGGAGCTCAGGGCTGGGACGGGGGTTGGGGTGTGGGAGGGAGCTCAGGGCTGGGACGGGGGTTGGGGTGTGGGAGGGGGCTCAGGGTTGGGATGGGGGTTGGGGTGTGGGGAGGGGGCTCAGGGCTGGGACGGGGGTTGGGGTGTGGGAGGGGGCTCAGGGCTGGGACGGGGGTTGGGGTGTGGGAGGGGGCTCAGGGCTGGGACGGGGTTGGGGTGTGGGAGGGAGCTCAGGGCTGGGACGGGGGTTGGGGTGTGGGAGGGAGCTCAGGGCTGGGACGGGGGTTGGGGTGCGGGAGGGGGCTCAGGTCTGGGATGGGTTGGGGTGTGGGAGGGGGCTCAGGGCTGGGATGGGTTGGGGTGTGGGAGGGGGCTCAGGGCTGGGACAGGGGTTGGGGTGTGGGAGGGGGCTCAGGGCTGGGACGGGGGTTGGGGTGTGGGAGGGAGCTCGGGGCTGGGACGGGGGTTGGGGTGTGGGGAGGGGTCTCAGGGCTGGGACGGGGGTTGGGGTGTGGGAGGGGGCTCAGGGCTGGGATGGGGGTTGGGGTGTGGGAGGGGGCTCAGGGCTGGGATGGGGGTTGGGTATGGGGAGGGCTCAGTGCTGGGATGGGGGGTTGGGGTGTGGGAGGGGGCTCTGGGCTGGGACGGGGGTTGGGGTGTGGGAGGGAGCTCGGGGCTGGGACGGGGGTTGGGGTGTGGGAGGGGGCTCAGGGCTGGGATGGGGGTTGGGTATGGGGAGGGCTCAGTGCTGGGATGGGGGGTTGGGGTGTGGGAGGGAGCTCAGGGCTGGGACGGGGTTGGGGTGTGGGAGGGAGCTCAGGGCTGGGACGGGGGTTGGGGTGTGGGAGGGAGCTCAGGGCTGGGACGGGGGTTGGGGTGCGGGAGGGGGCTCAGGTCTGGGATGGGTTGGGGTGTGGGAGGGGGCTCAGGGCTGGGATGGGTTGGGGTGTGGGAGGGGGCTCAGGGCTGGGACAGGGGTTGGGATGTGGGAGGGAGCTCAGGGCTGGGACGGGGGTTGGGGTGTGGGAGGGGGCTCAGGGCTGGGACAGGGGTTGGGATGTGGGAGGGAGCTCAGGGCTGGGACGGGGGTTGGGGTGTGGGAGGGGGCTCAGGGCTGGGATGGGGGTTGGGGTGTGGGAGGGGGCTCAGGGCTGGGATGGGGGTTGGGTATGGGGAGGGCTCAGTGCTGGGATGGGGGGTTGGGGTGTGGGAGGGGGCTCTGGGCTGGGACGGGGGTTGGGGTGTGGGAGGGAGCTCGGGGCTGGGACGGGGGTTGGGGTGTGGGAGGGGGCTCAGGGCTGGGATGGGGGTTGGGTATGGGGAGGGCTCAGTGCTGGGATGGGGGGTTGGGGTGTGGGAGGGGGCTCTGGGCTGGGACGGGGGTTGGGGTGTGGGAGGGAGCTCGGGGCTGGGACGGGGGTTGGGGTGTGGGGAGGGCTCAGGGCTGGGACGGGGGTTGGGGTGTGGGGAGGGCTCAGGGCTGGGACGGGGGGGTTGGGTGTGGGAGGGGGCTCAGGGCTGGGAGGGGGGTTGGGGTGTGGGGAGGGCTCAGGGCTGGGACGGGGGGGTTGGGTGTGGGAGGGGGCTCAGGACTGGGATGGGGGTTGGGGTGTGGGAGGGGGCTCAGGGCTGGGATGGGGGGTTGTGGTGTGGGAGGGGGCTCAGGGCTGGGACGGGGGTTGGGGTGTGGGAGGGAGCTCGGGGCTGGGACGGGGGTTGGGGTGTGGGAGGGAGCTCGGGGCTGGGACGGGGGTTGGGGTGTGGGGAGGGCTCAGGGCTGGGACGGGGGTTGGGGTGTGGGGAGGGCTCAGGGCTGGGACGGGGGGGTTGGGTGTGGGAGGGGGGTGAGGGTTGCGGGTTCCGGCAGTTCCCAGTCTACAGCGCGGCAGGGCTAAGGATCCCTGTGCCATTCCCAGGAGCAGCCGGCACCTCCCTGCAGCCCCTGGGAGGGGGGGCCAATGGGTCTCTTGACCTCTACCCCTGCCTGTAGGCACTGCCCCCACAGCTCCCATTGGCCACACTTCTAGGCCAATGGGAGCTGCGGAGTCAGTGCTCGGGGCGGGGGCAGCACACGGAGACCCCCCCGGCCACCCTTCCTAGGGACCGCAGGGATGTGCCGGCTGCTTCCAGGAACAGCACGGGGGCAGGGCAGGCAGCGAGCCTGCCTTAGCCCCGCTGCACCGCCGGCCTGTTAGTGGCTTAGTCCCTCCCGGACTGGTGTCAGTACCTCCGGGAGACTGAGCCCAATTGTGGGAGACTCCGGGCCCAGCCAGGAGAGTTGGCAACCCTAGAAAAGGACCATAGATCGAAAGAGCCAGGATGGAAACCCAATAGCGTCTGTCACCCAGTCTTATAGCACACTGCTGCACCATGCCTTCCCCACCCATCCGCTGGGCTCCGACAAGGATGGGGGACACTGATCTGCCTCACCAGAGGGGACTAGTTTGAATCCCCTTTTGGGACATGGACTCTCACATCTAGCAGGCGTGTTTATTTCAGCCGGGGGGGTTGAAAGTCTTTGCCAGCCCCACTCATCACCGTGCCTGACGGGGGATCTATCTGAGTCAGTGGACTCAGTAGTGAACATATGGCGTTAGAATGTCGATCCTTCCTGCTGCAGATAATTACTGGCTCCCCCCTCCCCAGCCCCCAGCACATCTGGCGCTTACAGGCCAAATTCGATAATTCCAAAGTGACAGGCTTCCGAATAAATATCTCCACATTAGGGCTGGAATCGCTCCTTTAAAATCCCTGACACCAAGAAAGACTGAGGGGGGAGGATGCTGTGTGCTAAACTCCCCAAGTAAAGAGGAATGAACTTGTTCACCTTTCTGTGGCTGCAGCCCGGGAACACGGAGACCCCACTGCGTTCCTAGGCCAGGGTGTGTCTTTGCGGCGATGGGGGTTGGTGTAGCGACCTTACTGGGCCAGCATTACTCTATAGCGGGGAGACAGTCCACACCCAGGGTCGGCAGCCTTTCCGAAGTGATGTGCCGAATCTTCATTTATTCACTCGAATTTAAGGTTTCACGTGCCAGTGATAGGTTTTAAAGTTTTTAGACGGTCTCTTTCTCTAAGGCTCTAAAAATAGAACTCAGCTACTGTTGTAAGTAAAGTAAATAAGGTTTTTAAAATGTTTAAGAAGCTTCATTTAAAATTCAGTTAAAATGCAGAGCCCCCCGGACCGGCGGCCAGGACCCGGGCAGTGTGAGTGCCACTGAAAATCAGCTCGCCTGCCGCCTTCGGCACGTGTGCCATAGGTTGCCTCCCCTTGGCGTATACCAACGAAAGAGGTTTTCCCATCGCTGTCGGAACACCACCTCCCCGAAGGATGCCAGCTACATTAACGGAAGGGACACAGCTGCACTGAAACGGGGGCTGGGTCGGCATAGCAACGTCGGTCAGAGCAGTGGTTTTGACCCAGGAAGTTTATGCCAAAATAACTTTTACGTGTAGACGAGACCTTCGGTTCCTCCAGATCTATTTGCATGTCACTGGAGTTTGCGGCCCTTTTCTTCTGTTATTTAACACACGGTGCTCTCGGTATAAATCCAGCCGTGCGCGCCAGTGGAGTCACCCTGGATCGATGCCTGTGTTACTGTGAGAAGACACTGATCCATTTGGGGCCGATGTAACTGGCTTCACAAGGTGCGAGGCAATGGAGAATCATACCCACAGGTTTGCCTAAATGCCCAGCTAAACTGGCACGTGTGTATATGCACCACTGCCCTCCACGGGAAGGACTCAGTACTGCTCACCTATGTGTCATGGGCCCTATACTGCTAGTGTGATTCTCCTTTAGGTGGGGCTTGCGCAGTTAACAATAGTAGCTCTTCTTTACATTCCTCCATTGCAGCCTGGCCAATGGTCTGCATTTCCTCCCCTGCTGCCGCATCCCCATCGCGTCATGGCACCGGTTCCCCTCCTCCCATGGCATGTAGCATCTCCCCTCCCCCACGCGTTGACTCCCGCTCCCTCAACTGCATTTGCAAAATGGGAGACAATCCCAAACCCACTCCATCCCTATGCGCTAGCGCGACCTGTCTGATCATTGGCTGAGCTGCTTGTGATGTCACTGACACACCTTCTACCTGGTCTTAGCCATTTTGAAATCGCCCTGTGGCGCCAGCTGCCAGTCCCAGGGGCTCTACCCAGGTGCCCCACTCTTGGACTGAACAGCTCAGGTTGGCAGGTGGTCAGATAATGCCCCTCTTGTGTCCCAGAGCGCTGCTGTGGCCCAGGGCCGTTACATTCAAGCCCTGGGTTTGTCAGCGCGGCCCTGTCAGTTTATGGCAAGATCTAAAGCATTTTTCTCCTTCCATAACAATTCTCGGGTAAATGAAATGTTACCGCCCCACAGAGCAGTTTGCTGCAGGGCAGAGGGGCGTTTAACATCTGCTTTTCATTTGAAATGGGTTTTCTCGTGGAAGCGCCTGGTGATGGTATCTTTCATATACAGGACGGAGCAGCTCCGGCAGCGGAGACAGAGGAAACACACAGAAATCAAGTGTGTACTTCCCCCTCCCCAGTACATACAAATAACACACTTTCCCACGTCCTTGTGCACACAGAAACACATACGTAACACACACAAATGCATACATGCACAGACACGCAATGCGTATCCAATGCTCACGCACACACTCACATCCACATCGCCACACACGACTCACACACATGTGCAACCACCGAGGTCTCAGCGTACAAACACACAGTAACATTCTCCATCAACACACTTGGGCGCATTCGCATTGTGGGCCATTCCTGCAGAGCACGGTTGTCGTTTTATTTCCATAATGAGAAATGATCGTCTGGCACCATCAGTTCCCATATGCTGAAAATCACAGGTAAATGAGAAACAAGTTTGTTCTCAGCATTTAATGTCCTGGCTTCTTAAAAATATATACCCCAAAAAGTCACCTTTGCAATTGTGCCCTTAATTTCTCGTTATCTTTCATGCACGGTGATATTTCAAGCTTTACCCTCGTTCACCAATCACATCTCTCCGAAATTAGTTTCCTAGGTAATCATCACAAAAACCTCATTTTCAACCAACTGCAGGGAGCTGTAAGGAATAAAACAAATGAATGCACATTATCCCCTATAGCTCAGGCACAGACGATGCATAATGCCCTCGCGGAAGGAGTTGGATCCCTTACTAGAGAATACCTGGAGAGCATTCTAGGTGAATGCCCACGACACTGGTACAGCCTGCAGGGGTCCTGCCGTGCAGGGCGCACTTACTGTAGGTCAGGGGTCTCAAACTCAAATGACCACGAGGGCCGCATGAGGACTAGTGCACTGGCTCGAGGGCCGCACCACTGACACACACACACACCCTCGCTGCCCCGGCTCCGCCCCCCACTCCACCCCTTCCATGAGGACTAGTGCACTGGCCCGAGGGCCGCACCACTGACACACACACACACCCTCGCTGCCCCGGCTCTGCCCCCACTCCACCCCTTCCATGAGGACTAGTGCACTGGCCCGAGGGCCGCACCACTGACCCCGCCCTTGCTGCCCCGGCTCCGCCCCCACTCCACCCCTTCCAAGAGGTCCCACCCCTGCCCCACCTCCTCCTCTGAGCACGCAGCTCCCCATTCCCTCCTGGAAAGCGCTAGGCACCACCAACAGCTGTTTGGCAAACAAACAAGAGCAATCTAGGAAGTCCAGAGCTAGAAACACACACGGCCCAGCCAGGCAGCAGAGAAGCCTCCACTTCTGGCTCCTCCGTCCTGCAAACTGCTATGGGGGGACGGGGGGGCGCCAGGAAGCTTGGCGGGCCGCAGGGAAGGGCTTTGCGGGCCGCATGTGGCCCCTGGGCCGCATGTTTGAGACCCCTGCTGTAGGTGCATTGTGGTTTTCCTGGTAAGGGATAAACTCAAGCAGGGGTGAGCTGTGTGACATCGCAGATGCAGAGAGGCTGTTGGAAGGAGAAAACTTTGCTCACTTTCATGCAGCTCTCCAAGGGCAGGGGAAGGCAGATTGCAACAGGACAGCAGCATCTGCACATAAGCTGTCAGGAGTTAGAGCCCTGCATAAAGATGCCAAGTGAGTGTTTCCAATTCATTACAGCAAGCATGGTTGGTCAGCCCTGCCCCCTCCCGGAGCGTAACCCGCTGGACAGAGAAGGGGAGATTCTGCAGGGACCCCCAACAACCTGTCGTGCATGGCAAGGAATTGCCACTTTCCTCCAGCACTGAACCAGGAGCTTTACTAGACCATAGAAAACAGCTGATCTCACTCGGTTTCTGTCCCGAGACTTCCCCAGCCCCAGCTCCTGTTAGGTGTCCAACCACACAGCCAGGCTTGGGGAGGAAGCTCCGATGCGGATTGAGTGTCAGTGTCATTGTTTATTTGTACAGTAGCTGTGCCCAGGACCCCCGGTCAGGGGGGACGGTGACCCCCCCCCCCGCGCCCATTGTACCGAGTGCTGCAGAAAGACAGAGCAAAGAGCTTACAAAATATAACCCGGGAGACCAGAGATGGCTCAGGAGAGAAAGAAGAACACAAGGAAACAACACTTCACACAACGCACAGTCAACGGGACGTTCGCTGCCTGGAGATGTTGTGAAGGACACACCTATAACGGGCTCAGTTCCTGGAGGATGGGTCCAGCAATGGCTACGGGCTGAGGGGTGGTCCAGGAGACACCCCCATGCTCTGGTGTCCCTAGGCCCCTGACTGCAAGGAGCTGGGATTGGAGGGGAGGGGAGGGATCACTCCACAAGTCCCTCCTGGCGTTGGCCACTGTCAGAAGACAGGAGACTGGGCTGGATGGACCGTGGGTCTGACCCAGTCTGACGACGGGCGGCAGGCTCCGCACATGAGCAGCCTAACCACTGTCAAGATTTTTAGCGGCCTCGCGGCAGGGAGCGTTGCAAGGAGGGCCCTGGAGATGGCCCACCAGGTGGCCCTGTGGGTGTTCGCGGGGGGCCCATCTCAGGCCACAGGGCTCGTTTGAAAATGGGGGCGATGGGGGCTGGCCTCGGGAGGAGGTGGGAGCGGGTGTCCGGTCGGTGCGGACGGGCCATGGAGGGCTTCGAGTGGGGAGACACGTACGTCGTGTTTGAGCCGGGGAGCAGGGAGCGGCCGGCGGAGGGCTGACGAGCCAGCAGAGCGATCTAGGGAGCCGTGCTTGGAAGGGATGTCGGGGGCACAGGGCAGGGTTTGTCTAGACGGGTGCCATCCCCCTGCACTGCATTTCAGCCCGGCCTGGGCCTGCTTCGTGCTGCTGACCCAGAGCCGGTGCTAGCCCTGGGGGGCCCTAAACACGGGGTGGTGGCAAGTGAAGGGGTCCAAGGGCCTGGCCCATGGCCTCCCTAGGCCGGGGCCTGAAGACCTCTCTCCTCCGGGCTGGGCAGTCGGAAAGCCAGCCCAGGGACAGCCGGGAGACAGCTTTCAGCACCATGGAGAGCTAGGCCCCGCTGCAGCCTGACTGGCCGGTTTCCTCAGGAACCTGCACACAAACCCGGGAGTTGATTTCCAGGCCTGCCTCTCCTTCCTGGGCTGACCTTGGCCGTGTCGTGTCCCCAATCGGTGCCTCGGTTTCCCCATCTGTAAAGTGGGTCTATTGAACGGTCACTATTCAAGTCTGCCTATCTGAGGAGCCACAGATCTCCCTCCGCAGGCCGGAGCCGGGTGGGGTCTGAGGGCACAGGCTGGTGGTTGGTGGTTTAATGGTCCTGGGGAGATGGAGGGTTAATTAGCTAATGTCTGTGTTGCCGTTGGGAAGCCCAAAGCACTGGGCGCTCAGTGCTGAGCGCTGTTATTCCCAGCTCCGTTCCTAGCCCGGCAGAGCCCACGCGGAGACTGCGGGGCCGGCCCGGAGAGCGGGTCCTTCGTGAGCCTGTCCCGCAGGCTCCCTGCCGCTTCTTGGTTGGCGGAGCCGCGGGCTCGCTTCCCGCCGGAGCTAATGGTCCGAGTTAGCCCCCCTCGCTGTGCGGGCAGCCGCCGCTGGCTCCGCGGTATCATCTCAGCGAGACAGGCTCCATGTCTCTGGGCCGGTGCGGGCCGTCCAGACTGGCAGCGCACATGAAGGAGGCCCGGCTGGTGGCCGGACTCACTCTAACAAGCCACGGCCACCTCTCGGGGTGCGCCGGTTCCTTCCCTGCCCCTGGCCGGGGGGCCGCTCTGGCCTGGCTCTCCGCCGGTGCTCACACAGCCAAGGGCAGCTGGCTGGGTCTGCCGGGGGGTCACTAGCGGGGTCCTCGCTGGAGGGTCTCGCTCTGTGCTCCGTGGTCCTGTCACCTCCTTTCACGTTTCTTTGGCCAAGCCAGGAGTCCCGGACACTCGACGTCTAGCCCAGCCCCTGCCAAGAACTCCGTGGGCAAGACAACGCCCCGCCCGGCGCCCGGCTCTGCCCAGCTCGTGATGCCCACGCCCGGCGTTCCCTGGACGTGCAGGTCCACGGGGTGGGGGCGGATTGCTCTGCAGACGATTCCCATCAGCCCGTGTGGAGCGGAGCAGCTTCCACCCCAGCCAGCCGGTGGAGCGGAGGAATAGACCAGACAGGCCAGTGAGTGATGCACTGTGGGCCAGCACTTGGAGGACTGCTTGAATGTTCACCTAATCCCCAGTCACACAGTCACGGGAGGGTGCGGAGTTGCCCGGTTCATTTCCACCTGTCCACGGGGGTTCTCTGTGCTAACCGGTAAGCCAGCCGCCAGGTGTGGATACAGAGTGCTCTGTGGACACTTGTAGGCTGTTAGCCAGGTCTATGGAAGCCCCATTCCTCTAGTCCAGTCACCCCTAGGGGCCTCCTAGGTCATCCCGGAGCCTTTGCGTTGGGTCCAGACGAGCAGAGGCAGCCAGTGCCCAGGGCCCTGGGGTGGAGCTGGGGGCTGCTGTGAGCGGTCGATGTGTCCCCCACCGTCAGCCCCAGGCGGAGAGCGAAGCTGTGTCTGAGCTGGAGGCGGGGAGCGCAGTGGGTGGGACTTGGTCGGAGAGGAGGGGTCGGGTTCTCGGGGAAGCAGAGCCGGGCGGAGTTCCCCCCTCGCTGCCTCTCCACGACTTGCACGATCCCAGAGCTCTGTGCTACCTTGACAATGAAGAGTCCTGGGGGGACATCAGCACCTTGCAAGCTCCCGCTTTGCCTGCTTTAGGCTGCATCCCGCCAGGCTGCAAAGCACAGTGTGTATAGGTGAGGTCCTGGCCGTTCTCCCCCAATGTCAACACGCTTCGTCAAACGGTCCCGGTCACAAAGAGCTGCCAGACAGTCTCAACGCACCGGACTGACAAAGGGTGGGAGGGGAAACAGAGGCACGGAGAGGGTAAGGGACCGGCCCAAGCTCAGATGTAGAGTTCCTGAGCCCTACTCCACTGCTCTGCTCACTAGGCCACACTGCCTACCCAACTCCATTAGCCAGTAGCAGTACTAAGCCATTATCTCGGAGTGACCCAGCACTAGCGGGAGATATGACACCCCTTTTGTCACTGAGGAGCCAAGGAGACATGAGACGCCACCCCCACCCCCCCCTGCACACGCCACCCACCCAACCAACCGACACACGTCAGTGCATCCCATGAATGACTGTCAGGGCCAAAACCTCGCTCCAAGCCCCGGCCCATGGGGGGGATACGCCAGGACTCCCGGCTTCTCTCTTCTATGGGCAGCATGTCAGTGTTTGGGGGAGCCGGGCAGGCCAACTTGCCAACAGGTAGCGATCCCAGTTCAGTGAGAGCCGGCTGGGCTGTACCCCAAGAGCTCTTGCTAGGAGAAGCCTCTGTTTCTTCACTTCCCCACATTGCGATGCCGGGCGTGCCCCCGGGGATTTCCCCAGCAGAACTTGGAATTGCGGGGACAAAAGAGCCACTTCGCCATTCAGTAAAAAGAAACAGATTTCCCGCTCTGCCTTTGATTTTGTTTCCACTGGGGGGGAAGGGGGGGCAGATGTGAAGGCTGCAGGGCATTGATGGAGGATTCAAGTAAAGATGGTCAAAAAACTGTACCAAAGGTTTGCTGGCCTATAAGGGACGGGGGGAGAGGGGCTGAACCCCAAGGAATAAGCAGCTGATCGTTCACCATGCTACTGCGTGAGCAAAGTGTATGGAGGGAGGTCTGCTCTGCATGCTGATGACCCCCCCGGTGATGAATACCATCGTGAACTCAACCTATTAACGCTCTGGAAGGAATGCTGGATGCGCAGGGATATCGGGCTAGACAGTCTGCCCAGACTGGGGCGGGGAGGGGGGGCTGCGATACCTGCCCGGGGGGGGGCAATATCTCTTTTTGGACCAACGTCTGCTGATGAGAGAGACAAGCCCAGGGCTCTTCACGCCTGGGACAGGTACTCCCAGCGCCAGGAGGTGGACCAGAGAGTCTAGCCGAAGTGTCAGCGTGTATTGTAAGGGACCAGCGGAGGCGAAGGACAAACGGGGCAAGTGGGTTACAGGGTGTTGGAACCAGCCGTAAATCCAGGGCTTTCTGAAGCCCCTGCGTTTAGTGTCTAGGACTGAGGGGCCTTTGCAAGCCTTGTGCTCCGGGTCTGGGCTCTCCTCCCTTTAGCAGGCATGCGCGGGGCTGTTCTACAGGCTCCACCTCCCCCGGTGTATCTGGGACAGGGGGGGTTGCTCCTCTTCCCTTGGGAGACCCTGCAGCCCCCGAGCGAGATGGATCCCCTGTGCTCAGTCTCCTGGGACATGGGGCAAACCCTCCAGCGTAGGAACTTATTCCAAGGGAAGCTGAATCTTGTTATACATCAGAGGAGCCTCTTCCTGTGCCCTCCCCCAATCCCAGGGCTTTCCCGACCCCCCGATGCCCTTGTCCCCAGTTTGGGTGGGAACATGCTGGGCATGGCGATGTTCCTGACACAGGGCATAGCACCGGTGACCTTCACACGCTCCCCTGCTCGGATAGGAAGCAGAGCCAACCCTGTTCTCCAGGGATGATGGGAGAGAGCTCTGGGGCCTAGCTGCAGAGGGCAGAAGGATGAGGGGAAATTGGGGTGAGGGGAGTGTCACAAAGGGCACTGGGGGAGAGGACAGCCAGGGGCTATGGGAAAGTGGAAACGTCTGAGGAGAACGAGACATCTGCATCCAACTAGCCGCTCGCCGAGAGGAGGCACAAACCGGGGTTGGGAAAACACGTCTCCGGTCCCAGCGGCCAGCGAGTCCCGGGAACGTTCTCCATCGACCTGCCGTTCCCTTCGTGTCTCCTGAAAACCGACTCTCGGTGGGCTCGGTGGGCGGGTGGGAGAGGGGGCCGGGCTCGGGGGGGGGGACGGACAACTGTAGACAGAAAATCATCGGTTCGCCCCGTCCACGGGGCTCTGGGGTCAGACGCCTTCATGTGAATCAACAGATCGCGGCGGCTGCCGGCAACGCTGTAATCCACCGTGTCATTAGTTTAGCTTCACGGTAGCTGTGGAGCAGCCAGCTGGAGTCCTGGGAAGAATTACAGGGTATTGGCTACTGCGTTCCTTCCCTTCCCAGGGGCCGGAGACCCACTGCGGGAGCTGCGAGCACTGGTGCCCTTCCGTCATTCCTGGCCCCTGCCTCTGGCACGGCCTAGTCTCGTCTCCTGTGGGTCTCCGGCCTCGGTTGGGCTGGTGGGTGTAATGGGCGGGTGCTGGATGGTGGCTTGTGATCAGCAGGAGGTCAGACCAGGGCGTCCTTCTGGCCTTAAACTCTAGGCCTCTGCCTATGCCGGTGTCCGGGGAGCACGAGGTGGGTCCATGGAGGGATGGTTTGCGTACGCGGTGCTGGGCCGTTGCTGGACAGGTGCAAGAGGGCGAGGAGATGCAGCGCAAAGGGAGACAGCGGCCGCATTGCCAGCCCCACGCCTGGGAAAATCATGTGACTGGCATAAAAAATCATGACTTCTACTGACTTCTACTGCCTGCATCCGACGAAGTGGGTATTAGCCCACGAAAGCTCATGCTTCAAAACTTTATAGTTAGTCTTTAAGGTGCCACAGGACTTTGTTAACTCTGCTATTCCAGACTAACACGGCTACCTCTCTGATTCATAAAAAATCATGAGATTTTTCACAATGAATTTGGAGGCTCGGCTCCTCTCTTGGGCTCTGGGCCTTTAGGAGTCACATTCTCGAGCTTTCCTCTGCAGCCACGAGAGCCAACAAGGTACCTCTGTTAAGAATGAAAGCTGAAAGTCTCACACCATACCCTGACTCCAGCAGCTGGAGCTTTAAGTAAAACACCAAATAGCATGACACGTGCCATTTAATCCCAAGTGTTGGCCACACTGCCATACGCCTGACCTCCTGCCGAAAGAGCCAAACCCCCCGCACGCTGGAGAGGTGAAAAATACATCCAGATTTTCCAAACCTTACTCTCCTATGGGACTGGGAGCAATTGGGATTGTTGATGGGGAGGGGGGATGGGCAAAGAGGCAGGTCTGGGTGGTGGGGTTTGGCTGAAGAGACAGGTCTGAAGGACAGGTAGACATGTGAGTAAAGGGCAGGGATGTGGCCCACAGGCCAGGTCTGGCCACCAGCCATTTTAATCCAGCCCTCAAGGTCCCGCTGGGGAGAGGGGTCTGGGGCTGGCCCCGCTCCGGCACTTCAGCTGGGGAGCAGGGTTGGGGGCTGCTCCACATGGCTACCGGAGCAGCTACCCACTTTGGCTCCTATGCATCGGGGCAGCCAGGGGGCTCCTCTCCTCATGCTGCCCCAGCCCAAGCACCACTCCCGCAGCTCCCATTGGCTGGGAACCGCAGCCAATGGCCGCTGCAGGGGAGGCGCCTGCGGACGGGGCAGCATAGGAGCCGAAGGGGGGATATGCTGCTCCTTCCAGGAACCACTAGAGATAAGCACTGCCTGGATACTGCACCCCTGACCCACTCCCTTGTGCCCCAGCTCCCACCCTCTGAACCCCACAGTCCCAGCCCAGAGCACCCTTATGCACCCCAGCACCCTCCCAGCACCCCCAGCCGGAGCCTTCACTCCCCCCAACCCCCACCCCTGCATCCAACCCACCTGCCCCAGCTTGGCGCCGCCTCCTGCATCCTAAGCGCCTCATTTCTGGCCTCACCCCGCAGCCCGCACCCCACAGCCAGAGCCCTCACCCACAACCCCAATTTCATGAGCATTCATGGCCCGCCCTACAATTTCTATACCCAGATGTCGCCCTCCAGCCAAAAAGTTTGCCTACCCCCGGTCTAGGGGAATGGGTGCTGCAGTAGATTGGGGAGGGAGGAAAGGTGGATCTGGGGAAGGTGAGGTTGGAGAGGCTGTATATTTCCTTATAACCTCTCTAGGAGCCTTTCCAGCCTTGTCAGACCTCAAAACCGGACCAACCCTCTTCCCCAACCAACAGTAATGTGTGGGGTCTCAAGAAAGACAATGTCATCTACTGGTTAGAGCACAAGGGTGACAAACAGGAGAGCTGGCTTCTCTTCCCAGTGCTGTCACTGACTGACCTGTAATCTGAAGCAGGTTGCTTCCCTCCCCCCTCCCCCACACACTGCCTCAGTTTCCCCATCTGTACAATGGGGAAAATCTCTCTCTTGGGGCACTTCCTGTGTGGCCCTAGTACTTGGAAGATTTCTTCAGTGGCAGGTGACTGGCTGAGCAGCACTAAACCCATAAGAGGAGAAGAACAGAAGGTTCTGGTCAGACCAATGGTCCAACTAGCCCAGTATTCTGGCTTCTGACAGTGGCCAAAGCCAGGTGCCCCAGAGGGAATGAACAGAGAAGGGCAATTAGCGAGTGATCCACTAGCACTAACCTCGGGGTCCCCAGAATCCTTCCTCGCTCAGACAGCATCGTGTCTGGAACAGTGTTCCTTTCCCTGGGCCCCCTGCCTGCTCCCCCAAAGGGGCAGGATTGGGGGGGGTCTGCATTGATTTTGCCTGTAGCAACCACATCTGCTGTCATGCCTGGTGCCCAGAACATCTTCCAGCCACTGGACCAGGTTAGACTTTCTCTGCTAGACAGTAGAGCTCGTTATTAAACTCCTGTTCCCCAGGGAGACACTTAGAGACCGGGATCCGGTCACCCCCTAACCTTCCCTTTGTTCCGGGAAATCAGCCATTCTCAAACTGTGGGTCGGGACCCCAAAGTGGGTCGCGACTGTTTTAATGGGGTCTCCAGGGCTGCTGTTAGACTTGCTGGGGCCCGAGAGCTTCAACCCTGCGTGGTGGGGTTCAAGTTACAGGCCCCCAGCCTAAGGCTTTGGCTTTGCCCACTCCCCACCCCCTGTGGCAGTGGGGGTCAGGCTTTGGCCCCCTCCCCCCAGGTGGCGGAGCTCAGGCGGGCTCAGGATTGGGCCCCCCCTGGGGTCGTGTAGTAATTTTTGTGGTCCGGAGCGGGTTGCAGTGCAATGAAGTTTGAGAACCCCTGAGCTAAGTAGATGAGTTCCGCAAGTCTATCATTGTGAGGCAGGTTTTCTAATCCTTTCATCATTCTCATGGCTATTGTTTCAGCCTCTCTGACTTCTCAACATCAGTCCTTAATGGTGGGTGCCAGAACTGGACACGAGATTCCAGCGATGACACCAGTGCCAAATACAGGGGTAAAAGAACCTCTCTGCTCCTACTCGAGATCCCCCGTTAATGCGTCCCAGGATCTTATTAGCCCTTTTGCCCGCCACGCCACACTCGGAGCTCACGTCCCGCGGATTATCCACCACGACCCCCAGATCTTTTTCAGAGTCCCTGCTTCCCAGGAGACATCCTGTAAGTATGTCCCACATTCCTTCTTCCTAGATGCATACATTTATATTTAGCAGCATTAAGATCTATACTGTTTGCTTGCACCCAGTTTAGGAAGCAATCAAGGCCTGTCCTTCTCATTATTTACCACTCCCCCTGGTTTTTTGCATCATCTGCAAACTTGATCAATGATGATTTTATGTTTTCTTCCAGGTCACTGACAAAAATGTTAAAAATATGCGGCCAAGAACTGAGACCACTGGAAACGCACCCGTTTGATGGTGATTTCCTGTTTAGAATTCCATTCTGAGACCTGACGTTGGCCCAATTTCTCCTGGTGAGAAAGACAAGCTGTGTGAAAGCGTCTCTCTCACCAACAGAGCCTGGGCCAATACAAGGTATTACCTCACCCGCCTGGTCTCACTAGTATCCTGGGACTGATATGGCTACAACACTGCATGCATTTTGAGACCTGTCAGTTAGCCAGCTTCTAATCCATTTAATATGTGCCATGCTAATTTGATGTTAATGTTAATGTTAATTTTATATCGTTCTAGATTTTTAATCAAAATGTCATGCCGTGCAAAGTCAAAGTATATTCCATCAACACTATTACCTTCTGAATCAAACTTGTAATCTCATCAAAAGATGTCAAATTAGCCTGACAGGATCTATTTTCCATAAACCCCGGTTGATTGGCATTAATTATATTATCCTTCTTTAATCCTTTATTAATCGAGTCCCATGTCAGCTGCTCTATTATCTTGCCCAGGATAAGTGTCAGACTGATGGGTCTATAATTATCCAGGTCAACCCATTTAACCTGTTTAAATATTGGTACAACATTAGCTTTCTTTAGAGTGTTCTGGAACTTCCCCAGCGTTCCAAGAGTTATTGAAAATCAGCATTAATGGTCCAGCAAGCTCCTCAGCCAGATCTTTTAAAACACTTTGGATGCAAGTTATCCAGACCTGCTGATTTTAAAATGATTAACTTTAGTAGCTGATGTTTAACATCCTCCTGAGATCCTAGTGGAAAGGAAAGCATGACATCATAGTATGATGACACTACCACATCTTTTTCCCCACATGTGGAACAGAAATATTTACTGACCTGAACAATATACTTTAAAAACTCCTTATTGTCCTTAACTCTGCTGGCCATAAAGTTCTCCTTGTGTCCCTTAGCTTCCCTAATCATTTTTCTACAATTCCTAGCTTCTGATTTATATTCATTACTGTCAAATTATCCTTTCTTCCATCTGTTATACGCTTGTTTATTTATTATAGCTGCCATCAATTCCACTCTAAACCAGGTCAGGTTTTTTAACCAATACGGCCTTCTTTCTTGATTGTGGCTTTTTCGGCATCTAGTGAAGTGCTCCTAAACAATTCCCACTTATCATTCAGATTTGTCTAACTAAATTCTTCTGCCCAACTGGTTATAATTGTTTTCAGTTTTGTGACACTAGCGCTTTTAAAGCCAAATATAGATAGACGGCTATAAAACTGGTTTAGTCACCCATGACGCACGGCCTCCTGTGAAGTCTTGTAAAGGGCCCTAGGAGTTATTTCCATGTTACCATCTTGACTGTGCATTGCCTTGTAATGTACGACTGGCTCTGTGTGGAGGAGTGGGGTGTCATGGCATGCTCTAGTGGCCGCAGCCCATAGTGGGGCAGGTAAGGGAATTGCCTGTGTCGGAGGAGACCATGGAGAAGGTGGTGGGAACGTATAAGAACGGCCGTACTGGGTCACATCAAAGGTCCCTCCAGCCCAGTAGCCTGACCGTGGCCAATGCCAGATGCTCCGGAGTGAGTGAACCTCACACACACTGGGCACAGAGGTTCTCCGCCCTGTAGAGGTTCTCCACTCCTCATCAGTCTGTCCTTAGGCCTGGGTTTGACGAGGAGCCTGCTCTGGTCTCTTCACATTCCAGCAGCTGTTCGCACAGACCAAGAGGTCTGTGGGCGGGACGTCCTCAGTGGAGGGACCTTGACTCTGGAAGGTATTCCCCTTCCCTCCAGGGCTGGTGGAGCCCATGGCTGTTGTGCATCGGGGGCCCACTTTTCCCCCCAGCTTTCCTCTGCAGGGCTGTTAGAGGGGGATCCAGAGCTGGGGTGCTAGCTGAGGTCCATTCCTCTGGGGATTGTATGGTTGAGAGTCATCCTGGGTTATTCACTGTGTGTACACCTGGAGGCCACACAAGCACAGCATGGGTGGCTTCGTTTTGCGGTAGTGGCCAGTCCCTATAAGGGGATAACAGCCTACCACCGCTTCCAGACCAAGGAGAAGCTTGTTCTTTAGTTCAAGGGGGAAAGGCTCATGGGTCCAGGGATGGACCCTGCTGATGGCCTGACTGGTCCATTTAAGGGGAGAAAGGGCCCCGTTTACCTGTGATGGGTTCCTTTATGGAGAAGGAGTCCATCTTGGTTCACCTCCTCAAGGAGCACGAGGAGGAGGGGGGCGGAGAGAGCTCAGTGGCAAGGGGGGGAAGCAGCGGAGAGCTGCCGGGGACCTGTTGGAGAATCAGAGGAACCTCAGCGAGCCGGTGGGGCTGCTCTAGAAATAGCCACCAGAATGATGAAAACCTGCCTTAGAGTGGGAGACGCCCGGCGCTCAGTCGATTTAGCTTGACAGAGAGGAGGCGAAGGGGTGACTTGATTCCAGTCTAGAAGCACCGGCCTGGGGACCCCCTAGTTAATAGTGGGCTCTTCACTCTAGCAGAGAAAGATCCAGCCCCTCTCGGGGGAAGGAACAGCTCACCGCCCCCATTGTACAGATAGGAAGAGCAAGACAGGAGCAAGCTAAGGGACTCACCCAAATCCAGGGAGTTGTGGCAGAGCTGGGAAAAGAACCCAGGAGTCCTGATGCCCCCTCTTCGGTATGAGCCACCCTTTCTCCCTAGCCCACCAGTTGAGGGGAGGTTTCCAGTCCCCAGGGTTTAGAACTTCCCCCAGTGCCCTCCCACAAACCGAGTCCCCATCCCCTAGGACATCAGAGCCCACCCATGGCTTTCACCAGCTCCCTTGGCCACCGCTTGTTCCCATTGGCCTGAGACGAGGGACAGAGTGGCTCCCTTACACCCCGGCAGCTGATTTCTCCTGTGAGCCTCCCACCCCTGGGCACTGAGAAAGGACCCGGGACGGATGTGTTCCCCCATCTCAGGCGCCCCCCTCGCCTCGTTGGCTTCCAGGCCAGTGACACTGGAGGACAGCGCTCCCCCCACCCCACCGATGTCCAGGTATTGCAACCCTCCTGCTGGGTCATTGCTGACCCAAGGGGCCATCCTGTCTCCCCGCCAGGACCGGATACAACCACCCACCCACTCTAGGCCCAGAGACCCCCTGACTTTTTCACCAAGTGCCGGGGATGTTTCGTGCTCCTTGGCCCAAAGACCAGGCCCACCCCAGGACAGAGATGGGTCCGATCCTGCTCGGGAGGCAGAGAAATCCCGCAGCACAGCACCCTTTAGCCTAGGGTGATGCCACCCAAAAAAGCCACATGCCAAGAAATGTACCAGCGACAGCATTTCTGACCCCTCTGAATCAGTTTCGGGGAGACGGGGAAGGGGGAAGTCTGGCTGTGACCTGATCCAAACATCCCAGCCTTTGCCTTCCCTGTAGGAAGGGGATCGACAGCAGCAAGGTGAAGAACTGGGGTGCTAGGGGCAGCTGAGCTCCGCCGGAGGATGGGGAGTCTGCGCCTTGCTTGGAGAGCCCATGAATATTGCAAACGGATGTACACGGTGAGGCTGTGGCGGGAACACTGCGGCCGCACAGAGAACACATCTTATCCGTGACCGACGCCTTCGAAAGGCCTGGCTGCAGGGAAATTCAGTGCTCCCGTCGCTAAAAGTTCCATTAAATCAAAGGCAGCGAGAGCCAGAGAGAAGCTGGGAGATAAGGGCAAAAACAACAGTAAAACTGGAACGAAATGACAGCAATAAACTCCCCGCCGGGAGGGACACGAAAACCGCAGCTTGGCAGAAGCCAACAGGCCTCCGCTGCTTTCCTCTTGCTTTATTAAAACACTCCGGATACAGAGTCGCTTTCTTTGCTCAATATTTATCGCGTCACCTGCTTCAAAATGGGACCCGCCGGCGCTTTGAACCAGGGATTGAGAGGTTCGTGTGTTTCACTGCCGCCCCGGGACCTGCTGGCTCCTCTGCTCAAAATGCCAGCTGGTAACAGTAGCGGGAGTTACTGCGATTCTGACCAATCAGGGGGCTGAGCTTCAAGGTTATGTTCCAGTCCCAGGCTCTCCCAGAGAGCACGGCTGTTGGGTCTGGGAGCTGCTGGTAACTCGGCCTGTCACAGAGTTAGCAGCCAGGCTCAGAGCTTCGGGTGTGCCCAGATGGGTTGCAGGGCTGCATCCATCATTCCCAGAGCAAGAGAGGTTGGGGGGTAGAGGACGTCTCAGCCTTGGAGCTGAGAGCACAAGAGACCAGAAAACCAGAAAAACTTCCAAAACAGACTCCAACGAGAAGCTGAGGAACTGGAATTAACTTACAAATTGGCCACTATCAACCAAGGGTTAAACAGGGACTGTGAATGGCTTTGTCATTACACTAATTGAATCTATTTCCCTTGTTAAGTTTCTTTCATAGGTTCTTGTCAACTGTCAGACACAAATCCACTTGATTTTTCACTACAATAGGGTATTTTTCTCCTGCCGATAATGGCTCATCCAAATTAAACAGCCTCTTAGAATCGGTATGGTAATTTCCAACTTTTTCTGCTTTTTGTGTATAGAAATGCATCTTACTTCTGTGTGTTCCAGTCTATGCATCCGATGAAGTGGGCTATAACCCACGAAGGCTTATGCTGAAATAAACTGGTTAGTCTCTAAAGTACCACAAGTATTCCTCCTTTTCTTTACAGATACAGACTAACACGGCTGCTCATTTTAAACCATTATCTGAATGAATAGGAGAGATACTTAAAATCAGCTGTGGTGCAATTCATTTTAGATGCTCAGCAAATCACCAGTAAAAACTCTGCCAGAGGTTCTCTCCCTGAGTGAATCAGTTTCTTAGGAGCAACTGCTGCCTCCGGCTTATACCAATGCAGACAAGCAAGACGTCCCTTTTTTACATTCATGCCTTAGTCCTGGGAGCACTTCTCTTCATTCTACAGGTGGGGAAACTGAGGGAGAAATGGGAAATGGCTTTGCCAAACTCACATACCCCATCAGGGACAGAGTCAGGCTTAGAACCCATGAAACTACCATCTCCTGGCCCACTCCATTAGAATCCACAAAGAGCAGACTCCATGCTCTCCCTGGATGAAGAGGACTCGGGGCCACAGCAACATAAAGGAACGCACTAAAAAAATGCGACAACCATTCCAAACGTCCCAGATCTTACTTCACCCACATAAAGGAACAGGCTGGGTTTTATAGTGGCTTTGATGTAGAACTATACTGTGAAAAGGGTGCACGGTATGGAGATGAATCATCTATACGTGACCTTTAACAAGAAACTGCATAAACTTTAAAACCTCCCCCTCCTTTTTACCGTAACGCGTTCTCCAATAAATGTGAAAACTCCGATCCGCAGAACAGAGCCAGTTTTCTCAATGCACAAAAACCTGGGCAAAAGCCACCCTGTCCCCAGCCGGTCTGGTGCCTCAGGCTAGGAGTGTGTCCACACTCGTGAACGGTGCTTGGTGGTGATCTCTCTCCTGCCATCCATCACCCCCTGGGACAAACAGAGGCTAGGGCCACCATTTCTTACCCCTTCCGGCTAATAGCCGTTAGTGGACCTAACCTCCATGAATGTATCCAGTTCTCTTTTAAACCCTGTTCTAGTCCTCGCCTTCACAGCCTCCTCAGGCAAGGAGTTCCACAGGTTGACTGTGTGAAGAAGAACTTCCTTTTATTTCTTCTAAACCTGCTGCCCACTAATTTCATTGGGTGGCCCCTAGTTCTTATGGGAACAAGGATGGAGGGGACAGGGATACAGAGGATGGAGCCTCCGCTGGCATAAATCAGCGTAGTGCCAAGATCCAGCCCTATGGCTTTATATCCATGATATACAATCGGGCAGGGACTCCAGACCCCTGCCATGGGCTGGGCATGGGGGCCGAGACAGCCCTGAGAAAGCAAACTCCCTTTAGGGCAACTCCCTTCGGATGCAACCCACGGGCTGTGTTAATGGTGCAAGCAAACAAACGGCTGAACATTAGAATATGTCGCTGACCCCCCGCCCCCGCCCGCAAATGTCTCTTAATCGCCCGGGCCCCGGGGTGCTCATAGCTCGCTGTTTGCCTGGCGCGGAGGGCCGATGTGCTGACCCAGCAATGCAATCTCCCGCAAAAGCCCCACACCCGTCCACACGGAGGGTTATTAACGCACCGTGGCGAGAGCAAACACATTGATGAGATTTTAATGGGTTTTTAATGTGTCGGCGCTACGGCTGAGTGCAGCCGCTAGGAACCGTCTCCCTCCAGATTCCCCTTCCCTCAGTCTCGCCCCCGTCCACCCACATCCAAACTTTCCCGACTAGACCCCCACATCAGAGCAGGTGAGACAGACCCCTGTCAGGGATGGTCTAGGTAATACTGAGTCCTGCCTTGAGACTGGACTAGAGGCCTCTTGAGGTCCCGTCCAGTTCTAGATTCTATGATCTATAACCATAGGGCCTCATCTTTCCATTGTGCCATTCAGCCCAAAGCCTTGTAGGTCATTAACATTTCACCCCCCACTAACATGCAGCCAGCTCTGGGGTGGGACATGGCAGCTGTTTAACAGAGTCCAGCACCACTGCCTGCAAAAAGTGATGAAGAGTCTCCAGTCGAGGGCCCGGGGTCATTGTAGCTGCACACAATCTGATTGGCAAAGCCAAGACCCTAACAATGCACAACGTGGGGATCTTAAAGCAAGATCTCAGCTCTCCATCCCATCTGAAACCCTGCCCATGCTGGATGAGACCCCCCTCAGCACAGGGCTACGTATCCCCCACTGAGAAGGATCTCACACAACACAGAACCAGGCCCCGGGCTTGCGATGCCCTTTGTAAAGTAGTGACACTACCAGAACACGAGCCACTGAAGGACTCTCCTGGCCGAGCCGACCCCAGCAAGGGGAGGTTGGTGCCACCAGGGGCCCAAGAGAGCTGTCAAGTGAGACACACCCCCCCCAGCATCTGGGCTGCGGTCAAATGCAGGGAGTGGGGAGCAGGCCCTGCGGGCCAGGCGCTTCCCCTCCTCCCTGCGCCAGGCGAGTGGAGGCTCAGTTGCACCATCCTCAGAGTGCTGGCTGGGCACAGCATGGCCCGGGGAAGAGCCCTCAGGAGGTATCTAGTCCAACCCCCTGCTCAAAGCAGGACCAACCCCAACTAAATCATCCCAGCCAGGGCTCTGTCAAGCCTGACCTTAAAAACCTCTAAGGAAGGAGATTCCACCACCTCCCTAGGGAACCCATTCCAGTGCTTCACCACCCTCCTAGGGAACAAGTTTTTCCTAATATCCAAACTAGACCTCCCCCACTGCAACTTGGGACCATTGCTCCTTGTTCTGTCATCTGCCACCACTGAGAACAGTCTAGATCCATCCTCTTTGGATCCCCCTTTCAGGTAGTTGAAAGCAGCTATCAAATCTCCCCTCAGTCTTCTCTTCTGTAGACTAAACAATCCCAGTTCCCTCAGCCTCTCCTCCTAAGTCATGTGCTCCAGGCCCCTCATCATTTTTGTTGCCCTTTGCTGGACTCTCTTCAATTTGTCCACCTCCCTTCTGAAGTGGGGGATCAAAACTGGACTCAGGACTCCAGTGGTGACCTCACCAGTGCCCAGTACAGGGGAATAATCACATCTCGATCTGCTGGCCGTGCTCCTACTCATGCAGACCAATCTGCCGCTGGCCCTCTGGGCAACAAGGGCAGACTGCTGACTCCTATCCAGCGTCTCGTCCACGTAGTCCCCAGATCCTTCCTGCAGAACTGCTGATTAGACATAGAATTCCAGAATTCTAATTCTAACGAGGCACAGCCCCGTTCCTGCGCCCGCCGCAGAAGGCACGACTCTCCCGGGCGGAAACAAACAGGCCGAGGAAGGCACTACTCAGTGCCAGGAAAGGCAGCAGGATCAGGCCCGCCGTGAGTCATGTGGGCGACTCACGATTTTGGTCGCGTTGCCCAGAGGGTGGCTGACTGCTCTGTCCTTCCCGGCGCCTCACCCAAGATGCCCCGTCACTCCCCTCCAGAGTGGGAGCAAACCCCTAGCAAGGCATTTCCACAGCCAATCCCAATGGCCCGTTTTCTAATGCGCTCCTGGAGTTGGTTTTCACTGTCCCAGGGATGGGGCGCTGGTTTGACCCAGCAGCCCCCTGAATCCCTTAGGGCCAGACAGCCAGGGGGCGAGGGAGGTGGGCACTGCAGTGCCGGGAGGGGTTATGCCACAGGGTCCCCTCTGAGGTCCACCCCAGGTGCTCTATTAACTGCTGCCCTGAGCACTTCCAAGTTCCAGCATCCCCTGCACCAGCTCAGCTGCGCTAGCAAGTCCATTGGCGGGGAGAGATGCAGCCAGGGGTCCGGGCTTTCTGCGCCTCTGCTCGGGGACCCAATGTCCTGGTAGCCCACCCAGTGACGTAACTGGCCTCCTTACTCCCCGGCAGGCTCGGAGTCCGAAAGGACCTTGACAAGTTGGAGAATTGGTGTGAAATGAAGATGACAGTCAGTAGAGACAAGTGCAAAGTACGGCCCCGAGGAAGGAAAAACCAAACCCGCAACTACAAATCTGGGGCCTCACTGGCTAGGTGGCCGGACAGCCGAGAAGGAGTCACCCATGTGCTGCGTTGGCAGAAAAGGCGGATCTCATTCTGGGGGGTGCAAGACCCGGGTGATACTTGCCCAACTCTTCCCAGCCCTGGCGAGGCTGCAGCTGGAGGCCCGGATGTCGCACCTCAGGAAAGACACACCCCGAATGAAGAGAGGCCGGAGCAGAACAGAGACGATCAAAGGTTAGAAACCCTGGCCTGTGAGAAAAGCTCAGCCAGCTGCCGTCCAGTAGCAGCCAGCTCCCGTCCTGCAGAGCCCAGCAGTCAGTGTTCCAGGCCTGACTCCGTCCGGACGACACGCTGCCGGGTCCTGACAGCCACAGGGCCTAGGACATGCCCAAAGAGAAAGAAGAAACCTTTGGCTGAGACTTCCAAAGCTGCCTTACGGGACCTGGAGACACAATCCCCAACACAAACCAGACGCCGTTCCAGGCCCCTCTGAATCCGCCCCACGGGGCGGGGACCAAGGAGTACTGGGTGAAATTCAAAGGCAGCACATTTCTGTAACAGGAAACCAATGTACAACTCACAGGTGGGGCTGGCGGCCACAGGACGTCCCAGGGGCAAAGAGGAGGGGGGGTGAGAACATTGCTGGACCTAGGAGAGCGCCTGCAGCTACAGGTTAGCCTCGATCCCCAGCTGGGTTGGGAGGAACCGCACAGAAGTGCACTAAGAGGGTTTGAAACCTCCTTCAGCCGCTGCCCGAGATGGGACCCAGGCTCGCAGCCCCCATCCCAGGGGACACGCTTCCATGCTGATGAGGCTCGTTACAAAAATAACGTGTTAATCAGATTGTGACTGAACTCCTTGGGGGAGAATCGTACGTCTCCCGCTGTGTGGTTTTACCCGCATTCTGCCATATATTTCCTGTGATGGCAGCCTCGGATGACAACTCAGCACATGCTGTTTGATTTAAGGACACTTTCCCTGCAGATCTGACAAAAGGCAAAGCAGGTACCAATGTGAGATTTCTAAAGATAGCTACAGCACTCGACCCAAGGGTTAAGAATCTGAAATGCCTTAAAAAAACTGAGAGGGACGAGGTGTGGAATGAGAAATCTTAAAAGAGCAACGCTCCGCTGCAGACACTACAGAACTCGAACCACCAAACCAGAAAATCAACCTTCTGCTGGATCGGGAGGATGAAAATGTGCCCATTTGTACTGCTGTGGATCGTTATCAAGCAGACCCCATCATCAGCGTGGATGCATGTCCTCTGGAATGGCAAACGAAGGGACATACACATGTTTAGCAGATGTGGCTCATAAATACCTAGCAACGCCATCTACAACAGTGCCAGGCGAACACCTGTTCTCACTTTCAGGTGACGTTGTGAATAAGAAGAGGGCAGCGTTATCTCCTGCAAATGTAAACAAACTTCCACTGCTTGCATCCGACGAAGTGGGTATTAGCCCATGAAAGCTTATGCTTCAAAACTTTATAGTTAGTCTTTAAGGTGCCACAGGACTTTGTTACCTTTGCTTATCTGAGCGATTGACTGAACAAGAAGTAGGACTGAAAGGACTTGTAGGATCTAAAGTTTTATGTTTTATTTTTGAGTGCAGTTAGGTAAAAAAAATGCTACATTTGTTAAGTTTCATTTTCATGATAAAGAGATCACACTACAGTACTTGTATGAGGTGCATTGAAAAATACACACAAACATTTTTACAGTGCAAATATTTGTAATAAAAAATAAAAAGTGAGCAGTGTGCACTTTGTATTGTGTTATCATTGAAATCAATAGATTTGAAAATGTAGGAAACATCCCAAAAAATTTAATCAACGGTAAATAATAGAACAACAGTGTGATTAAAACAGCGATGAATTGCAATTTTTTTAAATCTGGTAATTAGCCACGATTCATTTTTTAAAGCGTTTGACTGCCCTGCTTTCCACCTCTGGATGTGAAAAGCCGCTGGGGGAACCACTGGGACTTGGAGCGGGCAGAACCTGGAAGACAGGCACCCACTCCAGTGCAGGTTGCTGGGCCGGAGGCAGAGGTGGGCTGGCTGCATGGGGAAGCACTGGGTCAGCTGCTCCCCCCTGAGCATGGGCCCCTGGCCTCTCCTTGAGTGAGATGGGACACAAACCTCCCAGCCCCCTGCTTTGTCTGGGGAGCCTGCCAAGCCCCACCCTTCCTCCAGCAGGGCAGCCTTATTTCTGAACCAGTCCCCGCTGGAGCACAAACACTATTCTGAGTTTCCAGGACTGCCCTTGGTCTATCTAAGGGACTTATCTGGCCCCTATCACCACACAGTCTTTAATGCATTTATCCCCACAATACCCCTGGAAAGCAGGGCTGTTACCCCCATGATACACATGGGGAAACCGAGGCAGGGAGAGGCTATGTGACTTGCCAAAGGCCAGAGGGGGCATCTGTGGCAGAGAAGGGAAATGACCATGGGTCTCAAGTCCCAGGGGAGCCCTCAGCCATCCTCCCTATCCTGAGCTGCCTGTGCAGCCAGCGCCCTCTAGGGAATGCCACGTGTACTGCACCCACGATTCTGACAGACTCGGCTCCCTATGCCTGCTGCTCCAGCCTTTCCCCGCTGGGAGTGGGCGCGGGGGATCCCCCTCCTGGTGACAGTTGAGCAGCAGGCTTCGTCTTGCCCAACCCCAGCCAGAGCTCCTGAGGTGCCCCCCACTCTGATGCCTCACTCCAGGGGGAGGCAGCTGGGCACAGCTCTACACTCACCCAACAGATCACAGGGCTAATTCTGCTGCCCTGGCCCTGCTGATTGGGGGATTCAATAGCTATCTTTGGCCTGAGCCCCAAACGACTTGAATGGCCCGTGGACAGGGGCCTGCGCTGGCCCCACAACATCTGAGCTAGTCCACAGGCAGCCCCTTTGCCACGGCCTAGAGACCCTTCCTACCCTATTCTCTCAGCCACCTGGTCTCTAAATTGTCGGGCCCGGACTGTCTGCATAGCTCTCGTCCTAAATCACAATGCAACAAACAGGATGTTCATTAGACCCTGTTTAATTAAGCAATATGGATCCTGCCTTGATATTTACAATCCCACTTGCTCTGATTTATTAGGGAAAGTGTCTCGTTTTTAAATACGGCAACTGTAAAGTTTAATACTGCTTGACTTATTGCAGATTTCATTTACAACTCTGGGGGCTAATGCAATGCAGGCCGGGCACGGAGCCGGTGGCCCAGTAAATCAAAGCTAACGATGCACGCAGAAAAAGATGACAAGCTTCGTTACATCCGGACAATTATTCCGATCTGGATTTACACACTCAGGCAAATGCGTCATCGCCTCCCTGGCCGCTGCGCGTGCAGGAGAGAGAGAATTTGAGGTTGGGGGTTGTCATAAAGCCACTCGTTGCAAACAACAGACACAATCACAGCTGAACTCACGCACTCAGCTGGGGAGCCGAGAGCTGAACCCTGCTCTCTAAGCTCCACAATTACAAGTCTCTGCCACTAAAGCTACAGGAGAGCTCTCCTGGCTGGCACTAGTAGTAAGGCTTTTATCCTGAGCTATAACAACGCAGCAGCGAGGGAACATTGAACAGCACCGAGGCTTAGCACGTGTGCAGCAGAGCCAGCCTCAGGGCTTCTTCCAGAGCTTGTAGACAGGGCGTGACCAGGTCCATAGGCCAGGCTAACACACACAGGATCGATTGTGCCAGCAGACTCCTCCAGGAAAGGGGGACTATGGGATATCGGCCCAGCCTGACCCTTTCCGAATGAACCCTCAGTGACCTCCTACCCCACCTGGACTGACCCAGGACTCTGGCTCAGCAGCCCGCAGTCCACTAACAATGCAAAGCAGAGGGGGACGGCGGGGAAGGCAGACAGCGCACTAGGGTGCCTGAGTGCTCAGAGGGAGAAATACCAACGGTGCTTGTCCCCGGGAACGCTTCCTGGGATCTTTAACTCCCCGTGGCCAGAGCCGCCAGAGACACGAGACGGCAGCTCCCTTCCATGTCTCCTTTGAAGGGCAACGGGGCCATGATCCAGACATCCGGAGAGGGGCAAAGTGAGAAATGGCGCCCAGGGAGGCACATTGTGTGAGCAGAGACAGGGTCCACCCAGCAAGGAAGGGGAAGAGGATCTTTGGATAGAGACTGGCTAACCTAGAGAGGCAGCTTTAAACTAGGTTTAAAACAGGCAGGAGACACAATCCTACAGGTGAGTCCAAACCATGGAGACCTAGGTGAACCTGGGGGGAACATGGACCATCACAGCAGGGACAAAGGAGATACTGGAGGGAAGAGAGAGAGAGAAATCTCATGAACATCTCCCATTAGTGGACCGAGATCCAAGAAGTATGGGGAACACACAGGAAGAAGTCAAAATATTAGTGAATATCCCAATTACATCTGTAATTGGCATCCCAGCATTGGTACAGGATACAGCTTGTTCAGGCAGGGAGAAAAGGGAGGAGGTGTAGCCTTGTATCTCAAAGATGTCTACACCTGCACTGGGGTTGAGGTAGAAGGGGGGAGGCAGACCTGCTGAAGGTCTCTGGATAAGGATAAAAAGGGTAAAATAAAGGTGATGTCATGGTAGGTGTCTACTCTCAACCACCTAACAAGGAAGAAGTGGTGGACGAGGCTTTTTTAGAACAAGATCATCCAAAAAACAGAACTGGGAGGTGATGGGACTACCCGGACTTCTGCTGGGAAAATAACCCAGCAGGGCTCCGATTATCCAGCAAACTCTTAGATTGCACTGGAGACAACTTCTTGTTGCAGAAGGTGGAGAAAGCAGCTAAGGGAGAGACTATTCTAGATTTGATCCTGACAAATAGGGAGGAACTGGTTGAGAATCTGAAGGCTGAAAGCAGCTTGGGTGAAAATGATATGAAATGATCGAGTTCATGATTCTAAGGAATGACAGGAGGGGAAACAGCAGGAAAAAAGAAGGCGGCGACGGACCTTACACTCTGAGAAGTGATACGTAAGATCATGTAGGAAGCAAGTCTAAGGGAAAAATTCAGGAGAGCTGGCAATATTTCAGAGAGACATTATTAAAGGGTGCAAGAGCAAACTATCCCACTGTGTAAGAAAGACAGGAGGAGACCACACCTGGCCTAACCCGGAGATCTTCAGCAACCAGAAACTCAAGAAAGAGTCCTACAAAAAGTGGAAACTAGGTCAATTTATGAAGGCGAAATATGTATATAATTAAATACAAGGAGGTAGGGACAAAAGTGGAAAAGGCCAAAGCACAAAACGAGATTGAACTGGCTAGGGACATACAGGGTAACGAAGACATTTCACAAATACATTAGAAGCAACAGGTAGCCCAAGGACAGGATAGGCCCATTATTCAGTGAGGCAGGAAAAGACAATAACAGAAATCGCAGCAATGGCCAAAGTGTTAAATATCTTTTTTGTTTCAGTGTTCACCAAAAAGGTTAGCAGTGATCAGATGACCAACCTAGCAAACAGTGTAATTGGGGTAAAATCCGAGAGTAAGAGGGAACGAACACGTTCAGAAGTACTTGAAGTTAGATGTCTTCAAGTCAGCAGGGTCTGATAAAATACATCCTAGATCTCCGAGCCATTAGCGACTATCTTTGAGAACTCCTGGAGGACAGCTGAGATCCCAGAGGACTGGAAAGGGAAATATAATACCTATCTATAAGGAGAATAAGGATAATCCAGGGAATTATAGACCAGTCAGTTTAACTTTGGTAACTGGAGAGATAATGCAGCAAATAATCACACGATCAGTTTGTAAGTGCCTAGAAGATAAGGTGATAAGTAACAGTCAACATGGATTTGTCGAGAACAAATCACGTCAAAGCAACCTAATATCCTTCTTTGACAGGATAACAATTCTTGGGGATGGGGGAAGGGATAGATGTGAAATAGCTCAACCCATGTCTACACTACCACTTATGTTGGCAAAATGTACATCGCTCAAGGGTGTGAAAACACACCCAGGTGACAAATTTCACCAGCATAAGTGGTAGTGCACACAGCACTGTGTCGGCAGGAGAGTTTCATAAACAAACCAGAGCAACATATCCTAGACAAGTCTACCCTAAGGAGGATGCACAGCTAGCTGGAAAACCGGAGCCAGGGAGTAGTTATCAGCGGTTCACAGTCAAGAGGGGAGGGCAGAAGGAGCAGGGTCCCACAGGGTCCAGTTCTCGTCAATGTCTCCATGAACGATTTGGTAAGTGCAGAGAGAGTACCCTTAGAAAGTCTGTGGATGACACCAAGCTGGGAAGGATACAAACACTTTGGAGGACAAAACTAGAATTCAAAATGATCTGGACAAACAGGAGAAATGGTCTGAAGTAACTAGGATGAAATTCAATACGGACAAATGCAGAGATCTCCATTGAGGAAGGAACAATCAGTTGCACACACACACGAAGTGGGAAATGATGGCCTAGGAAGGAGTACTGAAGAAAGGGATCTGGAGGTCAGAGTGGATCACAAGCTAAATACGAGTCAACAGTGGAACACTGTTGCAAAATAAGCAACCATCATCCTGGGCTGTATTAGCAGGAGTGTTGTAAGCAAGACAGGAGAAGTAATTCTTCCGCTCCACTCGGGGCTAAGTCCGCAACTGGCGTATTGTGTCCAGTTCTAGGGTCCACATGTCAGGAAAGATGTGGACAAATTGGACAAAGTCCAGAGAAGAGCAACAAAAAATGATGAAAGGTCTAGAAAACATGACCTAGGAGGGAAGATGGAAACAATTGGATTTGTTTGGTCCGGAGAAGAGAAGACAGAGGGGACATGGGAATAGAACTACATAAAAGGTTGTTCTAAAGAGGCGAGTGAGGAATTGTTCTCCGTAACCAGAGGACAGGACAAGCAGCAATGGGCTTAAAATGTAGCAAGGGCAGTTTAGGTTGGACATTAGGAAAAACTTCCTGTCATGTTTAAGATTAGCAGCCGTGTTAGTCTGTATCTGTAAATAAAACGAGGAAGACGTCGTAGAACCTTAGAGACTAACCAGCATAAGCTTTCGTGGGCTATAGCATCCGATGAAGTGGGCTATAACCTACGAAAGCTTATACTGAAATGAACTGGTTAGTCTCAAAGGTGTTACAAAACCTTCCTCGTTTTATTCCTGTCCTGGTGATTAACCTCTAGAATAAATTGCCCAGGGAGGTTGTGGATTCTCCATCATTGGAGGTTTTCAAGAGCAGGTTGGACAAACCTCTCTCAGGGCCGGCCTAGATACTGAGTCCTGCCTCCATGCAAGAGGCTACACTAGTGACCTGTTGAGGTCCCGTCCAGTCCTACATTTCGATTCCTTCCCCCTTCACAACCAGGGCTGGAGCCATACGGGGGGGGGGAGGAGGGAGGGGCTACCGGTCAGCATCACGGGGGGGGGGGGGGCCTAAAACTCGACTGGAAAAGGAGATCAATAGATCAATTAGACATCGGCTCAGGGTCAGAGCAGAGGCATCAGCAGAGCGGAGGTCGGCGGTTAGGATCAAGGGGCATTGGCAGAGCTGGGGGGGGGGGGAGCTGGCCCAGGCCTTGCTCACAGGCCCCATGAAGCCCCCCTTCGAGGAGTGCTGCAGTTGGTCACCAGCTTTAAGGAGACCCAAACCATTCCCCAGAACTCAGAGCCACGGGGGGGCTGGGCTCACTGCCGGAGCAGCCCCCGCCTCGCCCTCTGAAGGAGATTCCGGTCCAAGCTGCCGAGGTCCCAAAAGGGCCTGAGCTAGTCACCAGGCAAACCCCCACTCAGCCCCAGCCCCTTCCGGAGAGCATCGGCCACCCCACCGAGGGCAGCGCTGGGAGAGGAGCTGGAGGTACCAGGGCAGTGGAGTCTGGTGGTGCAAGGCACGGAGCCCCCACTGTGCACAACAGCGGAGCAGGGAGGGCATTGCCGCCCAAGAGCGATCACCTGGTTAAATCTGTCAGAGGCAGCAGCCGAGGTCTGGTTCTCCCGCAGGCGCCGGGGAGCCAGCTGTGGGGTCCAGGCCTGGGGGCAGGCGCCGGGGAGCCAGCTGTGGGGTCCAGGCCTGGGGGGCAGGCGCCGGGGAGCCAGCTGTGGGGTCCAGGCCTGGGGGGCAGACGCCAGGCTCCGCGCATTAACACACGTCTCTGTTGAGCTGGGAACGCTGCGATTTCACCTCTGAAATCTCATCCAGCGCCCGCGGACTGAGCCGCCGGGCAGGTTCTTTGCATTCAGGAGTGTTTAACCAGCCGGACGCACTGAGGCCGAGCGTCGCCAGGCCCCCTCCGCGCCCATTGCAGCCGCGACCCGTGGACCTGGGGACGTTCGTGGAGGGAAGATCACCTCGCACAAATCATTTACTAGTAGGTAGCAAATGACTCCTGCCAGGGAGAACATTCACCTGCCCGGCGGCTCCCGCCAGCCCCCAGGGGACCAGACTTTACAAGAACACAGGGCTCATTAGAGAGTTTCTCTTGTGATAATAACCGAACTCAAAAGAAAAAGTCAGAGCCGCAGCAGGAATCATCTGCCCGCACAGCGGCCCTTTCCCCCCAGGCGGGTGCGAATGAACTGGGCTCATCGGGATAGTGCCAGCACACAGCTGGCCTTCGAAGTGCCAGAACCCACGGGGCTCCCTCTAGCCCAGGACCCCCACTCTGCACTAGGTGCTTCAGAGGAAGACGCAAGACACCCCTCCTTCCCGAGCCCCTTGTGGGATAACCCGGCCCCAGGGGGATTCTCCTCCCCTATTAGTTAGTCTGGGTCATGCCCGGAGACAGGAACATTCAGACCCATTGCAAAAGCTATTGGGATTTGTGGTTTTTAAATCCTCAGGGTCCTAGCTCCAGCCATGGCAACCCCTGCTAAGCCCTCATCCGCAGGGAGTCCCACAAGTTAACTATGCATCATGTTGCTTTTCAGTTCATTGACCATTCCCTGCTCTGGGGTCGGTGAATAGCCTTCCCTCGCCCCAGTCTTACTTAGTATCGGTCACATCCTCTCTTCCTTATCCCCGCTCAAGACTGACCTCAGCCTCCGCAGACCCCTCATCCCCTGCCTGGGGCCCTAGGAGCTGGGGAGCCCAGACTGGCCCAGCTTCCCGGGGGAGGCTGCCCCATTGATTTCTGTACGATTCTCCACCCACCCCTCTCGCACTCAAAGGGCTTTGCGTTCTTGACCACACCAAGCAAACGGGACCGCCCACAACGCTGCCCGGGTCACGGGGTGAGTCAGCAGCAGAGCCAGGCACCCACTGCAAGAAAGGGGGGCCCTGTGACCGAGCCCAGACCGTCTCTCTTCCCTGGAGTGTTTCCTCGCGAGGGATCTGCTCCTGCCACGCCCAGCAGGGCGGAGGGTACCAGGGAACCACAGGGGCCTGCGCAGCTCACATGGGAACTGGGGGTGAGCTTGAGAAATAAAGGGGAGGATTTAGATTCCCAAGCCCGACGAGGGTGCAGGGAGGGACAGGGGTGGGCCAGTGCACAGGCTTCAGGGACGGGGGCTTCTACCTCACTTTGACCCGTGTCTCAGGGTGTCACTGTAGCCACTCCGTGCCTCAGTTTACCCATCTGCAAAATAAGGATCAACTGACTGGAAGGGCAGGGGATGGGGGAGGTTTAACGCACGGATGTTTCTGGAGGGTGAGCAGCGAACCAGTGTGCTCTTCACACCTCGCACACCCAAGAGGGAGACTGCTCCAGGGGGCGCCACGCCTGCTGCCTCCCTTCCCCCAGGAAAAGAGACACGCCCAGCCCCAGATGCTCCCAGCCAGAGTCGCTCTGGCCTATATCCACGGGGGTCTCCAGGGAGTTAGAGCAGCTGAGATTGGGCCCGAGAGCTCCCAGCCAGCATGAGCAGCACTGCTTGGGGTTTAGGTTTTATTGAAGAGGGTGAAAAGCCAAGTGCCCGCGGGCGGCATCGTGAAGAGCAGCCACTGGTCATGGCACACGACAGCAGGTGGGCGGCGTGGGCAAAGGGCGAGATTGAGAGGCCAAACTGCATCATACGTGAGGCTCCCTGAGCTCACCAGTGGGGCGGGGGCTGGCACCAAGCGTCTCTGGGATTGGCAAGTCTGGGGCTGGAACTGTGGGCAAAGGGCTTAAAGCTCCAGAGAATCTGTTCCTCAGCAGGAGTCACAGGGACTGGGCCCCTTGCTGATGCACATGGGAGTTAGGAGGCCACAGGGGCTACTGGGTGACATCACTCCCTGACCCCCTCTGGCGCCACAGCGCCCCCCGCTGCTGACACAGCAGGCTGACAGCAGCTCTCCAGCCACCGCACACAGTGAGCCTCCAGGGACCCAGCTCTGAAGCTGTGGGGAGTCACCCAGCCAGTCTCCCGCACCCCAGGAGACAGGGCCCCGAAATGCTGCCTTCAGCGAGCACACATGGGATGGGAGAGGGAGGCAGGGGGACCTGTTGCTCCTCTAGAGCAGACAGACTCGGGTGCCTTCTGAGACCTGCAGGACTTTCCAACTGGCTAAAAAGTGACACGAGTTTGCAGGTCTTTGCCCTTGCACGCAAAGCGGCCAGTCCAAGAGACTCCACCGTGCTCTGCCCGCCAATCCCTCCAGCCCAATTCCCGCCGGTCAATAAAGTAACCGAGTCCCAGCGTGCCGCCGGTGGCCCCTTCTGCAATGTGCCAGCTCCCCTCCTTGTCCGCCGCGGCTCGTCACACCGCCTCCCGCGGCCTCACCCTGTAATGCTCCTCGGGCAGGGCCCTCAGGCGCTCGGCGGCCTGCGGGGAAAGAGAGCTCCGGTGAGACTCCGCGCAGAGAACCGGGAAACCGGAGCCAGCACCGAGACCCCAGGGGGCTGCGCCAACTGGATGGGCAGAGAATTCGGGGGCTGGCTCCTGTGCCACAGCCCACCCTTCGGGGGAGGGGGGTGAACTCCCAGCTTGTGCCCAGCCCATCCCCCACAGACCCCGCCCCCGATCTGGGGCTCGTGCGCTCACCTGCTCTGGCGTCAGGTCCCGCTGAGCCTGTGCCAGCATCTCGTAGCCCACCATGAACTTGCGGACGGAGGCCGAGCGGAGGAGGGGCGGGTAGTAGTGGGCGTGAAGCTGCCAGTGCCCCCAGTCTGCTCCCAAGTGAGGCCCTGTGGGGGCGCCTGCCAGACAAAAGCCCAGCCATGATTCCAGGTACCAGTCCCAGGACTGGATTTGAACCGACAGCCCCCCATGCTGGGCCCCCGAGCCCCCTGGTGCCTCACCCAGCCCTTGCCCCACCCAGCCCTTGCCCCTCTTCCCCCCCACCCCCCCCCCGCCACAGCCACGTACCATGCCAGGCCCCCAAGCCTCCTGGTGCCTCACCCAGACCTCGCCTCCCCTGCCCCCTCCCCCCCAGCCATGTACCATGCCAGGCCCCCAAGCCCCCTGGCTCACCCAGACCTCGCCTCCCCTGCCCCCTCGCCCCCAGCCATGTACCATGCTAGGCCCCTGAGCCCACTGGTGCCTCGCCCAGCCCTCCCCCCCCCCCCGCTCCCCCCAGCCACGTACCATGCCAGCCCATGGAGTAGGGGAAGGGAACCTCAAAGAGGTTGTCGTACTTGGTGAGGAGCCTTTTCATGATGGAGGCCAGACCTGCACCCAAGGACAGCGAGGGGTCAGTCACCAGCCCTAACCCAACCGCTGCCAAGCCCTCCGCCCAGGTGGGTCCCTGGCATGGATCGGGGGGGGGGGGGGGAAAAGGGGCCACAAAACCTCTTCCCTGGATCGCAGCTGGGCATAGGCAGAATCTCACTCCCCGCCCACCTCCCTGCCTGCCCTGGCAGCGACCCCGTCAGCAAGGACTTGCTCGCCAGAGCTCACCTCAGTCCGACCCCTCAGCCTGGGCAGGGCCAGTTTGGGTGGCAGCACCTAAGGGAGCCACTATGGAAACTAGAACTAGGGGCCTTGCCCTTGTGGAACACAGTGGGGGTTGACTCTGGAACCTAATGACAACGAGAACGCCAATGCCCTTAACTACTCCACTGCCGGGCAGGGCTCGCAAGGGGGAAGAGGGGTCGTGTCTCAGACGGGCTGGATACAGCGAGCGCCTCATTCTGGCACCGCTGCTCATCCCCCCTTCCCACCCACCAACCTACCCCTGGTTCAGATTATCCGGCCCCTGGGGTGGAGCCCAAACCATCTGCCTACGCTGCACCATTGCTCCTTCCCAAGTGCCGCTGGGACAGGGGAAGCTGCCCCAAGGTTAACCCCTCGTTCACTGGGGACCAGGGAGTGCCCTGCCCCATCACAGCATTTTCCCGGCTACCAAGGCCAGATTCTGATCATCCTAGTCTGCCCTCCTGTGGCCCACGCACCTGGAACTGCCCCCTAATAATCCCTAGAGCAGATATTTTGGAAAGGCACCCACTTTGACCATTGTTTAATCGCGTGATGGAGAATCTACCGTGAGCCTGGGGAAACTGCGCTCGCTGTTAAAAATGGACACCTTTATTTCCAGTCTGAATTTGTCTAGCTTCACCTTCCAGACATGACATGGTGTTAGACCTTCCTCTGCTGCACTCAAGAGTCCATTGTTCAAGATTTCCTCCTGGTGTAGGTACCTACAGCCAGAAATCTCTTTGTTGAGCTAAATACAGCGAGACTCACAGAGCTCAGTCTAAGGCAGGTTGTCCAATCCTGTAATCTTTCTTGTGGCTCTTCTCTGAACCCTCTGAAATTTATCAGCTTCCTTCTTGAACTGTGGGCCCCAGCCCTGGGTACAGGATTCCAGCAGCGGTTGCACCAGCGCCAGATACAGATGTAAAATTACTTCTCTGTTCCTACTTGAGATTCCCCTTCATGCATCCCGGGTTTGCGTTTGCTCGTCTGGCCACACCATCGCACCAGGAACTTACATTCAACTGATTATCCCCCAGCAACCCCCAGCTGTTCTTAGCATCACTGCTTCCCAGGACAGTCCCATATCCAGTGAGTACGGCCTACATCGTTCCTACATGGATTCATTGCCATTGAGCCGTATTAAAACGCAAGCATATCGTTTGCTTGTGCCCAGTTTACCCAGCACTCCAGATGGCTCTGTATTATGCACCTCTCCCCGTCTGACACACATCTGCAGACTTCCCAGAGGCAGGTAGGACACCTAGGTTCTATTCCTCACTGTCCGGGAGTTGGAACACACTCCACGCACTCCGGAAGCATCACGTGAGTGGCAGGGCACCACCCAGGGACAGCAGGGGAACTCAGCCTCCAAGCAGCCCCACATTCTGAGTCTGGCTCAGCACAGAGCACCCAGAGGACTGAACAACCAATCCCTCCGCTCCCTCGTGGGAGGCACACAGCCGGAGCCGCTGCACCACGCTCCAGAACCCCGCCTTCGGATTTCATACCTTGCAAGAGATCGAATGAGAACAGCGGGCTGGGGACCCTGCGACCCACCAGCAGTCGAAGCAGGGGGTGGGTGGGACAACGGGAAGCAGCGATTGGAGCTGCTAGGAGAGAGACACGCTGCCTGCATGGCAAATCCAGCATGTCCCAGGAACCATTAAAGCTCCAGCTGCCTCCCAGTGAAGACGGGGTGGGACTGAAGCCGACCCCCCTAGCGCTGCCTTTGAGACTCTGGAGAACAAAGTAATGCTCCTGTCTCTGTGAATGCAAAGCACGACCCACGTTCTGCACATCTGCCTGAGTCTGCAGACAGCCGGAAACAACAGATCGGAGATGGGCAAGCCGTCCCCACTCATCTCGTTCACTCTGGAGCTGAAGGACGACATTCTATGGACAGGTAATTAACTATTTCATTGCTGATCAGAGCACAGAAGAGAGGAGAGGGTTGCATTGTGCAGATTTTCATAGCAGGCTATAAACACGCTCTCATTCAGGCATCAAAAGTGGGTCGAGCTTGAGTGTAACAACTTCTTCCCACCCCCACATCTGACCCCCGCATTTAAGGGCCTCAGAGCAGTTTACAAACCCGGACACCTCACTGCCTGCAGGTAGGGCACCAATACCCCTAAGCTACGACTGGGGAAACTGAGGCAGGAAAAGCTAGAGCTCCTTGCCTGGTGTCAGCACCAGGAAGAGCCCCGAGTCCTGGCACCATGCCACTCTCTGATCCCTTCTTCCGCTGTTCGCCGCGAGGAGCAGATGCCTCAAGCTGCTTCTCAGGCAGGGAACAAAGATTTTTGGTGAAGGATGGGCCAGTGGGCCAATCAGTGGGGATGGTTTAAGACCCAAGCCCCGCCTCTTGCCCCCAGATGGAGGGAGGGGCCAAAACATCCCCCCCCCCCCCAGGCTCCTCCCAACGATCCATGGAGCAGAGGTGGGCGCTTGCAGCAGCCAGCTCCAGAGCAGAGCCTGCAGTGGGGTGGGGAGGGGAGATTCCCCGCCCAGGGGCCAGGCCGTGGCAGCCACTTACTGTCCCTCTCGCCGGCGCTGAGGTCCTGCAGGCGGCAGACGTGACGGCGGGGCAGGAGCAGGGTCTGGAAAGGCCACACTGCCCAATAGGGGACGACCACCAGCCAGTCTGCGTTCTCCACTACCAGCCGCTCCTGCGGGGGACAGCGCGCTGTGCTGGGGGGGGGGTCTAGGACCACCAGCCTGGCCCAGACACAGTGAAGCTGGGGGCTCGGGGGCAGGACCCAGGGGCACCCCCAGGCCACAGGCCTCTGCCACGCGAGCTAGGGCAGATCTCCCTTGCTTGGCAGCAGCGGCAGGCGCTTTGAGCCCCCTGTGCACCCCGCTGCACCCTCGCCGGGGGAAGCTAATCCGCGCAGAAGGGGCCTTGCTTAGGAGTCCAGCCCCGGCCCCAGCAGGATCTGGAGCGGATCCCCTCCCCAACGGAGCCAACGCCCCCGCCCCCAGGCCGCTACCTTCCTCTGGGCCTCCAGCCGGGCGTACTCCAGCAGCATGGGCAGGCCGCGCTCCTGGAGGTGCTGCCGCTGTGTCCGGTCCTCCAGCCGGGCTTCGTTGGGGAGGAAGTTACTGGCCCAGACCTGGGGGTGGGGGGGGAGGAGAGGAGAGCAGTCACTGAAGGGGAGCAGCCCCCCCCCCCCCCCCACACACACACACCCGGGACAGCATGAAGCGATGGGGGAGGGGAGGGGGGGCTTTGCAGGGTGCAGCTGTGCTCCATACAGCGGGCACCCTGGGGACGGCCGTGGTACCAGAGCGCCACCTGCCTGCAAGAACAGAACCGAGCACCTGGTGCCCGGCTACTTCCCTACCCCCTCCCCACGTCCAGCAAAGTCCCCTCCCGGATTCGGTGATCCCCCCCCCTGCCCCGATGGGCCGACAGGCAGGGATGGGAGCGCCTCAGCACGGAACCGAGCCCAGCTCTTCCCCCAGCTGCCCCATCTCCAGGGCCCGTCCCTGGCCTCACAGCCCCCAAGGGGGCCAGTCAGCGCATGCCCTGATGGGGGGGGTTCTGCAAGGTGGAGACCCACCAACCCCTTCCACAGCTGTCTAGTGGAACCAACAGCACCCCCCTGGCACACAGCTGGGTGGTCTCAGAACAGCCCCTTCCATTCATCTAGTTTCGATGTCTCGCTGCTCCCACCCGGTGGGCAGGACGGGGACCATTCTCCAGCCCGACCCCGTTCACAGCAGGGAATGTTTTCCTGACATCAGCCACAGCTTCCTCTCTGGATCTCAGCCGGTCCCTCTGCACTGCCCCCAAAGAACACCCAGAAACCAGAGTCCGACATTGGGGCCACAGCACCCGCTGCGATCCTCCTCCTAAGCCGGGCCGGAGAGCCCCCCCTGGGATCCCCACATCCAGCCCAAGAGCACGGGATTGAGCGGGAGCAGAAATTTGAGAGACCCCAACTCTCCAGTGGAAGTACCCCCCCCCCTCCCCTCCCCTCCATTCCCATGGCTCATCACCCTCACTCCTAGAGATTGGTGCCTCGTTTCCAGTGTGTACATCTGACCTCCGCTTCCAGCCCCTGGGGCTTGGTCTGCCTTTAACTCAGCTAAAAGAGGCTCTACTACAAGAAACCTTCTCCCACGCAGGCACTCTCAGGCCAGAAGCCAGCCAGCCGGTATCCTTCCCTTCGACAACGCTGAGCTCTGCAGGTGTCTGGCTGGCACCCCCCACGCCCGCGATGGGCCCCACGCCCTGCCGTTCCTGGAGGTCTGTGACAGATGCTCCCGGAGCGGTCACATGGCCAGGCTTGGCAGATTCCATCAGCTCGTCTCTTCCCGACCCCCTGGATCGATGGCTCTTCCCTGCCTCCCTCCAGCTTGTCGCCGGGTAAGGAGAAGCCAAGCCCTGAACAAACTCCACAGGCCCAGCGCCCTCCCCACAGTACTTTGACCCGGGTCACTGGGAGAGCTGGGAGCCGGGCCCACCCCCTCAGGACTGGGTGGCTCCTGCGCCGGAGAAAGAAAAGCTGCCCCCATTCCGTGCCCCTTTCCAAACTGGGAGCCCTGCCGTAGACTCCACCCCCACCAGAGCTGCAGGGAGCCTCTCAGCAGCCCGGCCCGCACCCTGCCTGGAGGCTGTAACAGGGGGATTTCTACGTGTACAGTGGGGCTTGAGGTGGGATCTTTAGATGCTGTTTGCCAGGCAGGGCTGCAGTGGACACCGGAGCAGCAATAGGCCCCCCGAGGCGTCACCTGAGGGAGCAGATTACAGCCGACCCTACAGCGGTTCAGGAGGTTCCCTGGGCACCTTCCCCGCTCTAGGGGCCTCAGCAGCTCTCTGTGGGCACGTCCCATGCTCCCCAGTGGATGGTACAATCCCCCCCCCCAACCGCTCTAGGATTCAGCACAGGCAGGAGCCTGGGGAGGCTGATCAGAGAACGCAGAGCCGGGACCCGCCAGGGGAAGCCATTTGCGGGTTCATGCTGCCACCTGCCGGTGGAATGGTGATCTACAGCCACACGGCAGCTCCCGGATTAAGGGGGGGGGAAGATTGAGGCTAAATACACAGCGAGCATCATGGTGATGTGTAAACGCCCCATCATGTTTCTCGACTGGGATAGGCCGGGGCCGGGGGAAGGGAGTGGCTCAATGAGAGGTATTTTCTGAAGATGGACAGGAAAGAGGTTTCAGATTTTTACAAGGTATCTGGTCTCCCCAGGTTTGCTTTGCTTTCAGCCAGCGTTTCCAGGGCTGTGTCATTGTAGGGTCTCCTGGGTGGGCTTTGAAGTTCTACTAACTTCTTTCTAGTTACCCCTACAGCTGTCCCCCAGCCGGCAAACAGAACAGAGCAGGGAATCGGGTGGGAAGGTAGCATGTGGTCCAAAGATTTTCGGCTGGCACGAAGGGACATGCCCCTTTGAAATCAAGGAAGCTAAGGCAAGAGCCACACCGGGCAGGGATCAACCCACAAAAAGTTACCCGGGCACCCAGGCAGTTTAGGAGAAACAAGTGGGAAGGTGCATTTACAGGCCACGCAATCTTAACCCTGACCCAAAAGGGGGCCCACTGAGCAGCTCCACTATGGGAAGGAACGCGGAGAGGACCGTCCGTGTGACATTAGGGCAGTGCCTTGGCCGGGCTGTCAGTGCCTGGGACCGAGGCGGAGGGAATCCCGAGTGCAGTTTGCTTTGTACGGGTGACGCTGGCCCTTTTCTTCTCGCCCCGCCCTGGGTTTGGACAGGGAGACGGCCCTTGGTCAGTTTCAATGGGCAGCTCGTCAGTTTCACCGCAGGGGTGCATTGAACTAGGGCAGCCCTGTCACCTCTGGCTCTCAGGGGGAGAGAGGCTGAAGCAAAACCCAGTCAGGAAAGGGACCATGCAAAACAATGCTCAGCCCATCACCCCACGCAGGAGACAGGTCCCTGGGCAGAGCCGCAATCAGATGCGGGGGTGAGGTCAACCCTCCACCAGCCCAACGGCAGGATCGGGGCCCTAGAGGAAGGACTTGACTGCCAAGTGAGAACAGACGAGAAGGAGGGAAGCACTGGGGGAGGAGGGGAAGGAGGCAGGCGTGGGTTAGGATTCAGACTCCCTGGCCAGCCCTGCGCATCGCTGTCTGGGCAGCTCACATCTCAGGAGGGAGGGTTTCGGACGCCCCGTTGTTGAAGGTGACGCCACAGGAACAACCCGAACATTGCAAAGCCGGGGGCTCTGCCAGCGAGGCTCACCAGAGTGGCTTTTCAGAGATCGAGGAGCAGGAGGGTGCTGGGACCCCCCCCCCACCACCCCATAACACAACCCACCCACCCCCACCCATGGCACCGTCCCCGGCTCCCTTACCTGGCAGTGAGGGTGAGGGTTGGAGCAGCCCATCATGGCCCCTTTGTTCTCAAATATCTGCAGAGAGAAGGGAAAATAAGCTCTGGGAACTATTCGAATATCAGCTGGCGGCAGCTACTGGCAAGGAAGCACAGCCTAGTGGTTGGAGCACTGCCCTGAGAATCTGGACTCCATGGTTCTACTCCCTCCTCTGCCACTGAAAGGCCTTTGCAAAGTCACTCACCTCCTCTGTGCCTCAGTTTCTCTATCGACCACTTGGAGGGGGATAGTGATCGGCCTCCAGGCAGAGTGGTTCAGTGCACAGAGGTAGCGAGACTCCAAGACCCCAGGCAGATGGGAAAGGAGTCCAGCCAAGCTCAGCGAGTGCAGACTCCCTTTGCAGCTCTAGACCGGACTCTTCCACACAGGCAGAGGAAGGGTCTCTCTCCTTAGCCCCTGGAAGTGCACGCAGCCAATGGAGAGGGGAGCCCTGAGTGCGTCTCGGAGCCAAAGGCAGTGGGCTAGCAGCACCAGGAAAGCCTCAAGCTGTGAGCAAAGGGGCACAGGGACCCGGGCACCGATGAATCAATGAGGACCTGGAGGAAGGCAGCTCTGGCTCTCCAGACAGTTAGGCACCACTCTGGCTGGTATACAAAGCTGGCGACGGCACAGACACTCTGCCCAGCGGAGAAAATCAGGGGGCAGGTGGGGGGGGGGGGCATGGCCAGAGCAGGAGAGGGTCAGAACACACCCGCTACTATTCTGCACTTCGAGGCTCTCAGCAGCGCCCGCAGCTGCCCCAACGTTAATGGATTCGGCCTCAAAGCCACACCCTGGCAAGGTGGGGATTATTTTCTCCATTTTACAGATACAGAAACTGAGGCACGGAGCCGTCACGCAGGTGAGCCAGTGGACTACAACCCAGGAATCCTGGCTCCCAGGTGCTCTGCGCTCATGGCTAGAGACCACGCAATCCAATTCCCCAATTCCCCCCCCCCCCCCCGGCTCCGCAGAGCCTCGCCCCAAGCTGAAGGGAAGTCATTCTGAAATTCACCCTGCAGCAGGCAGCGAGCACTGAATGACTCAGACACATATCCAGGCACGTCCCAGCCTGCGGTGTGGCAAGAGGAGCTGACAGCCGTCTGCCTCCCCCCCCCGCCCCCGCCCATCTGCACGTGCCTGGAGCCTACACTCCCCTTACCCATCCCTAGAGGGTGCAAGGGCCTGTCACTGCGGCACTGGGGGGGGCACTGACCTGCACCCAGGGATAGGAAGCGCCCAGCTCCACTGTGAGCTCCGCCCATTTGTCAATCACTGCCCGGATCTCTGCCAGCGACATGAGCGGCAGGGTCAGGTCGGACCACGGATGGAAGCACATCACCTTGCTGGGAGAGGGGGGGGGGGGGAAGGGGGGGGGAAGACGGCTGTGAGTGCACGAGCCCGGGGGGAAGGAGTCTCCACACACACACACACACCCCGGCTTCCCAGACCCCTCCCTGGGGGCCTGCAGGGCACTAACCCTTGAAGTGCCAGCAACCCAGTCCCACCCCAGGCAGGCTGAGCAGAGAGGCCACAGAGACTGAGCCCCCCTCCCCACCCAGGATGGCCCCAACATGGAGACAGGTCTCTGGCCCCTCTCTCAGCACACCCAGAACAGTGGGTCTGATGGGGATAGGGACGCTGGGCTATTTGCCAGCGTTTCTACGGGGCCCATCGTCAGCAAGCGCGAATGCACTCAGCCTCGCAAACCCACATCCCCCCGCACCCTGGGAACAGTGGGTAGGGCAGTGGCACTGCCCTGAATTAACAGGGCACAGAGAGGGCAGGTGACTTGCCCAGAGTCACCAGCAGGTTGGTGGCAGAGCCAGGTCCAGAACCTGGGAACCAGCAATGGGGTTGTGGGGTGAAGGAAATAGCTTCCAAATGCCCCGTGGCATTACCACCCCCACCCCCCATCGGGGACAGCACCGCCCTGCGAGTCTCCTGCCAGGACCCAGCTGGAAGGGACAGTGGACGGGCCCAAGAGGGGAATCAAAGCCAATGGCAAGAAATGTGTCCATACAGGACGCTCCCTCCGCAAGTGTCCTGAGGCCCCTTCCAACGCAAAGCAGGGAACCAGGCAGGGTGGGGGCCGGGGTGAAACACTCCCGAGCTGCAGGACCCCCGAGGGCTCCCGCTGCTCCCTCCTTCTGCAGAGTGCCGCATTTGGCGCTAGGCCCCTAAGAGGTTCGTGGCCTCAGCCAAGGCCTTTAGGCTTCATTTACCAAACTCCTCGGGCGGAGGCTGCTCGGAACAAGGGGTGGCTGCAGGCATCTGGGGGAGAGAGGGAGAGAGAGAGATGGCGAGGGTCAGGGATGAGCAGCACCAGCTCTAGCCTAGCACAGCGCCAGCGTTACCTCCCCAGCTCCCCCAAGACCCTTCTGTCCCGACCCGCAACCTCTCCTGCTACGCCAGCTCTGAGCTCCCCCTGCACCATCATTACCCCTGGGTCCCAACCATGGCTCCAGCACCGGGCCCCAACTGGGCCAACACACAATCCCACCAGCAACGAGCATCTCCTGGGCTGGCCACAGGGGCTGGGCTCTCGGGGCAGGTCAGCCCCACAGGGGGCGTTCCCGGGCTGGGCTCTCGGGGCAGGTGAGCCCCACAGGGGGCGTTACCCGGTTCCGGGGCATCCGGCTGCAGGGCTGGGAAGTCGTTGTCGAAGACAAAGGTGCTGGTGTACTGAGGATTCACCTTCCCCAAGAGAAGGAGAGGAGTGTTAGAAGGGCAGGGCCCTGGAGCTCATGAGAGAAGGCAGCCAGGGCCCCCCGAAGGGGGAATATCCCAACCATGGTACACCCACAGCTCACAGGCACGGAGCCCCCTCCTGCCACGGCCCATTGTCTGGGGGGGGGGGGGAGGGGAAGAGAAAGGTGCCCAGAATACACTGAAGCGAGGCACATACCTCCGGAGGGGATTGTTCCCGCTGTGTCAGGGAACCCCCCCCCCCCCTTCGCTCCCCATACGCGCTGGGGGCAGGCAGAGGGATCCCATGGAAGTCGGGGGTGGGGGGAACTGTATCCTTCCCTCTGCATGCGGGACCCGTTTGTGCCCCCCAGTGAATCCAGGAGCAGAGGAGCTGGGCTCAGCACTGGGCCTGGCGCTTGGGGTTTCCTGGCTTTCCAGCACTGCTCAGTGCGATGAGCACGGGGGATCCCAGGCCAGCAAGGGGCACGCTAGAGAAAGAGGAGCCGGCTACACCCTCTGACCAACCCCTGGGAGGCCTTGCCAGGCTCCACAACCCACTGCCCTCCCCCCCCCCCCCCCGAGCCTTTCAGAGGAGCATGGTGGGCTAGGACCACCCCTGCCCGCCCTCACACTCAGCCATCTATGGGCCTGGCCCACCCAAGCCCTGCTGGCCTTGATAACAGGCTCCCAGCAGTGGCGCTCTCTGCAGGAATCCCTGGTTCTCAGGAGGTGGCGGCATGGTGGGTGGAGAGACGACCAGCCCCAAACCACCAATGCAGAGAGCTAGAAGGGATGGATAAACTGGGGACCGGCCTTCCCTTCCCATTTCCAGGGCTTTGGCTGAACAACGGGGGCTTGACGGGAATCCGCTAGCAGCCTAACGAGCTCTCTTCTGGGGGTCAGACACAGCAACAGGGACTGCACATCCACGCTCACAGCTCTCCCCAGGTGTGGGGTCTAATAGGTCAGGGCTGAGAGCCAGGACTCCTGGGTTCTATCCCCAGCCCTGGGAGAGGAGTGGAGCTTAGTGGGTTACAACCAGGCAGGGGCTGTGATGTTATTGACATAATCTGGGACCATATTGATCATTGTTGTAACCCAAGTCCTGTAAGGGCACCAAAACTTGTGTAAAAGGGAGTCAGATAAGGTGTCTACGACCAGGTTATGGTCTGCTGGTTAGGATTATGCCGTCTGTATGTGTGGATCATGTTTTGTATTTAAAAAGGTATAAATATTGGCTCTACACTGTATTTCAAACGTATGCTATGCATCTGGGGAACTTCCCAGACAAATTGGTGTCAGCTCTGCCTAGCCTGCCTGATAGCCCATTAAGGACCATCAACTATACAACTGACCCATTGAGAGACAGCAGACACACCTTGGGACTCAGCCAGGTATGCAGGGACACGCCTATGGAAGAACTCCAGGGTTTTCTACACCACATGCTGGGCAGCTTGTGTTTGGAACACAGATAGCAGAGACCACATGGCAAGAGACTGTGAAAAGCTGCTGCGGCCCCTCCATCCATTTTCAATCCTGCTTCAAAGCTCTGGAGGGACTTTGCTACAACTGAAGCTCTGACCAAAGGACTGAAGGACCCATCCCAGCTGGGGATGTACTCCAGAGACGTGATTTGAACCTGCAGTTTATTCCATCACTGCTATCCCACCAGAACCAGCATCGCTATAGGCTGGGAGCCAAGACTCCGGGGTTCTGTTCCCAGCCTTGGGAGAGGAGTGGGATTTATTGGGTTACAGCCAGACAGGGGAGGGGAGCCAGGACTCCTGGGTTCTATTCCCAGCTCTGCCAGGAGTCACTCCCACTCTGCCTTGAGCAGTTAACCCGGCTCACGATGCCCAGTTCATCGGTGTTCACTTGCTAGGAGGTCCCCCAAGCTCCACTCCCCCCCCCCCCCCCCCCCAGGCACAGTACCTCCCCGTTGGCTCGCGCTGCTCCAGGACACAGCGGGTTGGACAGGTCACAGCGAGGGACGTCCTCTTGCGGGGGTTTCTCCACCTGCCCCTGCCAGGGACGCCTCATCCGGTGGGCGGACACCAGCACCCAGTCATCCCGCAGGGGGTTATAGCGGACGTGCTGGTGCTCTGGGGGAGGAAGGGACACAGAAGTGAATGCAGCGGAACCGGCTGGGCTGGGAAACGCGCTTCTAAGGGGACCCAGAAACACCTGCAGCCAAAGTAACTGATGCGCATACGTCCGCGCTGATCATCCCCTGGGGCCCAGACACCCACCCAACCCACACAGCCTGTGGGGAGGGCGTGAGGGAAACCTGCCGCCTCCAGCTGCCGAGAAGAGGGAGGTTCTGGGGTTCGGGCCCCCAGCCCCGCTCTGGGGCTCCATCTTTCACAGCCCCCGGCCACTAGACCTCAGATCAGCCCACAGTCCCCCCCCCCCCCTCCTCCTCCTGCAAAGCGCATGGGGGCAGAAGCTGGGGGCTCACAGGTTCGTTTCCAGATCTCGCTCCCTGCGGCCTGTCCCAGCAGGGCTGCTGCTCAGAGCTCTCTGCAGGAGCCGGGATGCAATTCCCGCCAGCTCACCACAGCCCGCAGGGCCCTGAAAAACGCATCAGGGACCATGAAATCTGGTCTCCCCTCACCCCAAATGCTGGTCTTTTGTGGGCTGTCCCCCTAGAGTCGACAGATTTAACGGGGGAGCCCAGGGGGGTCCTGACCCAGAAGGGAGGTGCAGGGGGGTTGTAGGGTTATTTTAGGGGGGTTGCGGTACTGCCGCCCTTCCTGCTGCACTGAACTCGGAGCTGGGCGTGCGGGGAGCAGCGGCTGTTAGCCGGGTGCCCAGCTCTGAAGGCAGCGCCCCGCCAGCAGCGGCACAGAAATACGGGGGCGATACCGGACCGGGCCGCCCTCCCTCCCGGGCCGCTGCCGGCGGGGGCTCTGGGCCATACCGAACCGGGCACTACGGGGAGGGGGAGTGTGACGGGAGACAGGGCGTTTGGGGGAGGGGCAATGGGGGGAGAACGGGGGGGCACAGCGGGGCAAGAGGGAATCAGGCACTAAGGGGAAGGGGGCACGATAGGGGACTGGGGGGGGCGATGGGGGACCGGGCACTGGGGGGGGCACGATGGGGGACCCGGGGGGGCGCAATGGGGGACCACACACCGGGGGGCCCCTGGGGGGCCATGGGGAACCGGGGGGGCACGAAAGGAGACTTGGGGGACCATGGGGGACCGGGGGGGGTCCCTGGCGGGCGATGGGGGACCGGGGGGGTCCCTGGCGGGCGATGGGGGACCGGGGGGGGGGGGCAGGGCCGGGCCGAGCCGAGCTCCCTCCTACCGCTGCTCTGGAAGGCTCCTGCCGCCGGCCCCGTCCCGCCGGGCCCCGGACTCTCGAGGTCCGCACGCGCCTCCATCCAGCCCGCCACCGGCCGCCGCTCGCCCGTCACGTGACTCCCCGGCCCCCTCCCCCGACCCGGCCGTTAAAGTCCGCGGCTCCGCCCCCCGCCCCGCCCCGCCCCGCCCCCAGAGCGGGGCCACGTGCTGCACGTTCTGAGCCGGGAGGGGCCGCGAGCGAGCCCGCCCCTCCTGGGGGCGGGGCTGTCCCACCGGGAGCGCGCCCGCTCGGCCCCGCCCCCACCCGTCACTGCGCCCGCTCGGCCCCGCCCCATCGGGAGCCCCCTGCGAGCTGCGATTGGCCGGAGCCCCGAACCCCGCGCGGTCCCATTGGCTGGCGGGAGCGGGCGGTCCCATCCCGAGGCGAGCGGGGGGGCGCGCGGCGCCTGGCGGCCGGGCGGGATGTGGGGGCCGCGGGCGCTGCGGGCCGGGCTGGCGGTTCTCGGCCTGGCGCTGCTGGCCCAGGGGCTGCGGAGCTGGGTCGCCTCCCGCCCCTTCGAGTTCCGGCCCGAAGAGATCGCGGAGCTCGGCCGGCACCACGCGGGTGGGCGCGGGGGGGGGGCGGGATCCATGGGACAGCCGGTTGGGGGTAATGGGAGGGGGACTGGGGGGGGGGGGCGGGATCCATGGGGCGGGGGGCGGGGATTAGCACGGGGGGGGGGAGACCAATGGAATAGGCGGTTGGGGGTAATGGGAGGGGGACTCATGGGGGGGCGGGATCCATGGGGCGGGGGGGTAGCACAGGGGTGTGGGGGACAGGCGGTTGGGGGTAATGGGAGGAGGACTCATGGGGGGGCGGGATCCATGGGGCGGGGGGGTAGCACAGGGGTGCGGGGGACAGGCGGTTGGGGGTAATGGGAGGGGGACTCATGGGGGGGCGGGATCCATGGGGCGGGGGGGTAGCACAGGGGTGCGGGGGACAGGCGGTTGGGGGTAATGGGAGGGGGACTCATGGGGGGGCGGGATCCATGGGGCGGGGGGGTAGCACAGGGGTGCGGGGGACAGGCGGTTGGGGGTAATGGGAGGAGGACTCGGGGGGGGGATCCATGGGGCGGGGGGGTAGCACAGGGGTGTGGGGGACAGGCGGTTGGGGGTAATGGGAGAGGGACTCATGGGGGGGGCAGGATCCATGGGGCGGGGGGGTAGCACGGGGAGGTGGGGGACAGGCGGTTGGGGTAATGGGAGAGGGACTCATGGGGGGTGGGATCCATGGGGCGGGGGGGTAGCATAGGGGTGCGGGGGACAGGCGGTTGGGGGTAATGGGAGAGGGACTCATGGGGGGGCGGGATCCATGGGGCGGGGGGGCAGCACAGAGGTGCGGGGGACAGGCGGTTGGGGGTAATGGGAGGGGGACTCATGGGGGGGCGGGATCCATGGGGCGGGGGGGTAGCATAGGGGTGCGGGGGACAGGCGGTTGGGGGTAATGGGAGGGGGACTCATGGGGGGGCGGGATCCATGGGGCGGGGGGGTAGCATAGGGGTGCGGGGGACAGGCGGTTGGGGGTAATGGGAGAGGGACTCATGGGGGGGCGGGATCCATGGGGCGGGGGGGTAGCACAGGGGGGCGGGGGACAGGCGGTTGGGGGTAATGGGAGAGGGACTCATGGGGGGTGGGATCCATGGGGCGGGGGGGTAGCACAGGGGTGCGGGGGACAGGCGGTTGGGGGTAATGGGAGGAGGACTCGGGGGGGGGGGATCCATGGGGCGGGGGGGGTAGCACAGGGGGGCGGGGGACAGGCGGTTGGGGGTAATGGGAGGGGGACTCATGGGGGGGTGGGATCCATGGGGCGGGGGGTAGCACAGGGGTGTGGGGGACAGGCGGTTGGGGGTAATGGGAGAGGAACTCATGGGGGGGTGGGATCCATGGGGCGGGGGGATAGCACAGGGGTGTAGGGGACAGGCGGTTGGGGGTAATGGGAGAGGAACTCATGGGGGGGGCGGGATCCATGGGGCGGGGGGGGTAGCACAGGGGTGCGGGGGACAGGCGGTTGGGGGTAATGGGAGAGGAACTCATGGGGGGGTGGGATCCATGGGGCGGGGGACAGGCGGTTGGGGTAATGGGAGGGGGACTCGGGGGGGCGGGATCCATGGGGCGGGGGGGTAGCACAGGGGTGCGGGGGACAGGCGGTTGGGGGTAATGGGAGGGGGACTCATGGGGGGGTGGGATCCATGGGGCGGGGGGGTAGCACAGGGGTGCAGGGGACAGGCGGTTGGGGGTAATGGGAGGGGGACTCATGGGGGGGTGGGATCCATGGGGCGGGGGGGTAGCACAGGGGTGCGGGGGACAGGCGGTTGGGGGTAATGGGAGAGGGACTCATGGGGGGGGGCAGGATCCATGGGGCGGGGGGTAGCACAGGGGTGCGGGGGACAGGCGGTTGGGGGTAATGGGAGGGGGACTCATGGGGGGGTAGGATCCATGGGGCGGGGGGGCAGCACAGAGGTGCGGGGGACAGGCGGTTGGGGGTAATGGGAGGGGGACTCATGGGGGGGCGGGATCCATGGGGCGGGGGGGTAGCACAGGGGTGCGGGGGACAGGCGGTTGGGGGTAATGGGAGGAGGACTCATGGGGGGGCGGGATCCATGGGGCGGGGGGGTAGCACAGGGGTGCGGGGGACAGGCGGTTGGGGGTAATGGGAGGAGGACTCATGGGGGGGCGGGATCCATGGGGCGGGGGGGGTAGCACGGGGAGGTGGGGGACAGGCGGTTGGGGGTAATTGGAGGGGGACTCATGGGGGGGTGGGATCCATGGGGCGGGGGGGTAGCACAGGGGTGCGGGGGACAGGCGGTTGGGGTAATGGGAGGGGGACTCATGGGGGGGCGGGATCCATGGGGCGGGGGGGTAGCACGGGGAGGTGGGGGACAGGCGGTTGGGGGTAATGGGAGGGGGACTCATGGGGGCGCGGGATCCATGGGGCGGGGGGTAGCACAGGGGTGCGGGGGACAGGCGGTTGGGGGTAATGGGAGGGGGACTCATGGGGGGGCGGGATCCATGGGGCGGGGGGGTAGCACGGGGAGGTGGGGGACAGGCAGTTGGGGGTAATTGGAGGGGGACTCATGGGGGGCCCAGGTGTGTGTGATTTTGAGGGGTGGGATCTGGGGGGGTCCCATGGGGCAGGCAGCTTGGGGGTAACATGGGGGAGACCCATGGGATGGGACCCCAGCGGGCAGAGCCAAGTATGAGTTGTTGGCTGAACCCGGGGAAGGCCCAGTGGGTCCCCAGCAGCCCGTGGGGCGCAGCTGCACCCATGGGTGCCAGGTGCCCACTTGCCTGGTGGGTGTGACTCTGGGACCCAGCCCATCCACTGGTGGGGCGGGCTGGAGGCTGCCTGCCGTGGGGAAGGGGCGGAGAATAGACGGGGTGGGGGGAACATGTTAGACCCCATCCCCGAGGTATTCCCTGAAGGAAGCCAGGGTCCCCATTCTAAGCCGGTGTCTTGTGCTGGCTGGGAGCCAGGACGGTGGGGGGGTTACGGGCAGGGCAGGGCTGTGGGCCTTCTGCACGGTGCTGACTGTGCCTGGTTTGTCGGTGCCGCAGGCTTGGACCACGAGCTGGCCTTCTCCAAGATCATCGTGGAGCTGCGGAAGAAGCACCCAGGCCACATCCTGCCGGACGAGGACCTGCAGTGGGTGTTTGTCAACGCGGGCGGGTGGATGGGCTCCATGTGCCTGCTCCACGCCTCGCTCACCGAGTACGTGCTGCTCTTCGGGACAGCCATCGACACGGGGGGGCACTCGGGTAAGCAGGGCTCAGCCCCGTTGAAGCAGGGCGGCTGGAGTTGAGGGGCTGCTAGTGGGTAGCCAGTGCTTGGAACTCGCTGTGATCTCCAACTCGGGTGTCTTGCACCACAGCCTGGAGTGCGGCAGGCACCACCCCAGCTCTGCAGGCTCATGCTCGCTGAGGCTGGAGCCAGAGCCTTTCCCCCAGGGCTCAGCCTGGAAAATCTCATCCCACTGTGCAAGCAGCAGGTGGGAGGGAGATGCAGACTTCATGTCCTTTGCTCTCCAGGACAGAGACTGAGCCACTTTCGCAATGTGTGCAGATCACACAGGCTTCCAGGCCTCAGGAACTGGGCCTCTCCCCCCATTCAGGCCCTGAGTTCATAGCTTTACAGTCAGTCTGGGGAGCTGTCCCAGATGTAGAAGCAACACCCCACCTCCACTAGGCATGAAAGGCTGGGGGAGGGATAGCTCTGTGGTTTGAGCCCGGGCCTGCTAATCCCAGGGTTGTGAGTTCAATCCTTGAGGGGGCCATTTAGGGATCTGGGGAAAAAAATCTGTCAGGGGACAGTACTTGGTCCTGCTAGTGTAGACAGGGGACTGGACTCCATGACCTTTCAAGGTCCTTCCAGTTCTATGAGAGAGGCATATCTCCATATATTTAAGACACCTGCTTGGAAGGGGTTAAAAGAACTGCCCTAGATGTGTACTTGGAGCAAACCCCCTGCACAGTCCTTAGAGGGCAGTACGCCTAGGGAACCATTGGGGATCATGGCCCCTCAGTGCTGTGATGTGGGGGAGGGGGACTTGTCCCTCGCTGCGTTTCTCTGCCTTTTAACACCTTTTACACTAAAACAACCAACCATGGTGTTTTCCTGGACTGTGTCGCCCACACGGCTCAGGGCACTTGCCCCCCGGCCTGCCAGGCCAGAGGAATCCCAGCGAGATCCCCACGCTCCAGAACCAAGGCAGGATTGTTCCCTGCAGTGCACCCCCTTGAGCTTTTTCTACTCTAATAAGTGATTGAAGCAAACGGCTTCCTCCCGTTCCTCTTAGACCTTTGTCCTACTCCCCTGATAACCCTGCTCCCTCCATGGGGCTCGTCAAGGCTGAATCCCAACTCTGTCACTCCAAGTGCAGAAGTGGGGCCCGAAAGGATTTTAAAAATTAATACTGGCCACTCCAGGCTTGTATTAAACTCCCAAGGTTACAGCTTTTCTCTGACCTTGGCTTGGTAAACACTGCCACCACTCAAATGCAAATAAACCCCTTGGAACTCCAGAAGGAGCACTCGGGAATTCTTCCCTATGGGGTACCCTCAAGCCCTTTCACACACACACACACCTCCAGCTAATCAAACAACGTGCACAAACCTCTTAGGACACCAAAAATCCACCCTGGTCTTAAAAAAGGTAAAATTTATTAAAAGCAAAAATAAAGAAAATCCATCTGGAATTTAGGCTTTTTTCTGGATTTTAAAAGAGCAATTCCAAAAACCAAGCACCCAAAATAGCTCTCTTAGGGGTTCAACTTAAAGGTTACAAGCAAACAAAAGCCTCGGGGGTTAGCCCAGAGGAGCCCACAAGCCAATAAGAAATAAAAGAAATAACCCTAATGGCGTCTTCCTAGACATTCTGATCTAGTTCCACATCTGGAGTTCAGAGAAGTAGTTGTAGACATGAGCTGATGAGTTATGATCATACCTGGCTTAGCTGCTTATAGCACGCCTGCTCTGTCCTCCCAGCCCAGAGAACAACAGGCAAAGGGACAGTTTCCCAATTTTAAAAAGTTCTACCTTCCCATTGGCTCTTTTGGTCAGGTGCCCACTTTTTTTCCTTACCTGGGGGATTTTTTAACCCTTTACAGGTAAATCAAGTAAAGAGCAGCACCTGAGAGGGATTTTACAGCTAACTGGCTGGCTGGGTGTCCATCAAAAGGAGCTACGCTCCCTCCCTACTTTATTTATCACAGGGCTCTTCCCCATCAGGCCCTTGTACATGCCTGTGGTGCCTTCTCTTCTCTCCCCTGCCAGCTGTGATCGGGCTGAGCTGAAAAAATGTAGCACTTCCGATCATCCCTCTTATGTCCGTAGCTCCCTGTCTGGTAAGAGCAGCGTCTCTGCCTCGAGAGTCCTCTTGGTTACATCTTCAGAGGGGTGGCCGGGCATCCAGGATCCCCCCGCCCAGGAATGCTGTAAACACACTTGCAGAAAGAAACCATGTAGAGGCCCTGAAAGGGAGCCTGTCTCGTGTCTGATTTCTCTCCTCCCGCTGGGTAATTGACCCCAGCACATGTTGTTAGCTACTGAGCAGTGAAACCAAGACTAGTGAGAAAAACCCAGGCTCCAGAGACCACTGGTGGTCCATGCTGGGGGTGTACTGATCAGCAGAGCCCCTGTTCCCTTTGATTCCCTGTGGCAAACGATCATGGAGAGAGGAAGGTGGCAGAACGGGGTTGGGCAGGCTCCTGTCCCTGGCAGAGCCCCTGGGGACGTGACAAGCAGCCAGATCCAAGCTGTGGGTGGGAGGAGATCTGGGTGGAGATCTGGATATGAAGGCCCCACCCTCCCCCGTAGCAGTGCTGAGATTTCACGCTGTGTGCCTCTCTCGCAGGTCGGTACTGGGCTGACATCTCCGACACCATCATCTCCGGGACCTTCCGGCAGTGGAAGGAGGGGACGACCAGAAGTGAAATCTATTACCCAGGTGCTGTTACCCGGGGTTCTTTCAACCCAAAGCTCTTGTAACCTTACTCCGTGTGAGGTGGGGCCAGGAAATAAATCAGCGGGGGCACGGCCATCCGACCAATAGGTGACTGGCACAAACAGGACGATACAAGAGCGTTCACACTTAAAGCTATACTTCACTTAGTCTTAAGCACTCACACACATCCGCAACAGGTTGATAAAACACCCCCCAAAATCCCAAATGCATATTTACCCAGGGTCTTGAGGCGGTCTCAAGTGGATAACTGCAATCTTCCAGTGGCCACCTGGATGTCTGCAGGGAAGCTTGAGAGGTGTCCTGGCAGTGAAGTGTCCAATGAGCTCAGATTTCTTCCTCTTTTTATATCTATCTGGTTAGTATGACATCGCTTGTTCAGTAACAAAACTGCTGAGCAGAAGCTAAGATAAGGGTGGAGGTTTCTAGCCTGTCAGGTGGACAATTTTCCATTAGTTAAGCAGGAGAAGTTTCCATCAGTTAACCAGCTGTATAGCAATAGTGAACTATTGCCAGATTTGCCCCCTTGCAAAACAGCATGCTTCAGAAAAGCAACTCCAGCCAGGAGGGCAGAGGGTCATGTTTCCTCCTTGAGGTCACTCACTCCACCCTCCCCTCCTGGTCTGTTAGCTGTGCTAGGGTTGCAGAAAGGCAGCCCCTGTTAGCTGCTTTCAGCAATAAGCATACTAATTGGTATTCCAGCCGCTCGCTGTGGTTTAAACCTTTCACTGGGCTCTGGGCTATCAAACAGTACACGTGGCACTGTCTGCACCAGCCCCCCACACTCGCGCTCGAAGGTCTCACCTGCGTGGCTCTCTTTGCAGGGCTGGTTGCCTTGGGCTATTCATGTCGTGATTTGAACGTCACAGGAGAGAGGGATACCTAGAGGGCCAGCAGAATAGCCTGCAGAACACCACACCCCTGGATCTCGGGGAGCAGGAGTCAGGAGAAGTGAGCCCGCTGGATAATGAGCATGTCTCCAGCCGGCGGGGTTAAGAAACATGGGAGGGTTATAAAGCCGCCTGGTTCAGAGCAGGAGCCAGCCACTGAGTGTCGGGAGGAAGGTGCCCCTGTGGGAAGGCTGTTCCATGATTCTACACCGGGGGGGGTTTCCTTGCATCTTCCTTGGAAGCAGCTGGTACTGGGGCTTCTGTCAGGGGCAGCCCCCCGCCCCCCCGCTGGCAGCTCTCCTGCATGGTGCTGGGAGTGGCGGTTGGTCAGGCCCACGAAGAGCTCTGTGTCCCTCTCTGGAGACCTCCCGGGAGCAGCACGCTGGAATAACGGCCAGTGCTCTGTCTGCCTGCAGGGGACACCATCGCGCACCAGTCCGGAGAGGCCACGGCGGTCCAGTGGAGTGCCGGCACCTGGATGGTGGAGTACGGCCGGGGCTTCATCCCCTCCACACTCATGTTCGCCTTGGCCGACACCATCTTCAGCACTCAGGACTTCGGCACCCTCTTCGGCACCCTCCGGGTTTACGCCAAAGCCTTACTTCTGGAAGCCAGTGCCTACTTCAGCCACCCGGCCCAGTGACCCGCCCTCCCCAGCACCAGCGCGGCCTCGGAGGAAGAGGCGCCCTTTTCCCATCCTCCACCGTCATGCAGATTGTCTCAGATACGCAGGCGTGCCAGGTAGGCCGACTGTCAGCTGCCGCCGGGAGCACTCAGCCGGGGGAGAACCAGGCAATAACAGATCATGGATAAACCTCCATCACTATTTTTTTAATAGCCAAATGTTCTTCTATATTTCTGTAACTAGGCGGCAGTGACTGTTGAGTTTCCGCCCCCCTCTGTGTGTCGCTGCCCTCTGTGTGTCCCTGCCCTCTGTGTGTCCCTGCCCTCTGTCGGCCGCTGTCTCTCGGGCTCTCGGAGAGCCGGGGGCCTATGACATACCACTTGGGGGGTGGGGAGAGTTGTAGTGACATGGCTCACCCTGTGTGTACGCACTCTGGCCAGCATGTGTCTCCGTATCACAGGGCCAACAGCTGAGCTCACTGGTCCCCCACTGAACCAGTAAGACGGGTTCAGCTGGTGTGAATCTGGTGTCTAGCCCTGGAGGTGACAGCCAGCAGGGCGGGTCTGTCTGGGTAAAGTGCAGGTTGTATATTGGACACTTCTCAAGGGCCAGCGGCGGATGTGACGTACCCCGAGATGTGCTGTGTGGTGCTTCGTGCACTAGCATGCTGAAAGGCCTGTCTTTGTGCGGGTGTGAGAGATGTGCCCCCTGCAGTCGGCGCCTGTCTCCCTGCCCTGGTGTCGTGTTTTGTGTGTGTACAATCTGCCTCCTGTGCAAGGCTCTGATGAGGGGAGATGAGGGAGGAAGGCCAGTGGCTGGGGCAGGGGTCCAGCCTCCAGAGGCCCTGTTATTTTTTCCCGTGATGGGGAGAGGCACCATCCATTGCCTTAGCAGGCAGCCTTATTGCACTGGCCTCCTGGGCTATCCACGTGTCTGTACCTCCTGGTGGTGGTGTCTCTGCGGCTGGGCAGACTGTGCCCCTAAAGGGCTCTGTGTGGGCTGAGCCCCAGGTCTGGGGTGCACATGACAGAGCTCAAGTGAATCCAGCCTGCCCTGTGAACTGTCTCTTGTAACTGACCTCGGATGGTTATGGGGATTTGCCCCCGTAGCTGTTCCCCCGTCTGAGATACCTCATTCCTCTGTCCCATGTGGCCCAGGCTCTCTCCTAGCTAATGGACTGACATTTGAGAAGTGGACATTACTGAAGACTTTGGGGCAGGAAATCCGCTGTTCCAAACCTGGGGGCTGGATTCTGCACCACTGTGCACACGGAGAAACACCGTCCCCCGCAGACTTTTTACTCTCCCGCGGAAAAATGGTTTCTGTGGGGAAGCAAAGAGAAGCTGCACCCGCGCTCGCTCACCCCTCCCTGGCAGTCACTGTGGCCATGGGGGAAGGAGGGAGGGTCTGGTGGTGCATTAGCCCCCCTGCAGACATGGGTGGGATGGGGAAGGAGGAGGAGAGTTCCCTCTCTCCCTTCCCTGGACAGAGCAGCTGGTGCTGGGTAAGATCAAGGTCCAGACACCTGCCCTAGATGCAGGAAGAATAGAACGGCGTGAGGGGGGGGGGGGGGGGAATCTGAGTGCAGGGGGGTGAGGCTCAGCCGGGTGGAAGTTCCAGATGTGGCGGGGGGGAGGGAGGAGGTTCAGTGGGGGAGTTGAGTGCGGGGACTCCAGAGGCAGGGTGGTTGAGTAGAGCTCCCTTTGTGACCCCTCCATCCACTTCCTGACTCCTCCCCCACGTGGGGGGGAGGGGTCACTGTCCACCCAACCTCCATGCATCTGGATCTCCCCTGTCAAGCCTCACTCTCACACACACACCCCGAACACATACCTGGAGTCCCGTCCCCCCCCCCCCCTCGCATCTGGAGCCCCCCACTCCTCAGAGCTGAGTGCCCATCACCCAAACCTCCATCCTCTTGGGCCTCACCCCTGCATCAGGAGCATCCCCACCCTACCAGTCCCCACTCCCCCAGCACCCTGATGCGCCGCTGAGTCCCACCCCAGACACGCCCCACTGAGCCATAACCACCTTCACCTGGACTGTCCTGCAGAGTCCATTGTCCTGGCACCCAAATGACCCCGTGCATCCAGATCCCCTACCCCCAACCACCTGCCCACACCCGACCGTGGTATGTACTTCTGAGGGGATTTTGCATCCCAAATTTAACATTCTGTGCCTACAAATGGTAAAATTCTGCAAAATCCTGCACATTTTATTTCTCAAAGTAGACAGATAATCCCACCCGTGTCAATTGTTTTGCTCATTTCTTACAAAATACTTGTCAGCAAATAATTGAAGAGTGTGATTATCTTGGTGTTTTGCGAGAGAAAACGTGCAGCATTTTAGATTGTGTGCAGAATTCCCCAGGAGTATTTTACAACCCTTTGCTCTCTCACTACAAAGGGGTGGTCCCTGGAAACTACAGGTCCCAGCATGCAAAGCGAGCAATCTAAGATGCAGTGTTGTATGCTGGGGGTTGCCTACGAATGGGCTACCTGAATGGCCACATCTGAAACAGCTTTCCCCTCTCCCCCCTTTAAATTGTCTAGGGGCCAAATGCTGGTCACTTGCTTTTGGCAGCCAAGTTTGCAGCCTCTTTAGCCCTTCAGTGATGTCTGCTTCCGAATGAGAATCGCGTCTCGTTCCAGGGCCTTAGACGGTCATCGCACCTTGTACATGTCCAGCCCGGGATCGGTCCCTCTTCTTTTGATCAGTGTCAAGAATAAACATGCTCATCTGGCTTAATTTGTTTTGTTTGTGAAGAGCGAGAGAGAGAGAGAGACTAGCTGGCCCAGGCAGACCTCTCCTGCATGCTTTGGGGATGGTGCGGGGGAGAGGTCGTTCTGTCATGAAACCTGCTGAATCCGAGGCTCATATTTCTGCCAGAGAAGCCAAATTGGTCCTAAATGATCAACTCCAGGCTGCAAAGAGACGCGGGGGAGTTAACGCCTCCTAAGGTGCAGCCCTGCTCGCTAGGAGCAGCCAGGGTCCTGTCTCCTGCGGGAGCTGCCGTGAAAGCCCAGTCTACACCGGAAGGTTTTAGCAGCAGAGCTATCACTGGAAGGGGGGGAATCACCCCTTCAAGATGCTACTGTTAGTCAGCACAAGCCAACCCCAACCTTCAGCAGGGGGATCTGAGGAGAGGACAGTCCCTTGGGAGGAGGTGCAGCGAATCACCTGCCCCGCCTGGCTCTGGCTGAGGGCTGGGGAGTAAGGACAGGGGTCCTGGTGCGGCATCTAGCGGGGGAACCGGCAGCTCTTCTGTGGCACAGTTGGCTTCAACGGAAGGACCCAGCCTCGGAGATCTCACCCTGATAGTGTCCCTAGAGCGCCCCCCCCCCCCACACCCAGGATTCCAGTCCATGGTGAAATCCCAGCCCAGCAGGGATCCCCCCACATTCAACCACTGTCTGCACAGATCTCCCAACCTGCCCGGGACCGCCTACCCCCTGCCCGCGCTGATCCCCCAGTCTGACCGGGATCCTGCCCCCTGCCCGCGCTGATCCCCCAGTCTGACCGGGATCCTGCCCCCTGCCCGCGCTGATCCCCCAGTCTGACCGGGATCCTGCCCCCTGCCCGCGCTGATCCCCCAGTCTGACCGGGATCCTGCCCCCTGCCCGCGCTGATCCCCCAGTCTGACCGGGATCCTGCCCCCTGCCCGCGCTGATCCCCCAGTCTGACCGGGATCCTGCCCCCTGCCCGCGCTGATCCCCCAGTCTGACCGGGATCCTGCCCCCTGCCCGCGCTGATCCCCCAGTCTGACCGGGATCCTGCCCCCTGCCCGCGCTGATCCCCCAGTCTGACCGGGATCCTGCCCCCTGCCCGCGCTGATCCCCCAGTCTGACCGGGATCCTGCCCCCTGCCCGCGCTGATCCCCCAGTCTGACCGGGATCCTGCCCCCTGCCCGCGCTGATCCCCCAGTCTGACCGGGATCCTGCCCCCTGCCCGCGCTGATCCCCCAGTCTGACCGGGATCCTGCCCCCTGCCCGCGCTGATCCCCCAGTCTGACCGGGATCCTGCCCCCTGCCCGCGCTGATCCCCCAGTCTGACCGGGATCCTGACCCCTGCCCGCGCTGATCCCCCAGTCTGACCGGGATCCTGCCCCCTGCCCGCGCTGATCCCCCAGTCTGACCGGGATCCTGCCCCCTGCCCGCGCTGATCCCCCAGTCTGACCGGGATCCTGCCCGCGCTGATCCCCCAGTCTGACCGGGATCCTGCCCGCGCTGATCCCCCAGTCTGACCGGGATCCTGCCCCCTGCCCGCGCTGATCCCCCAGTCTGACCGGGATCCTGCCCCCTGCCCGCGCTGATCCCCCAGTCTGACCGGGATCCTGCCCCCTGCCCGTGCTGATCCCCCAGTCTGACCGGGATCCTGCCCGTGCTGATCCCGTGGCCTGGCTATGGAAGCCCCCGGTGCCGGGGGCTGAGGGCTCTGGAGTCCCCCGGGGGCTGGTGCCTGCTGCACAGCACTGAGCAGACCCCGATTTCCAGCTGGAGCTGCAGCAGGATCGGGCCTTGCTGTCTGCGCTCCTGACCAGCAGGTGGCAGCGTCGCCATTCCCATAGCCCACGGCCGCTTTAACCTGCCGGTGGCTGCAGGAGCTGGGCACAGTCCCCAGCGCTGGGCACGTGGGGCGGCTCTGATCTGTGGGGCCGGGACCGCTGAGGCACTGTCCAGGCCGCTGGGGGCTCTGGCAGAGGCTGCCCGTGTTGGCCTGTCAAGTTGTCCCTTTGCCATGTGGCCGGGACGTCCCCCCTCCATCCTGCCAGCCTCCAGTGCGGCGGGAGGCCCCGCTGGTGCTGCTCCGTGCCCTGCTCCGCACTGGGCGGATGCCGTTCAGCCGCGTTCGGCATCGCTCTGTTCTCAGCTGGAAGCCCCCCGGAGCAGAGCCGCATGCAGAGACCCAGCTCCAAGGGCAACCGCTGCCCCCAGCGCCCAGGGAGGGCTGGGGGTCCTTCACCTGCGGCTCCTGGGGAGCAGGATCTCAACAAGGCCTGGACCCTGCCCCTCTGCCCCCTGCCTGGTTGATTCCCCCCATGTCCAGGCTGAGGCTGGCCTGTTCCTCCACACTGGTGCTCAGATCCACCTTTGCTTTCTGCCCAAGTCGCCCTCCGGGCCCAGACCCCCTCTCATCCCCCGAACGCCCGCCTTGCCCTGAGCCCACAGGCATCCTCTCTCTGGCAGGAGTTTGCACCCCGTCACCCACGGCCTTGACTTCCTTCCCCAGCTCGCCCATGTGCGGGAATCGACAGCTTCTCGAGTGAATGCACCTCCGTGGATGGACACGGCACACGCTGACCAGGGGGTTCCACTAGCTTCTCTTCCCCCCTCTCCTGCCATCTCCAGGCCCTTCACAGCTCTGGCTCTTCCCACATGAGCCCCAGGGGTCCCAACCTCAACCGCCTGCTTGTCTGGGTCTCCTCCCACCATCTGTACGGCCTTCACACGGCCACTCTGCCACTACGCCAACGGGATGCTGGCAGAGCTGAGCTGTAGCTAATCAAGGTGTCACTAACGATGTCATATCCTCAGACTTCCTAAGACATTGGACTTGGTACCACATGACATTTTGATTAAAAAAACCCTAGAAAGATCTCAAGTCACCATGACATGCATTAAATGAGTTAAAAGCTGGGTAACCGTTAGCTCCCATGATGTAAATGGGGAGTCCACATGAGACAGGTTTGTGTCTAGTGGGGTCCCTCAGGGCTCGGTTCTTGGCCCTACGCTAGTAAACATTTTTATTAAAGGATGTAAACATAAAATCCTCACTGATAAAGTTGCAGATCCCACACTTACTGATACTGCGAAATTTGGATCACTGGGTGCAAACAAGCAGTGTGGGGTTTAGTATGGCCAAATGTAAGCCTATGCATCTAGGAGCAAAGATTGTAGGCCACACTTACGGGATGGGGGATTCTATCCCGAGCAGTGACTCTGAAAATAATTTGAGGAGTGGATAATCAGCTGACCACTGCACCCCCAGGATTTGACATTACTGCAGCTAGCCATGTTGTGTGTCCAGTCCTGCTAGCTGGAAGCCAAATGCCAGTGCTAGACATAATGGTTATGCTCTGAGAGTCAAGGCCAGACAGCCGCATGTGTGCAGTTCTGCCAATTAAAATTAACAAACGGATCAAAATATTAATGTACCATACAAATAAGAACATGTTTAAACAGTCAACTTTGGTTAAATGCCACTAGCGTATAAGTTTTAATTGTTATTAAAAATACTAAAAAAAAAATTAATAATAAATAATAGTTTGCGAAAACTAAGGGAATGGTGACCCATTAGGAGTCATTCGAAGTTAGGTGCTCTGTTAGCTATAAAAGAAATCAAGCAAAAAATATACTCTGAAGCAGTTCAAGGAGGAAGCTTTTCTTTGAGCAAGGAGCTGGGACCTGAACTCCCTGGCGGTTGGGTGGAAGGAGGGCGAGGGCCCCCTGGAAGGCTGGTTGCTGAGTCCTCCAAACTATTTCCAATTTTGGACATAACATATATAAATGTTTGGAATTCTCTCAACCTACTGTGTGTGTGTGTGAGAGTGTGTGTGTGTGTGTGAGTGAGAGTGTGTGTGTGTGTGTGTGAGAGTGTGTGTGTGTGTGTGTGTGTGTGTGAGTGAGAGTGTGTGTGTGTGTGTGTGTGTGTGTGAACCTACTGCGGGCGGGTGGGTGTCCATCCCCCTTGATTTATTCCTGACACTGCATAAAAAGAAACAGTTAAGTTTCCACTGCTCTGGGTTCTACAAACGCTGGGTAACTCCAGGAGCTCCTTCCCCGTGTGATGCTGTGGCCAGAAGGTCTCATGCTATCCTGGGCTGCATAAACAGGGGAATCTCAATTTTACCTCTGTGTTGGGCACTGGTGCGAGGGCTGCTGGAATCCTGTGTCCAGTTCTGGTGCCTACAATTCCCGAAGGACGTTGATCAGCTGGAGAGAGGGCAGAGAAGACCCACAGGAATGACTAGCGAATTGCAACGCAGGCCTTGCCGTGAAAGACTCAAGGATCTCCATCGATTCACAAACAGAAGGTTAACGGGGGACTTAATTGCAGGGTATAAGTGTCTACATGGGGAATAAATATTGAATCCTGGGCTCTTCCGCCTAACAGAGGCAGGTCTAACCCAATCCAATGCCTGGATGTTGAAGCGAGACAAATTCATCTGGAAATCAGGTACGTTGTTAACAGTGAGAGCAGTTAACCCCGGGAACCATGGACCCAGCATGGTGGGGGATTCTCCATCACTCCCAAGTTTGAACTCCAGATGGGATGTTTCTCTAAAAGCTTTGCTGTGGGGATTCTTTGGGGGCAGGTCTCTGGCCTGCGTTCTGCAGGGGTCAGACTGAATGATCACCAGGCCCCCCTGGGTCTGGAATCAATGGATCTGAAATCTGCCAAACCCCCCCCCCCCCCATCCTTTATGCCCAGTTGGGGAGGGGCACTGGGGACGGGAAGGACATGTACCCTGAGCCCTTACCTCCCTGTCTTACCGAAGGCAGGTGCAAGCAGGAGGTTGGGATGGAACCTCCCTCCTGGGGTTACCCCGCTGATGGGATCCTGTCCTCCCGGCACTTTGCTGGGACAGGTGGACTGAGTTTCTGGCCCGTAGTCACGGTCCCGTTTTCCTGAGCCGGGTGATGACACCGGCCTCCCAGCAGCGCTGGCTCCACAGCACAAGTGTTATGGCACCTCCGCGCAGCTGGGATCTCTCTAGGGCCTGGCAGAGATCCCATGGGCTGCGGTACCTGCTGGCCCCTCAGGCCGAGAGAGTCCCATGGGACTGTTCCCAGGGGGATTAGGAACACTTCAGCTTTAACACTGGCAATGAGCCGTGTGTTCACACCACTCCCCAACGGCACAGCGAGGGTACGCTACACGCCGTGTAGGCAGACACACTGCAAAGCGTGTGGCATTCCTACCACAAGCTCTATTTTGTGTGTGTGTGTGTTGAGTCTGTGCATAATGACTGAGTGTGTGTGCGGGGAAGATTGTACACACGGAGATGTTACACAGATCCAATCTACCCGCACACACTCATCCTATGCACAGCGACGGTAGGCGCATCGATTTGCACACGTCCAGTCATCGTGCCGATGTCGAGTGTGTGTGTGTGCACAGGCCGATTGTGTGCCTCACAAAGGTGTCTCGCTCGGCGATAACTGCCCCTCCGAGCGCTTCGCGGGGCGGGTCATTTAGCATAACACGCTGTCGAGGAATATGAGTAATTTTTAATTTGTGTCTGCAGGAAGGCCGCTGAAGTCAGCAGCTCATATCAATACAACTCCACTTAGTGCGAAGGGCGGCGTAATGAAAATCCAATGGCGGGCTGGTGGGAGTAAATAAGTATGCCATTAAAATGAGAAAATCAAAGCCCCGGACAGGCCTTTTCTCTTGCCCATCGATTTCTTTTATTACGGAAATATTGCTGCTAAATAACATTAGTGTGAACAATCTGGACAGTGTTTTCCGTAGATTGCGGGTCAATGGTTCCATCGCGGGGAGGGGGATCCTGTCCGGGCGGGGCAAGAAATGAGTACAAGGGCAAGGGCCATTCCTTTAGTCGCCCCCATTGTTCGGCAGACTAAGCCGCGTGCTCGGCTGGGTGGGAATGTGCTACACCAGGCAGAGATGGCACCGTCAGGGGATTTGCACGGGCAGGTTTGCGTGGCTGCGGCGCGACTAGTCACAGATCATTTCTCCCGCGACACCATGCCAGGCCTGTGCAGTGCCCCTCTGTCCACCCACAACCCTCCACTGGTTCTTCAGTTGCCCCTCTCTGGTTTCAGGGCTGCTTTTCCCCAGGCCACGGTTTATTCCGGGAGCAGGACATAGCGCCCGGACCTGGGGTTCAGAGGGGCACGAGGGTCTGGGGGTTCCCTGCCTGATCTGAACCAGGCTGCGGGTTGATTACACCGTCTACATGTTGCCAGGCAGCGTGGGCGCCGTTCAGCCGGCCCGGTGTGTGAGCTGTGCTCAGTCGGGGCTGGTGATGGGTACGTGAGTGAGCCATGTCGTGCCCCTGTGGTGGCTCGTAGTTATTTGTCCCTTTGTGTGCAGGATCGTAGCACCGGTTCCCTTTCCTGGGACTCACCGTCACGCCAGGTGTTTCCACACCTTTCTTCCTCTGTCAGTGGGCGAGGGAGCCTCTCACCTTCCCACACAGAACCCAGGGCAGCAGCCTGCTGGCACCGGGACCTCCCGGAGGGGTACGAATACCTGAGGCCAGGCCTGGGGAGGGAAGGGAGAGGGACGACAGGCTCTTGGGGTACTCGCTAGGGACGGGAGCTCAGCTCTCCAGCTCGGGGCAGGACAGAAACTGGGGACATTGCAAGTGGCTGGGCGAAGCAGTGGCTGGGAACAAAGATGCAGTCGGAGCTGAGGACCCTGGGCTGGAGAAGCCGGAGTGGCGGCCAGAGCAGAAAGAGGGAGGAACTATATTTTAGAGTTGATTTGGACTCAAAGTAGACCCCAGTGGGGGACTTTTGTCTCAGACCGTTTGGACTGCGTGGAGTCATTCAAGGAGTGTGAAGTGGGTAAACTGAGGCAGGGTGCTTGCAGGATCACCCTGAGGCCATGAGGGAGTAGGTGGGAGGCCGGTGACTCTGGTACTCCATGTACCCAATATTACCTTGGTAAGAATAAGAACTACCTGGATCTATCTGCACTCGCATGAAATAAAGTTTCAACCCAAATAGCTTCAAGGTTGGCTGTGTACATGTGTTATTGTGAGCTGGGGGAAGCCTTGTGTAGCAGGCTGAAGGGGTTAAAAGCAGCCCTGGGGAGGGTTGTGGCTGGGAAAGGCTGATTGGAGAAGCAGCCACAGCTGGGGCCACGCCCCAATCTGTCCACAGCTGGCCCTATAAAAGGGCTGTGAGCCAGGGGCTGGGGAGGTCTCTCTCTAGCAGTAGTGTGGGGGTACCACCAGGGGGCAGCACCCAAAGGTAAACGGACACCAGGGTCCAGGAGGGACACGGGGCCCAGCGGCAGGCAAGACACGAGCCAGAAGAAGGCGCTCCGGGGCTGAAAAAGAGCTAATTCCTGGATGACCAGCAGGAGGCGCTGCACGGAGAGTCCTCCCATTGCTACACCTAAGATAGTGCTAAGAGACTGTTAAAGGACCACTCCGAAAACAAGGCTAAAGAGGACATAAGAACGCCTGGCCTGGGTCAGGCCAAAGGTCCATCTAGCCCAGTATCCTGTCTACGGACAGTGCCCACTGCCAGGTGCCCCGGAGGGAATGAACAGAACAGGGCAGTTAGCAAGTGATCCATCTCCTCTCGTCCACTCACAGTACCTGGGCTTAGGGACACCCATAGCTTGGGGTTGCTTCCCTGACCATCTAAGATAATAGCCATTGATGGACCTGTCCTCCCGGAACTTGTCTAATTATTTTTTGAACCCTATTATAGTTTTGGCTTCCACAACATCCCCTGGCAAGGAGTTCCACAGGTTGATTGTGCACTGTATGAAGAAATACTTCCTTTTGTTTGTTGTAAACCTTCTGCCTATTAATTTTGTTGGCTGTCCCTTGGCTCTTCTGTAATGTGCAGGGGTAAATAACACGTCTGTGTTGACTTTCTCCACACCAGTCATGATTTTATAGCTGTCTATCATATCCCTCTTTAGTTCTCTCTTTTCCAAGCTGAAAAGTCCCCGTCTCATTCATCTCTCCTCACACCGAAGCTGTTCCAGACCCTTTCTTGAGTCATTTTTGTATCATCTGCAAGCTGCCAGCTCACTGTTTACCCCTTTCGCCCGAGAGTCTGCTCAGAAGCTGGGGATTAGAGATACATGCAGGTGTGTGTCTCTGAGCTCCCCGGAAGTAACTGGGACCAGACAAGCCTGGGAGAGGGTGAAAAAAGCCCGAAAGCCAAGTGGTGCCTAAGCGCACAGCGGTCTGGCCATGCGTCGTCATAGAGCCAGGTCTGTGGGAGCCAGGCGTGTGGACTCTCTCCATGTTTTCCAGCTGCACCGCTGCACAGGAAGCCTGGGTTCTCTGCCATGCACATCCATACTGTGCAGTGCAGCCCTTCTGACTCCAGTCTGTGGCTTGAGCTGCATCCACACTACAGAGTGACAGGGCTTGGCCTGAGTTCAAGCTGGACTCCAGCTCTGACCCATCCTCCTGACAGGGGACTGAGTGCGTGGGGCCAGGGGCTCAAACCGGAGTCAGACCCTGGGGTTAGTGTGCAGTGTAGACATGCCCAGTGTGACCCTGGCAAACGCTAGAGAGATCTTCTGGGCTTGGTGTTGGCTTGGGGAATGGTAAGCTAAGACACTGCTCCGGTGTGTCCTTGTTTCCTTCTGCATTCAGAGATACGGGACTGTGTTCATTCCTTGTAAACGAACAAGATTGTATCAAAGAAAATAAGACTCCATCCCTTTTATTCCAGCCGGAGCATACCCAGGGCCCCACCACACTTGACCCTCAATCGCCTCTTCCACGGGACTTTATCCAGGTTTTCGAAACTCCAAGTAATTATCGACCGGTTTTCCTTTAGCCGGTAATTTGCTGGTTGCCTCCGAGTTCAGCCCATCCCAGGAATCTGAGCTGGCGGTGAGAGGAGGACACGGAGCGGGGCCTGCCGCGGTTTGGTTCTAAGCCAGCGGCGAGACAAGGACACAGAGCGGGCCCTGCCGCGGTTTGGTTCTGAGCCGGCGGAAGACGAGGACACGGAGTGGGCCCTGCTGCGGTTTGGTTCTGAGCCGGCCATGAGACGAGGACACGGAGCGGGCCCTGCCGCGGTTTGGTTCTGAGCCGGCAGCGAGACGAGGACACGGAGCGGGCCCTGCCGCGGTTTGGTTCTGAGCTGGCGGCGAGATGAGGACACGGAGCGGGCCCTGCCGCGGTTTGGTTCTGAGCCGGCCGTGAGATGAGGACACGGAGCGGGCCCTGCCGCGGTTTGGTTCTGAGCTGGCGGCGAGATGAGGACACGGAGTGGGCCCTGCCACGGTTTGGTTCTGAGGCGGCGGTGCGACGAGGACAGGGAGCGGGCCCTACCGCGGTTTGGTTCTGAGCCGGCGGCGAGACGAGGACACGGAGCGGGCCCTGCCGCGGTTTGGTTCTGAGCCGGCGGAAGACGAGGACACGGAGCGGGCCCTGCCGCGGTTTGGTTCTGAGCCGGCGGCGAGACAAGGACACGGAGCGGGCCCTGCTGTGGTTTGGTTCTGAGCCGGCGGCGAGATGAGGACACGGAGCGGGCCCTGCCGCGGTTTGGTTCTGAGCCGGCCGTGGGCCCAACGTGCATGATCTATGGGAGTGTTTGATCCAAACCCATGACAAGGGCGCCCCCCATCAAATCCAGGACGCCCCCCATCAAAACATATTCTCCCTGCATCTCTCTCTATCTTGCTGTCTTTCTATGCACAGGCAGCTATTGATTTGCCCACAGGATCTATCTAGCTAAAGGGTCCATCTATCTACAGCTTCTCTCGGTGGTATCTATATATCTAGAGTATCTCTCCATCTCCTCCGTTATCCAGTGTCTAGCTAGCTCATTGCAGTATCCATCCTCTGATTTACCTCCAGCATCTATCAACAGCTGGCAGTTGGCTGTGGTATTTATCTCCAGGAGCGCTGCTCTGGCTCCCACCTGTGGCTTCTTAGGCCTGGTCTGAACTTTACCGTCACGCCGGTCAGGGCTGGGAACGTTTTGTGCCCTGAGTGCCATAGTTAAGTGGACCCAGCTCCCGGAAGAGACGCAGCGGGGTCACCAGAGAAGTTCTTCCGAGCCCTGCAGGGAGCTCTCCTGTCGGGGGTGGGGTCATTGCCCTAGAAGGGTCAAGGTAACCGGCTCTTATTCGAGACAGGCTCTGGGCAATGCCAGGTCAAAATACTTGTACACACCTAAGGTCAGTGGAAGTGTTCCCTTGATTTGGGGGGGGGGGTAGCGTTAGGCCCCTTGGGTCATGGTCTATAATGGGGTGGCCAAACTTACTGCCCCTCTGAGCCGCCTACGAGAATCTTCCGAGCCAGGCCGCGCCCGCTGTGGCTCAGGGCTTGAGTGTAATAGCTGAAGCCCCAAGACACCCCCTCCCTGCTGGGCAGAAGCCAGAGGCGATGCATGGGGGTGACTGTGGGATCCTGTGCACCTCCCACCCCCAATTTTTGCCAGGGCTGGCTGGCCCCGTTCAGTCACATGGTGCAGTCGGGCCCCCTCCCTGCATGGCAGCTACTGAAGCCAGCAAGCTGGGGGGCTGCAGCCGTGGGGCAGCAGAAAACAGCGGGAAGGGCCTCTGCGGGTTAGAGGGGGGCGTGCCTGGGAGGGGCGTGACGCAAGCTGTTGCGGGGGGAACTTTACATTGTGCCCCCCCCCCCAGCAGGCACTGGTCATCTCTGGGAGAAGCCCCTTGCCCACCCCACCACAGGGCAGAATCCCTGAGCATCCCCTCCCCCAAATTTGGTAGGTGGAGAATGGGGGGGGGGGCTCCGTGAGCTGCTCCTTGGCTGTACCAGAGCCACACACAGCCCCCGAGCCCCGGTTTGGCCCCCCCTGGACTATAACTTCTTCCCGGCGTACAGCCCCCAGCACAAGCCGGGCTTTGGCCGTTCGGTGCCGTGGCAACATCGATGACGCGGTGTCACGTTACTGGAATTATTTGATACCCTATAGATCATTGGGGCACCAAATCTTATGTGAAGGGGTCATAACAGGTGTCTATGACCAGGTTATGGAGGGTGGATTATGAATATGCTATTGATATGTGGGTATCTTTTTGGAACTGAAGTTATGAATATTGGATTGGGGTGCCTGTACTTCAAACTGATGCTTGGCTTCTGGGTGGAATCTCAGACAAGCTGGTGTTAACTTGAATGGCCTGCCTGATGGCCCATTAAAGGGCCATCAACTGCACAATGAACTCTGTCCACACCCGAGGAGCCTCCCCAGGAATGGGACATGCCTGGGCAAAAACTGAATCGCGGAGAGTCTAGTGATTGGACCATGTGGCTATGGACCTCCAGTTTGCAACCGGACTCTGCATAAGGAGGAGGAGGGTCTTCGCCCACAGGAGGAAGTCTATAAAGCCTGGAAGAACGTCCTCCATTTTTTGTCTTCTACCTTCAGCCTGCAGCCTGTCTTGCTTCCAGCTCTGAATGGACTTTGCTACACAGGTGAACTCTGGCCAAAGGTGCTGACCCATCCCGGAAGGGGATGCTTTCTAAAGACTTTAATTTAAACCTGCAGTTATTCTACCTTTGCTGTAAGCCTGAACCAAGAGATGTGCCATTACTGCATGTAATTGATTTCTTTTAACCATTCTTAACCCTCACCGATACCTTTTTCCTTGTATAATAAACCTTTAGATTTTAGATTCTAAAGGATTGGCAACAGCGTGATTTGTGGGAAGATCTGATTTGTATATTGACCTGGGTCTGGGGCCTGATTCTTTGGAATTGGGGAGAACCGTTTTCTTTATTTGGGGGACTGGTTTTCATAACCATTGATCCCCAGGACAGGTGGCTGCTGGTGGTGATACTGGGAATCTGGAGTGTCTAAGGGAATTGCTTGTGTGACTTGTGGTTAGCCAGTGGGGCGAAACCAAAGTCTTTTCTGTTTGGCTGGTTTGGTTTGCCTTAGTGTGGAAAAACCCCAGCTTTGGGCTGTAGTTGCCCCTTTGGAAGCAATCTGTCCTGATCTGACACTCAGAGTTGGATCCCACCAGGAACAGCACCGTCACACGCGGTTCGTGCAGGTTTTATGGGGGTTGGGTCTCAGCCCCAGCTCCCCCCCCCCTTGCAAACCGAACATTTCCGGGGCCAACCGCCAGGGAGGGGAATGAAAGGGAAAGTGGCCAGTCTGCGTTCACCGAGCCTGGGGAGAGGAGCTGAGGGTTTCAACCCCGTCACCCAGAGAACGAACGGCAGGGTGCACTGCTAATCCAGGGATTTGAACCCCAGCGTGTCCCTTTAAGACAGACAGACAGGTCTGTCCCTGCGGGTGTCCCGGCCTTTGAGAGAATAGCCCCGTTTCCTCTGGGCCCAGAACCGGGGCTCGCCGAGGGGGACGTGCCTCTGGCGCTGGGAGGATACTTCCTGCCCTTGCTCTGTTACATCGGATCGGGTTCTGATCCGGACCCCCACGTCTGCCGAGCTCTGGGGGCTCCGTGTGAGTCATTGCAGAGAAACTAAATGAATTCTTTGCTTCAGTCTTCACGGCTGAGGACGTTAGGGAGATTCCTAAACCTGAGCTGTCTTTTGTAGGTGACGAATCTGAGGTATTGTCACCAATTGAAGTATCAGTAGAGGAGGTTCTGGAACTCATTGATAAACTTAACTGTAACAAGTCACCGGGACCAGATGGCATTCACCCAAGAGTTCTGAAAGAACTCAAATGTGAAATTGCGCCACTATTAACGAGGGTTTGTAACCTATCCTTTAAATCGGCTACTGTGCCCAGTGACTGGAAGATAGCTAATGTAACGCCAATATTTAAAAAGGGCTCTAGAGGTGATCCTGGCAATTACAGACCAGTCAGTCTAACGTCCGTACCGGGAAAATTAGTTGAAACAATAGTAAAGAATAAAATTGTCAGACACATAGAAGAGCATAAATTGTTGGGCAAAAGTCAACATGGTTTCTCCAAAGGGAAATCGTGTCTTACTAATCTATTAGAGTTCTTTGAAGGGGTCAGCAAACATGTGGACAAGGGGGATCCGGTGGACATAGTGTACTTAGATTTCCAGAAAGCCTTTGACAAGGTCCCTCACCAAAGGCTCTTACGTAAATTAAGCTGCCATGGGATAAGAGGGAAGATCCTCTCATGGATTGAAAACTGGTTAAAAGACAGGGAACAAAGGGTAGGGATAAATGGAACTTTTTCAGAATGGAGAGGGGTAACTAGTGGTGTTCCCCAAGGGTCAGTCCTGGGGCCGATCCTATTCAACTTATTTATAAATGATTTGGAGGAAGGGGTAAACAGTGATGTGGCAAAGTTTGCAGATGATACTAAACTGCTCAAAGTAGTAAGGACCAAAGCAGACTGTGAAGAACTTCAAAAAGATCTCACTAAACTAAGTGATTGGGCAACAAAATGGCAAATGAAATTTAATGTGGATAAATGTAAAGTAATGCACATTGGAAAAAATAACCCCAACTATACATACAATATGATGGGGGCTAATTTAGCTACAACCAATCAGGAAAAAGACCTGGGAGTCATTGTGGATAGTTCTCTGAAGGCATCCACGCAGTGTGCAGCGGCAGTCAAAAAAGCAAACAGGATGTTAGGAATCATTAAAAAGGGGATAGAGAATAAGTCGGAGAATATCTTATTGCCCTTATACAAATCCATGGTGCGCCCACATCTTGAATACTGCGTACAAATGTGGTCTCCTCATCTCAAAAAGGATATACTGGCACTAGAAAAGGTTCAGAGAAGGGCAACTAAAATGATTAGGGGTTTGGAACGGGTCCCATATGAAGAGAGATTAAGGAGGCTAGGACTTTTTAGCTTGGAAAAGAGGAGACTAAGGGGGGATATGATAGAGGTATATAAAATTATGAGTGGTGTGGAGGAAGTGAATAAGGAAAAGTTATTTACTTGTTCCCAAAATAGAAGAACTAGGGGCCATTCAATGAAATTGGCGTGCAGCAGGTTTAAAACAAATAAAAGGAAGTTCTTCTTCACACAGCGCACAGTCAACCTGTGGAACTCCTTACCTGAGGAGGCTGTGAAAGCTAGGACTATAACAGGGTTTAAAAGAGAGCTGGATAAATTCATGGAGGCTAAGTCCATAAATGGCTATTAGCCGGGATGGGTAATGAATGGTGTCCCTAGCCTCTGTCTGTCAGAGGGGGGTGATGGATGGCAGGAGAGAGATCGCTCGATCATACCTGTTAGGTTCGCTCACTCCGGGGCACCTGGCATTGGCCACTGTCGGTAGACAGGATGCTGGGCTAGATGGACCTTTGGTCTGACCCAGTATGGCCGTTCTTATGTTCTTATGTTATGTTCTTATGTGATGGAGACAGATCTGGATTTCCCAGCTCAGCTATCCACTAGTGAAACATCCTTCCCATAACCAGCCAAGGCCCCTGTAGCGAGCTGGCCCCTGGCCCCACGTCATCCTCAGCCCGGGTCTTTGCCATGCCTCTGTGCTGCTTCTCCACCCCAGGGAAGTGTTCGTCCTGGCCCCTGCCCGGCCCAGCCGTCCCGTCCGCAGCCTGGCAGCAGGTGTCACTATTAGACCCCGACCTTCCGGCTGCCGGCTCTGCTGGGAGCTCTGGTTTACAGGTGGGAAACTGAGGCACGGAGACGCTAAGGTTGCTCTTTTTAAACATGACCACTCTTGAATGCCGGACTCAGACTCCTCAGGCCTGATTTCCAGAGGCACTGAGAGCCCAG